>CM066732.1:157313186-159713186 GCA_033961575.1 Aselliscus stoliczkanus | reverse complement strand
AAGACTAGTGTCCAGTGTTAAAAGGAGTGCACAGGCACCCTCAGAGACGCCGTGACTCTGGGCTGTAAGAACATTTTCTCCTCCAGGTAGTTTAGGGAATACACCGTAAGTATAAGCACTGAAAAACCATTCTGACGACAGAGCAGCGACTCTTCCGTGGGTGTATGTGACACGCGTGAGCGTTACAATGACAAATGACAGTATGAGCAAATCCTGTGCACACAGCACCCCCAGAAATAACGCCCTGGGAGTACACAGGAGGCCCGTGAGGAGAGCAGGCGCCAGGAGCCACCTCTGAATTGCGCCTGCTCAGGCAGCTGCCCAGGTTTAGGTGTTTGTCTGCAGACACCTCTGGATCACAGTGGTGAAATAAAGCGCGTGAGTACGTGTGTCACCAGAAAACTCAGAACAAAATTATTTGGCTTCACTTCACTTTAGGAAATGAAACTTGATACATAACTACTCAAGAACAATATGAAATCTTAAATAATGATAAAAACAGCTAATTTAAAAAATCACAGCTTGAAGTCTTATTTCACCAACAGTGAATCCACGGCCCAGAAAGGGGTGGGAACTGCCCTCCAGGGTGAAGGCGACGAGCAAAGGGCAGGCCTGTAGCTGCCCAAGGCGACACCACCCCGGCCGCCTGTCCCAGACAGCACTCAGGCAAGAACACTGTTGCCTCTGACAAATGTCAGGGCCCCTGCTCAAACACGCCCCGGGGACACCCTGAAGGAGACACTGCACAGACAGCCCCCTCTACCCTCACCGGGCCATAGCTGTGAGCTTCTTACCTGTAAATGAAGTATTTTGGATTCATTATTTCGAAGCATTTCCTTTTGTCTCTCAATTTCAACTTCAAAGCTACATATCTGATTATGCAAACTTTGTATGCTCTTGTTTTTTTCTACACTTTCATTTTGCAGCAAGGAAACCTGAAAAAGAAATTCATCAATTAAGCAAACAAAAAGTGCTTTTAATATTAATTAACAATTATGATAGTAAGTTAAATTTTACAACATAGGCTTTCTATTAGCTCACTGGAAGGAGTTCTAGAAAAAGAAAAGGAACCCCCTCACACAGGAAATGGCGGTCCTGATGATTTTACGTGAGTTCCACCAAGTGCTTTTCTCCAAATCTCTCCCACCAATTAAACACAGTGAGGCAGGTGTAGCCATGGGCTGAATTTCCAAATGAATGGGATGCTTTTTAAAGTTTTTACTGAAAAGTAGTAAACCTCTTACCAAAGAGGCTCTCTAACTTTGACCAGGAAACACAGTAGGAAATACATTCTTACATGTCACCCATTTGTCAAGTGCATGCGTGTGCTTAAAAAGCAAGTGTCGTGAAACCATACTTGCCCTGATCACTTATAATGCACCCTGATATTTTCTATTTTATTCTATTTTACTGTAACAACTGCTAGTCGCAACCCACTAAATTATTTCACATCCGCCAAAGGCCATTTCCCGCACTTTGAGAAGCTCTCCCAACATAATGAGAAAACCTGGTGAGAATAAAAATCACCCAAGTGCTTCAATCAACCCTTAGGGCAACCTAGGAACCCACAGAGCGACAGAGCTGCAGAGCGAGTGTGCCAGGCCTGCCCCAGGAGACCTGCCACAAAGCCCCACATGCTCGGCTGCAGTGTCGCCTGGGTCCCAGGGAGGGCCTGCTGGGGAAGCAGGTCCCAGCCCGGACGTTTTCAGAATCTCTTTCTGAGAAGTAGCTCCCAAGAACCCATTTACCCTGGGCTAACGGCCCGGGGTGAGGGCTTCAAGGGCAATTCCTCCAGAGCTTCCTGTCACATGCTTCTACACGGCACCTGACCCCCGGAAAGGCTCCCTCTACCTACAGCAGTGTGTCCGTGTGCGGGTGCCGCTGCCACCAGCAAGTCACTGTGTGCTCAAGATGGATAAAGATGTCACCTGAGGGCTGTGGTGATGAACCAAGGGCATCTCAGGACAAACCCGGGCCTGATAAGAACTGATTCCTGATGTTGTCCCTTAAGAATAACCATCCTAAAGCCAGGTGTGCTTTCCATGCTGCAGCTGCTCAGGCAGGCAGCACCTTTGGGCACCATCACAGTCTGTTTTACTTTAGAATAAATATGTACCTACTAAGGAATAAAAAACTCGCAATGTCCCTAGGCTTTTTGCTCAGCACCATCGGACTTGCCTGCCTACAATATGATATCGCAAATGGCCACACACATCTGCACATGTCACCTTGCACTAATGCAGCTTGGGGCCTAGTGGCCTCACAGCCCTGTCCTTGCCTCTTCTGAAGTTACAACCCACTTGTTCCCATCTGTCAATCATAGACACAGTTCCCAGACTCTGTACCCTCACACCCCAAAAGAGAGACCGTGCATGTGTGTCAACCTGTTCAATAAAAATTTCAGTAATATCTCCAGAAATGACAATTTTTTCTACAACAAATCAAGCTACTTGATGAGCAAAAGTATCTCACCTTCACGAACACACATCATGCCTTATTAAACTCTTTATTTAGGGGCTTCCCTTATTTAAACTTACTTTATTTATGTGTTGATCAAAGAACTCAAGCCCCGTGCCCAGATCCCGGCTGCTGCTTGGCAGTAAGGCGGACGCACAAGACAGTTTGTCTGGCAGGTGTTTCCGAGCAGCCCAGTGTAACCTCTTCACAGCAGATGGCAAGAGGGACCCCTCGCCCTCCCGCCTGTTTCAGGGAGCACATACATCTCCTTTTGCATTAAACTTTTCTAAAATACACGATGTGTAAGGGTGTTTTTAAGTCCCGATTTCACAAAACAGTTCACCTGCAGATTGACCATGATCAGTCTTTCTGGATCAACTCAAACAGTTATTTTCTGTTACAGATGAACCAAATAAACCAGGATGCCAGCTGAGTAACTATGAGAACTGAATCGCATCGTTACAGAATAGGCACCCAACGCTCTCATGCAGCTCAGGACCCCCAGCCCCCACTGCAAGTTTTCAGTGCGAGTTGGTGGGATGTTAACTTTTTTTCTTTTTTTGGAGGGCAGTGTCACTGGCCCTCAGATGTGGGACCCGAACCTGGGCCGCTGGCTTCCCAGGCCAGCGCTTAACCACCGCGCCACTCGGCCGGCCCTTGAGTTAACTTTTTATTTTTGTACATCAGCCACGATGAGAGAGCCTATAACAAGTCCTCCGCCAGTTTTTAGAGGGTTTCGCCTTTAAGCTGCAACCACGAACCAGCCCGCAGCCAGGCCTCCGGAAGAGAAGCCAGAGGAGGACGGGTCTGCCTGGAAAGCGGGCCTACTCAGTGCCCCAGGTCCCACAGAGTGTCAGCTCAGAAACGAACAGGAACACCAGTGACACGGAGGTCTTTTCTTTCTTGTCTCAGAAAAGACAAAGAACGGTGGAGCGTTAAATTAACACGGTAACGTTCCAGCTCGGGGGCTGGCCAACTGTTTCTGTAGAGAGGCAGAGGGACTACTGGGCTGTTGGAAAAGTCACGACGCATTTCTGCAACAAAACCCAGAAACAAGAAATACGTCATGACTTTCCGACAGCCCGATATTTCGGGCTGTGTGGTCCACACAGTTTCCGCCTCAACTCAACTCAGCCGCCATGGTGCGGAGAGCAGCCGTGGGCGGAGTGGGAATGAACGGGCTGGCTGCACCCCAGTAAAACTTTAGTATTTATAAAAAGATGGCAGGGGAAGGTTTGGAAATTTGATGATCCCTGTTTTAGATCAATGCTAAGATAATCAATGTGATGTTTTTTTTATAAAACAAGCACTGCAGAGCTAACAGAACAAACACCTTGATTTATAAGCGCAAGATCACGCAAAGAGAATTTATTTCTTTGATGATCTTGTGATGCTGCTTCTTTTATCTCCAAACCATTAATAACTACAAAAGGGTTTTCTTTTTTGAATAATTTGAAGAAATGATGAAAAAGCAAGAGCAGGAAATGGTGCATCCTACCTTTTTCTCCAGAGAATTGCTCCACTCTTTGAGTAAGTTGACGTGCTGCACCGCGGAGCTGGCCTCATGGGCCTTAATCTGCTGGTTTGTCCCCTGTGAGAACAAAGACGCAGCGCATTAAACCAATGGCACCCCAGAGCACAGGGGACGAACAGGTGACCTAAAGCCAGTACTGAACAGGAAGAGGGCAGACTGGCCCGCGGAAAGGACGGGGCTCTCCACAAGGTCATGCTCGGCGGCCCCTGCGCTGCCGGGTGCGGGTCAGGAGGCGGGCAAGGGCACAGCAGCTCAGACACTTGATTCTAGTCTCAAGTTCATGCTGTTCATTCCTCCTGCTTCTTATCAAGTGCTTTCTTATCTGTGTTTCACACTTGTAATATCAAGAAGTTAAATTTTAGACATCCTTTTTGTTGTCATAAATTTTTCATTGAAAATATAAGTAGAAAATGTTGAGAAACCTGCAGTTACAGCTAGATACTGTTATGATACTCTAGTGAACATATATAATCAGAATAGGATTCTAAATAATTCATTAAAATATTAACTTATTAGAAAAATACACTGGAAGAGAAAATGTGTCCTTCTTCACTATTCTAAGTATCCTCAGAAACTTACATACAAAACATAAACAATCTACAGAGTACATAAGATGTAGACCATCTCAGAGTCAGTAATAAGCACAGGAAATAGTACTTCACACATTTAAGGAAATAATTGGTATGAAAATATAATTTGTTTTGATACTAGAAAATTAAGCAGCCACAGGAAGCATTTTAATGATCTCCAAAACATATACTCTGTACATAGAATATTCATATATATATGTTGATATAAAAGTTGCTATGTATCAACATATACATATACAAACACAGAATGAATGATACTACATACGACATAACAGTGGTGCGTGCTCAGTCTCCTTAACAGACTGGAGCAAAGGGAGGCTACAGCCATTCTCCTTCTTAGGCTTTTCACCTTCGAGGAAATACTGAGATGCCAGTATCTCTGTAAGGATTTCATAATAATGTACTGAAAATACATTAAAATTAAATATGAAATACTTTCACTGTAATCTATACTGTCTTTTGAAAGTTTTAGGATTAAGACACACATTTAAATGAAAACTCAGTGCAAATTCACTAGCGATCTCTGAAGTGTTTAAAAAAACACACGAAAAGCCAGAAACAGGTCTCTCACAGGTGTGGCAGTGATGGGGACATTCTCTCCACACTGTTCTCGCGGGCGGTGTGGTTTGTATGTAAAATGCATTCATGGACACACATGTGTGTGACCCTCACCGCTGCGTACTGATGCACACACACTGCGGAACCATGAGCGGCTTGTTATACTCGCGTAACAGCGGAAGCTTCCGTAACCCACCCAACGCCAGTCCTGACTGTGTGTCTCACTCTCTAGCTGGTTTCCAAAGTGGTCTTTCTCCTACCATGTGCCGACCTCCTTCTCAGCACAGGCTGAAGTCTCAAACCACCACCCGCGTCTGCTGCATGCGGCTTTCGTCACCCATGCAACAGGGTGACTCGATTCCATGACGAAGACTACAAGCCCAGAGCTTGCCTGTTAAAGTGTTAATCTAACGAGTCTCTCTCATGGCAGATGTGAGTGACGGGAAGGACGAGCGCTGGATACTGACCTGGAAAACGCAGCCATAGCGCTTAAAACTACACGTGCTGGGGGCATTGACACACTCTGACAAGTGCGCACTCAACTGCAACGGGAAAGAGGCGTGAGTTGTGGCACAAACGTTTGCATGAGAATGTTCAAACATAGTAAGGGCACAGACAGCATCTGGGCTGTACTGTTACGAATGGTGTTTACAGCTACAGGTGTGTACATCTCCTCTGCTTCCCAGACTCATGCAGTAAATATACAGTACCATCACGTGTGTACACATATATACACCAATATACAGAAATACATTTACTGTAACATTTCTTAAACCTTGCAGTTTCTTTACAACAAATTGTTCAAACTGTGACATGCTGTCGGCAGTGCCAGAATTAAAAAAATAAAGGAAAAAAACCAACTGAAATGCACATTTAAAGACTTTAAACAAAAATTGCATGAAACACAAAAAATAGAAAGCATTCAGGATGCAACTGGGTCACACACCTGATATACAGCACACAAAAGTAAATATATTTCCAAAGCAAGCTTCCACAATGTACCATAAGTTACGCTCAATACTCAGGGTAAGTGGAGATGTGTTTCCTTCTCCTAAAACGACTTTCCCTCTGCGTGGCCATAAGTTCAGTGGCTTCAAGGCCTCCACGGTCATTCTAACAACATGAATCTTAATACTGTCACTTCTAAGTGATGGGACAAAATGAGGAGGAATTGGGAGGGGATAGCTCATCTCACAGGAAAAAACCCCTTTGCTTAGCTCACATGTTGGCAAACCATGAAATAAAAACCACTCAGGAGGCCGCCTCGGGAGTTAAGGGGAAGAACCGCCTACATTTGGAAGACACAGTGTTAAGCATCGGGCTGATATAACTTAAAGTTCGTTTCTTCTTTTATTGAAGAAATTCTCATCAGGAGACTCTAGGGACAGGTCTTTATAGGGACAATTAGACCCTGAATTAGAAAAGTGGGTGCGTAGGCGTGTCAGTGCGCATGCACCCCAGAGGCTCACGTGTGTGTCATTCCAGCGGTGCAGCTGTTTCCTACTTCTCGTCAGTCTACCAGGACAAAGACAGGCCTTTCCCTTTAGGTCGGAATTTAGGACAGAGAGGAAAGTGGACCCCAGGACTGCTCTCTAGCCCTGCAGTGACTGCTACAGAGAGCCAGTGTCAAGGGGGCGGAGAAGGGACCCGCCTGACTGCTGCCAAGTGCCAAGCTCTGCGAAAGGTCCCGGAACCAGGGCAGTCACGGTGGTCACAGAGCTAGCCACCCAGCACACCCGCTGTTCCTCGGAGCCCAGCCTGGAAGCTCGGGCCTGCACCTGGAGAGAAGTGCTGGAAAGGCCATGGCACAGAAATGCGGCATGAGGCCGTGTGTGCAGTGACATCAATTACAAAATTTTAAAACATGTTCTTCCTGTGCCATCAACACAATCGTGAGTTGAATCAGCCAACAATTCTGATGTTAACATCGGGGACATGGTGGGTAGGATGTGATTATCAGTGCCCTGCTACAAATTCAGGGGCGCACCTGGTCCTAAGTTGACTGTATCCTCATTGCTCTCAGAGTCTTATAGAACTTACAAGAGTATGAAACAGAGGCAAGAGTAATCTACAGACCAATAACACCTTCCACTAGAAACCCAAGATAAATGCAGGTTTAAAGATTTTTTTTTTTTTTAGCTGAGCCATCCTGTCACCTGTAGACAGCTCAGCAGCCGCTCAGCTCAGGCGGGGAATCCAACTGGCAACCCTGTTGCTCAGAGCTCACACTCTTTTTTTTTTTGAGGGCAGTGTCACTGGCCCTCATATGTGGGATCTGAACCGGGGCCGCTGGCTTCCCAAGCCAGCGCTTAACCACCGCGCCACTCGGCCAGCCCAGAGCTCGCACTCTTGAGCAAGATTTTAACCAACTGAGCCACCTGGCCGGCCCAAAGAATTTTAAAATAAAAATGTAGAGGCAAAATGAAAGCAGCTTTTGTCCCCGATTCAGGCAGCCCTGAGTAGAAGTTTAGGCAAGTGTATAAAACCCTGGGTTATTTGCACGTACAGACCGCACCGTTTGCCTTAATGGTGGGCCTTCCAGGTGGAAATAATCTACGGGCCTTTCTGGGCTACACCCAGTCGCACGTTCAGGACCAGGGACCACTGTCACCAGGCCAGAGCCTGCTCTCGCCCAGCAGAGTCAGCTTCTGGGAGGACGCACCTCGAGGGAGAGTGGCTCTCAGGGTCCTCTTGCACCCCATGTCGCTGGCCCTAGGCTCACACAGGTCCTCTCACTCAGTGGGGACGAGAGGGACCGACTCTCCCCTCCCAAACATCCAGTGGTAAAATTCCAGGCTGTTGAAAAAGGCTAAGGTGAGCAGGCCCCTCAGATCGGAGCACCCAGGACAAGGGAGGGGGCCAGTGGAGGGCCAGGGCACGCACGCACCCACAGAGCCTGTGGGAGCCCCAGACGGTGCCTGGACAGCAACCAGAGGGCTCCAGGTCAGGATCTGATGTAAAGACATTAAGAATCCTCGGAATTTTCCCTGGATTACCCTGATCAAATGAAGTCAAGGCAAAATCCCCTGCCTTGAAGAAAAAGCATTGGGGGAGGGTGTGAGACGCACGGTCTCTGAGGGGGGCCACTCAGGTTATCTCCTGGGCAGCCCCTGGCCCACCTGCCAGTCGCACACACCATGTGCGGCCAGAATGGCTCTGACGTATCTCTAAATTAATTTTCTTGAGATAATCTTGTAGTAATTCCTATTTTACAGTTTTAAAAATAGTTTTAGAATGTAAAAAGTGTCACTTTTGTTTGCATTGTAAAGTAATTCCATTTTCTCAATTCTTAAATTGACCATCTTGTAGCTTTGAATGCTTCCTTCTGAAATTTCTGACTCCCAAAAATAGTAGGAAGTTTTTCATTGTTTTTCTATTATACATATGACTATCGTGATCTGTGAAAACCTTAGATTTCAGCTGGTAAGGGAAAAGCGGTGTCTGGGGCGTGCTAGTCCTGAAGACGTCACCAACTCCTGACCAGGCCCTGGCCATGCCCTCACCTCACTCCTCAGAAGGGTCTGCACACTGCACTTATGAGGGCAGGACACCACCACGCAGGGACACTCCGTGTCTTCGTGTTTCTGGAAGAGAAAAAGAAAGTGTTGTCAAGTTTGACACCTATAACTCGTCTTCCTTAAGATCCCACCATTGTCCCCACATGGACCCAAAGCAAACTCTCCGCTCACTGTTCTTGCCCCCGAGTCACGACACCCACATTACATTAGGATGAGTCTTTAGACTGAAAATGTGTGAGTGCTGAAAAACAAGGCCTCTCACAAGATCTACTCAAATCTGACAAGTTCAGGTGACTGGTGAATGTGGTGTTCACCAGAGGTGGGGTCTTAGCAGCAGCCCTCTCTGCCTATGCTGCCTGGACTTGTGAGCTCAGGCCAGCTTGGCCCTCGCTCACAGCACTGAGTCACAGCACGGGGCTGGGACTCGGGGCCTATGCTGGTGGGAGAGGATGGGTTTCCTTTGGCCTTTCTGTTTGAAGCCTGGAAATGATGCATCTCAAATACAGTAAGTCCCCGACTTACGAATGAGTTCTATTCCAGGAAAACGTTCATAAGTCGGACTCATTAGTAAGTCCAACTCGTTCATAAGTTCGACAAAGTGAGTCTTATACACCTTTGACAGAAATATACAATGTAAAGCCAATGACGGAACAATTCATGGTATGAGAACGAGCGATGTCTACCATCTTTTTGCCTCGGTCCAATCTCTCAATTACTTTCACTTCTGTTTCCATGGTGATTGCTTTGCGCTTCCTAGCAGCCCCCCCACATCCCTGAGCCCTGGACTCCTGTCCACTATCGCCCTGCACAGTGAGCACACGCAGCACCGCTGGGACAGTGTCTGGCAGACATGGGAGCCACTGTAGCGATTCGTTCGCACCTACGAATGTTCATAATGCGAGGTCCGTTTGTATCTGTGCAAGTTCGCAGACTCAGATGTTTTTAAGTCGGGGACTTACTGTACCTGAAAACAGTGTGATCTACTGGGTATTTAAATTACTGCTCTGAAATCTTATCTAGATTATCTTTAGTGCATAGAAAACGTGGATAAATTCTGGTTTAGCCTTCTCTGGATGACACAAATTTCAGCTTCACAAATTTCAGAATGATGGTGACTATTCAGTTCAGTGCCACGGGCACCTGTCTGTAAGTACAGCAGGCCAAGGACAGCAAACACAGGGGCCTGGAGAGCACCCAGAAATGCAACGAAGGGCCGCTGGGGAGAGATGATGCTGGTGGAATCACAGGTGTAACTGCTGAACAACATAGCTTGTGGGAGGACAGGCTTGAGGAGGCTTCACTAAGCAGAGGGAAACTTGGTGATGCATCTCCTGTGGCCCCGGGGCACTTCCGATTCTCACTGGGTTTTCAGTTTCTCTCTGGATGTCCAGTTAGACTGCTAACTTGAATGCCGGGGTGGAACACTTGCTGGGCGCCTTTGTCTGCCAGCAGGCGTGGGGGCAGGACCATGGTGGCCCATGTGAGGCCACTCCTCTCCTCTGAGGAGGCCGGCAGCCGGCATCACACTCAGCTGTCTTGGGCGTGTGTTTGAGTCCCTGTCTATGAGTGCACAGTGGGTCTGCAGCACAGGGATGATACCAACAGAACGCAGCTACTCTGCTCCTGGGCCAAGCCTTCAGAGGCCCACTGAGGGCCAGTTTCCAGCTGTTCAGGCCTCATTAGAAGGTACCTGACTGCACTGAGCCTGACCAGCAGGCCTCCCCCAAGGGGACACCACTTCCCATTCTGCCTGGCTATGCTCAGAATCCCAAAGAGTTCCCAGGTGCCAGGGTCAAGGCTTTGTCTTTCCATGAGATACCGGGTACAATCTGTCCCAGGCAGGAGTGAGCAGACCTCCCTCACAGGGCTGGGCAGATGCTCCGCCTCCTCCCTGAACCTACCCCTGGTCCCACTCTCACTGCCCAGGCCAGGCACGCAGAGGTGCTGGAGTCAGCACAACCAGGACTGCTAGGCATTGCCCCGGAGTAAGGGGCACTGGGGACTCAGGAAGGGAGCGCTGAGGACGAGGCACGGGGTGGGGGCAGGCGACGGTGGGAGGTGAGGCTGCGGCCAGCAGGGCCAGTCCAATCAAT
This sequence comes from Aselliscus stoliczkanus, assembly GCA_033961575.1. Classification (NCBI taxonomy): domain Eukaryota; kingdom Metazoa; phylum Chordata; class Mammalia; order Chiroptera; family Hipposideridae; genus Aselliscus; species Aselliscus stoliczkanus. The sequence continues at coordinate 159,702,436 of CM066732.1, read as the reverse complement.
CTCTCTGTAGGTGTATCTTTACAGACCTGTGCAAGGATATCTGAACGATAAACTTCTAGAAGCAGGCTTTGTAGGATACCAAAGGTACAGGTTATTTTAATGTGGTTTTCACTATTGGATGCTTTTTTTTTTTTTTTTTTTTTTTTTTGGAGGGCAGTGTCACTGGCCCTCACATGTGAGACCGAACCGGGGCCGCTGGCTTCTGAGGCCAGCGCTTAACCACCGCGCCACTCGGCCGGCCCTTTAATGTGATTTTGATAGGTATTGCCAAACCCCCGCAACCGTGAGTGTGTGTGCTCGAACACCCCGATGGGTGAAGATGGGTACGATTTGCAATTCTTTAATGTAATTCAGCATATAGTTTATATTAATTACTTATATTTCCTATGAATTGCCTTTTCATGGCTTTTGCCTACTGCAATGTGTTGAACAGTGACCTCCCCACCTACTTCATATTCACCCAGAATCTCACAATGTCACCTTATGTGCAAATTGGGTCTTGCAGATGTAGTGAGTTACGATGAGGCCACAGTAGATTAGGGCAGGACCCACATCTAATGACAGGTCCCCGGAGGAGGAGAGGAAGACAGGCACATGAACATGGAGGCAGACTGGGGCAACGCAGCTTCGAGCCCAGGAGCGCCACCGCCGGGAGCGAGCGCCACCACCAGGAGTGAGCGCCACCGCCGGGAGTGAGCGCCACCGCCAGGAGTGAGCGCCACCACCAGGAGTGCCACCACCGGGAGCGAGCGCCACCACCGGGAGTGAGCGCCATCACCGGGAGTGCCACCGCCGGGAGCTGGGCGGGCTAAGAAAGGGCTCTTTTCTGAAGCCTTCTGAGGGAGCATGGCCTTGATGACACCTTGGGTTTGGATTTCTAGCTTCCAGAACTGGGAGAGAATAAATTTCTGTTGTTTTAAGCTACCAACTTTGTGGTACTTAATCACAGCAGCCACAGGAAAATAATATACTCATTTTAAAAACTGTTAATCTATTGCTATATAAGAAAACTCTGCATATTAATGAAATTAGTTCTGTCCATAAAATTAAATGTAACTTTGATACATACACAACAGATGTGACACACGGCAGACATAAAGCAGAATGACAGAACACCCAACAGGGAGCAGATGTGTAACAGCGGTAACTTCCATCCACCTGTGTGCCCCTCTCCCCTTCATCCCCACTCTCCCCCGAGGAATACCCACAGGAACCACCAACATCAATTTGTGTTTCTACTCCTTTTGCTTAAAAAAGTTTCATGACATATATATTTGTGCCAGGCAAAATACTATTTTGTTTTGACTGCTTTGAATTTGACTGCCTGCGACCTGCCTCGGTTGTTCCCAGGCTAACACACGTGCTGTGCGGAGCTGCAGGCCCTCCTTTCATTGTGTGTAACCACACTGCCATACAACTGTCCCTGCCGTGTCACACAGTCCACTGGGTCCACCACAGCTGATAGGTGTCGGACGTTTCCAAGTTTCTGCTGCTCTGGTTACGTGTGACCGTATGTCCTGGTGTGTACATGTGACAGTTTCTCATGTCTCTAGGAGAGGAGCTGCTAATTAACTGAGCACGTGAATGCTCAGCTCAGCCTTACAAAATCCTTCCAACTTGTGTTCCGAGTGGCTGTACCTACATATACTTCCATTACAATGTATACATTTTCCCACAAAATGAGATCTTTATAATTCTGACTTCTCAAAAATTAACAAAACTGTTGAAAGAGACCGAAACTCAATAATCTCTAGACTAAAATGTAAAAGGGATATTCCCTGACACTTTAAATTATGCTGACATATAGATTTTTAAAAAAACAACTTGAAAACAGCTGATACAATGTCAATACCACAGTTCAAACACAGAATTACCATAAGAAGTGCAACGGTCCAGAGTTTCAACGCTTTACCAATCTGTAGCTCATCAGCATTTGACATACTGACAACGCAAAACGTAAGAACTGAAGGAAAGTCAGGATGATCTGGGGTTTCAGGTCTTCCTAAGTTCGATGGCTACTCTTTCTAAAAATAAACTTAAGGCCTGAGAGGATGAGACTAAGTATGTTAGAATTGATAGAGCAAAACTTGGGAATCAAATCATGCCACTGATGGGAGAGGAGGACCAGTGCAAGGAAGTGAGCGTGCAACTGCTCTGTTAGTGCTAAGGGCTCTGAGAATCAGGGGCGAAGGGAGACCAGCAGTGACCTTCAACAGGCGCGCCTCTTATAATGATTACAGGCCCTGATAGAGAGTAACGCATGCCTTAAGATACATTCTTATGTCAACATTGCTAAAACGATTTCAAAACTTTCCTTCACAAGAGCGTAATAAGATTTATAAACAATATTTATTTGCACAGCTCAGGTCCCAAACTTGCTAATGATCATTTTGTGTCTCGGCACCTGCTGTGCCTCTCTTCCCCCTTTTGCAGTTGACAAACTTAAGATCCAGGTAAAATCAAATGCAACCCGCGCGCCCAAGCCCTCCGCGACCATAGCGGGCTAAGTGAGCTGGCCCCTCCTCGCGGTGCTTCCCACAGACAGGGGCTCCCTCAGCAGGCGGTGTGCGTCCCCAGCAACCAGTTCCGGGTCTGGTGCCCAACAGACACTCAACAAAAGTCTCGTGGGTCCATATGCTGTGCTGTTATTTAAAACTGGTTTCTTCACGGCCTCATCTGGAGTAAAGCACCAATTACTTATACTGTTTTTGTTTTATTTGAGGGCAGTGTCACTGGCCCTCATAGGTGGGACCGAACCGGGGCCGCTGGCCTCCCAAGCCAGCGCTTAACCAACGCGCCACTCGGCCGGCCCTTCTACAATTCTTTCTTGAAGGAAAATTAATTCCTGGAATCTATTCTGTAAATAAAGGCAACTGATTTTTGCAAGAAGCAAAGTGTAACTTTAATAGCAACATAGTAACATTAAGGTCTGAAGGAATTATTCAACTATGACAAATGCTACTGCTCTTCTCAAAGGGGAGCACAGTTCTTCAAAGTTCGTAATAACTGGACACGTCTATAATCACACAGGGGAAGGATTTCACAACAGAAGAAGTCACAGGCATAGGAAAGCTATACAAAGTAAGGTAAACATGGAGTTATAAGGAGTATATCAACTTTCATACTGAAAAGTAAAAACTAGATTTTGGTCAGTAAGTGCTCTGGAATATGGAATTCGGCCCTCGAGCCCTGGCCGCACTCCCTCTCGCCTCCCGTCTGGTGGCTCCATCAATCACCACCCTGCCACGCCCAGAAGGCAACGCCCAGCCCTCCCTGCTCCGCCCGCAGCAGCAGCTGCCCCTTCCCTGCCACGCCGGCCCCTCCTCTGCCGGACGGCTCCGTCTCAGCAATCTATAAGCATCGTGTGCCCAGGCTTCGGTCCCTGTGCTCGCTCCGGCGCCATGGCTGCACGGACCGCCTACTGATACCTACCTGCAGCCCACGCCACCCGCTCTCCCCGCAGGCTGTTATCCTCCACGGAACCCTGGAGTAGGACACTCCAGTTCATCCAGCTGTGCGGGGCATCACCCTAACTCATGCTCCATATTCGAGCCATCAGCTAATCCCCCAGAGTCCCCCCGTCCCTCTCCCTCTCCCTGTCCAGGCCACTCTGTGCCTCGCCTCCGTGCCGCCGACCCGTCTACCTGTAACGCCTGTCAGAGCAGCGCCACGTGGCACTCGGACACCGCGCCCTGCCTACTCGGCCTCTCCCCGGGCAGCCAGTCTGGGTTACACGCACGGAGCACGCTGGCCTCGCACGGCCCTAAAACTCACCTGCCAGGTCAGTTCTCTCTCAGAGCCTGTGTGCCCGCTGGCTGTCCCCCTGCACCAATGGCTCACAGCCCCAGTGGCCCGCCCTGATCCCGCCCTTCCCTGATGCCTGCTTACTCTTCTCGGTACAAATCGCCACCACGCATTCTGTTCGCCTGTTATCATCTTTTCCACTAGAAGGAGACCTTCACCATTAAGCCCTGAGACCCTGGAGCAGTGCCCAGCACACAGGAGGTACTTGGTAAATATCTGTTCAACAGATGGACACATTTTTGAGGGCTACCATACCATGGATTGTTTTCTGTTTTTTGTTTTTTCCCAATTATAGTTGACACTCAATATTATTTTATATTATACCATTGATTATTTTTAAAGTTTGTCCTGTACCCTCAATGTGTCTCTCTTTAATTTACAGATAAGTGATCTGATTCTAACGTGTACAATGTTGAACTGTGCCAAAATAATTGAGGGATGGCAAAAATGTAAAATTCTCATCTCCCCCTGACAGGCAGCTGCACTTTAACATTGCAGGGTAAACAGTACTGGTGAGGTGATGGTTATCACAGAGCTGTAAAAAATGTACTGATCCAACAATATTTTGAGACCATTCCCTGGGACAAGTGAAAAATGCTACCTTTTTTGAATAATTTGTCTTTTTTTTTTTTTTTTTTTTTGGTGCCCTAAATGATAATCCATCAAGGCACTGGAAAATGCTAATTACGTAAATCAAAATGGGGAAAACAAATAAAGCTTAACTCTTTAACAATCAAATGAAAATGGATATTTACTCCTGTCTTTTCTCTATGTTCCTGTTGGAAGAGTCATTTAAAAGGACAACCGACACCTGGATTGAGCAGAAGGTAGGTGACACAAGATGATACTGCACCTGCAGTGTGATCATGGGAACCTGACTTTTGCAGTGGCTGCACGTGGCCTCGCGGTATTTACAGGCCTTCTCCACGTGGTCACGCAGGTCTTTTCTCAACACTCTTTCTTTGCAGTCAGCACGGACACATGGCAGTTCTTCAAACTGGCAATCATTCTTCAAGTGCACCTGTAAGGCCAACAATTCAAAGTTCTTCATGGGCAGAAAACTTCAATCTGAAATACCAGATTGTAGCCTCTATGCAATTAAATCCTACAGAAACGTTTCTATCCACCGCCGTATGCCCAGTTTTTCACAGAGAAGAGTGATAGGCATATCAAGAGACACCGAATTTTACACTCTATTTAGTGTTTACTCAAACTATATTGCTTTTGAAGAATTAAGGCACCTTTTCTTCCTGGATAAATAAACGGTTATCTGCTAAGGACTTCATTTTATTCTAATTCGAATATCCTTTCAGGATAAAATGATACTAATAAAAAAAAACATAGGCAGTTATGTGGAATTTCAGGGTAAAAAAAAAGGTTTCAATGGGCCTTCTAAAATTAAAATTCACATCAGATTTCTTTCTATTTGGAATAGGCTGGGGGTGTTTAAAAACCAGTTGAAAATTCTACTAATGAGGTCATAAAACGACATTTCATACCAAGTGGCTGTGGCTGCTTTCATGTTTGGTTGTGTTTTGCAAGGTTAACGTTAAGGATGGTGTTGTTAAGGCGCCACATCACATGGACTAGAGACTCGTGTCACTGCCACACTTACCAGCAGGTGTCCCAGGGTTAACTGGTCGGCACAGCCCCGACTCTCATTCCTACAGTATATCTGAAGAGCCAGGATCTCTCTCTTGCAGCAATTGTCCTTAAACACCTGAGACGGAAAGACAGTTATTTTAGAGGATTAGTATTTCTTCATCTCCACATGCTGCTACTTTGGACAAAAAAAATCACAAGAGCGTCTTTTAAGTGGACCTCAGAAAACATTAAGGGCCCTCTTAGTTTCTAATTTCTGTAAGTAGAATAAAGGAGCTGCCCCCACTAGGAGACACAATTTAAATAACACAACTGTAACTACCATCTTTTATTAGGTAAGCCCAAAGAAAACAAGTTATACTGAATAATTAGAGACCACTTTGGAGCATCCAGACATTCTGCATTAACTCGGACACAATCTCAAGGCAGGACATACGGGGACCAAGTTCCCATTTGGACTCTGGAGCCTTCCAGGAGCCAGCATTGCACAGGTGGCCTTGGGGGTACACCTCCTACCAAGAGACAAAGGCAGAACCTGCTACAGCTCGATGCCTTTTTAGATCACTTGCTAGAGAAACAGAGAAACTACCGTAAAAGGCTGCCTCTTGCAGACAGCTTGTAAAACATTTATTTTTGTTCCTTCTCCTAAGGTTATGTCACTCACCAAAAAGCAGGCATTAGCCTGCTGTTTGTTTTTTTTTTATTTAAAAAAAAAACTTTTAAATTTATGTTACAAAGGTTAACATTAATCCAATAACGAAAATGTTTCCCTTTGAAAATGAAAAACATCCTTTCTTTTATTTTCCCTTAAGAAAACAATTATGCTCACTCCTAACAACACAGTCTATACTGTCTGGTCCTCAGGCATTTCTAAGAAACTCCCGTGTGTTAACACTGTAATGGGGAAACAGGCAGGGATCTGAATATGCCTTTCTCAACCTCACTGGCAAAGAAATGGCATCAACAGTTGTTAACGAGTCAAAAATTAACTAATTTGGAGTCAAAATTAATCCTTTATTAACAGGACTTTTTGAAAAAAGTTATAATTTAAGATACTAACGTCAACAGAACAGATATTTTTAACCAGTAAGAAATAATCTTCCCTTTTTTGTCACTAAGTTTCTTAAGTCATTTGAGTTTAACTTTACAGATAGAAAACAGATTGAAAACACCAGAATGATAAAAGTACAGGACTTTAGAGCTGAAAAAGAGCTGACTGTTTACTGCAGCTGTTCAGCACACAGGCGAGCCACCTGCGGTCCTACAGTGGCCCCATCATCAGCGACCTGCTGAAGGGAGGGGCAGGTCTCAGGCTCCCAGGAGGACCCATGGCTTTAGTCAGTCTCACTTAAGATTCTTCAATAAAACTAGTAATTTTCTTTTTTTTGAGGGCAGTGTCACTGGCCCTCATATGTGGGACCCGAACCGGGGCCGCTGGCTTACCATGCCAGCGCTTAACCACCGCGCCACTCGGCCGGCCCAATAATTTTTTTTTAAAACTAGTAATTTTACCTTCAGCTATTCATGGCACACAACGGGAATAGTAATTCTGAAGAACGAAACAGAAACACTGAAAGATCACCTCAGTCTGTTGTTTCGACCTTCTCTCTCAGTCACATTGGTCAGATACAAGTTATTGAGTGAGCAGGTCAGTTAGTTACCAGGCAGAGTTGAGTGACTTGTTTTTCTTAAAAATCCCTTCCCTGTTACTAACCCAAGTCTTCAGCAGCAGGTAAAGACTTAGAAAGGCAAGGTCCATGGCCATTTGGCCAATCCTGTCTAACTGTCCAGAGCAGGTTCCACCCAACCCCCTTGTCCTGGCCGGCCAGGGGCACCTCCCCCAGCAACCCTCCAATCCCTGCACTCGCCTGGCTGCCCCGACCACAGACCCAGCCTGCAAAGTGTGTCAGACAGAAAACCCCAGAACAAGAATTTTACTGTACAGTTTAATGATCTATCTACAGTTAAAAAACTGTTAGGTTCATTAATCAAAATATCGGAATCACACATTTTTATTGATATTTTAAGTACTTTAAGAATGAGTCATTTCAGACTACAGCGTGTTGGCAGGGTCTGGCTGTGCGGGGATGGCCACAGAGACACCACGAGAGGGGATGAGGGCCCAGGAGGGGAGCAGGTGGGAGACGGCCCCTGCGCTCTGCAGCGACTCCGCGAGCTTTCACTGTCCACACAATCCGTGGGGAAGGGCAAGGAAGGGGCTGGAATCTCCATGCGCCTAATGACTGAGACGCTGTGTGGGGGACAGGGATGGGGCCAATTCAAAGGAAGCCCTCAGATGAGCACTGCTCGTGAAAGTACAAGCTGTCTGGGATAAAGGCCGAGACGATGCACCGGTCTGCACTTTCCTTGCACCGCCTCCCTCACTCCTCTGGGGTCCTGGGGGTGGGAGGGGCCTGTCACAGGCGAGGAGAGGAGAGTCTCAGAGGGTGAAGCTCCCGCTGAGCTCACACAGCTGGGCAGCCGCCACCGAGCAGGCCCGTCCTGTCTGCCCAGCTGCTTACAAGACATGGTGCCCTGACCCGACCCTGCTGGCCCAACTGTCACACGCTGGGACCAAACCGGAGCGCCAGAGCCCGGGAGGTAAACTACCCAGCCGAGAACATATCACCAAGTAATTTATTAAAAACCCACAATACCTTATCTTTAATGATGCTTTCTTGACACGCAGTACATTTTGGGCTTGAGGAGCTGAGGGGAAACATACAACAAGTGTATTAGAGCGGACGGCCCTTGTCACCTGGACCCCTGGATGCACTGACCCCACGGACGGCCAAGCGGCTGTGTGACACTCTGGGCGGCAATCAGAGCTTCAGGACGCCAGGGCGAGTTTGGTTTAAAGATGAAGAAAAGGACAAAAATATTTCTAACGGTAATTTTCCATAAGGAAGTTTGTAAGTAGAACAGCCAGATGAGACTCATTCGGAAAGCCCCTTTCAATTAAAAGTGAAATTTGATTTCAGAAACCAAAACTAGCTATCTGCGGAGGCTCCGCAGGGCCAGCGCCAGCTCCTCGGGGCCTGGTACTTTCTGCGCAGCCTTTTCTTCCTAGTGTGTTGAAAGGCCAGTGCAATTCCACAGACGTAAACAGTACGGAATTTAAAGGAACCACCCATCTCGTCTGTCATTCCTGTCCCTAAACTCAGGACATGAGCCACTGCACCCAAGGTGCCCTTTTTGGACCCCATCCTGTGCCTGGAAACCACCTCCTAGAGATTAAAAATAAAACTTAAGCGTGAGCCCTGCCTCCTGCCACGGCCCTGCCTCGGGCCTCCAGGAGTGCCAGTGGAGGCTTCAGGGAGGAGGCGGCAGGAGCAGGAGACTTCACAGGAGACGCCTGGGGGAGGGGAAGGCAGGAGTCTGTGGATGGGGTGCGGGTCCAGGCTGCGGGTCAGAGGCCCCGTAAACTCAGGTGTGGGTCCTACTGGGTTTCCTTAAAAGATTCCCACGCTGGCCTCTGAGAGTTTACTGGGTTTCTTCAGAGCTCTGGACTCGAGAGTTTACGTGTTAGGCAAACAAATGAAGGAGTGGGCGCAAGAGCGAAGCTGCAGAGGCTGAAGCGCTCAGTGAGCGCGGCCCCGGGAGGGCGCCTACCTCAGCAGGGCGACCGTGCAGGTCTCACAGAACCGGTGTCCGCACTCGGTCTGCTTCGGGTTGCACAGCACCAGGCGGCACTTCTCGCACTTGTACTTGTCCTCCACGGTCTTCACGAACCTTTCCTTGTAACCTCCTTGTTCAGGGACGAACACTGACGCCCCGGAGCTCCGGTCAGGGTGCAGCTTCAGTGGTGGGTTGGTCTGCAGAGAGCCGGAAGAGTCCATCTTTTTACTTGACTCCATTTCGAGAAAGAGAATTTCTGTCGGGAAAAAAGAACAGTAAATAAGTAGAGCGCTATCACGTTATATGGCGCGAGGAAACATCAAACACAGCTTTGGAAAAGCGAAAGCACTCCTTTCAGTTTTAGGGAACACAAGACTGTCCTGACTTCAGTATGTGATGGGACCAAGATACCAAATGTGCCCTCATCTTCCGACTTCACCCAGGCACTACCACTCCTGTTGCTATTTGAAAAACTTTCTAAAAGGTGTACACTGTATTTGCATGGTTCTTTAAAATACAAATACTATTTCACTTGCTGTGACTTCAACGTCTATGCATCATTCTGATGTTTGGCCGAAGCAACAGCCATTCTCAACCAATTTTATTGCCTTGTTGTCACAGTGCCGATGACAGTCCCAATGACATGACTCAGGGCAGCCTGTCACACTGCGATGGCATCTCATTCTGACAACAGCACCTACTGTCTGAGGGTGTGCAAACTCCTGGCCCTACGCTTCACTGGGCCACCCCAGGAGAGTGCGCCCACAGTGCCGCAGGCTAGGTGACAGGACTGGCACTTGCCTTCCGCCTGCTCCCACCTCATTTCAGGTCCTTGCTCTGTGCACCACAAAGCTCACGGCAGGCCCATCGTGGATGCACGGGCACTTCTGTGCCCAGGGACAGAGCTGGCGAGGGGACGGAAGGACTGGGTGGTCCCCTGTGCCACCCGGGCAGGCTTTCCTGCCGCACATGGCGACAAGCATGCTGGCACCTACCTGCCTGCAGGTTCCCACTGGGACAAAGCGAGCAGTTCCTAGATGTGATCCACAAAGACCCCCGCCTGGGCAGCCCAGCCAGCACCCAGCCAGGGTGCGGGGCGCACGCCTGCTGACCTACAGAGCAAGTGTCTTCCAAACCACTGTGTCCTTCCTCACCCCATCAATTCCTGCTACTTACAAGAAGATGGGCCACTCCTCCTACTCACACGGCCCTGAGGACCCACCCCATCCCCACCCTTCTCCCACCCACGAGGCCTGCACAGTGGGTCTGCTGCTCCGGGAGGCCTCGGTCCTCACACTGCCCTCAGCCCCTCTGAGGCTGAAAGAATGAACGTTTCATGCCCAGGGGTGTTTGGGCGTGAATGTCAGCAGCACATCTGACAGATAAATGAACTGGTGCTCGAGCCACCTTGGGTTAGTTTTAACAAAATAGAACATTACTGTGCAGTGTGGGAGCCTCCAGTGAAATGTCAATTTGTGAAACCAAGAGAGTTTTCAAAATGACCTCAAAAGGCCAGCAGTCCTGTGCGCACAGACCTGTTGGTCAGAATCCTGCTCATTAAGATGCTAACTAGGAAGATAACCCCACAAATCTTGCCTATCAGGAAAGGGAGACCAGGAACTGACTTGCTGCTTTCTCCCGCTCCCCCATGGGGCACCTTTTCCACAGGTGCTCTGGGCGCCCCCTTCTGGAATGCACATCGCGCCTTCACAAGGACGCCTGCCCTGGCCAGCCCCACGCACGTGACCCCCGTTGCCCTGTGTGCGCTCGCCCCGTGGCACGTCCCGCCTTCTCTGACTGCGTGCTTCATGTTTATTGTCTCTCTCTCTTCAGTAGAACATAAGCTCCCTGATGACACGGACTTGATCTGTTTTGTTGACTGACAAACCCCAGGTACCTAGAATCGTGCCTGATGGGCAGACAGTACTCAACAACACCTTCGCTGAGTTAACAGAGAGAATGAAATGTCCAGAACAGGCAAATCCAGGGACAGAAAGCTGACCAGTGGTTACCAGGGGTTGGGGGAGGGGAGTGTCACTAACGGGCATGGGGTTTCTTGCTGGGGTGATCGAGGGATTCCGGAACTGGATAGTGGGGATGACTGCACAGCTCTGCAATGACACTAAACACCACTGAGCTGTACATGTTAAATGGGTGAATTTTATGGTACATGAATTACATCTCAACTTAAAATCTAAACAAAGAATACTACAAAGTAACTAACTGTTCCAAATGGTTCTATTTGGGTTTGGTTAACTTGTGATATTTATATACAGTCATATACTTTATTTCTTTTTTCTGTTTTCTTTTGTGTGTTTTTTTAATGGAACGCTTCACGAATTTGTGTGTCATCCTTGAGGAGGGGCCATGCTAATCTTCTCTATATCATTCCAATTTCAGTACATGTGCTGCCGAAGTGAGCAGTCATATAGTTTAAAATATAAGACTCTCAAACTGAAACTGTATGCGCTGATACCATGGACCTGCCCTGCCTGATGCAAGAGGCGGTGATGAGATTTTCATTTATATTGTAACAGTACATGCTCTCGGGAAAACAACCAACTACTAAGATATGGGGAGCAAAGTGAAAAGAATCATGTCTCAGAGGTAGATGCCCCTGCCAGGGGTTCTGTGTAACAGCACCCATGTCCAGAAATGGCAAATCACAACTCAGAAAACATATCTTTTTCTCCTGCACACAAACTGTGTTGCACGTGCAAACTAGCCTAGCTTTCTTATGTCACCAGTGGTGTATGCTGCGCGCTTCTCCACAGCAGCATGCAGGGACCCCTTTATAACTCTGAGGGCTGCATAGCGCTCCATGCATGCCTTCCCATAATGTATGCGACCAGCTCTCCTGATGGAAGTTTGGGCTGGTTTGGATGCTTTGCGGTTACGTACAATCTGGCCAACATTCCTGAACATATATTGTTGTACACTTAGGCAAGCACAGAGCCCAGAACTGCTGGGTCAAAGATGCGCACTTGAAAACACTGTTTTCGTTGCCAAACTGCCTTCTAAAAGGTTACTGTACACTTCTTCCGATGGCTAGTAAACTATATATATATTTTTTAGGGCAGTGTCACTGGCCCTCACATGTGGGACCGAACCGGGGCCGCTGGCTTCCCAAGCCAGCGCCCAAACACCGTGCCACTCGGCGGGCCCAGTAAACTATATATTAAACAGGTATTACTTTAGAGGACAACAGCCTGTTTCATCAAACACTGATGCTTCCCACTTTATGTTGGCCTTGGTACTGTTTTTTCGCCACATTACTGTGCAAACATCAGGGTTCTCCTGTGGTTGCCACCTCCCGGGATGCCACCTCCCGTGGTCTCCACCTCCTGTGGGCCAGGCAGCAGGCGCAGCCCCGGAACACTCGAGGGCGCACCCATCACCCTTCTCCACGTGTGGGAGAACCCTTCTTCAGGTGGGAGACTTGACAAAGGTTTGGTAAACCAACTGTATTTTATTTCAACAAGTGCACTGGAAGCCTACAGTGTACCCAGCTCTGTGTGTCACACAGCAGGGGTCAGAAGGGGGACAGAGATTGTCCCCGCCCTTAGATGGCTCCTAGGGAGTTGTGAGGGAGGTGGGCGCGGAGTCAACAACTGAAACAGGCAGCAGGCGTGCGAACTACCACCCTGAGGATCCAAAGAAGGTGCATCTCCCAAGGAGCGAGACCTCACCTGTGTGAGGCAGAGCGAGGCTTCCTGACTTGACTGTGGCATAATTCCAATCCTAAGGGGAGGACAAGGAGGGTGGCAGACACAGCACTGTGAGAGGGCTGTGGAGGGGAACCTGGCACTGGGGGTTCTTGGAAGGGGCGGGCAGGTGGCCCGTCTGGCACTGACTGCTCTGCTCTGCAAGGGAAGGCTGGTCCGTGGGCCCAGCAGTTATCCTCCAGGCCTCTCTTGTCCTTTTCACACGAGAGGCAGGCGCTCCCCCTACTTCTCGGGCACGTGAGGCATCCCGAGGCTGTCGGTGTGAAGCCCTCTGCTAGCTGCAGCACTTAACACACAGAAGCTGCATCCTCCTGGTGGCAGGGGTGGGCAAGCCTGACAGGCATTGGGCTGCTTCCTCATCTTAGATGGCTCAGCCTTGCTTCAAAACGCCCCTTCACAGCAATTAGGCAAGAAAAAGAAATAAAAGGCATCCACTCAAAAAAAAAAAAAAAAGGATTCAACACACCATTTTGGGCTGGCCAAGTGGTGCGGTGGTTAAGCGCTGGTTTGGGAAGCCAGTGGCCCCGGTTCGGGTCCCACATATGAAGGCCAGTGACACTGCTCTCAAAAAAAAAAAAAAATATATGCATTGAAAAAAAAGGATTCAAAAGGCATCCATATTGGAAAGGAAGAAGTAAAACTACTTCTTTTTTTCAGATGACATAATCTTGCATATAGAACATACTAAGGAATCAATTGAAAACTAGTTGAATAAATTTGTTCAGCAAAATTGCAGGATATAAGATCAATGTATCAAAGTCAATTGTACCTCTAGACACTAGCAATGAACAATCCAAAAGTGAAATTAAGAAAACAATCCATTTATAACAACATCAAAAAGAATAAAGCATCTAGGAATAAATGTAACCAAATGAAAGCAAGATGTGTGTGCTAGAAATTATAAAACATTGTGAAAGACAGTGAAGAGCAGGGCAAATGGAAAGACATCCCTGCCCATTCATGGCCTGGAGGACTTGACACTGCTAAGAGGACAGCACTGCCCAAAGTGGGCTATAGGGTCATCTCAATGCCTAGTAAAATCCTAGCCTCCCCAACCCTCACCCCAGAAAAGAGCTGAACCTAAAATTCATTTAGAAACGCTAGGAACCCAATGGACAAAAAATCTTGAAAAACAGCAAAGTTGGAGAACTCACACTTCCTGATTTCCAAACTTACTACAAATCAGTGAGGACACCGGGGCTGGCGTGGGGACAGACGCACAGGCAATGACACAGAATGGAGAATCCAGTGATAACTAACCCCGTACATTTACGGTCAGCTGGTTTCTGACGGGGGTTCCAAGACCATTCACTGGGGGAGGAACAGTGGCAGAACAAGGAGGCCCCACGCCTGCGTGTTCCCGTCACGGCTCCGTAAGGCTGTGCCGGAGGTCACCTCACAGCTTAGGCACCTGCCTCCGCCCTTTCCAGGTGGTCAACTCCGCGAGGCCCTGGTTCAGAAAGCGCTGCCTCACGGAGGACGGGCGGGCGGGTTCTAAGGCCTCCCTTGTTGGCATCTTTCCTTGCCTTTTAGAAAATGTATTAGGTGACACACACCAAAGAGTATGTGTAACTGAGGCGGCCGGTTAGTTCAGGTGTTAGGGTGCAGGCTCATAAACAAGGTTGTCGGTTCGATCCCCACATAGGCCACTGAGCTGCACCCTCCACAACTAGATTGAAACAACTACTTGACTTGGAGCTGATGGGTCCTGGAAAAACATACTGTTCCCCAATAAAATCTCAAAAAAAAAAATTGTATGTGTAATTTACATGCAAGGTAAGATGACAACAATAAAAGCAATGACCCTAGAACACACACCCACTTAACAGCCGAAATTTCCCTGTGTGCTCCTTTCTCAACCATCTTCCTGCAGCTCTGAACTTTGTATTTAGATTGCTCTTGTATCATATACCTTTTTCTTCTTAAACAATATACTTTTGCCTGTTTTTTTTTTTCTTTAAAGATTTTATTGGGGAATTGGGGGAGGGGAACAGAGTTGGGGAACTGGGGAAGGGGAACAGACAAGCGGCTGTCGTTTTGTTCTTCAGTCTAGTTGGGGAGGACGTTGCTTCACTGGCCCATGTTGGTATCGTCATTGTGCTCTTCCCGGGATGAGGCAGATCAGTCGCCGGCCTCTGGATGGTCGCTCACTGCAGCTGTTGGCAGCTCACGCTGGCTGCCAGCCACTCACTGTAGCCTATGACAACCCACTGCAGCAGGGGCTGCAGTTACGCCGTCCCAGGGACTCACAGCAGCCCAGCTCCAGGTGGAGCTGTTGTTCACCATCTTAGCTGTAGAGGGCAGTGTCACTGGCTGTCATATGTAGGATCCGAACCAGGGCCCTGTTGCTCAGAGCCGGAATCCTAAGCTAGCTCTTAATCAACGTGCCACTCAGCCAGCCCTGCTTTTGGCTGTTTTTAACGGCATAAAAATGGCATGCCATATGTAGTCCCCATCATCAGTTATAAATATTCATGTGTTGTGTGCAGTTGATACACTCTATTCATTTTCACTGCTGTATAACATTCTATGATATACTACTTATCTTTCTTTTTTTTTTGAGGGTAGTGACACAGGCCCTCATATGTGGGACCCGAACCAGGGCCGCTGACTTTCCAAACCAGCACTTAACCACCACGCCACTTGGCAGGCCCTCTTTTTTTTTTTTTTTTTAAAGATTTTATTTGGGGAATTAGGGGAGGGGGAACAGCGTTGGGAATCGGGGAAGGGGAACAGACAAGTTGCTGTCCTTTTGTTCTTCAGTCTAGTTGTGGAGGAAGTCACTTCACCAGCTCATGTTGGTATCATCATTGTGCTCTTCCCGGATGAGGCAGGTGCTCGCCGGCTATTGGATGGCTGCTCACGGTGGCTCACAGCAGCTCACGCTCGCTGCCGGCCAGCCCCACTGCAGCCTACGCTGTTGCCAGCGACTCACGGCAGCCTATCTCCAGGTCGAGCTTTTGTTCACCATCTTAGCTGTAGAGGGCAGTGTCACTGGCCCATGTGGGATCCGAACCACAGCCTTTCTGCTCAGAGCTGGTGTCCCAAGCCAAGTCTTAACCAACACACCACTCTGTCGGCCCAACTTATCATTTTCTTATCAGTGTCCAGTTTTTGCTATTATGAATGACCATTCTCACACATCTGTTCTGAGCCTCATGTAAGTTTCTCTAGTGTATACACTCAAGATCAGGGGGATCAGGGTTTGGCAAACTACAGCTTGTGGGTCAAACCTAGCGAGTAGCCTATTTCTGTTAGGCCCTTGAACTAAGAATAAGAATGGTTTTTAGATTTTAAGGAGTTAAACAGACAAAGACCACATGTGGTCCACAAAGCCCAGAAAATTTACCACCTTGCCCTTCACAGAGACAGTCTGCCAATGCCTGCTGACCTGGCCTCCAGAGAACAGAGGGGCCGCTGGCGTGCTGGTGGCATGCGTGGCCCATGTGCCAGTGGGGCCAAACTGCTCCCCAAACCAATGCAGCATCAAGCCCTGTTGAGCCATGCCCTCCCTGGCCCTGGGTACTGTCAGAAGCCTTCACCCCTGCTGACTGAGCTGGGACACGGGTCTCTTTTCCATACTCTGAGAAGTACATAGGTCTAGCATCTTTTCGGAAACTCGTGGGCCACTTGGTTTTCCTCCCACAAAGTGTCTCCTTGCCATCTTTAACTGGGTTACTGCCTTTTACAATATTGATTTCTAGGGGTACTCATGTGCTCTGATTACTCATCCTTTATTAGTTATATGTGTATGTCTTTGCCCCAGTTTGTGGCCTGACTTTAACTTTATGTTCTTTAATGAAGAGAAGTTCTTAATTGTAATGTAGTCAAATTATCCATGTCTTGGCCTTTTAAAAACATTCCAATTAGCGTACGGTTGACGTTGATGAGTAAGGAACAACCATTACACACAGAACGAAAATGGAAAGCGGTGCTGACTCCACCGCACCGTCATTTCCGAAGGACATTCTGCTCAAATAAAACTAGCAAATGAGCCACTGTGTCCAACAGACTCGAAGTGCTCAAGGAAAATATTCTTCCTAAACAAAAGCTTACTTGAGAGGAGACTGAGCGGGCCCCGAAGGCAGGCCCATGACATCTGCAGCAGTGAGATGGCCTGTGGGCCTCAGTGGCCCACGGAGAGCAGGGCCAGATAGCTGGCAGGTGCCGCGCTGGTGGATGGATGGCTGTGCTCAGGGTTACTGACAACCCCAATCTCCACCAGCCATGAACTGTAACCATGGGAAGCCAGCTCCCCTTTGAAGTGTAAGAAGCACCTACTCATCCCCTAGGAACGACGTCTTTAAGTCTTCAAATAAGACCGATCCCCACCCATTGTGTCCAGAGGACAAGGGCGTCTGGATCTAGGATGGTCACCACTGGAGGCGGCGTTCTCACGGCCAAGCCAGGCGCCGACAACAGGGGCTCTCCTCAAGGTCACTACTGAGGCGGTGTGTCGCCTTAAGACCATTCAGAAAGTCACGTGAAGGAGAAGCCCCTTGAGGTGAACGTGCTTCAGGTTCCCTGGGGACCCACCGAGGCAATGGGGACGGTAAAAAACTCAGCAACACCAAAGGAAACCAAAGTTCTGTCTGGAGGACCAAGTTTTCAATAACAACAAGGGAGACCAAAGCTTTTACTACAGTGCCTGCAACCAACAGGCACATGACAAATACGAACAACAACAATTTGCTCTATTTTTATTATTTACCTTTGTGAGCTATCTCGAAATCTTTCCGAAATCAGGTGGGGTGAACGTAAATTAGGCAAACTCAAAATGGGTCACCGTGTGAAGAACAGACGAGTGACCGATGGCAATAAAAATGGCTGAGTAAGGAGTTCCAAAAGTCCATGCTTCAATAAAGCAAGAAAAAAACTGGCAAAACCTGTCAGAAACAACTTGTTTGGAAAGTGGGAAACTCACCAAAAGCTTGCAGCAATGAGAGGAACACTTAAGTAAGAGAAGCTATCCATCTACTCTTCGTAGAAACTGAGCTCAGTGGCCTCTCGGGTGGTGCCGGTGCCTGGACCCCCGCAGAGGCAGGGCCTGGAATCAGAGCGCCTGCAATCCCACACAAGTACTTGGCAGGGGTGGGGGGCTGGGGAGCAGAAAACGCCTCGTTACAAAGAATTTCTTTTTGGTGGTTTGTTTTGACCTATCTGGGAGCCCCCTACAAGACAAGCTCAAAGGGTCTGCCTTTACCTCACCAAACTCCGAATTCTCTCAGTGCTGAGGTGGCTCCTGGACCCGGGGGGGAGGGGCGTGGGGGGCAGAGAGGGAGGTACTGAAAACATTTCCAGGCAAATGTATTAGTCACTGCAGCCTGGGGCACTCAATCAGAGTTGAAGCAAACACAGACTACCCAGAAGGTTGAGAGGAATAGCCAGGAAATAAGGGCTTTGAAAAGTTCCAATACATTCCTGGGAATCTAGAAGACCACGCAAACGCCCGGGGCCTCTTACACACTCAGGAAAGCCCTGAGAGGGCCCACGGCTCTCACCTCTGGCTGACCTTCAGGTTCTGCACAGCAGAAGTGAATGCTAAGGCCGAGTTGTCAGCTGCCTGGCTGAGTTGAAGGCACATGCGGCACTAACACAGACCTCATCTGAAAGACTGGGAGAGAACATTGATTCCAGGCACCTAAGGAAATCTCTGTCCAATAACTAGCTGGCCACTACACTAATGGAATGGACTTCAGTGACCACACATAATAAAGAATATAAACTTTACAAAATTAGCTCAAGAAGGTCAATACACAAACAACTGTAACAAGTGTGGCAACAACAAATCCTGAAGGGGGTGAGTGTCTCTTTTCCAGATTGGCCACATTATAATATTCAAAAAACGTTCAAGAGCGAGCTCTGAGCAGCAGAGCCCCGGTTCAGATCCCACATGAGGGCCAGTGACACTGCCCTCTACAGCTAAGATGGTGAACAACAGCTCGACCTGGAGCTGGGCTACCATGAGTCATTGGCGACAGTGTAGGCTGCAGCCCCTGCTGCAGTGGGGCTGCCGTAAGCTACAGTGAGTGGCCGGCAGCCAGCTTGAGTGGCTGACAGCATCAGCTGCCTCATCTGAGAAGAGCACAATGATCACAATGCCAACATGGGCCAGTGAAGCGACACCCTCCACAACTAGACTGAAGAACAAAAAGACAGCAACTTGTCTGTTCCCCTTCCCCAATTCCCAAATAAAATCTTTAAAAACAAAACAAAATAAAAACAAAAAACGTTCACTTTTCAAAAATAATTATAAAGCATGGAAAAAAACCAAAGAAATATAGCCCATACAGAGGAAAAAGAGCAAGTAGCAGAAAAGAGAAAGTCTAGAAGAAAACCAGACATTTGACTTATAAAATCTTTAAATCATCTAATTTACATGTGTTCAAGAGATAAAGGAAACCATGTCCAAAGAACTAGAAGAAACCATCAAAATAAGGTGCCATGAAATAGGGGACAATCAATTTAGACAATTTTTACAAAGGAATCAAACAGAGATTCGGCAATTAAAAAGCACAATAACTGAAATGAAAAATTCATTACAGGGGCTCAAGAGCAGAACTGAGCAGGCAAAAGAATTAGAGAACTTGAAGATAGGTGAGTTGAGATTTGAAGATAAGTCAACTGAGTTTATCCAGTCCAAGTCATGAAGGGAAAAAAACCAAAAAACTGAACAAAGACTCAAAAACATGTGGGGCACCATCAATCACACCAACATATATATTATGGGAATCTGAGAAAGGAGAGGAGGGAGAGAAAGGGGTGAAAAGAATATGTGAAGAAATAATAGACAAAAACTTCCTATATTTGATGAAAAATATTAATTTGCACATCTAGGAAGCTCAACAAACTTGCTGTAATATCAAATTCAAGAGATCTACACTAATCCAATTATAATCAAATTGATGAAAAACAAAATGCACTTTGAAAGTAGCAAGAGAAACGACTCTTCACAATACAAGAATTTCTCTAATATGATTAACAGTTGACATCTCATCAGAAATCATGGAGGGCAGAAGACAATGGGATGACATGTTCAAAAGGCTGAAAGAAAAACACAATGAACTAAGAATCCCATATCCAGCAAAACTGTCCTTCAAAAAAACTATCCTTTGGGATGGCCGGTTAGCTCAGTTGGTTAGAGCGTGGTGCTGATAACACCAAGGTTACTGGTTTGATCCCCGCAAGGGCCACTGTCAACTGTGCCCTCCTTAAAAGGATCAACTATGCCACTGCAGCATGAAAGCAATGTGTAACCAATGACCATGGCTACATGGTCAATTAAAAAAAAAAAAAAGAACACAGGGCCTGCCGGCTGGCACTGTTGGTTAGAGCACGAACTCTAAGCAACAGGTCGCTGGTTCAATTCCACATGGGCCAGTGAGCTGCGCCCGAGCTGAGCTGCTGCTGAGCTGCTGCGGGGCGGCCGGATGGCTCAGCTGGTGAGAGCGTGTGCTCTTATGTTGGTCTGACTCCCACATGGGATGGTGGGCTGTACCCGCCCCCCAAACAAGATTGAAAGCGGTGACTGGACTTGGAGCTGAGCTTGCGCCCTTCACAACTAAGACTGAAGGACAACAACTTGACTTGGAGCTGATGGGTCCTGGAAAAACACAATGTTCCCCTTCCTTAATTCCCCAATAAAAATCTTAAAAAAACACACACAAAAAACCTCTACTCTTTAAACACACACACATACACACACACACACACACACACTAAACTTTAACAAAATACTAGAAAACCAAATCCAAAAGCATATTAAGGGTATATACACCATGACCACATAGGATTTATCCCAGAAAGGCAAAGGTGGTTAAAAAAAAAAAAATCAATGTAGTGTATTGCATTAACAGAACAAGGGAGGGAAAAAACCCCACATGATCATCTCAACTGATGTAGAAAAAGCATCTGACAAAATCCAAGATCAGGAAGAAGGACAGGATGCATCCTTTCACCCCTGATATTCAACACTATATTGGAAGTTCTAGCCAGAACAATTAGAGGACCAAAATAAGCCATCCAAATTAGAAAGGAAGAAGTAAAACTGGGGATGGCAGAGTGGCGTGCTTGTTAAGAGTTGGCTTGGAGAAAAAAAAAGAAAGAAAAAAGTTGGCTTGGGACACCAGCTCTGAGCAGCAGGGCCCTGGTTCTGATGTCACATGAGGGCCAGTGATGCTGCGCCCTCTACAGCGAAGACGGTGAACAACAGCTCAGCCTGGAGCTGGGCTGCCGTGAGCTACCGTGAGTGGCTGGCAGCCAGCATGAGCGGACGGCAGCCGGCGTGAGCCAGCGTGAGCTGCCGTGAGCGGCCGTCCAATAGCTGGCGACCTATCTGCCTCACCCAGGAAGAGCGCAATGATGATACTAACATGGGTCAGAGAAGCGACATCCTCCACAACTAGACTGAAGAACAAAAGGACAGCACTTGTCTGTTTCCCTTCCCCAATTCTCCAACGCTGTTCCCCTCCCCCAATTCCCCAATAAAAATCTTAAAAAAAAAAAGAAGAAACACTGTCTTTAGTCACAGATGACATGATCCTATATGTAGAAAATCCCAAAGAATTCATAAGAAAAATAGCTAGAGCTAATAAATGAATTCATCAAAGTTGCAGGGTATAAGATCAACACAGAAACATTAGTTGTGTTTCTATATCCCAGCAATAAACAATTTGAAAAGGAAATTTAAAAAGAAATTCCAGTTACAGTAGCATCTAAAAACAAAATACTTAGGAATAAATTTAACCAAGGAGCTGAAAGATTTGTTCACGGAAAACTATAAACCAATTGCTGAAAGAAATCAAAGAAGGCACTATTAAATGACAGGACATGGTTGTTCCAAAACAAACTTATGAACATGGATTGAAAGACTTAATATTGTTCTGGAAGCAATACTACTTATGATGGTTAATTCTGTGTATCCACTTGACTAGGCCACAGGGTACCTTGAGATTTGGTCAAACATTTTTCCAGGTATGTCTGTGAGGGTGTTGGGTGAGATTAACATTGAAATTGGTAGACTGAGCAAAGCACACTGCCCTTCCCGGTGTGGGCGGGCCTCACCCAATCAGTCAAAGGCTGAGCCTCCCCCAAGCAAGGAAGATTCTTTCTGCCTGGCTGCCTTCAAACTGAGACAGCACCTTTTCCTGCCTTTGGACTTGTACTGAAATATCAGATCTTCCTGGATCTCAAGCCTTCTAGGCTCTGCTCAGGAACTAAGCCATGGGCTCCTGGGTCTACAGCTTGCCAACACACCCTGCAGATCTTGGGGATTGCCTGCCTCCATAACTGTGTGAGAGCCAATTCCTTGTAACAAATACCTCTTTACACACACACACACACACACACACACACACACACACACACGGTTCTGTTTCTCTGGAGAACCCTAATACTGTACTACCAAAGTAATCGACAGATTCAGTACAATCCCTACCAAAATTCCAATGGCCTTTCTTTTATAGAAATGAAAAATATGACCTTCAAATTTATATCGACTTACAAGGGACCCCAAGGAGCCAAAACAACATTGAAAAAGAAACACAATGTGGGAAAACTCACACTTCTCAAACTTATTACTACAAAACTACAGTAATCAAAACAGTTTAATATTGGCATAAGGGCAGATATATAGACCAATGGAATAGAAGTGAGAGGCCAGATATAAGCCCATACATCCATAGCCAAGTGATTTTTGACAAGGATGCCAAGACCATTTAGCAGGGAAAAAATAGTCTCTGGCACAAGTGGGTAACCACAGGCCAAAGAATGAACTTGGACCCTTACCTTACTCCATATACACAAACTAACTCAAAATGGATCGAGCACTAAAATATAAGAACACCATAAAACTCTTATAAGAAACATGGGGTAAATCTTCATGACTTTGAATTTGGCAAAGGATTCTTAGCTATGACACCAAAGGCACAATCAATAAAAGAAAAAAAGATCCATTGGATTTCACCAAATTTGAACACTTTTATACATAAAAGAACATTATCAAGAATGTGAAAAGACAACAAAATGGGAGAAAACATCATCAGTCATCAGGGAAATGCAAATCAAAACCACGAGTTATCACTTCATACCCACCTGCATGGCTACAATTTTAAAAAAAGGTAAAATAATGAGTGTTGGTGAGGATGTGGAAAAATAGAAATTCTAATGCATTGCTGGTAGAAACATAAAAATGGTTCAGCACTGTGGAAAACAGTTTGGCAGTTTCTCAGAAAGTTAAACAGAGTTAGCACATAACCCAGCAATTCTATCCCTACGTATATACCCAAGAGAACTGAGAACATGTTTATATAAACACTTGTACATGAATGTTCATAGCAGCATTATTTATAGTAAACAAAAAGTATTAACAGCCCAGTGCCATTAAGAGATGACCGGATAAACAAAATGTGCTCTATCTACACAATGGACTATTACTCAGCCATAGAAAGGAATGAAGTACTGACGCAAATGTGCTACACCATGAATGAACATTTATGCTACGTGATATGTCAGGAAAAAAGGGCCACATGTTGTATGACTCCATAAATATGAAATGTCCAGAACAGGCAAATCCACAGGCACAGAAAGCAGGTTAGCGGTCGCCGAGGGGAGAATAACGGACGTGTCTTCTTAGTGGGTATGGAGTTTCTTTTGGGGATGATGAGAATGTTCTGGAATCAGACAGTAGTGACAGTTGTCTAACACTGTGAATATACTAAAACTACTGATGTACATTTCAAATAGTTTAAGCAATGGAGTTTTTTTTTTTTAATTTATTTTTTATTTTATTTTATTTTTTTTTTAGAGGGCAGTGTCACTGGCCTTCTTATGTGGGATCCGAACCAGGGCTGCTGCATCCCAAGCCAGCACTTAACCACCGCACCACTTGGCCGGCACTTAAGATTTTATTGGGGAATTGGGCAGGGGGAACAGCCAAGTTGTTGTCCTTCAGTCTTAGTGGTGGAGGGCGCAGCTAGCTCAGCTCCTAGTCCAGTCACCATCCAGTCGCCCATCGGCAGCTCGTGGCTGCTCAGCTCAAGGTGCCGTGCACAGTCTTAGTTGCGGGTGGGCATAGCCCACCATCCCATGCGGGAGTCGAACCGGAAACCTTGTTGTTGGGAGCACGTGCTCTCACCAGCTGAGCCATCCTGCCACCTGTCGGCAGCTCAGCTTGGGCGCAGCTCACTGGTCCATGTGGGAATTGAACCGGCGACCCTGTTGCCCAGAGCTCATGCTCTTAACCAACTGAGCCACTGGGCTGGCCCCTAGGTTTCTCGATTTAAATATAAATACCTTTTCACTTATACATGGGTATAAAATAGTTAAATTGTACCTTAATCTTAAAGTTTAGATGTGACAATTAGTGGTTAATGAAATTCTGTAGTATTTACAATAATTATTGTATTGATGGAAAAAAAGTTATGCAAGCTCAGTCAATGTATTGAAGTGGTGGAGAAAGCAACTGTCAGGGACTTGGGACTGATGTCAGCAGCCTGATTTGGGGAAGCAGCTCAGAGGTTACAACACCCAGAAGCTGGACACACGTGCCTCCAGTTAGCACATCGGGCCACGCGGGTGGGCAATGGGGACCTGGGCCGCAGCCAAAGCCTCACCTCCCACGCTGTCTTAGCATCAGGTTTGGGAAGAGGATGTCTGCTTCCACACACATACGGAAAAACGTTCTGCTGAGCAGCAGCAATAGATACAGTAAGGAAAGGGGCACAAAAAAAAGTACACGGAGGGAAAGGGTGTGCTCTGAGGCGCTGAGGAGGAGCCGAGACCAGAGGACCCCCCCCCAGGCTACGGCCTGGGGCTGGTGCCTGGACCTATGCCAAAGGTCGGGGCCTGCCGGCCACAGCACCTGGCATTCTTACTCCTAGAACTCTCATTTTGCAGTTTCCTTTCAGTAGAATTGTTACTCCATTGGTACATTCTTTACTGTTTGCTACATGTTTAAGCATGAACTTACTGTATTTTGAGGCCACATTTTTACCCAAATGAAAAAAACCCCTATGTGGGAAAGCTGCTTCCTAGCATTTTTGTTTGTCAGATGCTCAGGAAGGCCCTCTCATGGCTGAGGTGGGTCTGTACTTTGACACCCCAAAGGGCAAGCCTGGGCCCCTCTCCCTCGCCTCTGCACTCCGCTGCTCCCACCGCTCATTCTAGGCTCCTTCCTTCTGTGGTTTAAGCTGAGCTACGTTTTACTGGGAGAAACTTGAAAGAAAAGTACATCTGCTGACTAAAGGGTGTTCCAAGAACTGGAAAGCCCGGGGAAAACCAAAAAAGGGAAGCATCAGATAAACAAAGAAAATGGCTCCTGCCAGCAATGAAACGCCACATGGATATGGAAAACCAAGCTCAACACCGAGCCCTGCTGGGAAATCAAACATCTCATCCAAGTGATGCCGATACACGGAGGAGACAGGCCGTCAGCAGGCAGGTGTGTCTGTTGGTAGGTTTCCTGGTGATCCATATTGATGTCAACACCGCAGCACAGCACACTGGCTCTCCATGACACCTGATGCCAAATGCGCTGCCACGGGACAGGGCCTGTGGCTTACTGGCCACCACAAGAGGAGACTAGATGCTTATCCAAACAAACAGGCAGATCATAATCACATATTAAAAGCCCCACTGAGCAGGGAGAAAAAGAGACAGACAGATGCAGGCAGACAGCTGGAAAAGAACCTATTAAACCATAGCTTAAATCTGTTAGGAAAACAATAGCTATCTGTGGCTCAGCACTGTCAACATCCCTTGGTTCCTACGACTCAGGAGTCTGTGAAAGCATCCATTCAACCCTGACTGGGGCAAACATTCTGAGCCTCTCCTGGTCCAGGGCCAGGGACCAGCCATGTGGACAGAAAGGAGGAAGAAAAGCCGAAGGCCCAGAGGGCTCGGCCCATTGGGCAGCCAGGAGCAGGCAGCACCCTTCCAGGTGGGTGCTGCCCTGAGGCTCCTGTGCGATGGGAGGGCAGAAGCTGGAGATGTGAGATCAGGTTCAAGCTCCTGGCGCATCAAGTTTACTTGAAAATGAGTGAAAAGCATTAAACCATGGCCATATTAAAGAGTGTATTGCAATATTTAAATTACCTTGTAGAATGCAGCGTGAGATTTCAAAACCTCTCATCTCTGCGCCCCTTCCCAGGCTCTTCCGCAGTCCCCACCTCCCCCATTTCCACCTGTGGTTTAAAGGCAGCAGCTGTTGCCTCTTCTGTTCTCCTCCACACACTCCTGCTGGGCCATCGCGCCCCCTCCCAAGGCCTCACACACAGATCTGCACAAACAAGCCTCTAGCTCTGAGCGCCACACTGTCTGAGCTCCCAGACAGCCCGACTCTGTTTGTCCTACCGCACAGGTGCCTCGTAGTACTCAACCCGGCCAACGCGGAACTCGTCCTCCTCACTGCTTCCCACGCCTATCTGAACCACCTCCCCTACCCGCACACAATCTGCTCCCAGCTCAGGGAGTGACACCACCACCTAGCCAGCTGCCCCGAACTCCCTGATGCTGACCTCCAGTCACTCATCTAGACCTGTCAATTTCATCACGGCCATCTAACGGTTCCGATCACCTCCCTGTTACAAGGTGCACATTCTGTTGCCTGTGAGATGCTCTCAGGTTCGTTTTATTTGTCTGTGGTCTCTTCCGGCTAAAATACCGCATCTGGAACTTCCAGTCCAAGCCTCTCATTTCATATGGAAGGAAAACCAGGCCTGGGCAAGCAACGTGCCTGTGATCCCCGAATTACTGAGAACCTGCAACTGCATAACGAGCAAAATCAATGCCATTTATGTTCAGTAGACACACTGATTAAAGCAAAAATATTTTTAGAAATCAGTTTTTTTCTATAACATACCCAACCTGATAGAATGCTATGCTGCTGGAAAGAAAGAATGAGGACGATCTCTACATACTGCCCTGGTGTGAGCCTCGTGATATGCTGTTAAATTAAAAAACAAGATGGAGGACCGGCCGAGTGGCTCAGCTGGTTAAGAGCTTGCTCAAGAATGCGAGCTGAGCTCTGAGCAACAGCAGTTCGATGCCCAGCCTGAGCTGAGCTGCCGCTAAGCTGCCAACAGGTGGCAGGATGGCTCAGCTTAAAAAAACAACAACAACAAATAAAAACCAAGATGGAGGGCCGGCCGAGTGACGCATTAGTTAAGAGCTGCTTTTGGGATGCCAGCGGCCCCGGTTCGGATCCCACATATGAGGGCCGGTGACACTGCCCTCTACAGCTAACAACAGCCCCACCTGGAGCTGGGCTGTGTGAGCCCCGGCAACGGTGTGCTGCCATAGGCTACAGTGAGTGGCCAGCAGCCAGCGTGAGCGGCTGGCAGCTAGCATGAGCTGCCAATAGCCGCGGTGAGTGACATCCAGAGGCCGGCGACCGATCTGCCTCACCCGGGAAGAGCACAATGATGATACCAACATGGGCCAGTGAAGCAACATCCTCCACAATTAGACTGAAGAACAAAAAGACAGCAACTTCTCTGTTCCCCTTCCCCGATTCCCCAATGCTGTCCCCCCCCACCAATTCCCCAATTCAATCTTTAAAAAAAAAAACCAAAATGGAGAAAAGCTGGTATCCTATGGCAGCATTTTCTAAGACAGAGGATTGTGTACACACACACATACTCACAAAAATAGCAAGGTAAACCAAAAACTAAAAAAAGTTACCTATGGAGGACGGAAGAAACAGGGAATAGAGGTTAGATTTCTTAAAAATGTTTTATTTTGAGTGGGATCCATGAAAACGTATAGTAAACTAGTAACACAAAATTTAAAAAGGGCCGGCCGAGTGGCGCATTGGTTAAGTGCTGGTTTTGGGATGCCAGCGGCCCCGGTTCGGATCCCACATGAGGGCCAGTGACACTGCCCTCTACAGCTAACAACAGCTCCACCTGGAGCTGGGCTGTGTGAGCCCCGGTGATGGTGTGGGCTGCAGCCCCTGCTGCAGTGGGCTGCCATAGGCTACAGTGAGTGGCCCGCAGCCAGCGTGAGCGGCTGGCAGCCAAGCATGAGCTGCCAATAGCCGCGATGAGCGACATCCAGAGGCCAGCGACCGATCTGCCTCACCCGGGAAGAGCGCAATAACGACACCAATAGTGAAGCAACATCCTCCGCAACTAAACTGAAGAACAAGAAGAAGGCAACTTGTCTGTTCCCCTTCCCCGATTCCTGAACGCTGTTCCCCTCCCCCAATTCCCCAATAAAATCTTTAAAAAAAAAAAATCTTAAAAAAAAAATATTTAAAAAGAAGCTATTCCTTAAAATAAAATAAATGAATCTAAATGTGTAACAAGTTGATGACATGCTGAGGTATTGGGTCAAATAACTTTACATCTTAGTAAACTGGCAAAACATTCCTGGGGATGTGTTCCAAAGACAAAAGGAACTATCGGAAGCCTTAAATTGTTTTCAGTAATCATGTGATTGGTAATATTCATATATCGGTACCAGTATTCTAAAACTATCAAATATATTTTATATGTTAAAACAAGTAATGATACTAATATTAAGAACCAAGATTTTAAGCATAAAAGAAAAGAGACATCCACATAAAATTAAAGAAGTAAAAAACAGTATGATCCTAAATTTGACATAAAAATATCAGTATGAACTCAGGATGTATTTTCACTTAAAAAGTGTATTTCTGGGGCCGGCCGAGTGGCTCGTTGGTTAGGAGTTGGCTTGGGACACCAGCTCTGAGCAGCGGGGCCCCAATTCGGATCCCACATGAGGGCCAGTGACGCTGTGCCCTCTACAGCTAAGATGATGAACAACAGCTCCACCTGAAGCTGGGCTGCCATGAATCGCCAGCGATGGTGTATGCTGCAGTGGGGCTGGCAGGCAGCTGGTGTGGGCTTTTGTGAGTGGCTGTTCAACGACCAGCAACCAACTGACTCATCCGGGAAGAGCACAATGATCACAATACCAACATGGGCCAGTGAAGCAACGTCCTCCACAACTAGACTGAGGAACAAAAGGACAGCAACTTGTCTGTTCCCTTTCCCTGGTTCCCCAATGTTGTTGCCCTCCAATTCCCCAATTAAAAAAAAAAAATCTGAAAAATAAAATTAAAAAAGTGTATTTTCCGGCTGTCCACCATAAAGGCCTAAAAACAATAACCAGCCCTGTGCGACAAGTTCCCCTCGCACTCAGATTGTGGTGTCAAGATATTTTCTATAAAAAGGAACCCAAGGGCCGGCCGAGTGGCGCATTGGTTAAGCGCTGGTTTTGGGATGCCAGCGGCCCCGGTTCGGATCCCACATGAGGGCCAGTGACACTGCCCTCTACAGCTAACAACAGCTCCACCTGGAGCTGGGCTGTGCGAGCCCCGGTGATGGTGTGGGCTGCAGCCCCTGCTGCAGTGGGCTGCCATAGGCTACAGTGAGTGGCCCGCAGCCAGCGTGAGCGGCCGGCAGCCAGCGTGAGCTGCCAAGAGCCGCAGTGAACGACCATCCAGAGGCCAGCGACCGATCTGCCTCATCCGGGAAGAGCACAATGACGATACCAACAGTGAAGCAACATCCTCCGCAACTAGACGGAAGAACAAAAAGACAGCAACTTGTCTGTTCCCCTTTCCCAATTCCCCAACGCTGTTCCCCTCCGCCAATTCCCCAATAAAATCTTTAAAAAAAAAAAAAAAAAAAGGAACCCAAGCTGCTTAGAGAAATAGCCAATTCCAGGTTTGATTGAAAAAAAGTACAAAATGAATCTAAAACATCTTACCATATCAGAAAGCAAGGGAAGGAAGACTAGGGGTCAACTCAGAGGCGCCACTGGCCAAAAGTGGCACAATTTTAGCATGTACCATACCACAGTAATAACTGTAATGAATTAAAACATATCAAGCATGTTTAAATGCTTAAGTTTATCGTTTTTTTAATTTTTTTATTTTTTTTAATTTTTGTTTTTTTGAGGGCAGTGTCAACCGACCCTCATATGTGGGACCGAACCGGGGCCGCTGGCTTCCCAAGCCAGCGCTTAACCACCGCGCCATTCAGCCGGCCCCTAAATGCTTAAGTTTATAATGGTACTTAAAATAATCACCGGTCACTTACAGAGCGGCTATGGAACCATTGCATTGTATTGAGAATGGATCACAAGTAAGAATGAGGCATTTGTGCTGCCTCTCCTATGTGAACTGTCCCTTAGGACAATCAAATAGTGAATGAGGGGAGGATTCTCTCTGCAGAAGTATCTCAGTTCACCAAGGCAGAGTAAAGGAACAATTCATAACATCATCACTTGGCAATCTCTAATAATGGTGAGCCCAGGCAAAGGGCACCACTGTCCTGACGCCATGAACACACGTGTGCCTTCTGCTGGGGGATCACAGCACCACCCCTGGAGTGCTTATGCCCCACAGCTGAGCCGGAATCGGATCAGACCTCTAGCGCAATCTACAATTTTACAGGAATACAAGAGGCAGAACATGATCAATGGGAAGGGCAGAAGTCAAAATCGGGAGAGCTCTGACTACAGGACAATCTGCCTGCATTTTCCAACAAACAAAATGCAAGGGAAGAAGGGGTAGGAGGTGCGATTGACTGATTAAGAGGCTTAAGTGACAGATCAGCTAACAGCAATTGTTTGGAGCCTGCTTCAAACAAACTAAAAAAATTGAGACTATTGGGGAAAACTGAATGGTACCATGATTATGAATGAAATTTTAAATAGCAGGGTTTTATTGATACTCATGAATTTATCAAAAATAGCTATGCAATAACTCTCACTCTGGATGCAAACATTTCAAACCCATTTTATATCCACTTTAATGTGCTAACATATTAAAGAGTTCTTAATTTCAAATATAAAATGCCACTCAATCACAAATTAGAGATTAAAACATGGGTATTTTCTTTTCGAACTCCTAGAGGAAGACAGTTAGGGAGCAACAGTTTACGATATAAATAGATGCCATGCTCAGCGTGGGCAGGCCTCCGCCCTCAGCCACGGGCTTCCTTCTAGGGAAGGGTGGGCCTCAGAGTTTGCAGAGGGTCGGCCTAAGGAGGCATGGGCGCATGCCGCAATCCCTAGTTTTCAAACTCATTAATCATTACTGGGCCATTGTACAGAATAATAATGTCCATTACACTCAAAGTTTAATGCGGGTTTCACAAAAATAAAAATAAGGTCAGACACACACCAAAATACAATGCCACGTATGCAGAAGATACTAAAATACATCTGTTACAGATAAAACTGCTAAGGTCAACAATGACTAAGTTCAGATTTTATTGGTTTTTGTATTTTTTATTTTTAGACTCTATCTTGTTTATTTCCACTATGATCTTTATTTCCTTCCTTCTCGCTTTGAGCTTTGTTTACTGATCTTTTGCTAGTTCCTTCAGGTGTAAGGTTATATTGTTAGTGATTTTTCTAGTTTCTTGAGGTAGGCCTGTATTGCTATGAATTTCCGTCTTAGGACTGCTTTTGCTGTGTTCCATAGATATGGGCTCATTGTGTTGTTATTTTTATTTGTCTCAAGGTATCTTTTTATTTTTCTCGATCTCATTGTTGAGCCATTCATTGTTTAGTAGCATATTAATCAGCTTCCATGTGTTGGATCTGTCCTTCGATTTTAATCCTTTTTTTTTTTTTTAGCTGAGCCATCCTGCCACCTGTTGGCAGCTTAGTGGCAGCTCAGCTCGGGCTGGGCATCGAACTGCTGCTGCTCAGAGCTCAGATCACATTCTTGAGCGAGCTCTTAACCAATTGAGCCACTTGGCCGGCCCTTGTCCTTCGATTTTAAATAACAGCTTTCCTGGGTAGAGTAGTCTTGGTTGCAGGTCCTTTCTTTTCATCACATTGAGTATTTTGTGCCAATCCCTTCTGGCCTGCAAAGTGTCTATTGAGAAACTAGCTGACAGTCTTATGGGAGTTCCCATGTAGGTAACTGCCTTTCTCTCTCTTTTTCTTTTTTTTTTTTCGAGGGCAGTGTCACTGGCCCTCATCTGTGGGACCAAACCAGGGCCGCTGGCTTCCCAAGCCAATGCTTAACCACCGCACCACTCAGCTGGCCCCACTGCCTTTCTCTTGATGCTTTTAAAATTCTCTCTGTCCTAAGCTCTGAGCAACAGCAGTTCGATGCCTAGCCCGAGCTGAGCTGCCGTTGAGCTGCCAACAGGTGGCAGGATGGCTCAGCTAAAAATAAATAAATAAATAAATAATTTTAAAAACTGTTTTTAACCTTTGTCACTTTAATTATCATGTACCATAGTGCGGGCCTCTTTGGGTCCCTCTTGTTTGGAACGCTCTGTGCTTTCTGGACTTGTATATCTGTTTCCTTCACCAGGTTAGGGAAGTTTTCCAACATTATTTCTTCAAATAGGTTTTCAATCCCTTGTTCTCTTTTCTTCTTCCGGTTCCCCTATATGCAAATACTGGTACACTGGATGTTGTCCCAGAGTTCCCTTAAACTCTCCTTTTTTTGGATTCTTTTTATGTTTTGCTGTTCTGATTAGGTGTCTTCTCCTATCTGATCTTCTAAATTGCTGATTTGATCCTGTTTCATCTAATTTGCTGTTGATTCCTTCTATCCTTCATTTCAGTTATTGTATTCATTCCTGACTGCTTCATTTTTATGTTTTCTACCCATATTTTTATGTTTCCTATCTCTCTGCTGAAGTTTTGAGTTCCTTGAGCATCGAACTCTGCATCTGGTAGATTGCTTGTCTCCATTTTGTTTAGTTCTTTTTCTGGAACTTGGATCTTTCATTTGGTACCTGTTTGTCTCATTTTGGCTGCCTCCCTGGTTTGTTTCTCTGTATTGGGTAAATCTGCTATGCCTCCCAGTCTTGGCAGAGTGGCCTTATGTAGTGGGTGCTCTGTGGGGCCCTACAGTACAGTCTCCCATGTCACCTGAGCTGGTGCTCCAGGCATGTCCCTTGTTTGGGCTGTGTGTGCCCTCCTGTTGTAGTTGAGCCTTGATTGCTGTTGGCACATCAGTGGGAGTGAATGACACTCAGGCTGACTGGATGTGATATTGGTCACAATTGTAGCGTATGAGCTGCTGTGTGTGGGCTGACCCAAGGGAATGGGATTCACCCTAGCAGACTCTGATGGCTGCCGAGACCACCCTCTGGGTGGTGCACTTGTGGGGATAATCAAGTGGTGCTCTGTTGTGGTTTGAAGCTGGTTACTAGGTGTGTTGGTTCTGGGGCCTCTTGGGAGGGGTTCTGGTGCAGGCCAAGGTCAGCTGCTGCCTGTGACCAGCCGGGGCTATCTGGTAGGAGCTACAAAGCAATCCAGAGTTAGTGGCTGTCCATGCTGGACCTGGAGGTGTGTGGGAAAGGCCATGCTGTGAACCGAGG
This sequence comes from Aselliscus stoliczkanus, assembly GCA_033961575.1. NCBI lineage: Eukaryota > Metazoa > Chordata > Mammalia > Chiroptera > Hipposideridae > Aselliscus > Aselliscus stoliczkanus. The sequence goes on along the minus strand of CM066732.1, from coordinate 159,669,366 downwards.
CTGGCTGCCTCCAGTACCTGGCCTGAGGAAGCTCAGCAAACGGCACAGGGCACTGAGAGGCTTGCTGCTGCCTGCGGTCTGCCTGTAAGGCTCAGCCGCTGAAAGAACCTGGACAGAACTTGAGTTGGATGAGGTAAGGTCTCAGTCACCAGAGAGGGGCAAGTGGTGGTCACTAAGTTAAGGCAGATACAGATTTGGCACCAGTGGTGAACCTGGGAACACTCAGCAAGAGGTACAGGGCACACTGAGGCCAGCGATCACCCACCTGGGGCCTGCAGACCTTTGGTTTCAAGAAAGACTGGCGGGTGCCAGTTGGGTGGGGCAGAATCTCAGGGAGTCATCAGGGTGGAGCAAGTGAAGCTCAACAGCCTAATGCAGATTCCAATTTGGCTGTGCAGGAGGAGGGTTCAACCAAGGGACAGTGGCAGCTGTCCTGAGGCCCTCATCCTGAGGCCACACAAGTCAGTTTCTCCCTGTATGTCTCTGGTGCCTCCCAAACTGCTCACTCTCTACTGGAGCCCAGGGGAAGCGCCTGCCAGTGAGTGAGTCTGTGCATGGGCCCATTAAGAGGACACTTGGGTTTCCAAAAGTTTTCCGTCTCACCCAGGCTGACAGAACGCCCACTCATTTTCACAGCCAGATGTTGTGTGGGGTCCTCTTGCCAGCACTGGTACTCTGGGCTGGGATCATGCCCCTCAGGGGGTACCTTTGCAGTTGAGATAACCCTTCCGATTTTGTCAACAGCCACACGTGGGTATGGGACCAGCCTGTTTCTTGTCTTTGCCCCTCCTACTGGTCTCCACATGGTTTCTTCTGTATGACCTTAGTTACAGGACTTTGTTCAGCTACACTTCAGGTGATTCTCAATGATGGTTGTGCTGTAGTTTAGTTGCATTCTGAAGTGGCCATGGGAGGAAGCAAGCATGCAGCATTTACCAACTCCACTATATTGACCAGAACCTCAAAAAATGTAAATTTCTAAAAAATGATTAAGTAATAAGTTTAAGATTAAACATTTTTAAATCACTTTCTATAAATATATGCTTTGAATTTTCCATTTTTGAATTGGACACAAATTACAAAATCTGAACATATTTAGATTATTTTTATTTTAAAATTGCTTTTATCAAGTATTATGTACAAGGGCCAGCCGAGTTGGCGCAGTGGTTAAGCGCTGGCTTGGGAAGCCAGCGGCCCCGGTTCTGTCCCACATAGGAGGGCCAGTGACACTGCCCTCAAAAAAAAAAAAAAAGTATTATATACGAGATCAGACAATTAAGTTCGTGAACTCATCCTAGAAAAAGTGCTACATACCTCATTGCTGAATATCACTACGGTCACCTTCGAAGTACCCTGCTTGGGAAGCTATGCACCAACGCCAGCTCCTAGGCCATCCGTCTAACCAATTTGGGAACTCTTTTTCTGGAATGGCCATCAAAGCTGTAGTCGTATTATCCTTGATGTCCTGAATATCATCAAAATGTCTTCCTTTCAATATTTTCTTTGTCTCCGGGTAAAGAAAGAAGCCATGGGGGGCCAGATCAGGTGGGTAGAGAGGGTGTTCCAATACAGTTATTTGTTTACTGGCTAAAAACTCCCTCACAGACAGTGCCATGTGGGCTGGTGCATTTTCGTGATGCAAGAGCCATGGATTGTTGGTGAAAAGTTCAGGTCGTCTAAATTTTTCATGCAGCCTTTTCAGCACTTCCAAATAGTAAACTTGATTAACTGTTTGTACAGTTGGTATCAATTCATAATGAATAATTCTGCTGACATCAAAAAACATTAGCAACATTGTTGCAACAAGTTTGAGAACTTAATTGTCAGACCGCCTATATACAGAAACACATAGGAAATATGTATGTACAGTTTCATAAGGTTTTTATATAAACCCTAGTTCAACTGCCATCCGGGCCAAGGAATGGGGGCAGGCCTTGCTGTAACCCCCAAAAGGATGGGTGCCCCTCTCATCCCAAACCCTTTCCTCCTCTGTAAGTAACAATTACCCTAATGTTTATGGCTATCATTTCCTTGCTTTTCCTAGATTTTTCACATGGGTATGCACCCTGATAGTTTATTTTTGCCAGTTTCTGAATTTTATATAAACAGATCCACACTGTATGCAGCCTTTTGTGCTGCTCCCCCTGTTGTTGTTGCTGTATCTGTCATTTATTTTCACTGCTGTGTAATATTCTGTGTAAATACACCATAGTCTCCTTATTTATTCCCATGGGTACTTTCTGCTTTGTAGCAAATATCAGCACCACTAAGATCCTTCTGGTGTAGCTATATTAAGCACATAGGTATGTGCTCCTCTGTGTGTACCTACTGAACATGACTGCTAGGTCAATGAGTAAGTGTGCGCTCAACTTTGCTATTTGAAGCCAAACTACTTCCCACAACAGCTGTAACAATGTATGTACTCCCACCAGAAGGGGTGGGCGAGTTCCTATTGCTCAATTTTTTCAACAAGACTTGTCAGACTTTTTTTTTTCTTTCAATTTTGCCATTTTAACCTTTATTTTTTATTTTTGAGGGCAGTGTCACTGGCCCTGGTATGTGGGACCGGAACCGCGGCCACTGGCCTCCCAAGCCAGCGCTTAACCACCGCGCCACTCAGCCGGCCCCCCACTTGTCAGACTTTTTAATTGTTTTAACTGAACGGCTGTGTAGTAGTAGCCTAAGAATTCTTTATTATGTAGAATTTTATTATTATTTTGAACAAAGAATTCAGGCAATTTTATATCTATTAATTGCTCCAATGGAGATTTAATTTGGAAACCAAGCCTTCCTTCTTTTCCAATGGTTATACACTCCAATTTCTCGCCAGGACTAACTCTCCACTCAATCCAGCAGCTCCGAGACACTGACTCTGACCCACAGGCACTGGGGGCCTGTATTGGTCGGGCCTGCCAATAGGAGCACTCTACTCCATGTCCAGAGTTAGCTCATCTCTGGAGCACACACCCAAGTTAAAATTAATGAAGTCTTTTTTCCTCCTCTGGTGCTTAAAGAGACTCTCCCTCTTTCCCAAAGAACTTGACATGAGCTCATAGATCTGGCAACTAGGAGTGAAGAGCCTGTACGAGAATATTGCAAGCATCAAGGAGGACACCGGGGAAGAAATTGACCTACCTGCAGCCAACCAGCCCTTCCTCAGATTCTTTTGTTTTGTTTTGTTTTGTTTTCCTTTTTTTGCATAATGACTAGACATTTATATAACGTAAGAAGTGATCCCCCTGACGAATCCAGTGCCCACCTGGCCCTATACAATGATATGGTACAACATATCATTGACTATATTCCCTATACTTTACATCCCCATGACTATTTTGTAACTACCAATTTGTACTTCTTAATCCTTTCACCTTTTTCACCCTGCTCCCAGCCCCTTCCCAGTTATCACCCCAATAATCTAGTACCCCTGACACCATACATAGTTATTACAATATTATTAATTATATTCCTTATGCCATACCCTACATCCCCATAATTGCTTTGTAACAAGCAATTTGTACGTCTTAATCCCTTCTCCTTTTTCACTCACATCCTCAAATCCCCTCCCATTTAGCAACCATCAAAATGTTTTCTGTATCTATGAGTTTGTTTCTGTTCTTTTTTGTTTGCTTTGTTCTTTAGGTTCCATATATAAGTGAAATCACATTGCATCTGTCTTCCCCACCTAACACTGCACTCAGCACAGTGACTTCCAGGTCCATTCATGCTGCCACAGATGGCAAGAACCCATTCCTTTCCATGGCTGAGCAATATCCCCTCATATATATGTACAACCTCGTCTTTATCCATTCTTCCATCGACAGACACCCAGGCTGCCTCCACATCCTGGCCATGGTAAACCGTGCTGCAATAAACATATGGACGCACATGTCCTTTCAAAGTAGCAATATACGTTTCTTCAGATAAATACCCAGAAGTGGGATTACTGGGTTCTTGTTTGTCTCTTGTGATAGCCTTTGTTTTAAAGTCTCTTTTGTCTGGTATAAGTATTGCTACCCCAGCTTTTTTTTTTTTTCCCTTCTTGTTTCCATTTCATGAAATACCTTTTGCCATCTCTTTACTTTCCATCTGTGTGTCTTTCAATCTGAAGTGAGTCTCTTGTAGGCAGCCTATGTAAGGGTTTTGTTTTCTAATCAATTCAGCTCTCCTGTCTTTTGATTGGATTATTTAATTCATTTGCATTAAAAATAATTATTGATAGATATGTAGCTATTGCCATTTTATTATTCATAATTTTGATCTTTTTTCCATCTTAAAGAAGTCCCTGTAACATTCCTTGTAATACTGGCTTGGTGGTGATGAACTCCTTTAGCTCTTTCTTGTTTGGGAAGCTCTTTATCCTTCATTTTTAAATGATGCCTTGCTGGGTAGAGTACCCTTGGTTGTAGGTCCTTGCTTTTCATCACACTGAATACTTGGTGACAATTCCTTTGGCCCCCAAAGTTTCTGTTGAGAAATCAGCTGACAAAATTATGGGAGCTCCCTTATAAATTACTAGTTGCCTTTCTCTTGCTGCTTTTAGGATTCTATCTTTCACCTTTGCCATTTTAATTATAACGTGTCTTGGTGTGGGCCTGTTTGGGTTCATCTTGTTTGGGACTCTGCACTTGTATGTCTATTTCCTTCACCAGGATAGGAAAGTTTTCAGTCAAATAGGCTCTCAATCCCTTGCTCTCTCTCTTCTTCTGGTTCCACTATGATGCAAATGTTGTTATGCTTCATGATGTCCCAGAGGTCTCTTAAGCTATGCTTATTTTATTTTTGGATTCTTTTTTCCTTTCCTGTTCTGATTGGGTGTTTACTGCTACCTCGTTTTCCAAATCAGTGATTTAATCCTGTCCTTCATCTAGCCTACTGGTGATTTCTTTTAGTGCATTCTTCATTTTAGTTATTGTATTGTTCAATTCTGACTGATTCTGTTTGGTGGTTTCTTTGTCCTGTTTCATGCTTCCAATCTCTTTGTTGAAGTTCTCGTTAAGTTCTTTGGGCATCCTTATAACCATTATTTTAAAATCTGTCTCTGGTAGTTTGTTTACCTCCATTTTTGTTTAGTTATTTTTCGAGAATTTTCTTTCCTTTGGAATGTATTTTTTTTTGTTTCCCAATTTTTGGCTGTCTCTCTGTACTTGTTTGTATGTATTAGGTAGATCCGCTATGTCTCCCAGTTTTGGTCAGGTGGCCTTATGTAATAGGTGCCTGTGGGGCCCTAACACAGCCTCCCTGGTCACCTGCACCTGGTGCTTCAGGCTCAGATTCTTTTTTAACATTTTTTTATTGGGGAACTGGAGGAGGGGAACAGTGTTGGGGATTTGGAGAGGGGACCGGTCAAGCTGTTGTTCTTCAATCTTCATTGTGGAGGGCACCAGTCACCACCTGGCTTCCCCTCAGCAGCTCGTGGTCTCTAAGCTCAAGGAGCTGTGTTCAATCTTAGTTGTGGATGGGCGCAGCCACCATCCCACGCAGGAGTCAAACCAGCAGCCTTGTTGTTAAGAGCACACACTCTATCCACGGAGCCATCCGGGTGGCAGCTCAGTTCAAGGTGCTGAGTTCAGTCTTAGTTGCGGGTTGGCGTAGCCACCATCCCATGCGGGAGTTGAACCCAGCAGCCTTGTTGTTAAAAGTGCAAGTCCTATCCACTAAGCTATCTGATGGCAGCTCAGATTAAGGTGCTGAGTTCACTCTTAGTTTCGGGTGGGCATAGCCCACCATTAAACAGGCAATCTTGTTACACCAACTGAGCCATCCTGCCACCTGTTGGCAGCTCAGCTAGGGCGCAGCATCACTGGCCCATGTGGGAATCGAACCGGCGGCCCTGTTGCTAGAGCTCGTGCTCTAAGACAACTCTTAAGCCAGTCCTCTCAGATTCTTCAATTAGGTGATCAATCAATCCTCTTTTTTACTTCTAACAGCAAAGGTCCAGTTATACCAGAAAGAGCACTGATACAATCATATATTTAATACTTGATATTTAATCTACTCAGGAAACTACAGGTCAGTTAAGGTAATATACAAACAAACACACACCCCCTCAATACTTTTCATTTACATTTTGTAAATCAAAGCAGTTTATTACCCAAACTTGGACTGTAGTTCTTGTCAATGTTTCTTTAGCAAGAGAACTAAAAATCAGTAGCTGTAATTTATTTGTCCTTACCTGTTATAAACATTTCACTGATTATACTACCCCTGTTGGGTTTTAGTAACAACATTGCGATAACCTCAAAAATGAACTAGGACAGGCGTGCATCTGCAGTGGATGGTCTTGTGCAACTGCTCTAGCTTCCTGATCAAAAGGAACAAGCAGACACACAGCACCAAACCCAATAATCTGAAGCCCGGCAACGCCTGCCACAACAGGCTGATTCACAGAAAGACAGTGGGCGTGAAGCCAGCGGCCGACCGCGAAGGTGTGGTGGTCATCATGAAGAGGAGATCTGGCCAGCGAAAGCCCACCACCTCCTACGACGTGCAGACCACCATCAACAAGAACGCCTGGCCCCGCTCGGCAGCATCCGGCACATGATCCGCAAGAACAAGCACCGCCTGGACCTGCATGTGGCCACCTTCTGAAGAGCCAGTGCCATCCGCGCAGCCAGACGCCTGTGACACTGGAGAAGAAGCGGGCTCGCCCCATCAAGAGCTCTGGAGCACCTCCCCCCAAAACAATAAAGCACAAAGCCTCAGCCAACTTTCTCAAAAAAACAAAACAAAACTAGGACATGTTCCCTGTTTTATTCTGAGGAAGTATTTGGGTAAGATTGGAATTACTTCTTCCTTGAAAGTCTGGTAGAATTTAACAGTGAAGCCATCTGTGCCTAAAAATTAAAAAATTTTAATTACTGATTCAATTTTTTAAATGACTATAGGGCTATTTAAGGTTTTCTATTTCTTCTGCAGTTATTTTTTTTTTTTTTGAGGGCAGTGTCACTGGCCCTCACATATGGGACCCGAACCAGGGCCGCTGGCTTCCCAGGCCAGCGCTTAACCACCGCGCCACTCGGCCGGCCCAACATTTTATGATATTTTTATAGTCTACTGAATCCATAGTGGTTTCTTTTTCCTTTCATTTCACTGACTGTGCCTTCTCTTTTGTTTTTTTTTTTTTACTGTTATCAGTCTCACCAGGGGTTCTCAATTTTATCAGACTACTCAAAGAACCAATTTTTGACTTTGTTGATCTTTTCTACTATAAATTTTTCAATTGATTAATTTGCTCTTATTTCTATTATTTTCTTCCTTTGGGTTTTTCTCCTATTCTTTTTCTAATTTTTAATTAGAATGCTTAGTCTACTAATTTTCTACTTTTCGAAGGTTACAAATATCTCTCCATGTACAGCTTTGGCTGCATTCTACAAGTTTTGATATATAGTATTTTCATTATAACCCAGTTGAAAATATTTTCTAGCTTCCATTGTATCATCTTTGACCTATGATATTTAAAAAAATAATTCTTTATTTTTAAATTTTAGGGATTTTTTAGTTATCTTTTATTACTGATTTATAGGTCAATTCCACTAAGGTCAGAAATTATAATCTGTATTATAACATTGCTTTGAAATATTTTGAGATTTGCATTATAGCCCAGTACTGTTCAATTTTTACAAATGTCTTATGTATGCATGAAAATAAAGTACATTATGTTGCAGTTTCTGGACAGAATGATATTTATACATACATCAAGGGTATGGGATCCTATTTAAAACACCTGTGTTTACAGATTTTTTTTTTTTGGGGGGGGAGGAACTGCTTATTCCATCAATTACTAAGAAAAATCTCCATCTGAACAGGAAATGTGCATCCAAACTGAAACAGAAAATTTCCTTTTTCCTTCTACCTGAACTTCCTTTAAAATTTCTTTTTTCTTTCTTTCTTTTTTTTTTATTAGTTTCAGGTGTGCAACACAATGCAATAGTTATACTCTTCACCCCCCAAAGTGACAACCCCCCTCCCCCAGTTCGCCACCCCACTCCCCTTCCCATATCATACATATCTATCACAACTCCCCTGACTCCCCTCCACAGTATACTCCACATCCCGTGACCATCCACATATTCAGTTACAGTTGGCATACAACACTATACAACATCAGTTTCAGGTGTACAGTGCAGTGATCTAGCCTATACTCCATCCATGAAGTGGTCTCCCTAACAAGACATGTGACTATCTGACACGCCACAAAATTTTTACAACGTTATTATATTCCCTGAATTGTGTTTCATATCCCTGTGGCAATATTGTAGTTGTCTATTTATGCTGTCTAATCCCTTCCCCTGCCTCTTATCCCCAGCCCCCTCCCAACTAGCAACCCTCAGTTTTTCCTCTACATCTACGAGTCTGTTTACTTTGATCGTTCACTCAGCTCTTCAGACTCCACACACAAGTGAGATCACATGGTACCTGTCCTTCTCCGACTGACTTATTTCACACTACATACTAGTCTCTTCACAACATTATCAATTACATTCCCAGAACTGCCCCCATATCCCTGCAGCAACATTGTAGTCCCACCTACACTGTCCAGAACCTTCCCCCTCTCCCTCTTTCCCACTCCCTCCCAGCCAGCAACCATCAGTTTTTCCTTTATATCTGCTTGATATGACTTCAATCTTCTTAAATTTACGGAGACTTGTTTTGTGGCCTAACGTGGTCTATCTTGGAAAATGTCCCATGTGTACTTGAGAAGAATGTATGTTCTGTTTTTTCAGGGTGAAATGCTCTAAAAATATAAACGAAGTCCAGCTGGTCTAAAGTATCATTTTTAAGGCCCCTCTTTCTGTGTTGATTTTCTGTCTAAAGGGTCTGTCCATTGGTGACAATGGTGTTGAAGTCCCCTACTATGATAGTGTTACTGTTGATCTCTGTCTATATGTCTGTCAAAGTCTGTTATATGTAATTAGGAGTTCCTATGTTGGGTGCATAGATGTTTATTAGGGTTATAGTGCCCTTCTTTGTCTTTTATTGTAGTCATTTTAAAGGCTATTTCGTCCAAAATAAGTAATGGTACTCCAGCTTTTTTTTTTCTCATTTCATTTGCATGAAATATCTTATTCCATCTGTAAACAGCATATACATGTATGTGTCCTATTTTCTTATCCACTCAGCCACTCTCTGTCTTTTGATTGGAGCATTTAGCCCATTCACATTTAAAATTATTATTGATAGGTGCATATGTATTGCTATTTTGTTATTTGTATTCCTGGTCTCCCTGGGTTAGCTTGTTTACCCCTTTCTTTTGTTTAAAAAACCCTTTTAACATTTCTTGCAATGCTGGCTTGGTGGTAATGAATTCCTTAAGCTTATTCTTTTCTGAGAAGCTCTGTATTTCTCCTTCAACTTTAAGTGATAGCCGTGCTGGGTAGAGCAATCTTGGTTGTAGGCCTTTATTTTGTGTCACTTTGAATATCTCCTGCCACTCCCTTCTGGCCTGCAGAGTTTCTGTAGACAAGTCAGCTGTTAGTCTAACAGGAGTTCCTTTGTATGTAACCTGCTGTCTTTCTCTTGCAGCCTCTAGGATTCTGTCTCTGTCTTTAACCTTTGTCATTTTAACTATGATGTGTCTTGGTGTGGACCTGTTTGGGTTCAGCTTGTTTGGAACCCTCTGCACTTCCTGGGCTTGTATGTTGATTTCCTTCACCAGGGTAGGGAAGTTTTCAGTCATTATTTTTTCAAATACATTCTCGACCCCTTGCTTCTTCTCTTCTCCTTCTGGTATTCCTATGAGTCAAAGGTGGTTGCGTTTCACCTTGTCCCATAGGGCTCTTAAACTATTTTCATTGTTTTTTATTCTTTGGTCTTTTTGCTGTGCCAACTGGGTGATTTCTGCTATTTTATCTTCCAAAACGCTGATCCGCTCCTATGCTTCATCTACTCTACTGGTGATTCCTTCGAGTGTGTTCTTCATTTCAGTTATTGTATTCTTTAGTTCTAACAGGTTGTTTTTTTATGGTTTCCCTATCCTTCTTTATGTCCTTGCTAAGTTCCTTAAACATTCTTATCATCAGTGTTCTAAACTCTGTCTCTGAAAGGTTGGCTCCCTCTGTTTCATTTAGTTCCATTTCTAGAGGTTTCTTCTGATCTTTTACTTGTGACATGTTTCTTTGTTTCCCCATTCTGGCTGTCGCTCTGGGATTGCTTTGATGTATTAGATAGATCACCAGGAGAGCCCTGGCTGGATCACGCAGGCACACAGCTCACGGCCCAACACTCCCAGGAAAACTCCCAGTCTCAGCCTGTCCCAATCAGCTGCTCGCAGATCAGGCCGAGCAGCCCGACAACCAATCAGTGCGGAGAGCGGGGACCCTAGGTGGCCTACACACTCCCGCGTCTCAGTGAGCAGCCTGTTGGAGCCGGAGGGCACCCGCCCTGCATTTCCCTGGCAACGCAGTATAAGCTGGGCGGAGGGAGGGGATCCAAGGCCGCAGGCGCATGCCCGCACGCACACACGCACTCCTGCGCCAATTCCACCAAACCAATGAGGTCCCGGACCTGATGCTCCGTGGGCGGGCCCAAGCCTGACAAAATGGCGTCCTCCCTACACCACTCACGTGCAGGCCCCACACCATGGGAACGACAGTCCAAAAACCTCCAGCCTTTGCACCAAAGGTGCTCAGTTCAGTCCGTCCCCGCAGGCTCCCGGCTCACACAGCCACTCCCTCCACCAGGAACCAGGTAAGTGCTCACCGCCGAGCAAGCCCGGGCGCCGGCCCCACTGATTCTCCAGCCGCTCTCAGCCTCACCGAGCTGAGCAAAGAGAGTCCTCACTAATTTACTGCCAGCTATCTTAGAACTTCTCTTCCCGGCAAAGGCACTCTGGGCTGGTGAGCTTGGTGTGCAGCCGGAGGGTCTCTCCCCCAACCGGAGAAGCCTCCCACGGCTGGGGCTTCCCTCACGGGGCTCGCCCCCTCTCGTCTCCACCCGTCCTACCAGACCCGACGTGGCCTCCTCTTTAAGTTCTTCCTTTAGTGGTTCTGTTCATCTAGTGTCCCGGTGACTCTAGGGTTAAATGCTGCATAATTTGTTTGTAATTTTGGTGTGATCCTGGGAGGTAGTTAGCACAGCGTCTGTCTATTGTGCCATTTTACCAGAAGTCTCCCTTTAAAATTTCTTGTAGTGTAGTTATGCTGGTGATAAATTCTGTCAGCTTTAATTGGCCTAGAAATTTTGACTTGATTTTCTTTTTTTTTAAAGATTTTATTGGAGAATTAGGGGAGGGGAACAGTGTTGGGGAACTGGGGAAGGGGACCGACCAAGTTGTTCTTCAGTCTTCGTTGTGGAGGGCATCAGTCGCGATCTGGCTTCCCATAGGCAGCTTGTGGCCTCTAAGCTCAAGGTACTGTGTTCAATCTTAGTTGGGGGTGGGCATAGCCACCATCCCATGCGGAAGTCAAACCCAGAAGCCTTGTTGTTATGAGCCCACATTCTATCCACTGAGCCATTTGGGTGGCAGCTCAGCTCAAGGGGCCGAGTTCACTCTTAGTTGCAGGTGGGCGTAGCCCACCATTGAACAGGCAATCTTGTTGTTACACTAGCTGAGCCATCCTGCCACCTGTTGGCAGCTCAGTGACAGCTCAGCTCGGGGAGAGTGTCACTGGCCCTGTGGAATCGAACCAGTGGCCCTATTGCTCAGAATTTACGCTTTTAAGCCAACTCTTAACCAACTGAGCCACTCGGCAGACCATTAACTTTCATTTTTGAAAGATATTTTCGCTGGGTATAGAATTAGAAACTAATGGTTTCTCCTTTGGGTTCTTTAAAAATGTTACTCTGTTGTCTTCTGGCTGGCATAAGTTCTGACCAAAAGTCAGCTGTCTTTTGTAGTTTTGTTCCTCTGCAAGGTGTCTTCTTTTCTTCTCACTGCTTCTAAAGATTGTTTTTCCTCTTTATTACTGGTTTTTCAACAATTGGACTATGTGGTACCTTGATATGGTTTTCTTTGATTACTCTATTTGAGGTTTTTGAGCTTGTGATTTATAATTTTCATGAAATCTGGACATTTTTGCCTTTTTTTTTTTTTAAGGCAGTGTCACTGGCCCTCACATATGGGACCCGAACCAGGGCCGCTGGCTTCCCAAGCCAGCGCTTAACCACTGCGCCACTCGACCGGCCCTTGCCATTATTTTTTTGAACACTATTTCCATTCCTTCGTCTTCTTCTGGAACTCCCCTTACACATATTTTAGAACAATTGGTTTTGACTCAAAGGTCACTAATGCTGTTATTTTGTTCAGTTTTCTTTACTCTTTGTGCTGTATTTTGGGTAGTTTCCATTGCTATGGTAGTTCATTCATCTTTCCTTCTGTCGTGCTAATTTGTTTTCTGGTTTTTCTCTCTCTGCCCTGTAATGTGGAAACTGTCTCTAGGCCAGGATTGGCAAACTACGGTCTGAGGGCCAAATCTAACCTGCTGCCTGTTTTTATAAATAAAGTTTTATTGGGGCACATCTACACCCATTCATTTGTATGATAGGAAAGCAGCCACAGACAAAGGCCAAGTTGAACAGTTGTAACTTAGACCCATGGTCTGCAAAGCCTAAGATATTTACTATCTGGTCCTTACCAGAAAAAGTTGTGGACTGCTGTTCCACAGAATAAGCTGGAATGATCATAGGGCTCGTTTCATTTGTTTCCCTTATTTCAGGGAATACAGTCCTAACCTTCCTACTGACCAATGCCTGCTTCAAGAACAAAAAGACAGCAACTTGTCTGTTCCCTTTCCCCGATTCCCCAATAAAATCTTAAAAAAAAAAAAATTTATGGTGTTAAGTTTAGTGGAGAAATGAGGACTATGAAATTAACTTATAATTTTTATGAAGAAATAGTCTAGAACACATGAACCTCAAATTAATGTAACCATTAGATGCCGTTCAAAGTCCTGAAGCACCTGCTCCTCTTCCCTCCCCGTCCGGCCTTCTGACCCGGCCTTGGGCCTGAGTCTACCCCACACCCTCCTGTGTCAAGACCCTGCTTCCCTCCTCCTGAGGGTGGGCTCGCAAACTATGCTCCGCTGGCCTCTCTTCTGTGCTTTCGCTCCTTCTGTCCCATTCCCTCCACTGTCCTCACAAACACTTCATCCTCAAGAGTTCCATTCAAGTATCTTGACATCTATTTACTCTAACCCCAGTGTTTCACTAACCTTTAGGGTAGGGATCATGCTGTATTCCCCCCCCACACACACACACACACTCCAGCGTCTAACAAGGTGCTAGATACACTTGGCAGACACTTGCCTTCTGGGGAGCTAAGCTCCTCTAAGCATCTTTCTACAAACCTTCTTTTCCCAGTGAAAGCGTCGCTCCCCCAACCCTGGTCCACACTCTAAGGCCGCCCACTGCATCACTTACATGCCTGTGCTGGCCTTGCTTCCTCCTCTCTCCCTGACGTGACTATGAGTTTCCTGAAGATGAAATGCGTCTTCTTCAGGTGTGTGTCCTCGGCACTTATAAAGTACTTGCCACACAGTAAAACTTCACTGCCTATTAGTTGAGTCAGAACTACCCCTGTAGCTATTTATTTCTCACAATTCTGTAACTACTCCTCTCCTTTGTCCCCGTTCCGTGATAGAGATGAGGAAACTGAAACACAAAGATTCAGCAACTTCTCAACCTTACACCTCAGCAGTGGCAGTGGTCTGCCTCTCAAGTCCATGGCTCTGAACACTGTCTGTGACCAGGCAGTGACAGCATCAGCAAAGGCATGCTCACGACTTAGGATGTCGCAAAATCAAAACAGATGTATGCTGTAAAATCGGATTTCCCATGTGAGTCTCAAATTATCTTTAAAAGGTCATCCAATGGTCCAAATCTCTCCTTGGTAATCACATTCAGGGCCAGCCAAGTGGCGCATTGGTTAAGAGCTGGCTTGAGAGGGCGAGCTCTGAGCAGCAGGGCCTTGGTTCAGATCCCATGTGAGGGCCAGTGACGGTGCGTCCTCTACAGCTAAGATGGTGAACCACAGCTTGACATGGAGCTGGGCTGCCGTGAGTCGCTGGCAACGGCGTAGGCTGCAGTGGGGCTGGCTGGCAGCTGACATGAGCTTTTGTGAGCTATTGTGAGCCGCTGTGGGCAGCCGTCCAATAGGCGGCGGATGACTGCCTCACCTGGGAAGAGAGCAATGATAATACCAACAAGGGCCAGTGAAGCAACGTCCTCCGTAACTACACTGAAGAACAAGAGGACAACAACTTGTCTGTTCCCCTTCCCTGATTCCCCAACGCTGTTCCCCTCCCCCAATTCCCCAATAAAATCTTTAAAAAAAAGAAGAAACAAAACTCCTCAGAATTCCAGAAACATCAGTAATGCCTGCCAGATGCCTTTGTCCCTTTGAAAAACCAAGCACCTTTCATTGTTTTGAACTTCAGCAACGACACCTTCGGAGTTTATTCCTTCAGAACTAATATATGACATTCACAACCAGATGTACCAAAGACAGCACCTATAGCTGAACCAAGTAAGGCCATTTCTGACTTCAAGGGAGATACTGAGAGCTTGCAGAGGCGAAAATAAATGTTGTCACATCATTTACATAATAATTTCCTTAGTTTCTGCTACTTTAATATGAGAATTGACTAGAATTATTTAGCTTACTTTTGAAAAGCATTATCCAAATGGATGTGAACAAGGAGGAAAAGAGCTGGTTAAGAGCGAAATGACTACCACATGCTACTGGGTAACAGTTAAAAACTATTCTTGGGTGAAAAAAGCCATGTTTTGGAACTATCACGCAATGGTAAATTTCGTTTTGTTTCTGGCACTGGATGGGTTTTTCTGGAAGTTTTATTCACATGAAATCAGGATCAAACATCCTTACCATGGCATACTTTAGTCCTAAAACACAAACTGTCACACGTATTTTCACATATTGGTAGAGTCATGTTGAAAAGCTAAGCTATCTAGAGTAATCCTTCTAGGATCTCTTTGAATTTAGTATTCTTCATGCAACATAACCCCCCTAAAATACATCTCTTCCTAATCAAATGTGACCCCATTGCTGAAAACGCCGGGCCCACCAGTTCAAAGCTCCCTACATGGCACCCTACTGATCACATCATTCTAATTGAAGAGTTTTATGAAAGTGTGAAACCTTCCCAGGTCACCCTCAAATGTTCATCTAATTGGCCTTTCAAATAAACTCTATTCTGCAATGTTGGCTTTTGCTTACTATAGTTTTGATTCATTGCAGTTTACTCAGTGAATATTTAGAGATTTGTTACGCAACATCAAATCTTTTAGGGTTCCCACAAAATTAATCAATATTTTGAGCATAAAATATTCTGTCAACACTTTTTATACAAATAAAACGGCCACATCAATAAAATCATCTACTGGAATAATGTGAAAATAAAGCTTTATTTGTAGGTGACAGCAGTGCTGTTACCGGCTCAGGGCAGACTGAGCAAGCCAGGAGAGCCCAGCAGGCAAGGGCGTGAGCACAGTCCGGCTGTGGCCTCCACAGCTCGTGGCTCAGCCCCACAGGCTCCAGGGCAGTTGGGACCAAAGCTAGGCTTGTCTGACCCCAGGATCCATCTCTTTACACTCTCACAAGGGCCCAATCAATATTTTTGAATGACAGCAAGCTTGCCCCACTCTGGTACCTGTCATAAAGAAAATGGAAGAGAATTTCCTATGAATTAAAATACCAGAAGTACGGGGGCAAGTTTTACTAGTTTCTCAAAGCTACCTCACTGTCCTCAAAAACTTCTACACTTGAATTAGAAGGACCATTAAATTTGCTAACACTCATAATATATTCATTCACTTATACGAAAAAGAACTTGAGGGAAGAGCATTAAAATAAGAAAGGACCAACTGAGGACATAAAAAGTCATCTATTCTTAGTGTTTTCCTATTCCTTGGAGAAGGGAGAAAATAGAAGTATTCAATAATTTGAAAAAATAATAAGTTAGTAATAGAAAGATTTCTTGGTTGAATCAGAAAACACTTGAAAGGATATCCTGAAAAACCCAAGACACTAATTTGAGAAAATCTATGCACCCCTATGTTTATTGCAGTGCTATTTACAATAGCCAAGAACTGGAAACAACCGAAATGCCCAGTGGTAGACGACTGGATTAAGAGACTATGGTACATTTACACCATGGAGTATTACGCAGCTATAAATAAGAATGAAATCATACCATTTGCAACGATATGGATGGACCTAGAGAACATTATGTTAAGTGAAATAAGTCAGTCAGACAAACAAATACCATATGATCTCACTTATATGTGGAATCTAAAGAACTGAATAAACGAGCAATATAAACAGAAATAGTCTTAGAGACACAGAGGAAAAACTGATGAGGGCTAGATGGGAGGGGGGTGGGCATGAGGGAGAAGGGGAAGGGATGAGGCAACATAAACTGGTAATTACTATATTACCTCAGGGATAGAAGAGACAGTTTAGGGAATATAATCAATAATGTTGTAAATATTTTTTAGGGGACCAGATGGACTCATGTCTTGCTAGGGAGACCACTTCATGAACGGTGTAGAGGTCTGACCACTGCACTCTACATCTGAAGCTGCCGCTGAATAATATTAGATGTTGACTATAATTTAACATATATATATAGTCATGGGATGTGGAGTATAGTGTGGGAATGGAATCAATAGAATTGGAATAGATATGTATGATATTGGAGGGGGGGTTAGGGATAGTCACTTTGTAAGGGATGAAAAGGAGAACTATTACATTGTTTTGTACATCATAATTTAAAAAAAACACTTGAAAGCGTTGACGCAGAGGAAGACTCTGGTCTCTGGTGCTCATTTATTCACTCAACAAGCATTCTCGTGCCTAGGCTAGGGCAGGCACCATGCAAGAAGGGCACAGGAAAGGGCCCTGCCTTAGAGATCTGACCGCCTACAGGGCAGAGGACACATTGCAAGTAACTGCGCATGTGCACAGGTGTGTGCACATCTGATCTGAAAACTACCGAAGAGAAGCAAGAACGTGGCGAACCCACCAATGACACCCATCTATGTGGGTACATGGAAGGCCTCCCTAGGGAGAGATGTTTAAGCCATAATCTGAAGAAACAGTAGAAATTAATTATTTCTGCAATTTTCAGATTTTAAAATTATAAACATAGCTAAATGCAATAAGAAAAATCAAGTGTTTAAAATGTGCCTTAGTGGGCCGGCCGGGTGGCGCGTTGGTTAAGCGCTGGCTTGGGAAGCCAGCGGCCCCGGTTCGGATCCCACACATGAGGGCCAGTGACACTGCCCTCAAAAAAAAAAAAAAAGTGCCTTAGTACTGAACATCAATTAGGTTATATAGGGAATTAGGTTATATAGGGAATTAGGTTATATAGGGAAAAATCCCAATACAATTCTAGGCCATTGAACGCGTTGGTGTAGTCCTGCTCCATATTAATTAGTATATACATGTAGTGTACGCACACATACACTAATACATGTCAAGCACAAGGATAGAAGCATATATATGTATGTATGCATAAAATAAATATATTATATTGACAAATATTAGTGCTTGACAATATTAATTGAAGGAGTGGGTTGTTGGTCAGAGCTTAGAAAATAATGTGTTTGTTAAAAAAATCACTTTTCGGGGCGGCTGGTTAGCTCAGGTCGTCAGAACGCAGGCTTATAGCACCAAGGCTGCTGGTTCGATTCCCACATGGGCCAAGGGGCATCGCCCTCCACAACTAGATTGAAACAATTACTTGACTTGGAGCTGATGGGTCCTGGAAAAACACTATGTTCCCCAATAAAATTTCTTTAAAAAAAAACACAAAAAAAACTTTCCTTCTCACACTTTTTTCAACCAAGCAACAAACTGAACTTCCATAGCAATTCACTTCCTACATAAATTACATTTCAAATATATCTGTATTAAAGGTGATACAAGAGCTGTTTTTCAACAACCCATAATGGATGCCTTGTACTAAATTATTATACTTTTTTTTTTTTTTTTTTTTTTTTTTTAGCTGAGCCATCCCTGCCACCTGTTGGCAGCTCAACGGCAATTCAGCTCGGGCTGGCCTCGAACAGCTGTTGCTCAGAGCTCAGCTCGCACTCTTGAGCGAGCTCTTAACCAACTGAGCCACTCGGCCGGCCCTTGTACTAAATTATTATAATCAGAATTTTTAGATGAGCAAATGTGAACATAGGAAATACATATGCTTCCTAAGATTTGTAGTTGCAAGTTGTAGGAAACCATACCGCTCATGACTGATGAAAGATAAAACTGTACGGTGCTATTAGACCTTTTCAAAATCCCAAAAAGGGCAACAATACCTGGAAGCGTGGGATTTCAGTTACGGGGCTAGTTAAGAAAGGCTGCTCTGCTCCGGGCAACACGATCCAGGCTGGGGCTGGAGGGCGGTTGGCCCTGGGCAGACCAGGCAGGCCAGGCACAGGAGAGGGACAGGACCCTCCGACCTGGGCTCTGACACTCGCCTCTGCGCCCTGGGGCTGGGTTTCAGTGGAGGTTTTAACATTTCACAATCTATATCTTCAACAGACTAAAACAGGGGTCGGCAGGCAAACTGTGGCTCGCCAGCCACATGCAGCTCCTTGGGTACATACATGTGGCTCTGATGTCAAATCGAAAATGAAAATAAAACTCTCATAGTTTCATTTATAACATTTTTAAAGGATATCATTCACATAATGGTGATTTCATTTGTTTTATAGGTCTCGCAAAACTTCGAGGGACAGGATTGGCTCTTTCGTCTCAAAAGTTTGCCGACTCCTGGTCTAGAATATTGAAGAGGCGTCTCCTCGCCGTGAGGCATACCCAGACCCCATCCTAACCATTTCTTTACAAAACTTCTCAACTCCATCTGCAACTCCATCATCACACGATAGTGGAGTCACTCAGGGAAGGGAAGTCACCTCGTTGGGTCAGTGTCCTATGGCTGAGCACAAGCCGGCAGGGAAGACATAAAAGGGGAGTTTATTCCAATCTGAGGGTCTGAAGACCATTGCAAATTAATCCTCATTAATGAACTTGCCTGTGAAATGACACTTTGCAACATATGGAGAGCTCATCTGTGTGAAAATCTGTCAGTTTTAATTGAATATCATTTTTTGGACAAGTCAAGATACTGTCCTCCTTCAATTAAAGTAATTTTTATTCTCCTAAGTCAAAGACGATTTTAATGAGATTATATTGAGTTTATCACCAGCGTCTAATACCAGCGTCTGACTCACTTCCCATAAATTAGTGAATACTGCTCCATCTGGACTTGAATGCTGTGAACAGAGAATGTGCTGGTTTTTCCCGTGGGGGTTTTATCTCATCTAAACTACCCAGGGCTCTAAGGCCATCTGTGTGCAAAGGCACTTGCTTTAGGGACCTGGTCAAGTTAGAATCTCAGGAAGGGCTTCTAGGTCACATGATTCCTCAGATCAAGATTAATCAGTGTTGGGGCTGGCCCGAGGGGCTCAGCTGGTTAAGAGTTGGCTTAGAGCATGAGCTCTGAGCAACAGGGCCGCCGGTTCGATTCCCACATGGGCCAGTGAACGCTGCACCCGAGCTGAGCTGTCGCTGAGCTGCCAAGAGGTGGCAGGATGGCTCAGCTAGTGTAACAACAAGATTGCCTGTTCCATGGTGGCCAAGCCCAACCAAAACTAAGACTGAACTCGGCACCTTGAGCTGAGCTGCCACCGGGATGGCTCAGTGGATAGAGCATGTGCTCTTAACAACAAGGCTGCTGGTTCGATTCCCACATGGGATAGTGGCTGCGCCCACCTGCAACTAAGACTGAACTCAGCACCTTGAGCTTAGAGGCCACGAGCTGCCGTCGGCCTCCACAAGGAAGACTGAAGAACAACAAGTTGGCTGGTCCCCAATTCCCCAATAAAATCTTTTTAAAAAAAGATGGACCAGTGTCCCCAAGATCTAAAGGCAGACATTTTCTCCACCTGGAAGGTTACTTCGAACACTCTTGATGCAGTTCTCTCTGGAGAAAGGTAATTTTTTTTTTTTTTGAGGGCAGTGTCACTGGCCTTCATAAGTGGGACCCGAACTGGGGCTGCTGGCTTCCCAAGCCAGCGCTTAACCGCCGTGCCACTCGGCCGGCCCAGTAATTTTTTTTTTTTTAACTTTACTGGGTGGCAATGTGTTTTTTCTATGTCCCACCAGCTCCAAGTCAAGTGGTTGTCAATCTTAGTTGTGAAGGGCGCAGCTCAGCTCCAAGTCCAGTTACCGTTTTCAATCTAGTTGCAGAGGGCACAGCCCACCATCCCACGCAGGAGTTGAACCAGCAACCTTGTTGTTAAGAGCACACGCTCTAACCAACTGAGCCATCTGGCCGCCCGAGAAAGGTAATCTAACCCTCTCTCACCTGCGTGTAACGCAGTGGTCCTGGGCTCTTTCTACAGGGCCGAAGGGGAACTTCTGAAGTCTATATTCTCGTCTCGTTCTCACCATTCTGGGTTTTCCCGACAGTTCACCACCTGCCTACTGGGCCTGCCCATTGACTGACCTTATTCCTTCTGTCACTTTTGCCCACCATCCCCAAATCTGCGATGGCTCCATCACTTTTCAGGGCTCCAAAGTTATTCAGCCATTTGCTTGGTTCCCATTACTTCTAAGCCAAGATCCAACAGTGAGAAATGTGCTTCCTGCCCTCACAGAGCTTTGGGGGGCGGGGGGGGGGGTGTAGGGTTGAGTACTGTGAGAATGCCCTAACTGCCTTATAATCTGAGCAGAGACAGGCAGGACCATAGACCAGGCAGGTGGCTCGCATCTAGGCCAGGACAGGCATGCTGTGGCTCACCGTTTTGTAACTCATTTTATGGGAACACAGCTCATCAATTTACATACTGTCTGCCACCGTGGAGACACAGGACAGCCCCGCACAACCTGAAACACTCACTGTCTGGCGCCTGACAGAAAACGTGTGCTGACTCCTGGTCTGGGAAGTCAGCAGCGCCCACCTCTTGGGGCCATGCCTTTGCTTCTGCCCACGATGTCAACTTCTGCATGGATATGAACACATGCACCATGGGAGGGCACACAGGAGCACAAGGACACGGGTTACGGCGGGGGGAGAACGCACCAGCGTGTCATGCACCTGAATCTGCCTCTGCTCACCACACCTTGCGCTGCCTTCTACAACACGGAGACCTGCCCAGAGAGGCCTTTGCTATTTGCGGCCTGGTCTCTGTCCCTCAAACCTGCCCTTTCCTCACTGCCCGCTCCACGAAAACCCAGCACCCAGCGTACTGCTCACCTCTTATCAAAGACTCAACAGGAATTCCCACGCACATGACAGGTGCTTCAGAAGTGCTGCAGGGCAAGCCCAACGTCACCTGCCAGGTTGTCATCTGGCTTTTCCATTTGAATTCACGCCCTCAGCTAACAGGACCTGGCACACAGCACCACGGCTAACATAATGTAACTCTAACCGTCCATTTTTATTCGGCTATTTAGTAAATTAGTAAATTACATTAAGAGTCGGATGATGATTTCAAGGTGATGAAAATGTTCTGGATGCACAACTGGAACACACTTAAAAACTACTGAACGGTACACTGTACGGGTGGGCTTTAGTATGCAAATTATCCTTCAGAAGCGGTGAAAAATTTTTAAGGCGCATTATCCATTCATTTCTTATGCTTTTATCTCTAGCATGTACTAACACACCATAGCTAATACTGGGGAATGAAAACACTAGGATTCCAGTAAGTGGGCTTCACAATAAATTACCCCAAATGCAGTGGCATGAACCACCACTTGTCATGTTCTTGGGTTCTGTGGGTTGTGATCCATCCGGACAGGGGACAGTGCTGACAGCACATCTCTGCTCCAGTGTCTGGGGCCTCAGCTAGAAAGTGAGACAAGTGGAAAGCCAGGATAATGTGACGGGCCACTCACTCACGCGCCAGGTGGCTGCTGACGAGGGACCCCTGAGGGCCTGCCATGTGGGCTTCCTGAGGAGCTAGTTGGGCCTCTTCACAGCATGGCATCTGGCTTTCCCCAGAGCAAGTATCCAGAGACGCCAGGCAAAAACTGTACCTTTTAAAGGCCTAGCTTGGAAGTCACGTAACATTTCTGCCACACTCTGGAGTGAGACACGGGACAAACCTGGTCCAGGCTCCCAGGGAAGGGACTGAGACGCCACCTGCATGTTCCAAGTCCCACTGTGAGAAGAACCCACAGGGTGGGAGACGTCACCGAGGCCATTCGGAATATACAATGTCACTCCACGTAAGTTCTACAGTAACATCTCCATCTTCTTGAAGACTGGTAAATTAAAATTCTGGGTAAACTGGCATCCGGCTAAAAATCAACCTGTATTCCAAGCCACGTAAGCTGAATCTCTTGTTATCTGTAATACAATACAGTAAGCTGTACCTTCTAAGCTTCTCCTACGAGCGCTATGCTGTTTTGTCTTAGAAGACACAGCACCGTGACCTTGACTTCACAGGTGATGTTTCAGGGTCACTCTCCACCCCCAGTCCTTGCGCCATGACCACAGAGCACTGAGCTTCTCTGGAGAGGCCCCGGGCTTTTTTTTTTTTGAGGGTAGTATCACTGGCCCTCACATGTGGGACCCGAACCGGGGCCGCTGGCTTCCCAAGCCAGCGCTCAACCACCGCGCCACTCAGCTGGCTTGGCCCCGGGCCTTTTATCTCTAGCACATAGACTGTGTCTGGCCGCTCCGGCGGCACCTGCTCTGTGCACAGGCTGCAGACCTTTCATCATCACCAGCTGGACTGGCAGAGGGCATGCCCTTTCCTGCCCGGAAGTCTCTAGCGAGCTAATTAGTTCAATAAATGACAGAAGAAGGAAGAAAAGGTAGGAATCTTTTAAATTATCAATGAGAGCTCTATTCCTGTGATTACGAAAAGAGTCTTTGTGATAATGGGAAAGCAAAAACAATTAACTGAGAGCAACCCGCTTCGTTCAGGAAAGTACTCCTTAGGAGAGAGGGTCAGGAGCCTCTCTGCCTCTAGATGTGGTTCTGACCTGCTCTGGGACCGTCACCCAGTGGCATAACTCCTCTGGGCCTCAGTTTCCTTGTCTGTAAAATAAAGGGATTGAATGAGATGAAGATTCTTCACTGAGGCCTGTAGGCGAGTCACTGCAATGTGCCCACTGACGTGAGCCTAAAAGTTCAATCCACCTTCAAGTTTAGAATTTAAACTGTATGGTCTGAATGTGTTAACAAAGAGAATGAATTTCACAAAGAGAGTGTGAAATGCTCTCCTGGAACCTGGCCAGGCCCTCTCTTAGGAGCTCCTGCCTCAGCAAGCCAGCATTGTCCCCAGGGCTGCCTCAGACTTTGGTCCCCAAGGCAGCCAGGCTATCTGCAGGCCTTTCACAACATATGAACAAACAGCAGGGGTAGTTCAGCCCCATGCAGCCAAGATATCAATATAGTTTAAATGCACGGGGGGGGGGGGTTTCAAAGACACGATGCCACATAACTTTCTAACAAACAGCAAACAATCCTCTAGTGAAGAAGAAATAGGACTTTGCTTGTTCTTTTCCCAGGCTGGCATCTGAACATGGTTTTTTCTGCGTTGAGCCTCCCTCTTCCCGCAAGCATCACGGCGTTCTGGAGCAGACAGGGGAAGGGCTGGCTCCCAGCAGTCAGGCTGTCTCGGAGCCCTGGGTGTGCTACAGAGAAGAGGCCCTTCCCGTGGACAGAGGGCCCTGCAAGGACCACACCACACACGGGCTGCAGCCACATGCTCTGGGGATGTCGAGGGCTGCAGCCCACAGGCCGACGTGCTGGGCGATTGCACACACACAGGCTATTTCCCCAACGTGAAGTTGAAAACGATCTCTTAACCACAGTCTGTTGCCAGGAACCAAGAGACCAAGGCAGATGTCACCAGAGAAAGAACTGAGCTGAATGGACAACTCTGGCAAAAAAAGAGACAGGATGAGCTGCACACGGGAAGCTGAATTTATTTACGCTAAGAGTGAATGTGGGCTCTCCGCTGGCACATCTCACTTAAAACACCAGAAGGCTCAGAGCCCATTCATAAGGTTTTCAGAGTGCATGCAGTTGCCATGGTAACCCTGGCATTACATTCCTTGGCGTTGGACATATAAATTATCACCCGTAATGCATTTAATACAGTTTGGGGCCACCGATTCATTGCAAAACAAATCTGAGCTCTGACTCTCAGCCTTCCTGTCAGACAAACGCGGAGGAGCAGCGCGAGGTGGGGCCGGCTCACCCCAGGATAAGCGCAGAGCTGCCCACATCCCAAAATGCTCCTCTGAGGGCAAATAAGACCTAAGGGAATCCGACTGCATCACCGACCGCCATATGGCTGAGATTTTGTAAAACAAAATGTTCCATGCCAGGTTAATGAAATTGTCATTGCTTCAGTTAAAGAAACAAGTATATTACGTCCAGATCGACGTCTCTGGAATTCAACCATGTTTAGCAAGTAAAAGAAAAAGCAGAGCTCTTTAAAAAACATCTTCAATGACTTCTTTTGAGGGCATGTGTCAAGATTAAATAAGACAACTGTTCACATGTCCAAACTGTCCTTAATAAGAAACCAGTTTTATTTCTTAGGCTCAGAAGAGGTCTACTCAGTCACAGTTCTTCCCTTTTACTAGTGGCGTCCGTAAGCATTGAAAATCCACAGTCCACGTGATTTTCCAAGTCCCTTACCTTCTCATGACCCACCATGGGAACAGAGAGCAGGATGACGGGCCACAGCTGCGGGCTCCCCAGCCCCGGCTCCTGAGCGGCGGCTACAGGACCTGCCTGTGCGGCCCCAGCCTTCAGGAGATCCGCTTCGTCCCTGTGCTGGCCGGCTACGGCCAGGGCAGCGCTGCCTCCCTGATCTCCCCCAGCCGGCAGGCTTGTTTCCATACTGACACAGGCTCTGCTAACCGCTGCATTGCAGTCTTTCTGCAAGCTCCCAACCTCCGAAGCAAGAGCGCGGGAGAGACCTTGGCACAGGAAGCTGCCTTTTGAATAACAAAGATTCGGTCAGGTCCTTTAAACAAATGTTGCAAACCCCTGGGGGTGGTGCATTTCTAGATTCCCCACCTGTTTCCTGAAGGCTGCCTGGTGTGTGGTTTTTACTGGAGGATGGCCTTGACGACGCATTGTGCTGGGGAAGAACGCTGAACTTAAGGGAACGTGCGTGACGACACCGCGCACTCAATGCCCAAGGGCTCCCTGTGTGCACCCTCATGTCTGCTGCCTCACACCAGCTTCGAGCCGCCTGAGGCGCTGCTGCAACGACCAGAAAACCAAGAGCAGTGGCACTCCCAGCTCCTCTGCGAACACCCGGCTACCTCCACAGTACAGTTAAAGCCACTATGTGGTCAGTGCACTTGAAAGAGCAAACCACTGACCAATTCAGAAAAAGGGACTTAGGCAGCAGCATGCTTACTAAGTGACTTTTAATCTTCATTCACTCATTCGACACCTCCGGTGAGCATGAACCACGGGCTGCACGCCAAAGCGCCTGCGTGAGGCCGAGCTCAGCGTCCTGATGGCTGCAGGTGGGCAGGACGAGTGGGGACCAGGTCATTCCGCGCACGAGGACAGCCAGCACACCACGGGAGGCAGAGTGGAGCTCATGCAGAAAGGGCATTTAACGGGACCTGAAGGATGGCACTCAGCTGGGGAAAAGGACGGATGAGGGGAGAATGTTCTCCAAACGGGGCGCACACTTCTTGGGATGTACAGTCCTCAGCAAGCCTGTGCAGGCTCTGATCGGAGCCTGAGGCGGCACTGCCACCACGCCTGACAAACACCAGAGGCGCACCCTCACCCAAGGCACCTGGTGCCCAGGTGGGGGTACAGGCTCAGAGCTGGCGGGGTGGCTCTGCACTGCCCCTCAGTGAGTGACACGCCTCCTGGCAGGTGGGGATCACTAAGTCGCCTCCATTCAGACATGCTGTGCTCAGCCCCACATTTAGGGCCCGGCCTGACACTGAATGGTGCTCGGAAAAGCCCGGGTTACTATGGGGAGCATGTGGCTCCCTCGGGCTAGCCACACCAGTAACCGGCGGATCCCGGCAGACACGCTGAGAACCACCCGTGCTTCTCACCCTTGCAGCGAGCCTTCACCGATGCCCCCCATCCGAGCAGCAAGGCCCTTGCTCTGGGCTCCTGTCATCCCACCTATGGGAAGGTGATGTGCCTGTGTCTGACCTTCCACAGTCCCTTGCGGCACACGCTTTTGTACCTGCAGTGGCCGGCGCATCGCTGTGAGAGCTGGCACTCAAGGGGGCAGGGGGAGTCCCCCCAGGTCTACCACCACTGCTCCGGCACAGAACTCACCTGTCCCTCTGGGAAGTAGCTATCAGCATCCTCTCTGGCTGGCAGCCCAGGAGACTCAGTCACAGAGAA
Source organism: Aselliscus stoliczkanus (assembly GCA_033961575.1). Taxonomy (NCBI): domain Eukaryota; kingdom Metazoa; phylum Chordata; class Mammalia; order Chiroptera; family Hipposideridae; genus Aselliscus; species Aselliscus stoliczkanus. The sequence continues at coordinate 159,643,042 of CM066732.1, read as the reverse complement.
ACCGAGTTACAGTCCAGGTAGGATTCAAACCTAGGGCCCCGCTGCTGCACAGGCCACACCTCAGCCCCGCACCTCAAGTTCATTAACACCAACTGGAAAGGACAATGCTTTCTTGGGGGCTTGACTCACGGGAGTAGGATGGATCCGATTTACGGAAATATGAATGACATGAATAAATCAATGTTTCAGACCAAACCAGACACACCTCCTGCGAATTCCTGACTGACTGGATAAGCTCACAGCACAGGTGGGAGATCAGAGGCCAGGGTCGAGAGCGGCATGAGGAAATTCCCTCCTGCCATCACGACTCTGTAGGCTCACAGGGACTTCTATCAGATGGCTCTGGGCACACCGAGGCCTGGGCCCCTCTACTACTCTGCTTTCAAATCGGAGACCAAAGCCAGTTCTTGGTGGCAGTCGCACCCCCGCCAGCCCAGGCAGCTGCAGTATGCTAGAACGCCTCCCCCCGGCCGGCCTGTCAGGAGGCCAGAGCCTGGGCCTGGGAGCCAGAGAGGGTCTAGAGGGGCTGGCAGGGGTCTCCCACCAAGGCTCGCGGCCCCGGAGCACGACACTGCCTAGAGGGGCTGGCAGGGGTCTCCCACCAAGGCTCTCGGCCCCGGAGCATGACACTGCCTAGAAGGACGGCGTCAACTGCTGGCCAGGGGCTGAGACGCGCCCCAGCAGTGAGGGCTCCATCCCTGGCGGGCGGTGCTCACCGGTGGGGAGGGCCAGGGGCAGAAGGTCGGGGTGGGGTGGGGCGAGAAGGAGCCACCACAGGACCAGCCAAACTGCCTCGGGTCAGTGAGTGCGTCCGGTGCAGGGCTTCTTATTATTGCCATGTTATTGCTGAGGGGAGGTGGAGAGGCTCACACAGGAGAAGTAAATTTTCAAGTGCACCCATGGTGCTCAAGCAGTGCCGGGGGCTGCGGCTGCCTGGTCTCTGGACTTGGCGTCACCTGGCGAGGGCCTGGGCCCACATCCCGCCTCCCTCGGCCCACAGCATGCGTGCGGCAGAGCAGCAAGGGAACTCTGCCTCGCTCTGACGCGGACTTCTCCCAACCAATCGCTCGCCCTTTCTGAGTCTGGGGTTTCTTGTCTATAGGGAAGGAGTAAGACCTATCCTATAAACCTTACAGAGTTCATTTGATTTTTAACTGAGATGATGCATATGAAAGGTTTAAAAAGTATACACTTCTCAAAACATAAGGCACAACAGTTACAAAATATAGCCAGTATCCACCAAGCTCTCAATAATTTTTCTAAGCTTAATTCAGTTTAAATACATAACAAGAGACCTAAAGGACTCTCACCAATAACTGGAATGACCATGGCAGGATCTGCTCCTTAATTAAAAGGCAGTAATGAAATTCATAATCTAACTCGGGCAATTAGCTAATAGTGTTAATGTACATTTACATGAATTTAATACAAATTATGGAAACGTCTCTGTAGGCCTCATTTGCACGCTTAACAAAATGCCTAAGAGTATCACTACTATGTTAAGGTGTTTATTACCTCAAAAATAGGCAACCCAGGCACCAAAAGTCCCCCACAAAAAAATGCAAAGGCGTGAGTGTATGCTGCCTGAGGGCACGTGCGGACCAATCATTCAGCCACTACCCCTTGCTGTTGGGGCCAAAGATCAAAGGGCGTTGCCAAGAAGAGGCGAAAAGGACAGATGAAAAACATAAAGTACAGACAAAATCTAGTTGGCTTAGACACAGAACAAACTTTATTACCTGCCCAAAATCAAATAGGATACTTATTTAATAAGACCCTGTGATGACCATCAGATGTGATCTGGTCTTAGGAAAGAAAGATATTATAATTCTGGCTGTTTCTCCAGGCAACAGGGGGGTCCAGGGGCTTCAAGCTTGAAACAGGAATCACCAGGTCACCACCAAAGGTCACAGAAGCCCCAGCAAGGGGCTTACAAGGGGCTACAAGCAGCAAGGCCTCCGCACACATGTAAAAAGGAGCCTAAGCTGTGGGTCAAAAAAGCATCAAGAGCTGGTGTGAGGGCCGGCCGAGTGGCACACTGGTTAAGAGCTGCCTTGGGATGCCAGCGGCCCCGGTTCGGATCCCACATATGAGGGCCAGTGACACTGCCCTCTACAGCTAACAAGAGCTCCACCTGGAGCTGGGCTGTGCGAGCCCCGGCGACGGTGTTGGCTGCAGCCCCTGCTGCAGTGGGCTGCCATAGGCTACAGTGAGCGGCCGGCAGCCGGCGTGAGCTGCCAAGAGCCACTGTGAGTGGCCGTCCAGAGACCGGCGACCAATCTGCCTCATCCGGGAAGAGCGCAATGACGATACCAACATGGGCCAGTGAAGCAACATCCTCCGCAACTAGACTGAAGAACAAAAGGACAGCAACTTGTCTGTTCCCCTTCCCCAGTTCCCTAATGCTGTTCCCCTCCCCCAATTCCCCAATAAAATCTTTTAAAAAAAATTAAAAAAAAAAAAAGAGTGCGAGCTGAGCTCTGAGCAACAGCAGTTCGATGCCCAGCCCGAGCTGAGCTGCTACTGAGCTGCCAGCAGGTGGCAGGATGGCTCAGCTAAAAAAAAAAAAAAAAGCTGGTGTGAACTCCTAGGTATATACATCCTAAGAGAAATGACAAGATCTTTGTCCACAAAAACCTGTACGCGGCTCTTCCCAGCAGCATTATTCCTAACAGCCAAAAAGGGGCAACAAGCCAAATGTCCACCAACAGACTAACGGATACACAAAATGTGATACATCCGTACAAGGGAATATCATTCGGCAACAAAAAGAAGCAGCCTTTCAGACATCAGCTACAATATAAATGAACCTTACAAACGTGATACTGAATGAAAGAAGCCAGACACAAGAGACCATATAGTGTATGATACCATTCAAATGAAGTGTCCACATAGGCAATGGTCACATAACTCTGTGAATGTACTAACAACCAATGAATTGGACGCATAAACCGGGGACTGTAGGATATGTGATATAGCAATCAAGTCATTTTTTTAAAAGCTGACCAATCAAGCCAAAGGCCTGATAGTCACCACCACTTAATGACATGCACCTCCTCATCTCAAAGAAACAAACAAACAAAAAAGGAGCATTATGCCCCAAACATGCATTATTTTGGGGGTACCCCTTCCCAATGATTTTAAACAAGCTTCTCACTTTTCAAAAAACTTGTAATTGTTTTTAGTAACTTTTTCTCCCCCAAAATCTCAGGAGTTTAACAATTTTCCAAGAGAAATATTGATTTTAACTTTAATGTAAAAACATAAATTATACACACATACAAATGTAGCACTTCTTTTATTTGTTTGTTTGTTTTTTCGAGGGCAGTGTCACTGGCCCTCATATGTGGGACCCGAACCGGGGCCACTGGCTTCCCAAGCCAGCGCTCAACCACCGCGCCACTCGGCCGGCCCACAAATGTAGCACTTTAAACATGGGAGAGGAATACCGCTAGGAAAACCATCAACCCCATCCCCACCAAGGATTCATTCATAATTCTTACTACTATGAAGTAAATCAAAGCACTTGGGTGTTTAAGACCCAGAAATATTTACAAGGATTGAAGTCAATATGGTCAAGAAACCACATTCATTATTAAACTCATAAAAACAGAAATAAGCCTATGTATAAAATAAACTGACTACATCCTCTAAACCTAACAAAAGTGCTCCCAACTGGTTCCCAATGCTCTGCCCATCTCCAAGTTTTCAACAACCCAACCAACAGAAAGCACTGTGGTAACCTCAGCACAATTCTGTAATTGGCTAAAATCGTCATTACAATCAAGTGTTTCTATTTTCCGCAGGAAGAGAATCATGTCTACTCACAATTCACAATGAGTCAACCAGCGTGTAAAATATTTTACATAATGGGAAAATTTATTGTGACCCAAAAGTTCAGCGTGTTCTCATTAAGTTACCAGAAATTACAAGATGTGAAGATACTTCTGTTAACTTAACCAAAATCAAGAAAAGAAACTACTTTAGATATGCACACATTTTCGGTTTGGTAGGTCTAATTCTTTTTATGCTACCGTATTTCAAATTACTCAGATTGGTAAAGTCATGGTTTAAATACCGAATAAAGAAAATCTGCATATTGACAACATAGGTAATTTTAAATTGGTTTTGACACTCCCATCAATTGCTACTTATATACAGCTAAGCAATGTCAAAAGCTGGCAGAGATGACTTCAGTTTTTGTAAACACCCCTATAGTGAAATGGTTTCGCCAAGTTTAAGATACCATCTAAAGTGTTAATGGAGCCTTCCCATTGTGCCCTGCCGTGAACTACAAGCGTCTGTGGAAAATCTTATAGTGTTGGATCCATTTAACATTTTCCCACATTAATCCAGTTTTTTAAAAAAAAATCATCCTAGTGAAAGAAAATGTTTAAACAATCAGACACATAAAATGTTTCTATTATGACCTTTTAAAAAGCTTTCTTTAATAGATTATAATATATACTACATTTGGAAACTGACATGTTTGTTTATAAATGCAATACGGATGCAAATGTTTGAACTATGTAATCTCAATATACCCACACTCTAAGAAATCAAACATTTCCAATTCCATAAACATAATACATCTGTAACAAAGAGATGATTATCACCAGATACTTTTTACATTATAGGTTAATCCTCAAAACAGAGTAACTATAGGACACAAGGAATCCCTTTTAAACCCTGTTAAATAAATTATTTGCAAATATTAACCATGAAACTCTGGGTGATGCCACCTAGTCACCACTGCTCACTCATAAAACCCCAGAATGAGTCTGGAAGGAAGCTTTTACAATACAAACTCTAATCTTAAGTGTTTTAACATACATGGCAAAAGACTATTCTCATTAAGTCTTTTTGAAAACTGTGATTATCACTTATAAAATCGAAAGACAAAGTTGTCTCTAATTTAGGGTCAGGGCTCATTAAATCTGAAGTCAAATACCTTGGACAAAAACAATTCTAAATTGCAAGAATAATCTTTAATATTCATGTTCAGATGAGAGTTAGTACATTTTACATCATTTATGAAAGACCACAGAAAAACTTTAGAAAAGTGCCGACTGGCATCTGCTTCAGGAACAAACTATTTCGTCCTACATCCTCTTTAAAGGCTTGAAATATGCATATTTAGACATACTTGAGTCCTGGCTCTTCATTTTAATACAAATGGCAGCCTTTCCTGCCGCCTGGCAATCAAACATTTTTTGAAAACGTCAGCACCATTTCACAAAGCAGGTAAAATTTTTAAAAGATTTCTACCTACATCAAAAATGCATCTTAAAAAGATTAAAATAAAACTACACTCATATTTTAAAAGTCAGGAAGCACATGTTACATCCATCTAATGCTGAAAGCCTCGACCACTCAAGAGGCAGCAGGAGACGGCGGACAGGCCACTCGGACACTTAAGAGCCCAATGTGCTCTTCACACAGCGCCCAGATTCCTGCCCCACCAGTGGAGGGGAAAGAGGTGTGAGGGTCAGCAGTGGGGCACCCCGTCTGGCACCTGGCTCCCTGCTCCTTGACCCTGCAGCCAGACCCGAGGGAGGGACCTCAATGTGCAGGGCAACCACTTCCTGCACCCCCGAGGTGCGGGGCAGTGCTGTGCCGGGGCCCCGCGTGGCTCACGAAGGGCAACAGCCAAAGCCAGTGCCCACGCACGGCCTTCCTCGTGCCTGCGCGGTCTCCCTTTGCGTTTCCGGCACATGGCAGCATGGCTGACAGACAGGCGTTCGCTAAAACAGGCCCCCAGCCCCTTCCCTGCGATTCCGAAACCCTCAGAGCTCTGAGAATATGTTCACAGCTCACTGGGCGGCGAGTCAGTCCTGAGGCGATGGACGCTGTCCGTGGTGTATGCCCTGCTGGGTGCAGGGTCATACCCTGTGCTGCAAAAATCTCAGTGTTCGCTTACAAGGGGCCACCCAGGGTGCCGCACAATACGAGGACATTCACAAATACTTTTCTAAAATCTCAAAAATTCCAAACTCCAAAACACCTTGGGCCCCAAGAGTTGCAAAGGACTGTTAAGTGACAACAGGACAAGCACTGGCTGAAAGAGTGACAAACGAGCCCGCTTGAACAGTCAGGAGACAACAGCCCAGTGGACGTCAAGTCTGGATTTACACACTAGTTTGTCCTAAGCTTTCTGAGGACAGCGAGCCATACTCTTGCCAAAAGCTGGGTCCCTGAGGCTGAAAACAGGACTCCAGTCCCTGCCCCCCGGGAGCCCCGCCTGGAGGGGAAGACCAAGACGGCACCAACTGAGCACTCTGGTCACACCTGGCAAATGCAACGGTCGCCGGGGAAGATGGCACAGATGCCTACACAGCCACTCAGAGAGGGCCACGCAGAGGTTGATCAGGGAGGCTCTCTCGCCCAGGGACCCGAGGAAGCCAACCCTAGGAGTGGGGGAGTCCTGGGGCCCCATTCTTTCAGTTCAGGACGGGGTGAGGAAAGTGGCCACAGAAGGCAGCAGGTCCATGGTCCACAAGGCTGTGGGAGAGCTGGGAAGCAAGGGGCATCTGACCTGCCATGCACTTGAACTACCAGTTACAAATCAAGCTCCCCCAGGCCTCAAGCCACCTCATCTGTCAACAAGGACAGGGACCAGGCCTGGCGTCTCACATGCTCCCGATCCGTGGAGTGTCTTTGTGGGGCGAAGCAGGCTATTCACAGTGCTTTCTACTGGGAAGGCAGAAGTAACTGGAGCGCGGGGGCGGGGGGCGTCAATCATACTGAAATAGTGTGGGAAGACGAGACAGCAGCAGTGTGATGCATAGGGGAGAAGCCGAAGAACTTAATCACTGCCGATTGTTAAGTGCTGCAAGTGGCTGGCTAACCGCACTATGTACAGCTTGCCCAAACCAGCTGGCCGGAATGAAAAGACGGGCAGTGTTATCTAAGCATTTTGAGAAAACAGGAAAAAGACTGTCTGGAATGTCCTGGGAGGGTGCGGCCCTCCAGGGGCCCCACCCTCCGCCACACCCCTACCTGGACAGGGGTGGGGGGGCCGCAGCTTCCGCAGCCTCCCCGGTGCAGGAGGAAGCGGCTCGCCAAGCCGCTACTAAGGTGCACAAATGGAGGGAGATTTGGAGCAGCTGCAAAAGCTCTATTAAGGATAACAAAATGAGTAAGTGAATCTCAAACTCTTTAAGGTTAAATACTCACTTGGGTGAGATTTAACAACATAACAGCAGAATACAATAATGAAGTGGCTTCTCAAACTTTTCCACCGAAATACCCCCAAAGGCAGAGGAGAGAACCCCAAGGGGAAGCGCTTTAAAGTAACTCAATTTGTGTGAAGTCTTATGTTTCCTATTAAAAATTCATGCAAATGTTATATTTAACTCCCTAACAAAGCCTACAACAGCCTTCCCCTCCTTGTCATTCTCAGTTTCTGGAAACTGAGGCCATCTGACATTTCCTCATCTTCCCAATGCCAAATAAGGCCTGCCGGCCCCCTCTGCCTTCCCTCCTGACTCTGGGCGCCAGCCAGCCTGCCCCCCACTCGGGCAGCGGGCCCCGCCCCGCCCCCGCAGCCCCTCCCGCCAGCGCACAGGGGGGCAGCGGCCTACGTCCAGCTCCCCGTCCCTATCATGCTGTCCATCTGAGAGCAGGTGCTTTCAAGGGGTTATCAACACACATGTCCCATCCTCCCCTGGAAACTTTCAGCCACGCCTACCAACACCGCCCTGCCCAGGTGCCCCAGACCTCCATGCTCCCATCCAATGGTCAACTCTCCCTCAGCCTGCGCAGTGTCCAGGTGTCTTTTCCTAAACTCCACACAGCTCTGCAGCCCCACCTCCCTGGGATTTCCAGATGTGTCTCTAATTAGCAGCTCGACAGAGCCTTGGCGCCCGCTCCCCTCTGACCCACCTCCAGCAAAGGACAGTGGCGCCAAGCCTGCTCATCACAACACCGTGAAATGGTCAGCGCTTAGGTCACACGTGCCACACCCAATCCATCAGCCCACTGTCTGCATCTTCTTCCAAATGCTCCAAAATCCAGCCACTTCTCAGCAGCTCCACCCACAGGGGCCTCCTTGCTGGTCCTAAAACACCTGGGCGTCGTGGCACTTCGAGGGCTTTCTTCTTCCTGACCCCACTGCCTGAGAGCCCTTCTTTCTCCCAGATCCTCACCTGCTGCCTGCTGGCTCCTTTCAGTCCCTCCTCAAATGCTGCCTGCTCAGCCCTGGCTGAGGACCGTTAGGCTAGCACCCCACCCTCCAGCCCTAGCCTGACCCCTCTCTCACAGGCTCCTCAGCTTTAACAGACATGGTTACGGGTTTGCTGACTACCCCTCTCCCCCATAAGAACAGAAGCTTCAAGAGGGCTAGAATATGGACTCACTGGCCACTGTGTTCCCTACTCTTGGAACAGAACCCAACCCACCGGAGGGCTCAATCAGTATTTGGTGAACCTGTTTACAGCCTTATTTGGAAACCTTATTTTTTCCTAATGTGAAAACATTCATTCATGTACTCAGCACCGTCCAGCAAGGGCTTCGTGCCCTGGACTCAGAAGCGGCGCACGAGTTTTTCCCAAGTCCTCCTTACGACCTCTGTCCTGGAACATCACCGGAGCCACCAGGACCTGTGACAAGGCGACTCATCACAACACCGTAACACAGGGAAAACTGGAAACAGCCTAAGTGTCCAGCAAGGGGGAAATGAATCAAGACACTTGGATGAATATTATTCAGCCATAAAAAAGAATGAAATCTCGGGCCGGCCGAGTGGCGCATTGGTTAAGAGCTGGCTTGGGAAGCCAGCAGCCTCGGTTCCGATCCCACATATGAGGGCCAGGGACACTGCCCTCTACAGCTAAGATGGTGAACAACAGCTCCACCTGGAGCTGGGCTGCGGTGAGTTCCCGGGACGGCATAGCTGCAGCCCCTGCTGCAGTGGGCTGCCTTAGGCTACAGTGAGTGGCTGGCAGCCAGCGTGAGCTGCCAATAGCTGCGGTGAGTGACCATCCAGAGGCCGGAGACCGATCTGCCTCATCCGGGAAGAGCGCAGTGACGATACCAACATGGGCCAGTGAAGCAACGTCCTCCAAAACTAGACTGAGGAACAAAAAGACAGCAACTTGTCTGTTCCCCTTCCCTAATTCCCCAATAACAATCTTAAAAAAAAAAAAAAGGGGGGGGAAAAAAAAAAAGACTGAAATCTCGCCATTTGCAACAACATGGATGGGCCTTGAAGGCGTTATGCTAAGTGAAGTAAGTCAGGCAGAGAAAGATAGACACCATAAGATCTCACTTATAAGTGGAATCTAAAACTCAAAAACAAAAAAGCTCCTAGACACAGAGAACAGACTGGTGATTGCCACAAGCAGGGGGTGGGGATGGGGCGAAATGGAGGAAGGGAGTCAAAACATACAAACGTCCAGGTATAAAATAAATCGGTCCTGGGGTAGAATGTGCAGCATGGCGACTACAGTTAGTAGTACTGTACTGCATATTTGAAAGTTGCAACAGAAGTAAATCTTAAAAGTTCTCATAAGAAAAAAATTCTATTACTATGGTGATGGATGTTAACTAAACTTACTGTGGTGATCATTTCACAATATATACAAATATTGAATCATTATGTTGTGTTTTTTTGTTTTTTTTGTTTTTTTAGCTGAGCCATCCTGCCACCTGTTGGCAGCTCAGCGGCAGCTCAGCTCAGGCCGGGAATCAAACTGCTGTTGTTCAGAGCTCAGCTCGCACTCTTGAGCGAGATTTTAGCAAACTGAGCTTCTTGGCTGACCCTTCTGAATCATTATGTTGTACACCTGAAACTACCTAATGTATGTTGATTATAACTTGGTAAATGAAATTTTGACACAATCATATAATCATCACATAATCAGCCAAATAACATAATGCCATGTTATTAAAAATAATTCCGGGCCGGCTGAGTGGTGCAGCGGTTAAGCGCTGGCTTGGGAAGCCAGCGGCCCCAGTTCGGGTCCCACTTATGAGGGCCAGTGACACTGCCCTCAAAAAAAAAAAAAAAAAAATTCCATCCAACATAAATGAGAATCACATAGTTTTAAATCTTCTAATAGCCAGATTAAAAAGGTAAAATAAAAAAAAGGGTAACCTTATGTAAAGTATATTATTTAAGCCAATACAAACTTTTTCATTTCAATGTGTAATGAATATAAAAACTTATTACTGAGATACACTGTATTCTTTTCCCCCACATTATCACTTACAGCATATCTCAGTCTGGACTGGCCGTATTTCACACTCTCACTAGCCACGGAGCTACTGCATTGGACAATATAATATTATATCATGAAAGAGAGCAAGTTATATTTTCCAGAAATTGACAAATTGATCCTAAAACACACAAAGGAATGCAAGGGACTCCAGAATAGACAAAACAATCTTGAAAAAGAACCAATTTGGAGGATTTGCAATTCCCAAGTTTTTCCCAAAACTTACTACAAAGCTAAGTAATCAAGACAGTACTGGCACAAGGATAGACATATAATAAAACAATAGAATTTGGAGTCCAGAAATAAATCCTTAGATTGGTGGTCAATCAATTTTTGACAAGGGTACAAAGACCATTCAATGGAGAAAGAGTAGTCTTATCAACTAATGGACAGCCGGACAAACACATGCGAAAGAATGAAACTAGACCCCTACCTCACGCCATACACAAAAATTAACTCAATGACTCACAGGCTAAAGGTAAGAGCTAAAACTATGTAATTCTTCGAAGAAAACAGGTTTAAATCTTCATGATCTTGGATTAGGCAATGGACTCTTAGATATGACATCAAAAGCACAAGCAACCAAAGAAACAACAGATAAACTGGATTTCATCAAAGTTAACTTTTGTGCATCAAAGGATACCATCAAGAAAGTGAAAAGAGGGCCGGCCGAGTGGCGCAGTGGTTGGGCGCTGGCTTGGGAGGCCAGCAGACTCGGTTCAGGTCCCAGGTATGAGGGCCAGTGACAATGCCCTCAAAAAAAAAAAAGAAAAAGAAAAGAAAGTGAAAAGGTGCTCCACAGAATAGGTGAAAATACGGACAAATTATGTATCTGATAAAAGAATTGTATCCAAAATACATAAAGAACTCTTATAACTCAATAACAAAAAGACAATAACCCAACTTTAAAAATGGGCAAAAGAGGGCCGGCCGAGTGGCGCGTGGTTAAGCGCTGGCTTTGGAGGCCAGCGATCCCGGTTCGGGTCCCATATAAGGGTCAGTGACACTGCCCTCAAAAAAAAATAAATAAATAAATAAAAATAAAAATGGGCAAAAGATATGACTAGACGTTTTTCCAAGGAAGATATCTAAATGGTCAATAAGCACATGAAAGACACTTAACAGAATTAGTCATTAGAGAAATGCAAACCAAAACCACAATGAGACATCACTTCACACACACTAGGACATCTAAAATAAAAAAGACAGTAACAAGTGTTGGTGAAGATGTGGAGAAATTGGAAATCTCATACACTGCTGCTGGGAATGTAAAATGTCCCCGCTGTTCTGCAAACCAGCCTGGCGGTCCCTCAAAGTGTTAAATATTGAGTATGCGACAGGTATGAAAACAGGTTTTCACAAAAATGTCTATAGAACTGTTCCTAGCAGCATTATTCATAATACCCGCAACGGGAAAAAACCCAAGGCCCGTCAGCGGATGAATGATAAACAACGTGCTTTAGCCATACAGGGGTACTACCAAGTGTTTGCCTGTGAAAAGGAATTACTGAGACAGGCTACAACACGGATGAAAACATTATGCTACGGGAAGGAAATCAGTTGCAAAAGACCCCATACTCTATGGTTCTATTTGTGTGAAAGTCTCAGAAATGGCAAATCAATAGAGACAGAAAATGAATGAATGACTGCCTAGGGTTGGGGGAGGGGAGAATAGGAAGTGACAGCAAATGGGCACACGGTTTCTTTTCAGGATGATGAAGAAAATGTTCTAAAGTTAGAAAGTGCTGAGTAAAATTCTTGAATATACCAAACATGACTGAATTGTACACTTTAAAGTGATAAATATAATATCTGAATCACATCTCAATAAAGCTACTATTAAAAAAGCAAATTGTAAAATGGCTATTATATAGAATAATTCCATTTTTAAAACAAAACAAAACATGTTCGCCCCAAGATGGCTCAGAAGAGCACACACAGGAGTCATCTCGACGGGCCGTCTGCGTCTATGCTTTCATCTTTTGATTTGCCTATTAAAACAGTTTTCTGTCACTGAATGGGTATTCCTTTTTTAATAAAAAGGGTTGGGTTTTTTGTTTTGTTTTGTTTTGTTTTTTCATTTTAAAAGGGTGTTTTTAAAAACTAAAAATTATGTTCCTATTTTTGTAAAATACGTAAGATTATGCCCCCAGAAGAGATGAATGACACACACCCAAACACTGACAGTGGTGAGACAGTGGGAAGTATCTGCATTTTGTAAACATTTTATCACGAACACACTGGCTCTTTTTCTTTAAAAAAACCATACACACGCATGCACGCACATCACACACGCATGCACACACGTACACACACACACACACACACGTGTGAACATACACCTGGAGCCTCTTCCCAGGACACTAAAATTCTGCTAGGAGGGCAGAGTGGTTCTCGAGAAGCTCAGCAAGACGGTGAATGTGAGCGGATGCTGGTCACATGGATGACCCCTGAAATCCACAGGACAGGACCCCTGCACTCCTTGCCAACACCAGTGGGGTCAGCCTCCCAGAAAAGGTGTCCTGGGGACGGGGAGACTGAATCACCCCACCCCACTGGGAGTGGCGGCTGCATCCCAAGACCATGCATCCCTGGGGGGGGAGGCACACGCGCGAGGCAAAGTGGGGCGGAAGCTGGGGATGGACAAGCCCAGGGGGTGGGGCGGGAATGGAGCCCCAACCTCCCAGGACTCCTCAGGGATGACCGGGTGCACACCAGGCCTTTGTCCAGGGCGGATTCTGAAGGGCAGCTAACGGCTCTTTGGCCAGGACACCATCCTCTTCATCATGTTAGTCCATCAAACAGAGAAGCCAATCAGGAGGCCTGAACGAAGGCCGCCTCACCTCCATCCTGAGGCTGCGGGTCGGACTTCTCGGAGAAGCATTCCATGCCCTCCAGCTGGTGAGGCTTGGAACATGGAGAAGGCCCTCACTGCTGAACAAGCGGCAAGGGGGCTGCAGGGAAAACCATGGGAGACGAGACAGCAACTCAGCAAGCAGCACCGCTGACCACCAGGCCCAACCCTGCTCCACCGCAGGCACGGCGTGTGCAGCGCACAGCACTCGGGCTTCACGGGACCATCAAGTGCATCCGCACCGAAAAAAGACTCAAACCACACACCGAAAACGCTTTAAGAGTGGGGGATAAGAAGAAAGTTAATGTTCTCTGTTTCTCCCTGGGTGCACACACTTACGAAGTCAGGACACCTCCACCCAGCTTTCTCCTTCAGAGATGCTCTGTTCTTGGGAATTCACGAGGTCTGCCAGCATCCGGGCACCTTCTCCACATTTCATCTCTCCAAGAATACAACCACACCGAAGTAGCTGGTTTTGATAAGAGTACACAAAACTGAAATTCTCCATGCAGAAGTCTTAACAGCTGAAATACAATTACTGACTTCACCAAGAATTTTTCTGCCTTTCCAGAGATTCTCTCAAATTCCTCGATTTATGGGATCACCGGGACTTCAGAGAAGTCTGCTGGTCAGAAACAAGCATGGAAAGCACACTGACCCATCAGCAGCCCTCAGCCAGGAATTCTGGACCCGTCTGCACACCAAATGCCACAGTCAATTGCCTATTAATACCACCACTTCTGAAGAATTGTTTTACAGCAGAGCATGCCTCAGGAAAAAAATGAATATTTCACTTTCTCACCATCACCTATTTACAATTGTGACACTGACACTCTCCAGCCCCATATCTGTAGCCCACCCTCCGTTCCGACTTCAGCCCTATTAACAGCACCTCTGCCCAGCTCCTGTCTGTCCTCTCACCTTTTGCCCTCCCACAAAAACACCCTCGCCCTCACCCCTGCTGCCCTGAAAATCAAAATGTTATTTGTCCTGCACAATGCCAGTTCAAATTTTAGTCTTTGTAAAGCATTTCCTAACCCCTTCAGCAAAGAGTGAGCAAACTGTGGTTCTATAAATGGCCAGATAATAAGTATTTGAGGCTCCGTGGACCACTGGTGGTCTGTTACATATTTTTCTTTGCTTATTTTTACAACTCTTTATCTTATTATTATTTTTTTTTTTTTTTTGAGGGCAGTGTCACTGGCCTTCATATGTGGGACCCGAACCGGGGCCAGTGGCTTCCCAAGCCAGTGCTTAACCAACGCGCCACTCAGCCGGCCTATTATTTTTTTTTTTTAGCTGAGCCATGCTGCTACCTGTTGGCAGCTCAGTGGCAGCTCAGCTCCGGCTGGGCATCGAACTGCTGTTGCTCAGAGCTCAGCTCACAGTCTTGAGCAAGCTCTTAACTGAGAGCTCACTCAGCCGGCCCTTTACAACCCCTTAAAAACACAAGCACCATTTTTAGACCTGCAGTGTGCCAACCCGGTGACACCAACCATGGCGCCCACACCGCGCAGATGACCTGCTCGCTCTGCGATGCCCATGTCACTGTCGTGGTTCCTGATCCCCCATTACACCTTCTGCAATTCTCGGCCTTGTCTATCCATCCACACCATGCGTCTCTGCCCACCCTCAGACTATGTGCTCTCTGAGGGCAAGAAAAAAAGGTTTTCCATCCCCGCATCACCTACTCGAAAATACTAATACGTACAGAGTGCTCTGTCCATGAATCTTTTAAACTGATCACTTTCAAGTAGAGTATGTTGAATTTTATTTTTTATTTATTTATTTATTTATTTTTTTGAGGGCAGTGTCACTGGCCCTCATATGTGGGACCGAACCGGGGCTGCTGGCTTCCCAAGCCAGCGCTTAACCACCGCGCCACTCGGCCGACCCAAGTTATGTTGAATTTTAAGTTGCTTATTTAAGCATTTTCCACCACAAGTAGCTAAAGATGTCTTCCTGTCTACACAGGTCTTTCAAATTCTGTGCTGTAAAATATTTTATTATAAAACCTAAAAGCAATCCTCACGTGGTATGCAGTCTGTTTCCAGGAGACATGGAAGCTTTAAAAAACCCTCCATCTTGTCAACACGCTCAAAACAAAAACTGAGACTAGGACTCGAGCTTTTCTAGAAACAACCATCAGCTGTTTGAGGATGTCTTTTCCCTCATTAGGAGGCGCACCTTCAGTATTCCCAGCTTATCACTTCTTGTAAAATGGCTGTATGTCTGGGATCCACCTGCTAGACAGACTCAGAAGTTTCTCTGTCACCAACAAGTCTCTTAAGTAACTTCTCAGACATTTTCTTCTCTCAGAGGCCACCTGGAAATCCCTCTCACTCCTGACCAGTACAGGGGTCAGGAAGTTTTAGATTCATTTTCCATTTGGAAACTTATGAATTCTCCACCATCAGCCCGTGACAAGGGACAAGGCCCAACAGACCCTTGGTGCCCACTTCCTGCTCCTCCGAAACGCTGAGCCAAATGACTGCTGCTCTGTGATGAACACCTGGGTGTGCATTCTTTCTCTCACATCCAACAAGGCAGGCTTCATGAGTCTCAGACACATCTTAAGGACCAGTAGAGCATGTAAGCACACTGGCCTGACTTCCTTCCAGCACTGATTTGCATGCTGGAGTAATTATGCCCAAACTGTGGCACTGCTTTTCCATTTCCTTTTTTGCAATAAGAAAGACCAGCTAACTTGCAGTGCTTTACTTCAAAAGCTCACCATGAAAATCAGTAAATGGCTATCATTGTGAGCTCTGTGGAAACAGGTAGAAAGAATATAAGCCAGCCGCAGGGATCAGAGAACTCCCCAGAAGGTGTGGTCACTGCCGCCCCACCACACACACACACACACACACACACCCCACTGCTTCGGCTCTTTTAGTACTCCAAAAGGTGAGGAAAAAATAACTGACAGAAAAATCCCCTATGCAAAACCCCCAGCTCTGCGGGAAGGAGGGCGGTCCATGAATCATCCATCCTCCTCCCAGTGAGATGCAGGTGAGTGGCTTTTCATCTACAGATGGCCACCGTCAGCACTGCTGGGACGTGGGGGGGTGGGTACCTGCAGGAAACAGGGCGACAGGAATCCAGAGTGGAGGGCGCCAAAACAGGCTCTGGGCCCAGGGAGAAAGCAGGGCAGGGACGCAGGCCACGCAGGCAGGTTCTTTGGGGAAGAAACCAACAGGGAGGTCAGCGCCTCTGGTGAGGAGGGAGGCCGTGTTTCCTGAGTGCGGTGGGAAGCCACAGAAGGGTGTTCAGTGCCGGGTGGAGACGACCTGTGTTTCTAAAAGGACTCTCTGGCAGCTGTGTGGAGAAGGGCAGAGACTGGCCCACCCGTGGGCCAGAGGTCTGGATCAGGTTGGGACCAGAGCGGTGGGGAAAATCAGGATGCAAGGCTGACAGCCATGGACCAAATGGGAGGGCCGGAGAGGGGTCCAGGGGTGCCCCCAGTGGTCCGGCATAAGCCCCTGGATGGGGTAGGAAGGAATTCAGAGTTTCGCTGGGGACGGGTTAGGGGACATCTAAGTGAGACCACCAGGTAGCCTCAGTCGTGTCTGGTCACTCCCTCTAGGGGCTCATAGACAAATGCCTCTGTCTCCTGAGCACCCCCAGCCTGGCGGCATGGAGCGCACCCCACTAATCCCACTCTGCTCTGTCAGCAGGCGGGCTTCCACAGCACAGGCTCCACGACAATGGGGCGCTACCCACACTGTGTCTGACCACGTCCCTGTCACTTAGGCTGGTGACTGGAACACACCGAGGACTCAGCAGCTGAATAAATACACAGGGCTAAGCTCAAAGAGATTCATGGGTTAAAGACATGAACTTGGGGAACTTGGGAACCACAGCTGGAAAATTACTGTATTTCTAATGGCACCTACTCAAAACTTCCCATTCTGCAGAGCGAAGTTTCCACTTAGATTACGGTTTCTTGCAAAGGGTTTATCCAAACCAGCTTGATGGGCATCTGGGCTCTGCCCAGCCTCTCTGACCTCTCACTTTAATATACACTTTGAGTACAACCTCACTGTATTAAAAACATTTTTTTTTTTTTTTTTGAGGGCAGTGTCACTGGCCCTCACATGTGGGACCCGAACCGGGGCCGCTGGCTTCCGAAGCCAACGCTTAACCACAGCGCCACTCGGCCGGCCCTAAAAACATTTTTTAATCTTTTTTTTTTTTTTAATTAATTAATTAATTTATTTATTTATTTATTTTGAGGGCAGTGTCACTGGCCCTCATATGTGGGATCCGAACCGGGGCCGCTGGCATCCCAAGCCAGCGCCTAACCACCGCGCCACTCGGCCGGCCCACATTTTTTAATCTTTAAGCTCTCATTTAATGACTAACTGAATTTCATAGGAAGCGCCTCACCTTACAAAATCCTTAAACCTTCAGTCATACATTCACTGGAAATCAAGAAAAGAACACCTCTGAACAACTACACCAGGCTTTCTCAACCTCTGCACTACTGGCGTCTTGGGCCAGGTAATTCCTTGTCGTGGGGCCTCACCCTGGGCCTTTGGGGTGCTTCCCCAGCTCTGCCCTGTACTCACTAGATACCAGTAGCACCCCCAGTGAGCTTCCAGACATTGCCAATGTCCCCTGGGGGACCAAACTGTCCTCCCTCCTTGAGACAACAATCCTAGACCAAGTGGTCTTTTCCTATTATTAACATAACCATGGAAACAGGGATCGAATGCTGTTAAACTTAAAATGCTCACTTACATACAAATGGCCCAAATTACACCCTTTAGTGAAACTGAAAGCAAAACAGGCACTTTACACACCATCTGTCCTGAGAGGTCCAGATCCACCATACCAAGAAGCACTGACACTTCCTTGGTCACAGGCTGAGCCCGAAGCTGAGACTCGGGAAAGCAGGCCTCACTCAGGTCCGGGAGCTCCGCACCAAGCCGCGCCATCTCTGCAGGGTGAAGGTCCCCAAGCGAAAGACCGCTGGGACCATGGCCCTTTAGGGAACACATGAAGGTGGCCTGGTGGGGCTGCTCTTCTATGCGCACACCTGGGGGAATCGCAAAGGTGGCTGAGTGCCCGCCTCGGCCCTCCCTGCTCATCAGCCAGGAGAAGCCAATAGAAGTTTGGGGCCCCCCCGAGGAGGGCTTATCTGCAGCCTAGGGGTGCATCGCCACTCACCGGGGCTCCCAGCACCCCGGGGCACACTCACCACGGTCTCATTCGCGCACACTCTTTGTGGCCTGTGATTGTTTTTATGCACACTGCTCTCTACAAAGTTAACAGTTTTGGGCCGGCCGAGTGGCGCGGTGGTTAAGCGCTGGCTTGGGAAGCCAGTGGCCCCGGTTCGGTCCCACATGTGAGGGCCAGTGATACTGCCCTAAAAAAAAACAACAAAAAACAAACAAACATACAAAGTTAACAGTCTTACAGACTTTAAATCACCTGAGCGGTCTATATCAGACTGCCACAGGCTTTGAGGTTCTAACTTCTCCGTTCACATAGGCGAGTGCTGGGGAGTCTCAGGCTCCCACGTGCTCCTGATGGGACTGGTGATGACAGGTCCAGATCAAATGTTTTGATAATAAGATCAAAACTCATTACCAATTACCTAAATTATCTACACCCAAGACACCACAGACACACAGAAAGCAAATACTCCCTTAAGGGCCAAAAGGAGAGAAAACTGAGGACAAGTAAGTCATTAAGGGCTTCCAGTCAGGCGGGAATGCTGGGCACTTCTCTGGTCCTCGAGGACCACTCTGGATACACAGAAACATGTTTAGAGGTTTGTAACATTAGAACACACACTACATAGCAAAATGCAAACTTCGTATGGATTTCAGATAAAACAGACCACAGAAACCCTGTGTGAAGGACAGGCTGCTTCAAGAGCACTACACCATCGGCCCCCCTGAAACGGTCCAAGCCACGTGTCCACTCTTCTCTCACAGGGTGGGGGGGGTGTCTCATGGTGGCGAGTGTCGGGGACGCTGATAACTGTCATCCACTACTACGTACCAAAAACAGCCCCATTATTTTCCTGGCCAAGGTCAGTCACGGATCGAAGGAATCCTGAAGGACACTCCAGGGAACCCAAGATTCTAAGTCTCCACAGAGAAAAACCAGTAAAACGGGGAAGGGGGTGCTGTTAGTAAAGGTACATTAGGAAACATACTATTTCTCTAAATTTTTAGCCAACTTCATAGGGTCACCTCCTCCAAGTAAAAAATTTTATCTGTGCACGTTTCTAGGGTACACATAGCGGTCATCGGACATCAACAAATGACAGGAGGGAGTCTGGGAGACCACCCAAAGCCGCCCCCCAGGCCTGCACCCTCTGGGCGAAAAGAAAAACACAGGTGCTGTCACTCTAAAGTGACAGGTCCTCTGCTAGCGGGAGACCAGGATACATTTACTAAATGTTACTAAACACGTTCTAAAATACACGCCACAGTTTCTCTTTCTAGGACTAATTTCTAAGCTCTGCCAGCAGGGCCTATGCCGCATGCACAGTGGCACTGCCCCGCGATAGCCAGCCCGACACGTGCACAGAGTGGGTGATGGGACTTCCCAGTTGCAGACTCAAATGACTTCTGATGTATAGAAAGCACTGAATTATCCGAAGAACAAAATCTGCCAAATCCGGAAGTGCTGGGAAAACGAAGGAACCCAACGGGGAGGTGCGCCGGACGGACTAATGGAGGCGCTCCGAGGCATTAAGGGCTCCTGTGGGGGGTGCTGACTGCCCGGACCCCTCGTACATACTGACCCCTCCCTGGAACCACCTGGACGCTGACTCCACAGCCCCACAAGCCCTTCGCCAAAACCAAAGCACATGTGTTTCGGAAGTCAGGATCTGGGGGATTTCAGAAAGGAAACACTGGGTGTGTACCATGCATTACACAGCTCCCCCAGTGAAGGCTGGGTCAGCACCTGTAAGAAAAAACACTCATTCTGTCTGCAGTAAGATACAGGAATATTCAGACTAAACGGAACAGGGGTTAGAAACAGCATCACATCAGCTCATGTCAGGTTTTGGCACCAAACCTGTGACAAAACCATTCCATTTTCAGGAGCTCTGGGCTTCAGAATTGTGGCCGAGGAACTGGGTGCCTGCATCACCGTCCTCAATTTCTGCGCAGGGGCCTGACGCTCAGGAAGGTCAAGTGCCTTGTTCAAGTTCAGGAAGCTGAGGACGAGAGGCAGAGCGTGAGCCCCGTTTCTCAAGCCTAGAGCACATCCACCGCCTGCAAGCCCTGCTGAGGCGCAGCCTGGCAGCGAGCAGGTGTGAGGGCGGCACCTGGAAAGGTGATGCTGAGGGACAGAGTCGTCCTCTGAGGGAGAAAGAAGTGCGCTTCTGCCACGAAGTCGCAGGCGCAGCCCTGGCTGAGCAGCCGCCGCCCCGGGGAACGTTCTATTAAAGGCATCCATCACATCAGATTTCTGGGGTCTTAACTGACTGGAATGGTCTGAAGTGGGGGGTCCCCAGGTTTTACGGTTCTTTCTAATAATTCCAACAAGCAGCAGGATTCAGAGCACTGACATGAAAGCATTAAGAGAAAAGAAATAAATCACTAATAAAGCAGTCCTTTGAGGAGGCAGCCTCAAGGGTGTCAGGAGTCCCCCGTGAGTCCCTGCATGCCGCCGGCGACTGGGGGCGGCTGCCCATAAAGACCAGCAATGCTACGACGTTCCTCAAGGAGGAAGTGCCCCAGCCGTCCTGGCTCTGTGGGTCAGAAGCGTTTCTGCCCCTGAACACCAGAGCTGCCCTGGACGTGCCACACTGAAGGCCAAGCCCTATGGACAACCACACACAGACACACCATCGAGTGCTGCTGCCCGCCTCCCGCCGGAACAAACACTGGGCGGGAAACTCCCCTAAAAGAGGACTGACACTCAGGCTGCGGCTACGCGTGGGGACGGGCAGTGAGCTGAGTGGAACCTGTACACACCAACCAAACTGCGTTGTCACGCTTCTGAATCCTGAGACTGAAAGGGCCCTAAGTGGTCCCGCAGCCTCCCCGCCACCCAGTGTCAGCTCTGCAGCTCCCCGCAGATGTCTACCAGCTTCTACTGAACACCCCCCCCCACCAGAAGGCCCCCGAACAGGCCTTCCACGACGTCAGTCTGTCTCCTAAAGCCACCTAGGCTCTAATTCTGCATCCCAAATTCCAAATGAGCCATGGCCTTCCACAGCCGGTCCCGGGCCACTTCTGGTAAGACAGGCTTCTGTTCCAGCCCGGGCACCACCTTCACGTCAGCTCTCTGGAGCGGCTCGCTGGGTGGGATTCGTCGTTGAACGTGAACCCAAGTGCTGTTCTGACGGAGCGCTGGCTTGCCAACTTATTCGTCCTGTCATTTGCCCCCTTTTGTTTTTCTGCCCGATTACTTCCCAGGCCATCCAGAGACACCAGGCTGCCCCCTCAGTTTCAAAGAGGGGTGGCCATCACCTCGGCTTCAACAAGCCAGACAGCGGCTGCCCAGAGCCTGGGGGGCACCATGCCCAGGCGGCAGAGGCGAGCCCTCCACGCCCACAGTCCAGAAGGCAGCAGGACATGAAAGGAGGCTGCGGCGGCAGCCGTGAGGGCGCATGGGGCGGGGTCCGCCTCGCCGAGGGTGCACAACTCGGCCGGCACCCTGCCTTCCCTCTCCCCTCTTCCCCCCCAGGGAATGGGGGTGTCCGTCCTGGGCCTGCCCCACCAGTATATTCTGGAGCCACATAATCTCCCTGGCTTCACGGGTTCTCAGCTGGAGAGGAATTTTTGCCTCAAGATGAATTGTACCTCACATCTCATCTGATTTAGATAATATTTAGGTAAGACTTTGGACTTGAGACTTTACAGGTGATACTGGAGTTAAGACGGGCTGTTGGGATGGGATAAATGTATTCTGCCTGTGAGGAGGACATGGGTTTTAGAGGTCCAGGGCAGACTGCTATGAATGAACTGTGCCCCTTAAAATTCACTGGAAGTCTAACTCCCAACGTGATAGCATTTGGAGCTGGGCCTTTGGGAGGTAATTAAGGGCCCTTACACGGGACACCAGAGAGCTTGCTTCCTGTCCTTCTCTCTGCCCAGCATGTGCGGACACAGCGAAAAGGTGACGCCTGCCTGCAAGCCGGGAAGAGCCCTCACTGGCTGGCACCTTAGCCCTGGACTTTCAGCCTCCAGAACTGTGAAAAATAAATACCTGCTGTTTAAGTCACACAACCTGACATTTTGTCATGGCAGCCTGAGCTGGCTGCCGTGTGCCTCTCTCGTAAGCATGCCATCTGGATTGGAATGAGCGGCCTGAACTTGGGAACAGTGTCTCCCTTAGTGTTGTGAACACACACATGTAGCGAGAGGTGTGACCCGCACCCACCAAGTGCTTCACAGCAGTTCACTGAACTAAACCTAGTGTGGCCAGCGTCCACGGAAATGTGTTCTTTCTTTATACGCTACACACACACACACACACACACACACACACACACACACACACACACAGTGAGTTCCCAAAGTTCACCAGGCACACAACAGATAAATACATACTGAAATGGTGGCTGTTTGGTGGACGTACCCTCCATCTTCTCTGCTCTGGGCTGAAAAATGCAAACTCCTTTATCCTTAAATACCGCTTTTCATTCTTCTGGTGAATTCATTTTTTTAAAGTTCATTATTTTATTTTCCCAACAATCATGACACTATTATCCTCGCCTACCATGAAAGGAGACAGGAGTTTCAAAGGTGAAATAACTTGGTCACAAACTCAGGTGGGGCCTAGCCCGCGAGTCCCCAACTCCTACGTGAGTCCTCTCCTGCCATCGCAGGGTGCCCACTGGCCGGAGGCCACCAGCCCCCCTCCCAAGCTGTCAGGTGCCTGGCCTGCCAGCAGACACACTCCATGCCTTCCAGCACTCTATAATTTAGAGTCTATGCTGACATCTGCAGTGTTCTGCTCAGAAGAACAGAATGCGGAAGCGTTAAGAGCTTTATCTACTCTATGCAGCACCGGGACCTCTATGAAGATGCCTCACAGACCATTTTTTCCAGGTAGACCACACCTTACTCATTGCACTCCAAGCGTAAGTGATGCAGTTCCTAAGAACTCCAAGACACAATTTAAAAGCAAGAGTAATTATCTTAATTCACCTTGACACAAGGAAATACCTTTTTTTTTTTTTTTAAGAGGGCAGTGTCACTGGCCTTCATATGTACCGGGGCCGCTGGCTTCCCAACCACCGTGCCACTCAGCCGGCCCTTTTTTTTGGAGAGAAAATACCTATTTTATATGAACCAGAACAGAGAGAGAAGACAGGCAAAAGGCGTGTGTTCTACTGTGTGAAACGCGGCCGCCCTCCCGGCTGCGCCGCCCCCCGGCCTTGGTCACCCCTCCCCAGCCCTTACGTCTCACTGCCGTCAGCCCCTAGGCCACTGACCCCCGGGCCACAGCCACCGTATTCTGGAACAGAAACTCCTGAAGGTAAGGATGATGAGAAAGGCAAGTAGTATCAAGAAGCAGCCCAAAGACTTGGAAAGGGCAATTTTCTTCTCCCAGATGATATGCCAAAGGCCAACAAACTTTTGGAAATCGTAACACGGACAGAACGAGGAACAGGCAACCCCATACCAAAAAAATAAATTATATGTTTACAAATGTAAGAGACCTCAGACCATCTAGACCAGAGGTTCTTGTCCTCAGGCATGATGGGAGGGGCTTCAGGGGCTCCCAGGGCACCCTGAAATTCCATGCATTCGTCAGTCATTCCAACATACAAACCACTTAAAGTGGCCAACCCCCTCTCACTCACGCCTACTTGGACAGAAGGTCAGATGCCCAGGAGTGATGGGTGTTTGGGGACAAAGGCAAGGATTGCTTGAGAGACAGCACGGGGGCAGCTCTGCGTGAAGCAGGGTCTCCCAGCAGATGCAGCAAGGACACGCGCTCAATCACAGCTCCCCACTCTCCACGCTCGTCAGTCCCACTACTTGGGGCTCTCCTGTAGCCAGAGCGGCAAGTTTCTTTTTTTCTTTCTTTTTTTTTTTTGAGGACACTGTCACTGGCCCTCATACGTGGGATCCGAACCCGGGCCGCTGGCATCCCAAGCCAGCGCTTAACCACCACACCACCTGGCCGGCCCCAAAGCGGCAAATTTCTTCTTTCCTTATTTAAATCCATGCCCCCCACTCACTGTGACCTCATCACATTTCCAACAATCAGCTGAGCTAGGCTGAGAAGGCAGGGTTTACAGATGAGGTTTCTGTTACAGCAAACGCATACACCCTTCTGTGTGCGTTGTCCAATTATCCCACTTTGATACACAAACAGCCGTAACTTCAATAAGCCTCAAGGGCACTGACTAGAATGATCTGGGTGAAGAAAAGGAAATTTAGGATATGGAGACATACTAATATTTTCTCAATGCTTTTTTTTTTCTAAGCAGAAAAATATAAGCTTAAACTCCGTAACACTCTTCAAAATGAAAGTGGAGTTTTCAAATAATTTTTATTTATTTATTTATTTTGAGGGCAGTGTCACTGGCCCTCATATGTGGGACCCGAACCGGGGCTGCTGGCCTCCCAAGCCAGCGCCCAACCACCGTGCCACTCGGCCGGCCCTCAAATAATTTTTAAAATAAACTCATAGAAAAGGAAAATTTATGGACCCAAAGTTATTCTTGGAAAACTCCTGACAGATGATCAAGGATGCCTGCTGACTAAGTAAATAAACGTACCTTTTCTATAGGCAATTACCATTTTATGAATGGCTGTATTCCAAAAGTTTATTCACAAATTCTTGGTTCAGAACACAGAATGCATTTTCTCATGGAAAGTAGATATACACAAGAGTTGGGGTTTCCATTTTCACCCACAACAGCCTGACTTAAACAGTATACACAACATAT
The DNA here is from genome assembly GCA_033961575.1 of Aselliscus stoliczkanus. NCBI lineage: Eukaryota > Metazoa > Chordata > Mammalia > Chiroptera > Hipposideridae > Aselliscus > Aselliscus stoliczkanus. Next base: position 159,618,090 of record CM066732.1, on the reverse strand, counting down.
ACTGCCGACAGCACTACGGAGTCTACCATCGTACACGTAGGGATGCAAATGGTCACAAACCCCCTGACACTCCTCTCATCAAGAAGCAGATGCTACGTTCCATCTCCCAAATCTGGGAGCACTCGGAGGGGTCTCCGAGCAACATGTCATACAGATGTGTCAGCCTTTACTTCCTGGCCCAGAACAATCATTTTAGGAGTCCTGGCTGCCATTAAGAAGTCCTGGCACAGAGGCCATCTGCAGAAGCCCTGACACCACACAGAAAGGAAGGAACCAGTAAGCCTGGCCTTTCAACCATCCAGGCATGTGCGTACAGCTATCTTGGACCCTCCAGACCAGAGAAAAAGCCAGATAAACAGCAATGAGTGACATCAGTTAATGCCACATAGAGCAGAAGACTCGCCCGGCTGAGCCCTGCCTGACCAACCCACAGAGTCAGGAGATCTAATAACAGATTACTGTTAGAGGGCACTGGTGCTCAGGGTGGTTACTCAGCAGTCACTCATGGAACAGTCTGTGGCTCTTTCAGGACATGACAGAAGCACATCACTCTCCTGTTCTGGCATCAGGAATGGAGCCCCGTCCTCCATCCTCCACTGGCGGACACTGACTTACGGTGGCAGTGACAGCCAGGATTTTTCCAGCTGTAGGCCATTTTAGGAGCAGCCTCTTGTTAGGAAGTGGGGAAGTCAGTGATATGATGATCATTAAAGAGTGCTGTCTGCTTCAAAATCCTCCTAGAATTTTCTATACACTACTGAGTTAAGGGAGGACAGGGTTCAAAATCGTGAAGAAACACGATGTACAGTCAAAATGTGGTTGGTACCCTGATACCAAAGCCAGACTAAGATACCACAAGAAAAGAAAACTAAAGACCGATATTCCTATGAACATAGATGCAAAAATGCTCAACAAAACTGTAGCAAACCAAATTCAACAACATGTTAAAAGGATTAAACACCACAACAAAGTGGGATTTATCCCAGGAAAGCAATGGTGGTTCACCCAAGGAAAATCAATTAATGTAATATACCACAGTAATAAAATGAAGGGAAAAACACACAATCATGTGAACACACACACAGAAAGCATTTGACAAAATTCAACCACCTTTCATGATAAAACACTTAGCAAAGCAGGAATTAAAGGGAACTTCCTTAACATGATAAAGGGCATTTATAAAAACAAAAACAAAAACCCACACCTAATTTCACAATCAATGGTGGAAGTCTAAAAGCTTTCCCCTGAGATCAGGAACAAGACAAGGGTGTTTGCTTTCACTGCTTCTATTCAATAGTGTAGTAGAAGTTCTAGCCATAGCAATTAGGCAAGAAAAAGAAATGTGTCCAAACTAGAAAGAAAAAGAGACATGATCTCTATTTGCATTTGACATGATTTGATATATAGAAAACCCCATAGAACTTGTGGTAAAACTACTAGAGGTAATCACCAAAGTCAGCAAAGTTACAGGGTATATGACCGCCACACAAAAGTCAGTTGTCTTCTACACCAGTAATGAACAATCTGGAAAAAATATATAATAAGGGAACAATTCCATTTATAATAGCATCCTAAAGAATACAGTAGCTAGGAATACATTTAACCAAGGAGGTGAAAGATTTGTTCACTGAACAACAAAATCTTGCTGAAAGAAATTAAAGATGTAAATAACTGGAAAGACATCCCATGGTGGTGAACTGGAAGACTCAGAATTGTTAAGATGGCAACGCCAAGGCATATGCAACGCAATCCCTATCAAAATTCCAATGACTGTTTTTGCAGAAAGGAAAAATTGATCCTCAAATTAATAGGGAGCTGTAAGGGGTCCCAAACAGTCAAAGCAATACTGGAAAAAAAAAAAAAGTGAGAAGACTCACACTTCTCAAACTTACTTTGAAACTTTCTACAAAGCTACAGTAATCAAAATAGTGTGCTACTGGCATATGGACCAATGGGATAAAACTGAGGTTCAGAAATAAATTCAAACATATCTGGCCCACTGATTCCCAACAAGAGCATCAAGACCATCCAGTGGGGAAAGAACAGTCTCTTTAACAAATGGTGCTGAGACGACTGGATAAGCACATGCAACAGAATGCAGTAGGACTTCTATCGCTCCATAGATAAAAATTAACTCAAAATAGATCAAAGACTTAAATGTAAGAGCTAAAACTATAAAACATAAGATTTTCATTACCTTGGATTTGGCAATGGATACTCAGATTTGAAAGCAAAAACATCAGCGACAAAAGAAACAAACAGATAAACTGGATGTCATCAAAATTAAAAACTTTTATACAATCAAAGGACATTGTCAAGTCTATAAAAAAAAGAAGCTGAGGGCCGGCCGAGTGGTGCGTTGGTTAAGAGCCGGCTTGGGATGCCAGCGGCCCCGGTTCAGATCCCACATATGAGGGCCAGTGACACTGCCCTCTACAGCCAAGGTGGTGAACAGCAGCTCCACCTGGAGCTGGGCTGTGAGTCCCCTGGATGGCATAGGTGCAGCCCCTACTGCAGTGGGCTGCCACAGGCTACAGTGAGCGGCCGGCAGCCAGTGTGAGCTGCCAAGAGCTGCCACAAGCGGCTGTACAGAGGCTGGTGACCGATCTGCCTCATCCCGGGAAGAGCACAATGACGATACCAACATGGGCCGGTGAAGCAACGTCCTCCACAACTAGACTGAGGAACAAAAGGTCAGCAACTTGTCCGTTCCCCTTCCCCAATGCTGCTCCCTTCCCCCAATTCCCCAATAAAATCTTAAAAAAAAAAAAAAAGAATTGGCTTAGAGCGCGAGCTCTGAGCAACAAGGCCTCCGGTTCAATTCCCCCATGTGCCAGTGAACTGCGCAGGAGCTGACCTGTCACTGAGCTGCCTACAGGTGGCAGGACAGCTCAGCTGGTGTAACAACAAGATTGCCTGTTCCATGGTGGGCTATGCCCACCCGCAACTAAGACTGAACTCAGCACCTTTGAGCTGAGCTGCCACCTGGATGGCTCAGTGGATAGGGCGTCCCCTATTAACAACAAGGCTGAAAAAAAAAAAAAAAAACAAGGCTGCTGGGTTCGATTCCACATGGGATGGTGGCTATGCCCATCCACAACTAAGACTGAACTCAGCACCTTGAGCTTAGAGGCCACGAGCTGCTGTCGGGAAGCCAGATGGTGACTGGCGCCCTCCACAACGGAGATTGAAGAATAACTCGGCTGGTCCCCTCCCCCAATTCCCCAATAAAATCTTTAAAAAAAAACAGAATGAGGGAAAATATTTGTCAATCACATATCCATTAAGGATTTAATATCCAAAATATAAAAAGAACTCTTACAACCCAACAACAAAAAGACAAACGAAGGGCCCGAATGGACATTGTTCCAAAAAAAAGATATACAATGAAAAGATAATAGATGTTCAGTATCATTGGTAATTAAGGAAATACAAAACCACAGTGAGATACCACTTTATACCCACTAGGTAGCTTTACTCTAAAAGACAAAATAAATGTTGGCAGACATGTGCAGAAATTGGAACCCTAGTGCAATGCTGGTGGGAATAGTGAAATGCAGTCACCACATGACCCAGCAATCCCAATCCCACTCTTAGGTATATTACCCAAGAGAAATGTAAACATGTCTACACAGAAATTTGTACATGTTATTCTTAATAGTCCAAAAGTGAAAACAATCCAAGTGTCCATCAGTGGATGAATGTATAAACAACTTGTGGTATATACACTCCATGGAATATCATTCAGCCATAAAAAGATCAAAATACTGATAGAGGCTATAACGTATTGGACCTCAAAAACATTATGCAAGTGAAAGAAGCTAGACACAAAAGGTCACATACAGTAGGATTTTTTTTTTTGAGGGCAGTGTCACTGGCCCTCATATGTGGGACCCGAACTGGGGCCACTGGCTTCCCACGCCAGAACTTAACCACTGCGCCACTTGGCCGGTACTGTATGGTTCTTTTTATATGAAATGTCCAGAATAGGCAAATCCACAGAGACAGCAAGCAGATTAGAGGTTACCAGGGGTTAGGAAGAAGGGGGAATGGGGAATGATTACTTAAAGAGCACAGAGTTTTTTTATGGGGTGATGAAAAAGTTTTGAAACTAGAGAGTAGTCACACGACACAGTGAATACACTAAATGTCACAGAACTATACACTTTAAAATAATTGTGGGATGACTGGTTAGCTCAGGTGGTTAGAGTACAGGGTGCAGGGCTCATAACACCAAGGTTGCTAGTTTGAGTCCCACATGGGCCACTGAGGTGTGCCCTCCACAACTAGATTGAAACAACTACTTGACTTGGAGCTGATGGGTCCTGAAGAAACACACTGTTCCCCAATAATCTCCAATAAAAATATTTTTAAACAAATAATTAACTGTATGTTACGTGAATTTTGCCTCAATAAAAAAAAAAATGTGGTTAGGAGCAGCCAGATGGTTCACTTGGTTAGAGCACATGCTCTTAACAAGGTTGCCAGTTCAATTCCTGCATGGGGTGGTGGGCTGCATTTCCCCCCACCCCGCAACTAGACTGAAAACGGTGACCGGACTTGGAGCTGAGCTGCACCTTCCACAACAAGGACTGAAGGACAACAACTTGACTTGAAGCTGATGGGTCCTTGAAAAAACAGTTACAATAAAAATTGTTTTTAAAATGTGGTTAGACTATAGCTTATTGATTCATTCATAAAAATTCTTGAGTTCCGGGACGGCCGAGTGGCACATTGGTTAAGAGCTGGCTTGGGATGCCAGCGGTCCAGGTTGAAGAACAACAACTTGGCTGGTCCCCTCCCCCAATTCCCCAACACTGTTCCCCTGGCCCCAAATATGAGGGCCAGTGACACTGCCCTCTACAGCTAACAACAGCTCCACCTGGAGCTGGGCCGTGCTGCCATAGGCTACAGTGAGTGGCCGGCAGCCAGCGTGAGCTGCCAACAGCCGTGGTGAGCGACCATCCAGAGGCCAGTGACCGGTCTGCCTCATCCGGGAAGAGCACAATGACGATACCAACATGGGCCAGTGAAGGAATGTCCTCCGCAACTAGACTGAAGAACAAAAGGACAACTTGTCTGTTCCCCTTCCCCCATTCCCCAATGCTGTGCCCCTCAACCAATTCCCCAATAAAAAATCTTATTAAAAAAAAAGTTCTTGAGTTCCTACCATATGCCAGACACTCTCCTCGTACACGGGTTAAGTTGATGGACAAAAATTTTCTGCTACGAATTTAAAAAGCAAGGTAAGAGACTAGAGTGACAGCATGGGCTTTTTAAATTAGGGTATTCAGGGAAGACCTCAAAGAGGCGACGTCTGAACAGACACAAGAAGGAATTGAAGGACAGTATTCTGCTAAATAACAAAAGAAAATAATGTACTAAAATAGGAATTTAAATTTATTACAAATCATTAAGCAAAAATTGCTTTTCTAAAAAAGCAGGGGTCAAGCTAAATACAGATGCTCCTTTTTGTGCCTATATACAGTGGTTTTTCCTTTCTAGACATTTAACTTTGTCACAAAGTATTTCTTTACAGTCCAGTACCCTGCTTCTTCTACCCTCCCGCCGCCGGGACAGCCTTCCGAGCCCAGGCCACGCTCCCCAGACAGCCTGTCAGGCCTTGCTAACGGGGCCCGTTTTCCCTCCAGGATAATCGCTCAGGAAAGGCAAGAGGAATTACCACTTAGGATACATGCTAGGTTCTCACACTCACTCACATTCTCACTTTTAATCCCCACAATTACCTTTTCATAGATGAGAAAATTGAGGTTCAGAACGGATAAGTAACTTACTGTCACAGCTACAGGAAGAACCAGAATTCAAATCAGGTCTGACTTCACACCTATACTCTTTCCATACAGAAATTCACCTCGTTTTTACTGAGCATGCCTTAGGCCGAACTGTGGAAATACGACGCGCGGACACTGGCCTAATCAGCTTGTCATCTGAATGCCGCAGACCATCCAAGATGCGCTGGAACACCCACCCCTCAGCCTGCAGAGGGCAGGGCAGGCCCCAGAAACACAAGGCGCCCTTGCTGTCCCCTGCCACTGCCTCCACTCCCTCCTCTCTGCCAGCTTGTGTAAGAACAAAGAAGTCCACCCTCTACCACTCCAGGAACCTGACCTTACCGCTCAGTGTCCCGCTGTACCCCAGAACTCACACTGGCCCCTCCTGATTCCCACACAGAACTTCAGTGGTCTGGCTGAGCAGCCACAAAAGCCCTCTCCACAATAGCCAACAACATCGTATCCTCCCTAACTGTGGAGAAGGCTTCTTCGCCTTACACTCAGGTTTCCAGAAGCAATCTATGGTTAGAATTCAATTCCAGATGAGCGGGTGGGAATCTAACTGTGCTGGGCTGAAACCGTTAGGCTCTCTACAGTGACCAGGCCTCAGGGGTTTGTTCATCACTAACAAGCTAATGTTTTAAATGCCTGGAAGGACATAACGGCTAAATACTATCATTATTACTGCATTACCAGTATAAATGTAAATTAAGGGTGGGGGAGAAAGCACATTACAGGTTTGGGACTCAGCAAGATGTAAGCAACGTCTGAAGAACAGTGAACTGAATTTGTTACAGGATATTGAGTGAAATGTTGCTGCGGTAGGAAAAGAACTCAAAAGAGGGAGGGAATGGCGTGCTGGCTGGAAAAAGTCAGTGTCTGCGGAGGCAGACGGGTGCTGGAGGGGAGGCAAGGCCGCGTGCAACACACATGCTGAAGAACACACAGTTCCTCTCAAAAGCACCATACAGCAGCAACGCTAAAACACCTAGACTCTGAAAGCAAAATTCAAGTCTAGAGTACGAATCCCAGACTGGACTGTAACTCAGCTTAAACGGACCACTGAGCACAGGGATGAAAACACGGGTCCTGGAGGCCTGCCGGGGCTCCTTGTCTCCCTCATCTGTAAAACGGGAAGATTCTGACCTCAAAAATCAGGCTGGCACGAAGGCGGCACCCCAAGGCGGCTAGTCCCTGTCGCCTGCACAACAGCCACAGTGCTGTGCTCGCGGGCCCTCTGACACGAGGCGCCAGCTGTGCCCGTCCTCTTCTGCTAGCGCGCTCACACTCGTCCTCCCCAAAAATCAACCCCTAAGCCCCTGGCCACTCCCACGGCGCCTCTGTCCTGCGTCACGGCACCTAACACCTTGTGCCATAACCAAACAATTCTCCTGGTTCACCCACCTTCCAGAATCTCCTGGAAGACAATCATCACGAAACGTCTTACTTGACTTTTTAGGTTTGGCAACTAGCACTGCTCCTAGGTAAGTTCTCGAAAAATGTGTGTTGATGAACTAATTCCCGATTATCCCAAATTGGAATTAGAGGCCAAGCTGCTGCCCTGGGGCAAACCTTGGGAAATGAAGACTCTGGGGAAAAGTCTACTCCAGGTGAAGAGTCCCACCTTGCCAGTACCTGACTTGGGAGACTTCCTTGCCCAAACTCTGAGCCTCAGCTGCATCCCACAGAAAATGAGGGAACTCACTAGAAAATCCTGGCAGTACGACGGAGACCTGACATTGCATGTCTACCCTCTAAGATGGCCACACTCAGACAACACCATCTCGGCCATCTAAACAACGAAAAGGAACTTGAGGAGAAGGCCTGGCTGTCCACTTCACTCGGAACCAGCCAGTGCTGTGCATGGTGCCATCAGCCCCACTTACAGGTGGGGACAGCAGCACGGCAAGCCCCAGTGACTGCCGAGATCCTTCTCCTGCTACGACAGAGAGTGGGTCTGCCATGCAGGTGCCTACAGCTGGCGCCTTCCACCAGGCCCACGCAGCCAAGCTGGAGGCTGGACAGCCCCCGCGGCAGGTGGCGGGATGCCAGGGGCCCCTTCAGGGGTCCTGGGGAGCCAGGGGTAACACAATGCACCTTGTGGAGAATCAACTGTACTCAAAAATCTGGGGGCAGAGGGTGTTTGTTTTAAAAAATCAGATATATTACTGAGTACAATGTAAAATTAAATTTTAAGATAAAATTTAAAGCGTTTGAGAGACTCTGCAATACATCATGCCATGCCCTTTCTCACACAGGAAAGCCTTCTGAGACCAGGACACTTAATTTACCCTATAATAACGTTTCAAACATCAAGCTTCTATTAATCCAAACAGGATGGAATTTAATTTCTAGAATAAAGTTGTGACTTCTGGGCATTACCGGGCAAGGAAGGACTCAAGAGAGCTAGTTTCTCTGTTCTTCCTTTCTAAGTCATTAAAAGCACCCAAGGAAAAAAAAAAAAAAAAAAGCACCCAAGAAACTTACAATGTCAAACGAAGTCTCCCTTCTCACAAGCACCTTAATGCAGCAAACCAGGGAGCAAAGCCCTGCCGGAAGGCCCCCGTCAAGGGCGGCAGCCACACGGCTCCCGAGCCGCACACGCCGAACGCCATGGAGCCAGTGTGGCATCTGTCACATCCCGCCTCTCCCCCAGTGCAGATTCTGGACAGGAACACCAAAGGAGGGTGTGCCCCGTGCCTGGCCCTAGGGGGAAGAGTGAGGGCAAGCCTAAGCTGCCTTGTTAGGGCATTAATTAGCCTTTCAGGGTCCAGTCAGTCTCCAAAAATCTTCAATACAATCACCGTAACACCTGGGACTCAGTTTACCATTTCGATGCTATTGTTGTCCTAAAGATTTTATTATGCCACTCTGTTCATCAATTTCACTTTTCTCACCACTTAAAGAAACCATGTTTCTGCGTTGGCCAAGTGGCGTGGCGGTTAAGAGCCGGCTTGGGATACCAGCGGCCCCGGTTCAGTCCCACATATGAGGGCCAGACACTGCCCTCTTAAAAGAAAAAACAAAAACCATGTTTCCAATAAATATACTTTTGGGTTTTGCCATAGAATCAAGTGTTTAAATTGGAAAGGAAATCAGATTATCAGAGCAGCAGGACCGGTATCTTTCTTGGTAGAATGGCCTCATGAGAAGCTACCAAATAAACAACATTAAAAAATATATACGGACGGGCCGGCCAAGTGGCGCGGTGGTTAAGCACTGGCTTGGGAAGCCAGCGGCCCCAGTTTGGATCCCACATATGAGGGCCAGTGACACTACCCTCAAAATAAATAAATAAATAAATAAATAAATAAATAAATAAATAAATAAATAAATAAAAATATATGGAGTCAAAATAGCATGGAGCAAATCCTAAAAAAAATGTCAATCCTGAAATGAAATTGTAGGGTCCAATTTTGTGTTTCTTGAGAATTAAAGAGATGTGGGCCATTTCAGCATGGATGATAGAGCAATAAGTTTGGGGGAGTCCCGGGGAAGGAGCATTTTAACCTTCCCATCCCTCCCTCACCACCACTTTCTGAGACTTCCTACCTACAAGGACAAAGTAGGGGTGGCGACGTGCTCCGCCGAGGTTGGGGCCCACGGCTCTCCCCACCACAGACCAAGCCCTTCCCAGGGCAGACTGCCTGAGTCACCTGAGCTCCTGGTCACAAAGGGCCCAGTGAGAACTAGAGGACTGCACAGGGAACATCACAGCTGGAAACCCACTGACTGGCAGCATCACCAGCCAGTAAGTACTGGCGAGATGCAGCAGACCAGCGAACAGTCAGATCCCATGTTACCAGAACACCGCAGGGCAGGGAGACATTCTCTTCCTGCCATTGCCAGGGTTCCAGGGAACCGGCCTTCCTGACACGAGGGCTCACCACTGGCTCCCCAGACGCCTGTCCCCAAGACCCAAGAGCTTTCCCTTTTCTGAACTTCCACGGGACTTCCAGTCTCCTACACAATCCACTAATTCATTCTAGCCGACCTTTAAGACTTCCAACTTTCTTCCTGGTGGGTCTTCCAGCTCCCTAGCTGAGCGGCCAGCTCTTTGAAGGCAGGGTGGTGACGGTGCCTTTTTCCTCACCCTTCCAGCGACCAGCTTCAGTCCCCGTTGCTTTCCAAGACCCCCCGTAGCGGCGCCTGGGGGCCAAGATGCCCCAGACTTCTGCGGACCGTGCGCTTAAAGGCTGGTGCGCTCTCTGGCTCATCCTGGCACTGTAACTAGAACACTGTGGGGACTCGAGGCACATTAAGTGAACATTAAATTAAATAAGAAAAAGACTCCCAAGTCTCAGATAATGATCCACTTATCTCGAGGAATACAGAATTCAGTAAGAGATTCCAACCTGATTTCTGGAGTTGACAGAAGCCAAGAGTCACCTGCACTTCCGACATCTCACCACCTGCCAGCCTCACCAGAAAGGGTTCTAATGCTTATTGATAACAAAACAAAACCACCTCGGCTTCTCCTTCCTAGGTTGGCCAGCTCCCCATCACCCACTGTGTCTAGGGTAGTGTCGGGCAGAACACAGCCAGCCAATAAAGGCTCTCTAAAATGAGAAAGCGGGCCGGCCGAGGGGCGCGGTGCTTAAGCGCTGCCTTGGGAAGCCAGCGGCCCCGGTTCGGGTCCCACATATGAGGGCCAGTGACATTGCCCTCAAAAAACAATTTTTTTAAATAATAAAATGAGAAAGCCATTTTGTACTTTCTAGTTAATTATAAATAATAGAGTTTACACAAGCATACAAAATGTGTTCTCACATTTTTTTCCTTTTCTCTTTAACACTGCATTTTCATTGGCCGCACAGCCTGCTGCACCTATGCCATTCACCTCTCTACTGCCCTTCTGCCCACCCGCAGGCTGGCTTCATTCCTCCTGCTCAGAGCAAGCTGAAGCATCATCTCCAGTCAGGCCTCGGCTGCCTCTCTCTGGTCGCCTTCCCAATCCAACAGCCTCACCTCCTCCCTTCTCACTCGGTAGCTCTCTTCCCAGTTTCTCTCTGTATCGTAAGACAATATTATGATTCTCCTAGCCCCCCCCCCAAGAAAAAAACAAATAATTTTTCTTCCTCTATGAACACTTGTAAAGAAGCACCCCAGGGGCCGGCAGAGTGGTGCGGTGGTCGGGCGCTGGCTTGGGAAGCCAGCGGCCCCGGTTCGGGTCCCACATGTGAGGGCCAGTGACACTGTCCTCCCAAAAAAAAAAAAAAAAAAAAAAAAAAAGCACCCCAGGGGTTCTGATTCCATGGAATCGATGTAGAAGGCCTTGGTCATCAGATGTCTCCTCTGCTAAGTCAATAGTTCTTAAACTGACCATTGCAAGGAAGCTCAGCTATTGCATAATATTGATAGGTTAGATCACTTGCTGTTTAGAGCGTCTTGCTATATATAAGATGACAACACAGCGATGGGCAAATTTAACGCAATTTCCTTTGTTTGCTTGAGCTAGCCCAGACTTGCAACACCAGAATGACAATTTTATCCTTCCTGAAGTACAGCCTTAACATTAAAAAAGGACATCCTCATCCTTCAGCTCATTCGCATATCTATCCTGACAATACCTCCGAAAGGTCATTTCTCTATTTGCAAAGTGAAAAATTAAAGGGATTCTAGCAGGGGTGTTTATAGAATCAAAATCCCAAACTCAGCAAGCAAGATATGTCAGTTAAACAAAGCTTCTTCAAGGCATGAACAAGAGGAGGAATATTATTTAACAGAAACAACTGGCCAGTGGCAGTGGCTTTTGCCTGGTTCCTGTGGAATGTCTCTATACCCTTCTCACTGAGTGAGGCCATCTTATTAATTCCAAAATGAATGGATGGCATCCAAGGAAAATAATTGGTCTTCTTTCCCCTCGCAGAAAAATTCACATGAATGCCTTAAGAAAAAAAGAAAAGGAAAAAAAAAAAAAAAGAGCTGAAATTGTCCCTGCCCAGCTCTCTCTGCTTTCCTGTGACAGCTGGAACAGATGGCGTCTGGGGGAGACACCTTACATCTTAAACCTTCGCCTTGGTAAGCTCTGGTTCTTACTAGTGATGCTGGAAGCCCAGCTCTGTCCGGGTTCCTGTCATTCCCAATCTTGTACGACATTTTCAGTTTTCACACTGATAAGGCTTACTATGTTTTGGCCAAAGAATGTTTCATCTTTAGGCTAATTCTTAATGTATGTCTTGTCACACCGCGGTGCAAAGGCAAATGTTTGCTTTCATTTGAAAAACAAGTGGCTGGACAGTATGTTGCCAGACATCCTACACATGATGCAGTCTTTTTCACAGGCCATTTTCAAAGACGTGAAAGACCTGAGAAGATTCTGGCACCCGCCGAGGGTCCGCCTGGTAATCTCTTTAAGGATTTTAGACATACACGAGATGACAGCAAACAACATTTCCAACAGCTTCACCAGGTATATTCACAGCAAATGCTAGGGAAAAAAAATTATGGCTCCTCCTCAGTTATACGCTGTGAATGTAAATTAAGCAGCAGCAATAACGCTCCTCAATACAGCCTTCATGACTCCACAAAAATAAATGAGTAAATCTCTCGCTCACACACGCACACGCACACGCACCAACTCATTCTGAAAACCGATGCAGAGCTGAGCACGAAAAACGCGAAATAAAACTGCTTCCTTCAGGGGACCGCGATCGGAAGGAAGGCTCCTTACATTCCGAGCACGTCCGCAACACTCCATCCATTTCCATTTTGCAGCTCTGTTTTCAAATTACAGGTAAAGAGCCTGCCACGCAGAACGCTCCGCGGGCGGGCCGGCCGTGCGGGGACGCGGCGGAGCCTGGCGCCCGGACAGGCGCATCCGCGCCCCGCGGCGGGCGGCGGCCGGGCCGCTCTGACCTTCCGCTCCCCCGCGGGGGCCGGGTCCCGGGCCGCCCGCCGCGCCGCCGCTGCGGCTCCGCGGACCGGGCGGAGGCTCGGCTGCGGGGGGATGACTCAGGGCGAACTTTTCCCGTCGCGGCCGGAGCCCACGGACCCCCGGCGCCAGCGCCGGGCCGGCAGGGCCGTCGGGGGAGCCGAGCGAGCCGCCCCGCGCGCCGCGAGCCGGGGGAGCGGAGGCGCGCCCGCGGGAGGCCCAGGCGCCCCGCTCCCGGGAAAGCTGCGGGGCCCGGCCCGCCGCACCAAGTTTCCCGAAGTTCCGGCGTCCGGGGGGCGCGCGGGCCCGCGGGGACCAGGCAGCGGCCGCCGGGCCTGCGCCCCGCGCCCCGCGCCGCCCGCCCCGGGCCCGGGATGCGGCCGCCGGGATGGAGCCGCCCGCCCGCCCGCCCCAGCGCTTACCGCGCGGTCCGCCGCCGCTCGCCGCCGGCTCAGGGGCGCCGGGCGCGTCCTCCGCCGCGGTCCGCAGCGCCCTGCTCCCCGGGCGGCCCCATGTCGGGGGGCGGGGAAGGGCCGGCGGCCGCCGCCGCCGCCGGCTGGAAAGTCCCTGCTGGGCTGCAACCCGGCTCGCGCACGCGGCGGCCGGGCCGCGCCGCGCTCCCCCGCGCCTGGCGCAGCACTTCCTCTGGCGCGCTGGAAATCCCCGCCGCCGGCCGCGCGCCCGGCGCGCGCCCGCGCGCCCCGCCCCCGCGCGCCGCCCGTCGCTAAGGGCCCTCGCGCCGCGCCCGCCCGCCGCCTTGGCAACGGCGCCCCCCGCGCGCCCCCCCGCGCCGCCGCGGCCCCGCCCCGCCCGCTCCCCGCGGCCCCGCCGCGCTCCCCGCCCCCGGCCGCCGCCGCGCGCCCCCGGCGTCCCCCTTTCCGGGTCAAAAAGCCACGCAGGCCGCGCAGGGCCCACGCGGGGCGATGGCGTCACCTGGCTCACCGGGGGCAGCCGCGCTCACACCCAGGCACCCGCACGCGGCCACCCGCGCTCAGCTAGACACGCACATTCGGGATGCACTCTCAGGCTCACACTCACACGCCCACTTACACATGCCCAGCAAACATTCTTACACAGGCACACTCAGGCACACACACATGCACACTCACTTGGTTCCACACACGCTCACATGCTCTCACACTTACACACACCCGCACACTCCATCCCAACCATGCACACACACTCACACACGCTTGGTTACACACACGCTCACATGCTCTCACACTCACACCCACACGCTCCATCCCAAACATGCACACACGCTCACATGCTCTCACACTTACACACACCCGCACACTCCATCCCAAACATGCACACACACTCACACACGCTTGGTTACACACACGCTCACCTGCTCTCACTCACACCACACACTCCATCCCAAACATGCACACACACTCACACACGCTTGGTTCCAGACACGCTCACATGCTCTCACACTTACACCCACACAGTCCATCCCAAACATGCACACACTCACACACTGTTCCTACACACATTCCCTCAAACGCGCAAGCAGGAAGGCAGGGCTGGAAGCGACTCAGACCACCTGAGCCTCTGCTCTTTTGGGGACAACCAAACATTTGATAGGCTGGAGTTTACTTTCCTTCCTCTATGGGCTCCTCCCACGCCCGGGAAGTTGGGTCTTGGTCAAGTGTGAACTGGGTGGCCAGTTTGCCCTACCGCCCAGAGTTCGCAGCTGGCCTGGATACCCCTCTCCTCCTTGGCTAGGGCATGTGTAGCCTGCAGAGCAAGGGACACCCGTTTCTCTAAAGGCTGCACTCAGCCTCAGCCCTTGGTCCCCCCAAGCACCAATGGTTCCTCAGTGTCCTCTAAGACTGCAGCCAGCCTGGCTGAGCCTAGCAAGAGGTGGAGCAAATGGAAGGCCTGTCTATGTGAGGCTCCAGGCCAACCAAGGAGTGAGGCCATCTCCACTGGAGTTTACCAGGGACACGAAACAACATGGACTTTACGTTTATAAAGATTCCTGGACCACTGAGACGAGTGTGACCAGCTTAAGCCAGTCCTCCTTGTATTTCTCCAATGACTCATGTGACCAAAGGCAGGAAGTCCAACATCTTCTCTGGTGGCTTCCCCAGAGAATGTTCCAGAACCCTGGACAGTGTGACCAGACTGATGGAGCTCCATCAGCCCCACAGGTGCTTGTTCTCTAGCCACAGCAGTGGGACCTTGCTACCCACGCTCAACCAGGCCCCAGTGGCACCCCACTTGGGCCACTAAAAAGGCACAGCTCTTTTGAGTTCAGACTGGAGAACCGGAGGCGGCTGCTGTGCGCAAAGCAACCGGTCAGGGTCACAGGCCAGCCCTGGCACACAGGCCCTGGGGCTTTGAGTTGAACGCGAGTCGCCACACGAGCTCCCCCTTTCCTCATGGATGGGTCCCCCTCCAGAGCCTGGGTGTCCCTGCCCGCCTGCCAAAAGTTGTGATGACACTGACTTCAAAGGATTGCGGCCCGACTGCTTCCACCCGCAGGCTCCAGGCCTCTGCATGTTCGCCTCCCTCCCCTTCGATCCCCAGGCCTGCTCCAGCCACAGTCCCGGGACACTGTCGGCCAGGGCCTCACACTATATTGCAAGCTATCTTTTTAAGGCTGCCAAAATCAGATTTTGCCAAAAATTTCCTAGGCTAGACTATTTTGGGTTCTTTTAAAATAAGCAACCAGGTAGACGTTTCAAAGACCTGTCAGAGGGGTTTTCTAAGACTCCTATTCTCTACCAGAGCAATTACCAAGCAACGTTCAGAATGAAGAGATTCAGAGACAGCCATGGCCGAGCCCTCTGCTGGTGAGACCTGTTCCTTCTCCTTTCTCCCCCTTCCTCCTCCTCCTCTTCCTCCTTTTCCTTTTTCTCCTCCTTCACTTCCTCCTCCTCCTCCTTTTTCTTCCCCAACAGCCTGAGCACTCTGGACCCTCTGTTAGGGGGGATTAGAGGCGGGCTGCACAGAGAAGTTTGCCCGAACCCGGGCCACCGCTTTGGGGGCGGGCGTTCCGTCCTCCGCAGTTACAGCGCCTGCAGCAGTGATGGGCAGCAAGGAGAACCAATCACCGCTCTCTCCTCGCGGTATTTCAAAGGCTAAGATCTCTGTTCCCTATGGCAACATAGAACAACAAGGTGACACCATTTCTGGACAAAGAAAATTCTCCCAGGAATTTATGTAGCATTACGTGTTGTTTGCCGCATTTCTGGGAGAAGTGCACACAGATATTAGAGGGACTCACACAAGTGCAACAGCTCAAAAAGCCAATCCTGTTTGTTTCCCAGGGAAGAGGAAGAAGTATTTGCTGTATGCAGTTGGGGGCTTCAGGCCAGGGAAGGGGCTTGCTTCATCACGCCTCGCCCTGAGTGTGATGATCAGGGCGACGCCTCCTCACACAAACACTAAGGGCCCCGTGGGTCTAACGAGCCAAAACGTTCTGGCAACTTCTCCCACTGAAGTATATTGAATATTGCATCATGAAGGACCTTGACACATGGCAAAATCAAAAACAGTTGTACTAATTGTTCAGACAAGTGGATTCCAAATTTTGCATCCCAGGGAGTTGCTATGATAACCAGCTCTGTCTTCATTCTTTCTGCTCAGCTGGTGTCTGGGGCAGCCCAGTTGTATTTGTATCTTGTTATTCACTTGAAGCATGTGAACTATGATTAAGAAAGCCAACTACATACAACTAGAATTCCCAAACTCTGGGGCATTATACACGTAAGGCCTTGAGAGAAAGCTGAGGTCAGTGGTGAATAGCCGCATGAAGGAATCCTGTCCAGCTCGTCCTTTGAAGCATGTCTGGGGAGGGCAGTGGGATGGGGTTCCCATCTGGAGGCCGAAAGGGGTCTGACCAGGCCTGTAATTACCAGACCTCCTCTGTCCTCTGGCCTGAGTAGCGAAGATTTTTTAAAAAT
The DNA here is from genome assembly GCA_033961575.1 of Aselliscus stoliczkanus. Classification (NCBI taxonomy): domain Eukaryota; kingdom Metazoa; phylum Chordata; class Mammalia; order Chiroptera; family Hipposideridae; genus Aselliscus; species Aselliscus stoliczkanus. The sequence goes on along the minus strand of CM066732.1, from coordinate 159,601,507 downwards.
CAGCAGATTCACAAATTCAGGTTCTCCTTACACCTCTAGCTGGTCAGTTGTGCTAAGATGTTCATTTCTGTGAGTGATTTTTCACAACTACCAAGTTTGAATTTCCCTCTACTATTTCTTAACATGGAGCCAAGTGGTAAAGCTCATTTCACAGAAGGAGCTAACCCTGCTGTGAAACATCCCTAATATGACAGTCTTCCAGTTTCTCTGAGTAAGTAATTATTTTCTTTGTAATTAGCAGGCTACCTAAATAGTCTAGCAAGAGTTAGCTAAACACCAGCTGTATTGTACTTCCTAAACCCCACAAAGTACCCTTGAGGACATGGTTAAAAAGACTGAGGACTGGAGTGGACGTCCAGCGGGGCTCTCTGCGGACCCCGTGGCCCAGGAGCCCCGTGTCTTGGGCACGTTCCTGTACCTCTTAGGTAATGTGCTTCCCCTATTCTGGGAGGTAGCAATAGGCACCAGGCTGTTTAAGAGTCTGGCAGGCAGCATTCACGGGAGACCTCCCGGTGAAGGTGCCAGTGACGCCTCCGTGGAGGTGAGGCCCTGCCTGGGTGGGCACTCAGGCGCTCGGGCACATGAAGTATAGGGTGACCACCCCCAATGGCTGTGTCACAGGAAATGGCCTTTCCTCCCTTGCTGTTTCTTTTTGAATATGAGGCAAACTAAAAAATTTCCCCACAGATGGTTAAGGAAACAAAATCGGACACTCTAACTTCGGTTTGGGGGTTTTGCTCTTCTGGTGGGCACTTCATCCTGCAACTCCAAATGCAGAAACGGCCATCAGGGCCCCAGAACAAAGGCTCTGCTGAGCAGCCACTTCCAGGACACTCCCCAGAAAGGACATTGGGGGGGGGGGCCCTGGGCCTCCCTCTGGGGAGACGATGTGAATCTGGGGAGACGATGTGAATAGGCGTGGGCCTGTCTGAAGTTCCCGGGGGACTAGGAAATGGAACTTGGATGTCCCTCCCCTGCTTTGACTCAGATGTGACATGTCTTGATTCCCAACAGAAAACAAAAGGTAAAAAAGGATTAAGGAAAAATTCCCCAGTTTGTCCAGAGCCTTGATTCCATTTTTTCCACCCTTATTAAGGATAAATAAGGTTGATTTTGCCCCAGGATAGGTCAAAAATACACCATTTATGGATCTTTGAAATAGTTATTTGTTCACTCATTCATTCATTCATACACTCATAATGTCTACTGGACAACTGAGGAATCAGATCTACTCCAAGCTGGTTCCGCTTGTAAATCCCAAAAAGCTGCTCAGACTCAGGGCTGCAGCTGCCCCACCCCACTGGGTCCTGCTAATGCTGCCAGCAAAACAAGGTCCCTCCTCCTCCTTCTAACTGCACGCTGCCTGAGCTGCATGAGACCCTGTGAAGCTGGCAGCCCCGCACTAACTGAAGTTATTTTCAGAATTGTGTGTTGTGGGGGTTTTGCCCCCAGACAAGGGTCCAGCTGATCGAAAGACGTGAAACCCTAATAATGTAATAGAATCTCTGACATTTGCCCATAAAAAAAAGACAGCCTAAACACACACCTCCTAATACCTCTGTAATAAGGCAAAATCCATAGCATCATTTATTTATTTATTTATTTATTTATTTATTATTTTTTATTTTTTGAGGGCAGTGTCACTGGCCCTCATATGTGGGATCTGAACTGGGACCGCTGGCGTCCCAAGCCAGCGCTTAACCACCGCGCCACTCGGCCGGCCCCATAGCATCATTTGGCTGTATGCATTGAAGTTAAGATCCTTTCAAAAATGCTGGAGTTTCCCCCCAAGCCAGTCCCTGCTACCCACGACCTCCCACATCGTCCCTTAACACCATCCACCATGCCCCCTCACCAATTCTGCCCACCAGTCCTCCCCACCTTCCCCCTGACAACCATCCCCTCACCATTCCCCCATCATCCTCCCTTGTCCTTGCTACAACCCTCCACTGTTCCCCATATGCCCGTCATTCCCTGCCACTCACCATTCTTCCCCCATCAGTCCCCTCACCCACCATTTTCAGCCCCCTGGGTGACAGACTGTGTCACTCTCCCACTACTGCTCATCTCCCAGATCCAGCTGCTAAGCAAAGGCTGAAGAGCGGACAGCCTTTGTGGGCTGGGAATGGGTGCCAACACCTCTAACTTGCATCATAACCCCAGAGCTCTGACTTCAGGAACCACCTCTTTCCTGGCTCTCCCCACCCTCCCAGTCCTTGAAAACTCTAGCCCCCCTTGCAGAGTCACACTCGCAGAACTGGGGACCTCTCCAACAGGCTGGAGATGCAGACAGCAGTCAGCAGTCTCAGAGGTAGCCCACACAAATTTCAGTTCCTTTGGAAATGGGCACTTTTCCAGAGAGTCCAACAGAGAAGACAGGCCTGTAGCCGCAGCCACTCTCCTGTTCACTGGGCAAGCGCAGAGGCACCTACTGTTCTGGAAGTTTCTCTCCTGGATACTCTAGTGGAAGGGAGGTTAGAGGGGCAGAGGGGCTTGCTGGAGAGCAAGGAAGATCTGTCTGGCTCCAGACATGAGGGTCCCAATGTGGAGGAACTTTCGCTAACATTCACTGACGCTGCTGTGAGCCAGGAGCTTTGAAAGGTTCTGGGGGTAGAAACAGAAATGAGACTAAAAGGGCACACACACGCACTGACACACGCACGCACGCACGTGCACACACACGGCTAACCTGTGCACGAGTGAGAATGGAGGACCCGCAGTTGGGACAGTGTCCCATGTCCTCAGGAAGCCCCTCCTTGTTTGGGTTCCTCATGACAAAGGGGAGATAAACATTGTCTAAGGTCAGAGTACAATTTCTATTACCGCACAACAAATTAGACCAAAATGTGGCAGCTGCCGTAGACAACAGCAGTCATTGTATCATCTCTACAAGTTTTTGTGGGTCAGGAACTCGGGCAGGGTTTAGCAGAGTAGGGTCTCTCCTCCAGGTGCAGTCAGACATGCAGAAGTCTGAACAGGTGCAGCTGGGCATCGCTGCACACGGGCTAGTCTGGGCTCCCTCCCAACATGGCAGCGTCGGGGCAGTCAGTCAGGCCGAAGGCTTCAAGCTTGGGCTTGCAGTCAATAAGGCAGGAGCCGGATCACCTTTGGTAACCCTCCACTGCAAGGCACAGAGTGTCGCCATTGCCATTCTCCATTGGTTACAAGCAAGAGACCAACCTGCCCAGATTCAAGGGCAGGGAGCACAGACTCCACCTCTTGATAGCCGCGTCCACGGCACACTGAAGAGAAGCATGTGGCACAGGAAACAGCAGGGGGCCAGCCTGGGAAAATGGTCTCCCAGGCTGAGTTCCCCGGAAGCTGAACCTGAGAGGGTTCTGGAGGCGTGTGGTCTGTTGAGGGTATGATGGTGGCTGGCTTCTTCCAAAAAAACCCGGGATTTTGTAACGATTAAATTCTCGATGGGCAAGAGGAAAGAGCTGTAACTATATTTCAATGTAGCATTTGAAGGGATTTAGTGATTTTCCATTAATTTTTTTTTTTAATGTCAACAGTATATCTTTCTTCCAGGACTCAGCCTAGGGCAAATTTCAGATTTAAAAAGACCTGGTGATGGACATACGAGACCAAGAAGGGGAGGTGAAAATCTATAATTCAAAAATTGTGAAACTGCTAAGTTTTCAGTTGATTAAAAAATCATCTCAGTGGAAAATTTTGTAAGCTTTCCATGCATAATCAACAAGGTCTGGTTTGGAATTACAACTGAAATGAACCCTTGTAAGAGCTTGCTTTCTGAATAAAATGATCAAGCTCAGATCAAAGGCACTGGTGAGGGATGGGATCTCATTACAGAAAACCCAAACGAAGGCCCACGGGCAGCCGTAACAAGGAGACAGGCCGGACCCTCCCTCCCTCTCACAGCCCTACCTCGCAGCCAGAAAGCATGCAGAAGGTGCAGACCTCAGCTTTAGGGAGCAATGAGCTTGTAGTAAATATTTATTAGCTATTTAGTAAATATAATTAAGTTTCTGGCTGAGCTTTGCATGGCTATTTTATTAGAATTAGCTAAGGCCTACTTTCACGTCTAAGCGGGTACCACAGAGTAAATCAGTGTAGACATTAAAGTGCAAATGAAATATTGGTGCTGATTACAGCGGTGGGGGGGCGGGGGAGGACAGTGTTTTCCTGTGTCTGAGGCACCCAAGGGCCTGGTTAGGGCACATGCCCACATCCTGTGCCTTCCGTGCCCTCTGTGGGTGGCCACCGTTATGTCTCCCCAGCACCATGTCAGAGGAAGCTTGGGCTCCTTCCCTGGGAAGGCACACGCCATGCAGGTACCTCTCAAGGCTGTGTGCGTCCATTCCAGCGTCCCCGTGGTTACATCCATCCCGAGAAGGCCTTTGGCCATGGTCCTACAGCCACCAGACAGCTCAGCAGGGACCACGACCTCCCAAGTCCCACCCCAGGGCTGGGAACACTCTAACCCCACCCGCTGAGCCCTTAAATATGTGTGTGCTTTCACCTGGTACAGAGGACTTTCGCCCGGCGGCGCCACCTCTGGGTGCCCACTCCAGAGGAACAAAAACAGCTGTGCACAGAAAACCATGGACACGAACGTTCATGGCAGCATTAGTCAGACGGCCAAAAGGTGGAAACCACCCAGCGTTCCTTCAGCCGATCAATGGCTAAACACAATGAGGTCTAGCCACATCATGGAATGTTTGGGGCAATAAAAGGAACCAAGTACTGATACCAGCTACAGCATGGGTGAACCTTGAAGTTGTGAAGTGGAAAAAGCCACACAATAGACCACACACTATGCGACCCCGTTATGTGAGACGTCCAGACAGGCAAACCCAGAGACAGAAAGTAGATTAGTGGCTGCCTGGGGCTGGGGGAGGGGACTAGGGGGTGACCACTAAGGGGTGTGTGGTTTCTTTTTGGGGTAATGAACTTGCTCTAAAATTGGTTGTGGTGATGGTTGCACAACTTTGTGAATGTACCAACCATTGAATGGTATACCTCAAAATAATGAATTTTATGGTAGGAGAATTACATTCAATTTTTAAAAAGGACTTTCACTGGCTGGGTGTTAGGTGACAGTGTAAGTTCTGGGTTTGACCCCCAGCGGGGCACTGACCAGCTGTGAGACTTCCCTCAGCCTCGGGACCCGCAGCGACTCCCCACCTGGTGGGAGGACTAAGTGAGCTGCTCTGGGAGTCGCACTTGGTAAGCGCATGTCCTTGGTCCTCGTGGTTTTAGGTGGCGCCCAGCATGCAGTCCCACTGAAGGCTAGAGAGGCAGGGGCGCCTGGCTCCTCCTGACTGGGCCTGGCCCACCTGCTGGCTCCTGCTCAGTCCACGCTGGACATGAGACGGCAAGGGCTGGCCTTGGGCAGCACTCAGCAGACGTCCTGTGTGGAAACGCCTTCCACTTCCTAGAAGGTTCTAGAAAGTACCCACAGAGACCTCAGACTAAGATCCTGGCAGAACACAGCAGCACCTGAGGGGTTTGCCACAGCAGGCTAGAAGTGGCTTTTACGACAGCTTTTGGCAGAACAAGCAAGCGGACACGGGTGACAGACTGGTAGGACCCACAGTCAACAGCCACCCATCCTTCCTTGCTGACAGAACCCTTTGGTCCTAGGGTCCAGGCCCTGCCTTGTATACCTCAGGGGTAGGCTCTTGATTGGCTAAGCCAATGGTTCTCCTAGCCAATCATTGGCTTAGCACGGCATGTGACCCAAGCCTAGCCAATGAGATGTCAGAGGCTGGCTATTGAGGATTGCCAGAAAGGTTTTTTGGCTTGATAAAATGACACAGAGGCAAAAATTGTTTACGTTTTTATGCTGATGGTTGGGTCTGCAGGTGACACCCAGAATCATGCCGGCCACCTTGCAACCACTCAGGGGCTCACCGAGCATGACAGGGCAACAGGGCGAGAGAATGGCCCTTCAAGATGCCGCTGAGAGGAGAACCGGTCAGCCTAGAGCCTCCTTTCCTTCGGAAAGGTCACATGCTTTCCTTATCTTTAAGCCAGTGGAACAGGTTTCTTTTACTTGCATCTGAAAGTGTCCTAACCTACAGTAGGTGAGGTTCAGAGAACCCAGATCTGACGAAGGGGGTTTTGCTGATACAGGGTGTCGAACATCTGCGTAGGGACGGAAGGTTGGCACATTTTCCACAGGACTGTTCCCCAGAAACACACAATCTTCTTTCCGGTGCATGCTCGCCCAGGGTGTATGTCCTCACCTGCGATTGAGACGTGTGCTAGGCTCTAGGGTTGGCTGCTAGAAAAGACAAAAAGACACCTTGCTTTGTGGGAACTTTGCCATTCACTTGAATTTTTCCTTTGTGAGCCTGATCTTTGATGCCAGCGAGAGAGGATGTCAGAACCCACCCACACTGGGATCTTCTCAGAGGCTCTCCCCGGCAGCCTGAGCCAGTGTCACTTTCTTCTCCCTGGATGGCCCCTCAGGGGGGAGCTGCCAGGCAGAAGGCTCTGATAAGGCCTACAGAGGCATTTGCTCCTGCCTGCAGGTTGGGGTCCCCTTTAGGAGACTGCCACCTTGCAGACTCTGGCCTGGCCTGGAAGTCAGGGGGCTGGAGGCTGGCTCCCCCTCTGCCTCAGTTTCTCCACTGTCAGTGGAGAAGATTTCCACGTCCCTCCTATCTCATCAGAGGTGCCATGATTCCACAATGATGGTGGCAGGTGACAGGAGGAACAAAGGGCCACTTCTCCCTCTTCTGAGGAATTCATTCGTTCATTCATTCGTTCCATGACGTTTATTGAGTTCCTAGGTCTCCACAAAGGAGGCTGTGCTTAAGACCACTGGGGGCAGGAGGAAGGAGGGTCTTCAACCTAAGATGGGCTGGGTCAAAAAGACACCAGTGCGTCACGCGCTCAGCACACGAAAGGGCAGCAGGGACCCTCACAGTGGTCATCTCTGGCCATCGCTAGCCTTGGTGGGGAGGGCAGGAGCAGGTCTGAATCCTATCCACAGGCTCCAGGCAGAGGTCACTGAGGGAGGGGTGACAAGAAGGGAACTCCAGGGAGAGTGTGGACCAAGGCAGCCACGGGCCATGGGGCAGCTGCTGTGACCAACCAGGCCTGAGGATAGCAATGGTCAAGGTCTGAGCAGAGGCCTGGGGCCCTAGGTGGGCTTAGACTTGTCACCCACAGGATTTAGTGACCAACTGGACGTAGAGGCAGGAGGCGCAGTGGCCCCTGAGGGATCTCGAGGGTTCTGGTTCAGGCGCCGCGAGGCTGAGGAGAGTGTGTCTGAGGAGAAAGGGCTGGGAGGAGCTCGAATGTGTGCCGTGTGAGGCGCCTGTGGACATCCTGGGAGACCCAAAAGTGATGTGGGAATGTGGGGGGTGGGGAGAGGCTCCCTCAGTGGGAGCCACGGAGGTGAGGGCAGGGCAACCAAAGAGAGAAGAACCCACAAGGCCCTCGCTGGGCACTCCCCTCCAGCAAGAAGCAGCATTGTGGCCAGAGGCCTGGTGAGTCCTTGGGGCCTGAGCTCCTCCGAGGACCAAGGAGAGAATCGGGGGAGCGGAAATAAGGCCCTAGTGACGTGCACAGCCAGTGGACACGCATCGTTTACTTTGGGGTAGTGAAAATATCTCAAACTCAACCTCTCCCCTGAGGGGCTGAAATCCCCCAGTCTTACAGTAGGGTTAATTTAGCAAGAGTGAGACTAAGCCGGCTAGGTGGGAGACAGTTTCCAGTTGTCCTCAGGTGGCCTTGTTGATTCTGCAATTGGTTCCACCTCTGCCTCCGTTTCCCCATCATCAGTGGTCACTGTCAGACTTGCTCTCTCCCACTGTTTCACCTAGGGAACAGCCCTTGCCCTTGGGGCCTCAGGTAGGAAAATGAGGCCTTGACCACATTTGAGCCAGCAGTTTCCCCTCACTCGTGCCCCAAGTTCATGGTCCTTCAAGCTCAGCCTCCTCACCGTGCTTCCAGCAGAGATGTATAAAGATGGAATAGCTGAGGGCTGTAAGGAGAGCTCAGATTATTAAGATCTCATTTGTCTTTGAAAATATCTCATGAAGTATTCTCTTAAATAATTAAAACTGAATTCTACCTATTAAAATAAATGACAAGTTGTGTTTGGCTCTGTGGTATCCCTGAGTGACTTCTTGGGGCCACCTAGTTTTTTCTGTGTTGTCTCCAAAGGAATTGACTTACGAATCCTGAGCTTTCTAAGTCAATTTTCTTCTTTTCTCAGGCCACTGTTTACAGTGACACTGGTCAAGTTACTGACCTTCCCAATATACCAATGACCTGAAGATACACAGACAGGCAGAAAAAAAAAAAAATCATGCAGACATCAGATGTTGACACCAATTGGCAATCCCAAAATAAGGATTTATATATATTCCAAGAGTGCAATTTTATTTATATTTAGGATGTGGAATTGGGCCATGCTGATGACGGTGAGCTCATCACCTTCAACAGCCAGAATTTGGAGCAGGGCTCAAGCTGGCATCTGTCTGTAGCCCGTTCTGCCAGGCTTTGGGCATCAAGGCCCTGTGTGTGGGTCCCTTCACGGCTGCTACCCCTCAGGACAGGAGTAGAGACGTCCTGTGGGGTGAGGCTGTTGTGACAGACAACAGGAGGAAGGCAGGACAGACCGAGCAAGCTGGATCAATTCAATGTTCTTTCCACCGACGTTCTGGGGCCCAGAGGTATATTCTCTTCCATTCACTCTCGTGGTCTGGCTCAGATCTCTCCTTACAAAAGCCTCATCTGCACTCTGTAGAGGAACAGGCCCCGCCTGCATGCTGCTCGGCCGCGTGGATCGGGGTCCTACTGGGTGCCAGGTGTGGCGTTTTGTGGGCACAGTGTCAGGCTTCTTGTGAATCGGATCCAGAACCCTAAAACCCCAGGGCCAGCAGAGCCGGGCCGAGAATTATTCTGGCAAATCAGGGGCTGCTGGCCTGGACCTTGCAGCATCCCCATGGCCATACAACTCAGCCCTTCGGAAGCCATCACTGATCTGTCACTCTGCCCCAGGACACAGTGGGACTTAGCCTGCTGCAGGTATCTGTCAGTGATGGAGGTGGCCATGGCACTTGGGCCCTGGTGAACAGGTAAAGCAAGGAGACGACTCTTCCGAGAGCAGGAAGTCTGGAGGGGGAGAACATTAAGGGGTGAACTGAGGTGTTGGCTCCAAAGGCTCCCCAGGCTGCCCTGACCTCGAGCCCACACGTGGCCCGGGAAACAGGCTGCAGCATTTTGACAGCCCTCCGCCCCCGTGAACAGCCTGGGGCCCATCAAACTCTCAGTTATGCCCCAAAAGAAGATTCTAGTGACAAACGGGCAGGCAGGTTCACCTGGGAAATAATCTAAGAAATATTTCTTGTGACGGTGTAATTTCTGTCTGTGGTTATCAATGAAATTTTCTTTTTGAATTGGGAAAAAAACCCTCCTGTGTTGTCTCTGGGTTAAAAAAGGCTGCTGCCCACATCCTGGGGTGCCTCTCCCCCACGGATCCATGGAGGGTACCTCAGCTCTCCTCTCACCTCCACCCACACCCCACCCTCCAGACCTGTTCCCCAGCCTCTGGACAAGAAGGGCTTGTCCCTGGGTTGTAGCCTCAGCCTTGGCCCAGCCATCTCTCCAGAATTCAAACCCTTGTGGGGAAGGAGGGAGGGAGAGTGATAAGGGACCAGGAGGCGACATGGGAGCTGATGAACCATGGACTCCTGAATGTGGGTCATAAGACGAGCCATACAATGCACCTGAAAACAAAATTGGCAGTCTGTCCAATTGATGCTAATAATAACAACTACGGTAGTGGCTCTCCACCACTCACCCTGCCCTGCTCTCTGAGTGCATCCAGTGATCATCTCACTTAATCCTCACTACTGCCCATGAAGAGGCTCCATCGTCTGTTTTAGAGGTGAGAACACTTAAGCCCAGAGAGGGTAAGTAATTGGCCCAAGGTAGCACAGCTTCAGAGCGGTGAAGCTGGGGTCTGAGAGCAGCTGCAAGGGGCCTTCCGTATCTGCAAGTGGAAGCCGGGGCTCTGCTGCATCGTGCATTGCAGGTGACACGGCCAGGAGTCAGCTCTAGGACAGCCCACGACTTAACAAGTACACACAGCATAAATGCAGCAGCTTTCAGACGGGCTTGTCTTTGGTCCCGGTCTCTGACAATCCTGTAACTTACTCCTGGGGCCCTGATGAGGCCACTCAAGAGCCCCCGCAAGCTCCCAGGCCCCGGATCCTCCCCCACCCATGCCCTGGCGGAGCTGCACGGGACCTGCGCGCTTGCAGAGCTGGAGGTCCTCGCTTTGAGACCACTTCCTGGTCCTGACTGTGAGAGGCTGGCGTGGGGTTCCCTGGGCTTGGGCAGGCGGCGCCCTGCAGGTCCTGTTCTGTGGGTTCCTGGAGCACACCGCTGTGGCAGGAAAACAAAGGGTTTTGTTGAACTTGAACTCGGTGGGGTATTTTGTCGGTGCAGACCTTGTCACTGCCCTCACCTTTCCAAGGCCACATGGTCTGACCTCCTCTCAGGGTGTCTCCGTCCTGCTCCCCGATTTCTGCACAGCCATGGTGGACAGTGTTCGGTGAGGCCAGGGCCTGTGTAGGCCCATACCAGCCAAGCGAGTGTTTCAGCCCCAGGGGTCACAGGTTTCTCTGATGCCAGGAAGGCCACTCAGCCTGCACCCAGCACTAAGTGCCAGAGCGTTAGCACCCCCAGGGGCGGCCCTCAACCAGCGGAGCCTGAGTCTCTGGGTAAATGCCCCCTCCCCTGACCTGCCATCCCGAGGTACACGCTAGATGACTCCTAGGTCCCCTCCTCCCCACCCCCGGACCGGGCACTAAGCCCACAGAGCCCACAGCAGTGGCCAGCTCCGTCTCTCTGCCACGCTGCCAGCAATGGCCTGGCCCTCGTCTCCTCCCTGCTTCCACTACCTTCTCCCAGATGAACTGCCTACACCCAGCACCTTGCTCACCCTCTGCTTTATGGGCATTTGGACGGGGCTGCGACCTCTCTGAGCCCCAGTTCCTCACCTGGGGAGGGGCCTAAGAACGGCACAATGTCCTCAGGGGCCGGCCCCAGGCCCAGCACAGGGCACAGCGCAGAGAGGGACACTGTGCAGGAGGGACACCAGTGGGCTGAGAAACGCCAAAACGCGAGTCCCTCTCGTATAACTAGTGAGTTCCTGGTGTTTTATTATTTGTTGGTTGTTGGCATAATTTTTGTTGATTTGCTTATTATTATTTGTTGATTCTGGGCTTGCACAGCCACAAACATTCACATATCTCAAACCATGCTCTCTGCTGTTTTCTGGCTAATTCACGTAAAATCCAGAATGTTCTACCGTGCACTTGGTGCCTCGCTGCCCGGATAACGGACAGGGGTGGGGTGGGGGGTGGGCTCTGCCCCAACTGCTCGGGGAAGATGAACCAACTGATTAGCCAGACAGACTTCACAGGGTGGCAGGCAGGTAAGCAGTGTGTAGAGATGGCAGCTCCATCCAGGCTGGACCATTGAGAAAACCAAAGCACACTTATGAGGGGGTCTCTTCACACAGGCGCCTCCCGAGGTTTTGGGGACAAGTGCTGATGAGTGGCCACACATGGCAGTCCTCCCTCTCCCCTGGGACTAGTGCCTGCAAGCTTTTCCCTGGGTTATCTCAATAAATTGTGAAATGCTAATGTGCTAACATGTTAAGCAACATATGCAAAAGAGGTGACATCAAGAGCTGTCCCACACAAGCCCCGCATGTCTGTGTGCAGCTGGGCACTGGGTGGAGCACTGGTGGTGGCAGCAGTGGCGGCGAGGCTCACTGCCCATAGGGTTCACACAGAGGGTACTGGTTTCGGGGTTAGGACTTGTCTCACGTGCAGTCCCTAAGTGTGGCCCGGATGCCAATTCTGGGGAGAAATCGCTGACTCAAGCAGCTGGGCCACAGGGCCGGTTTCTGCAGCAGGAGGAGAATTCTGCTGGAAATTTCAGATTCTGCTCCAGGCCTGGCAGGGACACGTGACAGCCGAGGTCCTGCCAGGGAGGGGAGGTCTCTGGGGCCAAGACGCTAGCACACGGTGTTTACAGCAGCCTTGGAGCTGAAGGCACTAAGAATAGCTGGGGCCTTGCCCCCCGGACCCACTCCACCTGGCCGCCCGGCAGGTGCTGGGCCAGGAATAGGCAGGCTGACCCCAGCACTGTGGGCACAGGGGGCTCCACCGGGCAGCGGGACCTGCGCTCCCCCAGTTGAGCTGTCAGGGGAATGAGGAAGGGTCACATCTGGCCACCCCTGGGGTTGGGCAGCAGGCCCAGTGTAACAAGGGACAACTCATGGCCCCCCCACACACACTTGGGGGCAACCACAGTCCCTGCAGCCCTGAAGCACTGCCCTGGACTTTGGAGCCAGGGTGGGGGTCCTGCTCCCTGCATTGGCCGTGTGACCTCACTCTGGGCGCCGTGAGTCTGACCTTGCAGGGTAATGGGAACGCCGAGGGGCCTGGCGTCAACAGAGGACCTGGTCCCCTGTGGCCGATATCTCCAGGGCAGGGGCAGGGAGCGGGGGAAGGTGGATGTGAGCCAGGCCATGTGAATGGGTGTCTGGTGAGAGCACTTCAGTCCTAGGGCACAGAGGGGACAGAGGCCGGGACTCTTGCCCCAGCCCCCAGGCACAGCCTATGTCCCTACACAGCTGATAAGAATAGGCTGCTGCCTGACAGTTTTTCAATCCAGAACCTTGTAGAAATGACATGTTCTGCAGGCTAAAAAGGTTTGGTCACCAAAATACAGCAGCCGGGCGCCAGACGTCTGGGGTAGAGGGCTGGGCCACACTCTTTGACATCGAGCTCATGTTTTCAAAATATCACAGCTCACGATGACTCCAGCGTGGCCAGAGAGCACAGCGGTTTGCATTCGACCTCCTTTGTATTAGTAGCGGGAGCAGCTGGGACTGCGTGCAGGTGGCAGCCGGGGCTGTGGGGCACAGATTTGGGGATGGAGAACCCTCTGTGCCCCTCGAGAAGCTGATGACTCAAAAGGGTTTTGAGAGTGTGACCACAGCGCTGCCCCATCCCCGAGACTGCCTGTTTCCCTCCGGTGTCAAGCATCCATTGAGTACCCACCGTGGGCGCCACACATTCCAGGCACATGGCTTGGCCCATGAGACGCTCCTTGAGCTGCCAAGAGGCCCACAGATGTGGGCAAGAGCAGTCCCCACGCTTCGGCCAGCGGTGTAGGCACTCCCTCTGCACCAGACGCTGGCTGGGGTTTGGGGGATGCAGACACAGGGTGGAGAGCGGAGGAGGGGAGAGGAGCGCATGCAAAGGCCAGCGCCCACCTGCCGCAGTGGCCAGTCAGAGCCTCCCTTAAGGCCCTGCTCCCCTCACTTCCGGCCCGGGCCGGTGCTAGACCTGGCGCATCATGGTCCCACGGTCCCACGGGCCTCTCTCTGCCCAGGCCTGGCAGCAATAGCCAGGCACACAGCCCTTCCCCACCTTGGCCGCCCTGTGGAAGACCTGAGGGGACCCCAGGCCAGCTCAGCCCTCCCAGCACAGCATGTGTGGGTTTTTTGCTGCCATGAAGCAGCTGTTCGGGGCAAGGACAGAGGGATGGGCAGGCACCCCTTCTCCGGGAGACCCTTGGCTCCAGCTTGTTGTGATCCTTCACCTGGTACTTCCGTCCCCAGCGCACAGGAAGCCCTAACGAGCTGTGGTCGTAGGAGCCAAGAGTCTGCCCTGCAGTGTCACGCCCAGCAGCCTCAGGGGGCCCCGTTCCCACCCTCTGCCCTGTCCAGATTTGCCCCTGGCCACCCCTGTGGCCCAGGGACACAGGCAGGCGGAGCGAGGGCCGTCTCTAGGCAGCCTCTGGGACTTCTGTCACTGCAGGACCTTCTGAGGAGCCACAGTGCGCCCCATCTTCGAGACACGCTCCTTTGGTGGGAAACCGTTTGTGGCTGACTCCTGAGGTAGGTCTAACCCACCCGTTTCTACACTCCCCTGCTCCTCAGGAGGGGTCCAGGTGGAAGGAGGGCGTCTGGAGCGGGCCCCGGGCCCCGTCCACCCCTTCCGCCCCCAGCCTCCACCTGTCCGGGGACCGGACCCCTCTCTGGAGTCACTCTACCCACCCAGAACACAGGCTGCAAAGGCTGACGGTCCACGTGGAAGACAGCGGGGTCCTCGGGGGCCTGCAGAGCGCATCCCACAGTGGCTCTCGTCCGTGTGCCGGGACCGCCATCGCAGCTGATGTCCCTTGGGAGTGGACTGAAGACCAGGACAGAGACTGGCTCCCAGACTTCTCCTGGGCCAAACTGGAGGGCGCAGGGTTCCCCCAAAATGACTTCTTGGGGACTCTGCACCCCAGGCCTGCCAGGGGGTTCTGGGCTCCCCTCTCCACACCCCTACGTGCACATGTGCTCTCCAACCCTTCACAGTTGCCTCCAGAAGATGCTGAAGCCCAGGGTCTCAGTGGGTTCCCCCTCAGCCAGGCAGCCCCCTGGGGGCTTGTGGTCATGGGGTGGGCCTCACTTCACCTCCCCCGGGAAGCGCCTGATGGCCAGCCCAGGGAAAGCAGTGGGGACAGGCATCTCCCACCAAAACCATGCTTGGCAGAGGGGCCCTGCCCTGCCCCACCGCTGCCTGGGCCAAGAGAGAGGACCGTTTCAGAACCACCCCTACCTGGACACAGGCATGAGGGGCGAAGCCGGCAGCCCCTAATTCTGCCAACTCCTCCTCCCAGACCTCAAGTCCCAGCTGGGATTTTCCTGCGGTGACTCCAGGTGGCCCAGGAGGCCCTGAGTGCTGGGCCACACCTGCTGCTCCCCTCCCAGCCATTGCTCAGGCTGTTGTCCCTCCTGCCCCAGACGCCCTCTCATCTGCCTACCCCCAGCCGGCCTTGGAGATCCATTCCCCGGCCAGTGGAGTCTCCTTTCTCCCAAGCTCCACAGCACTGACAGCTTCTGAGATGGAGAGGCCGTGGAGGCCTGGAGAGAACCCCCATCCTGACAGGTGCTGAGCGGCAGGAAGGGCATCCTGCCCGCAGACCTTCCAGGTCACAGGCCTGGGGCAACCGGGGCCTGGGTTCAAATCCTGCCTGCATCACTTCTTTGCTCTACGATTTGGAGCAAGTGCTTAAATTCTCCAAACTACCATCTTGTCAGCAAACGGGAGATGCCCTGCTGGGATGATGACACATGACTAGCTGTGCGGGCTGAGACGGGCTCAGGAAACAGACTAGAGCAGGCATGGGAGGAGCCGGGGTCCGTGGCGGGCGTCAGGGCCGGGGACAGTGGTCCTGCTCGTGTCCAGCCTCAGTGGCAGGCAGCCTGCGACGCCTGCGCCCAGGAGCAGCCAGTGGTTCTCGGTGGCGATTTGGGGGCTGTTGCCTGCAGTGGGGCCCCGGTCTCGTTCTCAGGCCCTCAGATTCTTCTGAGTTCTGTATCATTTATTTATTCATCTGACTGTTCTATCAGTGCTGTGACAGCAATGTTAGAATCGCCAGCTGCAGTTATGGGCTGTCTGTTCCCTCTAGTTCTGTGAGAGGCGGCTTCATGTGTTTTGAAGCGGTTATTTGGTGCATGCCCATTTGTGATTATGTCTTCCTGATGAGCTGACTTTTTTATCACCAGGAAATACCCCTCCTTGTCTCTAATGATACACTTCGCCTTAAAGCCTATTTCGTGTAACAGTGATGTCACCCTCCAGCTCTCCTGGGCTTACTGTTGTTGTGAGGTGTATCTTTCTCCATCCTTTCACTCCCAACCAGATGTGCCTCTGTGTGTAGGGGCTCCTGTAAGGAGCATAGAGCTGGATCTTGCTTTTTTATCTAGTCCGACAATATTTACCTTTGAATTGGAGTGTTTATTCCATCTACATGGAATTTTGGTAGCAGGTAGGTTAGATTTAGATTTGCTATTTTGCTATTGGTTTTGTCTTGTCTCTTTTGGTTCCCCGGTTCCTTCTTTGGTGTTAAAACAATATTGTTTTAGGGGTGAGGGGGGCAGTGGATTGGGGGAGGGGGTTGTCACTTTGAGAGGGGTGAGAAGCATAACTATTGCATTGTTTTGTACACTTGAAACTAATTAAAAAAAATTTTTTTTAAATATTGCTTTAGAATTCCCTAGTTTTCCTATTGGATTTCCAGCTGTCTCTGCATATGTTATCGGTGGTTGCTCCAGGGACTGAAATTATCCATTTAACTTATCCCAGTCTACAGAGAATTAGGATGGAGTACTTCAGGTAAAAACCAGAGTACACTGCCATCCACCTTGCCCTTAGTGGGACTGCTGTCATCTGCGTTACATTTGTTATAAACACAACAGTGTTGTTACGTTTGCTTTAAACAGTAGCATCTTGTAAGGAAATTAAGAGAAGTAGCAGTTACATACAGCATGCTCGCTTACTGCCGCAGCTCCAAATCCGCCCCTCTTCGCCTTGTTCTGTGAAGCTGAAGGTGGACCATGGCCTTTCCACCTGCTGGGGCAATGCTAGGTTTTGTCCATAGAGGGCACTAGAGGGCCACTGCCAGGCCATAACCAGGCCCGGTCTTCTCTTCCTGGTTTCTGGGTGCTTTTGTCTGCCCATCAAACAGCTGCCAGCCGCTCGCAGGAGGCCCGCAGGCGCTCGCCCTCCCACAAGAGTCTTAGCTGACGAGCCTGCACCTTCGGCCAAGCGTAGTCACCGCTGCCAGGCTGCATGTTCCATGAGGTCTAAAGAGGGCCTGGGGGGAAGACCCTCCCCTTCTAGGCTCTTAGTTTCTTTCCCTGAGCACTAGATGCACCCGCTGCTATCTGCATTTGCTAGTCCTGCAATCCCTAAAGTTCTCTTTCACTCATTTTAGTAAGTAACCATCTCTCACTAATTTACAATTCTGTTAAAACACCCCTGCTAGAATGAGAGTGGTTTCTGTCTTCTGACTGGATCTTGAATGATACATCTAGTCTTTTACCCACATACTTACTACTTCTACTGCCACCCATTCCTAACCGTATGTCTGAGATGTCACCTGGGGTCACTTCCCTTTACCATACACAACTAACTTTAGCTTTTCTCTCTTTTTTAAAAGATTTTATTGGGGAATTGGGGGAGGGGAACAGACAAGTTGCTGTCCTTTTGTTCTTCAGTCTAGTTGTGAAGGATGTCGCTTCACTGGCCCATGTCGGTATTATCATTGTACTCTTCCAGGGTGAGGCAGTTGTTTGCCGGCCATTGGACGGCCGCTCATGGTGGCTCACACCAGCTGCCGGCCGCACAAACTGGCTGCCAGCCATTCGCAGTAGCTCATAGCAGCCCACTGCAGCAGGGGCTGCAGCCTATGCTGACTCATGGCAGCCCAGCTCCAGGTGGAGCTGTTGTTCACCATCTTAGCTGTAGAGGGCGCAGCATCACTGGCCCTCATGCGGGATCCGAACCAGGGCCCCTTTGCTCAGAGCTGGCATCCCAAGCCAACTCTTAACTAATGCACCACTCGGCTGGCCCAGCGTTAGCATTTCTTATAGTGAAGATCTACGTGGGACCAATTCTGTTAATTTTTGTTTATAACAAATGGCCTCACTTTGCCGTCGTTGTGAAGAGCTTGCTGGAAATTGAGTTCTTGTTTGGCGGTTTTAAATTTTAGCACTTTGAATATGATGCCAAAGTTTTGTCTTCTGTTGTTTCTGCAGGAGAGTCAGCTGTTAATCATGAGTGACCTCCTCTATGTAACCTGTTCTTCCCTCACTGCTGCAAGATCTTCTCATTCTTTGTGGCTTTCAGCAGTTGCACTATGATGTTCTTAGGAGTGGTTTCCATTGTTTTGGGTTCACTGAGTTCTTGGATCTATAATTTAATGTTTTCCACAAAATTTGGGATGGTTTTTGCCATTATTTCTTCAAATGTGTTTCCTGTCCCTTTCTCCATTCCCTCTCCTTCTGAGACAATTACATATATATGTTGGCTGCTTCAGATTGTCCCACATGTCTTAGGCTCTGTTCATTTTCTTCGATCTTTTTTTCCCTCCATATTGTGAATTGTTTAATTCTTTTTTTTTTTTTTTTTTTTTTTTTAAAGATTTTATTGGGGAATTGGCAGAGGGGAACAGCGTTGGGAAATCGGGGAAGGGGAACAGACAAGTTGCTGTCTTTTTGTTCTTCAGTTTAGTTGCGGAGGATGTTGCTTCACTGTTGGTATCGTCATTGCGCTCTTCCCGGATGAGGCAGATCGGTCGCTGGCCTCTGGATGTCGCTCACCGCGGCTATTGGCAGCTCACTCTTGGCTGCCAGCCGCTCACGCTGGCTGCGGGCCACTCACTATAGCCTATGGCAGCCCACACCATCACCGGGGCTCGCACAGCCCAGCTCCAGGTGGAGCTGTTGTTAGCTGTAGAGGGCAGTGTCACTGGCCCTCATGTGGGATCCGAACCGGGGCCGCTGGCATCCCAAAACCAGCGCTTAACCAATGCGCCACTCGGCCGGCCCCAATTGTTTAATACTTAATGATCTATCTTGAAGTTCACCAATTCTTCTGCCACCTCTCATCTGCTATTCAAACCATCTAAAAAAACCCAACAAATTTCATTTTAATTTTCATACTGTTGAGCTCTAGAAGTTCCATTTAACATCTTTTAAGTTTCTTTTGAGCTTCCTTATCTGTTCACGCATTAAAATAATTATCCCTTAATTATTAATACATATATATATATATATATATATATATATATATATATATAATGTTTTTTTTAAGTCATTGCTAAACCCAACATCTGGGTCCACTTGGAGTCAATTTTTAGTCTTTTTCCTGATCGTGAATTATACCTTTCTGATGTTTTGCATGTCTACTAATTTTTTATTGAGTACTGGACATTTTTTTTTTTAAAAAGATTTTATTGGGGAATTGGTGGAGGGGAACAGCGTTGGGGAATCGGGGAAGGGGAACAGACAAGTTGCTGTCTTTTTGTTCTTCAGTTTAGTTGCGGAGGATGTTGCTTCACTGTTGGTATCGTCATTGCGCTCTTCCCGGATGAGGCAGATGGGTCGCTGGCCTCTGGATGTCGCTCACCGCGGCTATTGGCAGCTCACGCTTGGCTGCCAGCCGCTCACGCTGGCTGCGGGCCACTCACTGTAGCCTATGGCAGCCCACTGCAGCAGGGGCTGCAGCCCACACCATCACCGGGGCTCGCACAGCCCAGCTCCAGGTGGAGCTGTTGTTAGCTGTGGAGGGCAGTGTCACTGGCCCTCATGTGGGATCCGAACCGGGGCCGCTGGCATCCCCAAACCAGCGCTTAACCAATGCGCCACTCGGCCGGCCCAGAGTACTGGACATTTTAATGACTCTGGGCAATCCACCTGCCTGTGTTCAAACTACAAATTTTATCTGCCACCTGGTCCAGCAGCTCTTTGCCCAGCCTCTGCAGTTCCTGGCTGCAGCTTCGTTACTCTGCTTCCCCAGGGGTGCTCCCCTTTGCCTGTACAGCTGGGCAGGCAATCGAGGATTTCAGTGACGTTTATAGTTAGGTCATCCTCTCTGAGGTTTCCTTGCTTCTGAAGATTCTTAAACAACATAGGAATTAGAGGCACCCTGCCCCACACAGCTGAAAATCCACATGTAACTTTTGACTCCCCAAACCTAACTACAGTCGTCCCTAGGTATCCACAGGGGATTGGTTCTGGGATTCCCCCATGATAAAATCTGCGGATGCTCAAGTCTCTTATATAAAAAGGTGCTGAACAGTACATATAGTCAGCCATCCGCATCCGAGGGTCCCCAACCTTGGATTGGAAATAGTTTTTAATCCGTGGTTAGTTGATTCCGCAAATACGAAACCCAAGAATATGGAAGGCCAACTGTATATTTATTGAAAAAAATCAGCATATAAATAGACCCAAGCAGTCCAAACCCGTGCTGATCAAGGTATGCTGATACTTCATGCCAGTGGGGCTTCAGCTTTCTACCACCCAAGCTGTACATAGTTGGGGAAGGTGCTGATCCTTTAAATCCCCTGGATGTTGCTTCGGCTGAGTTGGAGGGGCTTGCAGCAATGGTGGGGGTGTGCAATGACTGCTTTTGTTTGCTCCTTCATGATCTGAAGCAGTAATCAGCCATCAGGACACAGATCCCAACACTTGGAGGACGGGTCCTTGTTCCCACAGGCTGTGTGCAAACTGCTCCTAGAAGGGGCACGTGGCTGCCTGCCATGGGGCTGAGGAGATGCTATTATGCGATGAGCTGAAAATGATGGAGAGTAATCATAAGTTATTGTCCCAGACTTGCCCTGGAAGTTGCAAGGCTTCAATAGACTCCAGAGTTCCCAAAACAGTTACATCAGAGATTCTGCCAGCGCAGTTGCTGTCTGGGCTGGGAGACAGACCCCTGCTGCTTCCTGGTCTGCCATCTTCCCAGAATCCTCTCCGAGGTGCAGGTCTTCATGCTGAGGTTGTAGGCAGGTCCCAGTTCCGCCTCTATCACCAAGTTCTGTCAACCTTCCACCTGATGGCTTTAGCAGCTCTTGACCTGTGACTAGATCCATGATTGCATAAGGGGCCGCAAATTGGTGGGTTTCTATGGGGTTGTGGGAAAAGTCATGACGTAGTTTTTCTGATTTTCATTGCAAAAATGTATCATGACTTTTCTGACAACCCCATAGTTGCCCTATTCTGCATGCATTAGCTGGAATTCTGTGAGGAATTTTTGCCCCCAATAATTGGATTGTCCTGAAATAGTTCGAATAGGAAAGTTGGACATATGTCCAATATCCTCTGTATCCAGTCACATTTTATTATGGGTGTCTTATCATTACAAACCTTTGGCTCCTTATACTTGCTGTTTCATTCAATCAGTCATTAAGGTTTTGCTGGCACGTTGGTCCATGTGACACCAGTGATAGGCCTTTTATATTGGCTTTGGTCTCTGGCACAAGGTTCCCAGGCCCCGCTGTACACTTCCTGCCATATCTGAAACCAGCCTCTCCTCCAAAGATCCCTGGCTCCTTTTCTAGGAAGCGGCATTCAGAGGCCACGATCTGGGTTGAGGTGGGAATGCCGGGAAAGGCAGGCCCACACCCCGGCTAATCCGTGGTGCAGCGCTGGCCAGGGGCCTGCCTGCCTGCGGCCTGGACCCACTCACTAGCTAAGCCTATCACGTGTGAGAGCCGAGCTCATGGTGGGTCACGGCCCTTACAAAACGGGCTCAGTCTCTTGAAGTCAAAGCAAGGCTTCCTGGGCCCCACGGGGGAGGAGGCTCCGTGCTGAGACAGGATGGGGCCCGTGGTTACCTGCCGGCCCATCCTAGCATGCCAGGCCTAATGGCTGTGCCGGGCTCACCAACAAATCTTGTTGGGGTTGTCTTGCTTGTGTGGATGTTTCCGTGCTTTGTGTTTCCCCTGGAATTCATGCTCTTTAAGGCCAGACTCTGCGTGTCCTGCTGTCACTCTCCCAGGGCTGCACTCGGAGCCCAATAAATATTGCTGACAGCCCAACGAATCCTAGCACTGTTCCTTCACCAAGAGCCTGGCGACCCGAGCGACTCACCGAGCTCACACCACAGGCGGGGACTGGGACGTGGGCTCCGGCTGGGCTGGCAGCTCCAAGCCTGCTCAGCACCCTAAGGGCTGCACTGGCCGCAGGCACTTTGCTTGGACAGGCCTGCAGGGACATTGGTCCTACTGGCTACTCCCAGAAACACTGTTCTGCCCTGCACCCCGCTCCCAGTTTAGCTGATGTGGGAGGCAGCAGGGCACATACCTGTCATTTAGTCAGGGAAGCAGCTGGATGGCCACCTCCTCAGCATCCAAAGAAACAGGGAACGCACCCCCTCTTCTCTGGGAGGAGGAAATGAGGAGGGATTCTGGGCTTGCTTACGGTCACAGCGACCGGGGCAGACCCCGTGCGCCCGGTGTGGGTCAGGCACGGTCGGCTTCGGAGCTGGGAAATGCCCCAGTCTGGAAGGGGAGGCAAGGAGAGGGTGGGGTGAAGGAACGAGGGCGTGGGGGCGGGGATCGCCTGTCCATTAGCATCTCCTTAACGAAAACGGAAGGTGCCCAAGTGACAGGCCCCACACTTCTGTCTGGAAGGCCTGAATCCCAGGAAAACCCCAGCAGCGCCCCCCAATAAACACACTCAGCTGACTGTGGGCTGGAGTCCCGCGGCTTGTCCCAGGGATCTGAGGTGCTGAGCTTCTCCACAGGGAAGTGTGACCGGGGCTCTGGACTGAGCCACCGAGAGCCAGAGGTGGCAGGGACTCACGTTCGTCTCCCCACAGCCTCAGAGGGGGAACATGTGGCTTTGCCCGAGAGCTGAGGGTCTCGTTGGCACCCCAGGCACCACGAATCTGAACCTTCTCACAAATTGCCTGGTCCCACTCCTCTCCAAGGGCTCGGTTGTCTCTGCTGGGTGAGCCCACCTTGGACACTCCCCAACTCAGTGGCTTAAAGCAGCAGTCGTGTTTGTTCCCGACGCTGTGGCTTCATCTGGGCGGTTCTCTGTGGGCTGCTGGGCGCTCCCCCGAGGCTGGACGGCCTCACTCATAGGTGCGACTTGTGCTGGCTGTCAGCCAGGCTGTCTCCAGAAGGTTGTCCCAAGATTCTCCATGGGGTGGCCAGGTTCTAAGCAGCAAGAGAAGGCAAGCCCTAATCCTTGTCCTGTGAGCAAGCCCGGAGTCAGGCAGGTGACCACAGGAGACAGACACTGGGTGCCACACTTGCGGGGACAGTGTGAGCAGAGGGGCAAGGGCACAGCAGGAGGCTGAAGGCAGGCAAGGCCACCCCAGCAGTGGCCCTTGGGCCCAGCAGGGAATAGGGGGCTGCTCACTGCAGGTGGCTGTGGGGAGGCCCAGGGTGGGCCCAGCCTCAGTCCATGCGCCAGCGGCCAGACCCAGCGTGGAGCTCCGTTGCAGGGCCAGCCTTCCACCTTCTAGCTGGGTGGCTTTCAACGAAGCACTCCAACTCTGCCCAGTTGCCTCCTCTGGAAAGTGGGAGCCCACCTTTTTTTTTTTTAGATTATTTTGGGGGAATCGGGGAAGGGGAACAGACAAATTGCGTTGTTTTTTTTCGTTCTCCAGTCTAGTTGTGGAGGACGTTGCTTCACTGGCCCATGTTGGTATCATCATTGCGCTCTTCTTGGGTGAAGCAGATGGGTCGCCGGCCTCTAGACGGCAGCTCCCTGCGGCTCTTGGCAGCTCACACCGGCTGCCGGCCGCTCACTGTAGCCTATGGCAGCCCACTGCAGCAGGGGCCGCAGCCTACACTATCGCCGGGGCTCGCACAGCCCAGCTCCAGGTGGAGCTGCTGTTAGCTGTAGAGGGCAGTGTCACCGGCCCTCACATGTGGGATCCGAACCGGAGCCGCTGGCATCCCAAAAGCAGCTCCTAACCACCGTGCCACTCGGCCGGCCCGGGAGCCCACTTTTTTAATAGCAGTTGTCCCAGGCCTCGAAACAGGAATGGTGAGAGCCTGTAGGTGGGTGGAGGAGCACAACTGCCTGTTGGCTTTACTAGTGAACACAGTAATTATTATAGGTGCTATGTGTGCAAGTCATAAATGAACGCACACACACTCCATCTGTGCCGAGAGTCAGCCGCCAAGCCACCTGAAGAGCACTGGTCTGGAGTAAGATGGCAGAAGTAAGGGTTCTGTGAGGGCCAAGGAGCTGCGACAAGCTCAGCTCTGACCCTGCCCCCCAAGACATGCCAGTGACACGCAGACTGAGACTGTCTTTGAGAAAGGCCCAGCCATTGACCAGGCATCTCTTCCGTGCCAGCAGCTGGCCAGGCGCGCTCCTCTCCACCTACCGGCTGGGGGGCAGCTGCCTCCCTGCAACACGCGCATCACCCCGGCCACCTACCGGCTGGGGGCAGCTGCCTCCCTGCAACACGCGCATCACCCCGGCCACCTACCGGCTGGGGGGCAGCTGCCTCCCTGCAACACGCGCATCACCCCGGCCACCTACCGGCTGGGGGGCAGCTGCCTCCCTGCAACACGCGCATCACCCCGGCCACCTACCGGCTGGGGGGCAGCTGCCTCCCTGCAACACGCGCATCACCCCGGCCACCTACCGGCTGGGGGGCAGCTGCCTCCCTGCAACACGCGCATCACCCCGGCCACCTACCGGCTGGGGGGCAGCTGCCTCCCTGCAACACGCGCATCACCCCGGCCACCTACCGGCTGGGGGGCAGCTGCCTCCCTGCAACACGCGCATCACCCCGGCCACCTACCGGCTGGGGGGCAGCTGCCTCCCTGTAACATGCGCATCACCCCGGCTTGACAGATGAGGAAACAGGCTAACCAAGACCATGGCGGGTTTCCTCGGAGCAAGGTTCCGGGCACATCCACGTGTGCGCAGAACCCCGCCACTTCTCGCCCTGACCTCAGAATTTTCTAGTTCTCCAACTTGGGCAAGGCTTTTCTCCAGGTCTTGGCTTCCTCTTCCATAAAACAGGGTGACAGCCCCCGCCTGGAAGGTTGCTACAAGCATTAAATCGATGAATGCGTGTTTGGTCCCTAATTAGTGGCAAGGCAATCTTCGATAAATTAAGCAGTTTTTACTAAAAAGCATAATTTGCCCAGATGATTAGCCACAGTATAAGACTTACTTGTTGCTCAATTTATTTTGCAATCAATTAAGTGCCAAGAGCCATTATGCACGCCATAACTTTGTCACGGAGGGGCTGCAGGGGACATGGAGGTGCCTCCGGCACGCTTGTCCTCCGGCCGAACTCTCACAGCAGCTTAGCTTCCTCACGCACACCAGAGCTGGAGTCACGCGTGGCTGTTCCGCCTACCTCCTGGCGTCAGCCCAGACAAAGGAGCCTTGGGCACCGTATGGGCTGTGCCTGCGTCCCCCTCCCGTCCCATCTGCAGGGGAATGTGGCTTCTCTGAGTTTTGAGCAGCAAGCAACATTCCCTAGGTATACGCCAGCGGAAGAGAAGCAGGTTGGGGCCCAGAGCACCCAAGAACCATATGACATTCTAATATCCCCCGCTGCTGGTGAGGAAACAGCCCTGACAAGACTGCAAGGGGGCGGGGGCAGCTTGTCCCACATAAACCACGGCATCTGCTGGAACACCCTGGGCTAGGGGTCACTTTGTCCATTGTCACCTCCCCTGGGATGCTGTCCCCAAAAGTGCCGCACACAGGGTGACCCTTTCCCACTCCTTAGTTCTGAAAAGCACAGCTGGTCCAGGTCTCAGCAGGAAGATGCGTGTGCAGCCTGTCCAGGCCGGAGCACAGGACATGTGCTCATGTGACTCAGTCTACTCCCCACCGGGGGAGGGGACAGTGACGCCTGGGAGGTGCAGGATCTGAAAACCAGAGCAAACCACGGAATGCTCTTCAACCACACTTCAAATGGACATCACCAGGTCTTTAACTCAGACTCACTTTTTCACCAGTGCTTCGGCTATGAATAACTAAACAACAGGTAGCTCAGGAAACAAAAGCCCAGGACACCCACACCTCAGCTCAGCCATCTCCGGATGCCCTGGAATTGGCGCTGTGGTCCCACACCTTGGGAGTTGCACACTGTCATAATGGGGCCTTTCTCCCTCAAGCACAGGGGCCACGGGCATTTATTTTTCCTCCTCAATGCACCCAATCTCCCCATTCCTTCATCAAGCATGTACGTGCCTCTGATTGCCAGTTCTGGGGACCAAGATGAATATGACAGTCTTGATCTCAAGGACTTGCCCTAGTGGACTGAAAGCATATAGAACACCTCAGATCAAAATGTTTAATTACCACAGTGTTGGGAAGGGTGCTAGGGCACCAAGTTGCTGCGTTCATGGCAGACAGGAGGAAAAAGTGGCACAACCTCCCAGAAGACAGCGGCATGTACCAGTGTACAAATGATGTTCTTGACCCAGAAAGTCCAATCCTACGTATTTATTCTGCAATACACATGCATGGAGGCAAAATGACACAGGTTGTTTCCCGTCTGCTGATACTATAGATGGTATTTCAGTGACTGTAAATCAACAAGGGTTTATATAAATCCTTCGTCACGGTTAGCAGCCATGGGAACACTGTGAAGCCCACACGGCGGAGCGAGGCCACTGTGTGTGTGTGCTGATGTCCAGCGACTGTTGGTGTGTCAAGAGCAGAGCATGGCACTTGGACGGAGAATGACTGTGCGGATGTGCATGTGAGCGTGTACACTTGCATGTTGATGCTCTTTAAGGATGTGCAAGGCGCTAGTGACAGGGAACGGGATGGAAACTTATGGTTCACTACATGCCTTTCATTCCAAATACATTGGTTACCTATGTAAGACAATAAAATAAAACTTTAAAATCATTTCTTCACAGTATGGTATGAAGTAAGGCAGAGGAACAAGTGGTAGAAACCCTGAGAATTACTCCCCCTGCTGAGGGGCGGTGGGGAGCTATCGACCAGGATTTCAGAGACGGCGGCACGACCAAGCCTTGGGGACAGCGCCAAGCAGACGGGGCAAGGGAAAAGCACAGGAAAATGTCCCTGAAGTAGGAAAGTTACAGAGCTTTAAACAGAATGAAGGGCTGCGTGTTTTTTTTAAAAGGAGCTTTTTAAGCAGGAAAGGGCCCTGATCATGGCTGGGAGGATGGGGAGTAAAAAAAAAAAAGAGGGCTGGCCGAGTGGCTCAGTTGGTTAAGAGCTCGCTCAAGAGTGCGAGCTGAGCTCTGAGCAACAGCAGTTCGATGCCCAGCCCGAGCTGAGCAGCCGCTGAGCTGCCAACAGGCAGCAGGATGGCTCAGCTAATAAAAAAAGGAATGTTGGGGACTAGCGTTAGGAGACAACAGTTTAACTCAGGCGAATGGGAAAGGCTTGAACGGTCACTCGCAGTTCAAGTGATAGAGGAAGAGACTTGAGGAGAATCTCAGAGGTAGGTGATGTCAGTGTTTTTAGTTTGGTGACCAGATACACAGCAGTGCCACACAGCAAGGAAGGCAACTCAGAAAAAGCTGAGGGAAGAGATTTTAGTCTTGGACATGTCATTGTGAGGACACAGGAGAGGAGCTTGGATGAGCTCAGGGGGCGGCGGCCCTGATGGGTGAGAGCTGTCAGGCCAACAGCAGCCCAGGTGAGGTGGTGAGATGGTCCAGGGAGATTCAGGGTCGCCCAGGAGCTTATCCAGGGCCCAGTGACGCTCCAAGCAGGAGGCAGCTGTACAAGACACAAGCATCATCTTAGATCCGCTGAGCAGGGGCGGAATCGGACCACTTGGAGTGTCCCACGCCTCTCTTACTTCCCAGAGCCAGCAGCTCACAGGTACTGGGCCTGGCGGCTACAGCTCCTGGTCTCAGTACACGCATCCACTGGGAGCCACGACAGGAAGCTGTGAAAACTGCGTTCCTGAGCATGGGTGTTGTTACACCCTTTTCTGCGGACGATTGGTAAGTGCTTTCAAAACCTCTCCCCTCGGGCCGGCCAAGTGGTGCATTGGTTGAGCTGACTTGGGATGCCAGCTGTGAGCAGTACGGCCTGGTTCAGATCCCAGATGAGGGTCAGAGATGCTGCGCCCTCTACAGCTAAGATGGTGAACAGCAGCTCCACCTGGAGCGGGGCTGCCGTGAGTCGCTGGCGCTGGCACCAGCTGCGGTGAGCTGCCGTGGGCTACTGTGAGTGGCTGGTGGCCAGTGTGAGTGGCCAAGAGCCACTTGAGCGGCCGTCCAATGGATGGTGAGCGGCTGCCTCACCCGGCAAGAGTGCAATGGTGATGCCAACATGGGCCAGTGAAGTGACGTCCTCCACTAGACTGAAGAACTAAAGGACAGCAACTTGTCTGCTCCCCTCCCCCGATTCCCCAATAAAATCTTTAAAAAAAAAAAAGACCTCTCCCTTCGACAGACAGGTTACCAGGGCGATGACAGGCCTGGTGGGAGATGAAGTTCTTCTCACTTTGATGTTTGTTGTCTGGGCGTAGATTCCACCAGAGTGATCCTGGGGGATGCGGGCAAGGGACTGGCAACGGTGAGACGGGGACGGATGGCGCGTGGAGGCGGGGTGCATTTCAGTTGGTGAAACCTGTGGGCCCGGGGACGGAGCCCTGCAGAACTGTCTGGAAGAACAGGCTGTCTGCTGGACTGGGGTCCCGCCCCGCCCCGCCCCCACCTTCCCCTGGAGTCTCAACTCCCCCTCGGGCCAGGCTGAACTCTCGCCTGCCAGGAAATGCTGTCGGATACACTGGCACGAAGCTCGGGCTGTCACAAGGGTCAAGGTTATGTAAGATGCGACACGAGAGGTGGCCTGGACCTGTGCCCTCCGTGTGCTCCTGACGCGGTCAAGGCCAGTTCCCCCTACTTCCTGCCCTTAGCTGTCGCGCCTCCTCCGGGGCCGTGGGGCAGGCCCACCCGGCAGGCGCCCCGGAGCCTTGCCCGCCTCACTCCCCAGCCCTGCCTGCGCTCCCTTCCGGCTTCCCTTCTTCTTCCACCTTCTGGCACGAAAGCCGGGGTTCCCTCCTGTTCTACACCATGAGTCATCTCCACAGATCACACGGAGGTCTCCGAGCCACTGACGCCCTCTCCCAGGCGCCACCCTCTGGTCCCTTTGCATCCTGGCAGGCCCTCCGGCGGCACTGGGCACCCTCTTCCAGGCGCTCAGTACTGCAACGGAGGCAGCCGTTCTGTTGTCCCCTCCAAGCGAGGACCTCTGAAAAGTGTCATGTAAATACCCTCTCTCTACACACGCGAAGGGGCCCCAGGAATGCCTTTTAAATGCTGTCTGAGGCGATGCTGGGCTGGGAAGTCAGGTTTTCATGGTTTTCTAACAAAGCCACACTCGAGCTAAACAAGGGAAGACATGGAGCTGGCCGGTGGCTGCTAAGTGTTCTTCATGGGACTCAGGAGGTGCTGAGATTAGTGCGGGCTCCACTCGTGGCTGACCAGGGGCGACAAGGGAGGGGTCCTGCCTCCTCACTGCCAGACGAGGGGCTGTGCAGAGGCCGGCAGCCAGGTGTCGGCGCCTGGTCAAGCTGAACAGAGAAGCGCCACTCAGGGGAAAACAGGTCTCTCACTGCAACTGCAGAAGCCCTAAATTATCGCAACCCTTCCGAACTCATGCGCCTCAATTTCACCCCAACCATAATTATTGTATATAAAGGAGAATATAGTTCAGGTAGAGCTAAAGGCTAAAAGCAAACGGAATCCCTGACTTTTCCCACAAGGTGTAGTTCTGGGGAACTTATACGTTCAGGAACCACATGGCCCAATGCATGAGGCAAGGAAAACCCCACTCTTGTGCTGGTGTGGGTACTACTTGATGGAGAGCGGGGGTGGCGGTGCAGAAAATGGTTTGGTTTCATATTTTATTACATCAATGGCTTGAAAAGTTTTATTTAACTTCAGCAAATATTGGAAATAGAAAAATGAATTCTGCAGAATTTCACAAATAAATGTTCCAATCTCCACTAACAAATGTTATCATCCAATGGCTAAGCAATTATAATGCTATGAACATTCACCATAATGAATGTGCTGAAATAGAAAACAGGCAAAAGAGACATTAAAATATTACTTACAACAGCATTATTACAACATATTTTCTTTAAAATCCCAATGTGGATTTTATCACTTCAAAAGATATACAACATTTCCATTATATTTGCAAACTTAACCTTATACATCTTTTAAAATCTTGAAAAAGTTTTAAGCAATCTAAAAAGCACTCAGCAAAGCCGATAAGTCTACGTAATGGAACACAACCCCCTCCAGTGTGAGTCTCAGCTCTGGGAGGAGGGACTGTAAACACTCGTTATCATACAACATGCATAGGCTAGACCGACCTTCCTTCCGCTGAATTGTAACGTTGCTGCAATTGTGCTTCACTAGAATTGGGAAGAGCTGCAGAGATCCAGGGGTGGCAGATGGGGTGTTTGTTTCCGAGCATTGTACAAGATCACTAGACTCAGGTTAGCTAGCTAACTACCTTGAGTCGACTTGAGGCAAAGTCTCACTTGATATTAAAAGCTTGAGTCCTGGGTCACAGGTTTAGAAACAGGCTGGACACGAGAGAAAACGAGACTCTCGACTCAGTTGGCTACATCTTTCCTTTGCTCACATAGGCAGGGATCCAGTTAGTGTAATGCACTGTTTGGCTTATTTTTGGTATGCAATTATACCAATAGTACATCTGATATTTAGAAAGACAAAAATAGGGCATAGTTGAAATTTAAAGTGACAATGAGCACACTTACAGTGGTGTGTGATATTTGAGGAAACTTTATATACACAGAAAACTGCTGAATTAGTCCACCATAGGCAAGCTGTGGAACTCAACTATTTTTCTCATTTTTTGATTAGAGGTTTGTGACCATCAAAGGGTCTTATAGGTTAAAAAACTATCAAAAAACATTTTGAGGAACTGGTGTCTCGGTGGGCACAAATACACCAAGACGGCGCAGTGGGCACGGCACACTGTCGCCTGGCCCAGCCATGCCCCTGCCCCCCGCTGATGTCAGCACAGCTGCCGTGGGGCTGCTTCCTGTTGAAAGAGCTACATTACAGAACTGACCACTGTTTCAGACCAGTCAACACAATATTCAAGTAACAAGGTGTTTAAATGGATAAGTGAAAAAAATTTTACCTAACACTTTACACATCTACATAAAATTAAATAAAACGAACTTTTAATGCATATGCAATGCAATTTATATCTTTTAGGATTTCTAAACTAAAACTATCATTTGTTTCAATGGTACTATAATTTGCACAATAACTTATACTTAGGAGAAATTTTCCACAAAAATATATATATAATTATAACATTCACATTGATAATTTTTAAGAAGACAAAGCTTAAGTGAACATTGCATCCGAAGCAGTTGTCACGTGGACCCTTACGTGTCCAAACACGACCTGCTGACGCACCAAAGTCTTGATATGTTAAAAAGGGGCTGCACATAAATAAGACAAAACCACTTAGCTTTTAAAGCTATGTGATTTCTTGCATTTACAACATCATTGCAAAAACAGTGTAATGAAACAATTTAAAACACAGTGCTATCTTATGCGTGAAACTACAACCAAGGCCGTCAGGCAAAGACAACTCTTCTTCCCTTCTGGAAAACAGAAACGACAAGCCCCGCCCCTTGGAGAGAAAGCCCAAACCCAGCTGCTGCCATCTCAACAATACTGGCACAGCGACTCTTCAGGATAGGAGACCACTCAGTGCCAGGAACCACCTATGGGTTTGGTGCCCAAAACAGACAGACGCCTGGCACTGCTGGCGTGCCCGTCACGCTACATCAGACCTAGTCTCATGCTTTCAAGCACTGCCAGGAGGGACCAATTCTTAAGGAAAATAGCTTGGGCGAGAAGACAGGAACAGCCCCACCGGCAGAGTGAGAGACCCATCGCAGCAAACTGCCGACTGCTTCCAGTAAGAGGAAGGGGTTTGTGAGAAGCGAGCAGAAACTGAAGCTTCTGTTCATGCCTCGTGTCCCCTGAAAGAGATGTGCAAACCTCATGCCACTTCCTCCCTGGTCCTTTCCTGCCACTTGCCAATTACACAGCAGGCTTACAATCCGAACAAAACAACCCTGCAGCGTTCTAGTGTTCTTCTCCCCCGCCAGGCAGGAGTGGCGAGCTGTGCCTGCTGTCCCCTGACCCCCGACTACAGACACCCAGCCTAGGGACAAGATGATAACAGTTGGGCAAGTCCCACTTTGCTCCTCCCGTTTTGAATAACCCTTCTCTAGATTTCTAAAACAAAAACTACAATTCCAAACCATCTACTTTTCTAGCTGAGTCTTCCTAGAGAGAATCAGCAGACTTAAAAAAAAAAAAAAAGGCAAGGTGCTTGGGAGTCAGAACACATACACTTTAATTGCATATTTTAAATTCTTAAGAATTGTTTCTTGCCGCCTTAAAGCATTTGCATTCTTTTCTTTTTGGTATTGAAAGCGGTAAAAATATTTAAACGATGCAAAAAAAACCCAAGAACAAACATGCTCCTTCCGCATGTTTAGTGCAGGCTGCACCGACCGTGGGAAGGGGCAGACAGTCTCCCTCAGCCTCTCCGCAGACCCCCCGCAGGCCGAGAGAGCAACAGTGAGTCCGGAAGCCCCAGGACATTTGAGAGACGTTTTCACTCATGCCAGTCCAACCAAAAGGCAATATATCCCATTTTGTAGATGGTTTCTTTTCATCTTGGTCTCACTAGAACCAATAAACTGACCACTTCTCTGTCCTGTACTATATGAAAAGAGAGAGGGTGGAGTTTATGTGGTAGCATCAGTACATGAAGGACACACAAGGACACGTGGAGTGACACAGAAAAGGCCAGGCATACTGAGAGGATGGGGAACAAACAACGTGCAGTTGTGTAAAACCATCACCAGCTATTCTAATACCCTTTGTTGAGCTAATGTGACATTTAAAATCTGCACTCTGTCAGAATCTGCGGCAAGCTCTCCCATCTCCCAATCTCAGTGATGTCATCTTTGGCAAGCAATAAACTTGAAAGAAGAAGTAAGACGCTAAAACAGAAAACAGATTGATAACATGGTTGCCAAAAGGAGAAGGCACCAACCCCAAATGTACAAGCACCAGGTACAGTAGTGGCATGGACCAGATCTCTGGGAGCTGGGTGGCAAGGGGTCAGGAAAGACAGGGCGGCACCCATCCTGGTTACAATGCTGAGAGTCGAAGGCAGAAAGTGTTGAGGTCCACGTTCCTTTTAAGCTACAGTGTCCAAGGAGAGCTGCTGCGAATGAGCATCCTACCAACTGGGCAAGGAGGAGAGATTTGAGCCAACTACACTTAGAAACCGAAATTATACCCTAAGTTCAGGGGAATGTGAGTTCAATCAGGATGTTTGGCACGATACAGGTTATAATGCAGTCTGCCAATACATGTGATTTCCAAAAAAGCATGATGTCACTTAGGTGGGTGCCTCAGAAAAGAACAAGAGAAACTTTCTAGAAGGCCAACAGGGTCACAGTTACTCTGAAAATTACATTATGCACAAAGTAGAAATTGCAGGCCATGCAGGAGCGGAGTCGTGCCTTCCGAGTCGACTACCTGTTCTGAAGCTGCTGACGGGAAGAGCTGCCATTGATGGGGCTCAGGAGCTCCGACTGGGGAGACGGTCCCCAGAGTCACAGGAGGCGTGCAGGCCAGGGGGTTCCCCCGGCACTTAGGCAGAGTGTGAGATGCAATGGAGCTCTCTGGGAAGTGGCGCCAACATGGAGGAACGAGCAAAGAATTAAGGCAGATGTAGCACAGGACTGGAAGTGTATGCCTTTTTGGTAATAGCTGCTTGTCCACAGAGATGTGATGCAGATGGCTAGGTGATGTCTTGTAATACCTGATATCCTGGGTAACACAGTTGTCCATACCAAGTACTGGAAGCTACCAGAGTTTCTCAGGAGGCAGATGCATATCTGACATCAAGAACAGAAGCAGCCTGAGGAGGGCAGAAGAAAAAAGGAATCAAAGAGCAGGTCAACAGGGCCGGCCGAGTGGTGGGTTGGTTAAGAGCTGGCTTGGGACGCCAGCAGCCCCGGTTCGGATCCCACATATGAGGGCCAGTGACACTGCCCTCTACAGCTAAGATGGTGAACAACAGCTCCACCTGGAGCTGGGCTGCTGTGAGTCCCCTGGACAGCATAGCTGCAGCCCCTGCTGCCGTGGGCTGCCACAGGCTACAGTGAGTGGCTGGCAGCCAGTGTGAGCTGCCAAGAGCCGCGGTGAGCGACCATCCAGAGGCCGGTGACCGATCTGCCTCACCCGAGAAGGGTGCAATGATGATACCACCATGGAGCAGTGAAGCAACGTCCTCCACAACTAGACTGAAGAACAAAAGGACAGCAACTTGTCTGTTCCCCTTCCCCGATTCCCCAATAAATAAAAATAACAACAACAACAAAAAGAGCTGGTCAATGGCTCTCAGGGAAGAGCGCAGGCACCAGCCTAAGGGCGGGGCCTCCGGAGGGGGCGGCCCCAAGGTCAGGCAGGCAGCACAGCAGGATGTCTTGGGCTCCAGTCCTGGCTCTGCCACTTTCTAGCTGTGTACCCAGGGACCAGCCCTCATTCCCGTTGGAGCTTCTCTTCCTCATCGGAAGAATATACATAGTAATGATCTCTACTTCACAGGATCAAAACAACCCCTGAAAAGGGCAGTAAGCACAATGCTTGGCCGAAGCCTGCTCAGGGATGCCGGCACTGGCTGGAGGCTCTGTGTGCCACCCACCCCAGCCAACAAACAAGGACGCAAAGGCTGCCTCGCGTCCCTCAGCTCGTTTCTAAAAGCTTCCAGGACATTTCAGACCCAAACCTAAAGGTTACTTGTGCCCCAGTGCTCACTGTTGACCCTCCTGTGTTGTGCTGCTGACAAACACGAATCCGGAACCTGAAAACGGCTGCGTTCCAAGGTAAGTCAGTTTATTAGAATTGCTGTCAGACAAACCAGACACTCCTCCCCAAGAGCAGTCACGTAACCACTGTATAACTGTAAGGAAGGATCTTAAATCCTCTCTCTAACCTGTCATGTTTAGCATGGCTCCGTGCCCTTTCTGCTCCCCAATCCTTGGCCACCTCAGAGAACTCTGGACCCTATGGCCTGCCCTCCCTTCTTAGCCCTCATGTGACAGCAGGTCTCAATGTGGTTCTCTTATAAGGTGGGTGAGGTGCCTAGGCACTTAACTCTGGTTCGTACCACTGAGCCTAAGGTAAAACTGGTTTCGCTCTGCGTGGCTTGGCTGACAGCTGCAGAGCCTGTCCACGACTTTCAGTGAGTGTTCACTGTCCCAGGACCTGTGGCAATTCTGACGCCTGCCTCCCTGCTTGTGCTGCGTAAGACAAAATCTGAGGGCAGAGGGGCAGGCAGGGCACCAGTGACCTTCCTTAGCTGCTGGGTGCCACAGAATCAATGAGAACGCAGAATTACAGGGACACCAAGTTCTGAGCACGGACCACAATTAGCATTCTAACAAGTTCCCTCAGGCCCTCGGTGGACAGAAAAGCAGCTGCAAATGGAGAACAGAAACCCAGGGTGATGGGAGTGAAGGGCTTGTGCTATCAGCAGAAAAAGAGACTAAAGAGAAAAGGAAATATAGGCGTGTGTGTCAGTCAGTGTGTGTGATAGTGTGTGTGTGGGTTTTCTATGAGCAAAGGGGTGAAAATTTTTAAAGGAAATAGAAAGATTACACATCGAAGAGAAGTTGGATGATGGAATTCTTCTGGAAGAGCAGGTTGGGTAAGCAGGTATCTGGAAGACCTGCCCCAGGCAGAAATGAAGGCCTGCTGCCTGCTGCGAGGTCGAGTTACCGACGAGCCAGCTCCATCAGAGACAGGAAAGGAAATTACATGGGTATTTTGATGAAAAATCAACATGGGAAGTAGACCATTAAGGATGGACTTTCCGGACTAATAAGAAAGAAAAAAAGTAACTGACTTATTGAAGTCAGTCAGTAAATGAACCCGGAGGAAGAAAAGGACACGTGTGCACAAGAGCTGATATCCTGGTGGTTAAATTCACTGTCACCTTGTCTGTGAGAACCCTGACGGCGCCGCTTCTGATGAAATCTGCAGGGAGCAGAGCGCCAGTTCCGCTGCCTGGGACTAAGCTTCACAGGGAAGACAGCTTTCTTTCTCACAAATTCTCATGCTCCTTTCCTTAGTAACCTCATCTTTTCAGTGCTTCCTAAATTGAGTCCAGGCCTTCAGGAAGTTAATTTGTTGGGAAAAGGGCAATTAGCACTGGCACAAAAACCACTGCCAAAAGGGAAACGCACCTTCGTTTTTTGCTCAGATGCTACGCAGGCTGGTTCATACACCTGTGACTTGGGAACCACTCACATTTGGCAATATTATAGACTTCGTACACTTATTCAAAATTTTCTGATGGAAATCTCCAAGGAGTCCAATTTTAACAAAGTAATATGTTTGAACACACTTCAGACAAATGGGCTGTGCGGTACTGCGTGGACAACCAACATCATGATCTCAGGGCGCCATCTTCCTCACAAGGCACCCCCACACTCAGGTCAGGAGATTGTCTCTGGCTGCTGCTACAGCCAGGCTCTTTAGAGGAAAGCAGACAATGGAAAATAGGTAATTTCAAATCATTCCTGCACGATTGTTGGAAGACTAATGAGAAAGTGGTTTTCCTTGTAAAGGTAAATTAATCCTTAAGTTACCTTGACAGTGAACAAATTCAAATGTGAAGTGATTAGCAATGAACTTTTACCTCTGCCCAGCCCCACCCTCCTCTGGGGGACAGAGAGGTAAATCTGTAGCCGGGCAACCCTGTCACAGGAAGCAGGGAGGCAGCAGATGGGTCCCCGCTGCCTCAGTCATCTTCCCGCCTAGGCTGCGCTGACTGGCTGATGAAATCAGAGCCACTGTCCTGCAGAATACTTGAATGTCAGTCACTATCCCAGAAGTCCCAGCTTACCACAGGCCCTAGCATTGTCCCAGCCATGTGGTAAGCCAGTTAGCCCAAGGATGGGAGGGCTGTGCAGCAGCAGTCAGACCAGGAGCGCCTGGTGGCGAGCTGTGCATACCCACCGGTAAGGTCAGTGACCTCATAACAAGATGACAACATATTTGATACAACTGAGCTCTACTGATACTCCTCAAGGCACTCCGAACTTCCTGTTTTACGGCAGGGTTCTTACTGTAGGTAAAGAAATACTGTAATGTGAAAAACTCTGTGGCTGGAGGAAACCAGGATAAAATGAGAACTTTATCCAGGAATTCCACTGTGAATAGATACGTGACCAAAAATTCAGTGAACTCAACACACATATTATGGTATTTACAGGCACAAGTCAAGGACTGACATAGCTAAAACCTAAAAACATTTCTGCAGCTGAAAAAGGTCATCAGTGAAGAAACG
Source organism: Aselliscus stoliczkanus (assembly GCA_033961575.1). Classification (NCBI taxonomy): domain Eukaryota; kingdom Metazoa; phylum Chordata; class Mammalia; order Chiroptera; family Hipposideridae; genus Aselliscus; species Aselliscus stoliczkanus. Next base: position 159,564,789 of record CM066732.1, on the reverse strand, counting down.
AATTGGACCACTGAGCACGAATCTGGCAGAGAGCTTGTGTTTCAGCCTTACCTCGTCTTCCTCTTCAGGAATCTTGACAGAATTCTCTGGGGACGTCACAGGTTTCTGGTTACTGGGTCCATTGGTCTCTTCTTTCCCATGTTCTGCCTCCCACTCTTGTAAAACTTCATCTATGTTGAAGCGGCGTCGATAATTTACAAAAAAGTTTTTCACTTGTACCACTGATTTGTTCCCAATCACGTCTGAGATTGCCTGAAAGTCTCGGCCATATTTTCTGATGGCTAAGGATGTAAGATAACAGGTTTTTTTTCAACACAAGAGAAAAACATTAAAAAAAAAAACAACAACAATTGAGATTTACCCGGATCCAGATAAGAAAACATACAGGCTTTTAACAGCAGGCACTGCCTTAGTGCATTACACCAGCAGAGAAAGGGTGAAGTCCAGATATAGTTCATAGATGACTAATCAAAGTTGTTCAGTATGACTCAGAAATCTGTGCCTTGCCATCATGTCACATGAGAACTGAAATCACCCAGCAATTACTATATGTTTCCATTCGTCTTTCCGGGGTCCCCAGGACTAGAGCACCCCTAATCTTAAAGACTCAACACTTACTCTGCTTCTTTCGGGGTTTTGTACTTCCAGACTATTCAGAACCCAACACGGAGCTATCAGGATGAACTACTCACGCCTTTAGAAACTGATGCCTGCACACTAATTTGTATGACTTGTGAGACACGGGAAAGGAGAGGAGTGAAGCCCAGAGGGGACGCGGCAATGCGGCGAAAATGATGTCCCCTACGGAGGGTAACCCTCCAAGAACCTGCCCACGAGCACAGGTGTGGGCACAGTGAGGCACTGGTCTCTCCTAGAAGCTGCCACTGCTCCCGATCTTTCCGAGAAGAAGCTCCCCATACCTTGTACGGCCAGCAGTTGCTCCTCTGTGGTCCAGCGTGCGTTACATTTCGGGATGACCTGGACACAAAAGCAGTCAGATCAGCACACCACACTTGAAGACGGCATGTCCTTACACACATTAATGAATCTTATCATATCAGAATTTTAACATTAGAGGTTTATAAAATTATGTCTCCACCTTTCTTTTTAATTACAGGGATATTATATTCTTGAACACAGAACACTTGGGTATGGCTTCTGAGATGCTATTAACGTGATCCTACCTCTGGAAGTCGGTATGGTTCTATCCCACCATCAAGTTTCTCCTTGAGAGCACTGTTTGTCTGCTTTATATTCTGAATCTAAAAGAGAGAAGATTTCATTTTAAAAATGAAAAACTTTTATAAAGGTATGAAAACAGAAAAAAACTGAAGGAAATAAACCAAGTGTAGAGAAGTTCCTAATCTGCATGGTGGCCAAAATTTGAGGTTTCTACTGTATCCTGTAAGAGCATCTAACTGGTCTCTTTAATTGACCTGCTGAGAGCAAGACAAGGGATAACCAAGAATGACGGGCTGTGGTACAAAGGCTCCTACATTCACAGCTGTTACTCAGCACTTCCTAACAGGCGATCACCGGGGCAGAACACATATCTGGAGTCTGACACAAAAGACAGACATGGTGCCTGGGCTTCCTGGCACACAGAATTGATCCAAACACCAGAACAGGCGGGCTGAAGGCAGCCGAGCCTGGGCTGCAAGGTTGGGCTGTAGAGCGGGCGGCAGTGTAGCCGCTTAGCCCTGCATCGCTCTACATGGCAGAAACCCGCAGGCTGTTAAGAGGACAAAAAAGAAAGCAATATGCCAGTTCTCAACAAGCCGCATTTGGATCAACTAAAACTTCCTCGTTTTGTCACAAGTTATCTTTTTCACATTACTGCTTTGATTCAATGTACTTAATCTCTCACTACCCTGGCCTAATCAAAAGAAAGACACAAACACTACCACCCACCCGCCCAATCCATGCTGCCCTTTCATTCTGCATGGACTCCAGAATGAGCTGGGTCATTGAAGTGGGCCCCCCTCTCTCTGATCCAAGTAGAGGGGCATTCCTGTGCCAAACCTGAGGGAACTATGACGCTGGCATAGCATTTTTCATTTCTGAATTAGCGCATGAGTAAATACGAAAGCAGGGCAGCAATCAGTCCATTTTCCCAGTAAAACATCAGAGACACTAATGAGCAGCAGATGCCCTCGAAAGCAGAGATCCCATTAAGACAGATGAGGGAAGGCAGGACTTGCGTTGTGTGTGCATGTTGGTGGCAGTGGCAGTGGCAGCGGTGGTGGTGAAGGACCCGGCAAAGGAACACTTCTGAACAGTCCTCTCTTTTTAAAAAACTTTCTAGGGCCGGCCGAGTGATGCATTGGTTAAGAGCTGGTTTTGGTAAGCCAGCGGCCCTGGTTTGGATCTCACATATGAGGGCCAGTGACACTGCCCTCTACAGCTAACAACAGCTCCACCTGAAGCTGGGCTGTGCGAGCCCCGGCGACGATGTAGCTGCAGCCCCTGCTGCAGTGGCTGCCATAGGCTACAGTGAGTGGCCGGCAGCCAGCGTGAGCTGCCAATAGCCGCGGTGAACGACATCCAGAGGCCGGCAACCAATCTGCCTCATCTGGGAAGAGCACAATGACGATACCAACATGGGCCAGTGAAGCAACGTCCTCCACAACTAGACTGAAGAACAAAAGGACAGCAACTTGTCTGTTCCCCTCCCCCGATTCCCCACCGCTGTTCCCCTCCCCCAATTCCCCAATAAAATCTTTTAAAAAAACAACAACAAAACTTTCTATACTTATGTAATTTTTTTTAAATTCCATTTTCTAGTACTTATATTTCACAAATTCCAGTTCCACATGTCCTTTCCTCCTATGTTTTACTCCCTCTAAAAGGTTTAAAAGGGAGGGGGACGTGCAGGTTTTCCACACTGTGGGACTGATGGCCGAGGAAGGAGGGACCGGAAACAGACCCTGCCTGTCAACAGGAAGGACCACAAAGTCTACCAGAAAGACAGCCCACTCCTAATCTTTCTGTATTAATGCCACATCAGAACATACAGACAACTGAAAAGAAAACTATCAGAAACATGCACAAAATTTACTCCAAAGTAAAACCATAAACAAGGACCTTGAGTTACTGAAATTAGTTTATTTTGAAAAGGTACAAATCAGAAGACAATACTAGAAATGTACTCACAATAAGTTCTCGAGAAAGGGGTGCAAGCTCTCAGACGAGCACTATCTGAGGAGCTCTCTCCGATGTGGAATGTAAGCTGTGCTGTCCGGTACGGCAGCCACTTGCCACATATTGCTGCTGAACACTTGAAATGTGGCTTATGCAACTGAGCTATCGAATTTTAAATGTTTTCAATTTTAATTAATCTGAACTTAAATTAAATAACCACAAGTGGCTCCCAGCTACCGTATCGAACAGCACAATCGTAGACTCTTGCTCAAAGCTCCCAGTTACCAACAACCCATAAAACAGTGCAAAGTGCTCAGATGATGGTCACTGAATTCTCCTTAGGCTTAAAAACGAGGCCTAGAAACTTCAGACAGGGAATTAGCGAAAAGTTAGGGGTCTAGAATACTGCATGTCCACTAGCATGCCAGTTCTGTCACTTCCCTCATTCTGGAGCCCGTGTATCCGCAGTACAGGGTTAGGCACACAGTGCATTGTGACTAAGTAATGTGCATTTCCCACGCAGACCAGCCTACGTTAGCACATGCATTTTCTCTCTAAAGTCACTAAAGAAGCACACAGATTAAATGAATGGCTGTAAGGCAGAACATCCATCAATTCTACACTGAAAGTTAGCTCTGAACTCATTACCCCACATCTCTGTCCCTGGTGCATTTTCCATGATGGAAATAGTCCACGTTCACTAACACAATAGGGGCGTTGCCAGCTTAATGCCAGTTTCCACGTTCACTAACACAATAGGGGCGTTGCCAGCTTAATGCCAGTTGGATGGGAAGCCAGAGTGGCAACAAGCTGGAGGAAAAGGCCCTGAAAGTAAGCGGCAGGTCAAGAGACACCCGGACGGCGGCGTCCGCTTGGCCTGGCACCTTGCGAGGCTCCCAGCTGAACACGACTTTCTGGCTTCTTCGTTGCTATGTGGTTAGTGACTCTCCTGTCAGACCGCTTTGAGTCTCTACTCAGAAAGACCTAATGCAACAGGCTCTGCTCGCTGGCTGCTCTAACAGCCGTTCCCAGCCTCCTTCCCACGCAGTCCACGGAGCCAGGAAGAGAGGATGGCAAAGGCTGGCACGCAGAAAGTCTAGAGTTTCTGGGAGACAAAGGCTTTTCCTGCTGGAAGGGACAGATGGGTCAGCTCTGCTGCCATCTCCTCTGCTCACTGCCCTGACTGCAGACATGAAGGTGACCAAATGGCTTGGCAGCTTCCAATGGGTCAACAAGCGAGATGAAAGGCCAATCACTAAGAACGCCGAGTAGAAAGCCACAAGAATGTGCTGAGAGCATCGCTGAACAGATGGACTAATGCCAGCGCCACTGATGTTGGGACCTTGCTATTTGATAAAAATAAATCCTTAATTGCTTAAGCTGTTGTTAGTCAGGTTTTGTTATTTTCAGGCGAACGGCTCCCTGGATATACAACCAAACACCAAACATGGGGCCCACAGAATAAAACGTCTGCTGTGTGACTGATTGTCATTTGGAGCCCGGAAGTGCATTTGACAGTAGCCCAAAAAGGTTACGGGATGTAAACAACCTGTCTCCTCTCAGTAAGTCAAACTCTACGCAAGCCCGCTCTTCATCAATGAAAACTGTGAGTAGCTGCCTACAAATAAAAAATTCCTGCTCCTGACCCTGACTCTGAAAACCAAGGAATCACTTATCTATCATATGAGAGTCAGTAACACCTCCATGGAAGAAGGGGTCTCGCTTTCTTTCTTGAACATCAAGCAACAAGCATTAGGAACTCACTCAGCAGAGGAGGAAACGCAGGGAAAAATAAAAAGGCATCTGAGAGCTCACAGCCCTTAATCAGAACAAGTTCTTCCAATGCAAACAGAGCTTAAAACGCTCTCTCGCATAGCAGCCCTCATATATCCTGGAAGATCAGGCAGGCAAAGATTAATCTCTCCATTTGAAAAGAGGCCCAGGAAGATTAAGTGATTCTTCTAAGATTAGAATGCAGCTGTGCCAGGAGTCGATGCTATGGTTCCATGGGGCACGCTTCGTTGGTCCTGGTCTGTGCCATCTCCCACACCAGAAGATAGGGGCCACTGACCCCCTCTTCTCATCTACAAAGCAACAGTTGGCCTCCTATTTAATTCAACCTTCCAAGGGAACAATCAAGATTAACAAGTTAAAGAAGCGAAAGCTAAAGTAAACCACGAGTCCATAATTCGCTTTCCATTTGAGACAGAAAGAGGGTGTGTACGTGGGGGGGGGGGACGAGACACACAGGACAGCACGAGGCTACACAGCAGAATTTTCAGTTTCAATGTACTGTGCAAAATTAGATTAAAATAACTAGCCATTTCTTATACCAGCCACAAATAATTATAAAAGGATTAATTAAAAAAAAAAATCCTTTATAAGAGCATCAAAAGGTACCAAATATCTAGGAATAACTCTAACAAAGGATATACAAGAACTATACATAGAAAAATAACAAAACAGAGAAATTAAAGACCCCCTACGAGAAGGGGGACATATCATGTTCATGGATCAGAAGATGTTAATTCTCTATTTTGATCTGCAGACTCAATATAATCCCAATCTAAATTCTAGCAGAATTAGTTTTCTGGAAATTGACAAGGCGATTATATGGAGATACAAAGGGCCATGAATAGCCGAGGCAATCCTGGAGGACGTACACCACCAGATACCTAGATTATAATGTACGTGTAATTAAGACTGAAGAACGGACAAACAGACCAAAGGAACAGAATGGGAACTCCCAAACCTGCCCCACACACATCTGGATGCTGGAATTAAAATAAAGGCCCCACTTGCACTGGGGCAGGGAGAGGGTGGTCTTTTCAATAAATAGTACTCGGTCAACTAGCTATCTATATAAAACAAACAAACAAACAAACAAACCATTAGTGACTCTTCTCCTAACAACATACACAGAAAAACATTTCCAGGTAGACTGAAGATCAAAATGTAAAAGGCAAAAGAAGGCTTTTAAGACAGCCTGAGAGAGTACTCACAACCTCAGAGAGAGTTCTCACAGGGCGTGAAGAGCACTAACCACAAAGACGAGAGTGAGACATCGAACTACCTTACAATTAAGAATTTCTGGGCCGGCCGAGTGGCACGGTGGTTAAGTGATGGCTTGGGAAGCCAGCGGCCCCGGTTCGTGGCACTGCCTCCCAGTGGCAGACACAGGCACACTCCACAGCCCACTGCCCCACTCGCAGGCACACTCCAACAAAGATGCTTACACCAGGCCCCGAGAGGCACACGACAGAATGCTCATTTCAGGCTTGTAATGGCCGAAAATGTGAAACAGCCCAAATGTCCACGGGAAGTAAAATGCGTAATCTGTTGGACATTTACACGCACACAATGAGAAATAAGAGCTACAGCGCTGTGCTACATGGGCGGGTCTCCCATGAATGAAAGCCATAAAAGAAACCACACATCAGTTTTTAATATAAAATCCAAAAATGGATACAAAATAATTCATGGTTTTAAAGTCAGAATAGTAGCCTCCTGCTGGGAGAAGCAGGTCATGAACAAGAGGGGCGTGAGTGAGGCTGCGGGAGCGAGGCTGCATTTCTTGAGGGGAGTAGTGATGAGAAGAGGACGTGAAGCGGGCTTTGGGGACAATATTTCATTTCTTGATCCAAATAGAGGTTAGCTGGGGGTGTGTGCACTGTGAAGAATCACTGAACACACACATTTATATACACATATATAACATCAATTTCAAAGTTAATTTAAAAAAAATCAGTGGGCCCGTACCTACAGTCTTCTGTACAGTTCCTTAGAAACAAAATGCCCTTTTGAGATTTGTGGAAAGAGAACATCCATGTGTGTGAAAAACAAAACCCGCTCTAAAGTGCTGGTTGGCCCTTTCCCCAGGACTAGGCTCGTGGGTACCTGTCGTTTGACTGAAACCAGTTCCATGTCCAGTTGTCTCAGCACGGTGGCAGCAGCTGTGGCATTGGCAGAGACAGCCTCCACATCTTCTTGAGAAAGAAACATTCCTTTTGGGGGTTTCCTTTTTGCTCTGTTTTTAGCTTGTGTACTGTGTTTCTCTTTTTTGATCTGAGGAACTGTCTCAGTAGGAGGCACCTGCACGATATACATATTTGATAAATGAGAAGCTAAAAACATTTCAATGCCAACTGAACGGTGATAAGCATATTTCCTTAACATGTCTCCACACAATCTATGACACATGCCACGTCGTCTGATAATTACCATCTACGATTCTAACAGGTAGCTAACAGGCGAGACACTGGCCATCAAATTTTGGCTAACCACTTCAAAGTAGACCCCACACACTTCCTTCTGGAAAGATACCTCCATATTCAATGGCCTGTGACAGCACTCTCGGCTTCCTGGAGTAATATAGGAAGAAAAAACTCTGCACTCTCCGCTGGTGATCTTTATGTATGTGGCTAAGGGACTCTCTTATCCTAACGGTCCCTAGCAATACCGATGGACATATGAACAAAGAAAGACAAAAGAAAAATGATAAGATTCAGCACACGTACAAAGATCGATTTAAATTCTCTAAATTTTTATAGAAGTTTTAAAAAATATAAACTTCTGTATTTTTTATATATCAACTTTTTAACACATCTTTTTTGGGAGATGACACGTTAACTTTTAGGGCAATTGTGCCCTAAAAATTTGCCTCAAAAAAATATATGCTGTCATTTTAAATGCATATCTACTGCTATTTTTTTTTTTTTTTTTTAAGCTGAGCCATCCTGCCACCTGTTGGCAGCTCAACAGCAACTCAGCTCGGGCTGGCCTCGAGCCGCCGTTGCTCGGAGCTCAGCTCGCACTCCTGAGCGAGCTCTTAGCCAACAGAGCCACTCGGCCGGCCCTTGCTGCTAATTTTTTAAAGTGCTTTCTCTAAAACCAAAGCCTTCAGACATGAAATGCTATAAAATATTGGCAAAGAAAAGATAACATCTTACTGGTAACCATTTTAAGAACAAGAAGGTTTTGTAATTGGTCACAATCTCATCTTGTTAAGTGTGTTAACATTTGCTAATGGAGCTGAAAATATGTTCAGGCTTTTTGCTTCATACGTGAAAAGACTGAGATAAAAAAAACCATGCATACTTATGATGGCAGCCATAAGCTCCTCAACAGCGTAATAAACAAAATACATAAAAACATTAGTAGGCAGTAAACTGTTCTGTAATTGTACTATGCTGTTTAGTAAGCTCACCTATTGATGACATGTCTGTTTTAATAACGTTTTAGTATGTAAAGAATCACGATTTGAGTTTTCTTTTTGAAGAAACTGAGCTATACATATAAGAATTACAAAAATTAATATAAAATCAACCCCATGTGGTTTCCCAAACAAAATTCAGCTAACCCTGAAAATGATCTTGCTATATGGGCACTCATGTAAATCACTGGCCAAACTGCTCCCCAGAAGGGATTCTGTTTCCAAGTTGGTGCTGCTATGTGCACTACCAAGAGAAGCCTTCAAAATGTTATCTGGAACACTGTGACTCAATAATCCAACTCTTAGAAATTAATTCTAATGGAAAAAAGCACACAACTACTTAAGTATGAGATCAGCATTGTTTATAATAGTAAAAAAGCAGGAGCAAAAACTGTAAAAACCCGTAGAAGATTATCTTACTCAATTAGGAAAGATCTGTATGATGGAATGACATACAGCTGTGCATATAAATGTATGTGACATAAAATATGTTCAAGGTAGAGTAAATTTGAAAGATTATAAAAATTATATATTAAGATCCCATTTATTTTAAAAATAAAGGCCAGAATTATGTATATAGGCATATACATTTTACAGAGGAAGTCATCTGCAAAGAGTCACCAAAATGTTAGTGGTGATTATGTGTGACAATATTGTAAATCATTTTCATTTTCTTCTTTCTGTTTCACAGCATTTCATACTTGGTTTATAGAAAGCATATATATTGACGTAACTTGAAAGTTCGGGTATGTCTAGACCCTTGCTCTTCCATACCGAAAACAGCGGTCCATACTTAGACTCTTTTCAGAAGAGAACCCTGTGCGATTTTCCTGACACCATAGACTCTGTCTTCAGAAAACCTCTTCTCTGACCACAGTGGTCATACCCAGAGTGGGACTCAATGTTCCAGCCTGACCTGAGGGGCTGAGGGGCTCCAATGTGGAAGGAGCCCCGTCCGCCTGGTATCCCGTCCCTCTGTCCGCCTGGTATCCCGTCCCTCTGTCCGCCTGGTATCCCGTCCCTCTGTCCGCCTGGTATCCCGTCCCTCTGTCCGCCTGGCACTCCACCAGGGCCTGTGGCAGACGGTGCTGGATCGTGGGGGTTTCCAACCTGTGCCTGGGTTTCCTGGGAGGGCCCCTGGGGGTCCTCATATGCTTTATTCAATGTTATGGACAAAATATGCAAGACTGCAAACCCTATTCCTGACACCCCACTGTTATCAATGGACAGATTACAATAAACAAATATAAATACACCAAAAACAGTGATCCACAACTGTAGGGATTTGTGGAGCCCTCGAATCCAGAGACTAAAAGCCTCTGGCATAATGGTTTTAAAGATGTGAGTGATTAAAGCTTCACCATGCAAGAGGATTACCCTCGTATGACCCCCGGTTGGCTGAGTAACCAGAGGAGTTGTACTGAGTCCCTGTCAGCCGCCTGCAGTCACTTCCTGAGCAAAAGTGTGTAGAGTCGTAGACCCGCGACAGCTTGGAAGGAGACACGAGGCTGAGAAGAGGAGCCACACTCCAGCCTAGGCCTCAGCAGAACCACTCTCTAAGGGACTGAGCTAGCGGCGCAGGAAAGAAGGCAGTGAGGACTGCTGCCCTCCACAGAATTGTCACTCATCGCTGCTACTCTGTCCTTTAAGACTTCCTTCACTCATGTTTCCTAGCAAACACAATTCTAAGTTCTAGAAAGCAGAATTAGTATTGTTTAAAATGTCATACCATGATGCCTTGTACACTAAGTAGCAAAAGTAAGAATGCTTTACTTGTGGAACTCGTAATACAATTTATTTGCCTAAAGGGGAAAAAGTACCTCCTTTTTGCTCTCCTTATTCTGATCAATCTCAATGTCAATGGGATTATTTCCATTTGCTTCTTCTAGTTCATCCTCACTGAAAGATAAGAAAAAGTTACTGAAAGATAATTTTGTTCCCACAAAAAGCTAAAGGAGTTCATCACCACCAAACCAGTATTACAAGAAATGTTAAAGGGACTTCTTGAAGAACAAGAGGGCGAAGATAAAAATATGAATAATACAATGGCAATAACTACATATCTCTGAGTAATTACTTTAAATGTAAATGGGTTAAATGCTCCAATCGAAAGACATAGGGTGGGGCTGGCCGAGTGGCGCGTTTGTTAAGAGCTGGTTTAGGGATGCCAGTGGCCCCGGTTCGGATCCCACATATGACAGCCAGTGACACTGCCCTCTACAGCTAAGATGGTGAACAACAGCTCCACATGGAGTGGGGCTGCTGTGAGTCCCCGGGGACAGCACAGCTGCAAGCCCCTGCTGCAGTGGGCTGCCATAGGCTACAGTGAGTGGCCGGCCAGTGTGAGCGGCTGGCAGGCCGGTGTTAGCTGCCAAGAACTGCTGTGAATGGCCGTCCAGAGGTTGGCGACCGATCTGCCTCACCCAGGAAGAGCGCAATGATGATACCAACATGGGCCAGTGAAGCAACATCCTCCACAACTAGACTGAAGAACAAAAGGACAGCAACTTGTCTGTTCCCCTCCCCCAATTCCCCAATTTTGAAAAAAAAAATCTTAAAAAAAAAAAAAGACATAGGGTGGCTCAATGGATAAGAAAACAAGACCCAAGTGTCCATCGATAAACAACTGGATAAAAAAGTGGTACAAATATACAATGGAATATTACTCAGCCAAAAAAAGGATGAAAATTTTACTGTTTACAACCAATGGATCTAGAGAATATTATGCCAGATGAAATAAGAGCAAGATAAATACCATATGATTTCACTTACATGTGGAATCTAAAAAACAAACGAACAAACAAAACAGAAACAGACTCATAGATAGATACAGAGAACAAACTGATGGTTGCTAGATGGGAAGGAGAATTAGGGGGTTGAGTGAAAAGGTGAAGGGATTAAGAAATACAAATTGGCAGGTACAAAATAGTCATGGGATGTGAAGTACAGCATAGGGAATAGAACTACGAATGGTGCCCAGGGGGTACTAGACTCATTGGGGAGGTCATTTTGTAAGGTATATAAATGTCTAACCACCATGCTGTATACCTGAAACTAATGTAACACTATATGTCAACCGAAACTGAAAAATTCTTAAAATTTTTAAAATGCCTTAAAAATAAAAGATTATTTTGTTATTGATTTTACTTAATATACAAATATAAGCAATAGATTCAATGACAAATCTAATATTTTTTATTTTTTTAAGATTTTTATTGGGAATTGGCGGAGGGGAACAGTGTTGGGGAATCGGGGAAGGGGAACAGACAAGTTGCCGTCTTTTTGTTCTTCAGTTTAGTTGCGGAGGATGTTGCTTCACTGTTGGTATCGTCATTGCGCTCTTCCCGGATGAGGCAGATTGGTCGCTGGCCTCTGGATGTCGCTCACCGCGGCTACTGGCAGCTCACGTTTGGCTGCCAGCCGCTCACGCTGGCTGTGGACCACTCACTGTAGCCTATGGCAGCCCACTGCAGCAGGGGCTGCAGCCCACACCATCACCGGGGCTCGCACAGCCCAGCTCCAGGTGGAGCTGTTGTTAGCTGTAGAGGGCAGTGTCACTGGCCCTCATGTAGGATCCGAACCGGGGCCGCTGGCATCCCAAAACCAGCGCTTAACCAATGCGCCACTCGGCCGGCCCCTCAATGACAAATCTAATATACAATTAGTATGCTTTCAGATTGTTGAGATTAAAACCATTTTTACAATTCATACAAAAATAGCAACTCCATAGTTTTAGTCTACATGATTTAAAAAAAAAAAAACTTGTGCCGGCCGAGTGGCGCATTGGTTAAGCGCTGGTTTTGGGATGCCAGCAGCCCCGGTTCAGATCCCACATGAGGGCCAGTGACACTGCCCTCTACAGCTAAGATGGTGAACAACAGCTCCACCTGGAGCTGGGCTGCTGTGAGTCCCTGGGACGGTGTAGGCTGCAGCCCCTGCTGTGGTGGGCTGCCATAGGCTACAGTGAGTGGCCGGCAGCCAGCGTGAGCAGCCAGTAGCTGGTGTGAGCTGCCAAGAGCCGCTGTGAGTGGCCGTTCAGAGGCCAGCAACTGATCTGCCTCACCCGAGAAGAGTGCAATGATGATACCAACATGGGCCAGTGAAGCAACGTCCTCCGCAACTAGACTGAAGAACAAAAAGGACAGCAACTTGTCTTTTCCCCATCCTGGATTTGCCAATGCTGTTCCCCTCCCCCACTTTCCCAATAATCTCTTTAAAAACAAACAAACAAAAAAGCTCTGTGATAGGTGGAACCTTCAGTAAAAAAAATGAGAAAACAAAGGCTCACAGAAGTCAAGCAGCCTGGCCCCGTTCGCCCCAGTTAAAACCAGCTGGACAGCATGAGCGGCAGAGTGTTCAGGTCCCACTTGGTCTCCGGAACGCATCCCAGGTGACTGCCCACTGTGCAACCCTTCTCCCCACCCACCTCACAGCCCAGGCAGTAGGAAGTTTGGGCTGAGCAGAGTGTCCAAGAGAAGGAGGCGGCTGGGGCTGAGGGAATTCTGTTACAGGCGAGTCCAATTAGAGGCAAGAACCTCTCAGGCACCACTGCCTCACCACACGCCCCTCCTGTCTGCACCCCACCATGGTAAAGGTGCACACAGAGGTGGGGGCGCAGCGGTCCCCCCTTGGCAGTGATGTGAAGGAACCACCTGGGGTTGGGAGCGCAGGCGTGTCAGCTGATGCTCTAAGCATTTCACACTCAGGATAACAAAGCCTATCTATTTTTTAAATTTAATTCTGATTTTAGCTTAGTAGACTGCATCTGTTTGTAGTAATAAACTTAACTTATAAACAGTAAACTAGATCTAACATATAATGGAAATAAAGATTTTAATTAAAAGTTGCTGCAACACTAAAAACAACTCAATAGGTCTGTCACATTTCTTTGGTTAATAAGCACACTGATTCATCAACACACCCACTGGCATGGATGCTGCACACCTGGAGGGTGCAGATGTGCCAAGGTCAACAGTTTTATAGCATCTTACAGTTGGAAAGAGCCTTGGAGATGTTCTCAGCATCACTCTCATTTTAGAGATGGCCAAGAGATTTGAATTCTCCAGAAGTGATACTCAATTCTCAATTTGTTCCCATATTATTCTCTTCCATTTAAAATCATAAAATATTCTCCTGAGGTGGGGCCAAGTAATGACTAATTTACAAAGTGACATATTACAAAAAGCGTGGAAAATACTATTTTAAAAAGCCACCTATGTTACCAACAACCTAACCCCAAACCATTGTGTCTGTGTGCTGACTTCCGGACTCCAAGCATCTTCGTTTTAGAGCTGAGGAGACAGGGCCTTGGGGAAGGCACCTAATGAACTACAACTCGCCTGTGCGTGCGCAGAGTAGAACCTTGAGCGCAGAGACTAGAACCTACTTCTGGGTGTGGGCACAGCGCATCTCCACTGCGCTGGAGGAAGTGCAAGCCTGGGGAGTGGTGACTAAGGAGCAACCTGCTCACTGAGCGCTCCTTACAACTAGCACTAAGGAGAAACCATGAAATGTTTCTCTCATTGGTATCTTTTTTTTTAAAGATCTTATCGGGGAACCGGGAGAGGGGAATGGTGTTGGGGAATTGGGAAGGGGAACAGACAAGTTGTTCTTCAGTCTTCGTTGTGGAAGGCGCCAGTCACCATCTGGCTTCCCGTCGGCAGCTTGTGGACTCTAAGCTCAAGGTGCTGAGTTCAGTCTTAGTTGCGGGTGGGCGTAGCCACCATCCCATGCGGGAGTTGAACCAGCAGCCTTGTTGTTAAGAGCATATGCCCTAACCACTGAGCCATCCGGACGGCAGCTCAGCTCAAGGTGCCGAGTTCAATCTTTAGTTGCAGGTGGGCGTAGCCCACCACTGAACAGGCAATCTTGTTGTCACACCAGCGGAGCCATCCTGCCGCCTGTTGGAAGCTCAGCGACAGCTCAGCTACGGCGCAGCATCACTGGCCCTGTGGGAATCCACCAGTGGCCCTGTTGCTCAGAGCTCTAAGCTCACTCTTAACCAACTGAGCCACTTGGCCAGCCCTGTACTGGTATGTTTTTTTTTTTTTCTTTTGAGGGCAGTGTCACTGGTCCTCATATGTGGGACCCGAACCAGGGCCGCTGGCTTCCCAAGCCAGCACTTAACCACCGCGCCACTTGGCGGGCCCTATGTACTGGTATCTTTTTAACACATCAAACAAAAACACGTCAAATGAGCTTGTACAAGCTACCAAATACATTTCAACCTAGAAAATAACAGACTCCTTTTTATTCAGAGGAGACGCCCCTCAGGGGCAGGAGAGGCTATTGGGAATAGTCCACTCATTAAAAATGGAAGTCTACTGACTGCCGGAAAAGTGGTGAGAAAATTGCCTGAAGAATAGGCATTCCTACAGCTCAGGAACATTTAGTGCTGAGTTTCTAAGTGAGTTCAGGCTCCAGCAGGCAAGTACTGGGGGAAATCCGGTCACTCTGCTTTCCCTTGGTGTGCCCACCAGCCCTTAGAAACCCCCTCCGTGGTGAGGCAGCCCCCAGGCTACTGACCTTTCCTCCCGCTCGCGCTTCTGTTTGCGGGCATGGCGATCCATCACGCTGGTTTTAGTCCTTGTCTTCTTCCAAGAATAGTAAAATTTCACCAGACTTGCTATGGATTTATCAGGAAGCTAAATATAAAAAAATGAGTTGGTTTAGATTTAAAGCTAACCTTTAAAAATCAAATGTGTTTAGATACACGTAATTAGGATCACTCTCACATTATTTAGAAATGTCCTAAGTCACAGCTCTTTTTCTCCAATAAAGAAAAAATTCATGTAACAACTCTCATCAATATATTTTCAAATCATTGCCGTTTCACTGTAAGTGAAACGTAGCCCATGAAAGATTGTAAAGTCAGGTAAAGATGAAACAGAGTTTTCACACACATAACTTTTGGGTTATTTAGTCCTAATGCAGCTGTGAATAAGCTTTCACAGTAGGAGCCGCTCCATCAAGCAGTGTTCCAGAGTCTGAAATAAGCAAGCTTTTCCCAGGTAAACAGGGCCCCATAATATTTCACCTCATCAAATAGCCATCGAGCATCCTTTCTGTTTGTCTCATCTTCTAGGGAGCCCCAACGGAGGGAGGGGAGAGGAGGGCTGAGTCACAGCCATCAAGCTGGGAGTTGCCAGGAAGCAATCACCTCACTGCTGGACTGCGAAGCCTGGCACCCACCCAGCAGGGGCAGTGAGCTGCTTTTTCTAAAGGAGCTTTACTGAAAATGGGGGTGCTCCTGCTTGGGAGGATGCCCTCCCCTCATGGACACTCCAGAAGAGAGAGGCTGGGGAAAACCACCAATGGTCTTCCCTACTTACCATTTGTTGGATTCTATGAAACGTTTTCCCATGAAAACTAAAGGCTTGCTCAAACAAGACTTTATCTTCCACAGTCCACTCATCTGGGAAGGGGGTAAAGTTGGGCAAATCAGCCAATGATTTTTCAATGTTATGCTTATGCCAAAAGAGCATCCCAAGAGCCTAGAAAAACAGTATCAGTGAGATTTTAGACCAAAGACGTGAATGCGACATTATCATGGAAATAAGGAGGCTGACAAAGAGTGCGTCCCTCTTTACACCCTAATTAATAAACAGCCAGCTCCAATGGACTGACATGCACCCTTCTGTACACTATCGCATTTATCCCACAGGCCAAAGGGGAGAAGGTCCATTACCCTCCCTTTCACTTTAGCACATCCAGGCTTGGAAGTGAGGTGACTGCCGGTGTCCGTACCATTAAGAGTCAGTAAGGGCGAAAGCAGCGTGGCTCTGGACTCCGTGTCCCCAAGGCCATACTCTAATGCCTCTGTACACCAAGGGGAAAACTAATTGATCACAACACTCAAGCCTCTGTGATGCTTTTGCCCCGAAAATGCAAACATAAATTCAGCTCAGAAAGGAAAAAATATACATGAGTGAGAAACAATTAGAAATGAGAAAGATAACTCGGGAATACTTTCCTGAGAAAACATCCTGTATTACAAACCGAAAGTGAAAACTATCATACTTTTGAAGACTAGAATCCTTAAAATTCATAAAAGTATATTTATTGATCACACAATTCTAAACAGAATAAATAATTCATGATTTTCTGGGCAGCTTGGTGAAGTTCATGATTAGGACTGGAAAAGGAGAAGCATCCATTTCTTGCCCTGAAAGATCCTGGAACTCTTATTGTAATTGGCTTTTCTAACAGTTCTACTAGGATAGAAGAGTTAAAAATAAGGCGAAGGATGAAAGAAAGTGTCCAATTCTATATAATCTCAATTACTGGTACCCTCAGTCATGAGGATACATGAGAAATGTTAGTAACTTACAGGCTGTAAAATCTAGATCAATGCCAAGGAAAGCATGAATCCAACTTAAGGTGCTTATTTTAAAAATAGTAATTAGAAATAAGGCTGAAATAAGATATCACACTCCTGGAGAGAAAAAAAAAATCTCACTAATAGGCTCTAAACAATTTCAAAAAGAAAGCCTTAGTCAAATTTTACAACCTGAAAGTGATTCAAGACAATTAATATTAAAATGCTATAGATCTGAGTGTGACAACATGAGTCAGGACAAAAACATCACACAACCAGAAAAGTGACAAATCACACATTCATATAAGGAAGTTCCAGCACCTTAGAGCTGTGCTGACCTCAACACTGCAGACCTGCTGAAATACACAGATGCCTTTCGCATGAAAGGGTCCTCTCTCATTTCAGGCAGGGACGAGGGGACCAGAACCTTGAATGTATGATACTGCTAGGAGCCACCAAAAAAGCTGCTGATGCGGAAACACCGCTACTCTACACACAGAACAAAACAAATGTAACAGGTTTGCTCTAAAATCCCACGTTCAACAACAAAAGAAAACCATGTCATACCTGTTCCATGTTGTACCCGTGCTTCTCTTTGGCAATGGCGATGTATTCGTCCACTGAAAAATAAGACAGGAGGCCAGTGACCACACTGAGGGCAGAGCAGTCTGCCGGCACTAGAATGGCACCTCAGGCCCACCACTCAAAGACCAAACGGAAGACAGACAGTAACAAAACATATATGATATGAGCCCACTATGGATCTCACATATATAAATCCCACAGAGAAATAACTGAAAAGATACTCAAATATTAACAGTGCTTATCTCTGGCTGGCAAGAATATGGTTCTTTTTTTTAAAGATTTTATTGGAGAATTGGGGGAGGGGAAAGCATTAAGGGATCAGGGAAGGGGAACAGACAAGTTGCTGTCCTTTTGTTCTTCAGTCTAGTTGTGGAGGACGTCGCTTCACTCGCCCATGTTGGTATTGTGATCACTGCGCTCTGTCCGGCCATTGGATGGCCGCTCACAGAATCACGAAAGCGCACGCCGGCTGCCGGCCAGCCCAACAGCCTATGCCGTCGTGGGCGACTCACGGCAGCCCAGCTCCGAGTCGAACTGTTGTTCACCATCTTAGCTGTAGAGGGCTCAGCGTCACTGGCCCTCATGTGGGATCCGAACTGGGGACCTGCTGCTCAGAGCTGGCGTCCCAAGCCAACTCCTAACCAACACGCCACTCAGCTGGTTCCTGGCTCTTTTTTTTTAAAACTTGGTTCTACTTAAATTTTCTATGATAAACAAGTATTTTATTGGTACTCTGAAAGATAATTATTTAGAAATATAAAATATTAAATTGGGGTTCATTTTTAATCTAAGCCCAGGTTGAAGAACAAGCAACCTACTGTTCTGTTTTAAAAAAATCTAAGGGGCTGGCCAAGTGGCTTGGTTGATTAAGAGCGCAAGCTCTGAGTAACAGGGTAGGGTCACTGGTTCCATTCCCACATGGGCCACTGAGCTGCACCCGAATGAGCTGCTGCTGAGCTGCCAACAGGTGGCAGGATGGCTCAGCTGGTGAGAGCACGTGCTCCTAACAACAGGGTTGCCGATAGGACTACTGCATGGGATGGTGGGCTACGTCCATCCATAACTAAGATTGAACATGGCACCTTGAGCTGAGCGGCCCTGAGCTGCTGATGGATGGCCATATGGCTCAATGGTTAGAGCGTGTACTCTTAGCAACAAGGTTTCCAGTTCAACTCCCACATGGGATGGTGGGCTATGCCCACCTGCAACTAAGATTGAACACAGCACCTTGAGCTGAGCAGCTGTGAGCTGCTGACAGACAGCTAGATGGTGACTGGACTTAGAGCTGAGCTAGCTTAGCCCTCCACAACTAAGACTGAAGGACAACAACTTGGCTGTTCCCCTTCCCCAATTTCCCAACACTGCTCCCCTTCCCCAATTCCCCAATAAAATCTTTAAAAAAAGAAAAAAAAAATCTAAGATAAATGACATGAGCCAATGTCTGGTAATTGCTTTCGAATTCCAACCCAAAGTGGCAAGTGCCAGCTTCAAGTACTAAGGAAACACCAAGGAAAGCTGACTGACTCAACCTTTAGGAGAATTGGCTATCTATGAAGGTGATCGTACTTTCACTCTATATGTTTAGTCTTTTTTCCAAAACAATAACAGACTATTAATTGACAGCACTTCTTATATTCATGTATGATTTTTCTTTATAAATTACAAAAATAACACATACTCAAAAATAAAAAAATCAAACAGCAAAGAATTGTATAAAACAAACAGTAAAGTTCCCACTAGTCCCTGTTCCCTCTACCCCTCCAGACCTCACTCCCCAAGTGAGATGACAATTTAGGGCTGAGAAAACAGGCTCCAAGGGGCTCACTTGCCCAGTTACAGGCAGTCCACACAAGAAGCCCAGAGAAGTCAGAGCCTCTCAGTCTCAGTATGCTGTTCAGGCAAGCCACAACCACCCTTCCGAATCGTGGTGTAACTGACAACTGATTTAGGAAAAAGAAATCCATTTTGAAAGTAATTCAAACTCTTTTATTAGCAAATCCTAATACTAAGGGAAATTTTTTCCACTGATAAAAAGTCACCATAGTTCAAACAGTAACTACACATGTACAACTCAATATTAATTTCAATACTAAGACATTCATTTTCTATTTCCTTTTTTTTTTTTTTTAAATTGGGGAACCGGGGGAGGGGAACAGACAAGTTGCTGTCCTTTTGTTCTTCAGTCTAGTTGTGGAGGATGTTGCTTCACTGGTCCATGTTGGTATCGTCATTGCGCTCTTCCCGGATGAGGCAGATCGGTTGCCAGCCTCTGGCTGGCCGCTCACCGCGGCTATTGGCAGTTCACGCTGGCTGCCAGCCGC
Source organism: Aselliscus stoliczkanus (assembly GCA_033961575.1). Classification (NCBI taxonomy): domain Eukaryota; kingdom Metazoa; phylum Chordata; class Mammalia; order Chiroptera; family Hipposideridae; genus Aselliscus; species Aselliscus stoliczkanus. The sequence goes on along the minus strand of CM066732.1, from coordinate 159,545,213 downwards.
TCACTGTAGCCTATGGCAGCCCACTGCAGCAGGGGCTGCAGCCTACACCATCCCCGGGACTCACCACAGTCTAGTTCCAGGTGGAGCTGTTGTTAGCTGTAGAGGGCAGTGTCACTGGCCCTCATATGTGGGATCCGAACTGGGGCCGCTGGCATCCCAAGCCAGCTCTTAACCAATGCGCCACTCGGCTGGCCCTCTATTTCCCTTTTTTAACATTTCCTTACAAACTGACTGGTTACTTCACTCAGAATGTAGTAAAATTCCAGTTTACACGAGAGTTGGTGAATGACATACTAAATGACCTTAGTTTTGTGACCTTAGTTTGTTACAAAAGTCAAAACCGGTCATTTTTAAAAATGGGGAGGAGGGCTGGCCGAGTGGCGCATTGGTTAAGAGCTGGATTGGGACGCCAGCAGCCCCTGTTGGGATCCCACATATAAGGGCCACTGACACTGCCCTCTGGAGGGGGGCTGCGTGAGTCCCCGCGATGGTGGAGGCCGCAGCCCCTGCTGCAGTGGGCTGCTATAAGCTACAGTGAGTGGCGGGCAGCCAGCATGAGCTGCGGGCAGCTGGAGTGAGCTGCCGATAGCCACTGTGAACAGCCATCCAGAGGCCGGCAACCAATCTGCCTCACCCGGGAAGAGCGCAATGACGATACCAACATGGGCCAGTGAAGCAACGTCCTCCGCAACTAGACTGAAGGACAAAAGGACAGCAACTTGTCTGTTCCTCTTCCCCGATTCCCCAACGCTGTTCCCCTCCCCCAATTCCCCAATAAAATCTTTAAACAAAAAAAAATGGGGGAGGAAATTATTCCAAAGTGTTTCCCTTGCTTATTACTTCACAACAGGGTGGATTATGCCAAACATGAAAAAAATGCTCTAAGGTTTTAAAAAGCTCATATGAGGCGAGGTGGTGTCTGCTGAGAGGTTCGGGTGTGGCACTTACCCTCCACCGGGCCTAGATGCCAAGGGCAGCACGTGAGACCCCAGAGTGGTGGTGGTGGGGGTGGTGGACTGTGGGCCAGGCAATCAAAGCTACTAGATGACAAGAGTGTTCAAGTCAAGAACAGGTAAGGGGAAGAGAGAAAAACAATCTAGAATGAACTGAGGGTCAGCCCTGGAGAAGGTCTGCTTTGAAGGTTTCTTCTTTAAATAAATATTTGGTGACCGAACAGTAAATGAACCTCAAACTTCTGTTATCCAACGTCAGACCTGAGCCGAGTAAGGAAAGTGTGATGTGTGCAGTCACCAGTCGGTCATATGCTGTCTAAGCAAATAAACACACAGGCTGCCTGCACACTGCTGCCAGGCAGCCTGGCCAGACCACCGTTGGGCAGGGCAGGCGGCCTCTGTGTGAATGGGTTCACCGCATCAGTAAGGGTCCACTAAGCCTGTCCCTGCTGTCATCAATCGGGTTTACACATGTTTTAGATTTGCTTGGAGACCACCGTAAGGGCTCAAAACTAAAGTAGAGGAAAAAAGCCCTCTATCACGGCTCCTTAATCGAAGTCACTTGGAATGTCCCCCAGGTGCCTTGAAGGTGTGATGAAATAAGTTAATATCTGGGGAGGTCGGCAACTTGTATAAGAATTCCCATCTAATACCCACTAGCAAAAATACAATTTTTAATTCCTTTCATTGTTTCCAATGTCCAACAAGGATCAGACAAACATTTGCTGAATGAATGCTGGGGTGTTGTGCTATGTACAATGCAAACACTTGAGGTTTTTTCTAGCAAGTATAAAGGCAGCAAAGGTTAAGTACAGGTTAAAAAAGACTCAGATTCAATCCCGGTGTGTTCGTTCTCTGGTGTTTTCCCTCCCAGCCTCCCTGTCTCCCTCTCCCCCCATCCCCTCCTCAACCCCCTCCCCGTCTCCCTCTCCCACCCCCTCCCCTAACTCTGAAAGCCACAGCACAATAGGACTGGTCTGTCTCTCTCCTCCATAGAAGGTTTGGGACCAGTCGGTTCACAGTGCAGACTGCCATTTGTACAAATAAAGAGGGCTGTCCACAGACTTTGTCTCGTCCTGCCCTCCTACTCTATATCGTCCTGAACTCTTGTTCCCTTTAATAATCAGAGGGATGTAGCTTTACTTTGGTTTTTGGAATCTCCAATGCCTTCCTTCACCTATCTTCCTATTTCTTTATAGGGCATGATGGTAGGACATGATGAAAATGGAAAGTGTGCATTTTTCAAAACCTCCCACATGGTTTCCTTAAGCAAAAATAAGCTTTCAATCTAAGAAAATCAAATCCACTCCCAAGTACCCTCAAGAAAACCAAGACAACCAGATGCTTGGCCTGGTGGATAAAAGATGAAACAGGGAGGGGAGTGAGAGATACAAGCTACCCGAGACAAAGCATTCCAAAACAAAGAAAACAGCCATCCTCGGGGACTTTTCTAATACTTTCTTATCTCTGGCAACAACCATCTTGATTTTGCCTGTGAAAGATGAAAAGTTAACCATAGTCAGTCCCATCTGGGGGTGAGGAGCCACGCAGACCAGAGTTAGCAAGTAAGACATGATCAGACAACCAGCAAAATCTCTGTGGCTTCAGGAAATGCCAGGCCGTTTCCATGGGTTGGGCCTTTGTCCCCACCAGCCCTCCCCAACGCACAGGTGACAGTCCCAGGGAGCCATGTGGATGCGAGAAGAAGCAGGGATGTCTTGGGCAGCTTTGCTGATCTCCTAATCTGTCCGTCAGAAGCAGGAGAATCAGTCACTGACTGAGGTGTACTATGCTTTAAAATTAACCTATCGTTGCATAATGCAGGATTTCTTAAGAACTTGAAAATTCCTACAGAAACAACCAAGGAGAATTATCGGACCTTAAATCATGATTGATAAATATATGCATCACCCTGACTCTTTAAAAAAAATACACAGACTGTACAAACCACTGGCTTTTTTGACAAGCACCATTGCCATTACAGGTGAGTGAGTTATGCTTGGAGGTAACATCACTTAAAGGTAGAGTGCATGTGAGATTCATCAAAACATTTACAGGGTCGGCCAAGTGGCGCGTTGGTTATGAGCTGGCTTGGGATGTCAGCAGCCCCGGTTCGGATCCCACATATCAGGACGAGTGACACTGCCCTCCACAGCTAAGATGTTGAACAACAGCTCCACCTGGAGCTGGGCTGTGTGAGCCCCTGCAACGGTGTAGGCTGCAGCCCCTGCTGCAGTGGGCTGCCATAGGCTACAGTGAGTGGCCGGCAGCCAGCGTGAGTGGCCGGCAGCCAGCGTGAGCTGCCAATTGCCACGGTGAGCGACTATCCAGAGGCCGGCGACCGATCTGCCTCACCCGGGAAGAGCGCAATGATGATACCAACATGGGCCAGTGAAACAATGTCCTCCACAACTAGACTGAAGAACAAAAAGACAGCAATTTGTCTGTTCCCCTTCCCTGGTTCCCCAACGCTGTTCCCCTCCCCCAATTCCCCAATAAAATCTTTAAAAAAAAAAATTTACAAAATTCCTAATCAGACATTTACTGAGAAACTCTTACTATGTACACACACTATCAAACAGCAGGCAAAAGGAAAATGAACTGATTTCCTGCAGTAGCTTGAAATAACACACAGGTAACAGAAGAGAACATAAATACATAAAATAATAGTATAGATGTAGGATAATATGGGAATGCAAAATCATCAGTAAATAATGATAATAAAGATGATGATAAACCAAGAAAAGCTTCCTAAAGATGCAACAGTTACACTGATTACTAAGAGTACCTAACATTTAAGAGCTTATTTGGGATGTGGAATATAGGGTGGGGATGGAGTCAATGGAATTGTAATAGTTATGTATGCCATCGGGAGTGGCGGGGCTGGGGAAGGGGGGAGTCACTTTGTAAGGGGTGAAAAAAATAACTATTTCATTGCTTTGTACATCTGTAACTAATAATAATTATAATAATAACAAAAAAGTTTTTTTTTAAAAAAGAACTTACTATGTGCCACTGGTCTAAACTCTTTACAAGGATTATCTTTTTAATCCTCTCCAATAATTCTATTATCACTCTAATTCACACAGGAAGAAACAAAGTCTCAGAGAAGTTAGGTAATTTGGCCAGGGTCACACAGCTGCTAAAGAGCCAAAACAGCACTTACATAAACTCAGAGTGTCTGACTCCGGGACCATGGCGTTGAACCTCTGCACACTATCCTGTCTCTTAGGGAGGTGGAGGGAGAAGGGCGCCTCCGATAAGAACAGTGTCCATGGTCCAGAGAACTGAGCAAGGCTAATGAACCACCTATCCAGCCTGAATGGAGTTAAGGAACTAGAGCTGTGGTTGGTGAAGGGAGTGATGGGACTTGACGGTGACAGACACAGTTGCCTTGTGCTAGGCTTCATTTGTTTCTATGGTGAAGCTTTAAACTGATGAGCTCCCTACCCTTAGTCCTCAAATTCAACTGCCAAAAGGGGGACGAATGCACAAGAAACTTGCCACTGTAACCTTAACTCACCCATCCCTCCCCCTAGAGACTGCAGAGAGTCAGGACACCTTGTGAGCTTGCACATTCTATGCCCAGCAAGAGGCTGACACCATAGGTGGGTTGAGGACAAGGCACTAGCCTTAATACAGCTTTTAAAAAATGCTTCAGTATCCTAACATTTGCAGTAGCATTAGTACTGCAAAGGAAACATGGCACCAATTTCCCTCTCGCAACTCAAACTGAGCATGCCAAAATCTTCTTCAAGAATATAATAACAATATCGTGGGAGCTCCTTTTATTATTAAAATATGTTATCCCCGTAACTCATTGAGAATCAAAACGAGCTTAAATCATTTAGGTAAAGCAATTATGCCACCTGGTGGGCACACTTATCACTACACTCTCGATCCCTCTATCTTCAGGGGCGAAAAGAGGGCACAAGAAACCAAATGAACCAAGATAGGCGACGCCAGTATATAATATAATGAACCAGTGCTTCCTAGTAATAAAATACATTTTTTTATGAAAATGCTATTAAAATAGTTTTGTTAAAATCCCATTTTATACAAAAGCTCCCCCTACCCTCTGACACCCCAGTAACTACTACAAAATCCAACCTGGTCTCAGGCAGTCTGAACAAGTGGAAATAAGCAATATGGGTACCCTACCAAGCCACACACATTTCAGTGCAGCTTCTGGCTTCTATTCCTACCTAACCCACACCTCTACACCCCTCTCCATTCAGTGTCAGCTTGCGTGACTTTGGGTACCCCGCCGCTCTGTGCCTCAGTTTCCCTGTTAGGGTTAGAGTGGATGGACCATTGTGATCTTACCAGTGTCTTCCAGCTAGCACTGTATGAGTAACTTTTAAAACATTTTAATGTTGGGCCGGCCGAGTGGCGCGGTGGTTAAGCGCTGGATTGGGACACCAGAGGCCCCGGTTCGGGTCCCACATGTGACAGCCAGTGACACTGCCCTCAAAATAAACCCAAAAACAAAACATTTTAATGTTAACTTAAACTCTGTGTGTTGCATTTCAAGAATTTTCTGATTATCCGCAACTAGACTGAAGAAGCAAAAGACAGAAACTTGTCTGTTCCCCTTCCCCGATTCCCAAACGCTGTTCCCCTCATCCAATTCCTCAATAAAATCTTAAAAAAAAAAAAAAAAAAAAAAAAAAAAAGAATTTTCTGATTAAAAAAGGATCAGAGCCTTCATCCCCCTACCCCCACTCCAGTGTGCATACATCTGAAGAGCCTTCAGAAAGGCAGATGGGGAACCTGTATTTGTAAAACGGATCATCTCTAGAATGACATCTAGTTGTGACTAAACGGTTAACAACCTTTCTCCTTCGGAATGCCCAAAGCCTATGGCAAAGGATAACGTCAGCGAAGTGCCACAGTATCCCCTTGTTTCGTCCACATCACGTCAACCTCCTTGATGACTGAGCCCCTTGGCAGGCAGCTGTGTACGCACTCAAAATCGTTTCGTTTGCTCTCATACATGTTTAGCTTTGTGCAACAGGAGCTGAAGAAAGGAACCATGCTCAACACAAGGTCTGCATCTCCCTTAACTAAAGGTGACATGTCCCTGATAGGAAGGGGGAGAGGCTGACTGTTGACGCCCCCACAACCTCACAGCAGAAGACAGCAGAAAGAGCCCTGCACATGGGTCAAAGTCCTGGTTTCTATCAGGACCTTGCAGGCTGAAGCCATCTCTCCTCAGCCATAAAACAAGAATACGATAAAGATTTCCTGCTTCAATCCTTCAGAGTTAGCAGAGGAGTTGAAATATACAAAGTATTATTAAAATTAATTCCTTCATAAACATTTGTGACATTTGACTAAAGGAAAGGGGTATCAATGCTTTAGAACCACAGAGTTAGTTCACGAGACCAAACCGGTGCTTGAGTTGTATTAGAACTGTGCTTGAATCCAGAAACCCCAGCCCTGACTGAAGAGACCCATTAATGGACTTCTTCCAAATCCCGGCTCCTGGTCCGCCTGTTTTGTGTATGTATGTATGTATGTACATAGATGTGCGTTTATGTTGTACATATGTATATGTGTGCATGGATGTATACGTGTAGGTTCATAAAGTACTATGTGCAGAGAGAAAAGCACACATACAAATGGGCACAGCTTGGTGAATTTTCAGAAAATGAAAAACTTAGATCAAGGAAAGAATCAAGTGTGCTCTACATGATTTGGTTGGTTTTCATAATGCTCCCACGTAAGTATGATGGGCCAGTTTGAGAATCAGTGAATGAGACCACAGTCAAGAGCGCTGATAACATTCCCCATTTTAATGGGATAAAAATCATCTCAACAAACAAAATTTTAAGATTACGGTATCAAAAAGATTGTGACAATATCAAAACCACAGAAACAAGAAAAAACGGGCTTTGAGGTTTGTGAATTTGTGAGTTGTGAATTTCAATCGTGCTAACAAAAATTTCCTTTCAGTGACTAAGGTGGTTCTTTTTTAAATTACGGGTTTCAAGTCCACCTCCGCTAGGGGGTGGTCAGAAGAAGGATTTCACACTCTGCAAATCCTAGACTCCTTAGGTCTTGCCTACAAACCTCGCTTCATAGACATGTGTCCTTTAACCCTGCTTCTTCACGCTATGTATGCCCAATGGTCCCTCCCCCAGTGCAGTCCATCTGCACACACGGGCACAGGAAAGAGGGGTCCTAATGAGATTCGAGTGGCCAGGGGAGGCCAGGTTACAGGAAGTGCATGGGGATATGACAAGGCTCTTCCCCGCCACAAATTTCACACAAGTCACTTCCCCTCTGAGGGTCCCGGTTTCTTTAGCTCTGAAAATGGAAGCTAAACGGCCCAGCAGCATGGTGAGAATGGGGGGCAAGGGAGCACACTCGCCCCCCACCCCCATAATGGTTGGATTGTAAGTCCTACTATTTTCAATGCCTGAATCTTGTTGGTGGTGGTGTCTTCATCAAGTAAAGACATCTGACCTTTCAAAGTAGGCTGCAAAAGAGCGATGTTTCATAATAAACTAGTATGTTTTACATTTAATTATTCCCCACTGATTCAACAAATCTTTCAGCCCTACTGTGTGCCCAGTGCTGCTTACATAGCCATGATTAAAACAGTCTCTGCCTTCACAGAACTCAAAGTCTGGCTGATTAATTACACAAATAATTAATTCCAAACTGTCAATTGGTACCAGAGAAAAAGGACTATGGATGCACTTAACTGGGAAACTTAATCTGCAGAACCAAGGAACTTTCTTTTCTACTGGAAAAGGACACTATAAATTTCTGCTTACTCATATGTTATAGTAGGGAGAAATTAAAACCTATAAATGTTCAAGAATAGGGACATGGTTAAATAAATGACGCTATATGATGGGGTATTATTCAGGATCAAAACTAGGTTTAATTTTGAATCACAGGAAAATTAAAGTTGAAAATCTATTATATAGAGTATGATCCATGTGTGCTTAAAAATCAGAGTGCACGCATGAAAAGACATGAAAGCAATTTTTTTTTTTTTTTTTTTTAGCTGAGCCATCCTGCCACCTGTTGGCATCTCAGCAGCAGCTCAGCTTGGGCTGGGCATCGAACTGCTGTTGCTCAGCAAAAGCAAAATTTTAATAGTGGTTATATCCATGTGTTGAGGTGAATAGATACTGAATAGATGCTGAATAGACACACTCTTGCCATATTTTTAATAAAAAAAAAGCTTATGTATCTATGTAATTTCTTTTCTGCACCATTTGAAAATATCATACATTATGGCCCATACTCATATTAAATACTCAGCATATGTTTTCTAAAAGTAGGTACGTATATTCTCTTACGTAGCCACAGAACAGTACATCTAACATTGAAACAATTATTGGTGTCCGTATTTCAATCTGGCCAACTGAGCCAAAAACATGCTTTATATTTGCTGAAGAATCTTAAAAGTAAATACCAGTTATCTCATCCTTATAGGCATCAATATGCATCTTTTAAAAAATGTAGATTAGGGCTGGCCGAGTGGCTCAGTTGGTTAAGAGCTCGCTCAAGAGTGCGAGCTGAGCTCTGAGCAACAGTGGTTCGATGCCAGCCCGAGCTGAGTTACCGTTGAGTTGCCAACAGGTGGCAGGATGGCTCAGCCAAAAAAAAAAAAAAATGTGGATGTATGTTTTACAGAACCACAATGCCATTATCACACCTAACAAAAATAGCAAATTCCTTGGTATAAGATACAATATTATACTCATTGGATCACCTGAAATGTAGAACTCCAACAATATCAATTACTGAAGAGGACATGGAGCACATCAATTCTGCATAAACCAGTCCGACCACTTTGGGAAATAATTTGGCATTGATGGCTCAGAGCTCAATGTCTACATCCCCAGTGGATATCGAGAAACAGGCTAAAGACTGTTCCCAGAAGTAATAGCTATAATAGTAACAAAAAAACGAAACCAATGTCCATGAGAACAGAAAGGATAAACAAATTATAACAAAATGAAAATTTTTAAGTTTAAAAGGATGAAGATAAGACTCACTGATAGGATTAAAGGGTGAAGTAATCCTTGATTTTGATGGAGGAGGGCTTGACTACTGTGTAAATTTTAGCTCTGTCTTTTCTAGAAAGTCTCGCACATTTTAGCTAACTCTAGAGTACTTAAATGAGAATGAAATGATAAAAACAATTTTCACACAGTAAAAAACATCATTTTAGGGCCAGCCGAGTGGCGCATTGGATAAGAGCTGGTTTTGGGATGCCAGCAGCCTCAGTTCAGATCCCACATGGGGGTCAATGACACTGCCCTCTACAGCTAACAACAGCTCCACCTGGAGCTGGGCTGTGCAAGCCCTGGCGATAGTGTAGGCTGCAGCCCCTGCTGCAGTGGGCTGCCACAGGATACAGTGAGTGGCCGGCAGCCAGCGTGAGCTGCCAATAGCCACGGTGAGTGACCATCCAGAGGCCGGCGACCAATCTGCCTCATCCGGGAAGAGCGCAATGACGATACCAACATGGGCCAGTGAAGCAACATCCTCCCCAACTAGACTGAAGAACAAAAAGACAGCAACTTGTCTGTTCCCCTCCCCCAATTCCCCAATAAAATCTTTAAAAAAAACAAAACAAAAAACATCATTTTAATGACAAGCTTCAAGCACTTTAATAGCCATTTACTTGTAAAAAGCTGAAAATCAAGGCCACTATTAGCTTCTCCTATCCCCACTCCTGCACACCTGCAGACACAGTGCTAACAGGTGAGAGTCTGAAGTATACTTTTCCTCTTGGACGGTGAGCTGCGCTGGATGGGGAGTAGGCTATCCCTCTGGTATTCTTCCAGTGCCTGGCATATACACAGCCTCTCAAATATTTAATGAGTAAAAATGAATGGTCGCCACAAGGCGAGTGGCGAAGAAAGAAATGTCGGAGGAGCCCAAATGGCCCACGCTGCAGAACGAACAGCCTGAAAACCTGTATTTGCCAAGCTCCACGCAGGAGTGTCCACACCCCCATCATTTTCTCACCCATGGACAAGTATTTATGGAACTGCCTCCACATGCCCACAGGATGACAGAGAACTGGACAGACAGACCATGCTCCTCGGTTCATCCATTTTTAGTGGAAAGAGACATAAAGTAAGTATTACCAGGTCAGGTGATGATCAATGGAATGAAGGAAATGAGGCAAGCAGGCAGCGCTGTTCTCTATTTCAGAGCGTGGTCGAAGAAGGCCTCTCTGATGGTGACACAGAAGCAATGACTAGAAGAAGCTGAAGGAGTGCGCCATGTGGACAGCAGGGAAAAGCGTACCCCAAACAAGGAGAGCGGAAAAGGCTCTAGGGAGCGGGTTTTGGATGAGTTCAGGAGGGCAGAACTGGGGTCAGGTCTTGTGATTTATAGTGGACTGGAAAGCCACTGGGATGTTCTGAATAGACACTCCTGCCGTTTACTATATTACATCGCATTTCATACATTTATATGAAAGTCTAGACATTTACGACGTATCCCCGAAATGCTGACACACAACATAATCCTGACACTGTACTGAAGTCAAAGGCACGAACACAGAAACAACTTTTGTGTCTGCTGCAGGTCTAAGGAGGGTTCTTATTCCAAGAAGGCTACACTTATTTTAAAATCTTGAATTTGATTTTGGCTTTTGACACAATTTTAAATTCTGTATATCTATCATGTTGTACGGGTTAACTTTTTCCTTTGCAGTTAATAGTCATCCCGCTTTTAAAAAAAATCATCCAGCTTGACCGTCTTTGGCATTGCTAATGAGTTCCATCTTTGTCTATTTTAACATCGAGACCAGCGTTTCTTAGCACTATACCAGTTTCTCCGCATTTTTATAAAATAACAACAAAACACAACCCAAGGCTTAAATACTGCAAAGAACTGATGATATCTGACCTATAAAACCTACCGCATAAAGGAGGGAGCCCATCTGGTTTACTGATTCCCGGTGGCCACAAGTTACTGTGCCAATTTCGATGCCCGAGACGACTACAGCTGCCTCTAGAAAATGTGCTTCTTCCAGAACCTACCAGGCATGGCTTTAATACGGGCTTCCCTTCTAGCTCCAATTCACCGCTTTCAATCCCTACCTTAAAAAGAAATAAATGAAAAATCCTCCTCAGATTATTCCCTGTCCTAACCTATCCTCTCTGCTCAAACTCCCTCCTAAGACTTCTCCCAGGCCGCGGTTTTATATTACATCTGACTGCGCTGGCTTTGGTAAGCTTTTTTATTTTCCTTCAAACAGTGGAGTGAACCAGACTGCGAATAAGGTCTGGCCTATCCCTACATATATTTCAAAAAGACCAGATTGCCTAGTAAAAACCTTTTGAGGTTTCTTGTTACTGATATTTCTTGTTACATATCCACTTTGTTGGCTAACCTTCAACTGCTTCTCTACACAAAGTCCAAACCTTGAGTGGGTCTGCGTGTAAGTAAATGCAGAAACGGGGTTGGGGGGTGGGGGTGGGGTCCAGAGCAAGTAGCATCCCCAAGGAGAGAAGGCTCCCCTAAAGTCGTAGGTGGGGGCAACCAAGGTGGGCATCTAGGGCACAGACCATGTAGGGTGAGGAGGGAGATCCCAAGGAAGGGCAGCCTGGAGTGGGGTGGGGTGCGTGCCCACAGACGGGAGCAGAGGGAGCATCCATACACACCACGACAGGGACAAGACAGCTGAGCCAACAGGACAAGAAGTCAACTCACAGGAACAGAGTGCCTAATAGACATCTTCGACGGAAATGTCTGGATAAATGATGGACCGTGCGGCTGCACCCAGATCATAACATATCCTGCTTTAAAGGCATGTTCAAGGCCTACCAGACGGCCGGCCAAGTGGCACAGCTGGTTAAGAGCGGGAGCTCTGAGCAACAGGGTTGCTGGTTCAATTCCCACATGGGCCAGTGAGTTGTGCCCGAGCTGAGCTGTCGCTGAGTCGCCAAGACATGGCAGGATGGCTCCGCTGGTAAGAGCACATGTTCCTAACAACAAGGTTGCTGGTTCAACTACTGCATGGGATGGTGGCTGAACCCCCTACCCGCACCCCTTGCAACTAAGACTGAACTTGGCACCTTGAGCTGAGCAGCCCCAAGCTGCCGACGGGCAGCCGGATGGAGACTGAATTTGGAGCTGAGCTAGCTACGCCCTCATTTTCTTTTTAGTACTGAATAATATTCCAATGTCTGGATGGACCACAGTTTGTTTATCTCTTCACCAACTGAAGGGCACCTTGATGGCTTCCAAGTTTTGGCAATTATGAATAAATTACTGTAAACATCTGTGTGCAGGATTTTATGTAGACATTAAGTTTTGTGAACATGTTTTCAACTCCTTTGGATAAAGACCAAACAGCGGGATTGCTGGATCGTATGGTAAGAATACGTTTAGTTCTGTAAGAAATTGCCAAGCTGTCTTCTGAATTTGCTGCGCCATTTTGCCTCCCCACCAGCAGTGACAGGGAGTTCCTGTGGCTCCACGTCCTCACCAGCATTGGTGTTGTCAGTGTCCTGGGTGTTGGCCACTCTAATAGGTGTATAACTTATCTTCTTTTAAACTAAAAAGTCATATATACACACTAAATAAAATAGTGAAAAATATCCCATGTCTCCCAAGTTAACCACTGTTACGTTTGCTCAGGCGGTTAGAACACAGGCTCATTACACCAAGGATGCCGGTTTGATTCCCACGTGGGCCAAGGAGCTGCACCCTCCACAACTAGATTGAAGAGAACTACTTGACTCAGAGCTGATGGTCCTGGAAAAACACACTGTTCCCCAATAAAATTTCTTTAAAAAAAAGAAAAGAAAAATATAATGTATTTTCCCCTTGACCTAGGAACTAGGGATTTATCCTGAAGAAAAAAGAAGGTTCACTATAGCTTTTTAAAAAAAGAACTGAATGATTTCAAATATCCATCAACAGGAAATTTTGTTTTTTAAAACAATAAAAGACTGAATTATGATATACTCATACTTGTTAGTTAAAAACTTGCTAATTGTAAATGTACTGAGTTAGAAGAAAGTCCCACGTATACTGATAAGAGCAAATTGCTGAACAGCTCCTATTTTGTGTTAAAAGTTTAAATATTTATTAATATATATAAAAATATTAAGAAAAGCATATATATTGTAAGCAACTATAAGAGGGCTTTAACTATCTACATTATACGAGGTCTGACGATTAAGTTTGCGAACTCATCCTAGAAAAAGTGCTCCATACCTCATTGCTGAATATCACTATGGCCACCTTTGAAGTACTCCCCTTGGAAAGCTATGCATGAGCCAGCACCTAGTCCACCCTTCAAAGCAATTTTGGAACTCTTTTTCTGGAATGGCCATCAGAGCTGTCATCATATTCCTCTTGATGCCCTGAATATCATCAAAATGTCTTCCTTTTTTTTGTTTTTTGTTTTTTTGTTTTGTTTTTTAAGATTTTATTGGGGAATTGGTGGAGGGGAACAGCGTTGGGGAATCGGGGAAGGGGAACAGACAAGTTGCCGTCTTCTTGTTCTTCAGTTTAGTTGCGGAGGATGTTGCTTCACTGTTGGTATCGTCATTGCGCTCTTCCCGGATGAGGCAGATCGGTCGCTGGCCTCTGGATGTCGCTCATCGCAGCTATTGGCAGCTCACGCTTGGCTGCCAGCTGCTCACGCTGGCTGCGGGCCACTCACTGTAGCCTATGGCAGCCCACTGCAGCAGGGGCTGCAGCCCACACCATCACCGGGGCTCGCACAGCCCAGCTCCAGGTGGAGCTGTTGTTAGCTGTAGAGGGCAGTGTCACTGGCCCTCATGTGGGATCCGAACCGGGGCCGCTGGCATCCCAAAACCAGCGCTTAACCAATGCCCCACTCGGCCGGCCCCAAAATGTCTTCCTTTTAATATTTCATTTACCTTTGGGTAAAGAAAAAACCCATAGGGGGCCAGATCAGGAGGGTAGGGAGGGTGTCCCAATACAGTTCTTTGTTTACTAGCTAAAAACTCTCTCAAGGACAGTGTTGTGTGAGCTGGTGCATTGTCATGATGCAAGAGCCATGAATTGTTGATGAAAAGTTCAGGTCATCTAACTTTTTCATGCAGTCTTTTCAGCACTTCCAAATAGTAAACTTGGTTAACTGTTTGTCCAGTTGGTACAAATTCATAATGAATAATCCCTCTGATATCACTAAAGGTTAGCAACATCATTGCAAAAGTTTGCAAACTTAATTGTCAGACCATGTACATTCTGTATTGTTTGCAATTATTAAAACAGCATTTAGGGCCGGCCGAGTGGCGCATTGGTTAAGCGCTGGTTTTGGGATGCCAGCGGCCCCGGTTCGGATCCCACATGAGGGCCAGTGACACTGCCCTCTACAGCTAACAACAGCTCCACCTGGAGCTGGGCTGTGCGAGCCCCGGTGATGGTGTGGGCTGCAGCCCCTGCTGCAGTGGGCTGCCATAGGCTGCAGTGAGTGGCTCGCAGCCAGCGTGAGCGGCTGGCAGCCAAGCGTGAGCTGCCAATAGCTGCGATGAGCGACATCCAGAGGCCAGCGACCGATCTGCCTCATCCGGGAAGAGCGCAATGACGATACCAACAGTGAAGCAACATCCTCCGCAACTAAAACTGAAGAACAAGAAGACGGCAACTTGTCTGTTCCCCTTCCCCGATTCCCCAACGCTGTTCCCCTCCACCAATTCCCCAATAAAAAATCTTTAAAAAAAAAAACAAAACAAAAAAAAAACAGCATTTATGTTTATAACCACAAAATAATTTTGCAAACTTGCAGAAACCCGAAGAGGCAGAGCTTTAAACAGCTACTTGAGAAGAAAAACCGACACAGGAAAAGCCAGGGACATCCTTACACCTGGGGGAGATACATGTGTTAGAAATCCATACATGTTCCAAATGTCCTATGTCTACAAATCAGAAACAATGTTGGGCAACCAACACTTTCACAGGCTTTCAAAATGTAGAAGAAAGGCAAGTGGAAAAGGCTTCTTTTTTGCCTACATACTGGGGGAAATGACAGATGGCAAATGGAACAAACTGTGCATTCTTGTATAATTACATTTTTTTTCTTTTTCTTTCTTTTTTTTTTAGCTGAGCCACCCTGCTACCTGTTGGCAGCTCAGCGGCTGCTCAGTTCGGGCTGGGCATCCAACTGCTGTTGCTCAGAGCTCAGCTCACAGTCTTGAGCGAGCTCTTAACCAACTGAGCCACTTGGCCGGCTTCTTATAATTACATTTTAAGGCCTGTGATTAGACTACTAGTCAAGGGATATGATTCCCAGCACTGCACAAATTGGTGCCACCTGAGAGGAACAACACTAACACTAAAGAGGGGTGGGAAAACATCGCGAAACGCTTACATTTTCTCTGATAATGGAATAATGATTGAGCTGTTTCTTTATACTTTTCTGTGTCTTCTGAACGTTCAACAATTTATAGATGATACTTATAGATTGGTTTTTAAAGTTTAAAGTTTTAACCAATACGGGCAGGGCTTACATTAAAACTGCAAATTATTGTAAGGGGTGAAAAAAAAAATATTGCATTGTTTTGTACATCTGTAACTAATAATAATAATAAAATAAAATAAAATAAAAAATGTTTGAGAAGCTCTGTTATAGGTCTTTTTGTTCATTGCATCATTACTGTAATTTAGAAATTGGAAAAAAGCCCATGCATTTACATTATTATATGATTCTAATTCTGTAAAATTGTAGACATATATATGCATAGAAAAAAATAAATAATGTGATAACCTTTGGTAAGATTATAGATTATTTAAATTTTGAATATATCTTTCTTTTCAAAATTTCTATGAATGAAAATTCTTTTATTATTAATATAAGTGGATACATTAGACATACTTTAAAATACAAAGCATACTGATTCTGTGGTAATGAATATGTAGTAAAGTGAATTAGAATAAACTCATTTAGACATTAAAAAAAAAAACACACACACAAAAAAACACTGCAAATTATTTTAGGTTCTACCGTGGTATAAAAGTCTATTAACAGGGCCGGCCAAGTGGCAGGGTGGTTAAGCGCTGGCTTGGGAAGCCAGCGGCCCCAGTACGGGTCCCACATATGAGGGTCAGTGACACCGCCCTCAAAAAAAAAAGAAAGAAAAAGAAAAAAAGAAACAAAAGTCTATTAACAGTGGGCCGGCCGAGTGGCACACTGGTTAAGTTGGTTTGGGACGCCAGCTCTCAGCGGCAGGGCCCCGGTTCAGTCTCACATGGGCCAGTGACGCTGCGCCCTCTACAGCTAAGATGGTGAACAACAGCTCCACCTGGAGCTGCGCTGCTGTGGGTCACCGTTATGGTGTAGGCTGCAGTAAGCTACCATGAGTGGCCAGCAGCCGGCCTGAGCTGCCGTGAGCTGCCACGAGTGGCCGTCCAATGGCCGGTGAGCAACTGCCTCACCCGGGAAGAGCACAATGATTGCAATACCAATATCGGCCAGTGAAGTGATGTCCTCCACAACTAGACTGAAGAACAAAAGGACGGCAACTTCTCTGGTCCACTTCCCTGATTCCCCAATAAAATCTTTAAAAAAAAAAGAAAAAAGAAAAAAAAAAGTCTATTAATTTTTCCTATTCTGCTCTTTTCTACTAGGTCTAGCAAAAATAAGATAACATTAAAATTAAATTCTGACTCCAAAGATGCCAACAGGTAATAAATAGTAGCAAGTGGCACTAATACAATCTCAAGCTGTAATTAATAACAGGATGCTGGCTGAAATGAAGAAGTGACTAAAATTTAATGAACACAATCTGCGATGCATTTAGAGCACGAAGCAACAGAACAGTCAGCAAGCCCATGGAACACCAGCTATAAAATAGGGACAAAAACTTCCCCTGGAGTTACTGTGAAGATTAAATGATATCGGAGCACGCAAAGTATTTTGGTACAGTACTTGGATAAAAGTCTCAACAAATGCTCACTATTCTTAATATTCAGTCCTGAGAACCATAATTTAAGATGGGCATTGTGACCAACTGGAATATATCCAGGAGAACAACAAAGATGAAAAGAGACAGCAAAATCAAACTATCTAGAAACACTTCAGCACTTCCAGTCAAGATGGCAGACTAGGTAAACGCTGTGCTTGCCTCCTCCCACGACCACATCACAATTAGAACTACAGAACAACTATCGCTGAGAATTACCTGAAGTCTAACTGAACACAAGTCCTATAACTAAGGACATACAGAAAAAGCCATGTTGAGACTGCTAGGCGGGGAGACGTGAAACAGGCTGGTTCCACACCCACGGGAGGCAATTAAAAAACGGGAGGAATATTTCAGCCGCAGAGGTCTCCGTTGGGGGAGTGAGGGGTCCCACCCCACACCAGGCCCCCGAGCCCAGGGTTCCAATGCTAGGAAGAGAAGTCCCCATAACTCTGGCTGTGAAAACCAGCGGGGGATTGTGGCTGAGTGAGACAGACGGTGGGTAGAGTCCCAGGCACTCCTGTTAAAAGGGCTGCGCAAACTTCCTCGTTGATGGACTACCTTACTCTGAGCTTCATGCTGGGGCAGAGCAGAGGAGCACAGGCTTTCTCCCAGAGAGAGGTGCTGGCAGGTACCACTATTCCTTTGTGAACCCTCCCCACACCCAGCCTGCAGAAACAGGCGGGTGCCATATCTGAGTCTCCATCAACTTGGCTAACACCATTAGCTCTACCCTGGTGATTCCCTGAGACTCTGCCCCACCAAACTTGCAGGCCCACTGCTTCCAGTGGCGTTTCCGCATGAACAGCTTGTCTTTACTCATGCTGTGGACCTTCCTAAAATCTCTCAAATGTTCCCAAACCCCAAACAAGCAGCAGCTGGCCTCGGTATGCCCTGTACCTCTTGCTGAGTAGCCCCACACCCAGCACGAGCAGCAGCTACCTCAGTTTGCAGCATAGCCTCTTCGAGGCGCCTCTAAGCCCAGCACAAGTGGCAACCATCTGCAGATCACTTTGTAGCTCATACCAAGTAGCCCTGGCTGACCTTGGCCTGCACCAGAGCCCCTCCCAAGAGGTCCCAGAAACAATACACCCAGTGGCCACCTTCAGACCACACCAGAGCACCACCCAACCAACTCCACAAATGACACACCCAAAAGGCAGACTCGACAGGCACCAGGGCCCCACTAAAGTGAATCTGTAGGGTCAGCTCCTGCACAAAAGCTCCTCCATTGGAGTCACAGCCAGTCCTCACAACCAACCAATGCTGTTGGCATGTCAATCCCTCCCATTGACATGCCAACACCAATCAAGGCTCAACTACAACAAGAGGACACACACAGGCGACACAAGGGACACATCCAGCTCAAGTGACCAAGGAGACTCTGCCACCGGGCCCC
This sequence comes from Aselliscus stoliczkanus, assembly GCA_033961575.1. Taxonomy (NCBI): domain Eukaryota; kingdom Metazoa; phylum Chordata; class Mammalia; order Chiroptera; family Hipposideridae; genus Aselliscus; species Aselliscus stoliczkanus. The sequence goes on along the minus strand of CM066732.1, from coordinate 159,526,935 downwards.
ACAGGACATCTACTGCATAAGGCCACTCTGTTAACCAGGAGACATAGCAGGTCTACCTAACATATAGAAGCAACCACAGGGAGGCACACAAAATGAGGAGACAAAGAGACATGTCCCAAATGAAAGATCAGAACAAAGGTCCAGATACAGAACTAAACAAAATGGAGACATGCAGCCTACCAGATGCAGAGTTCAAAACACTGCTTTTAACGATGTTCAGTGATTTCAATGAGAACTTCAACAGAGACAGGAAACATAAAAATGGAGATAGAAAACATAAAAAAGAATTAGTTAGAAATGAAGACTACAATAACTGAAATGAAGAATATACTAAAGGGAATTAACAGTATATTAGATGAAGCAGAGGACCGAATCAGCAATTTGGAGGATAAGGTAAGCACAAAACACCCAACTGAAACAGCAAAAAGAATCCAGAAACTTGAGGATAGTTTTAAGGGGCCTCTGGGACAACATCAAGCATATACCAACATTCGCATCATAGGGATACCAGGAGAAAAGAAAGAGTAAGGAACTGAAAACCTATTTGAAGAAATAATGACAGAAAACTTCCCTAACCTGGCAAAAGAAACAGACATACAAGTCCAGAGGGTCCCAAACAAGAACCCAAACAGGCCCACACCAAGACACATCATAATTAAAATGTCAAAGGTTAAAGACAAAGAGAGGATCTTAAAAGCAGCAAGAGAAAAGCAGTTAGCAACCAAGATTAAATTACTCAGCAAAGCCATCATTTACAATCAAAGGACAGATACAGAACTTTCCAGACAAGAAAAAACTAAAGGAGTCCATCACCAACAAACCAGTATTACAGGAAACTAATGGGACTTCTTTTAAAATAAGAAAAAAAGATTAAAAAATATGAATAATAAAATGGCAATAACTACATAACTATTAACAATTACTTTAAATGTAAATAATTAAATGATCCAATTAAAAGACAGTGTGGCTGAATGGATAAGAAAACAAGACCCTTACATATGCTGCCTACAAGAGACTCATTTCAGATCAAAAGACATCCACAGAATGAAAGCAAAGATGGGGAAAAGATATTTCATGAAAATGGAAATGAAAAATAAAGCTGGAGTAGCAATACTTAGGCCCAGACAAAATAGATTTTAAAACAAAGGCTAGGGCCGGCCGAGTGGCACGGTGGTTAAGAGCTGACTTGGGACGCCAGCAGCCCCGTTCCGATCCCACAGATGAGGGCCAGTGACACTGCTCTCTACAGCTAAGATGGTGAACAACAGCTCCACCTGGAGCTGGGCTGCTGTGAGTTCCCGGGACGGCATAGCTACAGCCCCTGCTGCAGTGGGCTGCCATAGGCTACAGTGAGCGGCCAGCAGCCGGTGTCAGCTGCCAATAACCGCAGTGAGCGGCGGTCCAGAGGCTGACGATCGATCTGCATTATCAGGGAAGGGCACAATGATAATACCAACATGGGCCAGTGAAGCAACGTCCTCAGCAACTAGACTGAAGAACAAAAGGACAGCAACTTGTCTGTTCCCCTTCCCCGGTTCCCCAATGCTGTTCCCCTCCCCCAATACCCCAATAAAAATCTTTTTAAAAAAACAAAGGCTATAACAAAAGACAAAGAAGGACCCAGTAATCCCACTTCTGGGTTTATTGCAGCACTGTTTACAATGGCCAGGATGTGGAGGCAGCCTGGGTGTTCATCGATGGAAGAATGGATAAAGAGGAGGTGGTGCATATATACAATGGAATATTACTCAGCCATAAAAAAGAAAAAAAAAGAAATCTTGCCATTTGCAACAACATGGATGGACCTACAGGGTATCGTGCTGAGTGGAATGTCAGACAGAGAAAGATAAATACCATATGACCTCAGGTCTATGAACAGAATAAATGAACAAACAAAACAAAAAAAGTCATAGAGAAAACATTTTGATGATTGCCAGATTGATAGGAGGTTTGGGGGGAAGGATGAAAAAGGGGAAGGGATTAAGAAGTACACATTGGTTGTTACACAGTAGTCACGGGGATATAAAGTACAGCAGAGGGAATATAGTCAATAATATGGTAATAACTATGTGTAGTGCCCGGTAGGGTCTAGATTTATTGGGGTGATCACTTCTTAAGTTATATAAATGTCTAATTATTACATTATACACCAGAAATTTTTTTGTTTGTTTGTTTTTGTTTTTTGAGGACAGTGTCACTGGCCCTCATATGTGGGACCCGAACTGGGGCCACCAGCTTCCCAAGCCAGCGCTTAACCACCGCGGCACTCGGCCGGCCCAGCCAGAAATTAATATAATATTGTATGTCAGCTGTAATTGAAAAATCAAAATTAAAAACACAGTTGAAACAAGGCCAATTTAACTTGGACAGGGATGGTAGGGGAGGTAGGATGGCTGAACATCCAAACGACTCATACGGAAACACTTATTCAGCAGTGTTCAGGAAAACAAAGCTTTAAAAATTACAGGCAGGCAGATTTTCAGCTCTGTTAGAAAGAACAACATGTTCAAAAAGGGAATTGATTGCTTTTGTAAGTTACTGCAAGTGCTCAAAGGGGGGACCAGGAACTACTTTAAAGGTCCTCCCCAGCACAGGAAAGGCATCAGAAATGCCAACACACTTCCTCCTGCTGTTCTGTTCTGGTCTCTATTATAATCTCATCAAGCAACAGCGTGATGCAGGCAAAATTAAGGTACTCTTCAAATCAGGTTATGCTGAAATAGTTTTATTTTGTTAAATTTATTTTGTTAAAGCATTACTAAGAGTAGTTGAATTGCCCTTGTTCCATGGAGGGTATTCCACCAAAAAAAAAGATCCTTATTGGCCCAAATTAAACATGTTTCTTTAACATATGAACTCTTTGCATCTTAAAATGCTAATTCAGATATTGGCTATACAAGATGAGTATATTTAATGTGCATCATCTCTCTCACACATATTCAGCAGTGGAAATCTGTTAACACCACCTACTGTAACACTGCAAATCACAATTTGGGAAATCCTGCTCCAAGCCTAAGTGTTCCAGCCTTCACTCACAATTGAACAGTCTCCTGAGGAACATTTACCACTGATGGCTTTTTCTGAGCCCTGCCGCATTTTAGAGCATTGGTTGTGAACCTGGTTTTCTTGTCAAAGACCTTGCTAACAATGTGATGTCCTTTTCTCCAGAAAAACACATACACCAAAAACCTCTGCCATGTGATTTCCAAGAGTGCAAAAATCCCCATTAATTCCACACATAGACAATACTGAAAAATTCTCAAAAAGGGGATTTAGTTTTTCTTCTCTCTTTGAAGTTATGAAGGAAAACAAATCTCTGAAAATGGCAAAGACTATGTTAATTTATCGGATAAAATTATTCTTTCATGGTATCATTTGAGCAGAGGGGACAGGAAAGCTGAAAAAGCAAACTGAAAATACCATTAAAATTAGTAATAGCTATAGGATCCCTACCAACCCGCCAAAAAAAAAAAAAAAGTTCAAGGTAGCTCAGAATATTCATCCTAATAAAATTTTAAACACATGAAACAGGTAGTCGATTCCAAAGTTTACTTATAGTTAGGCTGTATTATAATGCCTGTTCCGATAACACGTATCTGCCCACTGTAATCCTTCAAATTAGAAAGCTGTTCAATTCTTCATCGTTATAAATCTATAAATTCCCAGCTTTGAAAGTTATACATTGCATCACAATTTTTTTTCCACTCTGCGATTTTCTTCCTAGTTACTTAAGTATTAGCTTGTACAGCATTTTGAAAAAAGTAGATTATGAAACCACAGGCTACAATTTTTAAATCATTATGACAGGCCACAGTAAAGAAATACATACTTTCAACCTCTTGAAATAATTTATTTTAAAAAATGTAAGATAAAGGTAATATATGTAGGGACTTTTAGCTAAATGCTTATTTAAAACTTTGCATTAAATAAGAAGGTGGAAAATAAAGATGCTCTAAAACTTACGTTTTGCTTCTGATAGAGTCTGATTAGGTGACCAGACCAGCATGCCCAGATTGTCCCGTTCTTGACTGCGTCTTGCTAATTTGGCTTGGCAGACATTAAAAAAAAAAAAAAAACAACAAAAAAAAACCTCTTATTATAATTTAACAGACAGAAGAAGTAATGATTAACAATATCACTCTGGTCTTTTACACCTCCAAACAATATGACGTCACCCACCCTTTACTTGAAATCCGCCCCAATGGAACCTGCACACTTACCATCACAGGGTGAGGGTGGGGGTAGAGGAGGCTCTGAAGTTGGCTGAAACATTTCTACCTCTAAGTCTTTTCCTACTTTACGATTACTTATTTACCAAACAGGTATGTATGAGGTAAGTATAATTATTATTCTCCTTTGTTAGGTGAAGAAACTAAACAGGTCATACAGCTAGAAGGAGGCAGTCAACACTGAATTCAGACAGAATGGCTACAGTGTCCAAGGGTATCAGCAATATACTATGTATGGCACCCTGCTTTCAGACAAGAGACATCCAAGTTGTGACAAGTTGCTCAAAGATTCTTTTAAAATATGAATCCTTTGGGCTGGCCGCGTGGCATGTTGGTTAGGAGTTGGCTTGGGACACCAGCTCTGAGCAGCAGGACCCCGGTTCAGATCCCACATGAGGGCCAGTGACGCTGCGCCCTCTACAGCTTACATGGTGAACAATAGCTTGACCTGGAGCTGGGCTGCTGTGAGTCGCCAGCGACGGTGTAGGCTGCAGTGGGGCAGCAGTGGGCTGCCGTGAGCTTACAGGAGTGGTTGGCAGCCAGTGTGAGCGGCTGGCAGCTGGTGTGAGCTGCCATGAGCCACTGTGAGCGGCCGTCCAGTGGCCGGCGAGCGATCTGCTTCAGCGGGCAAGAGCGTAATTGTAATTGCAACATGGTCCAGTGAAGATACACCTCCACAACTAGACTGAAGAACAAAAGGACAGCAACTTGTCTGTTCCCCTTCCTTGATTCCCCAATGCTGTTCCCTCCCCCCAATTCCCCAATAAAATCTTAAAAAAAAAAAAAAAATCAAGGCAATAAAATATGAATCCTTCCTATGTGTTTTGAATACCTTTACCCTTCTCTGTCAGAGTAACTTTTTACTGACTCAAAAGATTCTTTCAATAACTTTATTAAAGAATAACCATTAAAAAGATTTAATCTGGGACCATCCAAATGGCTCAGTTGGTTAAGAATGAGAGGTCTGTCTGAGCAACAGGGTCACTGGTTCGATTCCCACATGGGCCAATGAGCTGTGCCTGAGCTGAGCAGCTGCTGAGCTGCCAAATGTATCAGCTAGTAAGAGCACAAGCTCCTAACAACAAGGTTGCTGGTTCGACTCCTGCATTGGATGGTGGGCTGCGGCCCCCCGCAACTAAGATTGAACACGGCACTTTGAGCCGAGCTGCCGACGGGCGACGAGGAGTCCGGATGGTGACTGGACTTGGAGCTGAGCTAGCTGCGCCCTCCACAACTAAGATTGAAGGACAACAACTTGGCTGTTCCCCTTCCCCAGTTCCCCAACACTCTTCCCTTTCCCCAATTCCATTTTTTAAAAAATAAAATCTTAAAATAAATAAACAAATAAATAAAATCACCTTGTCCCCTGCTCAGGGAAACACTCTTCAAGCATATTTTTCGTTCTGCCCTGAAACCTCGAATTATTCCTCATTCTGTAATGCATATTGTATCTGCCAACTGTTTGGACTAGAGCAACAATTTACACTTCCATTTTTACATTCCCATTGGCAGTATACGAGGGTTCTAATTTTTCCACATCTTCTCCAACACTTATTATCTGACTTTTTGATTCTAGCCAGTCAGTGTGAAGTGGTGTCTCAGTGTGGTTTTGATCTGCATTTCTCTGATGGCTAAGGATGCTGAGCATATTTGACATGCTTATTACCCATTTGGGTGTGTTCCCTGGAGAAATGTCTATTCAGATCCTTTGCTCACTTGTGGATGGGATTATTTGATTAGAATGAGAATGTAAAATGGTGCGGCCACTTTGGAAAAGTTCCAAAAGCAATTCTTCAAAAGATTAAATATAGGGCCATCCGAGTGGCGCGGAGGTTAAGCGCTGGCTTGGGAAGCCAGCGGCCCCGGTTCGGGTCCCACTTATGAGGGCCAGTGACACTGCCCTCAAAAAAAAAAAAAGAAAAAAAAAAAAGGTTAAATATAGAATTACCATATAACCCAGCAATTTCATTTCTAGGTATTACAGCCCAGAGAAATGAAAACCTATGTCCACAGAAAAACTTGAACACAAATGTTTGCAGCAGCATTATTCATAACAGCCAAAAGGTAGAAACAAGACAAATGTCCAGCAGCTGATGAATACAGTATATGTAGTATAGCCATGTGATGGATTATTTTATTCCATTTATATGACATGTCCAGAATAGAATAGGCAACTCTATAGACACAGAAAGTAGATTAGTGGTTGCCAGAGGGTGTGAGGTGCTTGGGGGAAAACGGGGAATAACTGCTAATGGGTATAGGGTTTCTTTATGGGATGATGAGAATGGTCTGAAACTGCTTATAGTGATGGGTACACAAATGTGTGAATATACTAATATCCACTGAATTGTACAGTTTAAACAAGTGAATTGTACATTTTGTGAATTATATCTCAATAAAGCGGCTATAAAAAAGCAAGTGAGAATACTTGTTTTGTTTTTAGCAGCCTATGTATTTCTTCATGAATAAATGAATTAAAGAGCAAACATACCAGACTATAGATAAGACAAACCACCCGGTAAATTTAAATAGTGGACAATTCCTAGGAAAGAAGTGGCAAACTGGACTGGGAAGAAAAATGGAAGTTGTGGTTTTGCACCACATATTTCCTTATTCTTTAGATCTGTATGCTAAGAACGCACTCAAATAGTACTTATTTTTCGTATAAAGAAAAATATTAAGGAAATTCTTTTAAAACTTGAAGGATCATTTTGTTACCGGCCAACTGAGCAACACCAACCCCCACCACTGAAAAACTTTAATGTTTTCTTTTCTATAGAAATGTTAAGTATAAAAATGTTACGTCTCCTCCCTAGTTCTTTAGTTTCTTAGCTCTTGAGCCTTGATTGCTTTTCAGACCAGTTTGTGAATCTTGGACGGAAGATCCCCCCTTGCTTCTTAATTGATTTGTAAATCAGTTTCTGAATCCTAAACAATAGAAGTCTCCTACCCCTGCTTCAGATAACTAGTTGAAAGCCTGAGACTTCCTAACATCCCCCAGGCCAGGAAGCTAAATGTCAAACCCATTCTGTGTCCAGACAACTGATGCCACCTGAGTGATGGACTGAATAACCACAATTTTCATAAGAACTAACAGATTTTTATTTTTGTCCTCATTCAGGAGCCTTGAGGATACAGGGGATACCCCAACAAGCAAAGAAGCCAACGCGGTCTTCCAGGTGGAGCTTGAGACCCCTTCCTCTCATCTGAGACCAGCTAGGGCGAGAGTTCCGCGAACCCCAATAGGCAGGGACAGCTCTACGCCCCTGCCCAGCAGGAAGCAGATACAGAAGAGACCTCCTGTCCCTCAGCTTCCCATAGAGATTTTATGGGGATCACGTCTCTCAAGGAGAAACTAGGCAGGCAGTTAGAGGCAGGCATTGGGTCTCTGCATTCCTGCACGTCCCACAGAGTGTGGCCGCCTGGGGGACATCCCCTCTCCACCCAAAACTCCCCTTTGTATTGTAATTACCTACCCCTGCAGGAAGAGCAAATGGGGGCAAAATATCCAACTAGATCAGACCAGTCACTCACACCTACACAGGACCTCTTGTTAATCACAGGGGCCAATCAAGTGGTCCTACGCCCAGGAAGAACAGCCCATCCTGGAGAAAAAGGATAAAAACCCCAAGTCCTGGGAGGGAAGCACGGCTGCTACTGCTACTTCTGCTGCTGCTTCTTCCCTTTAAGCCTCACCTTTGCATGTGCCCCCTCCACACTCTTTGGTAATGGGCCCTTGGGCCATCCTCTAGTACTCAGGTCTAGTTTTGCTTCTGGGTGTACTGTCTTTTCTAATAAACTAATTATTTTACTACTTTACTCTGGTATCTCGTTCAATTCTTTGCTCAAGTTGCCAAGGACCTGGACTTTGCGTCGAGGAAGGCCCACTCTCTGACAACAATTTCATAATAATTTTATCTCTTATGTTGCTCTTTTCCTGAAAACAGGAATACCTGTACAAATTACTTACAAACAGTAAACTAAATATATCTTCAGAATTTAAGAACTCTGAGCTCTAATAGGGAAATCCACTATGACGGCAGTAAAGAAAGCAAAATCACACAGTTTTAGTAAATTTGATCTTATTCTCACAAATTTATAGTGTAATTATAGTGAGGTACATTCTCACAGATATAGGGCCTAAAAACGCTTGGGCAACAAACAAGCAACTGTAAAAGCCTGTATTTAGAAAGCAAGGCTATCTCTCCCTTGTGCTCTCCTTGGCCTGGCTGAAGGGAAAATGCACTACCGCTCCCGCAGGCTTAGGCTCTCAGGCAGCCCCAGTAAGATCAACCAATCCGGACGCACACTCAAAGATGACAAAAATGCCAACAAAACACTGTCAGCCACTCTGTAGATACCAGACTTTAGATACAGTAATTAACAAATATGGAATTACAAATACATATGAAATGTTTAAGGAAATTGAAGTTGGAATCACAAAACATGAATAAGCAACAAAACAGCATAGAAAATTACCAGAAAGGTATGAAAAAGAACCAGCCAGTACTTTAAAAATAGAAACCTACAACTGTCCAAACAAAAAACTCAATGGATAAATAAAGCAGCAGGTTAGCTCTTAGTTGAAGAGCTATAAGTTTAAACATTATTCCCAACACCGGGGTAAGATAAAAAAAATATAAAAGTTAAAGAATTATGGAGGATGGAAAAAGTAAGATAAACCTGTCTAACCAGGGTCCCCAAAAAAGAATAGAGATTTGAGGAGTCAATATTTGATGCAATAAAACTTAATAATTTTACAGATGTGAGGAAACACATGAATCCACAGACACAGGAAGTATGTCCACTGAGCAGATGAATAAAAAGAAAACCACACATAGGTCCGTTACGGAAAAACTGAAGGATGCTAGAAAAAAAGATGTCTTAACAGTCTGAGATAATTTCTTATGAAGTTGGGCTTAAAACTATCTTATTACCTAGCAATTCAACCCCTTACATTTACTCAAGAAAAATGAAATGTTTATCGACAAAAATAATGTTAATAGCAGCCTTATTCATAATAGGTAAAAACTGGAAACAATCCAAGTGTCCATCATTGGGAGAATGAAGAAACAAAAGGAGGTATATTCATACAAAGGAATGCTACACAGAAATAAAAAGGAACAAATTGCTGATACAAGCAACAATGTGGATTAATATCAAAAACAAAACAAAGAGGGGGGAAAAAAACAAAACCAGATACTAAAGAGTACATATTGCATGATTCTACTAACATAAAATCCAAGAACAGTAAAACCTATTATGTGGATTATGGGGCAGGAGAGAAGGGGTGCTAACTGGAAAGGGGTACAGAGCGCTATCTAGGGGGATGGAAATGTTCTTTACTTTGAGGTGGCAGCTGCATAGGTAGATACAACTGTCAAACCTCACTCAACACTTAAGATCTGTACATTTTATTACATGTTAATTATATCTTTAAAAAATACCTTTACTGTAAAGGTTGGCATAAATTTTAAAAGCTTAAAATACAAATCACCTACAAATAAATGACAGACTGAGTAGAATTCCCAAATAGCAATAGAAGCCAAAGATAGTAGAACAATATCTTTAAAGTGCTGAGAGGAAATCTTAGAATGTATCCTGTACAGCTCTCAGGAACATGGGCAAAATAAAAATGTTTTCACAATAACAAAAGCTTTGGGTGATTTTAAATACACTAAAGAATATGCTCAGGGGGCCAGCCGAGGGGCGCAGTGGTTAAGAGCTGGCTTGGGACGCCAGCAGTCCCAGTTCGGATCCCACATATGAAGGCCAGTGACACTGCCCTTTACAGCTAACAACAGCTCCACCTGGAGCTGGGCTGCGAGCCCCTGTGACGGTGTAGGCTGCAGCCCCTGCTGCAGTGGGCTGCCATGGGCTACAGTGAGTGGCCGACAGCCAACGTGAGCAGCTGGCAGCCAGTGTAAGCTGCCAAGAGCTGCTGTGAGCAACCATCCAGAGGCCAGCGACCGATCTGCCTCATCCGGGAAGAGCACAATGTCGATACCAACATGGGCCAGTGAAGCAACGTCCTCCACAACTAGACTGAAGAACAAAAGCACAGCAACTTGTCTGTTCCCTTTCCCCGGGTCCCCACTGCTGTTCCCCTCCCCCAATTCCCCAAGAAATCTTTAAAAAAAAGAATACGCTCAGGGACAACAACAAAAATCCCGAAAGGAAGGTTGCTATGCAAAAAAGAAATGGCAGGTAAACAAGATTTTGTAAATGCTGCCTATAAAAAATAATAGTCATGTCCAAACAAAGGAGTTGTGAAAAAGAACAGACCTAAATTCTGGACAATAACAACATGTAACTCAGGGGTAGTAGTAGATCATAGCTAAAACGTTTCAAGTTTAAAAATTAACTTTGGATGTTAAATTAGGTGTATACAGCTGAATTTCAAGCATAGCTACTAAAAAGTATATATAAATTTCCAAACCAGTAGAAGGCAGAAAAATGAAAGACTCCTTAATAAACAAAACCACAACAAAAAAACTTAAGAGTGGAATAAAACAAAGTAAAATGACAAGACAAGTATACTTTTATATGGACCTAACAAAGAAGTCTCAAAATAAACATGGCAAAAATTGATGGAAAAATAAGACGTTGACAAAAACATCATCATACCGAGATTAATACATCTGTCTGTTGACAGTCCAAACAAAAATTAAAAGATCTAAACAAAAACAAGTTTTATTTACTGGACGTACTTTCAAGGCTGCATCTAATAAGAGTATGAACATTCTTCTCAAGCAAACTTACAAAATGTTTACAAAACTGACCATGTATGAGGCCATAAAGCAATTCTAAGCACATTTCAAAGAATAGGAAGTATATACAGAGGGTGCCAACAAAATGTATACACATTTTAAGAAAGGAAAACTGTACTGAAATTGTAATACTCAGTATATACCGATAATAAAAGACGAATGGCAAGTCACGTTTGACTTCTGCAATTACAGAAGGTGCTCCAAGTGGTTCCCATCAGAGTCCAGACACTTCCGATGACAGTGAACTACGCTTGAGCAACATGGACCGAAGTGTCCACTTGTATCCATTTTTTGGCCGCCTCCGGCTCACTGCACAATCTAACAATAATGCAATTGAAAGCTAAACCATAAACCGCCATACATTCAGAAATGACAAAATATTATTAAATTATCCTGGGTCAAAGAAGAAATTCTGGCCAAAAAGTTAAAATTACTTAAAATCGAAAGACTACAAACTTATGAGAATCAATGGAAGAGGTTACGCTTACCAAAAAATTATAGTTATAAATGCTTATAATAAATTATCCTAAGCATCCAAAGCTTGAAGACATGGAAAGAACAAAGAATAAATCCAAGGAAAGACGGAAGGCACACAAAAAGAGCAGAAATTAATTAAACAAACAGAACACTGATTAACAAAGCCAAAGCTGGTCTCTTGAAAAACCTAATAAAATAGACTAATCTTTGCAGAATTTGATAAAGAAAAATAAGAAAAGGTATACATAATTTTAGGAATCAAAAAGTAGATATAATTCCAGATCCATTGGAAATTAAAGATTACATATTATAAACATGCCTAAATTTGAGAGTTTAGGCAAAGGGATTGTTTTTGTATCTGGTTATATATATGCACTCCACTCTTCTCTTGCAGTGGTTGGCAGTACTAGGAGCAACTGTTAAAAAGGAACAGCCCAAACTCCTCATACGTATTAACCCGTCTAATCCTTACACACCCATGAACTGAGACAAGTACTACCATCCCCAGGTTATTGTAAGTGAAGAGACAGACACAGAAAGGTGAAATGACTGGCATAAAGACACACTGCAGCTCCCTAAGCAAGGTAAATCAGGCCACTGTGTACAGTGGCCAAGGTGAGGTGCCTAGATGGCTTTACATGGCATTGAAAAACAACAATGTGACTGGAAAGGAAAGAACGTTACCATCAGCCAGCCAGTGGCCATGAGCACGCAGGACATCTGCCCCACACCCTGAAAAACGCTCTGTTTTAAGTCTGCAGACTGGAGGAGGAGGGGTTGGTCTACCACTCAGGGTCAACACTAGGCGGGGATGACTTGGGCCTGAACAATAAGGGGAAGATAAGAAAGAGGATGGCCAAATGGATACACACAGAGAAGAGCAAGGAGAAAGGCCAGCCAGAACTGAAACGGGGTGTCACTTCCCTCCAACTATGCTTTTCTAGCTGCAATCATACAGGATAACCTTGCCATTTTCGGATACGCATATAATTAAAGGTTTTAGCAACACATGTCTTGTTTTCCACAGTCCTTACTCATAAATGTTTTCCTCTTACCAGAAGCTTAATGAACAAGTATGAAAACAGCAGTGATAGTATAATAGGCTATGAATCCAATGCTACCTTCTAGGCTCAAGTTCCTGATAAGAAACTGAAGTTTAAAAGCTGTAACCCTCTATGTAGAGTGCTCTAGTCATTATAACCATCCTAACATACTATATCTCCATAGTATCAGACCATCTTAATTTTCAACTGGATCTCATAAATAAGATGGTTGTTTCATTTGCTTGAGAAGTTAAATTCTATCTCTGTATGGCTGTCACTGTCATACTGATACCTCCATTAAAAAAAAAAAAACAACCCACAAGGAATTCCAAATACGAAGTAGGATAGACTACTCATGGGTGGTAATCAAGAAAGGAACCAAGGAATAAAGCTTTAAAAACTGATAAATTATGGGCTGGCCAAGTGGCACGGTGGTTAAGAGCTAGCTTGGGATACCAGCGGCCCAGGGTTCGGATCCCACATATGAGGGCCAGTGACGCTGCCCTTTTAAAAAAAAAAAACAAAAAAAAATGATAAATTCTTATTATTAAATGTACCAACTAGCTACCCACACTGTCACTATATCCTGAGAAGCTACGCATCCATAAATTTAACCTTATGTTATCATTTTGTGATAAAAATGTTGTGAAAAAAATCATTTTGTAACTCTAAAATTTGGGGCTTCTGATTTGGGACATTCAGAAAGAAATGGAGGTCAATCTAAAGAACAACAGCATAATATTATTTCTGCTGTTATAACGAACACACATCTTACTACGTACCAGGCACTGTGTACTCTTTCACGCATTACTCACTCAATCTTCCCAATAACCCTATGAAGTTGGTACTGTCACTATCCCCATTTTAAAGATGAGAAAACTAAGGCATAGAGAGAGAAAGTAACTCGCCCACATCACACCTATGAGCAGTGGAACTGAGGGTCAGACCTGAGCACTAGATTTCAGGGCCCGTTATGTTAACGGTATGTACACTGTCCACTGTTTAGAGATACCATAAATTATCAGAAGTCTAAAAACAGATCAAAAGCCAGAGTAGACATAAAGACATGTTTCGTCTTCATAATATTATCCCATTAAGTATTTTAACACTTAAAAGGCTTAAGGATTTTCAAATGACAGCTCTCTGTCCTCCATAAAACAAAGAAATCAGAAGCAATTTTGGTGTTTGAATACTTGTATCATCGTACAATCAAAGTATATACTTCTTTGTCTGGTTCTCGCTCCTTTGGGCTCTCCTTTTTTAAACGCTACAAGTTTATGTTGGAATAACTAAGTGCATAGTTTTTCAACTACCAGCTCTCTGGAATGAAAATCTGTAATACAACATAGGAATATTATAAAGCCAGTACAAGGCCGGCTGAATGGAGCAGTGGTTAAGCACTGGCTTGGGGCGCCAGCGGCCCTGGTTAGGGTCCCACATGAGGGCCAGTGACACTGCCCTCTTAAAAAAATGAATAAATAAAGCCCTTAGAAAACTTCATGCAAGTTCTCTGGTGAAAACACTAGCGACGGACCTGCAGGTAACAAGGGGGTGACTCGCCCTTCCCAGCTGCCCCGCAGAGGAAGGCGGAGGGGGCCTGGTAAGTTCAATCAGAAACCTAACAAACTCCACATCGGTCAGCTGGTGAAAACAGCATAACCGTGGTTAGTCATCTTGACAGGATGTGCCCCAATTATAGCCACCAACGCCCCGAGGGATCCCTGCAGGTCATCTTGGTCTCCTCCTCATCCATCTCCCACCAGTCCCTCAACCCCAATCACTAAACCCCCTCAGCTTTGCTCACTGCCTTGAGGCCAAGCTAATCAAGATGCAGCACAAAGCCCTATCACAACTCAGATCTAACCACTTCCGATATTTAAAACCCTTCTAGAGACAGGCCCTAACTCCCACTCCTTCATGGGACTGTGCATAGGGACTTCCTGCAAAGGAGGACCTTACGGGGCCAGTCGAGTGGCTCAGCTGGTTAAGAGCGCGAGCTCTGAGCAACAGGGTCACCAGTTCAATTCCCACGTGGGCCAGTGAGCTGTGCCTGAGCTGAGCTGCCAGCAGGTGGCAGGATGGCTCAGCTGGTGAGAGCACCTGCTCCTGACAACAAGGCTGCTGGCTGGACTCCAGCATGGGATGGGGGGGCTCCGCCCCTCCCCCCGGAAACGAAGCTTGAACACAGCACCTTGAGCGGCAGCGGTCGGGCAGCCAGATGGCGGATGGCGAATGGCGACTGGACTTGGAGCCGAGCTGGCTGCGCCCTCCACAACCAAGACTGAAGGACAACAACTTGGCTGCTCCCCTTCCCCAGTTTCCCAACACTGTTCCCCTTCCCCAATTCTCCAATAAAATCTTTTTAAAAAAATTAAAAAAGAGGGCACTGTGGAAGGCTACGCATGGGAAGATGAACATTACAGTGGAGACACCCGACCAGTGAGGCCTCAGCCAGGTGGTGCGAGGCCCCGCCCACAGGGATGAAGTCCTGCCGACAGTCTACGCCCTCGGAGGACGTGATGCGAGTGGCACTGCACCTCTCTGGGCTTCCTCCCCAACCCTCATCCTAATCACTAAAACAAATCAGGCAAGTCCCACATGAAGAACACTTTACAAAAGTCCTGACCAGTACTCCTCAAACTGCTGATGTCATCAAAAACAAGGAAAGTCTGAAACTGTCACAACCAGGAGGAGCCTAATGAAACATGGCAACTAAATGTAATGTGGTATCTTGGCTGGGATCCTGGAACAGGAAAAGGGCATTAAGTAAAAACTAAGGGAATCTGAATACATTATTATGGCTTCCAGTAATAATAATGACTCAATACTGGTTCATTAATTATAACTAATGTAAGACATTAATAAGAGGGAAACGGTGTGGTACACTATATGGGCATTGTCTGTACTATATTTGTAACTTCTACAAATCTACAACTATTCTAAAATAAGAAGTTAACTTGGGGAAAAACCCTTCCACAGCTTCCCCATTGTCTCTGACAGAAAACCCATGGCATTCCGAGGCCCCATGCAACCTGCCAGCCTATCTTTCTAACCTTATGTACCCTTCTCACAACTCATCTGTCTTCCCTGTGATAATTCCATTGCTGTGCCATTTTACTTTCCCACGTCTTTCCCTCGGCCACTTCCTTGTCACTGCAATGCTCCCCCCCCCATCTTTTCCTACCAGCTAACTCCTCCTCATCCGTCAAGAGAGCCCAAGGGCCACCACCTTTGGGAAGTCGGCTAACTCTCCCAGGCCAGGTTAGCAGGCCACCCGGCTTCAATACTTCCATAACCGTGAGGCCCATCGTCCATCCAGCTTAGACTCTTATCATTAATGGTCTGAATAAAAACACCTGCTGTTGTGGAAAGAGCCATGCTTTGCAAGTAAGACTCAGTTATTACTGGTAGTACTATAACCCCCCCTTATTCATGGGGATACGGTCCAAGACCCCCATGGATGCCTGAAACTGTGGATAGTACCGAGCCCTCTACACACTATGCTTTACCCTACATATATAGACCTAGGATACAGATTAGCTTATAAATTAGGCACAGTAAGATTAACAATAATAACTAATAAAATAGAACAGTTATAACAATACAGTGTGATAAAAGTTATGTGAATGTGCAGTGTCTCTGTGTGGTGCATCTCCCTTTTGCTCTGATAACCAATCTGACCGAGATGGTTGCTAAGTGACTGACGAGTGGGGAGCATATACACTGTGAAGATGCTGGAAAGAGGGGTGATTCTCATCCCAGCGGGACAGACCACAACGGAGCAAGATTTTATCATGCTATTCAGAATGGCACACAATTTAAAATTTATGAATTATTTCTGGAATTTTCCATTTAATATGTTTGCACCAGTCGACCATGGGTAACTGAAACTGTGGAAAGTGAACCCATGGATGGGGGGGGAGACTGTAATTATTATTAGTAATTATTATTAGTAAGACCTAATTATAATACACAAAACAACCTTACAAGATAAGAGCTGTTCTACTTTGCTTGAAAAGAGGGTGTAAGTGACTTGTGCTAGAGCATATCACTGCCCAGGATCTGGGCTCGTATCTGTGACTGAACTCTTGCTGGGCCTGAATCCCATCTTAGCTACACGGCCACTGAGTGTTACGAACTTAGTTTCACCGACCTCCGTTGAAAATGGGGAGGATAATGTCTACCTTGTGCCCAGGTTTCTGTGAGGGTCAGAAAGGGCACATAGTAAGTACCTGGTACATACTTAATAACAATAAATAATAGCAACTATTCTCTTCTGTCTCCCCTGCTAGATTAAGGTTCTTCAGACCCTGTATCTTCACTGTCTGGCACATGGTAGTTGCTTCATAAAAGCTGAGTAAAGTAACATGCACAAAGTAACAAGTTGGGTGGCCAATTAATGGAAAGTTTTAGAAAGGGAGTAACACACTATTGTTGCCTTTCTTTCAGGGCAGCTGGCCAGACTGACAGGTGTTAACACCAAGTAGGTCAGGCAGCAACTCCCGCAGTCTGGCCTCTGGAACGCAGCCCTCCCCTCGCTTCACACTGGCGCTCCACCCTCTGCGGGCATGGGCCCTATCCCTACAGGGAGGCCATTTCAAACATACTGTGATGCTCAGTATTCCAAGTTGACAATACTGGGCACAGGACTGGTTACATCTCTGTCCAATAACCTAAGCCCAGTCAATGCCTGACATATGCCTTTTCCTGATTCCCAAAGAAGGAAGTCCGATTCTCATCAAATGCTGCTAAGGTAACTCTGTCTACACCAGAAACTGGACTTGTGTGCCCAGTCTCTAACTATAAACACCTTATTTTCTCTCATTCTCCATGGCCTACAGGTGTCTTGAACTCAGAATTAGTCATCTCTAGAGAAAACACACTTTCCTTCCACGTTATCAATTTAACACACTCATCATTTAACACCAATGTAATATCACCCCATATCCTCAAACCCAAAAACAGGGACAAAATACTTCAGAGACCAAATAACTTCATAGTGGAATGTTTTATGCTCTAGAAGAAGAAATGTTCATTCTTTCAGTGGAATAAAAAACAGCACTCTGAGTGAGATTTTTAAAAGCCTACATAATTATTACTAACTTTTTCATAACGTCTCCAAATTTGATGATTTTATTAGAGTCCTACCTCCACAATGTCTTTTTTTTTTCTTTTTTTTTTTGAGGGCAGTGTCACTGGCCCTCGTATGTGGGACCCAAACCGGGGCCGCTGGCGTCCCAGGCCGGCGCTTAACCACCGCGCCACTCGGCCGGCCCTCCACAAACTCTTACAGTGCTTTATCCCTTTGAAAATGGCAACACATTGGGAACAACTCAAATGTCCAACAAGAGGCATGCAAAGTTTGGTACCGCTCTACAGTGGAAATTATGCATACGTGACCAGAAGCTGTGGAAGGAAGCATGTGCCATGGCCGGTGGAAACGTGTGTGAAGGGCCTATCAATGAGTGAAGTCCACAGGCTCCCGGCATCAACAGCCCACTGAGGTCCTGGAGACTCTTCCAGAACCATCCACTATAACACTGCATGTCCACTGGAATTACGTTTCCGTAAACATACCCACATACACTGTACTAAAATCCTGATGTGGCCAGCTGCTTACCTGGCTCGCCGGCAGGTGCACCTCCCCTGTGCTCACCTCTTATGAAGAGCTCCTACTGCCCTGGAGGCTCTCTCCACTGCGCTTTCCCAAAGCTTAACACCTCACAATGATTACGACATTGACGACATTTTTCTGAATTCTCTTCCCTCTGAAGTCTTATGAGGTTAAGGGATGCTAAGTATAAAACCACTGACAGTTTAATGAAAGAAGAAATAAATGTTCATTCTTTCAGTGGAATAAAAAACAGCACTCTGGGTGAGATTTTAAAAAACCTACATAATTATTACTAACTTTTTCATAACTAATCCAAATTTGTGAGGATTTTATTAGAGTCCTACCTCCACAATCTCTTTTATAGTGCTTTATCCTTTGAAAATGTTTGCACACTCCTGGTCCCACACAATCTGACAAGTATACACCAGACATTATTTCTGACTATAATGACATCAACCTAATCAGACCCAAGAGAAATGTAAAAGCTCTTTGCACCCAAAAGTTAATGATCTAAAACAAGCTAAGTCCCAGACAGCACAGAACCAAATTAACAACAAGACTCGACATGGTGAATTAGAACAGGGATCAGGGAACGCCTCTCTTTTTGATACATAATGATATGCAAACAATTTAATAATCGATTTTTCTAGGGTACCATTTCATTCCTGTAAGCGATGATCTTCCACTGTACACATAGTCTGAAGCTACAACTATGACTACTCTAATTCAAAAAGCAACACCTAAGGGCTGGCCGAGTGGCTCAGTTGGTTAAGAGCTCACTCAAGAGTGCGAGCTGAGCTCTGAGCAACGGCGGTTCGATGCCCAGCCCGGGCTGAGCTGCCGCTGAGCTGCCAGCAGGTGGCAGGAGGGCCCAGTTAAAAAAAAAAAAAAGCAACACCTATACAAAAATATACCACAGCATAGCCCAGAAGAGCTCAGTAATATGGCAATATACAATTTTACCAGTTGTTTTCTTTTAAAACCAAATCTGAACTAATTTATGATTGTTTATATGTTATAAATTATATGCTTATAATTTATACAAGTCATATCATATTAAAGAAACATCTATCCTTAATATTATACTTAAGAATGAAAATTACCATACAACCTCTCATAAACATACTAACCTGGTGGTATGACACATTAACAACAGCGGAAAATCTAATGCTGCCAACTTCCTTAATTATTTTCATTTTCATAATTTTTTATTTTTCAATTACAGCTTTTTCTTGTCTGGGAAGTTCTTTATCTGTCTTTGAATGTTAAATTTAGATAGCTGTGCTGGGTGGACTAATGTTGGTTGTAGGTCCCTGTTTTTTTTTGTTTGTTTGTTTGTTTTTAAAGATTTTATTGGGAAATTGGGGGAGGGGAACAGCGTTGGGGAACAGTCAAGTTGCTGTCTTTTTGTTCTTCAGTCTAGTCTGCGGAGGATGTTGCTTCACTGGCCCATGTTGGTATCGTCATTGCGCTCTTCCCGGATGAGGCAGATTGGTCGCCGGCCTCTGGACAGCTGCTCACCGCGGCTATTGGCAACTCACGCTGGCTGCCGGCCACTCACTGTAGCCTATGGCAGCCCACTGCAGCAGGGGCTGCAGCCAACACCGTTGCCAGCGCTCACACAGCCCAGCTCCAGGTGGAGCTGCTGTTAGCTGTAGAGGGCCCTCTATGTGGGATCCAAACAGGGGCCACTGGCATCCCAAAACTAGCTCTTAACCAATGAGCCACTTGGTCGGTCCGGTCCCTGTTTTTCATCATTTTCAATATTTCCTGCCAATCCATTGTGGCCTGCAAAGTTCCTGTTGAGAAATCGGCTGACAGTATTATGGGAGCTCCCATGTAGGTAAATAACTGCTTTTCTCTTGCTACTTTTAAGATTCTCTCTTTGTCTTTAACCTTTGACACTTAATTATAATGTGTCTTGGTGTGCGCCTGTTTGGGTTCATCTTGTTTGGGACTCCCTGTATTTCCTGGGCTTCTATGTCTATTTCCTTCACCAGGTTAGAGAAGTTTTCCTATTTCTTCAAATAGGTTTTCAGTTCTTTGCTCTCTCATTTCCTTCTGATACCCCTATGATGCAAATGTTGGTATGCTTGATGTTGTCTCAGAGGCCCCTTAAACTATCCTCATGTTTTTGGATTCTTTTTTCTTTTTGCTGTTCTGATTGGGTGTTTTCTGCTACCTTATCTTCTGAAATCACTGATTCAATCCTGTTTCATCTAATCAACTGTTGATTCCCTCTACTTTTTTTTTTTTTTTTTTTTGAGGGCAGTGTCTCTGGCCCTCATATGTGGGACCGAACCAGGGCCACTGGCTTCCCAAGCCAGCGCTTAACTACCACGCCACTCGGCCGGCCCATAAAGAATTCATAAGTTTTATTTATTTATTTGTTTATTTTTTTGAGGGCAGTGTCACTGGCCCTCATATGTGGGACCTGAACCGGGGCCGCTGGCTTCCCAAACCAGCGCTTAACCACTGCACCACTCAGCCGGCCCCTGATTCCCTCTACTCTTCATTTCAGTTATTTTATTCTTCATTTCTGGCTAGTTCTTTTTTATGGTTTCTATCTCCATTCTTATTTTTCCCCATCTCTTTATGGACGTGTGACACAGAGCACTGTCATGATGGAGAATGATTCACGGCACACTTAAAACACACCTTCTCTGAACTGTAGCTCACACCCGTCTGACTGCACCAAACAAGGTGAAACTTGTCACACACTGTTAGTAAGGTATGACGCACCACTTCCCATATTGAAGATCCTTGCCTTTCCATTGGATGGCACTCGGCAGCAGCATTCAGTGTATTTTGTGGTCACAAAGGAAAGGCTCCATGTTACACATCGCTTCTGGTACAGCAATTTCTGTCAAATAAAAACACTATGGGAGACCGGCCGAGTGGCACGGTGGTTGGGAGCTGGCTTGAGGCACCAGCGGCCCCGGTTTGGATCCAACATGTTAAGGCCAGTGACACTGCCCTCTAAAAAAAAAAAAAAACAAAAACAAAACAAAACAAAACAAAACAAAACACTATGGGGCTGGCTGAGTGGCACTGTGGTTAAACGCTGGCTTCTGAAGCCAGGGGCCCTGGTTCGGGTCCCACATATGACGGCCAGTGACACTGATCTCAAAAAAAAAAACCAAAAACACTGTGGTGTGTCCTCATCCACCATATTCACTGGATCTGGCACCGTGCAACTTCTGGCTCTTCTCCAAAGTCAAAATAACCATGAAATGTAAATGTTCTGAATCGATTCAGGACATCGAGGCGGCCACGACAGCGCAACTAGAGACACTCATGAAAGAGGACGCCCAGAACTGCTTCAGAAAGTGGCCAGAACGATGGGATAAGTGTGTTCGAAGCGAGGGGGAGTATTTTGAGGGGGATTAATGGCAATGTGTCTTTTGCTGTAATAAATTTTTAAAAATTTAAACATGCACCATAGTGTTTGATCACACCTCATAACCCACTAAAATTAACTGGTTAAATAGATGGGCTCAGAACTCAAAGTATCACAAATTAGAATTCCAGGTCTGCCACTTACAAAGTTTAAGACACTGGAAAAGTTCCTTAGAAGGAAACTTTTATTTTCTTATCTGTTAAAGGTGGTTTAAAGAATCTCTATCTCACAGTGAAAGAATTAAATGAGATAACATATATAAAGTGCTTACTTAACACTTTGTAATCAGGCATTTGAGCTATATGACAAGTTTACTCGTTTCCCGCAAAAAATGTGTTAATGCCTTGCCACATACCATACAGCACTCTACCCACCAAATAATCAATTACTGTTATTATGAAAGCCAGTGTTTGGAGTAAGATAATAAATAAATAAATAAATTAATTAATTAAAAACAACTGAACATAACTTTATGCTTCTTGGCTATGGCTCTCCTGTATTCACAAACGATATTGATCTAGGCCATAAGTGGCCTGATCAGGTTGCAACAGCATCCTTATCAAACTTTCTGCCTTCTCTCCTTGACTCTAAATTCAAATCTATTTCATAAACAACAGCAAGATATATCTCCCCTGTACTGTCCACGTAATGCCACTTCACAGTACCTTATTAGAACTTCTCCAAAATTCTCCAAAATGAAAGCTCAGAAACTGACTCAGAATATTAGTTAAACAGAATTTCCTAGATGGAATTTGCTAATTTAATCTAGAAACCTGCAGTGTCTTGCCCAAGGTGATACAGTGTCGAGGCTAACGTTTTAATGCAGGCTCCCATCCCAATTCCAGCCCAGAGTTCTCTTGACCACACTTGATTACATTCAGCCCAGATATTCCTTGTTTAAGAAATAAGCATGATTCCTTGTCCTGGTACTCTGCGGCACTTTACAGGAATTTCCTGGTAAAACAAGGTGAATTTTTTTTACTGTTGTTAATACCTTATCTGCCACCAGAATAGCCAATATAAAAATGGAAGACTTTAGGCCCTAATGATTCAGTTACCCAGATATTTATAAATGCTGATATAGTCTATAGATATATTTGTTTTGATAATGGAGCTCTCATAATTTTTTCCAACAAAAGAAGCCTACTTATTCATATGCAAATAGCTAAGTTCAATAATTTAGCCAAATATTTATGGAGCGCCTATGTAAAGTGTTTCTTTTTAAAATCAAATAAAAAGCCCAGGGCCAGCCAAGTGGTGCGGTGGTTAAGCGCTGCCTTGGAAAGCCAGCAGCCCTGGTTCGGGTCCCACATATGAGGGCCAATGACACTGCCCTAAAAAAAAAAAAAAAAAAAAAAAGCCCAATGAGCCAACCGAAAAATGGGCAAAGAAGCTATTTCGTAGAAAAAGCAGCTTGCCTACAGCATTTCAAATAATTGGTGTAAATTTTCCCTTCCTCCAGGAGGTGGCGCTTAACTCCCCACACCTGAGTATGCGCTGAACTTAGTAACTTGATTCCAAAGAATACAGCAGGAAAGGGGGTGGGGGTATCTTTACAGTAAAGAAACCTGGAAACTTTACCTTCGCCATGTAATCAAGAGTAACATCACCAGTGACAAGTCATGATGATAGCATGAACACCCCCACGCCAGTATGAGATGTAAAGGGCACTTCACCCCTGTAGGGGTCCTTCCCCAAACCCCTAATCCCAGTCTAATCAAAAGAAAAAGGTCAGATAAATTGAGGGATATACTACACTCCTCAAAACTCTCAAGGAAAGACTGAGAGATTGGCATAGACAGAGGACACAGGGAACAGGACAATTAAATGAAATGTGGTGCCATGGATTGGATTCTGGAACAAAAAAACATATCAGTGGGCAAATGAGTAAACTCTGAATGAAGTGTGCGGCTTAGTTAAGGGTAATGTACCAAGTGGCTTCTCATTTTGAGAATGTGACAGCGTGGAATGGGGACAACTGGACGAGCAGTCTGTGACCTGTGGCGTACAGGAAAGGCAGGAGGGCTAACGAGAGCCACTCTGTTTCTGAGACAGTTAGCATTCTAAAAACTCCCAGAATTAGAGTATAAACACAGAAAAACAGGGCCGGCCGAGTGGCACAGTGGTTAAGCGCTGGCTTGGGAAGCCAGCGGCCCCGGGTTTGGGTCCCACATATGAGGGCAAGTGACACTGCCCTCAAAAAAAAGAAAGAAAAAAAAAGAAACATAGAAAAAAACGTTACAACTACAGTTTCGGCTCACTTTTTGAAAAGAAAGGTCACTCATCAGAAAGAAGGGCAGCCTTGCACGGGTCAGAGAAGCAATGAACGGAAAGTTCCCTACTTTAAATTTACCCTTAATTATCAGATCTTGTGGGCAAACATGTAATCTTGAAAATCCCAATAAATAAACCAACATTTATAATATCCAAAAGGATGGATAAGACTGGAAGTTTTGTTTTATACATCAGGTAGTTTTCTAAGCTGGTGATAGACTTTCTAATGACATACCATTATGAAGTTCTTTTAATCTTCAAAGGCCATTCACTAAAATCCTACAACACCTATTATAGCAATCTTCCTCTGAAACAAAGACAACTTCACTAGAAAAGTTCATATAAATTAGCTGCAAGTGGAAGGAAATCAGTCTTAGATTACGATGAAAATACTAGGGTTTGAACACACCTAACAAAAAGCCCATAGGCCTATGCCTTAAACACAAGGACATAAAGTCACCTCAGAGGACGCACTGTAAGAACAATCCAAGTGGGAACCCAAAATCCAGATGCTAGGCACTTACTGCCACAATGATGAGGAACACTTTGCAAAGATAGCTTCAAAAACCTTTTACAAGGGCTGGCCAAGTGGCTCAGTTGGTTAAGAGCTCGCTCAAGAGTGCGAGCTGAGCTCTGAGCAACAGCAATTCGATGCCCAGCCTGAGTTGAGCTGCCACTGTGGTTAAGCACTGGTTTGGGAAGCCAGCGGCCCTGGTTCGGTCCCACATGTGAGGGCCAATGACACTGTCCTCAAAAAAAAAAAACAACAACAACAAGTAGCAATGGGCCAGCCGAATGGCATGTTGGTTAGGAGTTGGCTTGGGATGCCCAGCTCTGAGCAGCGGGGCCCCAGTTCGGATCCCACATGGGCCAGTGATGCTGCACCGTCTACATATAAGATGGTGAACAACAGCTCAACCTGGAGCTGGGCTGCCGTGAGTCGCCAGCAGCAGTGTAAGCTGTAGCCCCTGCTGCAGGGGGGCTGCCGTGAACTGCCATGAGCGGCCTTCCAGAGACCGGCGACTGATCTACCTCATCCGGGAAGAGCGCAATAATGGTACCAACATGGGCCAGTGAAGCAATGTCCTCCGCAACTAGATGGAAGAACAAAAGGACAACAACTTGTCTGTTCCCCTTCCCCGATGCCCCAACACTGTTCCCCTCCCCCAATTCCCCAATGCATTTCCCCCAACAAAATCTTTCAAAAATTAAAAAAATAAGGGCCGGCCGAGTGGTGCATACAGTAAGAGCTGGTTTTCGAATGCCAGCGGCCCCCACCCCCCATTCGGATCCCACATATGAGGGCCAGTGACACTGCCCTCTACAGCTAACAACAGCTCCACCTGGAGCTGGGCTGGGCGAGCCCCGGTGATGGTGTGGGCTGCAGCCGCTGCTGCAGTGGGCTGCCATAGGCTACAGTGAGTGGCCGGCAGCCAGCGTGAGCGGCTGGCAGCCAGCGTGAGCTGCCAATAGCCGCGGTGAGCGACCATCCAGAGGCCGGCGACCGATCTGCCTCATCCGGGAAGAGCGCAGTGACGATACCAACATGGGCCAGTGAAGCAACCAACGTCTTCCGCAACTAGGCTGAAGAACAAAAAGACAGCAACTTGTCTGTTGCCCTCCCACAATTCCCCAATAAAAATCTTAAAAAACAAAAAAACAGTAAAAACTTATATATAAATAAATAAATAAAATAAAACAAGCAGTGGGGGCGGGGGGCAAGCGAATGGGGGTGTGAGCCTGACGTGACGGTCTGCAATCTGGCCTCGGCGGGAAGCTGGCGGAGCTGACGGAAGGGAGCCTGGCGGGCAAGCCCCTGGCTGCCAGCACTGGCCAAGACAGCACTCTCCGCAGTGCCCTGGGCATGCGCAGCCGGACACGCAGAAGTGCTGAATTCCTGCTGCAACTTGGAGTGCCAGTGAACGATAAAGATGACACAGGCTGGGCCCCTCTTCATATTGCTGTAAACGCCCTTCTGGGAAGAAGTGCTCAAGGGTATGCTGTCAATTATAATAATGGCTGTCCTCCCTACATTACGCAGCTTCCAAGATCGCTGTCATGTTCCTGGAAGGCGAGGCTAACCCTCATGCAAAGGACTATTGTGAGGCTACAGCAGTGCAGCCGCCAAGGGTAACGTGAAGATGATTCCTACCCTCCAAAGCAGCCACAAGCATCCAAGAAACCTAGCGAACCATTCCTCTACACTTAGCCTGTGTCCCAAGGAGCAAGTATTTACATTGAGAATAAAGGAGACGGACACCCCTAAGTGGCCAGAGGTGGCCTGGGCTTAACACTCATGAGAATGGTGGAAGGTTAAGCAGCTTGAATTTACTCTTACTCCATGTTTCGTGGTTGTCCCCAGTGTCCTGGAAACAATGCACTTATGCACAAGACATCATCTATGAATAATCAAGTTTCTTTCACCTTCAAAGTCTTGTAAACATTTTGAATGCTGCTCCTGCTGAGGCATGTGTTCTAAGCTCCCAATCTGCCTGCCAGGCGTTGAATAACTGTTGCGATCATGCTACTTACTGTTGGGTATTACTCCATATTAAATTCTGGTTAATTCTGAGTAGGCAACTCTGGCGCAGCGCTCTCCCATGCACCCTGACCCCCGTCTGAGGCAGAGCCACCCAAGAGCACCAGGCCAGCTTTGCCAAATGGCTTTAGGAAGATTCCAGAATGTTCCTTCTGTACAGCTGAAACACATCCTAACTTGTGTTTCAAGCTCACTCAGAGGCCTATACCAAATATTTGTTTTTGCAACAGAACATTTATTTTTTCTTATAGGAGGAATACTTACCTATATTTAGAGTACCATATTTTCAGGAGGGCCTGCTAGCCTAGTTTGTCATTCATAAAAAGTAAAATAATGAAAAATTACAGCCCATGTATCTATGTATCTTATTAATGAGCTATTTCTTTCTATAAAATGTTTTGTTTTTAAAAAGGAAGTTTTAAAATACCTATATCAAGTCATCCTGTATTGCAAAGAATGTCAAGCTTGTGAACATGCTATGTAACAAAAATGTTTTGATTTGCACTTCAGAAACTGAAAAAATAAAATGTTGAAAGAAAAGAATTAAAATAAAAATAAAACAAGTAGCAAAGATTTTGTCCCATATTCGAAGCTTAAAATAATCCCTCCAGGCGCCAGCACTAGATTCAGCCATAAGGATGTTTTTAAGAGACTGGTTACAAAGCTCTCCTCTAAAGGGGACCCAGCAACTCCTACTATTCAAGCCAACTCGACATAAAGATCCCCTACTATGCTTCCTTTTATTTAAAAGACTGGCTGATAATCAACTCAGGCAACCCTCAGCCACAAGACATCAGACACATGCAGCTACCTAATTAGCGAACCCATTTATTTTGCAAGTACACTTACTCATATCAACCATATCCCTCATTAATGGCTATACTCAAAACTGTCAAATTATTCTAAACAATCACAGTCAAAAATTTGGGGCCGGCCAAGGGGTGCGGTGGTTAAGCGCTGGCTTGGGAAGCCAGCGGCCCCGGTTCAGGCCCCACATGTGAGGCCCAGTGACACTGCCCTTTAAAAAAAAATTATATTAAAAAAAAAAATTTGCTGTCCAACGATGATAGTTCCATCAGCTGCTAGTAAATTAGGAGTTAACTTTAAAAATGAGAACATCCTCATTAAGATATCTGGATTCTATTATGAGTTCAAGTCTCATTGCCTACCACAGCAATTATTAGTAGGAAGATAATTAAACTACTCAGTATAAGGGCAAACCACCCAACATTTAATGACTAAGATTAAGAACTCTAAAATGAGTCCCATTGTGTTGAAATATCTCAGGAAATCGGTCTCTAACTCAGTGGTGAAGAACACTCATAACACCAATAAGCAGAAACAGAGTCCCAAAACCCCAGGGTTTATTCCTCCGTATACAGTGACTGCAGAATAACCAATCACTTGCAAAAATATATAAATTTCAAAATGTATCTGAGACCCGGTTTCCCCATCAGTAAAATGAGAACTAGACTTGATCTCTGGAGCCCACTTAACAGACAAATGAAGTGGCATAATCCCGTTCACTTTGAAGTCTGACGTCCCTTTCCCACTATCAAAAGAAATCTTGTTTTATTTTTTATTGAGTGGGTGTGGTCAGGTTTGTAAAATTTGTGTGCTTTTTCCACACTCTTCCCCCTGAAACGTTATTCCCACACTGACTCCCTACTAGTGACTCTTTAGGCATCAAACACTGCTGATGACTATGCTTCTTCAAGCTCTCTCTTTCCTTCACTGCCGTCCCAGACAACCAGTCCTTAGTGCCAACCACTCCATCAGTCAGGTTCTTTTCTGTAAACAGAGCCCAGTCTCGCTCGTATAAGAAACACGGTATCTCGGAGAACTGGGCCGAGTGGCCACACCGCCGCACAGCACCCAGGCTCTTCTGGAAAGCTGCTTCCGGGGCTATCTGACGGACGTGGCACACCAGGCCCTGGGCGGGGACTCCACTAGAGCCTGCTGCCCCTGACCACACACAGCCTTCACCCCGGCCTACGTCCCATCACTTGCTTCCCAGTCTTAGCCTGCCCTGGCTCATGTAGCGAAGGTCACATGTCTGTGGCTAACTACAAGGAAGGGTGGGGCAATCCCCCCACACACACAAGACTTCAAGGAGCCGGTGACTAGGAAGCACAGCCAGCCGCTTTCCTCCTAAGGCCTGGCCCATTTGTTTCTCGGCTTATTTCCTCTACTGTTCCCTAAAGTTCAGTGTTTAGCTCTCACCCTCCTCGCTCTGCAGAGTGGCATCACTTTCAACCTATTAACTGCTTCTGGTATTCCTAAACAACACGCTTATTCTGCTACTGAATTTTTCCCCAGTACTGTCAGTACTATCTACTCACTACCTACAGAAGAGGATCTGGCTTTCTTATACAAATAAACTCTCCCTTCCTCCAATATGCTTAACATATTGTGATTAGATCAGTATGTTTATTGTTTATGACTAAATACTATTCACAGCTAGATCAGTTTGACAGCAATTGCCATACCAGAAGCGCCATGGAGCGTTGTCATGATGGAGGTTTATTTATGGAACACTTTAAAATACACCTTCTCTCAACCGTAGCTCACACCTGACAGACTGCACTGAACAAGGTGAAACTTGTCACATGCGGTTTCTAAGTTTTGACCCACCACTTCCCGTATTAAAGATCCCTGCCTTGCTGTTGGGTGGCACTCAGCAGCACTCACTTTTTTTGTGATCACAACGCAAACGCTCCATGTCACACATTGCTTCTGGTACGGCAATTTCTGTCGAATAAAAACATTACAGTGTGGGGCCGGCCCAGTGGCACATTGGTTAAGAGCAGGCTTAGGATGCCGGCGGCCCCGGTTTGGATCCCACATATGAGGGCCAGTGACACTACCTTCTATAAAAAACAAACAAACAAAAAAAAAACATTACAGTGTGTCCCCATCCACCTTATTCACTGGATCTGACACCATGTGACTTCTGGCTCATCCCCCAAAATCAAAATGACCATGAAAGGTAAATGTTTTGAATCGATTCAGGACATCGAGGCAGCCACGACAGCGCAACTGAAGACACTCATGAAAGAAGACTTCCAGAACTGCTTCAGAAAGTGGGAAGAAGGATGGAATAAGTGTGTTCGAAGCGAGGGAGGGTATTTTGAAAGGATTAGTGGCAATGTGTCTTCTACTATAATAAATTTTTTAATTTAAACATTCACTGTATTTTTTGATCACACCTCATATACTTGGTTCTACTCATTTAGAGGCCTAGAAGCAATGCCGTCCTGATAGCCGTGAGCACATCTAATGCCCAGATCTTGTTTTCTATAATACTGTTCCTCCACTAAAAGGAATCAGTGCCCCTTGAAAAAAGAGCTGACTCCAGCATGTGGCAGGGAAAATACCAGATGAACCTGAATGTTTTGATACACCAGTAGTAAGCAAAGAAGTAATCAAAGCATGATGGAGACATGTCAAAAACACACAGGAGCCAGCCTGAAAGGGCTCATTTCAGCATTAAATAATGATATTTATGAATTGTAACCTTTTGAATAAAACTACTGAGTCCACACTGGTAAAAATAAATACATAAATAAATGGCAGAGAATTTAGAAGTCACAAACTACTTCCTCACAAAATATTTATTACACATTAATAAGTACTTCTTAAATATTATTTTACAGTGGAGAATCCTGGCAGACATTTAGGACACAAAATAAGAGTATCATGTCTGCAACTTATTCTCACATGATCCCCAAAAAGATTTATACATACAGAAAGGACAGATAAGTCCCTCTCCCCTTAAAAGAAAAAAAGGGCCTTACATGTCTAAAAAATGTCTGTCTTCACACTTCGCGCGCTTGCACAGGCTGCCGGAGGGGAAGTAACACCCGAAGAACCTGCGGGCACTGCTCCACTGTGTCCTAGGCTCCAGGGTCATGTACACTCCCAGCCCAGCAGGAAGATTTAGGGGTCCTCTCTAATCTCAAGGTTCTGAAATCTCACTGTCATATACCAACCTATTCTTTTCTTTTATTGACCATGCAAGGCACTCGGTGGATCTGTTCAATCTGGAGATTTGTAGCCTTCCGTTCTGGGGATTTTTATCTATTTATTTATTTTTAAAGATTTTCATTGGGGAATTGGGGAAGGGGAACAGACAAGCCACTGTCCCTTTTTGTTCTTCAGTCTAGTTGTAGAGGACATCCCCCCACTGGCCCATGCTGGCATCATCACTGCGCTCCTCTCAGGCGAGGCAGATCAGCCGCCAGCCTCTGGATGGCCGCTCATGGCAGCTCTTGGCAGCTCACGCTGGCGCCGGCCGCTCACGGTGGCTGCCGGCCGCTCACTGTAGCCTATGGCAGCACACTGCAGCAGGGGCTGTAGCTATGCCGTCCAGGGGACTCACAGCAGCCCAGCTCCAGGTGGAGCTGTTGTTCACCATCTTAGCTGTAGAGGGCAGTGTCACTGGCCCTCATTTGTGGGATCCGAACCGGGGCTGCTGGCGTCCCAAGCCAGCTCCCAACCAACATGCCACTCGGACGGCCCCCGTTCTAGGGATTTTTAAATTATTAATTTAATCACTGTTTCCTCTCAATTTTCTTTTTTTTTTTCTCTCTTTAAAACACCTAGTGGGCCGGCCGAGTGGCGCATTGGTTAAGCGCTGGTTTTGGGATGCCAGCGGCCCCGGTTCGGATCCCACATGAGGGCCAGTGACACTGCCCTCTACAGCTAACAACAGCTCCACCTGGAGCTGGGCTGTGCGAGCCCCGGTGATGGTGTGGGCTGCAGCCCCTGCTGCAGTGGGCTGCCATAGGCTGCAGTGAGTGGCCCACAACCAGCGTGAGCGGCTGGCAGCCAGCGTGAGCTGCCAATAGCCGCGGTGAGCGACATCCAGAGGCCAGCGACCGATCTGCCTTATCCGGGAAGAGCGCAATGACGATACCAACAGTGAAGCAACATCCTCCGCAACTAAAACTGAAGAACAAGAAGACGGCAACTTGTCTGTTCCCCTTCCCCGATTCCCCAACGCTGTTCCCCTCCGCCAATTCCCCAATAAAATCTTTAAAAAAATAAAAAATAAAAAAATAAAACACCTCGTAATTCAGATGTTGGATCCCCTGAACTGATCTGTTATCTCTGATATATTCCTTTCTGTTTTGTTTTTATATTCATTATTAATTATAACATCAGGCCATAATTGCTTTAATGATCTCTTTTCTCTCTCTCTCTCTCTACACACACACACACACACACACACACACACACACACACACACCCATCTAAAAAACACAACACGGGGCAGCCGGTTACCCCAGATGTTAGAGCACAGGCTCATAACACCAAGGTTGCCGGTTCAATTCCCACATGGGCCAAGGAGCTGTGCCCTCCACAACTAGATTGAAACAAGTACTTGACTTGGATCTGATGGTCCTGGAAAAAGACACTGTTTCCCAATAAAAGTTTCTAAAAAAATAATAAAAAAATAAAAAACGCAGCTCACATGCTAACACTTAACTCCTTCAGTATGTACCTCCCAGGACTAAGGACATTCTCCTCCATAACCACAGTGTCATTATTCCACTTAACTAATATTACTCTCACTTAAATGCAGTCCAGCTGCACATTCCCACACTTCCTCCTCTCACCTCAAACAGTGTTTTGCAATCAACGACCCGACCAAGGCTCAGCCACTGTCCATTCTCTTTCTCGTCTATCTTTGCCTACTACTTTCTGGAAGGTTTCCTCAGTTTTTATTGAAAAATTTCCCTGCTATCCTGGTTTCCAAGAGTTCTTCCTTGTTTTCTACGTGGTCCCCATTTTTATACCATCCTAGTTGTGTCATGAATTTAGCATCTTTTTTTAGTGTTTTTTTTGTGTTTTTTTTTTTTTTGAGGGCAGTGTCACTGGCCCTCATATGTGGAACCGAACCGGAACCGGGGCCGCTGGCCTCCCAAGCCAGCGCTTAACCACCGCGCCACTCAGCCGGCCCCTCTTTTAGTTTTTAAGCCTTTTGTTTTGCAAGTTTGAGCTTTCCTTCCGCAACTTGCTTGCATTTCCGGTTTCTTCCTTTGCTTTTTTTTATGTTTGTTAGACTGTTAGAAGCTGTCTTCATGTTTATGATCATCCTTGACTATTCAGTCATAGTTAAGAAGGAAGCACTAGCTAAACAAGGAGGTTTTAATTCCGTGTGCACAGATGGGACTTATTAAGAACGGTAGCAAGGCTTGCCTGCGGGTGGCCAGGCAGGGGTCTGTCTCTTAAGAGCCACGACAGGCTGCATTTCCTCGAGCTGACCACATTGCCTCCCATCTTGCATGATCTCATAGAGTAACCAACTGGGATTCTGGGCGTCAGAGGTGAGGTCTAGGTTCCCTCTCCCCTTGGATCTGAGCCAACTTGTGACCACAGCAGAAGCAATGTGACCCGACTGCTAAGACTAAGTCCTAAAGAGCTGAAACATTCTGCCTGATTCTCCCGGCACACAGACTTTTGGACAGGGAGCCTCCATGGGAGCAGTCGGACAGCCCTGGAGCAGCAGCACACTAGTCCACACAGAGGTCTCATGCAAAGGCCCAAGACCACGTGGAGAGAGAGAAGCCCAGCTGGACACACTGCCCGCCTGCCCCGCGCCTACTGCTTTCCAGCTCCACCAACTGACTGCAACCACAGAAGCGGCCTGGGCCAGAATCGCCCAGCTAAGCTCCCCTCCAATTCCCGACCCGTAAGATTACCTTAAGTCATTTAATTTTGGGGGTCATGTTTTAAGCAGGAAGAACAAGTGGAACAGACTTTGGCATCTGGAAGGGAGATGCTGCTGCAACAAAAACCTGGCACACGTGGAACTGGCTTTGGGGCAGGCGGCAAGGGAACTTGGGAGCTCGGGAGGAGGCTCTGAAGGCCTGAAGGGCCTTGCTTATCAAGGAGACCACCAGTGTAAGAAGAAAACCTGGTACTGTCCACTGGAGAAAAGGGCGCCCTTGGTATGTAGTGGTTGAAAATGTGCCTGTGACTAATAAACTCAGTCATCTACCTAAGGAGATTCCCAGGCAGAAGACTGACAGTACCATCCAGCTGCACACTGCCCAGGATAAAACGAGAGGGGGAAGATGAGCTGCGGGGGAAGCTAGTTGTTAGAAATAAAAGAGTCAGGATTTGCTGGGCTCAAAAATACAGTGATTTCTCATCCCCAGCCTCTCCTGAGGGCAAATGATTCTCAAAATAAGAAATGGCTACAGGAGGAAAGAACAAATCCAGGTTATGATTGCAAACTTTTAACACCTCAGAAAAAGCCAAGTAGGTTCCAAATTAGCATTGCAGGCGACCTTCCACAGGCCTGAGGGCTGCCCTACGGAGCCTCTCATTAAACAGAGCTCCTAAGACTGAGTGGCTGCTCGGCCGGGAAGGACTCATCACCACAGAGCGCTGTAGTATGTTTAACGGAAGGGATTGGCAGATGGAGGGGGCTGTCAACAAAGGTTTTCAAGAATTGTACCGATTTGGACTAAAAGAGATAAAAATAGTACAAAATCTTCCTCCCAAAATATTATGAGCATGAAGCAGGCTGAAAAAACTACTCAGCTATAAACAGCAGCCATTTCTTAAAGAAAATATTTGTATATTATACATCTGATATGGGATTAATATCCACAACACATAGAGAAATCCTAAAACTCAACAACAAAATACCGAACAACCCAGTTCAAAATTGGGCAAAGGACATCCGCAGACATTTCTCAAAGCTACAGGCACACCTAGCTTTATTGCACTTCACAGATGCTGTGCTTTTTAACAAACTGAAGGCAAGACCCTCTGCCAGCAAAAAAGATTACAACTCGCTTTACGCAATAACTTAACTTTTATTGCGGTCGTCTGGAACCGAACCTGCAATATCTCTGAGGCAGACCAGTATCTCTGAGCTTGACTCCATTAATCATTCGAAAAATGCAAACCAAAATTATAATCATATTATTTTATACCCATTAGGATGAATACTGTCAAAACAAAACAAAACAAAACAAAACAGCAGAAAATAACAAGTGTTGTTGAGGATGTGAAGAAATTAAAGCTTCTGTGCAATGCTGGTGGGAATATACATGGTGCACCATTGCGGAAAACACTATGGCGGTTCCCAAAAAAAATTTAAAATAGAATTACCCTATGATCCAACAATTCCACTTGTGGGAGTGCACCCACAAGAACTGAAAGCCGAGTCTTGAAGAGATATTTGTACACACGTATTCACAGCAGCTACAACATGGAAGCAATCCAGTATTCACCCACAGATGAACAGTTAAACAAAATCTGGTGTACCCATATAATGGAATGTTACTCAGCTTTAAAAAGGAAGGACATTCTGACGTAGGCTACAATACGGATGAACCTGAAGAACATCATGCTAACGGAAATAAGCCAGACACAGAAATAAACACTGTTATGACTCCATCACTTACAAGGCACTTACAGTAGTCAAAACGTGGTGACTATACCAGGGGCTGGGAAGGGAGAATGGGCGTTTGTGTCGAATGGGTGCTGAGTTCCAGTTTTACGTGTTGAAAAGAATTCTCGAGGTGGATTTTTGGCGATCGTTGCACAACATTATGAATATATTTAATACCACTGAACCATACACTTAATAATGGTTAAGATGGTAAATTTATGTTACGTGTATTTTAACAACATTAAAAAAACAAACATGGCCCGCCAAGTGACTCAGTTGGTAAAGAGTTGGCTTAGAGCACGAGCTCTGAGCAACAGGGCCGCTGGCTTGATTACCACATGGGCCAGTGAACGCTGCGCCCTAGCTGAGCAGTTGCTGAGCTGCCAACAAGTGGCAGGAGGGCTCAGCTGGTGTAACAACAAGATTGCCTGTTCAATGGTGGGCTATTCCCACCTGCAACTAAGACTGAACTCAGCACCTTGAGCTTAGAGGCCACGAGCTGCCGACAAGAAGCCTCATGGAGGCTGGCGCCCTCCACAACAAAGATTGAAGAACAACAACTTGGCTGGTCCCCGATTCCCCAATTCCCTAATAAAATCTTTAAAACAAACAAACAAACAAAAACAAGAGCCATTACTTATGAGAAAGGATAACTTGGAAGGCAAAACAAAACTCTCAGAGAGCAGCACCAAACACCTTGGAGGATCATTCCCGAGCAACTGAACTGAGTCCTCATCAAGGAACGAGCATTTGTGCCTGGCTGGATTTCAGAAAAGCCATGGACCAGTGACTGCTGTGCCTGTTTTCCCCTTTTCTGAACAGAAATGTGTCTACAGCAATTATCTTAAGCCTGACCTGCCATTTTAAGTCAGGAGGAGTTGTTAGGCTACTTGTTTGTGGAGCTCACATGTATTCAGATCCAGAGCCACACCTGGACCTGGGAGCCTCATCTGGTCAAACCTGGGCCTGACACGGATGCCAGGGTCCTGAGCTTGCAGCTAATGGCATAATGGGATGACAGCGAGGGTCCTGGCATAAGGTATGAAGATTAATCTATATATAGTTGGAACGCATTACAACCAAAGGGTAAATGGGTGAAGAATGTTTTCCAAAGATGGCTACATCATCATCCTACACGTTCTCCTTACAATCTGACTTTGATTCAGCTTCTATCAGGAAAAGGAATCTACGTTGCCTCCCCTTGAAGCTGAACAGATTTGTGACTATGCAGAAATGATGCTGTGTGACTCCGGAGGCTCAGTCAGAAAGGTGATACAACTTACCCTTGGTTCTCCTGGCATCTGCCCGTGCTGAGACCACACAGCACGGATGTCTGGGCCAGGCCAAGCTGCTCCAGCAGCCCTGCTGCCCTGGCCCCAGCCACTGTGTGACCACAGCCCAGAGAGAAGCCCAAGCCCCCTCCCTAAATACCACCAGAAACTGTGTGAGCTGATAAAATAACTGGTGTTGGTTTAAGGCAACAGGAATGCAATAGCAACTGGAATACAGGGTGACAAATGTCAGAAGCTGTCCAGACCTTTCCATTCCGGCCAGTCTTCTCCCCAAGAAATCTTCTAAGCTGCTGCCTGCAGGGACCAAGCAGGCTGCAAGAATTCTGGGGTGCTCTGAGGCTCTCACCATTCCATATGCAAACTTTCACTTAATCTGTGCAACTTCCCACCCTCGCATGTCTAGTCCTATCCAATCCTTGCCCTTCAAATGTAATGTCCCTTTGGTTCAAACTCCATTAAGAGGATACGGATTCTCCGCTGGGACAGGGAAGGGCAGGTGCGAGGCTGCTGGAGTCGAGCCAGAAGCTCGGGAGCTCAGCCCCCCAGTCTGACCCCTCCCACACCACACCCACGCCTTGGGAGATTCCTGCTGCCACCACTTCTGCTGGCTTCCTACCCGTGTCACTCCATCCTCTGGTTTCAGCTTTCTTGGTTCTGCCACGGTAATTACTACTTTACCTTAACCTATTTTTCAGTTTCCAAAACATCAGTCACATCTCCAGACTGCTCTACTGTTTATAGTATCCCATTACTCAAGGCATCAAACAAAACTCAATCTTTTAACCTCCCTTTCTTTCTGCCAGCCCTACATGGTCTGTTCACAGCCTCTCAAATTGAATCTCTTTCGTTTCTAATGCTTAGTTTAGCCTTCATGATCAAGCTTAGAATACTATGAAATCTTCAAAGTGGCCTACCTGACCCCATTCTACTGTACTACAACCCCTCCCGTCTCACAGTGCTTCTCTGCCCATACTATGCTGGCACACACTAAGTGCTCAGCAACTCTAACTATTAGTACTGCCGTTGAATCATCAGGCCAAGGTTTTATAAAGATTATCTCCTACTGACCTTGTGAGATAAATATTACCCTCACTTAACAAAGAAAATAATTCAACTATTTGTGGAATTGAACTGTCCCTCATTTTCCTCTTGCCAAATAATCTCACTAATCCTTCCCAGCTCTAAAATCTTCTTTTCTATAATTCAAAGGTAAGAAATTAGAGGCACTACATACAACTTATACTAAACATAGACTTTTCAAGATCACAGATACTTGCTAATATTGGCATTTAACTTAACAAAGGACTTTATTCCTTCTGTTTGATTCTTATATTCCTACTTATTCCTTCCCTTAGATCAAGAAACTGAAAGGACACTGGGCCAAAATACAGCTGGGGCAGGAGTGTAAGAATAGGGGTAAAAAGTAAACACACCCCAAGGGAACGGAGTCACAGTGATATCAACCCCTGTATCAACCACTCTTGTCCCCAAATACTGGGCCTTATCGAATCACAAAGGAGGTTCTCTCAAGTGTTACCACCATGAAATCCAGAAATATAAGGTTCCCTGATGAATGTAAATTCAATGCTCCTCAATTAGTGAAAGTAACTAATTGAGTAACAGCTACAAAGTTCAAAGCATATGAATGAGGATACAACCACCTATGTAAAACCAGCCGTCATACTACATTTGACACACTGCCCAAACCCCACAGGAACTATGACAGACACAGAGGGATAAAGCAGAAATAAAATATGGCCCGTTTTCTTGGAGCATGCAATCTAGTGGACAAGAAATATTAAACCTTGTGCACGCTACTTAACTTCTCTATGTCTTGGTTTCCTTATCGATAAAATGGAGGTAACACTAAAATGGAGTTCACTGCTTCCTAAGATTGCGCGGTAATGCAATGATCACAGTAGCTGGCACATAGAAATGCCTAAATATTATCTATTATTAATAATACTTTAAATTATAATCAGACAAGGAGTTAATAAGCATGGTAGCCTCTGGGAACTATGTGACTTGGAAGACATAGGTAAGGGACCAATTCCATTCGACTCTATTACATCTTTTTGAAATTGAGTTGTTTTATACCAATGACACATTACCTACTGAACATTTTTAATTAAAAAAATTAAATTTTCAGCCAAAATACGAGATGGGTATCTCAAGCTCCATGAGGCTTTCTCGGTTAGGAAGTCCTTCAGAGTCACAAAGCGTTATCCATAATATCTGTCATCGTCCTGGAATTTGATATATACTTTAGGATAGATCAACTGTTCATACCTTGTCCATTCACATCTGAATACTGGCCTTTTAAGCCTAAGAGGCCAAGCTTACAGCACATAATCAGTTATCTCAACTAATTCCTTCTATTTCAAACATTCAATTATTTTAAAACATGACCAATCCTTCCCACCATAAAGGGTTTATACAATTTCACAGCTGGTAATTCCAAACTACTTTGTTTAGTTACCTTCCTGCACAGAAGGTAGAACATCCAAACACTTTTTAATGAGAAAATTTTATTACATTCCAAGCTAGATCTGCTTAGCAACAAGTTATAAAGTCATGTCATCCTGCTTATGTTCCCATGGATACTGTCATGAACAGTACAGTGGCAGCTGTACAAATCAAGAAAAGAATCCCAAGAGAATCATATTTAAAACTTGGATAGAAAACAACACTATAAAGGTAGGAATAACGTCTAGTATTCTTAAATCCACCTCCCCAAAGTCGTGAACAGCCTCCCATTAGAATCTACCTCCCTACACCCACCTTTCAAGTGTTTCCAAAGAAAACTATCTTTTTTTTTAAACATTTTATTGAGGAATTGGGGGAGGGGAACAGCATTGGGGAATCGGGGAAGGGGAACAGACAAGTTGCTGTCCTTTTGTCCTTCAGTCTAGTTGCGGAGGACGCTGCTTCACTGGCCCATGTTGGTATTGTCATTGCGCTCTTCCCGGATGAGGCAGATTGGTCGCCGTCCTCTGGATGTTGCTCACCGCACAAAGACAACTAACTATTAATAAGGCATCAGCAACAACCTCTGCATCAGAGAGGTTAATGACATCAGGCTATCTGTCTGTATACGCGCTAGTCCCGACCAAGGCTGGAACACAGTTCTCTCTGATGTAGTAAATTCATCAAATTGGCTTCCATACAAGGCAGGTACCCATTCTACATTTTAAATCTGTAACCTGGGTAAAGCTAAAAGTTTTGTTTGTTTGTTTTTTGAGGTCACTGTCACTGGCCCTCATATGTGGGACCCGAACCGGGGCTGCTGGCGACTCAAGCCAGCACTTAACCACCGCGCCACAAGGCCAGCCCCACTAAAAGTTTTTATTGGTTTTCTAAACCAACATTTTAAAAACACTGACATCTGAAGTAAAAGAAGTACATAATCCAAATTGTGGAGAAGATAATTACTTTAAACTTGGGTATTTATTTCCAGTGTTTAAACACTGTAAAAACTATAAAAATCTAAATTTTTATATACTGTGACTAGAGAAAATAAAGAAACACTCCCTCATAGAAATTTTTTTTTTAAAGAGTTTATTGGGGAATTGGGGGAGGGGAACAGTGTTGGGGAACTGGAGAATGGGAACAGACAAGTTGCTGTCCTTTTGTTCTTCAGTCTGGTTGCGGAGGACGCTGCTTCACTGGCCCATGTTGGTATCGACATTGCGCTCTTCCCGGGTGAGGGAGATCGGTCGCCGGCCTCTGGATGGTCGCTCACCGCGGCTATTGGCAGCTCACGCTGGCTGCCGGCCGCTCACTGTAGCCTAGGGCAGCCCACTGCAGCAGGGGCTGCAGCTATGCTGTCCCGGGGACTCACCGCAGCCCAGCTCCAGGTGGAGCTGTTGTTCACCATCTTAGCTATAGAGGGCAGTGTCACTGACCCTCATATGTGGGAACCGAACCGGGGCTGCTAGCATCCCAAGCCAGCTCTTAACCAACGTGCTACTCGGCCGGCCCTCCCTCATGGAAATTTAAGGGCACTCTTCCTTTGTTCAAGCAACTTTTTCCTAAATTGTAAAACTTGTAACAGCACAAAAAGGGCAAAAACTGAAGATTAACAATCCCAGAGGTCATAAATAAAACGATAAATTTGTCTACATAAAATTTTAAACTTTTGAAGAGCCAAACTATCTGTACACCATCAAAACGAAAACATTTACAAAACTTACATCAAAGGGCTAGTTCCTTTAATATACCAAGAGTTGTTATAAATCAGTAAGAAAGTAAAATGGGCCAAGGTCACAAATAGGCAGTACACAGAAAGAAGAAAACAAACGGTTCATAAATACATGAATAGACGCTTAATTTCACGAGTTAAAGGACGGTAATTACTCTTAAAATAAGGACACTCATGAAGAATTAGTCATAACAGAGAATATTAAAAACAAGAAAATGGGGGTGTGGGGTGGTGTATTGGGGGTGGGGGGTTTGTCACTTTGAGGGGTAAAATGTATAACTATTGCACTGTGTTGTACACCTGAAACTAACTAAAAATAAAATTAAATTAAAAAAAAAAAAAACAAAAAAAAAAAAAAAAAAAAAAATAAAAAAATAAAAACAAGAAAATGTCCATCAATAGAGTCAGATGGTTAAACCCATATAAACACTCTATATACGTGAAGAAATACAGCTGTCTTTAGCTCATTTCTGTGTATGTATACATACATACATTCTAAGAAATATCACTGTTCCGTATTTTTTATATCAGGACATTTTAGAAATATATAAAGGAAAATTTTTTAATTTGCACAAGATACACTAGGATAAATGGAATAGGGGAGGAGGACTTAAAAGTTAGAAACAATAGAAGCACATGCAAAAGAAACCAAGCATTTGACTAAAAAAACTGTAACTAAATGATTAAAAGGTAAGCAATCTGAGAATACATATTTGCAACAGATGACTAAGTGTTAATATCTCAAACTGGTAAGAAAACCATAAAAACCCTATTCAATGAGAAAAGGACAAAGACAATTCACAAAAAAGTACACCAAAAATGTACCACTTCTGTGGAACCTGAAAAAACACTCATTAAACAAGGCAATCTTTTGCTTAGTAAATGTATCTACTTGTCAAGTGCCAGCCAGAGTAGAAAGCAAAGCAGAGCACTGAGCCTGATGGGCGTCCCCGGAGAGCAATCTGCAGTGCGGGTGAGGTCTGCAACATGTCCACATAAGACCCAGTGATCTCACTTTGGGGATCTACAGAAATAATCCAAAATACAGGAAAATGTTATAAATATATGGAGACATGTCATCTCAAGTTACTTATAAGAAAAACAAATATTAAGGCCAAACATTCCCAACTATAAATAAGGAGTTATATCTAGTAATCTATTCCGTGGACAATTTTCCAATTATTAAAAAGTTAAGCCCAGGGCCAGCCGAGTGGCGCGGTGGTTAAGAGCTGGCTTGGGACGCCAGCGGCCCCGGTTCGGGTCCCACATATGAGGGCCAGTGACACTGCCCTCAAAAAAAAAAAAAAAAAAAGTTAAGCCCACAGAGAACTATTAATGTCATAACAATGCTAATAATGAACTTACTCCTTGTCAGGCACATCCAAGCACTTTATGTGTATTAATTCACTTAATAAGTTATTAATGGCTTAAAGCAGTGTGGTTCTTGAAGGCTGTTTTCTTGAGTCAGAAGCCAATGAGAATTTTATTAAAGCTATGGATCCTGTTTTCCACAAAAAATTCACATACAAATTATGCGCAGAACTGCAGGGGTTCGTAGGTTCTAGGTTAAAAAAACCCTATGGTCAGCATTTGCTCTTCTCCTGGCCTGCTCACTCCCCCCCATCTTGGCAGTGTGCTATCCTATTTCTTTTCATAAATTCACTACTTGCTTGGCTTTAAAAAAAACAAAACACAAAAACCCAACGCTCAGTGTGTTTACAATAATGTAAGAAATAGGTGTGTGAAAACCATGCAGGCAATGCGACCCAGTGTTAAGTCTGTCCAGGGAGGTAGGTCTACGCATTTGTGGAAGACAGAGTATATATGGACGGTATCACTGAGAAGGGCCTTTGCACACGTCACCAAAATGGGGGGGGGGGGGGGTGCAGGGGAACCAGGAGAACTGCAAAGTCAGACAAACACGAGGTTAAATCCGAGCCCTGGCACTCACTGACCGCAGCACACACCTCGGGAAGCCGGCCTTGGTCCCCTCCGAGTGACGACCGTGTCCTTCACAAGACTGCTATAATGAGCACACCTCACAGGCGGTCTACAGCGGTCATCTTCCCCTATGTCACTACTTAATAATTTTAGAAATTAACATCAGCTATGCCACGGTCATCTTAAAAGTAAATAAAATTGCTAACATTTTCCCTGACTTTCAACATATATGAGCCTCTCCAACGAATGCAAAGCTCGATAGTCATTCTGCCTTACCAGCCTACTTCCTCCCCATCCCTAGAAATAGGTAAATAGCAATATATGAAGGTAGCCTTCTTTCCTACAAATGCATCTAGCGTTAGAGCTCACACAGCATTCAAACTGTAATACAACTGCGGAGACGATGTCCTAAACATACAGAATATTTACTTGGCACGTGCTGCCTGAAACCCGTGGTGGGCACCCTCTGCCCCTACATGACGGAAAGCGTAGAGCTTTATCTGGCTACATTCACACTGGCAACTTGTCCAGCCAAAAGGAGATCTCACAACTCT
Source organism: Aselliscus stoliczkanus (assembly GCA_033961575.1). Lineage (NCBI taxonomy): Eukaryota > Metazoa > Chordata > Mammalia > Chiroptera > Hipposideridae > Aselliscus > Aselliscus stoliczkanus. Next base: position 159,484,188 of record CM066732.1, on the reverse strand, counting down.
TCAAATCTGCAGAAACCTGGTTTGGAGAGCTTTGTTTTGTTTTCTATACTGTAGTCAGGATGAATAAGGAGGCTATTACCCTATATTCAAGCCAAGAGCTGTCACTGCCACCTCCCCTCATCAACTGGGGCAAGAGACAGAACTGTGCCAGGCAGCCCTCCACCAGCGCTCCCGCCTTCTCCCGCCTCAACCAGCGTCAGAGAAAATCCCGTGGACTGTCACCCTGTGTGCCTGACACGCATGCAGGTAGGAGACACTCCGGAAGCAACTCCCATCAAAATGGGGGCTTACAGGTCATACCTCAAAAATCTCTTCCAGCAGACAAGCAGGGGGGTTGATTTTAGAATTTTCATTTACAGGCAGCTTTTCAAGATTTAATATTCTACTAAGAACAAATTTCATTTTGGATTACACCTAACTTTCCTTCCAAGTATAAAAAGAACTTGACACCACAGTTTTCGGGACCCCGCCTGGCCCCAGATCACAGGTGACCTGTGGAAGCCCTTATTACCGCTCTCCAGTTGTCTTTCGGTACCTGTAACAACTTTCTGGAAGATTAGAAGGCAACTTTAGAGCTGGAAGAGACCTTTGAGACCATCTGATTAACTGCAGAACGGAGCTGCATCTTAGGAAGAGATTAGGTGCCAAGTTATCATGTAAGGTGGAAATGGCACATAATCAAAATCAATCTTGAAAAACACCTCAGGAAAACTGCCCACTGGAGATCAACACACAAAATCATCTCAGGAAGCTCCAACCCAGTTTCCCCTCAACTGTGAAAATAAGTAACTACTTCTGTAGTTATTGAGCACTCCAAGTTGTTGGGCTGTGTTTAGAAGTCACATTCAATTTAAAACATGAGAGCCAGGGGCCGGCTGAGTGGCGCGTTGGTTAAGAGCTGACTTGGGACGCCAGCGGCCCCGGTTCGGTTCCCACATATGAGGGTCAGTGACACTGCCCTCTATAGCTAAGATGGTGAACAACAGCTCCACCTAGAGCTGGGCTGCTGTGAGTCCCCAGGACAGCATAGCTGCAGCCCCTGCTGCAGTGGGCTGCAATAGGCTACAGTGAGTGGCCGGCAGCCAGCGTGAGCTGCAAAGAGCCACTGTGGGCAGCCATCCAGAGGCCGGCGACCGATCTGCCTCATCCGGGAAGAGCGCAATGATGATACCAACATGGGCCAGTGAAGCAATATCCTCCACAACTAGACTGAAGAACAAAAGGACAGCAACTTGTCTGCTCCCCTCCCCCAATTCCTCAGCACTGTTCCCTCCCCCAATTCCCCAATAAAATCTTTTAATAAATAAATTAATTAAATAAAATAAAACATGAGACCCCGGCTGGCCAAGTGGCACGTTGGTTAAGAGCTGACTTGGGACGCCAGCTCTGAGCAGCAGGACCCCAGTTCGGATCCCACATATAAGGGCCAGTAATACGGCCCTCTACAGCTAAGATGGTGAACAACAGCTCCACTTGGAGCTGGGCTGCCATGAGTGGACCGTGTAGGCTGCAGCCCCTGCTGCAGTGGGCTGCCATAGGCTACAGTGAGTGGCAGGCAGCCAGCATGAGCTGCCAAGAGCTGCTGTGAGAGGCCGTCCAGAGGCCGGCAACCGATCTGCATCATCCGAGAAGAGCTCAATGATGATACCAACATGGGCCAGTGAAGCAACGTCCTCCACAACTAGACTGAAGAACAACAGGACAGCAACTTGTCTGTTCCCCTTCCCCGGTTCCCCAATTCTGTTCCCCACCCTCAATTCCCCAATAAAAATAAATCAATAAATAAATCAAATATGAGAGCCATACTTACACTCACATTTTCTCACTGGGAGAATCACAAGTAAAGGTTTAAGGTAATCCCTATTTCTTGCTTCCTCCAGGGCACAAGTATGACTGTGATGATCACCTGTCCACATAAGTCCCTGAGCGTTCCAGTTTACACCTGTCCAGCTGGCATAATTTTTTTTGCTTTTTTTTTTTTTTTTTTTTTTTAGCTGAGCCATCCTGCTGCCTATTGGCAGCTCAGCTCAGGCTGGGCATCGAACTGCTGTTGCTCAGAGCTCAGCTCACACTCTTGAAAGAGCTCTTAACCAAATGAGCCACTCGGCCGGCCCTCAGCCAGCATAATTTTTACTAGGTGCCTGTTCCCTCTCAAAAGTAGTCTGGAAGAGTCTACCGTGAACCTACTCCCACGCCCTGCATAGTCAGCTCTCACAACAAACCTGGGCTGGGCCGTGACTCATGTTAACCAATGTGGCAGAAGTGACAATGTGCCATTCTGGGTTTACATTTTAAAAGGACTAGCAATTTCTGTTTCCTCCTTCCTAGAGTGCTTGCTTTGGGGAGCCCTTAGCCACTGTAATAAATTTGACTACCCCAATGGAGACTCTTGAGACTCCATGTAAAAGAAAATAGTTCCAACCATCCCAGCATCTCAGTGAAGCCACCAGGTGACACTATCCCCAGCACCTCCCCCACACACACCAACCACATGAGACACTTCAAGTAAATCTAGCAGAACAGCTATCCAGCCGAGCAAGACACATGAAAGAATAGTTGTTATTTTAAGCCACAAAATCCAAGTGGTTTGTTATACTTTCCTATGAGAGACAAGGGGACTCCTGTAACTCTTCCTGGAACACTCATGGTTGGAGCTGACTGATAACTTGAGCCAAAAAAGGCTCCAGATGCTGTGTAATGAATGACAGTCACCACTATCCTTGTAATCTTCTGCACAAGGAATATACCTCAGATCCAGGAACCTAACGGGGCCACTGGCCCGAGAAAGATCTCGGAAAGCTAACACTGAGAAAGGCTGGAGGTTCAGCTGTTTTTACACTGGTCTTAGAGAGGACTCCTGACTTTGAGTGGTTGCTTGTATTGAGTGTATGCTAAGCAGACCCTTTAAATATTTCACACTATTGTGGCTGAAAGAGGCTGAACAGCCTGCCAGGGATTCCTAAGTTCCTGCATGACACAAAACAAGATGACATCTCTGTATCAAGGAGGTGGTACATAATGTAAAAACAGTCACTACAGGCTGTAGATCAAGTTACTCCAAGTTCGGCTCAGCCACTTATCGACAGACCTCAGGCAAGTCGTTTAAGCTCTCTCAATCTGTTTCATGGTCAGAGTGATGGGGAGGATACCACTTGTGTTGTAGGATTGTTATGAGGATTAAATAAAATCATCTTTGAGAAGCTCTTCAACACAGTGCTAGTACACATGCTCACACAGCTGGAGAAAGGAGGGGAGAAGGCTGGCAAGGTGCCTTAGGAATTACATCAGCTCATCCATAAGTTAGACTACAAAAGGCATCTCTAAGCCAATAAACATATTCATTGCTGAGAATTGCAGGCAGAAACCTATATTTTGTAAACTTCATGGGAAGGGTTTCTGTCCATGGTTTTTTTTTTAGCTGTAGAGGGCAGTGTCACTGGCCCTCATAGGTGGGATCCGAACCAGGGCCGCTGGCGACCCAAGCCAGCTCTTAACCAACGCACCGCACCACTCGGCTGACCCAAATGTCTTCCCTTTTTTTTTTTTTTTTTTGTCCATGGTTTTAAACAATCAGAAAGTTATTACTACTGAGAGACAAACTGGCACCAGCCACTATCCTAGGAGTTGAGGTATAAAAGGCCACAGGATTAAAAAGCCCTCACCTCACAGAGCTTACCTTCTAGTTGGAGGAGTGAGACAGGGAACAAGATAAATAAGGAAGTGTGTTGGATAATGATAAGAGTGAAGGAGAAAAAAAATAAAGCAAGGAAGGGGAACAGGAAGCATCAGGGATGCAGATGAAATTTTTAGATAAACTGACCAGGAAAAGCCTGAGAATGCTACATTTCAGCGCAGAGGGAAAGAAACAGGTCATGAGCCACACGGATTAAGAGTAAAGGGAGAGGCAGAAGAGCAAAGCAAAAGCACTGCCGGCAGAACAATGAGGGCAAAGACCCTAAGACAGAAGCGTATCTCACAGTGGCCAATAAATAGCAAGTAGGGCCCTGTGACTGGAGTGGAAAAAAGGGGAGAAGTTGGAGCTGAGGTCAGGGGTGACTGGGACTAGATCTTATAGAGACTAAGCTGGCATCTTGTTCTAGATGTCACAGGAAAAAAGGGTTTTGTGATGGTTAATTTCATGTGTCAACTTGACGAGGACATAGCGTGCGCAGATACTGGTCGAATATTATTCCGACTGCATCTGTGCAGGTACTGTTGGAAGAGATTAACATGTGAACTGGTAGACTGAATAGAGCAATTGCCCTTCAAAATGTGAGTGGGCCTCGTCTGGTCAGTTGAAGGTCTGAATTGAACAAAAAGGCTGAGTAAGAGGGAACTTCTCTAGTCTACCCCTCTTGAACTGGAACAATGTTCTTAAGCCTTTGGACTTGGACTAGAACTTACACCATCGCCTTTCCTGCATCTCCAGCTTCCTGATTACAGATCTTGGAACTTCTCAGCCTCCGTAGTCACATAAGCCAATTTTCCTTATAATATACAGAGGGTACCAAAAAAATGTATACACATTTTAAGCAAGGAAAAAACTGTATTAAAATTATGCTGATGGGAGCCGCCCAAGTGGTGCATTGGTTAAGACTTGTCTTGGGACGCCAGCTCTAAGCAACAAGGCCCCAGTTCAGATTCCACATATGAGGGCCAGTGACACTGCCCTCTACAGCTAACAACAGCTCCACCTGGAGCTGGGCGGCCGTAAGTCACCGGCGATGGCGTGGGCTGCAGTGGGCTGCCGTGAGCAGCTGCCCAGTGGGAAGAGTGCAATGATCACAATACCAACATGGGCCACAGAAGTGACGTGCTCCACAACTAGACTGAAGAACAAAAGCACAGCAACTTGTCTGTTCCCCTTCCCCAATTCCCCAGCGATGTTCCCTTCCCCAATGCCCCAATAAAATCTTTTAAAAAAAGAAAAATCATTGATAATCTCTATTTATTTAAAAAAAAAATTCAGCTGATAGAAACCACTGTGAACACTTCTTGTAATGCAGGAGTCAAAAGTGACTTGTACTCATTTTTTAAAGATTTTATTGGAGAATTGGGGAAGGGGAACAGACATGTTGCTGTCCTTTTGTTCTTCAGTCCAGTTGTAGAGGACGTTGCTTCACTAGTCCATGTTGGTATCGTCATTGCGCTCTTCCCAGATGAGGCAGATCGGTCGCTGGCCTCTGGCTGGCCGCTCACTGTGGCTCTTGGCAGCTCACGCTGGCTGCCGGCCACTCACTGTAGCCTATGGCAGCCCACTGCAGCAGGGGCTCCAGCTATGCTGTCCCAGGGACTCACAGCAGCCCAGCTCCAGGTGGAGCTGTTGTTCACCATCTTAGCTGTAGAGGGCAGTGTCACTGGCCCTCATATGTGGGATCCGAACAGGGGCCGCTGGCATCCCAAAACCAGCTCTTAACGAATGCGCCACTCAGCCGGCCCACTTGTTTTTTGTTTGTTTGTTTGTTTGTTTGTTTGTTTGTTTTGAGGGCAGTGTCACTGGCCCTCATATGTGGGAACGAACCGGCCAGGGCCGCTGGCTTCCCAAGCTAGCGCTTAACCACCGGCCCTTGGCCAGCCCACTTGTATTCATCTTTTGTTGTTAACTGAGTGTTACTATTTTAATACAGTTTTTTCCTTTCTTAAAATGTGTATCCATTTTTGGAATCCTCTGTATAAGAGTATATTAGACAGATACAGACATAGACAGATATCCTATTGGTTCTATTTTTCAGGAAAACCCTGACTAATCAGGTTTCAAAGAGGAGTGATCTCTTGGGTCCCTTGGGGTAAGTAAGTCAAGTAAGGTAAGGACTGCAAGCTGGCCACTGGAGTTAGCAATGTGGAGATCACTAGTCACATTATGAGAAATTCTGGAGGCGAAGCCTGATTGGAATGTATTCCAGAGAGAACAGGAGAAAAGAAATGGAAAACAGAATATAGACAATTACCAAAAGAAATTTTTTTTTTAGATAAGGGAGAAATAACAGCCTGTTTATACGCTGTTGAGACTACAACAGAGAAGATAAAGCTGATGACGCAAATAAAGGATGAGAGAGGGGCCGGCCAAGTGGTGCGGTGGTTAACAGCTGGCTTGGGACGCCAGCAGCCCCGTTCGGGTCCCACATATGAGGGCCAGTGACACTGCCCTCAAAAATAATTTTAAAAATAAAGGATGAGAGAGTGATGTCTTTGTTTAGCCAGAAGGCAGCAGGGTCTGGCGGCCATGCAGACACGGCCTCCACTCAGATCCTTAACGGTTACAGACGGTGACGCAGGAGAGCAGACTAGGCACCGATGGGAGAAGGTAGCACATGTGGCAGTGGGAGCCTGCGGAAGTTTCCTTCCAATTTCTTCAATTCTTTTCCCAGTGAAATAAAGGAAGGATGGAGAAAGAAGAACCAAAGGTTTAAAGTGAGATATTTAAGTGCTGTCTAGGTGAGCGACCGCAGGCGTCAAATAGAATGTAACCTGTGAAGGCCTACCTGATTTTGGTGATCGTGACTAAAGTGAAACTAACTCGTCAGTATGGTTTCTCCAGCCAAGGTCAGCTGCACAAACACAGGCAGAGTGTAAGGCAAAGGCTGGATTCAACAGGCCCTAACACATCAGTCATGCCCCTTCCCCAGATCGACTCAGCCCTACCTGCTGCTCTACCCAGCGGGAGCCGTCCCACCAGGTCTGGCCAGAGCTCACGGGCAGCTCACCATCATAAAGGCCGAGCCCACTACATGAGTCTCCTCTCCTGATACCACCAGCTATCTCTGCCTGCCCCAGGGCTAAGAGCTGGGCTTTGGGGGCCTTCTTTGTGCCCCTGTGGCAGAAGCCACAGTAGCTCTAATGCCCAAATGCAGCTGCTTCTCCAGCAGCTGCCATGACAGACCGAGTAATAAACCCGAAAGCACAGAATAGTTAAGACCCCATGGGGCAACTTCGACCATTAAGAGACAGGAGGTGGGAGGGAGCCAACACATAAGTTTGTCAGCTGTCCTCTCCACATACCTGCCCACCTGGAGTGTTCTGAGAAGCACCATGCTTCTCTAGGGGTTTCCAGCATGACCAAGCATCCAGCTACGAGCGGTTCTTGAGAGGCTATGTCAGCGTGGTAACACACCACTTGGTTCCTCTCCTCTGCCTCGCTCTCTTTGTTCCTCCTCTCTCCCCACTCTAACTCCAAATATTAGCACACAAGCTTTGTCTCATGGTGCCTTCTCTGGGGAATCTAGGCTAAGACACAGGCTGTGGCTTACCCAAGACTGTAGATGAAATGAGAGGAAAACAGGGAATCAGGGTAGGGGATGTACTATAATGACACACTACGGAATTTAAACTGAACAAAGACATGAGCATGATGGGGGAAAGTGGCAGGGTGGATGAGCTGCAAGTCACAATGGAGTTGAAGACTGCAGGAAATGGGATGTTAGAAGGGTGAGCTAAAATGATCAGGAAGAGGTAAGAGCACTAAGGTTGAAACTGAAATGATAGGAGTTTCAGATAATGGTCACTCAAGGGAATGGTTGGCCAAGGTTGAGCAGAGAACAGGATGACTGGGAGAGAGGTCAAGGAACTGAAGAAGCCACAGTATTTCGATTATCAGGGTCGCTGTTGTTTGCCATTCTTCCGCCATTCACAGCTGCTCTGGATGAATTATCTTAAAAGATACTGAAATCACAAAGGACTACAGACACTGTGCTGTACTAAGTGACAAAAAGTTACTTCTGATCTAGTAATAGAGTAAGTAACTCAGACCCCTCCCCCTGAGGACAATGAGAAAAGCTGAATATTAAAAACGTGTGCTTGAGGGCCGGCCAAGTGGCGCGGTGCTTAAGCACTGGCTTGGGAAGCCAGCGGCCCCGGTTAGAGTCCCACATATGAGGGCCAGTGACACTGCCCTCAAAAAAAAAAAATTAAAAACAAAACAAAACAAAAACATGTGCTTGAAAGAATCAGCGAACTAACAAAATAGGGGCTAGAATGCAGGAGAGACTGAGGTTTAGGAAGGAAAGTCCAGCAATTGGGGTCACTTTCCCCCAAGAGTTTTTGCCAATTCTAGAGGAGACCATTAAGAGGCTGACAGACTGAGTGATTCACCTGACAGGCTCTTGGAGTTAGAGTAATGGACCCTGGACTCCAAGTACTGCCATCGGGGAGAGGGAAAAAGAACAGCAGTCAGCAAATGCCCATTTCTTTCGGTCTGGATTCCAAAAGGCAACACCCTAGGAGCTAAGAATGGAGTTGAATCAAACAGACCCACAAAGGGACGGCAGTCCAACTTTGAGTCATTTCAACAGGGTCATCTGCAAATGGATTGAGGTGATTCCAGACTGCTAGCAGAAATCAGTCCTCTCTAGAAGAAAATACTATACTGGGCCTCAAACTTTTATAAACAATTTTACAAGTAACAAGTTTGACATAAAACACAATCAAAAATGACCAGACACATGACAAAATAATAAAAGAACAAAAGACAGAAGAAACATAAAATAGAAACAGATCCACAAGCATTCCAGATATTAGAGATACTAGATTTAAAATAACTATACTTACAATGTTCTGAGAGAGAAAAGACAAGATTTACAATTTTAGCAGAGAACTACAAACTATAAAATAGAGCCAAATGGAAGCTCTAAAATTAAAAACATTACACAACTGAAACTAAGAACTCAATGGATGAATTTAAAAGCAGACAGACACAAGCAAAATGAGAAAAACAAATCAGAATAATATATTTCAAATAAAGCCTAGAGATATTAAAATTTGGAAAACACAGACTAGAGGCTAAGAGAGATACAGAATACACAAGAAACTGAAATTTCAGAAAGGAGAAAGAGAATGGGACAGAAGCAATAACTGAATAATGGCTGAGAATTTGTAAAAAAAGGACAGCAAACCACAGGTTCAAGAAGCCCTGAGAACCCTAAGCAGAGTAAACTTTAAAAAAAAATTTTTTTTTTAAATTCATACCTAGGGACATCACAATAACATAGCTGAAACAAAGACAAAGAGAAAAGTTTTAAAACAACCAGGAAAAAAAAGGGCAGATTACCATTATACTCACAGTTTATCTACTGAAAAAAAAGGAAGCCAAAACACAATTAAATACTTCTAAAGTGCTGAAACAATTCTATACCTCATAAAAACAACCTTCAAGAATGAACCTGAGGGCCGGCCGAGTGGCGCATTGGTTAAGCGCTGGTTTTGGGATGCCAGCGGCCCCGGTTCGGATCCCACATGAGGGCCAGTGACACTGCCCTCTACAGCTAACAACAGCTCCACCTGGAGCTGGGCTGTGTGAGCCCCGGTGATGGTGTGGGCTGCAGCCCCTGCTGCAGTGGGCTGCCTTAGGCTACAGTGAGTGGCACACAGCCAGCGTGAGCGGCTGGCAGCCAAGCGTGAGCTGCCAATAGCCGCGGTGAGCGACATCCAGAGGCCAGCGACCAATCTGCCTCATCCGGGAAGAGCGCAATGACGATACCAACAGTGAAGCAACATCCTCCGCAACTAAACTGAAGAACAAAAAGACAGCAACTTGTCTGTTCCCCTTCCCCGATTCCCCAACGCTGTTTCCCTCCGCCTATTCCCCAATAAAATCTTTAAAAAAAAAAAAAATGAACCTGAGGGCCAGCCGAGTGGCGCATTGGTTAAGAGCTGGCTTGGGATGCCAGCGGCCCCAGTTCCGATCCCACATATGAGGGCCGGTGACACTGCCCTCTACAGCTAACAACAGCTCCATCTGGAGCTGGGCTGCGTGAGCCCCGGCGACGGTGTTGGCTGCAGCCCCTGCTGCAGTGGGCTGCCATAGGCTACAGTGAGTAGCCGGCAGCCAGCGTGAGCTGCCAATAGCCGCGGTGAGCGACCATCCAGAGGCCGGAGACCGATCTGCCTCATCCGGGAAGAGCGCAATGACGATACCAACATGGGCCAGTGAAGCAATGTCCTCCGCAACTAGACTGAAGAACAAAAAGACAGCAACTTGTCTGTTCCCCTTCCGCGGTTCCCCAATGCTGCTCCCCTCACCCAATTCCCCAATAAAAATCCTTAAAAAAATAAAAATAAAAGAAAATAAAAAAAACCACGCTTATTACTAAGCTTCTTTTAAAAAAAAAGAATTTTAAACAGAGGCACATAGGGAGTGCTGGGGGGTTAACTGGAACACAACATTTTTCAGTCCTTGCATCGCCCTTAAGAGGAAAGCCCTCGTTTACATTAGACTGATAGAGCAAGGATGTAAACTGGGATCTCTAGAAGTGAGGTTTCGGAAAGACAGCGGAGTAAGAAGCAACAGGAATCTCGTCTCCCCACCTAGACAACAACTGCACTTACAGAATCTGTCTGATATAAATATTTTGGAACTCTGGAGTCTACTGAAGGCTTAAAACTTCCAGAGAAAGGTTTGAATGGTAAATTGAGGTCAACTTCAGCTCTTAGCACAGTAGCAGCTACCCATCCCCAACCCCAGTCATCGGGCAGTTAGCTGTGCATGAGTTTCTGAAGCAGCCTGCACACAGCTCGCAGAAGCTAGAATGGGCAAAAAGGGGTCTGTACTCCAGATACTGAGAATCTGGGCTCTGACTACTGCTTGCTACTTCTGATCGTGAGGTGCAGATAAAAGGTGGGTGGCCTTTTCTTACACCACCCTCATTGTAGCAAGCCTCTCCTTCTTTAGCGGCAGCGACTCCCCCCTTCATTTTTGTTTATTTTTTTCCTCTTTTGGAAGGCAGACACTGATCACTAGGCCATTCAAACGCAACTGCATACATGGGGAAGATTAGAAAGTGACTGCACATGCCCAGGGAAAAGAGTAGGCTCAGAAAAGGTCGGAGAAGACCTTACGGTCGGACCTCAGGGTGATCCTTTGGCACAGAGACAGCCTACCATAATCAGAAAACCAAAAACAGCAAACCCCTGGGATGGGGAGGATCTGATTTCTAGAGTTACCACATTAGATTCAAATGTGCAGTTTTCAACAAAAAAATGTCACGAGGTATACAAACAAACAGGAAAGTATGACCCATTCAAAGGAAAAAATTTCAACCAAAACTGTCCCTTTAAAATACCTGATGGCAGGGCCGGCCGAGTGGCGCATCGGTTAAGAGCTGGCTTAGTATGCCAGCGGCCCCAGTTCGGATCCCACATATGAGGGACAGTGACACTGCCCTCTACAGCTAAGATGGTGAACAACAGCTCCACCTGGAGCTGGGCTGTGGGAGCCCCGGCGACAGTGTAGGCTGCAGCCCCTGCTGCAGTGGGCTGCTATAGGCTACAGTGAGTGGCCGGCAGCCAGCTTGAGCAGCCAATAGCCGCAGTGAGCGACCATCCAGAGGCCGACAACCAATCTGCCTCATCCGGGAAGAGCACAATGATGATACCAACATGGGCCAGAGAAGCAACGTCCTCCACAGACTGAAAAACAAAAGGACAGTAACTTGTCTGTTCCCCTCCCCCAATTCCCCAATAAAATCTTTAAAAAAAAAAAAACTCATTGGGTGTACTTTTTGTCAAGATGGAGTAACAGGGCCGGCCGAGTGGCGCAGTGGTTAAGTGCTGGCTTGGGAAGCCAGCAGCCCCGGTTTGGGTCCCACATATGAGGGCCAGTGACACTGCCCTCAAAAAAACAAAACAAAACAAAAAAAAGATGGAGTAACAGAGACCACATTTACCCTCGCCCTTGAAAAAAAAAATCCAAATCAATAAAACATATAAAACAATGGTCTTCCAGACAACAGACATCAAGCAACAAATGACAGTGATCCTTGAAGGATGGCAAACAGAAGAGATGAGCCCTACAACTGCCCTAGCTTACTGGGTTGAGAGAATTTCCAGGCCATCAAAGCGGGAGAGTGAAGTGAAAATGGTTATTTCACCAAAGAAGATATGGAGATGACAAATAATCATATAAAAAATGCTCAGTATCGGGGGTCGGCCAAGTGGCTCAGTTGGTTAGGAGCTCGCTCAAGAGTGCGAGCTCTGAGCAACAAGATTGCCGGTTGGATTCCTGGCCCGAGATGAGCAGCCGCTGAGCTGCCAACAGGTGGCAGGATGACTCAGCTAAAAAAAAAAAAATGCTCAATATCATTTGCCACTAGACAAACATATGTTAAAACCACAGTAAGATACCACTACACACACACATTATATTAGAATGTCTAAAATTAAGAAGTCTGACCAGGCAAGTGTTAGCAAGCTTGTGGAGCAACTGGAATTCTTACACAGTGCTGAAGAATTTAGAAAAGTCCACAGTTTCTTAAAAAATTAAGCATACAACTACTATGATTAGTCTATTGTGAGGGAAGATGAGTGGCTGCTTGGGAGAGGAAGGGAGGGTAGGGAGAATTACAAAGGGGCATGAGGAACTTTTGGGACTGATGGATCTATTTAGTATCTTGATTGTGGCGATAATTTCACAGGTGTATACACCAGGGGTGCCAAAAAAAAATGTATACAAGTGGACACTTTGGTCAACGTTGCTCAAGCAGTAGTTTGTGGTAATAGGATGTGTATGGACGCTGATGGTAACCACTTTGAGCACCTCTTATAATTGCAGAAGTCAAACCTGACTTGTATTCATCTTTTGTTATCAGTATATAGAGTATTACAATTTTAATAGTTTTTTTCCTTTCTTAAAATGTGTACAATTATTTTTTTGGCACCCTCTGTATATCAAAACTATCAAACTGTACATTTTAAATATGACAGTTTACAAAATGTCAGTTCTACCTCAATAAAGCTTTTGTATTTATTTTTTTTTTTTTTTTTTTTTTTTTTTTTTTAAAGATTTTATTGGGGTATTGGTGGAGGGGAACAGCGTTGGGGAATCGGGAAAGGGGAACAGACAAGTTGCTGTCTTTTTGTTCTTCAGTTTAGTTGCGGAGGATGTTGCTTCACTGTTGGTATCGTCATTGCGCTCTTCCCGGATGAGGCAGATCGGTCGCTGGCCTCTGGATGTCGCTCACCGCGGCTACTGGCAGCTCACGCTTGGCTGCCAGCCGCTCACGCTGGCTGTGGGCCACTCACTGTAGCCTATGGCAGCCCACTGCAGCAGGGGCTGCAGCCCACACCATCACCGGGGCTCGCACAGCCCAGCTCCAGGTGGAGCTGTTGTTAGCTGTAGAGGGCAGGATCACTGGCCCTCATGTGGGATCCGAACCGGGGCTGCTGGCATCCCAAAACCAGCGCTTCACCAATGCGCCACTCGGCCGGCCCTGTATTTATTTTTAAAGATTTTTATTGGGAAACTGGGAAGGGGAACAGACAAATTGTTGTCCTTCGATCTTAGTTGTGGAGGGCGCATCTAGCTCAGCTCCAAGTCCAGTTGCCATCTGGCCAGCCAGTGGCAGCCTGCAGCCACTCATCTCAAAGTGCCCTGTTCAATCTTAGTTGCAGGTGGGCGTAGCCGCACCATCCCATGTGGGACTACAACTGGCAACCTTGTTGTTAGGCACACGTGCTCTCAGCAGCTGAGCCATCCTGCCACATCTTGGTAGCTCAGTGGCAGCTCAGCTAAGTCGCAGCTGACTGGCACATATGGGAATTGAACCGGTGACACTGCTGCTCAGGGCAACAGGGAAGTGGAGAACAGGCAGTGGAGAAGGCATAAAAGCTAATAATTACTTAAAAATAGAGAACTGCTATAACAGAAGTAACAAGGTACCACAGAAAAACAGACGAGATGAACCCAACTTAGAGGAGAAAAAGGAGAAAAGTCCATGGTAACTCCCCATAAATGCTGCCTGAGTTATTATGTGCAGGATCTCACTTAATCCCCAACTCCTACATCTGCTATTTCAGTGAATGGTATCATCAATCACCAAGTCACCTAAACCAGCATCCAGGAGTTCCTGTGGCCTTCTTATGCCCCACATCCAATCTGTCATTCAAGTCTGTCTATTCTAACAACTTAAGAGCTTTCCAGTCCACCCTCATTTCCCTCCAGCATCTCCTCACCAGAACTTAATTCCATGAAGGCTGGGGTGGTCTAGTGTCTAGAATAGCATATGGCACATAGCAGATACTCATTTAATGGTTTCTGAATGACTCGCGTGGATCCGCTCTTGTGAGGCCTCCTCAACACAATCAGCGATGTTTCCCCACTGTAATCACAGTCACGCTCCGACTGACACTCTTCAGTGTGACTCACTAAATAACAAGGTTCTCCAAAGCAGAGCAGTGCGGTTTTCAAATGCAAGGTCAATACATGTCTGGTGTCATTAAAGGGTCACACTATCGCTTTCATAAGACAAACATAAAGGAAGGTGTGTGTCTTTTATGCATAGCAGAGACATGCGTCTTTATGGTTGTTAATAATCATTTAAACAACATTTAAAATAAATTCCAAATGGGGAATAACTACTAATAAGTACAAAACTTATTTTGGGGTAATAAAAATGAAATTAGATAATGGCAATGGTTGCACAATTCTGAATAATACTAAAAACCACCAAACTGTACATTTCAAAAGAGTGTTTTATGGTATGTGAATTACATCTTAACAAAGCTATTATTTAAGCACCATAAACTCCTCCGCTTGGCACCCAGGCCCTTGTAGTTGGGAATGGCAGACCTCGACGGTCCCACACCCACCACTTACCTGATTCTCTCCCCAAACTTCAAGTATATCCAGCGACACCTGATTCCTCAAAAAAAGTCAAGCCATCCCTATCTACAGGACCTACACATGTGGCTCCCTCTGCCTGGAGTCCTTTTCCTTCGTCTGCCCTTCAAGAAGTGCCATAAGGATCACCTCTGGAGAGCCGAGCCTTCCATACCCAGTTTCAACCACCTCACCTCGTTGGCCCACCCGGCCCCCAGGCCTTCAGAGCACAGACATACCGCTATACACAGCATTTATCGTACTGGACTAGGCATTTTATGACCATGGAAAATAGTAAGTATCCAATAAATAATTAAGTCTAATACATATAAAGCTTTATTTTCTATAATGTATAAATGCCACTTAAGAGCAAATTTACAAAACTTCAGCCAAAAAAATTTTCTAATCAAGCAAATATGGCAAAAATCTTACAATTATTAAATCAACATATGTTGCTATACACATAGGACTTAATAATATTCTATGTTTTCCTATATGTTCAAATTTCCTATAGGCAAAATAGCAAATTTACTGATGTTTAAGAAAACTATATAATAACCTGTAACAAAAATTCATGTTCTTAAGACCATCATAAGTATAAGCAATACACTACTTTCTCACATGAGTTCCTAAAACATGTACAAAAGTGGAATGTGTAAAAGCAAGACAACAGACATGTCTTAAGGGGAATTAAGTTCCTGAAAAGCTAAAAACTAAAAGACACGTAATTACATCTCATCTCACTTTTCCAGAGCGTAATTCCAATTTCATAATGTTCTTAAATTGGATTTTCCTTCACAATTAACTAATGAATATGTTTAGCAGGGGTAAAAGTTGCATGGTTTTAGAGTGCCTAATTATCATTAGCTTTGTCTGTCTCAACTGCATTAAAGTTGGTTGAATCTACACTTCAAACCACTGGCATCAACACTTTCACTTTGCCATTGCTGCTTGCTCTTAATAAGGTAGCAAGTGTAGCTTTAAAACATGTTTACCAAAATAAAACTCCTTCTTAAATAATTATCCAGAAACTTAATGTGCAAAACAAACTAAAACCTTAGTTATTCTAGTTCCCACCCAGCTTTAGCAGGGGACGGGGCCAGCATCCCCAATCCCCAACCTCTGGGCCCCACTAACAATGCTGTGTGCAAAACTGGCAATGCCATGGAAACTTACCTGTTGCCAAGCAAGCAAAACACGAGCAAGACTCAAAAAGATAGTTCATCAGCTGATATATAAAACCCTAACTCAGTTTAGGGGTATCAATAGGTGGCATATGAAAGTGCCAGATGTTCAAAAATCAGAAAGGCGGGCCGGCCGACTGGTGCATTGGTTAAGAGCTGGTTTTGGGATGCCAGAGGCCACGGTTCAGATCCCACATATGAGGGCCAGTGACACTGTCCTCTACAGTTTACAACAGCTCCACCTGGAGCTGGGCTGTGCGAGCCCCGGCAACAGTGTAGGCTGCAGCCCCTGCTGCAGTGGGCTGCCATAAGCTACAGTGAGTGGCCGGCAGCCAGCGGGAGCGGCCGGCAGCCAGTGTGAGCTGCCAATAGCCGCGGTGAGCGACCATCCAGAGGCTGGCGACCGATCTGCCTCACCCGGGAAGAGCACAATGATGATACCAACATGGGCCAGTGAAGCAACGTTCTCTGCAACTAGACTGAAGAACAAAAAGACAGCAACTTGTCGGTTCCCCTCCCCGAATTCCCCAATTTAAAAAATCTTTAAAAAAAAAAAAAACTATCCTCCTTTGGAAAATTCTGGGCTGGAATCATTAAATTTCAATGAGTAGGGTGGATCTAACTGAGCACTTTTATCACAAATACTGAAATAAATAATGGCTATATAAAAACATAAAATGTGATATTCTGGTTTCTAAAAGTATTATTATTATACTTACAGTGTTTCCATGAACATGAACCCCAAATTTAAAAGTTTAAAACCCCTAAAAACTTCAAGAAAAAACTAAATAGTTTAGGGATAAAATAAAACATATAAAAACATATTGTTGGGCCGGCCGAGTGGCGCGGTGGTTAAACGCTGGCCTGGGAAGCCAGCAGCCCTGGTTTGGTCCCACATATGAGGGCCAGTGACACTGCCCTCAAAAAAAAAAATTAATTAATTTAAAAAAATACAATAAAAACATATTGTTTTCTATCAAAAAGGCAATACAGTCAATTCCTCTTTTTTTTAAAAAATCTAGACTTTTGCTTCCATCCAAAGTGGAGTGACAGGAAGCAGATTTACCCTATAGTGTCTCAAACAACTAAAATCCAGACAATATAAAAAGCAAGTTTTGAAGACACTGGAAACCAAGTAACAAAGTACAGTGATTCCGAGAGATGGAAAGCAAATGAAGTAAATTCTACAACTGCCCCAGCTGATTTCCTGGAGAGAATTCCCAACTGGCAGCATGGGGAGGAAGAACCCAGGGAAAGTCAGGCAGTCTCCCTGAGTTGAGCAGGTGAGCAGAATCTAGGGAAGGGAAGGGAGCGTTGCAGGGCAGAATATCAGAAAAGAGAGACCTGCATAAAATGAGAACTCCAGAGATCTGCAAAGGGTCCCGTTTGAGTATTCAGCATAATAGTGATCAGAACATGCATGTGACGAAAATACTTGAGATTTCTGGATAAAGAACCACCCAAAGAATAAAAGGGGACAATCCACAAGGCTCAGGCAGTACCAAGAAGAGTGCGTGTTGCCAATAGCCAGAGTGAAAAACCTCAGATTTCATGGACTACTGAGTACTCAGGATTTTGGTTCAATAGTAGGAATTAGCCCTAGACTAAATGCTGCTCTGATCCCACCTATCAAAGCTTAAAAGATCTGAAATTAAAAAACAAACAAAAACGACTTCTAAAGAACTTAACCATGTTCTAGAACAGTGGTTGGCAAACTTTTGAAATGGAAGAGTCACCAGGAGTCACCAAACTGCGGCTTGTGAGCCGAGGGCTCTGAAGTAAAACTGCAAATGAAAATAAAACTATCATAGTTTCATTTATAAAATTTTTATAGGATATTATTCACATAATGGTGATTATATAAAAATATACTTATGGCTCTCAAATAATTTTTAAATTGTTGTGAGGGGCAGAATTGGTTCTTCCAGGGATTGGCAAACTTTTGCGATGGAACATCCATCCCCAAAGAGCCGCAGGTGGGGCTGGCCGAGTGGTGCGGTGGTTAAGCGCTGGCCTGGGAAGCCAGTGGCCCCGGTGCGGGTCCCACATATGAGGGCCAGTGACAGTGCCCTCAAAAAAAAAAAAAATAAAGATACCCAAAGAGCCGCACGTGGCTGAAGAGCTGCAGTCTGCCGACCCCTGTTCTAGAACAAAGTTAAAGAATATTTATAGGAATACAAAAATATACAGTATCCATCAACGTAAAATTAATATCTAGCATCCAAACAAAAATTACCAGACAAGCAAAGAAGCAGGAAAAGACAACCCATAATGAGAAAAATCAATCAATGGAAACCAACCCATAAATGACACAGATGATATAATTAGTAGATATGGGCATTAAAACAATTATAACTGTACTTCGATGTGTTAAGAAAGACTGAGTACGGTATGCTAAGCACACGAAATCTTTAAAAAAAAAAAGGGGGGGCCCAAATCAAACGTCTAGATAGGAAACCTATAATGTGTGAGATGAAAAATATACTGGATGGGATTAAGGGCAGATGCGACACTGCAAAAGAAAAGGTTAGTAAACTTTTTTTTTTTTGCAGGGAGGCATTCTGGGTAGTTCCGCCCACTGGGAAAGGAGGGTCTCTGTGGGCCGCGGAAACAGGAAGGGCGGAAATGAGCTCCGGCTCCGCCAGTGGTGGGCGGTCAGCTCTGGGGCCACGCCCCTGGCCCACTTGCGTAACTCTTGGAGAAAAGAGGCCCAAGGGGGCTGGGTGACCGGTGTGCGGTGTCGGTGTGCGGGCGTGTGGGGGCGGGGCCAGTGTGGCTGCGTGCCCCGGGCTCACGCGGCCTTGGATCCGGGTGCGGGCGCCCCTAGCATCCGGGCCAGGGTGTGTCCCGGGCGACGGCGCACGTGCCGGAGGGCTGGCGTGCGTGCGTGCGTGCGCTATGCTGAACATTCTCTACTTGTTTGAAAATGGTTCTAATAAAAAGGAAAATGATTAAGCTATGGTGACCATTACAAATAAAGGGCCTTTGTTAGAAATAAAAAAAAAAACAGAGCCGGCCCAGTGGCACGGTGGTTAAAGCACTAGCTTGGGACGCCGGCGGCCCGGGTTCGGATCCTACATATGAGGGCTAGTGATACTGCCCTCCAAACAAAACAAAAAAAGATTAGTAAACTTAGAGCTACAGCAATAGAAACTATCCAAAATGAAACGAAAGACTGAATAAATAATAAATACTGGGACTTCAAACAGCCTATACGTGTACACTTTAAATATGTACAGTTTGTTTTATGACCATTAAACCTAAATAAGGCTGTTTTCAAAATCCTAGTCTTTCAAGACAAGGATGACCGTTCCTACTTTTGATTTTTTTAGGTCCTATATTTATCTTCAGTATCATCTTTTTTGGTTTAATTAGGTACTAAATAACAACCTCAAAAAACAAAACTCTTTTAAGCTTTCCATTTCCCAAGAAGCTTTCTACTTGCTTTCTCAAGAAACCTTATTTTGGATACCTTAATAGGAATAATTTAACAAATACTTCACTATAGAGGAATTCAATACACAGTCAATATTTATCAGCTGTCCAATATCACATTTTTCCATGCACCTTGATTATAGAGGCAAAAAAATTCATTAATTATGAAAATTAAAAACAATGAAGCTTTCAATTCATCAGAACTTCTAGATCAGGGCTAATAGAACTTTCTGGAATAATGGAAATGTTCTATTCTATGCTCTCCAATATAGTAGACAGTGGCTACATAGGGCACTTGAAATGTGTGAGAGAACTCATTTTTTAATTTTATTTAATTTTAATAAATTTAAATAGTTACATAGCTAGTGGCTATATTATAGGATAGCACAGCTCAAGACAATTTAAAAAATTTTGATTCAAAGTTTCAAGATTAGTATTTTCAAAGTAATCTTTAAACATAGCTTATATAATATTAATTTTTAAATTAATGTTTAAAACCCATAAAATCATAAACAATTTTTTTCATTGTTCTTAAGGCATGGCTCAAAGGACCATTTATTTCATCTAAAACTTCTTCCTGGTTTCAATTCGCCTCCCCTCCCCCAGGAAGGATTAAGGTGACTCCACTACGCCATAGCTTAGAGGACCCACCCTTTATGTACTGGCATAATGTACGAGACATTGGGGAGACTGGGGAGTGAGAAGTAACTGCTTAATGGGTATGAGATTTTCTTTTGGAGTAATAAAAACATTTTTAACTCGATGGGGTGGTGTTTGCACAACACTGTGAATGTACTAAAGGCCACTGAATTGTTCACTTTAAAATGGCTAATTTTATGTTATGTGAATTTCACCTTGATTAAAACAAAATTTTAAGAATGTTGGGCCGGCCGAGTGGCGCATTGGTTGAGCGCTGGTTTTGGGATGCCAGTGGCCCTGGTTCGGATCCCACATGAGGGCCAGTGACACTGCCCTCTACAGCTAACAACGGCTCCACCTGGAGCTGGGCTGTGCGAGCCCCGGTGATGGTGTGGGCTGCAGCCCCTGTTGCAGTGGGCTGCCATAGGCTACAGTGAGTGGCCCGCAGCCAGCGTGAGCGGCCGGCAGCCAGCGTGAGCTGCCAATAGCCGCGGTGAGCGACATCCAGAGGCCAGCGACCGATCTGCCTCATCCGGGAAGAGTGCAATGACGATACCAACAGTGAAGGAACATCCTCCGCAACTAGACTGAAGAACAGGGGGACAGCAACTTGTCTGTTCCCCTTCCCTGATTCCCCAGCGCTGTTCCCCTCCCCCAATTCCCCAATAAAATCTTTAAAAAAAACAACACAGAATGTATATCTTGGGCCGGCCGAGTGGCGCGGTGGTTATGCGCTGGCTTGGGAGGCCAGGTGCCCCGGTTCGGGTCCCACATACGAAGGCCGGTGACAATGCCCTCAAAAAAAAAGAAAAGAAAAGAAAAGGTATATCTAATCTAGATGCACATCTCTTAATTCATACAAAATCATAATAAGAAAGGCATAGAAAATAGGGAAACTCAGTTTGTTTGTTTTTAAATTGGGGAATTGGGAGCAGGGAACAGCGTTGAGGAATCGAGGAAGAGGAACAGATAAGTTGTCCTTTTGTTCTTCAGTCTAGTTGTGGAGGACGTTGCTTCACTGGCCCATGTTGGTATCGTCATTGTGCTCTTCTCAGGTGAGGCAGATCGGTTGCCGGCCTCTGGACAGTCGCTCACAGCGGCTCTTGGCAGCTCACACCAGCTGCCAGCCGCTCATGCTGGCTGCCGGTCACTCACTGTAGCATGTGGCAGCCCACTGCAGCAGGGGCTGCAGTTATGCCGTCCCTGGGGACTCACCACAGCCCAGCTCCAGGTGGAGCTGTTGTTCACCATCTTAGCTGTAGAGGGCAGTATTACTGGCCCTCGTATGTGGGATCTGAACCAGGAAAGCTGGCATCCCACGCCAGCTCTTAACCAATGCGCCACTCGGCCGGCCCAGAAAATCAGCTTTTAACTGCACTGTAAAAGCTCATTTCTTCTTGGGTTTCCATTTCTTAAATAACTGCACTTGGTGCTTAATTATCAAATGTCCATTACAAAATGTCTGTTCAAGGAGAGTCAGTCAAGCCAAGCACAAGTTCTCCTTAAGCTCAGAACCACATTCAGTTACGACCAGTTAGCAGAAGATAAACCTGAACTGGCATAACTTTAATCTCAAACAATTATGCTGTCATCCTCTAGGGAGGCAGTCTATGACACCACAGCCCCCGGGCGACCTCACGGGACTGAGTAAGGCCAGGCTAGCTGCATACTTCCTCTCTCCTTCCTGCTCTCCTGATCTCCCTGTATCCACGCCATCTTTGAAAGCAGAACAAGCCCCAAGTTCAGACGCCAGTCAAGGTAAAGCAGAACTGTAACCTTCAGTGGGAGAGTGCATGTGTGTGTTTGAAACAGCACAGAAATATCCTAAGTGCAGTGAATGGCAAGTCCAGCCAACTCAAACTTTTTAATTAACCTTTTCAAACATAAGGCCACATCAGGTGGTCTGTCTTGGCCACTAGATAAAACCACCAAAGAAAGATACCACAGCTAAACTTTAGGGACTCACCTAAATGCCCTCAGTTTAAATACAAAGTAAGCCTTTGAATTTCTGGGTAAAAACTAGGCCTCAGTTAAGCTAGTCCTTAGTTGAATTACACTATGATCAAATCAATCATGGCAACCTGATATTTGAATCAATCAGAATAAGGCTTGCAATGTTCTTTAATAAGTCTTTGAAAAATAAAACAGAACTCACTAATCACACCAAAAAATACACTTCAGGATTGTGAGGCAGGGTTAGTTTTGTTTGGGTTTTTTGTGGTTTGTTTTTTGAGGCGGGGAAGAAGATGGGAATAACATACAAGGGAGAGAAATTAGTTCCTGAACAATACTAACCAGATAGTGGTACAGGTGAAATCACGGTTTGGTTTTGTTTTTCTTAAAGATTTTATTGGGGAATTTGGGGAGGAGAACAGCGTTGGGGAATTGGGGAAGAGGAACAGATAAGTTTCTCTTTTTGTTCTTCAGTCTAGTTGTGGAGGACGTTGCTTCACTGGCCCATGTTGGTGTTGTCATAGCGCTCTTCCCGGATGAGGCAGATAGGTCGCCGGCCTCTGGATGGTTGCTCATCGCGGCTATTGGCAGCTCACGCTGGCTGCCAGCCACTCACTGTAGCCTATGACAGCCCATTGCAGAAGGGGCTGCAGCCTACACCGTTGCAGGGGCTCGCACAGCCGCTGTAGAAGGCAGTGTCACTGGCCCTCATATGTGGGATCCGAAACGGGGCCGCTGGCATCCCAAAACCAGCTCTTAACCACTGTGCCACTTGGCCGGCCGGAAATCACGGGTTTTTAAAAATACTCCCCTAGAGGGCCGGCCAAGTGGCTCAGATGGTTAAGAGTTGGCTTAAGAGCGCGAACTAAGCAACAGGGCAGCCAGTTCGATTCCCACATGGGCCAGTGACACTGTGCCCAAGCTGAGCTGTCGCTGAGCTGCCAACAGGTGGCAGGATGGCTCAGCTGGTGTAACAAGATTGATTGCCTGTTCAATGGTGGGCTATACCCACCCACAACTAAGACTAATTCGGCACCTTCCACCTTGAGCTGAGATGCTGCCCAGATGGCTCAGTGGATAGAGTGTGCGTTCTTAACAACAAGGCTGCTGGTTCGACTCCCACATGGGATGGTGGCTACGCCCACCCACAACTAAGACTGAACTCAGCTCCTTGAGTTTAGAGGCCATGAGCTGCTGACGGGAAGCCAGATGGTGACTGGCGCCCTCCACAATGAAGACTGAAGAACAACAACTTGGCGGGTCCAATTCCCCAATAAAATCTTAATAAAAAAAAAACAAAAAAACTCTTCCTAGATATTTTAATTTGTGTATCATTTCACACCTTATTCAAGACATTGTTCTTAAATTCATTACACAGTCAGGTTCAATGTGCACCTGTAGAAAATCGTACGGGGGACGGTAGGAGGGGGAATATAAAGATATTTAAATGTTATGCTCACACCTATTAAACTAAAAGGTAGCCAACATACAGTGTACTTTGTAACCTTAAGTCACACAATCATATGAAATCTCTCCCCTCAAAAAACCTGCAATTCTATTTTAAGCTTTGACACGTAAGTTTGACTATTTCAACATACGTGCAGGAGTACCAAAGCAACTCACTCCAATTTGCTGCAGTCAACCAAGCCAGATACCTCCCGTTTCATCTGTTTTCACTGCCAGGAAGAGGAGAGATGTATCTGGACAGAAGCAGGCTCTGGCAACCCGAAACATACAACCCCACAACACCTGGGACCACATGGAAACAACTCATCAGTTGAGCCGATAAAGCACTGCCCCTAAGTGGGTTTTTCTTAAAGTGGACTTCTGGCTGACTCTCCCTGAAATACACTACATTGAAATCTGCCTGCAGCTTACAATTAATGGCATCTTAGCGTTTTTCCTTTCTTTGTCATATATAAAATAATGGTACCTCTTACAGCTAATGGCATCTGAGAATGGCTTACCTTGGTAGAATTATTAGGTTACCATAACAATAAACCTTTCAGTACCTCTGTCACCTCATCTGGAAAAGGAAGACAACAACTTTCACTGCCTCAGGATTGCTGTGATGGTTGTTAAATTACTTACTAAAATATTCAAACCAGCCTGGCGCACATTGATTTGGCATTGATAGTCTTTTTTTTAAGGTTTTCTATTAGTGATAACAAATTGTACCCCATCCACACACTCACCCATTCCCTAATAATCAGTAGCAAATCCGTAAGATGGTTGAATTTAGTTTTAGTCCACAGCACATTAACCTTCCGTAGTAAACTAACTGACCGTTATAGGAACTAAAGCCATAACTCTAACTAGTTTGTATGCTGCTATAACTATATGCTGGACAGAAATTAATTTAGAGCTTTTCAAGTCATCTGGCATTGTAATTTGGGCCAACTGGTTAATGATACAACAAATGAACTGAGTAACAATGAAAACAAAACTAAAAAGATATGTCAATTCTTAGTGACATTCATCTTAGAAATCAGGGGACGTGGTGATAAATATTATAGCAGCTATATACCAAGGTCAGTCTTTGAACAGAAATATATTCAACCAGGGATATATTTTTATTCCTTCCTA
The DNA here is from genome assembly GCA_033961575.1 of Aselliscus stoliczkanus. Classification (NCBI taxonomy): domain Eukaryota; kingdom Metazoa; phylum Chordata; class Mammalia; order Chiroptera; family Hipposideridae; genus Aselliscus; species Aselliscus stoliczkanus. Next base: position 159,459,804 of record CM066732.1, on the reverse strand, counting down.
ATCAAAGAATCTCAATCACCCCCCCATACTAAAGAAAAAACAGAAACTCTATATGTAACCGTAACAAAGGATTAGTACCAAAATATGTAAACAACTCACACAAATCAATAAGAAAAAGACCAATATCTTATTAAAAAAAAAATAGCAGGGCCGGCCGAGTGGCGCGGTGGTTAAGCGCTGGCTTCGGAAGCCAGCGGCCCCGGTTCGGGTCCCACATAGGAGGGCCAATGACACTGCCCTCAAAAAAAAAAAAAAAAACCATACTCTGGCAATAAAGTGTGACACTAAAAAAAAATAGCAAAAGATATATTCACAAGCAGAGCCCAAGTAGTCACAAAAAACATAGAAGACACTTAACCTTACCAGTAATTAGAAAAATGCCAACATAAACCACAAAAGGTAGCACTGAAAGTTAATAAATCTAGCTCATACGCCTTATTAGTGGAAATGTACTTGTTTGGAAAACATAAAAATAATTGGTGCAAATTATTTATATTTACAACAAAAGACTGACGACAACACATACTGTTTATCATACATAAGTATGTGCTGAAGTGCAATGACATGCATGGGATTCTGAGGGTCTGGAGTGGGGGCCACTCAGACCTCCCTTCAAGGGGAGGGTGGGGAGTGCGGAGAGGAGGGTGGTTATCTGACAGCCCCAACAGCATGCATACCAAGGCTGGGCCAAGACTAAACACACCATGCTTCTACTGCGGGGCGCACCTGCCCAGTGCACTCCTCCAACAACCTCTGCTCTGGCAGAGATGTTCTCAGAGATGTACTGCAGTCTTAGGCTCCTGGACCCATGTTAATCTTCCTTCTGTTTTCCTTCATAGGTGTCACACCTACATGCATTCTGAAGGCTTTGGCCACCTCACCTTCTCCTCTCCTTTGTATCCTTCACAGGCATTTATACCTATGAATCTCACTTGGCATATGTTTCTCAGAGGATGCAGATGAACTATTACAGGATAACGTAATTCAACCTCAAATTAGTGAGGGAGTGGAGGTTTTAGCGTTCAGCTGCACCAGAAGCAAATATGGCCTAATATTAACACTGTTTAATCAGTGGTGAGCACATAACTGTGTGTTAGTTTCTGTTCTATTTGAACGTTTTAAAATAAATCTATCTTTACAATTCTATCCTACCTTATGGTTATTTGCAAAGACATTCAAATTATGCACAATAACTATCTAGTCACTTCAATTTTTGAAAGTTTAACTCATACATCTGATTCTAAAATTATGAACACATTACTGTTCCCAATTATTGCATCTAGTAACAGGCTCTGAAACATCGAAAACAATAAAAGTTGAAGTCTGGCTCAGATGACCTCAAGTCTACATTGAGATAACTTTTAATGACTAAGTATTGAAAGACACACACATACAAGTCACTTTATCTCTACAGGCCTTCCTTTCCTCATCTAGAACAGAGGGAAGGCTGGATTAGATGGCCATTATAATTTTCTCTCCCATTACTTTCAGGAAGAAAAATCCAGAAATTTCAAACTAAATCTAGTAGTGTGCAATTTTTACTGAGATCCACGTTTGACTAATTTGGAAAGAAATAGGAGTTTTAGGGCTATTGGGAACATTTCATTTAAGTGGCATTTTAATGTTATTTTATATATTTATTTCTATCAAACATTTCTGCAAAACATTTGTTGCCACTTTACATCAACTTTAACATATTGCATTTAAAAAAAATTTAACAACAGAAACCATGAAACTCAACCAGAGGTTGAATATACAGATTAATAAAATTTCCAGAACACAAAATAGAAAAAAATGTTATACTGTAACTATATCCCTATCATTTCTAGGATCACAAATACTTTCCACAATGGCTATTTAAAGTTGTAGGAATTAACCAGCCCAAATCATTGACTCAACATTCAATGCCCAATTCCTACCTTTTTCAGGCTGCTACAGAGTCCCGCTACCAACAAGTCATTTCCAGTTCTCTGTTTTGAATATAAATACTAACTTACACTCTTTAGCAAAGATCACTGTTTTCCATGAGAGTAAGGGGACAAATAGAAGCCTTATTTCTCACTTTTAAATTATGCATGGAGGGCTGGCCAAGTTGGCTTCGGACACCAACTCTGAGCAGCAGGGCCCCAGTTCGGATCCCACAGATGAGGGCCAGTGACACTGCCCTCTACAGCTAAGATGGTGAACAACAGCTCCACCTGGAGCTGGGCTCCCATGAGTCGCCGGCGATGGCGTAGGCTGCAACCCCTGCTGCACTGGGCTGCCGTGAGCTATGGTGAGTGGCTGGCAGCCAGCATGACCTGCCATGAGAGGCCGTCCAATGACCAGTGACCGATTGCCTCAGCCGGGAAGAGTGCAATGATCACTATACCAACATGGGCCAATGAAGAGACGTCCTCCACAACTAGACTGAAGAACAAAAAAGAACAGCAACTTGTCTGTTCCTCCCCCAATTAAAAGAATCTAAAAAAAAAAAAAATTTTTTTAAACATGCAAGGAACCTGTGAAGAAAGGCTTAGAAGAATGTGAGGGCTAAACTATAAATTAATTATAACAATCTATGTGGCAGAGAGGAAAATATAAAAAGTTTGATAAACTGGGGAAGAATACAGTAACATGGGTAGAATTTTGATGTTTCATCTCCAAAGAACTTTTTAAACTAAACTGCCAAGGAAAATGAGTAAGAGTAAGCCTAAATTTCTTCAGTACCAATGACCTTTAACATTGCTTTTACAACAGCCCTGCTCTGGTCAGCCTCAACCAGCTAACCTTCTAATCAGTCATCACCACTGAAGGAAGATTGTGTAGAACCCCGCCTCAAAGGCATTAACTCTCAAGGACAAGAACTTGAAAGTTTAACGCAAAAAACTCCCTACTTCCAAACCTAGTTCATGTGTCCTGCCCCCACCTTCCCACCCAGGGATGGATTCGAGGTTTCTTTTGTACATCTGGAAGCTGGATCTGAACAAGCTTACCTTCTCTCTGGACCTCAGTGTTCTCTGCTATGTAAATGTTTTGGACTAGTGCTCTCTCTTCCAGGAAACACTGTTTACGAAAACTGCAGCAGGTACAGGTAACTTAAATGCAATCATCTTCAAATATCTGTGTCTGGTTTGCCTTCAAATCAATGTCTTCAGATTATAATCCAATCTGACCTACGCAGGAAAGCAGGTAATGCAGGGACCGTGACTTGACAACTACATGAATGCTAAGCATAGCAGAAAACGTGTACTCCTTAGCACTCACTATGTACAGGTCCTGTGCTGGGCATTTGATCTGTATTGGCTGAGTTAATTCCTTTCCTTGAGGAAGTCCTATTGTCTCTATGTTACAGATGCAGGCAAAAATGAAGTAACTTGCCCAGGGTCAACACACAGTTGGCAAGAGGTACTGCCAGGACCTAAACTCCAGTTTCACAATTGTCACAGCACAAGCTCTCAGTCTACTCTACATTGCTTCTGGAGGAAACATGACATTTAAAAGGTGACTATAACTGACATAATCATAGCCTATTAGTGATGAAAGGAACCTGACTCATGATAAAGGAACCTGAGGCTCCTTCTATCACCTTCTGAGTCACAGAGAGAGGGCGTTCAGTCTGCTGACAACCAGCCTAGCTGAGCTGTTTCTCTACCACACTACTTAATGAAACTGATCACTCACAGGATTTATCATTGCCCTGAACCCTCATTTGGGTGAACACTGCCTCAAAGTATGTTTAAATCACAAACCATTCACCACAACTTGTGAATTTTAGGGTATCTATAAAATTGATTTTAACAACAAAACTAAAGCATAGAAAACAATGTGTTCAAAGGCGTACATTAGAACCACCAGTAAAAAGAAATGAAAAGCAGGTCAAGACACCCTGTTCAGTGAAATTATTCCACATTAAAGCACAACACATTTTATTAATACAAGTCAACTCTGAAGTGACAACCACAACTTTCCAATCTGATTAAATCGATTGGATTCAATGTTCCAAATATAGGTTGCATGTTTAAAAGCACAGTACTGCAAAAATATCTGCCATTAACATTTCCTCTTCTGCAAGAGTCTTAATTTTACTATTAGTGAACTGTGATACTGAAAACCAACTCAAGACAAAAGCTGACATAACAACACACGCTTTAGAAAACAAAGAACTTGAGTCAACCTTAAAATGCTGTCACTGAATTCCTCTAGCTAGATGGCTACGAAGAGGCAGACTACTAAACAAATGATCAAAGAAATACACAGGCTATAGATTCTGCCTTTCAATGCTATTGAGGACATTCACATTTTTATACAGAAAACACGACTCATTTCAAAAGAAATTGTGCTTTGCAAGTGTAGAAAATAACTATCCAGAGGTAGGACAGAATAAGTAGTCCTCCCTTACTATATTCCATGATTACCAAATTCTAACAGAAACCAGTAACAACTCAGCAGATGCTATGGCACTGAGAATGGAAAGACAGCCTGACACCACGTAAGAACAAAGCCTAAGTTAAAGGCATAGAGCTGCATTCTGGAACTTTGTTTTTCTATCTGACTGACAAAACTTTTTCTACAGCTGTAAACAAAGATGGTATTTTAATTACCAAGTTATGCCATAGTCCACTGATACAGTCCAGGTCTTCATTAGATTAGAACTGAAGCAGCATTTCAGGACTACAGTCTGTATCCACCTCATTCCTTTGTGTGAGGGATGACAAACGACTCTTCCTTGGACTACACAGGGAATATCAGGGGGTCCTAGTTTCAACTATTTGCTTTTAAAGCTAAATAGGGTCGAGCTGGGAAACTGTGGATAAATAAAATCTGACTTAAAAAAAAAAATTAAAATCAATTCTTTCACTCACACATCTTTTTTTTGTTTTTTTTGAGGGCAGTGTCACCGGCCCTCATATGTAGGACCCAAACTGGGGCCGGTGGCTTCCCAAGCCAGCGCTTAACCACCACACCACTCGGCCGGCCCCATCACACACACATCTTTATGGGGGGAGGAGTTCGGCAAAAGGCTTTCTGATGAATTTAACATTCACTTTTCTGTTCAAATTCTGGTAAAAATAAAGAAATAAAAGAAGAAAGAAAGGCATTCAAAATTCAGGCAGGAAGAAAGAAAAGGCAGTAACATCACAATCTCAATCCACATAAATCCTAATTTGCACTCAGGGAAACTACTGGTTTTAAGTCTAAGGACCTAAAATGATTTCTTTTTGCCATGCAATGAACATGGTGACCACTTCTATTCCAAAATGGAAGTCTTATCTTCCCTTACATTATAAGTTATATGAGAACACATCTAAAAAAAATCACTAGGGGGCCGACCAAGTGGACTGTTGGTTAAGAGCTGGCTTGGGACACCAGCTCTGAGCAGCAAGGCCCCGGTTCGGATTCCACATGAGGGCCAGTGACACTGCCCTCTACAGCTAAGATGGTGAACAACAGCCCATCCAACTGGAGATGGTCTGCCATGAGTTGTCAGGGTCAGTGCAGGCTGCGGCCCCTGCTGCAGTGGGCTGCCATAGGCTACAGTGAGCGGCCGGCAGCCGGCGTGAGCTGCCAGAAGCTGCTGTGAGTGACCATCCAGAGGCCGGCGACCGATTTGCCTCATCCGGGAAGAGCACAATGACAATACCAACATGGGCCAGTGAAGCAACGTCCTCCACAACTAGACTGAAGAACAAAAGGACAGCAACTTGTCTGTTCCCCGCCCCGCAAAAAAAAAAATCTTTAAGGGCCAGCTGAGTGGCGTGTTGGTTAGGTGGCTTGGGACGCCAGCTCTGAGCAGCAGGGCCCCAGTTTGGATCCCACATGAGGTCCAGTGACGCTGTGCCCTCTACAGCTAAGATGATGAACAACAGCTCAACCTGGAACTGGGCTCTCGTGCGTCACCGGCAGTGGTGTAGGCTGCAGACCCTACTGCAGTGGGCTGCCATGCGTGGCTGACAGCCAGTGTGAATGGCCAGCAGCTGGCATGAGCTGCTGTGAGCTGCCGTGAGTGGCCATCCAATGACCAGTGAGTGACTGCCTCACAATACCAACATGGGCCAGTGAAGTGATGTCCTCCACAACAAGACTGAAGAACAAAAAAAAGGACAGCAACTTGTCTGTTCCCCTTCCACAATTCCCCAATAAAACCTTTAAAAAAAAATCACTAGGAAACAGTCACGTCCCATAATTTTCAGCCATATCTAGGAATGGTTCCCACTGCTCAGATTGGCCAAACAGGGTCTGAAATTATTTCTCCTGTTAGATGACTTTCTAGATTAAAACAAACACAAAACAGGAAATTTGGAAATGTTAGTACCAAGACCAAATCAACTGGCAGTAAAGCTATGCAGCAGAACATTTACCATGTTTTACTTTTTGAATGTCAGGTCTCTTAACAAATTTACGCTCGCACCTATTCCATCAAAAATGCAAGGGCAAAGTGGAATTTATTCCTGGGATGCAAGGCTGGTTCAGTATCTGCAAATCAATTAACATGATTCACTATATAAACAAATGAAAGATTAAAATCATATGATCACATCAATAGATGCAAAAAAATTGTTTGATAAATCTAGCATCCATTTATAATGAAAACTCTCGGGCCGGCCGAGTGGCGCATTGGTTAAGCGCTGGTTTTGGGATGCCAGCGGCCCCGGTTCGGATCCCACATGAGGGCCAGTGACACTGCCCTCTACAGCTAACAGCTCCACCTGGAGCTGGGCTGTGCGAGCCCCGGTGATGGTGTGGGCTGCAGTCCCTGCTGCAGTGGGCTGCCATAGGCTACAGTGAGTGGCCCGCAGCCAGCGTGAGCGGCTGGCAGCCAAGCATGAGCTGCCAATAGTCGCGGTGAGCGACATCCAGAGGCCAGCGACCGATCTGCCTCATCCGGGAAGAGCGCAATGACGATACCAACAGTGAAGCAACATCCTCCGCAACTAAACTGAAGAACAAAAAGACAGCAACTTGTCTGTTCCCCTCCCCTGATTCCTCAACGCTGTTCCCCTCCGCCAATTCCCCAATAAAATCTTTAAAAAAAAAAAAGAAAACTCTCAGCAAAGTGGGAATAAAGGGAACATACCTCAACATAATAAAGCCCATATGCAACAAACCCACAGCTTACAACATATTCAATGAGAAAAAGCTAAGTGTTCTCCTTAAGATCAGGAACAAGACAAGGATGCCCACTTTCACCACTTTTATTCAACGCAGTATTGGAAGTCCTGGCCACAGCAATCAGAAAAGACAAAGAAAAGGTATCCAAATTGGGAAGGAAGAGGTAAAACTGTAATTATTTGCAGATGACATTATACTATAATCTATATAGAAAACTTTAGGGTCAGCGGAGTGGAGCGTTGGTTAACAGTTGGCTTGGGAGCTCGAGCTCCGAGCAGCAGGGCTGTCAGTTTGGATCCCCCATGGGCCAGTGATGTTGCGCTAAGATGATGAACAACAGCTTGACCTGGAGCTGGGCTGCTGTGAGTCACCAGTGACAGCGTAGGCTGGAAGCTACCGTGAGCTGCTGTGAGCTGCCTTCCAATGGTCAGCGACCAACTGCAATAGCCAGGAAGAGCGCAATAATACCAACATGGGCCAGTGAAGCGACATCCTCCGCAACTATACTGAAGAATAAAAGGACAGCAACTTGTCTGTTCCCCTTCCCTGGTTCCCCAAAGCTGTGCCCCTCCCCAATTCCCCAATAAAATCTTTAAAAAAAAAGAACTCTTAAGGATTCCACCAAAAAACTCTTAGAACAGGGCCAGCCGAGTGGTGCAGTGATCGAGAGCTGGCTTGGGACGCCAGCGGCCCCCAGTTTGGGTCCCACATATGAGGGTCAGTGACACTGCCCTCAAAAACAAACAAACAAACAAACAAACAAAGAACTCTTGAAAAGATACACTGAGTAAAGTAGCAGGATATGAAATTAACATTCAGAAGTCAGTTACATTTTTATATACCAATAATGAACTATCCGAAAGAGCAATTAAAATAATCCCATTTACTATTGCATCAAAATAAATAAATAAATAAAACACCTAGGAATATGGGCCGGCCGAATGGCTCAGTTGGTTAAGAGCTCGCTCAAGAGTGCAAGCTGAGCTCTGAGCAACAGCGGTTCGAGGCCAGCCCGAGCTGAGTTGCCGTTGAGCTGCCAACAGGTGGCAGGATGGCTCAGCTAAAAACAAACAAACAAACAAAAAACACCTAGGAATAAATTCAATGAAGGAGGTAAAGGAGGTAAAAGACTTGTACTCAGAAAACTGTAAGACACTGAAGAAAAAAATTGAAGATACAAATAAATGGAAACATATACCATGCTCAGGGATAGAAACAATTAACATCATTAAAAGTCCATACTTCCCAAAGCAATCTATAGAGTCAATGTAATCGCTAGCAAAATACCAATGACGTTTTTCAAAGAACTAGAACAAATAATCTTAAAATTTATATGGAACCACAAAAGACCCCGAATACCCACAGCAATCTTAAAGTTGGTGGTATCATACTACCTGATATTAAACTATACTACAAGGATATAGTAATCAAAAAGGCATGGTACTGGCATAAAAAACAGACACATAGATCAATGGAGCAGAATACAGACCACAAATAAACCCATGCCTATATGACAATTTAGTCTATGACAAAGGAAGCAAGAACGTACAGTGGGGTAAAGACAGTCTATTCAATTAAATAGTGTTGGGGGGGGAGGAGTCACTTTGTAAGGGGTGAAAAAAAATAACTATTGCATTGTTTTGTACATCTGTAACTAATAATAATAATAATAAAATAAAATTTAAAAAAATAAAGTGTTGGGAAAACTGGACAGATACATGAAATAAATGAAACTGGACCACCTTCTTAGACCATATACAAGAATAAACTCAAAATGGATTAAAAACTTAAATGTGAGACCCAAAACCAGAAAACTCCTAGAAGAAAATATAGGCAGTAAATTCTGATATTGCTCTTAGTAATATTTTTTTCTGCTATATCTCCTTGGGCAAAGGAAACAAAGGAAAAAATAAACAAATGGGACTACATCAAACTCAAGTTTTTGCACAGCAAAGGAAACCACCAACAAAATGAAAAGACAGTTTACTGAATGGGAGAAGACATTCACCAATGATACATCCAATAAAGGGTTAATAACCAAAATCTATTAAAAAAAACTCACACAACTCAACACCAAAAAAACCCTAACAATCCAATTAAAAAATGAGCAGAGAGGGCCGGCCGAGTGGCGCATTGGTTAAGCACTGGTTTTGGGATGCCAGCGGCCCCGGTTCGGATCCCACATGAGGGCCAGTGACACTGCCCTCTACAGCTAACAACAGCTCCACCTGGAGCTGGGCTGTGCGAGCCCCGGTGATGGTGTGGGCTGCAGTCCCTGCTGCAGTGGGCTGCCATAGGCTACAGTGAGTGGCCGGCAGCCAGTGTGAGCGGCTGGCAGCCAAGCGTGAGCTGCCAATAGCCGCGGTGAGCGACATCCAGAGGCCAGCGACCAATCTGCCTCATCCGGGAAGAGCGCAATGACGATACCAACAGTGAAGCAACATCCTCCGCAACTAAACTGAAGAACAAAAAGACAGCAACTTGTCTGTTCCCCTTCCCCGATTCCCCAACACTGTTCCCCTCCCCCAATTCCCCAATAAAATCTTTAAAAAAAAAAAAAAATGAGCAGAGGATCTGAATAGACATTTCTCCAAAGAGGACACAGATGGCCAACAGACATATGAAAAGATGCTCAACATCACTAATCATTAGAGAAATGCAAATTAAAACCACAATGAGATATTACCTCACACCCTGTCAGAATGGCTATCAACAATAAATCAACAAACAAAAGTATTGGTGAGGGTGCAGAGAAAAGGGAACCCTCGTGGGATTGCAAATTGATGCAGCCAGTATGAAAAACAGTTTGGAGGTTCCTCAAAAACTTAAAAATAGAACTACCTTATGACCCAGTGATACCACTTCGGGGTATTTATCCAAAGAAATCCAAAACACTAATTCAAAATTATATGTATGGGGGCCGGCCCAGTGGTGCGGTGATTAAACGCTGGCTTGGGAAGCCAGCGGCCCCGGTTCAGATCCCACATATGAGGACCAGTGGGGGGGGGGGCCGAGTGGCGCATTGTTTAAGAGCTGGTTTTGGGATGCCAGTGGCCCCAGTCGGATCCCACATACGAGGGCCAGTGACACTGCCCTCTACAGCTAACAACAGCTCCACCTGGAGCTGGGCTGCTGTGCGAGCCCCGGTGACAGAGTAAGCTGCAGCCCCTGCTGCAGTGGGCTGCCATAGGCTACAGTGAGTGGCTGGCAGCCAGCGTGAGCTGCCAATAGCCACGATGAGCGACCATCCAGAGGCCGGCTACCCGATCTTCCTCATCCGAGAAGAACGCAATGACGATACCAACAGTGAAGCAATGTCCTCTGCAACTAGACTGAAGAACAAAAAGATAGCAACTTGTCTGTTCCCCTTCCCTGAATCCCCAACGCTGTTCCCCTCCCCCAATTCCCCAATAAAAATCTTTAAAAAAAAAATAGAGATATGTATGCATCCCTATGTTCACTACAGCACTATTTACAATAGCCAAGTTACAGAAGCACCCTAAGTGCCCATCAATAATAGACAAATGGATAAAGATGTGGTAATGTATACAATGGAATACTACTCAGCCATAAAAAAGAACGAAACTTACCGTTTGCAACAACATGGATGGACCTAGAGGGTATTATGCTAAGTGAAAAAAAAAAAAAAAAACAGAAAAAGAGGAATACAATATGGTATCACTTATATGTGGAAATCTAAAGAACAAAATAAACAAAACAGAAACAAATTTATGAATGCAGAGAAAAACTGATGGTTGCCAGTGGGGAGGGAGGTTGGGGAGCTGGGTGAAAAAGGTGAAGGGATTAAGAAGTACAAATTGGCAGTTACAAAATAGTACACGGGATGGAAAGTACAAAATAGTCACAGGATGGAAAGCATAGAAAACACAGTCAATAATTTTGCAACAACTATGGATAGTGTCAGGTGGGGACTAATTGTATAAATTATATAAATGTCTAACCACTATGCTGTATACCTGAAAGTAATATAAAATAATACTGAATGTCAACTGTAACTGAAAAAAAATAATTTTTAAAAAAATGCAAGGACAGCTCAAAATATGATCCTATTGCTGTTTCAAAGAGAATAGCTCCAAAGACACCAGACTCGTCACTAACCATGCAGAGCTAGTCATCACTATTTAAAAGAATGCCAGAAATCTAATTCCTGTGGTTGCCATCAAATATGCTCTTTTCCTTAGTCACACCCAACATATCTAAATAAAGCTTTCTAAACTAACATAACCAAAATGTATCAAAAACTGAGCAACTTACTAAAACTAAGGTTTGTGCAAGTTGATTTTTTAAAATACATGGGGGAAACTTGGCGACAAGCTTTATGTTCTGTGCATTAAAACAAAGATGGACTTGACCTACAAAAGGAAGATAGGGTCAACTGTAACCAAAAAGCAGTATGCTTCCCCTGGTGGCCAACCAAGGAATGGAGAAGGTATGTACAGAAGAGAAAAAAAGCCTGGTCTCCTAGTCCTACCGTGTCACTTATAAATGAGAAGTGACTTCCAAAAAAGGAAGACGTGCGGAAAGAAACTATCAAAAAGACTAAAATGAGTTTAAACCTGGGTATTGGACTACCTAAATTTAAGAGATGAAAATCCACAGACCAAAATTTAGAAGGCAAATATGGGAAAGGTCATTTATTTCCAGAGAGCTTAAAAGCTCACTCAGGGATCCCTGTGTTATTTTCACTTCAAAGAACCCGACGAGTTTGGTACTTCAGTAACAGCTTAAGAACAATCACCTTTTTCAAGGACTAGATACGAGCAATTTTCTGCAGTCTTGTTGCCAAAGAAAAGCATTTATGCATTTATTTTCTCAAACAAACTGGCGGTATAACCTACATAGAGAACCTCCTGCTCTAAAGCCCTCCAACTGGGAGAACTGTTAACTCCAGTTCTACAAGAGTCTCTTTAGAATTTTATTTCTGGGTAAGAAAAAAAAAAACACCATGTCCTTTCAAGCATTCCATATGCCAGCAATCTTTAAAGACAGCCGGCCTCACAGAGACCGGCTAGAATCTCATGCACTAAAATCTGAGAAATTCCTTTGTCTGATTGGATTTTTTTCTGGTACCACTTTAAATTTGCTTCCACGCAGAACAGCAGCACGGGAAGTCGGGGTTCCATTCTAGGGTGGAGGGGCTTCTCGGGGGTGGGAACCATGTCAGGCTAAGGCTTCCGCAGGTTCTGTCAGAACCCCTTCCTTCAGAAAAAATAAAAGGGGGGGAGGCGCGCACATTTACAAATGGGTCCTCAGCCTGCCGCAGGCCGGACGCGCCCGCCGCAGGCGCCCGCCGGGAAGCCGTGTCGTCGCCAGCTTCTTTGGGGACACGGTGGGGGCTGTGGCCCTCGCGCTGGGAGGGGAGTCCGCGGCCGGAGCAGAGGGCAAGGCCCTGGGGCAGCGCTGGCGAGGCGGTGAGCGGGTGTGCGGGCGCCCCGAGGCGGGCGCTCGCGGGAGGCTAACTCTCCGGCACCGCCACCCTGACCCCCGGCCGAGCAGCGGCTCGTCCCGACCGGGGACCGCCGGCGCCCCGGGCCGCGGGGGGCCGACCGCACGCCGCCTGCCACGGCCGGGGCGCGGGGGCCGGCCGGGCCTTCCCGGCGTGCAGGGGCGCGGGGGTGTGCGGGTGCGGTGGTGTGCGCGCGTGTGCGGGTGCCTGTGCGGGGGTGTGCGGGTGCGGTTGTGCGCGGGTGCGTGCGCCCTGCTGTTCTCCCCGCGGACGGCAGGGCGCACACACAAAAAGAAAGTTGTCCGCGGGCCCCGCCGCCCCGGGGCGCCACTCACCGGGGTCGAAGTCGGGCACCGCCGCCTGGTACTGGGGTCCGACCCGCATGCCGCCGCCACCTGCGGGGAAGCGGAGAGCCGTCAGCGGGCGCGGGCGGGCGGGCGGGCGGGCGGGCGCGGGCGCTGCCACCTACCGTGCTCCTCGTCGCTGGACGAGCCCGAGCTGCCTTCCTCCCAGGAGTTGCTGCTGCTGTTGCCATTGGGCGCCGCCGCCGCCGCCGCCAAACTTTTATTCGGCCCATTATTGGGGGCGGCGGCGGCCGAGGCGGCGGCGGCGGAGGCGGCGGCGGCCGAGGCGTTGGCGGCCGAGGCGGCGGCGGCGGCCGAGGCGGAGGCGGCGCTGGCGGCCGAGGCGGCCGCGCTGGCCGCGTTGTTCCTGCCTCTCCGCTTCCCTGACACCTCGGGGCCCTTCTCCACCATGGCCGGCATCGGCGGGGGCCGGGGCCGCGCGTGTCCCGAGGAGGGGGCGCCGGGACGCGGGCGGGCGGGCGCGCGGCGGGGCTGGGGGCGGCCCTGGCGGGCGGAGCGCACAGCTGCCTCAGGCCCCCAGCGCCGAGCCGAGCGCAACTTTCGCTCTCATCGCCGCCCGCACTTCACTGGCACTAACTACTCGGCGAGCGGCGGGCGGGCGGCCGGGGGCGGGGCCTGCGCCCGCGGAGGGAAGCCGCGCGCAGCCCACACCGACGCGACGACGGCACCGCCCCTCGCGCGCTCCCATTGGCTGCTGCGGGATTTGGACGGCGAGCGCTAGTCCGGTTGGCTGGGCGCACCCGTCTATCAAGAGACGGGGCGGGCGAGAGGGGGGCGGGGCTCCGCGCTGCCGTTGGTCAGGTTTGGTTGACGCGTATCGCCCACGGTACGTGGTTTGAGGTTTGCCGTCTCTCTACGCCCCATGATCCATCTCTCTGGGCTCCAGCTGGGAGTGCGCTGCCCTCCCCGCCCCCTCCCTGCGCCGCGGCCCGCACCCCCCACCTGCGCGCGCCCGCGGCGGGCCCGGCCCCCGCAGTCCCCGGAGGGCCCCACTCGGAGTCCCACGGGCTTCGAAAAGTAGAATACGCGCGGCGCGAAGGCCGAAATGGAACGCGAGGCCGGGACTATTTTTCCCCCGCGCGGAGGAGCACGTTTTGCAGTTTGAATGGTTTATACAAAGGGGGGAAACTAATTGAAAAAAGCTAATCGCGCCCCCGCCCCGCCCAGGGCGCTTGGGGGGGTGCCGGGCCCGCGGAGCCCAGGCGCGGGGCGCGGGGCCCCGGGAGGCAGCGCACGCCGGCGCTTTCTGCTCACGGCGCGGGGGGGGGCGCTGGAAGTCGCCGCGATGGCCCGAGTGGCGGGGCCGCCGCACACGCCGGGGTCCCCGCCACCCCGGGCGCCGCTTGGAGACCAGCGAAGGGGCCGGGCGGCCCGCGGGGGAGGGGCGCGCCCACCGAACTGACGAGTGGGACCTGGAGAAACGGCCTGGGGGCCGGGACGGGTAACGAGGAAGAAGCTGTTTTCATCCCGAACCCTTGGTCGGGGAGGGGGTCCACTGCCTCCGAGGCAAGAGCCACTTTTCCGGACCCGCTGCCTGCCCCACGCCGCCCTGGGCACCCGGCGACAGAGCACGACCCAGCCGGAGCCATCCCGCCTCGGACAGCGACCCCCGGCTGGCCCTGTAACTGGGGGGGGGTCTCCTCCGCAGGGTCGCATCGGCCCCACCCCCCAAAGCACACGCTGTTTGTACGTAATTAGGAGGCGAGAGAAGGTCTATAAATGATGTTCTTTTTAATGCAGCGGATGGCTATTTTTCTTTTAAGTTACTTCAAACCTGAGCTTAATATGGGGACAGTTTACACCAGCTCTGGTTATAAATAGCTAGAGGGAAAAATCTGGAGTTTTATGGTTTGAAAGGCCTGAATAAATATGTAGGGTGTTCTCTTCCACGTTTTCTGCAGCAGGAACCATTATTACTAACTTCAATGAAGTAACCACGTTCGTTTTTGCTTAGATGGCTTTTAAGAAAAAGCTGGGAGTCCTCCCCGTGGAGGAGCCCTGCCCCCACCAAGCTTAAGGTCCAAGTGCCTGGACTCCCCCTTAAAGGTAGAGCACTCTCCTATTCGAGCCCCAGGCAGTGCAGGTGTGTGCCCCTGGCGTACTCCCCCGCCAGCCAGCCTGGGCAGGGTGTAGATAGCAAAGCTAAGAGGTGGCATGGATAGGGGGCTGGGCCACCTGGCTGAAGGCCCGACTCATCTGGAGGTGAACACTGCCTGAGGAATGAGGTTAAGAGCATGCATGATGCCCTGCTCACTTGGTGTCTATATGAAGTTCTACCAGCAGACTGGAAAGATTAGCCTACAAGGGCACAAAGGTAATACTGAGTCATTTATTATGGCAGCAGGCATGGCACCACACACGGAGTCACCAGCCCCACCCACTAAACCCCAAGGTTGGAGCTACTTCCTGTCTGGGTTACCGCTGTGGGTACATCACTAGACTGTCCACCCATTCTTTTTTTTTTAACTTTTTTCAATTACAGTTGACAGTCATATTAGTTTCAGGTGTACTGCATAGCCATTCACTTTTTTCAACAAATATTTATTAACATCTAACATGTGCCAGACCCTGTTTTAGTTTGACCCCAAGGCCAGTAGATACTATATTGGCTTTGAACCTCACAACTTCCTCATCAGTAAAATAGATGATAATAATAGTACCTACCTCCTGGCCTGGTGGATTTTTAGGGTCCACCTCCCCAGCTCCTGGCTTCTTCCACCACAGGGAACCCTCCAACCTGAAGGAAACCCCCCTTTCTGTCCCTGCCTATTGCTTGGAATGGGGGGGGTGCCCACACACAACCCTTCTGTTTGGGAATTTGTGATCTCAGACTTCAAACTGGCACTCCATAGAGTCAGCAGCCCTACCATGTTTTTCGGTGACACTCTCCCACTCTCTGAGACAGGATTTCACAAATTCTCTCCCCTCCTTATATCTCCCACAGCCTCTACTGCCCTCACTCCTAGCCACCAACCTCACTCCTTCAGTCAAGAAAAACTGAAGCCATCAGATAGGATCTCTGTCATCTCCGGTACCCAAGCTAACACAGCTCCCTGCCTGGCACCTCCCCCCAGGCTATCCCATCCTGACCTCCATCTCAGGCATCTTCCTCCTGCTGTCCTCCCCTTATTGTACCCTCTTTCCTTGGGTCAGCCTTTTCCAAAAAGGGGGAAAATTCTCCCTTGCTCCTAAGCGCCCTTCTGCCTCCTCCCCATGTCTCTCCCCTACCCCCCAAAAAAAGCCTCCGTATCCATCCCTCCCTTCCCAGCCTCTCCTCACCCTACCCCAACAGGACTGTGACCCCACTCTCAACTCTTGCTCAGGTCACCCACAATCTCCCTGCTGGCCAAACCAACAGTCACTTCTTGGTCTCACTGAGCTTCTCAGCAGCACCTGAGTCCATCACTCCCCCCAGAAACTCTTTCAATTCCATCGGACTTCAAGGCCTCGTTCTTGTCCTACCCCACAGACCACTCCCCCTCTGTCCCCTTGCAGCCTCCACCCCACCCTTCCAACCTGTGATTGTTGGGGTTCCTCCTGGACCTGGTGCATATTAAATATTTGTTGAGAAATGAATAATAGGGAATACAGGCAGTTGTAGGTGCACAGAGCAGAAGCCAATCTCAGAGGAGGGTTCTTGGAATAAAGAGGTCTGACCAAGATGTGAAATATGCCCTAGAAGCAGGGAGAGGGGGGACCTGGTTTTGCCAGCCCAGCAGCGCCCTAGAGGAACCCACCCCACCCCCCACCCCCGACACACACACACACACACACATCCTCCTCTAGGTGGTTGGCTTGGGGCTTCCCAGCACATGCCCCACGCCTGGCCTGGCCCCCCCACCAGCTCTCTGGCTGCAGCAATTGGCTCAGGCATGAGCACATGACCTAGCCAGGCCAATGAAGGCCCTTTCAGGAACTTGTTCTGGAGCTCTGAAGGAGGTCCCTCTTTCTGAAATCAGGACCTAAGAACTGGGAAAGACTAGAGACTCCAGGGCAGGCAGGCAAGCCAGGGGCTGAAGCCTGGAGGAGGCGCTCAGGCTCTGCGTAGTGTGGGCACCTAAGAGCAGGACCTCGCTTGCCCACCCCAGTCTGTGCCCTGCTCTGGGGATCCCTTCCTACCCTCCAAGCCCAGTCTGTGGAAAAAGGAGGCTTGAGTCCTGATAGGATCTTTTGAACTCTCCCCGCTGCCTATACCCCATAAGTAAGTCAGGCCTGAAATCCTGGTCTTTGAAAATTGAGCAATTTGAGTTTCTGTTACAATGCAGAGAATCCAGAATGATACAAATAATTAGACATTAAGCTGGTGCAAAACAAGGGAAAGAATATGCAGGTAAAGTAACTAGCACCTTCCCTCTCTTGTGAAAGGCTTAATGATAATAACTAATATCTGAAGGGTGTAACTGGGCCTGATTCTGCTCTCAGCTAGAGCTCTTTTAATCCAGTAATCCCATCAGGTGAACAGTTATGATCGGCTCATCCACACCTTGTAGTAAAGGAAACTGAGGCTCCTAGAGGCGAAGTAATCCGCCTAAACCAGGCAGCTGGTGAGAAGAGCTGGCAGGTGTCAGCCACAGCCATGCAGCCATGCGTCTCCCCGGAGACCTAGGAAGGCTGATGGGCAAGGAGGGAGAATGTGCGCAAATGCCCTGATTGTACACGTAGTGTTTATAATTCCCATTGCTGCTGTTTTTTAGTTTTAGTATTATTAGATGGCTCCTTAGAAAACCCTGCTAGACAAGAAATAGCTTCCCCAAGGCTGGAGCCAGCAGAGAGCAATGGGCTGGAGTGGGGGGTAGCAGCAAAACAGCCCTGAAGCCAGTCTTGGGAGGGCTCAAACCCCCAAAACACTGCTCAAAACTGGAGAGTTGGGGCAGGAATTCTAACCACCAATTTTTGACTTCAGGTTAAGAACTCCTTAACCTGAAGTCTGTGGATAGAATTTGGGGAGGACCACAACCTGGGAGGGTGAGTACAGCTTTATCTAAGTGAACCTTGAACTGAAAAGTAGCATTTTCTATTGTGATGTAGGCAGTATTAGCGATGGCTGCGACTCTGTTACCCACAGAAGTCATGACACTGTCTCATCCGTTACAGTTGTTGGAGAAATCTCAGAACAGTCTGTACACGCATCTCCAAAATCACAAAAGATACTGAACCTGCTGGCAGATCTTGTTACTTAACGTGTTAATAACTCAACAAGTAACTCAAAATGGATCCTAACCTAACTGTAAGAGCTAAAAGTGGAAAACTCTTGGGAAAAAAAACACAGGAGTAAATCTCCTTGAGTTAGGCAAAGGCTTCTTAAACAGAATTCCAAAAGCATAAGGAACAAAAGAAAAAAATAGATTAAACTGGACTTCATCAAAATTCAAAACTCTATTTGTGTTGTAAACGATACCATCATTCTCGCATTGGGAGACAGTATTTGCAACTCATGCCTGATAAGGAACATTATCTAGAATACAGAAAGAACTCTCAGCTCAGTAATAAAAAGATGAATAACCCAATTTTAAAATGGGTAAAGTATCTAAATAGACATTTCTCCAAAGAAGATACACAAATAGCCAATAAGCCTGTGAAAAGATGCTCAACATCATTGTCATCAGGGAAATAAATCAGAACTACAATGAGATACCACTTCACGCCCACTAGGATGGCGAGAGTAAAAAGGAGAGACAACAAGTGCTGGCGAGGACGTGGAGAAATCAGAACCCTCACACACTGCTGGCGGGAATGTGAAATGGTGCAGCTGCTTTGGAAACCAGTCTGGCAGTCCCTTAAAAAGTTAATCCTGGGGCCTGCCGAGTGGCGCGGCGGTTAAGCGCTGGCTTGGGAAGCCGGCGGCCCCGGTTCGGGTCCCACATGTGAGGGCCAGTGACACTGCCCTCAAAAATAAATAAATAAAATAAAATAAAATAAAATAAAATATCTATGAATTTCACATTTAAAAAAAAAAAAAAAGGGCCAGCCAAGTGACACGGTGGTTGGGAACTGGGATCCCACATGTGAGGGCCAATGACACTGCCCTCTAAAAAAAAAAAAACAACAAAACAAAAAAAAGTTAATGATAGAGCTACCATATGACCCAGCAATTCCACTCTTAGATATATAATCAAAAGAATTGAAAACATATGTCCACACAAAATCTTGTACACAAATGTTCATAGCAGTTGTTCACAATAGCCCAACACAGAAACAACTTAATGTCCATCAGTTGATGAATGGGTGAACAAAACTGAGTCTACAAAAGACAAATATAAAAACAAAAATGGAAAATAAAAAAGATAAAAAGAAAAAAATAAACTAAATTAAAAATATAGGGGCCAGCTGAGTGGCTCAGTTGGTTAAGAGCTCGCTCAAGAGTGTGAGCTGAGCTCTGAGAAACAGCAGTTCGATGCCAGCCTGAGCTGAGCTGCCGCTGAGCTGTGAACAGGTAGCAGGATGGCTCAGCTAAAAAAACACAAAAACATATATATAGTGTGTGGTGGAATATTATTCAGCCATAAAAAGGAATGAAGTACTGATACAATCTACACCATGGATGAACCTTGATAAAATTATGTCAAATGAAAGAAGCCAGTCACCAAAGCCTATATATTATAGGATTCCATTTATAGAAAATGTCCACAGTAGGCAAATTTAACAAGACAGAAAGTAGATTGCTGATGGGCAGGGGCTGGGAGAGGATGGGAGTGTGGGAGCGACAGCTCATGGGTAGAGGGCTTTTTTTTTTTTTTTGAGGGCAGTGTCACTGGCCCTCATTTGTGGGACCCAAACCGGGGCCGCTGGCTTCCCAAGCCAGCGCTTAACCACCATGCCACTCGGCCGGCCCAAGAGGGCTTCTTTTTGAAGTGAAAAGTCTTCTAAGATTGATTGTAGGGATGGTTGTACCCCTCTGTGACTATACTAAAAACCATTGAATTGTACAACTTAAATGGGTAAATTGTATGGTATATGAATTCTATCTTAATAAAGAGTGCAGGGGCCAATGTGGTGACCACAGGAAGGCCACGCTGAGGCTCCTCGTCCCACAGGTCCCTCTCTGTTTGGTCGGGTCCCAGTTGGGCAGTATGTCAGCCCCAGTTTGTCTTGCAGCAGCGACCCTCACCTCAGAGAGGAGAGGCAAGGGCTCAGCCAGCCAGCCATCAGGATAGAGCTCAGGAGTGGGGGCATGAGCACCAGGCTGTTTCCTGCCCAGCTCACTCCACTCTTTATCTAAACACCTTCAGGAATGTTTTACTCTTTATCTAAGGAGCCTCCCCAGAGGATTTGGGAGCTGGTGCAGGCTGGTGATAAGGGCGGGGCTTCTCAGAGTGACTTCCTCAAGGGACCACAAGCATACTGGGAGACAATTGGGACAGACCCCAGCCCTGAAAGGTGGCCGAGGGAAGTCTCAATGCTGAAGACCAAAAGTCCTGCAGCCCCAGATCTGTCTCAAAATTCATCACTTTTGGGGACCTCTCCCTTCCTGGGGTTGCTCCGGGCATGGTGCTCCCACCAGGCCACAAGGCCTGAAGTGTGCCCACTCATCTTCCATGTCTCAGCTCACAGGTCTGTCCTCCAGGGAGCCCTTCTGACTTCCCTGACCACCTCAGGTCCCTGTCGCAGCCCAGGCTCCTGTCACAGCCCAGGTCTGGCTGCCTTCTGGCTGCCCCCTGACAGTTAGTCCCTTAATGAGAGCAATGTTCCTTTTCTCATCTAGAAACCGCCTTCCAGTGTGTGGTTTCCTGTCTGAGGACCCACCCTTTATCTACAGTGACCCCTTCCCCTCCCCGCACAGGACTGGATCGAAAAAGGTAGGTGGACCAACTAAATTGCCCCAAAACAGACAGCGAGACTGATGGCCTGGCGGGTGGGGGGCAGTGCTGAGAGGGCTGTTAGCCTTCAGTCCTGGGGACAGGTCACCCACGAGGGGCCTTATCCATGGCAGTGCAGCACAGCAGATACCTGGGCTGTCCCTAAGCCTTCACCCCCTCCGCAGGAAGGCCAGAGCTCATCTTTGAAACATGGACTGGATCTTGTTCCACTGAGGATAAAATTCAAAGCCCCCTCTGCGGGCCCTTCCCCCACAGGCCCACCTCCCTCCTTGACCTCCACTGCCTGCCTCTCCCTCACCTCCTGGGGACTTTGCACAGGCTGTTCCTCTGCCCAGAACACCTTTCCCTGACTTTATTCAGAGGGCACCTCCTTGGGGAGCCTCCGAGACCACCCCACCTCCAGCAGACCCCACCAGCTACCTCCCTGCCATGCCCCAGCCTTTATCTCAGTGACAGTTGTGGCACTCTTTGTTCTCATTATCACTCCCTCACTAGACTCCACCCTGGCACAGGGGCCTGTCTGTCCATCTGTCCTTCCCACGGGTAAGCTCCCGGGGCTGGAGCTGGGCCTAAAGGAGACTCTCCCTCAGTGTCCTCCTTGCAATGCCCTTGATGGTGGAGGGCTGCTGCTCAGGGTGATGTGAGGGAAAGTGAGGCCTGGCGAAGGCCACTGTGGCACTTGTGCAGGAAGGACCAACATGACCCCAGGCCCTTCTCGGCCCTGTCACTGTCCCACCCGCCTCCCCCAGCATCAGACTTGCTGGCATCTGTCCCCTACTGGCCTAGCATACAGTGGGCCTCAGTGAGGGTCTGGGGTTCTGGATAAGTGGAGGCATCCTTTTAGATGGGGGGACAACACAGATAACATCGGGGCCCTTTTACCAAATGCCCGACATTTTTGAGGCAGTGGGGGAATCAGGCCAGCCTGGGCCAGCCCACTCCATCTCTCGGGTGTGGACTCTGTCCCTGCTTGCCCTCTGAGGAGGCGGTAAAGCCTGCCCCAAAGGGCTGCTTCGGAGTTCGTAGAAATTCTTAGAAAGAATGGAAAGATTGCGGGTGGAGCCCATTCGCTAGCCTTCGGTCCTGCCCTGCACCCCACCAATGAAAACCCAGTGACAAAGACACCAGGAAGACAGACAACAGCAACACAAACTTGGAAACCGAAAATGAGATGGCTGAGTGGCCACTGGCTTCGCCGACTGGGTAGAGCTGGTTCCGAATCCAGCTGTGAGTTCAGCACAGAAGTGATGTCTGACTGGCAGACCCCCAAAGTCCCCAGAATCCCTGCTCACAGCTGCCGCCCCACTGTGGGCACCAGTGAGAAGCGGACTCTGCTCCATGGACGAAACCATCCCCAAAAGGTCATGTAGTGTCCGATTCTGTTTCTACGACATCTCCAGAACAGGCAAATCCACAGAGACAGAAGGTAGACTTGTGGTTGTCAGGCGCTTGGGGAGGGGGGATGTCAGTGTTTAATGGATACGGGGTTTCCTGTCGGGTGATGCAAACATTCTGCAGCTAGATAGTGGAGATGGTGAACGTACTTAATGCCACTGAATCGCACACTTCAAAATGGTTAAATAATGCATTTTATGTTATGTATATTTCAGTGCACATACACACATAGAATTGAGGGACCAAAGTTGGGGCCCAGCCATCAAATTCAATGTCAGGGCTCACCTACAGGTCCAGAGGGGACGGCGGGTGGCGGGGGGCTGCCTAGGGGGACCCTGTGTCTAGACACAGCCATGCATCTGCACTCTGTCCCTCACCTTTCCTTAAAGGACAAGCCCTGGATTCTGGGGCTATGACCCAAGGTCCCAGAGGAGGACATGGTCTCTAACAGAAGGCTGAGCAAGAGGCACGACTGCTACCGTGGTAGTGGGATGACCACTCTGAGCGGGTCACCCACCAGGTGCCCCCACGCTCAGAGCAGCTCGGCTGCCCTGTGCCGGAGACGCTGCTGGCATTGTGTTGGGCCCAGCCTCTTCACTCCATCACCCCTGGGTGATCTCAGGCAGGCTCCTGGCTTTAAATCACACCTCTGCTCCAGGGACCAAATCTGTGTCTCCAGTTGGGGCTAGCCCCTCCACTCCAGCCGCCTGCTCCAGTCCGCCCCCCCGCTGTCCAGTGGACACTGCACTCATCAGGCCCTGAGCACCACCTCAGGGATGTGTCACCTGTTCTCCCAGGTGCTCCTGCCAAAACCTTGGAGCCCGTGGCTCCTCTGCCCGCTCAACTCCACATCAAGTGTCCACTCTGCCTCCAGGCACATCTGGAGTCCAGCCCCATCTTGTTTCTCACTGCCTCAGCCTGGTGTGGCTCCATCCCCTCTGCAGGACCATTGCAACCGGCCCCTCTGCTTCTGCCCTTGACCTGTGGGCACCAGAGGAATATGGTGAAAACAGAAAGCAGACCATGTCATTCCCCTGCTGTAACCCTCCAGTGGCTTTCACCTTTCTCAGAATGAAAACAGGCTTCCCAGTGGTTTACCAAGGCCTTACACAAACAGGTCACCAGTTTCCCTGGTCCCTGTTTTGTCATCTTGCCTTCTCCATCTCACCACCCGGTTCTAGTTCCATGGCCTTCCTAATGAACCTCGGACAAACAAAGCGCAGATCTCAGGGCCTTTGTACCAGCTGTTCTCTGTGCCAGGAATGCTCTTCCCCAGAGATCCCCTTTGTTCGCTATTTACCTCCTGACTCAGCTCTCACCTTCTCAGGGAGCCATCCCTGACCACCCTTCTGAAAAAGCCCCACGCCCCAACCCATGATTTATTTTCTCTTTTGCACATGTCACCAGCTAGTACGCCTTATTGATTTGTGCTGGCTGGCTCCCCCTTAGGATGGCAGCCTCTCCAGGTCAGGGCCTCCTGTCTGTTTTGTTCACTGCTGTTTCTCCAGAGCCCAGAGCAGTGCATGGCACATAGCAGGCTTCCATAAATAGCTGAGAATTGACTGGGCTGTTTTAGGGTAGGACACCAGGGCCCATAGGGGCAGGGTGACACAGCTGTGGCCTACAGCCGGGGTGTTGTCCAGGCCTCTCTCCCAAGTTCCCAGATCCTTCTAGCTCATGGTGCTTGTTATTTTTGTTAGTATCCACCCGTGTGGAAGACAGAGTGTTCTCACAGCATCTTCTTGCTGAGAAGGCAAATATTCAAAAATACTTTGACAATGACATTCTCCAGTTCCCCAAGGCTGTGCAAGATGCCAAGAATGATGTGACTAATTAGCGGACCGACTCCCCACACAGCCTGGCATCTGTGTCTCCTGGGGAGAGGGCACCACAGCCAAGACTCTCTGGACACTACAGAGGAATTTCTGGATGGGACCCCTAGAGGGGAGGGCAGTGGGACAGGACTGGCTTTGCCTCTGGATGCCTGAGCCTGTGAACCCTGGACTTGTCTGGCCTCAGTTTCCCCATTTGTAAAATGAGGGGACTTTCTGGGCCGGCCAAGTGGCGCATTGGTTAAGAGCGGGTTTGGGATGCCAGTGGCCCCGGTTCGGATCCCACATATGAGGGCCAGTGACACTGCCCTCTACAGCTAACAACAGCTCCACCTGGAGCTGGGCTGTGCAAGCCCCGGCGACAGTGTAGGCTGCAGCCCCTGCTGCAGTGGGCTGCCATAGGCTACAGTCAGTGGCCCGCAGCCAGCATGAGAGGCTGGCAGCCAGTGTGAGCTGCCAATAGCCGCGGTGAGCAAACATCCAGAGGCCAGCGACCGATCTGCCTCATCCGGGAGGAGCGCAATGATACCAACGTGGGCCAGTGAAGCAACGTCCTCCATAACTAGACTGAAGAACAAAAAGACAGCAACTTGTCTGTTCCCCTCCCCCAATTCCCCAATAAAATCTGTAAAAAAAAAAAAAGAGGGAACTTTTGGCTTAGATTCAGGTCCAAATGATATCTGGCACAGGAAACTTCAAGGCCTGGTTCTTGAAGAACAGGGGCAATGCAGCTTGTGCAGGTGCTGCTGTGTTTTGATGTGGCTCTTCAGAACCATCGCAGAGCCCCGAGCCACCCTCATTTGGACCCACTTCCAGGCCTCTTGCAGTCTCTAGTCAGCTCCACACACTGTGAGTGCCCACATTGCGCCAGGTGCTGGGGGCAAAGTGATAGGATTTCATGACAAGGTCAGGCCTCTGCAGGGCCTGCGCCCTCCCCTGCCTGGCCCTCGCCGCCCCCCACAGAGTCCAGCACAGCGTCAGTGCCCACTAAAGAGATTCCGGTGGTGTCAGCCATCATCCTTTAGGGGCAGCTCTCTGCTGGTCACAGTCCCTTTGAGGTCAGACTTTCTTTGGCCCTCAGAGCAACCCCAGGAGGCCTCCAGCACAGGGGTTACTGCTCCCATTTGAGAGATGTGGCAATTGAGGCCCTTAGAAGGGAAATGACGTGTTCAAGACTCCACAGAAAGTTGGGTGAGCAGAACCAGGACTCAGACCTGGGCCTCTGACTGCTGGTTCAGGGCTCTCACCTGGACACCTCTGAAGGGCGCCAGGATAGGGCCTCGAAGGCTGGGAAAGGCCCTGTAGTCTCCATCACAGACAGGTGTGCCCAAGCCTAGTTAATGGGCTCCACCAGGGTCAGAGTCAGCGAAGAACAGACAGGGGGTGGGGCAGGGCGGGGGCCGGACCTGTCCAGGACAGAGATGGAAGCAAGGCTACCCCAAGAGACCTCGCCCCCACCATTAATTTCATGAAACCACTCATCCGCTCATGAGCCCCCCGTGGCTCCCTGTCGCTGAGCTGCACCAAGCCCGCCTTCCCTAGCATCACTCTACCACCCCTCCTGGGCATCCTTCACCCTGCAACCCAGCTACAGCAGCGGGCGTCCAGGCCCGTCCAGCATCCCCACCTTTCCGCAGGCCCGACCCCTGTGTGGCGTGCCCCTCCCACCTAGCCCCATGTCCTTCACTCTTCAGCAGCCCTTACTCCGTGCTAGTCTGCCTCCTTGGACCTGGAAGTCAGAATTTGGGAGGACGAGTTCCCCACCCTGCCGAAGCTCATGGCCTAGCTGGGGAAACACATTCATCTATGAAAAATCAGAACCTTACGGAGGCAAGGGCGCCTCTGGAGGGAAGGAGCCAGCAGCGATGGAAATTTCTGGCTGTACCCAGGTTAACAGAGGCCCCAGGGTTCTCAGACCTGGAAGAGCTGGCAGGACACTCCCAGCAGGAGGAACAGCCTGTGCAAAGGCCCCAGGGAGGGCAAGATGGGATTCGTTCCTGGAAAAACATGCACCGTGGCCTGCGGCCAGGCTCTGAGTGGAGACGTGGTAGTGGATGAGGCCCAGAAACACAGAGGAGCTTGAATGCCAGGTGAAGGTGTTGGGCGGGCTCTAGCCTCTAGATCAGGGGTGAGCGAACTTCTGCCCACGGCCAAATCCAGCCCATCACCTGCTTTCGTACAGTCCGTGCACTAAGAGTACTCTTACTTTTTTTAATGGTTAAAAAAAATCAAAAGAAAAATACTTTGGACACAGGAAAATGATATGAAATTCAAGTTTCAGTGTCTATAATACCATTTTATTGGTACACAACCATGTCATTTGCTCCCCACAGTACATGTGGCTGCTTTCCCTCTACAACTGCAGAGCTGAGTAGTTGGTCGTAGGGCTCACAAAGCCTAAAATATTTATCATCTAGAGCTTTTCAGAAAGTGTACCCACCCCTGCTCTAGACAAGGCAGTGGTTCCCAAAGGGGATCCCAGGGCACACTCACCCCATGAGGTGCTCTGAGACAAAAAGGTTCCCCAGTCGAGTGAGTCTGGGCTGCTCTGCCTGCTGCATCCCACTTCCTCCAGAGAAGGACAGTGAATAATAGTGCAGCAAAGGCACTGAGAAGTCCTGCAGGAAAGAATCTCATTTAACGCCTGTGAATCATTACAGCTGTTCCACAAATATGTGAATCCTCTCCTTCAAGGCACATAGAGGACGGCCTATCTCCTTGGAGGCAAGCATGGCTGGGTGAGTCACTTTGCCACTGAAACATGAATGACACGTATTATCTCTGCGTGGAAGCTTTAAGAGCAAGTGGGAACTTAACACTTCCTCTTCCCCCTGCCGTGGCGACCAGTGAAGCGCCATCATTTGGGTCCCGGAATGAGGAGATTTGGAGCAGAGACCCTGACAGCTCTTGACGGAAAATGACCTTGAGATGTTGTGCTGGTAAACCAATGGACGGGGATGGGAGCACATGGGAAATCTCTACCTTCCACTCAGTTTCGTTGTGGACCTAAAACTGCTCTAAAAAATAAAGTCTAATTTTTTCAGAGGGGCAGAAGTTCTGAATGGATATTCCTCCAAAGAAGATAAGTAAGTGGCCAATAAGCACGTGCTCACCATCATCAGTCATAAGAGAAATGCAAACAAACCATAGTGAGACGTGACCATCTCAGCACGGCGGCCGTTATCAAGAAGACAGACACAAGTGCTGGCGAGGACATGGAAGACCTAGGACCCTCACACGCTGCTGCTGGGATGCAAAATGGTGCAGCTGCTTTGGAAAGCATTCTGGCAGTTTCTCAAGAAGTTAAACATAGGCTTACAATAAGACACAGAAATCCCACTTCTAGGCATATGTCCAAGAGAAATGAAAACATGTGTCCACACAAGAACTGGTACACAAATGGTCATAACAGCGTTATTGATAATAGCTAAAAAGTAGAAACAACTTAATGTCTATCACCTGACGAATGGATGAGCAAAATGTAGTCTGTCCATATGATGGAATGTTATTCAGCCATTATCAGAAATGAAGTACAACATGGAGGAGCCTTGAAAACATGATGCTAAGTGAGAGAATTAGTCACAAAAGGCCATGTGCTATAATTTCATGCATATGAAATATCCAGAATAGACCAATCTATAGAGGCAGGAAGTAGCTGTCAGGGGCTGAGGGAAGCGGGGAGACAGTGCTTTCTAGTGGGTGCAGGGTTTCTTCTTGGGGTGACGACAATGCTCTAGAATTGTGGTGGTTGCACAGCTCTGTGAACACACTGACAACCACTGAGTCACACATGAGAAATGGGTGAACTTTACGGTGTGTGAATTATATCTCAATACAGCTGTTAAATTTAAAAAAAAAATAGAGGGAATTTAGAAAAGATTCCAGGTAGTGCATGACTCTCACGCATCCCGGCCCATCCTATGACATAGCTCAGATAGAGGAGGTGGCCTGCCCAGACCTCATAGTAGGCGGTAGGGCTGGCCACCCACCCCTGGAATGTGGAATGGGGACTCTGACCTCGGTGGGTCCTGGGACCTGGGTCTCCCAGAGATCTGGGAGAGCTCCTGAGTGAGCCCCCCTCTACTCCACCTGTCCCACCCTGGAGGACAGCTGTGGCTTCCTAGAGAGACCGCCTGGCAGCTGCCATACAAAAGACAGCTGCTGTACGGGGCAGCTGAATCCCCAAATAGAACTGCAGCCATGATGAAACCCCAGTGGTTTCCCAATTCAGCCAAGCACACAGAGCCACCCTTCTCAGACTCAACTTGAGGCTGAGGGAATAGTGGCCGTGAGCAGCTTTGCCAGGGCTGCAGCACACACAGGACAGGTGGGTCCTCCTCATAGGTGGCTCCAGTACCGAATACAGGCCTCATTCATTCATTCATTCATTCAATCATTCATCGAGGGCATGCTCTGAGCAGTCCTGGGCCGAGCACGGGCACCGGCACTGCATCAGCCCAACCCCACCCTTGCGCTGGAGGTCACTGAACCCCTTACTCACCCTCCACCAGACCCTCCAGTCTGGCCCCACGTTATGTGACTACAGCCTACCCCAGCTTCAAACCTTGCATGACTTCCAGTCACTTCTAGGCAAAAGGCCATCTCCTCAGTCTGGTCCCTGCCGCCTGTCCCACCCACCACCTGCGTGCCTCGGGCTCCTGACAAAGGGACCTGCCCCCTACTTGTTCCCAGAATGGACTCGGCACTATCCCACCCCTCTTTTGGTTCATGGAGCTGGTTCCTTTCCCAGAATGCCCTTCCCTAGCTCAATTGTCTGGCTGGACCAAGCCCCCACTGCTGGACAATGGGCAGGAGGGAGGGTGGGGTGAGAAGGAGGGAGGCCCTTGGCTCTGCCTCTGTGTGGAGGTCAAAGAGATGGTGACCAAGGCTCTACTAGTCAGAGCTGACCCAGCTGAGAATTTGCCAGGTGCTCGCATGGATTAACCCCTTGATTCCCATGGAGCCCTGGTCCCAGCATTGGTCCTTTTGTGCAGCCCAGAGGGAGAAGTGACCTGCTCAGGGCCACAGGGTGAGAAAGCAGCAGAGCAGGGACTTGAACCCAGGGAGCCAGACCCTAGAGTGGCCCCGGCTATGGCCCCAGCTCTGGGTCCATGGGTGGCCTTGGGCCCCATCATTCACCGTCTCAGGGCCTCTGCTTCCCCATCTGCACAATGGGGATGATGAGCCTAAGGTCTGTTCCTGCTCAGAGGACACTGACTATTACACAAATACGCCAGGCCCAGCAGTGCCAGCTCAGCCCGTGCATTGGACCTAGGAAGACAGACATTGTCCCCATCCAGGGGAGTGCCCTCTCCTGGGCTGTCAGGGCAGACAGACCAGTAAAGGGGCAGTGCAGAAAGAGTGAGTAAGCGGGCATGTGAACTGAGAGGTGAAGAACAGTTAGAGGTTTGCCTGGCAGACAAGGGTGGGAAAGGCATCCCAGATACTGGGAACAGCATGTGCAAAGGGTGGGGAGGGACCAATGTGAACACAGCCCTGTTCCCAGACACTCTGCTGTGTGGAGAGGCAAGCCCACTCCCAGCCTTCCAGGGCCAACCTGGGGAGCAGGCCAGGATGGTGCCACGTGGGAGCCAGGGAGAAGCCCCAGGGCGGCATTCCTGATGACCAGCCGCCGGCCTCTCAAGATCCTGAGACCCAGAACAGCAGAATTGAGTCAGTCTTGGCAAAGGCCCAGCTCACAGCTGGTTTTGGTCTGTTTTCAGAGGCCCTTCCACAGAAAACATCTGCTGCTTGAAGTTTGGGATATAAGTTCACTGGAGAACTTTCTGGGAACAAGCGTGGGCCTCCTAATGCCCAATGTGCTTGCCTTAATCAGATAGTGAGGTTCCTAAAGCCCATTCTCATTCCCTTTGTGCCTTGCCTGCCAGGAAACTCATAATTGCATTTGATGCGGAATTACGGATCATCGGGGCCCTGGAACTGGGTAAATGCATGTCTCCCACATTCTCAATTGTTCACTATGATCTATTCCTATTGTTATGAGTTGATTATTTCTGACTTTCTGTAGGCTATTGTTAGTTCTTCCTGGAAGACTAAGTAGGATGAATCACAGGTTATACTTAAGGAAAACCCAGCATATGCATTTCACCCCTACAAACAAATTCTGGGGCTGTATGGCTGAGCAGGGAGGAGTTGCTGCAGGACACCCCGTGCCACTCCCGCTGTTGTCCTGCTGGCTGGTGGCGGAGTCCTGCAGCTTCAGCCCTGACTATACCCAACGAAAAGTCTTTGCTTCCAGAAAGCCCATCTCCCTGCTGCTGCCAACAGGTCGAGGCCCTTTGGCCCAGGCTGTGGCCTCTGCCTGAGTGCTCTTCCTGTCCTTCTAATCTATCTTGGTCTAGGCTGTAGGCTCAGCTGGAGGGCACTCTCCACTTCAGAGCCCATCACAACCACCAGGGCCCAGGTGACCCGGGCTGTTTCCTTCATTACATTCTGAGTGGGGTGGGCAGATCCACATCACTGGCATTTCCTGGGTCTCCACAGAAGTGATGCCAAAGTGAGGTCGCCCCCTTAGCAGCTGGGACCGGAGCACAGGGGGATGTTAACCCTGGTATGTGCAGGGAGGCGGGCCTCAGTGGTGGGGCAGGTCTTGGGGCCTAGGGCTGCCCCTGATGTGGAGGAGGGCTCTCATCCCGGGGGAACTGGGCTGAGGCTCTCTGAGCTTCAGGGAGGGGCTGGCTGGAGAACATGGCAGGTCCTGCCACCCCCCGCATCTGTGCGGCCCTCCTTGCCTCCCCACACTCACCCTCTGTGCTGGGCAGTGCTGCAGCTTGTTAACTGGCTAAGTGATCCCAACCAGAACTGCCACTAAAGCCCCCCCCCCCAAGCCTCCTGCCCCCAGGCTAGGCAGGGGTGCTAGGGTTCACAGGGCCCCCCACCATATCACAAGCAGCTCTTCGGGGAACAGGGTGTGAAGGAAAGAGGAGTGGCAGGCCCAGGAGCTCTGAGGGCTGCAGGCCAGGGGGACACTCGCTGTCTGACCCGGTTTATCCACACCATGTGCCGTAAGCCAGCCGGGCCCTGCTTCCTAGTGAGAGAACGCGGGCAGGGCATGCCTCAGGTCTCCTGCATGGAGGGTCCTGGTGCCCTCACTGAGCCCATCTGCCCCTTGAAGGTGGGCTGACCAGCAGGGCTCCCCCCGCCCCGACCCAGGATGACTTGTCACTCTTCCCTGTCCCATTAGGAATGTTGTCTCCACTCCAACCCTGCCCTCTCTGGCCAGAATCACCACACACTGGGAGGAACTGGGATCTCCCCCGAGTGTCAGGTAAGGAAATCAAGCCCAGGGTCCCACATGTGCTGGGGAGCTTGCTGACCCATACCTGGCCTGGCCGGCGTGGTCCTATGTCTGTGGGCTCTGGGGGGCAGGGATCAGGCCCATCTCACCATGGCCTGGCCCCCGGCTTAGAATCTAGCCCACGGGGGCTGGGCATGGAAGGAGACCAGCTGCTAAGGAAGACACTCCTCAGGTGCCCAGAGGGGCCAGGGCACCTCAGACCAGCTGATGGTGACTGGAGCAAGCTCTTGGGGGTCCCAGGGCCAAGAGAGGCCGGAGTCAAACCTCCCCTCATCCCCTTGTACAGGTGGGGAAACGGAGGCCCAGCTTGGGCTAAAGGGTATGTCCCCTCGCATGGGAGGAGCCAGGGGGACTAGGCAGGGCCTTGCCTACCCACCAGGAGGGTACAAGCGTCTTGGAAGTGGAATCGCTTGGGCCTCTGCCACCAAGGCCGTCGTGCCTGGTTCTGTCAGGGCCCTTGGGTGTGGCAGGTGCTCAGAGAGGACCGGGTCAGGAGAGGGGGATCACCTGTGTCACTCCCGTCCCCCACAGCCTGCCCCCAAGCTGGGAGGGGCTGCCAGGTGACCGTCCCCTCCCCCTGCCAGGCCTTAGTCTCATCCTCTGTGTGATGGACGTAGGCGCCTGGGCTCGTCAGAACTCAGCACATACACCCAGATCCCTCTTGCCAGGACCTTCCCGATTGATTTTTGCCAAGGCAGGAGATGAAAGAAAAAAAGTCAAACCCACTGAATGCCAGGAGCTGCTAAGACGCCGCCCCAGTTGTCCAGATAAGGAAACTGAGGCCAGGGAGAGAGAGACTGGCCCAAGGGCACCTGGAGGCCAGGGCTCCAGCTGCTCCTGGGCCACCAGGCTTCCCCTGGGGTCTCTGCTCGGCTCGGCTCGGCTCCTCCCACAGCCCTTCGCCCAGCACTGCTCGTTCTTTGTCTCTCCCGGTCACCATGACTACGGTTCCAGGCTGCTCCCGCCGCACCTCCTCCTCTGGCTGCCCGCGGGATTTCTCCTCAGCGTGGGCAGCGAGGGCCCCTGCCGGGGTTTAGGGCAGAGAGGGTAGGAAGCCGCCTTTGTGTCGCCCCAGAGCGCAGGATGTTCCTGCGAGAGGCCTTGGTGGTCCGAGGCCCCACAGCACGGGATCCAGCGCGCCGGACTGACCAGGCCTGGCTGCCCCATCCTGGAGGATCACCCCCAGGTGGGGCCTCAGTCTCCTCATCAGGAAAATGGGCACACTGTACAGGACAAGACCTGCAAGCGCGCAGGAGGCAGCGGACCCTGATTTTTCCCCTTGAGAGGTGAGGGCAGGCCCGGGAAGCCCTGAGGCCCCCAGTCCCTGCCCCCGCAGGTCCCCGTGTGCCTGCTGGCTGAGTGTCCTTGGGCAGTCCCGCCTATGTCACATGGGCGCGACTCCACGTGGTTTCGGGAAGGTCACAGGAGCCTTGGGACACAGCAGGTGCCTAGTACTTGGTAGCTACTGTCATTATTCAGAATCGAATGTGGTGACTTGAATTGAGTTGATTCATTTCGCTAATGCCCACGGAGCAGTGTAAGGGCAGGCCCGGGCTGGTGCTGGGCTGTGGCAGGACAAGACCCAAGGGGCCCCACCCAGGCTGAGCAGCCTGCACTGACTTCCCCATCAGGATATAAGGAGAGCTGAGCCAGGATCTGAAAATGTAGGAAGCTGCCAGGAAGGGCACTTCACACTGAGAAATCAGCATCGACAAAGTCCCAGAGACCAGTAGTCTGGGGTCCTCACCAAGGTGAAAGAAAGCCCAGGGTGGGCGGGGCTGCGGCCTGGAGGAAGACCTGAGGCTTGGGCTGTGACCTCTGGGATTCCATAGGGTCCTGCGCCCAGAAGGGACCACCTTGGGTTAGTGCTTTGCTGTTGCCATCTTGAAATTCTTAATTTTTGAACAAGGGGCTCTGCAGTGTCATTTTACACCGGGCCCCGCAAATTATGTAGCAGGGCCTGCAGTGGGGGCAATGCAGAGCCAAGGGAAGTTTTGTTGTTCAATTATTTCTTTAAATTGTGGTAAAGACATACATAAAATTTTCCATTTTAAGGGTACAATTTAGTGGCATTAAGTAATATGCATTGTTGGGCCAGCCAAGTGGCTCAATTGGTTAAGAGTTGGCTTAAGAGCATGAACTCTGAGCAACAGGGCCGCTGGTTCGATTCCCACATGGGCCAGTGACACTGTGTTCAAGCTGAGCTGTCACTGAGCTGCCAACAGGTGGTAGGATGGCTCAGCTAGTGTAACAACAAGATTGCCTGTTCAATGGTGGGCTAAGCCCACCAGTAACTAAGAATGAACTTGGCACCTTGAGCTGAGCTGCCGCCTGGATGGCTCAGTGGATAGGGCGTGCGCTCTTAACAACAAGGCTGCCGGGTTGGGACTCCCGCATGGGATGGTGGCTACGCCCACCCACAACTAAGACTGAACTCAGCACCTTGAGCTTAGAGGCCAGGAGCTACCAACGGGAAGCCAGATGGCAACTGGCGCCCTCCACAACGAAGACTGAAGAACAACAACTTGGCTGGTCCCAGTCCCCAATTTCCCAACACTGTTCCCCTCCCCCAATTCCCTCAATTAAAAAAAAAAATCTTAAAAAAAAATAATAATATGCAATATTGTGTAACCGCCACCACCATCCATCCTCAGAACTCTTTTCATCTTGCAAAACTATGGCTCCGTCCCCATTAAGCAACACCTCCCCACTCCCCTCCCCGGCCCCTGGCAACCAGCATTCTGCTTTCTGTCTCTAAGAATCTGGCTACTCAACGTACCTCATACAAGAGGGATCACAGTGTTCTTTTGTGACTGCCTATTTCACTGAGCATAATGTCCTCAAGGTTCCTCCATGTTGTCGCATCTGTCAGAATTTCCTTCCTTTTTAAGCCTGAACATATTCCATTGTCTAGATCTGTATATTTATTCATTCAACTGTCAACGAACATTTGGTTGTTTTCCACCTTTTGGCTACTGTGAATAATGCTGCTATAAACATGGGCATACAAATATCTGTTCCGGTCCCTGCCTTCAATTCTTTTGGGTGTGTATCTACATGAAGAATTGCTGGATTACGTGGTATTTCTAACCAAGGGAGGGTTTGCAGCAGCGCTGTGGTCAGATGGGGCCATGAAGACACTCAATGGATGGGTAGCAAATTGATGGTAGAAGAAGGCTGGTAGCCCCATAGTTGGAGCATGGCCTGGGGACAGGCGTCTAGGTGTGAATTCGGCCCTGCCATATGTTGACTCTCCACTGGGCAGTCACCACTCTGTACTTGTGCCTTCCGTGTAAACGGGATCATTGTACTAGAACCTTCTGCTTTAGGGGATTAAATGAATTACTGTGCGCCAAAATCTAAGGCAATGCATAGCTCAGTTGCTGTCATCGCCGTCGTTCCTCCCAGAGAGGGCCGTTAGGAGACAGAGGCTGGGCCCCGTGGAACTCCAGGAGCTGCTGGGCAGGTCCTCCGTTGGGAGGGGGCTGGGCACAGCGGCAGCTCTCCACGCGGCCAGAGGGGCAGCGCGAGGGGTATGAGGCTTTCTCTCCGGCTCACGTGTGCATGGAAAGTTCAAAACTCGGGAGGCCTGCGAGAATTTCCCACCCCCTGGCCAGAGCCAGTCAGGAAAAGCTGGTGGGGAAAGTGGCTGAGGCAAAAGCAGAATGGCAGTTCAGTGGGTACAGGCTGAGCGCCAAGCTACAGAACCAGAAGGCAAAGCTGTGGATACAAAGTACCCTGTTGGGGGACCATGGGTGTCAAGCAGGCAGCAGTGTCTGCTAAGAGCTGAGCTGGAGAGTTTTATTTGCTTCATTCTGCTCTCTGCATATGGAGGACCTCACAGCTAGTCGAAATGTTCCTTCCCCTGCAGGTGGGATAGGGGCAGGAGTAGGCAGCTACAGAGGTGAGGTTGGGAGGGGCCCCAGCTCCAGGATGGGCGGATCTTCATAGGCCTCATCAGGAACCAGGCCTCAGCCAATCGGTGGGAGGCATTTCTGAGCACAGTGATTGGATGAGGAGGGTCATGTGATTGCACTGAGCTCTTCCTGTGCATCTCAGATCCTGCCTGGCTGGCTGAGGAGTACCTTCCCAGGGCTCTAGGATTAGATTCAGCCTGCCCGCTCCATGTGGCCTCTAGAGGAAGAAAGAGGAAGAGTGCCCAAGAGTCCCCACTTCTCTCTGAGTGCGTCATGTCCCCTCTCAGGGTCTTCCCTCTGCAGCCGCCCTGCCCGCGCTGACCTCTCCCCTCGCCTCTTGGCTAACTGCTTTCTTGCTTTCCCTGCAACCTCCTTTCCC
This sequence comes from Aselliscus stoliczkanus, assembly GCA_033961575.1. Classification (NCBI taxonomy): domain Eukaryota; kingdom Metazoa; phylum Chordata; class Mammalia; order Chiroptera; family Hipposideridae; genus Aselliscus; species Aselliscus stoliczkanus. Next base: position 159,424,222 of record CM066732.1, on the reverse strand, counting down.
AAAGCAGTATCTCCACCACTCCCTTTGTACACATCTACATTTTCCTGCCCCTCTTCTCCACAAATGATAGCACAGCCCGAATTGTGGGCCACCGATTCATCAGTGTGTCATGAAATCAATTTATGAAAAACCAACGTTCTCTTTCTTTTATGCAAAATTGCCATATATATAGTACAGTGCACTCACTTTTAAGTGTCCAGTTCTGTGAGTTTTGACCAATATATGTGTCAATCGTGATATAGAACATTTTCATCACCCAAAAATGTTCCTGAGTGCCCCTTCCTCATCACCCCCGGCCCCCTTGGCAGCCACAGACCTGCCTTTCTCCCCACAGGTTGACGCTGCCTGTTCCAGGACCTCATAGAAATGGAACCACACAGTATGCAATCCTTGGATGAAGGCTCTTTTACTCGCCATAGTGTCTGTAATTCATTCATGGGGTGAGGAAGGGGTATTTAGTAGTTTGTTCATTTTCACTACAAAGCAGCATTCTTTTCCACAAATACACCACATTTGTTTATCCACTCACCAGTGGATGGATCATTGGGTTGTTTCCAGTTTGGGGCAATTATGAATAAAGCAACCAGCATTTAAAAAAATGAAACGATATTACTTTTTAAGGGGAAGCTCTGTTCCATGAGCTTTTATTTCATTTCTGTAATGAAACACACACAAAAAGAGACCTGCGCCTAGCCCCAGAGACCTGGGTGTCTGTGCTGTCACTGCTCCCAGGCCCCCATACTCTCTCTGATCTCCACCCTCTTCCTAGGGCCAGGGGAAAGCCTTGTGGCCCACTGAGCCTCATTCGGCAGCCCATCCCCATGGTCAGAACTTCTTCCCTGCTAGGTCCCAAGCCATGATTGAGGGAGGCAAGGGGGCACCAAGAAGGAGCCCAGACACCTCCAGAGCCTCCCACTTCATGACACTTATTGTTTCTGGAAATATACCTGTGCCAAAATCAGGTTTCTAATAGAACAGCAAGTGGGACTTGTCAAAACCGTCCCCAGGAAGAGGAGAGGGGCATCTTGGCTCTGCCCATCCCAGGGCTCCAGGGGAGGGGAATAAGTCAGGACGACTAGTTGACAACTATGTCCCTCCAAGATGGAAGCTGCCACGCTCACTGTTGGGTGGAGGAAATGGAGGCTTAGAGGCCAGGAGGGGCTGGAGTCACAGAGGCAGGCAGCTCAGACCAAAATTCAGACACAGACCCCCTTCTGGTTCAATTCATGTGAACTTGGCTTCAGAGCCCAGTCTAGTTACTCTCCCGTGGGAGGGCCCCCAGTCTCCCTCTCTGCCCTGCCAGCTGGCTCCTTCCTCCTCTTCTATGACAGGTGTGTTGTCATCCCCATTGTACCGATGAGGAAACTGAGGCCTAGAGAGGCTAAGCAAGTTGCCGGGGCCACTTTAAAGTACAAGCAGTAGCAGGTAGGGAGCCCCAGACATAGCCCTGTGCCCTTAGTGTTGCCAGGCACTGAGGCACCCCCAGAAACCCCATTCTGCTCTCAGCCCTTCCTCTCCCCCCACTCCTTTCCAACAAACCTTCCTCAAATGTTCAGGCCACAATGTGCTGGGGCCTGGGTCTCTGTCCTGGGACAAGTGTTCCCAGCCAGATCCAGAGTCCCAGGGTAGGTTTCTCCAGGAGCGGGGGGGAGGGGGGGGGGTCCGCAAAAAAAAAAGCCTGGCAGCGTGAACAGAAGTGTCCCATCTGCAGCTGAGTTAATGAGAGCAAAACCCTGCCCCCAACCTGAACACCCACCAATGGGGACTGGGTGCACAAACGGGATCTCTGGGTATGAAGCCTGGAGAAGAAGATGGCACTCTCTGGGTGTCTTCACATGGCAAGTCGGGGCTAAGGGAGTAAAGCAGGACGCAGATGTGTGTGTGGAGTGAGGGAGACCATCTGTGAGAGATTGATTGATTGATTGACATCAACAGGAACTAAAGGGACATTTGGGAAACCAGGTAGCCTGACAGTGATCGCCACTGTCAGGCAGTGCTTTTCCAAGACATCTTGTTTCTTCCTGATCTTTTACCAGAGCATTTATTACTTCGATAGAAACAAATTATATAATGGGCCTGCCGAATGGTGCAGTGGTTAAGCGCTGGCTTGGGAAGCCAGCAGCCCTGGTTCAGGACCCACATATGAGGGCCAGTGACATTACCCTCAAAAGAACAAAAAACAAACAAACAAAAAACAAATTATATAAGATCCACTGAATTCCAAACCAAACCAAACCAGATGCAGATTTCAGAGTCTTCCCAAGAAAGGACTATGGAGAGAGGGGACCCCCAGGAGTGGGGACATCTCCTGCCGGGCCTGTGGCTCCACCCTCATCCTGTGGAAGGGATTCCCTTCTCCCCCCACAACACCACCACCACCATCGCACAAATCCTCCCAGCAGTGGAACTCTGGGCTTCCCAGTCCCCACGCAGTTACCGTATTCTCCCTGTGGGAGCTCTGGTTACCGTATTCCCTTGCGTGCCAGCCATCCAGTGTTCCCAGAGGCTATCACCCTCCCTGATTCTTTGATCCCCTCCCCCCAGGGCAGGGAGTCGCTCCTGAAGGTTTAGGATCCCTGGGGACTCCACTGTTCACTATTGAGGAGGGTGCTCCTCCCGCTTATCTCTTTCTCCACTAATTAATGTCTATTTTTATCCAAGTAATGCAATAGCTTAAAGTATGCGCACATGATGTGCACAGAATTTCAAAGCATAAATAGGCCTATAAGAAAAAGCAGCAGCCCCTCCTACCTGCCCCACCCCCACCCCTCCCTGGAGACAACCACATTCAACTCTTTTGGCTTCTTCTGGATTTTATCTCCATGTTTATAAATAACATGCTTGTGCTGCTGTTACTTGATTTACCAATCTGAGCCATTATCTGTGGACTTTCTCATAGGGAAGATGAGGGCTTAGCTTTCTCACACTCCTCTCTGCCATACGCCATCACTCAGTGTCACCTCTTACTACCAATATATAACAATTTGGGGTTAAACCAATATTCGGCTGTTTCAACATAATGATTATATAAACATTGCTTGCCACTGAGCCAAGTACTGTAACCATATAACTACGGTTACGTTTCCTCCGGTTTTGCTTTTAGTATTTCATGAAGTTAATAATTACCATTGTTTAGGCTGCTTTGAAAATGGCCCCTATCTTCACAAGTAAAATAAAATTGTAACTATGTGTGGTGAGGGATGTTAACTACACGTATTGTGGTGATCATTTCACAGCATATACAAATATCGAATCATGTTGTACACCTGAAGCTAATACGTTAGATGTCAATTATGTCTCAAAGAAAAAAAAAAAAACGGCCCCCAAAGATCCCGCCACCTGGCATTCACACCCTTCTGTAGTCCCTGGCCTTGAGTTCGGGCATGACCTGTGACTCACCCTCACCAGTAGAACAGAGCAGCAAAGGAAATAAGTGATTAGGTGATAAAAGATTGCAGCTCCCATCTTGCCGGAGTCTCTTGCTCCTTTATTGGCTCTGAAGAAGCAAGCTGCCACGTGTGTGCTGCCTCTCTTGAGAGGCCCACCTGGCAAAGAACTACAGGTGGCTTCTAGGAGCTGAGGGCAGCCTCTAGTCAATAGCAAGAAACGGAAGCTCTCAGTCCTACACAGCAAGTAACTGAATTTCAGCAACAATGGCAGTAAGCTTAGAAATGGACCCTTCACCAGTCGAGCCATCTTCCCCAGTGGGCACCTTGAGCGCAGCCTTGTGAGATCCTAAGAGAGGACCCAGCTAAGTGATGCCCTGACTGTTGGCCCACAGAGACTGTAAAATAAACTTGTGGTAACTTGTTATGCAGCAATAGAGAACTAATAGCTTTCTTTGAACCCAGCTCTACGTCTTCTCAATGCTCCAACAACCTCTCAGACTTCCGGAACTCATCACAGAGTCTGTCCTCACCACTGTCCCAAACCTTCCCTCCCACCCAGACAGCTTTCTGTTGGGTGTATCAGTCAGCTTTACTAAGTTACGCTGCAGTAACAAACAACCCCCAAATCTCAGGGGCATACAACAGCAGCGGTTTATGTCTCATTCATATTACCTGGTGTCTGCAGGTTGCTGCAGCTCTGCTCTGTGTGTCCTTTTCATTCTGGGACCTGGACTGAAGGAGCTGCCTCCATCTAGGACATGTTCTTCTTGTGGCAGAGGGAAAAGAGTAATGGTGAGGCCACAGGATGACTTCAAGTTTTCCTCAAGTGCAACATGTCACTTCCACTCTCTTTTCTTTCACCAAAGCAAGTCACATGGCCTTTGCAGCGAGGGACTGGGAGTAACGAGGAATCTCCCAGCAATGGTGCTAGTGGGTTGCCATAGCAGAGCCCTCCATGCTTCTGCCTGGGAGACACATCTCGGTCCCTGGCATTCTAGGGGCAGGGCAGGGAAGGGCTGGGAAGCTGCAGTCACTCAAGCCCCCTTTCTAGCCCCACACTTATCCCTGCCTCTGCCAGGCCTGGTGCCCTAATTGTGGAATCTCTCTTGAGATTATGCATCTTGTCTCTTGCAGGGGGCGGGGGGGGGGGGGAGATAAGGAAGTGGGTGGACCTGCTCAGCTGAGAGCTATGGGAAAATATGGGAGTGTAGTAGTTTTCTATGCTGTGTAACAAATTACCACAGACTTAGCAGCTCAAAGCAACATACATTTATTATTTCAGTTCCCAGGGTTTAGAAGTCTAGCTGGGTTGGTCCTCTGCTCAGGGTCTCAAATGGCTACAATGGAGGGCTCACCCACTGTGTGCTTATCTGGAGGGTCAGCTGTGGAAAAAATCTACTTCCAAGCTCATTCGGTTCCTGGCAGGATTTACGTGGCTGTGTGACCGAGGGCCCTGGCTCAGTCTCATGCCACATGGGTCTCCTTGGCATGGCTGGTTACTTCACCCAGCCCACAAGGAGACTCTCTCCCTCCAGTCTGCGCCCATGGAGGCATGACAGCCCATCACCTGTGCTGTATCCTATTGGTTAGAATCAAGTCATAGGTCCCGCCTGCACCAAAGGTAAACGGATTACACAGGGCGTGAACATCAGGAGGCAGGAAGTCATTGGGGTCACCTTAGGGTCTGCCAGCTACAGGGGCTGTCATCACATGTCTTCCCTGCCTCCCACAGTGCCCAGACCTAGTCCCACCAGTTTCTGCTGGTACACGGGTGCCTTTTGTTGTGTTGGACCCCTCAACCAAGGTCATCTCCTCTCTCGTGCTTATGCCTTTTTGAATTCTTTGCCATCATTTTTGGTTTGGTTTTTTTTTTTTGGTTGTTTTTTGGTTTTTTTTTGAGGGCAGTGTCACTGGCCCTCATAGGTGGGACCCGAACCGGGGCTGCCGGCTTCCCAAGCCAGCGCTTAACCACCACGCCACTCGGCCGGCCTGCCATGGCTTTTATGAAGTTTGCAGAGGCAGTGGAGATGAGCACATTTAACCTCCCGACTTGGTCCACCAGCTGACCCTCCCGACCTGACAGCCTTAGCTTTGGTGTGGTCTTCCCCTGCCTCCCCTCTGCCCATCCTTCACCACCCACCTCCAAAACCACCCAAACCCAGGGTACCCTGTCTGCTCTGGGCCTGCATCTTTTTTTTTTTTTTTTTGAGGGCAGTGTCACTGGCCCTCATATATGGGACCCGAACTGGGGCCACTGGCTTCCCAAGCCAGCGCTTGACCACCATGCCACTCGGCCCGCCCTGTGCTCTCTCTCTTGCCTCTGTGGCTTTGCACACACTGTTCCCCCTCTCTGGACCTCCTCTACCCCGACCCTGCCTCCTGGCATATCTCCCTGTGATTCCTAGTGCCTGCAGCCTGGGGCCCCTCTCCTGGGAAGCCCTCTAACTGTCCCGTGCATCCCATCATAACTGGATCTTACAGCAGTCTACAAACAGGCATCGAACCTCCAGCTCCCCTCCAGCCCCCAGAGCCACACCAGGGTCTTCGGGCATTCTGGCAGTGCTGGTGATGAAGCATCGAATTTTTTCTGCCCCGGCTGGCAGAGCCCTGAAAAGGCACGAAGGGACACAATCAGCCACAGCACACCCATGCTTGAAACCCCTGGGTGGCTCCTCGGAGCGAGCCGCTGGGCCGAAATCCAAAGGCCTACGTGTAGCCCACAATGCTCCGAGGCCCCTCTCTGCTCCCCACCCCCACCTCCTTGTTCTTGACAGGGGGCCTAGGGGTTCTTTCCAATCTCGGCGGGGCCCACTTGTTTGGAGCATGTTCTTCCCCTCCACCTCCAGCCCTTCACTAGTCGTGTCCAGACTCACCCTGCAGGTCTCGGTGATATGCCCCCGCCCCATAGTTCTGTGGCTCAGATAACCCTTATAAGGCATTTACTCGGGTGTGTCCCCAGGCTGAAGCCGCAGGGGGCAGGGCTCTGTCTGTGTCACTCCGGACTTGCTCCCAGGCTATCTCAGAGAGGAGGTGCTGAATGAAGGATGGAAAATGGGAACTCACAGTCAGGTGGGGACTTGAAGACAAAGCCGCCTGAAGGCAACACTTCAACCTGACAAGTCCGGTGTGGACCCAGCCCAAGACTCGCTGGAGCCCAGGCCTCTGCTACACCAGGACCATGCTCTTTGACTCTCGCCCTGGCTCTCCTGCCCCTTGGATGGGAGCCCTGCCTGGTATGACCCTGGCAGCACCACGTCACAGCCCCTCTGCCCACCTGCTGGGCTGAGTGACCTTTTCTCTAAACCAATAGGAGGTATGCTGATTGACAGGCCCAGTGCTGGAATGGTGCGGTGCCACCCACAAATCCACAGGCCTGCCTGCAGGGTGGTTGGGTGGGGTTCCCCCTGGAAAACCAGGGTGCTCTTGTCCTTAAAAGGAGGCAATGAAAGCTGGGCAGAAGGCCCCTCAAGGTGAACATAAGAAGTGAGAACAGGGCCGGCCGAGTGGCGCGGTGGTTAAGCGCTGGTTTGGGAAGCCAGCGGCCCCGGTTCGGTCCCACATATGAGGGCCAGTGACACTGCCCTCAAAAAAAGAAAAAAAAAAAAAAGTGAGAACAGCCCTCAGACCCCAAGAGTTCCAGCCCAGGAGCGCTCTCACCGGTCACTGACCCAGTGCCTCCTGTGGAGGTGGGGACATCGAGGCTGCAGGATGGCCTTGCTGGAGCCCCCCATGATGGTCCAGTCCAGGCAGCAGGGCTGGGGAGTTGGAGAAAGAGGCTGTTAGGTGGATGCCCTCCCCCGCAGGCGCCCAGGGCACTTAACAAAGGACCCACTCCGGGCTGGGTGGTGAGTCACTAGTGGAGAGAAGGCTCCACGGGGGGAGGGGTCCACATGCACAGGAAAAAGTGCAGGAAGAGTCAGGCTCCCCGCCCAGGCACTGACGGACCCCATTTACCGCCGGTGACACTGGTGGATAGTCCCTCTCCCCACTTGGCCAGGGACAGTTGGAGGGTAGACGGAGACCAGCCTGAGAGGGGGGCGGGCAGTGCGGCGGCAGGGGGAGTTTGGGTGTAAAAAGCAATGGGATGAATCCTCTGGGTCAGGGCCAGGGACCAGAGTTCAAAGTTCCCACTTCATCTCCTTGGGTGAGAGGAGGAGGGGCGCACGCGCCACGGGTTGGGGGAGGCGCGGAGCCCCAAATCCACAGACCGCGCGTCCGCACACGGCACCCCCACCCGCAAGCCCCGGGGTTCAGTTCCCGGGCTGTGCGGTGGCCGGCGGTGTGGTCCCCCAAGCCGAGCTGGGGCAGGTGGCGCGATGACGGGGCGGCGGCTGGACGAGGGCCGTCAGTTCTGGGTTCAAACCCAGCTACGCCCCACCCGCCTGAGACGCGGGAGGCCACTGAGCCCCCCTGAGCCCCCGGCCCTCGCCTGGAACGCGGGATAATGAGACCACCTGGGGGGCGCCCCAGGCAGCGAGGCCGTCTCTGGGGGTGGAGTTTAGGTCACAGAAATCTATACGCATGTGTATCTGGAGTATTTTCTGAGGTTTTTCCAGGGACTGTGCTTTAGTCTTGGACAAGAAAACGCCCTCGGGGAGGCCCGCAGTAGGAGCAGGGTTGCAGACGGTGCCATCGCCCCATTTTACAGAAGCGGAAGCGCGGCTCAAGGGAGGGGAGGGGGCGGGGAGAGGGGGATGTGGGGGGCGGGGAGAGGGGGATGTGGGGGGCGGGGAGGGGGGGAGACGGGGATGTGGGGGCGGGGAGGCGGGGAGAGGGGGATGTGGGGGCGGGGATGTGGGGGCGGGGAGGGGGAGGTGGGGGAGGCAGGGGCGGGGAGGGGGCGGGCGGCGGGGGACAGGGGACGTGGGGGAGGCGGGAGGCGGGGATGTGGGGGCGGCGGGGAGGGGGCGGGGAGGGGGTCAGGGGCGGGCGGGGCGGCGGGCGGCGGGCAGGGGGCGGGCGGCGGGCCCCCCTCAGGGCCAGACGCAGCGGGGGCCAGGGACCGCGGGAGCTGAGCTCCACCTGGCCGCAGGACAGGCCTCAGTGCGGGCCCCCCTCCCCCGAGCCTGCTGTTGGGGGTGGGGCGCGGGCAGTGGAGCCCCGGGCCTCTCGGATTTCATCACGCCCCCTGTTCCCGGCAGCTCGGCACAGATGTTCTCCCGCGGGGCCTCCTGGGCAGCGTTTCAGGGGCCCTGGGTCGGTTCCTGGGGGCGGGAATGGGCCGCCTGCGGCTCTGTCATCACCTGGCAAGGCTTAGCAAGCACCTGGCCAGGATGAGGAGCACACGGGCTGGGAGGACGGGCCAGGAGAGCCGAGAGGCTCAGGGGCCCTACTGTGTGCCGGGCTGGCTGCTGGCGGCGCCGTCTTCCCTCTCACAGCTTCCTATGGAAGAGAGGAAAGATTCACTTCCTGGTACAGCCGGGGAAACTGAGACCCAAAGAGGTTAGGTTGCTTTTTCAAGTTCAGCAAGCAAGCTTTGAACTGATCCTTGAAGGCTGGGAAAGACCTGGACGTTTGGAGAAGGGGGGGTTGTGTGATAGGCAGGGGAACAACTTGGGCAGAGGTGTGGCGGCAGGCTGGTATGCAGGGTGCTATAAAGGGAGGTGAGGCCAGGTGGACTCCATCTGCCCAAGGGTGAGTGGAGCTTAGCTGGGCCTCTCCGCAGCAACAAGGAGGCTGTCCAGTGTTTGCTGGAGAGATTTTGAGGCTGGTCAAGAGGAACTGGCAGGACCACGGGGGAGAGGGACAGGCCAGGCCATGGTCAGGGTCGGTGGGTACCTGGTACATGCTGGGCAGCTGTTCCTGGGGAGAAACCAAATATCTGCATTTGTTGGGGAGAGAGGGATGAATTCTTGCAGCTCCCTCTGCGCAAATCCCTCATCTGCACCCTCAAAAGGCCAGGGAATGGATAGGAGGTGTGGGGGCCTCCCTGGAGGAGGAGGCACCAGGCAGTGTGAGGACAGCCCACTCCGAGGGGCTGAGTTGCTCCTCCGTGAAAGGCGGTAGCTCCCAGGGGCAATGGGGGCTGAGGGCAGAGGACAGCCAGCAGGGCTCTGGGCAAACGGGTTGGACCGGCTGGGGAGGGGGCACAGCTTCTGGGTGGGGCACTTGTGACACCTCCTGACTCGATGCCTTGGGGCTGGTAACCAGGAGGCGACTTCCTGAGCGGCAGCCGGGCGCGGTCTGCAGCGGCTCTGGCCCTGCTGTGAGGGCAGAGGGTGTGGCCACAGCCATGGCCGGGGCCCACCCCGCACCTGGCTACCCCACCTCCCACGGAAACCTTAACGCCCCCTCAGCCATTGTCCCCACATCCCTTCAACAACTGTCATGTCCCCCGAGCCTTTCCACAGCCAGGCTGCTCCCTAGGTGTCCTCTCCCTGCTCCCTTCCTGGCCCTCACTGCCGGCTGCTTCCTCCTTCCCCACTGCGGCCCCCTCCTCAGGTTTCCGCGGCCACCCTTGACACAGAGCCTTCTGTCCCATCTACAACCACTCTTCCTGGGGGCAAGCTCCCCTCCGCACCCCCAGCTAAGGGTGCCCACAGTGCCAGCTTCAACCTGCCTCTTCCTGAACTTCAGACCCAAATATCCGCTCCTGGGAAGGGCTTCTTGGCCCTGTCTTGCAGGCCCTTCAAACACGCCATGCCCAACACCACTTCCTCTTGTGGATCGGAATCCCAGCCAGCTCCCCACAGAACGGGGATAATAATAGCGCTGGCCTCTAGGGTGGTGGTGAGGGGTCAGCGTAGAGTTCTTGGAACAGCGCCTGGCACAGAGAGAGTTTTCGGTTATGAGTGAAGACCCCTCATTCCACTCAGTGGGGACTGTCACTGCGAGATTGTGGTACGCAGCCTCCAAGAAGGTCCCCGGTGATGCCACCTCCGTAGTCACGCCCTGGTGCAATCTCCCCATGTGTAATCAACCCCAGGGCTGCTTCTAGTGAACAGAAAGGAGCAGCAGTGATGGGACGGACTGTCACTGGGGGTAGGTTGTCCTGCTTTGGGCGCTGGCTCCCCCTCTCCAGCTCTCTCGCCTTGGGGGGGCCAGCAGCCAGGTGGGTGAGCTTAGAAACAGATCTATGTTCAGGGTCCTTGCAGGATTTTACGTTTGCCTCCCAATCTATACCTAATTCAATAGCAATTTTTAAATTTAATTACTTTCAACAAGTCTTTCCAGAACATCAACTGAATGTTCATAGACATAGTGGCTGGTTTTTGCACAGGTATTTCGGCTGTTTGTGTACTACTCAGTGAAAGGACTCACATTAACATGTTTGACAGGTATAGAGAGGTTGGGGGACAAGGCACAGCATGCAGCTCTCAATGGGTAGGGAGGGCAGAAGCTTGGGGCAGGCGTGGAGCAGCCCGTCAGCGGGTCCTCACCTGGGGTGGGGTGGGAGGATGGGCTTAAAGGTTCCAGGAGCTCCTTGAAAGTGGATCATTTATTGGAGTGATGGTTCTGTGTGAGTTTTGGGGGGTCAGTACATCTGTCAGCTTTTGGCCCACGTGCTTTACAGAGGGTGTGGAGTGGCTCAGTGCAGAGAGCTGGTTAAGTGCAACTGGGTTAAGAAAGCTTCTGCTGGGGCCGGCCGAGTGGCGCGGTGGTTAAGCGCGGGCTTGGGAAGCCAGCGGCCCCGGTTCGGTCCCACATATGAGGGCCAGTGACACTGCCCTCAAAAATAAATAAATAAATAAATAAATAAATTTTAAAAAGTGTGTTTGAGATCATTTCAGAATATAACTATATATTGCAGTGCCTGGCAAATCCTGTTTAAAAAAAAAAAAAAAAAAAAGGAAAGCTTCTGCTGCATTGTTTAATTACCTATAGGTGCTATGGTCTTTCCAGCTTCTGGAGCCTCCAAAGGCTTAAATCTAGGGAACGTCTCTGTCACACCCCCCGTTTACCTCCTTATTTCATCAATCACCGTCTCAGTGGTTGTGCCTCCCAGGTAGCTCCTGGGTCCCCTCTTGTCCCTCCCAGTAACTCTCCCCTATCCCCGGCCCCTCCAGCGCAGTTCCTTCCGGAAGGCTGCTGCAGTAGGCCCTCCCTGTCCCCACCAGCAGCCAGGAGGCCTCTCTCCCCGCCTGGCCTGCCCTCCCTTCCCTCCCTTTCACCCACCCGCTGCCCCTCCCCTTGCTGCGCCCCGTCCTGTGCTGAGCCCCGTCCTGCCCATCTCGCCTAGGGCTCCCCACCTCTAGGTATGTTTCCAAGCCAGGCCCCTCCTTGCCACCTGCTCACCCAAACTGCAGATGGATGGGCAAAGAGCCTGGGCTCTGGTCCTACCAGCTGAGAACACGTCTCTGTGCTCTGTGTCCTAGTTGTCCCAGCTGGAAGATGGGTGTCCCAGTGGCTATTCTTGTCCTTGCCTGGTTTCTTCTGGATCAGATAACACAGGTGACAGGGCCTGAAAGGTATCAAGGGCTTTGTGAAGGACTATTATTGTTGCTACTACTACCGTTGTTAGAAACAAGATGTTCAAAGCCACAGGATGGCCCTTAAGAAATGCCAAAAATCAGCAAAACTTCCCCTGGCCCTTCCCCACAGTGACAGGTGGGGGGACAGGGGACCTGGGTCCAAGGCTCAGTCAGTCCGCTTGCAAGGGAAGGCACCTGCCCGGCAGGCTCTCCCTCCTCAGACACAGGGGACACAATGCCCGGGGCCACAGCACTTTTAGGGAGCCATGAAATTTTGAATCTTGTTTAAAATCAGAAAGAGAAGAAAGACATTTTCGGGTGAAGAAAATGTCAATAGATACGATTTATATATTCCTGTTTACACCGATGCAGTCATGAAATAGAACTTTCGTGTTTTTCATGGGGGAAGGAGCCAGGCGGGGAGGGTGCCTCGGCATGTGTAAGCCCAGCATGCCCTGGGCCCTGGGCCCTGGGCGGGTCTCAAGGGATGAGCCTCCAGCTTCTCACCCCTACTGTGGGTGTGGTGCTGTGAGAATGGAGCCTGCAGGCTGGGGCTGGCCTTGGGGTTCCATCCCTGTCCCCAGGGATCATGATGGCTGCTCTGGCACTTGTGACAGCTCAAGAGAAGCAGACAAGAGCCAGGCCTTAGGAGGCTTAAAGGGATTAAGATTAAGAACGCAGGAAAGAGAGCAGAATGAACCAGAGGACAAACCCGGGCTGAAGAAACCCTTTCCCCCTCCTCCAGCTGTGAAACAGGGACACGGGGAGCTGGAGTCTCAGGACGGAGCCCCGCCGTCCTCTGCTGGGGCAGGGCACCGGTGCCTGCGAGCTGGGGGTGCACCCCCAAGGCAGGAGCAGAGCAGGCGGAGAGAGGAGCCTCCCCCAGTCACACCCACAGCTTTAGCATCCTGGGCTCCTGGGGCGGAACAGAATGCCTGCTATGCTTGCACTGAATCTCTGTGAGGTGGGTGCAGGTAGCTCACCTGCCCCAAGGGTGTGGAAGCTGCCACTCCAGGAGCTTAAACGCTGGACTTGGGATCTGTACAGGGAGCCGTTTTCCAGGCTTGGGTGTGACCCCTCCATCTTAGGGAATGTGCTGCTCTGCCCAGAAGATGTTCAAATGGAGGAATTTCAGAGAAGCTGATGGATGGGCGGGGGATAGGACAGGAAGTCTGCCCTGGACATCCCAAAACCCAAGTGTGTGTGACAGAGATTTGTCACCTAGAGGAACAACCTCAGCCCACACCCACCCACCATACACACACGTCCCTATACTGTTGTCACTCAACATTCTCAACCCACATGCAGCAAACACTAGACACGACAGGGACACACACACATGCACACACGCACACACGACCTGTGGGCCTCATTTTTGGCCTCCTTCATTCTGAATTCAGACACCACCCAGCCCAGTGCCCTGGGACAACGCTGCAGGGGCAGGGCTTATCCTTCTTAAGAGGCCTGGCCTGAGTCCCACCCGGACCCCCCTCTGTGCAGCCTCCTAGGGCTGAAGGGCCCCCCAGCCCTCTAGGCAGCCTGCCGGAGAATCATGGGTGTGAAAGGGGGTGCTGAGGAGAGGGGTGAGGGGGCATCAGGAGGCGCACCAAGGGGGGCCCTAGTCTCCCAGCTGGGCCTCCTGCTGGGATGCCTGCCAACTCCCACTTCCACCCCCCCACCCCGGCCATGGCTCCAGGCCTGGCAGCCTCCCCTCATCACTCACAGTTGAAAAAAGGGGGACCCCCCACTGAAGCACAACCTCTAAAGTGTATGTGGAAACTCCAGCAGGACCAGGGGCCTGTGGGGACTCTGATTCCCCCTGGGCCTCAGTTTCTCCCAGGAAGATGGGCTAGAACCCAGGGGAAGCCTTGAGGATGGGGGTGGGGTCAGGCATGTGTGCTCCCCCATGGGCCTGGCAAGCTGTGGGTATTCTTGGCGGAGCGTCAGTCCCGCCTGTGGGGGAGGAGACTGGGGGGGAGCAGCGAGCTCTGGAGGGGGTGGGGCAGAACAGCCTCCTCTCCCTAGAAAGGGCCTCTGTCCTCCCCAGCCTGGACCCCGCAGGGCAGCCATCAGCCTCTGAGGTGGCGGGAGTCAGGCTTGCTGCTCTGCAGCTGCGGGAGGAGGGGAGGGGGGCCATCTTGGGTCCCAGGTGGTTGTTCCCCGCCACACACTGTGCAAAGTGCTCTGGGACAGGTCCCTGGCCATCGCCGAAGGCCTGGGGTCATCTCCATGTCTATAAAATGAGGGGCTCTGATTCCCACCTGCCAGCTGCCTGGCAGGGTCAGGCCCTGAGACTGGGCTCTGCTGGACTCTATAGGCTGCCCCCTCCACCCCACTTTCATCTCCTTTCCAGGTCGCTAGAACCCAGGACCTCAAAACCCAGCTCCTGGGATCCTAGACTCCAGAAGCCCAGAATAGGGAATGCTGGACCAAGAACGTCCCCAGAGCAGGGGCTGCTGGGGGACATATGAAATCGTTCCGTCCTTCCTGCGGCTTCGGTGCGTTTCATTCAGTATCCCAGGCCCTCAGCCCCAGAAGCAGGGCAGGTGGGATGGAGTCCGGGGGCTCCTTCTCCAGACTGCAGTTTCCAACGCTGGGTGAGTCCTGCCACCTGTGGGGGCTGAACCTCATCCTGGAGGCTCCTCTCACCACCTCGTGGGGTCACGGGCTGAGGGGGGCACAGACCTCTCCCACCCACCTGCCCAGCCTGGTCAGAACCGCAGTCTTCTCAGGGATGCCTTGCTGGCCCTGGCCTGGGGACCCTGGGGACTCGGGCTGCCGGTGGGGCTGATGTAATGAGATCCCCACCCCGCGCCTTGGGCTGTGAGAAGCTGGGGACCACATACACCCCTGCTGGGGCAGCCTTAGAGCTGGCACACGCCCAGTCTCAGGACCACCGTGGTCAAGGGTACATAGTCCAGCTAGGGTGGGGCTGCACCCCAATGTCTCTGGAGGCCTTGGAAGGAGCTTCCCTGGTTGGAGCATCAAATGATGTCCTATTTGGACCCTGGACCCCCACAGAGCCTCAGTGAGCCCCAAACTCTGGCTGGGCCAGGCCTGGAGGAGGGGATCCAAGCCCTCTGCCCAGCTGGGCCCCCAGGACTGCCCCGCCCTGGGGCCTGGTGGTTTGTGCTACAAAAGGCACTGGGGGACTGGCCAAGCTCTGGCGTTTCACAGATCCCTGGGGCCTCAGTCTCCAGTCTGTGAAATGGGAACAGCCCCACATTGAAGGCTGTGGGGAGGACCAGAAAACACTGGGGAAGTGTTAGCCTGGTGTGTGACTTGCCCAGGCCCAGCCCACCCATCCTCCCTCCCCCATTAGCCGGGTGGCTTTGGGAATGTGGCCCCATGAACGTCAAACGGGTGGGGCTAGAGGCTGGTATTCAAACAATTGGAACTTTCTACAGAACCCAAGTGCCCTGTGGGATGAGGGTTTGGGATCCAGCGCGTGCGCACGCGCACACACACACACACACACACACACACACACACACACACCATCATGGAAGGCCTGGGGAGCAGTGTAGGCCATTGGAGGGGGTGGCTGGGCTCAAGGGCAGATTTGGCCTGTTTCTCTGTAGGCCCCTCACCCCATCCCACGGTTAGTCCAGGCACTCCTGGGGTTTGCTCATGCCTGGAGAAAGGCTAGGAATTCTGCTGTTACAGGGACACCCTGCCCTGCTGCCTGACTGCAGGGCCACCCCCAGAGGCTGGGGGCCAAAGGGACAGAGAGGAGGAGGGAGGGGCCCTCCACGTGCCTACCTGCCCTGGTATCACCCTGTGGGTACACCTCACTTGCCACCCCCACCCCAGGCCTGGGTCATAGCCAGACCCCCGACAGTTCCCAAGGGCTCCTCTCCCTTCCTGCTGGCGCACCTCAGAGTGGTGAGACCTGCAAGTGGCATCTCCCAGGAGCCCCGGCTCTTCTCACTCCACAGGGCACCCCTTGTCCCCCAATTCCAGCAGACCAATAAACTTGCATTACTTCAGCTTTTTACGAGCTGTTTCGCATTTGTTATCACAGGAACACATGGGAGGAGGCCAGGAAAAGAAACCCATAGAAGAGCTTGTGAGGAAAAGCAACACGGGGTCCCTTCCTCACCCACCCTGTCGCCAGGGAGCCATCTCACCTCCTGGTGGTGACCTCCTCTCCCTGCCTACTGTCCCTCTTCACCAGGCCCCGAGTCCCTTCCCCCACATCCATCTCCAGTTCTGGCGCTCTCCCCATCACCTCTGTGACCCTGAGAGAAAGGCTCAGCTGGCGGTTTGTCCCCTGAGCTCCCTCCGGTCTCAGGAGGACCTGGGCTGCCCCTAGCTGCCCCACCCTGTCTGTCTATCTTCAGGACTGTTGATCCTCCTTTGTTAGATTCCGGGTACTTTCCACCTGGCCCCCTAACAGTACTCCAGGATACATTAATCAGTTTGCAGGTTGAAAATCAATAATCAAGTTTTATGCTCTTGCAAATCTGTAAGCCTTGGAACAGGCAACTGGTAAACAGGAGAGGTTTCTACCCTTGGTTTCAGCAGCCCCGGCTCCTTGCTGCAGGGTTAAAAACTGTCAGGGCAGGGAGGGGCCTTGGAGACAGTCTTCCCACCAGCCCCTTCACCGACAGCCAGGAGCTCCCAGAGGGAACTGGCTTGCCCAAGGGCACACAGCTTGTCAGTGGTTGGGACAGAAAATCTCGGTTTCCAGCTTCCTGTCCCCACCCCCAACCCCTCCGGTGGTCCAAGGGAATAGAACCCCTGATAGTTTATCTGGGCATTTGCTGCCTGGAATTAAGACACTTCCCAGCCTCCCTTACACTTAGGTGTGGCCATGTGCCTAATTTGTGACCCGGATGTAGATAGTGTGATATCAGGAAGGGTCCTTAGAGGGCCCTCTACTGCAAGCAACACAGGTCTAATGGCCATCAGCCGCCATCTGGGACCACAAAGTGATCTTGGAAATAAAAACTGAGCATGACAGAGCCACAGTCTAGAAGGAGCCAGGGCTCTGACACTGACACGGCTTGCCAGACAGACCTTGGCCACCTGTAAACGCCTTGAATATGAGGGAAAACTAAACTCCGTCTTGTGGCAGACACATATTTTGGGTTTTCTGCTGGGCCTGCTTGACTGAGTCTGGCGCTCCTCTTGCCCCCCCCAGAGTGTCTTCTCTAAGGGCCCAAAGACTGGACAATGGAGGCTGGGTGCAGAGCAGCCCCTGGGGGTCATGACTTGCCACCCCATGGAAGAGGGGGTAAGGGGAGGGGCCCCAAATGTTTTTAAGTAGCTTCACCACTTTCACAGGAAATCTTACTGGGAAGTTCAACAACAGTAAAATCCCTTTTTAACGTAGGGAGGCTCCACTTGAAAGAAAGGAGTTGGGAGCCCCACCTGCTCAGCCTGCCCTGCTGGGTCCCAAAGCCCCTGGGTGCACAGAGCACCTGCTAGGGCTGCGGTCTCAGAAGCACCTTCTTACACGCCGCCCCACCCCCCGCCCCGGGTGGTGGGCCCAGGTCCCTGGGTGTCAGACAGACTGATGGAAAGCTGTAGGGACTCAGCCTGGGAGGCACAAACAACCTGAGCCCCCTGGCGCCAGGGCCAGGGCGATAGCTCTGTCACCCTGGGCATCTCAGGCTCCCTGCACCTGTCCCCAAGCCCTCCTCACTCTGTGGGGACCGGAGCAAGAAGTAGCAGTCCCCACGGCGCTCCAAGATGCGAGCTGGCAATGGCCAGGCAGCTGGAACCGGCAAGGCCAGGGGGGCCGGGGCTGCGGCAGTGCCCTGCAGGGTCCCTTGCCCACCTACCCGTCTTTACTTCTGTGCTGTGTGGGACCCTGGCCTCTCTGGGCTTCAGTTGTACCTCTGTAGAGTGGACACATGACGCCCTGCCGGCCCGCCTTCCTGCCACACTGTTCTGTGACTCAGAGCTAACAGATGAGCAGGACTCTGGGGCAAGGGGCTGGAGTTCATGTTGCCAACCTGGGGGCTTAGGAGGCACCCACAAATGACACCCTCACTGACCCATCCTTCTGTTTGGTGAGTCATCAGAAGGCATGTCACAAATTACAGCGATGCTTTGTCACCCAAGTGGCAGATGGAATACAACCTTCTCAAACTTTTCCACCACTGTCTCCTTAATTGTGGGGCCAGTAAGCTCAGATGGTAGGACCTGCCGCGAGCACAAAATCCTTTGGTTTATGGAAAAAAACATGAGAATGCTTGAGCACCCACGTTAGGTTTTATACATTCACTCAGTTACCCACCTTTCACCCCAAGTGTTTGAGTACCCCCGATGTTCTGGAAGCCGATTCCATCTATCCTGCAGCTCCCCCAAGCCTCACCGTATCCTGCCCCCCACCCCCCCCACCCCCCGCACTCACAGTTGAGAAGCAAAGCTTTAGGAGTGCATGAGTTTTGCAGTCAGAGTGACTGGCTTGCAGCTGTAGCTGTGATGCTACCAGCTGTGTGACCCTGAGCATGTTACTTAAATTCTCTGAGCTTCCATTTCCTCTCTGCTTTCACTCTTCAGGGAGGCTAGTGTGGGTATGGGGGTGAGGTGGGTGGTACTCAGGAAGCTACTATCTTCCCTAGCACACAGCAGACCCCCAGGAACCTTAAAGAGGGTCCATCGGAGGGCCTCACGCTATGGGGAGACTGTAGCCATTAGAAGCGGTCTTGGACACTGGAAAAGTGGAGTCACTGAGGCCAGCGTGGGCAGGGGCCATCCTCCACTCCCAGCTTCCGGAATGAGGAGCCTCAGTGAGGCCCCTGGGGGGCTTCCACGTCTGCAGTGAGGCTGTCTGCAGGGGGGCTGCGTGCAGGGGGGCTGCGTGGAGCGGATCCAGCCCACCCACGCATGTTCTGGTCCTCTTCCCAAGTGCTGTTGCCCTGACTTCAGGCCCCTCTGCCCTCTGCTTGGCACTGGTGGGCCCAGCAGGGGGGCCTGCTGGCCGCTCAGATCCTGAGTTTTCACATTGGCAACTGTTATGTCTCCTCCTAGGTGAGCCAAGTGCCCAGATTTCACTCACCGGTCTTGAGGCCTGGCTGGGTGAGGCCATTCTGGTTGGCACCTCTGCCCTGGCCGGGTCCATGGCATGCCCACCCAGGAGACAAATGCCTCTGGTTGTCTGGCTCGGTGCATAGATCCCGATGCAGAATGAGCCCTTGGGCAGATGGAGGAATTGCATTTAAAAAAAACACGTAATTTAATTTTTTTTTTTTTTTAGCTGAGCCATCCTGCCACCTGTTGGCAGCTCAGCAGCTGCTCAGCTCGGGCTGGCATTGAACTGCTGCTCAGAGCTCAGAGCTCAGCTCGCACTCTTTTTTTTTTTTTTGAGGGCAGTGTCACTGGCCCTCATATGTGGGACCCGAACCGGGGCCACTGGCCTCCCAAGCTAGCGCTCAACTACCATGCCACTTGGCAGGCCCCCTTGAGCAAGCTCTTAACCAACTGAGGCACTCAGCCAGCCCAGGAATTGCATTTTTAAAAATTATGCTATTAACATACACATAACATAAAATTTACCACTTTACCACGTTAGTTCAGTGGCATTAAGTATATTCGCACCGTTGTGCAGCCATCGCCCCCATTGTCCACAGAACTCTTTTCATCTTGTGCAACTGAAACTCCGTCCCCAGTAAACACTGACGCCCCACTCTCCTCCCCCAGCCCCTGGGCACCACCATTCCGCTGTGTGTCTCTACGAATCTGACCACTCTAGGGACCTCACAGACGGGGAGTCACGTGGTATTTGTCCTTCTGTGACCGGCTTATCTCACTCAGTGGAAGGTCCTCCAGGTCCATCCCTGCTGTGGCAGGTGTCAGAGCCTCCTTCCTTTTTCAGGCTGAGTAATATTCCATTGTACAAACATACCCTATCTTGTTTATCTCTTCATCTGTTGATGGACACCTCGGTTTTCCCCCACCTTTTGGCGCTTGTGGATAATGCAGCTGAGAACATGGGGGTTCAAACATGGAACATTATTTTGATGGGGGCGAATTCACTTTAACACCTATTAGAGCAAACTAGTAACACACCGCACCTCACAGGCATTCAGCTGTGGCTGAAGGGATATGGGTTGTTTCAGGGCAAACACCCAGGGTGGACGGCCAACAGGGTGAAAGGCAGCACTGGCCGCTGGTAAGGCTCGGGTTTGAGAACGTCGGAGCTGGGTCAAACGGAGGCCGTGCCCAGGCCGCTCCCCCTCCAAGGCCCTCAGTCTCAGCGCAACAGCAACCCAGCGCTCAGTCCCACTTGTCTCTCTGAGTCTGGTTTGGGTCCAGATCCCAGGGAGGCATCCGATTGGCTCTGCTCTCGCTGTCCACCCCTGATAGGTCACTGGTCGGATGATCACGTGACCATGCCTGCCCAATCAGTGGTGGGGAGGGCTCACCTAGGGCTGCCTGGGGGCCTGCAGATCTCCCGGTGGTGCCCTCTGCCCTTCCATCTGCAGGTTTAATGAGGCCCCCTGGTGGTCGGCAGGCGCCAGGCCCTCCCCCACCCAACAGAGGAGGTCCCTGATGGCCCCGTACTAACTGCCCGCGGCTCCTGTACAGCTGGGCGGGGCCTCCCCTGGCTCGGGAGCTTGTTGTTGGAAAGAAACTGATTTCTCCAGTTTGGGAGAATTCAGACTGGGGGCTGAGCGTCTTGTGGTTTGGAGCATTTTTCGTTCAAAACATGCCTTACTCCCTCAGGGAAGTTTTCTGTAAACAACTCCGAAGGCATCCGGGCTCCTACCCAGCTGGGGTTCCTGACCGAAGGGGCGCAGCAGCACCGCGCAGCCCGAGGGTCCGGGGCTGAAACCTGGGGGGCTCAGGGCCGCCCCAGCTCACCCGGCCCCTGCTCACCCGGCCCCTGCTCACCCGGCCCCAGCTCACCCGGCCCCAGCTCACCCGGCCCCAGCTCACCCGGCCCCTGCTCACCCGGCCCCTGCTCACCCGGCCCCTGCTCACCCGGCCCCAGCTCACCCGGCCCCTGCTCACCCGGCCCCTGCTCACCCGGCCCCAGCTCACGCGCAGCCCACTCTGAAGGCCCGAGCGCCTTTCCTTTGCCCCCCCCCCCCCTCAGGGCAGTGTCACTGGCCCTCCTATGTGGGACCGAACCGGGGCCGCTGGCTTCCCAAATCCTTTGCTTTTTAAGAGCTTCATTGATGTGGAATGTCTATACCATGAAATTCCCCCCTGTTGTAAGGGCACAGCTCCATGTTTTGCAGTAATTTTTTTTTCTTTTTTTTTTTTTTTTTGCTGAGCCATCCTATTGGCAGCTCAGCTCGGGCTGGGCATCGAACTGCTGTTGCTCAGAGTTCAGCTTGCACTCTTGAGCGAGCTCTTAACCAATTGAGCCCCTCTACCGGCCCTTGTAGTAAATTTATAAAGCTGTGGAACCAGCCCCCACGAAGTTCCCTGAGCACTTTTACAGACAATCCCTTCTCCTACCCCAGCCCCAGGCCACCACTGTCTGTCTGCTCTCTGAATCTGTACCAGCCCCAGGCCACCACTGTCTGTCTGCTCTCTGAATCTGTACATTTGTCCTTTCTGTACACTTCCTGTAAATGGAATCCAGCAAGATGTATGTAGTCTTTTGTGTTTGGTTTCTTGATTTCTTTTGTAAAAGTTTATTTTATTGTGATAAGAACACATTCCTGGGGCCGGCTGAGTGTCGCGGTGGTTAAGCGCTGGCTTGGGAAGCCAGCAGCCCCAGTTTGGGTCCCACATATGAGGGCCAGTGACACTGCCCTCGAAACAAAACAAAAAAACAAAAAACAAAGAAGAACACATCTCACACATTTTAAGTGTACAATACATTCTTGTTGACTATAGGTGTGTTTGGTTTCTTGTACTTATCATGCTTTTGAGGTTCATCCATGTAGCATGTATCAGTAATTCATTCCATTTTACTGCTGAATCATTTTCCATTGTATGGCTCTACCACGGTTCACTCTCTGTTGATCAGTTAATGGACATGTAGACATGGGTTTCCATTTTCTCACTGTTATGAATCAGGCCGCTGTGAATATTCGTGTACAGGTCTTTGTGGGGATATGTTTTCCTTTTCTTTAGGGTAGACACCCAGGAGTGGGACAGCTGGGTTGTACGTTAAGTTTAAGAAACTGTCAAGCTGCTTCCTACACTGGTTGAGCCATTTTACGTCCAGGAGAGTTCCAGTTGCTCCACACCCTTGTCAACAGCTGGGTGGCCAGTCTGTTCAATTTCAGACCTTCAAGGGGTGTGAAGTGGTATCTCAGCGGGGTTCAACTTGCATTTCCCCAACGACTAATGATGATGGACATCTTTTCATGGGCCTGCTGGCCATCTGTGTATCATCTTTGGTGAAGTGTCTGTTTAAATCCTTCGCCCCTTTTGAAAATTGGGCTGTGTGTCTTATTACTAGTTCCAAGAACGCTTGATGTCTTCTGGAGATGTGATTTACCAATATTTGATCTCAGTGGCTTATCTTTTCATTTTATCAAATCTTTTGAAGTGCAAATGTTTTTAATTTTGATAAAGTACAATTTATCAGTTTTTTCCTTTAATGGAAAAATAGCTGAGACCTTGCCTAAGCCCAGGTCCTGAAGGTCGTCTTGAATTTACCTTTCCCCTCGCTCTCACTTCCTAGGCCTCACAGTTCCACCTCCTCAGTTTTTTCTCCTCCTCCTCAGGTACCCCACTTTTGTCCCCCTTTTCACTCCACTTTTTTCCTTTTTGGCAGTGTTTTATTTATTATTTTTTTAAATTCCCAAATCAGATCAACTCCACAAGGGATGTTTCTGTTTTGTTCACGGATGAGCCCCAGCTGCCTATAGCAGTGCCTGGTATACAGCAGGTGCTGATTAGATGTGGGCTGGACTGGGTCAGAGTGTTGCTGGGATGGCACGCACTGTGCCCGCAGAAAAGTTCACTCTCATTGTCCAGGCCCAACATGATCTGGCCCTGCCCACCCTGTCCCCTTGCCCACTCCCCTCCTGCCACCCTGGTTTTCTCACTAATTCTCACATGTTTCCAGTTCATTCCCATTTCAGGGCCTTTGCTTTAGCTGGTGCCTTGGCCTGCAATTCCCTTTCCCCTGCTCTCCCCAAGCCTGACTCCTTCTGTTGGTCAGAGTTTAGCCTAAACATCACCTCCTCCAAGAAGCCTTCCCCGACCACCTCATCTACAGCAGCTGCTCCGCCGCCCATGTCCCATCACACTATCACATCATCCTGTTTTCATTGTCTCCAGAGCACTTATCTCCAATCAGACATTTTCCCAGCTTATATCTTTACATAGTGGTTGGTTATCTTGCAGCCTTCACGGATCCCAGAAGGTGAAGCCCGGAGGGGAACAGAATTCCCAGCCCCTCTTTAGCCAAGCCCTTCCTCCTTCAGGAAACTTCCTTGGTTATTATGGCCCTGAGGTCGCCTGTCCCGTCTTCATACCTTTGCCACTGTGGAGAGCCGGAACATAGGTGGAGCCCAGTGAGCCCTGCTTCCTGGTAGGTAAGTCCTTGCGAGGTCTCACTCCACATTGACTCTGGGCTTGGCCATGTCACTTGTTCTGGCGAATAAAATATTAGCAAGTGTGAGAAAAGTAGAGGTTGCATATTGGTCCTTGTTCTCAATGGAACGTGGCTGCCATGCTGTGAGAAAGCCCCTGTTAGCTATGGGAGAAGCCAAAGTACCTGGGATGACAGCCCATGCTAGCAGCCAGCTGAGCTCCCAGCTGACAGCTATCAATTGCAGCCACGTGGATGAAGTCACCTTGGACGTTTCATGGCACTTGAGCCTCCAACTCACTGCAGCTGTCAATGATCTCAGTTGGCAAAACATGAAGCAGAACCGTCCCATCAATCTGGAGAACAGTAAGAAAGAAGAAATCATTGCTGTTTCGGATCTGCCAAGTGGCGCGGTGGTTAAGCGCTGGCTTGGGAAGCCAGCGGCCCTGGTTCGAGTCCCATGTATGAGGGCCAGTGACACTGCCCTCAAAAAAACCCAAAAAAAAACAAACCAAGAAACAAACAAACAAAAAAGAAATCATTGCTGTTTCAAGCCACTGTTGTGGGGTTTGTTACACAGCAGTTAGGTAGCTGACACACCACTGTGGACGCTGCATTTGTCTCCCAGGGTTCATATGAGCATAACTGTAGCCCATCCACCCTCCTTCTCCCCTTCCTGTCCCTGGATTTGGAGTTGGGCAGTCTTCCCAATGCTCTTCCTCCTCCTCCCAGACCCACAGCCGTCTCACTAGTCCAGTGCTCCCTCCAGTGGGCTTACGGAGAACTTAGGACTTCAGTGCCACCAGGCAGAGCCCTCCGGCACCTCCAGGGCCTCAGCTCCCCATTGAACAAGGGGTGCAGAGTGAGGGAATGCACCCCAGGGAGCCCTGACCTCCCCCATCCAGACAGCACTGGGCCTGCAGGGGCTCCACAAAGCCTTGCTGGAGGCGTCCCTGCAGTGGGAACAGAGGATAGGCTTGGAACACAGTGACACTAGGTGGTGGTGCAGCAGCAGGTCACAATAGAAGGGCAGGTTTCCACCCGGACACTTCTTCCTGTGAGCCCTGTGGCCAGCTCCTCAGACTGCTTTGGTCTCAGTGTCTGCCTTGTAAAATGGGCGGAGGTACGTGGAACCTTGGGCCGGGTAGGCTCTCAGGAGCCTCATAAACGTGCACCTGGGGAGAGCGCAGGAAAGGGGCAGGTGGCGGTGGGAGGGTGGGGTGGGGTGCTTAGGGAAGCCCCATGGAGAGGCGCAGTTAGGCCACCTGCATGAGCTTTCCAGGCAGAAAGGATAGGTCTGATCCCTCGGGTAGTGGGGCTGTGGTCAGCTGGGGACACTGTGACCGGAGGCCGTGGAGGGGCAGTGGCGGGTTGAGGGCCTTGCGGCTGTCCCCCGATGGCGACAAGGGGGAAGCAGAAACTGAAGCGCCCCTGCCTCTTCCGCTCCGGGAGGGCCGCCTTCCCCAACCTGGGCCCCGCTGGGGTCCGAGGACTTCCGGGGGGGGGCCCCTGGGCAAGGGGAGGTGCGGAAGGGGGAAACCCACGCGGGGCCCCTCTTTAACTGGGCAATCTGCCCCTGCCTGCCCCTTCCCGGGACTTCTGATTGGCCGATGCGGGCCCAGGCCCCGCCCACGAGGAAAGGAAGAGACCGCTAACCCCGTGGGGCAGAAAACGGGGTGACCAGCTCCAGGGGTGGCCCAATGGCCACAGGTCTGGGGCGGGCAGGAGACTGAAACGGTGGCGCCTGTGGAGGCCACCTGGCGAGTGGCGAGTGGGCTGGGATGCTGCGGGGTGGCGCCCAAGACATCCCCTGCTCCTCCCCACCCCCTTCGGCAACCTGGGGCGCCTGGCCCCGCACCCTCGCCGAACCCCGTGACTGGCTGCGGGCTGCGGTGACGCGCGCGGCCGCCAGGGGGCGGAGGCGGCCCGCGCTGCGAGGTGGGCCCGTCGGAATGCGACACCATTTCCAGCTCTGATCCCCTGCGCCGATGGGGAAACTGAGGCCAGGCCAACACTGACTCCAGCCAGGGCCTCGCTCCTTCCTCCCCGGGTCATGCGGCGGGGTCTGATAAAGGGTATCCCTTCTCCAAGCCCCGGACCCGAGGAGTCTCATAAACCGAGTCAATGTCACCCCCATCCCCAGACCTGCTCTGGGCCTTGTCGAGGGGCTTCGCCTCCCTGAACCTCAGTTTCCTCCTTGTGTCACCTGAGAGAAAGTGGTTGTGAGGACGCAGGGATTCAGGCCCCTGCTCCTGCCAGGAACCAGGTCTGTGTCCAGCAGGCCCCTGCCCTGTGGGGGCCAGGACCTGGGCTGGGCCACTGCTGGGTCCCCCCCTTGTATTTAGGGCTCCTGGGGGCGGGGACTCTGGTGCAGCCAGGATGAGTCAGGTACTTCCTGCCCCAGGGCACTGCTGGCTTCAGCACCTGCCCACACTCCCCTGACCAGGCTCCTCCCCCTGCCTGCTGCCCACACCCACCCAGCCTGATAACCCCTCCACTTAGTCATCAGCATTTATAGGGCAACTCATTCTCCCCCAAGGGACAGGTAGGCCCCACCCGGTGGGACACTGTGGTTGGGGCCCAGAGAGATGGAGGGGGAGCTCCTTTAGCCAGGTGGCACCTGAAATGAGGCCATGAAGACTCCGGGGCAATGGCGGTCCAGGCAGAGGGAACAGCATGTGCAAGAACCCTGAAGCCAAAGTTCCCAGTGGGATGTGAAGGGTCGGCCTTAAGGCAGAGCAGGGGTGTTAGTCTGAGATGGGCACCCAGGGAGGGCGCTTGGCAGAAGAGATGCCGAGCTGATGTGGTTTTGACAGGATCCCTCAGGCTGGAGGAGGCAGGGAGAGTCCAGGGCAGCCTGGCCCTGGGAGGTGGGATGGATTAGTGAGGCGGGGTGGAATCCAGGGTGCTTGGACACAGAGCCTTGGGGATTTGACGGATACCTGAGGAATGCAAGGGACTCCTCATCTCAGGAAGCCTCCTCCTCCAGGAAGCCTCCTGTCCACCCACCTCTCTGGTCCTCAAAACAGGCTCTAGAGGTCTGTTTGTTGAATAAATTGATGAGTGAAACTCATCAATTTAGGGCCAGCTCAGAAGTGCTGGCTGACCACCTGAATCCCCTGGGTGACCCACCATCCCAATCTGCGTTGGAGCCCCCCCACCCCCCGCCTATCTTGTGAAGGGCCAGCTTCTAGGGCAGGAACCACAGCTTTCATCAGCTTGCACACAGGAATTTGAAACCCCAAGGGGGTCAGGAACTCATGAAACCAAAGCCTTCCCTTCTTGGGACAGGATGAAGTTTATAGGTTCTATCTCTGTCGGCAAAGCCATCTCTTCTCTGAGCCTCAGTTTCCTTACCTGTAAAGTAGGCTGACAATCCGATTTACCTCACTGAGCAAGTCAAAAGGCTGTGAGACAGCATTTTGCCCATGGGACCTGCCTCTTTAAAAACTACCTTAATTACACAAACAACATTTGAATGTGTCCCTTGTGAACGTTTTAAACGACATAGAAGGCACAGAGGATAAAAACCAAAAGGGTCCCTCCCCCCCTCTGCTCTCTCCCCAGGGGGCATTGCCATCAACAGGTTAGTGCGTGGCTTCCAGTATTTCTTAAACAATATGTACACTTTTTCTTTTAACATTTTCACATTGAAATATTTAAAAATTAACCTTAGCAGCTCAGGCATTGAGGTTAGATCTGCGGCAGGCACAACTATGCCCCATGAGAACTCCTGGGATGGCTCCCTGGGGCAGCTGTCATTCTTACCTTCATGTGACAGGTGAGGCAGCTCTGGATGTCCCTTCGTGCCTGTGGCTGCGTAATACCTGGTATGTGCGTCAGTCATACCATGTGATTTACCTCCTAAACCAGGACCTGTTGAGCACGAAGAGGATGCCATTACAATTGCACTGGGGTGGCATCCCAGTACCTGTCCCAGGTAGATACTCTAATGAGGCAGGGCTTTTTCAAGTGATGGACCCGGGTCTCCAAGTGGACTACGCCAAGAAAAGAATCCACCAGCTCATTCAATGAGACAGCAGGGTCCTCAGGCACAGCTGGATCCAGGGGCCCTACGAGGACCCAGAGGTGCCATGGAGACTATTGCACTGGGGGTGAGGGAGGGGTGGGGGAGGGGGCGACCGGAATGAGTCTAGCGCTTGTGAGGGACATGGCTTACACATGGAGCTTGTGAGGCTCCAGGCTTACACACAGGCCATTCCACAAGCCCCGCAGGAGAGCAGGGCCCAGCTGCGGTGCGACAGGAGTCATGGCTGGCAAGGGCGCATCATGACTGCTTTCAGTGTCCCCCTTTTGATGGTCAGGTAGGTGCTTTCCAGGAATAAAACCATAGCATGTCCCTACCCCCTTGGTGCTTGGTAGTCACCTGTATTCTCTTCAAAGGTTTAACTATGAAATAGTTAGATGTAACATAGAAAATGAAGGCTGAATAATCTGTTATAAAACTTTAAAGGATTAGGCAAGTGAACAAAAGCCACAGCAGTGAGGAGCGTACATGGAGCTCGGCACATGGTCAAGTCCTTATCTGGGATAAGACGCCTACAGAAGAAATTGCTGGACCCGAGAGCACGCCCTTTGTCTGCTGGGGGTGCCTGCCAACGTGCCCTCCGTCCTCCTGCGGGACAGGCAGGGCCTGGTGCCTCCCCTCGCCCCTGCGGGCACCATCAGTCTCCTCAGGCTTGGCTGATGGGCAAAACAGAAGGCTGTACGTTTGCTGGTTCGATACAAAGCTGAATCCCTTCATGTGTTTACCATCCAGAGTGTGAGCTGCCTGTTTGGACTCCTTGCCCATTTTTCTGGGTTAATCTAACTGGGTTGTAGAAGCTCCCTATACATTCTGAATGTCACTCCTTTGCTATGTATGTGGGACTCTGGTTCCCAGGATGTGACAGTGTTCACCTAGTGTTACTGTCTTTGGTCTGTACCAGCATCTCAAGGTGAGCCTCGAAAGACCAGTTAGGCGGCATGGAGAGTTTGGTGGGAGAGCTGGTGCAAGTGCCAAGTGCAAGTCGGGATAAGCGCCGCACCCCAGGAAGGGAAGCTGCAGGGGCAAGGAGCAAGCACCTGTGGGGCAGACCCTTGGAGGCCAGGCGGGCTTTGGCCTGTCCAACCAGGTAGGGGAGGGGCAGGCCTGGCGGTAGGGCGCCCCCACCCTCTCACCTGGTCCTGCCCACTTCCCAAACTGGCCTTCCCCAGTCCTGCCCACTGGATCACCTTCCTTTGGAGATCTGAAAGGCCACCTGACTCATTTGATAGATATGAGACTGGAGATCAGGCAGGTGGCGTTACCCAGCCTAAGTCCCATAGCCGGTGAGTAGCTGGTTGGAGCCCAGCATTGTCTGGTACCAGCCTCCTCCCCCAAGAAGCTCCCAGCTCTCCTCTCTCTACCTGCAGCCCACTCTGAACTGTGCTCCCAGGCCCGGCAGCTGCCTCCCAGCTGCAATGCTGACAGGCTCTGTGGGCCTTGCAGGGGCAGCTGAGGCTCAGGTGTGGGAAGGTCTCCACGTATCAGTCAATGAACCCCTCTCCCCAAGCCCCATCCTGTACCCCTTCTCCCTCTGTAGTGACTTTGAAAATAGAAGCCATCAAAATAGACTTCTCAGACTCACCTTTATCTGTGCCCTCCCCTGCCTCCATGGCCAACCCTGCATCCCCCCTAAGAACTGTCCGTATCCCCCATCCCTGCTGGGGTCATTGCTCCAGCAGGGTTTTGCTGTATCATCAGCATTTTGATCCATCAGCGGACGTGCGGACGTGCACAAACAACATGCACATGTGTGTTATTTCCACTTTTGCACTTTGCAACCCCACTTACCCTCCAGCTCCCCACTTCCTCTGCTCCCCAACACAGCTTTCTCCAGTCACCTCTCCCTATTCTTCCCTGAGCCCTTTCCAAAGAGGCGTCTCCAGCATTCTATGATCCTTTGCAAAGGGCAGAGCAACCTACCAGTAGTTAAACCTCTTGACCTGCTGGTGGCACTTGTCCCAGCTGACCACTCCCTCCTCCTTGGGACACCTTGGCTTCTGGAAACCCTGTGCCTCTGACTTCCCAGCATCTCTCCACCTCCTCGCTGGCTTCCCTACCCTTCCCTAGGCGCCAGAGGGCCCAGCTCCTGCCTCAGTGCCTTCACTTCTTTGTCTCCCCGTGTCCTGCTTCTAGTGCCCTCTTTCTACCGTGACCCCAGCTGTCTATCACTAGCCAGGGCTTCTCCCCCAACGTGGCTCATAGGCATAGTCACGAAAGCCCCACCCCCGTTCCTCCCCATCCTTCCAGTGGCTCAGCCTGACCTGGAAGGCATTCTAGACTGTTCTTTCCCTCTCACACCCACCCCAGTTGGTCACAGTCCACACACAATTCAACTGCTTCTCCAGTAACCTTCATGTCATGCCACAGGAAACCTAAGCCAGCCTACGTTGCTCGCCCCTCCTCCCCGGAGTCCTCACACTGACCTGCAGCGTCCAGTATCTGCAGCCCCCCCGCTCTGACCTCTGTGACCGCACTCCTACCTGGGCACACGCAGATGCCTACCCTGGCGGGACAAGATCTCCCGGGAGAGAGGGAAGTGTGTCTCGGGTCAGGTATCTGCAGGAGCACAACAGTCAAAGGTCAAACCCATATGTAGAAGGCGGTGCTGGTGAGCCCTCTGCGCATATGGGCATCAGGCCCTGGGCAGGGCAGCCCCCCACCTCTCCAAAGCCTCCTCAGTTCCCCTGGGGACTGAGCCCTCCTCCCATCCCATCCACTCGCCCTGCCCCAGCAGCTCTTCACCCCACCGCCCCCCAGTCCGTCCTCCCTCTCTGAGGGAGCCTGCCCTCCCATGCTCCCTTCACACTGTCCCCTCCTGGCCTATGAGGCTGCTGTGGAGGGGCACGCCCTCCCCTGCACCCCCTCTCCGACCCCCTGGGCAGAAACCCCACCACAGCCCCTAAGGAGGTGTGGGCAGGGATGTTCACAGCAGTGCTGGGAGGCCACACATTTGCAGGACACGAGGGACAGCTGTCACTAGGAACACTTCAGCAGAGATGACGGGTGGCCCAGAGCAGCATGTCCCCCAAAGGATGAGTCTAAAAGTGACCGTGGGGAGAAAAGGCAAGCCGTTGACTGGTGCCATGACACAGAGTGTGACCATGTCAGCTGCCACTGTGGGACAGACCCAGGGCTGGGCTGGGAGGGGTGGGGGGCAGAACAGACAGGGGCCTTCAGGTGACTCCGCGTGTCATTTCTCAAACTGGATCATGGGCTCCTGCATTCATTATTATTATTTTTTGTATGCCTGACGTAATTCACTGACTTCCAAACCTCTGCCTCCAAGTCCTCAGGACAAACCCCAGCTCCTTGCCCGGTGTAACTTGGCCTCACCCCATTGACCTTTGTAGCCGTCCTCTGTCACACCCAGACCTTTGCTCCAGCTGTGTCCCGGCCAAGAATGTCTTTCCCTCCCCACCTGGCCTTTCCGCTAAGACCATATCCACAGCAAGCTTCCAAGGCTCAGATTTGACTATTGGAAAGAGGCCTTTGGGAACCCCAGCAAGGAGGGTAAGTGGAAGGGGGGAGGGCGAGGGCACCAAGGGGTGGACAAGGGGTGGACCAGCTGCACACCAGGCACCTACAGCTGGTGCTCTTTCACCTTCATTCCACTGGTAGCCACGGAGACAGTGTGAGGTCTCAATGCCAGCCCTTGAAGAGTAGAATGGGGACAAGGGAGCAGGGTGGTTACAGCCCTGAACCAGAGTTAGTTCATCGGGGGCAACACTCCCTAGGATGTCTCCCAGGGACTGGGGGCTCCGGGAGGCCAAATGCCAAGCCCAGGACCTCCATTCACTTGGAGCCCCATCATACTTAGAACTGCCCAGAATGGGAAGCGGGTTGAACCTGTGGGAAGTTGAAGCCTTAGAGAGGGGAGGAGGCGACAGCTGAGTGAGGAGAGGCAGAGCTCAGATTCGCGCCCAGTGCTCCCACAGTCCTCACCCCTGGCCCAGGACCTAGTTTCTGTCCATCTGGTTGTTGTCCCTGACCCTAAGAGGTATGGCATGGGCGGGTGAGGCCACCCCGCCCTGAGGTGGGGCAGCGCTTTGGATGGGGGGTCTCTGGTGGGGTCTCAGCAAGAGCGGTGCCCCACACTGTGGACTCCAATCCACCAGCAATTCAGGGGGTGCACCTGGCCTCTCACCGGGCTGCTCCTTACTTGGAGGCTACCTCCCTGTGAGCCCCAGTTTTCCTGGCAGGTGAACTGAGGCTCATTCCCAACTCTATGGGCTGCGAAACCGAAGTGAAATCAGGGATGCTTGGCACACAGATCGACACACAGCAGGCGCTCAGGAATTGCTGTCCGCATCCATTCATCCGTTCCCTGGGAGAGTCAGCCCGGAGCTGGGGATCCGCGGCTCAGAGCCCTGCCATTGGAGGGG
The DNA here is from genome assembly GCA_033961575.1 of Aselliscus stoliczkanus. Classification (NCBI taxonomy): domain Eukaryota; kingdom Metazoa; phylum Chordata; class Mammalia; order Chiroptera; family Hipposideridae; genus Aselliscus; species Aselliscus stoliczkanus. Next base: position 159,392,537 of record CM066732.1, on the reverse strand, counting down.
AACAGCTCCGGCCTCTGGATCCCTCAAGGTCACAGAGGGTCAGCGCCAGGGGCGTCCCGGTCGGCGCGCCCGGCCTCTCGGCCCCGCCGCTGTGCCGCGGGCCGGCCCCAGGCGGCCTCCCCGGGAGCGTTTCCTCGCTGCGCTCGGGTTTCCGGGAGCCCCGCCCCCTCCCGGGGCGGCCCCACCCTCCCCACCGCGCGCCCTCAAGTTTCTCCCAACTTTTCCTCGGGTCCCGCGGGGCGCCCCGCCCCCGGCCGGTGACGTAACAATGGTGCAGCGCGGCGGCCAATGGGCGGCGGCGGGGCCTGGCAGCGCGGGCCAATGGCGGCGGCGGACGGTCCCGCGGTCCTGCCCGGCCCGGGCCGCACTGCGCCGCCCGCCCGCCGCCCGCGTCCGCACCGTCGCGCAGCGATCGGGCTGCGGCGGCTGAGAGCGCGGCTGCGGCGGGCGGCGGCGGCTTCCTCCCGCCCGTGAGCCCCGGGACCTTCGGCTCCGCGCCGCCCGCACGGTGAGTCCCGTCCCGCGGGCCCCTGGCCGCCGCCCCCCGCCCCGGGGCGCACGCAGGTGCAGCCCTCGCCGCGCCGGCCCGGGTCCCGCACACGCCGGCCTCGCCCACTGCGGCCCGCGGGCCTCCGGGCCGCCCGCAGGGCACCCACCGCCAGGAGCTGGCGGGCGGCCCAGCCCCCATTCACCGACCCGCTGCCCAGTGACGTGGGGCAGCCCCCGCAGGGCGCCCCTGGGGCGCGGGGGCCCCGGCACGGGGGTCGCTCTCACCACGGTGCCCCGCAGTGAGCACTGCGGCTGCAGCCCGCCCCCGCTGTGCCCGTCGCTGTCACTCAGTTGCCCAGTGTGTGGACGCGTCCTGTCCGCTGCCCCAGGCCCTTTGTGACCGAGGATTACTCCTGAGACAAAGCAGAGGGTTCCTTGGGCCCAAGTTGGGGCCCGGGGCTCAGAGGGCAAGGGCAGGGCTGCAGCTGGGCTCCTTGTGGGTGGGGAAACCCCACGTCTGGAATGAGGCCAAAATAGGGGCCGGCAGTCTGGGTTTTAGGCCTGGCTCTACCAGGACTTGCTGACTGATCTTGGATAAAAGCTTGTCCTTTGCTGGAAAACGGGATGACAGACAGTAGTTGGTAAGATCAAGAGAGGTAGCCGACCTGGAGGGGCTTTGCGGACTGTAAAATGGGGTTCACATCCATCTCCAGGTTGACTTCGCCCTCCAAGCCCCTCCCAGGAGCTAGGGGTGTGGACTTCCCGCAAACATCATGTGTGAGTCCTGCCTCTCCTCCAAAACCTGGCTCTGCTGGGGCTCACAGCTTGCATTCCCCCCTCTGCCTTTCCTACAGATGAGGAAGCTGAAGCTCAGAGAAGGAAAGTGATATACCCACGTCTGCAGAACTAGGTGATTTGATCGCGGTGCTGGAAGCAGGTAGGTCTGCCCCTGCCCGGCCGAGGGGGAGACTCTGGGGGCCCCCACCCGCGGTCAGGCGGTCAGGGAACAGGGTCAAAGGTTGGGCTGGGGACAGGGAACTCGGGCTACAGAAAGGACTGGGCTCAGCTTGAGCTACGGGCGCAGCTTTCCTACCACCCTACCTGGGCTTTCCTCGAGCTGGGGTCGGATGTGCCTGTTCCAGCTGGGAGCAGGCACTCTTCCAGTGGGTCCCTGGGCTGGAGGCTTTCACTGTGGCCTGACGGTGGGTGGGGTTGTGAGGGCAGAGGTGTCAGAACCAGGGAATTTCAAAGAGGGAGATCAAGTGCAGCTAGTTCAGGGATGGGGGGGGGGGTTCGGGAGAGCAGCGACTGGAAGGGCAGAGTCCCTGAGGGAAGGGTGGGCCCGTGGGAGGGGCTCCCGATGGCGGCCGGGGCCCCGCCTCTCAGCACGTGCCCTCTTCTGGAAGGTGGCTGGCGCCGAGTCCCTGCCGGGAGCCCTGGACGGCCCGCCTGCAGCATGCCGTGGGACGCGCGGCGGCCCGGGGGCGGCGCGGACGGCGGGCCCGAGGGCGCGGGCACGGCGCGCTCGCGGGCGCAGAAGCAGTGCCGCAAGTCGTCGTTCGCCTTCTACCAGGCCGTGCGCGACCTGCGGCCCGTGTGGCAGCTGGAGAACATGCGCGCCAGCGAGGCCTTCCACTGGGACGAGCGCGGGCTCGCCGCCGCCTACTCGCCGTCCGAGGCGCTGCTCTACGCGCTGGTGCACGACCACGAGGCCTACGCCCGCCACCTGCTGGCCACGTTCCCGCGCCGCGCGCTCGCGCTGCCCAGCGCCGGCTTCCGTTGCTGCGCGGCAGCCGGGCTGCACGTGGCGCTGGCGGTGCGCTACAACCGCGTGGGCATCCTGCGCCGCATCCTGGGCACCGTGCGCGACTTCCCGTCGGAGGAGCGCGCGCGCCTGCTGGACCGCTGCGGCTGCAGCCGCGTGGAAGGCGGCGGCACGTCGCTGCATGTGGCCTGCGAGCTGGCGCGCCCCGAGTGCCTCTTCCTGCTGCTCGGCCACGGCGCCTCCCCCGACCTGCGCGACGGCGGCGGCCTCACGCCGCTAGAGCTGCTGCTGCGCCAGCTGGGCCGCGACACCGTCGCCACCTCTCCTGCCGCGGGGCCTGCGCCCGGGGAGCCACGCCAGCGCCGCCTGCTGCTGCTCGACCTGCTGGTACTGTACACGCCCGCGGGCGCCACGGGCCCGGCCCGCTGCGAGCTGCTGGGCGACCAGCCGCGCTGGCAGCGGCTCCTGGGCGACGACAAGTTCCACTGGCTGGCGGGCCTGGCGCCGCCCTCCCTCTTCATGCGTGCCATGCAGGTGCTGGTCACCGCCATCTCGCCCAGCCGCTTCCCCGAGGCCCTGGACGAGCTGCCACTGCCGCCCTTCCTACAGCCGCTGGACCTCACAGGCAAGGGCTAGCCCGCTGGGCGCTCCGGGCACCGGGTTTTTGGAGAATACTATTTTTCAGAGCGTTGTACCCAGCACTTTACATATATTGATCTCTGTACAGCGGAATCTCGGCCTCGTCTGTCGCGTGGGTGGGAGGCGGGGCCAGGGCGGTCACCTGGCATCCTGTCCTACAGGCTTTCTGGGTCTGGCTGCGCTCAGCGCCCCACCTTCCCTTGCGGAGTGGGGTTGAGGGGTCCTGTGGCTCCTGAGAGCCAGGCCCTGACCTCAGCTCACTGCCCAGCCCCTGAGCAAGGTGACGGCCACCTCCCACCGTGATGGAGAGCTTCCGGGAAAGGATCCGAGGGGGCGTGACAGCTGAGCTGAGCAGAAGGATTTGGGCGGGCACAGCGGGGTTTGGACGGACAGAAGGTGCCCTGGCATGGAGGCCAAGAGCAGGCCCTGTGAGGCGCGGGGGGCGGCCCCTGTGCAGTCAGCACGCAGGGCTTTTTTAACTCCCCTGTTGTTCTAGGACTAGGTGCTGAGGGCCAAGGATGGCAGGAAGGCTGCTGTGCTGCGGGGGGACACAGGACCTGCTCTGTGCCTCCCCATCCTCCCCTGTCCCACACTGGCCCCCTGCTCCACCTTGGGTGTCGTGGTGACTCCACTAAAACTGGTCAACCCAGGCCTAGCCTTGTCCCTGTCAGCCCTTGCTCTCCCCAGAGGATGAGCAGGCACCTAGCCTGGGGCTCCTGGCCCGCCCACGGTCCGCCCCAGGTGTGGGCTCCCATGTGTCCCCTGGCCTAGCCCATCGTGGGTGTTAGGTGGTGCCCATGGGTGACAGGGTAGCTGCATTACCCAGTGGGGAAGCCCTCTTGTCCAGCCTGTAGAGCTGGTTTCTGCAGGAAGGTTCTGAAGATGGAGACTTGCTAGCAGATACAACACAACCCTTCAGGATTTTCAACCCTCGGCTGAAAAGCTGGGCCCAGGCCCTGAGGAGCCTTGGGACCAGGGAGAACGCCAGGCTACCTAGGAATTCTGTCGGGCCATGAAATTCAACCCGAGCCGGCATGGGCTGGAGGGCCACGATGTCCTGCCAGGAGTAGAGGGCTAAAGGTCTGCCTGGAAGAGTGACCAGCCTGGCTGGGGGCACCTGCTGCCCCGCCCCGCCCTGCCCCCAGCGTCCCTGAGGGGAGCATGCCTGGGGGGCCAAGAGGCTTTGGGTGGTGGGAGCAGAATCCAGGGTGGTGGGCATTGAAGGGCGGGTACAGAAGGGGCCTGGCTCTGGCCTGCATCTGCCACCCACTCAGGGTGACCTGGGACAAACCCACATTCCTGGGAAGTGCGTGGGTGGGCGCACAGCTCCAGGATTGATGCTAGCTTCCGAGCGGGAGTGAGGGGGCCCTTCCCTCCTGCTGTGTCCTGGGCCAGTTGGACCTTGACACTTGGGGGCAGTAAACACAGCTCTCCCAGCTCAAAACTTGGCACATCAGGAGCCCTGGGGTCCTCATACCAGGGGTGCCATTGTGGGGGGGAGGGTACATTTCCTTCGGAGGACATGAACATTGGAAGCTAGAGTGCCCAGAGCAGCAGGTCATGGTGGCTCCCGGGGGTGGGGCCTGGGAGGCACCGGGGAACCCCTGGCACCTGGTAGGGGAGCTGGGCCTGTAGACTTCCTCTCATGTCTCCCCAGCCGTCCTCTGTGGGGTTAGCCCAAGGCCCAGGGCTAGGCCCCCTTTCGCTTCCCCTTTGGTGACAACCTCTTTGAGCCCCCTGGGCTGGGCATGGGGTGATCAGGGGTGGGGGAACTGCCCTGGATGGGGGTTGCGATGCTTATTGTCAGGCAAACCGAAGGGGACCCCTGGGCTGGTCCTCGAGTGCAGGGTGGGATTCCAGCAGGAAGAATCACAGACGCCACAGCAGGGGGGTCATGGGAAGGCCAGGCCCAAGTGGGGCGATGTGATTTGGGGTGATTAGGTCACTGCACTATCATTCAGGGGGTGATGTTGGGGCCCATCCAGGACCCTTTGGAGTGGGAGGGAGGACAGCCAGAACACAAGCCCCTGCTGTCCTCGCCGTGGGTGGGAGAGTAAGCGCATTTATACGGCTTGGAGCTGCAGGCAACGCTGGGGAAGCCAAAGCTAGGCGAGGGTCTCAGCCTGGTGGCAGCCGAGCGGGCCCGATTCTTGGCACGGCTCCCACTGAGTCTCACTGGGGACTGATGCCTGACTCAGGGAGCCCCAGGCAGCAGTGACAGCAGAGGACCTAGGGAACAGTGCAGAGTGGATAAGGGTTATCTGGTGGCTGCTGCTGGCCCGAGGGAGGGAGGGAGGGCCGTGTTGGGTTTATCCGTCTCCTGGGCCATGAAGCCCCAGAAATGGCAGCAAGCGCAGTGGGGCCGCCCGTCACTGTTACCTCCCTCCCATGAGCCCGGGGGGCCAGGGTGGGCTGGAGTCGGTCAGGCACGGCCCAGGGGCCCTTAGCAGACAGCGAGCCAGCTGTTGGCCACTGGCAGGCAGCTTTGACCGCTTTTAAGGCAACCGCTCCACCCACAGCAAGGCCCACTTTTGTCTGTGGCAAAGTGCATTGGCTGGTTTGTTCCAACCTGTCTAAGGAAAACCTGACGGCCCAGTAATGTTCCCCACCCTCCCGGGGCTCAGGGGACCCCAACCCACTCGGACTCAGGGGCCAGCATCTGCACCCCAGAGGCCTGTTGGTATTGAGACCTCATGCCCAGAGCTCGGAAGGAGCACCACAGGACAATGTGTGCTGTCAGGGGGATCTGGGGGAGGTGGCCAGGATGGCAGTGGGGCAAGGCCCCCACCAGCCCCTCCTGTGGCCCTGGTGACAGGACCCTGTGCCGGCCCTCCCATCTCCTTTGTATGCTGACCTCGTCCTGACATTACCTCCATTTTCCTACTCTGATTTCCCTACTCCCGATTTCTTCACCAACTTAGAACACTGTATTGAGAGCATTTCCTAAGTGACTCCATGCTCTCTTCAGAACAAGGATGCTTCCTGAAGTCGGGAGGAAGCAGGGCGGCGTAGCCCGGGGAAGGCTGTGCAGTGCTGAGGCCTGTTTCACGAGTGAGTGACCAGGGATGGGGCCCGGCCCCCACAGTGACTGGTTTCGGCTACATTTTAAATGGAGGCGCAGCGGACATGTAATAAGCGCAGACGTTAAGTGTGTAGTTTGAGGACTTAGGGCAAATGTCTACACACGTGTGACTACCGCCCCAGTCAAGACAGAGGTGAAGACAGAGATTTCTACCTTCTGTGGTTTTTAAGAAGAATTTCTGCCCATAGAATGTTCACGCTCATGACAGAACCCTGGGACGTGAAGTCCAGGCGCTGTGGCAGGGCCCCAGCCCTGGAAACATGGACTGCCTTGCTCGTCCCCACTGTGTGGCTCCCAAGTAAAGAGGCCGACTGCACGCCGTCATCCCACCACCCAGACCAACGCTGCTGGCATTTTGGTGGTTTCTTTTGTGGTTTCTTCCATTTTTTTCTATGCGCATATAAACATAGAGTACATGACATTAGATCCCTTACACAACTTGGTATTTTTAAACTTACTGTAGTATGAGCATTTCCCTATTTTGTAGAACGCTGTGTGAACATGACTTTCAGGGTCTTTGGTGATTATTATATGATATTTGACTCAGTGTTGATACCAAAAAGAGTTAAGTTAGAGAGGACTGGGTTTTTAAAATGTGAATTTTATTTATTTTTGGAATAAATCATACATTTACATGGCTCAAAGTTCAAAAGATACAAAAGGGTACATACTGCAGGCAACCACCGTGCCGCACGGCTGCCTGTACAGTGAACTTTCCCGTCGGCCCTCCTGTGTGCCCCTGGAATTACGAAAAATTTCAAACCCGCCAAATGTAAGAGTATAACCAACACGTCTGTTATGTTCCTGTCCCTTGTCTTTCTCTTTCCCTGTTTGCATGATCTCCTCCAAAATCACAATGTCATTACTATACCCCAGAAATTCACCGTTCATACAAGAAAGGGAAGTGAGACTGCCCAGCGCCCTTTTCTCTGGGAGCACACTTTCTCACAGCGGCTTGCTGTGGTGTTGGAGGAATGTTCCCAAATGTCAGTGGTTTTATTAGTGTTTCAGTGTCCTAAGCAAGGCCACGCTGTACGTTTTCCCCCGATCTGGGATTTGTTCTTGAGGATAGGTGTCCAGGAGTGGAACTCTTTTTTTTTTTTTTTTTTTTTGAGGGCAGATGTCATATGTGGGACCCGAACTGGGGCCACTGGCTTCCCAAGCCAGCGCTTAACCACCGCGCCACTCGGCCGGCCCATGGAGTGGAGTTTATGGGTTTGAAGGTTTGAAGTCCCCTGCTGGGCTCAGTGTGTGGGGGGGCAACCTGCCCCGTTTGCATCCCTGCCCTGGAGAGCCCGGGAGTCAGGTAAGCGCTGCCCTTCCATCTCCTTGGTCGTAGGTGTCCCTCCTCCTGGCGTTTATAAATGTTTAGGGTGTATATTTAACATCACATCACCTTTGTTGCAATTATTTCCCACTTTTAATTTTATGTGGCGTTTTTAATTTACAGCATTTTTTACTCTGTGTTTTTGTTGTTTTTTTTTTGAAGGCAGTGTCACTGGCCCTCATATGTGGGACCCGAACCAGGGCCGCTGGCTTCCCAAGCCAGCGCTTAACCACCGCGCCACTCGGCCGGCCCATCATTTTTTACTCTGAAGCAACCCCATCTATTTTCCTCTGTGGCCTGTCCCGTGACTTTGTATTTGGGAAGCCCTTGCCATCCAGAAATCAGATCTGCTTCCCCTAGTTTTAAGGTTCTCTAATCTATTTCATATTTGTTTTGTCCAAATAACTGAGCAGTGGTGCACAGCGGTTGTGAAGTCACACTCCTTCCCCTCTTCCGTGACGCCACCGCGTCATGCCAGCTCCCTGGGGGCCTGGCTGGACTGCCTGGCGTCACTGGCCCTTCCACCCATGTCACACTTCCTTCGCTGGCCCGTCATCACTCTTGGCAATTCTCAGCTGTTTCTTCTTTCCAGGACAGGGAGGGGCATCCAAGGGCACAGGTCTGGCGTTCCAGAGCTGGGTGCCAAACTCAGCGCTCCCTGTCACCTTGACAAGCTCCTTAACCTCTCTGAGTCGCGCCGGCGCACACAGTGTCAGCTCAGGGCCCCAGTGAGGACGCGCGGCTGTGTGACCTGAGTAGCAAGTCCGGCGTCGTTAAGGGGTCGGCCGTGGGACCATCCTTATTGTGTGAATTCCTCCCTGCCTTCCCCGAACATGAAAATCCCAGTGGGGTTCTGACAAATTGCATTAAGCCCATCAAGTCCTCTGGTGAGGACTGAAGTCTGTAACTGTTCACTCACCCTGCCTTCCGTCAGGAATGGTGGGCACCCTTCCTCGCCTCGTGTTCTTTGAGGTCTTCTGGGAAGCTTGGCCATTTCTTGACACGAGTGTGACATTTCTTGCTCAGCTGTTTCCTGGCACATGTGTTCTGCTGCTGGTATGGATGTGACCTTTTTCCGCACATTGTTTTCCAGTAGGGCACTTCTGATACTTGGTTTTGTTTCTTGGATGGAGACAGCTCCAGGGCCTTGAACCCCTCCAAAGCCTGCCCTCAGCGGCCTGGCCTCGGGGAGCTGCCATGAGGAGACAGCCCTGCATGCCCGGCATGAGGAGGTGTCCTCTGCAGGGGGTCCTGCGATGGCCGCCTCTCCCAGGAGCGCATGTAAACACGGACCAGGTCACGAATCAGGCCTGCCTGTGCTGTCCTGGCAGAGGGGCTGGGCGGGCAAATCTCAGGCAGATCTTCCCGGCGCGGGAGCGGAGGGCACCTCCGCACAGCTCCGACGTCAGACTTGACCAGGTTGGAACAAGATCTAGTTTATTGCACTCTCAAACCAGAAGAAAGCCACACAAAGCACTGAGGCCCCAAGTCATTTAAAAGTATCACGCTGGACTTGGGTTTCATTGCACTAAAGTCCCGTGGGTTTGGGAAGGCTCTGCCACTTAGGGAGCCAGGAAGGCACAACAGACGCTGACAAGGAGCCGCAGCCAGCCCGGGGCGGCCTGTGCTGTCACCAGACTTAAACAAATGGATTCCATAAAAGTGCAGTGTGAGGTAAGAGCTGGGCTTTTAGTATCTTGTCCTCCTTTTAATTTTTTTTTTTTTTTTTTTTTTTTTTTTTTTTTAATTGGGGAATTGGCGGAGGGGAACAGCGTTGGGGAATTGGGGAAGGGGAACAGACAAGTTGCTGTCCTTCCGTTCCTCAGTTTTTAGTTGCGGAGGATGTTGCTTCACTGTTGGTATCGTCATTGCGCTCTTCCCGGATGAGGCAGATCGGCCGCCGGCCTCTGGATGTCGCTCACCGCGGCTATTGGCCACTCACGCTGGCTGCGGGCCACTCACTGTAGCCCATGGCAGCCCACTGCAGCAGGGGCTGCAGCCCACACCATCACCGGGGCTCGCACAGCCCAGCTCCAGGTGGAGCTGTTGTTAGCTGTAGAGGGCAGTGTCACTGGCCCTCATGTGGGATCCGAACCGGGGCCGCTGGCATCCCAAAACCAGCGCTTAACCAATGCGCCACTCGGCCGGCCCTCTTGTCCTCCTTTTGACCTGGCAGGCCTCACCCTCACGGCCGCTGGGCCTGTCACAGGACACACTGACCGCTCTCCACCTGTGGCCTGGGGCTCCTGGACACACTCGCGTGGTACAACAACAGGCCTTGAGTAACTGGGCCCTGGGCCAAAGGCAGGCTAAAAACAGCAGCGAGGCTGGAGCCCGATGGGGAGCTGCGTCCAGGAGGGGGGCAGTGGGCTCAAGGCGGAAACACTCCGGGCTGTCGATTCTGCGCTCAGGTGCCTGTGAGAAGACTGGGCACCGCAGGCTGGCCTCAGGGACTGCCGCCGGACGTGGCCACAGCAGGCACCAGCTTCAACCGTCTGGGGATCAGCCTAAATGCCGCGGGCAGAGCCGGGCTGCCGCTCGGAGCCAGCGGCAGTCCCATGACCGCCCCACACGCGAGGGACGTGCAGGGCTGCCACCTACCCATTCTGAAGCTGCAGGCTCAGGATAAACCATGGGAAGGAATGAAAGCCCCTCCACTGGTTTCAGAAAATACATTTCTCTTCTAAATTTGTAAGATTTGATTTCAAATGAGGTATCTTATGCAGGTTTGTAATACAACAAACAAAAAAAGCAACAATCTGTCCGTCATCCTCGGAGGACGCCCTGGCTTTTCCCATGTCCACAGCAGCAGGCGATCAACGGCACTCTAAAGACATTTCTGAGTTTTCTGGCTCGGCTACATCCCCACGGGTGACCTTCCTGTGTCATCCCCACACGGGAGACAAGCGTGCACCTCATGCCTTTGCTCTTTCAGCTGGAGGGTGCCCTCCAGGTGAGCGTGCCCGGTCCTGGGAGTGGTGCGTGTCCCCCCATCCCAGCACAGCCCAGCGCCTCTCAAATGTGGCCTTGGTTTCCCATCTGGGGAATCTAGAAGGAATGTGTGCTGGGGCCCGCATCCCTCAGAGGGGGGACCCCGGGACGGAGACGAAGCCTCCAGGGGACGGTGGGGAGCACTGACCTATAGCTACTATGTGGCTACCTGCAGTGGCTCACAGGGGTGACCCCTGACCTGACTCGGACTCGTCCTGCCCACAGGAGGATCCCCACGTCATCCCCACAATGGGACCTGGGGTGGCCAGTGATGAGAAGTTGACTGCATCATACGGGTAACTGGCAGCAGCCACTGTCTCCACCCCGGGGCCCCAGCAACAGCTCCGACCACTTGGCTGAGGCTGGGGGTTCTGGAATGAGATGGGAACAAACGGGTGAAATCAAGTGTGGGGGGTCCAACATGGCCAGATGTGTCTGGACAAGAGTTGATGAGGAGTGTCCAAGAGTGAGCGACTCAGAAACCAACTGTCCACCACACAAGGCTCGGCTTCCTCCCTCGAGCGACCCTGTCCGAGAGCCCCTTCAGATGACCTCCCACTCGGCCTCCAGGTCCTCGGGGTGGGGAGTGCTGGCGTGGCTGCTCTGGGCACCATGCGAGTGGCTGAAAGTCCTTGTCAGCCGCTGGAGGAGGTAGCCGGGAGGGCCCACTGCCCACAGCTCATCTGACGAGGTCACTGCAGGGACAAGAGCCAGCCACACACTCGTTAATCACCCAGCCAGGGGACAGGGCAGATGGAGTCAAGGGCCTGGGTCCACGTCCAGTCGTGGCACTTTCTAGCTGTGGGGCCAGGGACACCCCCCCCCCCCGATTTATGCCTGTTTCCTCGGCTTTAAAGCAGGCGACCCAGCACCCTGTCCCCTTGGGAGACCCTGGCAGAGCCCGGGTGCCAGCTTTCCTCCCTCAGCTGTGACCCTGGGATGGGCCCCTGGAGGGAGGGTGAGCCGCGGATCTGGTCCCCCGAGAACCTCAAGGAGCCTGCGGAGCCCAGCACCTGCCTGTGAGACATGTCACGGTCCCGGGAGTTTTCTTCCAGTAGTCTCCGGCAGGGTTTTTGTCGGTGATGCCGTACCGTCGGGCGAGGTCGCCGTTGGGGCAGCGGGCCCACACGGCCCTGGGGCTCAGCGCCAGCTGGCAGGCCTGCAACCCTGCAGGCAAATGGAGTGTCCATCTGTCCTCAGAGCCTGGCTGCAGGCGGAATGGGCCACCTTTCCCGAGAGCCCGCTCTTTCCTGACACTGCACCCTGTCACCAGAGGGCCCCTGTGGTGGCAGTGTCCTGTATCGGGCTGGGCTTGGAGTGGGAGCCGAGGGAAAGGGTGCCCAGGGCTGGCAAAGCTGTCGAGGGCTCAAGACTGAATGATAGAGGCAGTCCAGAAATGACTGTGCCACAGAGAACTCTAGGACTCGGGCTGGCTGCATTCTAAATGCTGGGTCCCTCACTTGGTCAGACACGTGCTTGTCACCTGCCCCAGCAGAGCAGCAGAAACCAGACAAAGGCCTGAGTGTGAAAGCTGAGGCTGCTGTGTGGGACAGGCTGCTTGGCTTGGCACACAAGGTGCCCTGCCATCACAGAGCCTGGCCTGCCTGGGAGAGGACAGCCGCGACGTGCTTGCCCGTCTCTACCTGGTACGTGCTCCCAGGCAGTCCCCACCGGCATCTCCTCGGTGATTCCAAGTCGGACGTGCACGTTCCACCTGCTGTCCAGTGCCCACAGCATCTGGTCGTTGGGGCTGGAATGGACGCTGACCAGGGTGACCCCAGCGGGCTGGAAGCAGAAAGGGACTTTCCTCAGCAGAGGCGGTGGTGGGGTGCGTTATTTTTGGACAGAGCAAAGGAGAGGTGTGGAGAACTGAGGTCAGTGACATGGGGTGGAAAGTTCCGGAAACTTTCATTGGTGCTTGCCAGCCTGCCACTGGGCCACCTACCCATTCATCTGCCCATCGCCAGCCCACCTACCCATCCCGCAGGTAGTTACATGAGCATCGGCCACATGCCAGGCACCGTGCCAGGGGCGAGGGATCAATTTTCTGGGCTCCTGGATTTTAAAGGCTGGTCCAAGACATGTCACCAAGAAACAAGACTGCAGTCGGCAGGGCGAGAGAGCTGAACAGCCATGCGCTCTGACAGCACATAGTGGGGTCAGGCCAGGAGGTCAGGGAAGCCGCGCAGGGGACCCACGGCTACACTGAGACCGGAGGATGAGCAGGCAGGACCAGGAGAGGAGGCGGCGAGTGAGCCAGGCTAAAGGCGTGTGCAAGGACGGAGCTTGATGCCATGAGGTGCTGACACGAGGCCAGGCGGCTGCAGTGGGAAGCGCAGGGCAGCACTGTACAGGTCTGGCTCTCAGGAAATTGCGGGAAGGCATGCTGGGTACTGGGACCTAGGGCTCTGGGATGACGGTGTTCAGAGACGTATGGATATGTACCCCAGGGCAGGTGGCCGGAAACAACTAGCAACATGCGGAAGGCTTCCCAGCTGGACTGAGGTCTCATGGATGCCTGATGGGTCCACTACCCTGGCCTCTGGGAGGACAGGGGTTAAAGTGGAGGCCGTATGGCAATGACCTAGGGTGAGAAGGCAGCAAAGGGATTCACAAATGTTACCCGTCCCGAGAACATGGCTCAAGAAACAAGGCTTTGGGCCGGCCGAGTGGCGCGGTGGTTGGGAGCTGGCATGGGAAGCCAGCAGCCCCGGTTCGGGTCCCACATATGAGGGCCAGTGACACTGCCCTCAAAAAAAACAAACCAAAACACAATGCTTCACAAATGTCAATAGGAACAAGTCCCAGTGGTCTTAGTCCAGTGGCTAAGCAGGGCGCACACGGGGGCGGTGGGGAGCAGCACGCAGTCTGTGAGGGCCGCCCTACACCGCACGGCCCCTGCAGGCGAGGACACCTGCTCCTGCTGATCCCACGTCCCTCCAGAGGGACGGTGAGTAGCGCCGGTTCCAGTGCTTCTCAATCCTCAGAGTCCCTGGGACTCATGTGGGGGCTTGTTAAAATGGCCATTCCTGGGCTCAGGGCCAGCCCTCTGCATCAGACTAGGGCCCAGAAACGACCTTTGAGACACGTGCCCCAGGTGGCTCTGATTCAGGCGGTCTGAGGAACAACGCTGCACACGTCTGTGGGCGAGGCTTGCCACCCTGCGCTGCCTACTGGCTTTGGTGCACTATCAAAATCCCAGCTGGAGTTTTTACAGAAATGGAAAAGCTGATCCTAAAATTGCAAGGGATCCTGAGCAACCTAAACAATCTTGAAGAAACACATTTGGAACACTCACACTTCTTGATTTCAAAACTATTATGAAGCTACAGGAATCAAACAGTGTGGTACTGGCATGAGGATAGACATATAAATCAATGAATAGAATTGAGAGTCAAGAAATAAACCCATACAATCAAGTGATTTTTGACAAGGCTGCTGAGATGATTCAATGAAAAAAGCACAGTCTTTTTAACAAATGGTGATGGAACAACTGGACATCCATGTGCAAAAAATGGGGTTAGATGGTTACCTCACACCATATACAAAACTAACTTGAAATGGATCAAAAATGAACCCAAGAGGGCCGTCCGAGTGGCGCGGTGGTTAAGCGCTGGCTTGGGAAGCCAGCAGCCCCGGTTCAGGTGCCACATATGAGGGCCAGTGACACTGCCCTCAAAAAAAAAAAGTGAACCTAAGAGCTAAATCTGCCAATGGTTTCTTAGGTGACACCAAAGGCACAAGGAAGAAAAAGAAATAGATAAATTGGACTTCAGCAAAATTAAAAACTTTTGTACATCAAAGAACACCATAAAGAAAGTGCAGAGACCACCCACAGAACGAGAGAAAGTATTTCCAAATCCTCTATCTAATAAGGGTCTAGTATACTGAATAAAGAACTCTTAAGATCTAACAACAAAAACACAAACAACAGAATTTCTAACAGGGCACAGGACTTGAACAGACCATGTGCACATGAAAAGACGCTCAGCATCCTTAGTCATCAGGGAAATGCAAATCAAAACCACAGCGAGACACCACCTCACACCCACCAGGGTGACTAACAAAAAGCAAATGGAAAATAACAAGTCATTGGCAAGGCTGTGGAGAATTAGGAACCCTTGGGCCCTGCTGGTGGGAATGTAAAATGGTGTGGACAACAGTTTGGGGGTTCTCCAAAAGTTTAAACATAGTTACCACCCGACCCAGAAATCCCACGCCTAGATATATATCCAAAAAATGGGAATAGAGGTTGAAACAAAACTACACGAATGTTCACAGCTGCAACTCTTCACAACTGCCAAAAGGTGGAAACAACTCAAACGCCCATCACGTGGTGAATGGACAAATCACGGTGTCTGGTTGCAGGCAGTGCCCGCAGGTACAGTGGGTTCGGTTCCAGAACGGGCAATAAAGCGCGTACACTACAGAGCGAGTCACATGAAGGGTTTGGTTTCCCAGGCATAGAGTGTCTTTACACTACACTGTCTGTAGTCTGGTAAGTGTGCTATTATGTCTAAAACAACATGCACGCCTTAATTAAGAACACTTTATCACTAACATTTGGTAACCATCACCTATCCGAGCCTTCGGCGAGTTGTAATCTTTTTGTTGGGGGAGGGTCCGCCTCGATGTGGATGAAAACAGTATCTGCAAAGCTCAATAAAACGAGGCCAGCTGCAGGAATACCACTCAGCCTAAAATGGGAGAAGGACTGACACTGTCCCAACATGGATGAACCTTGAAAACATGACACTGAGGGACAGAAGCCAATCCTGAAAGGCCACATATACTAGATTCCATTCATATGGCACATCTAGGAGAGGAAAATCCACACAGACAGAGAGCAGATGAGTGGCTGCCGGGGGCTGGGGGCTGGGGGCGGTGGGGGGGAGGTGGGGGGCATGGAGAGTGACTGGTTACTTGGCAAGGCTTCCTTTCGGGCGGGGGAGATGTTCTGCGAGTAGACGGTGACAGAGGTGGCATACTACTGTGACTGCACAATACTGAATGTCATTAGCGGTAGTTTATGTTACGTGTGTTTTACCCCATTCTTTTTTTTTTTTTTTTTGAGGGCAGTGTCACTGGCCCTCATGTGTGGGACCGAACCGGGGCTGCTGGCTTCCAAGGCCAGCGCTTAACCACCGCGCCACTCGGCCGGCCCTTACCCCATTCTTTTAACAGAGAAAGCTGATGCGTCTTGGCTGTGACAGTGTGTTACAGCTTTGCAGGATGTCCTCGTGGGGAAGCCTGGGCAAAGCGTGCGTGTGCTCCATGAGTTCTTTCAAACACAGGGCATCTGTAAAAGCTCAATAAAAATTCCAATTAAAAAAAGGAAGTGGACGGGCTGGCTGAGTGGCGCGGTGGCTGGGGGCTGGTTTGGGAAGCCGGCGGCCCCGGTTCGGATCCCACATGTGAGGGCCAGTGACACTGCCCTCTAAAAAAAAGTTAGTCGGCAGCCTCAATTTTGGCTTATTCATACTCAAAACTTCATAAAAATGCGAAAAAGATTAAAACAAAAAGAACAAAGGATGCAACTTAGAAAATGGAATAAATAAGGAATTTAAGATTTAAAAATCATTCGGAAATGCTAACAAATTATGTTTGGTGTTGGTGTGCTTCCAAAGACAGGGTGACAGAGAGAGACAGCGACAGCGACAGCGACAGAGAGAGAGAGAGAGAGAGAGAGAGAGAGAGAGAGAGAGAGAGGAGTGTGTGCGTGCCCACAAGTGCCCGCGTGCCGGCACCTGCTTATTACTAAGTGCTCTTTAAAGATGAGTTACAGGGTGGGTGAAGGGCTGAGGGAGCCACGCCTGTTTCTGGAAGTGCCCAGTGATTTAATTACAGCCACCAACTTGCTTTGATATCTACAAATCAAAGGGGCCACTGTGGGCTGTAAAGTTTTCCTTAAACAAAACCTCATGGGGGGGAACATAACCAAGCTGCTACCTCATGTTCTCAAAAGACAAACACTCATTACTAATTATGAACAAGGAAAGACCACATTTTATTTATTCCAAGCCACCAGTATTAAAGGATAAACCATTACTCTTTCCTATTAATCCAGCACCTCTCCAGACAGAATTCATTTTATACACTGAGATTTTCACTAGACGTAGAGTTCAAGTTAAGGAGTGAAGTTGTCATAGGATGGGCTATGTCTAAGCTGCTCTTCCCAAGGCCCTGCTGCTGTGCACGAGCCCTGGACAGTCCTGAGGTCGAGGGACTTATCTGAGCTGTAAGGTGTGGTGAAAATACTGCTTAGCTTAGATAACAGTGCAAAACGTGACAGGTTCTGTGTTTCCCGGATAAGACAAGCTTGTTTTTCAGTCACTGACTCCAATGTTCCCTGAATAATTCCGACTCCAGCACTAAGTTGGCAGGGCAAGACCACTCACTCCTCGAGTGATGACTCTGGTGGCTGCAGACATGGATGGAAGGCTGCAGCTGAGGGTTCTGGTGGCCGTTATGTCTCCACTGGTGGGGCTGCGGGCAGGGAAAAGTGTGCACCCCAGACGCCATCCACCCCTCCCCCGGTGATTTCACTAGGGTCGCTGTGATCTGATTGGATGAGACAGCGAGCTCCTGGGGTAGGCCCCTGCCTGCCTTGTCCAGTGCCTGGTACGGTTCCTGGGGCCCCGCAGGCTCTGCTCATCCGGGGGGAAGGCAGGAACGTGGACTCAGCCCTCACCGTGTGCAGGAGTCCGCTTAGGGGCCTCCTAACTGGTGTCCCCACCCATGCTGTCCCACCCCAGGTTGCAGGCAGAGTGGCTTTGGCCACAGTCCCCACTGCCTGCGGGTAACCTGGCCCTCTGGGACACCCCCTGCCACAGCGGGTGCCACCTCCTTGCTGGCCTCCCCGGGGGCCAGGTCCCACAGCACCGGGCTTGGGCTCTAGGCACACAGGGCTTCCCACTCCACTTTCTGATTCGTCTGTTCTGTTCTGCGGGGCCCAGCTCACAAGCTGCCTGTCCATCAGCCTTCTGTCTAAGTCCCCATCTACGGGCCTGAAGTGGCCCTCAGCCAGCTCATCCCACAGGCCTCCCCCAGTGACTGCCCTCCACCTTGGGCAGGCTCGGAGGGAACACGTCATGCTTATCATGTTCATAGCCCACAGGGCTCCACGTGGTGGGGTTTCACAGAGCCCCTATTCATGAAGTGCCCATGAAACTGGCACAGGGGACAGCGAGGCCCAGGTAACCCCAAACAATAATTTGGAGACAGAGGGCAGCAGAACTAAGTCTAGGCTCAAGAGAAAACATGGCTCTTACAACAAAAACTCTGGATTTTCTGTTTCAAGGCCTCGCCAAAACAACTGTGGCTGACAGGGTCCCAGGAGGCCAGCTAAGCCCAACCCCCTCACGTTCAGGGTCAACAGACGGACAAAACAGACACTGGGAGGGAGGGGACCTGTCCGTGCTTGAGCTGCGTCTAGAGCTGACGTGTCTGGGGGCTCAAGCTGGAGTTCTGCAAACTTCCAGCAGGCTGAAGCTTTATCCTAAGGCACATGTGTGCGTGCGTGTGCGCGCGCATACACACACACACACACACACACACACACACACACACAGCCAGAATGGCAACAAATCCAGGCTAGAAGAAAACAAACAAATAAATTAAAGATTTCACAGCCATAGGACATGCGTATCTAGAAAGATAATGTTGGTTTGGCCCTTGTGTGAACTTGGATAAGATTCAGCAGGAACATTTCGGGAACACGAGGGGATTAATCAGAGCCTGCAAAGCGCCAACACGCACCCCACTGCAGAGATGCCTTCTGGAAACACCAACCCCAGCACGTGGGGGGGCCAGCCAGGTGCCAGCCGTGCTTCCCAGGCAGCCCTTGTCTCCCCTCCAAGTCACCTCCCTCCCTCCCTGTTTTAAGGAACTTTCAATCCACCTAACATTTGTGATGCATCACCTTTCCTTAAGGCTTCAGGGTCTGCAGCACGCACGCCAATGCTCTGTTTTTTTTTGTTTTTTTTTGAGGGCAGTGTCACTGGCCCTCATATGTGGGACCCGAACTGGGGCCGCTGGCTTAACCACCAGCGCCACTCGGCTGGCCCTAATGCTCTGTAGTGACGCTCCGTGGCTGCTGAGGCGTGTTGTGGGGTTTGTTTGGTTCTATGTCGCCTGGCCCCACAGTGGCTGTATTTTCAGCCTTCTGTGTTTCTCCTATAGCAGGTTCTCTTCCAGCCCCTGGTCTGTTCTAATTTCAGATAAGCTGGAAAACCAGACAGCAACATTAGCAGACCTGTGATGATAGCCCCAGCAGGTTCTCAGGGCCCGTGGTGAGGAGTCGGGCAGCCTGGGAGTCTGGGCACACAGTGGGACCCCAGGCAGAGCCCCTGCCCGTCAGGCTGTGTCCTCGCCAGAGAGAGAGCCACTTGACCTTGGAGGCCCCTCTGCCTGGGTTTCCACACTATGACTCAGGGGCCGTCCCGGCCTGTGGTGCAGAGAGCTCACGCTGAGCTGACCAGAGGCCTTCAGCCAAGCCTTGTGCACCCTGGCTCTGGGCGTCCTGCCAGCTTCCTGGGAGCAGCTCTGTTGTCATTTGTTGAACACATCTGGCTTAAGGACAAGTTTTACTTGGAGAATGAGTTCTATGGCTAAAAGCATTTGAAAACTGCTGACCTCGCTGAGTGAGGCCACCGGGAGCTGGGTCCCTCTGCCTCTCCCTCTCGGAGTCGGCTGACTGCAAAGCCATCGGCCCTCTCCCCTGGAGACTGTCACTGGCTCCACATCTGGGCTGGCTGTGACTTGCAGAATCCAGGGAGACACAGCAGCTGCTAATTGTAGGGATGTGCTAAAGA
Organism: Aselliscus stoliczkanus; assembly: GCA_033961575.1. Taxonomy (NCBI): domain Eukaryota; kingdom Metazoa; phylum Chordata; class Mammalia; order Chiroptera; family Hipposideridae; genus Aselliscus; species Aselliscus stoliczkanus. The sequence goes on along the minus strand of CM066732.1, from coordinate 159,373,431 downwards.
AAATGCTCGAAGCAGGCTTCCTGGGCGGCGGTCACGTTCTGTCCTTCCTGAGCGGGACCTGGTGAAGCCCACGGTGACCGCCCTTCTGTCCAGCAGCTGGACGACTGCCTGTGGTCAGCATCAGGGCGCCAGCACTGCTGGGACACAGGTGCAGAAACCTGATCCCCATTGCACTGGCCCCTGGGAATCTCCGTTAGCTCATCACACGGCAGCTGCACAAACGGACAACCCGCGAGGGGGCCCTGCTAGCTGGCTGCTCCGGACGGCAAGGTCCCTGGAGGTGACCTTTCGGCTGTGCTCCCTTCCTGCACACACATGTCAGCTGGAACAGGGTCCCTGGGTGTTTGGTTTTTTTTTTTTGTTTTTTTTTTAGGGCACTGTCACTGGCCCTCATATGTGGGACTGAACTGGGGCCGCTGGTGTCCCAAGCCAGCGCTTAACCACCGCGCCCCTCGGCCGGCCCCCTGGGTCTTTGTTTTAACCATGGGGTCAACCGGGTGACGAGAGAAGTGCTGCGAGCTCGGGCGGCCCATCTGCGGCCTGGTGGTCCCTGCTGGGAACCACAGCCCCCCAGAGCAGGGAAAGAGGGCTTAGGGCCAGACACCCCAGGCAGGGGTAATATTTCCTAGGAACAGGGTTTGAGAAGAGAATGCAACAATCGGTGTTCAAACAGAGCTACAGGAAAAAAGGCAACATGGGGAAAAAATCAAGGAAGTGGCAAAAGCGGTTTGATTTTCTTCAGAATGGGCTGTTACGTCCGACGGCATCAAACACCACTGTGACTCGGGTCGCTTGCCCTGCAGGCAGCAGCGTGTGCTCACAGGGAGCCCGCCAAGGCCCAACGCCACTGAGACTTGTGAGGACTGAAGGAAATGGACAGCGGATGTGGACTCCTCTGAGGATCTAGAATCCAGAAGTGTGCGGTTGGAGAGATGACCAACCCGTGGCTCTTGGCAGGAGGTGTGTCCCAATCGCCTGCAGCGCCTCCTGGGCAATAACAGAACCAACGCACACATCTGCCCTTCCACTCGCTCCCCAAACGACATTACAGTGAGAGGGAAACAGTTAAAAAAAGGTCCAAAGCTCACAAAGGGAGGATGAGAAGAGAAAACAGCCACACAACTTTGGGAGCTGGAGGGTGATGGTTGAGGAAAGGGTACAGCAGGGGCTGGGAGGGCCGAGCCCCTGACCGCAAGCGTCCCCTAGGACACAGCCACCAGCCAATGAGCACGTGGGGCCACGGTCAGCGAGTTCCACCAGGCTCCCAGGGCTCCCATCAGCCTTGTGTGCTGATGGCACAAGACTGCCACCATGGGAACAGAGCGGAGAGACAGGAAAAGGGAGACTCGGGCGACCATGCAGGAGAAGCCGTAACACCGCGCTCGGAGACAAAACAAGATCTGACAACTGGAAGAGGAACCGGAGCTTTCAGAAATTAAAACGCGATCACACAGCCACCCAATGGAAGGACCACAGAGTCAAGTCGGGAACATCTTCTAGAAAGTAGGATAAAAGCGTAAAGAGAGAGAAAACAGCAGAGAAAGAGATGAAGAGTGGGTTTTGAAGGTCCACAAGACAAAAGCATGACCTCACAAAGAGCAAACAGAAACAGGAGGGGCAGAGGCAGGAAAGAGGCTGCAGACAGGTAACAGGACGACAGGTAACAGGACGACAGGTAACAGGATGCCGCGGAACAAAGGCCCCGAGCTCAGAGCTGAAAGGGCTGACCGAGCGGACAGGGCTCGCCGGCACAGAGGGTGACACAGGCACATCACCACCTGTTCTCAGAACACTAGGGAAGGATAGAGAAAAAACAGGTTGAATATCAAGGGTCAGGTATCAGAATGGCTTCAGCCTTCTCAAAAGCAATACCGGATGCCAGGAAGTGACGGAGGACGATCAAAATTCTAAGGAAAATGATTTCCAAGTTAGGCTGCTGGATCCAGCAAAGGTGAAGGGTGAAAACGGGTGAAAGACTTTTCGGACATGCAATGTCTCCAAAACTTACCTACCATTAACCATTCTCAGGAACCAAGTCGAGGATAAACTCCATCCAAACACAGACAGAGGAAGACACCAGACTCAGGAGCGAGCGGACCGAACGCACAGGTAGGTGAAGGGCGATCCCAGGGGCAGGGTAACCAGGACAGACTGGAGCGGCAAAACGTCCACGAGAGATCTCTCCAAAGAAGACGCCCCGGAGAGGATGTGCCCAAGTGTATGGAGAGGGAACTGGCATAACGTGCAGAGCTGGGACTGCATGTGTGAAGCCACAGAGAACGCCAGATGGAAAAACGAGGCAGTGGTCAAGTCCGGGGAAACGGAGTCGCACAGATGAGAGAATGCAGTGAAGTTGGCTCCCTGACTCAGCGTGAGGTGCGGTGCCCATCGTGGCTGTGGCTCCGGGAGGAGGCAGTGGGAAGGCGGCCGCGTGGCTGGGGCAGGCCACGGAGGCGCTCTCCTCCTCTCCCAGAGTCAACTGAAAACACCTGGAGCTGGAAGGATCCCGAAATAGCTCCCTAGGCAGTTCCTCAGGGATATGAAGCTAAAAGGAAGTGGGTCTCTAGAGAGGGGGCACTAGCTGACGCTAACCCACGCACTCCCACGTGGGACTGAATAAAATCAAACGGGTCCTGGTTACTTCACTCAAGTAATGGTTTCATCAAATTTGGAAAAATTGCACCCGTATCTCTTCAACTGTTTTTCATGTCACCCTTCGCTCTCTTTCTCCAGGACTTCGAGTGCATTCGTACTGGACCATGTGACGTGGTCCCACACTCACTGAGGCTCTGAACATTTTTTTAGGCTTTTTTTCTCTCTGCGTTTCAGTTTGGATAGTTTGTACTGCTGTGTCTTCAGGCTTGCTAATCTTTTCTTCTGCAACGTGTACACTGCCATCGATCTCATCCAGTGTATTTTTCATCTCAAACATTGCACTTTTTAACCCCTAGAAATCTGATTTGCGTCTTTTTTTATAGCTCCCATTTTTCGAGTTTTTCTGAACATGCTTTCCTCCAGCTTCTAGAACATAAAGGGTAAAGTCACAACAACGGTTTTAATGCCTTGCCTGTGAATTATACCATCTGTATCATTGCAGGATCCGAGTTTTTTTTTTTTTTTAAATATTCAGGTTGTCTTTATTTTTTAAAAAGATTTTATTGGGGAATTGAGGAAGGGAACAGTGTTGGGGAATCGGGGAAGGGGAACATTGTGTTTTTCCAGGACCAAGTCAAGTTGTTGTCTTTAATCTTAGTTTCGGAGGGCACAAGCTCAGCTCCAAGTCCAGTCACCGCTTTCAATGTAGTGGCGGGGTGCGCAGCCCACCGTCCCATGCGGGAGTTGAACTGGCAACCTTATTGTTAAGAGCACGCGCTCTAACCAACTGAGCCTTTCAGCAGCCTGTTGGCAGCTCAGCTCAGGCGCAGCTCACTGGCCCATGTGGGAATCGAATTGGCCACCTATTGCTCAGAGCTCACGCCCTACCCACCTGAGCCACCTAGCCGGGCCCCGGGCCGGCTTTTCTTGGTGGATATACCTCCCTTCACTGTCGGTGATGTTTCCTGCTGCTTCGTTTGCCTGGTAAGTTCTGCCTGGATGCAAGACGACGTGAATTTCACCTTGTTGGTGCTGGATATTTTTGTAATCTATAAATATTCTTGAGCTTTTTTCTGGGGTGCTGTTAAGTTCCTTAGAAACAATGTGATCCTTCTGCGTCTTGCTTGCAAGCTCAGGTCAGTAGGACCAGAGTTGCATTCAGTACAGGGCTACTTCTGCCCCGTAACTGAGGCATATGACCCAGTTAGGAAGCGGTAGGACGGGAGGGTGCCCACTCTGGACAGTGGGATCAGGAACTATCACACCTGGCTAAGCTCCAGGGCACGTCCTTCCAACCCTTTCGGGTGGTTCTTTGACGGCCTTGGGCAGTTCCTCCCCCACCTGCTCACCTGCACGCAGCTGAAGCCTTGTGGGGCCGTCTGAGGATCTCTGGTACTCTCCTTACGAGTTCCTGCCTCCTTGGCCTCCCCAGATTCCCATCCCTATCCCGAAACTCAAGGCACTGGCTGGTCTCTGTCAGCCCGTCTGGGGTCCACCTTCCCACCCCCCACCATGGCCTGGAAACTATAGGGTTCACCTCATGTTTCCTGTTTCTCAGGGATCACTGTCTTTTGCTATCTGGTGTGCAGTATCTTGAAAACCACTGTTTGATACATTTTGTCTGGATTTTTAGTTGTTTCAGGCAGGAGAGTAAGTCTGATCCCTGTTACTCTGTCTTGACTGGAATCGGAAGTTCATTCAGTCTAACTAGACGGAAACTTCAGATTCCACATCCATGTGACGAGCCCTGCTGTGCGCATGGATGGTGCTAGGTATCTTCCGTATCTTATCTATTTTAACTCCAGAGGGCTCCTTAGAGATGTCTTGCTAGGAGAGCACCGTGTGAAGGACACAGCATTCGAGCCCTTTCACTTTCACAGACATCAGGCTGCGTGCTAGGCGCAGGGGTCTGACACAGCGTGAGCACAAGTGCAGGACACCAACCAAAGTGAATCGTCCTCCCTGCTCCCTGCTGGCAGAAACGGAGATTTCAGAGCGGGAGAAGCATTATTATGCCCAACTGAACTGGGCCCCACAAGTCCCTGCTCTTGGAAGTACATTTTCCCTCCATTTTATATGGACAAAACGTATTTTTTTTTTTTTTGAGGGCAGTGTCACTGGCCCTCATATGTGGGACCCGAACCGGGGCCGCTGGCTTCCCAAGCCAGCGCTTAACCACCACACCACTCGGCCGGCCCAACAAAACGTATTTTTGAAGGAGTATTTTAGTTTTTTTTTGATATCCTGAATCTGCTGGAAAGTAGAGGAGGTGACTTAACCTTTACTGTGAGCTTTCGTTGTGCCAGACACTTTATATACTCGTACATTATTGACCCCCCTCCAATTTTATTATGAAAATTGTAAAACATACAAAATGCTGCCTATTACAGGGAACGCCAGATGCCCACTACTGGTAGGCAGCGTTTTCTGTGCTTGCCTTTTCATCTCTCTGGCCGTCTGTTTACCCACCCATCCCCCCATCTTCATTTTGTTTTGTTTTTTAGATTTTTTTGTTGGGGAATTGGGGGAGGGGAACAGCGTTGGGGAATCGGGGAAGGGGAACAGACAAGTTGCTATCTTTTTTTGTTCTTCAGTCTAGTTGCAGAGGACATTGCTTCACTGTTGGTATCGTCATTGCGCTCTTCCCAGGTGAGGCAGATCGGTCGCCGGCCTCTGGATGGTCGCTCACCGTGGCTATTGGCAGTTCTTGCTGGCGGCCGGCCACTCACTGTGTCCTTGGCAGCCCACTGCAGCAGGGGCTGCAGCCTACTCTGTCACCGGGGCTTGCACAGCCCAGCTCCAGGTGGAGCTGTTGTTAGCTGTAGAGGGCAGTGTCACTGGCCCTCATGTGGGATCCGAACCAGGGCCGCTGGCATCCCAAAACCAGCTCTTAACCAATGCGCCACTCGGCAGCTCCCCCTCCCCCATCTTCATTTTGGACGCACCTCAAAGTACGCTGCAGGCGTCACTGCAGGCTCCCCTGAGTGCTTTAACATGTGAATCATGGGTCGGCTGAGTGGTGCAGTGGTTAAGCACTGGCTTGGGAAGCCAGCGGCCCCGGTTCAGGTCCCGCATGTGAGGGCCAGTGATACTGCCCTCAAAAAAAATAAAATAAAATAAAAAACATGCGAATCACTAACTAGAGGTCAGTATTTGTTTACTGATTTTTCTTGAGGTCACGTTTACATCCAGTAATTGGACAGATTGCAGGTATGCTGGGCCTGAATCTTGAAAAATCGTTACTCCTGGGAAGCAGCCTCTGACCCAGGCAACCACAGATCTGATTTCTGCTACCAAGGATTCGTTTTGTTGGGGCCGGCCGAGTGGTGCGGTGGTTAAGCACTGGCTTGGGAAGCCAGCGGCCCTGGTTCAGTCCCACATGTGAGGGGCAGTGACACTGCCCTCAAAAAAAAAAGATTCGTTTTGCTTGACCTGTTCTAGAATTTCATGTAACTGGAGCCATACAGGATGACTTTATATAACTAGCTCCTTTGCCTAGGGTGATGGCTGTGGGACTCCCCTTTTTATCCTGTTTATCTAGTTTCATTACTCTACTGCTTTCCATCACCATGCCTACAGCACAGAGCTGGAGACCGAGGGTCCCGGGGCTGAGTGGTCGCGCGGGCCTTTAGGTGGTTCAGGTTTGCTGCAGCCGCGTCTTCCCCACATTCCACAGCAGCTCCAGGAGACAGGGTCTGGCCCGGGGGCCCCGTCTGGGATCTGGGCTTCTGTCCTGGGCTCTCTGCCATCCCTGTGTTGGGCCGCGGCCTGACTCATGTGAAATCTTCCATTGCAGGAGCAGGCGTTCGGTGGAAAGATTAGGAACATGCTGCCTGCTTCCCCGCAGTTTTATGACCCAGACTGGCAGTGCTGGTGTCCTGTAGGACCTGGTGGGCCCTGTGCTGACCCTCATTCAAGGCACTGGGCCCAAATGCTGAGGCAGGGCCTGCTGCCTGCCACTAACTAGCTGGTGGGGGCCACCTGTTTCCCACCCAGACCGCAGGGGAGTGGGGCATTTCTGCTTCACCTGCATTGGTTGGTAAAGATGAGGCTGACAAGGACAGAGAGAGCCCAAGAGCAAAGCCCAGAGCTCTGCTGTCATGAGGATGCTGTGGCCATGCCTGTCCCCGAGGCACCCCCATCCCACGAGATGACCACAGTAATTACAGGGTGGCCCACCTGCCGCGCCCCTGCAGCCCAAGCCCCTGTGTGAGCCACACGTGGCTCCTCCCAGGGAGGGGCTTGAGGTGAGGCCCAGCACCATCCGAGGGGTCCTCCTGTAGCACCTGTCTCCCCTCTTCTCCCCGGCCCCTTTGGCTGATCACACTTCCAGAGGGAACTGTGGCTGCCTTCCTCAAACTCAGTCTGACCAGGCCACTCGGCCTGGCCTCAAGCTGTGCAGTAGCCCCGCCCCGGCCCCGGCCGCCTGTGAGCGCCCTCGGCCCCAGCAGGATGGTGCCACTCTGGTCACTGCTCATGCGCCATGGCTCCTTGGGCTAGGGACGCCCTTCTGTCCTATCTGCCCGCCTCACCCTGCCCACCCTTCGTGGTCTGGCGGCACACCCCCTCGGACCCCCCACCCCAGGCCTGGTGGCGCTTCCGTCCCCAGCTCGCTCCCACGGAGCACAGGGATGGACCCTGTGCTTTAAGATCCAGTGGTGTGTATGAGGGTCACTAGAGTAGCCATGAGCATCCCCTGGATGGGACGCCCTGTATCCCATGGCCCGGAGGCCTGGCCCAGCCACCGACCTCCCCAGCCGAGCGCTGCACTCACCAGGTCACACCCTCCTCCCTGGAATGAGGTGGTGAGGTCACGTGTTCTCCAAAGTCTAAAATCCTCTGTGTGTGGGTAGGACTGTGCGGAGGGCAGACCCATGGGAGTTCAGATTTACACAGGCTGGGAGTGTGGGGAGAGGTGTCCTGGCACAGAAGGGCGGCAGCTGACCCACAAAGCTCGGGGCCTGTAAACTATACCTGGTTTTCCTCTCTGACTATAAAAAAATATCCTGTCCATTTTCAGAGTACACTGTGAGCAAAGTAAGAATAGATGCCACGTAGGTGTGTGTAAGGGGCCCAGGCGTTGCACACACATCAGCCTTCACCCCGGCTGTTGCCGGGAGGGACAGATCACGCCCAGGCCCCACGCAGGAAGGCCTGGAACGTCTCTGGTAAGTGGCCAAGGCCAGCTCCAAAGCTACTAAAGCCACCACTCCACTCGGAACAACTTTCCTCATCAGTCCTCACCAAACGTGACGTGACTTGACGGGGCCTTTCAAAGCCCATCGTTAACGAAGGGCAGTAAATGCTGTGATAATGGCTGGCGGACTCTTCCCCCAGGGCGGAGCACACACCTGTTTCACCACCCGCAGTGTCGCTGGGTCAGGTTTGCACTGTTATAACCAGTGTAACAGCACAAGCTTTGGGAACATTTCCGGTCATTGCCTAAGACTGGTTCTTCTTGGAAGATTATTCAGAGTTATAAACTACTTTTTCTCTAACGAATATGTTAATTGCAAGACAGTCAGAAACAGAGATAAAGGAAAAACAATCAGCCATAATCGCATCACCCAATTATAACTACTATTACCATTTTGCTGTGTATCTTCACAGACTTTCCCCATGTATACTATTTTCTACACAATAGGGTTCTCATCAGTCTGCTAACTGATGACGTCACCTGACGTGCACAGTGAGCACGTCTCCATGGGAAGAAGGGCGCCTGTGCGAAGCTGTGTGTGAGTAAGCGTGCTGGGGTGGCTCAGTGGGCCTCCACACGGGAACTCACCGCAGTGCCCCCGGGGGCAGAGCGTGCCTGGGCACTGACCTGGCATTCGCCACGTTGCCTCTTATTAAAAACCAGGGGTGGGGATGGGGGGGTCGGGGGCTTGCTGCGCCCCCCGTCCCTCAGGACGGGCAGACGCCCCGTGTCGGGAGTCTGGTCCAGAGACGCGGCTGACGTGCCACCCAGAGCTGTTCATGAGGACGCGGACAGGGATTTCATCCATGGCGCCCTCATGAGAGCAGCTTTCACTGGCCCCAAGGCCCAGCGTTTCAATCCCAGAGGGGTACGAGTCGTCGGGACACCCCGAACTCTTAGAAGCAGGCACTCAGTTGTACCCTCCTGCTATCTCTGTCCCCCGTGTGAAGGACCTCTGCCAGCTCAGGAGATGCCACCAGAGTAAGAGCGCCGTGGCGGATTGCTTGGCACTGCCTTAGATGGGGAGTGAAGAGAATAAACACTCCTGTAGCCGCTCTCCGTCCCACTGTCCTGAAATGAGCTTCATTCTGATGAGTCAACGGGAGACCCCGTGCAGTGGGGTGGGGTGGGGTCCTCTCAGATGCGCTACTTCTCCAGCGGCAGCCTTCCTCAAGGCAGGGGGGAGCTTTTCTGAGGTGCAAAGTCAAGTTTTAGCCCCACCAGCAGCACTGTGAGCAGGACATCCTCACCCGTATTATCTGTTATGTTTGCATGTTTCTTTCATTTTGTTGTTTATAGCTAAATATAACTAAAACAGCTGAATTTAAAGTGATTTCTTAAATGTTAGTTTGGTCATTTGCAACCATATTCGTCTTGGTTTTCCAAGTTTCACTCTTTTCCAGGAAAGCTGTAATCCAGGCAGAGTAAAGGGCCTGGAGAACCGATGGAAGCAGCCCACACAGGAGAGCGGGCTGGAGTGCCCCAGCTCATGAGGCGCCGGCGGGCGCCGGGCTCAGCCAAGAGCAGGGTCTGCTCTGGAGGCGAGGGGACCGGGAGGCAGGGGGACAACAAGGGGGACAACAAGGGGGCAAGGCAGCTCCGTCCAAGAGCCGTGCAGGCGGGGAGCCGGACACCTTCCTTTGCTCGCGCCCAGTGCCAGCAGCCAACTGTGCTATGAGCTTTTGAGCCAATTTTAATAGACAGAAAATTCTCCAAGTGAAGCAGCAAACTCCAAAAAAAAGATGTGAAACACAACTATAAATATTTTCTCCAAATTCTTCTAAATGTTAGCAAGTCTGAAAACTGAGTCATTTGTTTTGAGCACTTTGTTAAAACTTCACCCCAAAACTACCGCAGAAGGGAGGTTTTCCCAGAGAAAAGACCTGGAAACAGAGAAACTGGCTCATTTGTGATCCTATTGCTCAGCTGCCATGTCCTTTAGCCTCTACCACCTGCTTCCATTTGTTTCAAACGCAAACATCCTACAGGCAGACCAGGAAGCTCAAGCTTAAGAATAAATACCACATAGGAAGAAGTCAACTGTTTTATTTTTTTTTTTAAGATTTTTTTTATTGGGGAATTGGGGGAGGGGAACAGCACTGGGGAATGGGGGAGGGGAACAGACAAGTTGCTGTCTTTTTGTTCCTCAGTCTAGTTGTGGAGGACTTTGCTTCACTGGCCCATGTTGGTATCGTCATTGCGTTCTTCCCGGATGAGGCAGATTGGTCGCCGGCCTCTGGATGGTCACTCACCGCGGTTATTGGCAGCTCACGCTGGCTGCCGGCCACTCACTGTAGCCAATAGCAGCCCACTGCAGCAGGGGCTGCAGCCTACACCGTCGCCGGGGCTCGCAGCCCAGCTCCAGGTGGAGCTGTTGTTAGCTGTAGAGGGCAGTGTCACTGGCCCTCATATGTGGGATCCGAACAGGGGCTGCTGGCATCCCCAAACCAGCTCTTAACCAACGCACCACTCCGCCGGCCCCAGCCTGACTTTGTAAGTCTTTTCAGTGAGGCCTCCTCACCCTTCCTACTGCGGACTCATCTCACATCCTTTGCAGTTTTAAGACCTGGGCAGGCTTTGGCCTGAACACCACACGTGAGGCTCCCAAGCCTGTGACAAGGACACATGCCCCCTCACAGCACCTGTAGTCAGTGTTGTGGCCCAGGCTTGGTCCTCAGCACCAGGCGGGGGTGACACAGACCTGGACTACAGCACTACCACTTGCTAGCTGTGAGGCCTCTGGCAACGTTCTGAGCCTCTCTGAACTGGGCTTTCTCAGGGGCAGGAATAACCACCGACGGATTTTGTGAGGACTGGAGAGAAAGCTGTGCTTAAAGGTGAGGGCCCAGCAACAGTGCCTGTGGTCACTGCGAATCTCAGCAGGTAAGTGGTCAGTCCCAGCTGCCCAGGAGAAGCAAGCCCCGCAGACCAGGCTGGGCAGGACCTGGGTCCCTCGCTAGGGCTGTGTGCCGGACAGCCACTCAGCTGTCCTCGGGAACAGGCTCCCTTTCGGGGGTGGGCAGCACTCCTGACTTCTGCCTTCTGGGGTAGAAACGGCATGCTAGGGAGAGCATGCTAGGGAGAGTCCCACAAAGGCCTAGGCAAATGTCAAGCGCGACTTTGTTCCCCGCAGGAACCAGTCTGTAAAGCACTTTGTTTCTATAAACTCCACAGCAAAGGGAATTTCTTCTACAGCATACTAAAAGCTGAGTAAGATGGGGTTCTATTCAACCGTCAATGTTTAACAGCTGTTTAGCAATCACGATTTCATTCAAAGCACAGCTGAGGTCCTTTCATGAGAATCTGTTCTACTTTGGTCACTTTACTGGGCAAAGCTGTTGATTACTGCAGTCAACAGAGTACTCCAAGTAAAGTTTCCTTCCCCCAGTCTTAGCTCCGCTTTCTAGATGTTATTCTGGAATCTAAATGGGGAAAAGAAGAGAATTTGCAGTTCCCTGCAGTCTTCAATATAGTCCTATGGCTAAGCAGCAACTCAGCCGGGGGCCCAGGTGGCTGCAGAGAGGTGCACCAGCAGAGGCAGGGCTGGCTGGGCCCCTGCTGCCTGCGGCCCACGGCCAGCCCCTCTCCTGCGCCCGGGATGCTGGCTTGAGAGGGAAAGGCTGAGGCAAGGACATGCGTGCTCAGCAGCACCCTTCACCAACTCCCACCCTGCAGACCTCGCTCTTGCACCCATCAGCCCTTCCCAGACCTGGCGTGGCTGTGCGGGGACCCTGCACACCTTTACAGCTCAAGGCTATGCTAGGTCTTCTGTGGGTGCGTGACAAATGTGACAGACACTGCTTGGAGCTGTCAGGGGAATCACTAGCAAGCAAAGCACTGTGCACAAGAAAGTGGGGAAGAATAAAGATTGGAGTGGAAATATATAAACTGGAGAATAGGGAAACAAGAGAAAAACCAACAAAAACAAAAGATCAATGAAACTGACAAAACTTTAGTTAGATTAACTAAGAAAAGGGAGAAGCCTCAAATTACTAAAGTCAGAAATGAAAGAGGGGACATAACTACCAACCTTACAGAAATAAAAAGCATTATAAGGGTGCCAATAAATTAGGTAACAGATGAAATGCACAAATTCCTAGAAAGACATAAACTACTCAAATTGAAAGAAACAGGAAATTCTGAATAGATCTAGAGCAAATAAAAAGACTGAATCAATAATAAAATAAAATCCCAGGCCTACACTGACAAACTCTAACAAATGCTTAAAGAATACTTAACACCAATGCCTCAGAAACTCTTCCAAAAACCATGAGAAGATATTTCTCACTCATCTAAAATGCCAGCATTGTCCTGATACCAAGACAAACACATGATAACAAAAGAAAACCAAAGACCAATCTCCTTCATGAATACAGACACAAAAAATCCTCAACAAAATACAAGCAAACCAAATTCAGCAACATACACAAAGGCCTGTATACCATGACCCAGTGGGATTTATCCCAGAAATGAAAGGTGGTCCAACTTACAAAGTCAAGCAACATCATACATCATAGTAACAAACGAAAAATGCCCACATGAGCATTGTAATAGATATAGAAAAAGCACCTGACATAATCTAACACTTTCATGATAAAAACATTCAATAGTCCAGGAACGGAAGGAAACTTCCTCAATTTGGAAAGGGGCATCTACAAAAAACTCACAGCTAACAACATGGTGAAAGACAGGATACTTTCTCCTGATATTAGGAACAAGACAAGAATGTACTCCCTTGCCACTTCTACTCAACATTGTACAGAAGGTTCCAGCCAGGGCAATTAGGCAAGAAAATGAAATAAAAGCATCCAGACAGGAAAGAAAGAAGAAAAATTATCCCTATTTGTAGACAGCATGAACTTATAATAGGAAATCCTACAGAATCCACGAAAATGTTCTTAGAACTAATAAACAAGTTTAGCAACATTTCCAGATATAAGATCAATACACAAAAACTTATACTAGCAATGAACAATCTGAAAATAGAATTAAGAAAACAATTCAATTTACAATAGCATCCAAAAGAATATAACACTTAGAAATAAATTTAACAAAAGTGGTATAAAATGTGTACTCTGAAAACTACAAAAGTGTTGCAAGAGATTAAAGAATACCTAAATAAATGTAAAGACATCCCATGTTCATGGATTGGAAGATTTAAAATACTGGTAAGGTGGTAATACCTTCCCCAATTGATCTACAGATTCAACAAAATTTCTATCAAAATCCGAGTTGACATTTTTTGCAGAAATTGAAAAACTGATCCTAAAATACGGATATATGAAGGACATAGAGTAGTCAAAACAATCTTGAAAAAGAAAAATCACTTTCTGATTTCAAAATTTATGAGAAAGCTACATAATGATAGACATACCAATTGCTGGAAGAGAGCCGAGTCCAGTAATAAATCCTTACATTTATGATCAATTGATTTTGACAAGCTGTCAAGACAATTTAATGGGGAAAGAATAGTCTTTTCAATAAATGGTGCCGGTATAATTGGATATTCACATGTAAAAGAATGAATTTGGATACCTTCCTCATACTATATACAAAAATTAACATACAATGAATCAAATATCTAGTGCCGAGTGGCGCAGTAGTTAAGAGCTGGCTTGGGACGCCAGCGGCCCCGGTTCGGATCCCACATGAGGGCGAGTGACACTGCCCTCTACAGCTAAGATGGTGAACAGCAGCTCCACCTGGAGCTGGGCTGCTGTGAGTCCCCGGCATAGCTGCAGCCCCTGCTGCGGTGGGTTGCCATAGGCTACAGTGAGTGGCCGGCAGCCAGTGTGAGCTGCCAATAGCCGCCGTGAGCAGCTGTCCAGAGGCCGGCGACCCATCTGCCTCACCGGGAAGAGTGCAATGATAATACCAACAAGGGCCAGTGAAGCAATGTCCTCCACAACTAGACTGAAGAACAAAAGGACAGCAACTTGTCTGTTCCCCTTCCCCGGTTCCCCTAAGTTGTTTTCCCTGCCCCCAATTCTCCAATAAAATCTAAAAAAGAAAAAATTAACAAAAAACACTACAACTAAACAAACATAGGTAAATTGGACTTCATCAAAATAAAAAAACTTTTTTGCAAAGGGTACCATAAAGAAAGTGAAAAGACAACTAACAGAATGGGAGAAAATACTTGTAAATCATCTATCTGATAAGGGTCTAGTATCCAGAATACATAAAGAAGTCTGATAACTCAATAATTAAAAGACAAAATAACCCAATTGAAAAATGAGCAAAGTATTTGAATATATAGTTCTCCAAATGATCAATAAGACATGAAAAGATGCTCAACATCATTAGTCATCATGGAAATCAAATTGAAACCAGTGACATGAGGATGTCATGCATGGCATGGTGCCTCCAGTTAACGATACTGTATTACATATTTGAAAGTTGCTAATATAATAGATCCTAAAAGGTCTCAAACAAGAAAAAAATCTGTAACTATATATCGTAATGAATGTTAACTAAACTTACGGTGGTAACCATTTCAAAACATATACAGATATCTAATCATTATTATAGTGTATGTTACACATCAATTATATCTCAATTAAAAAAACCCAACTGAATTTTAATAAAGGGTGCCCATCTGGATCAGATCAGCTTTCCTTTTCCTATAGGGCTGTTCTAATATAAATTGGAACATTCAGTAACCCACACAATATACAAATTAATCTTTCCTGTTTCAATAAACTTTTTATTGAAAAAATAACCCTGTAGAAAAGCCAAATCAAAAATCAAAACCAAAGAGATACTACTTTACACCTACTAGAATGGCTAGGGAAAAAAATTGGGTAAGAAACATTCTTTTGGTGAGGATGTGGAGAAATTTGAGCCCTCACACTTGGCAGGTAGGATGTAAAATGGTGCAGCTGCTGTGGAAAACAGTTTGGCGGTGCCTTAAAAAGTTCAACATGCCATCACTTATGGCCCTGCAATTCCCAACAGACTTGAAGACATATGTCCACACAAGGACTTGTAGATAAATGTTCACAGCAGCATTATGCAAGGCAGCCAGAAACGCAGAACCACCCAGATGTCCATCAGTTATGAATGGATAAAATATGTGATCTGTTGGCATGATGGAATACTATTCAGTCATACAAAGGAATGAAGTACTGACACGTGCTACACCATTAACTGCAAACTTGAAAGCTGATGCCAGTGAAAGGTGGCAAACAAGAAGGGTCATGTGTATGAGTCCATTCATATGAAACAGGCAAAGCTGGGGTGGGCAATTGCCCAGATATAGGAAGCAAGTAGGTCAGTGGCTGCCAGGGGCTTAGTGGCGTGGGGTTCTGGAGTGGGGAGTGATTGTTGCACAACTTTGTGAATATACTAAACACCACTGAGCTGTAGACTGTAAGAGGGTGAACTGTACCTCTAAAGAAATCAGATAAAGCTGTTAAGAGGGGGGAAAAAAAAGGAGGTGCTGAGAAAGACATATGTCAGGTAACAAGGTGTCTGGCCTGAGTAGAATCTAAAAGCAGTCAGGAAACCAACTGTCGGCTTGCCTAATGTTACCGCCGGCGCCAGCAGCGCTCGACAAGCCTGTGGCGGGTCTTCTCTCTGCCGAGTCACGTGGCACCATGGGCAGAGGAAAGGTGAGCACGCACTGTAATTCCTACGTGTGAACTCAGGTTTGCATGGGGCTAACGCATGGTGTCGTCCTAGACAATATGCCACTCGCTTTCCCGGAACCCTGTCAAGGGGCGGGATCTACAGGGAGCCTCCCTGTGGTTGTGACGCTAACGGTGGCCTGAGAGAACCCCAGGCCCAGCTCCTGTTCCATTGCAGGGTCTCCCAGCACATGTCCCAGGGCCGCTGGACAGGACTGGTGGGCCTCAGGACCGGCCCTGAACCCTTGTCGCCCTGTCCCTGAGGGTTCTTGAGGCCCAAAATGAACACAGGCATTTCCCCAAACCTTTGTTTTCCTTTTGTCTCCATTCAAGCATTTTTTGTTGTTGTTCAAGGACTACCACTCCTGGCCCCTGCTGCGTCTCCAAGTGGCAACTTCATGTTCTTTGTTTTTTCCAACCAAGTCACAGGGGCAGGGGGTCGGGTGGGGGGGGATGAGGGGGGTGGGTGTACCAGCAGGAGCCACAACTCTCAGGGCCTCCTAATGGTATAACAGAAACACACTCAGCAGAGCCACCCTGAGATCTTTAAGGGCAATTAAGCAGTTATTAACCTGGCTTCTGCGTCTCCTGTGAGTGGCAGGGCAGTCAAGGGCTCAAGGAAAACGTTAGAATACACCAGAAACTGAAACATGGACCTGGGGGCAACGGGAAGTACAATTTCTTGACAGACCGGAACAGGCGCTCACAAACGCTGACATGAACACACTGTCTCTGTGACAAGGTTTGAAATGACTTTGACTTTCTTCTCTATACCTCTGGGTATCGTCTGATATACTTTTTTTTTTTAAAGTAATCCTTGTTTTATAAAAAGTTAGAAACAAAATAATTTTGTTTTGAGACAGAAAAAACCTAGTGTTGGCTCTGATAACTTTAACAATCTGTTCAGCTCTAAACTCCACAAACATCAAATTCCCAGTCTGAGAGGCCAGCGTATGGGGCACGCCTCGGCCCCACGTGCTGGGAGGCCTACCTCACTCACAGCCGTGGAGCTTTTCCCGACGGTGTGCGGGCAGCTTCTGTCTCGCTGAGGCACATGCTGGCATCAGTTAACGTGCGCTTACCTGGACAGGCGGCTCGATCACGATCCAGGCCGGAAGCATCAGGCTGGGGTTCAGAGGCTGGGTTCCTACGCGGAAGTACACACTGCCCCTGGAGTCACAGGCCCAGACGTGCTGATTCCCACAAGCCACGCTCATCAGTTTTACAGCTCCTGTAGGCAAACAAAAGAAATGCACACACACTGGTTACTTTTGTAAAATGACGCATCGTGCATTAATGTATGAACTTCGGTTTTTTTATTGCACAGGAAGAGAGGAGGCTGCCCAGGTAGCTGAACTCTGCTGAACAGGACAGCATAGGAGAGGCACCAGGCCTCTGAAGGCCATGCGCCACACAGCCGCCCTCCTGGGCAACGCAGCCAAGGTGCCCTCAGCCACCAAGCATGGGGCTGGGTTTCCCCACGCAGGCCTGTCGTTAGCTCCGTCAGATATGTGACTACTACCAGCAAATTCTGGATCTGGGGAGAGGGAATTCATCTTTACAGACAATTCTGATCCTAACTGGGACTCAGATGAAATAACTAGGCCTCCCATAATCTTCACTTTCCTGCTAACATTTCTCCTTGTTGAGTAACCGATTTCGAGAGGAGAAGAAACGCGAAGAGCCTTTACAGGGAAACTACGTTTGATTAACAGGCTATCTGGCAGACAGAGCAGCAGCCCCGAGTCATGGGAACAGCGGCTGCAGGACGGGCTCCTAGCCGAGTCCTCCACACCCTCATTCCAAACCTCACCATAGTGAGGCGTGCATGCTACCCCAGTATTCCGGCCCACACGTGAGGCCAGCAGGACTCAGTCATGAGACATTTGCCCAACGTCCCCTGGTGAGAACGTGCCTAAGCCAGGAGGCAAAGGGGGGCTGAGGTTTGAAGCCGGGCCAGCCTGATTCCACGTCAGCGACCTCTGGGCTCCACCTTCTGTCCGGTTCAGTTTTGACAAATGGATATACCCAGGTGACCCATGTCCCATCAAGGTGTGGAACATTTGCATCGCCCCCAAAAGTTCCATCAGGCCCCTTCTGGTCAATCCCCTCTGTGCCCTCTGCTCCTATGATTTTCTGCTCCTCTGAGTCCAGTGTGGTACAACCGTCCAGGGACGGTCACAGGTATGCACTCTCTGGGAGTGGCTTCTGTCGCTCAGCGTAATGTATGTGAACTTCACCTACAGCATCACTTCTTTCACTGTTAAGTGAATTCCCATTGCACGGAAACAGCACGCTCAGTTCATCCATTCACCTGCCAGTGCGTGTGGGTCATTTCCGTTTTGCTATTAGGAGTGAAGCTGCTATAAGCATTCTTGCAGTTTTTGTGAACATGGGCTGTTTTTCTTTCTTTCTTTTTTTTTTTTTTTTTAAAGATTTCATTGGGGAATTGGGGAAGGGGAACAGACAAGTTGCTGTCTTTATGTTCCTCAGTCTAGTTGTGGAGGACGTTGCTTCACTGGCCCATGTTGGTATCATCATTGCACTCTTCCCGGGTGAGGCAGATCGGTCGCCGGCCTCTGGATGGTCACTCATCATGCCTATTGGCAGCTCATGCTGATTGCCAGCCGCTCACGCTGGCTGCTGGCCACTCACTGTAGCCTATGGCAACCCACTGCAGCAAGAGCTGCAGCCTACACTGTCGCTAGCTCGCAGCCCAGCTCCAGGTGGAGCTGTTGTTAGCTGTAGAGGGCAGTGTCACTGGCCCTCATATGTGGGATCCGAACCGGGGCTGCTGGCATCCCAAAACCAGCTCTTAACCAATGTGCCACTTGGCCGGCCCTGGGCTGTTTTTCTTGAATAACACCTAGGAGTGGAGCTGCTAGGCCATGCAGTAGATGTATGCTTGACCTTTAAAAGAAACTGCCTGTGTCCCCAGCTATCATCTGACACGCCAGCTGCCCACAGCCTCACCAGCGTCCGTTGTGGCACCTTTTCCATGTCAGCCCTCCTAGTAGGTGTGATGTGGTATCTTGTCATGGTTTTAATTTGCATATCCCAAAAACTAATGATGTTGAGAATCTTTAATGTGTTGATGGGCACTTATTTTCTTTTGTGAAGTATCTGCTCAAGTCTTTTGAACAGATTTTTCAAGCTAAACGGTTTGTCTTATGATGACTAGGTCAGAGGACGGGTCATTTTGACTTTAAAGTGGGGAAAAAGGTGGTGCAGCTAGATTTCCTGGTGGTGCTGCACTTGGCCACCTCACACAGTTGTCACTGGCATCAGATGACAGCGATGCGTCTGCACCAACAGGCACGGATCCTGCTAGGCGGAAATCTTGCCATGTGCCTTAACTATGAGACCAACTTACAAGTATTAACTCCCTACTACACAAATAATTCTCAGTATTGCTTTGTACATTTCCCAAAGATGATGATTTCTCTTATACTGAAATTAACTGTATTTTTCCTTCCTCAATCTTTTGTAAAATGTCTTACCAGGGAGTTCAAACAAACCCCCCACGGCTCTAACATTACATATTAAAAGATGTGTACAAATTGGGCTGGCCAAGTAGCTCGGTTGGTTAAGAGCTCGCTCAAGGGTGTGAGCTGAGCTCTGAGCAACAGCAGTTCGATGCCAGCCTGGGCTGAGCTGCCGCTGAGCTGCCAACAGGTGGCAGGACGGCTCAGCTAAAAAAGAAAAAAAGATGTGTACCAATCAAAACAAAGTAGCTTCAGCAGTAAATCCCAGGAATAGCTAAGAAACAAATGCCAACTGAAAAATCATTTTATGTTGGAGTCTTCAGCCTGCCCTAGCAGGAGCCGCTCCCCTGACTGGAGTTACATGGTAACCAACACACTGGGTCAGCCTCTCAGAGACAGGGAGTAACAACATCGCCAACTGAGCACGAGTTCATGTTACAAGGAGAACCTTCTTTTAGAACAAATCTAAAAGGCTGCTGGAATATACACTTCAGTGTATAAACCAGCTTATTCTGAATTGAAGAGACAGGTCAAAATGGTTAATTGAGGGCTTTTCTGCTGTTTCCAACCTCCCAGGCTGCCCAAATGCAGGTTCACGCGACTGTCCACAAAGAAGACGGTCAGGACAGCTGGCAGAGACCACTGGCCTCTCCAAATACTCCAAGGCTCTCACAGCTCCTTAGAGGTATGGGGGCCCCACCGCTGGCCAGTGGGCTGTGAGCTGAAGTGATCTGTCACTTCTGAAGTGTAAAAGAGGTTTTCAGTTGTCCCCTGATGCAGTGACAGAGATGGTGGAGCACCGTAGTGGGGGCAGTAAGCTGTCACCCAAGGGACAACGATGTTAAAAGACAGGTTGAGAGTCAAGATTGTGGGAACAGGAAAGCAGCGCTCGGGGGGAGGTCGCTGATCCTGGGGCTTGTCACTGTATATCAGCCTAAAAGACATGCTGCGATTTTCCTGCCTCTCCGTTCTGGTTTTCCCTCCCATTAAAAAAAGAAAAATGTTTTAATTACTTTATTAACAGATCAGACATCTTCCCTTTAGGATTACTTTTTTTTTTTTTTTTTTTGAGGGCAGTGTCACTGGCCCTCATATGTGGAACCTGAACAGGG
Organism: Aselliscus stoliczkanus; assembly: GCA_033961575.1. Classification (NCBI taxonomy): domain Eukaryota; kingdom Metazoa; phylum Chordata; class Mammalia; order Chiroptera; family Hipposideridae; genus Aselliscus; species Aselliscus stoliczkanus. The sequence goes on along the minus strand of CM066732.1, from coordinate 159,353,414 downwards.
GCTGCTGGCGTCCCAAGCCAGTGCTGAACCACCACGCCACTCGGCCGGCCCTAGGATTACTTTTTTTTTTTTTTTTTTTAAAGATTTTATTGGGGAATTGGCGGAGGGGAACAGCGTTGGGAAATCGGGGAAGGGGAACAGACAAGTTGCTGTCTTTTTGTTCTTCAGTTTAGTTGCGGAGGATGTTGCTTCACTGTTGGTATCGTCATTGCGCTCTTCCCGGATGAGGCAGATCGGTCGCTGGCCTCTGGATGTCGCTCACTGCGGCTATTGGCAGCTCACTCTTGGCTGCCAGCCGCTCACGCTGGCTGCGGGCCACTCACTATAGCCTATGGCAGCCCACACCATCACCGGGGCTCGCACAGCCCAGCTCCAGGTGGAGCTGTTGTTAGCTGTAGAGGGCAGTGTCACTGGCCCTCATGTGGGATCCGAACCGGGGCCGCTGGCATCCCAAAACCAGCGCTTAACCAATGCGCCACTCGGCCGGCCCTAGGATTACTTTTTAAACATATATTTTAGAACAAAAAGTGGCATCGATTTGCTGTTTTACTATTTATAAACTACTTTTCTGCATAAATTACTGCATAATATAATCCTATTTGTTACTTAAAGGCATAAAGTAACACTGAATATTTCCTCATCAAATGCTGTGACCAGATGCATTATAATTGCAAATCACATTACTTTGCTAAACAGTCTGATCGCTCACAGAACACATATTTATGTACTGGGAAATGGGATGTTGTGGGCTCTTAAATATCTGCTAAATGATGCAAATGTTCTTCTAAAAACTAGGATTGTAATCAGTCACAAATTCCATAATATCTCTATAACTGGGTTTAGTAGCTAGACATTTAATTTCAGAACTCTCTTAATTTCATCTTACAGTAGCAGTTGATTCAGTAATTTGTATACGGGCAGAAAAGAGGGACGCTAGGAATCGTGTTCATGACTTGATACCTTGCTACAGTCATCACTGAACTTGCGATTCTGTTTGCAATGTGGAGAAGATTGGTGACACTCCAGACAATGCCCAAGGTCAACGCCAGCCCAAGGTAGTCCAGACCATGTTGTCAGCACCGGAAGACAGGTTTCCGTTTTTTACGGTTTCAGTGTCAGAACACTTGTAAAGAAGAGGCCAGGACTAAAGAGAAAAAAAGGTAAACCACCTCTCTTGAACAGCTTTCATAAACCCAGCACCTCCTGCCTCACGCCCTGGGCAGGCTGACTGCAACTTGCTCTGGACTAAAGAATCGGGTGTGACGACATCTTGTACCTGCATGTTGTACCTGTAAGTTTTATTTAGGACTATCAGTAACAAGCACTGATCACATCCCAGAATTACTCAGAAAAGGAGTTACACATACTGACAACTTTCCCTGGCAGTTTAGTTTCCTGATGGGCATGGACGTGGCCAAGCATGTAGTCCCTGCCTGCAGAGCCCCAACCCCCACATGTAAGGACCCTATGAGTCCCACTGAAAGGACTGTTGGCACAGAGTAGGGACGCAATGCTTAGGAACACAGTGATTTGCCAATGATTTTACAGACGTGAGGCAGGGCAGCTCAGTTCCTCTGTTCCTGCCTGCCCCGGTGCCCTCAGCCAGCACCTACTGCATGTGCTTTAGAGGGCCAAAGCTCATCCTGGACTCCGGATGACCTTGTTCCGGCTTCCTTCCACTCTCAAAGTGAGACTTAGCCCCACCAAAGCTGTTTCTCCCCCTAGAAAGAATGGCGACTACACTGGTGAGGCCCAAGGTCACCTCCGAGACTGCGCCACTCTGGCCTGCTCACGAGTGCCAGGAAGACGAGGCGGGGCTGGAAGGGGGGAGGAGCTGTGGGCTGGAGCCTGGAGGCCACAGGCAGCGCTGGTTCCGGCAGGGTGGAGCCTGGCACAGCGCCCACTCACTGCACCCACGGCAGTGCGATGGCTTCTGCAGAGGGCCTGGGAGGGGTGGTGCTGGGAAACAGCTCTGTTCCTGACCCAGATGGTGCACACGAGCACGGCCTCCCAAGTACCTGACCCAGATGGTGCACACGAGCACGGCCTCCCAAGTACTCAAGATTCAGTAGTGGGAGGACACAGACAAGGGCCCTGGCCACTGTATCTCCAGGAGGAACTAGCGGCATCACCCAAACTGGTCTGGTTGGGGCTGCTGGAGAAGGCTCAGGCCCGTAGGCTCTTTGAACAAATGACAGGCTTCCCGGGGTGGGCGGGTAGGTCCCCAGTGCCAGCATTCAGGCCGTGAGCAGCTGTAGCCTTGTCTGGTCAGTATAATCAGCAATGGCGGCTGGAAACTGTTCTCAAAGGCTGGAGGGTAACCGGGCATGGCGCTGAGATTAGGTTTAAAAGACAGGGTGCGAGGCCAAAAGCATAAATAATCAAAATGACCCTGGCAAATTTCCTAGCTTTGGAACAGGGCTTGCTTCTTAAACTGAGAACCAACTTGCTGTTTGTTAAGCTGTATATTTGGGAGGCCTTCTTGGACAAAAGAATGAAGATATGTCTACACAGCACCCTGCGGGGACCATGTGGGCTGAGACCAGCTTCATGGGATGCCGAGTGGCCCATCAGCTCCCAGGGCTGCTAGGGAGGGAGGCAGACCACCAGTGCTCCCCCTCTCCCCTCTCCTTGCTTCCCCCCCTCCCCTGAGTACATATTGTTGAATTCTCAAACATTAAATGCTTGTATAATTTCATTCCATCACCTAACAAACAAGAACTACCAGTTGTCAGTTTATCAAAATGGTAAACTGTATGGCAGGGTTCCCAAGGCTCACCGGACCCTCAGAGCCCCTGGCACGTCCTCCGCCTGCAGACCCACCACACCGAAGCCGCTGAGCGATCAAGAATTTGCCCAGAGAATAAGCCAATGCTGTGAGTCATTCTATTATGTTACTTCTTGGAATACAAATGAATGATTTATACATGGCACCATGCTACTTGGCCTGCTCTGTAACCCTTGGCGGGCAGATTCAGGAAAAAGCCGCGGTCAGGAGACGCACAGCATTAAATCGAAAGTCGACACACTTGCTGAGCTGCTGTTCTGTGTTGGGCACTGTTCTAGTTGTGGAGCAGATAGGTCAGTGGACCGTCGATCATGGCGGGAGACACGTCCACTCTCCCAGGCTTAAAGGGCAGAAAGCCGTGTGCCACATGAGACAGACTGGCAGTGTCAGCTGCACCAGTAGGATTATTTCAAGCAGTCCTTAGTGGGCAACTTGCTGAGTCTGAGCTCTTCCCAGGTTCTGAACCTAAAGGGTGGGGAAGTAAAGCTTCTACAACATGAAGAAGCCCGTTTAAACTGCAAGAGTGGCTAACCAACCTCCTGGAATCCAGCAACATATAAAATGTCATACAAGAGCTCCCACAAGTGGAACCAGGGGCCCCGGGAACTTCTGTCAGCTGTCACATTTGGATGTGGCTTTAAGGCAGAGTCACGAGACACGAGGTGGCCATACCTAGCTGGGAAAGGTCCAGCCGCGTCCAGTGCATGCCTGTGGGGCAGCTCCTGGACAGCGTCCTGATGAACACCTGGCCCAGGCCGTCCAGGGCCCACAGTGCATCCTGGCAGGCGGCATAGGCCCTCATCTCGGCGTCGGGAGGCAGCTGCACTGTGGATGGGCGGGACTGCGCATGCTGGGCGCTGATGCTGCACAGGTCCTTGCTGCCTTGGCACAGCCACAAGGAGCTTCCTGTGGGAAAAGGTCACAGCATCACTGACCAAGCACGAGGCGGCTTCTGCCTCCGGGCAGCTGACAGCTGCCGGCTCCCACGCTTACGCACCACCATGTGATGGGGCTCCGTTTGCGCTAAGTTACAGTCAGAGGGCAACCCCGTGACCAGCCACTTAGCAAGAAACAAGCCTGAGAAAATTAAAGAAATGAAAGAAAGCGGGGCTTATGAGGAGAGCTCATAAAGCCTATGGTGCTGGCCCAGCGCTCTGACGGGACATTTCGTGCTGGCCGGGGGGTCTCTCAGTGTTTCATCAGCGCTGGGGGCGGGGGTGTTCAGCAGTGCCTGGCCTCAGAAGGATGACTGGGGCCTGCGCTGCTCTGCTGAGGGGCGGGCTGCGGAGACTGCTGGAGAAGGCTCGGAAAGCAGGAGAGCCTCCTCCTCTCATCCGCACCTCAAACTGGCATCCCCTCATTCCCTCTGCTGTTTGTACAGTCCTTAGATTTAGCAGAATCAGTTCAAAATGCAAATAACCATCGGGGAAGCTAAAACCTTGGTCAAGGTGTCTTCTCTAAAGTATTATCTCTGGGCCGGCCGAGTGGCGCGGTGGCTAAGCGCTGGCTTGGGAAGCCAGTGGCCCCGGTTCGATCCCACATGTGAGGGCCAGTGACACTGCCCTCAAAATAAATAAATAAATAAATAAAATACATAAATAAAAGTAAAGTATTATCTAAAATGTGTGACCACATAGGTTTTTGAACTCCAATTTCTCTGGATTTTGAAACCCTAAGGCAATAGGTACGCCATATATTTAAGTAACAGTCCCCAGGGAGCCAGGCAGCACCCCAATGAAGTGCAGTGGCATTCCTGTGATGCCACCAAGCGGACAAATGAAGCCTGTCCGTAGCCTCAGGCTGTGCTGCCAAATAAACTTGTGCCCAACTCAGGAACTAACCTACGGTTTCCAGAGCTTACTGATTTCAGAACTGTGGTGAGAATAACCCAGCGAGAGAGCATTCTACTGCACTGACCACGTAATCCACTTCCTAGTGGTGCTACTGCTTGCAGTACCCAACCGCTTCCTCTGAACCACGGATGTTCTGGGAGGTGGCTTCCCAGAGGGGTCACTTGACTACCCAGGCTCCCAGCCCACTGGGTAGCGCGCTGCCTCTCCTGGCACTAAGCCCCATGCTCTGGGCGGGGCTGTGAGTTCTGACCGGAGAGGAAGAGGTCTGTCCCAGCCGCTGGGGACATAACTGTGCAACTTAGGCTGGCCAGAGGATGCTGGGAGGTGACAGAATTCAGAAGGGGAAATGGGAAGCAGTGCAAAGAAGCCAGGTGCCTACTGATGGCTGTGCTAGGGTCCTGTCGCTGGAGATTATCAGCCTCCAGCCCTCGTGGCAACAATGCATATCCCCTCCTTCAGGACACTTCGCCTTTAGACTCTCCTCTCCTGGTCAGGCCCACCCAGCTTCGGGGCCCTGAGCTTGGCCAACGAGGGCCACCAGCCTGTGACACTGAATCTTGTATCTGAGATCCACATAGCCACACCCCCATCCCAAGTAGGCCACGGGCAGACAGTGGTTCTAGCTGTCCAACTGCCAACCCGTGCACTATTTCCTCACCAACCTTCCTTTGTGGGAGCAGCGGAAGCCAACACAAAGGCCCATTTTGTTGCAGAAGCTGTCCCACGGGGAACAACATTATTCCAGTAAGTGCCTAGGAAGAATAAATAAGAGTGTGTTAAAGAAAGAAGGAAAACCCACACTTCCGGGCATTAGTTCTAGGCTACAGCTGGTCTTCAGGACCCCACAGCTAGTTAGGTTGGGAGGTGCAAGCCAGCACTGGGAGAGCCACCTGCCGAACTGTGGACTCGGACAAGCAGATCCACGGGCTTGCCCAGGATCAGGGAGGCCACGCATGGGAGGAGCTGGGGAAAGTTCACAAAGCAGGGGATCATTTACAGAAACGAAGCCGACCGCACATGTGGATGGACACCTACACTTACAGGTCTGCCCAGTGCCCTGCATTTTCTCCAGCACAACAGTCATCCCTCCAGGAAATGGACTATTCTCTCTTCCTAGGCCCTTTAGGTTTGGGTGGGTGTTTTCATTTAAATGTGAAACCATTAACATTAAACTGAAATCCCTGTGCTCTTCTTATATCCTAGTTGGCGGCCAGTGAAAACTGATCCCACCGTCCTGACTCGGGGTCTCAGCTGCAGCAATGACAAGTGAAGGAAAGGAAACGGATGTGAGCCATAAGCCAGCCTCGTCAGGAACACTTCTCACCACTGGCACCATTATCTACTCAGGCTGAGAGCGTCAAGCTTTTCTTCCAATGCCAGCTTGAAGGCGAAACTGCCTATCACACTGGAAATCTGGGTGATTCACTCACCGACGAGACTGCCTCTGGCGACATGGAATTCATTCTTGCCCGAGGAGATCCACACGCCAGTGCTGTTGACCCCGAGAAGGCTCGGCTGGCATTGAAGCTGCTGGGACCAAAATGCCATGCGCAGTTTATCCGCCACCTTTCCGACAGGCGCCTGGGCCGCCGTGGCCACTGAGTGTGTGGCGTGCATTATGGTCTGGAACAAGCTGCACTGGTCGAACACCACGTAGTCTGTGATGCTCACCTGCAGGGGAGGGGACACCCGCTCTCAGTGCCGTTACACGCGCCGAGTGCTCCCTGCCCGCGACAGAGGTCCGGCCCCCCGTCCATCAGACCCCCAACCACACACACACACACACACACACACACACACACACACGCACAACAGAGGTCCGGCTCCCGTCCATCAGACACCCAACCACACACACGCGCAACAGAGGTCCGGCTCCCGTCCATCAGACACCCAACCACACACACGCGTGCGCTCACGTGAGGACTGGAATGACAGCAGGACACCTCCAACACTGCCTACTAACTACTTCTGAGGGTGGGAGTGAGAAGGATGGAAGAAAATGTTCACCTTTTTTTTTTCCCATTTTTTTTATTAGTTTCAGGTGTACAACACAATGCAATAGTTATACTCTTTACCCCTCAAAGTGACAGCCCCCCTCCCCCAGTTCGCCACCCCACTCCTCCCTGCATATCTATTACAACTCCTTTGACTCCCTTCCACAGTATACTCCACATCCCATGACTATCTATATATTCAGTTACAGTTGGCATACAACATCAGCTTCAGGGGTACAGTGCAGTGATCAAGCCTCTACTCCATCCATGAAGTGGTCTCCCTAACAAGACATGTGACTATCTGACACGCCACAAAATTTTTACAATATTATATTCCCCGAACTGTGTTTCATATCCTTGTGGCAATATTGTAGTTGTCTATTTATGCTGTCTAATCCCTTCCCCTGCCTCTTATCTCCACCCCACTCCCAACTAGCAACCCTCAGTTTTTCCTCAATATCTATGAGTCTGTTTACTTTGATCGTTCATTCAGTTTTTCAGATTCCACATATAAGTGAGATCATATGGTACTTGTCCTTCTCCGATTGACTTATTTCACTTAACATAATAGTCTCTTCACAACATTATCAATTATATTCCCAGAACTGCCCCCATATCCCTGCGGCAACATTGTAGTCCTACCTACACTGTCCAAAACCTTCCCCCTCTCCCTCTTCCCCACTCCCTCCCAGCCAGCAACCATCAGTTTTTCCTTTATATCTGCTTGATAAAATTTCAATCTTCTTAAATTTACTGAGGCTTGTTTTGTGGCCTAACGTGGTCTATCTTGGAAAATGTCCCATGTGTACTTGAGAAGAATGTATATTCTATTTTTTCAGGGTGAAATGCTCTAAAAATATCAACGAAGTCCAGCTGGTCTAAAGTGTCTTTTAAGGCCCCTCTTTCTGTGTTGACTTTCTGTCTAAAGGGTCTGTCCATTGGTGACAATGGTGTTGAAGTCCCCTACTATGATAGTGTTACTTTTGATCTCTGTCTTTATGTCTGTCAAAATCTGTTATATGTAATTAGGAGTTCCTATGTTGGGTGCACAGATGTTTATTAGGGTCATAGTGCCCTTCTTTGTCTTTTATTGTAGTCATTTTAAAGTCTATTTTGTCCAAAATAAGTATTGGTACTCCAGCTTTTTTTCCCCTCATTTCCATTTGCATGAAATATCTTATTCCATCTGTAAACAGCATATACATGGGTCCTATTTTCTTATCCATTCAGCCACTCTCTGTCTTTTGATTGGAGCATTTAGCCCATTCACATTTAAAATGATTATTGATAGGTGCATATGTATTGCCATTTTGTTATTTGTATTCTGGTCTCCCTGGGTTAGCTTGTTTACCCCTTTCTTTTGTTTAAAAAAGCTCTTTTAGGGCCGGCCGAGTGGCGCATTGGTTAAGCGCTGGTTTTGGGATGCCAGCAGCCCCGGTTCGGATCCCACATGAGGGCCAGTGACACTGCCCTCTACAGTTAACAACAGCTCCACTTGGAGCTGGGCTGTGTGAGCCCCGGTGATGGTGTGGGCTGCAGCCCCTGCTGCAGTGGGCTGCCATAGGTTACAGTGAGTGGCCCGCAGCCAGCGTGAGCGGCTGGCAGCCACCGTGAGCTGCCAATAGCCGCGGTGAGCGACATCCAGAGGCCAGCGACCGATCTGCCTCATCCAGGAAGAGCTCAATGAGGATACCAACAGTGAAGCAACATCCTCCACAACTAAACTGAAGAACAAAAAGACAGCAACTTGTCTGTTCCCCTTCCCCGATTCCCCAACGCTGTTCCCCTCCGCCAATTCCCCAATAAAATCTTTAAAAAAAAAAAAAGCTCTTTTAACATTTCTTGCAATGCTGGCTTGGTAGTAATGAATTCCTTAAGCTTATTCTTTTCTGAGAAGCTCTTTATTTCTCCTTCAATTTTAAGTGATAGCCGTGCTGGGTAAAGCAATCTTGGTTGTAGGCCTTTATTTTGTGTCACTTTGAATATCTCCTGCCACTCCCTTCTGGCCTGCAGAGTTTCTGTAGACAAGTCAGCTGTTAGTCTAACAGGAGTTCCTTTGTATGTAACCTGCTGTCTTTCTCTTGCAGCCTCTAGGATTCTGTCTCTGTCTTTAACCTTTGCCATTTTGACTATGATGTGTCTTGGTGTGGACCTGTTTGGGTTCAGCTTGTTTGGAACCCTCTGCACTTCCTGGGCATGTATGTTGATTTCCTTCACCAGGGTAGGGAAGTTTTCAGTCATTATTTTTTCAAATACATTCTCGATCCCTTGCTTCTTCTCTTCTCCTTCTGGTAGTCCTATGATGCGATTATGGTTGTGCTCCATCTTGTCCCATAGGGCTCTTAAACTATTTTCATTCTTTTTTATTCTTTGGTCTTTTTGTTGTGCCAACTGGGTGATTTCTGCTATTTTGTCTTCCAAATCACTGATCCGCTCCTCTGCTTCATCTACTCTACTGGTGATTCCTTCGAGTGTGTTCTTCATTTCAGTTATTGTATTCTTTAGTTCTAACTGGTTGTTTTTTATGATTTCTCTATCCTTCCTTATGTTCTCACTAAGTTTGTTAAACATTCCTATCATCAGTGTTCTAAACTCTGTCTCTGAAAGGCGGATCCCTCTGTTTCATTTGGTTCCATTTCTAGAGGTTTCTTCTGATCTTTTACTTGTGACATGTTTCTTTGTTTCCCCATTCTGGCTGTCGCTCTGGGATTGCTTTGATGTATTAGATAGATCACCAGGAGAGCCCTGGCTGGATCACGCAGGCACACAGCTCACGGCTTAACACTCCCAGGAAAACTCCCAACCTCAGCTTGTCCCTATCAGCCGCTCGCAGATCAGGCCAAGCAGCCCGACAACCAATCACCAGCCTGGCAACTCTGCAAGCGCAGTGCGGAGAGTGCAGACCGAGGCAGCTTGCGCACTCCCGGGTCTCAGTGAGCAGCCTGTTGGAGTCGGAGGGCAGCCGCCCAGTGTTTCCCTGGCAACGCAGTACAAGCCGTGTGGAGGGTGGGGATCCGAGGCGGCTCACGCACTCCCGGGTCTCAGTGAGCAGCCTGTTTGAATCGGAGGGCAGCCGCCCAGTGTTTCCCTGGCAACGCAGTACAAGCCGGGCGGAGGGTGGGGAATCCAAGGGCGCATGCGCGCACGCACACATGCAACTCTGCGCCAATTCCACCAGACCAATGAGGTCCCGGACCTGATGCTCCGTGGGCGGGCCCAAGCCCGACAAAATAGCGTCCTCCCTACACCACTCACGTGCAGGCTCCGCACCACAGGAACAATAGTCAAAAAACCTCCAGCCTTTGCACCAAAGGTGCTCAGTTCAGTCCGTCCCCGCAGGCTCCCGGCTCACACAGCCACTCCCTCCACCAGGAACCAGGTAAGTGCTCACCGCCGAGCAAGCCCGGGCGCCGGCCCCACTGATTCTCCAGCCGCTCTCAGCCTCACCGAGCTGAGCAGAGAGAGTCCTCACTAATTTACTGCCGGCTGTATTGGAACTCCTCTTCCCGGCAAAGGAGCTCTGGGCTGGTGAGCTTGGTGTGCGGCCGGAGGGTCTCTCCCCCAACCGGAGAAGCCTCCCACGGCTGGGACCTCCCTCATGGGGCTCGCCCCCTCTCGTCTCCGCCCCCTCTCGTCTCCGCCCCCTCTCGTCTCCGCCCGTCCCACCAGACCCGACGTGGCCTCCTCTTTAAGTTCTTCGTTTAGTGGTTCTGTTCCTCTAGTGTTCCGGGGACCTCCAGGGTTGAATGCTGTATAATTTGTTTGTAATTTTGGTGTGATCCTGGGAGGTAGTTAGCACAGCGTCTGTCTATTCCGCCATTTTACCGGAATTCCTCACCTTTTATTTTATACGCTTTTGTATTACACGGATCTGTCACAAGCATGTATTATTTCTGTGATTGGAGTATCACCCCCTCACACTCTGTAAGTCTCTTATTCTAATCAGTGAGAAAGGATTATTTGGCTTTTAAATTTAGGTATTTCCAATGGACAACAATGTACAAGATTCAGAATCATAACATGGGTTCAAATGGCATTATAAGCATACGTCCTGGCCACAGGGAAGGCATCCTGGCTCAGACGCCAGGACCACAGGCTTCTCCGTGTTCCCGAAGGAGACACTTTGGGGAAATTTGGTAAATCAATAACGTAATTAGACTGAGCTCGTTTGCAGGTTGCCCATTGCATAGCTCGCCATCTGGTCACTTGTAGTTAGACTTAGTTTGCAGTTTGATCCACCCTGATAGTCACCTGTTTCCTCTTTGTTTCTCCCCTCACTGACTAACTGAAGAACTCTGTTCCCTTTCTCAAGGCTGCCCACCCCTCATTAATTAACAACATCCTAAGCTGGAGAAGCGCAATTTCTGAATCTTCAGGCGCCCAGACACTGGAATCCACGCGTAGAGCCCCAGGCCTGAGTGGTCCAGGCAGAGTCCGAGTCCGGAGTCCAGAGATAACATCATCTTCAAACAGACCAGGCCCCAGGAAGGATGGCAGCCCTGGGACCGGCCTGCCTGGCCCCCCTCCTTTGTTCCTGTGCACCTATAAAGCCACATGACCGGTCTAGGAACAGGGGGATGGCCTTTGGATGGGAGGCCACCATCCTCCCAGAATACTGGCATGCGGAATAAATCTGTTTTTCTTTTCACCAACCATGTCTCTTGATTTTTAACGTTTCCCAGCGGCTGGCAGCCGGACCTTAGCACGGTACCAGCTTCTCTAGGCACCTCCCTCTGAGGGAAACCTCTCCCTGCTGGCAGCTCTGGGGGTAGGAGGTGCTTTCTATGATGGGCCAAAAGCTGTTCCGCGTGACTTCCGAGCACACTTCTGCCCTGATGGATGGGTATGTAGGGACTCTTACTGCCCTGTTCCTAGGGCAGCCTCGTGCAGGCCACATTCCCAGGGTATGCACAATGAAGTGTTGTGTGAAAGGGACATCATTTATGACAGGACCTCAATTTATAAAAACAAAAAGGAAATTATTGCAAAGCTCACGCATTCATGGCGTGTATAAATGCTGGCCTTCCTTATCTGTGTGAGGACTCACACTGACTGTGAGCTGCTGTCCTACCTGACATAGAACGGAATGGTTTTCTCATGGCAGGACCCCGAGGCCCTGCCGTGGAGCCCAGGGCCCTCGTTTCTCACTCTCACTCGGGGACGCTCCACCAGCCTTGCTGGGCGGCCTCCATCGGAGCTCACCCTTCCTCAGGGGTGTGTACAGCGCCAAGGCCACAAGCAAGTCCGGGACAGACTCAGTCCTAGCACCCAAGACTTGCCGATAAGCAGGATGCAAATTAAAAAAAAAAAAAAAAAAAAAGGGTTAGCAGCCAAATCTAATGCTGCCTCTCACATTACAGAGAAATCAATCTTACAGTACCTAAAATAACTCTGCTTTCAAATACCTCCAAGATGATTCTGTTGGTTAAATGTCTCCAAAGATAATGTTCTGAATGTGATGATAAAATGACATCTAGTGTTATTTAGGCTACTTAGAAGAGAGTTTAGTACACATATACATATGCGTGTGTGTGTGAAGAACCATATAATATGGCAGCAAGCACAGAGAAGGTATTTCAACCTCATTTTCAGACAGTGCCTGGCATACCGAGTTAGAGGCATGTACACACACATTCACAGAAGAGCATATGCATCTCTTTTTTCCACATTCTCACTTGAGGGACCTGAGAGCAACAAGGCAACTGTGAGGCGACAATGAAACCTGAGCCACCGGAGATGTGACACTGAAGACAGGCTGCGTGTTTCACAGCTGCTGTGTGTCCGTAAAGCTTTACCTGCCACCGTGGGAGACAGGAGCTGTGTGATGCTGGTACCAGGGCGGGAAGCAGACACTTCTCTGCAAATACATTCTGAGCCCCTGGCTGGTACCAAGTCACGAAAAGGTATTGGCTCTGCCCCTAATTCTCAAAGACCTGCCTTTCCTGGGAACACATGGGGAAAGTCTCCTTTCTCTATTGAAACATATTTACTTAGAGGCCTTTTGAACAAGCAGAGATAGATGCGTTTTAATTGCGGGTTGCGTTTTCCAAACCTACTGTCTAGTCTCCTTTTTTAGCACATCTGTTCAGAATTAAACATCATTCTTACCTAGCTCTTCCAGTGGATGTCATGGGCTTATTTAACATACAATGACAGACTTCTAAAGGATGCCTAAATAAATAAACAGCTTGCATATTTAAGTGAACAGAGCTTTACAAGGTACTTCCTCAGATGAAAAATCCTTGATGTTTCTTATATGCTCAAATACAGCAAAGACTAATCTCATCAGTGAACATGAAGGCTGTTGATTTAACCGACCTTTTCGATCTCTTTAGGGAAAAGAGAGGGGCTTTGTTTACGAGGGGGAGCGGAACCCCCGATGCAGGAAGACCTCGGCGCGCCCCCCTGAAGCTGGATACCTACCTGCCACCAGTGGTCGTCGTCTCCTTGGGGCTTCTTAGGAACGATGCCGGTTCTGAACCACAGGTTTCCACGGATGTCCAGGGCCCAGAGGGTCTGCTGGTCCCCGAGCGTCACACAGACAGGTTCCAGAGCCTGCCGTTCACTGAGAAAGAACAAGGAGGAGGACGTGGAGTCAGCCCCCACATTCAGAGCGTCTCCTGGGGGGTTTGGCCTGGGAGAAGAGACTTGCCCCACACACAGGTTCCAAGGAAGGAAGCCTGAGTTTTGGGTGAAATTACTGTGCAAAATAAATTGTTCAAATGTGTAGCAGCTTCTGAAAGATATATGAAGACCCAGAAGGATAGGACGACAGTGAGCAGGCACAGTCAGATCCGGCCCCGAGTACCTCCACCTCACCGCCCGCCCCTCCCTCCCAATTAAGTGACAGGAGCCCCCACCCGCAGCGTCCCAGGCTGAGCCAGGCAGCTGCAGCTGGGCAGACGCCATCTCTTTGGCCAGTGCCCTTCCCCGCCCGCCCGCCCATCAGGTGACGTCCTTCCCGGCCTCAAGGCCCAGCCTCTGCTGGTGGGGCCAAGGTGCCCTCCGTGCTCTGTGCCCCCCTCTCTGGTTTCAGACCATTTGCACTAACTGGGCTTGCTCGGTCCCTGGCCCCCAGACTCGGAGCTCTGTGAGGGCATGGTTACGGCTGAGTCATCTCTGCACACCCAGCCCAGCAGTCTGGCTCACAACAGTGACTCATTCACGTTTACTGGGCTGCTAAATTCAAACCGAGAATATCCTAATCCAATTATTCTAAGGACTGTTAATACCTTCATATTAGCAAAAATGATTTGACAATAATTCTGTAATTAAAAATTTAAATTGGGTCAGCCGAGTGGCGTGTTGGTTAGGAGCTGGCTTGAAACGCCAGCTCTGAGCATCGGGGGCCCGGTTCGGATCCCACATATGAGGGCCAGTGACACTGCCCTCTACAGCTAACAACAGCTCCACCTGGAGCTGGGCTGTGCGAGCCCCGGTGATGGTGTAGGCTGTAGCCCCTGCTGCAGTGGGCTGCCATAGGCTACAGTGAGTGGCTGTCAGCTGGTGTGAGCTGCCAAGAGCCACTGTGAGCAGCCATCCAGAGGCCAGAGACCGATCTGCCTCAGTCGGGAAGAATGCAATAATGCCAACATGGGCCGATGAAGCAACATCCTCCACAACTAGACTGAAGAACAAAAGGACAGCAACTTGTCTGTTCCCCAGCGCAGTTCCTCTCCCCCAATTCCCTAATAAAATCTTACAAAAAAAAAAAAATAATTTAAATGGCGTAAGGTAACCAAATAAACTACAATTCAGAGATCAGTTAAATTGACTAGGATGATAATAAAGAAAAGTATTTGGCCTTACTAAACCATCTGAGGTTCTAAAAAGAAATGTCCCAACACGGGGCCGTTCTGCAAAGAGCCCCATCATGAGACTTGTGATGTTTCATGCTCGAGGGTACACACGAGGCAGCAGCGTTTTAAAAAGCTGAGCTCTGACCCAAAGTCCAGAGTACCGGTCAGAAACAGGCACAGGACGTCTCCAAAGGTCAGGCTGCTCAAACTGGCCCTGACAGCTGCAGAGAACACTGTAACCACGGAAACCTTCAGGGAACCAGCTGTGCCCAGGAAAGGGGAGCCCAGCTGACAAAGAAATGGGGGTGGGGCAGAGCAGCCACTGACGGCGTCCCACTCCTCCCCGCCGGTACCTGACGATGTCACACTTCCACTGTTCCCCTTCCGGACAGAAGCTGCTCACGCCCTCCCGGTACAGGAGGGCTCTCTGCTCAGTCAGCGCCCACACCACGCTGTTCCGGGCTGTGACCTGGGACAGGGGGTACGCACAGTCGACCTTCACGGCTCTGGCGCAGGGGCGATCCACGCTGAGACCTGCCAGGGAGACGGACAGGAAGCCCCCGAAGGCACATCACACTTGTTTCTATTCTGTTTACTTCCTTTTCTGCTTCGGTGTTTTGTTATATACTTTTATAAGTGCTTTTCTTTTTATTTTTTTTAAAGGTCTACTCAACATACAATGGTTAAACTGTGCTTAAATGTAACATCTTATCTGAAACATTTTCAGACGCTCTTTGAAAACGGAAGGAATAACCGTTCAGAATCCTCTGGTGTCTGAAGACATCCTGAAAGACCATGAAAGCCCAGAGCAGGAGAGCAGCTAGACCCGAGCCCGGGGGCCTGGGCCGCCAGCAGCCGCGCTGAGACGCCTTCCTTGCCAGCTGGCCCTGCCCCTTGGAGCTGCAGGGTGAGCAGAGGGGCTGCAGTGCCGCTGGGCTGGCCGGCATCTGAGGCCTCAGCCAGCCTCTGAGGGCACCTCCAACAGGGTGGTCCCCTCTGCTTTCTCCTGGTGTGTGTTGGTGTGTGTCGGGGGGTTCCACTGCTAAAATGCAAACCCCAAATCTAGATGAATGGCACGGTCCATCACACTCAAGGCTATGGCAGGGCCAAGGCTCAGCCTCCTTGCTGCCTCTGTCTAAGGGGTTGAAAGCCACTGGTAAGGGGAGGTGGCAGAACAGCTGTCCCCTAAAGCCCCACATTCCGCGGCCTCAGCCTGCCAGTAGGCCTGCGTACTCCAGTGTCTTCCCAGCCGATCACACAAACCCCCTGTGGGACTGCGGTCCTTGGGTGTATGTCCTCATGCAATGAGGCGGGAAGCACGTGCGGCTTGTACAGCAAGGACCCTCGGGCCAGCCGAGGCCCGAACCCAGGAGGCGCAGGTGCGATGCGGCTCGTCTAAGACCAGCCTGGTGATAGCTAAGGCACTGCTGGTTAGGAGGTAACTCGCTTTTCAGCCCCAGGCCAGAGGCATCCCACTGCCCCACCGGGAACGAAACGCAAACGCCCCTGGCAGCTGGATGCGCACGTGCCTTTCCAGAGCTATTTTCACTTGAAGAGAGACACAGGAAGTGGGCTGGAGAGACCAGGGTGGCGCGTGGCCTGGAACCCAGCGAGGCTGCCCCAGCGCTCAGGCAGGAGCTGCGAGGACGGGCCATCCCCCACATCTGGGAGAGAGCCAGATGTGCGAGGGCCATCAGTCTCAGAGAAGCAGCACTGGCTGACAGTTCAAAACAGAGATTAAAACAGTCTCTTGGCATGAGCAGCATGAAATGGTTACAAGATTGGTCTCTACTTAAATCCAATGTGGTCTCTTGACAACCAGAAAAGAGCTTGTGCCCATAACCATTCCCAGACACTGATAAATCACACTGCTTTGGGAAACTCATATCCCATTTTGCTGACAGCACATAAACACTGACTCTCATTACAGTTTATTTTTAATAAACAAGTCCCACTGTGTCTCTTCCAGCAGCTAAAGGCGTTTCCCCTCAGGGCGTTTCCTAGGACAAGTTGAACTGCTATTTAGAGCAAACTATTTCTCCTTGTTTTCTCCTGGCCCACATGTAAATAAGTGTAAGCAGGGCCCTAACCTGGTTGAAAAATCCAACTATACGCTATAGGGAAACTGGCTCTAATGTCACACTCTGTTACTCTTTCCTCTTAAGATCTGATACTACGGGATAAGTATACACAGTGGTTAGCCAGAAGGAGAATAGGACTGTCTGCACCTCACTAAATAATCCTATGAATTCTTGCCCTAAGTTTGTCCTGGATGGAATCTGAGTCAGTAGCAGAGAGTATTCCAAAGGCAAACACTCTCTAAGCCTTTTAATTTAAATAGATTTTTAACCTCTCAGTCACTGTGATTGTTTTCAGCACGTCAAGGACCGAGCGAGGAGCAGGAAGTAGCGATCGTACCAGGACCCTCGGCACCTGAGCCCCACCTCGGTTACCTGTCTGCAGGTACAGGTCTCCGTTGGTCCGGATGACCCAGGCTGTGTCATCACTCAGCGCCACAAACACTGCCTGTGGCAGAGCTTCATACCAGTGTCGTTTCCCCCGGATGGTCACTTTCCCACAAGCAAAAGCTCGGTTAGATTTCTGTTCAATCTTCCAGAGAAGGGCTCCTGTGGAAATCAAAATTCTAGTCACCGTCCAAAGAATACTGAGAACCACTTACACAGAAGACTTCCTTCTGGGTGCTGTGGGGACAGATTTCTAAAACACCCCACCCTTGGCATCAACCCCAATTGGGGAAAGAGCCTAAAGCACCCAGGTTTGAAGCCAGCTGTGTGGCTCTGGCCGTCCTGTCACTTCACGTCTCCAAGCCTCATTTCCTCGTCTGTGACACGAGGATCATCCCTGCCTTGGAGGCTGTTAGAAAGCCTGGAGATGGGAATGTTACCAAAGACACAGCACACAGGCCGGGCAACTCAGGGGCAGCCATCTCCAAATACAAGTAGTGTGACATTGTTAGCTTGCCACGATGAGTTCCCAGTAGCACCATGAGGTACAACCAGTGTCCAGAGAGAGGCTGAGGGTCCTGCAGGGTCCCTTCCAGACCAGCTACGTGGACAAGATGCATGAAAAGGAAGCACTGGAGCTGGGCCATGCTTTCTTCACTCAAGAGAGGGATTCTGATAAACAGAGATGAGGGCGCGGAGCCAGGAGGGCTCTCTGTAGACGGGGCACTGGAGTGTAAGAAGCCACAGGCAGGCCTGAGCGTCCCCAGAGCACAGACGGGCGGACCAGAGGGCCCGCCGAGGAGCTGGATGATGGGCGGCAGCAGGACAGATGGCCGGGGCACAGGGCCCTGGTACCCAAGGGGATGCGGCCTACGGGCCGCCTCAGCCCAGAATGCTAACCTGGGGGAGAGTTCTTACTCAAGCAACAAGGGACTGAATGGTTTGGAAAGACAAGGTAATTAACATAGTCAGGAAAGAACCAAAGTTTCTAAATGGCTGGGGAGATGAACCCAAAGGTAAATGACAGAAAAAGAATGAAAATGCACAATTACATAATGCAGCTAATGGAGGAGGTTATTATCTCAGCCAGCTTCCAAGGAGAAATATTTTTCAAATAGGCAAAGACATAAAACAAAGCAACCCTGAACAAACTAGTACTGAATAGTGACGAAGACCACGGGGAGTTAAGGGAAACCCATCGTGAAGCCAGAGGACCAGTCTGAGGCCACAGACTCATCTCCTCTGACTTTGCGTCCAGGGTCCTAACCATGAGCCAGGTACTACAAGGCAAAGAAACACACAAACACACCTGTGCTCCCTGCCCACCCGCCACGCAGGTGAAGTGACCAACAGGACAAAGCAGAGGAGCAGACAGGGGAGGTTTTCATTCAAGCAGAACCTCATTCAGGAAATGTCTGCTCCAATGGATGGCCAAAAATGGCCTCCTCATGGCATGAAAGAAGGAATGCCTTTTCTTTTTACATTCAGGGAGTGGATTGCCCACCCAAAGACTATAGATAGCTCATTTATAAATAATTTCTAAAAAGGAAACCAAATAGTCTGAACACATCCAACATATGCACAGGCCCATCTTCATTAGTTCAGCTGCTTTAAAGCAACACTAAGAAACAGAAACACGTTCTATTTTTATAAGGAGTTGGCATGTTACTCTCTCTCAAAATCCAAGCGATTTGTATAGCTTACAAGCAACATGTTCACGTGTTACCACTGCAATTCATAAAAAACCAAAAATTCAAACTGAATATCCATCTACACTGTTTACTAACTGATATCAGACGAAGCAGTTGGCGCTTCGGAGACCACCCCTCTCCTGCGGGCCCGAGCTAACGCGCACCTGAAGGCGACACTGCCACCTGCTGGACGGCGTCTTCAAACTTCTGCCAGCGCAGCCCCGCGCCTGGCAACGCGCTGCAGAACAGGCTGCCTTTGTAGTCCAGGCACCAAATGTACTTCTCGGAGACCACCAAGCTGAGGATGCCATAGCCGGGGCCGGAGTAGCCCATCCAGCTTTCTGCGAACTGACAAGGACAGAGCCCGGTGAGTGCTGCAGAACCGGCACGCTCACTGCACTTGCAGTGCTGCTGTGCACAAGGAACGCGTGCAGGATGCCACTGACATCAGAGCTGCCGGGGTCTCCCAGGAGCCACGCGGAGGCCCGCCCCGCTATCACTGGGCCAGCTCTAACAGAGGCCGTCTGAAATGGGCGCTGCTGTCCCCGCTAGACCCCGCAGCATCCCTGGGTAACCCTTGGTCGTGTTAGTACGCCTTCCTAACCAAGTGCTTACAGGGTAAGGATCAGGCTTCACTCCCTTTACAGAGACGAGCTCCTGAACACTTGCACGCAAATAGAGGTTCTGTACGTCACATCATCACAGATGTGTGAGGAGAGGCAGCACACCACTATCTGTTTTCCCACCACATTTTCTCAAGCATTGTTCCAATCATGGGACACACCAGGTGGCCGATGGAAATCTGGCCAGGACACTCTGCCCAACTGAATTTGTAGCATAAGGTTCAGTTGCTGGGATTCTGGGATTCTTTTAAAAATCAAAGCTAAATAAAGTCTTTGTACTTCAACAAAAGAAACTGCACAAGAAATCAATGTATTTGCACAATTTCCCACATATGGAAGTTAACTGCTTCAAAGAGAAGGTGCCCCGCCTTTTTCAATCTGGCCCTGCTCATCATGACAAGCCTTATCCACCATCCCCCACCTCCCCAATTTCCTGGTTTGAAGTCCTCATAGTGCCAGGCTCCCTGTCCCCAGGGAAGGGCTCTTCTCAAGTTCTGGCCTAAAAACCCATGGCCCACCCCCACAGACCCATCTGCGGTTAACGCCGGCACTGGGCGGCACCCCTGCTGACTTCCCACAGGCCTGCCATGCTCATCACCAAGCCGAGTCCCACTCAATGAGATGACGGGCACTCGTGTCTGGCTCCTCCCTGAGATTGAGATCCGCGATCAGCGGGCCCCCGGCACCAACAGAGAGCCTGGCAGCCCAGGCACCCGAAAAAGGAAGGACGCAGGAACCAGAGGTCTAGCCTCTTGGCATTCTGCCTCAAAACCAGCGAGCAGTGCGTGTTTCTCCGGAGGCCGGGCAGCACAGAGGCTGAGGGGGTCCCGGGGCCAGCCCGCCCTTGCTCCGTGAGCCCTGCAAGCCACTCAACTGCCCTGGGTCTGTCTCTTCCTGTGAAACAGGGACCACAACGGTGCCTACTTCCTGGCTTGTGTTGCTTTTAGAGAAGTAAATGAATTAAACTTGTGAAGTGCTTAGCATGGTGCCTGGCTCACGTGAGAGCTGCCCATATGTCACAATTAGCACACCTGTGGGGAAAGCACACGGAGCTGTAAGTGTGCACTCATAACCCACACCTCATGCCCACTTAGTAGGAAACGTTTCCACACAGCTCGTACTGAAGCCAAGTACCTCTAACAATAATTACTTGCTGAGGAAAATAAGCACTTTTGAACCATCACTTTCTTCTATAAAATGCCCAAGAACAGTCAATGATGGTCTCCTGGGTGCGGGGGCAGGTGACCCTCAGGACACTGGACCCCAAGTCTGGTTTCTGCTTCACCTCTGGCCAAGGGCACAGCAGTCTGAGGAGGCAGGTGGGAGCTCCCGGCCTCCCCCCACCCCCCGAGAGTGTGCGGCCCTCTGCCCCTGGATTCTGGAATGGCCCTGAGCCAACCCAGCCCTTCCCTGGGCAAGGTGCAATGCTGCCTCTGCTGGTGAAGCGGGTTCCTGGGCACAGGCACAACAGGTCAGCACTAGGCCAGCCCTTCAAGGTCCCCGCATCGGAAAGCCCCCCAAAACCCAGACTTCAAAACATGGGGCCTACAGGTGTTGCAATAGGATATAATTTCTTTCCATCAGAAGAAAAATAATCAGTTTGCCAATGACTCCCCTTAAGAAACAAGCCCGCACACCTGATCTGACTTTAGCAGCCCAGCGTCCTCGATGGCTGACTGGCTCGGGTCCTGCGGGGAGCGACTGCCTCCAAGCTCTGTCACGCTCATCTCTGAGGATGAAGAGGGCAGCCCGTGGGCATAGATGTCCTCCTCATCACTGGATGTCAACACCTGGTCCCGTGAAGGCTGCTCGAGGCAAGGCTCGAGGGCACTGGCCGCCACGGCAGAGACCAAGTCACATTCGGAATTGACCCTTGCTTGCTGACCTGCGTCATCATCAGGGACAGTGTGCCAGGGATTTGAGCCAAGGTGGCCAGGTGCCCCCGCATGGCCCCGGAAGCCCTGCGGCTCGCTGGGCTCCTCGGTGCCGCCCTCGTCAAGCAGCCACCCCTCAGCCCTGGGGGCCCAGCTAAGAGTGGAAGGCACTGGGGCTGAGTCCAGGAGAGGCGCTTCAGAAAACGTGCTTTGGGGGTCGCCATGCTCCCAGCCCCCCGCCTCTTGGGCCTCAGTAGAGCTGTCCTGTTCTCGGCAGGGTGACTGTCTGCCACTCAGTCCATCGCCCACAGGACAAGGCTCCTCCTCGAGTTCTGTGATGTCACCTCCTTCCACGCCTCCTCCCACTTGCGAGAGGGAGTGCAACAGCTCGCCTGTGAGCGCGAGTCCTGAGCTTCCAGTCCTACTGCCACCTTCTCCACTCAGTAAGTCAGGGCTGGCGCCAGGCGCCTCCAGGACACTGAACGCCTCCAGGTCACCACTGGCCTCGCCGCTGTGACTGCTCTCCTGGTCAGGAGACTCTGTGCTCAGCTGGTCCATGGTGCTGCCCAGACTTGAGGTCAAGGACAGCAGGTCTGTGTTGAGCGACTGGGGGCTGTCACCAGGAAACTCACAGCAGGGAGTCGATTCAAGGGAGCTGTGGCAGGTGGTCCTGCTTCCGCCTTCTAATTTAAAACAAGGATTTTTAAAAATGAGGTATGGCTCTACATAAAGGCACGAATTAAAAACCAAAATTTTGGGGCCAGCTGAATGGTGCAGTGGTTAAGCTCTGGCTTGGGAAGCCAGTGGCCCCGGTTCAGGTCCCACATATGAGGGCCAGTGACACTGCCCTCAGAAAAACCCAAAAAACCCCCAAAATTTTGGTTTAGGAAAAAATACATTTTAAATGAAGGATGTTTAATGGATGAAGAATAAATTTCTTAAGTACAAACTATCCCAACACAGGAGAGCTTTAAGTGGATGCAAATATCCCACACATAATGGACTCAGGCCTCGCTCACAAAATGTTAAATGAGAGAAAAAAGGGAACGAATGGATCACAGACCAATTTTTAAAAATTATTAAAATAGGGCCGGCCGAGTGGCGCATTGGTTAAGCGCTGGTTTTGGGATGCCAGCGGCCCCGGTTCGGATCCCACATGAGGGCCAGTGACACTGCCCTCTACAGCTAACAACAGCTCCCCCTGGAGCTGGGCTGTGCGAGCCCCGGTGATGGTGTGGGCTGCCATAGGCTATAGTGAGTGGCCCGCAGCCAGCGTGAGCGGCTGGCAGCCAAGAGTGAGCTGCCAATAGCCGCAGTGAGCGACATCCAGAGGCCAGCGACCGATCTGCCTCATCCGGGAAGAGCGCAATGACGATACCAACAGTGAAGCAACATCCTCCGCAACTAAACTGAAGAACAAAAAGACAGCAACTTGTCTGTTCCCCTTCCCCGATTTCCCAACTTCCCCGATTTCCCAACGCTGTTCCCCTCCGCCAATTCCCCAATAAAATCTTTAAAAAAAAAAAAAAAAAAAAAAAAAATTATTAAAATACTTAGGAATCTGATAACATTTTCCTTCAATACTGCAGTGATCTTTAGCCAGAGAGGCTCAACAGGCACCAAGGAGTCAAAAGTTATTCAACGTTAAAGTCCATATCTGATAACACATCCCACACTAAACATAAAATGAGCCACCTAGGTGCCAGCGTAAGTCCCGTGTCCATCCATGACTTGCCCTCCAGGTTCACAGACTCCCAGGTCTAATGAACAGTATTCATGAACAAACCAATTATTGAAAAAGTGAAAAGTGGAAAACCCAGGTTCATTAGACAGGGTGCTGAGCACACAGGTATGTCACTGTCTGAGCCCTACAGAGACACTGTCCGTGTGCGTGTAACACATACCCCATATCACAGCCCGGCTCCAAGGCAGGGGTGCGTGTGCTGTCTGTGAAAGGGCGGGCACGTGCTCACACAGGACAAGGGTGTTCCCGAAGCCTGCGAGCGGGAGGGCAGGTGTGGCTCTGCCGCAGACCTACCTGTCTTCTTCCGCTTTTTCTTTTTTACTCTGAGAGGCTTCACGACAAGCTCCTGGTCGAAGTCTTCTGAGCTGATCACACTGAACCTCTGCGTGGCAGGCTGGCCGCCCTTGCCCGGCTCCGGGGCTGCCTGGGTCCCCGAGCCGCTGTCGGTGGAGTTGAGTGAGCTGCTCCTGCTCCGCGGCTCGCTGGCCACGGATGTGCCCCTGAGCCTGGTCTCGGAAGCCGTGGTCCCCGCCGGCTTCTCCACATGCTGCCCGTGGGCCTGCTCTGCACATCCGGGCGGCTCCAGACCATCTCGCACTGAGAAAGAAGACTCCGCACTTAGTGGTGCTTCCCCGAGAGAAAGCGATGTGCTCGCTCTTATTCATACTAACCTGCCCTAAACACCAGCCTGCTGAATTCAGAGAACTGGCGAAAGGAAAGACTCCCACAAAAGACCCAACAAACAGTTTCTGTCCTCCAGGAAGCTCATTACTGAGATCAGCAAGTCACCCCCGTGTCTTATAAATAGCTCGGGAGGAGGCAATGCCACTAAGGAGGGGGAGCAGGTCTCCCTGGCTCACAAACCAAAAGGGCTCGGCCTACGCTTTCAGTTACTTCAATACTACTCAGAGGCATTCGAAAACGGTGTGTGTACCGCATTAGTTCTCAGATTTTACAGAGGGGAAGATAAGTTTCCACCTGGAAGAACTTAAGCTCATTAAAGCAGTTGGCGTCCTGGGCAGGCAGAGTGAGCAGCAGGGGGCAGAATGTCATGTCCTGTGGTCCGTCCCCGTGACTATCAGCCCACTGGACTGGTTCCAGCCATAGTCCCCTCAACACTGGACTGTGAACCACGGTGACCCACTCAGCCATCCTTTTGTTATGGAGCATCTACTGTGTGCCGGATGCAGTCCTAGGGCCTCAGACACGGCCATCACCCAGACGGACAGACGGGCCCTGCTGCTCTCTGCTAGTGTCAGGGGCAGACTGCAGCCTCCGGAGCACACACCGGGGACTAGGAGGGCAGGACCTGCAGAGTGAAGCCCAGGGCGGGGGAGGGACTTGAAGATTCCACGAGCTACGGGACGATCTCGTGTAGAACTGCGCTGTCCAGGACATCAGCCGCTAGCCATGTAGCTATTTAAATGCAAATTAATTAAAATGGAAGAAAACTTAAAATTCAGCTCCTCAGGTGCACTCGCCACATTTCACGTGCTCGGCAGCCACGTGTGGACCGTGCTGATGCAGTGGGTCACTAGAAAGGCCTGGGCTTCGCCTTGGCGCTCCACGCCCTTTTCTGCAGGCTGCCCCTCACTGCGCTGCTAAGGGCCCCAGCCCAAAGCTCAAGTCAGAGCTCATTCCCTTTTTTATGAAATCTGATTTGGAATAACTTTCAACCCAACTTGCCCTCTGTGACGTAAGAGGTAATTCACTCCCCTTTCTCTCCATCTCTTAGAGATCATAATTTAGGACCAAGGAAGCTCTTCCTACATTTTCTTCTTTCCAAGTGCTCAATACCCAGCTAATGTGAGGCAATTCTTTCTATTTTCCCATTAGCACTGCAGAAAGGTAAATAGCTACGGTAAGGTCCATGCAGGCGGTTCCAGGCAGCCTGCGCCTGTCCTGTGCCCAAGGGCAGCACATGCGGCTGCCTGCAGCCTCGAGGTTTGCAGTCGGCTGCCCCTTCCTGTCCAGTTACTCAGATGTAACTGACACTGAACAGAGGAGAACAGTGAAGATGGCCTGTAGCTAAGACACCACGGAACCCCAGTGAGTCCACAGCTACGGCAAAGGGTCAACCTCCTGACTACCGGGGAGCAGGGAAATGCCGGCCGAGCAGAAATCTGAGTGGTGGTTTCGGGCTCATCCCCCACTACCCCAACCCTCCGTTTTTCTTTTTCTTTTTTTTTTTTTTTTTTGAGGGCAGTGTCACTTGCCCTCATATGTGGGACCGAACTGGGGCCGCTGGCTTCCCAAGCCAGCGCTTAACCACTGCACCACTCAGCCGGCCCAACCAACCCTCCGTTTTTTAACCTGTAAAATGAGGACACCTCTCATTACCAAATACGTCCTAAGGTATCGGATGCACCTGTGTTAGGGTCACAAAGGCGAGTCACAAGGTCCTTGCAACCAAAATATGTATTCTTCTGTGCGGATAAGAAAATGGTTCTGAAGTCAAAGGAGCGGCAGGAACAAGGCCCCCGGAACTCAGTGAAGACCGGGGAAGATGGACTTGACTTAGGCACTCAGGGCAAGTATCACGAATGCAGTAGCCCCTGCACTGGGTGGGGTGCAGGGCACGGGAGAGGCATGGGGCAGTACCCCAGCAGAAGCAGGCTGCGTTTGGGGGCACCCGCATATGGTGTCTGACGTGTCCAGGATACCGGGTGAGTGGGGGGAGCCGGCAGCAGCAGACTGGAGGAGCCCTGCACGCCACCCCATAAATGGTGGCAAGAGGGGCACGGCCAGCAGGGAGGGATAAGGCCCTGCCAACCCCAGGCAGGAAGGTGGCCTGGACGGGACCAGCAGTGGTTTCCCACAGGTTTGGTAGGAGAGTCAAACAGGGCCCCTGTGAAACTGCTCTGTGAACTTCAGAGGCCACATAAATGCGGGGGCTCTGGGCCAATAATGCTTATTAGCGCACTTAGAACGCAGTCAGCACATGTGAGTGAGGGTGGACAACAGCTGTCACCATCAGGAACATGGAAACTGACCAGCCCGAACATGTAAAGCACCGTGGGAACATGTAAAGCACCGTGGATGTGTGCACGGGAACACATATCAAGATTCTCTGCTTATTAGAATTTGGGCTTATATGAATTAAAAAAACAGCCAAAGGCACAGAAGACAATATTGTACTATAAGCAAGAGCTGTGTGAAGGGTAAAAGATGGGTCCCAGACGACAGGGCTGAAGGCTCTAAAATCTTATGCACACCTATGTCTTTTGGAGCATTAATCCCACATGCAGTCCAGACTAGCAGGGATCAGTCAGGTGGGCATGGAGCTGTCCCTCCTACTCACCCAACCTCCCACCTTCCAGACCCAGGGGAGAAACTTGACCAAATGGGGGATGCTGTCTGATGTAGGCCGTCAAGCAGGTAACCTCCAAGCACTGTACTGTGAACCATATTCTAAGAGTCATAGAAAACCCTCCAGATACCTCCTTGACCAGATAGCTACAATCATTTAACTAGCAAAATGGTAAGTTTTATAAATTACAAATGGCAGTTACATATACACAGTACATTTATAACCAATACAAACCTATTGATGCTAGTCCTTCAGGCCTGCTCGAAATTCTTATAATGTTCCTGTCTCCCTTTAAGAGAAATATTTCATTTTCTGTGCAGGAAACAGACACGATATCACCTGATCCTTCCAAACCAGCAATTGTGGCCTGTCCAAAAACAAACAAAACCAAAAAACAATCACAAAACCTGGCAACAGTTCAGAGCACACAAGCACATGTAGGAGCCCAGGTGAGTCACATGATACCTGCCATTTGTTATGACAACTTCAGGAAACGCCATAGAGTACTTCAATCCAAAGTCAGGTAATCTCTGACAGATATGTAACTTGGAGTCACACACCTTCCGGTAAATTTACGTGACTGAGCGGACTGTCTGTCCCCACCTCTTGGCCACTCCCTGGACCATGTCCTCACTTGCTCCCCACTCCCTGTGACATGGGGCTCCCCGTTCCAGGGGGCCGGCCTGCTGCCCTTGTCTGTGTTTCAGGTGCATACAAAGCCCGCCCTGCGCCTCCATGATGTCATGCCTCTGCTTGAATATTCTTCCTGTCCCTTGCTCCCTGGGACAGTTCCAACTCGATTCAGATGCCGCCTCCTTGGGAAGTGTTCTCACCTCCTTGGCAATGCCCAGGACTCCTCAGCGCTCACTGCACTTTACACAATCCTTATCTGGAACGCCACTCCTGGGCTGGAATATGTGCCCACAGGACTAGACACGCCCCCCCCACTGTGTGCAGTCCCGTGGGAGACACTAGGGTGCACTCGACTGCATTCTAAATGAGTGAATGAAGGGATGTCACATCAAAGCAGACAGCAGCCAAACACATGACTTCCTGAGCCTGCACTGACGTTTAAAGAGCTCTTGCTTTCAGCCAACAGTGCAAATAAGAGACCAGTTCACTGCAGAAGGGGAAACGGTCTGAGTGCATGGTTAATGCTCAAATAACCTGGACGACAGCCGGAAACATGCCAGTGGTCTGACGGCTGCCCATCACACTGGCATGTTCAGGCTCTGGTGGCTACCAGGCCGCTCAGGGACAGCCCTGTCTCCATCTCGCCACCTGTGGAATGAGGTTAGTTACACCCACGGAAGAAAGCATTGGGGAGAGCTCAGAAGAGAGGGGCTGACGTGCGGTTGCCATGTGTCTGCACCCCACTAAGTGACAAGTGTGTTCAAAGAGCGCCAGCAGAAAGAAGTGCAGTTCTCTGTAACTGGGGAACAGCAACAAAGATGTCCTTCAAAACGTTCCGTAAGGGCCGGCCGAGTGGCGCGGTGGTTAAGCGCTGGCTTGGGAAGCCAATGGCCCCGGTTCAGATCCCACATATGAGGGCAAGTGACACTGCCCTCTAAAAAGAAAAAAAAAAAAATTTAAAACGTTCCGTAAGAAAAGAAAGTCAGGGCTAAAAGGCACCTTGTGGCCCCGTCCCACCCCACTCCTCCCCTACCATGTCCCAGGGAAGGACGCCAGGGGGCTGCGGCTCAGAGGCCGAACTGGGCTCGACTCCTCTAGAAGAGGACAAAGGGTCCAGCCTGGTCCTGCCTCCGCTGTCAGCTCTCTCTCCACAGCACCAGCGTCACCAGGCACAGCTGAGGACAATTATGAAGGCTGCAGTGAGGTGCAGATGACCTCAGTTTCTGTAGTCAGACACCGAATAAGAAAACCCTTTAACTTGCACAGCAAAGCTCTGCTTGTGAAAGAAAAGGATGTCTGTCAGAGGCCTGCTGGCTTCGCGGAGGGGAGGGAGAGCCGACGGCGGAGGGTGGGAGTGGAGACTATCTACGAAAGAGCAAAGGCTGGGCCGGCCGAGTGGCGCGGTGGGTAAGAGCAGGCTTGGGACGTCAGCGGCCCCGGTCACATGTGAGGGTCAGTGACACTGCCCTCAAAAAAGAAAAAGAGCAAAAGCTCTGCTCTGAAGGAGAAACTGAAACGGCACAGTTGGTGTTAAGTTCTTCTATCTGACTAACGATAATAATCTGTTATACCTTATTTAAACAGAAATTGTTTCCTACCATGATTTAATGATGCTGGAAAATTACCCAAGATATATCGCTAAGTGAAGTGGGGAAAAAAAAAGGCAAAATAATGTGGCTCCGTTTGGGTAAAAGAACAGGGTGGAAAGAAAGCTGGAGAGAGACCCGTGTGCGGATCGGCGGCGTCCCGGGGAGGGCTCGGAAGTGACTCCTCTCGTCTCTGTCACGCTGAGTTTTCATTACATTCACTCATAGTCATTTGGTAGTCAGGAAAAACATGATCCAAAAAGACTATGAAGAACAAATTGAGTTTTGTGCTTAAATACAAAAAAGCCCACACAATCTCTTGGAAGAAGGCAGGACTATGAGTATCAAAATCAAATATTTTTTCAAATGTACAGAATTAACCAAAGTTTCATTTGATTTCCTTGACTGACCCAGAGGAAACAGCCGCATGTACTGTGTCTTCCAGCACTCAGAGAGCAGGTAAGCATTCCCTTGCCTTCGGAGGCCGAGATGTGGTGTCGCCACTTCACTTACCTGGTTGATGGTGTCGAGAAGGTAAATGCTATATTCATTCCAACTCAACACCCAGCCTTCCTGGAAGAAACATGAAACAAGCCCCAGGTGTTTCTCGGGTAAGCTGCCACTTCCCCCGTCGCAGGATTCCAGACGCGGGTACAGTTCGAAAGGCTTGACTCCTCCAGCAAAGACATCTTTTAGGATAAACGTGGCTTGAACAGTCCCACGGATGTCAGCCTTCCACAGCCGGAGCCCTGGCCGCGATGCGTACAAGGTTAGATCGCTTTGCTTACAAAGTCCTGGTATAAAACAAGCACCAAACTTCCCAGTGCTGAAATTACAAGAGAAAAAGAAAAAATGGACACAGACTGATTTAAAGAGATCGTGGCAATCCTGATATTAACCATAACAGGAATTTCTTGGTTAAGCCTAAACAAGATTGATTTTTTTTTTCCAAGCCCTTTTCTACGTTTCTGTTGTTCACTCACCCACACTGTCATCCCTGTGCCCACAGGACGCGGTCTGTCTTATAGCCCCCCAGCGTTGTGTGCGCCCTGATGAGCACACTTCCTGGTTTCAAGGTCACCATTTACTGTGTAATCGCCGTGGCTTGTGCTGTACCCGGCGCTTCATCTCCACTCTGTTGTTTAATCTTCACAACAACCCTGGGAGGCAAATCTTACAATTCCTGTTTTAGAGAAGAGGAAACTGAGGCAGGAGGTAACAAATGCAGGTGTGCCCACCCGCTCCCTGCTCTAAAATTCTGCTCCTTCTACTGTCTGGTTGCTGGGCTCACTCCAACACCCCCATGAACAAGCTTGGCCTTAGGGTCGAGGCAGCCCTTTCAGAATTTCTCTAAACCATTGGAGGGACCAGATTTTCCTTCTAGTCCCCAGGCTTGGTATTTTTTTCTATTTTAAAAATTATGAATGGAGGGGAGTCAGGGGAGTTACGATGGATATGTATGATATGAGGGGGAGTGGGGTGGTGAACTGGGGGAGGGGGGTTTTCACTTTGGGGGGTAAAGAGTATAACTATTGCATTGTGTTGTACACCTGAAACTAATAAATAAATAAATAAATAAATAAATTTTAGAAAAGTTTAAAAAAATTATGAAATATCTAACACAAAGAAAAGAATATATGATGCTTTTTGTATGCTTCTGAAATTTGATTTTAACTTCAATTAAATTTGAGACCCACCCCTGCTGGTAAAATTTTCAATGCTCGTTCATTTTCACTGCTGTACAGTATTCCACACTTTCCGACTCCCTTGTCGATGGGTATTTGAATTATTACTTTCTCATCCTGAACATTAGTGCTATGAGCATTTTGTACAACACCTCCCAGGACACAGGTGTAAGTATCTGTCAAGGAGGGCCGGCCGAGTGGCGCGGTGGTTAAGCGCTGGCTTGGGAAGCCAGTGGCCCCGGTTCGGGTCGCACATATGAAGGCCAGTGACACTGCCCTCAAAGGAAAAAAAAAAAAAAAAAAGAATCTGTCAAGGAGAGTTCAGAAGTGGAATTGTTGGGTTACTGAGTAAGAGCAAATTCAAGTTTGGAGACAGTTTCACCCTTTTTTAATGTGATTGTACCAACCCACACTTCCACCAGCAATCGAAGAATTCTCACTGTTCCACACTTTTGCTAAAACTCAGGCTTCCACCGGAATTCAAATTTTAAGAGTTTCAGTTCAACTGTAAGTCCTGCTGGTTCCAAAATATTTCTGATTTTGACTAGCAGAAAGGGTACTGGCTTTAGATCGACAGCTGGGCTTACTTACCACCCTGACATTTAATAGTTATGTGGTGTATAACCTCTTTGGACCTCAGTTTCCTAATCTGTAAACCTGGGATAATAATTCCCACCTCAAAGGTGAAGTGAGGATTAGGTGACATAACCTATGAAGGCACAAGAAGCACTGCTTGTGACATCGCAAGTCCTCACGAACGCTCGACTCCATGCACGAGGCTGCAGGTGCCCACGGCGGGGACCACCTCTAACTACCCATGTCACCATGGCGCGGTCACATGTGTGACCTCGCTGCACATGGCAGGCAGCACGCCCCACCTCCCGACAGGCTGGCTGTCCCCTGGGCCCAGCCCACACAGCCACACAGATAGTTGTCTAGGCGCTTCTCTTACTTCAGTACCTCACCAGGCCCCTCGGGGCCTCAGTAACTGCACCCCTCTGGAGAGGGGCCACGGAGGGTATCGAATATCGAATCCACTTTGAAACGAAGATTGTTAGACTAACCAAGAATGTTCCCGCACAACTCTATGCTCAGCACAGTGTTTCATTACTGCCTTTGAAGGGTTTGTTCAGGGAGGTTCTCTAAATGGAGAGACCGAAAGGGATTTGAGCAGGGCAGCCCATCACCTCTCCCTCCCGCTATCCCTGTCAAATCAATTTCTAGTGGGTGATCCAATTTGTAAATCTGTTTTCCTTCCATTTATAGGTCCTCTTAAAAACCTCTTGACACTTCCATTTTGATTGCTCACCTTATAGCTAAAGTATCCATTTCAACAAACATTTAGTGAGTTCCTGTGTCATGCGAGACACTGTTTGGTGCAGTGGGCAACACAAAGTAAGACGAGAAACTGGTCCTGTCCTATAACATACTGCGCCTGACGTGCGTGGACAATTATGACGGCACCTGGGAGGCGCTCCATCTGAGGCTCAAAGAGCTGCTCACAGAGGAGTACAGACAAGGGGACACATTCAGACCGGGGCACGAGAAGGCTGGACCTTGGGCCCTGCATGGCAATCGCCAGGTGGGAAAGGGGAATGGGCATTTGGGGAAAGGGGAATGCTGAGCAGGGTCCTGGCGGGGCTGGCTCTGAGGAAATGCTGAAAAGTGTGGCGAGTGGGGCGGGCGAAGGCAGGTAAGTTGGGGTAACTAGCTAGAGCCGGGTGCAAAGGTCCTCAGTCTCCGACTTGGCCACCACTCCCTCCAGTGTGACTCTGCAGCACTCACTGATGTCACCTTGAAGTGGACCCCAGGACCCCAAGTTTTAAGGTCTAAGCACTGTAGGATCCTAAAATCATAAATAAATTCACTGAATTCCTTAACTTTGGTGGAGATGATTTCCGATCACTGATGACTTTCAAAAAACTACTGCGATGCATTCCCTTTATTGGCCACATAAATCTGAAAGGAGTACTTTCTGGTTAACACATTCTAGCCGTAAAATAATGTTTTCTAATTTTACATATGATTTATGGTGCCACAGACCTGAAATGTTGAGCATGGACACAGGGCCCAAAACGGGAGAATGAAAGTTTGAGAGAGGTGTGGGAAATGAGCCAAGCTGTGACAAGAATCTCAGCAGCCCAATGCCCAAAGGTCATCAGACAGGCATGACAGTGACACTGTCCCAGAACTTGACGCCGGCTCTGTCTGGGGTACAAGTCACACTGTCTTATCCAGCAAGGACTACAGCACACAACGCTGCTGGCACAGGGCATCCCTGACAACTGGACTGCAGGAGACACGGCCACAGATATGGAGAGGGTCGTGACATACAGAATGCCACAGGAACACAGAGGAGAACAAAGGCATGACACATGTGCGGGGATGGCCGGGGTCTGCGATTTCTGGCAGTAACACACGTATTGTCTGTCCATCCTGAGGCGGCTCACAGGTCAGAAGGGACCACTTAATCTCCCACTGCCGTCTCCCTGCCGGCCAGCACCTGCCCTTGACCCACCTCCCCACAGCCACCGTGGTCCCTTCCTGAGTCCTTGGACACCCCGAGCCCAGGCCTGATTCCGGGCCGTGGCATTTGAAGCTGAGACCAGGTGCTCTTCTCACACTTTAGGCTTCAGCTCAAAGATCACTTCCATACAGAGGCGCTTCCAACCATTCCATCCAAGGGACGCCTCCTGCCCACCTCCCCCTGCTGCTCCCTCCACAGCACTTACTGCAGCCCTAGTGCGTCTCTTGCTTGCAAGCACAGACCTGTCCCGAGTGCGCGCTGCGTGCTGCTGCCCAGCAGGCATTCACCCCACACGTGCCGAACGAAGCCTGGCGTCCGGGGTGGACACGCCAGCACGCCACAGAGGACAGCCTTTAAGACGCGGAGCTTAGAGCTTTTCCATTTATTCAGTAGCCTCCCTCGCTTCTCTAGGCTCAATAAAACACTGCCCTTGGAGAAAGGGGAAGCACTCATTTGTGTCTGAATCCTGGAACGGTGCCTGGGGCACAGTCTGTCTTTCATCACTGCCCAGACCTGACACCAGGAGGGGCTCGCAGAAAGGTGCTCACGTTTCACACAGAGGTAAGAAGGCCAGGTGTGAAGACAGACTACTGGGTATGTGACCCGTGTGAAAGGTAACTACTTTGTAAAGCTCTCTTTACACTCCCACCTTCCTTCCAAAAAGACACACTGCAGTATGACCCTGACAGACAAGCAGAACAAAATGTCAGGCAGAAGCTGGGACACCGGCAGAGGGACGCCAGGGCCCTTCCTGAGAATACTAAGCCCAAGCTACGCATTCCACTGTTTTCCAGGGGCCAATAAGGAGATTTCTGCTACAAACAGGCCAAACGGCTGACGGAATTAAGGGGGTCCTCAGCAGAAGCGAGGGTTGGCATGGCAGTGTCTTTTCCTAGCTGAGGGCCACCACACAGAAGAGAATACACTTCCACTGTGCTGCTGTGAGGGACGGCACGCAGGATAATGGCAGCCGAGAGGACCAGAGGCTGACCTCGCCCGCCCTTCTCCCCACCAGCCTCAGCCGGCCCTCGACACCCGTGCCAGTCCCACGTTGCCAAGTCGGCTTGCTCTCAGCCTGCACTGCGCCGCCCGCCCCGCCCTCCCACCAGCACTGAGGCCCGTCTGCTGGGGGCGCCACCTGCTCCCGCCCATCCCCTTCCACTCCCCCACTCTATGCCGCCCCTCCCCACGGACCCTGCCCCCACCACACAAACCTCCACACGGAGTTCTATGAGCATGCGTCTGGCAGGGCAGTCCCCACGTGCTGCTGCCGCCTTCTCTCCCTCAGATGCAGGCAGATGAACTGGGCCTAATCCTCCTTGTCACTGTTTTTCTTTCAGACCTCAGGCCACAGGAACCCTTCTCCACTCCCAGGACACCCCCCCCAGCCCCCCCCCACCCCCCCCAGCCCCGCAAGGCTTCCCTCACTCCCCCTCCCGCCCCTTCCTGGGGCGGCTCAGAAGCCCAATCTGCTCCATGACAGGTCACACAATTGTTAACAACTTTCCTGCTGAGCTCATTATGTTTCCACGCTCACACCTGCCCTGCCTGCCGATGACCCCCCGAGTCTGACACAGGCTGCACAGCACCCAGAGGGCAGAGGCCCCCGGCGAACGCTGGCTGGTCAGGAATGAGTTCCGAAGCCCTGACCCCTCGCCAGCGCTGTGCGGGCCCTGGGCAGACTGCCTCGGAGGTTTCCCCCGACCCCGGCCCTCGTGGCAGAGCGCTGCACATGCACAGGGACGCATTCTTCCTCTGTCTGACACTGCGACAAGACACCCTGGGCAGGCTGCGGGGGCCCACCAGGAAGCCCAGGCTTAGAGCTGCTGTGGGCTTCCACGTGGCACCGGAAACCTGGGACGCCTGACAGCCCCGTCTGTAACGGCCAGGCTGGAACACCTGAGAAGCTCACCTTTTCCTTGGTTGTGTTCCGATTTGCTTCACGGACTTTTCCTCCGTGTAAAAAAGCAGGCTTCGCTGTACAGTGGACACGAGCAGCACCCTCTGGCTGTAATCCAGCTGCACGAT
This sequence comes from Aselliscus stoliczkanus, assembly GCA_033961575.1. NCBI lineage: Eukaryota > Metazoa > Chordata > Mammalia > Chiroptera > Hipposideridae > Aselliscus > Aselliscus stoliczkanus. The sequence goes on along the minus strand of CM066732.1, from coordinate 159,318,814 downwards.
TGAAGACGGCTCCTCCAACACCAAATGGGAGTTACAGACGCCCTGTTAGAGGGAGGCCCGTCAGACCCAGCCCGGGGTGGCGCCAAGTGCCCCTTCTGTCGTTTTTACTTAGGTCAATTTACACCTTAAAACGTAGGCTCTAATTCTGCTCAGGTTCAGTGTCAATCCACTGCACTAAAATTATGTGGAAAAGTCCTTATTGAATAGAGAAAATAGTCAATGTTAACACCTATCTCAGGCTACATCAACTTTGACAAGAAACACCTGAAAATTCTGTATGGTTTCTTTAAAAATATTATCAGCAGATAGTTCAAAGAAGAATTCATGGGGCCAGCCGCGTGGCGCAGTTAAGCGCTGGCTTGGGAAGTCAGCGGCCCCGGTTCGGGTCCCACATAAGAGGGCCAGTGACATTGCCCTCAAAAAAAAAAAAAAAAGAAGAATTCATAAAGATCTAAGCAGAAATATGTTGCACCATGTGTATTATTTATTATAATAGAACAGAATGGGCATTCTATAAAATTATTATGACAACAAGCAGCTAAGTTCATATTATACAGCCCCCCACAAAGAGTTCAAGCCATTTTAGGGACATTTTATCTTTGCCCACTGAAAGGGTCTGAGAAAACAGGACCTTAGGAAGAAATTAAAATGGTATTAAGTATATTAAGAAACAAAAGTAAAATTATAGAAGGCATTTTACTGCTAACACAAACATATTTCTTGGTGTCACAGATCTGCTTTTATAAGTCATTTTTCTCCTGACCCAGTTTCTTCAGTTGTTTAAGAAACACTGGTAGGATATCATAGACCTTTCATAGGGGGGAAAGAGGGAGCAGCAATCAGATCTATTAGTTAAATTAGCATACAGTAAAATTCGCCTTCTTAAGACATATAATTCCATGAATTTTGACAAGTACGTAAGTCGTGTAGCCACACCAAAATTAACATAGAGAAATTCCTATTACCCACTAAACTCTGAGGACTTTTGAGGAAGATTTTCCTCCGATCTTTGCAGTTACGCAAACGGTAACTTTTTGGTTTCCGATTAAGCTTGGAATGGAATGAAATTTATCATACTGAATTTGCAAAAACATGCATTTTCCCATGTCTTTTTTTTTTCAAATCTCACCAAGTACTTTGTCTTTTAAGAAACTATCAGAAACTCAGTAAAGCTGAGGACAAAACAATCGCAGTGCTCAGGACACTGCTGCCTGCAGGGCTCCAGCTCCAGTTCCGGAAATGGAGGTGCAGGAGCAGTGTTTTCGGCACTGTCCGCAGGCTGGGGGTGTGGCAGCAGGAAAGTACAGATGCAGGCGACCCTTAGTGACCCTAACAAACCATCCTCCTGCAGAGCAGTGGTTCTCCAAGTGTGGTCTGCAGTTGCTGAGGGTCCCTAAGACTCTTTTGCAGGAATCTGCAAGGTCAAAATCATTTTCTTTTTTTTTGTTTTTTTTGTTTTTTTTTTAGCTGAGCCATCCTGCCACCTGTTGGCAGCTCACCGGCAACTCAGCTCGGGCTGGCCTCGAACCGCTGTTGCTCAGAACTCAGCTTGCACTCTTGAGCGAGCTCTTAACCAACTGAGCCATTCGGTCGGCCCCAAAATCATTTCCTTTATGACACTAGGAGGCATCTGCCTTGTTCAGAGCTGACACTTGATGCTTGTACTGACTGTACAAGAGCCACGGTGGGCACAGCTCCTGGAGTCTGGGTGCCCTCATCAAGCAGGGCAGTGAGCTGCTGTCATGAGTTGTCATTATGCCCTGCCCCACCACAAGCTCGCAGTGAAAACGTGCATCTCACTAGAGAATGTCTGATGCAAGAAAACTATAACTTCTTTAAATCCTGACCCTTGGGTACATGTACTTCTGTGTTCTGTACGTGCACACACAGCCCTCCCGCATGTCCTGGGGGTTCTCTTGCCCCTCAAAGTCAGCACTTTGGGCCGTCAGAGCTTCCGGCTGAGCCAGCTCCTTCTTCAAAGGCGCCTTTTTTACTTGGAATACTATAATTATTTCTCAGAAAGAACAAAGTGAGCCTGTCACTTCAAGGATGAGTGATAGTATTTGTTGCTGACAATAAAGTTCAAGTTTTCAAGTGAAGATTGGAATTGGAAAATATGTATCCACCCTTGTGAACTTGACAGGTTCCCAGACTTTTCTGATCAGAATTAAGTTGATAGTGGCAAAGGTTTTATAGTATATAGTATAGTATATAATTTTATACTATATAATTATAGTATATAATTAAATGTTCAACATTTGGAACATCTGCCTCAGTGGATCAACATTTTCTAAGCAGCTAATGCACCACGTTACAAGATCACGCATGGGTCAAAGAATCAATCAGAGAGCAAGACAGGCCAGTAGATTTTACTGGGACAGAGCACGAAACATTCACCCATATGGTTTCAGATTCCACAGTGACCAACCTTTAAAGAAACTACCGTTAGTCAACTTGGGGATATGATTAAAGACGAATATCCACAATTCTCTGAAAAGGCTCCTAAAATACTCCTCCCATTTCAAACTGCATGTCTATGTGAGGCCAGTTTCTTTATGTTCTCCAACCAACACAGTGTATCTGCAGCAGTTTGAATGCGGAATCCAGCGGTCTTCTACTAAGCCAGAAATTAAAGAGATTTGCAAAAATGTAAAGTAATGCCACTTTTTTACTTGTTTTGAAAATAGTAATTTTCACAGAAATGTTACCTATATTAACATATAATAGGTTTATTATGATTTCAAAATAAAATTAATACATATTTTAAAATTTCTCAGTTTTAATTTCTACCATGGCACACTCAGTAGATATAACTCATACAAGCAGCAGGGCTCTGGGTCCTATTTTTAAGATGCAAAAAGGTCCTGAGATCAAAAAGTTGGAGAGGGCCGCCCAAGTGGCGCGTTGGTTAAAAGCTGGCTTGGAATGCCAGCAGCCCCGGTTCGGATCCCACATGTGAGGGCCAGTGACACTGCCCTCTACAGCTAAGATGGTGAACAACAGCTCCATCTGGAGCTCGGCTGTGTGAATCCCAGTGACAGTGTAGGCTGCAGTCCCTGCTGCAGTGGGCTGCCATGGGCTACAGTGAGTGGCCAGCAGCCGGAGTGAGCTGCCAAGAGCTGCAGTTAACGGCCATCCAGAGGCCGGCGACCAATCCTCACCCGGGAAGACAGCAATGATAATACCAACATGGGCCAGTGAAGCAACGTCCTCCACAACTAGACTGAAGGACAAAAGGACAGCAACTTGTCTGTTCCCCTCCCCCAATTCCCCAATAAAAATCTTAAAAAAAAAAAAAGTTGGAGAACTACTGCTAGAGAATATTTGTAAAAAGTCAGTCTTGGGCCGGCCGAGTGGCGCAGTGGTTAAGAGCTGGCTTGGGAAGCCAGCGGCCACGGTTCGGGTCCCACATATGAGGGCCAGTGACACTGCCCTCAAAAAAATAAAATAATAAAATAAAATAAATTAAAAATAACAAACACAAGGGTGGGGGCTAGGACGCCGCTGCCACCAAACCTGGCCTGCCACCTCTCCCATAGGTCATCTCACACAGGCAGAGCAGGGCTAGGGCCAAGCTCGCCACCCACAGGAAGCTCGGCTCCCTTCCAGTTATGATTATGAAATGCTTTCCACCATCTGCAAACCCTTCAAGGAATTGGGAATAACAGTGGCTTCTTTTCTAAGTATAGCAATAGACAACAGGAGAAAGAAAAAGCGAGTATTCCAATAGAAACAAAGGCCAACTCTTTGGCCCCAGAAGCGGAAGCTTATAAAACATTAGAAAAGGCCTTGAAAGAAAATGTCACAAGTAACAGTTGAGATTACAGAGGGAGGATGATCAGGAATACAAACTGACTAAAAATTCAGTTATGAGTATAATTTCTCCAAATATAAGACAGTCAACAATATTTTTTAATAATTTTACCTGGTCTAGATCCAGAGAAGAATAGACAATTCTCCCTTTGTCGTCGCCAGAGAACAATTTCATTCCATTGGGGCTCCAAGCCAGAGCTGTTATGCTGTTTTTGTGAACACCAGTGACATCAAATCTCCGAAGCTATGAACAAACGATAAAAACACACACATGAAGAAGCAAGGATAAACACTATGAGATGGAGCTATATGGAGAAGGAGGGATGCAACTCTCCTACTGAGGCAGGACCTGGGTTCTACCTGCCAATTTACCTTTAAAACCCATAGGGAACAGCCAGAGAAGAGGAGGCAAAATTTAAATTACTCTTCTGTGCTTTATGTCCTACCAGGAACAAAAATAGTACCGGATTATAAAGAACAGTGTTAAGCTTTTCTGAGCACCTATTTTCCAGGCGGATGAGGATTTCTCATTTTAAAACCCACAAGGCATTTGCCGAGAAGCTAACAAATGCTCGGATGATCGGAGCTTACCTGTTTATTCCGCCCGGGCAATGATGACACGAGCTGAAACACTGCCACCCTCCCAGACGCCGTGCCTGCAGCTACCAGGTCATCGAAACAGCTCAGCAGCTTCACCACCGTGATGGATTCTGTTTTCCCCTAAAGGAGGGAACATCAAACCCAAAACCTGTCATAAACATTACCAGTGGAATGCAGAACTTCACTGGCCTGTAGCCTACACATGCCCGACGGGAAGAGCACACAATTCAGAAAGGTAAGTAAATCTGCTAAGCCCACCTTTTTCTTTTCTAGGTTTCTAATCATTGAAATAACCAAGTTAAAAACTGCATTTCCGATGAAGGAAATGCTGATCCATCAAGTGTGACCATGCTGAGCTATTATCAAGAGAGTACGAAGGAGCCGCACGGAGAGGCACCCCCAAACAGGAGTCTGGAGAAAGGAGCTCCGCCAGGCCCAGGCTCTGCTCTCTTCTCGCAGACAGGACCCGTTGCTCAGACGCTGTGGGCCACGGTCTGCCTGCCACACAGCCTCACTGTGAGGACCAACGAGGTGACACACCTGGAAGTGCTTTATAAATGGTTCCTGCTGTGTTTCGGTCCTGAGGTCAGTAATCATATTAAATAACATTCAATCAAGCTTAACAGACTGGTTTACTAAAATGCACATGTACAAGCATTGACACAGATATTCAGGCTTCCAGCACTCATAAATGATCATTTTTTAGTTTGAAACCATTCGTTCAGAAAAATTACACAACAGTTTTGGCCTTGCTGAGACATATGGCAAGACCTCCAATAAGCAACTTTGATCCAAGCCATTGTGGTAATTCAGATGGTGGTCAATCTGTCAAATAGGTAAGCATACCCACCGTGTTCAGGGGACTCAGTCAGCTGCTATGGTAACAGAAACTAAAGTGGGTCGCAGTCCCTCCTCTTAAAGCTTAGCTGTGGCAATGAGACTTTCACTTGAAAAGCCACCCACGGCCAGTGGGGATGCTAATGACTAAGCTCACTTTCAAATTTATAGCTTTCAGGGGATTCTCATGGGCTATAAATATTCCTGATGCCAGATCATGATATTGGGGAAAGGGTTTGGGTCTTAAGGAAAAGAGGAGCCTTTGAAGATCCCTGATCTTGCTGGTGTGTCAGTCAGAGGTGATCTGGAGTGGGGTATAGGGAGGGGGCAGTGGGGCTGGGCAGGCAGACCGCCAGGAGCCTTGAGCGACAGCTCAGGCCGGAGGTGGTACGCCCCTAGTCAGAGGCATGAAAGCAGTAAAGCCTATGAAGATGGAAGACTCTACTAAGACCTGGTTGGAATGAAACAGCAGCAATGAAAACAGCACAGCAACTCCCTGTTTTCCCATCCCAGGCAACTTGTGAAGCACTTTACACGTGTCAGCTCCCTGAACCCTCACACAACCGTGAGGATAGGTGCCGTGGTCATCATTTTATAGAAGTAAGAGACGTACATGTCTAAGGTTCCAAGGCTAGAGAATCAGGAGTTCGGGTGCACCCCTAGTGTGGCTCCCCAGAGGCCCTGCTTGGCCTCCCTGCTCTGTGCAGACTCTGTGAGCGAGCCCACAGGCTGCCCCAATGAAAGGCGTGGCAGGCTCGTGCAGAGGAAGGATAATGAAGGACCCTGTCATCTGGAGCGTGGGGAACATGAGTGATGGTCCCATCAGAAGAATCCACAGTGCTGCTTTGAGGGAAGAAGTGACACAACATGTTCAGGTAGGAATAGTCTTGACATGGTAACAGGATGTTGAAAAGAGAGTATTTTCCCTGGGAATTTGTAATTATAAAGACCAACACCACCACATTGGGAATCAAAATCGTTCATTGGAGACCTTGCCATGTCAGCACAAATTTAAAACTGTTATGTAATTTTTCTGAGTGAATGTTTTCAAAATAAAACTCATCACTCAGATGGGCTGGAAGCCTGAATATCTGTGGTGCTTACTCCCATGCTTTTAAATAAACCAATGTACTAAGTTTGGGTTAATGCTATTCAATATGGTTACTAGTAAGTGTTAGTTTTTGGCATAAGAACCAAAACTTATCCCAAGACTCAGATTCTCACCACTTAACTATAAGTTGTATGAACAAAATACGCAGCTTCAACTTCCAACAGTACCATAATCTAGCTATTCCAAAAACATTTCTCTCCAAATACCCTGAAATGCTGTGTAAGATACAGAAAACATCCTTTTAAATGGATAGCTGATCTCTGGAAAGTAAAAAAAATCTACAGGAGCCCAAATGAAAAGAGTATTGCCAAACCAGAATTGAAGCCAGCCCCAAAGCCACAGGCTGCCCTGGGACTACCTAGCCATCACCTAGAGCCTCGGTGTTCCGAGCTGAGCAGGGATGAGGAGAACAAGGCTTCAGACCAGATGAGGTGGAACCTCATATCCTCTGTGAAACCTCATATCCTCTGCGGAACCGATATCCTCTGTGAAAGCCGGAACCCCCGGAGACCTAACCTTCAGTGGAAGTGTAAATAAACTAGGGGAAAATTGATTTGCTGGCAAATGGAGCTGACAAGGAACTGTGTCTTATTTCAGGCACTAATGGGAATGCACACAGGAAGAATCATTCCTAAGAACCTGTAATCACAAGCCGGCCCCTCAGCATCAGAGTCTGAGTTTCCTCTTCCTTTCTACTCAGCAGCAGCTCCACACCAGGCAACTTAGCGGAAGTGCTGCCATGTTAGCAGCACCCGAGGTGCAGGCAGAGTGAGCATAAACCCGCGTGTGAGGCTCCGTCTGCACCCAGGTCCCTCAGAACTCACTTGCACGGGCTACGATGAGCCACACAGCTCGTCACTGGAAATCACCGTGGGGAAATAGGTCCCATGAGGAAGAATCAGCTGAAAAGGGCAACAGAATTGGAAGACCCCTCACTCCCACCCAAGTATTTCATTTAGATGGAAGAGACCCAGGACATAAAAGAAATATGCTTACAAATTTAAAGGAAATAAAAAAGGAAACGGGAATATAAGAGCAAGCTACTATCACAACTCTTTCTTCATTAGGAAGACATGATCATCTATGCAGAAAACCTAAAGAAATCTACAAAAAAGGACATAAATGAAATACACAAAGATCCACTGTATTTCTATATACTAGCAACAAAAAAATCTGAAAGTGAAATATAATGGTGTGTAGTTCTTCTATCACCTGTGAAGTGATATCTTATTACTCGAGTAGACTGAAAAACTCAGCTTTCCACCTGTGATCCTTTAATCTCACACAGAACACTTTATTCCTGATACTTATGGTCACCAAATACGTGGGGACTTTTCTCCATGACACCTTGCAAGTCTCTGACACCCACTGGGTGGCCTAGAATTTAACTCCATTCTGAAACCATCTCCCTGGAGAGAGCATCAGCTCCCACAGGTGAAGGCCTCAGCCCCACAAGACTGCTCCTTACTGCTTCGGAGGCCAGTTGCAAGCCTAGGTGCTTCTGACTGATGTATAGATGGGAGGTTCCAATGATTCCTTTCTTGGGTACGATTAATTTGCTAGAGTGGCTCACAGACCTCAGGGACACTTACCTCCAAGCTTCTAATCACGGCCTCTCTGGTGACCAGCCTGCATCTAGGAGTCCACCCAGACTCACCTCAGCAGAACCAGCGAGGCTCCCAGTGCTCTTCTCACTTAGGAAGTTGGAAGGGGTTCAGGAGCCCTGTGTCAGGAACCAGCAGCAGAGACATAGATGTTTCCTATTATTTCACAACTGAGGTAAGTTACAGGACACGTGTTGTAAACTTCAGAGAAACTGCTATAAAAATAAAACAGGTAGCGCATAATAGGCCATAGTGCACAGAAATACAAAAAATAATTAATCCAAAAGGCAGTAGGAAAAGAACAAGGTATCAGCAATAAGTGGGGTAAGTAGAAAACAATAACCAAGATGGTAGACTCAACTGGGGGCAATTTTGCCTCCCCCCACCCATGGGACGTTTGGCAATGTCTGGAGGTTGCTACGACTTGGGAGGTACTAGTGTCATCTAGAAGGTGGAAGCGAGAGATGCTGCTAAACATCCTACCGTACACGGGACGGGGCTCCCACCAAAATATCAACAGTGTCAAGACTGAGAAACTTTGACTTAAATCCAACCATGTCAATAATTACATTAAATGTAAATGGTTTAAATGTTTTTATTAGAAGGTAGAGATCATCATACTGGATAAAAGGTGGACCCAACTTCAGGCTACCTACTTTAGATAGAAAGAAATGCACTTTAGATATAAACGCACAGATAAGTGAAAAGTATGAAGGGAGAAGATATACCGTACAAACTCTAATTATAAGAAAGCAGAAGTGGCCATATTAATACTAAAGGAATACTACCAAAGGTAAAGAGGCACTTTATCGTGATGAAAGGAACGATTCAACAAGAAGACGTAACAATCCTAAGTCTACAGGTATCTAACGACAGCACTTTAAGTTGCTGAAGCAACACAACAGTGTGCATGTATTTAATGCCACTGAACTGTACACTTAAAAATGGTTCTAGTGGTAAAGTTAGTTATGTATATTTTACCACACACACACAAATAAAGTACCCAAAGCAAAACCTGACGGAACTGAAATGAGAAAAATGCAGTTTTGTTGGGAGATGTTAACACTCCTCCCACAGTAACTGACAGAACAAGCAGGCAGAAAAGTCAGGTGAGGCTATGGAAGCCTTGAAAGACTGGCCTCCAGCACTGCATTAGCAAGTGTCCACTGGAAAGCAGGCCCTGAGGACAGAATTAGATGTGCAGGGCACTCTCTGGGGACACCCTGTGGGGGGAGGGGAAGCAGGTAGAGGAGGCAGGAAGAACTGTCATCTGCAAGCTGGGAGGGAGAGGCCGGAGGGCAGAGAGCAGGAGGGGTGGGCTCAGGCTGCAGTGCTGTCTATAAAAGTTAAACGTGTGCACTATGGTTTATTAGGCTCCACCTGTTTTATTTTTTATTTTTGTTTTTTTAGAGGGCAGTGTCACTGGTCCTCATATGTGGGATCCGAACCGGGGTCGCTGGCATCCCAAGCCAGCGCTTAACCACCGCGCCACTCGGCCAGCCCTGCCTGTTCTATTTTTATAGCAGTTTCTCTGGAGTTTACAACATGTGCCCTGTAACTTACCTCAGTTGTGAAATAATAGGAAACATCTATGTCTCTGCTGCTGGTTCCTGACACAGGGCTCCTGGACCCCTTCCAACTTCCTAAGTGAGAAGAGCACTGGGAGCCTCGCTGGTTCTGCTGAGGTGAGTCTGGGTGGGCTCCTGGATGCGGGCTGGTCACCAGAGAGGCCGTGATTAGAAGCTTGGAGGTAAGTGTCCCTGAGGTCTGTGACCCACTCCAGCAACGGGGACACCCCAAGCCAAAGTCACCTGTCACAGGAGTCACCTGTTTCACAGCAATGACTTGCCTAGGGTCCCAGTCGCACTCAGGAACTGGCTGGGAGCAGCCAGCAGGAGGCGTGACCTCGGAGCATGCACGTTGGTGGCTCCGGTGCTCATCAATTACCGTACCCACAACAGGCGTCACGGAGATTACGGCATTACCAAGCGACATACAGAATAAAAAGACATGGACAAAAATTCTATTTTATTTAAGAGTTCAAACATCTGAGCGCGATTTTTTTTAATGGCTGAATTAGGATACACAAAACCTTTTAGGATACCCAAATACTCAAGGACAGATCCACTACTAGCATCTTTTCAGCAATATTTCTATTTCATAAAACCAATCCTTCATTTAACACATTACTTAAAACTGGGGTTTTTACTGCACTAACTTCATTAAAGCACCAATCATATGCGTCTACATAGAGATGGAACTTTTTTTTTAAAGATTTTATAGGGGAACTGGGGGAGGGGAACAGTGCTGAGGAATTGGGGGAAGTGGAACTGACAAGTTGCTGTCTTTTTGTTCTTCAGTCTAGTTGAGGAGGATGTTGCTTCACTGGCCCATGTTGATATGATCATTGCACTCTTCCCGGATGAGGCAGATCCGTCATCGACCTCTAGATGGTCGCTCACCATGGCTATTGGCAGCTCACACTGGCTGCCAGTCGCTTACGCAGGCTGCCGGCCACTCACTGTAGCCTATGGCAGCCCACTGCAGCAGGGACCGCAGCCCACACCATCACCGGGGCTCGCACAGCCCAGCTCCAGGTGGAGCTGTTGTTAGCTGTAGAGGGCAGTGTCACTGGCCCTCATGTGGGATCCAAACCGGGCCGCTGGCGTCCCAAGCCAGTTCTTAACCAATGCACCACTGGGCCGGCCCAAGACGGATCTTGATAACATCAAATGACCTGTTTGAAAGACTTGTGAGTTTTAATGAGATGGGCACTGACGTAGGTTAAGCAGTGAAGTGCTTCCTGACGGCTCTGCTGTGCTTAGTGTGGGGGACACTCACAGCCTCCGAGAGGAGCGAGGCCCATGAACAAACACAGGAGCGTGACACACATGAGCAGGGGGGTCACGGGAAGGACGAAATCTGTTCTCACAGAGGCGACAAGCAAGGCTGTGGCCTCCAGGATGCCAGTGGGCTGAACACCAGGAGCCTTCTGGCAAGTACTGCCCTGGTTTTCATTTTTTTTGAGGGCAGTGTCATTGGCCCTCATATGTGGGACCTGAACCGGGGCCGCTGGAGTCCCAAGCCAGCGCTTAACCAATGTGCCACTCGGCTGGCCCTGGTTTTCATTTTTAAATAATGAAATATGATCACGTATACAAGATGATATGCAGCCTACGTGTATACGATAGTTTTTTTGTTTGTTTGTTTGTTTTTTGAGGGCAGTGTCACTGGCCCTCATATGTGGGACCCGAACCGGGGCCGCTGGCTTCCCAATCCAGCACTTAACCAATGCGCCACTCGGTCGGCCCATGATAGCTTTAAAAGCTATCATAAAATGTGCACACAAGTCCCCATCTATGTGTAGCTGGGGACAGGGAATGTCGAGAGCAGCTTGTAGCCCTCTGGGCCCCTCCCTGTCTTGTACCCCAGCCACCAAAATCACTATAGTGGGACTAATGGTCCCCTGGCTCCCGGTACAGCTTTGCCACATGTGCATGTGTGCTTACACATGGAAGTGTGAGGGTGCCTCACACACAGACCCATACTGGTGAGCCAGCCCTTGACTGCAGGGTAGGCCCCAGCCTTCCTGCCCCAGATACTCAACCTTCTCAGTGTCCTGTGTTGATCAGCCCAGGGACGTTGTCTGATGATCATTACTGCACGAGAAGTGGAAGTTAAGCTAAAAAGCCAACTTACTATTTTACAATGAATTAGCAGTTGCCCAACTAGAATACTCTTAGGTATGAACTGCACCTTCTTCCTCCAATGGTTGATGTACATGGGCAGCAAGTTTTAGTCCAAAAGCTGCTTGGCAAGCATGGAGCAATTTCTGAGCAAACCAGCGGAAGCCAGTGCACCAGGGCCCATGCACCAAGGGGCTCACGGCTCGCAAAGGGACCCCCACAGGGAATTCAACCCCTCACACAGCAGAACATTGACTCTCTTCCTTCTGTCACACTTTCTTTTGATAAGGAGACAGTTCAGTCTTATTCCGGCCTGGGAGCCACTCCTTCATCTCTTTCAGGAGACTCTGTCCATCTCAAGTCTCATCCATTGTGTGTTTAGCTTCTAGTTCCCTCATTTCCAGCTTCCTAGGGGGCACGTCTTGTTGCCTCATTGTGGCAACTTAACTTCCTCAAACAGAAATCCAATAATCAAGGGACTCAAGGGAAAAGTCGGATTGGAAAGAAGCCGGGAATGGTTCCAGGCACACGCTCCCCCTTCAGGGCTTCTTCGGCTCCCTGGCAGGCCGCTTCCCCTTTGTGCGGGAGACCAGCGCTTGGGACGGAGGAGTGCTCTCTATGAGCAGGGCCCTGGGAACTGTGAGGTCCCACAAGGCTTTCTCTATGGGCCTCTTTCGAGGTGGCAAGGTCAGCTTTCAGTAGAAACTGCCAGCATATCAAATAACCAATAGATCTGAGTATTTTGAAATATTTAAGAAGACTCAAATAAGATTTGAATTCATTAAATTCATAAGAATTGTTTCACTATTTTCCTTCTTTTACTAACAAATAACCACAATTTAAAGCTTGAATACCTGTACAACTTTTTAATGATCTAAAAGTTAAAAAAAGGCATCTGCTTTTCTAGAATAATTTTCTTACCTCCATAAGGCAAACTGGAGTAGGGACTGTCACTGGATCTGAAGGAAGTCCCTGGGGCCAGGGACTCTATCAGTAGTGACCGAGATACAGGAAGATTACCGATAAGGGAAAATAATTAGACTGCCAGCAGAAGTCTCTGCAGCAATCAAGACACAACAGAGTAATACCTTTAAAGTGCTGAGATAAAATAACCACATGAAGTGAGGTAGGGATGGAGTTTCATTTTTCCCCCAGCTGTCCCACATCACGTACCGGAAAACCTCTGTGGTATCACCCTTGCAATAACTCAAGTGTTCACATACATTGGATGTTCTGACTTCTCTATCCTCTTCCAGTGATCTGTTTATCTATTCTTGTACTGATGCCACGTTGCCTTGGTTACTGAAGCTTTACAAGTCTTATTACCCAGTAGAGCAGCTCCACCCGGCTTGTTCTTTTCCCACTAGTATCTTCGCTCTTCTTGACTCATTACAATTTCATACATATTTTTACTCATCCTGTCAATTGCCATTTAAAAAATTATTGGGGGCCAGCCAAGTGGCGCGGTGGTTAAGAGCTGGCTTGGGACGCCAGCGGTGCCGGTTCAGGTCCCACATATGATGGCCAGTGACACTGCCCTCAAAATAAAAAAATTAAATAAAAATAAAAAAATAAAAATTATTGGAATTAAATTGAACTTAGGTCCATTTGGAAGCATGGATATCTAATAAAATACAATTTTTACTGTGAGTCACTGTAAAAAAAAATTGAAAGCTGAATTCCCAGCAACTAATGAACTGAAGCAATCCATGCTAAGAAGGACAGCAGTGCAGCCCGGCACTGCCATGCTGCTGACCTACCAGGTGCCGCACAGATCCCGGGACCCTCATCAATGCATCGAAAGGTCACTTCAATAGGGAAGACAGGGCAGGCATTAGGCGAATGCATCTTTGGTTGAGGTGGCGAGACAAAGACTCCCATTTTTGCATCACTTTAAAAAATATACTAGGTGTAAGTCAGGTAAACATTCATAACAATCTAAGGCAGGAGTTTCCTACCTGGAAAACATCGCAGACACGTTCCCACGCCCAGGCCTCTCCTTCCTGCCACCTGGAAGGCGCTGCCCCAGACATCAGCCTGGCGAGCTGTCCATTCTCTTCACGTCTTTGCTCAGCTGCCACCTCTCCATCAGTCCTTCCCTGTACTTCTTATTTAAAATGGCGTCACCCTGTTGGCACTCGTCACCCCCTGCTCTGGTTTACTGTCCCCTCAGTTCATCTCCCACTCGTTGGTCTATGTCCACGTTCCTTTCCTTTTTTTTAAAGATTTTTTTATTGAGGAAGGGTAACAGCGTTGGGGAATCAGGAAAGGGGAACAGACAAGTTGCTGTCCTTTTGTTCTTCAGTCTAGTTGCAGAGGATGTTGCTTCACTGGCCCATGTTGGTATCGTCATTGCACTCTTCCCAGATGAGGCAGATTGGTCGCCGGCCTCTGGATGGGTTGCTCACCGCGGCTCTTGGCAGCGCATACTGGCTGCCGGCCACTCACTGTAGCCTATGGCAGCCCTCTGCAGCAGGGGCTGCAGCCTACACTGTCGCCGGGGCTCGCACAGCCCAGCTTCAGGTGGAGCTGTTGTTCACCATCTTAGCTGTAGAGGGCAGTGTCACTGGCCCTCATATGTGGGATCTGAACTGGCGCCGCTGGCGTCCCAAGCCAGCACTTAACTAAAGCGTCACTCGGCCGGCCCTCCATGTTTCTTACTTTTCTGGCTCTCGCCATTAGACTCTAAGCTCCATGAGGGCTGGGACTTTGCCTGCTGTTTCTCTCTAACGGTCTCCAGGACTTAAAACGGGCCTTGCACACAGCAAGCACTCGACAAACACTTGCTGGATGAATGCGCTGGGAGAGCAAGTGTAGAAAAGTGGCAGAAACGGGAACTAGCATTGCTGTGCGTAGTGCAGACCCAGTTCTGAAGGCAAGGCTATTGAAGTTCAAAAATTTGCTGAATGCTAAGAAGAGAGAGAGCTTACATTTAATTTCAAAACAGAAAATTAGAAACAGGTCAAGTTATCTTCCTGATCCACTCTTATATATGCCACAGCCATGCAGTTAACAAGTTTATAACACTTCTGTACTTATGATTAGCTCCTCACAATATTTTTTGTGCTTTTGGCACTAGCTATGAAGAATTTCTTGTGTCTCCATCTGCCCTCTCCTACTAACTTGTGTAGAAAAAAAAGGTTTCCAAAAGCACTATTCTTGAAAACACATGACAGGCTATATTTATCACATAAAAGGACTGCTTTCTTCTTTAGGGACATACTTCATTTGAAAATATGATCTTTCATCCATGCCACACATGGTTTTATTAGAGGGTAAACTAACTTTTATTTTATTTACCTTCCCACAAAATCTTAGATTCTCCCTAAATTAAACTAGTTGATGCATCTCTCGATTTTCCCTTGGAAATTCCCAAACCCTGAATCTGGTTTCTACTGTCCTCCACATCAAGGCTTCTGTGGATGCCCTGCTTTCTCCCACAGGAAGTGAGCACAACAGTCAGGCAACCAGTTGTGTGGCCCAGAGCAGGAATCTCACAGTCCTTTATCTGTAAAGCCTAGGGATTGTACCAAATGATGCTAAGACCCTGCCAGCTCTGAAGGCGAGAATGACAATAATAATGGCATAAATATTTAAGTCACCTCTAGGATCAGAAGCTAATGACTGACAGCCAAAGCTCAAAGCAATTCTTTGTGGTGTTGTGTTCAGACAAGTAATATATGAATATGTTATTACCAAAAAATTCTAGTAATTCCACAGTATTAAGGCAAAACAAAAGAACCCTTCCTTTTGGGCCAGCCGAGGGGCACATTGGTTAAGAGTTGGCTTGGGAGCACGAGCTCTGAGCAGCAGGGACGCTGGTTCGGTTCCCACATGGGCCAGTAACGCTGTGTCCTCTACAGCTAAGATGGTGAACAACAGCTCGACCTGGAGTTGGGCTACCATGAGTCGCCGGCGAAGGCGTAGGCTGCAGTGGGCTGCTGTGAGCTACCATGAGCGGCCAGCAGCCAGCATGAGCTGCCGTGAACGGATGTCCAATGGCCAGTGAGCGACTACCTCAGCCAGGAAGAGCGCAACGATCACAATACCGACATGTGAAGAGACGTCCTCCAGAACTAGTCTGAGGAACAAAAAGACAGCAACTTGTCTGGTCCTCTCCCCCGATTCCCCAACCCCAATAAAATCTTTAAAAAAATATCCTTCCCCTTCACACCCTCCATCACCATGCCCCATTCTCAACCCCCACCTAGAGTTAGGTAATCATGATGAACTGTTTGGCGGGGGGTCCCCCAGATCTCTTTCTTTGTGTTTTACACAGATATTTAGCTTTGTTTTCAAACTCTAACATTCTAACTCCAAATTCTCTGTTCTTTCCAAAGCAGAATTTTTACTTTCTACTTTCTTTGTGATTTTTCACAATTATAAGTTTGTAATCTATACTCGATCAGTACTCAAAAAATGCTTTTGATATTCAGGACTGCCAAGTGTGGATTTGGGCCCCGGTATACATCTTTTTATGGTCCTTGAGGGAAAACTAGCTAAAAACATACACATGGGATTTTTTTTCCTGGAGTCCCCTCCTAGTCTGCTAGGCCCAGTCATTTGTACTAGGTTCCCCCACACGCTGGTCATCCCTACAGAGTCTATCCTAGCATTTCACATTCCTTCAAAGCCCGTAGGGTTCATCATACGATAAGCAGAAAACATTCTCGGTAAACTATAAAACTGGCAGTTACAATGTGTATAATGTGTAGTTTCACTCTGGAGAGCACTAAACTCTTGTTTCCTTAAGATTTTTTGAGTTTGATGGCAGAAATTTTAAAAACAGTTTTAAATTTTTTTAAAAGGACAATAAAATGGCGATCAATGAGACACATGTTTTATAGGAGAAAACTAGTTGTAATTGTAACCCGAGTAACAGGTCCAAATTCTACTAGTGCACACGTCACCCAGAAGGTTCCAGCCCTCAGCCTCATGGGGGGCCTGGCCCGCCGTTCTGGCCTTATCCCATACTGCTCCATGTCCTGCTCTGCATTTCAGGTCCATCCAAACACACTTACTGGAACAACAACAACCAAACCCTTAAAACACTAAGTCTTAACGCTGAAGGTTACTCAGTAGTGAATTAAACCCAAGGGGCTAGCAAAACTACTCCACAGTGTTAGAAGTCAGAAGACAGGGGCCTTGGGGATGGTACTGATTGGGGGTGACACCAGGGTTTCTCCTGGACTGCTGGAAACATTGTGTCTTGATCTGTGTGATGACAAGGGTGTATACACACATAAATTCATCAAGTGGTACGCTAGAGATTTTGTACACTTTATGTAAATTATACTGCAGTTAAAAAGTGAAAAAACGGGGCTGGCCCAGTGGCGCAGTGGTTAAGCGATGGCTTGGGAAGCCAGCGGCCCTGGTTCGGGTCCCACATATGAGAGCCAGTGACACTGCCCTCAAAAAACAAAACAAACAAAACGTGAAAAAACGAAAAAAGGTAAATCACAAGAACCTGGAAAGCCTGCTCTAATTTAAATTTTTGAGGTGTGTTTTATGACCCAGAATACTGTTTATCCTGGTGAATGTTCCATGTTCATTTGTAAAGAATGCGTCCTCAGCTGTTGTTGGGTGGGACGTTCTAAAAATGTCAATGAAATCACGCTCGTTGATAGTGTTCCTCAGTTCTATATCCTAGTTGGTTTTCTGTCACTACTTCTATTCCTGAGGGGTGTCGAAGTCTCCAGCTGTAACTGTGGATTTCTCCATTTTTTTTTTTCAGTTATGTCTGCTTCTGCTTTGTGTACTGAAGCTCTTGTCAGGTGCACTCACAGTTAGGACCACTGTGTCTTCTTCATGAACAGACCCTTTCTTCATTATGCAAAGTCTCTCTTTATCCCTGGTGATTTCTTTGCTCAGATTATTTTGATATTATTATAGCCACCTCAAGTTTATTTGGATTAGTGTTACATGGTGTGTCTTTTTCCATCCTTTTACTTTTTACCTTCCTATATCATTCATATTAAACTGCATTTCTTTTTTTTGAGGACAGTGTTACTTGCCCTCATATGTGGGACCCAAACTGGGGCCGCTGGCTTCCTAAGCCAGCGCTTAACCACTGCGCCACTCGGCTGGCCCCTAAACTGCATTTCTTAAAGACAACGTGTAACTGGTTCATGATTTTTGCCTCCATTCCATTTAGTGGATATGTGTGAAATAATTTCTATGTAATATAATTATTGACACATTTTGATTTAGGTTTATCATGTATGTGTTTTATCTTTGTTCCATTTTCCCTTTTTCTGTTTCCCCTTTCTTGCTTTCCTGTGAATTGTTTGAACATTTTTTAAAAATTCCATTTGATATGTTTATAGTGATTTTTACTATCCCATGTTATATAGGTTTTTGGGGGTTTTTCAGTGGATGCTCCAGGGATTAACACACACACACACACACACACACACACACACACACACACACACACACTTCAAAATTTATTTAGACTCAGTATTTTACCTCTTGAAGTAGAACGTAGAAATCTTACCACCATACCTGTTCTTACTCTCCCCTTTTATATTACAGTTGTCTTATATGTTACTACATCTATATACATTAAAAACTCCATCAGACAATTTAAAAAATTTTTGCTACCTGTCAAATATATTTTAAAGAACGCAAGAGAGAAATAGTCTATTGTATTTATCCAGATATTTACTATTCTTCCTTTATTACTGATGTTCCAAGTTTCTTTTCTGGTATCACTTCCTTTTTGTCTGAAGAACTTCCTGAAGCAATGATTTTAGAGCAGGTCTGCTGGAAACGAATCCCTTAGTTTTCCTTCATCTGAGAATGTTTTTTATTTCACTTTCTTTCCTAATAGATATTTTCACTGGTTAAAGAATTCTTAGTTGACAGTTTTTTTATTTCAGTACTTTCAAAATGTTGTGGGCCAGCCAAGTGGCATGGTGGTAAAGAGCTGGCTTGGGATGCCAGTGGCCCTGGTTTGGATCCCACATATGAGGGCCAGTGACACTGCCCTCTTAAAAAAAAAAAAGAAAAATGTTGTACCATTGTCTTCCAGCCTCCATGGTTTCTGATGAGAAATCTGCAGTCATTCAAATCATTGTTTCTCACAAGTAATGTGTCATTTTTCTCTCACTACTTTTAAGATTTTTCTTTGTCTTTAGTTTATTAGCAGTTTGATTATGCTGTGTCTGAGCATGGGTGTCTTTGGTTTATCCTGTTAGGGGCTCACTGTTGGATTCAAAATCTTCTGTGTTAAGTGTTTGAAGTATTTGAGAGATTTCAGATATATTAATTCATAACTACAGTTTTAAAGATCAACTAGGTAATGGTCTTAAATGTTTGAGGAATTTGATCCAGCAAATCCATAAGCTATTAATCGAAGAGAAGAAATAGCAGCAGTTTTAATTTTTTTACAAAAATATTAACATAAACTCTAGAACCAATCTGCTCAAGTTCAGACAATGGTGTCACCATTGGCTAACGTTGGTCAAGTTCCAAGGTTAACCTTGCCTGACCTTGTGCAAGTCCTTTAACCTCTCTAGGCTTCAGTTGTCTACCTGGTAAAACAGGGATGAAAATAATAATATCTACCTCATAGTTTCTGTAAGGATAATATGAGTTAATATATGTAAAGGTTAGAGTAATGCCTGACATATATAGTAAGTATTATAATGCAAGCTAACCATTTTTGTTATTTTAAATTGAGTATAGAGGCTTAAGAGAAACTAAGTTTAAATGAAGACTTTAATTAAAGTTGAACGTTGACTAAAATACAGATATTTGCAAATTTTTCTCTTAAACACAAAAGCCTTGTTTTAGTCTGTAAAAGCCCACTAAGCACAGAGTACAGCCCCATGAGGCCAGGGGTAGAAGCCACGATTCATTCACCTTTGAGTCACTCTAGAAAAAAGCCATGTAATAAATAAACTGCAGATACCAACTAAATGGGTGAATTCAATGATGGCCCATCACTACTCGGTGCCCCCTGCCAACATCTACAATACACAGACATGCCCAAGTCAACCAGTGCAGAACAGAGGTCAGGCAGGATGTCCTTGGCAGTGTCCTCTGGAAGTGATCTTATTTAATGTACATGTTCTCGCAGCCAGCCAGTACTGATAACTAGTCCTTTCTTCATAATAAGTTCAACAGAATAACTAGAGATTACTCAAGTAAGTCTGTCAAGGTACTCCGAGAAACAAAACACTTAGAAAATACATCTACAGTAAGTCCCCGACTTACGAACAAGTTCCGTTCCGGGAGAACGTTCCTAAGTCGGATTCGTTCGTAAGTCCGACAAAGTGCGTCTTACAGACCTTTGACGCTTCCTAGCAGCCCCCGCCACATCCCACTGCTCTTCCTCTGGCTTCCGGACATCCTGGGCTCTGACTGAGCCCTGGACTCCTGTCCACTATCGCACTGCACAGTGAGCACACAGCAGCACCACTGGGACAAAGTCCGGCCGACACAGGAGCCACTGCAGCGATTCGTTCGCATCTACGAATGTTCGTAATGTGAGGTCCCTTTGTATCTGTGAAAGTTCACAACTTGAATGTTCGTAAGTCAGGGACTTACTTACTGTACTTCCAAAGTTTTCTACTTAGTAGACAACACTAAAATGTCCTGTTTTAAAGTAGGGCTACATTTTTGGAGGCAGGAAAAACAAGTGAAAACACCAGTGTTTTTAGCTATATTCCACCTCAATTACATACTCCTTTGGACTACTGTATGGGTGAGAGGCTAAGGCCAGGTTCCAGCAAATCAGAAGTAAGTTACCGCATGCCGGAACTCACGCACATGTTAAACATTAGCCATGGCTCGTGCATGCACTGCAGTATAGAGGAAAGTGAGACTCACCTCAAAGCTGTACTTTTTCATCTGGTTGAAGTGCCGGCAGTACAGATAGATCATACCGATGCTGCTGCCCACGGCAATGTAGTCCCCACTGGTGTCCAGGGCCGTGAGGTAGACCAGCACGGAGCGGAAGCCCTTCTGGATCTTTGTGGGGATGGCATTGAGGAGATAGTACAGAGGGCAGAACTCTCTGAACGTAACAGGCTCTGACATGGATGCCATGGTCAAGGTCTCCACAGAGGACTCACAGGCGGGAAACGGAATGTTTATCTGGGAAACCTGAGGGCTAAAGAACAGGTGTTGTAATCCTTCCAGTGTCTAGTCATGCTGCAGAGAAGTCATGTTTAACAAGGAACTTTCAGACGGGTAAATATTATAGCTGGAGTTGAATTACACAGAGAAAGTGAACTGGGTGTCATTCAGATCTCTCTGGAGCATTTTTATTCAAAATGTACTTCAATATTACCGGGCCCTGTAATTTATATCATGATAAATACTATGAGGGGGAGGAAGGAACCTTCAAAACAGTTCTTATTCTCAAGTAGCTGAGGATCTAGCCAGGGAGGCTAACGCAGCGGTGAAAATATACCAAGCCACATGTGATTGGTGCGAATCTGTGGGTCTTGATGAGAAAGGAGAGCGGTACGGATTCACGAGAGAGAGGCTTGACTAGAAACATCCTGAAGGGTGGAATGTGGAAAAGAGAACCAGGAAAGACGGCTGCTCTAGAAGAGCGAACCAATCCCAGACGCAGCAATGCGCTGAGACAACGGCCCCCTGGCCGGAGGCCCGCAGCGTCCTCAGAGCTCAGGGCCGTGGCTGCACAGCTGTCCCTCCGAGACCACACCTCTTGGCACTCTGGATTCAGAGCTTCCCTCAGTAGGTGCTCAAGCCTTACACAGCACATTATAACTCGCTCATGCAGTCCTTACCCTATCCTGGAGCACAGGCTGTGGCGTCGCCCCCCACTTTTGGAGGAAGGTATTGACGGCCAGAGGCTCACACGCCGGCCCAAGACCACACAGCTGAGACCGGAATCTTGGCCTGCTCCCTCAAAGTCTGGGACTGCACCTGACTCGACCTGGAGGGACATTTTAGCCCTTTAGGTCCATAGCAGATACTTCTTGGGATGCCGGGTTTATGGTCTGTTTGAACCGTAGGTTTTCTATTTCTACAGAGCTGAATGACGGACTTCCAAGCCCTCTTCTAATGAAATTCACCCAGAAGCCCTTGCACTGTCTGTCCCTTCCAGCGGGAATGCCCTTTCTCCAGGTGGCACTCAGCTCTTGTTCTTCTCAACATGCAGGTCTCTGCTGGAACGTCCCCTCCTCCACAAGGCCTTTCTTGACCACCCCTAAAGTGGCCTCTCTGGCCCCCCCCCAGCACTCTCTCTCCCACCCCTCCCCACACACCGTCTTTTGACTCACCAGCTCTGCCTGACTCCTCCCCCTGAGCCTGTAAGCTCCACAGGGGCAGAGCCCACATCTGCCTCACTCACTCCTCTAGCTCCTGGCACATCGGAGACGCTCAGTATTTACTGAATAAATGAATGAGTTGTAAAAAAGGAAAATTTGCCAGGAAGGAATTAGTGACACGAACAGAAGTACCGCAAAATATCATCTTTTCTCCAATATGGCCCCAATTCAATGCTGGAGTAATAATCCCCCCCACCCCCTGATCTGTACAGCATATGCAGTTTTCCAAGAATTTTCAGATTCCTGTCTCATTTGGCAGTCACAATAGCCAACACAGGGAGATAAATGGGTAACTTCAGAGAACTTTTCTACAGCTGACAATAATAATCATATCCCTCTGTGATGGTTAAGAACACCAACTAACACACCCTCTTTTAGCAGAAGTTGAAGCTCTGGGAGGTTCAGAAATTTGTCCAAGGTCGCAGTTTTAAGGGCCTAATGCAACACAAATCGGGATGGTGAACTCCGGTCCTGTTCATACAGCAGCACAGTTCATAAATGTTTAACTTTTTTTTTTTTTAAAGATTTTATTGGGGAATTGGGGGAGGAGAACAGCGTTGGGGAACCGGGGAAGGAGAACAGACAAGTTGTTGTCCTTTTGTTCTTCAGTCTGGTTGTGGAGGCCGTTGCTTCACTGGCCCATGTTGGTATCGTCATTGCGCTCTTTCTGAATGAGGCAGATAGGTCACTGGCCTCTGGATGGCCGCTCACAGCGGCTCTTGGCAGCTCACTCCAGCCACCAGCTGCTCATGCTGACTGCTGGCTACTCACTGTTGCCTATGGCAGCCCACTGCTGCAGGGGCTGCAGCTATGCCGTCCACAGCAGCCCAGCCCAGGTGGAGCTGTGGTTCACCATCTTAGCTGTAGAGGGCAATGTCACTGGCCTTCATATGTGGGGCCCGAACCGGGGCCGCTGGCATCCCAAGCCAGCTCTTAACCAACGTGCCAGTCGGCTGGTCCATGTCTAACTTTTTAAGGGCAAGACCAATCCTTGGTTTGTGCAAGAAAGGTGGGCAACACCCACATGACCCAAAAATCAAATGACAGTGAAATGGCTGGCTATCTGGGCCGCTGGCAAACACCCTGGGAAAGCATGTAAGTCATTTAAAGTCACGGGACAGTAAAACCAAAATAACAATAATAATAGCAATAGTGGTAATAACCAACACTATTACTTAATAGAAACTGTCCTTGCACACTAACTCATTAAATCCTCACAAAAAACCTGTGTGGTAGGTCCCACTGCTATCTCCATTTTACAGACAAGGAAACTGTTCCCATTTCAACAATCTCAATCCAATTTTTAAAGTCAATAATGCTTCCTTGGTCACAAATATTTCCATTAAAAATATAAAACACCACTCCACAACAGTCCTCCCCAGGTCAGGAGGCTTCCCCTTCGTTAGTACCATCGACCCCTTACACCGCTGGGAAGGTGGCTGCTCACCATGCTGACTGAAGCACCCTAATGCCATCTGGCAGGCAGTTTTCCAAAACTGGAGCTAAGACTAATAAAATCTAGTCTAAATCACTCACTTAGCAGTTCAGTGACCATAAGTTGCCAGAGCATTCTGACAACTCTAATGGTTTAAGGATTGTCTCCAAAAACTCCAGGAAGTGACAATTACAATCCAGGTTGTGTAATCTATTTTCAAAATCTGGCTACAACACCTATTATTCTTTTAAGTGTTAAAATCTTATGGCTGAACATAATGAGACTGAGGCAGCCTTTTATCTTCCAGATGAAATTTTGTCACTTCCCTGGCTCCATGCCTGCTGACTAACCAGGGCTCTCGGCTAAAGCCTGATGCAAGCATGGAAGTGGAACGTTTTTTACAAAATGGTGTGGATCTAGCTTCATGCCAGGCCGCTCCTGCTTCCACACACTCTAGGCTGCAGCCACAGCGGGCTCTCCACCACAGACCCCGAACACACCATGACCTGTGTCTTAGCAAAGTCGTCTCCGCACTTCCCCATCCCCATCTCGTAAGGACCAATTCTCCATCAGGAAGCCTTCAGACTCCCTCTGACACTTGGTGGGCCTTTCTCTACGTTCACAAAACGCTCTGGGAGAACAGTTGAGAAGATGGCCGCTGTGAGGAGAGCTCCCTGAGTTCTTCTCTGGAAATATCCACAATTTGAACTTCTGTAACTCTTCAAAGGGACGCCTACTCATCACACAGAGCAACAATTGCTGGAAGGTGGGCAGAGCGGGCAAGTGGGGAAGAAGGCGGGCGGGACCGCGAGGTGCAGCCCGCACCCGGGGCTGCAGAGGGACCGAACTCAGATCGGGGAGTGTTCCCACTGGTGGCTCCCTGCGCCCCGCGGCCCGCCTACAGCACAGCAAGGGCACAACGATCTGCAGCCTGAGCAAGAGGCCTCGGGCCTGGCGAGAGGGGAGGAGGGAGAGGAGACGTGCAGCCGCACCCACGGCTCCCCAGGTCCCCAGGGAGCAGGGTGCAGAGCCCGGCAGCGACAGGGCAAGATCAATCCCTGCACCCGCCCGGTTCAGGGATCAGTCTCTGCGCCCACCGGTCCCGCGGAGCGCAGCACGAGCCCCTCAGCGCGCACACGCTGAGGCAGAAGCCTGGAACCGGGCCAGCAAGGGAAGAAAGAGTGCTGGCGGGGAGGGGAGACGCAGGGCCCTGGGATAGCCGGAGCGGGGATCTGAGCCCGGGCAGGGGGCGCGCAGTCCCCTAAACCCCGGCACTCCCTCCGGGGGATCAGCAGGAACACCGCGCCCGCACAGGCTCCGAGGCAGAAGCGTGAAACCAGACGAGCAGGGGAAGAAAGAGTCCTCCGCAGGGGGAGCCGCAGGTGCCCAAGCAGAGACGCAGGTCCCTGGGAGACAGACCGGAGATTTGAGCCACTGCAGGGGGCGCGCAGCCCCCTAAACCTCGGCACTCTCTTTGGGAGAGCAGCAGGAACTCCTCCGGAGCCTATGAGGCAAAGGCCTTAGCTCAAAACAGGGTTGGGTCTGTGGGGTTTTTATGTTGTTGTATTCTTTTGTTTGTTTGTTTGTTTTGCTTGTTGTTTGGTTTTCCTCCTCTCTTCGACAGAAAGAAAAAAAAAACACAAATTAAAACCCACCCCCACCCTCCCTCAGAAACCTTGGCCCCCCCGCCAAGCCAGAGTCTTAAACTGACCCCCGGAATGGAGCGATAGGGGCAGACTACAGAGCTATTCCTTACCCGTAGGGGGTCGAGATACCTACCCCGCCCCCACCTTTAGGCAAGGCTTGGGAGGCAGGGCAGGTTCACCTGCTGAGGCACTAACTAACAAGCTCTTAGCAGCGGGCTCTTGGCAGTGAAGAGCTCATTCATTCTCACGGCTTTCAACGGAAAGGGTGCCCAAAGACACTCATTGAGCCTGCAGGGTGCACAGCCTGCCTTGGGACAGGCAAAAGCAGAAACGGCAGTGACTTTGTAAAAACTACCAATCACACGTCACAACCACACTCATGCACAGCAAACCTGCAGTGCCAGGATCATGCTAGGCGTCAGGTGGCCGTCTTTGTTCCCACAAGACGCAGAGGAATATTTGTACAGCAGAGGACAACCTGAAGAGATCTTGGTGGACTTTAGCCAAGACCGGCACTGGAGACACAAGAATCATCAGACCCGGAGGCCAACTTTAGATAAAAGCAGAGCATTTCTGGGTTTGGCTTACAGGAGTCACACCCAAAAGGAAGTTGCTACAGGTGCAAGGGCCAAAGGGTCCAAGCCTCATCAGAGGGGTCAACCCTCACACAGCAGCTCATAAACTGCGGACACTGCTGATCCTCACAGCTGATCCCACCTACTGACAAGCCAAAAGTAATCAAAGCTAAACTTCAACAGGTGAACACACACAACACAAGGAACACCTCAGATATACACGCACAAGAGAATAGGGAGACTGAGTAATTCAAATATAAAGGACACACACCATATAAGTTTACCCAGAAAAGACTGAGAAACCTGGGGGATCTATCTGTTATATCGAAGCAAGCACAAAGAGTAAACCAGAATGGGGAGACAAAGAAATACAACCCAAATAAAAGAACAGAAGAAACCTCCTGAATCAGTGGAACTAGAGGAAATAGAGGTAAACAACCTATCGGAGACAGAGTTCAGAACACTGATTATTAGAATGTTCAAGGAAATTAATGAAAATATAAAGAAGGATAGAAAAATCATGAAAAGCAACCAGTTAGAACTTAAGAATGCAATTACTGAATTAAATAACAAATTTGATGGAATGACTAGCAGATTGGACAAAGCAGAAAATCGAATCAGTGACTCAGAAGACAAGATAGCAGAGATCACCCAAGCAGAACAACAAAAAGAAAAAAGAATGAAAAACATTTAAAATAGTTTAAGAGAGCTGGGGGACAACATCAAACGCAATAACCTCAGGATCAGTGGAATATCAGAAGGAGAAGGAGCAAGGGATTGAGAACATATTTGAAGTAATAATGTCTGAAAACTTCCCTCACCTGGCAAAGGACATTGAAATACAAGCCCAGGAAGTGCAGAGAGTTCCAACCAGGATGATCCCAAACAGGCCCACACCAAGACACATTATAGTGAAAATGGCAAGGGTTAAGGACAAAGACAGAATCCTTAAAGCAGCAAGGGAAAGGCAGCAAGTTACTTACAAGGGCACCCCCATAAGATTATCAGCCGAATTTTCTACAGAAACTTTGCAGGCCAGAAGGGAGTGGCAGGAGGTTTTCAAAGTGATGAAAAATAAAGGCCTACAACCCAGATTGCTGTATCCAGCAAGGCTATCATTTAAAATTGAAGGAGAAATAAAGAGCTTCCCAGAAAAGAACAAGTTAAGGGAATTCATTACCACCAAGCCAGCTTTGCAGGAAATGTTAAAAGGGCTTCTTTAAGCAGAAGAGAAAAACAACCTAACTAAGGAAGACTAGGAACAAAAATAACAAAATGGCAATAACTACGCACGTATCAATAATCACGTTAAATGTAAATAGAGTAAATGCTCCAATCAAAAGACATATGGTGGCTGAATGGATAAGAAAGCAAGACCCCGGCATATGCTGTATACAAGAGACACACCTCAGATCAAAAGACACATACAGGCTGAAAGTAAAGGGATGGAGTAAAGTATTTCATGCAAATGGAACAGAGAAAAAAGCTGGAGTAGCGATACTGATATCAGATAAAATGGACTTTAAATTGAAGAATATAATAAAGGACAAAGAAGGACACTTCATAATAATAAAGCGATCGATCCAACAAGAGGCCATAACCCTAGTAAACATCTATGCACCTAACATAGGAGCTCCTAAATATATAGAACAGATACTGTCAGACATAAAAACGGAGATCAACAGTAACACATAGAAGGGGACTTCAACACCCCACTGTCACCAATGGACAGATCCTCCAGACAGAAAATCAATGCAGAAACAGTAACCTTAAATGACACATTAGACCAGCTGGATTTTTATTTTTTACATTTATTTATTTTTTATTAGTTTCAGGTGACAACACAATGCAATAGTTATACTTTTTACCCCCCAAAGAGACAACCCCCTCCCCCAGTTCGCCACCCCACTCCCCTGCAATCATACATAACTATTACAATTCCTTTGACTCCCTTCCACAGTATACTCCATATCCCGTGACTATCTATATATTCAGTTACAGTTGGCATACAATATTATACAACATCAGCTTCAGGTGTACAGTGCAGTGATCTAGCCTCTACTCCATCCATGAAGTGGTCTCCCTAACAAGACATGTGACTAACTGACACCCCACAAAATTTTTACAACATTATTATATTCCCCGAACTGTGTTTCATATCCCTGTGGCAATATTGTAGTTACCTATTTATGCTGTCTAATCCCTTCCCCTTCCTCCTCATCCCCACCCCACTCCCAACTAGCAACCCTCAGTTTTTCCTCTATATCTATGAGTCTGTTTACTTTGATCGTTCATTCAGTTTTTCAGATTCCACATATAAGTGAGATCATATGGTACTTGTCTTTCTCCGACTGACTTATTTCACTTAACATAACAGTCTCTTCACAACATTATCAATTACATTCCCAGAACTGCCCCCATATCCCTGCGGCAACATTGTAGTCACCCCACCTACGCTGTCCAAAACCTTCCCCCTCTCCCTCATCCCCACTTCCTCCTAGCCGGCAACCATCAGTTTTTCCTTTATATCTGCTTGATATGACTTCAATCCTCTTAAACTTACTGAGACTTGTTTTGTGGTCTAACGTGGTCTATCTTGGAAAATGTCCCATGTGTACTTGAGAATAATGTATATTCTGTAGACCAGCTGGATTTAACAGACATTTTCAGAGCATTTCACCCCAAAGCTACAGGATATACATTCTTCTCAAGTGCACATGGAACATTTTCTAAGATAGACCACATGTTAGGCCACAAAACAAGTCTGAATAAATTTAAGAAGATTGAAATCATTTCAAGTGTCTTCTCTGACCACAATGCTATGAAACTAGAAATCAATTAGAAGAACCCCAGAAAGCTGTCAAATAAATGGAGGCTAAATAACATGCTACTAAATAGCAAGTGGGTCACAAATGAGATCAAGGAGGAAATCAAAAGGTACCTCGAGACAAACGAAAATGAAAACACCACGACCCAAAATCTCTGGGATGCTGCAAAAGCAGTCCTAAGAGGGAAGTTTATTTGCACAACAAAGGAAACCAACAATAAAACAAAAAGGAAGCCTACTGATTGGGAGAATATATTTGCCAACGATATATCTGATAAGGGGTTAATATCCAAAATTTATAAAACACTCATGAAACAACACCAAAAAAACAAAAAACCCAATTAAAAAATGGGCAGAAGATATGAAGAGACATTTCTCTAAAGAGGACATACAGAAGGCCAACAGGCATATGAAAAAATGTTCAATCTCACTGGTCATTAGGGAAATGCAAATAAAAACCACAATGAGATACCACCTCACTCTGGTCAGAATGGCTGTCATCAATAAATCAACAAACAACAAGTGCTGGCGGGGCTGTGGGGAAAAGGGGACCCTGCTGCACTGTTGGTGGGATTGCAGATTGGTGCAGCCACTATGGAAGTCAGTATGGAGGTATCTCAAAAAACTGGAAATGGAACTACCTTTTGACCCAGCAATTCCACTCCTAGGTATTTATCCTGGAAAACACAAGACACTTATTCAAAAAAATATATGTACCCCTATGTTCACTGCAGCGCTGTTTACAATAGTTAAGACTTGAAAACAACCAAAATCCCCATCAGTAGATGACTGGATTAAGAAACTGTGGTACATTTATACAATGGAGTATTACTCAGCTATAAAGAAGAATGAAATCGTACCATCTGCAATGATATGGATAGACCTAGAGACTATTACGTTAAGTGAAATAAGTCAGTCAGAGAAAGACAAATACTATATGACCTCACTTATATGTGGAATCTGAAAAACTAAATGAATGAGCAAAGTAAATGGAAATAGTCTCATAGATATAGAGGGAAAACAGGGTTGCTAGTTGGGAGTGGGGTGGGGATGAGGGAGAAGGGGAAGGGATTAGACAGTATTAGACAGTATAAATAGGTAACTACAATATTGCCACTGGGATATGAAAGACAGTTTGGGGAATATAATTAACAATGTTGTAAATATTTTGTGGGGTGTCAGATGGTCATATATCTTGTTAGGGAGACCATTTCATGGATGGAGTAGAGGCTTGATCACTGCACTGTACACCTGAAGCTGATGTTGTATAATATTGTATGCCAACTGTAACTGAATATATAGATAGTCACGGGATGTGGATTCTACTGTGGAAGGGAGTCAGAGGAAGAGTAATAGATATATATGATATGTGGGGGAGGAGTGGCTGGCCAAATGGGGGAGGGGTAAAAAGTATAACTATTGCACTGTGTTGTACACCTGAAACTAATTAAAAATAAATAAAAATAAATATATAAATAAACGCTCTGAGAGCAGTGACCACAGGACACCGCCGTCGTTCATCTCTGTATCCTTCATGGACTCTTTCCGGTCTTTGCTTCTGGTCTACATGCTTTGTGGTGCTGCAAAAGAGTGAGGTGCAAACAACGCTCAACGCATATCTGTTGACATTCTTTCTGTCAAAACACCATGCCAGAATTCCCAAAGTATGAGAGCTCAAGATGTAAGATTACTCTATCATAGTTACAGCCATCATTATGCAAAAATGTACTGGTCTTCGGGCCATGGCCAAAGAACACACTCATTTAAAAGTGAACACACACTTTTAACAATAGCTCATTTCTACCTCAGCAGTTCAGTTATCAACTACTCCCACCTGATTAAACTCCTTGTGCCCCATCATATCCAGAAATCTCCCATGTTTGATGCTGAAGCTTGTTTTCATTATGTAACTGTTTCCTGATCTACTCTTTCACTTTTCTATGTTCAATCGACTGCTCTGCCCAACGCAGTTCCTTCTTTTTCTTACTAAGTTCCAGCAGCCATTCTGTCCAACTACACAGGCAGATGCTACCATGAAATATTGCCTTCCTCAAACTCCAAGTGTTAACTTCTCTAAGAGAACACTGCAAATCCAGGAGCCACTTTTCCATTGAAAAAGACAATATGGTTACAAAGTAACAGAAACCTAACAAAAGCTACCTACTAGGGCCAGCCCAGTGGCGCGTTGGTTAAGAGTTGGCTTGGGACGCCAGCTCTGAGCAGCAAGGCCGTGGTTCGGATCCCACATATGAGGGCTAGTGATACTGCCCTCTACAGCTAAGATGGTGAACAATGGCTCCACCTGGAGATGGGCTGCTGTGAGTCGCCTGCAACGGCTTAGGCTACAGCCCCTGCTGCAGTGGCTGCCATAGGCTACAGGGAGTGGCTGGCAGCCAGTGTTTGAGGCCAGCAGTCTGCCAGAGCAGCCATGAGCTGCTGTGAGCAACCGTCCAGAGGCCGGCGACCGATCTGCCTCACCAGGAAGAGCGCAATGATAATACCAACAAGGGCCAGTGAAGCAATGTCCTCCACAACTAGACTGAAGAACAAAAGGACAGCAACTTGTCTGTTCCCCTCCCCCAATTCCCCAATAAAAATCTTAAAAAAAAAAAAAAGAGCTACCTACTAGTCACTCCTCCAGGACTAGCCTTAGCCGTCTTCCCCACCTGCCTTTCCAAGCCAGTCTTGAAACCTTAGAGCATCCCTATGCCTGCACCTGTTGGGTCTCTGGGCAGAAGCTCCCTGAGGGCAGGGGTGAGGTCTGCCTGGTCCACTACAGTAGCCCTAGAGCCTGGGATGGTGGCTGGCATACAATGGACCCAAAATAAGGACCTGCTGAATGAACCAACAGGCATGTAAGTCAAGTTCCGCAAAAACCCAGGTCAGAGACTTCTCAAGGTGCATTGTAGCTGAGTGTGAGAAAGTATAAGAAAGCCTTGCAGCTCAGGAGACACTGGTGACAAGGGGATACATGCTGGGATCTGGGTTTGGGGAATTTCCCAGAACTCTTTTCCTTAAAGTTTACTAGAAGTTGACTACAAAGAGACAGTCAACCCCAAGTGCAACTGATCGCTGCAGCAGGTAAGTGCAGTCCAGCAAACTGTGCGCCCAGGCCGGCGCCCCACACTCTGCCAACAGATGGAACAGAAGAAGCAACAGCACAAATTCCTGAATCTCAGTGAGAGAGAACAAAGAGCCGGGAAGAGAAAGGGAGGCAGTGGGAAGGGCAGCAGGGGCGATGCTTTCTGGAGAAGCGGCGCCTGCCAGGCACTGTGTGCAGCGCTTTAGGTGCGCTGACCTATTTAGTCCTCCACCAGGGCAGAGGCAGACACTACTGTCATCTCCCTCTTCCTGACGATGAAACAGGAGCGGAGAGAAGCGGTGTCCCCGCGCCCACAGCTGGGGAGGGGCAGCGCCGTGCCCTGGACGCCATCCTCTGACCCGCACGGCCTCTTCTGCCTCCCAGGCCCGGGGACAGGGCAGGGCGAGGCGTGCGCGGATCCGTGTAAGGACGGCTTCCCGAGCGCCCCCGGGGCGGACCGAGGGTCGGGAGGCAGCGCGCAGCCTCACTTCCAAGACCGGGGCGCGAGGAGCCTGGGGCCGGGGGGCCGCGGGGAGCCGGGCGGGGGGCGCGGGCGGGGCCGAGGACGGGCGGGCGGGCCACGCCGCGCGGGGCACGGGGGCGGCACGGGGGCAAACCGGGCAGGGCCGCCCTGGGGCGCCCGGGCGAGGGAAGGTGCTCCAAAGGAGGCGTGGGCGGCGCGGCGCCGCCGGACTCACCTCCCGCGGCAGCCCCTCGGGACTCCTCGACCCAGGCGGCGGGAGGAGGCGGGGAAGGGATCCGGGGCGCGGGGGCTGCCGGGAGCCCGTTCCCTGGGCAACCGGGCCGGCCCCGCCGCGCGACACGGACTCCACCCGGACTGGAGCGACAGAACTACCAGTGGGCGCTCGGGGCGGGGCGGAAGTGACGCAGCCTGGCTTCCGGGGGCCGGGGCGGGGCTTCGGGCCTCCTTCCTGGGATATCCGCGGGCCGCATGGAAGGTGCGTAAGATGGGGGCGCGGAGGCCGTGGGCGCCACGGCGTGGGCTGCGGCTGGGCCTGAGGCCGGAGCCTCCCGGGTTGCATGGGGTCCGTGCGTGGCCGCATCCCGACCCGCTGGCCCCGCGCGGGCTCTGCAGTCGGCCCGGGAGCCCTCAGTGTCGCCAAGCCCCGGTGTTGGCACGCACACTCGTAGAACGAGATGCTGCGCGCAAACACGTGTCAGCCGGATCTGACACTCAAATCGTAACTGTCATTATACATGGGCATTAGTGGGGCACTTTTCCTAGACTCCTCCGCCGGCGTGAACCGGCCGCAGAGCTTCCTGCCTGGAATGAAAGCTGTCACTCAGCGACTGCTCACTGTACCTTACGTGGATTGGGGCAGTGGAGCCTCGCGCGATCCCGCGCAGCAAAGTCAACAGCTGGGGCGCCGAGGCGCAGAGGGGAGAAGGAACAGAGTCACCCACTGCCCTGTGACTTACTGGTGTCTTTCCTACCAGCTTGTGAGTTTCTTGAAGTCAGAACTGGTTTTGGTTCCTAAATATATGCTGGGCGTGGGGCAGGCAGAGGATGAATCAGTCGTGATCCTCGCCCTTAAGGAGCCCCTACTGGGGGAGAGAACCCCTTAGAAGAGTATACAGTACAGGTGATAAGAGCTGTTTCTCCACTTAACACATTTTATTCAACACCTACTGTGTGCTGAGGTTATGAGAGGGAACAGGACAAGTATAGTCCCTACTGTGCTGAAACTTTTAATAGGGAATATAGACATTAAACAGGCAAATCCACTGCACTGGAGAGTGTCATGCTAGCGGAAGTACAGGGTGTTCCAGATACCTAGTACAGTGAGTCCTGACCCACCTTGGCATTCCAGGAAGACTTCTTTGTGGAAGTCACTTTCTAAAAACCTAAAGTCAAATCATGT
The DNA here is from genome assembly GCA_033961575.1 of Aselliscus stoliczkanus. Taxonomy (NCBI): domain Eukaryota; kingdom Metazoa; phylum Chordata; class Mammalia; order Chiroptera; family Hipposideridae; genus Aselliscus; species Aselliscus stoliczkanus. The sequence goes on along the minus strand of CM066732.1, from coordinate 159,285,408 downwards.
CCCTTTCGTACCCAGAGCTCCTTGCTCACTTTCCATTCACTTGGAATCAATTCAAACTTCTTATCTGGGCCTGTAAGATTCTAGTTGCCTGACGGCCTCCCACTTTCTCCTCCTCTCCGTTTCATCCTAGCCATACAGGTCTTTTCTTTTTTCAAACTCACCAAGCTCATTTTCACGTTAGGACCCAGGCTGTTGACTTCTCATTCAGGTCTCAGCCTAAATGACACCTTCTCGGGATCACTCTAACACAAGACTGTTTTATTTTCTGCGTGGCATTTGTGGTCCAAACTGATCATGGTAATCTCATTGTCTGTTGTCCACTTCCTCTTAGGGAAATGAGTTCCATGAAAATGGTCCTGGTCTGTGTTGTTGACTCACTTCATACCCCATGCCTGGTATATTGTAGGCATTCAGCTAACATTAATTAGTTGTATAAGTAAAGAATAAAAAGTCAGTATGATATTTAAAAGCAGAGCCATAAGGGCCGGCCGAGTGGCTCAGTTGGTGAAGAGCTCGCTCAAGAGTGCGAGCTGAGGTCTGGGCAACAGCAGTTCGATGCCCAGCCGGAGCTGAGCAGCTGCTGAGCTACCAACAGGTGGTAGGATGGCTCAGCTAAAAAAAAAAGCAAAGCCATAAATATGCTAGGAGTTAACTGGGTGACTGGGAACAGACACTGACAGGAAAAATATTTCAGATCAAAGTCAGAACTTGCAGAGAGCAAGTGGGAGAAACTGGAGATACGATGGACAGGATTTAGGTCATAGAGGCTGTGATGTTATGGTTTATAATAAATATTAGGTTTCTATCCCATTCCTGGCATAGAGTTCCTAACACCCGTGGGATTTCCTAAGTGGTAAGAGAGGTCAAGGTGCTCTTTTCTTATGTTACTGAGGTGACTTTTGGAATGGGCCTAGATCACCTAAGGGTGAGGGTTGCTTGTCTGGGAACCAACCTTGTGATTAGAGGGTTGAAACTTTTAGTCCTAACCCCCAACTCCCACCTCCAGGAAGGGGAGAGGTGCTGGAGGTTGAATCAATGACCAGTGATCTAATCAATCATGCCTATGTAATGAAGGCACCATAAAACTCAACAGTTAAAGGACAGGCTTCAGAGAGTTTCCAGGTAGATGCACAGGTTGGGACTCAGAGAGTAGAGCACTCAGGGAAAACAGAGAGCTCCCCTTTCCACACACCTCGTCCTGTGCATCTCTTCCATCTGGCTGTTCCTGAGTTATATCCTTTTATGATAAACCAGTGATCTAGTAAGTAAAGTGTTTACCTGAGTTCTGTGAGCCTCTCTAGCAAATTAATCAAACCCAAGGGAAGGGTCTTTGGAACCTCCCATCTATAATGGTAGGTTAGAAGCTAACAACCTGGACTTGTGACTGGTGTTTAAAGTGGAAGTGGGGGGGGGCAGTCTTGTGGGGCTGAGCCCTTAAACTGTGGGATCTGATGCTCTCTCTCCAGAGAGATGGTGACAGAATGGAGTTTATTGTTTGGGGGAGGGGGGGTGGAAAAAACACACTGGACAGGTCCTTGTGTAACAGATACTATGTTGGTTGATTGCTATGTACCAGGCCCTCACAACTTGACATATATTTTCTAATCTTTACATCAACTCTTTGAAGTAGATCTATTTTATCCCCATTTTACAGAAGAGAACATTGAGGCTCTGAGAGGTTAATTAACTTGCCCAATATCACACAGCTGGCAGTGGCAGAGCTGGGAGTCTAACCCAGTCAGCATGGTCTTCAGAGTCTAGACTCCAAACCATACCACTGTTGTGTGTGTCCTGGACTCCTGAAGGGGCCTCTCATGGAATTTGGACTTCATCTTGTGAGCCACGAAAAGCTTTTGAGGGGCTCTAAGTGGGGAAGGAGAGAGGACACGGGAGAGCCCAAATGGCCTGAGTTGGCTTTTGGTGTTCTGCGGGTTGCTTCCCACGGAGCTAGAATCTGGATGAGTCTTGGAGCCTGGGCAGCACTCGCTCCAGGAAGGAAAGAATTTTCTAGCGAAAGAACCGCATGTGCAGAAGCCTGCAGGTGACTCCACTTTCCCAGAGATGCTGCCAGTAGTTCATTTTAACTGGAGATAGTGGGGGTTTCCAGGTGGGACTTAAGATAAGTGTTGAGGCTGAGAGGGAGAGCACTTCTTCCTGCATCCTGAGCGTAAAGATGATCTCAGCGGCTCTGGGGTCCAGCCTTGTCAGGGCTGAGATGACAAACACTTGTGAGCCACAAAGCTCTGAACATGTGTGAGGCATCAAAGTGCCTGTAACTAGATAAGGGGAATCCTAAGGCATGGGACATTGAAGAGTTTTAGCAGAAAGTCACTACTTTACCTTCTTTCCAACCTTTGAAAGTGATCTCAGTGCTTAAGATCAAACTTTGTGGGGCCATCAAGCTGAGAAAGGGTCCAACTATCTCTGGTCTTAAAATGTAAAAACAATACTTTTTTTTCTTGTTCCAGGAACTTTCCCAGTTTCTTAGTTCTATGACATTTATTTGTCTAGTTGATGTAACATTTCAGATTGTTTCACTGTTGAGAATTATAAGGACATTTGCCCTCCAACTATGATCATGAATTTCATAGTAATTATGTTTCTTTTATTTCCTATCAGCAAAGACTCTTGGAAGTGCAACGCCCAGAAAGCCTGTCTTATCTGTCAGTGCAAGAAAAATTAAGGACAATGCAGCTGATTGGCATAATTTAATCCTGAAATGGGAAACGCTCAGTGATGCAGGGTTTGCTACTGCAAATAATATTGCCAACACGAAAATCAGTTTACTGTAAGTACAGTAGAGCTCTGAGCTCCTCTCCCTCAGTGATTGGGCACAAGTTTTCTGGGAGTCTTTGAGGGTGGGAAGGGTGGTCTCTGTCAACGTAGATGAATTATATTAAGCAAAAAAGCAGGCGGTAAAATGATACATGCCAGTATGAACTGTATATGTACATTTTAAATACAAAATAACATATTGTCCGTGGTTATCTGTATAGAAAATTGGAAAAACAGATTAGAGGAACACAGGTCAGTTTATGATACAGGCATCTTGTGTTGGGATGGCAGATAAATGGGACTCTGCCTTCATAACATTGCATTTTATTTTGTGATACTGCGATACATAAGAAATATCTATTTGGTCTTTATCCCTATTCCTGACACAGCTCCCAAAACCCTTATAATATCCTAATTAATAAGAGCAACAGGAGAGTCTTTTGTTACAGTATTTGTTTTTTTTATCCTGAAATAGCTCCAGAGTGATAAAACTGAAAATGGTGTCTTGTTATCCAAAACAAGCTCCTTTCAACCACACCTGAGTGTATATTAATAAAGTGACTTTTGGAAAGCCTGTAAGGATGGAGGCGGGTTGCCAGGAGAACCAATCAAGCTATTAGAGGACTGGAACTTTCAGGAGTATCTCTTCACTCCCTGCCTCTCAGGGAGGTGAGGGGCTGGAACTTGAATTCATCACTGGTGGGCAGTGATTCACTCAACCGTGCCTACATAATGAAACCTCCACAAAACCCCAAGGGGTGGGGTTCAGGGAGTTCTAGGTTAGTAAACAAGAATGCGTCCATGTGCTGGAAGGGTGTCCCCAAACTCCATGGGGACAGAGATTGCTTGCTTGGGACCCATCTGGATCTTGCCCTGTGCAGCTCTTCATCTGGCTGTTTTTTCATATTTTTTAATATATTTTGTAGTAAACTGTAATCTAATGAGTAAACTTTTCCGGAGTTCCGTGAGTCACTCTAGCAAATTAATCAAACTCAAGGAGGGGCTTATGGGTCCCTCTGATATTAGCCTGTCTGTCAAAGTACAGTAACAACCTGGACTTCCTATTGGCCTCTGAAGCGGGGGTGGGGGTCAGTCCTGGGGGCCGAGTCCTTCATCTGTGGGCGCTGATGCCATCTCCAGGCAGTTAGTGTCAGAAATGAGTTCAATTGTAGGCCCCCCCGGCCGGGGTCTGGAGACAGAGTTGGTCGGTGTGGAGAAGCCCCCCGCCACCTTCGGTGACCAGGTATCAGAAGGGGAGTGTTGAGAGTACAGGAGATACAGGTGTGTTTTCCCGTAGCACTGTCTTTAAGAAAAGAGAAATTATGGGGCCGGCCGAGTGGCGTGGTGGTTAAGCGCTGGCTTGGGACACCAGCAGCCCCAGTTCAGATCCCACATATGAGGGCCAGTGACCCTGCCCTCTAAAAAAAATAAAATAAATTAAAAAAAAGAAATTATGAAGGAAACTGGTAGCGGTTGCCAATTCTGATTAGAGGGTTTTCTCTATGTCCTTGCACTTTCAAATACATATTTTTTTTTTATTTCTCAAAGTTATAATTATATACACATGTCCTCCAGCTTACCTTTGTCGACAGGCCAGAGTCTAGAGTCTTCCCAGCCCCTCCCCGGACTCTTGCCAGCCTCTTCAAACACATCATGTGCTGCGGGCCTCTACTGCCTTTTCCTGGTGGAATCCTGCCCTCAAGTTCCCTGAGATGCTCTGATATTTTCTATTCTGTTTCAATGTTTAGTTGTTTCCTTAAGTGTTGATTGTGACCCCACTAAATTAATATCATGACCACTGGGTCACAGCCTTCAGTTTACAAAGCGCATTCATGTCGTGGTCATTTTTGTTGCCCAGCACTACGCCAAGAATGTCAGAAGGCTGCATTTAACTGACTTTAGTGCAAAATTGAGGAACTGATGGATAGATCATCAAATAAGCAAACGTGTTTAATCGCACAAAACAACACCTGTGCCGAATATCTACCATGATTATTGGGTTTCCTGGGATTTATGGTAACTGAATGCCATGAACTTATAGGATGTATTTCATCCCCCCTCTCGTGTTACCCAGGAGCAAAGACAGGATGGAATTAGAGAGCAGCAGCCCAGCTTCTGATGAAGATGCAGGAAAGGTGCATCCGGAATACAGTAAGGAACTCGAGATGCTGTGTGAGGAGCTGCAGGCCACCTTAGACGGTTTGGTAAGAGCCAGGGACCCAGCCACCTGTGCTCACTGACCCCCTGGTGCGTGTTTGGGGATTGCTTGGCTCTGGCAGCTTTCGACACTGTGAGTGGCCTTTCCTTCTCCAGACGTTGGTTTTCCCTCCTCGGCCTCCTCTCCTGGTCCCTCTTCTTCTGCCTGTCCCATAAGCCTTGGTGTCCCCTAGGATGTGGTCCTAGACCTTTGTTCTTTTGGTCCTGTGTGTTGTCCAGGCAGTTTCACCCCCTTCCAGGGCTCCGCAGTAAATCGTTCAGGCGCTGTGGGCCCTGCATCTCCCTTGTGTCCGCTCAGGTCGGCTGGGTGTGGCTGAAGGCGAAAGCAGCCAGAGATAGCACGTGGGCAAACAGCTGCAGCTGTGTCCCAGCAAAACTTCATTTATGGAAACTGAAATTTTATGGAATTTTCATGTGCCACAAAATATTCCTTTTTAAATTTTTTTCTTAAACTATTTAAAAATGTAAAACCCACTCTTAGCTTGCTGGCCAAACAAAAATGGGCTATGGGCTGGATTTGGCCCATGGGCCCTGCTCTAGCAGGTAAGAGATAGTCTTAAATGATTGTTTAATGAACTGATGGCTGGATTTCACTCTCCACCTGGCTGGCCACAGTGTGGGTAGCACACCTCACCTCTGCACAGGAATACAGTTCTGTGCATAGTTGAACTTGGATAACTGAAGCTTACCCGTGAACAGAAATTCTTTTTTTTTTTTTTTTAGCTGAGCCATCCTGCCACCTGTTGGGAGCTCAACGGCAACTCAGCTCAGGCTGGCATCGAACCGCCATTGCTCAGAGCTCAGCTCACACTCTTGAGTGAGCTCTTACCCAATTGAGCCACTCGGCTGGCCCGAACATAAATTCTTTATATTTTCACCTTTTTTGATGGAAATGTATCTAATGCTTTACATGCTTCTTTGCCTTTTTAAACAGAATATGTGAAATATGATTGTATTTCTTCAAGATACCACTTCATTCAAATTTAGGATTCCGCCCACCTATTAAAAGGCAGACTTATAGGTGTAGGAGTTTTGGGATCGAACACCCTTTTAAATGTCACAGCACTCATGAGGTGCGCAGTGGTTTCATAAACACTCAAGTTGATGGTGCATTGAGGACCTTGGTGACTCTGCCTTTTCTTTGCGATTGAAATGCAATACCGTCCTCAGGATAATTTGCTGTGTGGGGGCTATTTGTCTCCTCTAAATAAACAATGAAGTTTTTGTAATTCTCCTGTCTGTTTTATGGTTTTGCCTTCCCTTTCGCTTTGGGGTGCTGCTGCTAAGAGACTCTTGCCCCCACAAGCCAACTCCCTCCACTTGGTGCAGGTAACAGGCCAGCAGTGTCATCAGTAACCTCAGGTTAAGCCCCTCCTTGTGGGAAGGCAGGAGGGCCAGGTGTGTGGGCTCCGTGAAACCTGGGGTTTTCTTCCTGCTCCCCTCCCCAATACCTGTTTTCTTTGCTTTATTTCCATTTTTACACTGTGTCTCTGGTAGGTGAGGTCTACACATGGACCCCGGACCAGTGGGATTTAACATAGGTGGAATAATCAATTGAAATGTGCATGGTAATAAGCTACTGAAAACTAGCCACTTGTATTATTTTGTTTATTTTTCCCCAAATTGACCCATTTGAATATGGCAAGTATTTTTTTTAAACAAAAAGCAGGTACACACATTGTTCCTGAAAAAGAAGAAACTGGATGGTTAAGTTCCTGTATTGAAGTAATTTAAATAGCCAACAAAGCTGAATCCCCACTGCTGGTGGTCAAGTACACTTCAGCATTAATTGCCTTGTCATTTGTCATTTTCATGTGTCACCAGCTACCACCAGAACCTCTCCATTCTTGGCATAAAACATTTCACATTATCCCAAAATTGTGTTAGAATGAGAAATACTTTTGACACATACTGATGTGACTTCTATAAAATGTAAAAAACCCTGGGAAGGATTTTGTTCTTAAATGCCATTTGGCTTTTTTGAGACCATACAGTCTCATTTCTAACTCTGTATACACACACACACCACATGAGGAAAGGTGTTTCGGAGGAGAGTCTGATGGGAAGAGGAGGCATGCCTTCCAGCAGACGCCTCAGGAGGGACTGATGGCTTGTCTTTGCTAGGCCATCCTTGGTTCTCCCCATTCCTAAGTGGCGGTCTGGTCTCATGGGACTCCTTCCTCAGCCCCACTGAGCTGCATGTGGAGAGACAGCCTGGAGGACGTCAGCAGGTAGAGTCAGGTCCAGAAAGGCCAGCCATGGGCTCAACGGACTGAGCAGCAGCAGGTAAAATGTGAGGCCCCTGCCCCACAGCCCAGGTCTAGGGTCAGGGTGCCATGGCCTGGCCTGAAAGCGGCCAATGGGTTTTAGGTGACTGCACGCTCATGGTGAGCCGAGTTCCCGAGATAAAGTCTGGGCTGAGTCGATGAGAGCCAAGAAATGAGCGGTCTCCACCCCCCATCAATATGGGCAGAGACCAAATGGATACATGTACCGAGGGGCTGATGGGGACTGGGGTGGGGGATCGGGGGGACAGACTGTGTGCCGCATTGTTGGAAATGTGACCCCCAAAGGCTGATCAATTACTCGGTGGATTGATTACAAAGATCATTGAGGAATCAATCCCGCGTGAAACTAGATTGGTGCACACACATTTCATCCTTTCTGGCACCAACCTCACAATTGTAGCATATCCCGTGCTCTTATTACTTCGTATTTTTCTATATTACAATTAAAAACCTGTTATAGGAATGTTAGCTCAATACTGTTTGTCTATCAGCCTTAAGCTCCGGGTGTCCTCCCATCTTTAAAAAGGGAAGCGTTATTTCTTAAAAAGGCAAGTATTAGTGAGATAAAGAGGCATAGTGGGAACCAGAACTGGAAGATAAGGAACGAGGCAGGAAGCAGTGTCTCACCCTGGGCTCAGGGCTACTGATGCCACAGCCGAGTGCCGCCTGCACGCTACCCGGGCCCCCCTTCCCACCCCCCACCCCGCGGTCTCCCTAACCCACAGGTGCCTGCTCCGGGGAATTTATGTGTCTTTTAAATGAGCATTTTATTTTAGGACAGTTTTAGATTTACAGAAAGGTGGAGCAGAGAATACACTTACCATAAGCTCTCCAGCCCACACCCAGTTATATGTTAGTATGTTTCATGCATTATTGTCATGCATTTCATACATTCATGTAGCGCATACCCTATAATTAAGGAACTGATGTTGAGTCGTTATTAACTGAGGGCTGTAGTTCCTTCAGATTTTCTTCACGTTTCCCTCATGTCCTCTTTCTCTACCAGAATCCCATCCAGGACGGCACAGTAACTTCTCTCCGTGTCTCCTCAGGCCCCTCTTGGCTGTGACAGTTTCTTAGACTTTCTTGTCTTTGATGATTTTGATGACAGTCATCAGATATTTTGTATATTGTCCCTTGAGTGGGAATTGTCAGATGTTTTTCTCATGATTTGACTAGGGTTGTGGGTTTTTCAGAGGAAAACCACAGACGTGAAATGCCCTTCTCATGACATCATATGAAGGGCAGGTCCTGTCAACATGCCGTGTCACTGTGGATATGACCTTGATGGCCTGGTTGAGGTGTCTGTCAGGCTCTTCCCTCTTTGGAAGGAAGTCACTGCAGGCCACACTTGAAGGGTGGAGAGTCATAGCACTCCCTGAGGGCAGGGCGTCTACAGTTAGGAGGGTTCTTCTGTGGGAGACTGTCTCTTCTCCATTTACTCATTAATTTCTAGCAGTATGGACTCCCCGTTATTTATCTTATACTTTGAGTTACAGTCCAGCCCTGTTTTATTTTGTTTCCCAAATTGCTCCTGCTTTGGCCGCTGGGAGTTCAGGTAGCTTCTGTGTCCCTCTGACAAAGTCCCATCATTCTGAGTCTTTGTTTTTTTGAACACTTTCTGGCTTTACAAGGTGCTCTAGGCTCATCTGTGTATTTCCTGCCTCAGTCCTACAATCTTCCACTTCTCCAAGGAGCCAGTTCCTTTTACTGAAGATGGTGTTACAGCCCAACGTCTGGGTGCTGTCTGTCTGTCTGCCTGCTCCATGAATCTGTTCTCTTGTGGTTTGAAAGAAGTTTTCAGTTTTTGTTCAATACCAAAAGCTGATGTTATAAGGACATCAATGTTGTTTTTTCTATTTCCCTCCAGCCTTTAGAGAAAATGGCTTCCCGGACTTGGCTTTAAGTGTCTTTAATGAATTTGATCTTGGTGGGATGAAGAGACGTGTTGGAGTTGAGCTGTGAGCGTGGGTCAGTCCAGGGCTGCACCGTGTGTGTAACAAGCATCGTCATAGATGAACGAGCCCGGAGTCCAGCAGGGCACCTCTGGCCTGGCGTCAAGCCTTCCGGACTTCCTTTTCTTCAATTGGGTGGCATCAAGGAGCTGCTGCCAGGGGAGAGGGCAGAGCACTGGGTGTCAGGAGGCCCGGGGTCAGAAGCGTCGTATTAAGTCCTCACCTCGTCCCTCCTGACCTCAGCAACCTTGAGATTTTTCCAGCTGCGACACAGAAAGAATGAGTCCTGCCTCTTGTGGTTGGGCCAAGTGAAATATCGACCCTAAGAAGATCGGGAAAGAAGTATAGTTCTTTAAAAATTGATGTTAGCTAAATTAAGTGCGAGCCACTGCAGATGTAGCTGGAGGGCGGTGGTAGGACCAAGTGCAAGGAATTAAGATTTTGATGATTTACACGTCTTTTCCTATTCCCCCATGTACATAAAGTTAATTGTACTTAGGAGTTAGAAATGTGGACTTGGAGACCTGTGCGAAGCCAAAAATCGTAGTTACTTCACCCATTTGTTTTACTTCACACAAGCCCTTCTTTGGCTCCAGCTCAGCCCCTCCCGCCCCCCCGCCCCCCCCCAAGGAAAACAAACGCTTTGTTAGACCCACTGTGCTGGCCTCTCCCACGGTTCCGCAGTGATGGTGTTCCTGTCTACATCAGCTGTGCAGGCCGTGCAGCTACCTTGTTTCATGCAGAGGTGCAGTCAAGGTCAAGTTCTTATCAGTTCTTTCCTGTGTGAAGTGTGTGGGGCTGCCTTTTGTTATTAGCATTTTATAAACAAGGAAACGGAGCCTCAGAGGTTTCAGGAAACTCTCAAACAGCTAATGAGAGGGTCAGAGATGAGCTGATTTAACACCTCTCGTGTGTGTATATATGTGTGTCTGTCTGTCTGTCTGTCTTTCATCCCGTAGATGCAGGAGCGTGTCCTACCATTCCCCCCAGTCTTTGGTGCTAAAAACTTAGTGCCGTGGGAAATGCTAGTGAGGTGTGACACAGCACACTTCCTCTTCTCCAGGCCAGGGAATCCGGGGTTTGGCACTGAAGCAATCCGAACTAAGGAAATCGTAGCAACTGTCTACCTCCATCTCCCTAGAAATTGCTGTACGTGGAGTTAACGGTGTTGAATTATTGGACTTTTGGTCTCAACAGACTTACATTTCTTAGCTTTGAAGTCTTAAGAGTTACTGAATCTGAGACTGGAGTAGATTTCAAATCATATTCTCATTCCCAATTAATATCTTTTCAGACCAAAATACAGGTGAAAATGGAAAAGCTGTCTTCAACTACCAAGGGAGTTTGTGAACTGGAAGATTACCATTATGGGGAGGAGAGCGAACGGCCCCTCCTGTTCCACACGTGGCCCACAGCCCATTTTTGTAAGTAGCTCTTTCTGCATTGATTTCCACGGGTAGATTAGGAGAGCTTTTGGTGTCAGATCTGGTATGCTGAGAAGCTGACAGGCTTTGAAATTCAGCTCAAAAGGATCCATTCAAAGGGAAGGAGCGGAGGGCCCCTTAAAAATGAGCATTTTTTTCTGAGCTTTACTCACCTAATAATCAGCAAAGAATATTAAAAACGTGATTAGAGATCCATGAAGCTAGTTGCCATTGTTAGCTGTTTAAGAACAATGGTTAGAAGGAGGCACCGACCTCCTTTTTTTTTTTCTTTCGAAGAAAGATGGGATATTTTTCTTCTTGTTTCGTTTTAATTAGCCTCGGTGCTGTTGCTGATCCTGGTGCTGGGGCCCCCCCAGTCAGCAGCACTTCCGGGGGTACTGCCACTCAGGGACACGTTCCTTCTTTCAGACGAGGTTTCCCGCCAGCTCTCCGCCATGTACGGGAAGGAGCTGTGCCTGAAGCGCGCCATCGCCGAAGAGCTCGCACACGCCACGGACCATGGCCTCACCCTGAGCTACCTGTCCCTGTGGCTGCACCAGCCCTACGTGGAGAGTGACAGCAAGCTGCTTCTGGAGAGCATGCTGCTCGAAACAGGGCACCGAGCGTTGTGACCTCCCAGCACGGCTCCCCGCGTGTTCTCCAGGCCTGGGACCGCTGGCCTCTGCAGCCCCATGAGGGACAGTCTTCCGTCAGGACCCAGTGCCGTCCCCAGCAGTGTGCCCCATGCTCTGGTGTGGCCACCCACCGACCTTTGTAGGGTCTTCCAGATTGGACCGTCTCCCCAGCTCCCTGCAGCCTCTCCAGACACACTTGGAACTGCTGCGTGCCACCTGCTACTCAGCGGCATCTGCACCCGTTGTGAACCTGTCACCCATGAGGACATCTGCATGAAATAAATGAGTTCCTCAACAGAATGATGGCGTGATCCTGTTTCTGTAAATTCGGTGTATTTTTTTTAACTTATTATTATTATTATTATTAGTTACAGATGTACAAAATAATGCAATAGTTATCTTTCACCCCTTACAAAGTTATTACCCCCATCCTCCCTCCCCTGTTCCCCCCACCCCCGATATCATACATATCTATTACAATTCCATTGACTCCATCCCCACACTATATTCCACATCCCATGACTATATATGTGTTAAATTATAGTTGACATATAATATTATTCAGTGGCAGCTTCAGATGTACGGTGCAGTGATCAAGCCTCTACTCCATCCATGAAATGCTCTCTCCAACAACACATGTGACCATCTGACACCCCACAAAATATTTACATTATTAATTATATTCCCCGAACTGTCTTTCATATCCCTGTGGCAATATTGTAGTTGCCTATTTTTGCTGTCTAATCCCTTCCCCCTCTCCCCTACCCACCTCCCAACTAGCAACCCTGTTTTTCCTCTATATCTACGAGACTGTTTCTGTTTACATTGCTCATTCATTCAGTTTTTCAGATTCCACTTATAAGTGAGATCATATGGTATCTGTCTTTCTCTGACTGACTTATTTCACTTAACATAATAGTCTCTAGGTCCATCCATATCGTTGCAAATGGTACAATTTCATTCTTCTTTATAGCGGAGTAATACTCCATTGTATAAATGTACCACAGTGTCTTAATCCAGTCATCTACTGATGGGCATTTTGGTTGTTTCCAAGTCTTAGCTATTGTAAATAGCACTGCAATGAACATAGGGGTGCATATATTTTTTCAAATTAGTATCTTGGGTTTTTCAGGATAAATACCTAAGAGTGGAATTGCTGGATCATTAGGTAGTTTCCAGTTTTTTGAGATACCTCCATACTGACTTCCATAGTGGCTGCACCAATCTGCAGTCCCACCAACAGTGTAGCAGGGTCCCCTTTTCCCCACAGCCCCGACAGCACTTGTTGTTTGTTGATTTATTGATGATAGCCATTCTGACCAGAGTGAGGTGGTATCTCATTGTGATTTTTATTTGCATTTCCCTAATGACCAGTGAGATTGAACATTTTTTCATATGCCTGTTGGCCTTCTGTATGTCCTCTTTAGAGAAATGTCTCTTCATATCTTCTGCCCATTTTTTAATTGGCTTGTTTGTTTTTTTGGTGTTGAGTTTCATGAGTGTTTTATAAATTTTGGATATTAACCCCTTATCAGATATATTGTTGGCGAATATATTCTTCCAATCAGTAGGCTTCCTTTTTGTTTTATTGTTGGTTTTCTTTGTTGTGAAAAAGCTTTTAAGTCTGATATAATCCCGTATGTTCATTTTTTCTTTTACTTCCCTTGCCTGCAGGGATGTAAAAATATTGCTCCGGGTAATGTCTGCAAATGTACTCCCTATATTTTCTTTTAGGAGTTTTATGGTTTCAGGTCTTACATTTAAGTCTTTAATCCATTTTGAATTTGTTCTTGTATATGGTGTAAGGAGGTGGTCAGTTTCATTTTTTTGCATGTGTCAGTCCAGTTTTCCCAGCACCATTTATTGAATAGACTATCTTTACTCCAATGTAAATTCTTGCTTCCCTTGTCATAGAGTAACTGTCCGTAAATGTCTGGATTTATTTCTGGGCTCTCTGTTCTGTTCCACTGATCTATTTGCCTGTTTTTATGCCAATACCATACTGTTTTGATTACTGTAGCCTTGTAGTATGTTTTGATGTCTGGTAACATGATACCCCCAACTTTGTTCTTATTTCTCAGGATTGCCGAGGCTATTCAGGGTCTTTTATGGTTCCATATAAATTTTAGGATTATATTTTCTATTTCTGTGAAAAATGCCCTTGGTAGTTTGATAGGAATTGCATTGAATGTATATATTGCTTTAGGCAGTATGGACATTTTAACTATATTAATTCTTCCTATCCATGAGCATGGTAGGTGTTTCCATTTACTTGTATCTTCTTTGATTTCTTTCTTCAGTGTCTGATAATTTTCTGAGTACAGATCTTTTACTTCTTTGGTTAAATTCATTCTTAGGTATTTTATAGTTCTTGAAGCAATTGTAAATGGGACAGTTTTCTTAATTTCTCCTTCCGTTAGTTTATTATTGGTATATGCAAATGCCACTGATTTCTGAACATTGATTTTATATCCTGCTACTTTACTGAATTTGTCTATCAGTTCCAATAATTTTTTTTTTTTTTAAGGCAGTGTCACTGGCCCTCATATGTAGAATCCAAACCAGGGCTGCTGGCATCCCAAGCCAGCACTTAACCATTGCACCACTCAGCTGGCCCTCCAATAGTTTTCTGATGGAGTCTTTGGGGTTCTCTATATACGGTATCATGTCATCTGCATATAATGACAATTTTACTTCTTCCTTGCCAATTTGGATGCCTTTTATTTCTTTTTTTTGTCTGATTGCTATGGCTAGAACTTCCAGAACTATGTTGAATAAAAGAGGAGAAAGTGGACAGCCTTGTCTTGTTCCTGCTCTTAAGGGGAATGGTTTTAGCTTTTCCCCATTGAGTATGGTGTTAGCTGTAGGTTTATCGTATATGGCCTTTATCTTTTTTTTTTTTTTTTGAGGGCAGTGTTATTGCCTCTCATATGTGGGACCCGAACTGGGGCCACTGACTTCCCAAGCCAGCGCTTAACCACCGCACCACTCGGCTGGCCCTATATGGCCTTTATTATGTTGAGATATGATCCCTGTATTCCCACTTTGCTAAGGGTTTTTAACATAAAGCGCTGTTGGATTTTGTCAAATGCTTTTTCTGCATCTATTGATATGATCATGTGATTTTTATTCTTTATTTTGTTGATGTGGTGTATCACATTAATTGATTTATGGATGTTGAACCAGCCTTGCATACTAGGGATGAAACCCACTTGATCATGATGTATGATCTACTTAATATATTGTTGAATTCTGTTTGCTAATATTTTATTGAGAATTTTTGCATCTATATTCATCAGGGATATTGGCCTGTAGTTTTCCTTTTTTGTGCTGTCTTTATCTGGTTTTGGAATCAGGGTGATAGTGGCTTCATAAAAAGAGTTTGGGAGCCTTCCCTCCTTCTGGATTTTTTGAATAGTTTGATAAAAATAGATGATAGTTAATTTTTGAATGTTTGATAAAATTCACTTGTGAAGCCGTCTGGTCCAGGACTTTTGTTTTTTGGGAGCTTGTCAATTACTGATTCAGTTTCCTTGGTAGTAATCAGGCTATTTAGATTTTCTGTTTCTTCTTGAGTTAGTTTTGGAAGGTTGTATGCTTCTAGAAAATTATCCATTTCTTCCAGATTGTCAAATTTGTTGGTATATAGTTGCTCATAGTAATTTCTTAGAATTTTTTGTATTTCTGTGATGTCTGTAGTCATTTCCTGTCTTTCGTTCCTGATTTTACTAATTTGAGTCCTCTCTCTTTTTTTTTTTGATGAGCCTGGCCAGAGGTTTGTCCACTTTGTTTATCTTCTCAAAAAACCACCTCTTGGTTTCGTTGATCTTTTGTATTGTTTTTCTGTTCTGTGTATCGTATATTTCCACTCTAGTTTTTATTATCTCCTTCCTTGTACTCCCCTTGGGCTTCTTTTGTTGTTCTTTTTCCAGTTCCCTGAGGTGTAAGGATAACCTGTTGATTTGAGATTTTTCTTCCTTCTTTAGGTAGGCCTGCACTGCTATGAACTTCCCTCTTAGGACTGCTTTCGCTGCATCCCAGAGATTTTGGGTTGTGGTGCTTTCATTTTCGTTTGTCTCAAGGTATCTTTCCTCCTTGATCTCATTTATGACCCACTCACAATTTAGTAGCATGTTATCAGCCTCCATGTATTTGTCAGCTTCCCGGATTTCTTCTTATAATTGATTTCTAATTTCATAGCATTGTGGTCAGAGAAGACACTTGAAATGATTTCAATCTTCTTAAATTTATTGAGATTTGTTTTGTGGCCTAACATGTGGTCTATCTTAGAAAATGTTCCATGTGCACTTGAAAAGAATGTATATTCTGTAGCTTTGGGGTGAAATGCCCTGAATATATCAGTTAAATCCAGCTGGTCTAATGTGTCATTTAAGGTCGCTGTTTCCGCATTGATTTTCTGTCTGGAGGATCTGTCCATTGGTGACAGTGGGGTGTTGAAGTCCCCTACTATGATGGTGTTAATTTTGATCTCCATCTTTATGTCTGACAATATCTGTTTTATATATTTAGGAGCTCCTATGTGAGATGCATAGATGTTTACTAGGGTTATGTCCTCTTGTTGGATCAATCCCTTTATTATTGGTTTTTTTTTTTGAGGGCAGTGTCACTGGCCCTCACATGTGGGACCCGAACCGGGACCACTGGCTTCCCAAGCCAGCGCTTAACCACCGCACCACTCGGCCGGCCTGATCCCTTTATTATTACGTAGTGTCCTTCTTTGTCCTTTATTATATTCTTCAATTTAAAGTCCATTTTATCTAAGTACTGCTACTCCAGCTTTTTCTCCATTCCATTTGCATGAAATATTTTACTCCACCCTTTTACTTTCAGCTGGAATGTGTCTTTTGATCTGAGGTGAGTCTCTTGTGTACAGCATATGCTGGGGTCTTGCTTTCTTATCCATTCATCCACCCTATGTCTTTTTATTGTAAATCCGGTGTATTTTACATGGATTACATTTCTGTAGAAAATTCCTGGTTTAGTACCTTTATTTTATACCAATCTGTATTGTTTAAATTTGTATGAGACTATATTAGTTTTGTTTTTGTTTGTTTGTTTGTTTTTATTTTTTTTATTTTATATTTTTTTTATTAGTTTCAGGTGTACAACACAATTCAATAGTTATACTCTTTACACCCCACAGTGAAAACCCCCCTCCCCCAGTTCGCCACCCCACTCCCCCCGCATATCATACATACCTATCACAACTCTTCTGACTCCCCTCCACAGTATACTCCACATCCGGTGACCATCCACATATTCAGTTGCAGTTGGCATACAATACTATACAACATCAGCTTCAGGTGTACAGTGCAGTGATCAAGCCTCTACTCCATCCATGAAGTGGTCTCCCTAACAAGACATGTGACTATCTGACACGCCACAAAATTTTTACATTATTATATTCCCCGAACTGTGTTTCATATCCCTGTGGCAATATTGTAGTTGTCTATTTATGCTATCTAATCCCTTCCCCGTCCCCCCATCCCCACCCCCCTCCCAACTAGCAACCCTCAGTTTTTCCTCTACATCTACGAGCCTGTTTACTTTGATCGTTCACTCAGCTCTTCAGACTCCACACACAAGTGAGATCACATGGTACCTGTCCTTCTCCGACTGACTTATTTCACACTACATACTAGTCTCTTCACAACATTATCAATTACATTCCCAGAACTGCCCCCATCTCCCTGCGGCAACATTGTAGTCCCACCTACACTGTCCAGAACCTTCCCCCTCTCCCTCTTCCCCACTCCCAGCCAGCAACCATCAGTTTTTCCTTTATATCTGCTTTATATGACTTCAGTCTTCTTAAATTGTCTCTCTGGGTTAGCTTATTTACCCCTTTCTTTTGTTTAAAAAAACCCTTTTAACATTTCTTGCAATGCTGGCTTGGTGGTAATGAATTCCTTAAGCTTATTCTTTTCTCAGAAGCTCTTTATTTCTCCTTCAATTTTAAGTGATAGCCGTGCTGGGTAAAGCAATCTTGGTTGTAGGCTTTTATTTTGTGTCACTTTGAGTATCTCCTGCCACTCCCTTCTGGCCTGCAGAGTTTCTGTAGACAAGTCAGCTGTTTGTCTAACAGGAGTTCCTTTGTATGTAACCTGCTGTCTTTCTCTTGCAGCCTCTAGGATTCTGTCTCTGTCTTTAACCTTTGCCATTTTAACTAGGATGTGTCTTGGTGTGGACCTGTTTGGGTTCAGCTTGTTTGGAACCCTCTGCACTTCCTGGGCATGTATGTTGATTTCCTTCACCAGGGTAGGGAAGTTTTCAGTCATTATTTTTTCAAATACATTCTCGATCCCTTGCTTCTTTTCTCCTCCTTCTGGTATCCCTATGATTCGAAGGTGGTTGCGCTTCACCTTGTCCCATAGGGCTCTTAAACTATTTTCATTCTTTTTTATTCTTTGGTCTTTTTGCTGTGCCAAATGGGTGAGTTCTGCTATTTTATCTTCCAAATCGCTGATCCGCTCCTCTGCTTCATCTATTCTACTGGTGATTCCTTCGAGTGTGTTCTTCATTTTAGTTATTGTATTCTTTAGTTCTAACAGGTTGTTTTTTATGGTTTCCCTATCCTTCTTTATGTCCTCGCTAAGTTCCTTAAACATTCTTATCATCAGTGTTCTAAACTGTGTCTCTGAAAGGTTGGATCCCTCTGTTTCATTTGGTTCCATTTCTGGAGGTTTCTTCTGATCTTTTACTTGTGACATGTTTCTTTGTTTCCCCATTCTGGCTGTCGCTCTGGGATTGCTTTGATGTATTAGATAGATCACCAGGAGAGCCCTGGCTGGATCACGCAGGCACACAGCTCACAGCCCAACACTCCCAGGAAAACTCCCAGTCTCAGCCTGTCCCAATCAGCCGCTCGCAGATCAGGCCAAGCAGCCCGACAACCAATCACCAGCCTGGCAACTCTGCAAGCGCAGTGCGGAGAGCGGGATCCGAGGCGCCTAGCGCACTCCCGGGTCTCAGTGAGCAGCCTGTTGGAGCCGGAGGGCACCCGCCCTGCGTTTCCCTGGCAACTCAGTATAAGCCGGGTGGAGGGTGGGGATCCAAGGCTGCAGGCACGCACGCGCACACGTACTTCTGCTCTAATTCCACCAGACCAATGAGGTCCCGGACCTGATGCTCCGTGGGCGGGCCCAAGCCCGACAAAATAGCGTCCTCCCTACACCACTCGCCTGCGGGCTCCGCACCACGGGAACAATAGTCTAAAAACCTCCAGCCTTTGCACCAAAGGTGCTCAGTTCAGTCCGTCCCCGCAGGCTCCCGGCTCACACAGCCACTCCCTCCACCAGGAACCAGGTAAGTGCTCACCGCCGAGCAAGCCCGGGCGCCGGCCCCACTGATTCTCCAGCCGCTCTCAGCCTCACCGAGCTGAGCAGAGAGAGTCCTCACTAATTTACTGCCGGCTGTCTTAGAACTCCTTTTCCCGGCAAAGGAGCTCTGGGCTGGTGAGCTTGGTGTGTGGCCAGAGGATCTCTCCCCCAACCAGACAAGCTTCCCACGGCTGGGACCTCCCTCACGGGGCTCGCCCCCTCTGGTCTCCGCCCCCCTCTGGTCTCCGCCCCCATCTGGTCTCCGCCCCCTCTTGTCTCCGCCCCCTCTCGTCTCCGCCCCCTCTCGTCTGCCCCTCCTACCAGACCAGATGTGTCTTCCTCTTTAAGTTCTTCGTTTAGTGGTTCTGTTCCTCCAGTGTTCTGGGGACCTCCAGGGTTGAATGCTGTATAATTTGTTTGCAATTTTGGTGTGATCCTGGGAGGCAGTTAGCACAGCATCTGTCCATTGCACCATTTTACCGGAAGTCCTATATTAGTTTTGTAATCACAGTTAATGTTTAAAGTACCATAGATGGGCCGGCCGAGTGGCACAGAGCTTAAGCGCTCGCTTAGGAAGCCAGGAGCCCAGTTCGAGTCCCACATGTGAGGGCCAGTGACACTGCCCTCAAAAAAATAAAATAAAGTACCATAGAATTAACTCGGTAAAGATGGCATCATGGAAATGAAACTACCTACAAAAAATTGCCTCTGTTTCCACACTGAGGATGCGACAGGCCAAGTAAGTGAAGGATCTCCCATGTCACTCTTCTAGCATAAATCCTATAGTTTGGCAGCATTTGCAGCCAAATATCGAGGGGTTCAGTCCTGCCACTGGTCCCCAGAAACAGAAATCTAAGAAACTTTCTGCTTTGAGATGTGGGATGTAGCCTCTGCAACATGCTCTAATAGGGTCCCAGGAACAAGTGCTTCCCAGGGAAAGGAAAGAAAATGCACCTTAAAGACTTCATATATGACAGGGACGTATTTTGAGAAAAAGTTAAGATATCTCACTGCGCAAGGTGACATATCAAAACATTTAAAGGCACATTTCTTAGAGTTTTTCTTCCCTCTGCCTTTGCAGTATTTGTTAAAATGCAGCCATCATAAAGGTAGCCATTGCACATCTTGTGGGCTGCACGCTGCATGGTTAGCATTTGGCAGAAATGAGGCTTGCTGAGTGCTCCCCTGCTCACTCCGGAAGCAGGCTATCAGGAGCTGCAGGGGCAGATGGACGGGCCCCCGGAGGCCCGAGGTCTGTCAACAGTCAGTTTTATAGTTCAGTGGCACTTAAAGAATAAACGCTCTTCAGATGAGACTCAAGGATTTCCAGCCCTTTCTGGGCCATTTCATGTTTCTTGATGCCTCACTCCCCCAGACACCCAAGTTGCCCAGGAGAATTAATGGAAAGGATCGATACACGAAGGACAGCTGAAGCACAAGCTAAGCGGTGAACAAATCCCGTGGATCCGTCCCCAAACAGAAGCGGTGTTCAGTTAACGGAAGAGATCTCTGGCTGTTCAATTTGCTGAGTTCCAAAGTCATTACACAACTGCAAAAATCACCCACAGAACAATTTCTATCTGAAAGACACTGACGTCATCAGAGAACTCGTATCGGACTTCTAATCACAGTGGCTTGATCATAGTTATCTCCTCTGCCTCCAGAAATCTCACCAAATAGACAGTAAAAGAATATAAAAATACCAACAAAAACAGAACAGGATTGGGAAGGGTTTGGGGATGAATTCATGGTAAGTACATTTAATTAAAACAAAAACATAACTCCAGGAAACAAAAGCTTGTACAAAAACATGAAAATAATCACAACGTACCATACCCAGCTCAGCCATGAACATTTGCATGTCATAATAATGTGACCCAACAGTTGATCAGCCATTCATGCTGTTCACCAATATTCCTGAAGTCCTGCCTTCCTGGCCCATGGAAGCCCATACTTCCGGTTCCCTGTGGTTGGGTGAGACCACATGGCTCGTTCTGGTCACTGAAATGCATTTGTTTCATTTTGGGTTTGACCTCCTGGAGTTCTCTCCCTCTGTCGTGGCCACCGCAGGGTTGGAGATGTGGATACCCCTACTGGGTCCCCCATCTGGCAGAGACCTCCCACCAAGCTATGAGTGACATGTTGTGTGAGCAAGAAACACATATGCCTTTGTGTTTTAAGCTGCTGCGGTTTTGGAGCCATTACTGCCGCCTCTCCAGACGCTCAACAACTTGAACCATCCGGGAGAAGGTTTGGCGGGGACCACTGGTTGTCCTTCACTGTGGATTCTCTGCCTCACTTAAGTTTAGGCTGGCACATGGCTACCCGTTCAGGAGGAGGTGTGGCCACATGACTAATGAGCTGTGAGCAAAGGCCATGTGTGCGCCTTCTAGGTCATGGCCCTTAAAAGTTGTGTGTACTTCTCACCTGGGGGATGGAGCAGACACGGGAGGGCCGAGAGCCATCCAAGACCACAGGGAAGAGGTCCACCCTATGGGGTGAGGATGCAACCTGGGTCTGCAAAGGCACTCAACTTCCCAAATGCCCCCCAGCTCACATGTTTACTTCAGAGGTCATGGACTCCGTGTGTCTTCCCATAAATTCACATTGAAATCTTAACTCAGCAGATTCACCCCAAAGGTGACGGTGTGAGTCGGTGGGGACTTTGGAGTGCCAAAATCCTGAGTGTGGAGTCGCAGTGAATAGATCAGTGCGTTCTGTGTAAACGAGGCCCCAGCCCCTCCCATCCTGTAAGGACACAGCGAGAAGGTGCCGGCTGTGAACCAGAGAGAGCCTTCACCCAGCCAACCGTGCTGCAGCCGTAACCTCCAACTTCTGGCCTCCAGCCCTGTGGCAGGGAGATTCTTCCTGTTGATGACATACCCAGTCCACGGTGTGTTGTTACAGCAGTCAGAACAGACTAAGATGAAACAAATAAAAGCTGGCCTTGCTTACGTCACTGCTATCTGTGCTCTCTCTTTATTAAAGCCGCCAGCTGCTCTCCTAGAAGGTGGAGGATTGGGAAGTGTGCCCGTGGCCGGGCAGTGATGGCAGTGGGGGTGGCATGGGATGCGTTCATCTGGAGGTCAATAAATAATGCCTGAAACTGCAACGGTGTAAGCTTGTTATTTAGTGATGGAAACTGAAACGCTATAAGGAACAACAGCTAACACCCGAGGGGGTTCCCGGAGAGGAGGTTGGGGAAGAAGAAATGATAAATATGTGACGTGATGGAGGTGCAGGTAGTAGTCATATTGCAACATATATGTATCAAATCAACAAGAAAATAAACAGGAGCTGCTGCCTTTAAAAAAAATCTTAGCAGCCAAGTGGCACGGTGGTTAAGTGCTGGCTTGGGAAGCCAGCGGCCCCAGTTCGGGCCCCACATATGAGGGCCAGTGACACGGCCCTCAAAAAGGGCCAGTGACACGGCCCTCAAAAAAAAAAAAAATTCTTAGCGAATTGATGCCTTAAACTACATGCATGTATAATTTTGTTAAAAATCAAAACCAGCAAACAGTAAAACTGAGCAAATGGGAAAAAACCAAGGCAGTTATCTCTAGGGGAAACAAAAGCTTCCAAGGAGATGTCATCATCACCCACAAAGCTCAGCAATGAACACTATTCACACCTCAGGGGATGCAGTGGCTTGTGATGTAAGGACAACAGAAGTGTGCAGGGGGGCTGGCATGTGAGCCACGTCCCCATGGTCACAGCGGGCCGTCCATAGATGACATCCAACACGAATAGGTCCAGAAAGCAGCACGTCACCTGAAACTAACATTAAATTACATTTTAAAAAACCATGACACATGGTTCAGGCACGTGGAGGAAGGTGGTCACCTCGGCTGAGGTCAGACTGGCTACTGATCTTCAGATCCTTTGGTAGCACATGATGTTTTAAACTATGCATATTGTTCCCTAGATGAAGATAAAATCGATCTTAAAACTCTGGACCTCAGGGGCATTAAAGACTGACTCCCCCAAGGCTCCCTCTCTCCCGGGTCAGCCCCAAGGCCTGGTGGACGTGGGGAGGTGGGTGTGGATGGACCTGCTGCCCCGGGATCCTGACGGGGCTGCCGCTGGAGGGGACAGGGCCAAAGGGCATTGTCTGTCATCACACTCAGGAGTAGTTAGTTACCAATGGCTGACCACGGACTGGCTGCCAGCTACCATGGTCAACGCTGGACACACGTCCTCACTGAGGCCCACACTGGCCATGCTGTGGTCACTCGGGTGGTGTGAATCCCTGATGCCTCTTCACTCCTGCTCCTAATCCAAGTATCTCAAAAGAGAAGTACTCTGAATACAAGAGAACATTCTTGAGAAGAGGAAATTCCCACTTGTTTTCTGTGTAATAAGGGCACGTCTGTGCTATCAATGTGTCTGCATTTGGGGGCCCTGCAGACACTGCCCCGGTCCCCACGCATGGGCGCATCAGTGCTGACAAGGCAAGCACGTGTCCAGTGGACGAGTGTACAGCTGCTGTCCGAGCCTCCCGTGCTCCAGCGGCCTGTTGGGGCCAGGCTGCTTTTCACCGTTCGGTTATATCCATTCTCCATTTTCAGTAGTAGCACATACACAAAATAAGACGCATTGGGATTTTTGATGGAGTCCTATGAATAGAAAATAAATGCGTATTTAACAGGGCCTCAACCCGACCACAGTATGAATGGACCCGGCTTATTTACTCAGTTGCCTAATGGGGGTCCTCGAAGGACTGGAGCTCCTAGTTTTTATGCCTCATGTTCTTCATTCATAAAATACAAGTCGAGACGACTTTCCTTCCGACTTCCCAATAAAATGCTGCTCAGAATGGCTAGCTTATTTATTTGTGTACTGAACCCAGAGGAAGCTTCTAGAATGGATCACGTCTAGTGAAAAAGCAGCATATCATATCCCTGAGGAGGAAGGGTCCAGAAAGCAAGGCAGACAGTCGGCTAATAGTGGTCCTGACTGCAGCAGCTGCTAGCGGCTTCTGAGCAGCAGGCGGATGGGAGGAATTCACTCTCGGGTCACCGCTGCCGCTAGCGCAATGAGAAGGTAGAGACCAAGGTAGACAATGGGGTAGAAAACATTATTCTGTATAAATAAGATGTTTATTTGTGTCAGTGTTCACATTAGAAAAATACACATACAGGACTTGAATTAGACCTTTTTTGGATAAAATATATACAAATCCAGGGCGGCAGTTTTGAGTCCGTTTCACAGCGAGGGCTCTGCCTCTCTGGTTCCTAGAGGGGCCCCTTCAAGTGGGCCCGTGTGCAGGGCAGGCCCCTCCGCATCGGTCAGTATGACAATGTCCTCCCCAGACACTATGGAACCCGGATGGGACAAGAGAAGCCCATCAGAAGTCTGAATAAATATCTGCTCCTGTCCTTGGGACAACAACTCGTGGCACCCGTTGGTGATTTCAAAAGCCATGGCTTCCCCAACAGCAACAAGGCCCTCCAGTCCTCTCGGGCCGGTGTGCGCCCCGGGCCCCCAGGAAGGCTGGTCCAAGTCCCCCACACGGCTGCCGGGACCCCCTTTGGCACACAGCGCTCCGTCCCGGCCGAGCGGAGGCCCCAGCTTGGACTCGGTGCTGTAGGCACAGTCCGCTGGCGTGACGCCCGTGGGCAGGACTTTCTCCAGCGGAGGGGCTGTGGCCTCCGTAAGCTGGACCTCGCCGGGGCTAGGCTGCCAGCTGCCCAGATGGTACTCGGGCATCTCATGGAGATTTCCGGCCTCTGCGTTTTCGGACTTGCCAGGCCGCAAGGATGCCACCACTCCTCCCACGGACAAAACGCTGCTGCAGAGCCCCTGGCTCCTTGGGCTGTCCCCAGCATTCAAGTCTAAAGAGTTCCCCTGAGCATTCTGTGTGGGGGACGCTGCCCCCTGTCCCTGGGTCAGCATGCTGGGCCCGCCCAACTGAGTCCGAGGACCCGGCCCACTGGCGTCCCGACAGCAGGGAGCAGGGTCTGCAGCCCCACCCCCGGCGGCTAGGTCAGTAAGTGCTTTAAGCTGCTGGCCGGCCTGTGATGTGCTTGTGTCACTCCCAGAAGCGGGCATCGTGTGGCCTGCCTCAGGACGATGGCAGGTGTCCCCATTTACTCGGGGGGCAAAACCTACATAGTGTGGGAAAACAGGTAATCAGGCATGTGCTGTTCACTGCACTCACTGTCCACATTCATTTTCTTGCCAAAAAATGAAAACAAACTCTGCTTGCTACTTGGATTGGGAACCTCCGGTACACATTACGCTCCAAGAGGAAATGCAAGCCAGCTAGGCGAGGGGGCCGGATTCCAAACAAGTGCCAGAGGGATTTCAGTGTCCCCAAGGAAGGAGTCTGCCCTCCACTGTGGCAGAATTAAGTAATAAGTTCAAAAATGGAGAATGCCTCTTTAAATTGGAGACCTTAGCATCAGGCAAGGGATCAGGTGGCCCTGACAAGATTTTAGGAAGTTTATAATTATTCTCATTATGCCAAGTGTCTAATTGATAGGCTCTGGCTAAAGCTGGAATAAAAGCCAGAATATGTCTTGTTTTCCAACATTAACCCTCAGCTGGCTCTGCGAGTCAAGTCTCATGAAAGCCAAGCCACAGACTCAGCCTGCCGGGCGCCGCGCTGCTCTCAGGGCTCCCCTGGGCACACCGCCCGCCACCACACGGCAGCTCTTCATTTCAATACAGGACCCGAGAAAACCTGAGACCTCCAGACTCACGGGGATGAATATGGAACAACAGAACGTGGGGAGGCTGGAAAAAAGCTCCAGACAACCAGAGGCTTTTGTTAAAGGCGGCCACAGGGGAGCCCGACCCTGAAACCGGGCCTGAGCCGGGGGGCAACCACTTACCCTCACTGGCCACTGGGGCACACACAGCTGGACTCCCCGGGCCCCTGCTGTCCGCAGAAGACTCCGTGGTGTCCTCGGGCAGAAATGGCCTGCGGGTCCTTTTCGCAGAGACCAGCCCCTCCTCTGTGGCCTAGGAAGAGAAGACCCATCAGGTAAGACCAGGAAGAAACAGGCCAGCAGGGCTGCGGGCTGAAAGCCAAAGCGCAAATTCACCACTGAACAGACGGTAGCCTGGCGCCCCCAACACCTGGCCCACCTCGCTCTCCCTCTTCCGCCGGCTGGCAGCCTCTTCCTCCTCCCCGCCCACCTCTGGGCGGGCGCACGCGGGTGGACTGCGATCTGTGTGTGCGTTTCCCCTCAGGAATTCTCCTGTGATTCCCAGTGACTCAGCAACCTGAGACGAGAGGGATGCTTCACTCAAACATGCCAACACGTAGCAGTCGAGGGCCTGTGTGTAAATCTGTGAATTCGCTTCGTATGGTGAGGCTCCGTCCAGACAGGGAGCAAAATGAAGATCAATGCAGAGTGGGTGGAATAGCCGATGATAAAATGGATCGCTATCAGAGCCAGAAGGTTCTGTGTTGGCAGTTGAGAAGACACTAAAACGGTCTTTAAAAAAAATTTAAAACGCTCTTTAGCGTCACCATAAGCTTAATAATGTTACCTGATACCAAGCTACCTTTCTTGCTCGTTATACCTCCTTTTTTGAATTCTCCATGGTACCTTCAGAAAACTAATGCTGCCTATTCTGGAACCAGACCTCCTTTCCCAGTGGGTGGAGGGATGTGGGTTTGGGAGCCTGAGAGTCTGACCTGGACCCCCGTTTCTCGGCTGACAGCCTGGGCGACCTTGGCAGCCACCTTTCACCTATCCAAGGCTTAGTTTCCTCCTCCAACAGCTGCCCTGAAGGGATTTGGTGACAATTAGGTTAGATTCCATATGTAAAGCATATGTGATGTCACAAAGAACACACAGACCATGGGGGTTGGGGGGCAGGGCGAGGGCAGCAGATTGAGGGCAGGAGAGAGAACAGGGTCAGCAGGTTTAGCATCTACCGGCTTCACAGTGTCCCCTTGCGTACGGTGCAGGAACTCTGCCAGTCAGGGACAGGCTCACCGGCAGGGACAGTGGGGACAGCACTGAGTCCAGGCCCGACACAGTGAGGGGCCCCTAAACAACCTGACCCCATGGTACGTGCAACGCCCAACCAAGGGTTTTATCCAAAATAAGTCAAACCAAGTCAAGTTCAAAACATATTTTTGTTAAGGACCCGATAGAGCGAAAGGCAATTTCACAATGACAATGACACTGAAATGAGGAATCCCAACATCAACAGCAACTGTTGGTCCCTGTCCCCCAAAACCTACCTAATGAAGAAAACGACACACCCCACTAACCCTGGGGTTAACTGTGATCAGCAGTGAGGGGGAGGGTTACCAGTGTTTGCAATTTTCTTTTAGCTTACCTGCATTTCTGAGTTTTCTTTAAAAAGCATTTATTGCTTTTAATATTAAGAAAAAAAAACCTCTGATGAGTCAAAAAGCTAAAAAGAAGTTGACAATGAAGATGTCACTACAGAAAAAACATCCTCCTTTTTAGTGGCCACCCTTCCTTCGGCTCCCTCTACGAGCAAAGCTCTTCCCCGTGAGACTGTTACCTCGTTCCTGCTTATTTCCAGGGGCTCCTGAGAACTCGGGCCAGAGCTACGGAGGTAATCTTGACACAGTTTCTTAACCATTTTATGCAACTCTTCAAATTCCTTGTACACAGCGGGGAAAAAAGGCTTTGCTAGATGACCTTTTTCAACCTTAGTGAAGATAAAGATGACAAAAATGTTTGAACCCGAGGCGGTGAGATGGAAAACACAGAAGGAAATTTAAAGGAGGGGAGGATATAAGAGCCTCATGCTCTCACCGGCCTGTCATGGAGGGCGCTTCTTCACTCCCCTGTGAGCGCCGAGTATGTGTCCAGCACTGTGCTGGGCAGGGGATAACCAGAATGGGCTTGGGGAGAGGCGGCCACCAGAGGACCTGCGGGCGAGCAGGATGGGCCCTGAGGCAGAAAGGCCCTGAGGACGGGGCTGGTTCCGGGGCCTACCGGCGGGAGGGGCGCACGGCCTCCACTGCCCTGGGCAGTCATGCTGATGCCTCCTGGAGGGTGGGTGCAGGGGGCCTAGGCTGTGCCATCAGAGGGGGCTGTGAGGGAGCACGCTGGTCAGTGCCCAGGAGAAGGGCGACACGGGCAATGCTGGCCTGGGTCTGCTGGACCCCAGGCATCTGGTGGGACCAGCAGGCTCCCTCCCGTCAGCTCTGTCCTGGGGGAGGGAAATGATCCCAAAAGGCCTGGCTCTTCCCAGGAACTTCTAATCACCCCTACATCATTCAGGAACACTAAGAAGACTCACCTTTGTCACAAGAAATTCATACACGGTCACAACCTGAGCCAGCGGGGGCAGAGCCAGTTCCACGAGCTCCTCCCGATCACACTGGTGGAGAAACTACCGGAAGAAAGTGTTTGACATCTCTGAAAGCCTGCAAGAATTTCCCAGTAGCCAACAAGTCGGTGTAACAAAGAACATAAAAGACAGAAAGTCCCTCCAAATCTCAGTGATGAAGCAACTCTGAACTAGAAGCGTCCTGCTTTATTAAATATCCCACTTGTTCACCCATTAACAGAGTCTTATGATCAATTCTGGATTCAAAGTGTGCCTCCCCTGTGACAGCACTGAGCGCGCAGTGGGCACCAGGCCCTGGATAAGGACACAATGATGGAGAAACACGTCCCCTGCTCTCCAGGACTCACCAACCAGTGCTAGAGACGAAATACAAGTAAGTCCCAAGGGAGCCCACAGTCAGGACACCAGTGCCAAAGTACAGGTGGGAGAAGACGAGGACCCAGGTGACAGCAGGGCTGGGTGCCGACGGGGAGGGACAGGTGCAGGGAGGGCACAGTCCTTAGGCCTTAGTGACCACTGGACGTGGGCAGGGGTGAGTGAAGGGGAGAGAGGAGCCACAGATGCCTCTAGCTTCCCAGGTAAGCACCCGGGCAGACCCTTGACAAGGTAGGGGTGAGATAGGAAGCCAGCTGTGGGCCCTGCTGGGACACGGAAGATGGTGGGGATGTTTGAAATCAGAGCTCGGAGGCTCGGACAAGGAAGTTCAGGTATGGGAGTCCGCAGAGGGAAAACGGGGAGAGAAACCAGGAGGGTGGTGAGCTCACCCAGGGTGGCAGTAATGTGGCAGGAAAGGTGGGAGGTCCTACAGACAGAAGGTCTTACAAGGCTCAGGGAGGTCAGAAGGGCCATCAGTTAGGAGCTGCGAGGGCTGGAGGCGTTTCAGATAGCAGCAGGCGGCCTTGAAACAGTCAGAAAGCAAAAGGAAAACCTGCCATTTGCAAGACGTGAGTGTTTAATTATGACTCAGAAAAGCCCTTAGAGCAAAATGACCACCTGATTTCCCTCAGGCCAAGGGGTATGGGGGATGAGAATGTGGGTGTCGGGTCACCAGGCCTGGCCGACAGCACCCAGGGCACCTCCTCCGTTCCCTGCTTCACACTTGCGGCCACCAGGCAGTTCTGTCACCCACTCGTTTGGCTGGCATCTTTCCCCAAAGTGGGGACCGTGCCCATCTCACGCATACCGTGCCCTCCACACCCAGAGAGGGCTGCCCCTTAACGCGCGGTAAGTCGGTGTGTAAACGAATGCCCGTTTCGGGGGGGCTTCTCCTGGAGAAGAGTCGAGAATGGTCCTGTTCAGAGCCGTCCTCAGCTCTGTATGACAGATGTGGCACTAAATCAGCTGAATGGTGTCACCAAGTTAGAGTCACCGTTACACAGAGCAGACGGCCTCACGGATCTCAGACGCCCCATCGCACACTCCTACTCAGCAGCCACCAAACATTCAAGTTCTGTACCTGCCACCTACTTGTGGGGTGACCTTGTGTAAGTCATTAGCCTGAGTTTCACATTCCTCGTCCATTAAGTCAATAAAATGGAATCAGGGAAGTGATGTGCCTGCAACTGGGCGCACAGCTCGGGTAGCGTGGCTGAGTGTTCAATAGATGTTAATTTGTGAACTCCTCAGCTCCTACTCCTGAAAACAAGTCACCTGGAATTGTCAACAAGCGCCTGGGAAGAAAAGCTAATTCACCAGGGTTTGAAGTTCCTGCTAGACCAGGGCTCGGCAGACTGCGGCTCGCGAGCCACATGCGGCTCTTCGGGGACGTTCCGTCTCAAGTTGGCCGACCTCTGGAAGAGCCAATCCTGTCCCTCACAACAATATAAAAAGTATTCGAGAGCCACAAATATGTTTACATAATCACCATATGTGAATAATATCCTTTAAACATTTTATAAATGAAACTATGATAGTTTTATTTTCATTTTCAATTTTACTTCAGAGCCACAAGCTCGCGAGCTGCAGTTTCTTGACCCCTGGAGGCTCTTCCGTCTCAAAAGTTTGCCGACCCCTGGGCTAACGTGTAACCTCATGGGGCTTTCCAGGAAAGCCACGCCCTCTCTGAAAGCACTTCTTCCTGTTGTGTGCCGGAGTTTGGAGGCCACTCTTTCTGGGGCCAGCTGTCTCACTTATCTCACACAGTCTTTTGCTATTTTTCACTTGTTTTCTTGAAGATATTCATCTGGCCATTACCAGGTACAGAAATACATCCTAGCCTGAGACAGTAAGTTCAGGGTTCCACATTTCCAACTTTCAAGGGGCTGGCATGGAGATTCCAGGGATCAAAACTTGAAACATGTTTCTATACCTTGAATCTTTTTACAAAAAAAAAAACCCATTTCTGTTGTTATCTAGATGGCTTCCGTGAAAACCCACTTTACCATTATTCCATAAAGGCAAGCAGCTCTTGCTACTCTTGAGGCACTCTGGGTATTTCAAACAGGTACACCTAGGAATTATTTCAGGTAATGCTATCCTTGATTTTACCGCATACTTCATCCAATTAATTTCAGGTGAACCATTTAGTTGGTCTGGGTGTTCGACCTTTAAATTCAGACACCCACCAGTGAACTGCCACATACACACCAAAGAAACAGGTTCAAGAACAGGGTCTAAGAGCAACGCACCTCCTGGAGCCTGGCTCTGGTCCTCGCCGTGCTCTCGCCTGCGGCCCCAGCACCCCCGTGCAGGTCGGCCACTCTGCTCTCCTCCAGGCCGGCCGCGCCCGGCTGTGCAGGGACCGGGGAGCAGCCATTTCTAGGTCCTGAGTGTCTCTCCGGTCCTAAAAGGGCTGAAGAGCTTCCAGCTGCTGGTTCAGACGCCAACACCTCTTCAACTTCTACAGACTGACCATTCTAGACAGTGTTGGAAGGTGCAAAACAGGGTGTAACCGCTGCTGCTCCAGGAAGCAGCCCTGTGGGCTGCTGCCCCCAATCCCGACCATTCCCGACCTCGTTGCCATGTCAGCTGAGTGTTCTGTGAGTGTTCCCCACGAGCTGGCCGCTGCGTTCCCGCCGGACTCACTCACTAAGCCATGCTACACCAGACAGTGGCAGCAGTGCCGACGGTGGGGGCCCTGACCCCCCGATAGTATTTGGGTTCTGCTTGAGCCTTTGCCTGAACCCCCGACCCCAAACACCATGAAGGTTAATTTGAGGATGACGGGCAGGAACAGACACTGTCATCGGATAGTAACACTACCTGTAAGCCACCCCCTGATGACCCGGGCCCTTCCTCACTTACAAAAGCTGGTGTCGACAGCCGTGGGGACATCAGGCTGAGGGTTCTGCCCTCGGCACAGCCCTGGGTCACACTCACATTGGCTTTCTCAGACAGCAGCATCTCAGGGTCCAGCTGGCCGTGGCCCCAATTCAGTCTTAAGTGCCGGGCCAGCCCCCCCTTTCCTATGTACGACTTCTCACACGTCTGACACTTGAAGGTTTTGGGCCTCAGCAAGCAGCTCGGTAAGTCAAAGAGCACCTGCTTTTCCCTCTGTTCTTCATCTTCTTCCACGCTTAGTTCTGAGTAATCGTCGGAATCTGATGGGTGACCGTCGGCCAAATCCTCCGTTTTTATGAATTTATAATCTTTAGCTTTATACTTGGGAGGTCGAGATATCCGCCCAGAACGGGTTTTCACTTTTAAAGATTTTTTCAGTTTTTCAGTGTGTTTTGTATGCAAATTGGAAATCAGTAAATTTGCTGAACTGGATGAAACAGATGTTAATACTGGTGAAACAGATGTTAGTACCGGTGGGTCAGAGGCTGACAAAGGGGCCAACATGGCACCCTGTCCATTCGCAGCCTGGGAAGCGGCGACCCTCTTTGCAGGGACTGGCCGGAGGGCAGGCAGCGGCCTGTGCACAAACACTGGAACAGGGGGCTGCGGTGAGTGACTCAGGAAATGCGGCTGTGGCTTGGAGCTCAGGAGGGGCTGTACCCTGAGCAGCTGAGGCCTAGCAACACTGAGCCCCAACACGCTGGTGTGTCTCCTGGGCGGCGGCTGGCTCAGCCTGGCTGTTGGGGGCTGGATGGCGGCCAGGGGGGGCATCGGCCTTTCCTGGCCCTTTGTTTCTCCAGGTGTTACCTTGACACAAATGGCTTCCAGTTGCTTAAACAGAGAAAGAGAAAAGAAGTACTATGCTTATCCATGTTTCTACAATTTTGCTCTCATCTTAAATCCACTATTGGAATTATTTTTCTAAATTACAAAACGCATCTTATATACATAAAAGTCTATATAATGGATCTGTAGTGTTTATAGTAATGTTTCTTAATCTTTCTGACCAGACCACAGTATTACATTTTAAGTCACATCCATAGGTTCCTGTGGAAATATCTGCATACATTAAAAAAAGTTCATGAAACCATTTACTGTTCCTACATAAATGCCTTCTGATAGTATCTATTCTCCATTGCTTTTTAAAAAATACTAGTCATAATCCACTGAATGGATTTGATGATCCATTCAGAAATATCCTTCTTTATAGTTTTACCATGCGTATTTACTTGGGGGGAGTTCTTAGTACTCCAAATTGGATTCAATTCAATATGTGGGCTCATTTTGTAAAGTTTTTAGTGAAAATCTGAAAACCAAAAAAGCCATAAGGGACAACGTACCCCAGGTCCCTGCCACTTGCCTTGAGACAAGCAACGTCGCCGGTGCAGGCCAGGCCTCTCGCCTCCCGCAGCACGCCCTGTCCTTTGCCCTGTCCTGAAATGTGCTGTTTAACCTTCTCATGCTTCCTTTACATTACAGATGCAGTATCCCTAAAAACATGTAGTTCCGTTTTGCCATGTTTTTAAACTTTACATAAGTGAATATTACCTCTGGCAACTTGGTAGGGCTTTTTCAGGTTGTTTTTTTTTTTAACTCCCTCTCTTGCTTGTGAAATTAATCTTGAGGCATGTAGTTCTCAGGGGTTCATTTTCTCTGAAGTATAAGAACACTCTCCCACTGCGGGACACAGGTGTCTCCAACCCTGCGCTCTTACGGTCTGCTCTGAAACTTCGTGGATGTGCGTGTATATATTGTGTTTATCCAGGGCACACACCTACTACAGGCTGCATATCTTCAATGACGTTTTGTTTTGTTTTGTTTTTAACATCTAGCAAAATTCTAAATGCATGTGTTTTTTGACCTAGCAATTCTGCTTCTTAGATTCCAGAAGACACATGGCATAGGCACAAAGATGTATGTCTAGGAGATTTAAGGCAGCACTGTGTGTAACAGCAAAGCACCCACTAAAGGGGAGGGCTGCCATCAAAAATGTTCCACAGTTATTGAACTGTTTGTTCCACAAACAGTTATTGTAATTGTTCCACAAACAGTTACAATGTTACAAGTGTCAGGGATACAGCTGTCGTGGACTCAGGGAAGGAGCAGAAAAAACGACCAAGTTCCTGCCTTCACAGAGCAGAAATGATGAGCATCTTTCTCCAGGGAGAGAAGAGAGACAGACATTGCCCAGATCAGACTGTCAATCCTGCCATGAGTGATATCTCGGACCAGCATCCTTTGTTGTGGTGGCTGTCCTGTGAGCTGTAGGATGTTGAGCTGCATCTCTATCTATGAGATGCCAGTAGCACCACCATGGAGTGACAACCAGAAATGTCTCCAGGCATCAGCAAATGCCCCCTGCAGGGCAGTCACCCCCAGTTAAGCACTGATTTGGGGCCACTAACAGACTCAACCTTTTACCAAGTGGAGTATCAATAAAATGTCAAGAGCAGAATGAAACCCCTCACTGAAATCAAGGTGGAGTACCTCTGTCTGTGTGCACGTTACACGCCTACTGCAACCAGCAGAGACAATTCAATAGACTGGTTTGTGAGGAAGTGCACGGAGCCCCCGCCAGCATCCCTGGAGTCCCCAGCCCTGCGCTACTGTGAATCAAATGACGATTAGATTCACTTTGCATCTCTCTAATGATCACAACTGTTTCATTTTACTACCAGTTACTTAGAATGTTTCTCTAAGCTGTTGGGACATTACCTGATAATGACATGAAAAACACACACACACACACACACACACACACACACACACACACGACCCCTGCCCCCAAATCCCATTGTTTTAGGATTACCACAGTGGCAAAACTGGTGTAAATTTTTAATCTGCTACTGAGACTAGTTTGCCATGTGAGTATTAGACTTGATACTTGCTTACATGTTCATCTCATTCAGCATGTCTCTGGTGCCAGTACATAAACATAAGCCATGCTCTCACCTCACCCTTGAGGTGGGTCAGTCCCCCTGCCATGCCCCAGTCACTGGCACACCTGCTGAATGAGGGTCCCCTGCCCTGAAATCTGTACTTTCAGAAGCTCTGCTGATAATTCTGTAGGCAGACGAGGCTCCCTAAGGGATGTAGACAGGAGGTGAGAAGCAGGAGGCAGGAACAGCCCAGGGGTGGTAGGCTTCCCAGAAGAGGGGACCTCTGGGGAGTGCCTGGAAGGCTGAGATGAATTTTTGAGGGTGGGAAAGGTATCCTAAGTGTAAGAAACAACACCATGAAAAAGGGCAGCGTGTTGGAGTGAACTAGAAATGTTTCTGTGAGGCAGGAACAGGATGTGGAGGTGCAGAGCCAACATCTGACCCGTGGGAGTGTCCACATGGTCTGTGCCTTCTGATCCGCACCACCCCCAGGACACCACAGACCCTCTAAATGCACACCCCCACCCCAAAACTGCCTCTTCTCTTCTGTATTTTCAATTCCCACCCACTGGTTCAGATGCCACCTTCCACGAAGTCGCTTCTGATTCCCTCAGCCAGAAATAACCTCTCCCTTTCTCTAAATGCATTTAGTTCTTTACCTGTGTCTCTAGCTTTCTGACCTTGATTAGAAGTTATCTGAGTCCCGTTTTACCTCCTTGGTTGGATTATAACCTCCTTAGGGGCAAGGTCCACTCTGGTTTGCCTCTGTGGCCTCCACCACACAGCCGGGGCTCAGAGTATTAGCTGCACAATTACATTACTGTGAAGGCAGGTAGAATTGACATCATTCCAGTTAGATTAGCTCCAAAATATGATTGTGCCGCCTAATTCAGAGTTGGCTTTCATTTGATGGAAAATGTCATTTTTGGACTTTTTCCTAAGTTGCCACACCCAACCCAAAAAGCTGTGGCCACATTCAGCGGGCCCTGGAGTGCGGCCACTCCTGGGGGACCCTGGACAGTGTTGCTCAACCTCCCTGAGCTTGTTCCTCATCTGTAAAATGCTGGTACGTTTGTGTGGCTGCTGAGAACTAAGCACCCAGCACAGTGCCGGGCGCGCAGAGGCTCGGCAAGCATCAGCCACTGTCACCCTTGTGACGCCACAGACCTGCAGTGCCCTACTTATGTGGGGGGGGGGGGGCGAGAATGAGCCAGAAAGCTCATCCAATGAGCCATCTCTCCTGCAAACCAGGAAACCAAAGCCCAGAGAGGCTGAGTTACCCAAGGTCACACCTCTGGGAAGTAGTTTGGGCAGACTCACATTTGCCTTCTCAAACTTGAGCAAGACACCTCTCCAGTCTCGATGACCAACTGGGTACAACTCTAAGCAGCCCAAATCACCCAGTCACAAAAACAATGAGGATTGTAGATTCTATTCTCTACCTAATTCTTCTAGTGAAAGCGCCTCTCTGGCAGCTTTGGGGTGAGAAGCGTGGTGTCATTTACAACTCTGGTGCTGAATGGGGCTGCGGTCTTACAGGTGTGCAGGGCCTCGGGCTTTGGGTGCTACACGGGACCCTCTGGGCTTGGACGGCCCTGACCCAGTTCTGACTTCCCCAGTAGCCAAGGCCACTGAGAAAGGAGGTTTTGCAGTATACAGGTTGCTGATGTGTATGTCACTCATTAAGTGTACGGCAGGCACTGTGCTGGGCACTGGGGCTACAAATCCAGGCACTACACCCAGAGTGGTCAGCCCTGCATCAGATACTACAGTCCACGTCCGGGCGGTGGTGGCGTCCGCGGCACTTCCCACCTGAAAACCACGGTGGTTCCTTTTAATCCACTCAGGTCTCAAATCCAGTGTCAAGTTTAAGGAGCGCTCAGTCCAAAGCGACTCCCACGGCTTGTGTCCCAGACGGCGCGCCCGCCAGGGCCCGGTAGGTGCGCAGCGCCGGCCGGGCGGCGCGGAGGGGCCTGCGGGGCCGAGGCGGCGCGGCGCCGGGCAGCGGGCCTGGCGGGCTGAGCCGCGCGGCCGCGGGGTGCGGCCCGGGCCCCTCCGGTTCCCACGCCCCCCCGGCGCCTCACCTGGGGCGGCAGCAGGCGCGGGGGCGCGGCGCCGGGGCCCAGCTGCAGGGCGGCCTGCTGAGCCGCGTCCCGCAGCCGCCGCGCCGCGCCCTGCAGCACGAAGGGTGGCGGCGGCTGCGGGGCGGGCGGCGGCGCCTTCGTCACCTGCTCCAGGACCCGCCGCAGCTGCTCAGGGCCCAGCGGGGCCACGCGGGCGGCGCTGCCGCTCCGGCCGGGGGGAGCCCGGCCGCCGCCGCCATCCTCGCTGCCGTCCTCAGCCTCGGGCTCTGCGTCCGCCATGGCGGCCGAGGCGGGGACTCGAACCGGGACCGTCCCACGGCGGCGGCTCACTTGTGCGTCACCTGGGACAGGGGGGCTACGAGTGCCGCGCAGGCCAATACACCTCGGAAGGCGACCGCGCCTCGCGGAGCAGGCCGGTGGGCGGGGTCTGCGCTGGCCCCGCCCCGGCCCCGCCCCACCAGGACGGAAGCGGCCGGCCGCGAGACGCGTGTCGTGACCTTATTTAACCTGCAGATGCTGCCCCTCCGGGAACGGTTCAGGGCCTCCCAGCGGAGGTCTCCCGTGTTCCAGGGCCCCTGGCCTGACTTCACACTATCCAAGTGTTCTCGAGCTCACATTCATCAGAGTCACCTGAGGATCCTGTCCGGACTTGGAGATCCCTCGGCCCCGCTTCGAGACCTTCTGATTTAATAGATCTGGGAGGGGATTCAAAGTGTGCATTTTCCCTCAGATGTGGGACCCGAACCGGCGCGGCTGGCGTCCCAAGCCAGCTCTTAGCCACCGCGCCACTCAGCCGGCCCCCAAAGTGTGCATTTTTAATAAGTGTGCTCCCAACCCCCAAATCGTTCCCAGGTGACCCACCCTGCCTTGCCCACTCACCCAGAAGGGGAGCACCTTGCAGGTCGAGATGACAGTTTATTCATTCAGTGCCCAGCACAGGCCTCGGACCCAGAATGCACGCTCCGGGAATGAATGACGGATGGGTGAATATGAATGAATGAATGAATGAATGAGCGAACGAATTTATGAATCTCCTTACCTGTCTTCACATGCGGTCCCCAGCTCTACCACCGCTCTCCTTCAGCCCAACCTTTCCTAGTCTCCTCTCCTCTTTGCTTTCCTGGCTCTGTGTGTCCTGTAGCAGCTGGTGTGTGTACCAGTCTCAGCTTCCCTCCCCAAGGAGGGCAGTCAGGCCATTGGTCAACAAACTTAGTAAATGTCTGTTGGGTGTCCTGCCCTCCATATACCAGTTTAGGCAGGAAGAAGTTGGAAACAGAAATTTGCAGGATAATATGATGAGTGCCAGGATGCCCCTTTTAGGGAGAGACTGGGGCCTAGGCTGGCCTCTGAGAAGGTTCTGGAAGACTTCCTGGTCATTTTTTTCTCCACAGGACCATCACCATCATCACCGTGGTGGTCAAAACTCACTATGCTCCCACCAATGCTCTCTAAATTCATTAGGAGACTCACTGAGGATTGGCCAGAGGGGAGATCAGATTTGCGGAATTTGTTTCAATTGCTTAATCCCTTCCTTTTTCTTTTTTTGTTAAACTTTTACAAGACAGTCCTTCCCATCCTCCCATCCTCAGATATCAGAAAGTTTCCTTCTGACCCCTAAGCCAAGAACTTCCCCCTTCATCTAGATAGAACGCGGCACCCCATTTTTATCTTTTCAAACCTGTCAAGGAGGAAAAAATCTTCCCTCTACCCATTTAGGTTTGGTTTGGGGTGGCTGGCAAATTAAACTAACAAAAGACAGGTTAACAAGAGAAAGACAAAATTTAATCATGTGTTTTTATTAATATATCTACAAGAGTTTACAGAAAAATGTGACTCAAAAGAGGCAGTCAGAATGTAGGGCTTGTACATTATTTTAATAGGGGAAAGGACCGAGGGAAGTGCACTTACGGGAACACAAATGACTTTTAGAAAAGGTAAATAGGCCCTTACCTAGAGTAGATAGATGGGTGATAGGATAGTTCTGTGACAATGCCTATTGAGGTGTGCTACCAACTTCTCTCCAGTGACAAGGATCAGTCTTCCCTGATTGCTCTTAGGGGGAGAGATTTATGTCAACTGAATTCTTCTGAGTTCTTTTGGAAGGCTCTGCTTTTAGACAGAGAAGACTGTTCAGGAACTCAAATGCCTTCTGCTCAAAATATTTTTATGCCACAGAGGCATATTCCTGACCCCGTCAAAGCCTTGTTCGGGAAAGTGCACTCTGCGGGCAGCACTCTTTGGTGCCTCCTCTGCTGCAGGGTGCCTGAATCTAACCAGGAGCATGACACAGACATCCAAAGTGTGACAGGTAGCACGTGTGCAGGAGTCTGTTGTAGATGTGTGCAGCCCCGGGTTCTCCTTCTAACTAGCTAGCTGCTCATAGCGACACCGGTCCCATCACTGGTATTGAGTCAGCATCTTCACGACACGCTGAGCACTTGCTCAGGCTTTACCGCCGTGGTCTGTAGGCTTGAGCTGCAATTTATTGAAGTCACAGTTGAACACCCATTTGAGAAAAGAATGAATGATTTAGTAGATGTTCTCACTGGAGATTTTTCAAAATGGCAGAGGCCCTGCAGT
Source organism: Aselliscus stoliczkanus (assembly GCA_033961575.1). NCBI lineage: Eukaryota > Metazoa > Chordata > Mammalia > Chiroptera > Hipposideridae > Aselliscus > Aselliscus stoliczkanus. The sequence goes on along the minus strand of CM066732.1, from coordinate 159,246,661 downwards.
ATCCTGATATAACATGGCAATGATCCTAAAAGACTGGCTTTTGTTAAATTAAACACGCCTAACCACACCTGTAGACTTGAACCATGAGAAATTCACCCAGGTGCCGTAGGGGGCTGCAAACTGCAGAACCAAGAGGAAGAAATGTGAAGCCTGAGATCTGTCTGAAAAGCAAAAAAAAAAAAAAAAAAAAGAAAGAAAGAAAAGAAAAATAACTAGAGGTTTCCAGAGGCTTCCACAACCAGACTGCCATTTGTGTCTCTCACTTACTGTGTTGCTCCGGGTCTACAAAGTGCTCGGCACGCAGAAGTCTCTCCATAAACATTTGTAGCATGAATTAATTCCAAGTCTGGATTTTCAATTCTAAGGACGCCATCGATCCGGGGTCTCCGCAGAAGGCCCTCAGAAGCTCTACACTAGAAAGGCACGCGGTGGCATCCTAACAAAGACCTGAGGGGGTTCCGGGGTGCTGCGCGTGCGGAGACTTGGAGGGGCGAGTCAGCGCCCGAATGTGCGTGGGCTGCCTGCCCTGGATCCCCACCCGGCGCCTGCGACAGGAATCCGGAGTTCGGATTCCGCGACTCTCTCCTGACTGCACGCGGCTTACAGCTCTCGAAAAGCACCTTTTTCTAGAGTTGTAGGATAATTGCTACTTGAATTTAAAGAAGAAAAATGAATTTAAAAAGAGACCACGTGTGGCCCGTACGGGGATCGAACCCGCGACCTTGGCGTTATTAGCACCACGCTCTAACCAACTGAGCTAACCGGCCACTCGGCGTCCAGGCGCTTTCATTTCGCTTACAAGAGTTCTACAACTGCGCTGGGCCCTGAACGGGCGAACCGCCTCCGGGCTGAGTCCGCTGCGAGGACTCTCACTGGTTCTCGCGACGGCTGTCCGCCTCCCCATTGGTTGGGTGAAAAAAACTGACTGGGGCTTTCGAGCAGAAGGGAGGCCCTCGGCTTCTTAGAGCGAATGGGCGGCTTTCAACGGGAAAGTGTACAGGCTGCACCTTGGAAGCTTAGCTCGGGAGAAAGGTTTACAAATATTGCAGCGCAGTGCTATTTTTATTTATCTCCGAGAATCCTTGCAGCATGAAAACTTCGTGTACCAAGAGCTTTTGGTGTAGCTAAATAAAGCTTAGAAGATAACAGAAAACTCGATAACAACGGTCGCTGGGGTCTTGGCATTCTTCCTGCCAACCTTTTTCACTGTACAGGTGTATCTAAATATTATATTTAGGATTCAATGTAACTGTGTTTAAAAAGAATATAATTTTTTAAATCATGCTTTTGGTACTTAATATTATATCATAAGCATACCCCTAAGTAATTGCAAGTTTCATTTTAAATGGTTCCTCCGTGTTTCATTACGTGGATAAGCCATAATTCTTCCTCCCTCTCTTTTAACGTCTGGAAAATACCATTTTGTCCCCTCGTTAACTAGCACATGAATAAATCATGAGCTACCTGATGGGTGGGTGAATGACAGTATCCACTCCAAAGGGATAGCGTCTGTATGGAGGGGGGCGGGGGAAGGGGGTAAGGTGCGGGGGGGGGGAGAAAAATGTTGGGAAGACAAAACTCAAACATGTCCCTTCCCCAACCTGTATGTCCTAAGGAACCTCGGTCTCTGAGAGTCCCGACTACCTGCGCTGCTGTGGCAGGTGCTCCAGCAGAAGGCAAGCAGCTGAAGCCAAGTCTAGCTAATCCTAATAGAATACATTTAAATGAAAGGATGTTAGGTAGCTCACCCCACTACCAGGAAGCCTGGAGACAACCAGGTTGAAATAAATGGCCATTCAGTCAAAACACACTAAGTCTGGCAGTGTCCTAACCCCAGGCAACCAGCTGGGAGTAAAACAGACCTATTCCTGTTCTCATGGAGCTCATAGTTGAGCAAAGACACATGCTGGGAGTGTGCGGAGAGGCTCAGGTGTTGTGCTGGTGTTGTGCTGGAGGGTTGGGCAGGTTCCTGAGACTGGGACACTTTGTGTTCTGAAGGACAAGAATAGATAAGTCTGAACCAAAAGGTCTAGAGTCCTCTGGGCAGAGGGATCTGCCCATGATGGCAGGTATTGTATCCTGTTCATTTGCTTACATGCCCACAGCCCAGCACACTGTCTGGAATAGTACGCGTTTAATAAGTAGGAGTCAGATGGATGGATGAGCTGATTCCAAAATCACCTTATATTTTAAAATCAGATAAAGTCTTTTCTGTCTTCAAACTCTCCCCATCTGGCCCAGCCCTGATAGGGTTGCCAGATTTAGCAAATTTAGTCTAAGTATGTCCCATGCAGTATTTGTGACATAGCTATACTAAACCAGTATTAGTTGTTTATCTGAAATTCAGCTTTAACTGGGCATTCAGCTTTAACTCGCACCCAGAGTAACAGCCATTTGAAAGACGCCGCCTAACCTACTCCTCCCCGCCCCCCCACCCACCCACACACCCACTCCCCGCAGCCCCACCACCCTCCTGCCCTGTCCTTGGTCGCTCGGCCGTGCTGCTGCCTTGGGGCTTCTGTTTCTGCCTCCTGGCCTCTTTTCCCCAGACACTGCCAAGGCCCCCTCCCTCACCTCCTCTAGGCCTCTGCTTAAATGTCACGTATTCAGCTAGGCTTCCCTGACCTTCCTATTTACAATCTCAACCCGCGCCCAGAATCCCTGCTTTTCCTGCATTATTTCTTCCGTAGCTTGCTTATATGTGAACTGCAGAGGGGCAGTAATCTCTAGTTTGCATCGCCAGCACCTGGAACAGTGGCTGGCACATAGTACGAGTGGGGGGCGAGCTAGGTTTGCCGAAAGCAGCTAAGCCGCCGGATCATCCCTTAGAGGTCTAGCTCCTACACCGCCGGCCAGTTACAGCAACGCTTCCCGAGTGGGCGGGCACCTCCGGCCAAGGCTGCGCAGACTGGAGGCGCAGGGACCGAATATGGGCGGAAGGGGGCGCCCGAGGCCTGCTGGGTGCCCTGGCTCCTGCGACCCGCGCTGATGGAGCGCTGGGGCTCTGGACTTCTCCCGCCGGCTCTCACCATCTGACAGCTCCCCCGAGACAGACAAGCCCTGCGTTTCATTCTTTGAACCAGTAAAACGCAAACATACATCAGAATGAAATGGTACAGGGTATTATTATTCGGGGTTTTAAATGCCTGAGAGGGGGACTTCCGTCCACGCAGCTACCTCGTTTTTTTACCTCGTTTTTTTAAATAGTCCATTTGCTTTAAACCCAATTTATAAAATTTGTCATTCTGTTTATAAATTGGGAGCCACCAGTCAGTGACCTTGGCACAGCGCTTTGCCTCTCTGAGTCTCCAACAACAGGCTACACGGCTTCTACATACAACTTGTCAGTCCTGGATGCTCAATAATCATTGTAAATCAGGACTGCCCCTTGTCAGAAAGGAATGACAGCGGGTGACAGCTGATGATGCTTCCTGATTAATTCACAACATTTACTGAGCATTTATTTGCACTGTGTCAGGCCTGTGCCACACTCCGGGCAAAAATCAACCAGTATTGGCAAAGTGTATCACAGACATCTCACTAATCTTCACCATGGCAATTCAGGTGGGTATTTTTATCCCCATTTTACAGAAATGAGGAAACAGTGGTCCTGGGTCACCCCGTGTGGTTCTCTCTGCTCTACCACTCTAAGAGGTGAATTTTAATCTTTTCTAGTCTCCTTTTAGGAAATCTTTTCTTATGCTTAAAAAAATCTATTGTTCCAAGTGCCTTTTTTTTTTTTGAGGGCAGTGTCACTGGCCCTCACATGTGGGACCCAAACCTTTCCTATGAATGGAATCACACCACCCTATGTGGCCTTTAGTGTCTGGCTTCTTTCACTGAGCATCGTGTTTTTGAGGCTGCTTACTGGTTATGGGGTTTCCTCTGGGGTGATGAAAATAGTTTGGAACTAGATAGAGGTTATGGTTGCACAACTTTGTGAATGTACTAAATGTCACGCTTTAAAATGGTTAATTCTATGGTATGTGAATTTTGACTTAATTAAAAACAAGAAGTAAAAAATATACATCAAAGTAGATACGCTTTGATTCAGCTCCACTTGAGGATTTCTCCTGGAGAAATCATATAGGAAATGACAGATTTACAGGATTAGTCACAGAAGCAATGTTTCTGATCAGACAATTTAGAAACAACCTAGATGTCCATCCACAGGGGACCAGTTAATAGGGGATGGTACAACCATGCAATGCAATAGCTGTCAAATAAAATAAAGAAGCTCTCCAAGTTCAAGTGTTAAGTGAAATGTGTGAAGTGCAGAACAGAGTTTATACTATGCCAACATCTGTGTAAGAAAAAGGAAAAGAAGAATAAAAGAGCTCTTACAACACAGGTTGCCTACCCTACAGGGGAGAGGAACTGGGGCAGAGGGGTAGGGGGGAGGATTTGTGCTATATTCTGTTTTTATTATTTTTGAAAATTGAATCATGTGAATGTATTACCTATTATATATATATATATAATTTGAGGAGGGATAAATAACCTTCTCAACTGAAACCAATTTGTGCACAAAGGTGTGAGAGGAGGGGAAGGCAGGAAGATAAGGTAGGCAAAGGATTAGGGCCTTTCAGGTAGAGGAAGATTGTATATGGGATGAGAAATATGGATTTATCTGTGAGTGACAGGCACTTGTGGAGACTCGATCTCTGTAGGGCTGGAAGGAGGAGGTTGGGACCAGCAAGAGGTGAGGTGGGTAGAAAAAGGAGGAGGGGTGTGCAGAAAACTGAGGGGTCAGGGGGCATGAGAAGGGAGAACGTGTTGGATGGGGTGCACCTGGGCAGATGGTTTTGCCCTTGGCTGAGATGGGATCCGAGGAAGATAGGTCTGGGTGAAAGATGGCGAGGCCAGCTTTAGAAATGTTAAGGGCTCATATGTAGGGGAGAGGCCTGTGCTGGGCTTAGGAAGGAGGAAGCTTCCATTGAGAGGAGGAGAGATGAATCATGTCCTGGAGGAAGAATAAGAGAGAGGGCTGGGATCCAAAATGAAATGAACAATTTCATGTTTCAATCTTTTCCTGAATGGCTTCTTAAGCTTGGTAGATAATAGCCAGTGTCCAAGCAGTGTGAGAATTCATATGCGGATCTCTGTAAGTATTGATACAGTGTTTTTGGAGAGCAATTTAACATCAGTCCACATTTAAATTGTAGATGCCTTTCAACCTATCAATTCATAACAAACAGTCACATGTATACCCACAGATATTTTCTGAAGTATTGTTTGTAATAGCAAAAATAAGAAACATTAATAGAGAAGTGGTTAAAAATTAAGAGTATACACATACTATGAAATATTATGCAGCAGTTACAAAGAATAGCACTGCTCTATATGTGCTCATATTAAAGATGAATGACTTATTAAGTGAAAAATGCAAATGATAGAAGAATATCTATGATTTTCAATTATAGTGAAAAATCTGTCCAAATTCATATACAGAAATTCAGAAAGTACGCCACCCAATTGTTGCTGGTGGTTAACTCCTGGGAGGATGGGTGTGAGAAGGATGGAAGTGCTTTGAAGGGATTATTTCAAATTTTATTATATACTTCTGTACTTTGTTTTGTTTACAATGCACATTTTACTTCTTTAATTTCAAAAATTAATAGGATAAAACAGGGCTACCAGATATAATGAAGTAGTTGTGAGGATGAAATAAGCAAAAAGGACAATAAGCCTCATAAAATGTTGTGCTGACAAAGAAGTGGTTGTCATTTTTATTGCATTGTGCATCCCTAGAGGGCTAAGCCACTGTCTGCTCAGTCATATTTGCACATAGTTCAGTCATATATTAATGTGTTCAACTTTACAGTAGACTGCAAGTTTCAAGAATCCCCAATGCCTGCAACAGTGCTTGATGTTCAATAAATGATTGTTGAATTAAAAACAAAAACTTACAAATGGTCCAGACTCTGTACCAGACTAGTTAGTAGATGCTTACATGTAGGATGAAACAGCAAAGAACAGGGAACAATCGACAGTTATTTCGCGCGTCCCCAGCCAGTTAAAGCTCAAGGCTGTCTGTCGTCCGTGAAGGCGACAGGTCCCGAATTGGTAACGTTTCAGGAGGGCTGGGAGCAGCGATCCTGGCCAGCGCTGCCTGCACTCCGAGGCGGGGAATGGCTTATTCACAGCGGCGGGGAGGTTGCTTAGCAACGAGACTGAGGAGGCGTGCCCCACTGCACGCGCGCACCAATGAGGGCCGGCGGTCCGTTTTGCGCAAGCGCGGGAGGCGGGCTCTGGGCGTTCGGGGCTGGCGGTTGCTAAGGTGACCGGGACACAACATGGCGGCCGGACCTAACGCTCTCTGACCGGAGATCAAGGCGGAGGTGTAGCTCCGGACCCTGCCTCAGAGCGGACGCCGGGGACCGCTCTTTCTGCCTCTGTCTTCTCCGTCCAGCGTCGGCAGAAGGCTGTCGCTGGCTTCCGCATCGAGGATGAAGAGTGAGTGGGCGGGCCGGGGCGGGGCCGGGAGGCGGGGCGGGGCCGGGAGGGGCCGGGCCGGGGCGGGGCCGGGGCCGGGATGGCGGGGCGGGGCCGGGGCGGGGCCGGGAGGGGCCGGGGCGGGGCGGCCGCGCCTGGTGGCCCTGGTGCGGCTGCTCTGGGCCCGGCGCCCCCGGGGCAGCGCGAGGGGTCGGGGCCGGTCTGACGCGTCGCCCCGAGTCCCGCTGAGGCGCCTTGTAGCGTTGGGTTACGTCCCAGTTTCGGGAATTGAGCGAGGTTTTTAACTATTTGTGTAAATGCGGGACTTTCATGCTGACGCTCTTGCACGTTGGGCGGTGAGCGCCCCCCGTGTGGCTGCTGCTTAGTGACCTCGGTGTGGCGAGCAGCCGGGCGGCCAGCCGGGCCGTGGCTCGGGCTGTGATCAGGCAGCAGGGTTTGGGTCGGAACGGTTTTATAGGAATTTTCAAACAGCCGTTTAGTGACATGAAGAGTCGCTGGACAGCTGGGAGGTGTAACGGGTGAATCGCGTGCCCGCTTTAACCGGCACAACTTGACCTGGCTGGATTTGTGGATTATGCACAATCCAATTATGCACAATCCAAGTGCAACGAGCTAGAATGGCTTTTTTCTTGTTAAACATTACTGTAGTGACGTAATTGTCATTTATGGTTGTGAGCCAGGGGTGCAAACCAATTCCGACCTCCTTTGCTGCGAAACGATTAAGTCATTTTAGGTGTAGTTATAATGTTAAATTGGTATCATATCCGCATGGTCAATTGATAATTGCATATGTTATGTAACAAAGATATTTAAAATAATGCATCTCATCTCAATACTTTTACAAGGTATTCTTATTTTCTCTTGTTGGGTATCGTTGACATGTTTATCTTTTTCCTTAATGCACCCAAAGCTGTGATTACAGCACAACATCTACAAAAGGTTTTACACTTTTGCTTATAGCATGAACTTAGATACATACTTTTTTTTTTTTTTTAAAGATTTTATTGGGTAATTGAGGAAGGGGACCAGCCAAGTTGTTGTTCTTCAATCTTTGTTGTGAAGGGTGCCAGTTGCCATCTGGCTTCCGGTGGCCTCTAAGCTCAAGGTGCTGAGTTCAGTTTTAGTTGCAGGTGGGCATAGCCACCATCCGACGTGGGAGTTGAACCAGCAGCCTTGTTGTTAAGAGTGCACTTCTTATCCTCTGAGCCATCCCAGCGCAGCTCAGCCCAAGGTGCCGAGGTCAGTCTTAGTTGTGGGGGCACGTAGCCCACCATTGAACAGGCAATCTTGTTACACCAGCTGAGCCATCCTGCCACCTGTTGCCAGCTCAGCGACAGCTCAGCTCGGGCCCAGCGTTCACTGGCCCATGTGGGAATCGAACCGGCGGCCCTGTTGCTCAGACCATGCGCTCCAAGCCAACTCTTAACCAACTGAACCACTTGGCCAGCCCCATACATTTTTTTTTACTATATTCTTTTTTTCCTTCCCAGCTATTTATTTTGAAAATTTTTGAATCTTCAGAAAAGTTACAGGAAGTTAATAGTCAAAGGAATATTTACTGCATTTCATCTTCTGTTTGCTTACTCACTTGTGCTCTGGCATTTTCTCTCTCTAAATTACGTATTTATTTTTGCTGAACCTTTTGAGAGTTGTAGACATCATGACATTTCACCACAAATAATTCAGCAAGTATCTGCCCAAAACAAGGACATTCTTCTACACAATCACAGTCAAATAATATGTTGATACAATACTATTATCGAGTACGCAGTTTATATTTCAGATTTTCCCAGTTATCCAAATAACGTCCATTATAGATGTTTTTATTTTTTCCAGGATCAAATAAAAAGTCACAGATTGCATTTTGTTGTCATATCTCTTTGGTGTTTAATCTGGCGCAGCATCCTAAGCCTTTTGTGTCTTTCATGACATTTTTCAAGAATCCAGGCTACGTGTTTTTCAGAATGTGCCTCAATTTGAATTTGTTTGATTGTTTTCTCATGATTAGTTTTAGCCTAAATATTTTTGTCAGGAATACATCAGAGGTGATGTTGTGTCCCTGTCAGTGTGTTCCATCTAGAGTGGGATGTCAGCATGTCTCAGGTTTGATCATTTGATCATTCTGTTTATTCATCTTTGCCTCTTAGACCATTCCCACCCCTCTCCTAAAGGCAACCACTTTTACTAGTTTCCTATGTGTCTCTATATAAATATGTATCTATACATTTATGTATATATGTGTGTGTTTGTCCCCCCTTTTAAAAAAACACTGATGTTAGAATTTTGTAGCTATGTATGTAAACACTTAATATATAAACACTTGCATTTTATAACTTATATTTTTTAAACTTCTAGGTGTTTTTTGTGGTAGATATTGTTTAATATGTTCTTTTAGGTGGCTGTTTTGGTAATTTTCAATTACTTGGTCTAGTGCAGGGGTTGGCAAACTTTTGAGATGGAAGAGCCAATCCTGTCCCTCACAACAATTTAAAATTATTCGAGAGCCATAAATATATTTTTACAAATAAGGAAAATTTAAAGTAATATTATAACAAGTAATAGTATTAATTATATCTATTAAAATAAGAAAAATTCACACAAAAAATTGCTCACATGTATGTACCCAAAGAGCTACATGTGGCTCGCAAGCCGCAGTTTGCCGACCCCTGATCTAGTGGTACATCTTTATTCTCTCTTCTTTCTACCTTAAAATCCAGTCTGAGAACTGGTGTTGCATATTGTCCCCCAGGTTTAAGTCCTGATCGTTAATTAAATGCTTAATATATATTTAATAGTGGAGAGAATATCCTAGAACAGGAAGTCACAGAGACAGAGTCACAGAAGTAGAATGGACAGGAAGAGTAAATAATGGTGAAATTGGACTCATAGATTGAGGTCATTGAGTGGGGCTGGGAATACTAGATCACTATGCTGGCCTTTATTTTAGGGTTTTCTAGAGGTATTTTCTTATTTGTTTTCTAGGCAATGCCCAAGTGTTTAGAGGTGTGTTGATCATTCTGTGGATTATTCCCGATCGTGTCCTTTTGTTTTGCATCCTTTACAGTAATACAGTGAAGTTGTGAGCGTGGGCTTTGGAGGCAGGCAGTCATGGCAGCCTCTGGCCAGCTACTGACCTTTCTTTTCTTACGCTGGTTTTCTTTATCATGCCAGGTATTTAGTGCTGTGTAACAAATCAAGCCAATTTAGTGGCTTAAAATAACAACAGGCATTATTCTCTTTCATGTTAAGGTGGATTGCCTGGATACAACTGGGCAGATTTCACTTGGAGTCTCTCATGCAGATTGCCTGGAGCTGGAGTCACCTCGAAAGTTTACCCACTCATGTGTTTGGCAGTGGGACCTCAGCTTGGGCTGTCAGCCGGGACATACACAGTCTCCACGTGACCTGGCTTCCTCACGAATTGGCACTTGGGTTCTGAGGGTGAGCATCCCAAGAGTTTGTGGAGGAAGCAACATTACGTGGTCTGCTGTAGCCTCAGAAATGGCAGAGGACCACCTCCACCTCTCCCAGAATTGAGGAGAGAGCACCCAGGTCCCAGCTCTTGATGGAGGAGTGGTAAGGTGCCCAAGGGGTGGGATCTCTAGAGGCTTTGGAAAATAAAATCCACACTCATTTGAAACCGCAGAATTATACCTATTTTATAGGATTGTTTAAAAGACTGAGATAATTCATGTAAAGCTCATAGCATTGTGGCTGGTACATGGTAAATTGTGAATGAGTTATTATTTGCTGTTCTAGTGAATGGATGGCAGGGATGTAAACGGGGACAAAAGAATGACAAACATCAGTCAGATCCTTACTTTGAAAAATTTAGCCGGAGTACGAATTTTTTCCTGTCTGAACTTTTAAAATGGATTATTCAAAACATACCTTTAAGAAAGAGAAAGAAACCTCCATGTTCTGAAGACAGTCACAGTTTGCTGTTATATCACAGAGAGAATTTTTTTTTTTTGGGGGGCAGTGTCACTGGCCCTCATATGTGGGACCGAACCAAGGCTGCTGGCTTCCAAGGCCAGCGCTTAACCGCCGCGCCACTCGGCCGGCCCGAGAGTTTTTTAAATTATCTAATTGCAGTGAGGTTTACGCTTTCTGCCCCTCATTAATGTATTTGTATAGAATCAAAGTTGCAAGGTACCTCAAATAATCTTGTTCCATTCTCTTCTTCCTAGTGTGCATATCACCTTCTGTTTTTATAAATAGATGCATCAATTGACAACTTTTTCTCTTTAAATTAAAACAAAATTAAGTAAAAGTAATACTGGCTTTGTGATCAATTCAAACAGTGAAAGGTTTTAAGTTAGTCTCAGGACCCTCCCCTACTTGGCAAGTCACTCCTAGTTAACATTTCTTAGATATATTGTAGTTCCATAAATTTTCTGTGCATCTGTGTGTGTGTTCCTTAAACAAATACCGCAAACTAAATGGGATTCTATTAAAGGATGATGCTTCAATGAAGATGTTTGAATATATTTTTTTGAGTACTTCTTGATGTGGCTTACATTCCTAGCAGTGGACTTAGTGGATTAAAGTGTACAATTTACATTAAAGATTTTTAGGAGTTTATGAGTAATTTTATGTCCTTTCGTATTTTCATGATGTTTGGTGATTCAGGTCACAATTTTCCTCACTGCACCATGTAATTAATTGGGTACAGGCCTTTTCATTGAAGGTTCCTGACCTTGTTTTAATAATTTGGTTTGAATTACTTAATCTCTTGAAGAGAGTGGAAATTATAAGCTGAACCCTCTTCCTTACAGCTTTGGTTGAGGCTTGTACTGTGTTCACGGTAATGAGCCTGCCCTGTTCTTTTCATCCCTCAGCTGGCTAAGCCCCGTAGTTCCAGTGCACATCACCTGCCTTGATTAAGGTCTTTAGAAGCAATGTTGAATACAAATGTTTATACCTGGGCATGGCAAGTTTCTCTTTTCACAAAGAGTGAATTTGACCTCCACTTTCATGGTTAAATAAGGCTTAAATTCCACTTAAACAAACAAGACTTGATGTAATAAAAGTGAATAGAATATTGATTAATATGAACGGTCTCATTTATCTTCCTTTTTCCACCCTTTTCATACAGCTATATTATTGTAAATCCTCTGTCCTTGAGTCTGGGTGGGTGGTTTTTTGGTTTTGTTTTGTTTTTGTCTTTGTTTTTTTCATGATGATTTACTTTTATTCCCATTAATGTGGGCAGGATTTTTTTAAAACTAGCACAGCTCTGTACCTGTCATAGCTCTGAGTGGTGCTTTGTGTGCATCTTCGTGTTTCTTCTCTAACTTAAAGGCCTGTTGGAGACAAGAGGAAGATGTGTTTTTCCGAGGTGTTTTTTCATGGCGGTGTGTCTCTTTTTCCCTCCCCTGCCTTTCCTCCTTGTTTTATACCCAGACCTTCTGTGTGTTGGAAGAGCCATGGGGGAAACAGTGACCCTTTGTCTGCCACAGTCATCTCCAGGGCCACGGGTTCCATTTGTTGCTGGCTGGTCGTGATGGTCTAGAGGCAGCCTGGAATGTTGGTGCACACTCGAGATTTGTACTGCAACCACTTTAAAGTGTACAGTTGGCTGTTTTGTTGGTGTTGTTAAGGAATTCTGCTTCACTTAATCTATCTGTGATGAAACACAAATTGCAATTTGATATGTAAAATTCCCCCTTCCTCTCCTCTCAAATCTGAATTCCTCAGTCACAGCCTGACTTGCAGTAACGGGCCTTCTTCCCTCCGGTGAGCTGTATGTTTGTCTCCTCTTAAACTGCTATTGTGGTGTTAAGACAGTTTGTTTCAAGCTCGTGTTTCTGTTGGCAGTTAGCCAATAGGGTCACTGATTTCTTAAAGTTTTTGAGAATACTCATGCCCATACACATTAAAAATAATATGTAGAGCTGGCCGAGTGGCTCAGTTGGTAAAGAGCTCGCTCAAGTGTGTGAGCTGATCTCTGAGCAACAGCGGTTTGATGCCCAGCCTGAGCTGAGCTGCTGCTGAGCTGCCAACAGGTGGCAGATGGCTCAGCTAAAAAAAAAAGATAAATAAAAAATAAAAGTAAGGCACTATTATTTAAAAACAAAAATGTATTCACTGTGAACATTGAAAGTTATAAAAAAGTATAATGAGGAAATTGAAACCACCAGACATAGTGTTACAGAACTCAAGGGGTTTAAAGCCTGCCTTACCTCTTATTGGTGTGAGCTTGGGCAAGCGGCTTAACCTCTCTGTGCCTTAGTTCCTTATTTGTAAGACAGGGTTAATGGGGTACCTATTGCATGGGACTGTTGAGATGATTTAGTGAAAAATGGTGCCTGACACCCATGCTCATTCCTGGTGTTTAATAAATACTCTTCTCCGGTAAAAGGAGTGAGGCTCCTTGGAGAAATGGCTGATCCTAGGGCTGACACTGGAAATACACAAGATTTCGTAGTGCTAGAAAGTAAGAAAGTACTAAAACACAACACACAAACAAACCCCCTATTGATGGAGACATGTCACAGGGACACAGGAGCCAACTGAAAGAGCTCCCAGTGGCCGGAGCTGGAATAATTGGAGCAACTAAAGTAGTATTAGGTTATCCCAAAGTATGGAATAAATGTCCGTGTCATTTACACTAATGTAAATGATTGGATAAATAGATAAATGGGGAGAATAGAAAAACTTCCCTTGTAGAAGAGTGCCAAACAACACATGGAGATGCTCCACCCTCATGGAGGGGAGCAATATCCCCTCCTCTGTATGGGTGGGGTACGCATAGCGACTTCTTCCAAAGACTGCAGTGTGGAAAGAGGGGGAAGAGAGAGTCACTTCACAGTGGAGAAACCTGACAGATGTAACCTCAGCCTGGTGAGCAAGGTCACATCCACAGCGACAGGTCATGTCGATGGTGTGTGCCCTTGCTATGATGTGATGAAATGGCACATTAGTGCTTCCTCCCCCAATTCCATAACCCGAGTGTAATCATGAGAAAAACAGCAAGTTCCGGTAGAAGGACATCTTACAAAATCCCTGACCTGTACTCGTCAGAACTGTCAATGTTCCAAAACAAGGGAAGTCTGAGAAACTTTCACAGCCAAGAGGAGCCTAAGAGGACTTGACAACTATTAATAGATATGACATGGTATCCGAGATGGGATTCTGGGACAGGAGGAGGATATTAGGTAAAACTGAGGAAATCTGAATAAAGTATGCATTTAGTTACTATTAATATATCAGTATTGGTTCATTAACTGTGACAGATGTACCATGCTATGTAAGATGCTACAGCCGGGGAACCTGGGAGCACAACACCCCACAAAGACCCTGTATTAGTGAAACTGGTTAGCACGTGTACCGACGCTGCACTAGCCTGGGGGAGAGGCAGTGTGCACTGGCCTGAGCTTCCTGGCCTGTTCTTGCTGAGGTGCCAGGTTGCAGGGCTTCTCCATCTTATTTGCTGCCTGTTCAAAGGGTGCTGAGCCATTGGCGCCAGCTTCCTCTCTGGCAAGCAGCCCCCCGCGTGTGCAGGTGTCATCTGGGCCCATCGTGTCACTCCTGTGGGACTTGGGCAAGGGGAATGAATGCGGGTATGCTGAGGCTCATAGGTCTTGCTGTGTCATGGTGAATAAAGCCCTTTGTGTCTGGCCCAAAAGGCTGTGTGAAACACTAGCAGGCTAATTAGTAACTTACAAGCAGGATAAAATCTCAGACAAATAGCAACATGTTCAGAAAAGTTCTGTGTAGACTGAATTTTTATAACAAAAGATGCTGAATCTTTATTGAATAGCTGATTTTTTAATGTGAAATCTTGCAAATACAGATTCTCAAAAGTCTATTGTTCTGTTTGTTTTACAAATACGGTCTTTATATATATCAGGTATGTTAGTTGGGGTAATACTTACTAGCTGCTCTAATGGATAAACCCCCAAATCTCAGGGGCTTTACTCAAGAAAAGTATTTTCCTTGTTGATGTAAAGTCCCATGTGTGTGTGTTCCTAGTTAGGAGCCTTTCCTGGTGACTTCTCCACCATCTTTGTCTTTCAGCTCCCAATGTCTCCTGGATGTCACTTCTATTTTGGCTAGTCGGAAACAGGGCGTGAATATGGAGGCTCACACGTAGGAAGCTGTATTTTTGCTTTCTTATTTATTTTTGTTTTTTTAAAGAATTTATTGGGGAATTGGGAATTGGGGGAGGGGAACAGCATTGGGGAACTGGGGAATAGACAAGTTGCTGCTCCTTTTTTTTTTTTTTTTGAGAGCAGTGTCACTGGCCCTCATATGTGAACTGGGGCCACTGGCTTTCCAAGCCAGCACTTAACTACCGCGCCACTCTGCCGGCCCAAGTTGCTGTCCTTTTGTTCTTCAGTCTAATTGTGGAGGACGTTGCTTCACTGGCCCATGTTGGTACTATCATTGCGCTCTTCCTGGGTGAGGCAGATGGGTTGCCGGCCTCTGGAAAGCAGCTCACGGCGGCTCATGGCAGCTCACGCTGGCTGCCGACTGCTCACGCTGGCTGCCGGCCACTCACTGTTGCCTGACAGCCCACGGCAGCAGGGGCTGCAGCTATGCCGTCCTGGGGATTCACAGCAGCCCAGCTCCAGGTGGAGCTGTTGTTCACCATCTTAGCTGTAGAGGGCGCAGTGTCACTGGCCCTCATATGTAGGATCCAAACCGGGGCCCTGATGCTCAGAGCTGGTGTCCCAAGCCAGCTCCTAACCAGCACACCACTCTGCCGGCCCTTGCTTTCTTTTTTGTTTTAACTTTTTATTATGCAATTACATATAAGTATCAGTATCATTTCTAAAAACATTAGCACTTTTAAAATAATACTGCCTTTCACTGCTGGTTTGTTCAAACCAGAATTCACACAAGGTATGAAAGTTGTGTGGTATCTGAAAGAGGTGTTGAAGAGGATGGCTTCCTTTTTTTTTTTTTTGAGGGCAGTGTCACTGGCCCTCATATGTTGGACCGAACTGGGGCTGCTGGCATCCCAAAACCAGCTCTTAACCAACGCGCCACTCGGCCGGCCCGAGGATGGCTTCCTTTTGAGCTGTGCAGTTTTACCAGCCTGCTTTTTGCTGGTGTGGGTTTGGGAACTGAAGGTGATGGGCTGTTTGGGTCCAGATTTGTTTAATAGGCTTCTGGTCAGCTCCATGCCCAGGACCCTGTTCTATGTCCTAGACGTAGTTCTCAGCGCTGCCTTATTTCTTTTCAGCCTGCTCTTAGGGGGCTTCTGTATCTCAGTCTGGGGGGCTTCCTTGAGGCTCTGAAACAGCATTCAGTCATTGTGGCTCTTCTCAGCCCTTTCCCTTGGCCCACAGGCTCAGTAGACACTCGGCCCATGA
This sequence comes from Aselliscus stoliczkanus, assembly GCA_033961575.1. Lineage (NCBI taxonomy): Eukaryota > Metazoa > Chordata > Mammalia > Chiroptera > Hipposideridae > Aselliscus > Aselliscus stoliczkanus. Next base: position 159,230,882 of record CM066732.1, on the reverse strand, counting down.
AAGGCAGCATTAGGTCACGCGGGCAGTATTTTGTCACGAAGTACCACGCTCGTCAGCAGTTGAGCCTGCTAGCCTGCTACCTGCCACCTGACTGTATTTCTTAGTGTTTTTTTTTTATTATTTTTTTTTGAGGGCAGTGTCACTGGCCCTCATATGTAGGACCTGAACCGGGGCCGCTGGCTTCCGAAGCCAGCGCTTAACCACGATGCCACTCGGCCGGCCTGTATTTCTTAGGTTTTTGTTACCAACAGCACCCCACTTGAAGATACTCATTTCTCTATCTGTCAGGGTTCAGTCAGGAAAACAGAAGCCACTCTAGGTATTTCAGGCAGGAAGGTTACCATAGTGAATTACAGGCCTATAAAACCATTATCTGTGCTGGGGGAGATGGTGGTGGCGGCAAAGTCAGGGAATGCTGCTGGCAGCTTTCAGGAAATCAGGAAATGCAGGAGTCGCAGGAAGCTGCCCTGGTCAGCTGGGCCCTCTGGAGGGCCTGAGAGGGCCACTTTCAGGAGGAGGAGGCTGCTGGTCCAACGCCCTCCCGCCCCCCAATGCCAGGAGCCATTCCAGTGGGCACCCCGCTCTCCCGCCTGCCAAGTCTTGTGGGGCCCCTGGGCTCTCGCGCTGGCCAGGTTCCGGGTCTGTGGTCCCCGCTGTGGCCAGAGCACAGACTGGGAGGTCATGGTGCTGTTGCCGACACACAGCGAGGGGATCATGGAACCTTGGAAAAGAGGAGACATGGTCTGCATTATATGCTTACAGATTGTCTTACAGATAAAAAAGGTTGCGGTCTGGAAATGAGTACAAAATATGCGTAAATACAATTTTCTATTAATATTGTTTTTGTTTATAGACTATAAAGCAATCGGCAAAATAGGCGAGGGAACGTTTTCTGAAGTTGTGAAGATGCAGAGCCTGAGAGATGGGAAGTACTACGCGTGTAAACAGATGAAGCAGCACTTGGAAAGGTAGGCGTCGGCGTGTCGGCGCGCTGCAGATGCAGATGGAGACCCATCGGCAGGGTAGCTCGGTGTGAGTGGGAGGGCTGCTTCGTGTAAGAACGCCGGCAGTGGGGCTGCGGGCTCATTTTGCTTATTATACTGCATTTTATTTTTGTCCCACTTTAATATCCATGATTAGTGGTCACAAAAAATTTAAATTGTAGAAACATGCCTCACTTTGAACAGTCTATATGTTCCTCAAAGTTGTATGTATGTTGGACTTTTATTAATGAAACTTTAGTCTAAATATATTAAAGGTGCTCGTGATTAATTAATTGTGAGTCAACTAATGTACTGAAAAATATTTTCTAAATAGGGTCAGAGAACTTTATTCTCTGGGAGCGATGAGCTGCCGCCTGGGAGCGGGGAGCTCGCTGGGCCTAGATGAGTCCCCTGAGGACTTCAGTTTGCAGCTTAACACCTGTCACTCTATGCAGTCATTGAACACACTATCAGAATCACCATGTAAATGCTGGCTCCATTGCAGCTGTCAAACTTTTCAGTAAAGAGGTCTGAAGCTCAGCTTTTTTTTTGTTGTTTTTTTTTAATGTCAAAGGAACTAAAGCCTCTAAATATCTAAAGCACACTTTTTGAAAGCATAGTAATCCCCACACACACACACACACACACACACTGATGCAGAGCCTTCTGAAAGTTTGGGGTATAAACCTTGATTTCAACCTCGGTATGAAAAATTGTTTCTCAGATCATGAAGGAGCATAGGACAGCTAATTTCGTCAAAGCGAATGGAGAACAGTGATGTCATCCTCTTGCCACCCCCACAGGACAGTTACAATCCCTTGGTTTGCACTGAGCACAGGTGCTGAGAGATGGACAGTGATTTGATAATTGGCTCTCTGGGTCACTAGGTGGGCGGAGCCAGATTTGAATCTAGTGCACAAAGCATGTGGTCATTTGCCTACCCCTGCCAAAACTGCGCCCTGGTCTTCTGCTTTTCTGTCTTCACTTCTTCCTCTGTCTGTTCTGCCTCCTGTATTTCTTTACCTGCTCCCACCTTTAAACCACTCATGATGGAGAATTTGATGCACGGTGCACTGCGCACTCCCCATATCTCTGGAGCAGAAACGCACCTGAAGCCCAGAGTGGCTGAGGAAGGCGCTTAGCAGCAGGGCACGAGGCATCTGCACCCCATGAGAGGACTGGAATCCCTGTCGGGCCCACTGTCAGGTTCAGGGGGGATGGATCTACAGGCAACAGGACTTGCCAGCCGCCACCGTGGGGAGAGCTCAACCTAAAGGGTCAGAAGGCTGAAGACACGGCCGGTCTGTGGGGCCAGCCGCCAAGGACCAGTGCCCCTCAGAATGAGATTGCTAGCAAGCTGTTGGATGTTCCAGTGATACTTGATCCACAAGTTCAGTGCTGTTCTTTGGTTTTGTGTTTGTTTTTTAATCATGAAAATACTATTTTTAGCTTTTAATGTTCTGGAGTATCTGTCATTTATTAAACAGTTTAATCTTATTCACTTGAAGGATAATTTTAGTTTCCTTTAAAAACCCATGTGTGCTACTTGTCATTGTCCAAGTGCAATCCTTAAGGTCACCTGCACAGGGTGTAGGTGGTATGTGAAACGAGACACTGTCACGGGAAAATCATGCTGGGTCATGCGGGCAGATGGGGTTTCTATTGGAAACCTCTGACCCCCACCTCCTCCAAGTTTTGCTTCCGTGCTTTTCCTTCTGCTTGACTGGAAGTAGAAATGGCTAGCTTTTGCAATCATCTTTGCTAATGTGAAGCCCAAGTACACACCAACTCATTAGGTGTGTATCAGGAGGTACCTGGTTCCCCTCTGGGGTCGCCCAGGCCTCACTGTGATCCCTTGACTGTCCAGTACCCACCTGGCCTAAAGAATGTAGTTACTTCCGCGGCCTAAGACACGGCCACATCCTCAGGTGTCTTTCTGGTGCATCTTCCGGATGTCCTCCCGCCCACACTCACCAGGAGCACACAGTTAATAAGAGGCTTTCCCCTATGATCGATTCTGTATTCTTCCCGTAGAAACATTATAAAGAAATGGAATGAGTCTCGTTTTAAAGGAATGTTTGTAGGAGCTGACCTTCTGTCCTGAAGCACTGAGATTGACAGACACACGTCATCCTCGTCAGCACAGGGTTACTAGCTCAGACTTGACAGGTAGAACTCACAGCTCTTCCATTTTTACTTATGTGACCTTGGGCAGCTCTGTAATCTCTCTGTGCCTCAGTTTCCTTCCATGCACGCTGGGGAGAATGACAGTGTCTCCCTCGTGGGATTATTGTGATGCTTCAATTAAATGATGCAGGTACAGCACCTAGCACAGCGCTGGCACGCAGTGATGGGCCAACCTGCCGATAACAGGTGGTGCAGGTTAGTGGGCTTTGAAGGTGGTGGTGGACACTGAAGTGAGATCAGCCGGAGCAATAACGGAGGTCACAGCATTGCTTGCTAAGCTAAGCGCCTGCTGCCATGCCCGGTGCTAGGCGCACGCACGTCATTCCCTCACTGCCGCCCTCAGAGAGGTGCCGTCGGCGCCGCCTTTCAGTTCGGGGCCGTGGCTTAGAGCGATTCCCTCGCCTGCCCAGTGTCACCCAGCTGGCAAGTGGTAGAGCCGAGTGTGGGACCCACGTCTGCGTAGGCCAGTGCTGACTGGCAATTCATAGCTCTTCTTTCAGGAAATGTGCAAGAGCATTTTTTTCTTAAATGTTTGAAATAATTCACCAGTGAAATCCTCTGGGTCTGGAAGTGTCTTTTGGACGGATACCCAGGTTGCCTCCACATCCTGGCCATTGTAAATAATGCTGCCATGAACATATGGATGCACATGTCCCCCCCTAAAGTTTTGGGTTTCTTCAGATAGATACCCTGAAGTGGGATTACTGGGTCCTTCCTTGTCTCTTGTGATAGCCTTTGTTTAAAGTCTGTTTTATCTGGTATAAGTATTGCTACCCCAGCTTTTTTTTTTTTTCGTTTCCATTTTCATGAACTATATTTTTCCATCCCTTTACTTTCTGTCTGTGTCTGTTTAACCACTTCTTTTTCCCCATCCCCCTGAGGACCTCCTTCCTACAGATTGGATTGGTTAGATAAACTTATTTTCCATAAAATCCTTCCAATAAAATGATAGGTTAAAATTTCACAATTCATCCTTATTTTTTTAAAGGCTTAGTCCTGGTAATAAAAATCTTTTTCTGGTTATAGAAAAACCCATTCATGGTAGATGCCATCTGCTGTGTCCGGAAGCAGAGGCTGCCTACATTCCTATGTGTTCAATTGCACCTTAGCTTCTGTTTCCAGCAGAACAGTAAAAAAAGTAAACTGAATGTCACCTGAGTGCAAAATTCAAGGCAACTCCAAGGCAAAGAAAAATGGTTGCTTCTAGATATTTTTTCATGGATTTTTATAAGAGGGAACAGAGTTGATTTGAATTGTATTAAACACTGTTATTTGAACAAAGGCTAGCAATACCCAGATAAATGTGCCTTTCTAATATTTGTATTAGTTCATTGTCTCTGAGTGGATACCTGTGGAGGCATAAAATAATTCTGTCTACAATAAGCAAAATACCTTTGAGGGTGTGATAACTGGTTTTCATATTAAAGATGAGAAGAGTGAATGTTTGTCTAAATGACATGGCTGTTTGCTACTGGTTCTGAAAACTAACTTTTTTCAGATAGGGTGTTCAAAAACGAGAAGCGTTGCCAGCTCCAGCTGGTTTCCTGCTCTCTCCACCTGAGGCGGGGTTTCTCACGCCGGGCTCTGCAGACACCTGGGCCCAGATTACTCTTTGTTGTAGAGCCTTGTTCAAGGGCTGTGCATGGTAGGTGTCAGCATCGTCCCATAGCTACCACCACTGAATGCCAGTATCTCTCACCTGCTCCCTACTGGGACAACTCAGACTGTCTCCAGACACTCTCAAATGTCCCCTTGGGGACAAGGTCCCCGGGTTGAGAGCCCTGACCTATGGCATGTCACAGGCAGAGGCAGGACCGGCACTGGGCAGGGGTGGGGCTCTTTGGCGACCTGGTCCTGAGTCAGGGAGCCCTCACAGTGTGGGACCATGGAGAAGAGTGTTGGTGGCCTCTTCCAGCGCAGACCCCAGGGAAGGGGGTTGAAAGATGCCCCCCAAAAGAATCTTCTGCTTGGTCTTTTTCTTCCCTTTGCCATACTGGTGTCTTTATTCATCTCCCTGCCCTGATGGAAGAAGCTGTCTCTATGGTGTCATCAAAGGATGGCCTGGCGCGCGATGTGTGGCACCCTAGTTCTAAGGGGCGGTCCTCACTCAGTACGTAAGAAATGGTCCTGCCGCCAAAAGTTTGGGAAATGTGGGTTCAAATTAGGGGACACTGTTTTCTTTATTTTGCAGGGTCTGTGGAATCTTTTAATATCAACCAGAAATTGTGGCTCTGGAGTGAGCCTGTCTCAAGTTTTCTGAGCATGAGATTTCTTCACAAAGTATTTTCCAGAGAAAAAATGTCCTGTGGGACATACTGGGGAGAAGCTCTGTTTTCGGGGTGTTTAAGTCCTGTGGGCCGGTGCTGGTGAGGGGCAGTGGCGGGTGGGCGCTGGGCTGAGGCAGTGAACAGACGACGTCGTCACCTGGTCCCTGTCCACACCAGCGTGGCCGTCCATGATGGTGGCAGAGTAGCGGAAGACGCATGTTCGGGTGCTAGATAGCTGCTGTCCTCGAGTGCTGCCCCACGCGTGCCGGCCCTGGCCCAGCACCCCGCAGGCCTCCCCTCTTTCCAGGATCCCCTCTTTCCAGGATCTAAAGGGCTAATGCCAGGCCCTTCTTTAGATACTGCGTGGGCTGTGTCTTTTCTGGTTGGCCGTGACCATGGCACACAAGCTGCTAACATCTTGAATATCATCCTGGGTGTGAGGGCAGAAAACGGGACAGTAATGGAAAAGCGACCCAAAACTTTTAGTCAGAAACCTCCTTTCACTCAGACTACTCAGGCTCTTCTTACCTATCAGGCCCCCATTGTCGGCTGGCATGAGAGACCTAAACTATTCAGCCGCGTGATTTAGAACAATAGGAGTGTACTGTTGGATATAACTACTCTTGGAATAAGCAAACAAAATGCTGAGCTTTACACCGTGTGCTGAGTCAGTGGAACAGTTTCACCAGTTCAAAGAGAGCCAATTCCCACCATGACCTCCTCTCAGAATTAGTTCTCTGATGGAAATCCCTGGTGGGTGGAGTCACCAGATGGGGTTGGCCCAGTGGGGCTGCCCTGGAGGGAGGCCTGTCTCCTGTAAGGGCCTGTGTGGAGGGCAGTGACAGCCTCAGGCCACCAGCCTCTACTGGCATGCCACTGGGTGTGAACGTGTCAGGCAGAGCAGTCTCCTTAGAGAAACACCTGCAGTCAGACACACCTGCTCAGAGAACACCTGTTACCAGGTGAATGAAATTGAAACAATGCAGCGCCAACAGTAACAATAAGAAGGAAGGATGGGTCTGTTTGTGGAAATTTAAAATGCAGTAATACCTTGGTTTACGAACATAGTTCGTTCCGGAAACAAACTACTCGTATTGCAAGACATCGCTGTTTACCACGTTAAAATGTATTAGAAATGTTTGCTCATCTTGCGGAACACCCGCAACCCACTTTACTCGCAATCCAAAGTTTTACTGTACTTATTTTTAGATGGCATTTACATTGCTCGGTTGGTTAGTTCCCATAAACTGATTAATAGGAAATGTTAATATCTGTGTCTAAGTTTATTAAAAGAAACTACCAAGGTATTCTTTCAAGAGCGTGGATGGGAAAAATTCAATATATGTCCAAAACTATAAGAACCTTGATTTTTATAAGATAATGCAGCAACATGATATGCTTAATTACAACTGCTAATGGGAGAAATAAAACCTGATTAACTTGCTTGAAATAGTTGTGACTTTTTCAGTTGTGATCATGGATAACAAATAATGATTTAATAACCCTAATTTTGAAATTGACCTAAATGATAAATTAGTTATTTATTTTTACCTACACAATAGTATTGAGCAAGTGAACAATCTACGAGAGGTACAAGCACTGAGGCGCCTGAATCCACACCCGAACATTCTTACGTTGCATGAAGTGGTTTTGTAAGTATATTCAGGACTTTTAAAATTATCTGAATTTGATGATTAAATCTGTTTTTAAGAGAGAAAGCCATAGTAGACATTTTAGATATTTGCTTTGTAGCTCAGAGAGTAATAATATTTATTTTATCTTAAATCACATATTTATCTGGACAGATATATACTTGATTCCTAGTGAGAAATGCCTTCATTTAGGTGACGCAGGTCACAGAAGCATATGTAAATGACATGGCTGCTCTCCTATAGGAGCTCAGTTAGGCTTCGGTGGGGACGGTGGCAGTTCTGGGCACTGAGGCCTGGAGTGTGGACTATGGCCCACGGGGAAAGCACCGCTGTCACATCTCAGGGATGGGACTTACTTTTCCTGGCCAGTTGGCATCTCTGCACAGTCTCATGTAGCCCTTTTTACTGTAATTGATATGGTTTGGAGGGATTTTTCATTTTTGTTGTAACTGTAGAACAGTTTTCATAAAGTTTACCTTTGCTCAGGAAGGCAGGTCACAGCGAGACCCCAGGCAGTAACACCTGTGCCCTGCACTCTGGGACTCCGCCTGCCTGTGGGTGGCCAGGTGCAGTGCTGAGCCCCAGGAAGGTGGACGCACACACACAGGCTCGCTGCAGCGTGCCTAGCGTGCCCAGCGGCAGGCAGGGCCTTTCCAGTCTCTGCAACTGAGGTGCACAGATTTTCATCAGGGGTCGGGCAGTTTCAGACTCAGAATGAGCTGCCTTGTCCCAGCTGTGTGGCTTCCTGGCCTGTGGTGTCCTGAGCCATCGGTTTGGGCTGGGTCTAGAGCCAGCAGCCAGCGTGGCACAGTCACAATGCTGCCTGCGTGGAAGGGGCTTCCTTGCACCTCACAGAGCGCTTTTGTCCGGAATTGCAATGGGCCTCCTAATACCCTGACAGACCATGGGGACCCCTTCCAGCCCCACTGGAGGCACCCTGAGCCAGTTCTGGGGCGACGCTGGCTGCCTGGTGTGGGGCCCAGGGATCCCTTCCCGGGTGTTTGAACTCAGGGAAAGCTGTCCCACTCTGTGCAAGGCTGGACATCGCCCAGGGTGATGTCACTCGCCTTTCTCCCTTTCCCAGACTGGCTTTGGGATTCTCTCGCCCCATTGTAATGTATCCCGATTACATGTAAGTAACTTAGGTAAATTAAAACGAAAATTACCACCACTGGGCATGAGTTAAATTCCTCTTTCTTTGCTTGTTCTGCGTAGCCAAGGTCCCAGCCTCATTCCTTCTCTTTGCTGAGAGTTAATTTTATATTTTTAAGAGACATGTCTTTAAAAAACGAGGGGTGGCTTTTAGAATTTTTTTATTGAAGCAGGGTTTTACTATGATTTTAAATTAATTTTACCTGAAATATTGATTTAAAATTAAAACTCCTGTTTCAATCATTATACTTCAGGCTTCGTCTGATGTGGGATTGCTTTATTTTTATCAGAAATGTTTACAAATGAATTAAATATTTGATATATTTTCTGATTAAGACACAAAAAAACATTTTAAAAACCTGCTTTTTTTCTTCAGTGACAGAAAATCTGGTTCTCTTGCACTAATATGTGAACTTATGGACATGAATATTTATGAGCTAATACAAGGTACGTAGCATAATTTGAAAGCTGTGCTAAGATGATTTTAACGCTTGTGGCGGACACACTCTCCTCCCAGAACCCCCGGTCCCTGCAGTGCAGTAGTTGCGCACCACATGCAGCGCCACCTCGGGAGGGAGTTTTCTGGCAGCCTGGTCCTCTCAGAACAGAGCTGCGAGGAGGAGCAGGCGCCAGGCCGTCAGACTGGCCGGTGACGCGGATGAGGACAGTGCCGAGGGCAGTGGGGCCAGCTCAGGCCCTCCTCGCTGTGGGTCCCCACGTCGGGAGCTGTGCACCCAGGCCTGTTCCACTCTGAGGGTCACAGTCCTCCTGGGCGCAGCTGCTGATGGGCCTTCTGTTCCATGCCTCAGCATGAGGCAGGGTGTTCCCCAAATAACCCTCCGATGAGAGGGAACCTCCTTACAAAGACTCCGTGTTACAGGCTGGTCATTCTTTACTTTCTTTCAAACAATGAGGCGCTGTTTCGGAAAGCACGATGACCTAGGCGGACCTCGGTCAGCTTGGCTTCAGTGGCTTACAGAGGTCACCTGAGGAACTGGAGAGAAGGAGGCAGATGGTCGCCCACATTTAGCCAACGCCCCTGGGGGTGTGACCTCATGGTAGTGAAGATGTCGGGACAGATGAGCAAGCGGCACGGGAATTGTTATATTTTACAGATTACATTATGCTTGTCGGACAAATGAAAAAAATTATCCTCCTTGTCACGTGAGTGACCACTTAGGGCTTGGAAGAGAATTTTAGAGACAGCATCTTAGATAATTTAAGAACTAAAGATGGTGCTCTAGGGAGAACTTTCAGACCCACAGGCTGTTCCTGCGACGAAGACACGGATGTGGAAGGGGCACATAAAATTGTTTCTGTGAAGTGGGAGAGTGGAAAAGGCTTTACATCAAAATAATAGATTTTACATGTGGTTTAAAATATGTATGTTTAGTACATTTTTCTACATCCATCACAGCTGACATAAAACTTACGGATCCAAATGCTTTTGGATCTTTTTTGGGAAATAGGAGATTGCCTTCTATCTGGACATACATGGCATTTCTTATAAGTTACTGACCTTGTGTATTTTATTCATAGGTAAACTCAGGTTTAATCTTGTTTTAAGTACATTGCTAACAAACTTATCTGGTCTCTTGATCTAAAATCTATTAAAACTAGAGCTTTTTGAAGGAACTTCTAGAACTTGGCACAGGAGCAGTAGCAGAATGTGACAAGTGACAGTGTCGTCATGGAGGACACTGAAAATATAAACACATACGTGACACACGATAGGCGTCTGAGCGGCTGGCCACAGGTCTCCTGGTTCCCCAAGATGGGTTAGAGGGACAGAGCCATGCGGTGGGTGGGGTGACCCCACCGTCTCCGTAAACACTGACAGGAGAGGTGGGAAAGTGAAGCAAATGTTCTTAAAAGAGTCCCGTTTAAAATGATTACAACAGGAAGAGTTCATGTGCAAGTAGTAAACTTACTGCCTGGGGGGTCTTAACTTGACAGGCTTCAGTGAGGCGTTTCTGTGCGCTTGTGTGTCCCCACGTGCTGTCCCATGCACGTTCTTCTGGTGTCCTCTGTGTGTGTCCAACAGAGCAGGAGGAACACGCTACTACTCTCTTATAATAATCTCACCATTAAGCCAACGTTTTACTGCTTAATGACCCTGCATAATCATTTCGTGTTTCGTAACAGTTATCTTGGTACAAGACGGATGTCTTATATTAGAATTGTGAGTGTTGCTTCCTAGAGTATCATATTTCAAAACTCAAGGGGAGGGGATAATTGCTGGCAAGTTTCTATGTGTTTAGACATTTGAAAAAAGCTTTGTTTAGAAATAAATATCTAATTTTCAGTGGTGGGGGAATGGTATATAATTGGAGAAATCGCATCCATTTCTTTCAGTGTGTCTACAGAGAGAGACTGGAAAACAGGCTCTGATATCAGAGATCAGTGGACATTTGCCTGTTAGGTTAACCCCAAGTGTCATCCCCAGGCTGGGTGTGTGCTCAGTGCACTGAATCTAAGGTGACGTCGGTGGTAAGGGGTGTCCTAGTTTCCGAGATGTTAAAACGTGGGGAAAATGCTGACACCGATTGTAAGATAGTAAATATTGGACTATGCCTCCTGACTTGAGAATTGTTAAACTGTAAAAAGAAAAAGGTCTGCCTTAGAACTGAGGAAACACAGTGACAATGGTGATAGCCAGCAGTTCCTGAATGCTGCCACCTGCCAGGCACTGTGCCTGGCGCTTTATAGGAATTAACTCGTCTTATCCTCACAGCAGCCCTAGCAGGCAGATACTGTCACTATCCCCACTTTAAAGACAAAGAAATTGAGACACAGAGAGATAGTAACTTGCCCCGATTCTGTGCCTCGTAAGTGGTAGAACTGGGTGGGGTTTGAACTCACCCGAGTACGTGTTTGTAACCACACGCACTGCCTCTTGTCAACCCTGTGTGGTTGGCACTGTTATCATCATCCCCTTTTACAGATGAGGAAATGGAGGCTTGAAGGCTTAAGTAATAGGCCAAAGTTAAGTTGTTCTCATTCCACCCTGTTGCTCCCAGGGGCCTCGACTCTGACCCCAGCCAGTGCCTCAGATGAATAGGCACTAATTATTTGTTCTTTCTGGTGATACTGACTTACTGCAAACCAAACCAATTACCGAAGCCTTTTCTACTCGAATAAGAATTCATTTCACTCCTGTTACTCCTGTCTTGGGCCATCAGCATATTGCCTAGCACTGTTAAATACCAAAGAACCAGTGCATGAAATGAGAGAATGATCCTACAGTCTTTACAGAAGGTTCCCTTATGTGCACAGCAGTTTTCAGGGTCTGGTGACGGTAGAGAAGGAGCACAGACGATGCATTTTATGAAAGCAGAGCGTGTGTAGGCTGGTGTAGTGGTGAAAGTAAAATCATGAGAGATAATGAATTGCTTGGGGGTAGTTTTCTCGTTGTCTGGTAGGTGTCAGGTGAGGCAGAGGTGTCATGGGCTAGAAAAGTACAGGCTCCCCGGAAAGCGGCAGAACTGGACAAATGCAGGAGGGGATACCCCACTCCTGTTACCTGCCACGGGCTGTTCTCGAGGCAGGGACACAGTGGGGAGCCTGACAGACGGTTCCCAGCCACGTGGAGTCACATGATGAGGAGAGAGAGAGAGACGACAAAATAAAGGATCGAGTTCCAGACAGGGCTGTGGGTGTTAGTGAGTGATGGGGACAGAGTGTTTCTGACAGAGGGACAGCTCTTGCAAAAGCCCCGCAGCCCCACGGGTAAGAGGCCGCCAGGCCGGAGCGCCGGGAGGGGAGCTGCAGGAATCGAGGTGGGCGGGCCCGCGGGGCGCGCCGCCTGGGGGGGTTCAGGTGGGAGCCGGCAGAGGGGTTTAAGGCCGGGGAAGCTATCTTGCGATTGGTGTTTAGACCAGTGTATCAATAGTGGAAGACCAGATTTGGTATTTTTCCTAATCTGTTGTGGGCCAAAACATTTGTAAAAGACAAGAAAAATTGACTACCAGAAAAATGACTATTGCATTTGGATGCCACAGCAATGTTGGTTTGCTGTACCAGCTTCCAAACAGTCACTCGTGATTTCTGTCATGTCCTCTCAGATGACAGACAGCCCCGGGCCCAGCGCCAGCTTGAGGACATCTCTGGTTGATGCTCAGAGACGAAAGGGCTGATGGGGATGTCGGTGGTTCCTGTTAGTTGCAGACAGCAGCATCTATTCCTGCGATTTAACCAAAGGGGTTTTATTACGTGGCATGGGGAGCCGACATCGCCGGGAGGACTAAGGCTTAGCTTCTAGGAAGTGGGGCAGGGTGGCCAAGGCTGCTGCAGCCCAGCTCTAGACACACACCACGGCCACGGCCACCAGGCTCGGACGCTGCCTCCGCCGATCTGCGCCTCAGTAGTAGATGCTGTTCCCGCTCCTCACTGGCCCCCATGACTTGTGACAGAAGAACCATCTGTCATGAGTGGTGCAACAAAGCAGGACCCAAACCACATCTGTAACACAACCTGAAGAATGTCATTTTGGCTTTCAACCTGGCATGCTAGATGGGGGTTGGGACAGGTGTGCATGGGGTGGGAGTGCCTGTGGGGAGACGGACGGAAATGGGCTGTGCCCACCTGTCGCTTTGGAAGAGTTTCCAAGAAGCTGTCCATCAGCGTGAGTGAGGAAGCGGGTGGATGGAGGATGGGCTACGCCGTCAGCAGTCTGGCTTGCTTATTCGGGTGCCTTGTGCTCATGGCATCTGCGGTAGGAGAGGCTTCCGGGAACAGAGTGAGGGACGTCAGGACTCTATAACCTGATTACAGGCATCTGCTACTTCGCTCCGCTGTAGCGCGTCCTGCTCTTTTTTTAACGGTGTCAAGTGACTTTGCTTTTGTGGATGCTGGTTCATGGTGCCCTCCCGCGTGGCCAGTGTCCCTGTGGAACCTGGGAGCGGTGACTCCTTCACCTTGTGTTCCCATCCTCCGTTTGCATCCCCATCTTGTCTCCATCTCACGCGTGCACTTTGCCTGACTTAGATGATCTGCTTCATTGTTTGTCCGACTGCCTCCACGAGAGTGTCAGCTCTCGGGCAGGGTGGTCCTGTCGGTTCCATCACTGGTGTCCTCTTAGTGCCCAGCACTGCCCCCTGTGTGGTACAGGTGTCAGTTGTCCTTCTGGATGATGTTTTTGGACATTGAGTATTGCAGTTAGACTGTTTTCAGTGCAAGGAGCCATGCCATTCGGCTAGTTCATACACAGAGAAAAGAGTTTATTGTAAAACCGCTGTCAGTTTCTCGCAGAAAGCTCAGCCAGGCCTCCAGGGAAGTGGAACCAGGAGCTGTGGTTGCCGAGGCCACCACTGACTGCCTCGGGGCATGCGGTCTCTGCCTTGGCGCCTCTGCCTGTTGGTCTCCTCCTGTCGGCAGACATGGCCACCCAGCCCCTGAGGCCCTCCACTGGCCGCAGAGGGGCCCTGCCCAGAAACCTCAGCCACCAGGCGGCTCTTTCGGAGTGCACGCTGTTCCAGGTCAGCGGGCTGGCCTTGTCACCTTAGGGTTATAGCTTTTAGGGCCTGTGGGTGAGGCAGGCATCCTGAAATAAATCCATGGTATTGGGGGAGGAACCAACTCAAAAAAAGTAAAACAAGCATGGTTTAACTATAAACACAGCATTACATACAGTTCATGACCACGGAAGCTTGGTCTGTGTGCCTCATTACCGGGCAACATGGCTGTTCTGCTCATGTCACTGTGTCAGCCGAAGTCAGTCATATTTGTATATTTCATCCAGTCGGACTTACTTTGTTTATGTGCTAACAAAAAAGAAGAAACCACTGCCAATTCAGCTCTGACACACAGCTTCCTCATCACTTACCAATTCTAGTCTTACCCTCACTAAAAGAACTCCTTTAGATCTATTGGTTTGCCGGAAAAGTCATGACGTATTTTTCTATGTTTTTCGTTGCAAAAATGCGTCATGACTTTTCTGACAACCCAATATTTAGGCAGCCTCCCCATATCACTCTTGTGCATACGTAAAAAGGAAAGTCGAAGAAGAAATGGTCACAGCATCCTCACACGTCACTGAAACACGCTGACACAGCGATGATGTCTTTGCTTTTCCTAGGTCAGTCTCTGTGCCATTCAGCATGTGAGTGATGCAACACTTTTGTCACTGGAATTTTCTGCTAAGCCGGTGACACCACCCAGTCAGTTTTAACGCTGGTGTTTCTGGGAGGTGCCGTCTAGTTTGGCTCTGTTGACACAGCACAAATGTCCCATATCGTAGAACAGCTTACTGGGTCAGAACACGCACGGTGCTGTGTGTGTTTAATGGCGCTGAGTCCTGGTCAGGCTTTTCTGTCTATAAAAATGAGGCAATCAGAGTGTCTAACTCAGAGGGTCATTGCGAGGGTTAAATAAAACAATACGAGGTGTGACCAAACAATATGGTGACTTTAAATTTAAAAAAAAATAATTACAGTAAAAGATACATTGCCATTAATCCTTCCCAGTACTCCCCCTTGCTTTGAATACACTTATCCTATCATTCTTGCCACTTTCTGAAGCAGTTCTGGAAGTCCTCTTTCGTGAGTGTCTTTGGGTATGCTGTCATGGCTGCCTCAACATCCTGAATCAATTTAAAACGTTTACCTTTCATGGTCATTTTGACTTTGGGGAAGAGCCAGAAGTCGCACAGTGCCAGATCGGTGAATAAGGTGGATGAGGACACACCATAGTGTTTTGTTTTTTTAAATTGGGTAATTGGGGGAGGGGAACAGACAAGTTGCTGTCTTTTTGTTCTACAGTCTAGTTGTGGAGGATGTTGCTTCACTGGCCCATGTTGGTATCGTCATTGCGCTCTTCCCGGATGAGGCGGATCGGTCGCCGGCCTCTGGATGGTCGCTCACCGCGGCTATTGGCAGCTCACGCTGGCTGCCGGCCCCTCACTGTAGCCTATGGCAGCCCACTGCAGCAGGGGCTGCAGCCTGTACCGTTGCTGGGGCTCGCAGCCCAGCTCCAGGTGGAGCTCTTGTTAGCTGTAGAGGGCAGTGTCACTGGCCCTCATTTGTGGGTTCCGAACAAGGGCCGCTGGCATCCCAAAACCAGCTCTTAACCAATGCGCCACTCAGCCAACCCCATAGTGTTTTTATTTGACAGAAATTGCTGTGCTAGAAGCGATGTATGACACAGAGACTTTCTGGTGTGATCAAACAATACTGTGAATACTGCTTCTGAGTGTCATCCAACGGAAAGGCAGGGATTTTTAGCATGGGAAGCAGTACACAGGACCTTAGTAACAGTGTGTGACAAGTTTCAACTTGTCCAGTTCAGTCAGTCAGTGTGAGCTACGGTTGAGAGAAGGTGTGTTTTAAAGTGTGCCGTAAATCATCCTCCATCAGAACAAGGCTCCATGTCACACATCGCTTCTGGTACAGCAGTTTCTGTCCAATAAAAACACTACGGTGTGTCCTCACCCACCTTATTCACCGGATCTGCCACCATGCGACTGCTGGCTCTTCCCCAAAGTCACAATGATTCAGGACATCGAGGCAGCCATGACAGCGCAACCAAAGAGGACTTCCAGAACCGCTTCAGCACGAGGCAAGAACGAACGGATCAGTGTGTTTGAAGTGAGGGGAGTGTTTTCAGAAGGATTAATGGCAATGTGTCTTTTACTGTAATAATTTTTTGTTTGTTTGTTTCTGTTTTTGTTTTTGTTTTGAGGGCAGTGTCACTGGCCCTCACATGTGGGACCCAAACCGGGGCCGCTGGTGTCCCAAGCCAGCGCTTAACCACCGCGCCACTCGGCCAGCTGTAATAATTTTTTTTTTTTTTTTTTTTTTTTTTTTTTTTTTTTTAAAGATTTTATTGGGGAATTGGCGGGGCGGGGGGGGGGAACAGCGTTGGGGAATCGGGGAAGGGGAACAGACAAGTTGCTGTCTTTTAGTTCTTCAGTTTAGTTGCGGAGGATGTTGCTTCACTGTTGGTATCATCATTGCGCTCTTCCCGGATGAGGCAGATTGGTCGCTGGCCTCTGGATGTCGCTCACCGCAGCTATTGGCAGCTCACGCTTGGCTGCCAGCCGCTCACGCTGGCTGCGGGCCACTCACTGTAGCCTATGGCAGCCCACTGCAGCAGGGGCTGCAGCCCACACCATCACAGGGGCTCGCACAGCCCAGCTCCAGGTGGAGCTGTTGTTAGCTGTAGAGGGCAGTGTCACTGGCCCTCATGTGGGATCCGAACCGGGGCCGCTGGCATCCCAAAACCAGCGCTTAACCAATGCGCCACTCGGCCGGCCCAATAATTTTTTTTTTAATTTAAACATTCACCGTATTGTTTGATCACACCTTGTATGTATAAAGTGCTTAGAGCAGTGCCTGGCTTGTAGCCTTTGGTAAACATTACTGCTATTATTATTATTATTATTACTGTTATTATTCTACAGTTTATGGTGGAGCTCAACTCCATCTTAGAGGTGAGGAAATTGAATTTCACAGTAGTTATAGCTCTTGCCTACGATGAGCCAGCTTCACAGAGCAGAGCTGGGGGACCCCGTCCTTGAGTGTTGGCCTGGAGGGTGAGGGAGGGTCTGCTGATGGCCGTCTCCACACTGAGCCTGACCTCCCTCCCACCTGCCTGCCTCCTCTGGCCGAGGCCTCTGACCTCTCTGAGAGCAGTGCCATAATGCAGGGCTCTCCCTCAGACAGTGCCGATGGCAGGTGTACATGCGTGGTGCCACAGGGCACAGCCTCGGCGCCAAGGCATAGATGATGGACCATCGGGCTGTGCCGGGGGCACCTCCAGGCCTGGGGACAGGGCTCTCGTGGGAAGGGGGTGTGTGCTGTATATTCTGTCACAGTGCAGGCTACACTGGCAGCCATAGTCCTTCAGTGAGTACTGACAAGGAATGCCATAGTTTATCATTGTGTTCACTTAAAAATTTTTACGTTACTAGTATTGTCTGTGACATTCTTTAGAATCTTCTTGATGAGAATACTTGGTGAAAGTTAACTTGGAGCCATCGACTTGCTCAGGATAGCTAAAACAGACGGGGGGGCCTGGGTCCCTCAGCGGCTTCTCCTCCTCAGGCAGGGATGCTCACGGAGGGGGTGGGAGGGCTGCGGGAGGGTTCGGGGTTCCCAGGAGGAAAGGAAGGGTGGCCCCTGAAGGGCTCCTACACTGGGGACGGAAGGCAGCCGAGAAACGCAGGACCAAAAGTATCAAATGGGATACGTGCCCACAGTGGGGAGCGGTTTTCGGAATCGTCTGGTGAGAATGGTTATTTTACAGATTTAAAACTTGATAGCTTAAAACACACACCTTTGGAATGAAAATCAAGCGAGATGTGACATCTGGAATAAGGATCACCAGTGCTGCGGTGTGGGGAGTTTAAGACATGATTCAGAGCTGCAGGGACGAAGGTGTAGTGCCGAGTGCTCAGCAGGGGCCCAAGGGGCGCTGCCTTTGTCAGAGAAGGGTGGGCAGTGACCTGGTCTTGGGTTAAAACAGTGCTTCTTGAACTGTGGTCTGCCCCCTTTGAAATGGAAATCTCCATCTAGAGGGAAGGAGGGGAACCCTGGATTGACGGGTGACCCTGATGTTTCAGAATCAGCGGTTTGAAGTGCGGGGGGCGGGGGGGGGGGGCCTGGAGGAAGACCCAGGCCCGAGTCGGGTGTGTCAGACCAAGCTGGCGGTACTGTCCTCACCAGGACCAGAATACGTGCGCTGTGATTTCAGGCAGAACCCTGCCAGTACCTGGCCTCCAAGTGGTAGACTCTGTAGGCACGCTTCATATTTCTTATAAAACTACCTCAGATTATTCTTCACAGAGGAAGTCAGATGTTTACACATCATTAAATAAGAAGGGATTCTATGTTTGATTTCAGAAAAGCGGCTTAGTACCATTGGTAACCATGTTTGGCTATTTTCTTGATTGCCCAGGGAGAAGACACCCATTACCAGAAAAAAAAATTATGCACTATATGTACCAGCTCTGCAGATCCCTCGATCATATGCACAGGTGCGCTCTGTAACAAAATGTATTCCCATTCCACACAAATGCAGTATGAGAGAATTTGAATGAATGAGGTACAAGTAATTGTAACCTTCCTTTTATATTGAATGCAGAAATGGAATATTTCACAGAGATGTAAAACCAGAAAATATATTAATAAAGGTAAGGACTTTTCTATGAAAAATTGATGTCAAAATAAAGGTAGAATATAAAAACTGGGCCGGCCGAGTGGTGCATTGGTTAAGAGCTGGTTTTGGGACGCCAGCAGTCCCAGTTCGGATCCCACATATGAGGGCCAGTGACACTGCCCTCTACATGGTGAACAACAGCTCCACCTGGAGCTGGGTTGTGCGAGTCCCGGTGATGGTGTAGGCTGCGGCCCCTGCTGCAGTGGGCTGCCATAGGCTACAGTGAGTGGCTGGCCATGGTGAGCGACCATCCAGAGGCCGGCGACCAATCTGCCTCAGCCTGGAAGAGCACAATGACGATACCAACATGGGCCAGTGAAGCAACGTCCTCCGCAACTAGACTGAAGAACAAAAAGACAGCAATTTGTCTGTTCCCCTTCCCCTAATCCCCAATGCTGTTCCCCTCCCCCAATTCCCCAATAAAATATTTAAAAATAGATAAATAAATAAAAACTTTTCACTGGATATGCCTTCAGTCCCAGATATCTGGGTACCATGTTTCCTATATTTTTTTTTCTCCCAGTTTGGGAAAAGTAACTGTACACCTGGAAGAAAATACTCTTAGGCACCCTTCTCATACTATATACAAAAACAAATGCCAT
The DNA here is from genome assembly GCA_033961575.1 of Aselliscus stoliczkanus. Taxonomy (NCBI): domain Eukaryota; kingdom Metazoa; phylum Chordata; class Mammalia; order Chiroptera; family Hipposideridae; genus Aselliscus; species Aselliscus stoliczkanus. The sequence goes on along the minus strand of CM066732.1, from coordinate 159,211,884 downwards.
TCAAATTATCATTCCAAAACTCTGAAAATGAAAGTGGGGGAATCCGGAGTGGAGCTGAGGCCTGTCTCACTCCACAGCCAGGTACACAGTGCGTGTCTAAGCGTGCAGCGTGCTAAGTTTGAGCCTTATGTGTTCACCCACGAAACCGTCCCAACCAAGTTAAGTCCATCACCCTGATGGTGATCCTTCCCTCCCCATCCCTTGCCCCCAGGCAAAGAGTGACTGACTTTCTGTCATCATAGAATTAGTTTGCATTTACCAGAATGTTCTATAAGTGGAATTAAATAGTACGGACTCTTTTTTGGTCTGGCTTCTTTGACTTGGCATCATTACTTGGGGACTTGCCCGCATCGTAGTGTGTGCCATGCCTTTGGAAATTGTCCAACAGTTCTTGGGTGTTCTGCTCTATTCTTGCTGTTCTTTTTTCTCTTTGCATTTCAGTTTGGGGACTTTCTCTGGGCATATCCTTCAGCCTCCTGATGGTTTCCTTGGCTGTGTTTGGTCTATTGACGAGCCCATCAAAGTAATTTTTTAAAAATTTCTGTTAGTGTTTGTTTTTTATTTCTAGCATTTCCCTTTGATTCTTTCTTAGAGTTTTCATCTCTCTGCCTATTTATCCCATCTAAATTTGCATGTTTACTTTTTTTTTTTTAAAGCTAAGAATTTTTTTTTTCCCCCTAAGATTTTATTAGGGAATTGGGGAAGGGGAACAGTGTTGGGGAATTGGGGAAGGGGAACAGACAAGCTGTTGTCTTTCAATCTTAGTTGTGGAAGGTGCAGCTAGCTCAGCTTCAAGCCCAGTTGCCATCCAACCGCCTGACGGCAGCTCACGGCAGTTCAGCTCAAGGTGCTGTGCTCAATCTTAGTTTCAGGTGGGCATAGCCCACCATCCCATGCAGGAGTCGAACCTGCACGTGCTCTCGCCAGCTGAGCCATCCTGCCACCTGTTGGAAGCTCAGAAGCAGTTCAACTCTGGCGCAGCTCACTCGTCCACGTGGGAATTGAACCGGCGACCCCGTTGCTCAGAGCTCGTGCTCTTACCCAACTGAGCCACTTGGCTGGCTCCGCATGTTTACTTTTCCCATTAGAGCCCTTAACAGAGTAATCATGGTTATTTTAAATTTTCTGATACTTCTAAAATTCTGAAACCTGTGCCATACCTGAGTCTGGTTCTGATGCTTGCATCACCTCTTCAGACTATATTTGTCTTTTAACACGCCTCCTAGTCTGTGCTGAGAGTCCCACATAACCCCTGGGCAGTGGGGATAGAGCCTATGGTCAGTGGACAGGGCTTCTCAGCAGTGTCAGGAGACATGGCCGTAGGTGCGAGAGGCTGTGCAGTCACTCACAACCTGTATTTTATCACCCAAATGGGAGGTGTAAAGAAAAAGGAAGAACTGTCCGGAAACCCATCTCCCTGGTCTGTCTGACTTGCTTCAAAGAGCCCATGGTGTGAGCTGGCCCCAGGGGCGGTGGGCGGTGTGAGGCAGAACGGCGTGTTGCTACGGTGCATGGTTCATCTGTAGACTCACACTGTGACTTCAAACTTGCCAGTATCTGTAGCCGTTTGGAAACATTTGTAAAACAGCCAGGATATTTGTAAACACGTTCTACTGAACGCCACTTCCTCCTCCGTTAGAGATATACGCGGGTGCTTATAAAGCCAGTGATGGTATTTTATTTTATTTTTATTTTTTATTTTTTAAGAGAGCAGTGTCACTGGCCCTCATATGTGGGATCCGAACCGGGGCCGCTGGCATCCCGAGCCAGCTCTTAACCACCGCGCCACTTGGCCGGCCCCAGTGATGGTATTTTACAAGCTAGTTTAGATGCTAGTAATTTTCCCGTTAGTGCATAAATATTTGAAATGCCTTGTATTACAACAGCTGCTCGATGCAATGTTCTTTGTCCCTGCTTTTCTCCCCACTAGCAGCAGGATGTCCTGAAATTAGGGGACTTTGGGTCCTGCCGGAGTGTCTATTCCAAGCAGCCGTACACAGAATACATCTCCACCCGCTGGTACCGGGCCCCCGAGTGTCTGCTCACCGACGGGTTCTACAGCTCCAGGATGGACCTGTGGAGCGCCGGCTGTGTGTTCTTCGAGATTGCCAGGTAGAGCTGAGGCGCCTCTGTCCTGAGGCGGGTCGCACGGCGGTTCCGGCCAGGCCCTTTACAATGCAGAGCTCACAGTCAGCCGGTGCTATGGCTGTGTGTAACGTCACAGAAAATGGACTTTTTGTCAGACACTTGTCCTTGCTTGCTGGTCGTGGAGAACAGACCACCACCAGTTCGTGCTTCCCTCCCGGCACGCCTGGGCCGGGGCCCGTGGGCTCTTCACGTGGCTTCGTCCATGAAACGACTGATTACCAAGTTCAGGAACAGAGTAGACCTGTGCTTACTGCCACCCCTGGGGCCCGCCCTGGGAGGTGTGAGCAGGGGGCCCCCTGGGGCCTACCCAAGGTGTGAGGGTGAGCCACCCTGGCACAGCTGGACTCAGGGAAACCCCAGTCCTCATGCTCCTGGCCCCCCGCCCCCCAGCCTCTGGGCTTCACCACTGGGCGGAGCCGTGGCCCAGGCAGTGGCCTGAGTAGCTGGGTGGTGGTGAGCAGTGGGTCAGGTTAAGGAGCCGGTGCAGCGGTGGGCAGCACCCTCCTGCCCACGTGGATCGTTAAGGATGGGGGTGAATTTAGCGTCTGGATGACGTGCATGAGATCGTGAGCGCCCAGCTAGGCAGGGGCCCAGGCCGGCCGCGGCCGCCTGCGCCACTGCCTGCCTCATAAACCGGACGTGTGCATACTCAGGACACACCTGCTTTCAATTCTAGATCATTCGTCTTGAGAATTGGCTTTGTTACTTTTGGAAAGCTGAGTGGCAATTTCACTGAAACTAGAAGTGCCAATAGCCCTTCCTCATGTGCTAAAACAAAATCCCTAGAATTGCCCTGAAGAGTGTTCAAGGGCTTCAGGGTTAAGAGCTGGCCGGGATGAGGGGACCGTCCTGACCAGCCCCTGGTCACACCCTTCCAGTCTGCAGCCCCTCTTCCCTGGAGCCAGTGAGCTGGACCAGATCACAAAGATCCATGACGTCGTTGGCACGCCTGCTGAGGAGACCCTCAGCAAGTTCAAACAGTGAGTGCCCCGTGCGCCCCAGTGTCCCCTGTCGCCTTGCCCCCGCCAGGACGGGCAGCAGGAGGGGCCGAGGGCGGGCGGCCGGGCTGCAGCTCCCGAGCCCACCTGAGTCCCCACTGCTGCAGGTTCGTTGGGGTCCCTTGGGGGCCTGGGGGTGTTGCCCCTCAGCATCACAGAAGCTTTCCCACCACCTTGCTGAGGTGAGGGCCGGGCAGCCCGCTTTTGTCGCCTGGTACTTACATAGGACTTAGAGGCCTTTGGTGAACAGGTTCCAGGCACAGACTTGGCAGTGAGGGCTTCGTGCCCCGGCCACCTGCACTGGCGGCCGCACTGACACCTGACCAGGACCCCCGGGTTCTGTCTTGGTCAGAGATGAAGCAGAGGCCAGGCAGTGGGGCTTCCAACAGAGGGCTCTGTGGGGTGAGGGGCCTGGGTAGGTCACTATTTTGGACTCTTTCTTTTTTAAAATTTTATTTCATTCTTCTCAGGGGGGAATGTGATGTTAGTCTTTTTGAGGAAAAATCATTTTCTTACATTTATATCATAATAGACTTCACCCACCACGCTTTTTTAAAATAGCCTTTATTTAGAGCAGTTTTAGGGCCGGCCGAGTGGCGCGGTGGTTAAGCGCTTGCTTGGGAAGCCAGCGGCCCCGGTTCGGGTCCCACAGATGAGCGCCAGTGACACTGCCCTCAAAAAAAAAAAAAAAAATAGAGCAGTTTTAGGTTCGTAGCAAAACTGCGCAGAAAGTATAGGCTCCCTGTAAGCTGCCTGGCGCCGCACAGCCCCCACCAGCCTCGGTGCCAGAACCTGCATTGGCACGTCACCCCCCGAAGGCCCCTTCCCACGAGGGCCCACTCTCATGTGGTCCGTTCTGTGGGTTTGGACAACTGTAGTCATGTCCCCTTTAGACCGCAAACTGTCACCCTCAGTCAGATCCCTGTAGAATCATGATGGTGCCCCATGTGCATAGTGGCATGATTGTTTATTGTCATTGGGCTTTTAATACAGGTCGAGAGCTATGAGTTTTGATTTTCCTTTTAAAAAGGGGTCAGGAATACCTCTACTGACAGCTCATTTGTCCCCGCATTGCCTTTCCCTCCTGCACGCAATGGTGACCTACGACCCTGATGAGAGAGTCACCGCCCAGCAGGCCCTGAAGCACCCCTGCTTCGGAGGACACAGGTAGGCAGGCCAGGCGCCCTCGTCCAAGCGTGTGGTGGGCGGGTGCCGCAAACAGCACCTTGTCCCCAGCTGTGTGGTGCCTCTCGGAACGCACACCTCGCCCTTTTCCGGTGTCCCCATCCCAAAGGAGGCTGCTGGCAGCCCCACGGCAGGGCAGGCAGGGAATGACTTTGCACCGGTCCTTGAGTGGGAATGGGTAGACTCGCAGTGAGGTTTGAGAGCGCGTGGGGGGCACCTGGTGTTGGAAGTACATGCCCTGAGGGCGTCTGGCCTCAGGCCTCTGTCCACTCCTTCATGTGTGACCATGGAGGTGACATCTGACCCAAACCCTTGGTCACTGGGCAGGGATGCAGGCCGTGGCAGGGCTGAGCCCGTGGTGCACGAGCCCTCTCTGCTCCTGGCCAAGACCGTCAGGCTGAGACAGAAAAGGAAAGCGCTTCTCATAGTAGGCCACGTGGAAAGGAAGAGGTGACAACGCACGTGATAGACCAATGTGGAGACAAGGAGCTAGCAGCGGTGCCATGGGTTCGCAGGGATGTCCCATTCTCTCTTCGTTCTCCACTTTAGGGCAACTGAGAGGCAGGCTCTGGGCAGCCACGGAAAAGCTTTCTTCCCAGAGTGCCCTGAGGCACTGGAACCGCTCAGCAAGAGGTGGTGGATTTCAAAGGAGGGCAGAAAGCAGGTACGACTGAATCAGTCAGCTGGACAAGGGGTCGCAGCTGGGTGGGACGCCCTCAGGTGGCCTGTGACTGATTAGGACCCCACCTGTGAGGGCCTGTTGGCAAGGCCTGACACCACACCAGACGCCGTCCCTATGTATTAGGATGTAGGGAGCGCGGCTCGGCTTGTCCCTGCCCTTTCCGCCCCACTCGCTGAGGGTCAAGGACAACATGCCATGAGAGCAGGCGGATGAGGGGAGTGGGCTTCTGCCAGCACAAGCGCAGGCTCTGTGTCAACAGACCTCACAGATGTCACCTCCCTTGTCCTCAGACCAACCCTAGCAGGGGCACAGAGACCCTAACCACTGGCCCCGGGGCCAGCTAGCCAGTGACAAGTCCTGGCAGTGCATTGCTCCTGTGCTCGGCCGCCGCCCCGTGAGCCAGCAGGCCCCAGGTGAGCGCTCCGCCCCACCACCGATGGCCTCGCCCACTTTGGTTTAGAGACGACGGCTTCACTTGGCAGCATCCTCCCCTTTGTGTTCACGTAGCGTGTGCTCAGTCCCGTGGCCTTTGCAGTCCCGGGGGCACCAAACTTGCAGCATTCATTTTTCATTCGTCCCAATATTTATTGAGTGTCTTTACTGAGGACGCAGAGACGTCTGCTGCCAGGCTACTTTCTAGAAATCTGGGCTCCTACGTCTGCATGAAGGCTCCACGGGCATTTCTAAGGGGCACACTCGTTCAAACCCCATCTCCCAGTCTTTCTCCCCAAACTTGCTTTTCTCCCCTCGCCTCCCCCCAGGTACAGGCAGCTCCGCTTCACCGGCTCAGGCCCCAACGGTGGACACCCCTCCCCGGGCCTGAGCTGCCCTCCTTTTGCCCCCTAACTGCTGCCCTGCTCACCCTCCCCTCCCAGCTGGTCAGGTTTGTCCCCCGTGTCACTCGTGGCAGTCCCCACCAAGGCCTCACCTGCAGTTTGAGTCTAGGCCTGCGCTTGTCTGTAAGGGCCACGGAATGAGCATTTTAGGCTTTGGGAGCCAGGTCTCTGTCACAACTGCCCACTCTTTGCTATGGTGCCACGCCATGGACAGCACATAAATAAAAGGTGGGGCTGTGTCAATAAAACGGTGGACACACAAATCTGAATTTCAGGTAATTTTCACATGCCATGAAAAAATTTTCAGCTAAGAAAGGTAAAACCATTCTTAGCTCACCAGCTGCACAGTACCAGGTGGCAGGTGGATTTGGCCGGCCTCAGGGATTCAGAGCAGGGGGTCCAGCCAGGCCCAGGGGGCACCCAGGAGTGGGCTCAGCACAGGGCAGGAGTGCTGAGCCTTCGCCGTCGGCTGTGGGACTCTAGTGAGCGGCCGCCTCACTTCTCGGTGGCTGGGACACTCAAGGTCAAGTAACTGTGTTGGAAAAAAGTGGCACAAAAGAGCCCCTTTGTTTTTCCTACTTTCCGTGGAAGAGACACCATGGTGGCTCAGCTGACCTGTGTTTTGTTTCAAGCAACAGCCCCTAAAGGAAGAGGGGGGCTGTCCCAAGAGACAAGGACCGGTCTGCCTGACAGAACTGCCCAAACTGAAGCTCCCAGGAGTGACCGCGCTGTCATACTCCAGCCCGGCGCTGCAGTCAGTGTTCGGACCGGGAGGGAACAGGAAAATCCTGGAGCTGAGGCCCCTGAAGGGTGTGGGCACGAACCAGAAGGTAGCCACCTCGCCAGCTCCCCTCCGCGGCCGCTCGTGCAGCCCTCGTGCCCCCCACTGAACGTCTGTCGCTTCCCTCACCAGACAGACACACAGAAGGACGTGACGCCTGATGTGAAGCAATACCGCCTGCCCGCCGTGGGGAGGGAAGGTGGAGGACGCTGAGCAGCACGTGCCAGCCACCCCGCAGTGTCAAAGCCCGCGCTGGGCCCAGCCTGCCACCCGAGACGTGGATGGAGGTTCCAGGCCCAGGCGGGCGCCCCGGAGAGCCTCCCCGCCCCGTCGTGCCATCAGTGGTCACTGAGCGGCCAGGAGCCCCCCAGGCCACAGGAATTTGACCCTAAAAGCAGCCGGCCTGTATGTATTTCCACTCTAATACATCTGTAAAACCGCCTCATTGTAGGGTTTTAGTTCTCTTTCATAATGTAAAAATTTGGGGCAGGAGTGTTTTGTAATGTTTTATATGAATCCCAGCAGAAAGTCAAGTTTGTATTATGGGTCATTTAGGCTTGGTTTCACCACGGGCTCTGCGTGTTGTGCCTTTAGGACGTCGCCTGGTACGGCGGCATGCGACAGCACACAGCCTGCGCGGATGTTTATTAAAGAAACCACCGCTGCCCTCTTTCCTCTCCGTGGTCTGAGTTACCCAGGTCCTGACTGTTCAGTCCTGTGTTCTAGCTTTTGTGAACACACCAGGGCAATGATCTCGTTGGGGAGACTTTTGTTTCACTTGAGAAACCATTGAGGGGTGAACACAGGCTTGTGCTCGGTGCCCTCGCTGCCCCCAGGGAGCCGCAGCTGGCCAGGTGGCTCCCCCAGGCTTCGCGGTGGCCACATGGGTTTGGCTCCCGAGGCCCAGCTTTCTCCTGTGAGTACACAGCACTGCCTTCTGATGGGCCGTGGGTGAGCCGAGCTTTGTTTCCAGGTGCCAACAATAAGTGGGGCACAAAAGTGGGGCTGTTTGCCTGGGAGGTGGTACTGGGACACGCAGGGTGTTGCCAGGCTGCTGGGCAGAGGAAAGGCCCTACTAAGCTCCTATTCATCGGGGTATAACCTAATCACTGAGGTTGCTGCTTTTTCTCATCTTCCCCAACTTATAACACCAAAAGCACATTCCTTGGCTTCGGTTTTCATCTTCTTGTTCCCTCCTTTAAGAAAAATCGGTGACACCCTTCCATATACTCGCTGGTGGCCACCACCTCCGGCCCACCTAACAGGTGCTGAAGCAGCACCAGGAGTGACAGCAAAGCTGGGCTGTGGGAGGGTGCACCTGCAGCCGCAGGAGGGGCAGGCTGAACCAGCGCTTCACTGCCCAGGTCGGAGGGCGGCGCCTGAGACAGCCCAGGAGGCCCGCGGGAGGGGCAGGGGAGCCCAGGGAGGGCGGGTTCAAGACCAGCCCTGAGGCTTATGGTGACATTCAGCGCTGGGTGCACATGGGGCGGGTTGGGAAGAGCTTCCCTCTAAACCCACTTGGGACTCTGGTGGGGCCTTCAGGGACACTCTGCTGTGTAAGTGGCATTGGGGGGCAGGATGGGTGCCCATTCTGCTTCTGCAGCGTTCCGGGTCCCGTGGGAGCTGAGTTTCACAGACAGCGAGGAGGCCAGAGGCGGGGTGCTGGGAGCCGGTGCTTGGGCCTGAGGAGGGGCCTGCAGTCCGGCGGGTGAGGCCACGGGAGGAGCAAGCCCCACAGGGGCGGTGGCCGGCCCCCCCAGAGGGCATGCTCTGACCTGCAGGACTGGCTCTAAGTGAAGGCAACGTAAGTGCATTTAGGGAACCCGTTGCCCTGTCAGCGTAGACAGTTTGAAGAGGAAATCTGTGAAGCTTTTCTGCACAGCCTCTTGAGAGAACAAACTCTGGATGCTGGTTCTCAGGAAACCTAACAGCTGTTGCTCCATGGTGGGCGCAGTGGGGCCACGGGCTCTCTGGGGCATGCCGGGCGCCACAGGGACATGGCCTGTCCACCAGATGAGGCCCTTTCGCTTTCATGTCGGTCTCTCAGGCACTATCAGGCTGACGCACTAGGCCCAGCCGGGGCCGGGCCCCACAGCAGATAAGTCACCGCGCCTGCCTCCATGCAGGGCCACGGGCTTTCTGGCGTACGCAGGATCGAAGAGCCCCACAGGGGCAGTCCGCCTCCCACAGACGTGGGGAGCAGGGCTTCTGTGCCTGTCTGTGGGCCCCATGACAGGCCAGTGCTGGTGGCCCGGGCCCTGGTAGTCTCTGCCCACTCCAGACTGGAAAGATGGTAAGGAAAGCAGTGAGGCCATTTAAGCCTTTTTGGGCAATGATATTAAATGGCTCCCAAAGCACTTGAATTGTCACCATGGAACTCCAGAAAGGGAGAGGCTGAAGTGTCACACGTCCTCCATCACAACCCCATCAGATCCGCTCACTCCACACGTTTCCTGCGCGCCGCTGGGAGCCGGGCCTTGAGCTCAGCCAGAGAGGACGTCCTGGGCCGAAGCACGCAGCCCGACTGCGCCCGTGAGACAGGGCTGGAGTGCCCATCGGGGCAGTGCCACTCTGACGGCGGCGTGTTGATGGTGTAAACCTGCTTGGAGGAGCAAACGCAGAGGCCGCCCAGATGACCTGGGCCCTGCCGCCCCATGGTGAGGCACGCCGGGCCTGTGTTCTCCGGCCAGGCCACACTGCTGGCCCGCAGGCCGGCTGCAGGGGTGCTGGGCTGCACCTGCTCCCTAGAGCACCTGCCTCCTCTCAGCTTTGCCCAGACCTGTCCCCACGCGTGGGATGTGCCCTCGCCACTCCAAAAGTGGGAGAAAGCTCAAGGCAAGGAGCACATGCAAGCCAACCATACCAGGTGAGCTGAGCCACTTCACCTCCACTCAGGCTTCTGGGGGGCGGGGGGGGGCGGGCTGGCCTGGGTGCAAACGCTGTGTGTCCGTGGCGGCTGCAGTGGGGGGACAGTTACAGCACAGTTTGATTTGGGAAACACTCTTGGGCCACATGGTCAGGGGACAATCTTAGGAACAGAGCCATAAAAATAGACTTGTTCCCAGCAGATGCATCTCCACAGAAGGGGACACACCCGACAGCCGTCGCCAGCAGCACACTGCATGCAGAGCCCGGCAGAGGCCGACAGCCTGCCTCGGGCCACGTGAACCTCAGGGCCAGTGAAAGCCGAGGGGTCAGCTAAGCAAGCTGCTAGGATTATAACACACAGAGCTGTCGTCCTGGAGCCCAGCACACCTCCACCTGTCCCTTCCTACAAATAGGCGGGGGTGGGGGAGGGGGTGTGCACGGAGCAAGGCCCAGGAGAGCCCCACTGAGAATCCTGGACTCTGTTCTCTGGTCTTCAGAAACAGCGTGGCTTCCTGGTAGGTCCTTCAGACCCACGGGGGTGGCTCTTGTGTGTAACTGACAGCACCCAGACAGTGGGCTTTGACTAAGAAACGCCACATATTAACCTCCCTAAAAGGTGCTGGCGCTGTGTTTTAGGCCATCTGGAACATGTATAATCCGTAAATTCTGATTCTTTCACTTAAAACGATGGTGTGTCTTAGTATTTTGTAGTCACCTTTCTGGAAGGCTCACCCCGCAGCGCAGCCCTCCCAGTCGGGCGGCCAACGGACTCGGCTGTAGCCTCTCCTCAGGGGACGAGCGCGAGCCGGGCTGATGAGCGCTGTCCTAAAACGGGCATCCCCCTGCCGCCAGTCACGTAAATGGTGACAATGGGGTACCCCTCTCAGAAGGTGTGCATGCCTCTTTTCTAGCCTAAATCACTTAGCCAGGCCCCCGATTTAATATCACTTAGAGCAATGTGTCAGACACCTATGGTCAGTCCCCACGTCAAGCGCCTTCACAGGGTCCAGTGGCTTATGATTTCTGGCAGTCGCAGGCCGCCGCGATTCTAGCGACCTGCAGAGTCTGCAGCAGGTGCGGGCACGGCCTCCACTCAGGTTATCAGGAGTTGTTCCGACAAAAGGACCACGTGATTTCATTGGCCATTTCTCATCACCGTGTAGTTAACAGAGCACTGTCATACTCTGGCCTCGTGGACTTGGAGCTGGAAGAAAACGGGCTGAAGCTGTACACAGTCTGCACACAGGCATGCTCCCCAACAGTCGTCTCAGACCAGGCTGACTGATGGAGACAGCTTCGAGGAGCGTGGTGTAAAGAGTGCAAAATAATTCATACCAAGCATTTACTTCAACAAAATTTATGTTAAAAATTGAGCCAATTTCTGGCTGAGTGGCGTGTTGGTTAAGACCTGGCTTGGGACGCCAGCAGCCCCGGTTCGGGTCCCACATATGAGGGCCAGTGACACTGCCCTCTACAGCTAAGATGGTGAACAACAGCTCCACCTGGAGCTGGGCTGCGAGCCCCGGCGACGGTGTAGGCTGCAGCCCCTGCTGCAGTGGGCTGCCATAGGCTACAGTGAGCGGCCCGCAGCCATGAGCTGCCAATAGCCGCGGTGAGCGGCCGTCCAGAGGCCGGCGACCAATCTGCCTCACCAGGAAGAGTGCAATGACGATACCAACATGGGCCAGTGAAGCAACGTCCTCAACAACTAGACTGAAGAACAAAAAGACAGCAACTTGTCTGTTCCCCTTCCTCGATTCCCCAACGCTGTTCCCCTCCCCCAATTCCCCAATAAAATCTTCAAAAAAGAAAAAATTGAGCCAATTTAACAGAAGATAAACGGTATATTCAAAATAGTTTTAATACTAATATTTTTCTGAATCAGAAATACCACTCTTAAATGATGAAAATAACTAATGAGGTAATCGTTTCCCTGTTGCAGAATTGCAGTATTTATACATACAATACAGAGTTGATTCAATCCACACCTTGGAAACCCATTACAGCCACATTCAAAGTAATTTTTTAACAGCATTAAAGTATTTTAAGTGCCAACAATTTTTTTTTTCTTAAAAGATTTTATTGGGGAATTGGGGGAGGGGAACAGCATTGGCAAATCCAGGATGGGGAACAGACAAGTTGCTGTCCTTTTGTTCTTCAGTCTAGTCGTGGAGGACGTTGCTTCACTGGCCCATGTTGGTATTATCATTGAGCTCTTCCCGGATGAGGCAGTCACTAGCAGGTCATTTTGGCTGCTCACAGCAGCTCACGAAAGCTCATGCCAGCTGCTGACCAGCCCCGCTGCAGCCTACGCCGTCGCCAGCAACTCACGGCAGCCCAGCTCCAGGTCAAGCTGTTGTTCACCATCTTAGCTGTAGAGGGCGCAGCGTCACTGGCCCTCATATGTGGGATCCGAACCGGGGCCCTGCTGCTCAGAGCTGGTGTCCCAAGCCAACTCTTAACCAATGTGCCACTCGGCCGGCCCTCATCAACAATTGTTTTTTGTGTTTTTTTTTGAGGGCAGTGTCACTGGCCCCTCATATGTGGGATCCGAACCAGGGCCACTGGCTTCCCAAACCAGCGCTTAACCACCGCGCCACTCGGCCGGCCCTAAAGGACCAGACTCTTACAGGGAAGCCCGGCTGCACCTGTGAACAGGTGAGCGAGGGGCCCATTTTCAGCGTGGAGGGGCTGCCGCCCCGCCTGCCGTCCATGCCACACACACTGACCCCGCTGCCTGCAGCCCCCCGCCCAGCCTGGAACAGACTTCAGGACCTCGGGGGCGGAGGTCTGGGCTGCCTGTGACTTCGCTGCATCACACTCCCGGCATTGTTCAAAGCCACCCTCCCCACCCCAGACAAAAGTGACATGCACACCAGCCGGGGCAGGTTTGACTGCAGGCTTCTCGGGAGACGGTGTGGAATGAGAGGGGCTCGGCGCCAGGCGCGAGGGCTCAGGAGCCGTGGAGCTCACCTGGGTCGGACTCACGGCGAAGGCGGGCCCCTGCTCCCAGCACCTTCCACAGAGCAGTTAACCTTGAGCTTGAGGTCAGCTCTCGGCTTGGGCCAGGTGCTCCAGCACCGCCCTCTTTAGATAAACGTTTGTCAGGCGGTGCCTTTTGGAGGTGGCACAAAATGATGCAAGGTCCTCAGGCCGGCCTCCTCCAAGCCCGCTCCCAGCTATGGACACATGTCCCTGAGCCCGTGCAGGGACCCCTTCCTCCCAGTGCCCATACCGCCACATACAAGAACCAGCGACGCGGACAGAGGAGCCACCATTCCATCCCAAGGCTCGTGAGCCGAAGTCCTTGCAGGAAATGAGCCAGTTAGCCAGTGGGTGAGCACAGCCTCGGCCGCTGGCCCCCACAAGGGAGACGTGGTGCCCCACCCACTCCCCTGGGCCGCTTCCTGGGCATCTGGGCCCCGGGGGCCTGGGACCTTGGTCTCTGCTGGACAGCTGACCATGTCCCTTTGCCAGCCCTGATCTGCTCGGTGACAGGTCACACCGAAGGTGGCACAGTTCCCCAAAGAGGCTACTCACCCTGGTCTCTAAAGTGTAAAGTCACCTGGAGAAAATGATGCTGCTCTTCAGACTTTCGGGAAAGCCCTCCCCGGGGCACGGCCAGTTAAGGGCTCCTCGGAGACCCATGTGTGGACGGGTCCCTTCAGGCCTCTGCCCTGACGCCCTGTGGCTGTACCCCACTCTGCTCTGCAGGGCAGGACTGGACCCCTCGTGTCCTCCTGAAGCCTTTGTAACTCATGTCACTTCAAGGATTCGTCCATGCTGGCCAGCCTCCCCTGAAACCATGCAGCGGCCAGTTTCGCGGCCACTGACTCTGAAGGGTGGGGGTGTCGAGTGCCTCTAGATGCTGTCCCTGTCCTGAGATCCACTGGTCCAGAATCAACTGTGTCGTTCGACGGCAGCCACACATGGAAGACAGACTAAGATTTTCTCGAGGCTGCAGGGCCACGCGTCCGAGGAGACTGCTTTGAGGCGGTCTGCCCCTTGTGCTGTGGCAGCTGAGTGGACGGCAGGACGCACAGGCTTCGGCGCAGTGGACCCGGGAAGATCCTGGAGTCGCTGAGACGCACACGGGCTCACAGGAGGGAGCTCCAGGCCCGGACGGGGCAGGGAAGAGGGGGCCAGGGCCTGAGGAGGGGCTGTCTGGCCAGACCACCGTGGCCTCGCATGACCCCTGGGATGCTGGCAGGTCCAGGCTGCACTTCTGACCCTGATTCAGGCTGGAGGTGCCCAGGGGCCCCAGGTCACACAGCAGGACAGTAAAGCGTCGCTCATCAGTGGACTGGAGCCCCAGGCAGAAAGCCTACAGCGGCTCCGTAACCTCAAGCAAACCGAAGGCGGAGCAGGAAAGCAGCAAAAGCCCAGGATGGAGCTCCTCCTGTTAACGGCCGCCAGCTTCTCCTCCTCACCCAGCTGCGGCCGGGCGGCAGAAGAGGGCATCGGATGCCCAGCATCAGGGACATGGAGGCTGTGCTCGCAGCCCAGGGCAGCCCGAGGGTCAGCGTCGGCGAGGGGCTGAACCAGTCAATACCTTTGATAGGCAGAGCAGACGCTTCCCGGATAAGTTTCTAACGGTGAGCAACTCCATGTCAGTAACAAGAGGAAGCAATTCCTGTCTCTGTCTGTTCTGTAAACATTAGTAAGGCCCGTAATTTTACAGCATTTCAAAGCTTTCCCTTTTTGTCTCATTGAGATTTTACTTTTTTATTTTTTTAAAAGATTTTATTGGGGAATTGGGGGAGGGAACAGCGTTGGGGAATCAGGGAAGGGGAACAGACAAGTTGCTGTCCTTTTGTTCTTCAGTCTAGTTGCGGAGGACGTTGCTTCACTGGCCCATGTTGGTATCGCCATTGCGCTCTTCCCGGGTGAGGCAGATCGGTCGCCGGCCTCTGGACGGCCGCTCACAGCGGCTCTTGGCAGCTCACACCGGCTGCCGGCCACTCACTGTAGCCTATGGCAGCCCACTGCAGCAGGGGCTGCAGCCTACACCGTTGCCGGGGCTCGCACAGCCCAGCTCCAGGTGGAGCTGTTGTTCACCATCTTAGCTGTAGAGGGCAGTGTCACTGGCCCTCATAGGTGGGATCCGAACCGGGGCTGCTGGCATCCCAAGCCAACTCTTAACCAACGTACCACTCGGCCGGCCCTCACTGAGATGTTTTTGTTTTGTTTTGTTTTGTCTTTTTTTAGCTGAGCCATCCTGCCACCTTTTGGCAGCTCAGTGGCAGCTCAGCCCGGGCTGGGCGTCGAACTGCTGTTGCTCAGAGCTCAGCTTGCACTCCTGAGTGAGCTCTTAACCAACGCGCCACTCGGCCCGGCCCTCATTGAGATGTTTTAAAGCTTAGCTTAGATGTGAAAATGACTATGGAAAATTATCTACATTTATAATTCATTCATACGTTTATTTCATGTCAGTATACAGAGGGCAACCCCAAAATTCTCCTGAATATCAAGTATGTAGTAAGCCTGTAGCTGTGACAGTGATAAGGGGACAGCTAAAAACCAAGGCAGTGACACAGAAACATGATCTGAAAGTTATTATGTAACGATACTGGTATTAAAGCCCCATTAGTTAGCGCCAGTAGTTAAGAACTAAGTAACCAACATTTCACGTTAGGAAGGCTCTTTATGAAATTTACTCAAGTTGTCAAGAAATTAGATGAAAATATAAAAAAGGAAATACATATAAATTTTGCTTGTGATTTTCAGTAACAGTAAAACATTCATACAATTTTATACGGTGTCACCTAACATAACCCTTAATAAACTTAGGTATACAGAAATGACAAATACAGACCATTCTTTACACTTCTAAATTGAGAGAAGCAACTGCACTATGACAAATTCGTGGGACAGAGGCAGCCGTGGGTGAGGTCAACCCAGCGGGGCAGTCCCCTCCCCCGGGGCACTTGCATACCCGTGACGCACGTTCCTCCCTGCGAGCCCCGGGCTCACTTCCCCCAACTGCCGAGACCCTTGGTGACCGGCCCGCTCTGGACCCGGAGAGGACCTTGCCGGCGTCCCTGCATGCTGCCAGGATGGCAGGGCTACATGTGCACGCAGAGGAGCCTGGCCCAGCACAAGGGGACAGCTGCCAGAGGCCAGCCGCTTCCCCTGGTCCCCTGCGCGTGGGGCCGGCAGGGCCGGCGCCTGCCCGCGCAGAGCTCCGTGCACCTTTCCTGGGGTGTCCAGTCCAACTCCGCTGCTAGTGCTTCCTCTGTCGCAGACACAGACGTGGCCCAAAGCCTTCTCCAGCCCTCGCCGGTGCCCTGTGGCTTCCGCCTCTTGCTCTGAGCTTCCTCGACAAGAACTCGGCTCCCTCCCAGGTAAGAGCGGTGCACAGACGCTGCCACCGACCCGGCAGCTTCGCCAACTCCAGGACACGTTCAGTCCTGGGTAGTTTCTTCCAACTGCAGGACGCAGCCCGGGCAGTCGAGGCTGCCTGGCTGGCTGCCCGCATGAGGACCAGGGTTAGGCCAGAGGGGCAGAGCGTCCCAGCCGGGAGGCACGGGGTGCCCGGTACCGCGTCGGCGCATGCGTCCCTCGGGAGACAGTAAGCGTCGTCATGGCTTGCTCCTGCCCTCCCTCCCGTTTTTCTGTCGTAAGGCATTTGTCCTTAGTCTCAAGCCAGCGCCTCACTTCCAAAGTGCCAGAGGTTCAATTAATCAGCACGAAGACAAACTAAGATTCTTTACCACTGTTTACTTAAATTTAGAACCTAGAGTCTGCTACTCCCTCTGGCACATTTGCTTTTAGAAGGCCAGGCTTTCCAGAGGCTTCGGCCTCCGGCCCCTCAGGGGTGTTTAACCCCGCTGCCCGGCTGGGCCGCTCTGAAGTGGGCTGGGGCTGCACTGGCCATGGCTTTGCGAGCCTGCCTCCCCAAAGTTGCAGCACAAACCTGGCTTCCGCAACTCCCACGGGTTTAAAAGAGGTGAGAGGCAGAGCAGGGCACCAAGGAAGGACCGCGCTGCCCGCTGCCCGGCTGTGGCTCCCACAGGGACGGAGCCGGATTCCAGGGCCCGTGGTACTTGATTTCTGTCTGTGCTTCGCATCGATGCGTTTCCATGCAGGACAGAAGCAGTAACGGCCTCCTTTTCCCATCACTTTCATTCTCATCACTTTCTTTCCAGAGGGTAGTTTAGAAAAGACATTCTTGCTCAAGATGGTTTAAGCTGACCAACTGAAAAATCGCCATGAGGAAGCTCAGAGCTCGGGGAGAAAACTATGAAGCGCCCCTGGGTTTCTCTTGGTGGCACTGTGTCCCTTCCAGCTGAGGTCAGGACCCAGCCGTCTGTGAAGCAGACCTCAGAAGCAGCCCGAGGGAGGAGGGGAGGCCCGGCCGCCCTCTCCAGCGCCCACCCCTCCTGCAGCTTTAGTCCTGGTCTTGGACCACACCTTACATTCTGTCCGCCTGACTGCACGGCAAGGGCTCTGGGGCTGTCAGAGAGGGGCAGGCGTCAGAGGGGCCGTGCACAGGGGAAGCAGGGCGGCCTGCAGGGTTGGGAGCCAGCCTGGGCCTCCCCAGCACCTGACACCCAGCAAGGGGGCCCCCCGGCAGGCTACCAGACAGACAGTGAGGGTACACTCACCAGCAGAAACTGGAAGAACAACATTGGGACCAAGCTCCAAACCCCAAACCTGGATTTTAAAACCAGAGGCGGAGGTGGGAGGTGTGGGGAAGACACGAGCACCGCAGGCTTCCATCAGAGCTTACTTACTAAGGGGACAAGGGTGTCCTCCTCTGGCCCCCCGCACCCTAGTAACAGGCTGCCTCCTAGGTAAGTCACCCTGTCGGGGAACCTGGGCAACCCCTGGTACGGCAGCAGGGGCAGCTGAGGATGGTAAAGGGCGGGGGCTTAGGTGTTAAAGTGCAGTTCCTGGGGCGTGCGCCCCACAGCTTTCCCGCCGACGGCGATGCAGCGAGCAGTGTACCAGAGCCCAAAGGACACACAAGCATCCCCATAATGGCCATCACCTGGGAGGCGCCTCTCTGCTCAGGCCACATGCAAAGTCCCGAATTTTAAAACTGTATACTCACTGCCTCAGAGCATTTGAAGGGAGCTTCTGAAATCAGGGCCCAGGGAGCTGCACTGGGGCTCTGGTTCCTAAGCTCCCGCCGGCCGGTCCCTCGGCCCCCGACGCTGACAGTGCCTCAGATGCGCTAATGTTTAGGAACAAAGGACCACATCCCCGTGGGCCGCACGCGCAAATGGGCGACACGCCTGGGAGGCCACCATGGTGCTCCTGGGGCAGAATGTGGCCACTGAACTCACAGGTGACAGGAGCCCCTGGACTCGAGGGGCCTGATGGGTACAGGGGACATGCGCGGGGGTGGGGAGCAGGCCGGGCCTCCCTGGGAGGACTCCATCAGCCAGTCCCAGGTCTTCACTTGGCTGAATCGCGCTCCCTGCCCAAACCAGTATAAATGGTCAGTGCCTCAGTAGTTAACCCCAAACGTAGGCGAAACACAAACAAACCTAACGACCAAAATAAGTTAACAAATGAGACAACCATCATCTTGACACAAAACAGAGCTCACAGAACACCTCATCCTCGTGAACACAGATTTGATACTCCTCACACAGCTGACAGGGGGCCTAAGAAACGCCAATTAAATGCTGGGTTCCCAGGGGAGCAGCCAAGGTCACCAGGGCCCAGGGTGACGGGCTGGGGAAGCTCTGAGGACGGAGCCCAAGGGCCAGGCCAGCATCAGCGTCCCAAGAACAGTCCGGGTTCATGGCTGCCATCCAACCAGAAAGCGGGGCGACCCTGACTTGTGCTTACCACTGGGGGACCAGAGCCCGAGCTCGGGTAGTCTGCCTGCCTGAGGCCTACAGCCAAGTAGTGCCTTTTGGACCAAAACAAACAAAACAATCCCCCGTCCCCCCAAAAAGCAAAAGAAAACAAAACCTGCTTTTCCTTGTTGGAAAAGAACACAGGCAGAGCGCATTTGCAGGGAGGGTCTGCGCCGATGGGGCAAGAGGCCCTCTGACAGGTGCTGGTCACGGGACCTGCCCAGGCCCGGGGGACGGGGTATTTACTTAGTGCACAGAATCTCAATCAAAGTGGTACAAACTGCTTCTTTGAAAAAAGATGTTTATTAAACAATTTTAATTGTCATAAAATGACTAAAATGGGTTTTAAAAATTAAGGCTCTTCTCTTTCTGTGGATTGCCAGAACAATGTAAAAATAATATCAATCAACCCTGCTGAACGCTTTGTTCCTAAAGTTAAATTTCATAGATTCCTAAACATTATATGATTAAGATAAAAAATCGGACTATAAATGACAATTAATGGCCGTCCGTACTGAACACACGTTCTGATCAGGTGTACAATAGTCTAATTGAGTAGTTAGGCAAAAATATTCCAGTTAAAGCAGAATTTTTAATTTTAGCATTTTAAGTCATTGTTTCCCCACACTGTCATGATTTTCCTAAAATCGAAATAGTCTAATACGGGAACGCTAACCTTGGGACTCTATATACTCCCAGGAGGGTGACTGACTTGGCTGGCAATTAGCTTGATTATATTTTTTTAAACGTTCTAAGGTGAATTATCAAATGGTTCAGAATTACATGGCATGCAGTATCCAAAATTATGGCTCTGATGCATTTAGATTTACATTTAGAAGAAGTGTCATTCACATTCATTGTACACCCCGCCCCTCCCGCAAGGAAAACATGTCTACCTAGTCACGTTCTCGAGCTGGCGCGGCGTTAAGGGTTAAAACTTACCACTTTACCAGGCCTTCCCCATGTGCAAATAAATCCCTCCTGACAAGCAGTGACTATACAGTCTTCAAGAAAAATTAACACCGTCAGTCTCTCATGTGCTATCTTTTTACAGATGAGTGGCTCTAACAAGGGGACATCTTCCATTCGAGGACACAGGGGCGTTCCCAGAGTTTTAGCGGGGTCCGTTTTGGTTTTGGTGACTAGGTTCAGTTTGTCGCTGCTCTTGCTGGAAATGTGCCCCATGCTGTGGTTCCGCTTGTGGTCTTTCTCGTGCCGGTCCTTCCGGTCGTGTAGTGAGAGTGTCGCGAATTTGCTGACGCCGGAAGCGATGGCCCCGTCGGCGACGTTGCTCTTGCTGCCAGCACCGGAGACGGTGGAATGTGGGAGGCTGTTGGACCGCGGCAGGGGCGGGGGCACAGAGTTGCCGGGCGTCGTGACACTGTTCCCAGTGCTTCCGGCGGGAGGGCTTGTGGCGTTCATGACATTTGTGTGTGTCCTTGCTCGCGAGAGGGGCTGGTGCGGGAAGAGGATGTCTTCCGTGAGGTCCCACAGGCAGAGCTGCGTGTCCTGGCCCACCGAGCCGAACCGGTAGGTGACGCTGACGGGGCGGCTCTCGGTGGAGTTCCGCTTGGAGAGCCGGGACTGCGTGCTGTTGGCTCGGTCCCTGCCGAAGTGCAGCAGGTCCTGGAAGTCCTCGTCGCTGCCACTGAACTCCATGGGCTCGCTTTCTTCCACACTTGTGGTGTAGGGGTCGAAGGCCACGACGCTGACCCAGGACTTGTGCCCGTGGCCTCTGGCGATCACTCGGCAGTCTACGAAAGACCACACTGTCACCAGGTCGTCCTCGCCACCTGTCACGAGGTACTTGCCGTCCGGGCTCCAGCACACGCACAGCAAGCCTCCGAAGTAGCTTTTCATGGAGCCGTGCAGCTCCACCGCGTCGAAGCCGAACACCCGCAGGAAGCCGTCCTGGCTCACGCACGCCAAGAACTTGCCATCTGGGGAGAAAGCAAACTCGTTGAGGGCCCCCTCGCCCACCGTCCATTTAAGGAGAGGGTTCCTCGTGGATTTGCTCTTGCAAGTGTGCACGGCAAAGCTGTCGCCCTGCTTCAGCAGCTGGTAGTGGGGGGCTGCGGTGCCACAAGTGTGCTCCACGTTATACAGGTACATGGCCCCGCTCGAGTGGGCCACTAGGAAAAGGCTTTCCGAACCGGGAACCCATTTGACACAGGTTACACGCGACTTGTCTATTAGTCTCTGTGAAGACAAAGGAGAACAAATTATCACAATGGAGAAGCTTAAAGGTCTACTTTTCCAGCAAAAAAGCTTGTCTGCTGCTCGGCAAGGAGGGACAGGCCAGCCGGGCACTCCACTCTCTACCCCGCGGTGGGCCAGGCCTAGGGCAGAGCCCCTGGCCGCCTGTAGAATTACCTTCCAGGGTGGCACCTGGGTGTGAGGCCACAGACTTCCACTCATTCAACAGACACGGCACCAGGCGCTGGGACATTGTTGAGAGGGCAGGCCTCGGGCACGTGTCACCCCTTAGGCTAGGAGCGTCTGCGCCTGTGATTCACAGCCCGACACACAGCCTCTCTGCGAGCACCCAGAGGACACTTGCCGTCTTCCTGGGCCCCTCTGTGTTAGCACCACTGCGAGTCAGGTGCCAACCACCCCTGCCCCGCGCTGGGCAGCCCCCGCCAGGAGCACACACGCCCCGGCTGGCTCCCTTCCTCCCTCAGACCCGCTGCCGGTGCGCGTTGTAAGCAACTCCTCCAAGTCTTCCTGGGAACAAGGCGGGGCGAGAGAAACCGGACTGGTGCCGGCGGGAGCGCCTCACCCCTGCAGGCTACTCCTGCTCATTTCTGCTCCCGACCACCTAGTCCTTTACCAGGCACAGACCAGGAGTCCTGCCTGTAAAACCAAAAGAACCAAAGGCCAAAAGCAAACATCGCCTAAAGGCACCGCACCTCCCCTGCGTGCAGATGAGCCAGGGGCCACAGGCATAGCGCCTTCCACACGGTGGCCCTCTCCTGGCCGCCTGGTCCCCAAATGCACCACCAGAAACCATCCAGAAGGTCCCAAGTTCTTCGCAGATTCCTCTACTGCACCCCCAGCCACCACATTGGAGCCCGGCAGACTTGGGGTAAGCAAAGCCGCCACTAGACCCAACAGGCTGGGATTCCCCAAATCTGCCGAGAAGCTGGGCTCCTTCTGCCTCGTCGGCTTTGTGCCCTGGGTCTGCTGTGTGTGCTGCACTTTCACAGAAAATGAAAAACAACCTTTTCAAAGAGAGATTAATGAACTACACAAGCTGCTGCAGAAAACTGGACCCCAGAAGGCCAGTGGGGACGTGGGAGGCCTGGCCCTGTGCAGCATGCAGAGCCCAGGGGCTGGGGACGGAGTTGGGCAAAGGTCGCTCAACAGCAGGTGTCACTGCTTGTTGCTCCAGTGTCACAGCTACAGGATGGCACAACTGGCCCTCCTATATGAACAGAGACCAGGCGAGCCAGCCTTGGGGCCACAGTCCACATTTTCACACCCCGCGGTTTCTCAGCCTGCCTGGTGACAGCTCTGACAGGCATCTGACCTACACTGACGCCAGCAGCCTGAGAGCCCAGTGCCGCTCTGCGCAGTCCCCACCAGCCTGTCACCCTCTCTCCACAGGGTGTCACAGAGGTAACTTGCAAAGCCAGATCATGGCTTGTTTTTGGGGTCTGATCCCCAACCCATCAGAGCTTGCTGTACTCACCAGGCCTAGGCTGCCCCAGGGTCGAAGGGTCGCCATGGTTCAGCTCCCATCGGTGGCCTTGTCAAGTGGCTACCAAAGCCACCCCAGGCTGGGGGCCAGACTACAGTCCTCATCCTCACACCGTGGCTCCCAACTCCTACACCCCACAATCGTCACAGCCACATCAGACATCAGTGTGCCCCAGATCTCTCCTATTAACTCTATCGTGCTGAAAACAGCTAAGGACATAAAAACCTCCAGCACTGTGGTTAGGAGAAAATGTTCTTTTTGGCTTTAAGAAACACAACCCAGGGGCCGGCCCAGTGGCTCAGTTGGTTAAGAGTTGGCTTAGAGTGCAAGCTCTGAGCAACAGGCCGCTGGTTCGATTCCCACATGGGCCAGTGAGCTGTGCCCGAGCTGAGCTGTCGCTGAGCTGCCAACAGGTGGCAGGATGGCTCAGCTGGTGTAACAAGATTGCCTGTTTGATGGTGGGCTATGCCCACCTGCAACTAAGACTGAACTCGGCACCTTGGGCTGAGCTGCCGCTCGGATGGCTGTGGATAGGGCGTGCGCTCTTAACAACAAGGCTGCTGGGTTCGATTCCCGCATGGGATGGTGGCTACGCCCACCTGCAACTAGGACTGAACTCAGCACCTTGAGCTTAGAGGCCACGAGCTGCTGACGGGAAGCCAGACAGTGACTGGCACCCTCCACAACGAAGACTGAAGAACAACAACTGGGCTGGTCCCCCTCCCCCAATTCCCCAATAAAATCTTTAAAAAAAAAGAAGAAAAGAAATATAACCCAAATAAATCCATTAGAATTCAATGTGGTAATACTGTCAAGTGAAACCAGCACGGCTTTGTACTGCGGTATGAAGATGAATGATTACAGCACCATTATTAAACTACGTGTTACTGGGGTGACAAAATACCTTTAAGGACCTTATTCCTATTTAAAGGGGGCGCTGAGACCACTGTCAGTGACCCGTGGCTGTGCCTTATGGACAGAAGCCTGCGCCCGCGTCCCGCGCCTGCCGGGCTGCCTGCACAGACCCTCGTCACGCTCCAGCACCTGAACCTGGCAACCGCCAACCCCAAGCACAGAAGGACCGTGGAGGCCGCTCGCCGTGGAAAGGGTTTCTCACGGGCTCTGCATCATGTGCTCAGGCCCTGGGACACTGTAGGTGCGTGACGGCCACATCAGGACAGTGGACCTACTGCGTGCCAGGTTCTGGGTGAGAGGCTCCGCACATGTGCCCCAGTCCCCACAGCAACCCTGCAGGGTACGGGGTTCCTGCTTTCTGATCTGATAACACACTCACCATCCAGATAAAGAAGCCTCACTCATCCCATCCTCCATCCCAGAGCCCCTCCCCCGTCACGGCTAGCAGCTCCCTCTCTCCCCAGGGAGACTGGCTGCGTGGACCAGGATGCAAATGGACCCACTGTCCTCCTTCCTACCAGCCAGCCCCATGGACAGGCCGCCCCTCTGCTCTCCCTCAGTAATTCATCTCGGACCTCTGTCTGGACAGGACCAACTTGGCTTCCTTGTTCTTGTTGGTTGTTGTTGTTGTTTTTTGAGGGCAGTGTCACTGGCCCTCACGTGTGGGACCGGAACCGGGGCCGCTGGCCTCCCAAGCCCGCGCTCAACCACCGCGCCCCTCGGCCGGCCCTTCCTTGTTCTTTTAGAGCTGCTGAGTATTCCGCTAGACGAACACACTGCAGTTTAGTTTAAAAGGCTCCAACTGACGGACGATTATTAGCAGTAATCACCTGGTGCACATGGCAGCTTTCTCTGCACGAGTATCACTTGCAGGGTAAACTCCCAGGGGCATCACGGGGTCGGCTTACGGGTGCTGCCAGATGGCCTCCACGGAGGGGGCGCGTCTGGTCCCCGCAGCGGTGTGAGGGCGGCCGTTTCCCACAGGGCACCAGGAATCACTGCCGTGCTGCCCACAGGAGGCAACAGAGGCTCACAGAGATCGGAACTTTCCCAAAGTGCCATCTGCTCACCACTCACCCGCTCCGTCGTATTCACGCGCAGTCGGCCTCCGTCCCCAAGGCGTCAGCCAGCAGCGGATTGAAAATAACTGCAAGTTCCGCTGCTGCTGACAACTTGTCGTTAGGCCTACGGTGGTTGCTGGACACGTCTGTCCTGAACATGTACTGACTTTTTTTCCTGTCATTGTTCTCTAAACAATACAACATAACAACTATTTATCCAGCATTTCCACTGTATTAGGTCTGACGAGTAATCTGGGGATGGTTTAAAAACCATTTGCCACAACCGTCAGCTATATCCAATTGAATATTTCCATCCACTGACTGCAGATGGAAACTTCCAGAAAGGAAGTTTAAGACTGTAGCAGATGTACTTTTTTTATATTTTTGTTTTTCAAGAATGAGTAACAATAGGAAATTTTATACATAAGTGTCATTTATATACAAAGCAGCTCAAATTGTTATTAAATGCATAAAATAGTCAAAATATCAACATTTTGTTTTTTGTGGATTTCTGAGTTTGACAAAATCTTGAAATCAATTAATGCAGCGAAAGACTTAAAGTACACGGGGGGGGGGGGATGTGCATAGGTGATCTCCCAATAGGATACCACTTCATATAAATCCGTGGATTTGGGTTTCAAGGGGGTCCTGGAACACCCCCCCCCCTTGGATGCTGAAGGACAACTGTATTCGTCCGTCCGTCCATCCATCCATCCATCCATCCATCCATCCATCCATCCATCATCCATCCATTTATCCATCCATCCATCCATCCATCCATCCATCCATCCATCCTTTAATGAACGCATACCAGGCACTGAGGCAGCACTGATTAAAACAGACAAGATATCCCTTCTGCGTGCAATTTACATTCACGTGGAAAGACAAGACAGTGAAATTTACAAGACCTGATGGTAATGAGTGCTGTGGAGAACAAACAACCAGGGAGAGAAGACCGAGTGCCCTCACACAGGAGGCCTGCCCTGTCTTTCTCCAGCCGGGAGGGCTGGCTGAGCAAAGCCTGGGGGCGGCAGGCAGGCAGCAGGCTGAGGGTGTGGGGGAGGTGAGGAGGTGTAGGGAAGGGCTTCCCGCACAGGGAGTGACGCCCAGCAAACCATGCACTAGACATCCCAGAAGCAGAGGGCCGGTGCAGGGGCGCAGACTGGGAGGGCGCACCAGAGCTGGGGCAGGGCATGAGGGCTGGGGTCCTGAGCAGGACTCAGGGGAAGCGGGCAGGGCTGCGAGCCTGAAGCCCTGAGCAGCCCATCCCAGAGCTCCACTCACTGGGAATGTGACTGGTCTGAAGT
This sequence comes from Aselliscus stoliczkanus, assembly GCA_033961575.1. Taxonomy (NCBI): domain Eukaryota; kingdom Metazoa; phylum Chordata; class Mammalia; order Chiroptera; family Hipposideridae; genus Aselliscus; species Aselliscus stoliczkanus. The sequence continues at coordinate 159,186,590 of CM066732.1, read as the reverse complement.
GAACGGTGCTCACTTCAGAATGGTAAACTACACACTGGATTCTGAAGACTAGAAACTTACGGGGCCAGCACATTCATAATTTTTATATTGACTATTGGATGCTGAAATAATATTTTGTATACACTGGATAAATTAAAATTGCTATGTCACCTACTTTTTTTTAAAGATTTTATTGGGGAATTGGGGGAGGGGAACAGCGCTGGGGAACCGGGGAAGGGGAACAGACAAGTTGCTGTCTTTTTGTTCTTCAGTCTAGTTGCTGAGGATGTTGCTTCACTGGCCCATGTTGGTATCCTCATTGCGTTCTTCCCGGATGAGGCAGATTGGTCGCCGGCCTCTAGACGGCTGCTCACCGCGGCTAATGGCAGCTCACGCTGGCTGCAGGCCACTCCCTGTAGCCTATGGCAGCCCACTGCAGCAGGGGCTGCAGCCCACACCGTCGCCGGGGCTCGCACAGCCCAGCTCCAGGTGGAGCTGTTGTTCACCATCTTAGCTGTAGAGGGCAGTGTCACTGGCCCTCATATGTGGATCCGAACCAGGACCGCTGGCGTCCCAAAACCAGCTCTTAACCAACGCGCCACTCTCGGCCGGCCCTGTCACCTACTTCCTATGTATTTGCTGTGGTTTTGAGAAGGTGTGAAATTGCCTGCGAGGCTCACACTGTGTATTTCTCCTGGCAGCGGCCGCTCAGCTGCAGGCAGTGGGGGCACCCAAAGCGGCTGAAGAGGGAAGTGACAGAATGTTGTGAAATCCCCCAGGAGCCCATACAGAACGGGAGGTGGGAACCAGTGAGGGAGCTATGACAACTGTCTGGGACAACTCGGCCTTACACTTGATCATACAGGGTGGCAGGATGGGCTGTTCCCAGACACTGGGCTGGGTAGTGAGGGGGCATGTGAGGGCTCCTTGGGTTTAGCCTGAGTGACTGGGAACACGGTGACAGAAAAGAATGGGACGTGGGTGACTAGGCTGGGGAGAAATCCAAATGTCCTCATCTAGCAGGCGTCTAATGGAAGCCACCGGGAAGACACGGAAAGCAGCTGTGAACAGGGAGGGCCAGGTTTGCGATATCCTAAGATCTCCAAAGAAGAAGGTGTAGCAAGGAAGGTGTGACCCTCTGGAAAAGCCCTCCTTATAAGGAGCAGGACAAAAGCAGAAGGAAAAGCAGGGAAGGACTCAGAAGCCCCATGAGGAGAAAAGGAGCTGATGCTGTGTCCACGACGGGCCAGGAGCTCTGCTCTGGGTATCGGAATGTCCCTGTCAGGTGACAGCGTCTCTGAGGGCAGCTGTTATCCAGGCCAGGAAGTAAGGCTGCGAGAGGAAGCGTTTCTGGCAGGCAGAGGCTTCCTGAGGGGCACAGGGAAGCAAATTTGGGGACCAGGGAGAGGGCAAGGGAGGGGTCAAGAAGAAAGCCCCTGCCCCCAGCTGGAGGGCAGACGCTCTGGGGGGAAGGAGCTCAGGGCCTGAGTCTCACGCCACAAACCCCCGGAGCAAGGAGTAAGGCAGGGCAGGGGGAGCGGCAGGGGAGACGAAGACAGTCCCTGTGAGGTCACCTGGCACAGCCACTGGGCTTTCCATTAAAGATTAGAGTCAAATTCCAAGATGATCCAAGGCTTTTTTTTTTTTTTTTGAGGGCAGTGTCACTGGCCCTCACATGTGGGACCCGAACCAGGGCCGCCGGCTTCCCAAGCCAGCGCTTAACCACTGCGCCACTGGGCTGGCCTGATCCACGGCCTTTTTAAATAATCACTTTCAAAAAAAAATCAAAACCAAAATCTGGGCATCAGCATGCCTTTTGTATGTTAAGACACCTACCCTGAGAGGGCGCCCACACCCACGTCTCCCCCACGGGTCCCATTCTGAATGCCAAAGAAACCGCCCCATTTCCGATACTGATCCAGTGAAAATCAAACACACACCCAAACGACCATCGGAACGGCATTAACAGACAAGATTTCCTAATGATGCTCAGCTAGCTGAAAGGCAGCGAGAGTACAAATCCATCTGTACCCACATTAAAGCACACAGCTAAAAGGAGCTTTCAAAAGCACTTCGTTTTCTTTTTATTTTCTTTCACTACGATCAACATGACAAGCAGGGAAAGGGTATTTTGGGGGACGGCGTATGCATTTTAAAATGCAGGTAATTAACTTATAATAAAAATACTAAAACAAACCCAAAACCACGGCAGCTGCTGGAAAAGCCACTGTGGAGCCACAGGCCAAAATGGCAGTAAGGGCTTTGGTGTGTAACAGTGAGGCAGGGCTCCCCTCAGGAGGTGCGGGGCAGGGGACGGCCAGGCCGTGTCAGCGAGGGCCAGAGGCCATTTTTATCCCAACATGTCAAAGCTGTACCGAGTAGATGACCATGTGTTCATCTCCTTCCTTCATTAAAAAAAGCAACAACAGAGACAGAAAAACCAAATGCACAGACCCACGCTGGTACAGAGCTGGACAATACTGCGAAGCGGGGTCTCGCCCCCTCCCCCACTCCTGGGCGCTGGCCAGGCGGCGCCTGCAGCTGGTGGGATCCGCGTTTCCCAGCCCTGGGCCAGCAGCCCCGGCAGGGTCAGGGGCTCCTCCTGTGCCCTTCACTCAGACTTGCTGGAATGGCTACAGCCAACATGCTGGGCCTGGCCTCCCCGCTACGAGAAGCAGAAAGTCAGGAACAGAGGGTCTCACTACACGTCAGTAATGAGAGAAGCCAAGATGACAAGCTCTTCTTCAATTTTACATCTTACCCAACAATCAAAACATACTTGAAAATCCTCTGGCGTTACTATTCAACGGCTGCAACCTGGAAATAATCAGAAGTTTTAAAACGACAAACAAGGCTGAGTTCATCATCGTACAGAAACTGTCCCTTTATAATTCCTCCTCCACAACCATCATAACCACTCGTAAAAAAAAGTGAACCCCTCGTCCCTTTGGGGTACTCACGGTCCAAAGGCTGAATGATGCCAGGACTCTGTCCCAGGGGCTCTTACTATGAAGGCAGGCCCCGTGGTCTGGGAGCTACTGGTGGGTCAAAGTGCTCTCAGCAGAGGCCAGGGAGGCGCTTTCAAGGGTACAATACACACAGCACACTACAAACCGAGACCTACAAGTGATATCGGACACGGAGAGAGCAGAGACCCTGGGGATCTGAGGCTCTCACTCCCCAAGGGAGGCCAGAAAGACCAGGGGCGTTCCTTCCCACTGGGCTGGCACAGGCACAGCCGTCAGGCCTCCAGTGTGACTGGGATGGCGGGGGCCCCAGGGCCCAGGCGCAGCTCGCCGGCCTCTGTGAACTGAACTGAGCGGACGAGGGGCCAGACGGGGAGGTGAAGGCTGCGGGCATCTCTCGTGGAAGGAAGGTGGGAATCTCAGTATTACAAAAAAAGGAAACTAACAGTGAGCCCTGGGGTTCATCAGCGAGATCCTCCCTCTTCTTTGTACTTCTCTCTGTCCCACTGTTTCTATAAACAAGCATTTTAAATTTTTTAATTAATGGGAAAAATCACCTTTTGAGATCTACTTGACTGTCCCACATAAAGTTTTCATCTATCTTAATCTCAGGTGGATTTCTGAAACTTACAATTCCAAACATGTCCCAGGCACCTCCGGAAAGGAAGCAAAGGTCAGAATACTCAGCAATGGGTGTGTGCACACACGTGTGTAACGGTGGCCGAGAGAAGCACTCTGCTGAGACACACACCGCACAGTCGTGCTAAGCAGCCCCCATCCCCAGCCTCGCACACGTGGAGGCTGCCTGGGGTCTTCCCTTCATGTCCTGGAAGCCCACCTCTCCTCCAGACCTGCTGGTTCCTCGCCTCCCAAGGGGCTGCCCCTTCCCTTCCGGGGGGAGAAGCCCGCTGGGCTTCCCTCCACCTGGGACTGAGAGCGCAGACCGGGCTCCCTGCAGGCCCTCTGTTAGCATCCCATCCTCCCCACACACAGGCGGGCACCGTCCTTACCATCCGCTAGCTGGGGAGAGGAGGTGAGGGGCGCGCCTACGTCGGCAGTCCGGCAGGGGCAGAGCTCGTCGGAGCCCTGGGCCTTCGGCCTCCAGGCCACTGGGCTGAGTCTGCAAGTTCGTGACCACAAGCTGACTGCCTGAAGAGCCCCTTGGAGATAGTACGAGGAGATGGCCAGAGCCTCAGGGACCGTCAGGGCTCGGTCCTCGGCACACTTCTCACTCTTACTGTGCTGTCTCCACAGACCTTCTCATCTCAGGTGTGATGGGTGTTTACATGCTGACAACTCCCCAACTTGCACCTCTAGCTTGGAGCTCCAGGGCCATGCAACCAAGCATCTACAGGCCACAGGCCTGTCAAGCTGAACAAGCAAAGAACGGAACCCCAACCTTTCCCTCTACCCCCCAACACCTGCTCCTTCCCCAGTTTTACCCAGCAGAGCAGGTGACAGCCAGAAACCCAAGATTCGCTCCAGCCTCTCCAATTCGCTCTCCATGAAGCAGCCAGGGTAACTGTCAAAAATGCCCACCTGACGGCCCCGTGCTCCTGCTCCCTTCTAAGGGATTCCACAACTTGGGAAGACACACAGCTGGGCCCGACCTGCCTGGCACGGCCCTCCAAGGCCCTGCGCCCACTTCTCGTGGCCTCCCCAGGTGCCCTGTCCTCTCAGTTCTTGTGGGCCCAGTTCTTCCCAGCCCCAGGCCTCCCCTACTCTCCTTTCTGCAGGGCTGCTTTACCTCCAGTTCCTTACCTGGATGGCCTCCTTTCCTGCGAGGCTCAGCCCACTACTTCCTCCGAGAGATGTTCTCCGCCACCCCATTTAGAGCAGGCCCCGTGTTTCTCTCTCTCAGGCCCACTGCCTCCTCTTACGTCACAAGTCACCATTTGCCAAAGGTGTGAATGTGAGTGTGGTGCTACTGTTGACACCCTTCTCCCCTCTCTCTGAGGGGGTGACAGCAGGGCGGGGTTACCAGATCTGCCACTGCAGACCCAGTGCCAGGCACGTGGTAGCTAACCAAGGTCTGTCAAATGGATGGGAAAATAGCCACGGCTCTAGTTCAAGCCCTCAGCTCTCACCTGGACAGTTACTAGAGCCTCCTCACTGGTCTTGCTACCTTCATTCTCTCTTTCTTCATTCCAATCCACCTTCCACAAGTGCTGACAAGAGTTCTAAAAAAACACATTTGATCCTGTCACTCCCTTGAGTAAAAGCCCACAGGTTCCCCCACAGCCTCCAGTGTCAGGTCTAAGTTTGTTAGCACGTCATGGAAAGGCTCTTACGGTCTGCATCCAGTTTATCTGTCCAGCTCTGCTCCTGCCGCCTGAGGCCCACATGCTAGTTTGGCCACACCTGGTTCTGAGCTATTCTATCCCTCCACACACCAAGCTGTTCTCCAGCTCTGAAGGCCTTTCTCCCCCTCCTCCAACTCCTACGCATCCTCCAAGACCCAGATATCAGAAGCCACCTTCTGGGAGCCTTCTAGGACTTCCTCCACCGAGCTTCACTTCTGCGTTAATGTTATGACATTTGTGACCTACTGAGGATGCCAGTGAACGCATCGCCCTTGGTACTCTGTTCACAGCACTGTAATGACACATGCCCCGTACTCTGTGTCCGTCTTACCGAGCTGCGAGCTCCTGGGAAGACAAGGCCCACCCATCTCGCAACCATACATGGGCGGGCCTACAGTCTGTGACCAATACGAGCTTGTGGGATTCATGCCTAGTTCCAACTCTAGCATCAATTTGCATCTGATCTGGACAATTCATTCACTTACCTTCTCTCTGACAATGTTCTTGGCTGCACAATGGCGACAGCCACACACCGTCCCGGGCAGCGGCACATAAACCATTCTGAAGCCTCTAACTCGCGTGCTAAAGCAAAGCATGACAGGACGACTGCACCAACCCCAATTCCTGGCACTCTCGGAGAACAAGCCTCTAAGGACCCTTGCTCTTACCCATCCTGACCAAAATCCGATGAAAATGTCATCCACACAGCCAAAGAATTCCTTGCTGTGAAGGGCAATCAATTCCAGCCTCAAGCTGTAAATGCCAAGTTGGCATTACACCGTGCGTACAGAGTCCTAGCATTTTGAACAGCCACTTTTCAAATAAAATGTAGAAAGGGTATGCGGTCACTCATGCTTCAATTACTAAGAGCGAGGGGCCTTTCCGGCCTGTGACAGCCATTCGTGCGCGGCAGGGACGGGTCTGGCTGGCGCACTGAGTGCTCTCAGGGCCCTGTGGTCCCAGTCCCCGCCCTCCCCCAGAGGTGACACACAAACCCGCCTTGTTCTCTAAGTGGCACTCTGTGCCATCCTCAGCCAGGGTAGCCTCCTCATCTTGTTTACCAACAGCACTTCACATGGTTCCAATCCCTTCCCGCAGTAACACGCCCCTACCTCAACACCAACAAAACCCGACCGTGAGGCCAAATTCACCATTTCTATTGATAGTGCAAAGAAGGCTGGTTTTGTGGCTCCACTCAACCCCACCCCCATCCCCACCCCCAAAATCATCCAGCTAACTTAGAAATCATTGTCTCAGACGATAAAAAAATATCTAGGTAAACAGAATAATTTTCTGCTTAGGATTTTTTTAATGAAAAATGGGATGAAATACTTTTCCTCTATAGTTTATCAATCCAGATGGAAGTTCTGTTTCCAGTCAACCCAGATGGAACTAGACAGGAGAGGGCACGGTTCAAAAGATTCGCCAAGCCCACTGGCCACACCAGATAGGAGCACGCAGAGAGTGGGGACTGGGTGTGCATGGACAGCATAAGCCGTACAGACTGCAAAAGAATCAGAATTTTAACTGCAATCTGTCAAAACAAATATTCTTCCCCAAATTATTTCTTAAAAGCCAGACTCTATAGTGTGCTTCTGTTCCAAGTAAATGACGTCCAAATTATGCAAGTGCAGAACCACTTGTCCTTCCCGAGAGGGATCCCACAGGACCTGACCCTTGTCACATCCCGGCTGACGGCACAAATAGCGCGTGGACTCGGGGCTTCTAACTCAGCAAGCCTACGTCATCTTTCCCACTGGCTAGGAAAGTCCTACGGAAACAGAGAAAGGAGACATCAACTCGGTAACGGCATTCTCGGGGCTGCTGAGCCACTCGTTGCTTTAACAAATATAATCTACTTGGCAACTTCTACCTGCCACGTTTAATAGCCCGGACGTGTTCCTGGACAGACGGCTCAGAATCTCGGGCTGCTTCCAGAATGAAACTGAAGATACTAGAAATCCCAGTACATGCTACAACGCTGGCCAAAGCTAGGTCATGTGATCCAATCTGAAGTGCCAGGATTTCTAACTATGTCAAAGGTGATTTTACAGCAAATATTTTCAAGAGCAAGAGAATTACTCCTTAGCCAAATGCCTGTCAAATATACCACAAAAGCTTTAACTATAATTTAAACAGCCTAAGGAAATGTCATCAAGTTCTTTGATCTGCATGAAATTTTCTGGCAATGTGAACCAAGTCTGGAATTCTGTATTTTCTTATTTAAATTATAAATGCCAAGTTACAGCCTCACCCTCTCTCCATTCTAAAAGAGTTTTAAAGCACCTGCTATAAACACCTGAGCACGCTCCATAAAAAACACACAAAACAGTTGCCCCAAAGAAGAATAGGTAAACGTCAACAAGTGAACTCACCACTTTTCAACGTGGGTAATACTAGGTAGGACGGCCGAAAGAATGAGGAGTGGGCTTAGCTCGAAGTGTGAGCAAGGCCCACTACCCTTGGTAAGGACATATCAGTTCTTAAAGGGAGTCTTAACAGCTAAGACAGGGTCTACTTACTTCCTCATTAAATAGTTTGCTAGTTTCTTTTTTGATTGGGTCTATTAGCTGGACTTGGCCTGCGGAAAAGCCCACTAGGAGAGAGACACTTTCTGCTGTGGCTGTTAGGTGGTTGAAGTCATGACAAGTAGGCTGTGTTCCTTTGTATATCCTTTTATCTATTGGTTTACTCAAGTCAGCAGCCTGGAGGAGAAAGAGAAAAATACATACGGTGAACAGCACATTGAGACGAGAAATCGAAGTTACACCATTTTATACTCTCCACTACGATGTTCAATCTTCAGACCAAAGGTATTTAACATATTTTTTCAGCTTTAGCATTTTATAAAAGTACTTTCACATACCTTAGCCAATTTGATACTGTCAGACTATCCATAATATGTTTATAACTGTTACTTTCACAACTTGTTCTGCTTTAAATATATTTAACAAAGACTCCTGGACTTCAGGAGGAAAAATCCTTGGGATACTATTGTAAATTCAGTACTTGCAAAATGCATCGAAGCATTTTCTAACTGAGCACCTCTAAGCACATACAAGTCAGTCCTCATATGCGCCTACAGCCCCCATGCTCCCGGGTGTTACCTGTGGCCCAGAGGCTCTCCAAGTGTGGTCCCCGGACCAGCACTGGCAGCAGCAGCATCACCTGGAAACTCAGAAATGCGGGTTCTCAAGCCCCACCCCAGGCCAAAGGAACCAGGAAGGACGGGGCGGGCCCCGCCCGCACGCTGGACGCTGAGAAGGCTTCCAGGTGACTCTGCCGGCCCTCGGGTTTGGCAGGGCTGCCCCGCCCCTTTGGAAGCAGGGCTCCCTTACTGGCCCCACCCACTTCCGCATTCCCTTTCAGGTAACTGGCACCCAGTGGGCCCACACTCACTCCAGTGTGGCACACACATCATCTTTCATCTTTACAATGGTCCTTCAACAGACAGTATGTCCCCATTTTACAGATGAGAAAACAAGTTTAGGGAAGTTAAATGACTCAACCACAGTCACCATACCTACCTAGTACATGGGCTGCATTTGGAACCCAGGTCTGTTTGTCCACAGAGGGGACAGGGAGAAAACATACACCCATATACCCACACATCCACACACCCCAAAGTCAAAAGCAAATGGGCTAAATGTGAGTTTTCAATGTGCCTCCCTTCCTTTAAAGCAGGCATCTTTCCTTGGTGAGAAACGCTCTGTGTGGTCCAGTACACGGGGCTGTTCCTGCCGACACAGAGAAAACCTGCCCTCCCGGCCCCGTTGCAGAATCACCAGCGGACACGTGTCCTTTCAACATGGCTCCGGCCCGGTGTCTGTGCTGACCGCACCCGGCACAAGTTCTGAGGGTTTCCTCAGGCCTCTGGCACTGGACTGAGGATTCCAACGTCTGACTTCAGATAACAAACACACACACTGAGTAGAAAAGAAGACCCCAAATTACAGGCATCTGTGAACAAACGGAACCCTGAGCATTGGGCGGTCTGCCCTGAGTGGTCCGAGGCCGTCTGGGCGCGTGGCGCTAAGGAAAGCACATGCCCAGCCGCACTGCAGAAGTGGAGATGAGAGACGGCCTGAGGGATGAAGAGAAGACGGGTGTGGCCGAGCACGGCACAAAAGGCAGGCTGGACTTTGGAGCAAGGACAAAAGGGCCAGAGGGCAGGGGAGGAGCTGTGCTTGGGAGGCCACGGGGCTCAGCAGAGGTGGGGGCGACCTGCAGCGAGAAAAGGGGAGAAAAGGGGCCAAAGGAGGCACCTGAGGGAAGGCTCCTGGGCTGGGCCCTGAAGGCGGGGAAAGGAACTCTAGGGAAGGGAACAGGGCAAGTCAGCCCACTCAGCGCAAGGAAGACGGCCGCAGAACAGCTCAAAATATAAAGGAAGGATACTGGCCGCTAGAGACAAAAGTCAAATTTGAAATATAAGCAAATTAAATTATTACGTGATCTCTATATCAGCATATATAACTCTTTAGAGTTTTTTTAAAGTTTGCTTAGTGAACTTACCCCTAAAAGAATACACCTAAAATTATACACCAAATATTGGGTTGTGGGAAAAGCCATGACGTATTTTTTCTATGTTTTTCGCTGCAAAAATGCGGAATGACTTTACCGACAGCCCAATACAAACATCAATTCAAAGGCAAACCAAAACTTAACAAAGAAAACATACTAATTTAGGTTACATGAGCAGAGGAATATACAATGGTTTGCAGAAATGAAAGTAGAAGCACCTCTTTCCAAGGACTGTTACCGGTCAATGATTATGTCAGCCTCAGTTCTGGGCCTACTTAGCTTACATCCCTGCCCCCTAACATGGAGCATCACTGAGAAGATGCCGTCTATAATTACGTCATATGTGAAAGAACACCTGAAGGATTTTAAGGGTCAACTATGCGATTATTTTTATTCTGAAATGTAGATATCCCCAAAACACCGTTTACTAATTTGCTTAACAAACCTTCTTCCTGGATTACTGATTGCAATGTGTCCCAGCCGACGAGAAATTGAATTGTCTGCAGTCAAAATTCAATTCAGAAATTGAGAATAAGCTTTGGAAACTTTTATGGCAGTTTGACAGAGTAATTTTGTAGCTGTTGGATCTAATAAAAAATCCGAGTTTGCATTCTGCAGTGTCTTTTCAGTTTCTTTTTCTAGTAAATCTTTTATGTTACAAAAGTATCAGTCCAGCTAGACTGGAATTTTATTTTATTTTTTAAGATTTCTTTTTTTATTGGGGAATTGGGGGAGGGGAATAGCGCTGGGGAATCAGGAAAGGGGAACAGACAGGTTGCTGTCCTTTTGTTGCGGAGGACGCTGCTTCACTGGCCCATGTTGGTATCGTCACTGCGCTCTTCCCGGGTGAGGGAGATCGGTTGCCGGCCTCTGGATGGTCGCTCACCACGGCTATTGGCAGCTCACGCTGGCTGCCGGCCGCTCACTGTAGCCTATGGCAGCCCACTGCCGCAGGGGCTGCAGCCCACACTGTCCCCGGGGCTCGCACAGCCCAGCTCCAGGTGGAGCTGTGGTTAGCTGTAGAGGGCAGTGTCATCCCAAAACCAGCTCTTCACCATTGCGCCGCTCGGCCGGCCGGCCCTAGACTGGATTTTAAACACAGATCCTCAGCACCAGCAGCGCTGTCCGGGATGGCACAAAGGGAGGCACGGGCCCAGGGACACAGACCCCCTCATACCCCAGGTCAGCCCTGCCTCTCCGGCCCCCAATGGCGCGGATGGCACTGGAACAGCATGAGTCTGGCCAGGCGGCGTGTCACAGACACAGGCAGGATTTCTGTGAAGCCTGAATGCCTGCTGGGTGTGTGCCCACAAGACCTCCTTCTAAGGGGTCCAAGGACTCCCCCACTGGTGCCTGGGCTGACCTTGCCCTCTCCCTCCAGGCAGCGGCTAGGTCTGTCTCGGTCCCCACACAGGCTGCTGCCTGGCCCTCTTCCTCCTCCTTTTGGCGGGACGGGGGGGGGATGGGCATGTGCCCACGTGGACTCTGAACTCACACACTGTTTGGTAGCAGTAGTAACTGTCACTCCTCTTCCCCGCAGGGTCAGCAGCCCCACAGAGAACTTCCCAGGTAGGGGCAGTCTGCTAGGCAAAGAGTCCCGCCTTCAGAGCCAGGCAGACTTGGGTTCGAGCCTTGCCTTCCCTCTGGGTCGCAAGGTGACCTTGTGCTAGGTGCTTCTTTCCTCTCCCTGAGCCCCAGAGGACAAGCTCCCCACCGCAGCTGCCCCGGAGCCTGGAGGTGAGGCCAGCAGGTACTGGATATAAGGCACACAGTACACAGGAGCACTCAAAAGGCAGCTACCGTTCTTCATTCAGCCCTGTCACATCCTACTTAGGGTCAACTGGCTTTCTAATTCCCGTCACATCGGAGTATGACGGCGTGCCCAGCAGCCTGCCTCCGTGGTGTGGCATCCTGCCTAACAGCAACACCGATTTCCGTCCATGAACATTTTCTGTGCACCCACAACGTCACGCCTCCAAGTCAGCAGTAACGTTCCCCACATTCTGTGCTGAGGAGCCCGGGAGGCACCGGGGTCAGGGTCTGGGGCCTGCGCTCCACCATCCACTCGCTGGGCAGCCGCACCCCAGCCTGCCCACCCAGCGCACTTCCAAGGCGGCCAGCCGCATCCCCGGCCTCACTAGGAGCCCCCTGGGCTGGAAGTCCCCTTTGCCCGTCCCCAGGAATCCACCTTCAGCATTTTCCCAACGGCTGTTCTCTGGGCAGGCTCCTTCATCTCAATTCTCAAGTACTTAGTTCGTTCCACAAAATTTAGTACTTAATAACGCTTATCATTACCCTATTGTTTTATGTCTGTTATCATCAATTACAATACAATTATGATTTAAAAATTACACTAAAAACTCCTTTAAGGAGAAGTCTTTATTAAACAGTTAACCACTGTACTGTTCCACAAAATTAGGTTTTGTGTTTCAGTGTTCCAGTGGATTCCACACAGATGGGTTTCAGACATTTTGGGATTTTTTTAATGCTTGTGTATCCTGATTATTGCCAATTATCTGAATTCTTAAGTATGAATTTAGTGCCAAACGGATTTATTAAAATGTCTTACCAATTTTAAGAATTAGAGCATGTTTGCTTATGCAGCCCCACTAGAGCACCCAGGTCACAATGCTAAATGCCCACTGAGCGAACCAACCTGCAATTGTTCCCAACTTTTACAAGGGTAAGATTAAATTCTACTGTTATTATGCTCATCGGTTTCTGCATAAGGACTTACTGATTACAAATCATTTGACACTCTCACTCTCACCTTCATAGAAAAATTTTAAATGATGGTTTAAAATTCCTACTATAGAAACAGAGCTAGTTACCAAAACCCCTGCTCAGTAAGTACAAACTTTGAAATGTCATGTTTCTCTTTTCCTTGGATTTTTGATCCTTAAAGTCCTTGGAATTCTTTTTATGACAAATACTGTTGAAGTATGGTGTCACTTGGTCGGTTGAGCGTGGCACTAACAGGCGTCTATCTTTCCTGCATCACCGAGCTCTGCAGGGGAGGCGCCCCTGCTCCAGCACACCTTGACCCCAGAGCCAACAGGAAGGAGGGGAGGGCTCTGAACCTGTGAGGCGCTGCCCAACGATGGCAAAGGGCTGCCTCGGGCTCAGCGGACCTGCTCAACCTGCCAGGGCCTCGGCACCCTGTCCCAGCCATTAGAGGAGCTCAGAGAAGGCGTGTGGGCCTGTGACACCACTTCATGGGAACCTGCTACCAGACACTCCTGAGGCCCAGAAGGATTTGATATGGAACAGAAAATATCTTAGAAAGGCCTCTTGAAAAAAATGCATGTCAGGTTATGATACATGGGGGCAATGTAGGTAATACAGGCGGGTTTTATTTTCCCAAAGCGTCACATTCCCCTTCCTCATCCGAGAATCACCCAGAGGGCATCAGCCCCACAGAACTTGCCAGAAACTAGTTCTTTTCCTGGCATATCTAACAGCTGCCAAATACCACCCCAGGCCAGAAGCTCAGGCGTCTACACCAGAAGTCGCTCTCTTCCTCCTGAGCAGGCTTTGAGCCTGTGGCCGCAGTCACGTCCCCTGTAGGGCCCCCCTCCCCCAAATGACAGCTGCAGAGCCCTCATCGGCCTCCTCCCAGCCCCCCAGACCGCCTTGGTTGGCCTTCCTGGCTCAGCCCCAGGCACCTCCACCCATCTCTACGCATAACCCATCCATCCCACACACCGTCAGGTTCATCCCACTGAAGCCTGCTCGGCCCTGTCAGGCATAACACCACCACGGCCGGCCGGCCTCCCTGTGGGCACCCACAGGCCTTCTTCCTGAACTGGGCCGCCTCACCCCGCCTCTGCCCTTCACCCCTGGCCGTTCCTCACATTTCCTCCTTTCACTCAGAGTGCCGTCCGGACCCCCAGGAAGCACGAGCCACTTCCTCCTGACCTTCACCGATCACTCCGTGCCACACTTATCGGCTGTGCTGTTAGCCGTATTCCATATATTATCGAAGGCCAGCTCCTTCTAAAAACAACCAGCAAGTTAGGAGGCTGCTGAGTCACTGATGGCCTGAACGGAGGAACGAAAAGACAAAAAGAGGCCGCAGCAGCCCCTGTGCATCCAAGGTCTCCGTCAGGAGAGAACAGATGTCATGCTTTCGATGGTCGTTCCTTTGACCACATCCCAAACAACAGAAACAGGACCCAAACGAGAACAAGGGGCCACTTCCCAGGGCCACAAAGGATCACCTCCTGGGACAGAAGGGACCACAGGAGTCCTACCTTAAGACGGGATCTAAAAGAAGCCACATCCCAAGGACCGCTCCACAGTGCTTCTTGGGGGACACCTTTTACCCAGTCAGGCTGGGGGTCTCTAGGTCCACAGGCTGGGGCTGGGCCGCCCCTAGCTGGCCATCCCAGCTGGCACCTAGGGGCCGCCAGAGCCTCCCAAATCACAGGCTGAATGAAATGAGACTGACCACTCAGAGCTGAGATTATTCCCTGTGTGAATGAAGTTCAGTGTACCATTCAATCAAAATTTTCTCCAACGTAGTGGAAAATAACCTGGCTCTAATTACAAAAATACCGAAGAGTCATTTTCCAACAGCTCACTGCCCACACTTCCCGAGCTGGTCAGCAGTGTGACACTTGGGTGACAGCAGCAGTACGGCCCTGCACAGGCTCGTGTCCAGCCAGCCAGCTGCCCTGGAAGCAGAAACAAGCCCAGGCTAATCTGTGAGACACCCACACATGCCATCATCGCTCGCAGTTCCTTCAGGCCAGCAGGCAGGCCCATCCCAAACACCCGCATAATTGGCATTGGGGTGTTTAAAGAGTCTAATGCTTATTTACAAAAAGATACCAGGGGCGTTCAGAAGTCGGGTAAGTTTGGGGTCACGGATTCCAATAGGAAAAAAACTGTCAATCATTTGTACAGTTTCTGTATTTGCAAAGGACGGGAACTTATCTGTCTCAGGCCTGGCACACAAGAGGCACCATTAAATATCTACTGTAGAAATGAAACAATTATGAAAGTGTTAAGAACCAGGGCCGGCCGAGTGGCACGGTGGTTAAGAGCTGGTCTGGGATGCCAGCGGCCCCAGTTCGGATCCCACATATGAGGGCCAGTGACACTGCCCTCAAAAAAAGAGAAGAAAAAAAAAGAACCAGAAGAGACCCACAACCAGGGTCTCTTTATATAAAACCAAGTTATAATCCTTTTGCTGACCAAAGTCCTAGTAACTAATGCCTTCGTGGGTGCCCATCTGTGAAAGAAAACCACCTCCTTTAGCAACTGTCGGTAAGTCACTTTCTGGTTGCCAAGCATCGTCACCGTGGCAGTTCTGTCTCTGCTACAAACCTGTGCCCTAAGTACTGCTGCCACTCCCATTTTACACACAGGGTGAGAGTCAGCTGTCAGAGCAAGTGGTGGGGTCCAGGCTGCCTAAATTCCAGCCCCGGCTCCTTCTCCCACGCCATTCTGCTCGGACAGGAAGCTGACAAGATAACATCTCAGGCAGCACCTAGTTTGAAAATGCCACCCCTGTGTGACTCCATGTCCTCTGCCTGCTGACGTGGGGGCCAGAATTGCAGCCTTGCTCC
The DNA here is from genome assembly GCA_033961575.1 of Aselliscus stoliczkanus. Lineage (NCBI taxonomy): Eukaryota > Metazoa > Chordata > Mammalia > Chiroptera > Hipposideridae > Aselliscus > Aselliscus stoliczkanus. The sequence goes on along the minus strand of CM066732.1, from coordinate 159,171,248 downwards.
ATCCGGCCTAGATTCCAGACCTGCTTCTCGATACGTTTACCTCGCAGGGCTGCTTGAGTAAATGCAGTCACACACTAAATTCCTGGTCATTCTGCCTGGCACTTAAAGGCACTTGAGAGAAGTTGGTTCCTCTTCTACACTTGTATGTCTCTTTCTGAATACAGAGGAGACAGCTTATCATCCAGGCTTTGAGCAATTCTCATTATTCACGGACATCTACAAAGGAATAGAAACAGGGAAGAGCAGAAATAGTTCTTTCTGCCCTAACCGCCCTGCACACAGCAGCAGACCCATGTTTTCCTTCCACGGTGATTTTCCACATGAGAGCACCTCTGCTTTCCTGCTTCATTCCCAGACACTAGCACACGCCCTCACCTGCTTGGGCACCCAGGCCCGTTCCCTCACCAAAGGCAAACTGTCGCGCGTCGCCATGCTTCTCTGACGGCTCTGGCCCTGGAAGGAGCACCCACCGCTTCCTTTCCAGAGCTCATCTCACGTGCAGGGCAGCAGCAAGGCCAGGAGAGGTGAGGCGGGGGGCTCCATGGAAGGAGCGAGAGGGGAAGGACAAAGAGCCAGGTGACCTCAGAACACAGGCAGGTAGCGAGGGGCCACCCTCAGGTCACGCCACAGCGGGAAGCGGCGCATAGTTGCAAAATGTGCCCAGTGAAATTTTCACAGCCAGTGTCTCGAGTTGCTTGCTGTTTACAAAAAAAAACCCTCTTGCAGGAGCCAGGAGACGCTTTGGGAGTGGTGGGGTGGCCCCCAGGGTGAGTAGGCAGGGCTGCGTTAAGGGAAGCGTCTTCTCTGGGCCGGCCGAATGGCGCGCTGGTTAAGCGCTGGCTTGGGATGCCAGCAGCCCCGGTTTGGGTCCCACATATGAGGGCCAGTGACACTGCCCTCTACAGCTAAGATGGTGAACAGCAGCTCCACCTGGAGCTGGGCTGTGGGTCCCCAGGACGACATAGCTGCAGCCCCTGCTGCAGTGGGCTGCCATAGGCTACAGTGAGTGGCCGGCAGCCAACGTGAGCTGCCAATAGCCACAGTGAGTGACCATCCATCCAGAGGCTGGTGACCGACCAATCTGCCTCATCTGGGAAGAGCGCAATGATGATACCAACATGGGCCAGTGAAACAACGTCCTCCACAACTAGACTGAAGAACAAAAGGACAGCAACTTGTCTGTTACCCTCCCCCAATCAAAAAAAAAAACACAAAGAAGAGAGAAGCATCTTCTCACCTGGCCCAGCACTGTCAGTCAGTCAAGTGCACGAAATACCAGGCTTCTGCTGTTTTCACGCCCGTTTGCCCCCAATGCACCTGTCACGTAAAACTGTTAGCAATGTAAAATCTACTCCTCTTCCCTTGGAGCACTTTTTTTAAAAAGGACTTAAAAAGCTGCTAAGCTGCAACACCTCTGCCATCTCTCTATTTTCCTAGGCTGCACTCCATGTTCAGGTTCATTCTTGTCACAACGCGAAACACGACAATGGCTGTCTTGGTGTTTCCTCTAGGCTAGTGAAATACCGATTTCTTCATCAAAGAGAAACTATGAGTAAACATCAGGTAAATTCGACTTGCACACATACTAACACCAGATCTCATCATTAAAACGCTGACGTATTCAAATGACCTATTTTTATTAAGTCCTTTTGTTAAATATGCATAGAAATATGCATTCCTATTCCTACGGGAATGCCAACATCTCAAATGGAAGAAAACGCAAGATGCTTTCATTTCTGCAAAAGATACTCATGTGAAAGTTTTAGAAAATTTTAAAAAGTTCCCCTGAAGGGGGTGGGAGTGGGGCGTCCTATGGCTTTCTGGTAAACTAGAGACCACTCCGGGGCAGGCTGCCTAGAGACGGCCTAGCTTCTGCACCACTGATGGCCTGCGTTTAGGCTTTGGCACAGCATGCAGGCCCCTGTAATGTGCTGAGTAACATCAGTGGTCTGAGAGGAGCCTCCACTCTAGGCAGCATGTGCCCGAAATGCCCAGTTGTGTGCAGGCACCGCAATCTTCCCGCCCCGACCCAGGAAGGGCGGGGTGGTGACCTGCTCAGGCTTTCAGAGCCGAGCACGGAGCCTGTAACCACACCAAGCTGTCACTACTGGTTTTCAATCACCCAGCTTCAGTTGGGACAATGAACTGCTGAGTCTGTACCGTATAAAATTTCACAGTGACACTGCTGCACACTAGTAATTTCACATCAAGGGAGAGCATCTGGAGGCAGCACACTGCTGTATTTTCAAACAGGGAGCACGAGAGCTGGACAGACAGGAAGCTGGAATTGCACAATGAAAGGAGAGTAGCCACTAAAGCCGGTGGCCAAGATAGTGGCCCTGGCCTCTGTGATTCAAACAGTCTCTGCTCCGGCCCGGCTTTCTCGCTGAGGAAAGGAGCCTCGCCTCAGTGAGGGGACAGGAACTGGTCTCCCTCAACACTGCTGTGAAGAAAAGCTTCCATTTCTTCTCTGTCTGAGGTCTTACAGCGTCACTGGGACCACTCACTTGACACTTGGACTGTTAGGCGTTTGTCATACTGTACGTCTTATCTCCCCAACTAACCCAACATTTTTTAGGGCACAAGGTCAGCTCCGTAACAGCCACTCCGACATTCCCGGCGTTTGTTTTCCCCGAGATTTACACAGCCCTTTCAGGCAGCTGAAATGTATCAGGCACTGGTACAGCCTTCATCACGCAAGAGCAGCCAGTTTCAAAATGTGGACCAATAAGGTTGGCACACACAGGCCTCCCCTAACGCCCGTAGGAGTGGGAACTGGCACAGCCCTAATGCAGGCAATTTGGCAACATATCGGCAACAAAAGCCCCCTCTTTTCCTGTAACACAAACTCAACTCCTAGGACGCTCGCTTTAGAAAATACTTTTCAAGTGTGTGAACTATCGGCAATAGCTCCAAACGGGCACAACACAGATGCCCCTGTGCAGCGGGCTGGACAGACAGTGGGCGAGGCTAAGTGCTGCTCATGGAATGCGTGCCCTGAGAAGAAAAGTAACCTTGAGCACAAGGAGCCAGGCATAAAAGCAGCATATACTAAATAACTCTATATAGAGTTCAGAAATCAGGAAAACAAATCTGTGATGTTGGGCGGGGGAGGGGGGAACCAGGGGGGGCTCCAGGGGCCGAGAAAGCTGTTCCTTAATCTGAGGGTGATTCCACTTTGTGAAAAATTAATAGAGCTTTAAACTTATACACCTTCCTGTTTGTATGCTATCTTAAATTTTAAAAAAAATTTAATGAGCAAACACATGTACACTCAACTCAGCTATGTTTGTAACAAAACACTATTAATATACTACCTGTTCCAAGAAGGATATGGGTAAATATATCATGTAGCCATTTGAAATGAAGGTATTTACTTACTAGCAAAGAAGAAGGTTATTTGCTATTCATTAAATGAAAATTGCAACAATAAAAAAATGGGATTGTCGGGCCGGCCCAGTGGCGCATTGGTTAAGAGCTGGTTTTGGGATGCCAGCGGCCCCAGTTCAGATCCCACATATGAGGGCCAGTGACATTGCCCTCTACAGCTAACAACAGCTCCACCTGGAGCTGGGCTGGGCGAGCCCCGGCGACAGTGTAGGCTGCAGCCCCTGCTGCAGTGGGCTGCCATAGGCTACAGTGAGTGGCCCGCAGCCAGCGTGGGCTGCCAATAGCCGCAGTGAACGACCATCCAGAGGCCGGTGACTGATCTGCCTCATCTGGGAAGAGCGCAATGACGATACCAACATGGGCCAGTGAAGCAACGTTTTCCGCAACTAGACTGAAGAACAAAAAGACAGCAACTTGTCTGTTCCCCTTCCCCAACGCTGTTCCCCTCCCCCAATTCCCCAATAAAATCTTAAAAAAAAAAAAAAAAAGGATGATTATGTTTGGGCCATATATTTACTTATATCTATATATCTGCAAATGAAAAGATATACACCAAAATATTAAAAGTGATTATTAATGGGGGATAGTATTTAGGTGGCAATTTGTTGCCTATCTTAATTTCTAACTTTTTGCCAATAATTACTATTTGTGTACTTCTTTAGATAGAAAAAGGGAAAAACAAACACAGGCCAAAAAACTACTGAAACTATTTCAAAATTATTCTAGTAGCTGAAAAGCATGTCATGGCCTGGCAGGGGCTCACAGAAACATCTGTGGCTCGTGAACGGCAAAGTTCGCCATGAAAGGCAGCGTACCGTTTCATCAGGTAAGCGCACCAGTGGGATGATATATCACCAACAGGTGATGGGGATTTTGAGCAGGCCAGATCATAAGTTTCACATGAAGTAAGACCGCCGGCGGCTGCTACGGGCGTCTCTGTGGCACCAGTGATGTCACTCAGTGGGATGAGAAAGGACAGGGAAATTCTTTCAAGGAGCCACCCATTCAGGGGACTGATAAGGAGGCAATGGCTGGTTCTATTGTTTCTCTTCCAATAGTACTCCAGTGTTAGAAGGGTCACAGTGTGCGGCTTGACCTGCTACCGTGGCAAATAAAGACAGCTTTCCCACAGCCCTCTTTGGGAGGTCCGCGTTTTCCTCCCAATTTCCTCTAAAGTCCATCTAAAATTGAATCCTTTCTCACGAGACTTGAACTGAGAATTTATCATCAATCCCATGGTTCTCTAGAGATCCTAGGAAAACTCAATCCTTAATTATCCTCAATCCAGAAGAAAGAGCTAAAAGTTACACAGCAGACTTTGTCTTTCTCCAGCCAATAATATTTTCGCATTTAAAAGTAAAAATCTTGAGGTCTGGCATGAAAATGTTAGGCTCACCAGGGATGGTATTGTACTGGCAGTCTCAATGGGGACAGCTGTGGTTTAAATGTAGGTTAGCAGGCCAGCCAGCCTGGAGCTAAGAAGCTCCACAGTGAAGGCAGGAATCAACCATCAGCCAAAAGGTAATGCTTGGCAACAACTGCTTCCCTCTAAGCACTTGTCATTCATTCATTATCTCATGGAATAAAACATACATAATTAAAAACTTGCAATTACCAGCTTAAAAAGTTAAATATAAATCTATTCACACAGAAGTGGACAAAGCAGCAACCCACTTCCCAGTGTGAACAGCTGCGTGACACATGTCTATATACAGCAGTCTTACTCAGGTAATGATAGGTCTTCCCTTCATGGGGTCAAACAACACAGCTGGGCAAACAGAGCAGGAGCAGAGCTTTAAACCATGGGGAGTGGGCACATTTACTCTCAAGATGCTGCAAATCAAGACCAAAGAGTAAACCGCCTAAAATCATACAATTGGTTCACACTACAACTAAACGTGGAGCTCGGGTCTTAATCCCTATTAAGTGCACTAAACCCAGAACTCTCAGGAAAAGCACGAGGGTCACGTACCCTAAGCCCTCATTTCTCAGTCTCCTTTCACCCATGGTCTTCTTGTCTCTACATCACTCAATATCAACTAGTTGTCAGACCTTACAATTATGTCATTGGGTTGTCGGAAAAGTCATGACGTATTTTGTCTATGTTTTTCGTTGCAAAAATGCAGCACGACTTTTCTGACAACCCAATGTTTATAACATAAAGTACATTAAGCTTAGCGTAAACCAAAGGACGCTCATTTAGTTGGTGCCAAGTTCACAGGTGTGCTCCAACTACGAGCCCTCTCCAGGCAAACAAGGGAGCGCCTGAATCGGGAGACCAGAGTGGGGAACAGGGAGGTGCCTGCCTCTTGATAATTCAAAGTTCCCGAGCTGGCCATGTGCTGAACAACCAAGGCCAAGGCCGCTCGCTTAGCTGTTTCCAAAGCTCTTGTGGCCCCTGGAAAATCCGCCCTGCAGCAAAGCCAAATGCCCACTAATAAAATTCCGGCCAGCAGGGACACATGCAAACACATAAAGGATGGCAGAAACAGGCCGCAGTGGTAAGCAAGGCTGCACAAGTGGACAGCTAGGAAAGGCAGGCCAGCACCTCTGCTTGGTCAGGACTCGGTGAGGACCAAAGCGGCAGCTCCAAATACCAGCAGGGCCCAGCAGCAGCCCCTGTGGCTGCAAAGCAAACAGCAATGTCCCGGGTGTGCGCAGACCTGCTCTCTCCCCGCCCAGAGGACCGCAACCAGCAGTGTATTTCAATCTGAAGAGACAAACCACAACACAGCACCCCCAACCTTTTAGGTACACAGCAAGGCCAAATACTTGCACTGTCCTCACCAAGTGCTTGGACTTCAAGCCACACGCATGCATGGCGGGCAGAGCAAAGCCAAGGCACACTCAAGGAGCCAGAGACGGCTGGCTGGGCGCGGCACCGGGGCCCGCCAGGGCCTGTCCCCGCACCCACAACGCTGGGAAAGGCGGGCGCTGGGAGGCGAGCGTTCAAGCCCAGGGCTGCCCCTTCCAGAAGGCCACCTGCCTTCGTGGCAGGATAGACTTCTGCCTCAGTCCCTGGAAAACAATGCAATTTTTTAACATTTTTAAAGGGCCCAAATTATTTCTGTGTGAACCCGCACATCCATCCCACCCTCCACACAGGGCCCAACCCGGGAAAACAAAACCACGGCACAGTGTACCATTTCAAAAGTGTGGAGTGACTCATTTTAGAGAGAGCTCTGGTTGAAAACCTACACTGCACCTTGAGAAGCGGCTGGGAGCGCAGGCCGGGGAACAGGACGCCGCGTCTGGCCCGGTCCTGCCACTGCCTGCCCTGGCAGCCTGGACAAGTGCCCTGCTTCCCACAAGCCGGGCAAATGGAGAACTCAGCCTCCCGTACCCGCAGTTTCACTTATCACAGTTTCAATTATCCATGGTCAACCATGGTCCAAAAATAATAGATGGAAAATTCCAGAAATAAATAATTCATAAGTTTTAAATTGCGTGAAGTTCTGAGTAGTGATGAAATCTCATGCCATCTGGCTCTGTCCCACCTGGGATGCGACTTATCCCTTTGTCCAGCATATCCACACTGTACGTACAGCACAATAAGGTATTTTGAGATACCCCATTCACATAACTTTCATTACAGTATATTGCTATAACTGTTCTATTTTATTATTAGTTACTGTTGTTAATCTCTTATTGTACCTAATTTAGAAATTATACTTTGTCCTAGGTGTGTGTGTAGGAAAAAGCATACCTCATAGAGGCTAAATACTATCCGTGGTTTCAGGCATCCACTGGGGTCTTGAATGTATCTCCCGTGGATAACGGGGGGGGGGGGGGAACTGTAATAAAATAGTTCTCCCATAAACAGTGTTTTAAGGAGTTAAAATGCGTACAGTGATTAGAAGAGTGACAGCACAAAGTGCTATGTATTAGTTATTATCATTACTAACTAAATCTCATCAATTTATATTTGTTAGATGCACTCAAACCAGGAAGCACAGGGCTTTGCATGAAAACAGGCATCTGATTCCTCACAGGCACCTAAAAATACATATATTTTTCTATTTAGTTACCTGTCCAAAAATGTGTGTGTATAAACATGTGTGTGAAGGGGGTGAGGGGTCTGAGGCGAGAGGAGGCACACAGGGCCGCATGCCAAGCCCTCTCTCCTCACCAGAAATGACCCCCTGGGCCAAAGCAGTGCTCCACCCGCTGACACATGCCCACTGCACTTTGGTCTCACAGCTAGACCAAGGCAAAGCCACCCAAATTACTCTTTCTGGGCACTTAAGATTTTACGCAATTCAAAGTAGCATAATTTTTTAATGTAAAAGTAATGTAAGTTCAGAGGCCAGACAGAACCGTCTAGTATACCTGTTTATAGCTCAATGAAAGTAGGAGTTCGTTTCGGAGACAAGCACACTGAGTAGCAATGTGCCACGACAGCTAGGTGTGTGAGATGGCAGGGCCGCGCTGGGCTCGCCACGCCTCTTTCACCTCCCCTTCTCTGACGTCCTAGAAGTAAATGAAATCAAACACAATCGGTCTTTCTAGTTTTCAAAAGCCTAAAGGTTGCTGCTTACTGGATGAAGTTAAGAATATGACGGGGGAAATTGGAAAATATGGGTAGTACAACCATTTGTCACATGACCCTATGACAGCCACCACTCACATGTACTCTCTGGGAATAAGGGTCTCTACAAAAGGCGGCATGGGTGCCGGAAAGGACCCGCCGCCCACCTGCCGGGGAGGCTTGGCCACCTGCTTTATCCCAGAACCTCCCCTTTCTCATCTATTAAGTGGGAAACACCACCACCCACTTTGCCACGTGTTAGTGAAGAATGAGACAACGTATGGGAAAGCACCCAGGTTAGTGCCCAGCACAGAGTAAGGGTTGAATAAAAGGCAGCTGTGATGATGTACAAATTAATCCATGGCTATTTTGGTTTTTTTGAGGGCAGTGTCACTGGCCCTCATATGTAGGACCCAGGGCTGCTGGCTTCCCAAGCCAGCGCTTAACCACCACACCACTCAGCCGGCCCAATCCATGGCTATTAATGCAGTCTACACATGAAACAGCCACTAAGCTTTTACTGGGTGACTCCTGTGAGGCATGCCCCGGGTTAGCTCCTATAAGGCAGTGGTTCTCAAACTCACCACATCAGAATCACCCCGCGTGCTGTGCCCACCCCCAGTGTCTGATCCAGCTGGTCAAGAGTGGGCCCCGGAGCCGGCGTTTCCACAGGCTCTGAGCAGGTGCTGTGCTGCTGGTGAAGGGTCACACGTGAGACAACCACTGCTATACGAGAAGAGAGAAGCGAGAGGGACCGGTGCTTGTAAGTGTAAGAAGTCAAGTACTTAGGCACAGGCAAGCACGTGAGCTGGCACTCGAGCACTGAGTCAAGCAGACAAATAGGTGTGCCCTTGTCCAGTGAAATACCTGTGTGGGAGCACCTCATCACAGAACTGGGGACAGGGAAACTCTGAAAGGCCACCAGGAGGCTACCTTGCTTAGTAGGCTCAGCCTGGATTTGCTGGTTTCAGGAAAGGGAGCCATTACAAAGCCTGAGAAAGTCAGCCCAAGGGTGAAAATGGCCCTGCGAGCAGAAACGGGACAACAGGTGAGGTCAGGTAAGTGGCACGGAAATGGGAACTAAAGAGCAAAAGCGGCGAAGGACCATCTTGATTCTGATGCAGGTGACAAATGCCCTCTATCACTATAGCCAAGGCCTCAAGATGATGGCCCACAGAGGGGGTCTCCTGGGTAGGAGAAATACAGTCACCTGAGAATCAAGCCCCATTTTCTCTCTCCTCTTTATTAGCTGGTGTTACCAGGTGTTAAGGGAGTCGCCCAAATGAGCGACATTATTTCTTTAGTTTTATGTAGTGTACTAAACATGTTCCTCAGGTTTAGTACATCATGTTAATTAGCTCTCACTGCACCTCTTATTACTAATCTTATCAATATTGACCAAATGCAAATTCTACAAAATTTGTTTCAAAACAACGCTCACCAGTGAGTTGTATTTCAATCATTCTTTTTAGGGCAACATTGGTAGATAAAGAGAACCACAATATGCTGAAAAAATACACTGACACAGCCCACTGGTTTCCACCACTCAGAGTTCAGCAGAAAACTGATGACAATTATTTCCCATATAAGACATAAGAGATTAAGAAATTCCAATGATTTGCTCCCTCCAAAAAAACCTATCTCACATCTCAGCAGCAACAAGGTGATAGCAAATGTAAACCATGAAGCCTCAGAAGAAACCATGAGGATTTTTAAAAAATCAAATTAGAAGGGTTTTAAGTATGATCCAAAACCCACAGCCAAAAAAACTAGTATTTTTTTCTAGAAAAATAAAATAAAATGGACCGGCCGAGTGGCACGGTGGTTAAGCGCTAGCTTGGGAAGCCAGCAGCCCCGGTTCAGGTCCCACGTGTGAGGGCCTGTGACACTGCCCTCAAAAAAAATAAAAATAAAATAAAATAAAATAAAATTTCTACGTAGAAAAACCACCATGAGCAAAATCAGAAGTCAACTGACAAATAGAACCAAACGTTTGCAACCCAGATCACAGATTAAGGACATACAAGAGAGCTCCCATAAGGCAACAGAAAAAGAAAATAGGACCAAAATCCTAGTAGAAAAATGGGTGCAGAACATGAATGACTCACAGAAAAGAAAATACAAACGGCTCTTAACTATATGAAATGATGCTTAACTCATAGTACAAGAAATACGAAACTAGTGTTATACCATTTTTCATGTGTCAAATTGGCAAAGATCAAATAATAGCACGCTGTGCAGAAGTGGAGGCTGGTACAACCTGCAAGGGCAATCTGACTGTGTCTGTCAAAATGACAAGTACAGGGCCAGCCGAGGGTGGGCACAGTGGTTAAGAGTTGGCTTGGGACGCCAGCGGCCCCAGTTCGGATCCCACATGAGGGCCAGTGATACTGCCCTCTACAGCTAAGATGGTGAACAACAGCTCCACCTGGAGCTGGGCTGAGGTGAGTCCCCGGGACGGCATAGCTGCAGCCCCTGCTGCAGTGGGCTGCCATACGCTACAGGGAGTGGCCGGCAGCCAGCGTGAGTGGCAGTCCAGAGGCTGGCGACCGATCTGCCTCACCCGGGAAGAGCGCAATGACGATACCAACATGGGCCAGTGAAGCAACATCCTCCACAAAAAACTACACTGAAGAACAAAAGGACAGCAACTTGTCTGTTCCCCTTCCCCAGTTCCCCGACGCTGTTCCCCTCCCCCAATTCCCCAATAAAATCTTTTAAAAAAACAAAATGACAAGTACACATATTGTTTAACCTAGCAATTCCACTCACACTAGCAACACGGCAACAAGATAGATGTACAAGGTTCTTTTTTTACAGCTGAAGGCTGGATTGGAAACAACTTCAATGTCAATCAAAGGGGCAGTTACAGGAATTGGAACAATGGGATACTGTCCAGCTATTAACAAACTAAAGGCGCTCTTTACACACTGACAAAGAATAATACCCAAAATATATTTCAGGAAACAAAGCAAAAACAAAGCGCAAAACAGTGCAGAAGCTAAAATTTGCAATTTTTTAATGAAGGGAGGGCTGTATCTGATTTTGAAAGTAGAGCCACAGGCTGTCCCTAGAAACACACACAAGAACTCAGCACTGGTTTCTTCTGAAGGGAACGAGTGACTGGTGACAGAGTACCAGTCTTTTTACTGCCCTTTGATTGCGAACCATGTGAATTTATCGCCTATTTAAGAAATACAATCCGCCTGTGAGAAGTCCTAATACCGTGTCCTGAATGAAGACTTTCTCCTGAAGTTACCGGAGATAACTCACCCACCCAGTACTTACTGAGTCCTACTCTGTGCGCCCAGCACTGTCTCGGGCACTAGGTCTCAGCATCACAGAGACTCCTGTCCTCGCAGGGACCGCAGGAGGGAGACGGCCGGGAACCCAGTCCTCAGTGAGAATCAGAGAGCTAAAGTTTATGAAGAAACATCATCAGGAAAAGGGAGCCGAGGGCCCGACGCGGAGGGTGACGGTGGTGTGTTTCTGGGGAGGGGTGACAAAAAGCTTCTTTGGCAGGATAATTTGGGCAGAGATGTGAAGAAGTGAGGCAGGCAGCCCTGTGACGACTCAGGGAAAAGCGTCTAGGCAGAGGGAACAGCACCCCCAATGGCTCTGAGGGTGGAAAGTGCACAGCGGGCTCCTCGCCCAGGAGCAGACCCGAGGCATGAGAGGGGGCGTGGCAGCGAATCACTCCAGGGTTTGGAGAGAGGCACCGCTCCAGATCACAGCAAGGAAATTAGATCTTATTCTACGTGATAGTTCTAAGCCGTGGAGAAACATGATCTGACCTATTTGTTTAAGAGATCACTGGCTGCCATCAGAAGACTGTAAGAGGCAAGGGTAGTAGCGGGGAGCCCATCTGGGGACCCCTGTAATGATCCAAGTGAAAGATGATGCTTCCTGAAACTGGGGAGGTGGAAATGGGAGGGATCAGCTTCTGGATATATTAAGGCCAGGCCAACAGGCCTTCCTGAAGGGCTGGAAGTAGGCTGAGAGAAAAAGAACTCACAGGTGACTCCAAGGTATTTAGCCCATCAACTCTCTGCAATGATCTAATAGGTTCATTAAAAAGAAAAAAAAAATCACCCCTTCATGTAAAGCTCGACTCTCTAAAGTAGGTTATGGACTCAATCGACAAAAGCTATGCTAATCTAGGTACTAAACTAGGAGGCTGCAGAAGACTTTAAAGTTGAAAAAGCGTTTGTTCTCTAAATACTTACTGAGCATCTACACGGCGCCAGGCCCGAGGTTAGGGACTAGGGACCTAATTGTGCTTAGACTATGTAACTGAGCCCTGAAAAAGGACTGGCAGGAAAAACACCAAAATACCAACAGTTGTTGGTATTTTTTTTCCTTACTTTAATTTTCCATATTTACTACCATAAACATACCCTACTTTCAACTTTAAGAGAGAAAAATCTTTACCTTTTGCCACGACCAATGAAAGAAAAACACCTACCCAGCAAACTTATTAGTGATCTGAGTGATTAGCTGACTTTCCTTCTAAGAAGATCTCTGACACTGATTTCTCAGCTCCCTTTCATGCATCTCTGTGTTGCCAGTGCTGAGGTAAGAGGCACGGGTGGGAGACGGGGGAAGAGGGGAATGAGAGAAATGGGTACACATAATAGCTTGCTGTTCTTTAAACCATCGTCACAGACACAGATGAGAAAGATCAGATTGATTCTTTGAAATATTTAATCAAATACCAACTATGTTCAAGACAATATGCTTACCACAGTAATCCACCATTGTCAACAAACAAATGACAAAGTCACTTATAAATTTATCTGCTCATTTAAATGTTTACAGCCTGGTGCCTATAATGAATCCAAGGCACTGAGCTAGATGGGAGCTCAGCAATGAATCAGTCAGACAAAATCAGCTCTTCTGAGTTGGCAATCTAGTTTAGGGCTGGGGAGAGAAGGGCATTCAATTTCAAATTACAGTTATTTTAATATGATCATGACATGTGCTAGAGACGACCTGGTAGGGGCAACAAGGTTAGGGGTCAGGGTAAGAGGACTGGGCAAAGACGACACATGCGCTAAGATGTGAAGGAGCAGGACTTAAACAGGTGAAGGGGTGGGGAGGGGGAGTGCACTCCAGGCGAAGGCAGAGCCCCTAAGAACCTGTGGCCGGAAGAGTAAGGCTTGTTGGGAGGAGTAAGAGAAAGCGGTCAGTGAGGAGGCCTCGGACAGGGAGGAGAAGGGGAGGACTGGGTAACCAGGGGCCAGCCATGCAGGCTAGGCCGTGTGACTAATTTTGTCTCAATGCTAAAAGCAACAAGAACCACTGAACGATGTTAGCCCGGGAGTAGCAATCAGATTCACATTTTCAAAGATCGCTCTGTCTACTCTACAGAGCATAAACTAGAGGGCAGCAAGAGCAAAGCACACCAGTCATGGGCTGCATGGTGTCCAGGCAAGATGAGCGAGGGCAATGAGACAAACGCAGATGTATTCCAGATCTGCTTTGGAAAGAAAATCAACGGGAATCCCTGGTAGAGTGAAAGTAGGTGTGTGTGGCAGGGGGAGGGGACACCGGAGAAGAAAGTGGCACAGATAATAACGCCATAGAAGACATTTAAGAGGACCAGAAAGACACACAGAAAACAAAACTACATAAATAAGTTGAAAATAAGAGACAGAATGACATTTCATGCAAATACTAACAAAAATAAAATGATTTTCCTTCCAATCCTCTAAATAGAACTTATGACAAAAACAGAGATAATGAAAAATGTAGTATACCAACACAAAGAATAACCTACAAAAATGAACAATTCTGAAATTTAATATAAAGCAAAAAGTGACAAAGAGAAATTGCCAAGTCCAGAATCACGGTGACATATTTCACACACCTCTCAGTAACTGATAAATAAAGCAGTCATAAAAATTGTAAAGCTGTGTACAGCGTGAAGAGCATTAAAAACTTGACACACACAGATGTCACCCTGAGCCTAACAGAGAATATACATTCTTCTCTTAGAAATAAAGAAAACATTTAAACTAGGTCACAAAGAAACAGTCTCATCACATTTCAAATAACTGAAATAATAAAAAACATATTTATGACCATGTAATGCAAATAAGTTAATCAAGAACAAAATTAAACACCATGAATAGAAACTACAAAATGCCTGCTCAGGAGAAAAAAAAAAGCTTGCTTAGAAATTCAAGGGTTAGGGCCGGCTGAGTGGCGCGGTGGTTAAGCACTGGCTTGGGAAGCCAGCGGCCCCGGTTCGGTCCCACATATGAGGGCCAGTGACACTGCCCTCAAAAAAAAAAAAAGAAAAAAGAAATTCAAGAGTTAAAGAGGGAATAAAAACGGAAATGACAAAATATTTAGATCTAAATGACAACGATATTACCACACATCTAACTACGGGAGCCTGTTAAGCAATACTTGGAGGGGCTTCTACAGCCTTGAGCTGTACATTATTAAGAAGAAGAAAGGATGAAAACCTATGTTTTCAATTCAGAAAGCTAGAAAAAGAACAGAGTAAACCTAAAGAAAACAGAAAGGAAGTAAAGATAAAACAGGTATTAACAAAACAGAAAAAGAACAAATAGTAACTGGTTCCACGAAACAAAATTGTAATTGACAAACTCTTGCAAGTCTGTTCAAGAAAAAGTTAAAAGATGAATGAGTGAAGCTCAAGCTAGTGGCTGAGCCCAGCAGCGAAGAGCCTCAGAGCCGAGTGCCCCCAAGGCCCGGGTGCAGGTCACAGCTCTGCAGAGGGCCGCGGTTCCGACCCGGGACGTCCCTGTCCACGACCACAGACTGACGGTCCAGAAAGCAAGTGGCAGCAGAAGCGGGGAAGGAACTGGCCCAAATCACTACCAAGAAGGAGGCGGCAGACGGAGCTTTGCAGGAGCACTTGTGGTGTGAGTCTTAACTGCCTCAAGAAACGGGTTCTTGCTGTCACTGGATTAATTTACTGCAATAAATACCTTTTCCTTAGGTCGGGAGAAAAGGCACAAACAATTTTAGGAACAAAGGATACAGCGACAGTAAAGACTTCTGATGAGCGTGGGAAAAGGGGAGAGGGCTGAGTCCTGAGGAAATCCAGTTAAGGACGAGGTAGAGTAGCAGGAACTGGCGAAGGCGGAAGGAGTGAATGGCCAGGGAGGTGGGGCCAGAAAAGCAGGGAGTTGAGACTGAAGTGTCATGACAAGGAGCGTGTCAATGGAGAAGATGGTCAGCAGTGACGGACGCTGCTGAGAGGTCAAGATGTTATGGGCCGCACGGTGTGCAGCGGGCTTGGCAGCGTGAAGCTGAGTACCCAGCATCCCGGAGAAATTAGAGCAGTGGGGCCAAGGTCACATCGGAGAGGGAGGACAACTGTTTCTACCTGAATTAGCAATTTTGGAGCTAAAGCCATTTCAGCCAATGGTAAGACCCAGAGTGTCACTGGGAGACAGTGCCAGAGGTAGACTAGAGGTCACTCGGGGTGGCCATGCAGACCAAGAAACCAAGAGCCCAGGTGCTTGATGGGTCATGCAGTGGCTATGAAGCCAGGTGAGATGATGGCAGAGCCCCCATGGAAAGCAAGGCTGTGAGGCAGGTACCAAAGTCTTGGATGAGCAGAGGTGGCCAGCAGTCAGTCTACGGTCGGCTGTGAGGAAGAAAGAGCAAGGCGGCCTGAGTCTGAGGGCAGAGGCTCCAAAGGGGAGCCAGGGAATGGCAAAGGGACCTGGGCCGCATCTGGGCCGCACTTCGCAGTGCAGCAGCGGGCCTCCGCGGAGCTTTTCCAGCCTCTGGGAAACACAGACTGCCACATCAGGGAAAGCCCTGAGCATAACCCACCATTTTTTAATGAGCTGAGCTAATGCTGCTCTCAGTCTCGCTAGCTACATGTATCCAGAGGAAATCCAGAGAAAAAGAGCACTGCGAGTTGCACAATTCCCCTCATTAAGTGGAACGCAGTAAGGAGGGACTGGAAAGGACAGTGCGAGCACTTCTTTCCAGGCCACCAGGATAAGGACGATGTAGCTTC
The DNA here is from genome assembly GCA_033961575.1 of Aselliscus stoliczkanus. Taxonomy (NCBI): domain Eukaryota; kingdom Metazoa; phylum Chordata; class Mammalia; order Chiroptera; family Hipposideridae; genus Aselliscus; species Aselliscus stoliczkanus. The sequence continues at coordinate 159,155,322 of CM066732.1, read as the reverse complement.
TACACAAAGCCAGCTCCGGGCGATCAGGACACTGGGCAGCCCCTCCTGGGGTAGCCCCGAACTCTGACTGGCACAAGACCTGACGTATGCCTTATTTCTAAGGCCCTCTCAACCAACACAACGGGGCGGCAAGTCTACCTCTGTGAGCTCTGGCAACTAACACTGACCACATCTGGCTTACAAGGGATCTGAAAGATGACCTTACTCAAGGGAGTCCTTAGAGGGCTATAATCTCACCGATTCATTCCTGTGAGATGGAGCCATGTCTGTTACCCTTAGAGGGCTATAATCTCACCGACTCATTCCTGTGACATGGAGCCATTTCTGTTACCCTTAGAGGGCTATAATCTCACCGATTCATTCCTGTGACATGGAGCCATGTCTGTTACCCTTAGAGGGCTATAATCTCACCGACTCATTCCTGTGAGATGGAGCCATGTCTGTTACCAGGTGAGGCCCGCGGGGCAGTCCGCATCTCTTGGTTGCCTAGCCAGAGTCTCTCCATCGATCTGTTCTCCTGTCTGGTAGCTGCTCACAGGGCAGCCTGAGTGGGCTCCAGGGCAATCATATCATTGGGAAATCCAACCCCTAAGACTCAGCCAACCAGAGCAAAATTCCTTGGTCTCAGGAACTGGCTGGTAATCCCATCAGGGACAATGACTCAGGCAGAGATTTGCTGGGGTTGTCCTTATTCTTCTGAGAAAGTCACAAGAAGAGCTGTTCATTGTCGCCCTGCAAACTGGCTCTCATTCTGCCCACTGGAACAGAACTGTGAAGCCTAGAACCCCTACCTCCACCTGCCACCTGAGCCAGGCGGACACGCAGCGGAAAGCAAATCCAAGAGAATCTCAGCGGCAGAGCCCCCTAATCAAGCCTCGCCTGAAGCCCACATTACCCCTGGGCTTCTCAGTGGCATAACCCAATGCATCCCCTTTAAAGTTTAAAGCAGTTTAAGTTGGGTTTCCTGTTACTTGCAAACCCACACGTCCCTCCATTATAATATATTTACAATATGCTGAACCCTAAGACCCACGAGTGAATCACCACCCACCAGCTCCTTTCACGGCACATTCCAATGGACATGTCCTGCTTCCAGAAAAGTCTTTATTAAACCAAACTCTCAAACATTAAAATGTAAATATTTCCCTGTTATTTAAACCTTGGAGAATGGCAACTGATTAACACCTAAATAATAAAACTGTAGCTCAGAATTATCTATAAAAGTTTATAAAAGAAAATTTACAAATTTATAAATTTCACTTATAATAATAAGTGAATAAGAAATGAAATAAAAATAAGAAAATTCTTCATGGCACCCACACCCCTAAGCAAAGTTATAAGACAGATGATAAACTGGGAAGAAAAAAAATCTGTAATTCATTTCACAAAGGGTTTATCTCCCTAATACATAAAGAGCTCCTTAAAAAAAATCAAGCTATCCAATAATCCAATAGAAAAATGGACAAGGGATATAAAACAGACAGTTCACAGGAAAAGAAATACATTGCACTCTTAATATGTAGGTAAGTGGGCCGGCCGAGTGGCGCGGTGGTTAAGCGCTGGCTTGGGAAGCCAGCAGCCCCGGTTCATGTGGCCCCCACATGTGAGGGCCAGTGACACTGCCCTCAAGAAAAAAAAAATATGTAGATGAATGCTTGACCTCTTTTGTTACAAGGGAAAAACAAACAAAAATTACACTAATTTCTCATCTATCAGATCAAATGCAAAATTCTGACAACACAGCTGGGGAGGCAGGCTGCTCCCCGGTCAGTTCACAGTAGCGCAAGGCCTCCCTGTGGAGGACGACTTGACGCCATCTATCAAAAACATGTATGAGGGACAGCCAAGTGGCTCAGCTGGTTAAGAGCGCGAGCTCTAAGCAACAGGGCCACAGGTTTGATTCCCACATGGGCCAGTGAGCCACGCCGGAGCTGAGTTGCCGCTGAGCTGCCAACAGGTGGCAGGATGGCTCAGCTGGTGAGAGCACGTGCTCCTAACAACAGGGTTGCCGATAGGACTCCTGCATGGGATGGTGGGCTACGTCCATCCACAACTAAGACTGAACTCGGCACCTTGAACTGAGCTGCCGCCTGGATGGCTCAGTGGATAGAGCGTGCGCTCTTAACAACAAGGCTGCTGGTTTGACTCCCGCATGGGATGGTGGCGACGCCCACCCGCAACTAAGATTGAACACAGCACCTTGAGCTTAGAGACCATGAGCTGCCAACGGGAAAGCCAGATGGCGACTGGCGCCCTCCACAACAAAGACTGAAGAACAACAACTTGGCCGGTCCCCTCTGCCAATTCCCTAATAAAATCTGGGGGGAAAAAAAAAAAAAAAAAAAAAAAGTGTGAGCCAGCAGGACCCTCTAATCCAGTGGTACCTCCTCTGGAAATACATCCTCCAGACAGAGCTGTCTGTGAGAAATAATATATTGGGTTGTCGAAAAGGTCATGACGTATTTTCCTATGTTTTTCTTTGCAAAACTGCATCATGACTTTTCCGACAACCCAATTCATACAAAGTTATTTACTACAGCATTATTTATATTTTTTAAAAAAATATTGGGCCGGCCGAGTGGCGCAGTGGTTAAGCGCTGGCTTCGGAAGCCAGCGGCCCCGGTTCGGGTCCCACATATGAAGGCCAGTGACACTGCCCTCAAAAAAAAAAAAGATTAACAATCAAGAGTCACCTGGTTAAATAGTGATACATCCACAGCATGAATATAAAGCAATTATAAGAAAGCATGAAGAAGCTCTCCATCTACTAATTAATATGGAAAGACCTCCAATATATATCATTAAGCAGCAAAAAAACGTGCCAAATACCATACATAGGATGTTCCCTCAATTCCTTTAAATCCCTGCTCAAATATCATCTTGTTCTTATAACAACAGAAGGGTGAGTCAAAACCAAATAAACTGATTATAGGGAGAGGAAGGGAACTGAAGGGAAGGCCAAAAACGGAAGCTAGGCCTCTCTGAGTAGCGGTATAGTCTGAGGCTGGAGCCACAAAAATGTTTTATATAATTAAACACAAAACTAAATTTATTTTTAACACGCATAAACCCGTGACACCACCACCACAATCAGGTAACAGACATACCCATCACCTCCCAAAGTTTCCTTGTGTCCCTTTATTTTTGGTTGTGGTAGTAAGAACACTTAACACAAGACCTACTCTAAGAAATCTGAAGTGCACAACACCATACTGTTAACGAGAGGCACTATGCCGTACAGCAGATCTCGAGAAATTATTCATCAAGCATAACTGAAACTTACACAAAGCTACACTTAAAAACAATCATGTTTCATGTTCTAAAACTGGATTATGATAATAGTTGTGCAAACTGGTAGACTGACTCAAAATCATAGAATTGTACACTTAAAATAGATGATCGGAAGGCACACTAATTGGACTGGAGTAAGCCTGCAGTGAGAGGGTTAGAGGAAGGAGACAGGGGTGTGCTGTCCAACTTCAGCGAGCACAGGAGCCCCCGGGGAACCTCTGGGAATGCAGCCCGACTCGCGAAGCCTGGACTGGGGCCACTTCTGCGCCTCCCACAAGCCCCCAGGGGGTAGCACTGATGCTGCTGGTCTGTGGACCACACTTTGAGGGTCCAGACAACTTGAGGAGCTTTGCTCTGAGAAATGGGGCAGTAGCTGCCCGAGGCAAAGGACCCATGGGGAGCACTTGGGGGCCAGACAGGGTTCCCCCACCTTTTTTAAGATGAAGGAGATAACAACCTGTGTGCTATAGGATTAGACTAGCCAGGGTTAGAAATGGAAGCGGCGCTCGGGCTGGGGTTACAGGCTTAACCACAGCACTGAAGACGGGGTGTGCTCAACAGTGTGGCAGAGCGGCAGGAGCTAAAACCATTGAGAAAAGAAGCCATGACAGTCCAGGAAGGGGTGGCTGATACAGTCTCATGACTTGAGTCCTGAAAGAGGACAAGGCACCAGGAATCCTAGAGGAGGACGGATGATACTCTGAGGCAGCACATCTCCCAGAAGCAGTACCAAAAGGAAGAAAACACATGAGAAATGTTTTCATCATGCTACGAGTGCTGGAAGCTAGGCTATAGCAGACACTGAAATGATTACCACCAAGGAAGGCAGTCCTATCCTCGCAAGCCTTGCACGGACCCTAATCCTCACAGTGCGCTCGCAGCTCTCAGGAGCCATCAAATGCCACGTCCTTAGGCCTTGGGCTTCTACTTCTCCTGGTTTCGAATTCCCCCCCTTTCAGCCTACCCACCCATCAGAATTCAGTTCAAATGTCACCGTATTAAAGTCCCTCGAGTTCCTACTGCTGAGACAAACATGGCATTGTAATCATCTACTACCCGACCCATATGGAACACCGCGAACCTTGCAGAGCGGACCTTGTAGTCTATTCCTCCCTCGATAAGGGCAGCAACAGGCAAAAAATGATAAGGAAGAAAAAGAAAAGCAGCACACGGCATGGCCACCCTGGCATTCTAGATAATCAACTGCAGGGTGAAAACACCACCACTGGTACCTCAGAGACCTCCTCATGGAGCCGAGAGCTGCGCTTCACCACTGGGCAGGAGACACCGGGCAGCTCCTACTCAGCCACACGCACGGCGCTACTGAAGAAAGCGAGCCGAGACCCCTGGAAAGCAGGCTGCTTACGCTTTCTGCGCCATGGACTGCTTCTCACAATAATGCCTTCAATACAAATGATTACAAAGGAGATCAATGATACTAAAATCCGGTTACACTCTTAAACAAATTTAAGATTTTTAAAAGTTTCTTTATTTCACATAAAGAATAACAAGCTCTAGCAGCAGAACTGAACTACTGTAATTTCAAAGTAGTGACGTGTATAAGTGATATTTGATATGTCTGCAACCATAATGGGATATGCAAACATCTGTGAGTTTTATTGGCGATAAAAGTCACAGGTCTGTTACTACTGTGATTTGTTGCCTATACTCACAATTGAAGGACAAGTTAAGGTTCAGTCAGCGGTTGTAAAAATAAAGATATGAAACATTTTGTCACATCTAGGTGGGCGTACCCCTCAAGTTCTGTTCAGATGAAGAAGCCCCAGTCAGCGGAGGCTGTCGGAAGCAGCAGGCGGCACCTGCACAGCTCGCCACTAGCTGCAGGCACTTAGGGCAGGGACACCGGCTTACTCGTCTCTGCGCCGACAGGTCCAGGGGATGTTTGCTGAATGAATAGTTGGTTATTACTTCACTGGACTGTGAACTCCTTGATGGCAGAGACTCTGTCTCAATGACAATATGGAGCAGGCGCTCAATGAATCCTGACAGAAAGAATGGATGCGTGGACACCTTGCCTCCTTGGTGAGACGCAAATCCTCTCAAGGTCAGGAAGCCCATCTCACACTTCTTTGATTTCCCAGCCTAGTATACTGCTTTTCACACAGAAACCATTCAAAGATTTACTGAATGAAACATTAGGACAAGACAGGCCTCTGAAATAAGATCACAGGAAGAGAAGAGGATGACCACCTGGACTAGTTTTGCTACTCAGGGAAAAAAGCCAAGTACAGCAGCAAGCAGGGTGTGCGCCAACCGGAGGAAAACCAGCACCAGGTCACAGGCCAGGCCTACAAGTGGTTAGTTCGGAATATGGGAAAATAGTCCCATTCTTACTTTTAAAATATAAAAACCTTATAAATTCCTTCCTCATGAACAATTACTGCTTCTGTCCTATAAACTCTATAGTTTCAAGCCAATATTCCTACTGCTACAAAACAAGATAAAGGATGGCACAGATTGATTCGGCTTGTTTTTAGTACAATACACCCTACTTTTAAAAAAAATCCATGTTACAGGGCCGGCCGAGTGGCGCGGTGGCTAAGCGCTGGCTTGGGAAGCCAGCCGCCCCGGTTCGGGTCCCACATATGAGGGCCAGTGACACTGCCCTCAAAAAAAAAAAAAAAAAATCCATGTTACAAAATAGATTTGACAATGCAAAACATTATTCAATTTACAAATTACCAATTGGTAGAGAAGCTGTGAAGTTGAGAAAATGATATTGCCAAAAGAACAATTGCCAACTGAAGTTCAATTGGAAATGAAGATAATGCATTTCTGAAATTAAAAATAGGCTACAAGTTTTTAAATTTACAAAAATATGTTCTGGACACAGCATTTTGGGGCAAAGCATCTATTTGAAATCCTCCCATGTTCTTCTCCTGCTAGGCAGAGAACTCCTTCTCCACTTCACCTTTACTCCTTAGTCCCATTACCGGTACTGCTTATGTACGAGCATGGCACATGCCTTCGACTTCATATTACAACTCTCAGCACAGAAGTACAAGCTCCTCACATACCGCAAATGTCCTAATTCACGCTCGCGTCATCCCCAACAGTCTCTGTATGTACTTTGTATGTAACAGTTCTGCAATATGCCCTTCGTGAATGAGGATTATTTTTTTAAAGCAAGATCTACGAGGTGAGATCACAAAATACGGTGTTTAAATTTTAAAAATTATTAGTGAAAGACACATTGCTATTAATCCCCCTCAACATACTTTCCCTCACTTTGAACGCACTTATCCCATCATTCTTGCCACTTTCTGAAGCAGTTCTGGGCATCCTCTTCCGTGAGTGTCTTTAATTGTGCTGTTGTGGCTGCCTCGCTGTCCTGAATCGATTCAAAACATTTACCTTTCATGGTCATTTTGACTTTGGGGAAGAGCCAGAAGTTGCAAGGTACCAGTCCAGTGAATAAGATGAATGAGGACACACTGTAATGTTTTTATTTCACAGAAATTGCCGTATCAGAAGTGATGTGTGACACAGCGCCTTTCTGTTCTGATCACAAAATACGATGAAAGCTGCCACCCAACAGAAAGGCAGGGAACTTCAATCCGGGAAGCAGCATGACAAACCTCAGTGTGTGACAAGTTTCACCTTGTTTGGTGCAGTCGGTTGGGTGTGAGCTACGGTTGAGAGAAGGTGTGTTTTAAAGTGTGCTGTAAATCATCCTCCTCCATGACAATGCTCCATGTCACACATCGCTTATGGTACGGCAATTTCTGTCCAATAAAAACATTACGGTGTGTCCTCATCCACCTTATTCACCGGATCTGGCACCGTGCAATTTCTGGCTCGTCCCCAAAGTCAAAATGATTCAGGACATCGAGGCAGCAATGACAGTGCAATTAAAGACACTCACGAAAGGGGACTTCCAGAACTGCTTCAGAAAGTGGCCAGAACGATGGGATAAGTGTGCCTGAAGTGAGGGGGAGTGTTTTGAGGGGGATTAATGGCAATGTGTCTTTTACTATAATAAATTTTTTTTTTAATTTAAACATTCACCACGTTGTTCGATCACGCCTCGTACCTTGTACTCTATTAGGAAAAATAGATGCCAACTGTTTAGAGGGTAACTTGTCACTGATTTTCTCAAACAATTTTAAATGTCCTGAATATTAAACCTGAGAATATCTATCAACTAAAGTTATTTCTATTTTTCATGTCTACTCCTAAATAACCAAGTAGGGCCACATTTTATATTTCTACACAAACTAACCTCATTGAAATATAAATAAAATTGTTCTCTAAGGCATCAAATACCAGACTACAAAACCCCCTTCACATTTAGTTTTAAAACAAGGTTGTTCAGGCATACAGCCAAATCAGTCAGCGACAAAATCCACTATATTTTGATTCTTGCTCACGTTTTCTACCAGAGCACAACAAATACTTAAATTTATCAAGTCGTTAGATGAACTCAATCATAATAAATATAGGTGACAAGTTTCTGAAGGGCAGAGATTCTGTCTACATCCAGCATCTAGAACAGCACCTCATATCTGGTAGGCGTGGCCCATAAATATTTGCTGGAAGAATGACATTCATCACTATCTTGTGGATTTCACTGACATGTTCTGGGAGAGTCTGGACATTGCTAATATCCACCCATGGAGTCTTTCAAAATTTCATCACCACCCTCTGCTTCAAGGTCAACAGAACCAAGGTATCATATGCAAGTTTCTCAAGCCTAGTATAAGTGGTAAGTTAGGATGCTTTCCCTCAATTATAAGATTCTATAGTCAAATAACTGTATCCTTATTAATATTTCAGAAGTGACTAAGTAGCCCTTAATGGAAAAATACAGATTTCCATTCAATTCCACATACAAGTACAAAATTTCTCAAAGTAAATTTGATATAAAAAGTTCTAGATTTCTAAGATTCTTTCTAAACTATAAATGGGAGCAGAGCAGTATGGAAATTACAAATAGGGAGAAAGGTGTAAACATGACCTTTTCAGGAGTAGTCCAGTATCTAACAATCATCTGTGCAAAAAAAACCTGTAAAAGGCATCTAGCTTGCCCTCCCATACAAAGCATGAACTCCTCAGTTGCCAACAGGTGGTCCTGCCGTCCTGCCGAAGACAGACTATTTTCCAGGCAGAATACTCATACTCTCCCAGCCCAACCCATTACCCTCCTGGATTACTCTGGCTCTAAAAATATTTTAGCTGGTATTAACCGACTCTTCTTCTGGCTCTAGCTTCATCTCAGCATGGTGAGTACAAAGTTTTTCTAAAATAAAGACCTAGAATCACAATGTGTTCAACTTGCGTTCACAAACACTCCTCTCCCCAATTCCCATTCAAGAGGAAGGCAATGAGTCTAAAACATGAAAACATCTTCCCAACAGAAAGATGACTTTATTTTTATTTAAAAATTATTGAGCACAGCATTACACAACCTTCACAATTGAAAAGGCCGTGGAAAGCCATCTAATTCTACTTCTCATCTATTGGAGGAATTGCTTCAATAACATCTCTGGGCAGTACATTTGTGGCCTGGAATCTTAAGATGGGGGAGGGAGTAAGGCTCTTTGACTTGAACGTCAAGTGATTCTGAGCACACAGTTTTAAAAAGTTGTTAGTTGGTACAGAGCTCTGGTAGGTAGCACGGCTGGACAGAAGTAGATCAAAAGTGATATGCGCCACTGGGTTCCTTTCCATCACTTCCCTGTCTCTTGCTACATAATTTCCCAGTTGCAAGAAAGCTAAATTTGTAACCTACTAACAATAATTTTAAATGTCTTTAAAAAGATGTGCGGTACTAAAAATACCTGTTACTTTGGGGCCTGATATTGAGTAGGTTTTTAATCTTCTAAAGATCTTTTTAAAAGTATGGCGTAGATGGGCATGGGTGTTTATTCAATCATTTACTCAACAAATAAATAGTAAGGGCCAACTCTGTGCTGGACACTGCTGGGCAGTAGGAAGACAGAGAAAGCAGAAAAGACATAGTCCTTATTCTAACGGAGCTCTGTTTATAGAAGAGAATCACAAAGTTTAAAAAGTGCTAGAAGGGCCGGCCGAGTGGCTCAGTTAGTTAAGAGCTCACTCAAGAGTGTGAGCTGAGCTCTGAGCAACAGCAGTTCGATGCCCCGCCTGAGCTTAGCTGCCAACAGGTAGCAGAATGGCTCAGCTAAAAAAAAAAAAAAAAAAAGTGCTAGAAAGGCAAAGTACAGAATGCTATGAGACCACGTAATAGCAAAAACAACTGATCTAGCTTCGGAATTCAAAGAAGGGTTTGCTGAGGAAGTGATGTTTTTGGCTGAGATCTGAATGGTGGCCATTCACATTTATGTTAAAACAGTTCTCCATAAAATGAAAGGATAAGTCCAATAATCCCAGCTACCTTTGGATCTCTATCCTAAAACAACCTCTTTTTTAAAAAGAGGAAAGCGAAGTATACTCTAAAGAGGCTTGAAAGCTAGCAGGTGGATGTCCTTCGGGGGAGCGGCAGGGTCCTGCTCATCTCTGGAAACCCCGCATCTCCTTGCCTAGTAAAATTATCATAATAGTCACTCAAATCTTTATTGAAATAATTAATATCAGTATTAAATCAATGTTCACATGATCTTTAGTTAAGCAAAATACATTCATAAAATTACATCTCCTCACAGAAGAAACTTCATTACAAAAACTTTGGTTGTGAGAAGATGCTTTCATCTACCTTACAGGAGTGCCACCAAGATGCAGTGAGATAATATATGCAGAATGCTGGGATAAATTCTGAAATGTTTGGAGTATATGGCATCTGTGTAACCAAAAACCTTGGTCCGTCTCTTCTTATTAAGACAGGTCTTTATAAATTGTGCTTCATTTTGCTATCATGAGAAAATGCTGTAACACAGGTTTGCACATGCTCTCTAGCTTCGGTTTTCTCTGAGGGCGTGAGACTGGATAAACTCTGAGGTCCCTTTGAACTCTAGAAACTGACTTGTAAATGTTTTAAAAGGGCCACGATTCCTCTCCTGGGCTTAGATGTTAGAGCACCGCCCCATCTACTCCACTCCCCCATGACTCCACACTTCCTCTCAGGAATGGCAGCACAGGGTTCATGACTTTGGTTTTTTAAGAGGTCTATTCTCACTCATTTTACATGCAGATTTAAGCTAAATAGATTCATCCAAATTTGATCTTCTGAATGATCTGAAAAACTGTTGTAAAACTGTATATGCCTCCCAAAAAAAAACCTGATGAAAATAGTCAAAATGACCACCTGTCAAAACCTGACTTATAATGCCTAACCCCAAAAAGTAAATTTTGGTTTCTGATTAAGGAAAAAAATATGCTCTGTTCTAATATCAGAAACGAGTTACAAAAACAATCACTTATACTAAAAAATGATAAATAAACTAATTCATTCATGGGGAAAAAGGTTTTCATTACAATGGCTAGAAGAGAGTTGAAATGTTCACCATATAATGCAAATGTATTTACAAGGTATTTACATATGAAAATGAAATTTCACCAAAAGGTTGAAGTGCTCAAACAAATTATGCAACTAACGGCAAATTTACATGTTTAAGATTCTGTCTTGTTCAAAACAATGTTTTGGTGCAGTTTTGAAAGGCCCCTAAGTTTTCCCCTTCACTGACAGCGCCCCACTACAGGAGAACGCTCTCAGGCCCAGGGGCCTGTCGGATGATGCAAACCAGGGCTGCCAGATCCAGATAAGGTTTGCTACTGGAATGCTCCAGAAATAATATACTTTCAAAGAAAGCTTTTTTAAAAAAATGGTGATGGCTACACTAGTAATTACTAGTAAATTTAGCTTTTAAGCACTTTTTAAAAATTTTTTATATAAATAAAATTTAATAACTTAAAATTCTAAACTTATTTCCAGAGAAAAAGCTGATCTTCTCAGTCCTAGTACCAATGTCAAGATAGCAGCTTCCTGTTTGACAGTTACTCTTAATGCTTTTACATCTGCTGTTTCAGGGCTTTAAAATTCATTACAGTCATTATATTATAAATTACTACGTGTGTACTGCAGCACTTCTCTTTTTAAAGAGGTGTAGAAAGAAGTCAAATAATAACTCATCCAAGGTCACCCAACAAGTCAGTGACAGAGTTGGGAGTAGGACTAAAACTTCAGCTCCTAGACTAATGACTTCACACTTTCCCAGTTCCAAAAGAGAGCGTAGTCAAATCCAGCGATGTACTTTTAGTAACTTACAACAACATACCTCAAAGACAGTGAGTGGTACACTTATCACCAACAATAACAAAAAAGATTCACCTTGAACAGAGGAGACAACTTGCTACACATTTAGATACCAATGTCATCCCCTAGTTTCTTTAACTAAGCAAAAACGAACTGTTCTGGCTATGAAAGCGTAAGAGAACGTTGGCTCTTCAATACGCACAACTCATTTTTACACTAACCAAACATTTATAAGTTCATCTGTTACCACCTTTTCGCACAGCTCGGTGCCGAGGGGGACACTAATTTCCTCCTTCCTCCACGAGTCAAGTCATAGACCACATACCTCAAAAGCAGTTCTCAAGGAGAACAAAGCTATGCTACCAATGGGAGAAAAGCTCTAATAAGTTGCTTTTTGTAGAGATTATTTCTAAAGGATGATTACATGCTTCACAGCATTCCTGTTAAGGCGGCCGCCAAGAATGGTTCTCGCACCGTCGCTTTTGAGGCGCAGCCCGCCCTGCTTGGGGCACCGTCGGACTTGTCGGACGGGACCGATCTGGGCACGCTCCCCCGGGACGCGTGATGCACCCCAAGTTCCCTGAGCAGCCCCTGGACCTCCCGGCTGCAGCCCTCGTCCCTCCTGCGCGGCGAGGGCCAGGAGGGGCCTCCTTAGGCCTCCCGGAGAGAGTGACAGCGGCCCTCCCCGGGCGTTTCTGCGCAGGGCGTGCGCGGCAGCGGGCGCGGCAGCAGGTGGAGCGGCCCCGCGCGCCGCCCGGCTCCCTGCGGGCCGGCTCCCGCGTCCTGCGCCGCCCAGGCCGCGCTCCGCCGGGCCGCCCGCCCCGAGCCGCCGGCGCTCGGACCCGGCGCGACTCCCCGACCTCCCGGCCCACGCCTTCCGGGGCCCGCAGGCCCTCCCGGCCGTCCGAGCCCGGCTCCCCGCGGGCCCCGCGCCCACGGCCGCGCCCCGCCGCCGCGCCCGGCGCCCCCCGCGCCCCCTGCCCCGGGAGCGCCCCGCCGAGGGGCCGGCCCGCGGCGAAGTCAGGGCGCCGGCCGCCCCCGGCCCCCGCCCCGCCGCCCGGGGCGCCCGGCTCCGTACCTTGCGGACCCCCTTGTAGATGTAGAAGTAGAGCTCCCGGCCCACATTGAAGCAGAGGCGGTCGCCGTTGCCGGACTGGTCGTTGAGGTTCACGAAGGACACGCGCACGGGGTTGGACCCCTGCGAGTTGAAGGGCACGCGGTTGGGCCGGCTGTACTCCGAGTGCGGCAGCAGCTTGTACAGACCTTCCCGGGTGGTGAACTGGGTCTTAATCTCGTTCATCTCCTTCCCTCCTCCCTCCGTCGCCATCTTGGAAAGCAGCGCTCATCCTGCCCGAAGTGCCCGGATCACGCCCACCGCGCAGGCGCCGTCCGGGCCCCGCTCGCGCCGCCGCCCCTCGCCCTGGCCCCGCCCCTCGCGGGCCGGCCCCCCGCGGGGGCGGGGCCCGGGGCGGGGCGGCCGTTCGTACGGCCCCAGTGCGCAGGCGCGCTCACCTGGCGCGCGCCCCGCCGGGGCCGGCCGCGGGCTCCTCCTCCGGGCGCGGCGCAGGTGAGGCCGGCTCCGCCCGGGGGCGGGCTACGCGCGCGGCTGCCGCCGCCGCCGCCGCCGCCGGGCCAGGAACGCTGCGGCGCCGAGCGGAGGGACCAGGACCCAGCGGAGCGAGGAAGACCGCCTGCTCGGGCGCGGCCCCCTTCGGAGTCGGCACGCGGGGCCGGGCGCACTGCCTTCGGGCCGGTGCGGGGCTCCCGGAGGCCGCGGGGCGAGGGGCTGGGGCGCCCCCGGGCCGTCTGGGCCCCGTCCGGAAGGTACCGAGGCCCCTTGGGTTTTAGGCGGGCGGAGGAACGTAATTAGCATACACACGTGCGCGCAGAGAGTAAGTGTCGCGCGCTGGATGCCTCTGCACCTGTTACAGCGTGGGCTGCTCTTCCGGGAAGCCCAGTGGGTGGTGTCGGCGCCTGTCCCTCGTTCTGCCTCCGCCGGGCGCGCAGGGAACCGGAGACCAGATCCCAGCAGATTCACTTCTCTAGCGCAGTCTTTTATTAAGAGCCCTTAAGGAAATTAGAGACCATCGATTAAAAAAACAACAAGCGCTCGCGTGGAGCCTGCGGAAGTGTTTCCCAGGCACAGTTGGACGCACGTCCTCTGCGATGTGTGGCTCTATAAGGACAGGCGCACGCGCTGAGGATGACGCAGTGCCCGCTTCACACCTGGTTCTCCTGGCGTGCTGCACTGGAATGGGACAGCTTCTGTAGAGACAGAAGCATTCCGATAGAATTTGGGGCTGGGCGAGTGGGCCAGGAATCCGACATCTGTTACGCTGAGAGTGAACTATTGAAGTTCAAATCACGGCGGGAGGGTCGCAAAGCCCGGAGGGAGGTAAGTTCTAAAGTAAGAAGAGCCCAGATCATACACATCTTAGGTATTACAAAGCAGGTAGACGCCACGGGAAACTCTGCCCATGATGTAATAAAGCATTTGACACTGACAGCCTGGATCCCTTGTATATGTTGGTAAAACAAAAGCGGGAGAGTCAAATCCTACTTAATAGAAAATGTTTTTAAAAAATATTTAAATTTGGGCCGGCCGAGTGGCGCTGTGGTTAAGCGCTGGCTTGGAAAGCCAGCGGCCCCAGTTCGGGTCCCACATATGAGGGCCAGTGATACTGCCCTAAAAAAAACAAACAAACAAAAAACACATTGAAAATATTTAAATTTTTTGTTGTTTTGATGCTATCTACATTTACCTAAAAGTCAAATAGATATCAGAAGTCTTTAAATACATGGATGTCTTCTGTGGTCACCATGGATTTATCCCAATTTTCTGTAGTGATTTTACATTGAAAATAGGTATTTATGATGATCACCTTGCGGGATAATGAAACCCTGAATCATCTAAAAATAATTCAGTTGCTTTCCCTAGTTATCAAGGAAGAAAAAAAGCGTAATAATACTTTTTGGAGGAGAAAAATAGCTCAGCAAGCAAAACTTAAAACAAAAATATTTTATTAGCCCTCAATTAACCACAATTCTCAATTACCCATAATACCTGTATACCTCAAGCATTCTATTAAAGTTGTATTTCATATGAATTGAATATATTTGATTGTGATCACGATAATAATAGGCTGTTTACTTTGTCCCATCCAAAGCCTTTGGATAACCTGTCTTAATAGTTTTTCTCTTGTAATTTTTTTCCCCCACAGTCAAGGATTCAGTAAATCACACCTGAATTTATATAACTGGGCCTGATCTGCAGTTCTTATCTGATTTTCAGTTTCAAACCAGGCATTTCTAATTGGATTTGTGCCTCAAATTCATCATTCTCTAATCCTCATCAATTCCCTTTCCTTTACTTCAAAATTGAACCATTGTAAAATGGCTTTATGAATGATTTCCTTCATTTCACTTTTTCTCTCAACTTTGCTCCTATAAATAACTTCCAACTTAATTTTCTTAAAACAATACTTTAGACATATATACTTTTGCCCAAAAACTTGCAGTGATTGACAATATTCATATTATTTAAGTTATACACCAAGCAGCTCTTAGCCTATTCTTAAGTATTGCATAAGTCCCTCATTCCAGTAACCTGTTCTGCTGTCACCCTTAGTTCTTTCTTTTGCTTGAAAAGAACCTTCTTTCCTTTGCTTTCCCCTTCATAGCCTGTTCCGCAAGAACTAGTTTAAGTCCCATCTTCACCAAGCCTTTCCCAAGCCCTGGGTGATAAAACCATGTTTTGAAACCAAGGATTCTCAAGTCCCAGTTCATGGCTAGCTTCAGAGCATGTTTGAACTCCTTGTAATTATGTTCAAAATTGTGTGTGCATGTTCATTGGATCATGGGAGTCTATAGCTTTCAGCAGATTTTCAAAGAGGTGTGACCACTTTCCCGCCAAATTGAAAAATTACCTCTTTAAACTTCTGTGGCACTTCTCCAAGCTTTCATTTGTCCTGTGTAATATCCTAAAACATTGTCTTCTTTTGGTATGTATCAGCATATGCTAATTGTCTTGTATTGATATTTGTCTTTTAGTATGTGTATGCTGCCTTTCAACTGGCTATATGCACTGTCAAGGACGTGAGGGACTTCGTTAAATTCTTTGTATCCTCGAATATTTATTTATTTTTATTTTTTTAAAGATTTTATTGGGGAATTGGGGGAGGGGAACAGCCAAGTTGTTGTTCTTCGATCTTCGTTGTGGAGGGCGCCAGCCTCCATCAGGCTTCTTGTCAGCAGCTCGTGGCTTCTAAGCTCAAGGTGTTGTGTTACAATCTTAGTTGCGGATGGGCGTAGCCACCATCCCATGTGGGAGTGGAACCAGCAGCCATGTTGTTAAGAGCGCACGCTCCATCCTCTGAGCCGTCTGGGTGGCAGTTCAGCTCAAGGTACCGAGTTCAGTCTTAGTTGCAGGTGGGCATAGCCCACCATCCAACAGGCAATCTTGTTGTTACACCAGCTGAGCCATCCTGCCACCTTTTGGCAGCTCAGCAACAGCTCAGCTCAGTTGCAGTGTTCACTGGCCCATGTGGGAATCGAACCAGCAGCTCTGCTGCTCAGAGCTTGCACTCCAAGCCAGCTTTTAACCAACTGAGCCACTCAGCCGGCCCTCGAATATTTAGTTGAGTGCCCACATGTGCCACTCTATGCTAGCCTTTGGGATGCATCAACAAACAAAAATCCCTCAGTCATGGAGTCTGTATTGCAAGAAGACAGACCGACTAGCTATTGTGCTAGGAAAAGAAGTACAATAGAGGAAGATAAGAGGGTTGCTTGGGAGTGCGTTGAGTGGTGTGCAGTTTAAAATATGGTGGTCAAGATAAGTCTCATTGAGAAGATGGCATTTCAGCAAAGACTTGAAAGAGGTGAGGGAGTGGGCCGTGGGCAGATCTGGGGAAATAGCTGACCAAGCAGAGAAAAAGCCATGGCAAAGCCCCCAGGGCAGGACTGTGCCTACCTAGCATGCTCAAGGAACAGCAAGTCGGCCAATGTGGTTGGAGCAGTGTGAGCCGGAAAGCCATTGCACGGTTTAAGAATCCATTTGTTTGCTGGTTTGAGGGTAGAATACGGGAAGCAAGAGCAGAAGGGAAGGCCACTTTGGCGGCTAATTGTAGCAATGCAGGCCAAACACAGTGGAGGCTTGAACGAGGACTGGTGGCAGTTGAGATTGAGAGATGTTAGAGAACCCTAGACATATTCTGAAGGTAAAGCCAGCAGGATTTCCCAGGAGATTAGATGGGCCTTGTGGGAGAAATGGAGGAGTCAGAAATGACTCCAGGGCCGGCTGAGTGGCGCCTTGGTTAAGTGTTGGCTTGGGACGCCAACTCTGAGCAGGAGGGCCCCGGTTCGGATCCCACATATGAGGGCCAGTGATGCTGCACCCTCTACAGCTAAGATGGTGAACAACAGCTCAACTTAGAGCTGGGCTGTTGTGGGTCGCCCTTGGCAGCGTAGGCTGCAGCCCCTGCTGCAGTGGGGCTGCCGTGAGCTACTGTGAGTGGCTGGCAGCCAGCGTGAGCAGCTGGCAGCCGGCATCAGCTTCTGTGAGCAGCTGTCCAATGGCCAGCGAGTAACTGCCTCACCCGGGAGGAGAGCAGTGATCACGGTACCAACATGAGCCAGTGAAGCGACATCCTCCACAACTAGACTGAAAAACAATAGGGCAGCCATTTGTCTGTTCCCCTTTCCCAATTCCCCAACGCTGTTCCCCTCCCCCAATTCCCCAATAAAATCTGTAAAAAAAAAAAGGAGAAGAAGAAAAATAAATGACTCCAAAGTGGGCATAAGCAACTGGAGGACTGGCATGCCATTCCATTAACTGAACTGAGAAGAGTGGAGCAGAGCAGGATTTGGAAGGAAGATCAGTTTTGAACATGATGGTGTGAGATGTCGATTAGGCAGCTAGAGGAGATGTTCAGGTGGCAGTAGAATAATCAAGTCGGGAGAGAAGCCTGAGCTGCCCACGTGTGTTTGGCAGGCATTAGCCGATAGATGGTGTTTAAAGCCTGGATACCATCACTGAGGAAGTGAGTGTGAACAGTGGGACAATCCAAGAGGTTGGGGACAAGAGCATACTAATATTTGGCAACTTAATACATAAAGAGTATTCACTTTAGGTCAAACTTGTCATTCTTTTTCAGATTCAGAGATTAATCCATTAAGATGATGAAAAGCATGTTTGTTTTATAAACTTTGAGGAGAATGAGTTTGCCACAGTGACCTGCTGAAGAGAAATTGATGGGTATCTTCAGGACATTGGAAATCGTTACTTACTCACTGTGTGAAGTAACCAATCTCAGATTTCTCTTACTGGATGAGCTTGTTCCATGATTATGTTAGGATTCGGTACTTCCTTATAAGACATATGGGCCTGGAAAACAAGCTTGGAAACATCCCATAACACACTGTCCTTGACACAGCACTCCTTCTTTTGCCTCACATTTGCAGGATGGTAAAAATGATGCACCATCAGAGTTGTTCAGTTAACATGTTTTTAGATATGAATTGATCATGTACAACGCATCTCGTTCCTTCTTAAATAATCATTAATTGAATGCAGTACTTAATATTTCACACATATTGTGAAATATAGGTGCTTTTTAAAGATCTCTGAAGGTCTTCAAACCTGGCGCATTTGCTGAGAGCCTACTATGTGGGCCTCATGCTAAGTGCTTATACGTGCTCCTTTCCATGTACAGACTTATAAAGTAGGAACTATTATCCTCTTTTTACAAATGAAAAAAATAAGTGTCAGAGTAGTGAAAGAACTTGTCTAAGTTACTCCCCTAGAGATAGGTATTAGCAGAAGCAACATTTAGATTCAGGTCTCAGAAGGGAAACATTGTAGAGTAAAATCTTTAAAAATATTTATTTTTAAGGGCCAGCCGAGTGGTGCGGTGGTTAAGCGCTGGCTTGGGAAGCCAGCGACACTGGTTCAGTCCCACATATGAGGGCCAGTGACACTGCTCTCAAAAAAAAAAAAAAAAAAAAAAATTTATTTTTAAACCATACATTACCAAAAGGGGAAGAATAGAAATTCAAGTGAAGAAAATGTTTTTATTTTTAAAGATTTTCTTTTGGGGGGGGGGCGGCTGAGTGGTGCTTTGGTTAGGAGCTGGTTTTGGGATGCCGGTGGCCCTGGTTCAGAACCCACGTGTGAGGGCCAGTGACACTGCCCTCTACCGCGGACGATGGCTCCACCTGGAGCTGGGCTGTGCGAGCCCCGGCGACAGTGTAGGCTGCAGCCCCTGCTGCAGTGGGCTGCCATTGGCTACAGTGAGTGGCCGGCAGCCAGCGTGAGCTGCCGGTAGCCGTGGTGAGCGACCATCCAGAGGCCGGAGGCTGGTCTGCCTCATCCGGGAAGAGCGCAGTGACGATGCCAATGTGGGCCAGTGAAGCGTCGTCCTCCGCAGCTGGACTGAGGAATGGGGGTACGGCGGCATGTCTGTTCCCCTTCCCCGATTCCCTGGTGCTGTTCCCCTCCCCAAATTCCCCAGTAGAATCTTTAAAAAAAAAAAAAAATCTTTTTTTTTTTTTAAACTGGGAAAATTGGGGGAGGGGAACAGCGTTGGGGAACCTAGGAAGGGGAACAGACAAGTTACTGTCCTTTTGTTCTTCAGTCTAGTTGTGGAGGATGTCGCTTACTGACCCATGTTGGTATCGTCATTGCGCTCCTCCCGGATGAGGCAGATCGGTCGCCGGCCTCTGGACCGATCACCGCGGCTATTGGCAGCTCACGCTGGCTGCCGGCCACTCACTGTAGCCTATGGCAGCCTACTGCCGCAGGGGCTGCAGCCTATACCGTCGCCTGCCATCTTAGTTATAGAGGCAACCAGGTGGAGCTGTTGTTCAGCACCTTAGCTGCAGAGGGCGCAGCGTCACTGGCCCTCATATGTCGGATCCGAACTGGGGCCCCGCTGCCCAGAGCTGGCGTCCCAAGGCAGCTCCTAACCAACGCACCACTCGGCCGGCCCCGAAAATGTATTTTTTTTTTAATGAAATTGTTTTTTAAACTCAAATTTAGAAGAGATCCACAGAATGGGAGAAAATATTTACAAATCATATACCTGATAAGGCACTTTATGTGGAAGATATGAAGAACTCCTACAACTCAAAAAACAAATAACCTGGGCCAGCCGAGTGGCGTGGTGGTTAAACGCTGGCTTGGGACAGTGGCCCCGGTTCGGTCCCACATATGAGGGCCAGTGACACTGCCCTCAAAAAAAAAAAAAAAAAACAACAACAAATAACCTAATTTTCAAATAGGCAAAGAATGTAAACAGACTTTTGTCCAAAGAAGATATATAGATGGGCCAATAAGCACATGAAAAGATGCTCAACATCATTGTCATCAGAGAAATGCACAGCAAAACTGCAGCGAGACACCACTCTACACCCACTAGGGCAAGTGGTGAGGATGTGGGGAAATTCCAGCCCTCATCTACCGCTCGTAGGAATGTTGAACAGTGCAGCCACTTTGGAAAATAGCCTGGATTCCTCAAATGTTTCAGCAGTTACCATATGACCCAGCAATTCCACTCCCAGGTATACACCCAAGAGAGGTGGGATACGTCCATACAAAAGCTCATACATGAATGTGCACAGCAGCATTAGTCATAACAGCCAAAAAGTAGAAGTCGCCCAAATGTCCATCACTTGATGAATGGATGAACAAATAGGGTCTATCCACACAATGGAACATTATTCAGTCATGAAAATGAAGTACTGACATATGCTACAACATGGATAAACCATGAAAACACCATGCCAAGTGAAAGAAGGCAGACACAGAGGGCCACATGTATGATTCCATTTATATGAAATGTCAAGAACAGGCAAATCTGGGGGCAGCTTTTTAGCTCAGTCAGTTAGAGAGCAGTGCTCCTAACACCAAGGTTGCCGGTTCAATCGCCACATGGGCCACTGAGCTGCGTCCCCCCACAACTAGATTGAAACAACTACTTGACTTGGAGCTGATGCGTCCTGGAAAAATATACTGTTCTCCAATAAAAAAAATCTTGGGGAAAAGAAAAAAGAACAAGCAAATCTGAAGAGACAGAACATAGGCTAGGGGTTGTTGAAGATGGTAGGTGGGGTGGGGAGGAAGAGTGACTGCCAAGGGGTAAAGGGTTTCTTTTGCAGGTGACGGAAATGCTCTAATACTGATTGTGTGGATAGTTACAAAATTCTAAATATACTGAATTATTTTTAAAAGCCACTGAACTATACAATTTAAATGGACGAATTGTATGTGCCATTAAATCAGAACTAGAGCAAATTCTGTACAGTGCCCAATTATCCCTCAAACAGCTACTAAATTATTAGAAATAGTAAATACTAGGTCGTTTGGACTTAACCTAGTAAATGGAACTGTTAGGTACTTTCTTTTTTTGGTCTTGGGGTGACATGAAGAAATTACTGAGACACTAAGGGCTCAGTCAGAGTCTCTGCCATAAGCCATGAGCTTCCCTCAGTTTCCAAGTTGTACCTGCGTTTTTATCGCTAGCGGAACCCTTTCTTACATGTTTCTCCTAGGATCAAAGAAAGAGGTATCTCTTATTTTCAAAACCAGTGTCCCCTCCTTGCTCTTGTAGTAAGTCCTCTGGTCTCCTCTAGGACACTGTGCCTCAGCAGTGACTTACCAGGTCCCCTGGGCAAGCTCCCACACTACACTGCCTCCCTCCATGCTGTGTAGACAAGCTGAGCAAGGAATAGTGCAGCAGAGAGGAAACCGGGGGCAGTGCTGCCTGAGAGTGTGCAGCCGCGCTGGTGGTTGTCAACAGAATTGCTCTCTTTCTCCAACTGCAAGCACAGCGCCTGTCTACCGACTGCGCCTCGTCTCCGGCCCCAGCCTTAAGACTTACAGCTGTGTCCCACCCCTCCTAGAAGTACAGCTGCCTGGGCTGTTTCAATTGTCTTAGACTCTAGGGATAAGACAGACGTGTGGATTCCAAACCATGGTAATGAAGGAAGAAAATGAGAGAATCGGTTGTCACAAGGCTGTGAAATTCTTCACTCACAGAGGCAGAACCAGTTGAATTTTTAGAGTATGCTTAGAACTGCACCCGAATTAGGACAGCCCTTTTTTAGGCAGAGCTTGTGTGCTGGCTTTGTTTCATTGGTAACCTCCAGTTATCCGCTCAATGACAGCCTGTTCAAGCAGCCCAGGAAACACCGTGGATTCTCTCCTTACAGATTACAGCAAAAACAGTCCAGCTTAAAGGGCTCCACACAATTTCTGACTTAGATTCTGAGAACCTCAAACAGGAAAGAGAGCAAAGGAGACTGAGGGAAAGAGTTGGCCTGCTGTGTGTGAAGGTGTCCTGCTGCTTAGACCACAAGAAGCGCAGTGCTGTGCTTTCTCTGGAGAGCCAGCCTCGTCAACACTGCAGTAAAGCTGGGTGACTTCTAGCGTAGGCTTCTGTGAAGAAGTGTGGGGGACGCGAGATGCATGAGTTAACTGAAAAACCCATTAGGAGTTACTACTGGGAAAAGTAAAAATACAGCTTATATTAAAAAGCTCTAGTCTAGGACAGGGTAGGGAGGACTCCAGAAGAGTCTCTTGGAAGGAGCAGGTTTCGGTTATCAGCCCAGGTAGGCTGAGTTCACTGAGGGCGGAACCATTCTTTCTACTCTGCAGAATCGGAGAAGCCCCTCTCAGATTGGGAAGCACGTGGTACATGCTCAACACACACGGAACTGACTCTCGGTTTCTCCTTGTCCGTCTTCCTCGTGTTTCTATCTTTCTCTCGCTCTCTTCCTGGTGTTCTCATTTCTCCACGCTCCCTTCCGGAGCCGTAGGACTTGTAGTTCCTCATACCTGTCACACCTGTGCCTTCGTGCGTTCGCATAATAAGTTCGAGTCCCTTTCCCCGCTCTGTTCATCCGCGGGAATAGAACACTGCCTTGTCCTTTGACCCTGAACCAGAAAGTCACCTCTGCTTGGTGTGCTCATTACTCTGCCTGTTCATCCCTCACGTTTCAACTTCAAGGCTGCATTCTCAGGGAGGCTCCCTCGCCACGCAGATCTGAATGAGGTCACTGTTCTCTTCTCAGCATTGTGACTTCCTTCATAGCACTGACCACAATTTCTGATAGTGTATTCATTACATATCCACGCATAGTTCTGTGTTTACCCAGGAGTACCCACCTCCCCCAGTGGACTGGAAGCGCTTTGAGAACAGGGATCCTGTCTTTTCTGTTCCGTAGTTTGCATCTGCACCGGGCGGACCTTCAGTAGGCGCTCCGCATGCCCCTGACCAGTGACGGGCTCCCCTCCTCTGAGAATCACCCGCCAGCTTCGAGCACTTGGCGCTAATGCTTAGGTTCGCTATGGCAACGGTTACATCGCTGCCTCATCTCACCAGATTGTTGGATTGTTAGCACCGCACGATTGCAGCCCACATGCTTGAAAACATGCTTGTTTCTTGCTTTCTTTTTACATACCTTACCCCTGAAGTCAGAATCTGCTGTAAGGTCACAGTGCTGTGCTTACAGAGCGCTGCTTCAGTTTTGGGGGCTTGGAGGGCTCCACCCCTTGTTTTATGTATTTGGCTCTCACATAAGTACTTAGCATGCCCATTGTTCAGTCCCTTCCTTAGTCCCAGCTCATTCCAATTCCCTCTCCCCCCAAAACAAAATACTGTCCTAATCTGTATTTAGGGTCACATTTCAGTTTAGTGGGATAGAATATTGAATTTGCTGGAGAGGTTTTAACAGCATAAGAATTCTCAACTGAATATTTATTATGGCTCTAGATCTGTTTATTGGCATAAGAAAAGATTATAAATTTGGGCATTGAACAATTTCTTTTTCTCTTTACCATATCTTCCTCACATGGAACAATGCTTTATGGGTAATTGGTGCTCAGTCACTGTTGAGTGGATTGAACGTGTACTGAAAACAGAGCACTGGACTTAAGGTCAAAAGCCATGACATGAGTTCTGCTCGTGATCGCATCATTTAATATTGTGTTGGAAGTGCCAGCCAGTGCAGCAAGTGGAAGTTCAAGGTGAAATTATTATTTATGAGTATATGTTGGAAACCTAAGGGGATCAACTGAAACACTCTTAAGGAACAATAAGATAGCATAATAGGGTAGGAGGCTATAAAATTAATATTCAAATATCAGTAACTTTCTCCTGTGAAAATAGTAAGTAATTTAAATATAACAAAAGAAAATATCACACTCACAATAACAAAATAAGAGGTGAGAATAAACTTACTGTTGCCAGGACTCATCACACAGGGAAGTAGGAGCCTTTAGTCTCGTGGACTATATTGTGAATGGTGCCTGCTGGGGTGGAGCTGCATAATGTCTCTGAATATACATAGTTTTCAGAAACGACTTGAACAATGCTATAAAACTCGATGAAGGGCTGGCCGAGTGGCTCAGTTGGTTAGAGTGCCGGCTCTGAGCAACAGGATCACCGGTTTGATTCCCACATGGGCCAGTGAACTGCGACCAAGCTGAGCTGCTGCTGAGCTGCCAACAGGTGGCAGGATGGCTCAGCTGGTGAGAGCACGTGCTCCTAACAACAAGGCTGCCAGTTCAACTCCCACATGAGATGGTGGGCTGTGCGCCCCTCCCTCCCCGCCAAACAAGATTGAAAGCGGTGACTGGACTTGGAGTTGAGCTTGTGCCCACCACAACTCTAAGATTGAAGGACAACTTGACTTGGAGCTGATGGGTGCTGGAAAAACACAATGTTCCCCTCCCCATTCCCCAATAAAATCTTTAAAAAAAAAAAAGTAGCGCTGGCCGAGTGGCTCAGTTGGTTAAGAGCTCTCTCAAGAGTGTGAGCTGAACTCTGAGCAACAGCAGTTTGATGCCCAGCCCGAGCTGAGCTTCCGCTGAGCTGCCAACAGGTGGTAGGATGGCTCAGCTAAAAATAAATAAATGGTCTATGGAGAGGAGTTACTGAGCCAGTTAGTTCAGTTGGTTAGAGCACAGTGCCCACAACACCAGGGTTGCTGGTTCGATCCCCACATGGGCCTCTGAGATCCCCACCTGGGCCTCCACAATTAGAGTGAAACAACTACTCAATGGGCCCTGGAAAACACACACTGTTCCCCACTTTTAAAAAACCAAATGAACAAAAAAACTGGAAATCAATATAAAACATGGACTTAAAAAGAAAAAACCCTATAAAGAAACTAAATAAAATAACTAAATGAAAAGACCTCATTCTTCAATAAGAAGACATAGCATTGTGAAAAATGCCAGTTCTTTCTGAAGCAATGTATAAACAGGGCAATCCAAATCTAAAGCAACAGAATTTTCTTAGAACTTGTTGAAATTAGTGAGCAGTCAGAGAAAAACAAATACTGTATGATATCTCTTACTAGGTGGACTCTGAAAAAAAAAAATGAACTCAAAAACCCAGAGTGGAATGGTGGCTACCATGTCTGGGGTAATAGGAGAAATGTTATTTAAGGCTATATAGTTGCAACTAGTAAAGAAATAAGCCCTGGAGACCTAATACACAGTACAATGATTATAGACAACAAAACTGTGTTAGGAACATTAAACCTGCTAAAAGAATAGATCTCAATTGTCCCTGCCACTAGAAAAAATGGTAATTACGTTAGGTGACAGATGTTAGCTGCCACTACGACGGCAATCATATTGCAATAGAAATGTATCCAAGAAAAAAAGAACGTGTTGAAATTATTCTAAATTTCATTTGGAAGAATAAATATTTAAGAATCATTATGGAAAATTCTGAAAAAGAGAAATAATGTTAGAGGGGGACTGGTCTCCCAAATATTGGTATGTATTATGAAACCTCTTTAATTCAAATATCAAGGGAATATGATGGAGTACAAAATTAGACCCCAGTAAAAATGGACATATGCTAAAGATGGCAGGGTTAATTTAATAAAAAGTATGAAACAACTAACCATTTATAATAAAATAAATATAGACTCCTACTTTCCTCCTCATTCCAAGATAAACTCCAGATGGATCAAAGATTTAAATATAAAAATTAACCATATGAGTCCAAAAAGGAAACTGCTTGAATAAGTATATTTGTAATCTTGAAATGGAGAAGGCTTTTCTAAACATAGCCCAGAACTCGGAGCCGTAGGATATTTTTACTATATCTTGCATGACATAAAAGACCATTTAAAAAGACAACAAACTCAAAAAAAAAAATTACTCTTTGGGGCCGGCCGAGTGGCGTGGTGGTTAAGCGCTGGCTTGGGAAGCCAGTGGCCCCGGTTTGGTCCCACATATGAGGGCCAGTAACACTGCCCTCAAAAAAATAAAAATAATAAAAATAAAAAGACAACAAAGTTGGAAAAAACATTTGTAACACATATGGCAGGGGAATAACATCCCTAAAAATAAAAATGCTTCTCTAAATCAATTAGAAAGGAAAAATAACCCAGTAATTCACAGAAGATATAAGCAATTCACACAAGCTGCATTGATCAGACCTTTTATTTATGACCTCTGAGTTTCCTGTCACGCCTAGGAAGAACTTCCCCACTGCAAGATGCTCAACTTTTCTAATAATGAAAGAAATGCTAATTAAAGCAAAAAAATTTACTATCACTTTGAAAATATCAAGTATTAATATAGAATTGATAATACTTTCCACAGATTTTTGTATTGGCAAAAGTGTTAAGAAACAGGCTTTTTTTCTTATTTTATTGAGGAATTGGCGGAGGGGAACAGCATTAGGGAATTGGGGAAGGGGAACAGACAAGTTGTTGTCCTTTTTTGTTCTTCAGTCTAGTTGTGGAGGACGTTGCTTCACTGGCCCATGTTGGTATCATCATTGCACTCTTCTCAGGTGAGGCAGATCAGTCGCCGGCCTCTGGATGGCCGCTCACTGCAGTTCTTGGCAGCTCACACCAGCTGACAGCCGCTCACGCTGGCTGCCGGCCAATCACTGTAGCCTATGGCAGCCGCCTTCAGCAGGGGCTGCAGCAGCCGTCCCAGCGACTCACAGCCCAGCTCCAGGTGGAGCTGCTATTCACCACCTTGGCTGTAGAGGGCAGTGTCACTGGCCCTCGTATGTGGGATCCGAACCGGGGCTGCTGGTGTCCCAAGCTAGCTCTTCCAACGCACCACTCGGTCGGCCCGAAACAGGCATTTTTTAATTTCCCACTGATCAGAATATAAATTGTTGCCATTTGGAGGGCAACTCAATCATCGCTGTCAAGTATTTATTGTAGTTCCATGATTTAACCCAACAACTCCAATCCTAGGAATCTGCCCTCACAATGGTACAAAGTTTATGCACAAAAGGATTTTCACTGAAACATTGTCCTTAATAGTGAGACACTGGAAATTACCTAAATATAGATCAATAAATTATGGAAATGCCATACCCTGCAGCTGTTAAATAAATAATAAACCCGTATTACTGACATGGAATGCTGTCCAAAATACATTACATGAAAAGCAGTAAGTTGCAGATGAGTGTGTATGATACGATCCATTTCTGAAAAGGTGAAACATACACATATAGGGTATTGTTTTTTTAAAGGTTTTTATTGGGGAATTGGGGAAGGGGAACAGTGTTGGGGAATTGGGGAAGGGGAATAGCCAAGTTGTTGTCCTTCAGTCTTAGCTGTGGAGGGCTCAGCTAGCTCAGCTCTAAGTCCAGTCGCCATCCGGCCGCCTGTGGGCAGCTTGCTACCACTCAGCTCAAGGTGCCATGTTCAGTCATAGTTGTGAATGGACGAAGCCCACCATCCCATGCAGGAGTTGCACTGGCAGCCTTGTTGCTAAGAGTGCACACTCTAACCACTGAGCAATCCGGCTGTCCACATGTAGGGTATTTTAAGCCCTGCATTTGAGAACTGACTTCATTACTTTTTCACTTTAGAGAGTAACCTCTCTGAATCTATTTCCTTGTGCCTAAAATTAAAGTATTATATACCTTTTATGTATGCAAAAAGTCTCAAAAGACAAAATGTAGGGCCGGCCGAGTGGCACAGTGGTTAAGCGTTGGCTTGGGAAGCCAGCGTTCCCAGTTCGGGTCCCACATATGAGGACCAGTGACACTGCCCTCAAAAAAAGAGAAAAAGGGGCCGGCCGAGTGGCGTGGTTGTTAAGCTCTGGCTTGGGAAGCCAGCGGCCCCGGTTCAGGTCCCACATGTGAGGGACAGTGACACTGCCCTCAAAAAAAAAAAAAAAAAAAGACAAAATGTATATGAAAGCTCTTTGTAAATGGAAATATAGTGTATAAATATAGGATAATTAAACAAATGTCATTAAATGTAGGTGATTTCCATAATCACCCATATTCTAATAAGGCTAACAGACCTACAGTTGTTCTTTTGGAGCTTGAATTAATAGTGTAATGCTTATTATCCTCTTGGTCTGCATAAACAATTCTTAAGTTTTTAGTGGGTTACTCACCCCTTTGAAAACCTCATGAAGGCTTTGAGGCCCATTCTCCAACCCAAATACATACACGTACCACATTTTACATATAACTTCAAGGGTTTCATAAACACTTCTTCAACAAATCCTATGGATTCCTGCTATAAATTCTAGTCTTCAAGATGCATAAAGAAGAGGAAAACATTTCAATGCTGTTACGGATTGACTTATGTCCCCCAAAAGATACATTAAAATTCTGACCCCTGATACCTGTGCATGTGAAATATAGCCTCGACAAATGTCCTCAAATTGAGATGACATCATTAAGGTGAGCCCTAATCCAACATAACTGGTGTCCTTATGAGAAGAAAGATACACAAACTCATGAGGGGACAACACCATGTGAATTAGAGGCTGCGGGAGGAAGCCAGGAACACCCCAGGTCACCAGCCACCACCAGGAGCTGGGAGACGGCAAAGAAGGGGTCACCCCTACAAGTTGTAAACAGTGCATGGCTTTGCCTGGTCCTTGACTTCACACCTCTCACTTCCAGAACTGTGAGAGAAGAAATGTCTGTTGTTCAAGTCACCTCATTTGTGGAACTTTCGTATAGCATCCCTAAGAAACTAATACAGGTGCCATAGGTAATCAGGTGAATTCTAGATATGAAAAATATACAAATTGGGGGGGAAAGGTAAAATTATTATTTGCAAATGATAGTTGTCTTGGAAAATGGAAGAGAATGAACAGAAGACTATTAGAAACAATGAGAATTCAGTAAGCTAGGTACAAAATTACAGGAGTCAATATATTTTTTATATATAGGCCACAACTAGTTGGCAGATGTATATGGAAGGCTCCATTTACAATAGCTACAAATAAGAGAAAAACACCTAGGAACATACTTAGAATAACTGAAAGGACTTTGTGGTAAAAAGTTTAAAACACTACAGCAGGACTCAACAACTAAACAAGTGAAAGGCACAGCATGTTCTTGAAAGACTCAACATCATAAAGCTATTAGTTCGGCCTAAATTAATCTATGAATTTAATGTGATTCAAATACTAAACGATGTTTGGAAATTAGACAAGGTGATTTCAGAGTTCAAGTGAAAAAAGTAAAAATCAAACAAGGAACCATGAAAATTCTAAAAAAGAAAAATAAATGGAAAATCAGCTCTATCAATATTAAAAGATATGACAAAACTAATACGGGCATATGAATAGACAGATCAACAGAAGAAGAATTCTGGAAATAAGCCCAAATACACTTTTAAGAATTTCGTTATTTAAAATCTGTAAGTAAGGGGACCGGCCGAGTGGCTCAGTTGGTTAAGAGTTAGCTTAAGAGCACGAGCTCTGAGCAACAGGGCCGCCAGTTCGATTCCCACGTGGGCCAGTGATGCCAAGCCCGAGCTGAGCTGTCGCTGAGCGGCCAACAGGTGGCAGGATGGCTCAGCTGGTGTAACAACAAGATTGCCTGTTCACTAGAGGGCTACGCCCACCCACAACTAAAGATTGAACTCGGCACCTTGAGCTGAGCTGCCGCCCCGGATGGCTCAGGATAGAGCGTGATCTCTTAACAACAAGGCTGCAGGTTCGACTCCCGCAACTAAGATTGAACACAGCATCTTGAGCTTAGAGGCCACGAGCTGCCGATGGGCAGCCAGATGGCAACTGGCGCCCTCCCACATGGGCCACGGTTCGGGTCCCCATATGAGGGCCAGTGACATTGCCCTCAAAAAAGAAAAAAAAAAAGATAACTACATGACTTGGAGCTGATGGGTCCTGGAAAAACACTGTTCCCCAATAAAATCCTTTAAAAAAAAACATTTTGGGGCTGGCCGAGTGGCACTGCCCTCTAAAAAAAAACAACAAAAAAAAGTTTCCCCCTCAATACTTGTGGGTGCTGTAGTCCCAATGCTACCATGATGGCATTTTGGCCCCTCCCAGCCTGGGAAGGGACCTTGCAGGGACCTGTCCCTCCAAAACAAAACAAAAAGGAAAAACAAGGAAATGTATGTTGCAGCACAATTTTCTTTTGCTCCTCTGTTTCTAACACCCCAAACTCAGATGTGGTGGAACTCAGGCTATTCTCCAAAGCCCCACTAACGGCGCCAAGGGAAGAGCTGGCACAGTGGAGGCTGGTGGCCCAGTGGCCACATCCTGTCAGGGAAAGCAGGAAGCCCAGACGACAGCCTGTGGGATGAGGGGCCCTGGCCATGCTCCCCAGCTGTGTGGCCCATGCAACGCTGGACGTTCCTGTTTCTGCTGCCCCTCTCCTGCCTTTAGAAATTCTCTGGGGCCGGCCGAGTGGCGCGGTGGTTAAGAGCTGGCTTGGGACGCCAGCGGCCCCGATTTGGGTCCTACATATGAGGGCCAGTGACACTGCCCTCAAAAATAAATAAATAAATAAATGAATAAATAAATAAATTATCTGAATCACCTTTGCATAGAAAATAAAAGTGTTAGTTTAAAATAAAAAATGTTTCTGATAAACTGCAATAAGCAAAATCAACAAATAATAAACTGGAAAAAAAGTAAAGAGCTCCTAGAAATCAAAGGAAAACTAATAATCCAGTGGGCAAAGGATATGAGCAAACACTTGAGGAAACAAATGGTGTCTCTCAACCATGAAAAGATGCTCAATCTCAAACTTAAGAAAAATGTAAATTCAAACAACAGAAATAAAATATTCTCCACCTGGGCTGGACGAATGGCACATTGGTTAGGAGCTGGCTTGGTACGCCAGCGGCCCCGGTTCGGATCCCACATGAGGGCCAGTGACACTGCCCTCTACAGCTAACAATAGCTCCACCTGGAGCTGGGCTGCGAGCCCCAGCGACGGTGTAGGCTGCAGCCCCTGCTGCAGTGGGCTGCCATAGGCTACAGTGAGCGGCCGGCAGCCAGCGTGAGCGGCTGGCAGCCAGCGTGAGCTGCCAATAGCCGCAGTGAACGACCATCCAGAGGCCGGCGACCGATCTGCCTCACCCAGGAAGAGCGCAATGACGATACCAACATGGGCCAGTGAAACAATGTCCTCCACAACTAGACTGAAGAACAAAAGGACAGCAACTTGTCTGTTCCCCTTCCCCGATTCCTCAACACTGTTCCCCTCCCCCAATTCCCCAATAAATTCTTTAAAAAAAAAAATTCTCCACCTTTTTTCAGCCAGAAAGTTTGATAACTGTTTGTGAGGTCTGAGGAAACAGGTATGCTCGTATATTGCTGCTGCTGTAAATTCATACAAGCTCCATAGAGAATGAGTTGGCAATAACTCATACAAATCTAAAATGTATGTATGCTTAAATCCAGCAATCCCACTTCCTGGAGTTTATCCTACATGTATCCTTGCAAATCTAGTTTCCCCGTCCTAGCAGAAGCCTGAAAATTTATTCTCTGGGAAAGGCAAAGCAAAGAGTTTCTGCACAGGGGGCACTAAGCCAAATTAAGGTCGTAAGTAGTATCTTGAAAACGGGGATTAAGTGAGCACATGATCACTGAATGCTGGAATCTCCATCCTTGTCTCCCCAGTAGGTTTCCAGAACACTGACCCAAACCCATACTCTCCAGGCAGAAATGTTAGAAGATTTGTTTCTGGAGAGTGACAGTCCCCAAGATACAGGCATAAGAGTTTCCCCGAAAGATGGCCCATGCAGATTATCCTACAGGGGACCCCAAGATCTAAAAGCCCTAAAAACCATGCGCTCAGGTCTTCCAAACAGCTTTTTAGTCCCCGACTCTTAATCATAAGCGAACAACCAAGGATTACCCATACATCTGAGAAAAGCCTCTAAATGAGTATAGAGATCAAAACGAATGGAAAAAAAGCAACGTCGGAGAAAAACTATGCAAGAAGATGAGAAATTTAAAACAAATGCTGGTATTGACACACAAGAGGATACTGTATCCATGAAATGGAAACAGGATGACATATTTGATAAGAAACCTGAGAAAATAAAAAAGACCTCTTGGGTATTAAAAACATGATAGTAGGAATAAAAACACTAGAAGACGTGGAAGAGAAAAGTGAGAAAAATCTCCCATAGGAGCAACAAGACAGGAGTTACAGGAGAATGAGAGGTAAGAAGGGGCCACCCTAGGTGGTCCAGCATCCGAAGGGAGGAGGAAGTCACCCACAGAATAGTCAAGAAAAACCTGCAGAACTGAGGGACGTGAGTTTCTAAAGTGAATGAACCCACCGAGTACCCGGCAACGTGGATAAAAGCAAACCCACACAAGGCACAACGTTGTGCAGTTTTTGAACACTTGAAATAGACAAGATCAGACAAGCTCGCAGAGAGAGGAAAGGTCACACGAACGATCAGAAACCAGAATGCTTCAGACGTCTCAGCAGCGACACCACGAGCCAGACACAAGCTGGAATGTACGCTCTCTATCTTAGCCTTGTTCCCCACTGATGTATCCCAAGGGTTAGAGGCAGTGCTAGGCCTGTGTTAGGTTCTCAATAAAAATCTGTTGAGTGGCAGAGAACAATACTTTCAGAATTCTGGGGAAAAGCTTCTTCCAGCCTGTAAATAACCCATGCAAAATATCAGTGAAGAGTGGGGTAGAAAAAAGACATTTTGGGACATGTGAGGTCTCAAGCAATTTACCCTCCATGTACCCTCACTCAGAAAGCTATGAGAGATGTTCCACCAAAACGAGAGAGTGAGCAAAGAAAGGCCAGCAGTACAGGAAGTAGGAGGTCTAATGCTGGGGAGGAAAGGGAACCCCTAGGAAGACGGTGAGAGAGCCCAGGCTAACATCTGCGTTACGTGACGGCAGCCAGTGCAGACTGGAGCCGTCGCCGCCGCCCGCTGCCGTGCAGCACCGTTTGCTGAGAACAGATCGCCCTGGTTATCCTGGCGCAGATTCTCATCGGGCAGTGTCACTGATCCTCATATGTGGGACCGAACCGGGGCCGCTGGCTTCCAAAGCCAGCGCTTAACCACCACACCACTCGTCTCATCGGAACTTAGTCTCTGGGCCGTGTGCGAATCGCCTGCCCTCCCTTCCTCCCCCTGCCACCTGAGTCAGCTGAGCATTCAGGGAGACACTCTGCTCTGACCTACTGAGAGCCGGCAATAGCACAAGATGAACTGAGAAGCAGAAGATACAGCAAATCGCCCTCGTGCTGAGCCTGACCCACACCGCAGTCCAGCCAAACACCCCAACTGTGGGGGCCCCTGCATTTCCCAGCACACTTTCCCAACCTTGCTGTGTAAGGTTCCTCAAGACCACCCCAGTGTGGGGATTCACCCTGAGAACTCAGAACTCAGCAGCTAGTTGTACTCAAGGCTTTGCTTTATACAGCGAAAGGACACAGGAAACTCAGCAAAGGAACAAGGTGATGGGTAAAGTCGAGAGGAAACTGGGCGTGAGCCAGGAGTCCTCCTCAGGGCGAGTCACACAGGTCACATCAAATTTGTGACAGCACATGTGAAGTCAACCAGGGAAGCTCAGTAGAGACAGCACACAGGGTTTCTATTGGAGGCTGGTCGTGGCACCTCTGCCTACCACGTCCCAAACTCCCAGAGTCCCAGAAGGAAAGCAGGCATTCAACATAAACCGTATCGTCTGCACATTTAAACATTTAATACACAAAGGGCCACTCAGCATTAAGGCGATGGCGGGCGCCTCCTGAGATCAAGTGCCCACATGCCAGCCAGGGGCCAGCCTCGTAAGCGCCCCTTCCTGGGGACTCCAGTACTGGGCCTGCTGCATGAACTCGCTTCTGCCCAATGGCCGGGTGACCCGACCCAGTGGGGCTCCTGTAAACAATCAGGGAAAGTGAAGCCAGGCTGATGTACAACCTGCACTGAGTTTGTTTCCCTGGAACCTGCCAATCGGATAGTGGCAATACTGCTCTTCCCTAAACAGGTGGGCATGTGCTTACCATTCCATTTTTGTTTTGTTTTATTTACTGGAAGATACTGTTAAGAGGGACACACCAAGGTGATAAACCACAAAGGAAAGCACGGGGAAACAAAACCCATTCTGCCCTTCCCCATGGAAATGTGACGGGCACATGGCTGCCAACTGGACTGCAGCTCTCACTGGCCCCTGAGGTTAAGCATGGCCGCGTGACTAAGCTCTTGCTTGTGGAGCCTCAGTAGGAGTGTCTCAGACTTAGGGGGCCTTTCCCATTCCTGCTGGCGGGCACCCAGCGGTGCCAGTGACACAGCTTCAACCACACAGATGGCGAAACGCCTTAGTGACCGTGGGAGACAAAGATGTAAGGAACCAGGTGCCCAGAGTGGCCATGTAGAGCGAGAGCCGCCCCGCCAGCCTGGACCGTTCGCTGCAGACTAGCATGCGAGGGGAGGTTCATTTCTTAGTGCAAGGCTGAATGTCTTTGGTACAACACTTCGTCCCTCCCTCGCCCCGCAACTGATACAAAATGGACACAAAAGACAGGATGGTAGCTGCCTTGGGGAGAGGCATGCAGGCGCTTCTAAGACTTCACAATGTTCTGTTTCTTAACCTGAGTGATGGGTACACTGGTATTGGTTTTATTCCTATGCTTTTAATCATACGTATATAATTTACATGCAGTCTTGTGCACGTACATATGTGTGTATGAATCATTCCACAATTTTAAAACAGAAGTTAAAAATACAGTAATAATGAAATGCCATTTGACCGCAGCTGTATTGGCAAACATTAAAAAGTTAGATAATATCCAACATTGGAGAGTATGTGGCAAAACTAGCATCTTCATAAATTTTGATAGGAATGTAAATTGATGTCAACTTTTTGGAGTATAATTTTATATATATGAAAAATTTAAATGCACAGAGCAAATCAAGAAAAAGACAGTGAATTTTTTAAATGGGCAAGACTTGAATAGACACTTCACAAAAGATAACATTCCAGTGGCCAATAATCATATGAAAGGGTGTTCAACATCATCACTCCTCAAGGAAATACAAAATAAAAGCACCCTTACACTCCCACCAGAATAGCTAAAACTCAAAGGACTGGAAAATCAAGTGTTGGTGAGGAAATGGAGCGACTCAAAGTGTAAACTGGTATAACCACTTTGGAAAATGTTTCTGCCGTATCTAAAACTAAGCACATGTGTGAGCTTAACACACACCCTGTGACCTCACAGCTCTTTCCCCTGGGTGTATATCTAACTGAAATGCATACTATGTTCATCAGAAAAAAACGTGTGCAAAATTGTTCATAATAGCTTCATTTGTAAGAGCCAAAACCTGGACATAGCCCAAATTTCTACCAGCAGAGGAATGCGTAAATAGGTTGTGGTACATGCATACACTTCTGTGGAATAGTACACAACAATGAAAAATAATAACTACTGCTACACACAACAACATAGGCGAATCCTGCAGACATAATGCAGAGCGGTAGTAGCCAGACACAAGAGTACTTATTGTATAATTCCATTTATATGAAGTTTCAAAACAGAACTAATCAGCGATGTCAGACTAGTGATTATCTTTGAGGGAGATAATGGTTGAGAGGGGACGTAGGGAGCCTTCTGGGGTGCTGGAGATCTTATATTTTGCTCTGGGTGTGTGCATACATGAAACTATCAAGCTCTAAGGATTTTTGTAGTTTATGTAAGTTATACCTCAATGAAAAAGTAAAAAAGAAATCCAGCTGTCTAATAAAAAAATAAATGAAAGGAATGCACAGAGCCCTACTAAAGTCAGGACAAGATAAGACTATCCCTTGTCTCTAATACCATTTACCATTGTACTGGAGGTATTAACCAAAGCAATCAGACAAGAAGAAGAAATTAGGTGTATAAAAATTAGAAAACAGGAAGTGAAACTTCTACTATTTGTTGATGATATAATCAAATACTTAGAAAACCCAAGAGAGGGCTGGCCGAGTGGCGTGGTGGTTGAACGCTGGCTTGGGAAGCCAGCGGCCCTGGTTCGATCCCACATATGAGGGCCAGTGACACTGCCCTCAAAAAAAAAAAAAAAAACCCAAGAGAATCAACAACAAAAAATGCTATTAAGAGAATTTAGTGGTGATAAAGTATGAAGTTCTTTCCAGAGATCAGAAGCCTTTGTGCACCCAAACACACAGGCAGCGTCACGACGATCATCCTCCAACTTGTCCTTTTAGGGGCCCACATGCGCCTTCCCTTGGGCATGTGCTCCGGGGCAGATGGCTGGGCCCCGGCTTCCTGTATTCACATGATTGAAACGGCCAGATGGCTCTTGAGAACAGCTGCACCAGCGGGCACACCCAGCAGCATCCTGGCCAGTATTTGCCATGTCCCCTTGAGAATGTGCTTCTGAAAAACTGGAGGCTACACCGAGAAAGAGGAAGACATGGGACCTAGGAAACAGGGATCCTAATAGAGCGAAGTGGTGAAAGGAGTCCCAGGCAGAGAGCAGGCCGAGGCTGATGCCAGGAGGGAGGACACCGGAAGTTGACGGGCCGCTGCACTCAAGTGTGTGGAAAACTTCACACTGTTAGTATTTGAAGGATTTGATGGAGACTTTAGGGAAAAGAATTATGAAACAAAAGCAATGCAAACAGAGAAATACAAGGCAATTATTACCAGAATAACTAAAAGTTATCCAAAGTGGGGGGCACGTAATGGCACACTTCTTGGCTCATCGTTGAGCTGTTCTTTCATATCCTTAATAACGTAAAGACTAATTGTTCATTTAACCAAGATTTATTGTGAATTCTAACGAGAGGATTGGGAAGCAGAAGCAGGGGTGTTGGTGATAAAGGAGCTAAATCTTCTTCTAACGAGAAGTCAGTGATATCTGTTGGAAATTTTTAAAATAGCTGTCCAGGCCTATGATTGGAAATGGCTAAAAGAGCTGAAAGTCGTTCCTGTGTGTAGAGGGTGGACGAAGGGGGAGTGAATGGGCAGGGGACCGTTACCTTTCTTTATAAGCTTTTTAGAACAATTACATTTTTAAATTATATATTATTTTGAAGACTACTTTAAAAATAATTTTAGATGTGCTAAGTACCATGAAGGCAATAACAAGTTCTACATTCAGATAATCCTATCAATTTGGAAAATGGGTTTGAGTAGGTGTTTGTGTTCCATGCAGCAGTCAGGCTCAGGAAAACTAGAAAATGAGAAGACAGACATCTCTATTTTCACACTGACGCTAGGCCGAGCCTACCGTTAGAAAAATGTCCATCCAGATCCTGAAACAAAACGCGTCAAGTTTCACACATTAAATAAGTACAGCGTTCTGTAGTCAAACAGGCCTCAATCAAGTGGTTTCAATGTTCTGAAATATCTATTTAACAACAATACAGAGTCATGGTGTATATTCCACCAAAACTGTTCATCAGGTTTCAGTGAACAAAGAAGCGTTCTCCATCTTTGTATGACATTGATGATAAAGGAGCACTAGATTTTGCCTTTGCACACGCAGAAAGCATTTTAGTTGAGTAATCTTCAGGACTGCCCAGAGATCCTGTTATCCAGATTTCCCTAAGAGGCCTGGAACCCAGAGGAAACTCTGCAAGTGAAATTAGCGGTTTTATGGAACGGATGTACAACCTGGAAGCGTGAGCTGACTGGGGTTATATCAAGCCTGTCGCCAATCCGACAGAACCATTATTGGTGAAATATTACATGTGAATTGCATGCATCCAAACCCTGCCATGGTCTCAAGGTGGTCAAGTTATTCTTTACCCCTTCATTTAAGATTTGGCCACGAGACTTGCCTTGGTCGGTGCCAGGGAACATGATGCGAGCAGAGGCTTGGAATGTGTGTGGGCCTTTGGGCTTGCTCCTACCCTCCAGTGATCTGCCAAGGAAACAGCTTCTCAGTGACGGCTGCAGCCCAGGCCCCAGAATGAGGCACGTGGAACAGAGCTGCCCCACAGAGCTGCGTGTGGCCTGAAGCAGAGCTGCCCCCGGTGACTTGTCCGCATGGGTAAGAAATAAATGCTTCTTGGGGCTGGCCGAGTGGCGCGGTGGTTAAGCGCTGGCTTGGGATGCCAGCGGCCCCGGTTCGGGTCCCACATATGAGGGCCAGTGACACTACCCTAAAAAAAAAAAAATTCTTCTTGTTGTATACTTTTAAGCTTCTGTGGTTGCTGTTACCCAGCATTACTGGGTCAGATTCTGACTAATACAGGCTCCAAGTTCATCTTTCCTGTCATCTTACTACTGCATGGCATAGAGCTGAAAACGCACCACATTGTATGTTGGTCTCTAATAGTGCCACAAGTTGGCTTCTCCAGGAAGCAGATTATGAGATGGAGCTAAGAGTACAAAAGGTTGATTAAAACCTAACACCTGTGAAGGAAAGAGGGCGCCATCAGACAGTGCAGACCTGGAACAGCCTTGGCCAGTTCCACAAGGAGCTGCAGAGCACAGATTGCTAGGCAGCCCCCTGCACCAGGGGAAGACGGCCAGACCCCTGTGCTGCTGTCGGGCTCGGTCTTTCACTGGGGCCTTCCTAGAAAAGAGAGAGTGTTTGGCTTACCATGCTTTGTCAGTCCTAGGCTGGGAGACGCCCCAAAAAGGGCGGGACCTCAGTGTGGAACCTGAGATGGACCCTGAAGGAGATAGCACTCTCCTTGTACCTGGACATAGTCCTTCCCCAAAGGGGGATCTAAGCAGCACAGCTTTGAAGGCAGCACAAGTATAGAAGATAATGAAAGGCATGGAGGACTGGGGCGCTATTTGACAACCTAGAACTGTTTAAATAGCCTGTAATTCAATAATGCTGCCACTTCCCTTTCCAACCTATCAGAACTGTTGATTTTTTACCTCTGAATTTATCCTTCCCCAGTCCTTTACATCTCCATAAATGACAGCACCACCCCCCACATAACTGCTCAGGTCAGACACTTAGATATAAAGATGAGCTTTGGGAAATTAAAAAGCATAACTGCCAAAATGAAAAGTAGGATTGCAGGCAGGCCGAGTGGCGCGGTGGTTAAGCACTGGCTTGGGACGCCAGCGGCCCGGGTTTGGGTCCACATATGGCCCTCAAAAAAAAAAAAGTAGGATTGCTCATTGTAACAAGCCATGATGAGAGATTATTGTATTTTTGGAAGTCAACAAATACATTCAAAGGAGGCTACTACTGACCCCATGTGCCTTCTATGGAATGTACAAACTTCTGTATTCTTTTTTTTTTTTTTCAGAGGGCAGTGTCACTGGCCCTCATATGTGGGATCCGAACCGGGGCCGCTGGCATCCCAGGCCAGCTCTTAATCACTGCGCCACTTGGCCAGCCCCAAACTTCTGTATTCTTTCAACTTTGTTCTGCTTTTCTGTTTCCTGTCTGGGGGTGTCCTGATCTGATTCTCATAATCTTTATCTCTACTGTTTTCAGTTTCATTATTTATTTTTCTTGGCTGCCGTGATCCTTTTCCTTGTCTTCATTTTGACCATAAGAATTTTTAGTGTGTTGTGATATAATGGTAATTTTTTTTTTCTTTTAACGGTTTTATTGGGGAGTTGAGGGAGGGGAACAGCATTGGGGAACTGGGGAAGGGAAATAGACAAGTTGCTGTCCTTCTGTTCTGTAGTCTAATTGTGGAGGACGTTGCTTCACTGGCCCATGTTGGTATCATCATTGCGCTCTTCTTGGGTGAGGCGGATCGGTCGCCGACCTCTGGAAGGCCGCCCCCTGCGGCTCTTGGCAGCTCACACCACCTGCCAGCCGCTCACGCTGGCTGCCAGCCACTCACTGTAGCCTATGGCAGCCCAATGCAGGAGGGGCCACAGCTATGCTGGCCTGGTGCTCGCAGCCCAGCTCCAGGTGGAGCTGTTGTTCACCATCTTAGCTGTAGAGGGCAGTGTCACTGGCCCTCATGTGTGGGATCCGAACCAGGGCCGCTGGCGTCCCAAGCCAGCTCTTAACCAACGCGCCACTTGGCCGGCCCTATAATGGTAATTTTTAATGTTTTGTATTTTTTGTCTATCTTCTTTCTTTCGCTTTGTGTTGCACTGCCATTGGGTTACCTCGTTCTCATCTATTTGAATTTTGGTGTGATCGGTAATTCGGAAAGAATATACGAACTTAGGGCCGGCCAAATGGCACGGTGGTTAAGAGCTGGCTTGGGATGCCAGCGGCCCCAGTTCGGATCCCACATATGAGGGCCAGTGACACTGCCCTCTAAAAAAAAAGAAAAAAAGAATATATGAAATTAATCTGAAATTCAGACAAATAATTCAAATGCGTTTCAGCCACTGCGTTGTATTGCATCACATTGCTGTAATCGAATGTTCTTATACTTCATACGTCCACTCATTGATGGAAATGGTGGGCGGGCCGTCACAGGAACACTTGTTTCTGAGGTTGTTTTGCTGCTTCTGGGACAGTTCTGCTAAAATGCATCAGATACGCAAATTTGTGCTCCAGTAGATAGGGATGTAGAACACATATGACTTCATACACGGTGTACTTGGCTTTTTGCAGTATCACTACTGGTTCTCATATAGGACCAGGCATTCCGATCAAGTCTATCTCATGTAATTCCTATCCAAAAAGAGAAACCGTGTGATGTGCTTGGAATTGTGCTCACTGCATTGTTGAGTATATTCCTAACAGGAGAGACCTTCTGCTTTGATGTGGCCTGGGTGACAACCGAACCTTTCTTTGGCGTCTCCCACCTCTGGTAACTGGAAGACTTTCCCACCCGCTCCTGGCTTCGTGTACTTCAGACCTGGCTTCTCCCTCACCTCTCACATCCGCCTGTTGCCAGGCACACTAGGATGTGTTCACAGCTTGAAACCACTGGCCCTTGGCTCTCTGGCCAAGTTCGCGACACCTTGACCACAGAGAAGTGACAACCACATCAACAGTGCCTGCTAAACCCAGACTTAATATAGCTATTCAACAGGAAAAGGGTGACAGTGGAAACAGAGCAGAAAGAGGCAATGGTCTTAACCATTGGTGGTGCAATTGCTTCATTTTTCAAAATTTACAAAAGCGTGAGCACATTGAAGGACCATCCAGGGGGCCCGTGCAAGTGAGGGACCCTTCATGGAAGCCCACCTCTGCTTTACTTCTTCCCCCATGAGTGTCAGCTGCTCCCCAAAACACGCCAGCCCCCTTCTCCCAGTCAAGAATCCACTCCCTCGTTGAGCCCACAGTACTTCTCTTTCGACTGCCTCCCTTCTATCCACTCTGTTCTCGCCTTTTCCCCACGCGTACCTCCAGGTCCTTGCCCAGGCAGCCACTGTCTCCCCAGCACAGAACCTGGCCATGCCGGGCCGCAGCGAAGGCTCTGAACACCGACCCATTCCTAGTGGTTGTTACCACTGTGTTATTTGGAGTCAACTGTTGCTTCTTTTTTTTTTTTTTAAAGATCTTTTATTGGGGAATTGGGGGAGGGGAACAGCATTGGGGAATCGGGGAAGGGGAACAGACAAGTTGCTGTCCTTTTGTTCTTCAGTCTAGTTGGGGAGGACGTTGCTTCACTGGCCCATGTTGGTATCGTCATTGCGCTCTTCCCGGATGAGGCAGATCGGTCGCTGGCCTCTGGATGTTGCTCACCGCGGCTATTCGCAGCTCACACCGGCTGCCGGCCGCTCACGCTGGCTGCAGGCCACTCACTGTAGCCTATAGCAGCCCACTGCAGCAGGGGGTGCAGCCTACACCATCCCAGGGCTCGCAGCCCAGCTCCAGGTGGAGCTGTTGTTAGCTGTAGAGGCCAGTGTCACTGGCCCTCATATGTGGGATCCGAACCGGGGCCGCTGGCATCCCAAG
The DNA here is from genome assembly GCA_033961575.1 of Aselliscus stoliczkanus. Taxonomy (NCBI): domain Eukaryota; kingdom Metazoa; phylum Chordata; class Mammalia; order Chiroptera; family Hipposideridae; genus Aselliscus; species Aselliscus stoliczkanus. The sequence continues at coordinate 159,113,789 of CM066732.1, read as the reverse complement.
CCAGCTCTTAACCAATGCGTCAGTCGACAGGCCCAAATGTTGCTTCTTTTTAACTTATGGCCATTGTCCTGTCTTCCGTGTTTCAGATGAGAACTCCCACCTATCTCTGAGCGTCTCTGGGTTCGGCCAGCCCAGGTGGGGCAGTAGTCAATCCCATGGGTGCTGCTCGAAGGGCCCGTCTGCACAGAGATGAGCTTGCACCTGAGTACATGTCTTCTCCATCACTGTGCATCTTGTTGAGCTCAGCTGATTTTTTTCATAGCAATTTTTATCAATGAAGGAAGCGTGTGTTGATTATATCTGGAGGCAAGCAGGCAGGTAACCGTTTGTGAATTGGCGGCCAGTCTTTTACGAGATGATTTAGGGTCTTAGGCGGTTTGTAACCTCATGCTTCACTGCCTGATTTCAGAACTACTTGAGAGTCACGAGAGTTGGACAAGTGGAGCTGAAGCTGTCCAACTGAAAAGCTGATTAGAAAGAAGGGTTATACATCTGCAGCCAAAGGGACTTCCCTTTGAATTCACATTCACTTAGGATTCATTTCGCCCACCCTGTCGCAGCTTGGTGGGACAGTGGCAGGCCCCACTCTGCAGGCAGGCCATCAGAAGAGGATTGATTTGAGGGTGCTCCATCCTGCTCCCAAACATCACCAGTCATTTCCTCTAAGAGAGGAGGAAAAGGTACAAGGTGGGATGAGAGCCCAAGAGTATTAGGTTAGTCATGGGTCCTTAACCTGCAGTCCATGGCTTCTGAGGGTCTGTGAAGTTCCTGAAATTAAAGAGTGTGTGTGTGTGTGTGTGTGTGTGTGTGTGTGTGTGTGTGTGTGTTTAGAGAGTCTGTAGAAAATGTGGGAACCTTGGCCAGATCCCTTTAACCCACCTTCCAGGGTTGCTGTGAGTGTTGATGATTCTGTGTTGATTTTTCCTTGGCCAAAAGGGAGCCCCCAGCCAGAGAGGCTATACCTGCCCCCCACACAGGGGAAATTGATTGACTTGGGGTACAAAGGCCGCCCCCTTGCCTCAAGGTGGGAACAACCCTAGTGCAGTCCATGCTGCAGGACATCTAATGGGACCACGCCGAGCTGAGACTTTTCTTGATTAGCTTTCCCCCCTGCCCTAGCCTGCTTCTGGCACCCCCTTTCTCCTGGGAGCCCTCCCTCCATAAGTCACTTGTACAAGAACTTGACCCAGTTCAGGTTCATTAGCTCTCATCAGATTCTGAAAGTGGTTTATGATGCTGTTCAGATGACTGGTGGTCCCAAAAGAGATATGTTTATATTCTGATCCCTGAAGCCTGCAAATGTCACCTTATTTGGAAAAAGGGTCTTTGCAGATATAATTAAGGATCTCTAGGTGAGATCATCCTGGATTGCACAGGTGGACCCTAAATCCAATGACAGGTGTCCTTAAAGAGACACACAGGAGAGGCCGTGTGAACATGGAAGCAGAGATTAGAGTGATGTGGCCACAAGCCAAGGAATGCCTGAAGCCACCAGAGGCTGGAAGAGACGGAAGGGCCCTCCCCTGGAGTCTTTGGAGGGAGCAAGGTCCTGACGAGACCTCAATGTTGGAGTCCTGGCCTCCAGACTGTGAGAGAATAAATTTCTGTTGTTTTGAGTCCCCACACCACCCCTACCCCAGTTTGTGATAATTTGTTATAGCAGCCACAGGAAATGATTACCTCCTGAAGGCTAAGAATTCTTACAGCTCTTGAAGCTGAAGTCCTTCCACATGGAAATATGAGTGTGCTATGACTGGTTGTTCCCCTGCCCCGCGTGGCTGTGTCACCTCAGTTTCCAGAGTCCCCGTCCCCAGGCCCTCTTAAAGGGCTGAGCTTACCAGGGGACACGGCCTGTCCTTTGCCAAAATCTCTAGAAATGGCAGCAGCCCTTCTGTCTAGGAAAGTGCATACCTCTGCCTCCTAGCGTCACTCTACTTTGTATCGCCCCTAAGCCATGGATCTGTCCCCTCTTTGTTCTTCTGTCTCTAAGAATAACTTCTGAGACCTTCTTGTTGTCCTTAGAATGTCTGGCAAACCTCAGCACAGTCTTCCACAGTCTTTATCAGGATTGTGTCATTTTCCAGGATGCATGCCTGATGCTGCTTTCCTTCACTGTAGTTTGTCATCCTCTCAAACACTGAGCAGCTCGGGCTGGCAAGCTGGCCTCCACGACTGTTCCCCCACCTCCTCTCCATCATGCTTACTCATGATGCTATAATCAGGGAGTCTTTTTAAAGAAGCACCTTACTTGATATTAGCTGACAGAACAAAAGGATTTTCATTAAAAGTGGCTCATTTCCGGGCCGGCCGAGTGGCGCAGTGGTTGGGAGCTGGATTGGGACGCCAGCGGCCCCAGTTCAGATCCCACGTGTGAGGGCCAGTGACACAGCCCTCAAAAAAAAAACAAAAAAAAAAAACACAAGTGGCTCATTTCTGCTCTGAAAATCAAAAGCCAATGAACTACTTTGACCGAAATGAATTTTGAAATCCGTTGCTACAAAAATAGCAAAGAACTTCAGGAGCAATTGAATACTTGTGTGGGCAGATGCTTTTAGACGTCAAGAGTCATGGATTGGAAGGTCTGTTTCTAAACAGAGTGGAGCAGCCCTGACGGTCGTGAGGTATGTGGGCACCCCGGGTACCTCGTCCACGGACTGCCCCTGCGCCACCAGGAACTTGTGGCCGCTTTCTAACTGTCTCCCTGTACCCAAGCTGGTCACCCTCAAATCCCAAGTCCACCGAGCCACCGAGCTCTCCACCTGGCCTGCCCTGCTGCCACTGTCCCCGTCGGAGAGCCATGTCCCGCATGCAGTCCCAGGCCTCCCAGACCTGACCCTGCCTCTTCCACAGGCTGCCTTCCCCCGCAGCGCCGCTCCTCCCAGCCATGCTCTGGCCACACTGCGTCTCACCAACGGCTCTGTTGGGCCACGCACTTGCCGTCCTTTCCCTAAGGTGTGTGCCACGGCCACTTGCTGTGCCAAGAACCAGCCCTTGCCCAGGATCCGCTCCGTGGAGCCTAGGGCGGAGGCCGTCCCTCCCTCTCCTGGTCCTCAGCAGCCGCAGCTCCTGCACCAGGCAGGCTGCCTTCGTTCCTTGGGGAAAACCGCACCTTGTGACAGTGGCTTCCTTCATGATGAGAAGCCATGGCCCTTCCTAAGAGGTTGTTTGTAATTGTGCTGCTGGCAAGACCACGGAACTCTCAGGACACACCAGGGGTGGCACATCACCAACCCAAATCCACTCCCACTTCCTGAGCTTCATCTAATTTGATCCCCAAATAATCGCAGGAAGTAGCTATTATTATTCCCATTTGACTGATGAGGAGAAACCCTCACACCCACCACAAGAGTGTGAACCCAGGTTTTCCGGTTCCCGGGTCCTTCCGTACAGAGGACGCGGAAGTTTGTGACTTACAGCGGCTCACGTCACCGATGCGTTGAGCGTACTGAGGTCTGCGTGCGCGCACACACACGCACACACGCTCCGTGCTGTCTGGCTAGTGCGGGAATCGTGCTGCTCGCTGCCATGCCCAGAGCCCTCGTCCTTGTCGACCACACCCTCAGGGGACTCAATAAGCAAAGAGCCTCGCTTTTCGTACAACTGGCCCCTAAAATCAACTTAGCCACCCCCTCCGGTGCTCAGAGAAGAACCAAGTCCAGTTCCAGGCTGCGGGAAAACCTGTGGGACACAGGGGACCTGTGAGGCTCCCATGAGACACCTTCCTGAGGGGCACGGCTGAGACACTCACCTGGAAGCCAGCGGGCACTTGAGCCCTCCGGTGCCGCCCACCCGCATCCTGACACAGCCTGCCCGGACCCTGGAAAGCAGCAGTGGGCTCAGCGTCCCTGACGCAGAGCGAGCCGCCGGCCCCAGGAACGGGAGTCGGGATGAGCCCACGAATCCTTCCGGTCACCCCGCTCCCTGGCCTCGGACTCCGTCTGCCTTTCAGACTGCGTTCAGATTCCCAAGCTGGCTTTCCACGCAGGAAGAGAACAGGCCTCTTGTTTTCATCCACTTGACAGCTTCAGGGAGAGTGTAAGGAAGCCGACATGACCCGCGGGGACAGGTCGTGTTCGCCCTGTGCCCCCACCGGCCCGGCACATGGCAGGTGTTGGTGTGTGGTGTTAGCTGGATTTCTACCTAGTTCAGGAGGGTCCCCCACAAGGCTGCCCTCGCCCCTTCCTTCAGCCAGCGCTGTCCGTGCTGGTGCCAGCTGTGTCTGGGTGACGTGCGTGCCACCATCCAAGACAGGCCGTGCTTTGTTGCTGTTTCTGGGGCTTGAGCACTTCCTTACACCCGGAGAAGCCCGGGCACCGCCTCACTGGACCTGCCTTTCCTGACTGGTCCTTTCGGGGCTCGGTTGTGTGTGCTCTCAGCAGTGCGCCTGTTCGCGGGTACCCAGGGGGCCCGCGTGTCCTATGTCAGACCGACCGCTCCAGTCTGTCTCTGAAAACAGCGCTTCTTCCAGGCTCCAGCTGTGCTGTCTCTACTGCTAATGGTGGGTGGAAAGGCTTAATGCTACTGTCCTAAACATTCCCGCCAAAGGTAACCGGCCACCCAGCCCTCCCTGGGAGGCCGCAGACGGCAGGGCCGGCCCTTCGCTTTATTGTTCACTCCCTTGTCTGCCTGTTCTCCTTCCACTGCGCTGGCATCTCCTCCCCGTGGGCCCCGGCACTGCCCCAGGCGGGACCGGGTCCCTGCCTGGATGGTCGCCACACAGGGCCACAGCACATCATGAAAAAGTGCCCCTGGGAGACGCGGCTCGCGAGCCACACCTTGGGAGCCAGCTCAGGGAGGCAGATCCAAGCAAAAGTGTGAAAGCACTGAGGGTGGCGGGGAGCTTTGGACTTACCGGATCTTGGGAGAGTGGTGGTGGCAGGAGAGGAGGGGGCATGTAGGCAGGGCCTGGGTGGGCTGTGCCGAGGGGCTTGGACTTGGCCCGAAGGTCAGAATGAACCGTGGAAGGGGTTAAACCATGGAGGGACAGAGTCACACTTGGTGCTTGGAGTGTCCCTCTGGCCTCTGGCTGGACACGTGAGTGGGACATTTGTACTCGCCTCTATGCTTCTGGAGCCCCACATATATGACAGTAAGGATTATACATGTGTATCTCACACAGTCACAGAAGGAGAATGAGGGGAGCAGCAGGAGAGGGATGTGAGCCCCCTTTTGGATGGTGGGAAGCAGACGGACAGGCAGTCGCTGGCCTTTCCTTAACTGTCTCTGTGTCACAGCCCCCAGCCAGTGCAGTGTCCAGCACGTGGTAATTTGGACGAGAAAGGGGGGCACTAAAACACTGACAAGTTTTGTGATTTGTGGGTAAGGACCCCCACAGTTTCTTGGAGCCCCCCCCCCAGTGTCAGCATCTCAACTGGTTAGTTTCTCTAAAGAGGATCTTTACAAGTGAGGAAACTGAGGCACACAGAAGTTAAGTCAGGTCCCCTGGGTCACATTGCCCAATGATGGAGCAGGCTTCAAATCCATGAGCAGAAAAGACACGAAAGTCAAGGACATGCAAATTAAACTCACAGTGAGTTACCACTGCACACCCGCCAGATTGAAAAAAATACATTGTTTTGATATGGCTTACCCCGTGTTAGTGACAGTGGGGCGAGAGGCACTCATTTCCTGCTGGGAATGCCGACTGACAACATTATTGTGAGAACAATTTGGCTATAGCTGCTAAAATTGAAGAGATACTAGAATGTTCACAGCAGCACTGTTTATAACAGCAAAAATCTCGAAATATTTACAACTTGATATATAGTTATGTAGTAGAATATAATGCAGCAGGAAAAAAGAATAAACTACAGCTATGCAAGTCAGAATGAATAAATTCCACATAGTGTTGAGCAAAAAAAAGAAAAGTCACAGAATGTTGAGAAAAAAAGTCATAGAATACATGTGATATTTATTTACATTCAAACACATCCGTCACACACCACAGACGTGCGGTACAGCAGAGCACACCAACGTTATTCGTCACGCTCCGTACTTAAGTGCAGGGGTCAGTAAGAGTCTCGTCTCTCTTCTGAGTGATAGAAGCAGCCGGCCTGCACCCTGAGATCACTGGCTGTGCGCCCGACTTCCCTCACGGCTGCCGTCCTCAAAACAAAAGAAGCTCGGCGGCTCTCCGGCTCTTCTGTGTCAAAGGGGGGATTTTAAATAATCGTTTTATTTATAGATTTTAAAAATAGCAATTAGAGGAGATCCCATTAATGACTGACCGCCAAGGCCCCTGTGAGAACTGCAGGCCAGGCTGGGCCTCCAGGGCTGGGTCCTGGGCGCAGGGGTCATGGTGAGGTGCCCAGCCTCACCCGGAAGGTGGCGCACACAGACCCCTCATTCCTCACCAGCGCGGGCTCATGCACATGGCAGGTTTCATCCACTACGTGTGTTCATTTGGACAACAAGATTGAATGTTGACTGAAACACAGTGTTGGATTTACTTACCCTGTTTTTAGTTTGGTTTTTTCTTTTTTTTTTTTTTGAGGGCAGTGTCACCGGCCCTCATATGTGGGACCGAACCGGGGCCGCTGGCTTCCTAGGCCAGCGCTTAACCACCGCGCCACTCGGCCGGCCCATTTACCCTGTTTTTAAATGAAAGGCAAAGTTGCTGAAAGGACTCTGAATTTATAGGCAGCATCTAGTCAGCATACTATGCTGAAATAGCTTAGAAATTAAAATTGGTTGTTATAAGGGCCGGCTGAGTGGCGCGGTGGTTAAGCCGCTGGCTTGGGAAACCAGCAGCCCCAGTTCGGGTCCCACATATGAGGGCCAGTGACACTGCCCTCAAAAAATAAATAAATAAATAAAATTGGTTATTATATAGCCATTGGCAACCTGAACTATACCTTAGTTTAACATTATGATTTACCACAGCACACTCACTGAGACACAGTCAGTTAAGAAGACATTTACATAATGCTTTTCTGCGCTAACTTTGTTTGCAATGTGTGCAAGTTTCCGGCAGCTCGTCCATAGTTCAGTTCTATTTAATAACGCACTTTGACCCCAGTGAGCCTGCCCTCGACTGAAAGAATTTAGAACCAAACTATGACAGATGGAACCTCGCCCAACTGTCTCATCCCTACCTCTATTTTCTAGATGAGGAAACTGAGGCTGTAAAAGAAGTAACACCCCAAAATCAGCAGAGGAGGAACAAAAGAGGGACAAGGAAGCGGACACATCCTCTTGCTGGGGGTGGCAGAGAGGAGGCAATGTCGATCTGGCCCTGAAAAGAGGAGTGGGCGTTTCCAAGCAGGTGTAGAAGGGAAAGGTGGGAGCAATCCCAGGGGCTGCCAGGGCACTGGGGCCAGGGGGCTTCACCACAGGGTCTCCAGGTGAGGAGGAGAAGCGGCGGGCCAGGTGATGGACGGACTGGTGGGCCCGCTCAGGCGCCTGTGAGTCAGCACCAAAGAGGTGACCCCATTTGTGGCAAGGTGGCAGACCAAGCTTCCCACCACCTGGTCAGCTGGCCACATGGGCAGAGTCCTGACAGACAGACCCCTGGCTCAGTTCAGATGGAAAGAAGCTGTCAACTCCTAAGCCAGCCAGACACATTGCACCTGTTCACCCCCCCAAACCCCCATACCCCTCCCACACACGCCCCCACCGCCAGTTTGTTCCTGACCCACCTCCCTTCACCTCCATCATATGTGAGGATCAACAGTCCCTCTGGGCATCCCCCGCCCCCCACTTTATGGCTACCACCCTGAGATCCCAGTCGAGATCCTAAGGAGACTAGGCACACTCACCCCTAACTCTCCATCTTAAGACTCAGATGATTCAAATTTTGCATTGTCACCCTCTAGTCTTTCTTTGTGTGTAAGGTTTTAGCAGTGAAACACACACACACATTTTAATTTCAAAAAATTGCCTCCTTCATTTCTCTTACGGAGACATTTTTGTTCCTCCTCAGAGAAAGGCTGGAAGCTTTGCCATGAGCTTTTCAGGGTGAGACATTAATGGTGGTGATCTGGCCTGGAGCTCACATAATTATCTCTCCTGATTCTGTTCATGAGCAGAAAACATGAAACCGCTCAACATCAAAGCCATTCCCAGTCGGAGGTCCCACACAGAAACTACCCACTGGCCACTAGACGGCGACAAAGGGTCCCACCTTGTGCCTTGAAACACGTACAGCAGGTCCTCTGTCGGGTCCGTTCGTTCAGTATGGTTTCATTTTGACAGGGATGAGAACATAAAATTCGATTCCTGCCCGGGGCCCCTATCTGTGCAGTGGGCACAGTCTCCCCAGGTCTGCGTGGGGGTTTTCCCGGACTCCAGTCTCCTCCCACGTCACACACGGGCACGTGAGTGAATGGCGTGTCTGCACTGTCCCAGCGTGAGTGGGTGTGGGTGTCAGTGGCCCCGCGTGGGAGGGCGTCCTGTCCAGGGTGGTCCCGCCTTGTGTCCTGAGCTGCCAGGAATAAGCTTATTCCTGACCGGGAATAAGCTTAGCTTACTTGTTTTTATTTATCTCAAATGTCTATATAGCTCACATTTATTTCAGTGTTGAATATTAAAGTGTTTTGGGTCTTCCTTTAGAAGTTTGGTGATGTTTCCATGACCAGAAAAATGCCGAAGGAACTGAACTCTTGTTTATATCAATTAGCCTCTGGTAACATTGGTTTCGTTATACTCCCTGTTTTACTTCAAGTCACAGTTTCCCATCTCTAACTTAGTGAGGACTTCCTGTGCTGGGTCATTCACTCCCCACGGAGATGGCCTCTGCCACTGCCAGGTTTGGGGGGCTAAAGAGGTGAAAAGACAAAGTCTAGTTTCAGTTTGGCCCCATGGGCTAAGGAGGCATCTAGAGTGAATTGGGCCACTGGGTGTGATTTCCAAGTTGAGGGGAGCTTGGTAGAGAAGTGTCTGCCTGGAGAAGAGGTGAAGGGCGTTAAAGGTGAAGGACCTGCCCTGAGGTTCCAGGCGCATTTGGGGAGCAAACGCGAGTGGACAGAGGTGGGTCTGGAGAGAAGGTCCAGGGCCAGACCGCAAAGCCCTTGAGTTGCTGCCACAGCCTTTGCCCAGTGAATGAATGGAAGGTGCTGTGAGGGCGCCGGACCTGAGGCAGAGGGCGCTGCTGCGCGGGACAGGACGTTTCCAGGCCCGGGCTTGGGAGGGGCTGAGAGTGCAGGCTCGGGGCTGCCACAAGACCACAGAACAGGGCTGCAGGGGCTCGTGCACGCCCCTCCCCGCCCCACCACTTTCCTCTGTTCTTCCTCCTTCCCTGTCCGTTTCTCTGCTGTAGTCTTAAATTCCAGGCTACCTGGGCAGGGCTGACACAGGTGCCTCTTCCTCGGGACAGGGGGTTGTGGGCAGGGCTGGCGGTGTCTGCAGCCAGCGTTCCAGGTCCGGGAGCATGGAGGTCAGGCGTGGAGATGGGAAGAAGTAAGGGGCCCAGCGGTAGGATGAGCTGGGCAGCTGTGCCCTGGGGTTTGCCATCCGGAGAGGGGCTGCTGGCATGGTACCCTGGGAGCCCTGACATTTCTGCACTGGGAAGTGGGCAGATGAAAACAGGACTGTAGAACAGATCAATCCAGCGAGAGCCAGCTGAAGGTGGCCACGAGCAGGGAGGGACCCTGAGCATGGAGAGAAAGGACACTTTAAAGGAGGAATCCACCAGACTCAGAAGCTGACAGTGTGCGGGCTGAGGGATGAGTCAAAGATGATCACAAGGCTTGAAGGTGAGCTCGAGGGTAAATGGTGGTGCTTCTGGAAAGAAGGTTGAGTTCATGGCCAGGACACAGATGGGTTCCTGCAAGGGAGACCAGCGAGGCTAGTGGGGGACGTGACAGAGAGCTCCATCACCCAGGCCCCCCATGCTGCACCCCCTCGCAGGCCAGCCTCCTGTGCCCAGTTCCCTCTCCCTCCCAGTTCTCAGCTCTTGGGCTGTAGGGAACTGCTGTCCTCAGGATGTCCTGCACCTGTCCAAGAGTGTCGGGTTCCCTTCTGTCCCATCCATCCCTCCCACAAAGTTCACCTGGGCGCCCCACAGATGTTTAGGCCCAACACAGATGACACTGAACCAGCCACTGCTACCCCACGGTGACTGCAGGATCCTCCGGACTCCATGGTCTCTCCTGAGCCCCCATCTCCACCACCAGCTCTGCAATTGCAGGCACTCCTCGGGTCTCCCTGGTCCCCACTTCATCCACACCGTGGTCAGAGTGCATGCAGGTCAGGCAGGGCTCCTGGGAAGGCATCTCCACCATAAGGACGCTTACCCAATTTCTTGCCCACTGCACCCCAGCTCCTGGACTCAGGCTCTCAGGAACTAGGCACTAAATGAATGGTGCTCGTTACACAAGACAGCATTTCCTCTATCAAAATAGCCAAGCGTTCTTTTCTGCCCCACACAGTGCTGGGGTGAGGGGCGGGGTGTTCGCCACGTCCCCTTCTGGTGGCAGCATGTGGTACGCTGATGGACCTCCAGAGGTGGCCACCCAAGCTAGGCCGTGAAGCATGGGTTAAAACTTGCCAGGGAGATAAAAAAGCGAGGCTGAAGGTAGGCTGGCAGATGCGTTTCTTGGATCACTTCTTTCTGTCGGTGGACACCACCAAGTAAGTCACCCCTCCCACCATCGTCACGTCTAAGTCAGAGTCTCCTAAAGAGCCTGGACAGCTGCGGACGCTCTTCATCGGAGGTCTGAGCTTTGAAACAGCCAGTGAGAGTCCGAGGAGCTGTGGGGATGCTCACAGGCTGTGTGGTGAGGAGAGGCCCACACGCCACGTGCTCCAGACCTCTGGGTCTGTCACCTGTGTCGCTGTGGAGGAGTGGACAGCCATGAAGGCAAGGCCATGCAGGGCATGACAGCAGCTGGTGGGCTACAGGTGGAGGGGGCACCTGCCACCACCGCTGCGTGGAGACCTCCCACTGCTGACAGCGGCCCAAAGGAACTTGCAGCATTAGTTGCCCTCTGTCCTCCCAGGCCGCAGGGAAAGCTGGGCTGAGAGCATGGGGACCCTGCTGGGGTCAGAAACACATGGTGCAACGCGCCCCAGTGAACGCCTCGCCACCCCCCACCCCCCTTATCCGTAGGTGGCGGTTTCCATCCTATTTTTCCTGTTTGAACGAGAGTCAGGACGCCCGCGTTGATTTCACACACTGCTTAGGGGTCTCAAGGCCCAGTTTGAAAACCCTGGTTCTGGCAAAGCTAGGTTTCCCAGGAGACAAGGGAGTGAGCCGTCCGGTTAGTTTACATCGTAAGGAACTTCCAGATGGTTCCCGAAGACTCGGTGTGCAGGGGGGAGGGGCAGCGGGAGGAGCTGGAGACAAAGGGGCCGGGAGGGGGCGGGGTCGCCAGGCCGTGAGACACCCCGGGTCCTGAGCTGGCCGTGGTCTGAGGCCCTCGCACCCCACAGTCGTACACCTCTCACATGGCGTTTTCAAACCGCTGGGAATTCCCACGCAGAAAGTGGGTTTCGGCGCAATTTCGTCACTGCAGCCATGGATTAGATGCTTTATATGGATACCCGGGATTACGTGATAGGTAAGAAAGATGGGCTTTACAACATCGTGATGAATGTGGGTGGGAGAGGACGCTGAGGGGCTCTCCAGGTACGAAGGCCGTGGTTTTAGGGAGACCCAAGGCGGGTAGGAATCCGCAGCGGGACGCGCCTGGGTTTGGAGGCTTGGGGCCTGGGAAGCGCCCGCTCCGCACTCGCCTCCGTGCGCGCTGCGGCCCGGGGGCGGGGCTGCGGCCCGGGGGCGGGGCTGCGGCCGGGGGCGGGGCTGCGGCCCGGGGGCGGGGCTGCGGCCCGGGGGCGGGGCCGCGGCCCGGGGGCGGGGCTGCGCTGGGCGCCCCGCAGCCTGGAGCGGGGGCTCCCCTTGCCCAGACATGACGCACACCGCTCCTGGGGCGCCCTTCCCATGCAGGCCGGCCCCGGGGCTCCGCCTCCTCCCTCAGCACGTGTCCCGCCCGCCCCCCCCGAGCGAGGCCTGGCCGGCACCTGTTGCCCGTGTCCAGGGACTTGGATTCACCGCTGCTGCCCGGGCGGAGGTGCGGCCCCGCGGCTGCCCCTAAGGCGGCCCTCGCCCCCGCACGGCAGCCCCGCACGGCCTGCAGGCCTCGCCCCGGCCCGGGCCCGACGCGGGGAGCGGCGGGGCGGGGCGAGGGGCGCCCGCACGTGACTCAGGGTCGGCCTTCCAGTGAAGCGCACGTCACTGTCGCAGAGGGGGCCCACTCCCGCGGCCGCCGCCGGGGCGCCGTTCCGCCCGCGCGCTCCCCGAGGCTTCCGGGCCGCGCAGGCGCACGCGGGCGGGGGCGGGGCGGGGGCGGGGCCGCGGGCGGTGGCCAGGGCGCAGGCGCAGGCGCGCGGCCGCGGCGGCCGTTGGGGAGGGTTCTTCCGGAAGGTTCGGGAGGCTTCTGGAAAAGGCGCCGCGCGCGGGGCGGGCCCGCGTCTATATAAGGGCGGCGCGGGGGAGGCGCGCCAGTTGCCTGTGCGTCCGGTTGCTGCGCAGATACTGCGGCCCATCAGCCAAGGTAAGGGGGCGGCCGGGGGGCCTCGGGGGGCGGCGGGGGCGGCGGGCGGCGGGCGGCCGCGGCTAGGCCCCTCGGCGCGCGGGCGTTGGGACCTCCGGGGGCCCCGCCAAGGCCTCGGGCCTGCTGCGGCCTCGCCCCCGGCCCCCTCCGCCTGGGGACGGGCCCCGTTTCCCGGCCGGGCCGCGGCGTGGGCGCCCCGGGGGAGCTGCCGCAGGGGGCGAGCCCGTGACCCGCGGCCTGCAGCGGGCGGGCGCCCCTCTCAGGGCCGCGGCTCGCGATGAGGTCACGCCTTTGTCGGCCGGCCGCCCGCCCGCGTTCGGGTTACTCCGCTCTGCGCAGCTGCTTTTAAAAGCCCTGAACGTGTTGGCGGAGCGCGGTTGGGTCCTGCGGGGCCGCCGTGGACGGGCCGCGGGGTTCAGACCGGCGCGGGGTCCTTTTTAGATGCCGGAGGAAATCCAGACCCAAGACCAGCCGATGGAGGAGGAGGAGATCGAGACGTTCGCCTTCCAGGCAGAAATCGCCCAGCTGATGTCATTGATCATCAATACCTTCTACTCGAATAAAGAGATCTTCCTAAGGGAGCTTATTTCAAACTCATCAGATGTAAGTCGTCCCGTTAACGCAGACTTGGGTTTTGGTGTCCACAGAACTCCAGCACCCAGGGGCTCTGCTTAACCATGCGTCTTTCTTGATAGGCTCTGGACAAGATCCGATATGAAAGCTTGACAGATCCCAGTAAGCTCGACTCCGGGAAAGAGCTGCACATCAACCTCATCCCAAACAAACAGGATCGAACCCTCACCATCGTGGATACTGGAATAGGAATGACCAAGGCCGATCTGATCAATAACCTTGGCACTATCGCCAAGTCTGGGACCAAAGCGTTCATGGAAGCTTTGCAGGCTGGTGCGGATATCTCCATGATCGGCCAGTTTGGTGTGGGCTTTTACTCGGCGTATTTGGTGGCCGAGAAAGTGACCGTGGTCACCAAACATAATGACGACGAGCAGTATGCCTGGGAGTCTTCCGCGGGAGGCTCCTTCACAGTCAGGACTGACACAGGTAGGCACCTGACAGCACTTTCCTGGGCGAGCCAGGCGTGCGGAGGCGGGGAGCTGTATGCTCGGGACAGGCTGTGAAATTGGTGTTTGGGAGCAAACGAGTGACAGTGATGACATGACACGGTGGTTATTTATCTTGTGCAAGGCAGTTCGCTGTGCTGGGACTGTTTCCATCTCTAGGAACAGTAAGCTCTGTCTTATAGACTTGGTCAAAAAATGCTGGGTGTGGCATTCAGAACTGAGTAGATCGTAATTTTTTTTTTTTACCTAGACTTGACTGTTTGAAATTAAATTTGTTTTCCTCTTTCCCTTTTAGGGGAACCTATGGGTCGTGGAACAAAGGTTGTCCTGCACCTGAAAGAGGACCAGACTGAGTACTTGGAGGAGAGAAGAATAAAGGAGATTGTGAAGAAACACTCTCAGTTTATTGGCTACCCCATTACTCTTTTTGTGAGTTTCTATGTATCCTGTGTGTAGATAACCAGAGTAACTGAATTAAAATCAGTCTTGAAGATATGGTGACAGAAAGACCCCAATTGGTAGTTACTGGAGTGACTAGACTGAAGTTTGTTCTTACTCTGTCAGGATATCCAGGGCTATAAATCCATCAAATACTGACAAGTGTTCTGCCTATACTTAATGCTTCTTAGTTAATTGAGATTTTAGAATAAAGTGCGCACTCAGTTAATTATTTAGTTGTAGAATGCGGAGTGTGATTTATGTGTTTTACAGGTGGAGAAGGAACGTGATAAAGAAGTCAGTGATGATGAGGCTGAAGAAAAGGAAGACAAAGAGGAAGAGAAAGAAAAAGAAGAAAAGGAGTCTGATGACAAACCTGAGATAGAAGATGTTGGTTCTGATGAAGAAGAAGAAGAAAAGAAGGATGGTGACAAGAAGAAGAAGAAGAAGATTAAGGAGAAGTACATTGACCAAGAGGAACTGAATAAGACAAAGCCTATTTGGACCAGAAATCCTGACGACATTAGTAACGAAGAATATGGGGAATTCTACAAGAGCTTGACTAATGACTGGGAAGATCACTTGGCAGTGAAGGTGAGGGACTGCTGAGTGCTTCCCAAGCTAGGTGGCCTGTCCAGGTCGGGACGGTTGAGGATGGTAGCTGGCAGCTTTTTCATCCCAGCCCCTAGTCCTCGTCACCTGTCCCACAGTGTTTTAAGTTTTGTCGCTATAAGTGTTTATCTAAAATTGATTGACTGTGTGCATTTTATTGCAGCATTTTTCAGTTGAAGGACAATTGGAATTCCGAGCCCTTCTTTTTGTCCCAAGACGTGCTCCATTTGACCTGTTTGAAAACAGAAAGAAAAAGAACAACATTAAGTTGTATGTTCGCCGAGTTTTCATCATGGATAATTGTGAGGAGCTGATCCCTGAATATCTGAGTAAGTATAGTCTGATGTGAAGAGCAGCACTGTCACCGGTTAGAGAGAGGCATTCTGGGGGCTCCACGGAGTCTTAAGCATGTGGGGGGGTCGTTCACCGGTGTTTGGGATTTATGTATTTGTTAATATTGTCTTCGCAATGACCGACTGCATTTGTCATTACATTTTTCAGATTTCATCAGAGGTGTCGTGGACTCTGAAGACCTCCCTCTCAATATTTCCCGGGAGATGTTGCAACAAAGCAAAATTTTGAAAGTTATCAGAAAGAATTTGGTCAAAAAATGCTTGGAACTCTTCACTGAACTGGCAGAAGATAAAGAAAACTATAAAAAGTTTTATGAGCAGTTCTCTAAAAATATTAAGGTTGGTCTAAACACGTTTGACAGCAGCAATCAATTTTCAGTGATTTTTAATGTGGAAATGTCTTTTTAAAGCTAACGTTATCTTTTAGCTTGGAATACATGAAGACTCTCAAAATCGGAAGAAGCTTTCTGAGCTGTTACGATACTACACGTCTGCTTCTGGTGATGAGATGGTTTCTCTTAAGGATTATTGCACAAGAATGAAGGAGAACCAGAAACACATCTATTACATCACAGGTGAGAGACAAGATGTGCTCAAGTCCTGTCTGTCCACGGAAAACACCTGAGGGCCTTTTCTACCCATGTGGCTGTAGGTCCACTGTGGATGTTAGTCCAGCTAAAATAGTGGACGTGAGCCAGCCTGTGTCTGGTGGTGGTTCGATCTGACAGGTGGGAAAAGCCAGAAGGAAATGAAGCCTCTTCCTGGTAAAGGTTTAACAGTAACATCTCTGTTTCAGGTGAGACCAAGGACCAGGTGGCTAACTCGGCCTTCGTGGAGCGGCTGCGCAAGCACGGCCTGGAGGTGATCTACATGATCGAGCCGATCGACGAGTACTGTGTCCAGCAGCTGAAGGAGTTCGAGGGGAAGACTTTGGTGTCAGTCACCAAAGAGGGCTTGGAGCTTCCAGAAGATGAGGAAGAGAAAAAGAAACAGGAGGAGAGAAAAACCAAGTTTGAGACCCTCTGCAGGATCATGAAGGACGTCCTGGAGAAAAAAGTAGAAAAGGTATGTGGGTGTGCCATCTCGTACCTGAGTCCTAATTGCTGACACTAGAAGTGGTGGTGGTTCTCAAAGTCACATCACACACACTGCCCCTCTCATAAGTTCTCAGGACTTACAAGTAGAAAACAAGCCTTTTCATTCAGGGGCGGGTGTGGCTCTTCCAATGCTTACAGACCTGAGAGGAGGAAGATGCACAGAAAGCAAGCTGTGCATGCTGAATTTGCAGCTATGCAGAATTCCTACAGTCTTTCTAGATCTAGTCAGTCATCACGTAATACTTTGATTATAGGTGGTTGTGTCAAACCGATTGGTGACATCCCCATGCTGCATTGTCACAAGCACATACGGCTGGACAGCAAACATGGAAAGAATCATGAAGGCGCAAGCCCTAAGAGACAACTCCACAATGGGTTATATGGCGGCGAAGAAGCACCTGGAGATAAACCCGGACCACTCCATCATCGAGACCTTAAGGCAGAAGGCCGAGGCTGACAAGAACGACAAGTCTGTGAAGGACCTGGTCATCCTGCTGTACGAGACCGCGCTCCTGTCTTCCGGCTTCAGCCTGGAGGACCCCCAGACCCACGCCAACCGCATCTACAGGATGATCAAACTCGGTCTTGGTAAGCCTGTGCTGTCAGGAAAAGAACCCCATGCAGGGCACCCGCCAGCTGCTTGGAGAAAAGGGGCTTAGCTTACCTGGCTCTGGAGACACGCGTGGCGTGTGGCAGGGCTCACTAGGCCTCCTGCTCATGAGGGCTAAAAATGGAAGGTTCGTGTACCCCGTGGTTGGGCAGCCCAGGAAGTGGTGAAGAGCCAGCAGTGTTTGGCTAACTTGTTGGTTTTGAGAAATCTAATATGTGGGTTTTGTTTCTAAAAAGGTATTGATGAAGATGACCCCACTGCTGATGACAGTGGTGCTGCCGTCACTGAAGAGATGCCGCCCCTTGAAGGGGATGATGACACGTCACGCATGGAAGAAGTAGACTGAGCTTGGCCTGAAGAGAGGCATTGTACACGTGTTAAATACTTTACGTTCATTCCCTCCAATATATTTTCAAGGATTTTTTTTTTTTTTTTAGTTTGAAAACGTATGGCATGACAATACGTGCTTAAAGGGAAGATAAGATTTCTTTTGACTTTTAAGTGTGCTACTGTGATGATACCTTAGGCTCTAAAGCTGAGCTAGTTTTTCCTTTCTTGTTTCACGTTGGTTTCTTTTAACAGAAAGAGACATAATGTTCGTTGTAAAATGTCTGACCTGTATGTTACGTTACCTTTGTGGTCTAGTTAGCACACCAAATCTCTTGTCACTGAAGTTCTGAGTTGCACCGACGTTTAAAAGAACATTGCTTAAACCAACTTTTAATCTCTTAGGACCTTTTTAACCCTTCCACCCCCTGTAGTTATTAACTGCATGTACCCACCTCTAGAAATTAGTATGTTAAGCTGAACCAACTTGATGGGAGTAACTATTCATAGGGTTTGTTTTCCAAAGAAAAGTGTTCTTTAGAGTAGCAGAATTGTAAGCCTGCCGACCGAGGCACGTTGGGAAGTAACCAGAGCAAGTTTTGTGAATGGAAACATTGTGCCCAGGTCACATTTTACTTTAAAAGGTGACAAATACAGATGTATTAAAAAATGTTTTATGGGCAAGTGTCTTATTTGGCGGGGCGGGGATTACAGATGATGGGGAGGTCCCAGAACCTTAAAGCATTAGGCATATACACCTTGTCCAGGAGGAAATTCGAGGGCAAAGGTGGTTCACAGTGACTACCGTGTCTTCATGTGACCTTCCCAGGTGACACTCAGGTGGCAGGGGTGGGTGATGAGCATATCCTAGAACCAGGATGGTGGTGCTATCAGCATGCACTTCCTGCTTCTGCTACATTTTCTAACAAGCAGCCCATCCTCCCTTAGGCTCTCCAGGCCAGACTGCCTTTTGATGGCATTAGCATAACACCTTAGGCTCTAAAGATAGTCCGTTAATACCTTGGCCTGAGGAACCCGCATCTCCAGGGCCTGCTTACCGCGGTGCCCCCTAACATCTTGCCTTGTTTTTTTTTTATTGAGGCTCAGGCAAGATGCAAGTGGAGGGGCTGGCTGGTGGCTCTGAGCTGCAGGTGGTGGGAGGGAGGGTGAGCACTGTTCTTAGAGCGCATAAGGTCCCTGGGGGACTGGCTAACATCTTCAACCTAAAGTGGATTTTTTTTTTAATTCCAAGTTTATTGGGGTGACAATTGTTAGTAAAGTTACGTAGGTTTTAGGTGTACAATTCTGTAATCCATCATCTATATATCACATTGTGTGCTCACCATCTAGAGTCAGTTCTACCATATATTTGCTAAAGTTGATTTTTTTAAAAAAATGGTAGCATGCAGGATTTGAGTTCTAAAGCCACCTACAAAAGGTGACAGTGATAAGGGGACACAGGACCCTACTGGGAAAGGTCAGTGCCCTGGTGCGTGCTGATGACATTTACTCCTTTTAAAATTCTCAGGCAGAGACCAGGGATCGGCAAACTTGAGACGGAAGAGACCCCCAGAGGTCAGCAAACTGCAGTTCGCGAACTGGGGCTCTGAAGTAAAATTGAAAATGAAAATAAAACTTGCATAGTTTCATTTATAGTTTTTAAAAGATATTATTCACATAATGGTGATATAAAAATATACTTATGGCTCTTGAATAATTTTTAAATTGTTGTGAGGGACAGGATTGGCTCTTACAGAGGGTCGGCAAACTTGAGACACAACATACCCAAAGAGCCTCAGTTGCCGACCCCTGCCTTAGACAAACCAGGGGGTTTCCTACCTAACATTGTGTTTGTTTGGGCCCGTATTTCACACCAAAGCCCACTGTGTGTCTGCTGTTCTGCTCGCTGGGAGATGTTGCCTGCTGTGGTGAGTGAGGTTCACATGGTAGGAGTAGGAATCGAAGGGCATGGGACATCTCCATGTTCCCCACGACCAGTCTAAAGCAACAGGCACATGGAGTCGGCAGACAGGACCTCTGTAAATGGTCTCCCAACTGAACTCGTCTTCCCGGAGTTGCTGGGAGAGCGTTGATGGTAAGTACACGAGTACTTGCTGTCTGGAACTGTCACCAGTAACCCCTGTGCTGGGGCGGACCGCCCAGCCCAGTGAGTGCGAAGTTGAGCTAGACAGCACACCATGCTGGCTCTACCCTCCCACCACAGATGCAGACATCTCTGGGGAGTCCTTCCGTGATGAGTCCCATCCTTACTCCCATCCCACCTGCCTGGGAGGGTGATGAGTGCTAAAAAAAGCCAACAGGTTCAGACTGGGAAACATAAACATCATTCACAGATTCTATGGTTGTCTGTAGACCACCAGTAAGGAATCAACAAAAACGGTGTGAATTCAGCAAAGTCCTATGATAGGGGATCAATATATGAAAACCAATTAATTTGTTGTCAACAAAGTCGTTAATTGCATCTTTAAAAATCCATTCACAGCATACTAAATAGAAATAAATTTTACAAAAGATTTTGCCAAGACCTGTACAAAGCTAAACAATTGCTGAGGGAAGTTCAAGATGTAGGGGGCCAGAGACAAACAGTGTTGCAAGACTCAATGTTAAGATGGGAATTCTCAAAAGCGTGCTAAGTACAAGAAGCCAGACACAGCTACAGACTACACAATTCCGTTTTCATAAAATTCCAGAAAGGGCAAAACAAGCGGGTAAGTGGGTTGCCTGTGGTCAGGAGTCCTAGTGGGGTTGACTAAGGGCAGGAGGAAACTTGGGGGAGTGATGAAGTACCCCAAAACTCGTGATGATGATTGCATGGGGGTATGTATTTACTAAAATCCGTTGAGCTTAAAACGTACTGAAAATGGGTGAAGTTAATGGTGCGCCATACTTAAAGTGCAACTGAAAAAAGAAGCAAAGGTACAGAAGGTAGTCACCTGGTGTTCAACGTGACCTTGAGTAAGTCACTGGCCTCATTACCTCATTTGTAAACTAGAATACCTTGAGGGCTCTTCTGCCATTTTCTAGGTAAGTGGGCTCAGGTGCCTGATGTTTAAGTAAGTCAGTAACTGCCAGCTGTTACCCCCAAAGACTCATCTTCCTCCCTGTCCTACAAGCCCACCTGACTTAGGCTCACTTCTACCACAGTGTAATCGCCAGCAGGCCCCAGCCTCAGCCTCACCCCCTCCAGGAAGTTTTCCTAGACTACTTCCGCCCTCACGGTCTCGGTCCTCTGAACTTGCAGTCATTCCTACCAGGCATAGGTTCCATCAAGTTTTTACTGAACACACACTAGGAACCAACCTAGCACAGTTCAGTGGGTCACAGACCAAAACCACAAAGCAAAACTAAGCGATGGCCTCTCCACTGAGGGCCATGGAGGCCCAGCTGAGGCCCCAGGACGGAGGGAGCAGGGGCAGGGTTTGGGGAAGCTTCTGGAAAGGGGTGACTGCTGACATGAATGAAGCTGACCGATTTCAACAAAAGGGAGCGGGAAGCCTTGCCTCCCAGGAAGAGGGAGAGGGCATCACCAGGCTTGAGAAGCCTGGAGGTTTCTGCCTTGGGACGGATCACGTGGAGTCTGAGTGATGAGGGAAAGCTACAGGGTCAAAATCACTAACTGCCTTGAACGTAAGCCACGGCCTCGGGCCTGGGCTGGGGCCTGCTCAGCAACTTACCTGGTGGGAAGGCCCGTGCCTGCGCAGGAGGCGTCGTACAATAGTGGGCCTCTGCCAACCCTTGAAAAATGTCCTCAATGCCATGCATCCTGAGGTGACTTGGTAATCAGCTCCACTCATGATCCATGAAATGGTCTCATCGTCATGCCCGGTGGCCTTTCTCCATTCTAGCCCAGCCCATCTCGTCCTACAGGGAAACACTAGGCCATCTGGGCTGAGGGACGCCAGTAGGAGGGCGCAGGCACCCCCTGGGCTGGGGTGAGCCCTGGGAAGAATGTCTGAGGCTCAACTTGCCTCCAAAGATGGAGTTTAGGAAGAGCCAAAAGGACCAGGCCTGAGTTTCTAGAACAGACACATTGCTTTGCTCACTTGTGTATCCCAAATACTCTAACAGCATCTGGCACATGGTGGGTACTCAAATATTTGTGAGTAAATTAGCCTAAGCACCAGTTTACACCTTAGTGTAATGTACTATCTCTAATATCTTCTTTCATTTTTCTTACCTTTTAAGAGATTTCTGAAACCCTGTTGGCCTCTCATCGGGCCTACCTCATCAGGGGTAGGGGTACCCCAGAACTAGGTTGGTGACTCAAAGCCCACAGAAGTCCCTCTGGAAAGACCCTGGCACACCAGACCTCTTCCCAGGGCTGGGCTTTTACTTGTGGTAAAATATCCGTAACATACAATCGACCATTTTAAGCATACAGTTCAGGGGCTTTAATTACTTTCAAAATGTTGTGCAACCATCACCACTATGTATTGCGTTGTCGGAAAAGTCATAACGTATTTTTTCTGGTTTTCGTTGCAAAAATGCATCATGACTTTTCTGAAAACCCAATATTTCCAGAACTCGTCATATCCCAAACAGAAACCAATTAAGCAATTACTTGCCTGGGATGGTCATCACACCCCTAGGGCCAGGCTAAGCCCTCCCATGACCTGGCCTGTTTACATGTCACTTTCTTCAGAAAAGCCCCAGCGACACTCCCCTGACTCAGTCCTCTCCCATTTTTTGTGGCATTTCTCACAGCCGCCATGCAATGTGTATGGTCCTTGTCCTGCCTCCCTGCCACCCAGGAAGGACAGTGTTTCCTCACCTCCAGCCCAGTGTACCTGGGACATACTCATATTTGTAGATTTGAATGAATAACTGCTATATATAATTGATAGTTTTCCCTTTCCCATGGGAAGGGAAATTTTGTTTATTAATTTTGTTTAAATAATTTTGTATAATTGAGGAAGCTTCTGTCCCTTTTCTAAGCCTTCCAGACCTGCTGCAACCTCTCCAAGTGCGATCACACATTACTCTTCTGTAGGAAGGACCCTCGCCTCAGCTCCCTCGGAAGCGCATTCCAGGAAGCAGGGGCTCTCAGTGAGTCACAGGTATTAATAGCACCATTGAGACCGGGACAAAGATTCCATGATGACATGCAGAGCCAATGAGCTGAGCCGGCCCTACCGTCTGCCAAGTGTCTACATCTCCTTGGAACATACATCATCTTCTTATGAAAGTACTTTAAGGCCTCAACACTCGACCAGTGAACCTTCTAGAGCTGGAAATGTGGTCCAACAAGAAGCACTGTTGTTTTTTAAATTCCAGGTGAAAAAAGAAAAAAAACCCTAACAAATCAGAATAAAAAAGAATTGATAAATCAGCTACCGGATTTTTACAGAGTTGAGTGGATGGAACCATCCCCCAAGCACCCTCGGGTCCTCCCTCTCCCAGGCTTTCTGAGGCACCTCCAGGATTTTATCACGTCATCAGTCCTTCATCTATTCCTCAACACATCTTTGTAATTCTGACCTACTTGTGTACTTCGTACTATGATTAAATGCACAATTCAGAACAAAACGGTGTTCATTCAACACGGTTCCGGAGGTTCGGGTCAAGGAAGTTCAAGTTCAAGAACAAGAAGGCATCCAGGCCGGCAGAGTGGCGCGGTGGTTAGGAGCTGGCTTGGGACGCCAGTGGCCCCGGTTCAGATCCCACATATGAGGGCCAGTGACACTGCCCTCTACAGCTAACAACAGCTCCACCTGGAGCTGGGCTGCTGTGAGTCCCTGCGACGGCACAGCTGCAGCCCCTGCTGCAGTGGGCTGCCATAGGCTACAGTGAGTGGCTGGCACCAGCATGAGCAGCCGGCAGCCAGCGTGAGCTGCCAGTAGCCGCGGTGAGTGACCATCTAGAGGTCGGCGACTGATCTGCCTCATCTGGGAAGAGCGCAGTGACGATACCAATATGGGCCAGTGAAACAACATCCTCCGCAACTAGACTGAAGAAAAAACGGACAGCAACTTGTCTGTTCCCCCCTCCCAATTACCCAATTTAAAAAAATCTTTAAAAGAAAAGAAGGCATCCTGATTGGAAGGGAAGGAGTAAAATTATCTCTATTTGTATTGTAGATCCTGTATATAGAAAGACGTACGGAACACACACACACCTACCTATTTAGAACAAGTTCAGTAAGATTTCGGGATTCAAGATCAATATTCAAAAATCAATTGTATTTCTATACACTAACAATGAACAACCCAAAAATATAAAGAGTTCTATTTTTACAATTGTATAAAAAAATACTTAGAAATAAACTTAACAAAAAAAATGCATGACTCACTCACTCTATAAACTATTACCAAACATTGTTTTAAAAAAAATTATAGAAGGGCCGGCCGAGTGGCAAGGTGGTTAAGAGCTGGTGTGGGATGCCAGCGGCCCAGGTTCGGATCCCACGTATGGGGGCTAGTGACACTGCCGTCAAAAAAAAAAAAATTTAAGAAGACCTAATAAATGAAAAGACATCCCATACTCATGATTTGGAAGATGTAATCTTGGTAAGATGGCAGTACTCTCCCAATTGATCTACAGATTCAACACAATCCCCCAAATCCCAGCTGACATTTTTTCCCAGAAATTGACAAGCCATTTCTAAAACTGACATGGAAATGCAGGGCACCCAGAAGAGCCAAATGATCTTGTAAAAGAACAAAGTTCCTGACTTGAAAATTTACCAGCTAACAGTCTTCGTGGCATCTTTGATTCTCCAGTTCATCTCATCATTCATTCAAAGTATTTTTGAGCAGTTGCTGTGCGGGCACCATCGGGGAGCTTAGGGTTGAAAAGTCGCTGGGCTCAGAGGACCTTCCAGCCACGTCGAAATCAACAGGCAACTGCTGCAAAGGCTGGTCTGGCCTGCGGCGGGCGCGCGGGGGAGCGGCGTCTAACCCGGATTCCCGAGGTCAAAGCGGGCTTCTCGGAGGAGGTGCCAAGCTGCGCCGCCAGAGGTGGGGGTGGGGCGGGGGGCGCGTCTCCGGCAGAAGGCGGAGCTGGGGGTGGGCTTGGTGCCTGCCAGAGTGAGGGGCGGGCAGCGGGGCTGCAGCCGTGGGGCTGGGCAGTTCTCAGGGAGTGGGGGGGGGAGAGGAGGAGGGTTTCCCGTGAAGGGGCCTGGGTGGCCATCCAGGACACAGGGAAGCCACTCAGGGTGTCGTGGCACAAGTACGACGTGGGAAAGACCTCCTTGGCCACCAGTGGGAGCAGGGACGGAGGGGCCAGTGGGAGGGACCGGGCGGCCACGGGGAGCCGCGCGTGGAGGGCTGGGCTGCGGACACCAGCGCACGACACCCGGTCCTTCCCGGGGCGCCGGGCTCCCCGAGCCGCGTGCTTCGTTGCCACGGAGACGCCCGTGACGTCACACAGGTCTGGCCCACAAGCCCCTCGCTCTTGACCCCGGATGATCGCTCGGCACAAAGTGGACATGCCATTCAGGAGGTAAGTGCGGTGGCCGTCCGTGCCCTGCGCGCCCACGCTGCTCGCAGCAAGCACAGCCCCGGGCCAGCCTCTCCTGAGCGTCGGTCCTTGGCCTGGACTTGAGCAGCACCCCTACTCGGAGTCACACACGCCCCAGGTCCTCGCCGCCCCAGGAGGCTGAAGGGGGCTGCTTTTCTGGGAATCCGGGAAGGGCTGCCCGGCCCCAGTCTAGGGCAGGTGGGCACCCCGGTCCTGCCACCTGTGGCGCCTTTTCCGCAGCTGCTGTTCAGGCTGTCCCGGGCAGGGATACAGGGGGAAAGGTGCCGCCCCAGCATGAAGGGGCCTGAGGTTGCCCAGCCCGGATCGTGCTTGGGGGTGCCTGCTCCGCGGTGGTGAGCACCTCGGCCCCCAAGGCTGGTGGTCCCTGCCCTTCAGGAATGAGAACATTACCAACCCCACTCTCCACTCCCACCCCCTGTGAGGGGGGCCCTGCCATGCCGAGTGAGGAGTGAGGGTGGTGCCTCACTCTGCGGGGCTGGGGTCTCTGCCCCAAGACCCTCCTTTATTTCACCCAATGGAGGACTGTCCCTCCCTGAGGAGTCAGGTCTGCAGGGAGAGACTCTGGTATGGGGGGGAGGCGGCAGTGATGTGAGGGTTTCTTCATTCCCCCCAGGTATGAGGAGGGATTGAGGGGTGCCCCTGCAGCAGACTTCCAACGTGGGGTGGCCTGGGCCAGCTCTGCTCAGGGTGAGGGTGGGAGGCTGTCCTGGGGGCTGACCCTGCTCTGCCCTCCGACAGCAGCCAGCCTGGGCTTGGGCATTGGGGACCCCTCAGCTCCCCCAATCCCCCAGGAGAAGTCTAGGACACCTGGGAATTAACTTGGCGTTAATTAGCCTCTGCACACAAAGCTTCACAGTCTTTCTCCAAAATACTATTTTAAGCTGTGGTTTCCTCTAAAGCAAAGTGACTTAAAATAGGAAATAAAGTCCCTGCGGCCTGTGCTCATGCTTTCCGTGGATTCCTTTGGCCTGAACACGTTCTTCTGGTTGCAGAACTTGGTGATCCGATGGGTTCAGCTACAAGCCCAGGCCCCTGGGAGAGGCCGACTCACAAACACCAGGTAAAGTGATAAAGGACCACTTCCGGAATGTTTTTTTTTCTTTTAAGCTTGGTCAACATTGTCTTGAACATGAGTTACAATTTTTGACCCTTTTTTCAGGTGGCATAGGGATAGGAGATTGCAAAATAGAGGGTGGGGGAGAATCCACTGTCATTTCTTTTAATTTATTGTATCTCAGAATAATGGGAGAAAAAAGTGTCGGTCAAAGTAATATCAAGTATGGTATGAAGGTGTTCATGTCAAGATGCATTCTTGTTAGAAGTGTGTCCGAAGGACCTCGAATGTGTGTGGGGTGCATCCTCAGAGAGGCGGCCCTCACCGGCTACCTGCTGTCTGGGCTCCTGGTCCAGGGAAGGTGCTCAGGTATCTAAAGGCTGAACCAGATCTTAGCTGCAAGTGGAGGGAAAATAAATACACAGCATCCTGTGAAACCACCAGCTGTTTGGGTGCTACCGTGTCTACACTGGAATAAAGCAAATCCTCTTAGAAACCACTTCTGGGGAAGAGGAGTTTGAGAAACCTTTCAGGGGCCGGTGGAGTGGCGTGGTGGTTAAGCGCTGGCGTGGAAAGCCGGCGGCCCTGGTTCAGGTCCCACATGTGAGGGCTGGTGACACTGCCCTCAAAAAAAAACCTTTCAGGGCCGGCGTGGTGCATTAGTTAAGAGCTGGTTTTGGGATGCCAGCGGCCCCGGTTCGGATCCCACATATGAGGGCCAGTGACACTGCCCTCTACAGCTAACAACATCTCCACCTGGAGCTGGGCTGTGCGAGCCCCGACGATGGTGTGGGCTGCAGCCCCTGCTGCAGTGGGCTGCCATAGGCTACAGTGAGTGGCCGGCAGGCAGTGTGAGCGGCTGGGAGCAAGTGTGAGCTGCCAATAGCCACGGTGAGCGACCACCCAGAGGCCGGCGACTGATCTGCCTCACCCGGGAAGAGCGCAATGACGATACCAACATGGGCCAGTGAAGCAACATCCTCCACAACTAGCCTGAAGAACAAAAGGACAGCAACTTGTCTGTTCCCCTCCCCCAATTCCCCAATGCTGTTCCCCTCCCTCAATTCCCCAATAAAATATTTAAAAAATAAAAATAAAAAAAAACACCTTTCAGAACAAATTGCATGGCAAGGAAAGGGTGTCTGCTCTTGAGCTTGAACTGTTAATTGTTGAGTATTGGTAAGAGAAGACTTTTGAAACATGTTTTCCCTTTAAAGAGGAAATGCAAATTGAGAAGCACTTAGAGGCCAACTTAGAGGTCAGTTGTTCTGAGTTCGGACGCTCCCCCTGGGCCCGTCCCATGGTGTGGGAACTGGACAGCTTTCTCTTTGGAAAAGAGAGGCGGCTCCTGACATCAGTTCCCCTCTCCTCCAAGTCTTGAGAGTACATTTGTTAAGCTCATCTATGTGAAAAGACCCTTTTCCATCTGCTCTGATTCCTTCTTCCGTCTCCAGGCCAGTGTCTCTGTCTCCCACCCCTCTTCTCTCAGCAGCTGGCCCCCTGGACTCACCTCCACCTGTCATTTGCAGCTGCTTCTCCTGGCTTGTGGCCCAGGGCTGCCACTCCTCCCAGGCATGGCTCCAGGGGCGCAGCGACAAGGGGTGCTGCGGGGCCACTCCCTTCCCCCCCTGGAGTAAGGGGGCTGCCCTAGCCTGGGGTTTTGGGCTGTTTGGGGAAGGTCCTGACCATCATCCATCTTTGACCTCTTCCTGCTTTGTTGGCAGGCACTTAATTTCTATTATTTAAAATAAATATTTGCTATTCAGTGTTTTCTAGTGCATTAAATATTCTATTTAAAAAGTGAATTTTTAACAGCTTCATTAGGAAAATTTCCCAAGTGTTCAACTTTTAACAAATGTCAAGTTACCACGTCTTCTTTGCCATCTGGTGCCCTTAGCCAGCAAAGGCACTGGGGGTGGGGCTGGGGGAAGACGCTTGTTCCGTTTCTGTTTTGCTGTTGAGCTTTCATCCCCCTGCTTCATAACCACAGCTGTGTGAAGCTGGGAGTCAGGGTGGGCAAGGGGGCGGGGCCAGGGTGGGCAAGGGGCGGGGCCCAGGGTGGGTGAGGGGCGGGGCCAGGGTGGGCAAGGGGGCGTGGCCAGGGTGGGCGAGGGGCGGGGCCAGGGTGGGCAAAGGGCAAGGGCAGGATGGGGCGAGGGGCAGAATCAAGGCCTGGCCAGGAGTTGGTTTGCTGTTCTCTAACTTTTCCATTTTTAAAACCTCAGGTTACCAGGTTATCACTTCTCAACACCTGTGAGGTCAGGTTATAACAATGACTTTTTCCCAGGTGGGGAGGAGGGGCTAGGATTATTTCGGTTTTTTTAGTATAACAGTACCCTCCATATATATGCTTTTATAGGTGTGATATTCTTTTATATATTCTTTCATACTGCATTCTAAAGATCAAATATAATTTTGAAGGATGGTACCGTTAAAAAAAAATGGACTCTCGGGCCGGCCGAGTGGTTAAGCACTGGCTTGGGAAGCCAGCGGCCCCGGTTCGGTTCCCACATATGAGGGCCAGTGACACTGCCCTCAAAAAAAAAAAAAAAAAAAGGACCCAAACTTTTTTTTTCCTTTTTCTGTGTTCCCTACCAGTTGGGGTATTTCTCCCCACGTACTGGAAATAACGTCACTTTAGATGATTGGCGTTCTTAGGACCAAAATTGAACTCAGGATGCTTTCCTGCCTCGCGTGCTCATGTTTGCTGCAGATGCCTCCAACCCAGACTGGGGTCCCTCCCATTCCTCCCAGAGTAAATAGCACCTCGTTCTTTTGAAGTTCAACTGAAAAGAACAGAATCCTTTAAGACCATGTGGTTTTTCTCAGATACCAACCCTTGTACTTAGCAGGGCACATCACTTTCCTGGGGCTGCCCTACAATGATCCCAAACGGGGTTGTAAACAACAGATTTACTCTCTGGCAGCCTTGGAGGCCAGAAGTCAGAAATCCAGGTGTTGGGTGCCCCCCAGAGGCTCTGGGGGGGGGGAATCTGTTGCAGTCCCCTCTCCAACTCCTGGGGGAGGCCGCAACCCTCAGCATCCCTTGGCTCATGATCACATCACTCCAGCCTCTGCCTTCTTTTCACATCACCTTCTCCCGTGTGTGTGTGTGTGTGTGTGTGTGATCTCCTTTCTCTTCTGAGGACACTTGTCATAGGATTTAGGGCTCACCCAAAGTTCAGGGTGACCTCATCTTGAGACCCTTAAGTTACATCTGCAAAGACTGTTTTTCCAAATAAGGTCACAGTCACAGGTTCCAGGGGTTACGATGTGGACATATATTTTGGGATGAGTCTGTTCAACCCACAACACAGGGCCTCCAGAAAGAATTTTATTATTTTATTTTATTTATTTATTTTAGAGAATTTTGGACAAGACCCTCCCATCAAATAAGAAAACACACTGTGTAGCATACAGACTTCCACCACCCCTGTGGACGGTGACACTTTGCTTTAAATGTCACTCTTCCAGTGGCAGGATGCCCTTTGAGCCTTCTGACTGCCTTGGACAGTGATTTGCGTGGAGCAGGCTAAGTGACATGTTTATCTTATAGTAGCCAATGAAATAATAAACCAGCATGCTGACCCCCCTCACATGTCACGTCATGGACACCTCATCTGTCTGTCCTTTTTTTTTTGTTTGAGAACAATGTCACTGGCCCTCATATGTGGGACCCGAACCCGGGCTGCTGGATTCCTAAGCCAGCGTTTAACCACCGTGCCACTCGGCCAGCCCTTGCCCTTTTTTTTTTTCTAACTTTATTGGGGAACAGTGTTTTTTCCAGGACCCATCAGCTCCAAGTCAAGTTGTTGTTTTCAATCTATTGTGGAGGGCGCAGCTCAGGGGGCTATGTGGGAATTGAACCGGCAACCATGGTTTTATGAGTACCGCACTTTAACCAACTGAGCTAACCGGCCATCCACTGGCAGCTCAGCTCCAAGTCAAAGCTGCTGTCTTCAATCTAGTTGTCAAATGCATAGCTCACTGGCCCATGTGGGAATTGAACCGGTAACCTTGGTGTTATGAGCCTGTGCTCTAACCACCTGGGCTAACTGGCCGCCCCGTTTGCCCATTTTACTGATGGAGACTGAGACCAGGGAAAGCTACTTCAGACATCTGAAGCCATACAGCCAGGTTGGCAGCACCCGTGGGGTTCGGACCCAGGAAGTCTGGCTCTCAACCTGCCAGTTATTCAGTTTTCAGGGGAAACTTTATGGTTTGTGGCTCAGGAGTCCCAGCAGGCAGTGGAGCCAGCTTTCCTGCAGTGGAGGCCGCAAAAAGGGGCACATCCTGGGGAAAACACATTCAGCTTGGGACGAATTAGGCGCGAGGTGTGTGGAATAAGTGTGCACACCCACGCTGACCCAGTAAATATCTATTGAACACCGACCACACACTTAGCGCCATGCCAGGCTGTGGGGCACGGCTGTGGACAAAAGCAAAGAGCCTGGCGGTAGGGCGTGAGTCCCATGAAGGGTGTCAATGCTGAGATAGAGGAGGATGCAGAGAGTGTTAGAGAATGATAAGGCCCAAGGCGGGGCACGCACGCGTGGAAAGGCAGCACAAGGTGGGGGAGGCTGACATGTGCGATAAGGGGCCTCTATGAGGCCTCATGGAGGGTGGCCTTACAGTGAGGACAGGACGGAAGAGGGGACAGCCAGGTGTGGTCCGGGGAGGGGCGTGTGGGCCGAGCTGCAGGGCTCGGGTGGGCTTGTGCGATGGGGCGCCTGGGCGCAGCGAGGGCTTTCTCCAGGGCTGTGGCCTGATTCCCACTAAGCTTCAGCAGCATTGCTCTGGGCTGCGGATGAGGGCAGGGGATGGCCATTAGTAGACGGATGAGAATGGCCGGGCTGGAAACATTTGGAAGGCAGTCAACAACGGCTGATAACTGGTTGTGGGTTTGGAAGAGGGGAGTCAAGGTAACATGAAGTGTTTTTTTGGTTTTGTTTTGTTTTTTTGAGGGCAGTGTGACTGGCCCTCATATGTGGGACCCGAACCGGGGCCGCTGGCTTCCCAAGCCAGCGCTTAACCACTGCGCACTCGGCCGGCCCAACATGAAGTGTTTTTAGCTTGAGCAGACACGCTGTCTTCCTCCTGAGCCAGGAAGACCACAAGGGCGTAGTTTGGGGGAAGAGCAGGCGTTCCATCTTAGACCGTCAAGTTGGAAGAACCTACTAGAGCCCCAGAGGAGGCTGGTTTGCGTGCATGGGGGCATGGAGCCGGAAGATGGAAACTGGGGTCACTGGAGGTGGTGCATGGGACCTTGGGGCCAGGTGATGCGCGGTGCGGGGGCTGTGTGTGCGCGTGTGTGCCTGGCCAGATGCCAGCTGGACGGTGGGCACTCAGGGTCAGAGCTTCCTGGACAGGACTTGCTTGAACGTAGACATTTGGTAGCTCTCAGGCAGAGGCGGTGACTTCTAAAGTCTTCATTAGGAAGATTTCAAACATACGACAGAAGGGACTTGTGGAACTTTCAGCTTCAAGGACCCACAGTACCCTGCCGGTCCTGCCTCATCCCTCCTCGCGTGTCCCTAAAAGGGAAGGCCTCTTTGGACATAACCACAGCACCCTCACCAGGCTGAAAGTGCTCCCCTGGAATTTTCAGCTCCAGAGGCTGGGCTGGTGGGGGTGGGGCAGCTGCAGCCCTTTGGGGTCAAGGACTTTCAGCTGGAGTGGGAGCGGCGTGGCTGTAAAGAGGCCAGACGAGACGGCATACAAGGCAGATGGGACTCTGAGGGCAGAAAGTCAGCTTCTGGGGGTGGAGGGGAGGGGGTTGGGGGGGCCTCCCCTTGGCCAGGTTTGACCTTGGCGTGGCCAGGAAGAATGGCCGAGTTTTGTGTAACAGGCTGACTTCAATAATGGTTTTGATTTCAAAGAACTCTCCAGTAAGTCTGCAAGACAGGAGCTTTTTTTCTGTAATTTTCAACGGTATAGAGAGGTGGCGGGGGTGAAGGGGGGTAGGGGAGAGTCCTGGGTAATTTTGAGTTTGTCTTTTTGCTCTACCTGAGAAGCTTCCAGGGTGGTGAGGCTGAGTCTCTGGTGCCTTGGGGCCCAAAATGTCCCTGAGGTGGCGTCGTGTGTACTCACACGTGCACACAGAGCACAGCCACACGCAGGGGTTAGAATTGGCTTCTGGCCTCGGCTCTGGGCAAAGCCAATATTCTCAGCCTCAGTTTCCCCCTGTTGTAAACCGCGGACACCCTCCTGCCATCTGCAAACTTTCATCAGTCAATTGGTTGAATTCCTACTGGCGTCAAACCAGTACTTGACCCTATGCAGATGTCATTCTTTTTAAACCCAAACCACATGTTGGCGAGGAGCTTGGGGCACGTGCCCTTTGGTCTTCGATCCCACGTGGAGACACTTTACAAATTAGGTTTTTGCCTCCGGTGTAAACGCTTTGCTGAGTGAACATCAAGAAGCCTGTGGAGAATCCTGGGGGAGCAGGGGTGACGCACAGTGGGGCTGCGGCCTCATATGCTTGCTGCGTGTCGTTTAATAGTGTGTGTAAACCACGTGTGTGGAATGCCTTTTGATGGAATAGTCTCTGAGGAGGCTGTCTCTGGTGCAGCTGGCCTAGAAAAACGTGCGTTGGTGCCTAAACCTCTGCGGGGGGGACAAAGTGGCGTCTGGCTCCTCTGTTGGTTATAATTTCACTTGTTTGGTACTTCTGTCTAAACTCGGCCTAGAGAGAGTACTAAGCAACACACAAGATGTGCTTCTTCCGAGATCAAAGTGAGGGTGGTTTGGGCGGGTCCGTCAAAGGAACATGGGAGCCAACTGAACACATTCCAGCCAAAGATGGAACGAAATAAAAGGCGCGGTTTCAGCCCAAGTACAGACAAAGGCGCGTCATGCTGACGTGTATGGGTGACCGGGGTCTCCGGCCTTTTACGTGGCCACTCGCTTTCCATTCCTGGGTGTGGGCTGCCCAGTGGCCTCTTCCCAGAGTGGGCCGGACGGAGAGGGAGGGAAAGGGGATGTTACAGCAGGGAAACCAGGCGGGCCCCTCGGCCAGGCTCCAGGCCCTCTTGCCTGTGTTGCCTCCTGGTGCTGGCCATGCCCTTGATGCTCGCGATGAGAAGCGCCTTCACGTTTGCGGGCACCCACCCAAATCCAGAAACCCATTCTCCTGGTAAGAAAAACACCAGCTAAATCCCAGCTGAGGAACATCTTACAAAGTCCTCCTCAAAACGGTCAAGGTCATCAAAAACAAGGGAACTCAGAGAAACTGCCACGGCTCAGAGGAGCCTGAGGAGACGTGGCCACTGAGTGTGCTGCCGGGGTGGGGTCCTGGGATAGGAAAGGGACGTTAGGTGAAAACTAACGGGAATCCGAATAAAGCGTAGACTTTAGGTAATTCACTAGAAAAAAAAGTAGGTTGCTTTTTGCCGGGACCCTTTCTAGCTTTTAAAGTGCTAGTGTGTGTTGGGCACGGCAGGAGACCTTAGGGTCTGGTTTGTAGAGTTTTGTTTCTCTGAGCTTTTGCTGTATAGGCCTGAGAGCTGGTGTTCCAGGGAGCCCAGTTTGGGAAGCCCGAGTTGATCATGAAAAGCCTGTCGCACGCTGGTTCGTGTTTGTAACTGACGCACTTTCCAACAGGGCCCAGCGCCGCCTTCCCACAGGATCCTTGAGGAAAGCAAGTGACATGGAACTCCAGGAACTCCAGGGAGGTCTGTAGTCTCCTGTTCTCTTAGTAAGTTTTGTTTTTGTTTGTTTGTTGTTAGCATGGATGTTCTCTCTTTCTCCCTGTTCTTTGGGTTTATGGCTTTAAAATTTTATGTTTGTTTTTTGTTTTGTTTTTGAGGGCAGTGTCACTGGCTCTCATATGTGGGAGCTGAACCGGGGTCTCTGGCTTCCCAAGCCAGCGCCCAACCAACCACCGCGCCACTCGGCCGGCCCTAAAATTTTGTTTTTAACAACCTTCAACCTCTTAGGAAATGCTTTCGGAATTGATGTCACCTGGGTGAGTCAGGTCAGCCCCCAGCTTGGGCTTAAAATTCTTTATCTGATAAAAAACAAAAAGCAGGGAGGACATTTGGGTTGGATGGTGGTCCCCTCCCCATGCTAACGTTCTAGACCTTTCAGTGTCGGTGGATGTGTGACATGTCACAATGAGTGTAAGACAGAGACTCTCAGTGCAAAGGGGCTTTCCCCAAACTGAGGTATTGATGGTGGGCTATACTCCCACGCCCCCAGCTGCCTGTGGGTTTTCTTTTAACTAAAATAGTATTTGAAAACTCCCGAGACTCATCTTCTGTAACTTACAGTAAAGGTCACCCCTTTGGGCCACGGCTCTGACCTTTGACAAATGCACCCCATGGAGCAACGAGCAACCACCACCACAGTCAAGACTGAACCTCCCGGGCTGGCCGAGTGGCGCACTGGTTAAGAGCTTGTTTTGGGGATGCCAGCGGCCCCGATTCGGATCCCACATATGAGGGCCAGTGATACTGCCCTCTACAGCTAACAACAGCTCCACCTGGAGCTGGGCTGTGCGAGCCCCGGCGACGGTGTAGGCTGCAGCCCCTGCTGCAGTGGGCTGCCACAGGCTGCAGTGAGCGGCCGGCAGCCAGCGTGAGCTGCCAATAGCCGCAGTGAGCGACCATCCAGAGGCTGGCGACCGATCTGCCTCATCCGGGAAGAGCGCAATGACGATGCCAACATGGGCCAGTGAAGCACCGTCCTCCACAACTAGACTGAAGAACAAAAGGACAACAACTTGTCTGTTCTCCTCCCCCGACTACCCAATAAAATCTTTTAAAACAAAAACAAAAACGAAACAAAAGACTGAACCTCCCACAGCTCTGGAGAGGTTCCCCTGTTCCTTTGTGGTCAGCCCCTCCCCACACCCCTGTACCCACTGACCTGTGCTTTGCCCCCGTGACCTCAGTATTTTTTAGTGAGAAGTCCGTAACGGGCCTGACCCATGGCTGGGCTGCGGCATGGCCGGCCCAGCTGCATCAGGGCAGCGGTCCGCGCGCCACACCCCAGTGTCCGCTTCCAGAAGAGGCACGCTCGTGTGCTCCGTGGCTGCCAGGTGCTCTGCTAGCAGCCCTCTCCTTAGTGGGGGCAGGGGGGACCCAGGGAGCCCAAGACCAGAAACCCCTGCCCTGGGCCCGGAACTCCTTGGAGATCATGGTCCTGGTGTCATCCTTACAGGTCTCCTCTCTCTTCTCCCAAACTAGAGGTGTTCAAATCCCTGCCCTTTGGGAGTCTTTCTTTTGATTAAGAGGAAAGAGACGAGTTGCTTTTCCCGCAGCCTGGGTTTAGTGGGGAGGGTTCTAGAATACCCGATGCCAGCCCTGGGCTCTTCCAAGGGCCCCTGAGCGGGGCCCGGCCACATTCTGGGCCCGCTTATGCCTCCAGAAAGGAAGGGGCTGGCCAGTGTCTTCCATGATCCTCGGCTTTGGGCCCAGGAGTGCCAGGGTGGCGTGTAGGGTCGGTGGGCCGCTTGTCTCTTCCCAGTGTGAGGGAACCAGCTGCTGAGTCTGTCTCTGTCACATTCCCGGTTCTCCTTCCCCGGTTTGCAGCCCCCAGGTTTGCACCTTAGTCCCTTAAACCAAGCCTCTAAGGGGTCCTCTGTCGGCTCAGGCTCCCACCCTGTCAGGTCCTTCGAGTGTCCGGCGTGGCGGAGACTGCTGGTGTGGGCAGCGGGCACCCTTGCTCTCTTGATTTTGAACACTAAACCGCTGCTTTCCTCAATAGCAAGTATTATTCAAGCCTTTTCCCCGCTAGTTCTGTCACAAAAAGAACCACATGGACTTCGTTGAAGGTATCTGGAGAGAGTTAAGTTATAGAATGAGTCAGAATGAGCCGGGGCCACTCTTTCACAGGGAATGGCGGGGGCCCCCACCCCGAAACCCACGTCTCCAGGGGCCAGCCAAGGGCCAGTCTTGTCAGCAGAGCTCTCTAAGGAGAGCTGTCTTAGGCCTGATGTGTGGACTCTTCTTTGCACAGTGACGTTACCATATTTTAGAAAACACTTCACTTTGATATTTAAATTTTTCCTCTTTCAAAATGTTATTTATTTATTTATTTATTTATTTATATTTTATTTTATTATTTTAAAGATTTTTATTGGGGAACCGGGGAAGGGGAACAGACAAGTTGCTGTCCTTTTGTTCTTCAGTCTAGTTGTGGAGGACGTTGCTTCACTGGCCCATGTTGGTATCGTCCTTGCGCTCTTCCCGGGTGAGGTAGATCAGTTGCCGGCCTCTGGATGGTCGCTCACCGTGGCTATTGGCAGCTCACGCTGGCTGCCGGTCACTCACTGTAGCCTATGGCAGCCCATGGCAGCAGGGGCTGCAGCTATGCTATCCCCCGGGGACTCACAGCAGCCCGGCTCCAGGTGGAGCTGTTGTTAGCTGTAGAGGGCAGTGTCACTGGCCTTCATATGTGGGATCCGAACCGGGGCCGCTGGCATCCCAAGCCAGCTCTTAACCACCGCGCCACTCGGCCGGCCCTCAAATACATTTTTAAAGATTTATTTGTAAGGCAGATGGTGCAAAATTTGCCATCAGCGATGGAAGAAATAACCTGTGCAGATAGGCTGTGTGTTGCATTGCACCCCACTGCTGGGAATTGCTAACCGGCTCCAAGAATTCTGTCATCAGTTTTTATATCCTTGCTGTGATTGGGAAGATACCCCTGGCCGTTCCGCCCACAGCGTCTCCGACTGTTCTCTGGGTCACGTGACCTGTAACCTGCCTTCGCACAGGCCGAAGTCCCTGAGTCCAGTTCACTTATTCGACCTACTGTCACGAGCCCAAGGCTTGTCAGGAAAGCTGCCAGTGGGGTCCCCTCCACCCTGGAGGCCGCAGATGTGGACATGCAGCCCGTGGGGCCCTGTAGCCCCAAGGCACGCGTGCCCGCCACCCGGCTGTCTGCGTCTCCAGAGGACTTGAGAATGATGGAGGAGGACCAGGGAGCCCCCCTCCCTGCCACGGAGCCCCCCGAGACTGGCAGATGCACACAGGGCAGAGCCCGAGTGTCATGGCCACCACCCTGACTTGGGAGTGAGAGGGGCAAGGGGCCCGAGCTCTCACTGTCTAAGAGGAAACTGAACTTTTACTCGCAGAACCTGAAAATAAGGGAAAGCAGCAGCATGTAGACCCAGGTGAGCGGTTAGCTCAGGACCTGATGCCGACACGGAGAGCAACGGGGGGCGGGGCCACGCTGATGAGCGTGGGGAATGGGCTACCCCTCCCCACTCCTGTCACCTGCTGACGAAGCAGGGATTTTCTGAGTGGTTGGTTTTGACTCAATCTGTGGGCAGGATTGTGGTCCTGATGTGATAATGTCTAAAAATGGGTGGCTTTTGTGCTTTTCCCAATTTCAGAGTTTTTCGCTTCCCAACAGGTATGAACCTAGCGACACTCTGGAGTTGGTGTTAGCGCTGGGCCCCTCTCCTCTGTGGCCGCTGCCCCAGTGCAAATAAAAGGGGCGGCACCCTGGGCCGGCCGAGTGGTGCGGTGGTTAAGCGCTGGCTTGGGAAGCCAAGCGGCCCTGGTTCGGGTCCCACCCACGAGGGCTGGTGACACTGCCCTCAAAAAAAAACAACAAAAAAAACAAAAGGGGGCTGCATCCAATGACAGTAGCCGCTGTCTGTCACGGTGGGTGGGGACAGCGGTGACGTGGCTGGTGGAGCTGCCCCCTTGGGCGACTGCTCTGGTCTGGTCTGCCAGCTCTGCCAGTGAGGACAAGCAGGGTGTGGCACTGTCCAGCCCGACCCTCCACCTGCAGGGTCCCCTCAGGTCCATGGACTGAGCTGGGTGGGGGGGTGAGGCCGGACCTGGGCGCTGTCCCCTGGGGCGTTAGGTAGGCCTCGGGCACTCCTTGTGGGTCCACATGGCAGCGCTGGGTGGGGGAACCCCAATCCTGGACCTGCAGCGATCTGCCCCAGCCCCCGGTGGATGAGTGTCTCAGAGGTGGCCAGGGCTGCTTCTCTGGTTGTCTTTTGGGCTGGAGGCAACGCCACCTGCTGAGCTGCCTGCCTTCCCTCTGGCTTTGTCCCCTGGCACCCTCACCCATGGTGGAGCTTTCTGTGGACTGTCATCGCTGGGGCCTGGTCCCAGCTCTTTTCAGGTGAGACCCAGCACACCCACTGTAGAAATGCTAAGAATCCTTATTTATTGGTTCCGAGAAATACATTTAAAATGAGCCCCAATGGTCAGTGGAATGCAGCTTTGGACTACAACCACCTCGGGACCCCTGGTGGAACATTCCAGAAGTGGGCGAGGAGCAGTGTCTAGCCCTCAGTCCTGGCAGCTCACAGAAGGCCTCGGGGGCTGGGCAGCAAAGCTCGGCAGTCAGCCAGGGCTCAGACCATCACTTGGCTGATGGCCAAACACGGGTCACATGGGGCAGATGGGTCACAGCTGGCCCTGCAGCAGGATGGACAGGTTTCACCACAGGGCCTGAGGCCTGGGCTGGTCAGCGGTCAACCCTAGCAGCTCTCGCCCCCAAAGGCCCGAGGCCTGTTTTCCCAGGGAGCCCACACCTGTCACGTCCCACGGGAACTACCGGCCTCCTCTACTTGGCGCCGGCCCAGGCTCGGCAGGAGCGAAGGTACCAGGGAGGAGACGGGCCAGGCGGTGCAGCCAGCCCAGGGCACACACGCTAAGGGGTCGACTCGACCCAGGACGGGCCAGGCCCTTTGCTGGCCGTTCCCATGTCCCTGAGGGACCCAAGTTCTTCATTCTTTGCTGGTGCCGAGCTCCGTAGTACCCGCAGCGCTCTCGACCAAGCAGGCGGGCCCGGGGCTTGGCACCTGGGACCAGTGCGGAGACAAGAGGCGGGAGCCGGGTCATGCTTAGTGTTTTATTTCACAAAACAAGCCATGCTATCGCCCCTCAAACACGTGCGTGCTCCCTCCACGTTCCACCAGTCCCAGCTGTCCGGCCTCCTTCACGTTCTTCCAACCTCAAACCAACGACTTTCCTTTGACAAGTCCATAGCTTCCAAACGTTTTAATAATGAATAAATGTTAAATATTGCATATTACCATTACAGAAAGGGGGGGCTAGAAAAGTTTAGTTTCACTCTGTGCAGAGGACTGCGACCCCACGCTCGTAGAAGCTGCGAGGGTCTTCCTTGGTGGCAATTTCAAAGTCCACCGTGAAGATGAGGTCTGCACGGGTGAAGTTCAGGTAGACGGGTAAGGTCACCTACGAGGAAAGGCACAGGAGCTTACGGCTGCTGCAGGGACGGCGAGACACCCGCCTTGACTGAGGGGGCTATGGGACACGGAGCGACGGGCAGTTTCTCCCGAGAGTTGCCCGTGTCTAGTCACGGGCAGAGCTCGGGGGTAGGCGGGGGAGGGGACTAAGGTGGTGCCCGCAGCGTCTCCCTGCCCACAGGACGGCGCTGCCCCTTACCACACTGGCCTTTTTCTCTGCGTTCGTCTGCTTGACCCAGCGCAGCTGCGTCAGCGGGAGGACGGTGGAGATGGCATTGGACGGCGACAGCTTGTTGTTGCTGCACGTGGCCCCCTGCAGCTTCAGCCCTGCGGGGAGGACGCCAAGCCACTGGAGTGGGAACAGCCCCACGCACCCACCGGCCTTGGGGCTCAGCCTCGCTCCCGCCATCCAAGCCCCTAACCACCTCCAAAGCGGCAGGGCGGCCTGGGAGTGGGCGTGGGACAGGCTGACAGCGGGCCTGGTCTGCGCACTCCAACTCACCCGTGACTCCAAAGCTGCAGGCATCGAGGGCGGCATTCTGCGAGGTGGTGACATTGACTTCCAGGCACAGCTCCTCCAGGGACCAGCTGTTGGCCTGGGCCACGTACTGCCGGGTGGCGGTGATGTACGCCTCGGGCACAAACAGGCCGCCCAGACACACGTGGATGTTCTGTGGGAAGCAGCAGCCGGTCAGGAGCGAGCCCCACCCGCCCTCCCAGGTCAGACCCGGGCCTCTGCCTGGTCCCCCAAACCCAGGGCAGCTGCCAACTGCCACCAGGCTTCTCAGGAGCTGCCGTCACCTTCAGCTCCTTGGCGCCGCCCGACGCGGCCGCCTGTGAGATATTCTGCAGCTGTTTGATCCTCTCGCTGAAGTCGGACACCCACTGGATGACGGTCATGCCAGCAGGCACCGTGTAGTGTGACCAGCTCTGAGGCAGGATCCCTGCGGGCAGGAAGGAGGCCCC
Organism: Aselliscus stoliczkanus; assembly: GCA_033961575.1. Classification (NCBI taxonomy): domain Eukaryota; kingdom Metazoa; phylum Chordata; class Mammalia; order Chiroptera; family Hipposideridae; genus Aselliscus; species Aselliscus stoliczkanus. The sequence continues at coordinate 159,074,076 of CM066732.1, read as the reverse complement.
GGCCGGCGTCAGGCACGGCCCCGGCACAGACGGGGCGCCCCCCACTCACACCTTCTCCACACAATCCAGGGTGGCTGACGGGGTGTCTGGAAGCCCCCACTTGTGCGGGTAGCACCACAGCTACCCACTCCCATTGCACGGCTCTAACCGGTGTGACTCGGTGGCACTGTCTCTGACTCAAGTCCCCCCACGTTTCCTCTGACTTGCCCTCGCCCCTAAAAACTCCGGCAGTTGCATAAAGACTTTAGTAAAAGGAAAACCAGCTCTTCAGGCCTCAGCCTGCGCCCCAGGGAGGGCCCCGCTGCCGCAGGAGGGATGTCTGCGGAGGGCGCGTGCGGCCTGGGACGCGGCAGCCTGAGGCCCGCCCGCCCGCGCGCGGCCCAACCGTGCACCTTTCACCAGCTCGTTGATGAGCGTGCGCAGGTAGTTGGTCTGCTTTTTCTTCCCCTCACACACTTGCACCACGTCAGCGAGGTCCTGGCGGACGTCCTGCAGCAATTTCGCTCCCATCTTCACTTCTCTCTCGAAGAACCTGAACAGAGGGTCCTAGTGTGCGGGAGAAGCAAGCGTGAGGGGACAGTGAGAGGCCCAGTCAGGGAGCCCCGGGAGCTACAGCCTGTCCAGGTCCCCACAGCTGCGCGTGCGCCCGGTCTGGATCAGGCCTTGCAGGGAGCCGGCGGCGGCAGCCCCAACAGCCCTCCAGCGCAGAGGCCACCCGTGGCAGGGCGACCCGGGAGGGCGTTTCTGGGCACTGATGAGGCTCCGGCGAGCACCTGCTCTGGGAGTCGGCACAGCCCGCCCCCCCCGTCCATCTTGCTAAGAGCATCTGGGGCCCGCGGTCCCTGGGACAGCCCGGCCACCTTGATGTTGTCCACCGTCCGCTTGAGGTGGCTCAGCGTCTGGGGGATGAGCTGCAGCCAGTTGGAGGCGGTGGTGTGCAGCGTCCTCATCCAGGCGGGCCGCCCGTCCGACGTGGAGTCCGCGCGGGCCTTCCGCTCGGTCTCCGCGTACGCCAGGTCGTCCTCGTCCTCCAGCACCTGCATCTTCAGCATCCTGCTGATCACGTCCACGCCTGGGCCGCGGTCGCGCCAGCGGTGGGCGGGGGGAGGGGCAGGCAGGAGACCAAGGGAGGAGGGCGTAAGGGGCAAGGCCGCAGCACGCGCGACCCACGATGTACCAAGTGGGCACAGGAAACGGCCTGGCCAGACGGACGGGGAGACAACCACAGAAAACAAGCGCCACCAGACCAAGTCACGACCGCGGGGCCTGAGGAGGAAGGGGCTCGGGGCGTCCAGGCCCGGGCTTGGGGCCAGCTGTGCTGGGGACGCGTGGCTCCTTCTGGCCACGACCACACGAACCACGGTGGCCGCCCTCACTCTGTCCCCACCCCTGAGCAGTGTGTCCGCCTGGAGGCCGGATGGCAGAGGTGGGAGCTCAGACCTCAGGGCCTGTGTGTGGGCCAGTGACCTCAGGCAACCCGTCAGCCCCGGGCGGCAGTGCGACTCTAAGGTGGGCCTGGGGGTGACGTCCCAGCACAGTGTCGGCGTGACGGGGGCTCGGATGGCAGTCACTAGAGTCCTGAGGGGGCATTCACAGGGATGCTGCTGCTACTCTAACTTAACAACAGGCACTCTGCAACCCTTTGAAGAAAAACAAAACTATTTCTGAACGCAAGATGAAAATCTAAAAGCGACTTCGAGACCGTTTAGCTGAGCCCGGAACTGAGCCTGTGCTGCAGGAAAGAGCAGGTGGAGCTGAGGCGCCTCCTCACCTCCCGGGGGCAGTGAGAGGAGCAGCTGGGCCCCAAGGACTCACCCTGCGTGGTGAGGAGGACCCGCTCGGCGTTGTTGGGCAGGCCCAGCCAGGAGGGCGTCTGGGTGTCGGGGAGCAGCTCCACCCACTGCACAAACTCCTCTCGCCTGTAAGAGAGCACATTTGGAGCCCCTGTCCTGACAACGCCGGAGCTGCCGGGGGGCGCGGCCGCGGCGGCGCAGGAGGCAGGCTCGCACCTGATGCCGTCTGGCATTTGAATGTCTTTGTGCCCGTCGACCTTGCAGGCCAGCTTAAATTCACTATCGAAACTCTTCGTCGTGAACAGCCGCTCCAGGAAAGTGTTGAGCAGACGCTGGTCAAACTCATTGTCCACTCGGCCGCCGTAGATGGACTGGGCCATCAAGGTCTTCAGTGCGGACCACGGGATCTTATCCGGAGCGATGTTCTGCCTCCCCTGGGTGGGGACATGTGGGTGAGCGCGGGGTGGGGCCGGCACAGCCTGGCTCCGCCCACAGCCTCCGCCCCACGCACCCACCTGTGAGAGTCAGCACACAACCTTGCGCCACTGCGTTCACACGTGCCTCCCGCCCACCTGACGAAGCACAGCCCACACCTGCCTTTGCCGTGTCATCCAGCCACGTGTCCACGGTGTCGCAGGCCGACCGCAGATCAGATTCCCCGAATTCATACTTCTTTGACCATCCCAGGGGAGCGTATCGTAAGCGTTCTTGGATGATGGCGTGGAACCAGGCCAGCAGGAAGTACAAGCGAGCACGCTCGTTGGGAGACTGGAGGAAGTTAACAAGGACAATCAGCAGAAAGCAGCCTCCTTCTGAGAACAGCGGGTCCTCCATGAAAACCATGGCTTTCAAAGAGCTCCCACGTCTAACCTGAATGACCCCGCATTCCAGGGGTTGGCATGAGCAAATTAATACAAATGTTAGATGTGATCAGGCGGCCTGCTGAGATACATTATTCAGCCTACAGAAAATTATATAAAAAACATGTTTTCTAAAAGGGTCAGAAAAGGTGCATTATGACCCAAAGTACAGCTGGCCCCTGAACAGTGCGGTTTGGACTGCGCCAGTCTACTGACACATGGAGTTTAGTTGGGCCTCTGTGTCCCCAGGTTGCGCCCCCACCCATCAGGGGGTCCAACTGTGTTCATCAATTTATGCACTTTTATGGGGGTACTTGAGCATCTGTGGAGTTTGGTGTCCACATGGCATCCTAGAGCCAATCCCCATGAATACTGAGGGACAGCTGAAGTTTTGGGAGTCAAAAGTTACCTACAGATTTCTGACTGCATGGAGATCGGTACCCTTAACGAGGCAAGGTGTTCAAGGGTCCCCCTGCCCTGCAGCCTTGGCATTGGGGTGGCCTGTGCTCGGGATCGGGGGGTTTCCAAGGCCTCTAGTCCAGGATACACCCCTGGGTTCAGGCTAGAGCTTTACTGTGGGTGTGTCTGCTCACCTGGGAGCCTGTCACGCCCCTGCCACCAGACACCTGTTCACTGGAAGGAAACTGGCCTGCCATTAAATGAAATACCCGTCCAACTAGCGGCGCTAGTGGTTCTGGGCAGCTCAGGGCCCATGTCTGGATTCGGGGGCAGGAGGCCTTTGGGGAGACACAGCATGCAGCCTTGCCTTGCAGATCCGCGACACGGGGATGCTGCTGAATGTCCTCAGCATGTTGGCCTTGACCCCCGGGGGCGGCTCGAAAACAACGATGCGGCCGGCGCGCAGCAGGTTCACGGGCACCTGAGAAGACAGCGCCTGTCACTGCTCGGTCCACCAGGTGCTTAGCGAATGTCCGCACACGCACCCCATTTAAACACCAAGAGCCCCAGCAGCACCAAGAGAGGTGTCCCACCCCTGCCCCCGCTGCCTGCCCGCCCACCTTGGGGTTAATCTCCATGGTGAGGAAGAGTCGGAAGCACGCATGTGGCTGCAGCGAGTGCAGCTTCTTCTCCAGCTGCATCAGCCACCCCGGGGCCAGGTGGACGTTTTTCAGCATCACCCACCTGCAGAGTGACAGCCAAGGTGCCTCAGACTCCCATCGGAGCTCTCAGAGCCAGGACTTTCCAAACAGACAAACAGGCCTACCTGCCCGACTTCACGGCTGTGTTTATCGCCTTATCTGCTTGGTTGAAGCCTTCTGCAGAGCCTGGTGCCAGAAAGCTCAGAGTCAGCACGGCAGGCGCGGACCTCAGAGCCCACGTGAGTGCTGGGGGCCGCAGCCCGAGAGAGATCAGGAACCTTACCGATTGCAATTGAAGTGATCTGTGTGTTCTGCTCGGCCGCAAGGTCCTCTACATGTCCGCTGGCATCATACCCGGGCACCGAGCACATCAGGACAGGAGTGTTTGGCTTTACCTGCGGAGGGAGAGGTTGGGTTTAGTCTGAGCGTCCGGCAGACGGCATGTACCCGTGAGGCGTGAGGCGCGAGGCGAGGCCAGCCGAGGCTGCGCCCGGCCGGAGGGACGAGGCCCACCTCGGTGTCCACGATGTGGGTCAGGTCGAGTGGCTGCTCCATGATGGACATGAAAGACTCCCCGAGGTTTGTGGAGACGAACACGTGGGCCATGGCCAGCAGGCGGTCCGGGCGGAAGGCCTGGATCAGCAGCAGGCGGTGGATGGCTTGCCCGATGGGTGCTGAAATGAGGTCACACCAAGGGTTGGGGGTTGGTGACAGCACAGGCTGTGCTGTCCCTCTGCCTGGACTTCTTGCTATGAGCCTCTGCTCAGCAAACACTCCGTGTCCAATACAGAGCTCAAAGGACACTGCCTCCGGTCCTCTCTGTCCCCGGGAGAACTGCCACCACCTCCTGTGTCCGCTGAACCCTATGGACAAACCTATGACACCTACTGCTTCGGTCTCTATGGGTACGGTGGCAGTTACCAAAACATTTTTTTTTTTTTTTTTGAGGGCAGTGTCACTGGCCCTATGTGGGACCTGAACTGGGGCCACTGGCTTCCCAAGCCAGCGCTTAACCACCGCGCCACTCGGCCAGCACTTTTTTATTTTTTTAAAATTAGCTTCAGGTGTACAACACAGTGCAATAGTTATACTTTTTACCCCTCAAAGTGACAACCCCCCTCCTCCAATTCGCCACCCCACTCCTCCCCCCCATATCATACGTATCTATTATAATTCCTTTGACTCCCTTCCACAGTATAATCCACATCCCGTGACTATCTATATATTCAGTTACAGTTGGCATACAATATTATACAACATCAGCTTCAGGTATACAGTGCAGTGATCAAGCCTCTACGCCATCCATGAAGTGGTCTCCCTAACAAGACATGTGACCATCTGACACCCCACAAAATATTTACAACATTATTAATTATATTCTCCAAACTGTCTTTCATATCCCTGTGGCAATATTGTAGTTACCTATTTTTGCTGTCTAATCCCTTCCCCTTCTCCCTCCTCCCCACCCCCCTCCCAACTAGCCACCCTGTTTCTCCTCTATATCTAGGTAGATACTGATTTTAAATGGTTCCTGCAGGCAACAGCATCTGCACATCAGTCAGCAGCCACACTGTCCCCCAGCAGCCAGGCGAGGCTCATGTGCCTCTCCCTCCTCTGGGGACGTGGCTCGCCCAGGGCCAAGGCTAACACTGAAGAACAGCCCATTTCCCCTGTGCCGGCAAGGGCCTCCCTCTCTTTCCTCTTTTGATCTAATTTAAGCGTGAGTCAGGACAGGAATTCGGAATGCTCTGCTCTCCCACTTCTAGCCAACTCAAGAGTTTCACACTGAGAAACTCGCAGGAACCACTGCCTAGTTTTTGGTGGTGTCCCTTCTTCCAGCAGCGGACCCCACTTGCATGTGGGTCGAGAATGGCCACACCAGGGCAGGGCCGCGCGGGCTTACTTGCAGGGGCTTCTTCGTTCCAGAGGTACGGCACCGTCTGCTCTGGGGAGCTGCTGTCTAGCCAGATGCCAAATTGCTGTGGAGACAACAGTGGACACGTCACCACGGGCTCAGTCCATCTTTGTGGGCACAGAGGGCAGAGCTAGCGTAGACGTTCGATGGGAGTGCACACACACGAGGTAGACATTCAACGGGAGTGCACACATACGAGGTTCTGGGTTTCACATAACATGCAATTCCTTACTGCCAAGTTCCTGGGGAAAGCAACGTGCAGAAGAACACCCACCTCGTCGGCCTGAACCTTTGCAATCAGATCCTTGAAGGCAGGGAGACAGCTCAGCCTCACAACCGCTTCGGCCTGCTCCACAGTCAGGCCCCGGATCTCGGGCGTTGAGCCGGCATTCAGCACGATCTCCTTCCCTCTCAGGAAGTGCTGGAACTCGGCATCGTATGTGGGCTCCCTGCGGAGGGGCAGCGGGTGAGCTAGGGCTCTTACACTAATTTCTACCGACACTAAATGTGCACAATGACTTAAATGAAAACCACAAGTTATGCTAACGTGAAATGCTCACGGGAAACCCAGCGAGCGCCGCCGTCTAGGGCGGAAGGGAGGCAGGGCGGCCGCCTTACCCGATGATGCCTTTCAGCTTGATTCTCGCCAGCAGCATGGCGAAGGTGATGTGGTCCTGATGCAGCATGCCTCTGGCCACCCGGTTAAACGCCACCTGGGGACAAGCCAGAAACACTGCAGCTCCTGAGGAACTGGCTCCGCATGGGCCTCCCCAGGACCAGCGAGTGCCGACTCCGTACCTGGAAGAGGTCCTTCGTTATGATGGACAGGCGCTGCGTGTGGTCTGTGAGGCCCTTCAGGTTTGAGTTCTCGTACAAGACGTTGTGATAGATGTCCAGGAAGAACTGCAGGGAGTACTGGTACAGGAAGTGTATCTGAAAGGGACGGCAGGTGGAGGCTGTGAGCTCCCCACAGCTCAGCGCCGGGACCCGGCCCCCTCCTCCCCGCCGGCCCGGGCCGCCTGCACGGTCACCTGTTTCAGAGACTCCATGGTGAAGTAGATGCTGCTGCAGGCAGTGGACAGCGGCAGGTACTGCTGGGACACGGTCTCCACCTCCTGCATCACGATGTCCGTCTCCTCGACCTTTCTCGTCACCTCGGCCGCCTCCCTCTTGAGGTTCTCCAGAGTCGTTATGATCGTGTCGTCGTCCAAAATGCGCCCTTTCACCTCATTCAGAGCTTGTAGCAGAGATTTCTCCAGCTGCCGTAAACGCAGCTGGAACTCCCCTTAAGGGACCAAAACATCCAGAGTCGGCTGTAGGACTCACCTTCCTTCCAAAGGAAAGCTCTCGGAACAGCCTGACATACACCGGAACCATCCCGTCCCTTAGAAGTTCAGCCTCCAGACTTTACCCAGAACCTATGAGCCACAGATCCAGAAATGTACCTTGAAGTTTAAGAAGATCGGAACGTTTTTCGTCCACATCAGGTCTTTCTGCTTTGAGTACTTCATTTAGACACTGGCTCTGTAAGCTGCTGCGAGTGACCGTGAAGTTGACAAAGGTGACCCGGGAGCAGAGATCGGGCGGGAACTCCACCTGCCGGGGGAACAAGACAGTCGGCTTTCTCACCAGCCACAACACCCACCACCGCCACACTGTCCCCCCTGCAGCGCCTCGCTGCTTACAGTTGGATCGCGGGTGGACAGGAAGATGACAAACGATGGCGACAGGTCTATATCCTGGTCACCGAGGGTAATCAGCACCCTCCCCCCCGTTCGCCGGACCTCACGGTTCAGTACGGGGTTCAGAACTGGATCGTAGCTTTCCACATCCTGCAGTCACAGGTAAGAAGGGTGATGGTTAGGAGTACTGACACTGGCTTCCAACTCTAGACACACTTGCCCTGCAGCACCCAGTGTGGCCACTGCAGTCACACTAATCACATGCTGTCGACAGCACCGACTACAGGTGTCTGTCCATCATTGCATGAAGTGCTAGTGGATGCTGGTCCAGACTAAGTGGAATTTCAAGTGCCTATGCTGCTTTTGGTGGATTTATGTTTTACAGAGCAATCTCAAAGCTTTATTCCTTGCTTTGTTATCACAGGAAGCCTTTCAAAGTTGAACTATCGCTTTGTATTATATAATTCAGATTTCACATCAACTGTGTTTGAAAAAGCCCAGAAATGGCCCTAAAGAATTCCCTCTTGGAAGGACGCAGGTGGCACACACCTGCACCAGGAGGGGGTTACCAAACCGCAGGGCACTCTCCAAGTTCTTCCTGAAGGCGTCATCCAGGAAGCTGGTCCGCGTGATCTTACGGTCCTTGTATTCATTCATGATGAACTCCGTGGCCTGTCCCGAGGGGTCAATGATCAGCGGGTACCTGAAGGGGGGCGGAAGAGCTGCTGAAGAAGCCAAGGGAAGCAGGGGAACACAGTGGGCAGAGCCCCACCAGGCAGACGGAGGCTGCCGCCCGGCTCAGGTGTGGTTTCCAGATTATCCAGCAGAGGCTGTCTGACTGAAATGCTTAACGCCACAATCATCTTTCTGAAGAACTTCTGTAACGAGAAGTAACTAGGTCGCAGGCTCTGTGAGGCAGCGCTGCAGTTACCTCCCTCTGGGGCCCTCGCTCAGTGGCCTGCCCGCGCTGGTCTCTGGGGGCTGAGCGCGCTAGGTTAGCATGACTCTTCTGTGCATCACTGACCGCCCTTCCAGACAGCGACCACTGTCGATGCTACAGCAGCACCGAGACCTGACAGTTGCAGAGTTCAAACTGCCAGGGCTCCTGGCACAGCACAGACACTTCATTTCATCCTCACAATAACCTGATGACATAGGACTATTCACACCCATGTTTACAAATGAGAAAAATGAGGCAGAAAGAGGCTGAAGTGTTCAGGCTCACATCGACAATTAAAAATTTCAAAACTGGGTGGGCCAAGTGGCGCATTGGTTAAGAGCTGGCTTGGGACGCCAGCCCTGAACAGCAGAGCCCCGGTTCGGATCCCACAGATGAGGGCCAGTGACGCTGCGCCCTCTACAGCTAAGATGGTGAACAGCAGCTTGACCTGGAGCTGGGCTGCTGTGAGTCGCTGGCATGGGTGTAGGCTGCAGCCCCTGCTGCAGTGGGCTGCCATAGGCTACAGTGAGTAGCCAGCAGCCAGCGCGAGCTGCCAATAGCTGCGGTGAGTGACCATCCAGAGGCCGGCAACCGATCTGCCTCAACCGGGAAGAGCACAATGATAATACCAACATGGGCCAGTGAAGCAAGGTCCTCCACAACTAGATCAAAGAACAAAAGGACAGCAACCTGTCTGTTCCCCTCCCCCAATTCCCCAATAAAATCTTTAAAAAAAAAAAATTTAAAAACATGTAAAACACACATGCAAGAGGGCATATAGTGAGAACCAGCCCCATCCTTTGGTCCCATTTTTGGTCTGTCCGTGCAGAGGTTTAGGGGCTTATAGACACACGTGTCCGGGGGGCACACCCCTCCCTGCTCGGCACCTGCTCTCCTCACTCTCGCTGCTGGAGTGCCCTGGGCACACAGTGTGGCTCTGTGTGAACGGCCTGGTCTGTAAGGCCTCCCGGTCTCCCACTGTGGGGACACACACTCGTGTAAACTGGCCCATAACGAGGGGCACCTGAGGTGCTTCCTGTCTTCTGCGAGTATACCCTCCATCCTCAGGAGCCTTCTCAGACCTGTCATTCAACAAGTGTGCCGGGTACGGATTCAATTGAATGTGCACATTTTCCACTGAGACGAACCAGCCCTGCAGACTTCTGGGGGATCGACAGTCTCACCAGCACCATCTGACGGGATGTGAGCCCCTCATGGGACCTGAGGGTTTCCTCATAGAAACCAGACAACACCTGCGAGAGTGCCCCATCTTCTCTGTGTCCCTGGGATAGTGGCATACAGCAAGGGCTCAAAGGCTCCAAGACATTTAAATGAGGTTAAAAAAAATCTGGGAGAAGGTTTTGTTTAAACAAGGAAAAAGAAAACCCCGAGGGTGGCTGGCTGTCAGGACCTCCACAGAGCAGGGTGATCTTCACGGGCTCAGCCTGAAGACTGACTGCCCTTGACCGGCAGAGTCGCTGAAGTCACATTGCATTTCTTACTGTGGCCCCTTAAATCAAAAAACAGGCAGCAATGTCCCCTTTAACTCTTTCGAGCTGAATATTTTCAGTTCTAATGTGAGAGAGTCTGTCTTACTGTCCAACCTGACACACAACCCTGACAATTTCAAACGGTTACACCAAGAACATTCACCGCAGAACAATCCAGGCAGACAGAAGGTAACAGGAATCATGCACGCCTCACCAGTAGACCGTGTGAACCGTGTCAGCACCACACGCCCACTCCCAGTTTCTGCTCCTCTCTTTAAAGGTGTGTTTTGAATAAAAATGAAACTGGGATCACTGCCCATAAAAGCCTCTATCTAACCTCCCTCCATACCTGTTGAAGCGTTTCAGCATGATCGCATTTTCGGTGCACAAGTCATCTGCAGGTAGGGAGCTGGCCTGCCAGCGAAGACGCTCATCGGCATTGGAAAGGTACTCCGTCCTGGCGATATCTGTGCGGAACTGAGAGGGTGGGGCAGTTGGCCGTCCTGTCACGGTGTCTGGTTAGCACAGGTTTACCCAACACCCATCTGGTTCACACCTCTGCCACATCTTTTTCAACTCCCTAAAGACTGTTACCTGGATATTGGCCTGCTGTAAGTGATGGGACCAGGTGGTAAACAAGTTTTGCCGCATCTGCTGGTCAAAATACCCCGCGTAAGCAATAAACGCGGCCGACAAGAGACAGTCCCCAGCGATGGTAGACATCTGGTTTTTGAAAGTTTCACTTGTTTTTTCCCATCGCTCACGTTCAGCAGACAAACTCTTCAGAAGAGCAGTGCTCCGGTTTACCTACAAGGAAGACCCAACAGGATTTACACAGAGAAGTGCAAATGTGTCCCTCCACACTGGGAGCAGGGTTTGGGGCGGGCTGGAAACAGAAACCCGCTTAGGCTGTTCACGGTCCTGGAGATGGGGCTGAGGTCACCCGCAGCCGATGACAACACTTAAGAATGTAATCCGTGTAAGACAGTGCAGAGATCAAGTGTCAGGCTTGTGTGTGCGCAGAGACGGGGCAGGAAGAAGCAAGACGGGGAGAAACAGCCGGTGAGGGCGGGCCTGCAGGGAGGGGCGCTGGTGGCAGGGATTCGCGTGTTCTGCGGGTTGACGAGGAGTGTGGGCGTGAGCGATGGGGGTGGCGGTGGAGACCCTGACAAGGAGGCCCTCAGTGACGCCACTTAGGAAATCGAGGCCAGAGGACAAACAGGTTTGGAGCTGGCGTGGGGACGGGGGAGCCTCACTGGCCTTAGACTGCCCAGTCGGTCCCGCTCTACAGGTATGCAGGGCAGCCTCATCTGGACCCTCTCGGACGTCACAGAACTAGCTGGCTGAGATGGCCGTGGCACATGCTGCACATGCTAACGTGTGAACCTGGCTTCCACCCAACGGGGCCGCGAGCACAACACGTGAGCTCTGGGGAGTCGGCAGCGGGCCGCAGAGCCCCCGGACGCGCTTACTTTTGCTTCGACGGCGGCCAGGTCGGCCTTGATGGCCTGGGCCTCCGAGATGAGCACGGCGTACTCCTCCTTGTAGCGGGCGATGCTGGCCTCCAGGTCCCGGATCATCTGCTCCACCTCGTTGGCCTTCTGCTGGTTGTCCTTGGCGTCGTCCTCCAGCTTCTGCAGCTCGTTGCGCAGGGGCTCCACCCGCTTCAACATGTCCGCGTAGTTGAGCTGAGTGGGGCGAACGGCAGCCGTTATTCAGTGACCGGACAGATGGCGTCGCCCGCGGGCGCCCCGGCCTGCGCGTTACCTGTGCGATCGCCCATTTCACCATGGGGCCACAGGCCAGGGAGGCCCGGTTCACAATTTCGTAATTGTAGCTCGGGTTGGACATGTAGTTTTTCTTCATCTTCTCCCTTATGGCGTCGCTGCAAAAGAGGGTGCATCTCTAAGCATGTGTAGAGCAACAGTAAAGGGATGCTTTCAGGAAATCAAAATGGAAAGTCCAGAGACCACGGAAGACGAGCCAGGCCGACACTTGCTCTAGGTGACGGTGGACACTGCTGCTGAGGACTCTGCTCGTCTGGCCTCTCGCCCCTCCCCGACAGGACACAGACTAGGGCCAGCTCTGTGGCAGCAGGCGGGTGGCCCTGCTTGGACCGCAGCAAGGACTCAGCTTGCAGGATTAAGGGATCAGAAACTACTGCCAGGAACGTGGGGACGTCACCTGACTGCTCTAGGTGCAAAGAGCCTGGGAAGGCATTTGTGCGATGAACGTGGCCGGCGCTGCCTCCTGGCATCCGATACCTCCCACAAGACGGGGAAAAGGAAACACCTCCTGACACCCGGACGGTCGCCCGCATCCCGGCAAGTCACCTGATCTCCTCCGCAGAGAAGTTGACGATGGTAGGGATGAAGTTCTCCCTCATGATGACGGAGCGGATCTGCTTCCAGTCAGTCGTGCTCTCCCCCAGCAGCAGGCAGATGGACTCGAGCGCCAGCTTCACGGCCGCAGGGGGGTTGGCCATGGACCGGACTTCCACCAGGTGCTGCTTCTTTATCGACTTCACGGCTGAGCGGGGCGACACGTGAGAGGGTGGGGTGGGAGGAAGACAGTGGGGCAGTGAGAAGGGACCGGGCCGCGGCCACTCTGACTCCAGTTAGGAGAGGGACAGTTGCCCAGAAGGTTCAAGTAAATGTCAGGGTTTCTGTCTGAAAACCATCTGGAGTGGCCTAAGAAGCCGACCCTTCTTGCTGTGCTAAGGCCAAACCGCCACATTCCGTAAAAACCAGGATGTGACCTTTGAAAATGTCTCACAAGTCCTCCTTCCTGCCTTTACCTCCAGAAAGATTAAAAAAATGTTTTTTAAATGTGATAATAACACAGCTATGTGTTAACTATTGTAACTGCATTTCACGCAGTTCAAACAAAGATGCTTTCAATCTGCCACAGTCTAGAAGTTGCCTGACTGGCTGCGTGAAGATGTGCAATTAACAGTTCTTACACAATGGCCAGTGCCTTCCACAAGCTGAAACGTACTGCTTTCCAGCCTGAACTTTTATTAAAACACTTTTTAAGGAATTACTCAGCAGATGAGAACTAAATTAAATTCTGTAAACCCAACTCTGAATCTATAGTTTGGATGGTGCCTTTTAATTTATCTTGTGGTGCAACATGAAAACTACACATAATTAATTAGGTTATTTGAAACAAGTTAAATGCTAATGGGCAGGAAAGGAGCACAGGCCACTCTTAATTACTCTGCAAGCTGCCAAAAGAAACAGGATGACAGGTGCCCTACTTCTTTCTACAGTGCGTCCCACGCACATGCCGAGTAGAAAAGGAATGAGAAGTGACTGTCATCAATCCTTCCATCAGTCATCACTGGTCATGACGGAACTCTCAGAAATGACTACAAGATGGTAACACTGCATACTTCACAGTATTTCCTGATGAAGTTCAAGTCAGGGATTTATAAACAGAATATTTGTCACCAGATTAAGAAAAACTAAACAAAAACCTATCAACATAAAACTTATTTTGTCAATTTTCTCTTTTCATCCTGGTCAAAGCAGACTAGCTGTTTAGGACCACTGCGCTTTTAGAGGCAAAGGCGGTCTTAAATACGTAGCAAAAGCCTTTGGATGTTCACAATACGGCTTTTGGAGGTGCACATGCCTGGGACCTGGGGGAAGCCATGTTCACTCCCCTGACCTCTCCAGCTGTGAGGAGAAAGCATCCTTTCTAGGAAGCAAACCTCCGTCAGGCCGTACGTACCATTCTGGGCCTCGATGACAGCTGGCTCCACCTTGTCAAGGTCTTCTTTGACGCTCATTTGCTTGTCTGCAATTACTTCCTGCTGCTTGTGCAGCTGTTCCTGAATTTCTTGGCTCATGACCTAGAAAGGAAGGCCGGCTCAGCCCTGGGCATGCATGGGCTAACCCACCGAGTAAACCCTAGAATCGCCCCCCACCCACTGACAGCACTTCCTGCTCTGCTCGGGGGCTGAAAACGCCCAAGCCCACACAGGCTGCAGTTCCTGAAACAGAAGAAGCACCTTTTTCTTTTCGGCCTCCTGCTGGTCCTTCACCATCTTTTTCAGCTTGTCGTTGGCTGCCGCGTTCTTTACCTCCAGCTCTTGGCTCTTTATCCTTAAGTCACGACGCAGCTCTTCCACCTGAAGAACAGAAGCCACTTTAGACAATCAGAACCTGAGGGGCCCCTGCGGCCTGCCCCAGGCCGTGAAGCTGAGGCCTGTGCCCTACCTGGTCCACCGTCTCTTTGATCTTCCGGAGCCCCACATTCAAGTGCATCTGCTGCTCCTCCAGCTCGCTGCGCTTCTCGTGGAACAGGTTGGCGTAATGGTTGATGAAGTCCAGGTAGTGCCGAGGCGTGATGGCCATGGTTCTGCCCCCTCGCTTGGCCAGCCGAGCATTAGCCTTCCAGAAAAGGAAGTTAAATCTGTCACTTTCAGGACATCCTCTGTGCTTTTACCTCAAGAAACTCTAATTGTTCTGCCTGCTGGACCTCTGTGTGACATGTGGCATGGACCCCGCCCTCAGGAGTCACACTACTAGAACTGGGGTCTTAGATCTCAAAAGTCCCGTAAACCTCTACGCTTTCTCCTCAAATTTCTCTAAGATGAGGAAGGTGGTTATGGCAACCTCAGAGGTGTACTTCACAGGAAAAGGCTCTACAAACTGGTAATTACCATGTCAATGTTAGTTAAGCCTCCTCCACCTACTGTTACTTTTCGATGGACACCAAAAGAAGAGACCCATCAGCAAGAGAGGGGCGAGGTGGCACAGGCTCAATGTCACCAAGAGCTCTGGTCCCCTGTGCCTGAAGGGAGGTGTGTGAAGCAGGGGCATGGAGGATGAGGCTACAGGGAAAGCCACGAGGCCATGGAAGTGGCCAACACCCACAGGCTCACAGTGGGTTTTACAAAGCTTTTCAGATGGGAGCAGACTGGGCTTTCCTAGAGCCAGCGTCAGTGAGCCACGCGGGGCCAGCGTCAGTGAGCCACGCAGGGCCAGCGTCAGTGAGCTATGCGAGGCCAGCAGGTCAGACCCTGCTGCAGCCTGTTTCCAAGCACAAGGTGGTGGTGGCAGCCACGCCCACACAGCTGCAAGGGCTTCTGTTCCAATGGCAGAGCCCAGCAGTCGTGCCAGACACCTGTCTGCCCACAGAGCCTGAACCATTTACAGGAAAAGGGTGCTGACCCCTGGTCAAGAGGATAGGACAAGGCACACAGTGGCAGTGAGAGGAGAAAAGCAGAGAGCGCTTTATAGAGGAAGAATCAAAGGGGGCAGGAAAAGGGCTGGTGACAAGAAGGGTGAGCTGTCATTAATAGGTAAGAAAATAGGAAAGAAGCCTGTCTCTCGCGGGTGATGGCACAGTGTCAAACACCAAGTACTGTAGGGTTTATTTCTGAGTCAGTTTATTGGGTTGTCAGAAAAGTCATGACGTATTTTTTGTTTTTCATTGCAAAACTGTGTCATGACTTTTCCGACAATCCAATAGTTTTACTTTAGTACAACGGTTTTTGTTGCTTTTCCTGACCTCAAAACAGAACCCACCTGGTGAAGAGTCTGATGCACAAACACACAGCTATTTACGATAGCTTCCCGATGTGATGGTGGCTGTGGCAGTTTGTCATACACAACTGGCATGTAATCAGGCACAATATAATTCGGCTTCTCCAGGTCCATTTTACTTGTGAATTCCTTGCCAACTTGATACAGTGCTTCCGTGGACCAGTCTCCAAACCAATTCAACACACACCTGAGAAGATGGCCACATCTTAGAACAGCTACCAGGAGCAGGGATGGCCCTTGGAAGGAAGCCCACTGTTGGGACCCAGAGCTGAGCGCAGACCAGCGTACCTGTTGAAAAGGGCCGGGGAAGTGGCCGCGCGGTCCTTGAGCCCCTCCGAGGACGGGTTCATGGTGAAGACAACGTGCAGGTTGCGGATGACCTGGCTGGTGAACCACTTGTACAGCTCCTCGTGCGAGTCCAGCATCAAGCCCTCTTTCTGGGCGCCCTCCTTACACTGGGTCATCAGGGTGGCATACTCATCTCCTTCGAAGAGACCAGGGACCTAGGAATGACACAGCACTCTGCCTGACTGGTCCTTGTCACCCGATGCCACGTGACATGCGACACGATGCAACAGACCACTGACTCACCTCTCCATTGGCCAGAAGCGTATTCATTCGCTCCAGGAATCCAGAATCTAAAACGTTGGACTCGTCCATTATAAAGGCGATCTTTTCATTTTTGCAGCCGGAGCGTCTCAGCACTGTCCGCAGATCCTCGTCGAAGTCCTCTCCCGTGTATTTCCTGTGGACCTGCGGGAGTGTGGCAGGTCAGGCCCACGCAGGCAGAAGGCCACACGCACCCACCACGAATCCGTGCCTGGGTTACGAGGCCGCGGCCAGACCCACCTTAATCTGGTACACGCTCAAACCGTTCATCCAGGCCACGAAGCGTGACAGGGTGGTTTTCCCCGCGCCACTGACACCTATCAGAAGCAAGTGGCCTTGAGGCTGGCGGAATATTCTGAAACATGATCAGAAAGGAGATTTTAAGGCTTTTATGCTGCATCCCCTTTGATATTCATGCCCTGAACTTTTTCAGGACTTAGTCTATACAACATTTCTAATGTATTTCCACTTCAATTTGTACATCTGACATTTTTTTTGTTTTGTTTTGTTTTTGAGGGCAGTGTCACTGGCCCTCATATGTGGGACCCGAACTGGGGCCGCTGGCTTCCCAAGCCAGTGCCCAACCACCGCACCACTCGGCCGGCCCTGTACATCAGACATCTGATGAGCAATTGTTATTTGCCAGGCCCAGGGGGAGATGCGAAGCACAGTAAGACATAGGCTTGTCCTGCAGACACTCAGATAACATGAGGGACAGACCCAATCTTAGCAGGAGGCTGAGGGGCTGTAACCACGGCAGATGAAGTGCTAGGAGGAGCTGAAGGAAGCTCTTAGTGGGAAAGTTTAGGACAGACAGTTAAGCTGGACTTAGAAAGCAAGAAGAGAAGAGGGAAGTCACTTGGCAGAGAAGACTGAGGGGAGGGGTGGGGGGTCCATCAGGAGCACGAGGCCTGGCACGGCTGCCCCCAAGCCTGACCCTGACCAGAGCAGCGGAGGCGGGAGGTGCGGACGAAACCACAGAAAGCCCACCGGTCAATCCTGAGCACGTGATCTAGCACTTCATTAAACAGGACCAGAGGCACGTCCAGCTCTTCCTCATAGAAGACTTTCAGCCTCGCTTTGACATAATCTCTTAGCTCTTCCTGGTCTACTGGGATGTAATCCTGTAGGAAAAAACGTAAGACCTAAGTTACTAAGAAATTGTCTTAGTTATTGAACCAAAATCAGTTACATTTCCATATACTAAGCAGCTGTGAAAAAGGCAACAGAAGGAGGTATCATTTACAACATAACAACAAAAATATACGTTACCTAGGACTGGATCAAAAAACATGGAAAATCTTTATAGAGAAAATTGAATTTTACTCAAGGACATCACAGAAAACCTAAATAACTGAAGAGAGATACTATGAACATGGAGGGAAAAGCACACTGCTGTAGAAGTGACACTTCCATCCAAACGGACAAGAGAATCAATGCAATCCCACTCCAAACCTCAAAGGTGGATGGCAGTGGTTGTGTTGGTGCAACCTGACAAACCAATTCTAAGTTTCATTTGAAAGAGGAAAGGGCCCTGAAGACCCAGGTGTGAGGACCTAGCCTATCACACATACTTATGGCTGTAATCGAGGCCACATGGTTTAGCATAGGAGGTGACAGATCCATAGGACAGAGCCTGAAATAAACACACGCCTAGTATGACAGAGTGACACTTTAGAGTAAAGGGCCATTCAACAAACAGTGCTGGACAATGGGTTTCCACAGGGAAAAAACTGAAAATGGACCTTAGCTCACTTCATACACAAAATTACTGATGGATTTAAATGATCTATCGTTAAGAACAACTGGTTTTCAAAAGACACTATAAAGATTGAAAAGAAAAGCCACTGGGAGATGATGCTGCCTATAAATGAAGAACTAGCATATACAGAAATAGAAAATTCTAGTAACACCGAAGAAACCTGCCTTGCTATTTCCTGGTTCCCGTGCCTCTGCCTGGCATGCCCTTCCTGACACTCAGCAGAGGCCTTCGAACCCTTTAAGACCCAATGCCAGGGTCAGCTCCACCGGGGTCTCTCCCCAGATGAGCCACTTCCACCTGCCTCTCCCCTTGTAGACCGTGAGCTCCCGAAAAGAAGATTTTTACTTAACTCTGGATCAGGAGTGTAACTCAATGAAATGCACAGCAAGACTGTAACTTATAAAACATCCCAATCTGTCTTTCAGAGTAAAGGACAACTCACGACTCTTCTGGAAACATCACCTTATTTAGTTATTAGCATGTGAAACATTTTCACACAAATTATTCACAATTACTCCATTTTTAGTGCAAGGGAAGTGAAAGCAAAGGGGAAGCAGGCTTCTTTCACTGAAAACCTGCCAAAGCAATTTGGTCAACTGGTGGGAGCAACCAACACACAGGAGTAGGAAGCCCACGGCCGGCCAGCCAGAGCCCCGGGACTTTCTACCCCAAATGATCAATGGCTGTAAATATGCAGGCCATCGTCAGGCCTACGATCACAGTTTCACTCACGTGCACTTAAAACAAAGGGATCTGGTTGGAAGAGAACCCGAAGTAAAGGGCGGGGAAGCTTCCGCATGAAGGGCCACGTCACCTTTGACAGCCAGTTGCTGTACAGGATGGGCCGGCCCATGGCCTTCTCCTTGTCGATGTTGGGGAAGTGCTTCAGGGCGACCACGTCGATGTTCTCGTCCGTCCAGCGCCGCTCCTCGTCCCCCACAAGCCTGTCAGGAGAAGAGCAGCGGGCGCCTCTGAGTCCTGGAGGCCATGGTGACAAACACTAGGTTTGGTGTGTTGTAGCTCCTCCAAGGGCTGGAATCGTCTCTACCAGAAACCTTCACTCTCCATGAATGGAAAACCCTAAGAACTTAAGGCAGCTTAAGCAATCCAAAATTCTATTGTGAAACACAAAGATCCTCAGAACTACGGCACCACTATCCTTAAAGAAATTCCCCTAAAAAGGTTCAATCACATTAATTTAAAAAATGCAAGTCTGGTTCATTTCTAAGCTTGCTTAATAGACATGTTCTGAGTATGGGGGCACCCAGGGAACAGAATCAGGATGCATGGTGTGCAGCTTTGGAGGCACAGCGGGTGTAAAGGAAGCCGCAGGGAAGGCAGGTGAGACCGACTGTCCTTACAGGGTGGGGGACCCTCTACGAAGCTGACCACACGCTCCACCTAGCCGTCTTCCAGGTGAAGGTGTAGTGAAGGCACCCATGTACTAAAGCCCACTGAACTGAGACGCACAACTGCTAGGGCTGTTTGGGAATCCACACGAAGTTTTCTCTGGTATTTTGGGAAATCTGTGACGATATCACTATCGCTTAAAATTCTTCTTTTAAATTAAACAAACCAAAAAACACACTGGAGAATGGAGGTAGCTCACATAACAAGAAGACAACACTTTTCAAATGGGAGAACTCCAAAACAAGCGCCAGAAACAGGGCTCCCAGGGCCGGCAGGCCCCGCTCTGCTCTGCCTCCCGCATCTCTCGGCCTGGTCTTTGTGAGGCAGCTCTCTGGGGCTGAGAACTCCCCAGAGCTCGGCCTGAGCACCAGCGATGGACAAAGGGGCAGTGTTTCGAGACTCCTTGAAGCCTGGATAAGAAAAGCCTCTGGAGGCGGGTGACTGGCCCAGAGAGATAACTGCCAATAGCGTATTTCTTAGTTTGGAGGGACCACCTGCCCTGGGTCCTCCCGGGGGAGTAACTATTAACTAACTGCTACCAACGGCCACACCTGAGATGAGCAGGGGCCAGAGGAGCGTGTCCTGCTGGGACCGCATCCTGCAGACAGGCCACCCGGGAACAAGGGGGTGTGCCCTGCCCTCCCCCACTGAGCGCCTGGTTCACGGGCAGAAAATTTTCCCAAATGATTTGCAATACGAAACTGCGGTGCTGCATTAAACAATAAATCAGTGAAGTTTGTTGTTTATTAGTAGTTTAAGCAACACAAATTTAATTTCTTCTCACTCACTTAAACTGAGCCTAAAATTCTGTGAAGGACTACCGTGTTAAAACACATAAAATTAAAAATGTAAGATAGAGGAATGACAAGGCAAGAACCACGAAAATTAAGAATTTATTCTAGGGCCAGCTGAGTGGCGCGGTGGTTAAGCACCGGCTTGGGAAGCCAGCGGCCCCGGTTCGGTCCCCACATACGAGGGCCTGTGACACTGCCCTCAAAAAAAAAAGAATTTATTCTAAAACAAAGATTGTATGGAACTCAAATGAATGCAACGAAAAGGTCCTGATTTAAAAAAGTCAACAGTTTTCAAGATTCCTTGAAAGATCAAAAGATTCAACTTTTTACTGTGACACTTCCTGAGGCTCAAACCACAGCCCTGTGACTGGTGCTGATCACTAGACAATAGCAACTTTTTCCTTCAGCGCTGGTCCCTTAACTAGGAAAAGTCAGAGCACACACGGCAAGAAAGGACACAGGGGCCAGTAGGAGAAAGCCAACGTCCCCAAGATCCAGGTGCAAATCCTGGGTGACGGTCCAGACTGAGGATGAGGAAGAGGAGTGGGGTTGTGGGAACCGTACCCAGGTAATAGTTAGAGGGCAGTACAATTCACCAGTGAACTCGACGCTTTGACAAGGTGATCACAGGTAACTGACTACCTCGTGTGAGTGGTGCCCTGCCCAAGGCCACACCTGGTAGCTAACTGGTGGTGGGCAGTCACAGGGCACTGTGACCCCATCATATCACAGACACGAGGCTGCCCTTGCCACCTCTGCTCCCTCCCATCACCAGCATGAGCAGGCCAGCCTCGCACTGACCCTAACTCAGAGGTCATTAGGAGGGGACCCGGGCCTACCCAGATCCTGGGTTTTACCTGTCTTGGAAGAGACGGAGCGCTTCATGTGCCCAAATCCGAATGAGGCCTTCCACAGGTAGAGTCTCCAGAGGCCTCAGCGCCTCGAAGATGCCACGTACCCACCTGGTCATTTCTCGGGGTGAATAGATATAGTGGGGTTGTGTGTCCTGAGTGAATCTTTCCTGAAGGAATTGAAAAAATGGACATTACATGTAAATCTCTTAACACATGAAAAGTGGTTAAAAGCTCAAATGCTATGTAACATTTTTATATTAAAAATAAAGAATCTAGGGCCGGCCGAGTGGCGCATTGGTTAAGCGCTGGTTTTGGGATGCCAGCGGCCCCGGTTCGGATCCCACATGAGGGTCAGTGACACTGCCCTCTACAGCTAACAACAGCTCCACCTGGAGCTGGGCTGTGCGAGCCCCGGTGATGGTGTGGGCTGCAGCCCCTGCTGCAGTGGGCTGCCAAAAGCTGCAGTGAGTGGCCCGCAGCCAGCGTGAGCGGCTGGCAGCCAAGCGTGAGCTGCCAATAGCCGCGATGAGCGACATCCAGAGGCCAGCGACAGATCTGCCTCATCCGGGAAGAGCGCAATGACGATACCAACAGTGAAGCAACATCCTCCGCAACTAAACTGAAGAACAAGAAGACGGCAACTTGTCTGTTCCCCTTCCCCGATTCCCCAACGCTGTTCCCCTCCACCAATTCCCCAATAAAATCTTTAAAAAAAAAAAAAAAAAAAAAAAAAAAAAAAAAAAAATAAAGAATCTAGACTCTGGAATATTTAAGAATGAATTAACTGTTGAAACTGTACATCAGGACAACTGTCCAGCAAAATTAGATCCAAGTTGCTCATTTTATGTTGAAAAAAAAAAAAAAAAAGAAACTACAAGAAAATTCTTCTGAAAGTATTTTTAAAAATCTAATTCCTAAGTTGAAAGAGAACGTTTCTAAGCATGATTTCAAAAGCAGAAACAAAGAAAAAGATTTATACCGATGACACAAAAAATTCTATAAGACAAAAACCTGCAATTACATAAAATTAAAAATACAGTAATACCTTGGTTTGTGAGCGTAATTTGTTCCGGAAACAAACTACTCGTATTGCAAGACATTGCTGTTTACCACATTAAAATGTATTAAAAATGTTTGCTCATCTTTCAGAATACTCGCAAACCATGTTACTCACAATCCAAAGTTTTAGCATACTGAGAACACTATTTGCAATATACGACAGTGCTCACAAAGCCTTTTGTCAGACCGAGGATCAATGGAACAACCCCCCTTTTACTCACGTGACCCCTTATTAAAGGGCTAATCTGAGAAGGCTTCATAGAGAAATGCAAATGAAACCACCCGTTCACCCAGTGGGCAAAGACCTTTTTAAATATTGTTAAACTGTTAAGGAGGATACAGGGAAAGCAGCATTGCCAGTGGGAGTGTAACCAGTAGACACCACGTCCCTACAAATGCTGCAGGAGAGTAATTAGACGTGCACGTGACTGCACACACAGTCCCGTTTCCTAGAGGAAGTTAAGCTGTGTACATGTGCAGGGACCAGGACGGCAGGAGCAAGCATGAGAATGTCACAGTTGCAGGACCTGGGCCGAGCAATGAATGGCTGACGGACTTTGGAGAAAGGCCCCATCTTTCCACAGAGTTTATGGATGGCTGCAGCGCAGGGCGGCTTACCTGAGACATAGTGTAGAACTCCACCATGGCGGCGGTCAGCGGCTCGGCGTAGGTGCGCAGCGACGGGATGAGCCGCAACATGGCCCGGTTGAAGGTGCCATAGATCTGCGTCAGGGAGGCGGGCCCCGGGTAATCCACATACACCACAGGCACGTGACGCAAGAACCTGTGCCAAGACAGCCAGCTCAGTTCCTCCCGGGAGGGGCGGTGCGGGTGCAGCGCATCCTGAGTCTGGACCCAAGGCACTGCCTCACCTGAGGCCACACACAACCTGCCCAGGCTGGGCCCGACACATAACGGTAGATGCAAAACGGTAGTTTGCAAACGAATCAAGCAAAGTAGGGAAAATAATGCAGGCTTTTCAGCCTCATCTTGGCCTTACAGACAGGTCTGGGGCACTTCACTACTGCCCAAGAAAATGCTTTCATTTTCAAGTGTGTTTCCTAATATTACAGCACAGGGCAAGTAACCCAGAAGGGACCCTATGAGAAGCAGTATTTTATTACCTTTAGAATTAAACCCAGATTTTTGTCGTGCTGTTGAAAGCCAGCCTGGAACTGGTGTGCAAGGCCAGTGCAAACTGCGGAGACGAGTTACCTGTGCGAGAGGGGCTTTCTCCCGGGGTCCGTGGGCGGGTTACAGGCGCCGACAAACTGGACCCTCTCCAGCTTCACCCAGGTCTGATCTGAGGTTCGGTAAAAGCCCCCGTGCTCCACCATCTGGAGGAGAGCAGGAGGGTCACACGTCAGGAGCACATGTGAACCCGAAACGCAGAACGGGGGACAACGGGGCTCACGGACATAAACACACCTGTCTGATGAAAGATATGACCCGCTGGGTCCCGTATTTATCCATGTCTGGCAAGTTGATTTCATCACAGAACAATACCAGCCACTTGCCAAGTTGAACAGGAGCCAAAACGACTCCGTTCGGTGTGCGCCTGTACTCGCAATAGTGGTCAAAAGTCTTCAGCAGGAGCTCTGGAGTCGTAGCACTTGAGAAGTTCAGACCCACAACCTTCAGAAGGAAGGAACGAATCAAGTATCGCAGGGCTGGCCCGGATCTGACCACCGAAGCCCACTGCCCACTTCCCGGCCCCTTTACCTCCATGTCGGGCAAGGCCCGCAGAGCACTGAAAAGGGTCATGGTCTTGCCGGACCCAGGGGGGCCACACAAGACCAGCGGCTTGTGCTCAGCCAGCCAGGTGTACAAGAGGGCTTCATGGCGGACTGTGTCCAGGGTGGGCACGACGACGTCGGGGGCTGCCACCTTGTGCGTCTCCACTTCAATCTGAGGCACCTTGGCCTGCCATGGCGACCACTCCCCACTGATGGACACCTGCACACAGGGATGGGGAGCGTCACCCTGGGGCCCACATGCCTCCTCACTTTCATATAAATCACAACTTTCAAGTTAATCTGCACTCCTTGGACTGCGCGAAACCAAAGGGAATGGAAAGATTTCCATGTCCAAGTGCACATGGCTGCAGGGTGAACTACAGCACCAGGCGGCACCCTGGCGCACTCACCTCATAATCAATGATGGGGACATTGGGGGCGGCGGGCAGCGGCACGGTCGTAATCCTCCTGATGTATTCACCCAGCTCCGCTCTCATTTTTAGCCGACTGTCGCCAGACAAGGACCAGAGGATGGCATAGACTAGATACCGCTGTTGAAAGAGGAAATACGGTCTCATTTTATAAAGTTCCAACCACAACACGACAGGCATTTGTGGCAGTGCTAAGCGGGTGTTTCTGGATCAGGGCACCAGGGCGCCCTGCCCCGCATGCAGCCGCCCCTGGGGGTCAGGCCCCACCTGCACGTAGCGCTCCAGCTGCTCCAGCTGCATGGGGAAGTCGGGGTGGTTGGCGTTGTACTGCGCCACGTTGCGGCAGGCCTGGTGCAGCATGGAGAAGAGCGAGCCCAGGCAGCGCAGGCGCGTCAGGTCCATGATGTGCTCCAGCTTGAAGGCGTGCTCCAGCGCCTTGGTGACCAGGCCGTTGGACGTGAAGTATGGCTGCATGATGGTCGCCGCGTCCCTTTGAATCTACAAGGGGAGTAAGTGGGGCTGAACCGGTCCTTTCAAAAAGACTGGCGATTTTCATCCCTTCTAACTCTACCCTAGACCCGGGGGCAGATCACATGACCTCTGAAAAATAACTTTGGATTAAAAAATGAAGGAAGACGCTTCAGTGACCAACCCTCATTCCTTCACCCTGGTGGTTCTCCAAAGCCACATTTCCTGGGGAGACTGGTCTCCACCGCTGACATGAAAGGAGCTGCCTTTGCCCGGCGTGCGGGGGAAAGGAGGGACCAGCTGCACGAGCCCCTTACGCTGCCCCACGCGCGTCGGCACGCGGCCCGGCCCGCGCACCTGCAGCATCGGGGAGGCGGCCTCCTCGCCCTCGTCCTCTTGCCCCTTGTGCCGGCGCTGGGCCTCGTCCTCCCCTTCGTCCAGCGGGATGCTGCGCAGCCGGGCCAGGAAGTTGTTGAAGATCATGTCCGTGCTGAGCACGTCCTCGCTGAACCAGACCATGCCGCAGCGTGACACGGTGGCCAGCGTGGCATACTTCAGGTCCTGCACTTCAAACATTATTCGTACCTCGAGAGAAGACACGAAGCAGATTGAAAGATGCGGGGTTGAGAGAGACCTGGATGTTAAAATTCTCTTAACCTACACATACGCTGAAAGGGCGAATTAAATCTAATTTTTCTGCACTTGGTTTAAAAGTAAAAATAGCTGCGGCTCACATCGCTACATCCATCAAGCTCTCTCCACAAGAAATTGGGTGGGATGATGTGTGTGCTGGGCTGGGCAGTGAGACCAGGACGAATGGGCTCCTTGGGAGCGGGGCTCGCAATGACAACACACCGTGTGGACCACGAGCTGATGCTCCTGACTGGAACCCACTCGGTCCTCTTGCCAAGGCCTCCAGGCAGACCCGCGGTGTTTCATCTTACACACGGGGCTGGGTCTCTGCCCAGGCCCCACTGCCAACAGATGGAGGCACTGAGATTCCAACTAGCACTAATATGCCTCACACCTTGTGTGACAACTGTTCTGACAACAGAATCTACTGGACAATGGGCCACGAGAAAAGAGCCTGACGAATCAAATCAAGACACGTGTCTGAGTGGGTGCACCTTTTCAGAGTGGCACTAAACATGGCTTGGTGACATGACAACCACCGACGCTGAGCCTTCGGGATAAAGGTTCCTGTCACCAGCTGCTTGGGCCACACGCCATGGGGGGT
Organism: Aselliscus stoliczkanus; assembly: GCA_033961575.1. NCBI lineage: Eukaryota > Metazoa > Chordata > Mammalia > Chiroptera > Hipposideridae > Aselliscus > Aselliscus stoliczkanus. The sequence goes on along the minus strand of CM066732.1, from coordinate 159,048,381 downwards.
CACACTCCACCCCCTCCTTGCACACGCAACTCTAGTCTACCAGTGAATTCCATTGGCACCCGCTATAAATCCACTAGGCCACCCCCATGCGGTGCCTGGGGCACCACACTGCCTCCTAAAGTCCCTTGCTGCCAGCCTGCCCTCTTCAACTGTCCTAACAGTAGCCAGAGGGGCCTTTGTAAACAAATAGGCTGCGCCACCAGCCCAGGCTCTGCCGTTGCTCCCGGCTCACCGGGGGGCAAGCTCCTGTCCTCACATGGACCCCGAGGCCCGACCTGATCGCCCCATTTCCTCTGTGGTCTCACCCACTTCCCTCTCCCAGCTCTCCCCACATCAGCCACTGCCCCCTCACTGTCTTTGCACACTACGGGACACCCAGACCACTTCTCCTGCGACCTGCCCTTGGTCGGGATGCCCCAAAGCCCATAGGGCTTGTGCCCTTACCCCTCAGTCTCCACTTAAAGCACCACCTTCCCAGTGAAGCCTCCAAGCCTCCAGCCACCCGTTCAGACAGGGCAGCCTCCACGTCTCAGTTTTCTCCTCAGCACCATCACCACTTCTCTCGCTTATCTGTCATCCCAGCAGATTATGAGCTCAGGAGAGCAAGGGCATTGTCTATTTTGGTTACTGCTATACCTTTAGCTTCTAGAACAGGGGCCGACACATGACAGCACTCCCCAGGTGCTGGGTCAGAGAAGGATGCACACCCACACAGGCCTGCCCACACTCCCTGACCTGTTAGTACCCGGACCACATGCTCGCTCCCAGGGGCAACCGTGAGGCTTCCATATCTAAGTTCCTCGTTCCGCCACTTCCCAGATATACAGTAACTTCAGAAATCCTAACTGCAACCCCACCTTACAGGGTTGCAGGGAGGCTTAATATTCAGTAGTGGAACATTATGAATAAATCCTATGGAAATATCTCTCACTAGCCATGGAAACAAGAGAACGAGACCCTGACTGAAAACTGCCTGCGCAGCTGCTTGCCGCCCTCCAGAGCCTGGCGCCTGGCCTCCTGACTGCACTCAGCGAGCCCGTGAACTTAGGCTGCTGGGTCCGGGTCCCCCAGGAGGGCCGCTTACATTGGGAGGGAGGCTGAGGCGCTCTCCGTTCGGCAGAGTTAGCAGCTTGTTGTCATCCAGCACCGAGTTCAAGTTCTCGACCCACTCAGGGTCCACGTCGCCGTCAAAGACAATCCACTGGCGCTTCTGCAGCTCGCCCCTCACGTTGTCTATGATCCTGTGGGGAGGGTTAGGCCGCTGCTGACTAACTCAAGACGGTAAGATTTAACAGCCCGCCCAAGAAGGGTGTCTCAGGTGGCTTTTAAATTTGCTCAGACTCTGGCTGGGAAAGTCACACACTGTTGTAGAGGCTCAGCACGCCCAGGTCCGCGTTCACCAAATGCCAACACGGATCGAAGTGAACTTACTTTCTCAGCACATGCGTGAACAGCCCATCCGTCCATTCCCTGGTGTTGGGGTCCAGGGTTCCGTAGAGGTGGTCTTTGCTGATGGCCTTGGGGTCAATGATGTGGGCCACACCCTCCACACCCTCGAGTCGCTCCAGGGCCTTCAGAAGGACACGCCAGGCCATGCTCTTCCCGCTGCCCGACGGCCCCACCATCATCAGGCCGTGGTTAATCTGAGTGATCTGATACAGCTGGAGAACCTGCGGCCAGAAGGACCAGCGTCACCGCCACGCAAGGGCAGCCGAGACTCCTCGGCCATGTGCCACGTCAACAAGCGAGAAATGTGCGCTCTGAACTCGTAACGGCAAATCCTGGAATTTTTTTCACAGACAGAGTTCTATCAAATGTTATTTCCTCCCGGTGCCCGGGGCCATTATCCTGTAGCCAGTGAGTCTGTGGGGGCTGCAGCCAACAGAATAACTCCTGTTACCTTTTCAACCCACATTCCGCCAACTTCTTCTCCATCTCCGTATGTCAAGTACATCTCCTGACACACTTTCTTTAGCTCCTCTCGAAGTGCAGTCATCTCACCGCGGTGATACTGGACTCCAGGGAACACGTCCGACAGGAGACTGAAGAGCAGCGGGATGTCTTCCGCTACCAGCTTTGGCACCATGGTCTCACAGACGCTCTGTATCAGAATCTAAGTGGGGAGGAGGGGACTGAGCGCGGAGGGCAGGGAGCCGGCTCGCAGAAGGAGCGCACGTCGTACCACACGCCCGCCAAGCGAACAGTGTGACCAAGCACCCCCCACGGCCTCACTCAGTCTACTGTGCACCTTAGTCTCTGCTGTTCACTCCAGTGCATGTGAGTGGCAGCGAGAAGGCTCAAGGCATGACTTAGACGCTGACAAGATGAATTTAAAGAGCATGCATACAAACCTCCTGTTCAGGCAGGTTTTCTGCAATTTCTCCTTCATCGACCACTTCGCCTCGTTCTTCCTTCTCCCGCTTTATCTTCTGAATTCTCTCCCTCTTCACATTACCTGCACTCACTAGCACGCTCTTGAGAGCTCGAAGACCAAAGTCATAATGACTTTGAGAAGAGAGCTGCTCATCACATAGTCTAGAAGAGAAAGGGTTTTCTTGAAAACGGTATGCTTTAAGCAACAATAGTGTCAAGTGTCAAGAAATCATAGGATATTTTGAAAGACATGTCGTAATTAGAGATCAACTTTCGACGGGCCAATTGAGCGTGGCAGACACGCGATGCTGACAGCAAGGCTACTCACTTGAAGAACGGGACGATCTTGTTGGCAAGGACCTCAGCGGTGCGGAAGCCCTGCGAGTACAGCATGACCTGGGCAATCAGCTGCCGGTCGGGCTTGGTCATGGCCAAGCTCCGGAACAGCTTCTTCAGGTTGTCTGGGAGGTTCGACCTGCCCGCGTAGCCGGGGTTCATGGTGATAAAGATGGCCATGTCTGGGCTCACCTTGACTTGTTTGTTCAGCAGCTCACAAGTTATGGGGGCAGAGGCTGAAATCGGATGGAGGCGTTAAGACTCATGATGTTCAAAAACCTATTCTAAAAATCTTTCTAAAATGACCCAGTATCCATTTCCCCGCTGGCCTTGCAGCCCTGAGCTCAGGACTGCAGGAGAGCGGCGCAGTGCCCGCTCAGTAGGCACTCATCAGGCAGGGCCACGCTGCCTGGGCAGACCCGTCTCCACACCCCTCACCTGCACAGAAGTGTCCGACTATGTACCAGGTGACATCACCGGGGCAGAAGGCCCCCTATTGAGTGGTGCCATATTGTGTCATGAGGTCAACGCAAGACTACAAAGGCTGTCAGTCCAATGACAGTTGCAGAAATGAAAAATCAACGGTATAAACACAAATGGGCTTAGATCATGAAAACTGCCCTTTCCTAGGATCGTTAGAAAAACAACTTGTAACTCTGAGCCACTTAGAGATACAATGTTGCTCCATAAGAGAATACAGAGCACACAGGTATTACTTTTGTTGCTACTCCTTTTGTTTTATTTGAGTTTGGCAAATCGGTAGACAAGTTGTTATTAAGAATAAAAGGAGGGGGCTGGCCGAGTGGCGCAGTGGTTAAGTGCTGGCTTAGGAAGCCAGCGGCCCTGGTTCGGGTCCCACATACGAGTGCCAGTGACACTGCCCAAAAAAAAAAAAAAAAAAAAAAAAAAAAGGAAACATTAAAAGTTAAATGGTGCACTTAAACTATCCAACATGGATCCATCCATGGATGGAGTGAGTCTCTTCCTCCAGCACCTCACCTGCCTCCACCTCACACCTGTCGTGACCTAGGGTTCATTCCCATAGCTGCATAGAAGAGCACTGGCCAAACAGGTGGCAAGGAAGGCTGGCTCTCGTAGGAGGAAGAGGGGAGCACAGGGGACCCATGCCAGCCAAACCCTCATTTTGGGACAGGTGCTATGCGTGTGTGGGGTGGAGAACGACACAGGCTCCGGGATGCCTGGAAGGAATACCCTGGGATGAGGACAAACTGCCGGCGGGGTGTCACCCCGGCTATCCCTTGCAGATATCTTCACTCAGGACTCACCACCCTGCCAGCAACAGTCAGCCCAGGGAGCTAAATGATCCCTCGCTCATTTCTAACCAAGAGGTGCCTACAGTGCCCTGTGGGATTTCCCTCCATCCCCGAGCAGCCACTGGAGCAGAGGGCTCTTACCCCTGTCGAGGTTGGGGTTGGAGTGCTCGCGCAGCGCCTCCTGGATGCACTGCACCTGCTGGGACACGGCCGACAGCATCCGCTCCTCCAGCCGGTTGAACTCATCAAAGCAGCCCCACGCACCCACTTGGCAAAGCCCCACGAAGATCCGTCCCATCGCCTGAAACAGAGAGAGGAGCTAAAGCCACCTGCCTTGGCACTGGCTTCACAGGGCTCCAATCCTGGCTTGGGCCATCTGTCTGCCCACCCTTGGGCAGGTCTCATCTCAAAACCCACGCCTGCCCATCTCTGTGAGCGTAATACCCCCCAGCCCCAGGTGGCTGTGAAGGTGAAAGCAGAGTCACAGGTGAGGCAAGGGGCCGCGCCTACACACAGCAAGTGCTTCAGAAACGACAGCGACAGCTACAGAGGCAGCACAGCGCTTTCCTCCTGCACCCCAAACCTAATGACAACGCTGCTATTTTTATTCTATCACTTTTGTTGATTATAAAAATCTTTTCTAGGGGCCAGCCAAATGGCGCGGTGGATAAGAGCAGGCTTGGAATGCCAATGGACCCGGTTCGGGTCCCACATATGAGGGCCAGTGACACTGCCCTCAAAAATAAATAATAAATAAATAAATAAATAAATAAATAAATAATCTTTTCGAGGGCCGGCCGAGTGGCTCAGTTGGTTAAGAGATCGTCAAGAGGGCAAGCTGAGCTCCTGATGAGCTGCCAAGACGTGGCAGGATGGCTCAGCTATAAAAAAAACCTAAAAAATAAAAATATATATATAAAAAAATCTTTTTTTTTTTTTTTTTTTTTTTTTTTGTGGGCAGTGTCACTGGCCCTCATATGTGGGACCAAACCAGGGCCGCTGGCTTCACTCGGCCGGCCCAAAATAAAAATCTTTTCTATTAACAATTGTTTATTTTCAGGTACAGGCACTAAGCATTTCTTTAACAAACTGCCCTTTAAGAAAAGCAACACTCGGGGCTGGCCGAGTGGCACGGTGGTTAAGTGCTGGCTTGGGGAGCCAGCGGCCCCGGTTCGGGTCCCACATGTGAGGGCCAGTGACACTGTCCTCAAAAAAAAAAAAAAAAAAAAAAAAAAAAGGCAACACATTACACTGCAAAGGTCACTGAGAACATGAAGGCCAAGTGAAGGCCGAAACACATATGATGGACACTGGGCACAGCTCCAAATGACACCCGGCCCCTGGAGGAGGAGAAGGCTGCACTGCGACAAGGCCAAGCGGCTCTGAGAGGGGCGCATACTCGCTGGCTCTCTCAGGCCGTGAGGTTTGGGGCGGGTCCCACAAAGCTCCTCACCTGGAAATCAAAGGTTTCATCACAGTTGAAAACTAGAACAAAGCGTCCGAGCTGATGGCCAAGAGCTTTGACGGACTCGGTCTTCCCAGTCCCAGCAGGCCCTGTCACACGAAGAAAAGTCCGTCAGTACCTGACAGCAGGACTCTCAGGTAAGAGCACAGCTGCAGCGCCGAGAGAATCGTAAAAGGCAGTTGGTTTAAAAAATCAACATAGATGTCATAGATGCCAACAAATGTCTAGTTCTTAGGATGCAGCAGTCATGTAGTTAGGAAGTATATTTAAATACTGTACTTAATTCCTGAGAAGTGCATTTGTTGTCAGACTGCACCTGTCCAGGTTTGTGGAGGAACTCACCGAAGGGGGACCCGCCCAGCCTGGCCTCCAGGGCCTGTGTCATGGTCAAGTAGCAGCGGTCGGTGAGGGGGGTCTGCACCAGCTTGTCCTGAACACCCAGGTACTCAAAGCCGTAGTTGAACTTGGCATTCGCCATCTGGATGGACAACTGCTGCAGCACATCCGTCTGCTTCGGGTCGAAGTAAAACCGCATCTGGCTGAGCCACTCGAATGACTTGCTGTTGTCGATCTTGCTTCTGATCAAGGACCTTGTCACATCTCTCTGGTGAACCAGCTCTGTAATCTGAAGAAGTCCCCATGAGTTTATCACGAACTTGAGCGCTGCAGTGCCTTCACACCTCAGAGGAGAGCCTGGAGTTTTCTCTACTGCACTTCAAGTGCACATTCACTTTTACAATGCTGTTCGTGCAATGCAATTAAATAGCCTCAAGGGTTGCAGCAAACCCCAAACCATCTCCCTAAGTCAAAGCTGCAACGAACCTAAGACGTGACGGGAGAACAGATGTCGGTCCTAACAGGCTCTGTGCGGGGGTGCAAAGCCCAGTACAGGGGCTGCGGCTCGGAGCCGGGACAAACTCAGCGTCCCTTTGGGAAGACGATGATGAGACTGAAGGGTCCTGACCACGGTCACCACTCCCTTCTTACCAGGATGTCACCTAACTTCTGCATTACACCAAGATTATGTTTTGATGGGAACAGAGCCAAACACCCACCCCCAGGCCTATCCACACCATCTACTCTTCTTTCTAACACCAATGAGAATATTTCTCGAGTGCGATTTCACCGCTAGGCTGAAGGCGCAAGAGCCTACGGGGAAGAGTCAGGCATGGGACTCACCAAGTGCTCCAGCTTCCGCCTTCGGAGCGGGGGCTGCTCCATGAGGACCGAGTCGGCCAGCACGTTGAGCGTGACCTCCACGTTGCTGAGCACGGAGTGCAAGGGCGCCGAGTCGCCGCTTCCGCTGGTGCCGCTCAGAGCCGTTTCCACGTTTTCAGACCAGGCTATCTGGGCTGACAAGACCACAAGCTGGGCCTGGAAGACGTAAGCAACAAGACCCAAAAGGGTCACTACAGAGGCCAGCAGTGCCTTCCTGTTAGCCCGCCCACTTCCTTCTATGATGTGTTACCTGATATTTGTCAATCCAAGTGATGTAGGTGTTCGGGTCAATGGAAGTGGCTTTACCAAAAATTTCAACTTCGGTAACAGCCTCAGCCAGCAGCTTAGCCAGTGTGACTCTCATCTCCTTTTCTACCAGCGTGAGCCACTCATTGATTTTGGGATGCTCAGTAATCGACACAGGAGTTTTAAACATAACCTGAAATAAATAAAATTTAAGAATTACGGGCTGGCCGAGTGGCGTGGTGGTTAAGCGCTGGCTTAGAAGCCAGTGGCCCCAGTTCGGGTCCTACATGAGGGCCAGTGACACTGCCCTCAAAAAAAAACAAAAAAAAACAGGGCTGGCCGAGTGGTGTGGTGGTTAAGCACTGGCTTGGGACGCCAGCAGCCCCGGTTCGGGTCCCACATGAGGGCCAGTGACACTGCCCTCAAAAAAAAACAACAAAAAAAAAAACCCAAAAGAATTACGGTGTGCAAAAATGGGAGAGACGTTTTAGAGGTTACAAACATAATTTAACTACCTCCTCTCCTTCACGGGATGAAATGCCCAAGACGACAGAGTTATCCTCGTTCAGAATGATGCTTGAAACTCCAGCGAACATTTTCTTGAAGTGTTTCTGTAATTTGGCTACATTCTTGCTGTTTCCAATGATTTCAAGCAAATCTTCATCACCCACAAAATAGAACCTAGAATTAAAACAGCATTCCAGTTGCTAAAATGTTATGTACACACAAGTAGGGTGAACCAAGGCCAAACTTCAACTCGTAGAAGGCCAAGAGGGTGGGGTTGTGGAGGACAATCCCCAGCCGAGTTCGGGTCGCATCCAGGTTTCCTCCAGCCCGAGCAAGACACACACAGTTACTAACAAGACACTGAAGAGGAAGTCAGTAAAATCAAGTCACTCACCTTACTTCATGAATTCATTTTTTAAAAACCTGTGTGATTTACGCTAAGCAAACTATGCAAAAAGGAAGAGATGCCACTTAATCAGTGCATGAAAAGGAAAAGGCATTCATTACATGGATTATGTTAACAAGACCCTCGCTGTTGAAAGTGACCACCACATAGGCCCAGAACAGAGGCAGGAGGGCTGGAAGACAGCACAACTGAAACGACATCATTTCGGTGCAGGTCAAAACAACTCTCACCTGGGGAAAGACGACCGCTCCCTTTCCAGGTATTCTCCCAGGGCTTTCTGGATCTTTCCTAGTAGGTCTGCCAATCTCTCCAGAGACCTCTGCACCCCCTGGATGTTGAGAACATCCATAACTAAGGGAGACTTGGAGACTTTTTTCATCAGTGCCAAAAACTCCGTGCTGATACTAGAAATCAAATCAAAGCCAAGGTCAGCCTTATGTGAGAAGGGGCGTCCGCCCATCTCTCCGTCAGCTCCTTGCCCCCTGGCTGGCCCACCTCTGGAACCGCTGGGTTTCCACGGGCAGCAGGTGCTTGATGTCCGCACTGCCAGTAAAGATGCCCTCCAGGTAGACCCAGCGCCTCTGCACGTCGATCCACACGTCAAACAGAGCCATGATGCGATTCAGCTTGTCCTCCCAGCTCAGGGCGTCCTCTTCGAAAACCTAATGTGCAGACGGGAGGAAGAGCTCAACTGCTAAACGTTCCCTCTCTGAAAGGACAGGCCACATTTTTCAGTAACGGGCTCTGATGACTGTCAGTCAGAAGGTGCTTCAGGCTCTGATCAGGGAGGGGAGGCTTCCCCAACACCGGTACCTTGTAATAGGGCGAGAGCTTCATGGCGGAGACACTGTTGATGTGCTCTTTGACCTTGTTGAAGAGGTCGTCCCAGCCGCGAATCAGGCGACACTTGTTCTGATAGTTCACCAGGTCTAATTCGTAAGTATTCCACACTTCTCTTATCTGAATTGAAACCAGACAGAGGGCATTCACCAGCCGCACAGGCGACATGTTATCGGGACAAAAAGCAGCACCAACGGCCCGGTGTTTGCAGCTCAGATCATGCCACAGCCTGCGAAGTGCCTGACAGTGGCCGCCAGTCCCATCCTTTATTTACCTGCTTCAGGAACTCCTCCAGGGCCATCTCTCCCTGTGCCACAAGCAGCACGTCCTTTACCACAGCTTCGTTCTTCTGCAAGTCCACGTCCCAGATCTGGCCCAGGGTCAGCTCTGAGACCACCCAGTTCACGTGCAGCCTCTTCATCAGCTGTTTCCAGTGGCGGTCTTTCAGGGCTTCGGATTTCAGCTCGATCACCAGCATGTTGATCTGTGGGGAGAGGACGCAGCTCATGGGGCAGCTGTGTCTCCACGGGGCAGCTGCGTGTCTCGACACCACGACTGCGGAGCCTTGTCACCTACCTTCAGGTAACCTTTCAGAAGCCTCTGCACGAACTCATAGGACGCGTACTGCCGTAATCGTGCAGGAAAGTTTTTCAGTTGGTTCAAGAGGCCGTCTAAATTTTGTCGAAGCTGTCAAGAGACACACAAGACAATACTGAGTTGGCCAACATTCTTTTAAAGGTTTTTAAAAAAGGTTTTAAAAGGAATTTTATGTTAGGCTGGATGAATAACATGAATGACATGCAGGACCATTACGTGACAAGTTTGTGAACTCCCAACACCGTTCCTCATTTGCAGTTTCTAAGAATGGACTGAAACTTAACACCTTGAGGAAGGGACATATAAACACATAGACGCAAATCTGGGTCACCGGTCCACAATATGCTAACACATGAAGAGACAACAAACACCTCCTTACACAGGACATACCTTCCGGGGCTGCACCGAGACCCATGGCTGCTCCTTCATCTGATCAATCTGCTCCCAGACCTTAGAAAGTTCTGACCAAACGCCTTTGAGGTCCTGTAATTCTTCTAAGGCCACCTGTGATTAAGAATAGTAAGCCCTTGGGGCCGGCCGAGTGGCTCAGTTGGTTAAGAGTTGGCTTAGAGCGCGGGCTCTGAAGCAACAGGGCCGCTAGTTGGATTCCCACATGGGCCAGTGATGCTGCGCTCGAATTGAGCTGTCGCTGAGCTGCCAACAGGTGGCAAGAGTGCCTGTTCAGTGGTGGGGCTATGCCCACCGGCAACTGAGACTGAACTCAGCACCTTGAGCTGAGCTGCTGCCTGGATGGTTCAGTGGATAGAGTGTGTGCTCTTAACAACAAAGCTGCTGGTTCAACTCCCGCGTGGGATGGTGGCTACATCCACCCGCAACTGAGATTGTAACAAGCTTAGAGGCCACGAGCTGCCGACAGGCAGCCAGGTGGCGACTGGCACCCTCCACAACGAAGACTGAAGAACAACAACTTGGCTGTTCCCCTCCCCCAATTCCCCAGTAAAATCTTAAAAAAAAAAAAAAAAAAAAAAGAATATTAAGCCCTTCAACTTTGGAAATGGAAATCATCTCGGAATCTGGCAGGGCCCTTGAGGTGGCTGAGGTCACCGGCACGGCAGGCATGGAGCCCCAGCCCCCAGCCCCCAGCCCCAGCGGTTCACACCTGGACGCGCTCTTCACTGCCGCTGAGCAGTCCCGTGTCCGTCAACTCCAGGGCCTCCTTGGCCTTCGCGCACTTCTCCCGGTCATCCTTCAGCCTGCCGAACTTTCCTTCGTATATGGTGAGAGCCTGGAGCGCCTCTTCTGGGCGGAGATTGCCCTGCAAGCAGGCAAAGCACAGGGCGCTGCATTTGGCTCTCAGGGCAGGGGCACCCCGGCTGGGGACGGCGCAGGGCCTGCAAACATGCCTACACATGTAAACATTCCACAAGAGGGATTCCTCTGATTTGTGCACATTACCGAGCGTAACTCTCCTTCCATATCTGACATAACTAAAACAACACAACAAGAAAGGTGGGGCACCTCTCAATTCAGCCACTCAGTGCCTTGGGAGTTGGGAAGAGGCGAGTCAGGACAGTCGATCTGCAGGGTCGAGCCATCAGGGACTGCCAGCCACACCCTCCCTGACACACACAGCTCTGACATCAGTTACTAAGAGTGAGACAGAGAGCACTGTCCCTGTGGAGAAGGCCGCTACTTCAGCATTCATACTATGTGCACCCCTCCTTTCCACTTCACTGACTTTTGAGTATGACTAGATGGACTAGCAATCAGAATTTTAACAGTAACACATACTAGCAAGGTGAGGCAGTAAGACACACTCCGGTTTGGGTGAGCAGAATCTTGTCTCCTGACCAACACTCACTCCCCTACTAAAGCTAGCATGCTGCGGAACCCACAGCCCTCGCTGGGTAAACGCACAGCCTTCTTAAAACAAGGGCCCCTGGAACCAAAACTGAACACAGACAAGGGCCTGTGGGCCCGGCAGCAGCCAGGCCTGAGGGCAGGACGAGCCCTGACCAGTCAACAGTGGGAGGCCAAACCTGCCACCAGGCCTGGTGTGGAAACTCCACATCCCCAAACTACAAAACCGATTACCACCCCATTTAACATCCTTCTCCTTCTTGTCTGTTTACATACGTCTAAATAAAGATTGGAACTCCACCCCAGTACCCAGGTATCCCCAGTACCCAGGTATGCCATTACCGCTTGCCCGAGCCTCACACTCACTGTCCCCCATACTGCCCTACTCCCGCCCTCAGGCCATCTGCATAACTTGCCAGCGCCCCTCCTCCATAGCCCCACTTAAACGTCACCCTCCCCAACACAGCAGTAAGTCGTCCACTAACACCCCCTTCCACCCGGCCCTCACCCTTCCCGATGGCATGTATCATGACTCAAAATACATGTTTTCCTTGTCCATTTAATTATGTCTCTTCCACTGGAGCGTAACTCCACAAGGTGGGGACTCCTGTCTTTTCTTGTTCACTGCTGTATCCCCGCTGCCTAGAAAGTCGGAGCTCGATAAATACTGGAATGAGCCCAGAGAATCGGATGTGGCAGGTTCTGGGGACACGTTTAATAACCATAATGACGATGACAGAGAGCCTGTCCCCTGGCAGAGCAGCAGCAGTGGGGCTCAGCCTGCGTCCACGAGAGTAATTCCCATTTTTGAGTACGCCTCAGTAAGAAGACTTCAGACAGAAAACCTTTACTCTGGAAACCATCTCCTGACAGACTTAGTAGACTGTCGTGATGGGTTCTGGGTAAACAGATGCCTAAGTTGAAATTCCCGTTTTACAAATACACGCTCTAATTACAGCTGTGCTTTTTTTTTTTTTTAGCTGAGCCAACCTGCCACTTGTTGGCAGCTCAGCTTGGGCTGGGCATCAAACTGCCATTGCTCAGAGTTCAGCTTGCACTCTTGAGCGAGCTCTTAACCCACTGAGCCACTCGGCCGGCCCGATAGTTGTGCTTTTTAATCATAAAAGCCTTCGCTCTTTGGAAGCTAAGCCGCCGCGTGGCGCCGAGCCTCACCGTGACGGGCTTGGTCTTCTCCCAATCTGTCAGCAGGTCGGTGGTACGGCTCTCCACGGCCCGGTCCTCCTGCACGATCTTCAGCTGCAGGTTCGCCACCTGCTGCTGGATGGCAGAGTCCTTCCGCCGCATGATGTCGTTGAAGGCCCCCCACTCCCCCTCGATGTTGTCGATGTAGAGCCAGGAGGGCGGGAACTGGAACCGTTGCTTCTCCAGCAAGCGCTGACCATTGCGGTAGAGCTTTGAGAGTTAAAGAATAAACACAATTTTTTTCTTCTGTATCAACAGAAACTGCTGTCAGGGTCCCACGCAAGACTGTGGCTACCAAATACAGAACATCGACAGCCTCTCTAGTCCAGAAACCTCCCGCCCCAAGCGCTGCGGTCAGTGGCAGCGACCCAAGAGCCGGCCCAGTTAGGCCTCACTGCTCTAGTTGTATCCAGAAGGCTCCGGAGAGGAGCTATGCATACCACAGCTGCGCTTCACTGCCACTGCAAACGGCACAAAGGAAATCCACTTTTGATAACTTTAAGATCAAAAGCTAAAGTGAAAGATCTTAAAAGATAAAAGCAGTGGTCCTCAGCCCCTGGTATGCATAGGAGGAATCTGCAGAGCTGACACTAATACAAGGCGGACGCCCAGTGCGCCAGCACCTGCCCTTGAACGAGCCCTTGGCTCTACATTGCCAATTGGGTGGTTCTGAGAGGTGGCCTGTGGGTGGTGCCCGCTGGGGGACAGCGAGAACTGCCACTGCTCCCGGAACTCACCTCAACCTGCTTCTCAAACTGCTTGATCTTCCGTTTCAGAGACTGCACGTAGGTGATGAAGCTGACGGCATCCGAGGTGCTGGCTGTGTCCACCGAGTGCTGCTCCAGCTCCTGGCGAGACTGTCCAGAGAGAGCACGGAAGTTCAGCTCGGAGCCCAGGTTTGCCAGCAGCCCCGGTACGCTGCCCCAACCTGCCTCGCCTCACCTTGGAGATCTGGGAATGGAATTCTGTCATGTTCGAGCCGAGCATTTGCCCAAATTTGCTGAGGACCTCCTTATGCCAAGAGTCGTACTTCAAGTTCACCTTGGATTGCACCTGCACGGGAGTGAGCACACGGCAACAGAGGGTCACTTCCTTCCTGCTGGCGGTTCACACTTACACTTCCTGAGCTCGACACCCTCTCGTAAGACAGCATAGCTCACCTTGCCGTAGTCTATGACGACAGGCCCAAACTCTTTCTTGGTTTCTGCATTGTCGAAAGTTCCTCTGGCCTTCCGTATCTGAACCAAGAGGGCTTGCCATTTGTTGAGATCTTCTCCGAGTCTGTTATAGATGTTTTCAGCTTGCATGTCCCATAAGCACTGATACTGAAGCCAAACCTGCAGAGGAAGAACAGTCAAATGACAGGGTTTGACTTTTGTTTTTGTAGAACATTTATATATTCATATTCTGTTAAAAAAGTTGGTGTTCATTGACCATGGTTAGAAAAATTCTGACTTCAAATTCTCAGAAATTTTATATCAAAAAGGAACATTATAATTTTCCAAAATGATACTTAATAGCCCAGATTTGTCCTACCATTCACTTTGCTTCAAAATAACAATTATTATCCAGTGACTCCTATTACATACAGTCAAGACCTTTTAGTTCCATATCCTATGTGTCATACTCTGAAGTGTCTGAAGTACACTACACAGCGTACTGAATGAAATGGGCTTCTCACCTTGACATACTGCTCAACCTCAGTTACGATGCCCATGACTGCAGAATAGGACTCCTCCAGGGCCACAGGGCCATCAGGCATCCGGGTCAGAGCATTCCGATAGAATTTCTCTTCTTCCGTCAATTCATAATGCACGCCCACCTAACCAAGCAAAGCCGGAGATGAATGCAAATGGTGTGTACACAGGTGTTAATCTCAGAGTCACCTCCCACTTATTAAAATGAACTCAAAGAACAGTCCCCAATAAAAATGGGATGTAACCCCCGTCACAAGTAACCAGAGGCCTCCTTCGATTTAACTCGTCAATCCAACCACAAGCTAGAGGATGTGGCTTCCTCAGCACGTGCTCACACCCAGCCTAAGGAGCAGAGTACGGCACCCAGAGCGGACCCTCGGAAGTCTGAACCTCTCATCTGAGAGGTGATGTCTGAGAATGTGACACACCATGGCCAAAGACTTACATCCCCCTGGATGATGGACCCATGACAATCATTTGTTCAACAATCTGAGTGCGTTTGGGCCAGGCACTGATGTAGGTATACCATATACAGACAAAAATCTCTGCTCACATTGACTTAATGTTATGGGAGAAGAGAGACAATTAAGGGAAATGCACAACATCCAGAAAAAGTGCTATGGAGAAAAGGCAGGAAAGAGGAGAGCAGGGAGTGCAGGATGGGGACGTTATATTTTAAATAGGGAAGTCAGGGAAGCCCTCACTGAGGAGGTGACACCTGAGCAGAGACCAGGATGAGGGAGGTGGGAGGGGAGGAAGCCACGTTGAGTAACTGCCACCAGGGATTTCAAGCAGAGATCAGCAAGTGCAACAGCCCAGAGGCAAGAGTCTGCCTGGCACATGTGAAGATGAGCACGAGTCCAGAGTGGCTGGCAGAGCCAGTGAGTGGAGAAGCGAGGGCAGAATCAAGATCTGAGGTCCGAGACGCAAGACGCAGGCTACAACTTGGGGCTCAGCAAGCCGGGAATGGGCTCTGAAGAGAGCGCTGCATACAACTTAAGGCTTACTCTGACTGCCGTGTGGAAAATAGATTTTCGGGGACTAGGCAGACACAGAGACCAATCAAGAGGGAATTCTAATCATCCAAGTGACGGATGATGGTATCTTAGCAGTGAATGTGGTAAGAAATAAATCACGGTGAATTTTGAAGGTAAAGACAATGCCAGTCAAAGATGACGCCGTGATTTGGGGCCCGAGTAGGTTGAAGGGATGGGAAAGGAGAGACCGGGAAGGGGCCAACTGATGGAGGGACTGGACAGACACATTCACTTCGACACATCTCTCAGACGGTCACGTGGAGATGCCAAGGAGGCGGCTGGAGACAGGTCTGGAGTTCAGGTCAAGGCCAGGCTGGAGGTATGAACAGGAGTTGCCGGCACACAGCTGGTATTGCAAGTCGACAGACTGGATGAAACATGGTGCTCGGGGGTGGAGAGGGCACTGAACAGCCAGAGGCCGGGAAGAGGGAGAGCCAGAGAGGAAGCATTACGGAGGCCGGCCGGTGGGGTGGGAGGAAACAGGGGAGCTGAGCGAGAAGTGTCGGGGGGAGGGAGGCGCACACTGTGGAATCTGTAGCTAACAGTGCTCCAGGGCTGAGGAGCCACACGCCAGCAGTGGGGAGCCCTGGTGACACTGAACAGACAGTGGCGCAGTGGGCACACGCCTGAGGGGCAGGGGCCAGAGCAGCTGTCTACTACCAAGAGGGGCAGAGAAATTACATGGCTGCAGGGGGATGCAGTAAGCTTACTTGCTGACATCAAGAGTCAGGCGGAGGGAAGAACTGAGGGCAGTGAGGAGGATGGGGTCAGCGCACAAGCAGAGGGCCGGCTGCAGCTCATTACATGTGGAGGTGAACGAGAGAACAACACAAAGAAATACGGCAGCAGGTTCAGGGCAGCACAGGTGTGACGAGAAACGTCCTGAAGTCGGCACAGGCTCAAGGGGCGGGAACCACTCACAGCTCCATGCCGATTAGCTGGACACTCCACGTTCTGGGCTAAGCACTGCCGAGATGGCAAGCCACGGGCAGATGCCACCTCAGAAACCTCTGAAAGAACTGAGACTATGTTCCAAGCAGAGATGTGATCCTAACAGGGTCGCTATTCTCTAGAAGGGCCTGTTAAAGCAGAGGTTGTGGAACCATTTGTGTGAAAACCACTGGTCCTGCTTAGAAGTAATGTTCCCTAGATGCCAGGGACTAAACGGTCTTGAGTTTTCCTTTTGCCCTAGGAGTATACTAATAGAATATATTACACATGGGATCTGCTTTTAAAAAATACAGCGGGGGCCATGGAGGGGAAGAAAAATAAAACAAAATTGACCACAGGTTATTTAAAAAAAAAGCGGAGTGACTGGAATTCATGATCTCTCTACTTTTGTGTATGTGTGCAACTTTTTGTAATTAAAAGTGTGTGTGTGGGAGGGGAGGGTGGGGCGGGGATGGGGGGAGAAGCAGGAGTTAAAATTCCCGAAGACATTCACGGAAGAGGATGCTAAGAGATGCTGAGATCAGAGCTGCAAATACAGCTGTTTGGGAAAGTACTGGAAAAAAAAAAGTCAGGTCGCACAGCTTTGTCTGGATTTCCTGGGATGCTGAGCCTGAAGTCCAGGGCGTGAAACGACACAGCCAGAGCTTTATTTACAGTGGCCGACAGAGGAGGGCCACGCAGCCCGGGCGGGGCAGGCTCACCTGGTACCTCTGACTCAGAGGAGGGCCACGCAGCCCGGGCGGGGCAGGCTCACCTGGTACCTCTGACTCAGAGGAGGGCCATGCAGCCCGGGCGGGGGGAGGCTCACCTGGTACCTCTGACTCTGGATCCTGGGGAGAGACAGCACAATCATCTTCCAGGCAAACATCTCCTGATACAGCTTGTACCTGCATTCTTCAATTGGCGGGTTCAAGTAGATGACCTGATTGGTTATTCTGAGCTCATGAACGACATTCTGCAAAGAAGAGCGCACGTCTTACTCAGCAATCTATTTCAACCAAACGGTCTGGAAGCGTAACACTTTTTACACTACGAAACGACTTCAGTCTGAAGCACAAGTCAGTCACTTCTATGTACAATTTCATGTCTGTGGCTGTGGCCCTCCCTGGGGGATGAGAAGTCAGAGGGCAGCGCTGCTTGGGTCCCTCTCTCGTGGCCCCTGTGCCGATCAATGAGGCACCATCTGATCTGGTGTGCACGGTGATCCCGACACGATGCCCCCGAGATGAAGAGCCCTGGGCCAGTGCTGCAGTGACAGGAGGCCGCACTGGCTGTCACACACGTGCCGCACTGCGGGGGGCGGGGGAAGTCCAGTGAGGTCTGTGCCACCTGCCAGTGCTTCAGGCTGATCAGGAATTCCAACCCAGGCTCCGCAGAGCACATCACTCAGACACTCTCCCCTTGGCTTTCCTGCATCGCAGTATTTTGAAAAGTATGCTCTGGGGATAAAAATCTAATATTCAAAGTGAAAATACTTTTTAAGCACTAAGAGGAAATGAGAAGGTAAAGTCTGAGTCGGAAAAAGGCCCAGTGTTTCTCCAAGACCGTGCTGGCAATTTTGAGATCCGTCTATTGATAAATGTAACACAAACGCTGTGAACTACACACCACACCGCGGGGCTTATTGGGTTAGTGCGACGTGGGCACCTTTATACTGCCACCCACATCCCACATCGGGAGACAGAGCCTATTTGCAGTTTGAATAGAATTTTCTAGAAGGCTTGCTAGGCTCTGGCCAACAACTTCTTTACACAAATGGGAAACTGGAGGCCTGGAAATAAAGCCTGCTGCCCAGTATGGTGACCACTGTGATATTACTGCATTCTTCCATGAGACTCCAATTTAGATTTTCATGGAAACTGACATTTTAGTGTCGGTCTGAACTTCTACTTGAGGCAGATTATGTTCAGTTCTCAAAATGATTTTTTGTGCATACATTTGGAAACCAGAGATTTTTTTTTTCCAGTGTCAACATACTTTTCATTTTTAAAAACTTGCTTTTGAAATAATTTTAGACTTAAAGGAGTTACAAAGAAAGCACGAAGAGTTTCCATATATCCTTCACCACCTTCCTCTGATATGAACACATTATTGTGGATGGTACAATTGTCAAAACAAGAAATAGCACTGATACACTATTACCACCCAAAGCACAGGCTTTAGTCAGATTTCCCAGGATCCAATCTGGAATGCCACGTCATAGTCAGCTGCCACAGCTCCTTAATCCTTTCCACTCAGTGACAGTTTCTCACTTTTTCCTGGTCTTTCTCATGACCCTGACACTCTGGAAGAGTTCCTGGTCAAGTGTTTGTAGAATGACCCTCAATCTGGACTTGTCTGATGTTTTTCTCATGACGAGAATGAGGCTGAGGGATTTTGGGAGAAAGACCACAGAGGTGCAGTGCCCTTCTCATCACACAGCACACACTCCCCACACGTCACGGGTGCCGCTGACCCGGTCACCTGGGTAAGGTGGTGTTGGTCACGTTTCTCCACTGTAAAGCAGCCTTTTCATTGGTAGTTTTTAGGGGGAGCAGTTTACTTACTTGCAAATCAGAATCTACGGGAAATACTCACTTTGATCTTTGGCTCTCCTCCGGGCTTGTGACTAACTTGTGGTGCGTCTGTGTCCATGTCAACTTCTGCTTTATCTTCAGCTTGTCCAAGAAGCACCTGGGTCCAGGCTCTCAGGCCAGCTTGGAGGCGAACGCCCAATATTCTTTCAATCTACAGAGAAAGTAGTGTTGAACATAGTGATTCTTCCAAAAGTTAGCTCAATGAGCACATAAAACAGAAAGCAGAGGTTTCAGGTCAAAGATAAAATTACTAACCACCCCCACCTGCCCCATTCTCAGTCTCACTTCCGTCCCTTTCTCCAGGCCTCGGATACCTGGTCTCGTTAGGCTGACTGTCTCCACCTGTGAGCTGTCACCAAGCCTCCCAGGTGGAGACACAGTCAGATGCAGTTAAGGTCTCGATATCTCTTTAATAGAAAATTTATTTATTTATTTTTATTTATTTTTTTTTTTAGCTGAGCCATCCTGCCACCTGTTGGCAGCTCAACGGCAACTCAGCTCGGGCTGGCCTCCAACAGCTATTGCTCAGAGCTCAGCTCGCACTCTTGAGCGAGCTCTTAACCTACTGAGCCACTCGGCTGGCCCTTGAAAATTTAAAAAATAAAAGAATTTTCCTGGCAGCCTCAGAGATAAAACTAGAAACTATAATTTGGAGAGTAAACCATTTTCTTTTTTTTAATTGAGGTATAAATTGACATTACGTGACATTAGTTTCAGGTGTAGGACATAACGATTCAACATTGTATATACTGCAAAACGATCACATCTGCCACCATACATAGTGACCATTTTCTCTTAACTACATGTAAACAACAAAGTCTTCCCTCTGATCTAGTGCGAGACAAGTAAATTTCCCACGAACAGGACATCTGTATGTCTCTGTGATGAGTCTGCCTCGGGCCACACAACCACCCTGGAACTGCTGTGAGGGCGGCTGTGAGAAAAACCAGGGAAGCTCAGTGGATTCAAAAGAGTGGGGTTCGTTAACTTTCACTGTGAGTGTCCCACTGTGGACACACTGCAACTTAGACATTTTAAAAGGGAAAGGAAGAAAAAACCTGTGAACCACAAACAGCTTGGAACTGACCAACTACCACCTGCCTGCTGAGTGACCTCAGCCATAAAATATCCTCCTTCCTGAGACTCGTCAGGGGTCTCTTATGTCCACCGACGAGAAAGCCATGGAGGTGGTTGTGTCTGTGTGTCTGTCTGTCTCTCTCCCCCCTCCCGCCCTCCCCATACACCTTGACGAGGTACTTGTCCCTGGGTGTTTCTTTTTAAACTGGGTGGTGGGCAGGGGTAGAGTTATCAGAGGATGCCTGGAGGGGAGGGCCAGGAAGGAAAACCTAAATTGTTAGTACGACAGTTGAACTCTATCATTAGTTAAATGTGATTTCTGAGGGAAAACTGAACTATCACTGATAACTGCTTTTCAGTGACAAGCTAATAAGCTCATGAAGCAGGAGCCACCCCTACGATGACAGAAGGACCATGCAAAGCAGTGACTGTGACGAGCCCAGCTGACCTCCATGTCCAGCTTGTTGACCCAGATGGGCAAGTTGGAGTAGGAGTGAAGGTTCAGGTCGTCCACGGCTTTCTGGACTCGGTTCAGGATCTCCGAGAAAGTCTTGTGATCGTACATGCACGTTTCCAAGGAACGGACTTCCAGGTCTATTTTTTCTTCAATAATCAGCAGGTCATCCACCTAAAGGAAGATATATTTACTATTTAAAACACTCTCTCTAGCCCTTAATTCTTATGTACATTCTTCTAAATTCTAACAAGTGCTCGAAGCAGAGAAGTGCTTCCCTCAACAGCCACTCCTATTTGTTGGGTGGGAGGGGAGTGTAAGGAAACGACCAGCTCCTCCCCCTCACTCCCTTCTGCTCACGGGAAGGGCGGCCTCTGATAAGTCGGGAGCAAGAAATAAAATGTGCTCTGCTCAGCGCCTTCCCTGTCCTTGGGAGCCAGCCTGTGCACCGGACGCTCGCTCACACTCTGGTCTGTCTGTAAGGCAGGCGCGGGGCCAGCAGGCTGACAACTGCCCAGCTGCCCTGGAGCCCGGGAGGAATCCTAGGTCTCGGGTGGGCTGACAGCAACCACCATGGCTGCAGACCTCGAGCCACATTCTCCACACAACTTTACCAGTAATAAAGCTCTCCTCCTGTCAGGCTCCTGCGTCTGTCATCTCTCCACTGGCTTCTAAACTCGGTATCGTTACTTAATGGCCTCCCCAAAGCCCACCCCACCCCACAGCCCCATGAGGTGAGTCAACAGTCCCTTCTTCGTTCGGCTCACACGCCTCGTGCCCCCTCAGTCACACGCGCCTTCTCCGGGGGAACAGCGTGCTAAGTGAGTCAGCTGAGCCTGTTTCGCTCACTGCTGCACACGGAGATGACCTCAGAACGCACCTTTTCTTGGAAGTTGAAGACGGTCTCTGCTAGGCGCTGCACGTACGGGTCGAGCTTGTAGGACTCCCACACCAGTGCAATGCCCTCTGCGATCAGAGCCTGCACCTCCTTTTTCAAGCCGGCGACCAAAAGGGAGATGGTGTTCCGCTCCTCCACCTTCTCACAGGTCCGTTCGTAAGTGCGGACGCTCTCGATCAGAGAGATGGCGAACGGGTAAAGCTGGTTTGCCTGGTGAGCCTTGTTCACAATGGCCAGCGGGACTCGGAAACCGAGCCACTTGAGGTTTCGGACTTCTTTGGAAAGTGTGATAATCTCGGGAAGGAAGTTGACCTTGAGCTTGAGGACGTTCCCAGAGCGGCCGCGAACGCGCGTGCTCTCGATGGTGAAGATGCGCCCGGAGACGCCCAGGTTGCGCTGCTGGACCTTGCGAGCCCAGTCGTCAAAGATCTCCTGCGTGTTGAGCTTCATGCGGAAGCTGTCGCCATCCTGCTTCAGCTTCTGGCCCTCCACGTGGTTCTCCCAGCCCTTGCCCAGCACGTCTTCCACACGCTTCATGTAGGCTGTCAGCTGCCGGTCGATCTGCTTGGCCCAGATGATGGACCCCGACACAGGTGGCAGGTCGCGCACGTGGCTCATCTTACACGCCTGACTCTGTGGGTACTGGACTTTGAACTTGTCGTGCAGAGACTCGATGTCATCCTTCACACGCTGGATGAGCTGGGTCTGGTACTCACGGATGGCCCCGCGGATGTGTGGCCTGACGAACAGTGCATTGAACCTGGAGAAAATCCTGAACATCTCATTGGCATTTTTGGCTGTGCCAAGCTGGTCCCGCAGGCGGGCGGTGATCCTTGTCTCCACCCTGTCGATCCTCTCGTCGTATCTCTTCATGGCCGCCTCCCACGCCTCCGTGCCTTCCTTGGAGACGTCCAGCCCGTCCACCTCCTTGACATTCTCATAAGCCAGGTTGACCTCCTCAATAGCATTCGCATCAGCAGCGTCAAAGAGAACCTCGGCCACTTTCATATCCTGGGGTTCGGGTACCTCTCCTTGATTCTGTTGTGCAACAGCTGTGACCTGAAAGAGAAGGACACGTGACAAAGAGATTACCACCAGTAGCACACATACACCATACAAAATTACAGTCAGCGACAGAGGTTTTTAACTTTTGTCAAACATATAACCACAACCCAACGAAGCCGAATGAAACACTGCAGAGTACACTTTAAGCCTGCACTGCATAGGTCTTCTGACAACGTAGTTTCATTGCTTAAGAGGCTAAATTAACATGTGTCAAAACCTGGGTTTTGGGTACTTCTTTTCAGTGTTTAACTGTCAAATAAAATTGCATTGGAGGGCCGGCCGAGTGGCGCTGTGGTTGACTGCTGGCTTGGGAAGCCAGCGGCCCCGGGGCGGGTCCCACATGTGAGGGCCAGTGACACTGCCCTCAAAAAGAACCCAAAACAAACAAACAAACAAAATTGCATTGGAAAGCTCAGTAATTCACAGGAGTGCTACGTACAAACTCAGTATCCAACATAAATTATCTTCCTTTTTTTATTTTTAAAACCTTAAATTCTAACCCATGGGTAAGTACACAGCAGAGAGACAGGTAAAGTGCTACAGTAACATAAGAAACCTCCATTTAGTTCTACCGGAGAGAGCGGGGCAAACACACGGTGCTTCTGGCAGGAAGTGCCCGACTTCCACATGTACCACGTGCCCACGCTCCCGCTGAATGATAATGCTAGGCTGGATCTTGACCCGGGTCCACGGATGCCCTTGAGACAGACTAAAAATTTGTTTGGGGGAAATGAAAATCATTCCTTTCACTAGTCCCTAACTAAAACTTAACATTTCCTCCAATTGCGAACACATGCACCAGTCCCAGCTGTTCGCGGTGCTTGGCTCTGGCGTCAGTCAGAGCTTCCCCATCGCGTTACAGCTGTGCGCATCCTGACAGCCTATTGATGCCCGAGGGTCGTAGGCCCCTGGCTATCTGTGTGTTCATAGAGGAGCACACCAATTGCTAGACCACAATCTCAAAATTGGTGCCTTTATTTGTAAACCTATCCATTTTAGTTTATGCATTTAAAACATTCTAGGACTCCTAGAAATGACAGCGTGACAACAAAAACTGACAAAAATTTTAAAAACAGCCATTTCAAGACAATGGAAAGAACCAAAGGCAGCCAACAACCCGAGAAGTGCTGGCTCAAGACAAAGTGCCATCACACCAGAACACCTTCTTGCCTGGAGGTGCTGCCATCCGGCAGCTCAGGCAGGAAACCTGCAGCTTCACTGGGGTAAGCAGAGCAGCAACGAGCCCGAAGGGGCGATTCTGGGAATAAGGGAGCCTGAGAAGGGCCATGCTGGGGAATTACACCCACGCAGGAGACGCCAGGGCGCCCTGTGAGGATGAAAATCTGGGGAGACTGACAACGTGCTGTCACCGAAGGATCTATGTCCAGAGAAACTATCCTTCAAATATGGAAGTGAAATATCTGTCATGATAAACAAAAAACGGGGGAATGTATTGCCAGCAGACCTACGGAACAAGAAATACTAACAGAATTCCTTCAGGCTAAAGGGAAAAGACACCAGACACTAACTCAGATCCACAGGGAGGAACAGAGAGAACTGGAAAATGTAAAGACGTCGACAAATGTAAAGGAATATATATTTTTGGGCCGGCCGAATGGCGCGGTGGTTAAGCGCTGGCTTGGGAAGCCGGCGGCCCCGGTTCAGGTCCCACATATGAGGGCCAGTGATACGACCCTCAAAAAAAAAAAAGTATATATATTTTTTTCTTCTCTAATTTTTCAAAAATGTGTATGTCTGTTGAAAACTAAGCTAACAACACTGTGGTGGGTTTCTAACAGATACAGATGTGACACAGATGACAAGAAGAGCATCATTTCCCCACTGCACATATGACAAACAGGAGGAGACAGAGCTATACAGGGATGAGGTGCTTGTATTTTACTGGAAGCCAGTATTGAGTGTGTCATGGTTAATTAAAGATACATATCGTAATCCCAAGAGTAATCACTAAAAAGAAAATTCAAAGAAATATAGCTACAAGTCTATAGAGGAACTTAAAATGACACACTAAAAATAACACAAAAGAAGGGAGCTGGGAAACAGAGGAACAAAAATGAGACGGTGGGAACCAAACGGGAAATGGCACATCTAGATGCAACCACATTGATAGTTACACTGAATGAACAGACGAAACATGCCAATAAAGCTAAGAACATATGCATCTGTAAGTTTATACAACTTCATTGATATAAAGGCTGTGCACCACGTGATTTCAAAAACAGAAAGAAAATACATGATGCTCTTCAAAAAAATGCTGTTATGAGAAGAGATACATGGCAAGAGGGGTTCAGAAACCCTAGGCTAGAAGGAGTTAGCACCAGTCTCCAACTCTCCCACGTAAAATGAAGGGTGAATATTAAAGCCAGCCCCCCACAAGCACACACACATCAGTGCCGCCCCGAGTGAAGACACGCTGAGGACTCGGGATTAGCAATTACTCAACCCGAACGGCAGGCACCAATCTGTGAGCGAGGCTTCCTAGATGGCATGATTTCTAGATTGGACACCCCTCTAACATTTTATCACAAAACTGTCAAACTATAGGAGGATTGAAAGCATTACAGACTGAATACCTATAACCCCACCTAGGGTGTAATTACCATTCGCTATTATATTGGCTGTATCATATATCTACCCATTTATCAATTTCTCTACCTACATATCTCAATCCATCTTATATTTCTGGACTAGATTTTGTAAGGGAAGAAAACCACTGGTGAGGAAAAGAGGTGAACAGAGAAGAGGAAAAAGCATGTATAAAGAAAATGAGTCATTTAATTCTTTTAATAAATCTCAGGCATATGCGATTATTATCCCCATTTTGTAGATGAAGAATCTGAGGAAAAGGTTAAATAGTGTGTCTGAGTCACATAGCTAGTTAAGCAGTAGAGTTACAATTTAAAACCCAGGAAGTCTGGCTCTAGGGTCCATGAAATTTGGGGGTGGGAATAAATGGGTGGAGAACATTAAAAAATTTGGATTGAAACAATACAATACACAATCATTA
Source organism: Aselliscus stoliczkanus (assembly GCA_033961575.1). Taxonomy (NCBI): domain Eukaryota; kingdom Metazoa; phylum Chordata; class Mammalia; order Chiroptera; family Hipposideridae; genus Aselliscus; species Aselliscus stoliczkanus. The sequence continues at coordinate 159,023,312 of CM066732.1, read as the reverse complement.
GATCGTAAAGACAACAGTGCCAAGATGGAAATAGAGCTGAAGAGGTAATTCACAGTGCAAAATAGAAACAAGTAAATTCTTTAAAAAAAATAAAAAATGAGTATCATTAAAACAGTGCCTGTGGGAATATTTAGAATGGGAGTCCTACCTGTGGCCTCAGGACCCTGACGATGACAGCTCTCAGCTGCTCGTGCTGGCGTCGGAATTTCCTCATCTGGTCAAGGCGAGACTGCAGCTTCCGGTGGGCAGGGTTGATCCGCCACACCATCTTCAGGTTTTCTTCTCTCTTCCTTTTGACAATGTCTCTCAGCAACACCTGCAGTTTCTCATATTCATCATCCCAAGTCTGGAAAACTTCAAAGCATGCGACCATGACCTAGGACGTAATTTAAGAAAGCCAGCTTATTATTAGAGCACGGTTTCATCTTGGCGCCCTGAGGTGGGTTTTTGATAGCTGAAAACGTACTTTTTCAAATTCTTCGTAAGCAACGTGCATCAGTTTTCTGGTGCCCAGCACTTTGAGTAGCTGAGAACTCAGGTCTCTTGAGATGGCCTCCACCAAACGCAGCGCCCTCTGAATGGGGTACTTTGTGTTTCGGATCTTCCTCAGGTGGGTGAAAATTGCCACAAGTGCCTGCCTGATTTTGTCCAGCTCAGTGGCAGACAGTAAGTCATTCAGAGGAAAATCTTTCATCAGAGGATTGTAGTCATTCACAGTTTCCAAAGCCTGTTTGAGACCTAGGATTAACAGAGAAACAGTTTACAGTGTTCATATAGAGTAATGCAACTATAATATAACGTTACGTGTCAATTTCACCTCAATTAAAAAAAAAGGTAATACAAGGATATAAGGTAATAAAGGATATTAAAAGGATATTCCACACAGACTTAATACTGGGTGAGTAAACTACAATGTATCGTCACATTGGGAAATTTTGACATTATAGAAGATTAAGTGATGGAAATTGTTTGATATTTGGGGAAAAAAACACCTTTGTTACAACAGGATGGTCCTAGTGTGGTCTCATTTTTGCTTTTAAAACATGTCCACTCACACACTCTAATGGCTGTGGGGTATCCTTATATTTCATCTTTTGTTGCTTTCTATATTATCTAAATGTTCTAATAACAATTGATTTTAGAAAAACTAGAATTTTAACTTCTTTAAAACACTAAAAATTTCAATTGTTATATCCACGGCTCAAGCTGCATGAATGTGTTACGGTCACAGATTCACGAAGCACCTGGGTCCCAGTCTATTTTTTTACTTCCTCTGGTATCAGATTAAAAAAAAAAAAAAAAAGTACCAGGAAGGAAATAAGGTCGCAGAGGTATTAAAAAAAAAAAAAAATCAAGCTAGACTTTTCAGCACTAGTGAATGCCCAGGTAAGGCCTGCAGTGTGATCAACGTAACGGCACGCTTTTTACCCCGGAACTTCCTCTAACGTTTAAACATGGGCACCATGCTTTTTTGACAGGGAAGGAAAAGAACATGACAACTACTGCAGTCCTGCCTGCTCGTTCCAACACATATCTGTGGGCACGGAGTGGTACAGAATGCTAACCGTGCCTGGTCATTCCAACGGCCGTGTGCCTACTGTGTGCTAATGCAGCATCACTCCGTCACCCATGCGGGACACTAAATGCCCTTTGCCCACTTTTCAGAGCAAGGAGGAAGGCGGGGAACAGGGGAAGGGCAGGTCAAAGGAGGAAGGGAAAGCAGCGACCAGTCTCCTTCTACGGCCCTGCGGGCCACGTGACTTCTGCTTAATGTAAACCGTCTCCCTGCCTAGACTGTCAGCAGCCCTGACTTCACACCAAGCAAGCACAGCCTGCTCTAGGAACAGGGAACGGGGGGACTCCCAATGCTCTCTAAGCCCAGGCCTGGAAACTGGCTCATGTTCTCAAAACCGCTGAAGGGAAGGGAAGGGTGTGGAAGTCATTTCCATTACCTAGACCTGGGGAAAGGATGAGACAGAAGCGAGAGAGGAACTGGTCAGGAAAAGATCGTGACTGTTCAGTTTCATCTAAATGATCAGTAGGATCTCACAAAAACCAGATTAATTACTCGGCCTGATTATTAGTTCTAGTTTTCACCTGTGTCAGTGTCGAAACTGACGGTGGCATGGAAACGCTTGCCATGTTTCAAGATATCCAGAGTAAGGAGAACTTCTGGGCTCTCTCGTTTCTCCTGTATGCGATATAACGCACGTTCCAAGTTCAGCCAAAAACTAATTTCCTGTAAGGCAGTTCCTGAGGCAGGATCTCGATCAAGTTTGGTCACCTTTAAAGAAACAATAACATTCAAGAGTATTCATTATTCAAACAAAGATAGAATACGTATCATTAACTAAACACATGCATTACAATCGAATGTTTCTATTTCAAGTAGATTTCCTTCCCTGTAAATTGTAAGTGGTTTAACTTGAGATCAAAGGAATGAGACGGCTGAGATGAACGCTGTCAGGGTTAGTGAATACACAATCACACACACACCCCCGGCCTGTTCAGTCCTCTGCTGGGCGAGCGTTCCCAGGACCAAGGGCAGCACGGCTAACAGGCGCCGCAGAACTGACCTCACGGACAGACTCTCGGACCAGATATCCAAAGGCCAAGCACTGTGCATGATACTCTCCCTCCATGCTCTTACCTTCTGGATCTCTCGGATCCAGCGGTTCACCCCAGATTGCAGCTGGTTGAGAAAAGTCGGGTCTTCAACCTTGTCTCCAAAGTCTGTAACTTTTGGCTTTTCTCCGCGTTCATAACACTGTTTTGCAACATTTGTAATAATTGGATGAATTGGCAGGCTGATCTCTGGAATTTCAATATTTTGCTGCAGGTGAAGAAGTCCCATTTCAAGCTCTGCAATCTTTTTTTCAACTGAAGGGGCCATCTTATCACCATCCCTAAAAAGACAGAAAATACCTCTAAACCGAGTGCACTGTCGGCCTCCAGAGACGCTCTTATTTCAGGTATGTCAAGTGTTAATAATATATATATTTTTTTAAGATTGTAAATGTATTCTATTTTGTAAGCATCAATCAAATATAATTTGTGTGACTGATTTCTTCAAATATTAAGTGGGCTCTTAACAAAATTTGTCCACGTTGATGCATTCTTATACAACCTGGGAATTGGCAAAGACCCTGATTGAAAAAAACAGAAGTAATTGCACAACTGAGACTGAAGATGTTACACTGCTGCACACGATGCCAGAATGATATACATCATTTTAATGCAATGGATTTACACCCTCTTGGCTTGTTAGCTTGGCTTGTTAGTTTACATCTCCCAGTGTCTTGTGAACACTAAGTGAAATACGATCCAAACCAACCAGAAACACAGTTTTTACCTGTCTGCCTTGCCAGACTCTCTGATGTAGGACTTAAAAAAAGGGGCCACTGCGTTGCTGATGAAAGAATGCAAGGTCTCATATGGCGAGTCTTCACTGAGTGTAAGAACTCGGAGCTGGGAGGACACTGGTTTGTCTGCATCAATTACTGGAGTACGTTTAATGAATGCCAAGCTAAAAGAAAACACAAGAAGAAATTAGAACAAGAAATCGCATTAATAACTGCAGCCTTTTTTGTGTTATATACAAATTAAAAATTGATATGTTTTAATTTAAAAATTTTACTAAGAATAAATTATTGCATTTCTAATAGTGAAATATGTTGCTCATCTTGCTTTACTCACCTACTTACATGATCAAATCAAGGTTATGGTTATAGCATGTGACCATGAAACCAGGCAAAATTAATTTGTCTCATATATGGGTTAAGTTCATAATCTTGGCCTCACTAAAACGAACATCCCTGGCAACTGGCAACTGCAAGTTATAAGTCACGATGTCTTAACTCTGCTCTGAGAGGAATCTGCAGCATTCACTTAAGGCACTAAGTCACATATCAGCTTGAACAAACAAAAGTCACCCATCAGTCAAAGTGATAAGGGGGCATTCCAGGATCCCCACAGCCTGGCCGTCCAGTTCTCTCAGCTCCATCTCCTGCTATGCACCCATTCCCCACCCCGAGTCACTACCTAAGCTAGATGTCCCGTTCGCTAAATGTGTCATATACTTTTGTGTCTTTGCTTAAGAAATGTATATTCATTGCTGAAATTCTAAGTAGCCCTCAAAACTCAGTGCCAGCATCACTTCTTCCATGGACCTTTCCCTAATCAGAAACAGTTTCTCCAATCTCCATGTTTCACAGTAGATTTTGTCAAGTATTACTGTTAGTTGTGTATCTACCATTCTTACTCCACAAAGACTAAAAGCTTCTTGGAAACAGGAACTAGCTTTTATTTTTTTGCATACTTACTGCCATATCACACACATAACAGGTGCTCAAAGGTGGCTGAATTAATAGCTTTAAGAAAAAGAATATTTGAATTTTCCAGTTCCCAGGACAGTACATTTTATTTATTTATTTTTTTTTAAGCTGAGCCATCCTGCCACCTGTTGGCAGCTCAGTGGCTGCTCAACTTGGGCCGGGAATCCAACCGGCAACCCTGTTGCTCAGAGCTCACACTCTTGAGCGAGCTCCTAACCAACTGAGCCAGTTGGCCACCCCCACCCCCCAGGCCAGTACTTTAAACATAATACTTAGTGTTATTCTGAAGAGTCAATGAAGTTCCCTTGACTTCATGGAGAAGAAACAAAGTCGTAATAGTATTCCTGCCCAAAATGCACAACCTGAATCTAATCATGCACAAACATCAGACAAACACAACTGAAGGACGTTCCATAACACCGATGGTCTATACTTATCAAAACTGTCAATGTCAAGAAAGCCATAAAAAGGCAGACACAGCAAGAAAGACTAAGAGCTGGGTGTGGATCACAGCAGAATTACTGTGAAGAGTGTTACTGAAGCGATCTGAATCCTTGCTGTCCCTGGCTAGTACGATACCAACATTACACCTCCTGAGGTTGACCCTGTACAGGTACCAGTACGAATGAGAATGGCCTTGTTCTGAGGAAATACCCTGAAGCATTTAGGAAAAAGGGGCCGGATGTCTGTTACCGACTCTCAAATGATCCAGGAAAAATGATGATGCAAACATTCACAATTGCTGTCTGGGAGTTCTAGATATTATTTATGTAACTCTGTTGTAAGAGCTGAAATTATTCAAAATAAAAAGGTTTTAGAAGCCAATGCAGAATCAATTACGACATTTATATATTTAAATTTATATGTCTATTGGAGTACAAATTGGCACAATATTTCTGGAAGGTGGATAATCTGATAACATGCATTAAAAACTTTAATGATGCATTGTTTCAAACCTGTAATGCAATTTTTAGAGTTTTATCCTAAAAAAGAATCACACCTGTACTTAAGAATGTTTACTAGTTATTTATAATTATGAAAATCCAGATATAATCTGAGAGTGCTGTTAGAAAACCTAAAATGGGTGCCATGACATGGCAACTTAAGTAAAAATATTTGAGAAAGTATACCGACTTAGAAGTTCCCTTAATTTGAATATATGAAATCAAAGCTAAGACACTGAATTTATAAAGCAGAAATCTTTTGAGAGTTTCTTAATGTCTTCGTCTGGGTCAATTAAGATTGACATTTAAGGGGCTGGCCAAGTGGTTCATTTGGTTAAGAGCTTGCTCAAGAGTGCAAGCTCTGAGCAACAGGGTTGCTGGTTCAATTCCCACATGGGCCAGTGAGCTACGCCCGAGCTGAACTGCCACTGAGCTGCCAACAGGTGGCAGAATGGCTCAGCTGGTGAAAGCTCGTGCTCCTAACAACAAGGTTGCCTGCCTGAGATGGTGGGCTCTGCCCACCTGCAACTAAAGACTGAACTCAGCACCCTGAGCTGAGCTGCCACCTGAGTGGCTCAGGAAATAGAGCAGGTGCTCTTAACAAGGCTCCCGGTTTGACTCCCGCGTGGGGTGGTGGCTACGCCCACCCACACCTAATTGAACACAGCACCTTGAGCTGAGCTGCACAACTGGACTTGGAGTTGAGCTTGCTGCGCCCTCCACAACTAAGATTGAAGGACAACAACTTGTCTGGTCCTCTTCCCCAATTCCCCTACGCTATTCCCCTTCCCCAATAAAATCTTAGAAAAACAAATGACATTTAATTCTCGCCAATTTAGCACCTGAGATCACAGCATATTCAGTTACTCACCTGTTGGACTTAACTCCATAGTGAATGTCTATGTTGATGTTATAGGAAATGAATTCTTTTTCTTCTTCTCCTTCGTCACCAACATCCTCTACAAATCATAATAAATATTACATCAAACCCCTGTCAACATTTCCGGTTTTTAATTTATCAACTGTTTAGAGAATGATTAGCTCACCCCACCCCCAACCCGACATTTAAACCCCTCTGATTTGGCTCTACCCATTTTTTCTGACGGGGAACTTCTTTGCTGCACGGCCCTGGGCAAGGTGGTTGCAAGGTGGTGAATGGCTCTGACCTCCGTTTCCTTGTCTACAAATCGGGGCGGCACAGGCAGGCCTCGGTTGTTGGGAGGATGAAGCGAGCTGACACAGGGAAGTACCGCCTCAGGCCTGGCTGGGCAGTGCCAGGTGTCCCCTCAGCCTGCTCTGCCCGCCCCATCCCAGCAGTCTCATTCCAGGCTCCATATACAGAAGTTACCTCCACCCACCTCCCTGCCTCTTCTGCTCAGTTGTTTACTCAGCACTTACTATGTGACAGGCATTTTACTAAGTCCTTTAGGTGCAGAATACCTTTAACCCTCAGGACAACCCCAGGGGAGCTGGCATGACTGTTACTATCCAAGTTTTCCAGGTAAGGAATGTAAGTAAATTGCCATGTAGCTGGAATGGGACAAAGCGAGAATTCAGCAGTCTGTGACTGTAAACCCAAGGCCCTCACCAGTGCATGGCTGGCTCCCTCCCTCGTCAAAGCCCCCCAGGGTAAGCCGCCATCAAGACACTGTGTTCACCTAGCCATTCCCTCTGCTCCTATGGCGCTTTTCAGGGCTTGCTCTGGGGCCCACTTATGGACGCCTCTTCCTCCCCAGCTGTGAACTTCTAGAAGGCAGGGATCCTGCTGAATCCCACATGGGAAACACCACCCACAGCAGTCATTTTGAAAAGCTTATGAGGCCCGGCCAAGTGGCGCGGTGGTTAAGAGACGGTTCGGGTCCCACATATGAGGGCCAGTGGCACTGCCCTCAAAAAAAAAAAAAAAAAAAAAGCTTACGAATTTAATAGTAAAACAGCTCAAGATGCATGTGGACAAAATTTCTAAATAGTTGAAAACCAAAACTGAAAAATTAAAAATGTGTAAGAATGGTAAATAATCCAAACCTGGAGATTTGGAACTAATCCACTAGATGCCTAAATGCTATAGTTGAATTGTCTTTGCAATGACATATTAGATGGAATGCCTGTGTTTGCAGAAGTCACTATCTAAGAATGAAGTCAACAAAATACACACATGGTGGGCCTTCATTTTTATGTTGTGATGTAATAGCCAAGGCAGTAGACTTAGCTAAGTGATCTTGGGAAAGTAATTTTTTTTCCTCTGGGCTTCACATTAGTGAGATGTAAAGTGGGCAGCAGAGGGGGGAATGGGGTATTAAATTAGGTGGTCTGTACAATTTCTTTAAGCGCTAAAAACTAGGAAATCTGAGGGTTTAGGGTCTGAGCAAAAGCTAATCTGCTTCGTTAGTTTTAAGATGAGACAAATACAAAATTCACACTATTAGTATATCTATCAATAAGACAATAACTCTTCCAAAATATTGTTTTTCGTATAATTTTTAGAAGGGTGGGGTGGTAGAACATTCTAGTATAACAGGTACTTACAAGCTGTTTTTCAAAAAAACCCAACTAACTAAAAAACAAAATACCAGCTAATCAAATCAACTGAGTTTTGTAACTATTGCAATGTGGATATAACATAAATCATACTGCCTGAAACCAACCCACACATATAAGTGCAATCTGCAAAATGCAAGCACGCGGACAAATAGTTATCAGGACACATCCCCAAGCTAAAATGGTTGTCAGGGGTTGGGGGTATGAAACATCTTCTCCCTCAATTTTCTGAACTTTCCATAATACTGTTCTATGATTTATTTAAAATACACCATCAAAATAACACCCAAACAATATGCAGAAAATAAAAGTAACATTCTGTAATCACCAAAGGAAACCACGGACATAACTGAAAATGTGAACTTTGAATCATTTCTTCCTCCCAGATAGTCACCATCTACACAATACAATCCCGCGGACTGGAGGTACGCGCTGCCTGCACTTCCTAACGCAGGCGGGCTGGGCAGTGGGCACCCGGCCAGGTGGTGAGTCACAGGGGGAAGACTGCACTGCAGCAGGGCTGCGGGCCCAGGCAGGCACACCCAGTGACATTCCCCTCAGACGCAGAGCTGCAAGTAGGCACGCTCCCCTGCCTTGAACAATTCTAACGTCTCCTTATGACAATAATTCACACAGGTCATTATCAGTCAGTCATTGAATACATCTTGGATTCATTTATTAATGCTCATTTCCCATAAATACAGAGATCAAATGAAGTCTGAGTATGTCTGACTTCCATATGGTTAAAGAACCTATGGCATTATTTTATAAACTGCCATCAAATAATTGAAACTTTTTGCCTCTCTGTAAATGATTATCTCTTCCAAATAACAATAATTTGACACTCTCTTTCTGCAAAACATTAAAAACGGTTCAGAGGATGAAAGATACTTGGGGTTAATTCTTAATAACAAGAAGGCTATTGATCCTGCTATATTTAGAGGCTTATATACATGTTTTATCAGGTAATCTCTTTCAGTAAAGTTTGAATCACTTTCCTCACACTGAAGTTACTGGTTAATACATACAGGACCAGTACTGCCTGTTAATACAGTCAAAGAACCCAGTGCCAAGCCAGCAAGTGTTGGGCCCACCTCCGGAGTTCCACTGCTGCAAGCCACACGGACGCCCATTTCAGCAACCTGTGGACATTGCTCTGACTAACTCCTGAGAATTTATTGAATTTCTAGAGATGTTCAAAGTGTTTAGAGATGTTCCGAGTGTTATTTAGCACTAATCTGTGTGTACTTCTATTGAAGGACTAATTTATTTCAAACTACGAGTGATTTGTGTCATTACATTGTGAATTAGGTGAGCATGATGCCTCATTTAATGAAATCAAAAAAGATGCACATTCGGTCACCGTAAGATGCGTACTGCCTCTCCTAGGTAGACGGGCCTGCCTCCACACGGTCTGATGAACGTGCAGTTGGAAAAGGGATAGAGCCAACTGGTAAGGACCGGGGGTCCACCTGGCTCTCTGCACCCGTGGTCAGTCCCTCAGGCCCTCTTGCTTCCCACTTTCCCCAGCCACAGGGCAAGTCCCTTCCCCACCTAGCACACAAAGCCAGTCATTTCCTTTGACCCCACACACTACCAAATCACTTGTCACATGTTCCTGGTTCTCTCTCTTCCATCTTTCCCTAACACCACAGGTTTTGGTCAGTCACTACCATATATGTCCTCCACTTTTTCCTCAGGTGGCTGCTTTAGTTTCCCCCTTTCTCGTCTCTGGTGCTTTCTCCTATCACCCCAATGTCCACTCTGTTGTCTTCCTTCTGAGGGGCTGTGACTCGGCTGTCACAACCATTCCCTGGCTCTGGGACAAGGTTAAAAGCTGGTGAGAAAGTCTGAGTTTTCTCTTCAACCTGATGACTTCATGTAACATGGTTAGGAATATGAAGGGACGGTTAAACTCCCCATAATACTTGTACATACTGTAAAACTGGAGTTAATTCTGGTATTTCCAGAAAAAAGAGAAATAAGTAGTTGAAAAAATCTAATAAGTTATTAATACCTAAGGGACATATGATTTAATTGTTTTAGGGCTACTAAAATTCAAAAGAAATAACTGATATGAAATAAATGGAAACAAACACTCCTACTTTAACGAAGACCAAAGAATTGAACAGAGAAATGTAGTTGTTTGGTTTCCGAATCCGAGTTAAAACATCTTTTCCCCAACTGGATCCTAAAATCTAGGGTTTCGGTTTCCCTATGCAAGGCCCAGGAGGCGGGGCTGAGTCTCTCCCAGCCTGATCCTCTATGATGCTGACCAACAGGATTTCCACCCACTTTTACTTTTTAAAAAGAGACGACTGCTTTCCCTTTGTTGTACATGAATTCCATTTACTATGCTAGCCTGCACATTCAAACCAGTCTTGCTGCAGACAGGTTTGTCCTACAAAGGGTGCAGGGCCCCGCCTACAGTGTGACAGCCCTGGACAGTAGGGACCCAGCTTCCCAGCTCGTGGCCCAGCGTGCCAAGGCAGCATGGAGTCACAGAAAATTCTTCCTGTTAACTTATTAACCATTTGGGGGATAAGCAAAGGCCAGAAACGAATGCTTTTCAGTCATCAATCTACTGCATTTCTTTGTCCATTAGGGAAATTAAGTCCTCAGGAAAATAATTTTTTTAAAAATCTACCAAAAAATTCCCCATAAAGTTTTCTACACCACTCTCTTGGAGAAGTTGAGTACTGTAAAAAGTACTCGTTTTCTTTCACATTTCCAGTGCCTAGACATCTAATGAAGAGGTAAAACACCCTTAAATTATGTATCTCAAGAAAAACTCTAATTATGAGCCGAGGGTAAGTACTGACTAAAAGCAGCCACTATTTTCAGTCTTAAAGATCTCAGTTAGTTTTTCACCTGAGTGTAAACAAACAAAACCCACAGCCCCTGATCCTGGTCACTAACCAGCTGGAGCACAGACAGGTCCTGGAGCCACCAGGCCACCTGGAGAACCAGCAACCTGTTCCCACCTTCACCATCCAAACTCTCGCGGGGATACAACCCAACCAAAACTGCACTTCAGGGAGAAGAGCTACAAAACATCATTAACACTGGGAAATGCCTATAAATAATGAACATAGGGCCGGCCGAGGGGCGCGGTGGTTAAGTGCTGGCTTGGGAAGCCAGTGGCCCCGGTTCGGGTCCCACATGTGAGGGCCAGTGACACTGCCCTCAAAAAAAAAAAAAAAATAATAATAATGAGCATAATCTCATTACTGGACATAATTTTAGAAGTATACCATGAAGAAAGCAATGTTCTACAGGCTGGCAATTAGAGAACGCAGATTCCTTTTTAAAATAAGGAGCTAGAATTTAACATTCCTTTCCCACCAACTCTCCAATCCTTCAATATCAAAATAAACTGTTAAATTCACAACCTTTATTCTACATTTTAAGGAATGTTGTACTTTAACAACAACAACAAAAAGATTATAGTTAGCTTGGGGTAGTTTAAAAAAAACTATATATATTCATATTCATATTTAAAAATGCTTCTATATTCAATTACAAGTGTTTGGAAAATTCTTTCTAGGAAAAAGGGGAGGGGTATAAAACAAAAGGAGTTTCCCCTGTTCATTAAGTAAATCATGATTCCATTGTTGGTGGTCTTTATTCAGTTTAAACAATTCAGAGTTGTCCATATTATAACGTAAGCCTGCCTTTTCACTGCAGTTACTAGTGGATGCTTATCTTTTGCTTAAATGTACAGATGCCAATGCCAACTCATAAAAAACACCCAGAAGAAAGCTGTCCTTTCGAGCGACCTGGGTCTGTACTTCTACCTCAATTATGCTAGGGTAGCCAGGACGCTACAAGACTGATGGGGCCACAGCCTTTCCTTAGATTTCTGCAAGTGAAAAATAAATCACAGACTGAATTACTAGAAATACTTCAGGGAATTTTATAAATGCAGGAATGAGGTAGGATTTCAATTTCAGACAGTCTCATTCCTGAGTCAATGCTCAAAAGTGCAAGTCATTACGGAGCCAAGATTTGGGTGCCTGGATATTCGCTTCTGTGCCCATCGAGAAAACACACTTTTCTTCCATAAAAAGAAACTGAGGCCCAAGGTAGAAAGCACCGATTTCAATACGTAAACTGTGCGGTGAAAATATGATCAAGAATTAGTCAAGGTCAAACTACTCAAAACACATTTAACGTCAACAGCTTCTGAGCTTCAACACTGCAGGTGGATCTAAGGAAAATCTCTCCGCCCCGCCCCGCCCCCCCAGAAGCAGCAGAGGCTACAATGTAGCAGCTCCTGAGTGAAGAGCCTTTGAAAGAAACAAAGTATCGGAAGCTCCCGCGCGCGGCGGGGGGAGGCAGGCGGCCTGGGTCCCACGGAGGGTCCTACAACCTGACTGCGAGCCGCTGGGGGCCGCCGCCCGGGCGCACTCCCGCGGCCGGCCTGACACGCGGGCCGGCGCCGCGCCCTGCGTGGGCTGTCGCGGGGCTCGGGTCTGGGCCCACGGGGCGGCCTCCCTGACGGCCGCTCCGGCCTTGCTGCGGGGAAGCCGCCATTTGAGCGGACCTTCGCCCCCTCCCCTCACTGGGTGCCTAAGCGGAGTCTCCCTTTTTAAATAAAAGAATCTGTCCAACGGCCTCAGATATGACAGAGCCATCACGGGTCCCGCCAATGCCCGGCATTGGCGAAAGCGCGAGCGAGCAGGGCGCGGAGCTGCGGCACCCACCCCAAGGATGGGCTCGCGTGGGGCAGGCGGGCCCCGGCCTCCCCGGCCCAGCCGCCCGCGGCCGCGGCTCTGCCCCCGGCACGGCCCTCCGGAGGCCGGCCGGCCGGCGCCCAGAGCGAAACCGGGAAGCTCATGTGACACGGGAGGCCGGGAAGCGGCCGGGAGGCGCCGTCCCCACCCAACTCGGCCATCTTGGGCCGAGCAGACAAAGCGGTGCCATTGCTGCGGGCGCCGGGAGGACGGGGGCGCGCTGCCTCCCCCGCCGCCCGGGGACGCCGGCCAGGCCGGGGCGTGCGGGGGGCGCCGGGGGCGTGCGGGGGCGCCGGGGGGCGTGCGGGGGACGCCGGGGGCGCCGCACCTTTGAGCGTGGAGCGCTCCACCAGCACCGTGTGGACCTGCGGGTCGGACAGGAACTTGCGCATCTGCTCCAGGGCGCTCTTCTCCTCCAGCGCCGCCTCCAGCGCGGCCGGCGCCTCGCCGCCGTCCTCCAGCAGCAGCGGCACCAGCTTGCGAAGGTGCTTCTGCAGCACCGCCACGTCGGCCACGTTCTGCACGGCCGACACCTCCAGGCCGGCCGAGCCGTCCTCGCCGCCGCCGCCCGCGGGCTCCGACATGACGCCGCGCTCGGGACTCGCGGGCAGCGCTGGGAAGGCGGCCGGAACCGCGCGCGAGGGAGAGCGGGCGGGCGAACCGGGGAACCAGGCACCAACGCCGACAGCCGCTAGCTTGCGGGCGACTGAGGCGAGCGGGAGCCGGCTCCGCCCTGAAGGCCGCCGCCCGCCTGCCCCGCCCCGCCCGCCGGCGGCTCGCCGCAGCCAATGGCGGGGGCTCGCGGCCCTGGCGTCACGGTGTCGCGCGTGCGCGCGGCGGGCCCGGCGACGCAGCCGCTCGGCCTTCTGGGACTTGTAGTCCCCGCGCTGGGCGGTGCCCTGCGGTCTCTGCGCTGCCATCCTTTCAAGATGGGAACTTGGCTCGCGGGCCGCTGGTGTGTGTATGTCGAGGCGGGCGGGAAGGGGGTCGGGAGCTACGTATGTCCTGCTTACTACTCTGGCGGCAGCAAGCGGCTGGGAGCTGAGACATTTCATAAACATTGAATGAATCAATGAATGAATCAATGAATGGTATCAATGATGACAACTAACGTTTTTTGAGGACTTAGCTTGTGCCTGACATTGTTCTAAGCCCTTAAGCCGTTTTCTCTCATTGAACGAATGAATGGCTACAATGTGTTAAGTGCTAAAATATAGTCATGACATATATGTTATTAGGTGTATATATGGAGAGTGAGGCCAGGGGAAAGGCATGAGGGCCGTGTCGCATGGCTGGGCTGGAGAGGGAGTTTGGGAGGGGCATTCCCAGCCGAGGAACGAGCCTCTACGAAGGTGACAGCGGGAGCCCTGAACAGTGGGGTAACGTCAAGTTGTTATAGGTCCTGGCTGCTAATGTCAAAATAATTGTCCCCAGGATGCTGTGAGGACCGTGACACCTATGTTAGAGCATCCACCTAGAGCGGTGATGCTCCTCTTGCAGGCGGGGCCGGCACTGTCATTTGTGGGCCTGGGTATCCGGGTTCACAGAAGACAGGGGCTGAGGTGCCTGCTGGCTAAGGACCCCCCTACCCCCACCCCAGCTCCCATCCACCTGAACCTCCTCTGTTACACAGAAAGGACATTAGGGCCAGAATCCAGGTGGCCCACATTCTTGGTTTAGAGATGACAGTTTCTTTTAAGGAGCATTCATTGGCCTTTGATAGTTCAAACTCATAACTTGCTTCTTAAATTGGCTTGAGGAAGGGAGGCCAAAGACGTTATTTTTGTATCAGAGTGCACAGTCAGAGAGCTGAGTCCTGATTGGTGAAAGGATGATGGGATGATTTGATTTCCCCAAATCATCTTTGGAAAACTTCAAATCATACAATGTGCTTATCCTTGCTCAATTACCAGGTGCCAGGCCCCAGCAGCTGCTGGAATATGGAGTCTAATTAGATGCTTCTTGTCTTTAAGGAGCTAATGGAAGAGGGGATGGATTAATACCCAGCCCTCCTGCCCTGCACCAGCCCACTCGGGTGATATGCCCAAGCAGATTGAAATAACCTCCCAGGAACTGGAAGCAACTGTGATGAGTTTGTGCTATGACCATGACAGTAATGAATTAATAACACTACCAATAGCTAACACGGCTCACTCAATGCTAGGCAGTCTGCTAAGTGCTCCTCCTCCCCCGCCATGTCTTTTGGGGTAAGAACAGAGACAAAGAGGAAAATCTATTAGGGAGGGCCAGGCCAGTGAACTGTGAACTGACCGCACTCCATCTGAGACCCAGAAATCCAGCAGCGGCCTGACAGACGGAGACAGGCTGCTTGCAGACTGCACAGTGAGTCAGCACTAGCCTGAAGACTGCCGCTGAGGCATCCAGGCGACTCCAACATCTGCAACGTGGCCCTGAGCCAGGGCAGCAGGGCGGTAGCCCTGTATGATAGATTCAGAACTAAAGGGCTTCTTTCTGAGAGGATGGAAATCAGAGGAACCTGAACAATCAGTCTACAAGGATTCATACATCTGCCCAAAGTACTTGCATTTTTATTTTCTAAAGATGTTTGCTGTATTTAATCAATAAGAAGAATGGTCACCATCCATTGAGTGCTTACTGTACACAGGTGCTGGGCACACTAACCTCCTCCCCGGGGCTGAAAGGTGAGGGGGTCTTATTGAGAGATGCCCCTTTGGCCACCTGCTGCAGGACTCTGCCCCGCCCCCATCATGCCCCAAGCTGACCCTGGGTGGGAGTGTGTGGGGCCTACCTCCCACTTGTTCGATTTGGCATCTCAGTTTTCTCCAGGCCCTAGTAGAATCAGCTTTCAGTGGGCAGTGGGCAGGGGGCACTGGAGACTTTTGTTCTAAGTTGATGGGGAATGATAGTGGCTGCTAAAGAGGCACTTGTATTTTATCAGAAATTAGCGAGGAACTGTCTACACGGAGGAGGCCGGTCCACTCCCCACCCCTCTCCCTAAATTACAGCACTGGGTGGCTCCTCAAGTCCCAGCCGGGGTCAGTGTCACCCCTACCCTCCCTCCCCCTCTCCCACTCCCAACCCTGGGGCACCTTCAGGCTCTGCGCCTGGGAATCTCTCCTCCTCTCCCTTGAAGTTCCACATTAGGCTCACCCATTCATTCATTCATTCATTCATTCATTCATTCATTCATTCATTCATTCCTTGGGCTCATTCCCAACACCAGCAGGGCCTGGCCAACGCAGGTGCTTGGTTAATGGCTGTGAATCCAATGCCTTATGCTCAGGGAACAGGGTGCTGGCGGTGGTAGCAGCAGCCCACCCACAGGGAACATTTTGGATTGTGACCTTCCCAGCTGCTGCCAGAGTGGGACTCCACCCACCTCTCCTTCACCGGGCGATTTCTGATGAAGCTCCTCCCAGGACCCACCCGCTTTTCTGTTTCGGTTCCTCGAGAAGAGAGCTTCCGAGTCAAGCTAGAAAGAACTAGGGCTCCTGGAGGCTTTGAGTCCAGCTGGGGGCGGTTGTGGGCGGGCGGGGAAGGCACAGCGCGGTCTCCTGGCGTCCCCTGGTGGCGCAGAGGGGGACGCGCACAGCGGAGCCTCCTCCCCCTGCGGGGAGGCCCCGCCCCAGGACGCTGCGCCGTCCATCCGGGTGGCGTCCCGGGGCTCACTTTCCCAAGGTCACCTGTTACAGAGTTACAGAGCGAGCCATGGCAGTGACCAGGGAGGAATACCAGCCGGTGGCCCAGCCAGCGTCCCACAGCCCATTGATAAAGATGGAGCAGTTTGTGTCCAACTGGACAGACAATTCACAGTCGCTGTCCTGCCCGCAGGCCCTCTGAACCCTGACGCTGCCCTAGCCACTCATCTGTAGAGGTACCGGCCCCTTCTCTTAAGTAAGAATTGTCTGTGTCCCCAGCCAAGGCCACCGCTCCCTGGGTGCACTGGACCCCATGCCTTCTTATGGATGTCGCCTCTGAAATTCTCTTGCTCCCAAATGTTCTCTCTCCCTCCTAAATTCTTCCAGTGGTGTCCAATCTGTTCCAATACATTCCTACTTTAAAAAGAAAGGTAACATGGATGGGCCTAGAGGGTATCATGGTAAGTGAAATAAGTCAGAGAAAAATACTGTATGATCTCACTTATATGTGGAATCTAAAGAACAAAATTAACTAACAAACAAAACAGAAACAGACTCCTAGATGCAGGGAGAAAGCTGATGGTTGCCAGAGGGGAGGGGGTTGGGGGCTGGGTGAGAAAGCTGGAGGGATTAAGAAGTACAAGTCAGGGGCCGGTGGAGTGGCGCATTGGTTAAGCACTGGTTTTGGGATGCCAGCGGCCCCGGTTCGGATCCCACATGAGGGCCAGTGACACTGCCCTCTACAGCTAAGATGGTGAACAACAGCTCAACCTGAGCTGGGCTGTGCGAGCCCCGGTGATGGTGTGGGCTGCAGCCCCTGCTGCAGTGGGCTGCCATAGGCTACAGTGAGTGGCCCGCAGCCAGCGTGAGCAGCTGGCAGCCAAGCGTGAGCTGCCAATAGCCTCGGTGAGCGACATCCAGCGACCGATCTGCCTCATCCGGGAAGAGCGCAATGACGATACCAACAGTGAAGCAACATCCTCTGCAACTAAACTGAAGAACAAAAAGACAGCAACTTGTCTGTTCCCCTTCCCCGATTCCCCAACGCTGTTCCCCTCCACCAATTCCCCAATAAAATCTTAAAAAAAAAAAAAAAAAGAAGAAGTACAAGTCAGGGGATTGGCCGGCGGTGCATTGGTTAAGAGCTGTCTTGGGATGCCAGCTCTGAGCAGCAGGACCCTGGTTCGGATCCCACATATGAGGGCCAGTGACACTGTGCCCTCTACAGCTAAGATGGTGAACAACAGCTCCACCTGGAGCTGGGCTGCTGTGAGTCCCCGGGACAGTATAGCTGCAGCCCCTGCTGCCGTGGGCTGCCATAGGCTACAGTGGGTGGCCAGCAGCCAGCCTGAGCGGCTGGCAGCCAGCGTGAGCTGCCAAGAGCCGCTGTGAGACACCGTCCAGAGGCCAGCGACCAATCTGCCTCACCCGGGAAGAGTGCAATGATGATACCAACATGGGCCAGTGAAGCCACAACTAGACTGAAGAACAAAAGGACAGCAACTTGTCTGTTCCCCTTCCCCAGTCCCTCAGCACTGTTCCCCTCCCCCAATTCCCCAATTTTAAAAAAAAGAAAAGAAATACAAGTCAGGGGGATCACTTCGTAAATTATATAAATGTCTAACCATTATGCTGTACACCTGAAATTAATATAAAATAATATTGAATGTCAACTGTAATTGAAAAATGTAAAAAGCAC
This sequence comes from Aselliscus stoliczkanus, assembly GCA_033961575.1. Lineage (NCBI taxonomy): Eukaryota > Metazoa > Chordata > Mammalia > Chiroptera > Hipposideridae > Aselliscus > Aselliscus stoliczkanus. The sequence continues at coordinate 159,005,441 of CM066732.1, read as the reverse complement.
GGGGGGAGGGGAGGTGAAGAGGAATAAGAGATTCAAATTTCCATGACAAATTAGTCACAGGGATGTGATGTACAGCATAGGGAATATAGTCACTAATATTGTGATTGTGTGGGATGGTGTCAGATAGTTGCTGGACTTATCATGATGGTCACTTCTTTAGGTATATAAATGTTTAAGTATGGTGTACACCTGAGACATATGTTTTATATATATATATATATATATATATATATATATATATATTGTTTTGTTTTGTTTTGTTTTGTTTTGTTTTGTTTTTCCTTGAGGGCAGTGTCACTGGCCCTCATATGTGGGACCGAACTGGGGCCGCTGGCTTCCCAAGCCAGCGCTTAACCACCGTGCCACTCAGCCGGCCCTTTATGTTATCTATATTTTAATAAAAATCTTAGAGAGAGAGAGAGAGAGAGAGAGAACCCTGCCACACCTTCCTGCCAGCCCCAGCCCCTCATCTCTTTGCTGCCCTCTTCAGGAAAACTTGATAATGAGTACATGGGCCGGCCGAGTGGCACAGTGGTTAAGCACTGGCTTGGGACGCCAGCAGCTCCGGTTCGGGTCCCACACGTGAGGGCCAGTGATGCTGCCCTCAAATAAAAAAGAAAATGAGTACGTGGGGAGTACCTCTCACCTGTCTTGAACATACTGATCAGGTGGGCTCCCAGCCCACGCCCGCATTCCTGGGCAAGTGCATTTGGGAAGGTCACTGAAGGTTTCCACATGGCCAAATTTAGTGACCAGTTTTTAGTCCTCTTCCTGCCTGGCTGTTGGACAGCCTTGACAAAGCAGGGCACCCCCTTATTTAAGCACTGCCTTCACCTGGCTTTTGGTGTCCTTGCTCAGTCCTCAGATGGCTATTGTGTTCTAGCCATGCTCCCTCCCCAGGCGACCTCCTGGCCCTGTGACATTCAATACATCTCCCCACTGATGACTACCAACCTCAGAAGGCCTTATGTGTTGTTGGGTGGAGTGTCCAAGGACATGCCAATTAGGCCAAGTTGGTTGAGAGCTGCTGTCAGGTCTTCCGCATCCTTACTGATTTTCTAGGCACTTATTCTATTAGTTACCGAAAGAGGTGTTGAGCTTGTGGATTAGAGTCTTGCATTTGTCTCTCTTCCTTGAAGCTCAATCCATTTTTTTTTTCTGAGGGCAGTGTCACTGGCCCTCATATGTGGGACCCGAACCGGGGCCGCTGGCTTCCCAAACCAGCGCTTAACCACGGCGCCACTCAGCCAGCCCCCTCAATCCATTTTTGCTTCGTGTATTTTGAAGCTCCTTTATTAGATGCATAAACATATGGCATTATGTCCTTTTCATGAACTGACCCCTTTGTCATTTTGAAATGTCCCCCTTTATCCTTAGTAGTAGTATTTGCTGTACAATTTCTTTTGTCTGATTTTAGCATAGCTATTCCAGCTTTCTTCTGATCAGTGTCAATGTAGTGTATCTATTTCCCCTTCACTTTTTTTTTTTGAGGGCAGTGTCACTGGCCCTCATATGTGAGACCCGAACCGGGGCCACTGGGTTCCCAAGCCAGCGCTTAACTACCGTGCCACTTGGCCGGCCCTCCCCCTTCACTTTTTACCAATTGGTGCCTTTATATTTAAAATGGTTCCTGGTAGGCAGCATATAGTTGACTCTTGCATTTTTTTTTTAAAGATTTTTATTGGGGAACTGAGGAAGGGGAACAGACAACTTGCTGTCCTTTTGTTCTTCAGTCTAGTTGTGGAGGATGTTGCTTCACTGGCCCATGTTGGTATTATAATTGCGCTCTTCCCAGATGAGGCAGATTGGTCACCGGCCTCTGGATGGCCGCTCACGGCGGCTATTGGCAGCTCACACTGGTTGCCGGCCACTCACGCTGACTGCCGGCCACCCACTGTAGCCTATGGCAGCCCACTGCAGCAGGGGCTGCAGCCTGCACTGTCCCAGGGACTTGCAGAGCCCAACTCTAGGTCGAGCTGTTGTTCACCATCTCAGCTGTAAAGGGCAGTGTCACTGTCCCTCATATGTTTGATTGAACCATGGCTGCTGGCATCCTAAGCCAGCTCTTAACCAACGAGCCACTCGGCTGGCCCGCCTCTTGCTTTTTAAAAATCCTCTCTGACAATCCCTGCCATGTTTGGGGGTATTATTTCTATGGCTAGGTTAAGTCACCACCTTGCAATTTGTTTTCTTTTTGTCCCACCTGTTCTTCACCCAGAACTGAACTTGTGATTCTCCTCAAATCCCTTCCTCCCCCGAGGGCCCCGTTTCAGAAAACTCCACCTCCACTCACCTGGTGCTTTGGGTGCCCCTCGGTGCCTCTTGTTCCCTCACGTCTCTGTCTGGTCCAACAGCAAACCCTGCCACTCTCCCCAGATACCTTCAAAACCTGACCTCTCCTCTCCACCTGCACCTCCGTCCTGGTTCAAACGCCTGTGGCGCTCACCTGGGCTTCTGTGACAGCTGACTACAGGCTGTTCTCCTGTAACAGGTACAAGGGGAACAGTCTTTATAAACACAGGTCAGAGTCGTCAGCTCTCTGCCCAACACTCCTATGGCTTCTCATCTCATAGTTGGCTTGTCCACTTAGGCCCTTGGCTCTCCCTCCATATTCATCTCCTATATCTGTCCCCTCTGGGTATTTCAAGTAGAAAAGGATTTAATCTAGGCAGTCAGGTGCTAGAAGGGCTAGAGGTGTAGATGTCAGAGGCTGTTCCTGGACCTGTGCTTTAAGGCCCACTGTCACATATGTCATCCAGGAGTCTGGGGATTGCTACTGTCTAGTCACCTGCACCTGAAGCAAGGTGACCAGGCAGTGGGACATGGGTCCAGCTACTGTCAACATCTACACCTGCCAAGGCCTGGTTGCCCAACCATTCCCCTAATCTCCTTTGAAAGATTACCTCCCAAGAGATGTGTGGGTGTGTTTAATTGGCAAAACCAAATTGCCAGCAGAATCCTAGCTGCAAGAGAGTCTGGAAAAAACAGATTTTTCTTTTGTTTCTTTTTTTTTTTTTTTTTTTAGTTTTCTAACTTCTGCAACTAGAAAATGGATTAAATGATGGTTCAAAGAAGCTATGTATCTGGTACAATTGATGAATGAATAAATATCCTTTTACATATAAATATTTTTTTCTTTTATATATTTTAATTTAAAATAAATTAAGGGCACAGATGCTCCAATACCAATATTTTATGATTCCTGGATTTCACCAATTTATTATTAATGATCAATCCCCAATGCATCAGGTGACAAGGCATTAGCATAATTCAAAATGTACAAGAGGCCTGTCCAGTAATGGGTGAACCACGTAGGAAGGGCTCTAAAAGAGGAGAGCTGGCAAGTTGTAGAAAGAGTGGATTTGACTTGGAAACTCAGATAAAACTAGGAAAATTTGAACTGCTCCTTATGATAATCAAAACAGATAGCTGTATACCCCTTACCAGTTGTAAAGTGGTTTTGAGAGCAGATGTGTGGAACACCCTTTCCCCCGACTGTCGCCCTGCTGCCTCCTTCTTGTCATGTGAGTTTTTGTTTTGCAAGCACAGAAAGCACCCACTGTGCGTACCTTACTAGGAGTAAGAGCCCCACCATGCACCAAGGAAGTCCAAGGTCTTGTGTCTCCAGCTTCTGGAAAGGGCTCAGCACAGAGCTGGGACTCTATTAAAATTTACCAAATGAACAAATGGATGACTAGTCCTCATGTGTAGATGAGACAACCAAATCTCACGGAGTTTACATACCTCATCAAAAGTGACATTGCTGGGCCGGCCAAGTGGTACGGTGGTTAAGCGCTGGCTTGGGAAGCCAGCAGCCCCGGTTTGGGTCCCACATGTGAGGCCCAGTGACACTGCCCTCAAAAAAAAAAAAATGACATTGCTGGATGGTGACACAGCCGAGACTCCCAGCCTGGGATCAGAACACCACACCACTTACTGTTGTAAGAATGAATTACTGGGCTGCTTATTTGTGTGATGGGGTGATATTTTGAAGTATGGGCAGTCCTTGCTTTTCAAGACAGTGTGGGACTATAAAAATGATGGCGCAGCTGAGAACATGCAAAGCCATCTGATGGGTGGTGATGGTGCAGGATGTTGTGAATATACTACAAACTACTGAATTGTACACTGTTTATTTTGTATTTTGTATTATTATTTTTTTGTTTAAAGATTTTATTGGGGAATTGGGGGAGGGGAACAGCGTTGGGGAATCGGGGAAGGGGAACAGACAAGTTGCTGTCTTTTTGTCCTTTAGTCTAGTTGCTGAGGACGTTGCTTCACTAGCCCATATTGATATCGTCATTGCGCTCTTCCTGGATGAGGCAGATCTGTCGCTGGCCCATGGATGGTTGCTCACTGTGGCTATTGGCAGCTTGCGCAGGCTGCCAGCCAGTCACGCTGGCTGCCGGCCACTCGCTGTAGCCTATGGCAGCCCACTGCAGCAGGGGCTGCAGCCTACACCATCGCTGGGGCTCGCACAGCCCAGTTGTTAGCTGTAGAGGGCAGTGTCACTGGCCCTCATATGTGGGATCTGAACCAGGGTCGCTGGCATCCCAAAACCAGCTCTTAACCAATGTGCCACTCGGACAGCCCTGAATTGTACACCTTAAATGGTTAAAGTGGTGAATTTTATGTTTGTGAATTTTATCTCAATAAAAGAAATTTAAACAAACATGTAGAAAAAGTAATCAGTGGGAAAAGTATGATTGTTTTATGATCTTCAAAACATTAAGAACTTTTCTTATGGGTTATAAGTTTGCAGGGAAATAATAATAATAATAATAATAATAATAATAATAAAGCTTACCAGGAGCAGTTGGAGCACTCCTTGCCTTCTCATGGTATAACTTACAAAACTGAGCAAGCACCTTTTCCATGCCTGGGTGAACTGTCAAAGTCCTTTCTAAGTTTGGGTCAGCTCTCAACATTTATCCTTTATTTTTTTTTTATTTTATTTTATTTTTTTTTTTATTTTTTTTAGCTGAGCCATCCTTCAACGGCAACTCAGCTTGGGCTGGCCTCGAACAGCTATTGCTCAGAGCTCAGCTCGCACTTTGAGCGAGCTCTTAACCAACTGAGCCACTCGGCCGGCCCAACATTTATCCTTTACATTTTCAATGATGTGAAACATCTCTGAGAGTTCCTCTACCATGACGTTTTTGCTCCCATCACTTGCTCCAGGCACCTTCATCCCCTTCACCCCCGCCTTCCTCACTTAGGTGGACAAGTCACCCCCACTGGGCTCCTCCGGCTGCCCCTCTCAGCGTCAGGAGCAGGTCAGTGTCCACATTCCCTCCGGCAGCTCTCTCTATGGCTCCATGACTGTCCACTCGAATGTCGCTTCCACCATGATTACTTTTCCTGTCTTCGCTGGTTTTCACCTCCATTGACCATTTCCCTGTTTCAATGATGCATTTTTGTCAGATGCTAAGTGGGTTCATCACAGCAGGAAGCACAGCTACAGACTGCTGACTGTGTGGGAACGAGTCCCAGGGGCGCAGTGGGCAGTGATTGGTGGGCTTCGGAAGAAATGGCGTGATGGTCATGGGTCATGATGCACATCTGTTATTTACAATCATTTGTGGACAGAAGGGCCAGCCGAGTGGCGCGTTGGTTAAGAGCTGGCTTGGGATGCCAGCGGCCCCGGTTCGAATCCCACATGAGGGCCAGTGACACTGCCCTCTACAGCTAAGATGGTGAACAACAGCTCAACCTGAGCTGGGCTGCTGTGAGTCACCAGCGACGGTGTTGTCTGCAGCCCCTGCTGCAGTGGGCTGCTATAGGATACAGTGAGTGGCCCACAGCCTGTGTGAGCGGCCAGCAGCCGGCGTGAGTGTCCGTCCAATGGCTGGTGAGCAATCTGCCTCACTCTGGAAGAGCGCAATGATGATACCAACATGGGCCAGTGAAGCGACGTCCTCCGCAACTAGACTGAAGATCAAAAGGACAGCAACTTGTCTGTTCCCCTCCCCCAATTCCCAGACAGTGTTCCCCTCCTCTAATTCCCCAATAAAATCTTTTTTTTTTTTTGAAGAGCTGACAGAAGTTTGTAGTTGCAAATACAATCAATATACTGTGGTAACTGATATTTTGACCAATAACTGTGTTGTTGGGGGACTGGTGTTATTTAACTAGATCAGAAACTATATAAAATTTGTGAATATTGGAACCTTGCAAAGCAGGGACTGCCTATATTGAAAATTTCCCCCTCCATCTTCCTGCTTCTCCCTGTTCAAGGAGGAGCTGGCCTGGGTCCATTGCCCTAGGATTTAAAGCAGAAGGTGTCTGTGGGTCTTTCAAGTTTGGGATCTTTCCAAAAGTTCAAGCCCTTAGGAGAACAAGGATGTATGGGGGAGGAGGGAGAATGGCGTCTTCCTTGTATGCGAAGTGTCTGGGAGGAGCAGGGGATAATGAGGCATCCTGGGAAGATTTCCCCAGGCTGGGGTGAGGCAGGCAGGTGATAAGGTCCGAGGCCTGCGGCCCGCCAGCCCCCAGGGAACAACTCAGGAGGGGTGAGCCCCAGGCAGGCTCATGCCCAGTGAGGCTGGGGCGGCACCGAGACGTGGGACCTGGGGCTGCAGGGACCAGTGCGGACTTATGACCAGAGGCCAGCAGGCTCCCGCACAGAGCCCTGTCCCTGTAGGAGTCCTGAGGAAGGGGGCAGCACTCTGAAACTGACTCCTGTGATGTGCCAGCCCGCGGAATGGGGGCGTGGGTCAGACATGAGGCTGTTATAGACAATGAAGCCAGTCATGCTCCCCTCACAGCCAAATCTGTGGCTAGAGTGTGATGCCTGTGATAATCAGGCTGTGCCATCGCCATCAGCTGGCCTGTTCTAACAGCCTTGGCTAACATTCACAACACCAATGAGATAGATAACGATCACTGCAGTTTGAAGATGGGGTCGGAACAGGTTCGAAGGGAGAGGTGACTGGCTTAAGGTCTCGTAGGAAACAAGAGGCAGAGGAGGGGTTCAAACTGCCTGTGTCTAGAACCATCAGGAGGGCGTAGGCGGGGCCATGTTCTGTCATTTTCCCGGTCCGCCTCCACCCTCTCCCAAATGTTGACCAGCGCCTGCTCTCTGAGGCTCAGCTTTTCATTTGTAAAACGATGATTTCGGTGCAAATCGTGATCTCGGAGGGTGCTCAAGGATCTCTGAGCGTCCGCCCAGAAACGGCTGTCAGTCACTCAGCCAGCTAGCGCTGAACGCAGGCCCGAGGCGTCCTGACCCCTAGTGGCTGCTCCGTGTAATTGCAGGCCCCGCCCCGCAGGTCTGGGGGTCGCCCCTGTTGCTCCCAGGACTGTCCAGCGGTCCCTGTCCTGGTCCCAGCCACCCCGCGCCACCCTGCCTGCTGCCCTAGCCGACATTCCGTCCTTCCCGTACAGGGCAGGGCTGGGCCAGGCACTGCCACCCATCAGGCAGAAGGCTGAAACGCAGCCACAGAGAGCAAACACCATTCCTAGCACTTACCGAGAGAATTAAAGCCAAAGATAAGCAATTACGGCTTCTTTAACCTCCTCTCTCAATGCTGCATCTTCAGAGTTTAACAAGTGAAGCGGACAACTAAATGTCATCTGGCATCCTTGATGGGATCCTGGCACAGAAAAAGGACATTAGGGAGAAACTAAGAAAATCTGAACAGCAGCCGCTATGGAAGGCAGTGTGGAGATTCCTCAAAAAATTAAAGGCAGAATTACCACATGACCCAGCAATCCCCCTCCTGGGTATCTACCCAGAAAATCTGAAAACATTTATCCATAAAGATACATGTGCTCCGATGTTCGTTGCAGTTTTATTTACTGTGGCCAAGACATGGAAACAGCCAACGTGTCCTTAGATAGATGGTTGGATGACAACATGGATGGATCTTGAGATTATTATGCTAAGCGAAATAAGTCAGACAGAAAAAGCCGAGAACCATGTGATTTCACTGATATGTGGGATATAAAACTGAAAGCAAAAAGGAACAAGAGAAACAAAGAAACAAGAACTCATAGACACAGACAATGGTTTAGTGGTTACCAGAGGGTAAGTGGAGGGGGGGGTTAGATGAGGGTAAACGGGATCAAACATATGGTGATGGAAGGAGAACTGACTCTGGGTGGTGAACACACAATGTAATATATAGATGATGTGTTACAGAATTGTACACTTTGAACCTATGTAACTTTACTAACCATTGTCACCCCAGTAAACTTTTTTTTTTTTGTTAGGGCAGTATCACTGGCTCTCATATGTGGGACCCAAACTGGGGCCGCTGACTTCCCAAGCCAGCGCTTAACCACTGCGCCACTCATCCGGCCCCCCAGTAAACTTTTAATTAAAAAAAATCTGAACTATGGATTCTAGTTAATAATAATGTATCAGTATTGTTTCATCAATTGTAGCAAATGTACCTTACTAATAAAATGTTAATAAGGGAAACATTCTGTGTCTATGTGGGAGGGGGGCACTCTTTATTTTAAAGTTTTCTGTAAATATAAAACTGCTCCAAAAAGTAGTCTATTAAAAAAGAGAAAGTGGGCCGGCCGAGTGGCTCAGTTGGTTTAGAGCTCGCTCAAGAGTGTGAGCTGAGCTCTGAGGAAGAGCAATTCGATGCCCAGCCTGAGCTGAGTTGCCATTGAGCTGCCAATAGGTGGCAGGATGGCTCAGCTTAAAAAAAAAAAAAAAAAAAAGGAAAGTGAGGCAGTGGATGTTGTGATGAGCATGTCTGTCAGCCGACCCTCCACCTGAGGGCCAGACATCCTGATGGGGCTGATGGGCACCTTAGGGATTCGGGGAGAGGGAGTTCTGAACTGGCCGTGCCGTCTGCAGAGTTGCAGGCCCCTCTGTGCTGTGTGTGTCCCCAAGCCAGGACACAGAGCATGGCGATTTCACCCCACTGGCCATCTAAGCACCTGCACTACCCTGTGTGGCAGCCTCAGAGCTCAGAGACCTGGGCTGAGAACGATGAAGAGAAAGAAGGCACCAGTCAGGGCCAGGTTTTCGCTGTGAGGATCCCACAGCCTAGGCTGGGGATCAGGGATGGGAGAACCAAGGTGGGAGGAAGCGGGCTGGGTGCTGAGGGCCTGAGCAGGGGCTGCCGTCTTTCCCTGGGCAAAGGTGACAGAGGGGCCCGTGTGGTTTGAAGACTACAGAGCATACTGCCTTCTGGCTCTGGGGCGTGTCCAGCGTGGTAACAGCAGCAGAGGCTTGGGTGTGTGTGTGATGTGACGACTGTCTTAGAACCCTGCAGTGGCCTTATCTCACTCAGGATTAAATTCCAAGTCCTTTTTATGGCCACCTGTTACCTCTCTGAGCGTCTCCTACTACTGAAACCCACCCTCACTCCGCGGCAGGCTCCCGGCCCCGCAGGGCCCCTGCATGTGCTGTCCTCTGCCCGGATGCGCTTCCCTCACCTTCTACAGTCACTTCTCAGTATAAGGTCTCACCTGCCCCTTCTATAAATTTGTCCGCGCCTCCTATCCCTCTCCCAGTAGCACTATCACTTATACTATAGTATGAATGTTGTTTTGTTTGTCTCTTTCCTGCGCTAGAAGTTGCGAGGGCAGGGATCCCCAGTGCCTACAAGTGTCTGGCACCCAGCGGGCGTTCAGCAGGTACTCGGTGAACTGAAGGAACTAAATCGCGGGCGGTTGTTCCTCTTGGGCCTTTCCGCCCATCTCTTATCTTCTTTCTTCCCGTTCTGGCTTCCAGGCTCGGCCCTCCCTCCGCTTCTCCTCTCTTCCTGGCGCTGACGCCCTTCCCGCCCGCGGTGCCATGGGCTCAGGGCCCCGGCTTGGAGCCCATGACAGCCGCCGGCTGCACACTCCAGGGTCACCGTCATCTTGAGCAGGGAGCGGCAGGGAGCGGGGGCGTCGCGGGGCTCGGATGGCCCCGGATGGCCCGGAGCGGGAGCGGGGCGCCCCGCCGGCCCGCCGCGCCGCGCGTCTCGGGCGCCCCCTGGCGGGGGGCCTGGCCCGGCCCTGGCACCGCCCCGCCGGCTGGGCGCCGCCGCCAGGCTCCGCCCGGGTCTCGGGGACGTGCTGAGCCGTCGCGCTCCGTCCAGGGCAGGGCTCGGCCGCGCCCCGCTTCCCCCCCGCGATGGCCGGCGGGGCTTCCCGCGCGCCCTGCCCCTCGTGGGCCCCGGGCAGCCCTGTGCTGCGGGGGGCGCCCTCCCGCCGACGGGGGGCCTGACCCGGGACCGACTCGCCGGGCTCTTAGCGTGAGGCGGCTGGGCCCCGCAGGCAGCCCGCGAGCTGCGCCTTCCCGAGCCCTGGTTCGGGGCCCAGGTCTCCCGGGCCTTTCCCGACGCACATAAGACCTGGGTTCAAGGACGCCACCGCCTAAGTCGGGGGCCCGGGTAGCAGGTGCGGTCACGTGCCCAGCCCCCGGTCATGTGAGCTTTCGGACCAATCCCCGCGGCCAGGACGGAGGGGCTTGGGATTGGCCCTTCCCGGCGAGGGGGCGGGACTTCGCTCGGAGGAGCGGGGAACACGGTCAGCCCCTCCCCGCCCCACCGCGTCCTCCGCGTGAATCTCGCTCTCTCGCGAGAAGCGACGTGCGGCTGGGGCCTCTGCGAGCCCCACAATGCACCGGAAGGGGCGGGGCGGCCACGCATTGGTCTCGCGCGCCGCCTGCGTCATCTCTCTGAGCGGCGCTTCTCGCTCGGAAATGGCTCGGCTTCCTGTTGCCTGGAGCATGGGGCACGTTTTTTTTATGGTGGGCCCCAGGGCGTCCCGCCGCGTCCCTTCCCGGCGCCAAGCCCCGTGCCCGGACCTTGGAGGCCCCGGTTCCTCCCTCGCTTCTTCTCCCTCGCGCTCCAACCACCCTTGATTCTCCCTGTTCCGACTACACGAGGGCTGTTTAACCTGTGGCCCTTGGCTGGGCTTCTGGGCGCGGCGACCCCTGTAAAGTGACACGCAGAATAGGCGGTGTCGGGCCCTCTGTGCGTTTGCGGGTGGAGCGGCTCAGACTCATGCTGACACCCCCGCGGGCCGGCTCCCCGCACGACGAGCCGCCCCGATTTGCCCGGCTGCGTGCTGCCCGCGCGGGGCCAGGCACAGATGCTGAAAGGTGCACATCAGACGGAAGAGAATATCCTAACTTCATTTCTCCCAATTACCCTTTGCACACAGCTCAGTGTATTCCTACAGGAATTACCTGCACACAAGTTTTGATTGCAGCTTCCCTGCGGGAACGCTCATCCTCTCATCAAACACTGAATGGGCCTGTTTGCGGCTGGAGGGAGGACGACAGCGTCCGACCCTGGACACCGTGGTGGACAAGCTCAGGCACTGTTCCAGGGAGCTCAGGGTCCAGCGGGGGAGAGTGAAGTCGGAGATGCGGGAAAAGCTGTGAGCGCGGGGAAACCGGGCACTAGGGAGACCAGACACTGAAGGATAAACAGCTGATAACCAAGCCAGGGCAAGGGGGGAGCAGCAGGCTGGAAGCCTGATGGGTAAGGTTTGGCCTGTCACGGGGAGTGTAGAGAAGGTAGCAGGGCCAACGTTTTGACCTCTCGGGGATTGCTAGGCAGAAGACAGACTGACCAGGTGTGTTCGGCAGATCTCTGGCTGCAGTTAGAACCAGCTAGCTGTTCATGTAACGAGTGCAAGTGCAGGAGGGAATTAGGCAGGCAGAGGAAGGAAACGGGAACAGCTGAGCACAGGCCAGATTTAGACCATGTGTGGAGATTTTCTGGGCCTCGTTTTGCCCATCTGTAGAGTGTAGGAGTTGGATTCCATCTTGCAAGTCCTTGCACCTCTGATTCAAATATAGCAATACTCCAGGTAGGTGAGAATAAGTGACTAAAACAGGGAGAAAGGGAGGTGGGAGAGAGGGACAAACACAAAAGGGACACTGAGAAGAGCAGGGTTTCAAGGGGAGAGCAGGACCCAGGGGCCTGCCTAGGTCAGAGAGCCATTCTTAAGACTCAGACCCTCAATTGTCCCGCGGTGTGACCGTAGGCCATTCTCCCCAGCTCCCAAGGTCTCAGGTTCTGCCTCTGTAATACGGGGATAGCAGTAATTGTAATGGTAGGTGACACTGTCTTTGATTTTTAGGGGATACCACAGTCAGGAACCGCAACTCTGGAAAAAATACGCATTGACTTATATACAGACAAAATAATCTCTGCAAAAATACACAAGCTGGTAACAGGTTGCCTCTGGGGAGTGGAACTGGATGGCAGGCTGGTGATGGGGATACGGCACAGAGGATTGGAGGGAATTTTTATGGTTTTTTTTTTTGGGGGGGTGGAATTGGGGGAGGGGAACAGACAAGTTGCTGTCCTTTTGTTCTTCAGTCTAGTTGCGGAGGACGTTGCTTCACTGGCCCATGTTGGTATCATCATTGCGTTCTTCCCGGATGAGGCAGATCGGTCACCGGCCTCTGGATGGTCGCTCACCGCGGCTATTGGCAGCTCACGCTGGCTGCCGGCCACTCACTGTAGCCTATGGCAGCCCACTGCAGCAGGGGCTGCAGCCTACACCGTCGCCGGGGCTCGTAGCCCAGCTCCAGGTGGAGCTGTTGTTAGCTGTAGAGGGCAGTGTCACCGGCCCTCATACGTGAGATCCGAACCTGGGCTACTGGCATCCCCAAACCAGCTCTTAACCAATGCGCCACTTGGCCGGCCCGCCGTTTGTTCTTTTAAAATTTTTGAACAAGGCAAGTCAGAGAGATGCTGAACCTTCCTGTTTCTGCACTCGTCACAGCTGGGCACATACAAGGGACTTGATAAAGACCTGAGGCGGAGGGAGCAGTAGCAAGGACACATTCTGGGCACCTGGACACGTGAGTTCTGACTGAAGGTCTGCCCACACACCGGGTTTCAGTTGCCTCTTCCATAAATGTGAGGGTTTTGTAGAGGGCAAAGCAGGATCTTAGGACCATGTTACAATTAAATTGTAACATGGAGGAATCAGTTTAAGGCTGATCTTAGGTTTGGTAACCTCATTATCTTCATTTCTGTCTCCAAAATATGTCTTGTAGAAATCTGTCCTCATCAAGTGTAAATTTACATAAAACAATAGCTTGTGAAGTGTGGGTTCAGGACACTGGACTAGATGGTTTCTGAGGTTCTGGTTCTAGCAGTGCACGGGTGGAAGCCCTCCCGTGTTCACCCCTCGAACGTGTAGGTTCCACGGTGTTTCTCCAGTCATCCTGGGACCCCATCATGTGTTCAAGTGGCTTCCCCTAAAACGTTCTGGGTGTTTGTACATTTGTACACTGTAACACAGTGGTGAGGGACTTGGACTCCAGGGCCGCACTACTTGGCTCCATTCAGTACCTGTGTGACTTTGGGCAAGTGACTTAACGTTTGTGTGCCTCAGTTTCCTCATGTGTCAGTGAGGATAACAGTAGCAAATATTTTGGTGGGTTGTGAGAATGAACACAGGTAAGTGAGACACCTACAACAGTCTGGCATAAAGGTGGCGGGAAGAAATCAGTTATTGTCATGGTTACTGTTGATGGCATCAGACCAATTCTCATGGAAGGAGACACAAAGCCAGTTCAATTTTGCTTTTAGGCTTCTTCTCACCTGGAAAAAAGTGCAGCATGATGCTAGACTTAAATCAATTCTCTCGAGAATTCTTGCACCAAAGGACGTTTCTGAACATTACAGCTTCCTCCAGCTTCAAGGTGGGAGACGGGAACGTGCTGTCTGAAGACAAGAGTTTTAGTAGCTGCGCCAGATGTAAAGCATCCCTGACCCGTGTATCTGCTCCCAGGTGGATGAGTGGAGTGCGTGGTTCTCCAGAACACCCCACAAGGTGACCTGATGCCCAGGCCGACACTGGGGGAGGTCCCATGAGAAGGGAGTCACAGAGGCCATTAGGAGTGCAGGTCACAACCCACTCGCCAGAATGCTGATCACACATGACCACGGAGAGATGCGGTTATCACCATGACTTGACGAAATAACTTTATTCTAGGCCTACTCTGGTTGACGTTTCAGTAACAGCATCGGTGAGGATAACGAGCTGCAATAAGAAGGGGGTGGATCCACCAAGACCCGAAATTCATATTCTCGGTGACTCTACTCTATTTTCAAGACATTAACTTCAAGAGCATTTTCATCATGACAGGATTCAAAAATTCCATTTTCTATAAATCGTATTCCAACTCACTTTTGCCTACTCAGAAAATGAGAAGCTGTCGATAACAAGTCACCTCTGCTTTTCTTTTAGAGAAGTGGAAAAGGAGTTCACAGAATGCTGGGAAAAGACCTGAGCACAGTCGACAGCATGGACTCCTGCTCCCATCTTCCAGCCAGTGCCCCTGACGTGGCTGCCGCCCCCTAACAGTAACTGGATAACGGTCAGAACCAGCTTGCCTGATAGCAGGGCTACATTTAGTTTCAGGGTGAGCGATAAAATTCACATGTTCTTTATTTAGTCCATATAATACACCATTTGTAGAGTTTTTTAAAATTAGATAAAAGAGCATATTAAATGGCAAGTGTATGAAGTTTCTCTTCATAAACAATGTCAAAACAAAAAGTTTTGAGTTACAAAATGTTAAAAAATATGTAGGTACTTAACATTCACTAAAGCATAAAGTTACAGATATTTTTCTAAAGAAAAATAATTGTGCCACTTACCTATTTTTGCTGTTTCTATGAACTTTTTTTATTCTGTACATAGGACATTTTGTACAAAATATGAAGTCTACATTTTTATTACTTATTACCATAAAACAAAGATACAATGTATGTACAATATTAAAAGGAAGCCATACTAAAGCCACACTAAAAAGACACTCGGAATAGTGACATTTCTGATGTACAGATACATTTTGGAAAGAGTGAAGATGCCAAACGCAGAACTTTATGAAGAAAAACAGTCACCAGTTTATTTTCAATGTAGTACTTTTGAGATCAGTTTGGTACAGAATAAACAATGTAGCTATATAATAATATATAAGCTGAACAATTAGCACAGGGAATCTGAGTACTAACTAGGAAAACATTAATAGGCCAAATATGAAGTATTCTCTTGTCAAAGAAAATTAGCTTCTCTCAAAACTTTTTCTTCCCCTGTTTTTGGTGAATGTTTATCTTCAATAAAGAGCAGAAAACCTAGACAAAAAGATGTCCGTATACGGTGAGCTTTACACAATCACCCAAACATTGATATTTAGCTTTTTCCCTAGGGCAAAAGAGAGTCTTCCAGAAAGCGCCCACAAACAAACTTAACATCTCAAACCAAGGATATCTGAGCATCTGTCAGCTAAAGATGGAAGTTCAAACAATGGTATATCGAAATATGTAAGACGCTGCTTTGAACAATAAAAAGCACCCTTTTTCACTCAAAAGGAGAAGGCATCTAAACTTTTTTTAAATGGGAAGTTTCATAATAGTAAAATGGATAGGTACTTGGTCAAGTTTCTCAGGACATGTTTCTGCTCACAGAGTGGGCTTTTCACTTTCGGCTGGGGCGGTCTCTGAACTTAATGTTTGCTTCACTCAAGAGGTCCCCTCCCCCCAAATGATTTTCCTCTAGGACACAGGAAATAAACACTGTCAGGGATTTACACAGAACCAATGGGGAGCAGCAGGCACCCAGCCACACAGGGAACAATGTCTGCTTTTTCACAACGTTTGAATGGATACCCGAGACCTCAATTAAAAAACAGATCCTAAAAGAAACCACATTTTATCTTTTATGCATCAAGACATTTAACATCAAGTTATATCATCTTATGCTGGAGACAAAAGAAACTAGAATCACTTATTTAGAACAGCAGTACACGTCTCAAACAGCTTTCAAGCAGGATAAATGAGTCAAGATACTGGCCACCCTGAGAGAAATAAAGAACAGACAAAGCACTAAGTTTAAAGATTTTTCTCCTCGTGCTATTCCATCAACAACAAAAAGCTCAATACATGCAAGGAAGTCTGAAATATAGCAGCATTTGATGAAAACTTAGACACTGTATTTTCCTTATGGGGTGTTTAGAATGTGCTCTTTTCAACATAAAAAGACTCACTTGAAGTCATGCTCACTGTCGCTTCCTCTAAGCTCTTACAGCCATGTCGTGACAGCACTAAGTGCGTGTCACGCCAGTGCCTGGTGCCAATGGTGGTGTTTTTGTTACATTTGTCCAAAGGCAGCAGCAGTTTGCATTAGGCCACGAACTAGCTTAACTGAAAATGTGCTCATTCTAGCTTTCTACCAAGTGTGGAATTCTTAGAGACTCTAATTCTATTAATCTGAGAGCCTTGTTAAAGGGCAGCAATGTATAAGTAGAAAAAAAATTCTGCAAACCCCAAAATGAACACCTCATTTAAAAATTCCACTTCCAGTCAAAGTAGACAGAGAAAGCTCTTTTGAAAATAAATTTCTCCTATGAGCTTACTCCTGGAGTCCTGGTGCTGGACCCCAGACTGGGAAATATGGCTTTACAAGGACACGAAAGAAATCTGACATGGTGGCCATGTCGTCACTCAAAGGAAGGAAATACTTTAGGAAAAAACAGTGGCCGAGGGAGGATTGTCATGTCACTTTTCCCAGTAAGCTGTGTTAGAACAATGACAGCAAAGAACCATTTCAATGAGATTAAAGAAAAAAAAAAAGATAAAAAGAAACTGCTGGCGTTAACAATCACGTGGAAACAATTTATAAGGTTGCAAAGTCTTAAAAAAAAATCTGTAATACTTTTTGAAAGTGTTCCGTTGATTTGAAAACATTGATATTTTCCTAGAATCTACTTTAAATGATCCCAAATTCTGTTTGGGTGGACCATGAAGCTGATGACCAGGGTGCTTTCCTTAGCTCTGAATGGGGAAGTTGTCTTAGGTGCCGGGGTCGTGACGACGACGTGGTGGGGATGCCATCGGCGGCCCCCAGCGCTGCCCGGGTCTGAGGGTCACCATTGTTTGAACTCCTAATCTCGAGCTGAGGCCGAAGTGTGTTATTGCCTACAGGATGGGGTCGAAGAGAACTCTGACTTTGAGTGTAACTGATTTGTATGGCACGAAAAGTATGTGTTTTCTACAGAATCCAGAGGAGCTGGCGCGGGCTGGTGGCGGGGCTAGCGCCCGTCCTGGGACAGCAGCTGGTCGGCTCTGCAGTGAGCCTCCAAGGCGTTCTTGGTGAGGAGGTCCTGAGGCAGCTCGGACTTGCGGCGCACCAGAGGCCGGTCCTTCTTCAGATCTTTCTGGGCCTGGAAGTAAAAAGGCAGTGGGGTTGACCACGGGCTATGCTCAGTGTGAGTGCAGGGCTGCATGATGGGAAAAGGACAGGGGGTGGCAGTGGGCGGCACACATCCTACGGCTCGAGTTCTAAGGCTCAGGCCACCGGCTGTGGTCTTCCTTCACATCTGTTAAAGGGACTTCAGCCCCTTGAAGGGCTGTGGGTACAATGCTGTGTGTTGGTCTTCTGGAATGTGTAGTTTTGCAGAGTACTCATTACCTCTATTTTGCAAATTCACCACTTTTAGTTAATCCCACTGCCAATCTCTTATTTCATAAGACTGCAAAGCCATCCTAGGGCTCTGGCCACTACAGAAGCATTTCACCAAGTCGAAACTTATTTTGGAAGGTAAAGAAAAAGAAAAAAGTGAAAAGCATATTTCAATTTAAAGCCAATGAAGGTCTCAAACTTTGATTACATTTGAAAAAAGATACTTTAAGAGGTATTAAATGAGTCACATGAGGGAAAAACCATCTAGAACTTATAACTACAGTATTTAATTACATAACATTTCCATATATATATATATATATATATATATTTTTTTTTTGAGGGCAGTGTCACTGGCCCTCATATGTGGGATCTGAACTGGGGCCGCTGGCTTCCCAAGCCATTGCTTAACCACCGCACCACTCGGCCGGCCCAAAATTTCCTAATATTAATGGTAATAAGAAAGAAAAGACTCCCTCCTCTATCCCATTCTCTCCCTCAAGTTTAGGACATTTTGGTTTTACCTGAAGAAAAATTAAGCGAACCCCATTTTTGCACGAGGATTTGGAGACCTATGCTGAGAAAGGGGCGCCTGATATGGGGCATTTAACACCCCAAAAGCACCCATGTCCATGAATATAACCAGTTCAACAAATCATTCAGTTTTGAAGAAGGGCCGCTGCTAATAGCAGTATTTTTGAAACAAGGCAACAAGCCATCCAAACAGTGTGGATATGGATGACTGTCAATGAGAAACCTTAACTAGTAAGTATCTTGTCTTCCTTTCTGGTTAGTGTCTCCATCAAAAAGGAGAGGATTTACAGAGAATAAGTTACTCGGTGGTGAACAAACGTCTACCAGAGAAAATTTGTTTGAAGCCAATCATTTGACAACAGAAAGAACTGTAACAACTTCTTGTAGTTTTCAGATCTCTAATTTTGGTATAATCTGTAACTTACACTGTTCTTTGCTTTAATGAAAAATTCAAGGACCTGCGTGAAAAGTTCACATTTTGCAGAGCCAGTATTTCTTAGGGTTCTTGGCACATTTATCTATGGAAACCGCAAGAATGTCAGGGTGTAGAATTTTGTGTAGCATCATTTTAGGATTATTTCTCGAAATGTTATTTGACCACTGATATTTGCCCATGGTAAGGGCGGGAATTCTGATCCCCCCCTGGAGACTGGGGTAGGTTGGCTTCAGGAAAAGCACGCACAGCAGGTGGCTGACGCTCCTGTCAGTCACAGTACTTGCTCGGGTGCTTTCCTTTGTGAAGCGGTTTGCCTTCCACCCACGAGAAACTCGGAGGGAAAGCCTTCCCTGAGTTTTATGTCCGCTCCAGGTCGAACTGTAAAACAAAGCCAAACGAAGCCAAACAAAACTATGAGTTTTAGATACGTGGGTAGTTCATGACTGCTGAGGCAGGTGGTCCAAAGAGAAGAACCTTTGCATTGAAAAGGTAACAGCGAAAACCTGGGAGCTAAAACCATCAGATGCAAATTGGGAAACCAACCCGCCCCGGAGCTTCTGAACGGACAGCATCTCAGCCTGCTGGCGGAGGCACTTTAAGTTGGTGTGAAAAGCAGAGAATGATGTCACAGACCACGCAGGGGACAAAAACAGGAGGCAGGAGAGCATGACACATGCAGACGGTGACCCTGAGTAACACTCGGTGGAGGGGATGTGCTGGTGAACAGGTGAACATGCTGGCAGTGGGCGGATTAGACCAGACAGACGGCACAGAGCAGACAGACACGGAAAGCTGCGACTGGGACGTCTCTGCTGCGGGGATGCAAGAAACGGCCTCTGTTCTGCAACATCACGGCAGATCTAAGCAGCTGAAGTTTTATACAGCAAGTGGTAAAAGAACGTCAGGGGTTGGACATCCATAACTGTGCATGTTTTTACCGCTTAATTTAGGACAGAGCTCATCGACATTTCCTAAGGGACCAGGTTTCTTGGTCTTCACCATCACAAGCTGGAATGATGGGAAAATACTTCATGTACACAACATTAGCGTGTCAATTCTTTTCTTATAGATAAAAACCTTACATACACTCTACGGGTTGAGTAATGGATATCTTCGCTTCCCACCTGCCGTCTTGCTACACCTTCCTTATTTGCAGGGTTGATACTGCTTTTCTCCCGACTGACTGTTAAAAATGAGAATTGTAAACATTTTAAATGTCTCTGGTATAAATGTCACTCACATGGAATTTACCAGTTTTTTTTTTTGCATGTTACATAGAGGGTTATACAAGCTTCTCAAAAGAAATCCAAATTTTGGCTCTCACAGGTAAACACACATTGGAATTTCCCTACCAAATTCCCACCAGTGACACCCACTGGCATTAGGGCCTGTCTCCCCTCTTCTCCTGCAATGCTATCATTTACCTCACATGCCCCCAGTCCTGAGCCCACGTTTGAATTATTTTAAAGTGGAATTATTTTGGGAAAATAAAATTAGCTGAAAATAAAAGGGCATTCAACACATTAAAGGTTTAATTTTTAGCCGTGGCTTCTTACTTCAATTTGGTCTCCAAATTACACACACATTTTCCCTGCCTCTCGGTATCTTCTCTTTGCTTTGACAACAGTGTTTTAAGAATACGACTCCAAATATTTCCAAAATAAGTAGTCTATCATATCGAATATTATATGTAAGAGACTGCAATGAAACTATTTTCATCTAGATACATTGAGATGTGGGGGAAATATTCAAGTGATCCATAGAAATCTATAATAAGTCTTGAAATCAGGGAGAATTAATCTTCCAGCTTTATTCTTTTTTGGAGTTGTTTTGGTGTTTTTAGGTCTAGTGTATTTTCATATAAATTTTAGAATCAGTTTGTAAGTTTCTTTAAAAAAACAAAAACCAAAAACCAAACCTGTTGGGATTCTGACTGAGATTGCATTAATTTGGGGAGAACTGATATCTTAATGGCATTGAGTCTTCCAACCCCGGAATGTGATCCACAGAAATCTAAAGGTAAGGATGGGGGATAATCTCTGTAAGAATGTCAATCACACCAAAAAACGCCCTTATATAATCTAATTTCAAGAGTCATAAAAACAAAGATGTCATAAAAGTGCTCCACAAGCTACGTTGTCTATGTACCAGTTATTTGGACTACACAGGTGAGCTCGAGCCAAATTCCTCCCCACGGCACCTGCAGCGCTGCCCCAGGAAGGAGACGCACCCTTTCCCTGGATAGATGGCCACTGGCCGCCATGCAAACACTAACACTGACTTTCCAAGGCATCTTTACTCACGATGAGATTGAATGCTGCTTTGGTTTGCATTCGTGATCAAGTTCTTTCAAATTAATTAATAATTATTTTGAGGGCTGTGTCACTGGCCCTCATATGTGGGACCTGAACCGGGGCCGCTGGCCTCCCAAGCCAGCTCTTAACCACCGCGCCACTCGACCGGCCCCATGACCAAATTCTTGATCTCCTACAGAGGATGCCCTAAATCATAAATCTGTCCATAAATTACTAATTATGTAATATGTTCATTATATTTTGGACATAGGTCATTCTTTTCCTGTTTTTTTTTTTTTTTTAAGCTGAGCCATCCTGCCACCTACTGGCAGCTCAGCGGCAGCTCAGCTCGGGCTGGGCATCGAACTGCTGTTGCTCAGAGCTCAGCTCGCACTCTTGAGCCAGCTCTTAATCAACTGAGCCAGTCGGCCGGCCCTTCTTTTCCTAGCTTTAATGATCCAAGTCAAAAGATGTACCAGAAAGAAAAACCCTCCAACCCTAACATATTTAATGTGAAAGAACTGGCTTGTAAATCATGAATTTCCTTTTCAACTTTTTACGATTACTGCTCAGCAGCCACGTGGCTTGTGGCTGCCCCGCTGGACACTGCAGTCCAGATGGTCTAGAGCACGGGTCTGATCCTGTCTGACCAGGTGGGGAATACAACTTACTTGAATTAAAAACAGGTTAAAAACACTCCTCTTTGTTTAGTTGAGCTCCAAGCAACGTTAGCATTTCTGAACCAACTACATACACTTAACTTTTTACATGGCAGATTTTTAGTGCTGGGTGTCTTTAAAAATCCCCTGGTCAAAGGGGATTCAAGTCCCCAAGTCAGAAGGCCTGTGTCCCTAGTCCAGTTTGGACCACACTAGTTCTGACAAACTGAAGCGGGAGGCGAGCAAGGCAAAGGCCCGTCGCACAGGCAGGAGCTGAGGACACTGGTCTCCTGAACCCCTTTGTACAGACCCGCACTTCAGCAGAGGCCAGTGGTGATCTAAGTGTGTGTTTCCACTGCGGTGTGGGTACTCCATGAGGTGGGCCCACGCCCTGGGACAGGCCCTGAGGCCATAGGTCCTTGGGAGGGACAGGGCTCTGTTGGCCCGCTGTCTGGGCCCAGGGCGTGTCAGTAACTGTGATGCGGGAGTAGGGGGGTCCGCTGGGTCAGAGCAGAAGTTGGAGAGAGGCAGAGGGAAGAGAGAGCGCAAGACGTTACTGCGAAGCTTTTGCCTTTTTGCTCAATTCACAGTTAAAGAACAGTTAAGCGTGGGGGTGGCTGCTGTTAAGATAAACGAAGGGACAAATCTCAGGCATCCTTAAAGGTTGTGTCTAGCAATTTGCCCACTAAGGTGTGCAGATAAAGTGCTTCCTGCGAGCTTACCAAGTTCCGCTTTAGCGAACATGGCAGGCCCTGCTGGCCAGCGCACTACTCGCAGTGACAGCATTGCTGCAGCGAACTGCCACAAGCGCGCGCACCCAGCGAGCCCTGCGCACGTTTACCTGGCGAGCCTCTTCGTTCACTGTCTTTCTCAGCATCAGCACATCTTCCAATAAGGGCCCATCTGTCTCCATTGCAACCGGGATGCTTGCGACGCTCGCTTGACTACACAATGTGTACTGCAATGCAAAGTATGGGGTCACTCTGTTAGCACTCACTCGCTGGGGGCCACTCCGGGGTCTCCGCCTGGGGGTGGGGTGGGGGTGGGGTGTGACTTCCCACCGACGCCCTGCGGCTGAGCTGCCTACACCTGCGGCACCCTGGGCTCTGCCAGTCTTCTTAACATGGACTGCTGTGTATTCTCTTACAGTTCTGGTCACACGTGGTGGGGACACCAGAACGGGCTCCAGGGGTCACTTCCAGACCCGCCCAGCCATTGGTGGCGACACGCACCTTGCAGCCTTGATGTTCTGACTCCACGTGAGTAACACGACGCCTGCCTTGATTTGGTCACGGGGTCTGACACTGGAACCGCCACCTCCAGCCTCCCCACCTTCGCACAGCGCCTGCTAACCGTGTGGCCCTCCCCACTTTTCTCTCACATCTTCCTTCTTTGCTCCTTTACCCCGTTTCCTAACTTGCTTCAACGCCATCACGGACTACACTGCTTGTCCACACCCTCTGCATCTTTGCTCTCCACACAAATCACACAACTGCCACCCCGAGATGGCACTGCGGGGAAGGACTGGTCCGCCTGCTAACACCAGGATCTCCTACCAGTGGGGTCCCAGGCCTGCACAGGCCTCTCCTCGGCTCGCTGTCCACCTCCCACTCTCCCTGGGCTCTGGGCCAAGCCAGGCTCCTGCTGGACAAGTTAAATGAGCTGAGGGACACGAAACAGCCTGATTATTGTCAGCGTCAGTGTCTGCTTTCTCTGAGAGGGCGAGGCCAGTGGGAAGGAAAAACACCTGTCAGCAGTGAACCGGGAGCTATTTCAAGTGCTTCACATGTCTGACAATAGACAGATTAAGTGGGTCCCGTAGTCCCACTGGACTTACGGGAAGACGGAGGCACAGACGGTCAGGTGCCTTGCCCAAGGCCCCAGGGCCAGTGAAGGGGCGGCTGGCATTCAGGCCTGGCACCCTTCCATCATGTGTCCCCCACTCTGCCAAATGACCCACCCAACCCACCTGTATTCTCCTTTCTGCCCTGGTGGGAGGATCCCCCGTCCACTGGGCTGAGGACACGCCCCTCCCACCAGGCGAGCCTCTAGTGAGACCAGCTCCATCCTTAGCGTCCTCCCTGCTTCTCGTCCCCACCCCTCAGCTCATCGCCGGTTGCTTTCGGCTCTCACGCCTGCAATGGGACTGCCAGCACCAGGCCAGTTTTTGATTTTCATCCTCCTGGACCTCTCCCTGGCCTGAACACCCCCATCCCCGCAGCCTCCCCTCCCTGGCCATCTCTCCACCACAGTCCTGCCCCATCTCACACTTCCGGTGGGACCTCGCCACACCACGCCCTTGACCATGCGCTCACCCGCGCCCTCCACACCCCTCAGACGCAGGCCTTGAAAACAGCCGCTCACTCGCTGGAGCCCCCCCTTGAGCTGTTTCTTCACCAATGGGCACCCAGGTCCCCTCTGCCCTGCCCAGTAGAGCCCGGCTGCAGCCAGAAAAAGATTTCTGAAGTGCAAGTCTGACTGGGCCACTTGGCTCTTCGTGACACTAAGCCCTGCACACGTCTCGGGGAGAAAACCCCACTTCTGCTCCCTCTCCGGCTCTGTCCGCAGTGGACCACAGCCCCTCCCCGGGTGCCCCTGTCCCCGTGATGAACGACATGGTTTCCCTCGCTCTGCCCGAACCCTTCCCTGGAATTCAGGCTGGTGAAGTCCCCTGAGTCAAGACTCTAGGAGGTGCCCCCTGTTAGGCTGAGGTCCTGGGGACACTTGGGACTGTGGCCATCCCACTGGAATTATTTCGTTACATGTCTCTCTTTAAAGGCATGACCTGGGCCTCTGGCCACTGTCACTCAAGTGTGTCTTACGGTCTGACCACCCGAACCGAACCTGCCCTGCTTCCGCCTGCCTCCCTTCAGGCGTCATATGCTCCTTGGACGGGGGCTGTGCCTCGTTCCCATCTTTGTACCCTAGAAAGTTCCATGATGCGGGACACAGGGCTGGCGCCCCTCTGGCCAGTGAGCGTTGGCCTGCTCAGCACGGGGGAGATGGGGACATGGCGCAGCTCCTCGCTGAGGGGCTCACAACCGGGCGGGCCAGACAGAAGCACAAGTCACGGCGACACTCATGAGGTGGCACAGGGGCTGCTTCTTAACCAGCATTTCAGCTTCTGGCTACTCTGAGCAAGAACAGAGTGCTTTCCCTGGAACCCCCCGACGGGCCGTGCTGGGAGCGCTGCGGGCTGCTAGTCCTCAGGGCAGAGAAAAGCAAAAACAAGAGGAGACAAACTGTTCACAGCAAGACAAACGTCATGTAGCAGGAGAGGGTCCTCACTAGGAATGGAAACCTCCGTCAAGGTGAAAGTTCCTAACGTGGTAAAGGAACAAGCATCCCCGGGAAGCTCATATCTCAAAGGAAAGGCGGCCAGACGCGAGCCCGGGGCCCCTGCGGCGGCGCCCAGAGGCTGCACAAGCCCGACATCACCCCACACCACCCTTGGCATTCCCCGAAGTGCTTGCCTTCATTCACACGAGTCCCGCAAAAGTCAGAGACGTGAGCAGTAAAATGTTATATGGCCTCTTTTGTTATACAGCACACAGAAGAAATGCATTTATACTACAAATCTTCAATATTTCATGTTTAAAAAAACTCAATTGTGTGCGATATTAAAAAACTCTACGGCCGGCCGAGTGGCGCGGTGGTTAAGCACTGGGTTGGGAAGCCAGCGGCCCCGGTTCGGTCCCACATATGGGGGCCAGTGACACTGCCCTCAAAAAACAAAACAAAACAAAACAAAAGAACGCCAATGAAGCTGCCACACGGAAGGAACAGACAAAACCGAGAACCTGAGGGCACCCCACCTTTCCCAAGTCCCAGCAGGCCTGCATGGGGCATGTGCTCAGTGAGACACCTGGTTTGGGAAAAGACTAAGGTAATCACCCGGGAGACTGCTGGGTGCACAGCTGTGGACAGTCAACAACTGCAGGCCCACCTTCAAAAGGGCACGTATCAAATCAATTCTCTGGAAGGCAAATGTGCGACGAAGAACCAAGCTTCAAAAACCCAACTATTCTTGCTACAGAAATAAGAGACAAATTGTGTGACCCACAGAATTATTCACTTTTTGTTGTACATGGCAGCAGCGATTACAACTCAGAAAATACTTTCCCTCGAGAGAAGGAAAAGCAGGTTTTGAGGCCCTAATATTCAGCCCCGAGCAAGCGGCCCAGGAAGTATTTTCCCAGGGGAGACACAGCATGGGGATGGGGGCATGCACACAGGCGTCATGGGGTGAGTCACACGTGGCTTCAGCACACAGATGGGGAGGCGGGAAGGACAGCGCTCAGGTCGGAGGTCAGAGGCCACCACCGTGCAGTGCACGTCGGCAGGCACACCGTCCGCACTGATTCTGTCACCGAGTTATGTGTGAGGACAGCCAGAAGAACAACAATGTGATGAAACCAAACTCAGGAAAAGTTCAGAAAAGGGGAAATGAGAGCCATGGCATTTCGGGAGGGCTGTTGCCGCACAGCACTGCAACCCGGGCACGCGTGTTCAGTCACCCAGCAACCCTCCATTTGGAACGTGACAGCTCAGTGCAGCTCTTTATAAGGTTATCTCCACGTTCTAGGTAAAATAAATTAAACCAGACCCTCTGGTATGCACCTTGAGGGGGTTTCAAGTGTGTTGTGACAGGGTCCTTGACAATCCTGGCTGGGACCTCTGTCTCACGCCCTTTGTGCAACCCGTCAGGCAGGGCCCATCCACGGTTTCACTCTCTTCAGGGCACATGCCAGTATTTCATATTTCAACCTCACTTTCACCATAAATTCTATTCTTTAAAGTAGGTACCCATAGCTATCTACCTAAATTAAGTACTACACAGGTTCAGAGCAATCTTAAAATTGCATTTCGATTGTTAGAAAAACGTTGGTTATTCGTGTTAGGTGGAACCAAGGACACTAAGTTTCCCTAGGGGTTCAGTCTCTTCACTGTAGTTTTAGCAATGGAAATACAAATCAGTATGTTATTATGTAGGTAAAACATGCTTTTAGCTTGGTATTCATGCATCACTTTTTATTAAATGTCAGAGAGACTGAAAAACCTATATACCACCTTAGATAATAATTCTTTATCTCTGCCTCTCATCAAAGGAAGTAGATGGTGTATCATCTAGTTCACCTTATTGAGCCTGTTAGCAGTTTGGGGGAAGCTGAGTAATTCTCCTCATCAAGTAATAGCTTTTATTTTCTGGGGAGCTGGGGAAAGCCTGGGAATTCTTAGCATGGCAAAGACTCACACAGATGATTCCCAGTAAGCGACGCCATGATAACCAGACAGGCACTCAGCACCAAGCGGAATGCCTGCAGTGACGGCGCTCCAGTCGCCGGGACAAGGGGACATAGCCCCAAAAGACCAAACCCAAACAAAGCCCAGACACACCCACCCACCCTGGGAGCCAACCCAGCAGTTAACGCCACACAGGACTCACTTGGATGGCTCGCCACTCTGGACGACGCGGCCTGGCAGCCCCTGCTGGCGGCGGGGATGGGAGGCAGGGTTAGTTGCTAACGCGGCACAAGCCAGTCCATTTGTAATGAGGAAAGGCTCAGCCTACAGAAACCTAACGTTAGGAAAGGGGACATCAACTTTATACTGAGTCGCTTTTAAATCTAATTTCTATTAAATTTTGATATTAAAAGAAGGAAATACAGTGTGAGCTATGGTGTCTGTGACAATCACAGGAGAAGGCAATTCACCATCTTAGCCCCAAACAGAGGCTGGAGCCTGGTTTTCTTTTTACCACAGTATATTCATAAGCTTCATATCTTATTTAAAAAGCAGAAGAAAAATATATCAATATTTTAATTCTGTGGTAAAAACTTTTTGGGGCAAAATAAGTGCTTATACAAAAGTTGAAAATTATTTTTATTGCAAATATTTTCATATACAATGTTAGTGACCACGACTTCCCTCCGCTCCCATGGCGAAGCCACAAACCTATCTTATAAAAACACTCAAGCGGCGCCCTAGGCGTTTTCATGTTACTCTCGTTTTAGTACCTGGGGGTTTGCTTTGGCTAGATTTTCTATTTTAACCCATGCTTCTTCTCGTTCTTTCATTTTTAGCTTCTCTCTGAAAAACAGTAAAATGCCATTGGTATTAGAGAGGTGAATCACATTCAAGAAACACGTACGGGGAAACCCTGAATGGGCGGCCATAGCACCCCGAGGGGACGGACATGGAAACGAAATGAACACCACCACCACCACCACCAAGACTGAGAGGAAAAGATGAAAAATATGCTACCATTTTAACATGTCTAAGAATCTAAGTTCTTAAAAACTTATTCAGTATTTCTTACGCGTCCATCCTTTCCGTTTGCTTCTTCACAGGACATAATTTTATATGTCCGTGAAAAGTGAGACCATGCCACCGTGTAAAGGAAGCCAGGAGGGAAGCGCCGACGTCCCAACACTGACGGCAGAAGGAGGAGCACTCTGCAGAGCCAGGAGACCTGGGTTCTTGTCTGATTCCCGTGCTCAGGAGGCACATGACTTTAGGTCAACCACTTGACCTGGCCCCAACTTTTTTCGTAAATCCAGAAAATGTACTACAAGACCTTTAAGGTCCCTTTCAGAAAGCTACGATATCCCAGGAGAGAAGATCTGCCGTCAGGAAGGCCTGATGCTTTTCTGTTTCATATCTGAACTCTGCGTTCAGCTGAGGGAAGAATGGACCAGCAGCTGAAGGTCGGGAACCCTCTCCATGCCCCCGTCCCTTCTTGCTTTATTATCGTCTCTTGCACACTCGATCTCACTTATTTGTATTTTGCTGTCTTTCTCTTTCAATGCTACCCAGAATATAAACCCCATAAAGGCAAGGGTTTTTGTTTTATGCATTGCTGTGTTGCCAGAACCTAAGACAGGGCCTGGTATATAAGTCAATACATTGTATAAAGAGCGAGCGTGACAGTTGGTTCTATACACTGTAATCTGAATTACATTCCTTCAAGTTTATTTACCTTAGTCAGCTTCAAGTGACAAGTGAACAATGAAATCTGCCAACAGTTTGTACTTGACTCTGAAGATGTCATTTCAGTAACTAATTAATCACATAATTACTTGCACAGCCTACGGACAGAGCACCGCGTCACTTAGACTGTCCCTGGCCAGATGTGGGCTCTGAAGACCTCACGGCCTGAGAGCACGGCCCTGGTTCTGTGAAGGACCCAGGTGACACTCCAGAGAGTGCCTGTGTTCACCAAATTAGAACAAAGCTAGGCTGAGATGAAGATTTTGCTCTCTCATATAAACCTTACAGGATATAATTCAAATTCCAGTCTTATAAATGTGAAAAATTATTACACATACAGCCTTTAAGGATCCCAAGAAAAGCAAAAATTTTGAAAGCTGAATTGTTGACCACACATGCACTTTTTGCAAAAATGATTAAAGTAGTAGCATAATGGAGAAAATACCTAATTTTAAATATGTGTTATCTGAAAATTAGTTATCATAAGTTTTTATTCGCTTTCCAAGTACGAAAGGATTTAGCTTTAAAGTGAAGAACACTTTAGGATAAACCAACGGAGAGGGTTATTCGAGATTAAGGGAAAACATCCTCGAAAGAGTAACTTTTGAAATGAGCAACTTACTTCAGTTTCTCTGCTTTAAACTGTTGGGTGCAGTCATCAAATAATTTTTGGTTCATCTCCATGAAGAGTTTCAGCGCGTTGTATATCAAGCCATGAATAGTCCTACGAATAAAACTTTGTGTTGAAACTCAGAATACTTGATCTTTTTTACCCATCTCTCCCTTCTGCTCGCCCACAATCTATTTAGTTTACAAATGTATCAGGCAATTTCTTTTTTTTTTTTAAAGTTTTTTATTGGGGAACAGTGTGTTTTTCCAGGACCCATCAGCTCTAAGTCAAGCAGTTGTCTTCAATCTAGTTGTGGAGGGCGCAGCTCCGTGGCCCATGTGGGAATCAAACCAGCAACGTTGGTGTTATGAGCTTGCACTCTAAAGCCACCTGAGCTAACCGGCCGCCCCTCACGCGATTTCAATAGTCCCATATTTCACAAGTTCCCTGAGGTTTAAAATAAAAACGCTACTATTTTTGATTCATTGTTTATTTTCTTACAGTCAGCCACTCCTCCTCCCCACCCCTCTCGCTTAAGAGCCTCAGGGCCTCAGCTCACTGGCCTGGCTCACAGGAGCAAAAGCCAGCTTACTTGGAAACTACATAAAAAGTGGTGAAAGTGGAACAAATATAATTGAGACAAACTTAATTATATAGAGGACAAGATGGGAACATTTTATTTCTTATAAACATCAGTTTCCTTTCAATCTTATTCATTGAAGACAGAAAAATTAATTGAAATAGTGCTAATGCAAAGCTTTGGTAGGTAGAAAAGAAAATAAATCACCATTTGTTATCACTCTGTGAGGGGTGTAAATGTTTATTATGTAGCTTTGTACACCTGAAACTAATAAAAAATAAAAATGTTTATGGATGACAAAAA
Organism: Aselliscus stoliczkanus; assembly: GCA_033961575.1. Classification (NCBI taxonomy): domain Eukaryota; kingdom Metazoa; phylum Chordata; class Mammalia; order Chiroptera; family Hipposideridae; genus Aselliscus; species Aselliscus stoliczkanus. Next base: position 158,975,647 of record CM066732.1, on the reverse strand, counting down.
GAAAAGAAATCACCGTAGCATATCTTAGTGAAACCTAGGCTCTGACACACAGGACGGGGCCTCGCTGCTCTGCGTCCAGCGGAGCTTGTGGGAGGATGGACTCGAGTCCCAGCTGCCATTTGTGCAGCCACATAAGTGACCCCTAATGAGCTCAGCAGGGCCCTGTCGACCCATGGAATTGTGAGCAGCAATAAAACAGTAGTTAAACCAAAAACAAAAACAAAACACTAAACTCTCAAATTTTAACTACTTAAAAAAAATTTATTATTAGTCCCCGTGGCTTATTCTTATTTTGTTTTTTTGTTGTTTTTTTTTAAAGATTTTATTGGGGACTTAGGGAGGGGAACAGTGTTGGGGAATAGGGGAAGGGGACCAGCCGAGTTGTTCTTCAGTCTTCATTGTGGAGGGCGCCGGTCTCCATCTGGCTTTTCCGTTGGCAGTTCTTGGCCTCTAAGCTCAAAGTGCTGTGTTCAATCTTAGTTGTGGGTGGGTGTAGCCACCATCCCATGCGGGAGTAGAACCAGCAGCCTTGTTGTTAAGTGCTCACACACTCTATCCTCTGAGCCATCCGGGTGGCAGCTCAGCTCAAGGTGTCAAGTACAGTCTTAGTTGTGGGTGGGCGAAGCCTGCCATCGAACAATCTCGTTGTTACACCAGCTAGGCCATCCTGCCACCTATTGGCAGCTCAGCGACAGCTCAGTTCGGGCGCAGCCTCACAAGCCCATGTGGGAATGGAACCAGCGGCCCTGTTGCTCAGAGCTCGCACTCTAAGCCAACTCTTAACCAACTAAGCCACTCATCCATCCCCTGTAACTAAATTTTTTTTAAAAAGATTTTATTGGGGAATTGGGGGAGGGGAACAGCGTTGGGGAATTGGGGGAAGGGAACAGACAAATTGCTGTGTTTTTGTTCTTCAGTCTAGTTGCGGAGGATGTTGCTTCACTGGCCTATGTTGGTATCGTCATGGCGCTCTTCCCGGATGAGGCAGCTCGGTTGCCAGCCTCTGGATGTCACTCACCGTGGCTATTGGCAGCTCACGCTGCCTGCCGGCCACCCACTGTAGCCTATGGCAGCCCACTACAGCAGGGGCTGCAGCCTACACCGTCGCCGGGGCTCGCAGTCCAGCTCCAGGTGGAGCTGTTCTTAGCTGTAAAGGGCAGTGTCACTGGCCCTCATATGTGGACCCGAACCGGGGCCGCTGGCATCCTAAGCCAGCTCTTAACCAATGTGCCACTCGACGGGCCCTGTAACTACTTTTTAATTCACTTTACAACTCAAAATCATATTTAGATGCACTTGAAAAACATTTCTTTCTCATTTCTTTCTTTGCACTGGGCAGGAATCTTGTTTGCTCACACACAGGAACCAACCCGGGGCTTTGGTCATCATCTGCTGAGTGCCATAAAAACACAGATGCTACAAAGAAGAGGCTGCTGAAAGTGGACACATTCACAGTGACCAGGGGACTGCAATTACAATTCCAGCCACCACCGCCGGCCGATGCTGACAGGACATGATTCGTGTTCATGGCTCGTTGACGAGCAGGGGAAGGTCCCCACAAGGCAGAGTGCTGTGTGTGCAGCACACCTGGGGATGCTGCGGGTTCGGTTCTAGATCACCGCAACAGAGCGACCACTGCAGTAAAGCAAGTGGTAATCGTGTTGCTGGTGGAGGGTCTTGCCTTCAGTTTGTGAGAAACAGCAGCTGTGAGACGCAGGAGAGCGAGGTGGGCCTCGCAGCAGCACTGTCCTCAGCAGTCATCACAAAACTCTGAGGTGGGTGCCCACATCTCCTCTACTCTTCAGAAGATGAAACTGGTTGAGAAAGTCCTCGTGGGCAGCAGCGGGGCAAGAACGTGACCCAGGACAGAGGCAGGGCGAGGACAGACGGTGCAGCCGGGTAGGGAGCCACTACCCAGCCCCCGAGCAGGTCAGGCGCTCCCTCCAACCCGCTTTCCTGCCTGCAAATGAGGGGTGCGACTACATATCCTAGCTGTGCCTTTCCTGCTGTAAATTCTGCCGTAAGACTGTACCATAGAAGGGAGAGAAATGAAAGATGGAGGAAGAAAACCCTGACCCCCACACTAATGTAAGTAACGGAAGCCCCAGCTCCATGTTCAACAATGAGACGGCGCCCGTGTCGACGCCAAGGTCTCGGGGGACCAGTGCTGAGTCACCTGTCTATTCAGCCTCATTTCGGAACAGACAGGAGGGGAGCACAAGCAAATGCATCAGTTTCCTTAGGGGGTGTTTAAACTACCGACTCCCCAGGCAGTGAGCTGGGGGTCCCCCAAGAGCAGGGTGACCACTGCGCTCCCGCAGGAAGGAACTTAACGAGAGGCCTGGAAGACACTGCTACTGCCGCTGCCAGGGATGTGCCTGTGTGTGGGCTTGAAGTGGGGGTGAGGGGGGAAACCAAGGGCCCCAGACACAACCCACGCTGTACTTCGCTACCAGTCCACAAAGAAATCAACATCTCATTTTCTGAGTGGCACTTCACCCTTGGGTTTCAGTCCTAACCGGTGTGCAGTCTGAGCAGAACATGTACATTTAAACCGCGCGGGTCTGATGGTGGTCAGTCCTTACTTGTTCCAGTGGCTCTTTGAGTTGCGGTACAAGGACGGAAACATGATGGGCAGGATCTTTGCTGCATTGTCGCTGATTAAACTCATAATGTACTCATTATTCCAGTAATACAGGGCTCGCTCTGCCACCTGGAAGACGGGAAGGACACAGCTTCATCTGTGATCGTGACTAAAAACATTCAGCAAACAGCCTTCCTAATACTCCTGTGAAAAGGCTAGCAAGGTACACTGGATTAGAAAACTCCTATTTCTACAAATTCTAAGTACAGTAATACCGTGGTTTGTGAGCATAATTCCTCCCGGAAACAAACTACTCGTATTGCAAGGCATCGCTCGTTTACCATGTTAAAATGTATTAGAAATGTTTGCTCATCTTGTGGAACACTCGCAAACCACGTTACTCGAAATCCAAGGTTTTACTCTGCTCTCGAGTGTAACCCTGAAAGCCTTCTGCAGGAGGCAGGTGATTTCCTGTACACCAAGAATAAATTGCCATTTATTCACGTTCACGGGAGACACTGGGCTAGATGCTGAGGACACAAGTTTACCGCCGCCCATCCATCAACCGTATATGCTGCCTGCCCCTGGGGACTCATCAGGGAACCAGGTGAGGAGAGAAATGGTGGGTGAATGATCTATTAGGAGTGATGAGCCATGTGGGAGCAGGGGAGGCGGGTGTGCTGGTGTGAGTGTGGGGAGTGTGGCTTTAACAGAAGACTGGTGGGCACGAAGCTCATCCCTGAGGAGGACCCGAGGGGGGAGGGGCCTGAGATGCCAGCTGTGCAGCCGGCCGAGGGCTAACCGCAGGGCAGCAGGAGGGCATGGTTCTGAAACTGTTGGTGACATCTACACATGTCACATGGGGGGCCTGTGCTGACACCCCTTCTCTTCTCTGCTGGTCACCAACTCCCGGGGGACCGCGAGGCTCTGCTTATTTGTGCCTAGACCTTTACCCTACTTGTGATGAGTTACAATAAATACGTGCCCTACAAGACAGAAGGGTGGGTGGCCAGTGGTCAAACGGAGGCAGGCGGGCTGCAGAGAGCTGCTGGGGACAGCCTTCCAAAGAGGCTTGAGGGGTTAAGAAGGAATCAGGTAAAGAGGGTAGACAGAGGCTTGACGGAGGCACGCTCTCCAACAGGAATTTTGTAGTCACAAAAATCAGGACAATTCATTTTTTTTAAAGGGTGAAGGGAGACGAATTTATACAATGTCAGAAACCAAGAGCCTTATGGAGAGAGAGAATTCAGAGCTGAACGTTTTGTTGGTAAATGCTGATTACTCAGTCAGTTGTGGGAAATTGGGAGCACGCTGAATACAAAGACAGCTTTATAGAGAAGCCATTTTTTAATTACTCTGACTGAGAAATGTTTTCAGTGATGGACACAAGGTACTAAAGTATATTTTATAGAATTAAAGCCTTAGCATTTTATTTCGATGTACAATTAAAGTAAAAACTTGAAGTCCACCTTCGAATTACATGAGAAGCACCTCGTGACCACCACACACGGATACGTGTCACCCCCGCAGCAGCCCCTCAGCCTCTGTACCTGGAAGTGTGGGCTGGAGACACACTTGGCCAGCTGCCGGAAGAGCGGCTCCATGATCTTGACAAATTCCGACGGTTCAATCACGTCTAAAATCTCTTCCAACTCATTTAAGAACATTACTTCTTTTGGACTGTGAGTCTTTGGCCAGTATTTGAGAAGCGCCATCACCACCTACAGAAGAAACAACACACAGTGTGATGTCCCCGGTGCCGCGACATCCGTGCGTTAAGAGTATTTTCTCAGGGGCCGGCCGAGTGGCGCGGTGGTTAAGCGCTGGCTTGAGAAGCCAGTGGCCTGGTTCAGGTCCCACATATGAGGGCCAGTGACACTGCCCTCAAAAAAAAAAAAAAAGTGTATTTTTTCGGGGGCTGGCCGAGTGGCACATTGGTTAAAAGCTGGCTTGGGACGCCAGCAGCTCCGGTTCGGATCCCACATATGAGGGCCAGTGACACTGCCCTCTACAGCTAAGATGGTGAACAACAGCTCCACCTGGAGCCGGGCTGCTGTGAGTCCCCAGGGACGGCATAGCTGCAGCCCCTGCTGCAGTGCGCTGCCATAGGCTACAGTGAGTGGCCGGCAGCCAGCGTGAGAGGTTGGCAGCTGGAGTGAGCTGCCAAGAGCTGCTGTGAGCAGCCGTCCAGAGGCCGGCAACCGATCAGCCTCACCCAGGAAGAGCATAATGATAATACCAACATGGGCCAGTGAAGCAATGTCCTCCACAACTAGACTGAAGAACAAAAGGACATCAACTTGTCTGTTTCCCTTCCCCGGTTCCCCAATGCTGTTCCCCTCCCCCAATTCTCCAATAAAATCTTAAAAAAAAAGAGTATTTTTTCAACCCCACTACAAAGCAACAGAATAAGGTGGTGTTTTTTTGCCTTGTAGGAGGAACAGTGATTCAGTCAATTACTACATTTTAAAAAAATAATTAGAGAAATAGGACTAATTTTATATACTTTAGAATGGCAACTTTAATTTACATGATCCACTCACTCTTTTTTTTTTTTTTTTTTTTTGAGGGCAGTGCCCCTGGCCCTCATATGTGGGACCCGAACCGGGGCCAGCGCTTAACCACCGTGCCACTCGGCCGGCCCTGATCCACTCACTCTGATAAACCACTGTTTCAAGTTAAAAATCAGTTCCTTTGAGAGTTTAGAGCGCACAGGACCAATGGACAAACAGAGAGAGTATGAGTCATGTACACGTTTTAGTGTAGAAGTGGCGTTTTAAAACTGTTGGCGACATATACATACAACACAATTGTTTCTTTCTCAAATTGACTATAAACATATATTTATACACACACATATATACACTGTGTGTGTATATACACTGTTTTCAGTTGTGCTAAAATATATAAAAAAGAGACATGAAATAAGCTGATGTCCTCAGCTCACGCCACAGGGCTGCAGTGGGACCTGGGCTTAGGCCACACTGGCCTGTGTGTGTGTGACCCTGGGCTCCTCGTTGCCACTGGGCCCTCATCACACACCAACGGCACCACAACCCCCAGCTCAGGGCTGCTGTGGGGACTTCATTCTGGCCCCAGGCAGCTGCCTGAGGAGGGCTGGCCTGGTGTGTGCGGCAGTGTGGCCCTGGCCAGGACCCCACCTTGATGGTGTCTGTGGCCTGTTGCTGGTGAGGCATGTGGCTTCTTGATTTGTGGGACTTGGAGTTACGTTTCTTGCCCAAGTCAGACAGGAAGAAAAGAGTTTCCGCTGGGCAGCCTTTATCATATTCCTATAGTTTCCAAATTTCCTACCGCAATCATAACAGTAAACACTGTCCACCTGAGACATCAGACTTGACTCAGTGCAAATGAATTAGCTACTTTAAGTCTGAAACAGCACAGCAATCCACAGCAGGCATTTACACGTGAGTACATGCAAGGTCACGTGTGCACACCTGATCGTACAGCTGAAACCTGCTGCTTTACAGCAGCTGTGCAGCCTGAAACCGCCACCTGGCCCCGGGTGCCAGGGCTGCTGTGCAGCTCATCCCACGGCCAGCTCCAGCGGGTTGGCTGGTGGTTTCCACCAAAGTCATTTCCAGCCCCGCAGATGACAGATACCAGCTCACCGCTTAGCAGGCCGGTTTTAATCACTACTGTGTTAAGAACCATGGTGGCCTTCGAGCAACCTCCATTTAGAACAATTCTGTTTTGATTCTTTTGGCATTCAGGCTTCAGGATGATCTTTTATATTGTACTTTATAAAAAAGAAAGTACTCCTAGTTCTGATGTGACATAAAATTTACAACACAATTGTCTTTACAAGGCATTATTTTTATTTTTATTTTATTTTTTTTGAGGGCAGTGTCACTGGCCCTTATATGTGGGACCCGAACTGGGGCCACTGGCTTCCCAAGCCAGCGCTTAACCACTACAAGTCATTATTTTTAGTTGTTGTTTTTTTTTTTTTGTTTGTTTGTTTTTAGCTGAGCCATCCTGCCACCTGTTGGCAGCTCAACAGCAACTCAGCTCAGGCTGGCCTCGAACCGCTGTTGCTCAGAGCTCAGCTCGCACTCTTGAGCGAGCTCTTAACCAACTGAGCTATTCGGCCAGCCCTACAAGTCATTATTTTTAAAAAGTGCACCATTTAATGATTTTCCTCCTCCTGCTTGCTCACAATAACTCACCAGACGCTCACTGAGTACCTCCTGTACCACGGTTCCTTGCCATTTGACAAATGGACTTTGCAGGAGAAACACATTAACGTGCGAGCTAACACAACTGAGGCAGCTATTCAATGTCGTGGAAAAGGTATTATTTCTGGAACCAGAGCCACGTGCTGGACTTCCTTTGCACACTACCTAGAGTGACCTGTGATCCGGTCAATAACCGACTAAGTGTCACAACACGCGCAGAAGAGGATGTCTGCTTCGGGGCGCTAACCCCAGGCGCATTGGCCGCTTGCTGCTGGGAGCACTCCCAGAACCGGCTTTCCTTTGAAAACTCAAGGGGCTGCCCGCTCTCTGGAGAGGACAGGTGAGCCTGGGTGTGCGTGCCTGGGGCCCCTGTTGACACCCTGAGAGCCCCCATCCTGGCCTACCAGGGAAAAAGAGTTTCCAACAGACTGTGTGGCAAAACTTGATTAGCCTAAAGAAAGAGGCGAGCGCAAAAAAGCACAACTCTACTTCCGTCGCTGTCTGATGAGCTTCTGTTTTCTTACAAGAGTGTATGTGTTCATTGTGCCCAGGAAGCTTGTGAGTACTGTATACAGCTTGCAAATGAAAAAGGTTAACTACAGATCACACATGAGAGCAACAGATGTCTTTTAAGCAGATCATGCTTTAAGAATTCTTGCGCCTGGGCACAAGACTGGGACCCAAACCGGGGCCGATGGCTTCCCAAGCCAGCTCTTAACCACTGTGTCACTCGGCCGGCCCACACATTCTGTATTTGAACAACTTTTACCTGCACGGTCAGATTGAGAACTGCTGCCTCCCAGTGGCTGTACCTACCACTGAGATAGCATCAGCTCTCAGGCCCTCTACTGCATCCACGTATTGTGCTTAGCTATTCTAGTGAAGGGAACCAAAGTTTTGCCACCCTGAAGCTACCTTTTGGGGATACTGATTTTAACCTGTTTATTAAGAAGAGTCAGAAAGAGCCTTTGGCCCTCCCCATTTCCCGCCTAAGGGACTCAGACAGAAAAACCTGCTTTTGAAGGGAATCTTAGGATGCTTGTTGCCTGAGCCTGATTTGAATAAAGTGTGACAAACAGAGCTTCAGGCAGGGCCTGTTATTTTAGCTACATGCTCCCATGCCCCGCTGTTTCTGGGCTGCCCAGCAAGAATTTTCCTGCCATAAGTGTTCTTCTCTGTAACTACCTGTACACCGACCATTCTCACTTCTGAAATCTAATACCCCATTCCCCCTGTTCTCCTTTGTCCAAAAATGTCATATGAGGTATGATAAAAAAATTGGTGAATGTTTAAATAAAAAAAAATTATGACAGTGAAAGACACATTGCCGTTAATCCTTCACAAAACACTCCCCCTCGCTTCAAACACACTTATCCCATCGTTCTGGCCACTTTCTGAAGCAGTTCTGGAAGTCCCCTTTGGTGAGTGTCTTTAGTTGCCCTGTCATGGCTGCCGCAATATCTTGACTCATTTTGACTTTGGGGAAGAGCCAGAAGTCGTACGGTGCCAGATCTGGTGAACAAGGTGGGTGAGGACACACCGTAATGCTTTTTTGACAGAAATTGCTGTACCAGAAGCGATGTGTGACACGGAGCACTGTCATGATGGAGGATGAAAGACAGACACTCAGGAAAGAGGACTTCCAGAAGTGCTTCAGGAAGTGGCATGAACGACAGGACAGCTATGTTCGAAGTGAGGGGGAGTATTTTGAGGGGGATTAATGGCAATGTGTCTTTTACTGTAATAATTTTTTTTAATGTAAACATTCACTGTATTGTTTGATCATGCCTCGTTGTATATACCCAGTGTTGCCTCACTATCTTTGGAGTTTTCATGCTTATATGAATTTCCCATGTTAATGTATTAAAATTATGATTTTTTTTCTTGTTAAAAAAAGGGCAATAGATTTAAAGATATTTCTCCAAAGAAAATACACAAATGGTCAATATGCACATGAAAAGATAATCAATATTGTTAGTAATAAAAAAAACAAAAACACAATAAGATACCACTTCACACTCACTGGGATGGCTAGAATCAAACAAAAAGGAAAATAACAAGTGTTGGTGAAGATGTGGAGAAGCTAGAACCCTTGTGCATTGTTGGCGGGAATGCAAAGTGGGGCAGCCACGGTGGAAACACAGTTGGTGGTTCCTCAAAAAGCGAAACCTAGAATTATCATGATTCTGCAATTGTACCTGGGTGCATACCACAGGAACTGAAAGCAGGCACCTGAACAGATATTTGCACCCATGTTCATAGCAGCATTACTCACAGCAGCCAAAGCCTGGAAACAAGTGTCCATCCACTGAGGATGAGTGACAGACACCCGTGGTCCGTCCACACAGTGGAACCCTACTCAGCCATAACAAGGAGGGAAGTTCTGACCGAGGCTATGACATGGATGGACCCTGAAGACACTGCTGAGTGGAACAGCAGTCACCGCAGAGCAGATTCTGTATGGCTGCACTCCTACCGGGCACCCAGAGGAGGGAGATTCAGAGACAGGAAGTAGATCAGAGGTTACGAGAGGCTGGGGGCAGGCCAGCGAGGGGAGTCATTGTTTCATGGGTGCAGTTTCTGTTTGGGTGATGACCAAGTTTTGGAAGCTGGTGACAGTTGCACAACTTTGTGAATGTAAGTAATGCCACTGAACTGCATACTTAACACATTTTTTGTGGGAAACGAGTAAACTCGTCATATAGCTCAAATGCCCGCTTACAAAGTGTTAAAATGGCAAATTTTGGGCCGGCCGAGTGGCGCGGTGGTTAAGAGCTGGCTTCGGAAGCCAGCGGCCCCGGTTCGGGCCCCACATATGAGCGCCAGTGACAGTGCCCTCAAAAAACAAAAACAAAAACAAAAACAAAAAAAATAAAATGGCAAATTTCATGTTATATATAACTTACCACAATTTAAAAAGGTACTAACATAATATACCAAAAAACATTGAATTGTACATGTTGAATGGATAAATTGTATGGTATGTGAATTTTATCTCAATACAGCTGTTAAAAAAAGTGTATTCAAATGCTTCCACGGGCACCTGACACGCCCGACTTTGTTACTCTAGGCTACAACAGCTTTTGTATTTTTAATAAAGATAAAATACTAAGATATTTAGAAATCCAAACACTGAGTGGTAGCAATGTAACATTCCCTTATGATGCAATGATCACAAAATAGTTACACTCTAACTTGGAAAGAATTTTCAAGGGAGTGAAAGCTCTTTAGCACAACAGCATTTTGAGCCCTTACTTCAACTCCTCTGACTAAAGTCAGTTAAATAGGAGGTGTGATCACAAAATACAGTGAATGCTGTACAGGTGCCATCCAAGGGAAAGGCAAGGATCTTCAATACGGGAAGCGGTGCGTGGAAACTTAGTAACAGTGTGTGACAAGTTTCAACTTGTTCAGTGCATTCGGTGGGGTGTGAGCTATGGTTGGGAGAATGTGTTTTTTTTTTTTTTTTGAGGGCAGTGTCACTGGCCCTCACATGTGGGACCTGAACCAGGGCCGATGGCCCCGTTCAACCACCGCGCCACTCGGCCGGCCCGAGAGAAGGTGTGCTTTAAAGTGTGACGTAAATCATCCTCCATCATAACAAGGCTCCATGTCACACATCGCTTCTGGTACTGCAATTTCTGTCAAATAAAAACACTATGGTGTGTCCCCATCCACCATATTCATCAGGCCTGGCACCGTGTGACTTCTGGCTCCTCCCCAAACTCAAAATGACCATGAAAGGTAAATGTTCTGAATCGATTCAGGACATTGAGGCGGCCACGACAGTGCAACTAAAGACACTCACGAAAGAGTGTCCAGAACTGCTTCAGAAAGTGGCAAGAACAATGGGATAAGTGTGTTCGAAGCGAGGGGGAGCATTTTGAGGGGGATTGGTGGCAATGTGTCTTTTACTGAATAATATTTTAAAAAATTTAAACATTCACCATATTTTGCTCACACCTCGTAGTATGTTGTTAAACCGGGAGATGTGATCAGGTGCTGCCTCCCAATCATTTAACTGCACATGATTTCGTGGGGACAACTGCTCAAGTGTTCAACTGCTCATCCAAAGGGGCGAAGTGCGCTAAGGGATAAATAAGGTGGGATCACATGACACAAGATAATCACTGCCATAAAAGAACTGGTAACCCAAATCCTGAACTTGGGAATCCTGTAGCGCCCGCATGGAATGAGTTTATTAGCACTGTAATTTACAACGACAGAGCTGGTGACGCAGACCCACTGTGTGACGTTCACATTTAGCGAAGCGCGCACTGCTTCCCAGGAGTGCGGCCCCCTGGAGGGCGCACTTACCGGCTCAGTGAGGCTGCTGTCCTTTTCTAAAAACTGCACTACGCAGTACGCCAGCTGCAAAGTGAAAGGAGAAGCAGCATTAGCATTTCCTTTCCGGTGGAGATGCAGCCGTGTTTCTAAGACCTTTCTTTGCTGAGACAAGGGTCCGATGTGATCAGGTGCTGCCTCCCAAGTGCTCCCCCCACCCCTCCACCCGGCCAGGCAGGTGTGGGCTCCCCTCTGCTGGCCCCCCGCAGGCTTGGAGCGGCCTTTAGGCAGGGACCCCGGGGCAGATTATTCTCCTTCACCAATTGCAGAAGGCACATCGGAATGCTAAAACAATCAGGAAACTGTCTTTTGGTCTATCACCAACAAGCCAGTCCAGGTCTGATGGGAATTTTTCTTGTGGTCTTTTGGAGACTGTAATGAATAAGTAAGCCAACAGCTGGGAAAAACCAAATGAAAATCTGGTTCCATCTTAAATCTATGACCTATTAATTTCTGATACAGAACAATTAATATAACAACCAGATGTAAAGCTCTTACCAGTTAATAGCAATCAGAGAAAAAACTCTAAGCTAAATGGAAGCCAATGTCATTAGAATCATCTAAAGGATACAGAGCTAGGGCCGGCCGAGTGGCTCAGTTGGCTAAGAGCTCGCTCAAGAGTGCGAGCTGAGCTCTGAGTAACAGCAGTTCGATGCCCAGCCTGAGCTGAGCTGCTGCTAAGTTGCCAACAGGTGGCAGGATGGCTCAGCTAAAAATAAAAAAAAAAAAAAAGATACAAAGCTGACCCTTGAAAAATGCGGGGGGTGAGTGAGGGGCGCCAACTTCCCATGCAGTTGAGAATCCACATACAACTTAAGTCAGTCCTGTGCATACGTGGACTCCTAACCACCAGGTGACCCTTGAACAACAGGGGTTTGAACTGCGTGGGTCCACTGAAAAAAATCCATGCATGATGGACCCGCACAGTTTAAACCTGTGTTGTTTAAGGGTCAACTGCACCTTCTGTAATTTAGCCCACACCTCAAACTCCCAAAGTGCAGAGAGGAGGAGGTTCCTGGCTTCTGGAACACACACTGGCACCAAGTATCACTGGCACCAAGTATCCAACACATTGCCTGCAGCTGAAGGTGGGAGTCCCCCTAATTCTCCGGCGTGTTGCAATCGCTGTAGCTGAGCTTGTCTACATATTGTGTTTCCCCAAAAATAAGACCTAGCCAGAGAAGAAGCAGTAGTATGATTCCTCCAGGATGTAAAGGGCACACACCCCTCACATGAAGGTTTATGACCTGTTTCAGGGAGAAGGGTGCCTTTTCCACAAACTCGTTCAGCTTAAAATATTCAGTATACCAAGGTGCCATATTTTGGCACCTAAAATCATACAAGGGCTTATTTTCCAGCTAGGTCTTATTTTTGGGGCAACAGGGTAGAACTTACAGGAATAAGAGTGAAGGGACAACTGGCTCTCCTGGGTGAATGCAGCAGTTAGGAACTGCTTATCGACCAAGTTTTCAGTGTAACTGTAGTTAGGTTTTCACAAAGTTTTAAAAATGCACAGCTTAAAAACAAAACTTTTCATAGGCCATTTCATTGACCACGGGCATACAGGTAGGTGTGTGTTGTGTGTGTGTGTGTGTGTGTGTGTGTGTGTGTTTTTTTTTTGAGGGCAGTGTCAGTGGCCCTCATATGTGGGACCGAACCGGGGCCGCTGGCTTCCCAAGCCAGCGCTTAACCACCGCGCCACTAGGCCGGCCCTGTGTGTGTGTTTTAAGGTGCTAGATTTTAAATTATATTACAGAAAACTTTCCTCTGAGAAGTCTTCCTCGACTCTTTTCACCAAGCTAGTCACTCCCTTCTGTATGCTTAAAACATTTTAAAATCCTCCATCCCTGAGATTTTTCTCATTTTCTTAAAAGGAATCTCGCTTTACTCTCTTATCCTTTCAATCATCACCAGAACTTGGATATTTGTGTCAGTAACGTGAGATAAGAAAGAAAACCCTCCCAGTTAGAAGGCTGGGCTCAGCGTCCTGAGTCCATAGCGTGCTCCCCGTGAAGACAGCGCTGCAGCGAGGGCCCCTTACCTGGGGGTGGTAGACGCTCAGGGACTTTACTTTGTGCAAAGGCAGTAACACCTTCAGTAAGAAAATCTTGTGCTCTTCTTTCAATGGTAAGGCAAATCCATTAATTATACTGTGAAAACAGAATTCATGTGCAGTTTGAATATCTACCAATTCCTGATTTAACAAGAAATACCTTGCTGCTTTTCTTTCTGTTTTCAGCATGAAAACCAGCAAGCAAAATACAGTAAATGGATTGCAAGTAACGTGGTTTGCGAGTGTTCCGCATGACAAGCAAACATTTCTAATACATTTTAATGTGATAAATGAGCAGTGTCTTGCAATACAAATAGTTTGTTTCTGGAACAAATTACACTCGCAAACCAAGGTATTACTGTATATGTTTCAGAAAAAAGGAGGATATCAACAGAAATTAAAAAGAAAATTACGTATCTTCAAGGAAGCAGTCATTTTATCTTTGTAACTACAGTATAACTTTAAAACTCTGGGCTTACAGGGTGTTACCTAGAATAGAGAAAACCTTTGGGAGGAAGGAAAACCTTCCTTAGGCCACAAAGACGGACAGCTCAGGTGGGACCCCAGCTCCAGGGCTGCTCACACCCAGCACCCTCACCCATCTTTAGGAATTCACTTTCCCAGAGACTCGGGCTCATTATTCTAATGCTGGCAGAACACGAGTCTGAGTGTACAGAACAGGCTTTGGTTAAAAATCAGCAAGAAACCAGTTTCCTTCTGCAAAGAAACGGGGTCTTACTCTGAAAGACTTAACCTGAAAACTTAAGTTTCTGTCTCTAACATCAGGTAGTCTATTTGGTTTTATAATTAGGCAGATGCAGATAAGTGTTACCGAGAGCTACAGAAGCAGTTAAAGCCATTTTTAAATTGTTCCCCCATCAGTCATGAATCTCGGGGAAGTGGGCCCTGCAGCCAGGGTTAGTCGTAAGTGGCCATCAAGGACGATATGTTTATCCACGGTGAAGAGATCAGACCACTATCTGGAAGAATACAATACCCAATTCTAGCAGTGGGAGGACACGAGGCCATGTATGCGGTCGGCTGAGCCAGACACTGCAGACCGCCACCCGGCCTTGCAGCAGCCCAAGAAGTGAACTTAATTACCTTCCCATTTTGTGGATAAGGAAACAGAAGCAGAGTCATAAGGAACTTACCTGCCCAAGGTCCTACAGCCTGTAAGGGACACCCATCTAACTGCCCGCCATGCTATCCTGAGGGCCAGAGACCCGCCAAGTGTGAATTCTCCCTGAGGACTAACTTTTTCAAATTATATCCAAAATGGCAAGGATAGTTTTTCTCAGAACTAATGGGCAGGACCACACACTCAACAGACGGCAACAGTATTCCTTGAGAAAAGCTTCTTGGGCTCAAACAGTTTTGGGAATCATTAAACAAGAGCACACAGGTTTCTCTACCGCAGGATCCCTCAGAACCGTTAGCAGCCAGCGTACCCCGAAACCCTGGGAAAGGCCATAGGAACCTGAGGAACTCTGGGCAGCAGGGGGTTGGGGAGCCGATATAAAATCTGTGTCATTAACAAAAATAACAGCAAGCAAGAACTTAAGGTATTTTTGAAATGTTAATTATTTTATAAGTACACATATGAAAAATTTACAAAATCAAAGCAATCTGAAATATTAGCATTTACTCAATCCCCCAAATATACCATAAATGGTCTGTTCTTCTAAGTGTCAAATAGAAACCTTCTTAATGTAACTACTTTTACTTTTTTTATTATTTTAATTTTATTATTATTATTATTTTTTAGCTGAGCCATCCTGCCACCTGTTGGCAGCTCAGCGGCAACTCAGCTCGGGCTGGCATCGAACTGCCGTTGCTCAGAGCTCAGCTCACACTCTTGAGCAAACTCTTAACCAACTGAGCCACTCAGCCGGCCCAATGTAACTACTTTTAAATTGCTCTTGAAGAAATAATTGAAATTGTGTTTCCATAGCAATGCTCCTGAGGTCTGAGATGAGTCTACACACGGAACCTCACAAAGGGGAGGCACCTGTCATTTAGTGGGCTCTAATCCCAGCTCAATGACCCCTCCCATCAGGTGAGATCTACTGAAGTTCTTTCAGAGAGTGGTTTAAATGGTCTTGCCCTGTGGGGGGTGGGGGGCAGTAAGCTCAATGAACATTCTGCCATAAATACCATGTAAAGCCATTAGCTACCAATAACAGACACAACTTACCTTCCCAATATTTCCAGTAACTCTGCTATGCCATTGTGATGCTCTGTTTCATAAATAAACCTAGAAAAAGCAAAGTGTCCTTCAGAATTAGTGACATAACAGCTGGAAAGACTAAGATCCTCCAAGTGAGGAAACAACGCTTTCAGGAGGAAATTCACGCAGCCAGGCAACAAGTAGCAGTCAGCTTGCGGAAATCACCCCAGGGCGCAGCTCCTTGGCGCCAAGTAAACTTCTCAGCCTGGACATGTGCACACGCAGAGGGCAGAGAGCACACGCGAACTCAAAATTTTCCCCATCATTTTATTTTGCAAGTTTTCAAACAAAAGGAAAAGTTGCAGGAGCCCCTTTGTGCTTGCCAGATGGGGTGCTGCCCGATTCACAAATCACTGAATAAAGCAAGTTTTCAAAAAAAAGGAAAAGTTGCAAAAATTTTATAGTGAGCAGCAATGTTTCAACCACTGAGCCTGACAATGAACAATTCGCTGTTTGCTGTATCAGACACTGTTTGCTGTATCCACCTATCCATCCTTTTATCCACCCATTAACCCGTCTTAATTTTTGGCTGCATTTCAATAGAAGTGGACATCTAACTCAATTTTAAAAGCCTCCAATATTTGCAGTCTCTGCAAAAGGCTGTGACTGGGAGTGAGTGGCAGGCAACAGCTGGGAAGGTGGGCAATGCGGCTGCGGGGAGCAGTTTGGACACCAGCTTAGATTTGGATTTGAGTCCCCGCTCTCTGGCACCAGCAGTCAGGAACACTGAGCAGCCAGGGCCGACCGAGTGGCGCACTGGTTAAGAGCTGGTTTTGGGATGCCAGCAGCCCCGGTTCGGATCCCACATATGAGGGCCGGTGACACTGCCCTCTACAGCTAACAACAGCTCCACCTGGAGCTGGGCTACGAGCCCCGGCGACGGTGTAGGCTGCAGCCCCTGCTGCAGTGGGCTGCCATAGGCTACAGTGGGTGGCAGGCAGCCAGCGTGAGCGGCTGGCAGCCAGCGTGAGCTGCTAATAGCTGCAGTGAGCGACCATCCAGAGGCCAGCGACCGATCTGCCTCATGTGGGAAGAGCGCAATGTCGATACCAACATGGGCCAGTGAAGCAACGTCTTCCACAACTAGACTGAAGAACAAACAGACAGCAACTTGTCTGTTCCCCTCCCCCAATTCCCCAATAAAATCTTTAAAAAAAAAAAAAAAAAAAGAAACACTGAACAGCCAAACACTAAGAAAACTGGCGGCTGGTATGAAGACGGGCGAGGACGTGGCAGCTGGGGGTGGGGAAGAATGGCAGCAGTCAGGGGTCCCAGCCACTGTCGGGCACATCCCTTTGGGGCCATCGCCCTTCCTGCCACACCTGCTCTGAGCCTCACTGCTGCTCTCCGTGGAAGTCACGGCCTCTGGGAGGAGGTTACAAAAGAAGCACTTTAATTTATGAAACTCCACTTAAAGGCTTCCTTTTGCTTCACTTGTTTGAAATATTTAAAACAGTTTAAATGTTTTAAATATAGCTTTGCATATAGTGCGACCATGCAACTTCCGTTCTAATTCCTCTTCTTATAACTGGGAGAGCTGTGCAAACGGCAGGTCACAAGAGGCTCCCAGGCATCAGCTCCGGGCCCGAGACACAGACCTGGCGGGGAGCTCTGCCCCAGACACAGACAGACCTGGGCGGGAGCTCCGGCAGGTACACAGAGGAGCCTGACCCCTGGGCAAGGCATCTGATAGTTTCCAATAGATTAACATTTAAATGAGGATGGTTTTTAGCTATATGTAATTTTGTTTTCCTAAGTCAACATTATTTTCTTACTGATAAATTCTTAATTTCTAATTATTTTAACCCGATTTGAAGTAGGTATAAAAAGAGAAAACAAGTATGGTCCTTTTTACTTTTCCAGCGGGAGACAAAAAAAGCAGGGTGCAAACTGGAATGGGTGCCACAAAGATCCATGCACAGCAGGCTAGAGGGCTGCTCACTCTTTCAGCAAAACAGGGGTTAGCACGCTAAACACTGCTTGTGGTAGGCGGTGTCCAAAACGGACCCATGGGTTCCCCTTGTCCCGTGAAGAGGCAGGATCATTTCTCCCCTCTGGGTCTGGGCTGTCCCAAGCTGCCTGGGTGAAGTCACACCACTTCCGGCCATGCCTCCCTGCAGCCCTGCTCTGGCCCTCTGGGGCCCGCTGTGACGGTAAAAGGTCACGCTGTCCTGAGCCACTCTGGACATTCCAGTCCGCGTAGACACTGTGTGGAGCAGAACTGTGCATGGAGCCCAGTGCAGATCACAGAATCGTGAGGAGTAATAAACGTGGATTTCAGCCACTGAGATGTGGGCTGGTTTGTTACGCAGCGTGACCCCACTGTGGCCACCTGACCTCCAGGCCCTGCTGTTTCCCAGAACAGATGTCAGCAATATCTAGAGTCCTCCTTAACCCACATCCTAAAAATGCTGATTAGAAAGAGAAACGATAGAAATAGGGCCTTGAACATTTTCCAGAAGTTGCACCAAAAACGTTTGAATATTCTCTTACAAGATATATTAGTAGTTGTACTTGGACGAGCAAATACATCTGTCAAGACCTTTCTCAATTTCTCTCACATGAAACGAGGGAGGGGAGTGAATCTAAATGTGCTTACTTCTGACTGTACCTATCAGGAACGATAATTACAGAAAAGATTACTGAAAAACAAACAAAAAAATACCACACTCGAGCACTGAGCATTTAGCGAGAACTGAACTAACCTACATGCAATAACTTTTCAATAATAGTCTAAGTGTTTGTTATTAAGTTATGGTTCTTTAAGGGGTGAGATACTTTCTGTTTCTTTAATGCAGGTGTTGATTTGTGACTCTATTATCTGAACAATGCCTAAGTTTAGGGGGAAAAAACCCTACTCTAGGTAGTTTTAATTTTAGGCCTAAAGACTAGGATTTAAATTGTGCCTGTTCTTCATTGTTTAAATGATGTACGTCACGTTTTGGCAGGTTAAGGAACGATCTCTGAAGCTGACGTCATTCTCAGCACGGTGGGCGTGACCGGCCTGGCTCCAGTATATACATGGGATGTGGGGCGTGGGGAGGAGTTCAAAGGGAAGGACACACAAACGGGAAGTTTCCAACACCGAAATGCCGTCCTCAGTGTGAGGACCAGGGAGAGGACGGGACCCTGATGACCAGACAGGCAGGACAGGAAGCCTTTAGGGGCTGGGTCACCTGCCAGGGCCAGGCTGGTGGCAGGGCGAGAGAAACTGGTGATGGAATTCCCACAAGGGCTATTGGTCTCGGTGGTGGGATCTTATTTGTCATCCATCCATTCGTCTGTCCGTCCGTCCATCCATCCATCTCAGTCCCCCTTTTCTTTTCCCTTGCTTGGTACGGTGACTAAGAAGGGATATGCCTGGCCTCTGCGATGCTCCGGCGACGCCGCTAGGCTGCCCACTCTGCGAAGCCCATCTTATTCTTATCTCACAGAGGGGCCTGCACACCGCCTGTCACCGCTAGGACTTGTCACTTCCTTGAGCCATCCTGAAGTCAGGGCCTTCGGGGTAAGCCTCCCTGAGATTCTGTCCCAAATTTAGAGTAAACTGCTCACTTAGTAAGCTTTCCAGGCACAGCGAAGAAACTACACTAACTGTTTCATCCATCAACATTTATTTGAGGCCACTCTGGCTGGGCACGCGGCTGGCACTGGGGGATGGGATACAGCAGCCCACACGGCGCCTGTCCTCCCGGGAGACTGAACCTGTCCACCAGCCCCAGGAGGCTTTCCCAGTGAGAGGATGCTTCCAGGAGCCCGGGAGGCTGAGGAGAAGGGAGGAGGGGTCAATGGAGGCTGCCAGGTGCTGGTGTGGAAGGAGCCGGGCGTGAGCAGAGCAGACTATGAGGAGCCCGGCCTGGACCTCGGACCCCCAGGGCCTCGCCCAGGGCTTAACACCTGTTCATCCAAAGGGCACTGGACACTGTGTGACTCAGATGCAGCAGCAGGAACAAAAGGGGTGTGCAAGGGGTGTTGAGAGTGGGCTGGGGAGGAGGGGTGTGCGAGGGGTGAAGGTGAACACTGCACTGGGAACATTATGGAACACTCTCCCGTGGGCGGTGGGGCAGCCAGACCAGTCTCTGTGGTCCTGCCGCTGTGACTGCCGAAACCTGCCCAGCCACCAAGTGCTGCTTCAGGCAGCGCCTCCTTTCCCATCGTGCACAGGGGCGTCTCCAAACCTCTAACAGAAGGCTCAGAGCTCCGAGGCGCCCTAAAGATTCATGGCGACCCTCCTTCCTTCTGAGAAGCGACAGGGAAGAACGAAGGAACGCGCAGGAGGAAGGAACAGTTGGCCTTGGACACATCCATTCTTTCCCATTCCAGGGGGACCCACACTCAGGGTAACCAGACACTTCAGTAAGAACCAAAACAAAGGAGGGAGGCATGGTGAGGGGCTGGGGTGGCCCACGGGGACGAGGAAGGGGCCGACCCAGCCCAGCCCAGAGACGCAGGTGTCGACTGGGGCCACTGCACACGACAAGCGGGCTGCTCCGAAACAGCCACTGCTGCGGTATGGTCACCTGCCAAAGGGATGATGCGGTGCGGGAGCAAGTGTGAAAATAAACATCGCCATGAAAAGGAGAAGTGTCACCCACACACTGACTTACCTATAAAATATATTATTTATCTGTTTTCTGATGTAAGCTCTTAAGCCTAAGAATTTTCCATAGATTCTGTGAAGGGTAGTTTTAAGAAAATCTCTCTCTCGAGGATCTTCACTGTCAAAGAGCTCTAAAAGCTACAAGAAGAGAAAGACACTTAGTGACTGGGTTTTCTCTGTATAAATTAGGGCTTTTGTAGCTTCAGCTGATTTGTGCCTTACCTGCAATACAAACTTCTGATCAATATATTTCTTCGCTATATTAGGTTGGAAATCTGGAGACTCTAAAAATCTTAAGAAAAATTCATAAACAAGCTAGGAGGAAAAAAAAACACAGTGAGTCAGATAACATGGTATTTTATTAAATGAAGATTAAAAATACACCACAAGTTGAATCTTTGTCTACAAATATTAGCCTCAAAAAAAGACACATATCTACAGAACTAATGTCAAATTACATGGCTTAATTTAGTTATGACTGAAAATGGTAATTGTTTTATTTAGCTAAGAACCACAGACTATATTCTTACAGTGGCATTTAAACAAAATGATTTCCATGCTGATGTCACCAATGCTTAAATTATGCAGCTCGGAGGTCACAGTGTTCAGCGCCACAAGCCGGGCTGTGACTGAATTCTGGGTGGGATTTGCAGTTTGTCACCTACAAGTGTCCTGGGAGAGCCTGGCAGACAGGAACCTGGGGCTGGTGGGTGAGAAGGTCACAGACACAGTCACCTGGGCTGGGACAGCCCTCCCCCTTCGTGAGCAGGCGGTATGCTGTCATACACTGAGGGAGGGGGTACGCTCTGCTATTGAGACAGCCCTGCATTTTCATGACCCGCACCTAGCTTCTTCCCAGGTTTCTCACCTCTCCATCTCCCCTCCTACAGACCACCCAGACCGCCCATCTAGCGCTCTGCTCAGGCTGGTCTCAGTGTCTTCTTGAAGGCGTCCGGCCCAATCAACCTTTCGCCTTACAAATATGTTAGAAAAAGGCACTGGGGCACACAGCAGGTGCACCTTAAATCTAATTCCCCAAAACTGGGAAATGTCTGTGTAAGTCCTCCAGGCATCAACTTGATGGCTATCAGCAAAGTGGTCATTTCCATCAAAAACCTACTAATTCCATATCTTTGGAGTTTAAGTAAAGTATGCAAATAAAAAACCATTAAATGTTCTTTCCTGCAAAAGCCCTTTTCTTGTACACATAGGTTTGCGAGGTCTGTGCCACTAACAATTGAGGTCCGCCTGCCACCAGCTGGGGTGAGGCCCCAGGGCCATGCGCCTGCTTCAGGAGAACCCACCAACACACACCTAACTCACGCCCTTTCCGCCGCACCCTCGGAGCTCAGTACCTGTAGATGAGGCCAGGCTGCTTCTAACGTTGGTTCGTCTTCCTCTGGGTCAAATTCTGCTCCCGTAGGATTGGAGGAAGGCGGTAATGTTCGAAACATGTTAACTGCGAACTAAAAGCAACATATTCTATAATTATAAGCAGGACATTAAAAATATTTATAGAGAACATTTTTTAAAACTCGTAATTTCAATGAGAGCTGCTTCCAGTGGTTATCTGGCTGGTCCTTACTCTCAAAGTTCAGAAGCGGCGTGAGTCCCTAATGAGATCCTGGCAAAGCTGCAGCGGGAAACAGTGTAGACAGGTGGCCACCAAGGCTGCCACGTGACTGAGCTGTGAACTCTCACAGACCAATCCCCCAACCAATGCTCAGGGGAGCGATGGCGCCTCAGGGCTTTATTATCCAGTAGGTACTGAAGCAAGGCGGACGCTCCAAGTCGAACAAGAAAAGGGTGATTCTGCGCAAGCAGCAGAGTCCTAGAACTGAACGCAGTGAGGAATGTCAGATGCCACTTTGCACCGGGGCATCCTGTGTGGCTGCGGCAGGAGTCCTCTGCAATCGGCAACCGCAGCGGCAGTCAGGACGGGTGACTCCCGAGTGGGCAGCTGGAGGGTCATTCCCAGAGCAAGGCTGCCCCTTCACCAAGACAGGGATCGTGAGAGGGCAGCCTGGCTGTGTGCCCAGGGGCTGCAGAGCTACGAGCGGCCTGGTCTGTGGGAACTTACAAAGAAGTGACAGGAAGAAGACATGTCTCTGGTGTTGGGATGCCGCCCTCGGAGGGCTCACAACCCTCTTCTCTGAGCCCCATCTTCACACTGCTCTTCACCAGTCCCCCATCCATTTATTTTCAACCTCAAAACATCAATGTGTTCCCCAGCAGATGTTTTCTACAGAAAATGTAGGGTTCTTTGGAGTGCAAGTACATTTCAAGGCCCACAGGGTTAATAGGAAGTCAGCTCTCTACAAAAAGCACAAGTAATTGAAAGATTCGTGATAGAAACAGAAAAGTTTGGTTTTTCTGTATCAGCTTATCACCTGTTTTCTTTTGTAGTAAGTTTAAATAATATCAGCTACCTTACAGACTCTAAAGCTGCCAATTACAGACAGAACGGCTTTTACAGGTGATCAAATAAAAGCCCGTCCTCCCCGGCCCCCACAAAAGCACAAAAGCAAAACACCTGACCCAAAAGAGAAACTCCAACTCCATGGTAACGATTAGAGGTGTCTGTGAAGAAGAGTCCAGGGCCGTGTCACCCACGGAGCTTCACCCTGTCTTCACTGTAATTGATACTGAATCTCAAACCTTAACGTCACTTTTGGTGAAGAAAAAAACTCCCTAAGTCATCCGCTACAAAAGCCCTGAGCACCAAATGTTTGTTCTCTGGGAGGAGGAGCTGATGCACAGTAACAGCAATGGGACGTGGAGACAGTACAGGAAGAAATGAAAAAAAGGGCCAGAAATCCAGAAACTACCGGGTTGTCGGAAAAGTCATGATGCATTTTTGCAATGAAAAACAGAATAGATGTCATGACTTTTCCGACAACCCAATAGTTAAAAAAATGTTCAGTAAAAACATGAGTAATGCTCCTAACACACAGTAGGAGGAAAAAACAGCTGGAACCTGTGAATAGGGTGTGTGTACAGGATTCTGGGAGAGGCCTCCAGGCAACAGGTGATTAATGAACAGGGGTTGTGACAGGTGCTGTCAGGAAGCCGGCCGGTCCTCAGTCACTGGTCCCTAGGCCCCGGGGGAGACTCCGCTCCTGGAACCCTGATCCTAAAGCCCACACCAGACAAGGAGGCGCTGAGATTCCCACTAAGGAGAGGCCGCACCCCAGGACTGCGGGGGTCAGAACTGCCTTCCCTTCCTGGGCTCCGGAAATCAGGAGTCAGGGCCCAGGTCTCATGGAGGGTGTGGCATCTGTGATCAGCGTTTGGCTATCCTTTCCCTCAAAGCTAAATGACTGGGGGCTCCAAGAGGGTCACCCAGACAGTGGGGGTGCCTCTGGTGGATGGGAGCCACAGGCCCAGTGTGGGGAAGTGTCTGTGTGCACACATTGTGCCTGCCTCTCCTGGAGACTCCAAAAGGCAGAAGACTTGCTGGGCAGGCTGGGACATTGGGGTGCATGGCACCTAAAGGGGAACACATGGGCCACCTCCAGAGAGGCTCCCGTGGCTGCCCAGGAACCACCAAGAGCAGTCAGCTCATTTGGATGGGGGCTAGGGTTTGGACAGAAGGGGGGATGGCGGCCCTTCTGGAGGGGTCTTCAGTGCCGCTGAACTCTCTCCAGAGCAGATGCCCCACAAAGGAAGGAGCACCACACGGACAAAGACTGAGACAGCATGGAGCACACACACGGGCAGCTGCACCTCCGCACCCCCTGGGGCTCAGCCAGCCCTCATTCTCTGCCTCGCCCACTTTGGGTCCCTCCCCAGCCAGGCTGCCACGGGAGGGGTGGAGGTGGGGTTCTGAGTCTGGGATTGAAGCTTAAACCAGGTGGGACAGTCAGAGATGACCAAAAGGGGCAGGAAAGGGCCAGCTGAGTGGCTCAGTTGGTTAAGAGTTGGCTCAGAGCACAAGCTCTGAGCAACAGGGCGGCTGGTTCCATTCCCACATGGTCCTGTGAGGCTGCGCTGAAGCTAAGCTGTTGGCAGGATGGCTCAGCTGGTGTAACAACAAGATTGCCTGTTCCACGGTGGGCTACGCCCACCCACAACTAAGACTGAACTCAGCACCTTGAGCTGAGCTGCCCCCAGATGGCTCAGAGGATGGGGCGTGCGCTCTTAACAACAAGGCTGCTGGTTCGACTCCTGCATGGGATGGTGGCTACGCCCATCCGCAACTAAGATTCAACTAAGATTGAACACAGCACTTTGAGCTTAGAGGCCACGAGCTGCCAACGGGAAACCAGATGGCGACTGGCGCCCGCCACAACGAAGATTGAAGAACAACAACTTGGCTGGTCCCCTTCCCCAATTCCCCAACAAAATCTTAAAATAAAATAAAATAAAATAAAATAAAAAGGGGCAGGAAAGGAAGATTTGGCAGGTCATGGTGAAAGACAATGGTCGAAAAATAAATGTACCCCAGTGTGATGGCTAGTCTTAGAGTACCCTGTTATTCAATCAAAAGGCAATCTGAGTGTCGCCGTGAAGGGTTTCAGCAGCTGGTAACATCTATAATCAGTTGCCTTTAAGTAAAGGAGAGGACCCTCAAGTGTGGGTGAGCCTTACCCAATCAGTTGAAGAGCCTTAAGAGTCAAACTGTGGGTGGGTTCCCTGATGAAGAAGCGGTTCCAGTGGGCAGACCATCCCTTTCCTTGTAAAAGTTTAGTCCTAATCTGCTCTCCCAGCAGAGTTCAGCTGTCATCCTGGGGACACAGGTGCCATGATTCACTAGCTGCCCACTGCCCCGCACCTGCTGTGGGGCTGGCCCCTAGGAGGTCCTCAAGTATCTGCTATCTGTCACCTTATTAACTGCAACTCCAAATAAGTACGTGAAAACTGAACACTATCTGACCAATTGTTAGATCTCAGCTGCAGTGTACATTTTCCTTGTGATATTTGTCTCAAACATAACCAGACGGTTGGATAATTCTTGGGTTAATGTCTTCTTCATGGCATCACCTTCCAGGTCATTGCACCACCTGGCACAGTTGGGCACTCAGTAAGCAGGTGAGTGAAGCAGGGTCCCCTTTTCCACAAGGCAACAGCACCACTTTCTCTAAGGCAAGAGCTGCCTTCAAAGAACGGAGCTTATTTCCAAATAGATGCCAGAATATGATAGCAAAGAAAAGAGCTACAAAGTTAAATTCTTATTATGAATAGCTTGCTATATTTTTGTAATCATTCGAGTATGTGCCTAAATATTGGTTAAAGATATGGTGGAAACAAAACCCTACAAATAAAAAACCATGACAACCTTATTAAAGGTTCAGTCTCAATTTTTTAAACAAAGGATATTTTAATTTTATGACTATTTCAAAACTACACGTACAATACCATCTTATTTCAGATAAGCATTAAAATATTTTAGTCATTTATAATCATGTATATGAGTTTATTTACTTATTTAATTTAAACTGGGGAACAGTGTGTTTTTCCAGGATCCATCAGCTCCAAGTCAAGCAGTTGTTTCAATCTAGTGGAGGGCGCACCTCAGTGGCCCATGTGGGGATCCAACAGGCAACCTTGGTTCTATGAGCCTGCGCTCTAACCAACTGAGCTAACTGGCCGCCCCTATCTTTTTATTTTCGAATTTAAGAATAGAAAAACTACTTACACAAGATAAGCAATAATTTGTAATACAGCAGGTCCTCAAATAATGTCATTTTGTTCAACATCATTTGGTTACAATGTTGATGAGAAAAACAAAAATCAATTCCCGCCCGGGGCCCCTGTCTGTACAGTGTGCACAGTCTCCCCAGGTCTCCGTGGGGTTTTTCCAGGACTCCGGTCTCCTCCCACGTCACACACGGGCATGTGAGTGAATGGCGTGTCTACACTGTCCCAGTGTGAGGGGGTGTGGGTGTCAGTGGCCCTGCGTGGGAGGGCGTCCTGTCCAGGGTGGTCCCGCCTTGTGTCCTGAGCTGCCAGGGACCGGCTCCAGCCAACTGTGTCCCTGACCGGGAATAAGCTTAGCTTACTTGTTTTTATTTATCTCTTAAATGTCTATATAGCTCACATTTATTTCAGTGTTGAATATTAAAGTGTTTTGGGTCTTCCTTTAGAAGTTTGGTGATGTTTCCATGACCAGAAAAATGCCGAAGGAACTGAACTCTATATCAATTAGCCTCTGGTAACATGGGTTTCGTTATACTGCGCTGTTTTACTTCAAGTCACCGTTTCCAAGAGCCTATCAAAGACGTTAAGTGAGGATTTATAATTCAACAAGTGTTATTTCAAGATAACACTGGATGTGGAAGTTTCTCTTAGGTGATTTACTCTGGGCCAAAGGTTAGTTTTGCATAGATTCTGAATAATGTATATGCCCCAATATTTTGTTAAGAAAAATACCAATCAAAAAAGTCTCATCTTCTAGGGAATAGCTGTATAGTCACCAGCTAGGTTTTACATTTACATTGTAATATATTTGCTTTGTCTAATGCTCTGATCTTTTTTTTGTAGAAAAATGTAAGTTTAGGAAAGCTTTAGAATGGCAAAACTATATATTCTGTAGCCTACATGATATAAATAACTGAACAGGGACATTTCAGAGCTAAAGTACTCACCATTTCTGGGTCTGTACATATAGTCAACCTTTTCATGCTGTGTCCCTAACCGCCCACTAGATGTATGTATAATAGTTACGGAATTACAAATGACACACATGAGCTTTCATTTTTAGAATCATTGCTGGATCACCTGCATGGATGGAGTTGTATTGATAATTCACTATAAATGAATACAGACTTATACTGCTAAGACAACATGGAGTAATAGGAAGGGGATTTACCCTACTTCTTGACAAAAAAACGGGGCAAAATCTATGTGGTTATGGTTTGTTTTCAGGACCCTGGCTTTGAGGCAGGGAAGGGCAGACCCTGACAGATGGGCAACAGTGCGGCGAGCCCACAAGTGCGCAGCTGCCTGCCTGGGTGGAGCTTCCAGGCTGCAGCTCAGGGAGAAAGAACCCCAGTGGAGCCCCGCAGACAGAGGTGCCTGAATTTTCAAGGCAAAGGCCCCGAGAGGAGGGAGAACACTTGAGATGGCAGAGGCCCACTCGGCTGGATGGCAGAGGGCTGATCAGCTGGATGGCAGAGGCCCACTCGGCTGGATGGCAGAGGGCTGATCAGCTGGATGGCAGAGGCCCACTCGGCTGGATGGCAGAGGGCTGAGGAGAGAACCCGTGGGCAAAAAAGGAGCCTCCTAAAAAGACCGGAGAAACCAGAACCTGCCCAGGGCTGGGAGCAGGGCCTGTTCCCACTAACCAGACTGAAAAAATTCCCAAGTCCCGGAGCACTGGGCTCATAATCAGAAGGCCCTGTTTATGAGTCATGGGGATAACTGGCCATAGAATTACTGCGGCTCTGGTCCTTCCAGCACATCTCAAAGGCAAGAACCAAAAATGGGTCAAACTGTTTGCAAGTAACTTAACTGCATCTCAGAACAAACCTCAAGAACGTTAATAGAAACACGGAAGGAAACAGCACTCTACAAGGCAAAATTCAGCGTCCAATTCAGACATCCAATAAAAAACTATCAGCCAGAAGCAGTCATTTATAATGAGAGAAAAACCCACTGACTGAACTGTCTGGAGCTGATACAATGTTAGAATCAGCAAAGATATTAAGAGTATTCTACGTGTTCAAAAAGCTAAGTGGAGACATGAGGTATAAAAGACACAAATAAACTACCAGAGATTAAAATTACAATGTGTGAGATGAAAATTTTACCAGGTGGGAATTAACACCATCTAAGACATCGCAGGAAAGATTAGTGAATTTGAAGATGGCAAAAGAAACCACCAAATGAAACAAAGAAAGGAAACAAAGACTGGCAACAGCAGCACTGAGCTATGGGGCAGCCAAAGAGACCTAACACACGTGACTGGGTCCCTGCAGGGCGGGGGAGGGGCAGGAAACAGTGTCTGAAGAGATAAGGACAAGAAACGTTTCCAAATTTGATGATGACTATAAACGGACTCCGAACACAAGAAGAGGGAAACCATGGCACCTCATAATCAAAAATGCTTAAAAATCATAAAAGAAAAAATTTTAAAGGAACCGGAATGGCAGTAGATTTCTTATCAGAAATGATGCAAATAAGACGACAGTGGAGCAAAACTTGCAAAGGATAAAACCTGGACTCGGGAGTTCTATACTTCCAAAGCACATCTTTAAAATTAAAGGCAAGGGCCGGCCGAGTGGCACGGTGGTTAAGCGCTGGCTTGGGAAGCCAGCAGCCCCGGTTCGGTCCTACATATGAGGGCCAGTGACACTGCCCTCAAAAAAAAAAAAAAAAAAAAAAAGATAGCAATTCTCTCCAAATCTACATATTCAGTGCAATCCAATCAAAACCCTCAAAGATATTTTGTAGATAATGACAAGCTGATTCTAAAATTTGTATGGAAAGTTAAACTAACGAGAATAGCCAAACAATCTGGGAAAAGAAGAACAGGGCTGGAGCACTCACACTACCCGATCTCAATATTCACTAAGAGGTGCCCATAATGCAGAGAGTACAGCATCGGTGAGCAGAGCCGTGGATCAATGGAACAGAAGAGGGAATCCAGAAAAAGACTCACAAATACGGTCAAATGATTGTTGACAGAGGGGCAAAGGCAATCCAATGGAGAATGGTTGGTCTTTTAAACAGTTTTCGTAAGTAGAATACTTGGACATCTGTATACCAAAAAATGAACCTCAGAGTGATCAGAGACCTAAATGTAAATCTATAACACTTTTAGGAGAAAAATCTTCGTGAACTTGGATTACGCAAGGACTTCTTAGATATGATACCAAAAGTACTATCCATGAAAGAAACACATCATAAATTAGACTTCATCTAACTCAAGAACTCTGTAAAAGACACTGTTAAAATAAAAAGATAAGCCACAGAGAAAATACTTGCAAATCACAGAACTGCAAACAATGTGTATCCAGGATATGGAAAGTCATCTCAAACTGAACAACAATAAAACAACCCAATTAAAAAATGGGCGCCAGGGGCTGGCCGAGTGGCTCAGTGGGTTAAGAGCTCGCTCAAGTGTGCGAGCTGAGCTCTGAGCAACAGCAGTTCGATGCCCAGCCTGAGCTGAGCAGCCGCTGAGCTGCCAACAGTTGGCAGGATGGCTCAGCTAAAAAAAAGAAAAAATGGGCGCCATTTGAACAGACACTTTGAACAGATACAAATGACAAATAAGCACAGGATAAAATGCTCAGCATTATTAGTAATTAGGGAAATGGCCAATTAAAACCAAAATGAGATAACAGGACTGCTGATACCAAACGTTGACAAGGATATGGGGCAGCCCGCACTCTCATACACGGCTGGTGGGAGGGCAGAAACGGTGCAGCTACTTTGTCAAACAGCTGGGCAGTTTCTCAGGAAGTTACACAGACACTTACAATACGACCCTGCAATCTCACACCTATATGTTTATCCAAGTTAAATAAAAACCTATGTCCAAAACTTGTACATGAATATTTATAGTTTTATGGCCCAAAATTGAAAATAACCCAAATAGCCAGTGGCACTGCCCTCTACAGCTAAGATGGTGAACAACAGCTCCACCTGGAGCTGCGCTGTGCGAGCCCTGGCGACAGTGTAGACTGCAGCCCCTGCTGCCGTGGGCTGCCATAGGCTACAGTGAGTGGCTGGCAGTCAGCGTGAATGCCTGGCAGCCGGTGTGGGCTGCTGGGAGCCACTGTGGGCGGCCGTCCAGAGGCCGGCGGCCCATCTGCCTCACCCGGGAAGAGTGCGGTGATAGTGCCAACATGGGCCGGTGAGGCAATGTCCTCCGCGGCTGGACTGAGGAACGGAAGGACAGCGGCTTGTCTGTTCCCCTTCCCCGGTTCCCCAGGGCTGTTCCCTCCCCCAATTCCCCAATAAAAAAGAAAAGAAGAAAATAACCCAAATATCCCTCAATGGGGGAATGGGTGGGTAGACTGTGCTACTTCTATGAATTACTACCGAGCAAGGAAAGGAACGAACTATTGATCCCTCACCAACATGGATGACTCTCAAGCACACGATACTATGAGAAACAAGCTAGGCTTGAAGGCTACATATCAGAAGAGTCCATGCGTATGACATTCGGGAAAAGACAAAATGACAGACCTGGAGGACGGGGACAGGGAAGTCCTTACTAGAGCGGAGTAGAATAAAGTAACCTTTTTTTGGGGGTAATGAAACTGTTCTCTATCTTGACTGTGGTGGTGGTTACATGACTATATGTATTTATCAAATCTGAGAAGTGTTCACCAAAAAGAGCGACTTTTGTTGTATGTAAATTAAAATTAATTTTAAAAAATGTTACAGAAAGATATTGACTAGGTGTTAAGTTCTCAAACCTTCTTGGTGACAATATCCCTAGTGTCTGATTTTTTCACTGTGCCCCTAGACCAAAGACATACCCATCAACTTAGGAGCTTAAAAAACCCCCAGTTTTACTGAGGCATAATTGACATATCATTAATTGTAAATATTTAAAGTGTAGATACATTTAACATATGCACCCATCTATGAAACCATTATTCAAGTTAATGAACACATCCATCATCCCCAAAAGTTTCTTAGTGGGCTTTTGAAAAAAAAAAGTGTCAGCTGGAAATGGGGATGGCTGCAGGTAGAGTTGGGGGGAGGGGTTACTGAGGAAAAATATGAACTTTTACTTTCTATGTTTTTGTATTTATTTCACTTACTATAAAACAAACACGCATTTCTTATATAATTTAAAAACATCAAACAATATAAAGGGAAATTCTCTCGAAATAAGAGCAAATC
Organism: Aselliscus stoliczkanus; assembly: GCA_033961575.1. Classification (NCBI taxonomy): domain Eukaryota; kingdom Metazoa; phylum Chordata; class Mammalia; order Chiroptera; family Hipposideridae; genus Aselliscus; species Aselliscus stoliczkanus. Next base: position 158,944,837 of record CM066732.1, on the reverse strand, counting down.
TCCAAGAAATGGCTCCTTACTATTTAAAGTAGAGGAATCATTCTCTGGATTCCAAAAGCACTTCGTTTTCATCTGCTTTAGCTCTTGCTGACGTCAGCGCCCACATTACCGTGATGTTGGTGAAACAAAAACAATGGAGTGCAAAGGGGAATGCATGACTTAAACCATCACTTGAAAATCCGTAGATTATATGAGGCTTCACTGGTTAATGTGCTACCTTCTTCAATTCAAAACCTTCTTTCCTCTCCCATTCCCTTACAAGTATACTTGCCAGAAGACTCTATGTATATCAGGTATAAAAACAGAAGGAGGAGCAAGTCCCACGTCAGTCCTTAAGTGAAGCACAAGGCAAGCACTGCGGGGATCTGGACAGTAAGCCTCCCTGAAGGACCCCAGAAAAACTCCTATGCCCTTAACAGAAAATGTGGACTTGAACCCTAAGCATAAAAGAAAAGAAAACTTGTTAAGTCAATACCTAGTCATTTACAAGCAGCATCGATTAAACTGTCAACTTGTTTTTCCTGGAAACCCAACATAGGTCCTGATAAGAACAGTAGTACTACTATTATACTACACATGGAAAGCTTGTTTTTCTCAAAAAGAAAAACACATTTAATGATTTTTGATGACAAATGTGGTACATGATCATTATTAAAAATTTTAAAAATTATTAGATTGTTGGAAAAGTAATGACGCATTTTTGCAACGAAAAACATAAAAAGAATAGGTCATGATTTTTCCGACAACCCAATATAAAAACGTAGCAAAAGGGGAAAATCCGCATAATCACACCATCCAAAGGCAGCTACTATTTACAGTTTGCACTGGACTCCTCTGAACACAGTCTCCCAGACAAGGTGGGCGGCGTAGGGCAGACGCCGCCCTTATTCACCGTCTTCTTATTCATCCAGCACGGAACACGTGGGTACCTGGAGAGGCCACTGTGAACCAGACAGCTCACTCCACCGTCAACCTGACCAATCTCTGTCTGCCCTTCAGCCTATTTCCACCTGTGACTGCCCTCATCTAGACAGAAAACGAGCCCCAGGGAATGGCAGTGCTGAGTTGGGTGGGAAGCGTGAGGGAGCACGCACCTCTTCCTCAGGGAGCTCAGGGCCTGCGCTGGGCCCCCCTGAGGGCTCTAATATCAGGGGCAGCACGGGGAGGTTCCTCTGTGTAGTGATTCTGAAGCTCCTGGAGTGTAAGAACAGGCAACAGGTGACAGTGTGCAGCCCACGAAGTGGCATTTCTAACCAAGCCCAGGCGGTGCCAGCTCCGGCTTCTGTCTGGCATGCCTTCAGAAGAGCGGACCTCAAGCGTTTGGTCTCAGAAACCCTTCAGACACCTAAGAATTCCTGAGGCCCCCTGAAGAGCTTCTGTTTAGGAGAGTTATAGCTATTGATATTGACTGTATTGGAAGTTAGACCAGAGAAATTAAAAAAAAAATTAAGTCATTAAAAATAATAAACTATTATGTCTTAATGCAAATAACATACATTTATAAAAAATAATTTTCCTTAACAACTATTATTTGCTTCATAAAAAAACTCATAATAAAAATATTTCGCCAAACAAAAACAAATTCAGTGAGAAGAGTGGTCCAGTCTTACATTTCTGCAAACCTCTCATGTCTGGCTTCATAGAAAACAGCTGGCTTCTCACGTCTGCTCGTGTGTGTAGGATGTTAGTTTGGTTGAAATATAGGAAGAAACCCCATCTCCCACAGACACGCAGCTGGAAGAGGGAGGGGTGACTGACAGCCCTTTCAGGTAACTGGACTTCTCCGGTGTTACACCAAAACTAGCCAAGAGCTAGGAAAAGGTTCGCCGTCACGGGGAGCCCCAGACCGCCTCAGCGGGGGCGCCGTGACCGTGAATGGCTCTCAGGCCCGGGAGTGATCTGGAACAGCATTTTCTGCTCATCTGGAAAATACTGGTGCCTGCATTATGCAGGTCTTCCAGTGGGGACTCAATCTGTCACAGGTATGAAAGCGCCCAACCATCCCTCTCCCACCCATCCCAGCCAGAGAGGTGAGAAGAGGAAGCTCCCACTGGCAGACGTGAATTTCCCAAAATTTTCATCTGAAAGCTTGAATTTCATCAACAACAAACACTGTAGGTTGTTTTCCTCAGACTGACATTCTTGTTTTATTTTTTGAGAAAATAAAGTGCTAAGTATTTAAGTCTGAATAACTAGTTTGTCAGTCATTCTTCAAGTAAAACTGGTATTCCAGTGAAATAAGTGGCTCCTTGGTTTTGCTTTCAGTGTTTTAACTATGAGAAAACTGCCAATGTCTGAAAAAACAGATTAACTAGATAATTTAATTAAAAAAACAGATGGCTGGTTATATTTTTAAAAACGACTGAAATTAGGGCCGGCCGAGTGGCGCGGTGGTTAAGTGCTGGCTTGGGAAGCCAGCGGCCCTGGTTCAGGTCCCACATATGAGGGCCAGTGACACTGCCCTCAAAAACAAACAAACAAACAAAAAAAACATTGTAGAAAGTCTGGATTAGAATCCACACCCTCCGACTAATGAGTTCGCTTTTGGGCCGGCCGAGTGGCACGGTGGTTAAAAGCTGGCTTTGGGATGCCAGCGGCCCCAGTTCGGGTCCCACATATGAGGGCCAGTAACACTGCCCTCAAAAAACAAACAAACAAACAAACAAACAAACAAACAAACAAAAACGACTGAAATTAAGAGATCATGGAGTTTATGTTATTTAGGCCTGAGAACAGAGACGCCAGGAGTTTTCCCCCAGGTACTGCTCCTTTTCATCCTTGTCTCCCGAACCTAAGTTTTTTTACTCTGGAAGATAAAGGGGTCAGGTTAGGTGATCTGTACGGCTCTGTTAAATTCTAGGACTGAAACCTATAAGGTCTAAAAACACACAGCCATGAGGGAAATGCAAAGCCAAACCACAGAGGGACACCACTTCACACTCATGAGGACGGCTGTCATCAAAAAGTCAGACCATCACAGGTGAGGCGAGGACGTGGAGAAAATGGAACGCTCACACGCTGTGGGGGATGGGAAACGGGGCGGCTGCTGTGGAAAACAGCCTGGCAGGTCCTCAAACGTTAAACACTCAGATTTAACATGTAACCTAGCAGTTCCACTCCTAGGTAAATACTCGAGAGAAATGAAAACACATATGCACAGCAAGGCTCATACACGGATGCTCACAGCAGCATTATTCACAACCGCCAAGCAGCAGGAATAACCCAAATGTCCGTCACCGGGGCCGGCCGAGTGGCGCGGTGGTTAAGAACTGGTTTGGGAAGCCAGCGGCCCTGGTTCGGTCCCACATGTGAGGGCCAGTGACACTGCCCTCAAAAAAAAAAAAAAAAAAAAGACTATACCAAATGTCCGTCACCAGATGGATGGATACATCAAGTGTGGTCTATAATCATACAATGGAATATTACTTAGCAATGAAAAGAAGCTCTGATACACATTGAATTATGGAGAAACCTTGAAAACATTATCTAAGTGAAACCCAGATTGCATAGTTCCATTTCTATGACTTGTCCAGGTTGGGCAAATCTATAGGTACAGAAAGGAGGTTAGCGGTTGCCAGGGGCTGGGGGTGGGGTTAGGGACGGACAGTGGTGCCTATTAATGGTGTGGGATTTCTTTTAGGGGGATGAATGCTACAAAATTAGATGTGATAGTGGTTGCACAATCTTGTGAATGTATTAAAAACCACGGAATTGTACATTTTAAATGGGTGAATTGCATGATATGTAAGTTCTCTCTCTAAATCTATTAAAAACCCATACCACGGTCCATTCTAATACGCAATCTATTTAAAAGAAGTAAGCATAAGGAGCACAATTCTTTCAAGCTTTGGATTCTTCCAAGTAAATGGAAATTAATGTCTCTAAATATACTATCTCTCTCTCTCTCTCTCTCTCTCTCTCACACACACACACACACACACACACACACACACACCCAGGCAATCCTTCAAGCCGCTAGGTGCTGGGTCAGTGGCAAGCACACCAGGGTCACACCAGAGTCCCTGAATGGAGCCACGAAGGGCCCCCATCTTTTCCACCTGCCACGGTAGGTCCAGGTGCTGCTCGGGGTGAAGACCTTCTATTGGATGCTTGAATCCTGCAGCAACTCCATCTCTGAGAGGTCAGGACCCCCCCACCACACTCTTTCTTCTTTCGCTGTACCTGTCATCAATGCCCTGTGCCTCCAGAACAAAACAACAGCAGGTGAACCCAGATATCCTATCTGCCCACCACCCCTCCCTACACCGCAAAGCTCTAGACAAACTTGAGGTAAGGGAAAGGCTGTGCTGTCTCCTCACCCTCTCCAGAGAGTGAGCTGTCCTCTGTTTTTTTGGTGACACTGGAAACACCTCCTGTGCACCTAGCTTCAGGGGACAGTGTAAGTGACCACGCGCAGACTTGCTGCACCTTCCGCCCACCACCGGGGCATCCGTGTCCACTCATTACACTTCCTTTCCCAGCGTTACCATAATCTAGTGACACACAACTGGTCTCATGACTTGACGCCTGTCCTCCACAAACAGGAAAGTGTTGGACGGCAGAAGTCGGGCTCACCACCCCATTTCCTCACCTGACAAGGTGTCTGGCCCACAGTGGATGCTCAGTGTCGGCTAAGTGCTTTAGAGGGCAAGCTGTCCAACCCTGAAGGCTGGCCTGAACGTCAGGGTGGGGAACGAAGTTAGGACAGCAGGAAGAGACACGATCGTGTCTAGGTCAGACACGATTTTGACTGAAGAGGAGAGGTCATGATTTTCTAAAAAATTAATTATAATTTTTTTGAACAGAATATTAAAAAAAGAAGTCTTAAGGGCTCTAAGTATCCTAAGTAGTTCTGCGAACGCACACTGCTACTGTGAAATAAATGCAAGCGACAGACTAATTCAAGCAGGTGGGCCATGCTGGATCAAGGGCAGGCATTTGATCCAAACCAGCAAACCAGGCCAACTGAACTCTCTCATTCTCCGCACTCTCTGCTCTCCAGTTAAGAGCGAGCAGACTTAGGGGCTGCTAGCAGCCAAAGCTCCCCAAAAACAGAAACCCTTCCATACATGTGACTTAATATAGAGTACGTTGATGTGTTTATACATTGAATATATGTTAATAAATTAAACTTTAAAATAAATAAATGTAATATATAATAAAAAGCATTTAAAATCAACAGGGGAAATGGAATATTCAATACAAGATTTTTCCATCATTTTAGAAGACAGTAAAGTTTTATCCCTACCCTGCACCATAAAAAAAATTCAGGAAGATTATAAAGTGTATTGTGAACAAAAAAATTAGGAAAGTATTAGGATAAAATATCAGAGACTTTTGTGGTCCTGGGATTTGGAGGCCTTCCGAAATAACTGAGAGTTGAAATTAAGGAGAGAAAAAAAGATATTCCCCAATTTTCCTTAGTGTGAATGGGTAAGGTTTTAGAATATACTGCTCAGTATATGTGCCTACGACTATTCTTCAGGAGTGAGTTTGGGGTAGGGCCCTACGTGGCCCTTGCAGCCCTAGGATGACCACATGTGGTAAATTCTGAACTTTAAGAGTTAATAATAACAAATTAAAACAATCAAGTTGATCTCAACTCCTGACACACCAGACTATGAATTACACAAGAACATTACTTTCATCTTTTTCCAAAGTAAACATACTAAAGTGAGAAATAAGCATATTTTTAAGTCGAGTCAATTCTGAAATATATAGCTTTGGGGAAGAAAATCAGCAACTTAAGGAGTTCAATGAAAATTGGGATTTAAAATTTTATATTAAACAACAAGGACTCCCTAGTAACTAAGGAGTACTAATTTCAAAGGCAGATAAAACATCAATAATTCAAAAGAACTCAACAGAAAACTGGAGCTCAGGGTCAAACAGTATGTTTTAGTAACTTTAGGCATCGCGTGTTTCCAGGTGATACCAACTGAGGCCACTGTGAGAGCCTGCAAAGGACCTGGGAACAGGCTGTCAAGTGTGAGTCCCAAGGGGACTGAGATTTGGGTGCTGCATGAAACCAACAATGAGCTAACTGCAGGATGATAGAGTTGGGTGAGTCCTGACACCGGCATTGACAGGTGGAGACCAGCTCTGCCAATCAGGATGGACCGTCCCGACACCGGCACTGACAGGTGGAGACCAGCTCTGCCAATCAGGATGGACCGTCCCCACACTGGCACTGACAGGTGGAGACCAGCTCTGCCAATCAGGATGGACCGTCCCGACACCGGCACTGACAGGTGGAGACCAGCTCTGCCAATCAGGATGGACCGTCCCCACACCGGCATTGACAGGTGGAGACCAGCTCTGCCAATCAGGATGGACCGTCCCCACACCGGCACTGACAGGTGGAGACCAGCTCTGCCAATCAGGATGGACCGTCCCGACACCGGCACTGACAGGTGGAGACCAGCTCTGCCAATCAGGATGGACCGTCCCCACACCGGCATTGACAGGTGGAGACCAGCTCTGCCAATCAGGATGGACCGTCCCGACACCGGCACTGACAGGTGGAGACCAGCTCTGCCTATCAGGATGGACCGTCCCGACACCGGCACTGACAGGTGGAGACCAGCTCTGCCAATCAGGATGGACTGTCCCCACACCGGCACTGACAGGTGGAGACCAGCTCTGCCAATCAGGATGGACTGTCCTGACATGAGCTTGGCCCCATCATTATTTTCCTCCCGTACATGGGTGGACAACATATTTACTTCTATATTATGTAGGGGCATTATTATACTATATTTAAACAAACCAATTTCCAGAGGGTAGGATACTATGTACAAATAAAAGTGCCGACATCTCTACCCCATGGGGTACCTGTGAGAATTAGACGAGTTAATGCTTCAACTGGTCTCCAGAAGGTACTCAATCCCCTCAGTGTTGTCATCACTTAATCTAGGACACATTACAAAGACTTTCATTCCTCAAGGCACAAGTACAAATTTTGGAACAGGAGGATTTTTTTCGTGGGAAGTGTTTTGTTGGACTCAAATGTCCCAGCTGATTCTAGACTCTCCGAGTTCTGGATGTACCTCAGGGTTTGACATGCTGGTGAGGCTGCAATCACTTACCATGTGCACTACTTCTGGATAAATAGGCTCTGTGATCACATTCCGATTATGGGTGATATATTCTACCATCTCACTTAAAGCAGCTCGTTTTACTTCCTTCCACTTTAGGTCACTTAGTGGATCGGAAACAAAGTCAAAGAGGACACAACACTGACGTAACTTCTGGATGAAAAGCTTCTCTTGATCAGCAGGAGGAACATCTGAAAAGCAGAAAGCAAAGAATACTGATCACAAAAATGCTTAACCCTAAATTATTGTGAAACACTTAAAAGCCTTCTGCTATTTTTATTTTGAATTAATAGATATTCAAGAAAAAAAGGATGGGGTAGGGATGACCAGAGGTTACACATTCCTTAAAGAAAATGAAAAGGAAAAGATCACTAGTCACTGCTCAGAACATATGCTTCTTATGATAGTTTCTATACTTTGAACTCTGAGACTACATGAGAGTGGTTCCGAATAAATTCCCTCTAAATGCGTTCATTCAGCAAACATTATCTGAGAACCAGTTATCACATGCCAGCACCATGTGGGCAACGGATCAAGAGATGAACCACAGGCTCTGGTCTGGGTGAGGGCCGTGGACACTCACACCAACATGGAAACTGAGATCACACATACAGGCAAGGCAAGCAAAGGTCACGGGAAGGACATCCCCTCAGGTCTGCTAGCGCTGTAAACGCACAAGAGCGTCTGAAGCTTGCCAAAATGAGCTGTTACAAACCCCCGCTGCTCCACAAAGCACCTTTCATTCCCATTTGGTGTTGGGTCATAACACATCACGTATGATGACAGCAGTATAGAAAAGCACTAATAACAACCACTATTTTTTACTGAGTGCTTACCCGGGCCAGGTACCACCCTAAAAGCTTTATACACATTTTTTTTCATGTCATCTTCATGACAATACAACAAGATTAAGAAACAGGTTTAGGAGCTTTGTATGCCTTTCCAGGGTTCCGGGAAGCTTGGAAATTTGTAGCTGCCAGTGTGAGTTTGACAGCTTCCCCAGGGTGAGGAAGAGATCAGGGTGAGGCTAACGACGGGATGTATTGATAAATATACCAAAATGTGTCCATGATTTACAAATGTCCCAAGAGACTGGCAGAACTCAGTGACCAATATTTTTCAAGTGATGAATAAACAGTGTTCCAATCACTCAAGGACAAAGGAGCACTTCGAAGGGCAAGATAGTCTCTGGATTGTAGTGTAATAAAATGTACAGGCAGCTTACTGATATGGTTTCAGATTCCACACTATAGATTCCTTCAAGAAACTACCCATCTGTTAAGTTTTGGTGTAATAGCAAAGAAAATGTCCAGAATGACCCGAAGGCTATTATATTAAGATGTGCTTCCGCTACCCAACCACGTCTTCTTACACTTCAGCCATAACACACGGCAGCAAGCTGAACACAGAAGCAGGCAGGGGAGTCTGGCTGTCTCCAAGAAGCCAGGCATTAAAGAGATTTGCAACAATATAAAACAATGCTACTCACTCATTAAATTTGCTTTTGTTTTAGGAACCGTGGCTATTTTCATAACTGTATATTATTTCTGTTAACATGTAATAGGTTTCCTACTTTTTTTTTTTTTTAAGATTTTATTGGGGAATTGGGGGAGGGAACAGCGTTGGGGAATCGGAAAAGGGGAACAGACAAGTTGCTGTCCTTTTGTTCTTCAGTCTAGTTGTGCAGGATGTCGCTTCACTGACCCATGTTGGTATCATCATTGCGCTCTTCCTGGCTGAGCCAGTCGCCTGCTGGCCATTGGAAGGCTGCTCACGGCAGCCCACTGTAGCCCCACTGCAGCCTATGCCAACACCGGCAACTCACGGCAGCCCAGCTCCAGGTTGAGCTGTTGTTCACCATCTTAGCTGTAGAGGGCGCAGTGTCACTGGCCCTCATGTGGGATCTGAACCGGGGCCCCTGCTGCTCAGAGCTGGTGTCCCAAGCCAACTCCTAACCAATGCACCATTCGGCTGGCCCAGGTTTGTTATTTTAGTAACGTATTCATAATACTTCATTTTTGTATGTGTGGTTTAATTTCGAATGTAGTCAATGTTGGTAGCTAAACCTACATACACAAAAGCTCTTTGGGGTCCTACTTGGTTTTGTGGGATGTGAAGGGGTCGTGAGACCCCCAGCCGGGGGGGGCCTCCTTCGCCCTTGGACTTTCCTGCTTTCATCTGCCCGTGTCCACGGCCTCTTCCTCCCGATAGTCCTCCCTACCTCTCTTGCCCTTCCTGCCCCTGCCTGTCTACTTCCTGTTCTGGGGTCTTACTTCCTAATTAGAGGAGATGTGTTAGTCTGAGCCAGCCATTTAGCACTGCCTGTTGCTTTTGACAGGTAGCTGGCTAGCTTACTATTTCTTCCTCAATGAGATGCTTTTGGAGGGCAGGTGCCAGGTGACTGTTCTCCAGTTCCCTGTCCCTGATGCCCAAACCTGAATTGATCCACTTCGTGGGGAACGGTGGTCCCCCTCGTTCCTGTACTGAGTGCAGGGATGTGCGGGAGAGGGTAAGACACACTGCCTGTAGGATACTTAGAGGACCATGGAAACCAAAATGTGATTCACAAATACTGTGGTTACTCAGTGACTGTTCAGTCCGTTTAAACGAGTAACAGTCATTACAGTGTTTCGGTGTCCTAACATTCAAACATCCAGCCTTTCCGATAAAAACCTGTCATTTTCTGGACTGCCTCCTCACCTGACTCCAGCCCTTGTGTCTATGCCCTTTTCCCTCCCTCCACTTTGCTGAGATCACCTCATTTGAGCTCCTCTGGCAGTCACAGAACCACAGCTTGCACATTTGGGACCTTCGGGCATGCTCACATTCGGCCCTGAGGGACTAAGAAGCCCCCATTTCCTCTAAGGGCCACCCTGACACCCTTCACTCAGGACCTACTCAGCATGGCTTCTAAGAAGTGCCAGGTGACCCACTAAGCACATCTCCTCATGAACCCTTGTAAGACAGTGCTGGGAGGGCACGGCTGTACCAAATGGAGATGAGGACACAGATGTTGAGCGCTTTGTCCATGGCCACACACGGGGAGGTGGCACAACACAGATGTGTCTATATAATGCACTCTATGGGCCGGCCGGGTGGCTCAGTTGGTTAAGAGCTCGCTCAAGAGTGTGAGCTCTGAGCAACAGGGTCACTGGTTTGATTCACGGCCCGAGCTGAGCTGCCACTGAGCTGCCAACAGGTGGCAGGATGGCTCAGCTAAAATAAATAAATAAATAAATAAATAATTAAATATAATGCATTCTAACACAAGGGCATCGAGATGCAGATGGAGGCTGGGGTCATCTGGGGTGGTGTCAAAGAAATCTTCTATACATCAAAGGGCCCCAAAATACTGCTCACTTTTTTTTTTTTTTTTGAGGGCAGTGCCACTGGCCCTCATATATGGGATCTGAACCGGGGCTGCTGGCGTCCCAAACCAGCTCCCAACCAATGTGCCACTTGGCCAGCCCACACTGCTCACTTTTAAAACACAGTACAGTATTGGCATTCAGAAAGTCTCAGTGTCACCAAAGCATGAAAGCAAATCTATTATGATTAAGAAGGAAAATCTTTTTAAGAATTTCTATCTGAAGTTCCTTCAAAAGGCAAGAAAATCTCAACTTTCTGGAAATTATGTCAATTTTTTCAGGGTTCCAGGCAGCTAAGGTGTTAAAAGTGCTGTTTTTGTTCACAGTTTATAAAAAAAGTTTATGATTATAAACTCATAAGCTCTCTTTACTTTTTTTTTTTTTTCCTGCAGCCTACACTGTTGCCGGGGCTTGCGCAGCCCAGCTCCAGGTGGAGCTGTTGTTAGCTGTAGAGGGCAGTGTCACTGGCCCTCATATGTGGGATCCGAACTGGGGCCGCTGGCATCCCAAGCCAGCTCTTAACCAATGCGCCACTTGGCCAGCCCTCTCTTTACTTTTTAAAACTTTATTTGGCTATTTTTTAAAAATTAATTTCACTGTTTTTAAAAAATCTACATGATAACCGTGAAGTTGAGTGCAACAATAAAAATATCGCATCCTTAGTCCCCATCAAACATTTCCATGTTTTTTGAATGCAAGTTGATTTAGCTGCTTACTGGTCAGCGTACTGAAAAAGTCTGTACTCCCTGCTGTGTTAAGAGGACTGCACCCCTGGGGAATAAAAATGAGTGGAGGTGGTGGAAGAATATGCTTTATGCCTTTATGTGTTGATTTTTTAACAGTATAAATAAGTTACTTTTGTAATTAAAAACAGTCTTTATTAGCATTGCTAGTCTTGAAGATGAAAAAAAGGTATGACAAACTATAACCTGTACTTCTTTACTCTTCTGATTATCCATGTAATGTAAGCCAAATGTTAAAAATGAACCAAGACTGACACTGTTGGTAGACTACATTTCAGGTGCTTGGTATTCAAGGCTGCCCGACTCTTAAGTAATAAACCATGACCTTAAGGTTTGACCCAAATCTTACAATTACTTCTATGAAGTAGAACAGAAATAATAACAATGGATTTTGAATTCTGCCCATGCACGACAGTGGCTGACTTTAATTTTGAATTGTACACAGACTAATAATACTGACACACTTGATTCAGAACGTATTAGTGAATATATCTTGATCCCAATACAGAATATCAACTAAATAGCACAAATTAGACAAAACTCAAGTGTAGCCTGTTGGAGTTGCCTGATGACAGGGCCATTTAATTGGAAAGGGTGTAAAAAGGCGACCTGCCAGGAAAAGTCCTGTGATGCCACTAAATAGTCCGAAACTACGTCAAAACTGCTGATCTAAGAGAAAAGAAAATAAATGAGGCTATCACCGGGTAGACTGGAGAATATTCTTTTTTTTTTTTAGAGGGTAGTATCACTGGCCCTCATATGTGGGACCCAAACCGGGGCCGCTGGCGTCCCAGGCCAGCTCCCAACCACCGTGCCACTCGTCTGGCCCAAGAACATTCTTAATATTTGTTAATACTGCCTTTTATTATTTTTATTTTTATTTTTAAAGATTTTATTGGGGAATTAGGTAGGGGAACAATGTTGGGGAATTGGGGGAGGGGACCGGCCAAGTTGTTGTTCTTCAGTCTTCATGGTGGAGGGTGCCAGTCGCCATCTGGCTTCCCGTCAGCAGCTCCTGGCCTCTAAGCTCAAGGTGCTGTGTTCAATCTTAGTTGTGGGTGGGTGTAGCCACCATCCCATGCGGGAGTGGAACCAGCAGCCTTGTTAAGAGTGCACGTTCTATCCTCTGAGCCATCCGGGCAGCAGCTCAGCTCAAGGTGCCGAGTTCAGTCTCAGTAGTGGGTAGGCTTAGCCTACCATCGAACAGGCAATCTTATTGTTACACCAGCTGAGCCATCGTACCACCTGTTGGCAGCTCAACAACAGCTCAGCTCGGGTACAGCAGCACTGGTCCATATGAGAATCGAACCGGAGGCCGTGTTGCTCAGAGTTCGCGCTCTAAGCCAACTCTTGACCAACTGAGCCACTCAGCCAGTCCCCCTTTTATTATTTTTAAAGTCGAGAGCTGTAATAGTCTTTCTTCTACACAAGCAATATCACAAGAACCTCATGTTTGTATAAACCTTTTTAGCACCACCCCACTCCACCCTGTATTTTTGATTTGCTATGTGAACCTGGGATGCTTCCCAATCATGTTAAGGTAAATCCTAACAACATCAGCAGCAAAATGCATGTACATATTCATGCAAAGCCTGCAGGTGAAAGGGGAGAAGGCACCGACCATGGCATATGAAATAACACAAAGGAGGCAGAGATAAGAATGGACGTGTTCCTCTTCTAAAACCACATTTACTAAAGGGAAGCCTGTAGTTAGTACACAATGGATAGACATGCTTAATGAATGCTGCCATCAGAGCAGGTGGGGCAGCCTTTCTGGCTTGGTAGGTGTTCCTGGCCCACAGGGAGGAGGCAGCATTCTTACACCCTATACGGAATGGTGCAGAGCCCCATGACCTCCAAAGTGGGGGTGAGCTCTGGGGGTTACCCAAGGCGTAACAGAACTTTCACTTATGTTTTCTTCTCCTACGAGGAATGAAAAAGTAAGAGGTGCTAATATTTAACCCACAAATCGGTCCCCACTGGAGGGGTTGGTCTGGAGACCTGGCTAGGCAACAGGGAGGTTGCCACAGGCTTTTCCCAGTGCGCCCCAAATGGCTAACCACTGCCCAGACAGCTTCCCCGGCGCTGCGAGGGTGTCCCTCAGCTACAGCAGGGACCGCGAGATGGGACAGAATACGTTTGAACCACCAACGTGTAGGACGTGCTAAGGCTGAGTTATTAAATTGTCGTTACACACAAGGAGGCATCATGTGAACTCTGTGATAGAAAAATAATTTAAAAAGCCAAGTCCACTTCCACACAAGTCTTGGTGGTGAAAAGAAATACTTCACTATACAAAACGGACCGACTTTCTGTGTGATAACCGCAGAGGGCAGCAGAACCTGGCCTTCCTGGTACAGAGATGAGGGCTTTTCCCAAATAACCATGACCCCAATGAAACAGAGACAGAGCAGCAAAAACAACAGGCCACAGGATGTCAACTCAAGAGATGCCCCCAAGATATGCTCACGAGTGTGAGAACTACTTCCGGTGGGTCACACAATACTCACTAAGCAGCTGATGCAGCTCGGTTTTCAAGGAGAGAGACCACATGTCACCCCAGCTATGTGTTCACTCTGCTTTCTTAATGGCACGGAGCAGGGGGCCCACGAGGGTCCATGAAAATATGCACGTTGTGAGCCCACCAAGAGACATACCTCATGCAAAACAGCAACAAATGAGCAATTTCCCCAAAAGCAAAGAGCCGAACCTTCAGCTATGACATCATCTCATCTTTCTAGTCATTTATTCTCAGTGCAAAGTCAGCAGGAATATTAAATCCACTACTAACAATTTGATGTATATTTGGGATTCTTCATTAGTATGTATTAAATTCCGCTTGATCTCTATTTCCTATATACAAAGAAACCCGGCAGGTGGCAAGTTCCCCCCACTTAGAAAATAAAAGTTCAGCAGCATTTTCGTTTTTTTTCCTTTTTTTTTTTTTCAAAGATTTTATTGGGGAATGGGGGAGGGGAACAGCGTTGGGGAATCAGTCAGGGATGGGGAACAGACAAGTTGCTGTCTTTTTGTTCTTCAGTCTAGCTGTGGAGGACGTTGCTTCACTGGCCCATGTTGGTATCGTCATGGCGCTCTTCCCGGATGAGGCAGATCAGTCGCCGGCCTCTGGATGTTGCTCACCACGGCTATTGGCAGCTCACACTGGCTGCCGGCCACTCACTGTAGTCTATGGCAGCCCACTGCAGCAGGGGCTGCAGCCTACACCGTCACTGGGGCTCGCGCAGTCCAGCTCCAGGTGGAGCTGTTGTTAGCTGTGGAGGGCAGTGTCACTGGCCCTCATATGTGGGATCTGAATCTGGGCTGCTGGCGTCCCAAACCAGCTCTTAACCAATGCGCCACTCGGCCGGCCCAGCATTTTCTGAAATGACATGTTGCTCCAATGTTTCCTGTGTCCCTTCTGTCCTAGATTAAGCATCCGCAGACGTGGGGTTCTTCTGTCGCCTGTCGCCTGTCCCCACACCACAGTCTTAGTTCCTAAGGCCTTACTATAAGACCTACAGTCTGCACAGTCAGCCAGCCCTTCACCTTGATCAGCTCGGTGTCTCGGCTATTCGTGGCCCTTTACATTTCCCACATCAATTTGGGGAGAATGGAAGTCTTTGCAACATGGAATCCTCCCACCTGTGAACATGGAATATTTCTCTGATGGCCGACGTTTTCCTTATTACACATCATTTTTAAAGATTTATTTTTAGGTATTCGTTATGTTCTGATGCTACTGTAAACAGTATCTTTTTTTTTTTTTTTTTTTTTTGAGGGCAGTGTCACTGGCCCTCACATGTGGGACCCGAACCGGGGCTGCTGGCTTCCCAAGCCAGCGCCCAACCACCACGCCACTCAGCCGGCCCCTGTAAATAGTATCTTTAAAAAGGCAGCCTTCTAACTGCTGCTGCAATGCAGAAGAAGTAATTTGGGTATTACTTTTGTATCTACCTAGCTTGCTTGACTCGTAAATTCTAAAAACATAGCTGTAAATCCCTTTGGTTTCCTGTGTACACCGTCCTTTCACCTGCAAATACCGACTCTGTTCTTTCTCTCGCCAGAGAAACTCTCCCCCCCCCAGAGGGACGCCTCTCCCCCCCCCTCAGAGGGACGCCTCTCCCCCCCCTCAGAGGGACGCCTCTCCCCCCTCAGAGGGACACCTCTCCCCCCTATCAGAGGGAAGCCTCTCCCCCCCCCAGAGGGATGCCTCTCCCCCCTCAGACGGACGCCTCTCCCCCCCTCAGAGGGACGCCTCTCCCCCCCCGCAGAGGGACGCCTCTCCCCCCTATCAGAGGGAAGCCTCTCCCCCCCCAGAGGGATGCCTCTCCCCCCTCAGAGGGACGCTTCTCCCCCCCCTCAGAGGGACGCCTCTCCCCCCCCTCAGAGGGACGCCTCTCCCCCCTGAGGACGCCTCTCCCCCCCTCAGAGGGACGCCTCTCCCCCCTGAGGGACGCCTCTCCCCCTCAGAGGGACGCCTCTCCCCCATCAGAGGGACGCCTCTCCCCCTCAGAGGGACGCCTCTCCCCCCCTCAGAGGGACGCCTCTCCCCCCCCCCTCAGAGGGAGGCCTCTCCCCCCTCAGAGGGACGCCTCTCCCCCCATCAGAGGGACGCCTCTCCCCCCTCAGCGGGACGCCTCGCCCCCCAGCAGAGGGACGCCTCGCCCCCCTCAGAGGGATGCCACTCCCCCCCTCAGAGGGACGCCTCCCCCCCCTCAGAGGGACGCCTCTCCCCCCCCTCAGAGGGACGCCTCTCCCCCCCCTCAGAGGGACGCCTCTCCCCCATCAGAGGGACGCCTCTCCCCTCAGAGGGATGCCTCTCCCCCCTCAGAGGGACGCCTCTCCCCCCCTCAGAGGGACGCCTCTCCCCCCCTCAGAGGGACGCCTCTCCCCCCCCCCCTCGGAGGGACGCCTCTTCCCCCATCAGAGGGACGCCTCTCCCCCAATCAGAGGGACGCCTCTCCCCCCCCTCAGAGGGACGCCTCTTCCCCTCTCGAAGGGAAGCTCTCACTGGTTCATCACCAAGTCTGATGCTTTTGTCAGGACTGGACAACATTCAGCAGATTAAAGAAACGACCTTCACATTCAGTGCTACCCCAACCCATCTCGCTCAAGGGTTGCACTAACCAGGACCCTTGGAGAAGAACAACAGGGCGGGGGTTGCTGTTCCAAAAATCTAGACTAACTGTAAAGCTTCCTTAAGGAAAGCAGCCAAACCCTGAAATGCCAGAGAACAGAGTCCAGAATAGGCCCGTGCATATGTGGGAACCTGATGTATGACAACTGGATTACAGACCAGTGAAGAAGGGCCAGTTTTTTGTTTGTTTTTTTTTGAGGGCGGTGTCACTGGCCCTCACGTGTGGGACCCAAACCGGGGCCGCTGGCTTCCCAAGCCCGCGCTTAACCACCGCGCCACTCGGCCAGCCCAAGAAGGGCCAGTTTTTAAATATATGGTATTTGGAGGGAGGGAGGAAGGGGAAATTGGGTCACATTACATACAAAAATAAAAAATAATTAAGTCATTGTTTTTTGAAAGTATTTAGTTACATAAAAATATCTTTATGTGGAAAAAAATTGAAAATAAGCTGGAGAGTTAGGAGTTAAATTTGAGAGACAAAGCTCTGATGTGTTTAGAAAATAATACAGAAGAATATCTTATGTAGCGAAAGGGGGAGAGAAGGACTTCTTAAGACTTAAAACGAGTAATCATTAAAAGATTGATAAATTGATTTGTATAAAATCAAGTATTTTTCTTCATCAAGACAGCACCATGAATGAAAGACAAGCCACAGAATAGGGGAACTATTTGACTACAGATAGCCAAAGGACTCATGTCCAGAATATAACAATTCCAATAAATCAGTAAAAAAAATCTAGAGTACCAACAGAAAAGTAGGCAAAAGTCTTAACCAGGCACCTCACATAACATCCCAAGTAGCTAACTACATATGAAAGGATCATTGTTTATTAATAACCAGAGAAAAGCACAATGAGATACCGTTATACATCCAGCAGCTCAACAACCATTTGCTAGTATGACACAGAGCAGAGCTGGGTTTTCACCCTCGGTCTGCGGGCTGCAGGTGAGGCTTCATCAAGTGCGTGACACACACACACACGTGCCCGTGAGTCGGGGCCTGCTCTCTAGGCACGGAATGATTCGAGGCGGCTCACACCCACGGGCTCCACAACATCCGTGAAAGAGCGTTCACAGCAGCACCAGCAGCCCAGATACCCAGCAGTAGTGGAAATTACATAACATCCCCAAACCACGGAGATGAGTGCAACACACAGAGTGCACACAGGAAGGATAAATCTTACACAACACTGCTGAGTGAGCGAGGGGAGATAAAAAGGATTAATTCAGCATGATTTCATGTTTATAAAGCATGGAAACAGACATCCCTAAAACCCACACAGACCTGGCTGGCTGGGGTGGTGGTTAAGTGACTAGTTGTTTTATAATTATTCATTACACTTCGTATCTGTTTTATATGCTTCTGTATGCGAGTTATATTTCAAATTAAGAAGACTATAGAATATAGACACATAGCAAAAGAAAAAAAAAAAAAGACTCCCTCTCCTCCCAAAGGCAGCCACTGTTGTCCACTGGTGGCCCCAGAGCTGTCCTGGGCACACATCCCAGGCATGTGTACATATGGAAGTCTTTCCCACAATGCTTTAGATGAGCCAACCCCGAAAACCTGCAAACTAACCTCGATTTAATTGGGTGGAAAACACACACATGTATGCATATAGACACAGTCACATACAGATGTATGTGCATGCACGCACACACATGCACACTCACAGACACACACACAGACATGTGTGCACACAGACACGCACACACAAACATGAATGTGCGCACACACATACACACACACAAGTGTGCACACACACGCACACGCAATCCCAACACATTTTCTAATGTTCCTCTACATGTTGTTTATGTTGAAGAATTTAAGCTCTGGATATCTATTTTTTAACTGAAAAAATTTCCCAATCAAGATGAAGTTCTAAGTGACTTCTAATTCTTTTCTATTTATATAGTTTCTCCCTCTCCCCTCGTTCTCTCAGAAAAGATCAGCAATTATGATCCCAAATGTATAATATAAATGGTGGTATGACTTGTCTATCAGCTCTAAAGCATATGGTATGAATGGGACATACGGGTGAAACAGAGGTCTCAGAGTAGATTCTGACCTTGACAATGGAGCTTGTATCACAAGGGATTAATTAAACAATTTATCCGACACATGCATGCCAGGCACTGTAGCAGGCGCTGACAACACAGATAAATTAAAACATGATACAGCAGTCCCCCATCTGTGGTTTCAGTAAATGTAGTCAACTGCAGTTCAAAAAGATTAACTGAAAAAATTCCAGAAATAAACAATTCATACGTTTTAAATCAAACAATTCTGCGGTGTGATAAAATCTCGCACTGTCTTCCCCTCGTCCCCCACAGGACATGACTGATCCCTTTACCCAGCGTCTCCACATCGTACCGGCTAACTGCCTGATAGTCACTTGGTGGCCGCCTTGGTTATAAGGTGGACTGTCATGGTGTTGCAGGGCTTGTGTTCATGCGATGCTTCCGGTAGCCTAGCGTGACGTCGCAATGCCCACCCCGCCCACCTCACTCCACCTCATCACGCAGCATTCCATCAGCTCACAGCATCACAAGAAGGGTGAGCACAATCCAACACTTTGAGAGAAGAGACCACATTCACATAACTTTTATTACAGGACGTAGTTATAATTGTTCTATTTTATTATTATTAATCTCTTCCTGTGCCTAAGTTATAAATCAAGCTTTATTCTAGGTCTGCATGTGTAAGAAAAAACACAGCATATAGAGGGTTTGGTACTATCTGGTTTCAGGCATCCATGGGGGTCTTGGCACACATTCCCTGCGGATAAGGGGTGGGGGGCAACTGTACTTGATCTAAAAGAAAAACAACTAAAACACATGAGAAGTGTGAAGTGCTATGACCAAGACATGTGAGGTCTGATGGGGACCAGGGCTTGGGGACGGGGATGCAGGCTGAGGGCAGGGGTTCCTGGGGGAATTTGAGCTTGGTCTTGGAGGGAGAGCAGGGGCCGTGTCAGGTCGAGGCTGCCTAGGCCCCACTCAAGAAGACTTTATCTATAGGTGCCCACTTGTCAGATCAGAGGGCCTGGGAGTTACAGAACAAATTAAATAGGGTGCATTTTCCTGGAATATCAATTTCCTCCCAAAAGCCAGAACCTTAAATCAGGAAGCCACTGATCACATTTCACATACCCTAAATTAATCATATTGGACCCTTAACCATACATTTTCAGAGAAGGGACTTTGTTTTGTTCACGTCTTTATCCTCTGTATCTAAAACTGGCCAAGCACACAGTGGGGCCTCAGATATTTGTTGAGTGAACAAATCAAACTGAAGGAAAGAAAGTCAGGTAATTTAATTGGAAAGTACCATAATTTAAAACATATTTGTATTAAAATAATGCCACATGTTATCAGAGTAGAATGCAGGCTACACAAACTCAAGATAAAATCAAGGTCTTCAAAGAAACCGAGCAGGGCAGGCATTTCGGCACTCTGGAATCTCTTAGTCAGAGGGACTCTGATAGAAAAATGTGGCAAGTACCGGGCGTAGAGATCTGAATCACAGAGAGCTTTTAAACAGATGAGTGATACAACTTGATCTGGAAGTAAGAAAGATCTCTTCAGTAGTGACACAGGGACTGAAATTAAGGTGCCAGAAGCAGGAAGATCTACCTCGAAAGAGAAGGCTTGTCTATGGAACCCATTTCTCAGTCTTCTCAGGAGGCCACCACGCCCCCTGCACGCAGGTCCCTCAGGGAGCAGGCCTGTCAGGGGTCATATGGTAACAATGATCTCTTACTCTATGAATCCAAACTTCTACAACTCAAAAGCCTGATGAACACGACTGAATGAAATGCTCGCTTCGAAGCAGATGAAGCGGTAAGACTAACTTGTACCCTGACCCTTAGCACCCACGTAATTTCAACATTGAGTTCATCCTCTAAGGTTCCTAATGTAGTTGATGATTTTCAAAATGACAATGAATTTCTCAGTCAAAATGCAAGTATCACAGTTTGTCCATCCTAATGTACACACTTCCCAAATGAACATCCCCAAATCCAGTTGCACCTTTCCCCTGATGGGTGTTCTTGCTTCCTTTCTTGGTATTCCGTATAAAACGGTTTGCCCAAGCTTGCAGCGCCTGGGACCTGATGAGACGTGGTGGTTTACCTTCAGCATTTTACTTGCTGTGCCTCTGGTCAGGTGTCTCAGCAGCAGATACTGTTTTATTAAGTAGAGTCACTATGGGCACCCCCCCCCCATGCTCTGTGTATTACCTAATATAAAGGAGACGCGGTGACACTGGTGACATAGGTAGGCGGGACTCTGAAGAGCAATGTCACTATGCTGAGTGTCCTTTTGTTTAAGACCGTTGAGTGCTGTCTACCTGCCATCGACCCTTTTGTTTGGTGGCGTTCAAAGAGAAACAGGCGAGCAGCTAGTGCGCCTTCTGTCGTCAGCACGCTGGCTGTCTTCTTCCAGGCCTTCGGGGTGGAACCCAGCGTGCGGACAAAATCAAAGCCCGGCCTGCTACGCTAATTTGGGCAGAAATTTGGTAATAATGTGAGGCTGGCCAGAAGTTTCTACAGGGACAGTTTAGCTTTAAACACGTTTTGCTGGAGACAACTGGCAGCTCAAAATCCTTTAGGGATGTTCCCTTTCACGTCCCACTTAGTCCATGGGTGCGTTATTTACAGGCACCTGGCTTCTATCCTCCTGCCTAAAAGGAATACATCTGGGTGAAGTCTTCTCAGGACAAGCAGATTTTGTGTGGGGCCCACAGTCAAGTGGTTTCCCCCCCAACCTGAGCTGCCCCCCCCCCCTCCCTCTCACACTGCGCCCCCCCCCCCCCCCCCGCTTTGGTTTTTCAGGATTCTGGTTCTTCAGCCCGCCTTCATTTGCATACAAAGGAATAATATTCAAAGCCCTCACAACTTTCCACCAGCGACCCCCACCCACCATCTCTTTCTCATGAAATCACAGTGCAATTTTATAAGGCAGGTCTTTTCATTTCAAAAGCAGGGGTTGGAGCCAAGGTCTAGCTCATTTCCGCCCCTCGCCCCTGCGAACTGGCAGCCGTGCCAGGGACTCTGTGGGAAGGCGGCGAGGTGGTGTGGTCAGGCTGAGACTGAGACATGATGAAGCTCAGGAGAGACCGGCTTCCGCAGAAAAGCTCTTCATTAAGGCTAGTGAGTTTTTCAGTGAAGGAAGAGCCATGGGAGAAACAAACGGCTTCTAGTCTAGACTCCATCTAAGAACAGAGCGCAGTCATGACATCATTATAAGCATCAAGTTCCTTTAGCTGTAGGACCTCTGTGGACACACAGGTGTATTCAGGGCTGTGTCCCCACCTCCCGGGACAGGTGATAAGACGAACTCAAGAGATCTTAGTTGAATCTGAAGCCTTGGCTTCCTTCTAGGGAGAGACTGAGACAAGTCAAGCTCCTAGGAATAAAGATCTAAAGCCCCAAACAGCCGGATTCGTTGCCAGCAGCCACATTTCCTGCTTCAGAACCTAGCTCTAGTGCCTTGTAAATGAGCAAATGTTCAGCGCCTGGGGAGGAGTCCATATCGCTTCGTCTTCCACTCAGGTCGCCTCCTCGGTGAAACAGTGACCATGAAAGAACCTTCCTGCACCTGGTGGCCAAGAGCCCTAGCACACAGTAGCTCGTTTACCTAAAGCGCCACGACAGGTACCCTTTCAGGGAAAGGAGCTGTTTTATCATGTGTGACAAACAAGAAACTGCAGATTTCAGAACTTTTAACATGTTTACCAGTAGACAGAACAGCTGTACAGCTACGAGAAGGCTGCACTGAAAATGTATACACTTCTCACTCTCTATTTTATGATCACTACTTCCTTTCTCTGTGTCTCAAATAGACACGAGTGGTTCTTTCTGGCACGAGCTTGCTTATGACGAATTTGGGGCTCTTCACACGTGATGTCGGGCAGAGCTGCAGCAGGCAGGACCAATGACCGACACAAGCAAACCAGCCTCAGGGCCTGGGTGCCAGGACCTGCACACACAGCCCTGGGACTCAGGAGGCACGCAACACGGGAACCACGAAGTCAGGGACCGGGTGTGCGTGTCCACCCTCTGCTGGGCCTTTCTCGTCCCCACTCCCAGGATCTCCACACGTGCCCGTCGCCCACCCCTCGAGGATCAGCATTAATTGCGTTAATATTAACCCCTGCTGGGTTCCAGCCTTCATCACACCTGGTCATCAACTAATCCCGGCCAGGCGGCCAGGACTCTGAAAGTCACACGCCGATAAAGAGGCATGCTAGCTTTTTCTGTCTCCAAGGGCCCAGCGGCCCTGACGGCAGGGAGTGGCCTCCGGCCTCTGGAGGACTGGACGAGCCTTCCCTGGGCTTCGTGACCTGCTCTGACAGGGACTGCCACTGTAACCTGGCTGCTCCTCGAGAGTGAGGTCCAGGGGTGTGTGGCATCCTTCACCTGCGCTGTGCCCCAGCAAATGACAGGCCTGCAACAAATGCGTCACATGCACTAACGACGTCGAGGAGGGCAGAACTGCAGGTGTTCATTACAGGGGTTTCTACCTGCCGGGCAGGGGCATTGCTTGCTAGACAGCTGGCCCTCAGGCCGGGCCCGGTGGGACGCCAGGTGTGGAGGGCAAGAAAGGATCCTGGGGCATAAACGAAATGGGGACTAGACAGTGCATACCTGTGACTTCACTGTCTCAGAGAAAGCTTTTAGCTCAGAGCTGGGAAACAATCAGACAGAAAAGCTGGAAGGCTGCTCCGTAGGAAGACAGGCTGGGCTGCGGCAGGTCTGTCCCCTGTGCCTGGCAGGTGTGACCCCCCCAGGGGCCTGGTCCCAAGCCTGTGAAACTGGAGGGTAATCCTGGGTGACACCCAGCACCACACACACTCCCACGCCTGCACCTTCTGAGTGGCCCATTTATAGCTGGGTGGCTGGGGTAATTAGCAGTGACACCGTTTTGCAACCTCTCTCCCCCACATTCCTGCTACGGCTGGGAGGCAGCGAGTTGAGGTGGGACTTGGATGGAGCACACAGTCGGAGGCCAAAAGCCAGGCTCACCCCCATCTCTCCAGGAAACTCTCCAGCGGTGGCCCCCAGTCTGGAGCGCAGTGGGCCCGGCTTCCTCCCCGTTACAGGGAGGAGAGCGTGCACGCAGGACTGGCCGGGGATGGTACGCACCACTGCCACTTTCTAAAAGGGCCCGATGACATCATGTTTCCGAAAGCACACACAATTGTACTACATTCAGCTCATTATCCAAGGAGCTGACCAAAAGGCCCACTTCCCTGGAGAATACGCCAGCTTAACAGCTGATGTTCTTATTATTAGTTAAAACATGAAACACTCAACTGTTCTGTATGTGCTGAAAAAAATGTGGCTGATCCTTCCCTACATATTTGATCCAAATTGCACCGGAAGCTGAGATGAAGCTTTGATTTATGTACATACACACTTCCCTTCAATTCCGACCTCCTTGAGGCTGCAGGGTTAAGTCTGCCGGAGCAACGGGGGAGCCCCCTGGGCCTGGGAAGGGGAGCTCCCTCTCCTGTGGGGAGGGCAGGAGGCCCCTCAGCAGGCCAGCCGGCGATGCTGACCTCCAGGTGGTGCCAAGAACCACACACAAGACATTCACGGGGCAGCTGCGGCCTCAGGGTGGGCACCACATGCCAGGACAGGACGGGGGTGCGCCTCCTTCCAACCTAAGCCTGCGCAGGCCGCGGGGACTGCAAGGCCCAGCCTCGGGTCACTCGCCCATCTTGGTCTCCAAGGGTCCCCCAGGCAGGCTCGTCCCAGTCTGCCCCCCTGCTCTCTGCGTTTGAAAGCAGAGGGTTTTATCACAAAAGGCAGGCCACGGTGGTGCACCCACCAGTAGCCACGTCTGTCTGGACACAGAGGCTCGCGGGACCTGCAGCAGGGCGCTGCTCCCTGGTGATCTGAGCTGGTGCCATTTGGGGGACTCTCCATTGTCTAGTCCTCTACATTTTACGTCTCTGTACAAGGTACTTTCAAAGACTTGTTCTTTATGGTCCAAGTCTTATGGTTAAATCAAAACAACTTATGCTCGTGGCACCTTGAGGCCATCGCTAGGCGCAGCTGCCCCTTTGCTTCTGACTCTGTATCCTTCCCTTAGCAAGTATTTACAAAGGCCCTGAGACACAGACAGCAGCAGAATGAAGGCAGTCGGAACTTGGGCGGAGGGTGGGAATAGCTGAGTTGGAATCCCAGCTCTGCCTGTTACTACCTGAGTGACTTGTTCTCTTTGGGCCTCAGTTTCCCCAACTGGAAAATGGGGGTAAGTAGCGGGGCTGCTGTGAATGAGCAGCTGTGACGTGCTCAGAGTAGCATCTGAAATAGTCTGTTCTCAATGAAGCGCCTGGCTTTTGTTTTCTGTTAACCGCGCACCAGCAGACTTTTAGCGTCTATCGCTCAGTCCCTGTCCTTGGAAAACAGCCGTCGCGGGAGCAACGCTGGTTCTCATCCTCCCCAGGCACCTCCATGCGGGCCGCTAAGGCACGCAGCAGCTGAGCGGTACCCAGCACAAGGCGGAACCTGAGAAGGGTGGTGTCTGGCTGCACGTAACGCAGTTACGCGGATGTGCTGGCAAACAGCGCACGGACCGTGGTCTGTGGTTAGATAAGCAGAGAACGCTGTGGGGTGAGGGCAGCCTCTTAATGTTGGCGGAGAAAGGCTGAGGGAACCCCAAAACCAATTATCACACACGTCTGCTAGGTCACAGAGGAGCCAATCTCGCTGAGTTTATGGAGACTTTAGTACTATCAATTTGTGGCATAACTAGACTTGAATGGAAAAATATCCTTAAAGTTGATAGGCTTATAAAGGATTATGGTGGAGTTGGGTTTTTTTTGGGGGTTGTGGTGGTAGATAGAAGCACTCATGGGTAAGAAGATAAATAACACTGGAAAGCAGCAAGCTGACGACTGTGACCCAGTTGTGACTGAGGGCTTGATATTTTGGGGCCTCAGTTTCCACATCTGAAAAGTGAGGTTCTTTCTGGCTCTACGAGGCCACGTCAGGGCCCTTCTTCCAGAGACTAGTGTGTCAGCCGCGGTTCCTGGAGAGGAACAGGTGGAAACACAACAGTGTCTCCAGACAGAAGAATGGTGTGATATTAAAAAACCCAGCACACAGGGCCGGCTGAATGGCTCAGTGGGTTAAGAGCTCGCTCAAGAGTGCGAGCTGAGCTCTGAGCAACAGCAGTTCAATGCCCAGCCCGAGCTGAGCTACTGCTGAGCTGCCAACAGGTGGCAGATGGCTCAGCTTTAAAAAAAACCCAGCACAGTAACTGGTAAGAGGGTAGTACGGGAAGAACATACAAAGCCAAGGGCATGAACCTGTACGTGAAATCTTTCTCTCTGCATATAATTGACCAGTAGTCTTTATATGAAACTGAAACTTATTGGGTCGTCAGAAAAATCATGAAATATTTTGTCTATGTTTTTCAAAGGTCATTTATTTATATAAAGAACAAAGATCAATGATATATTGCCCGTTTTGTTCGATAACCTTTTACCATCTTTCAGTAAGCTTCATAATTCCTCGTTTGTAGGAGGACCTGTCTTTATTTGTGAAAAACTGAACAAGGTGCTGATTTACAGCCTCATCTGAATTGAACATTACACTACCCAAGGAGTTTTGAAGAGAAACAAGTGGAAGTCTGACGGCGCAAGGTCAGGTGAGTGTGCTGGGTGTGGAAACACATCCAATCCAAGCTCCAATAATTTTTTTTTTTTTTTTAGCTGAGCCATCCGGCCTGGCAGCTCAGCAGCAGCTCAGCTCGGGCTGGCATCGAACTGCTGTTGCTCAGAGCTCAGCTCACACCCTTGAGCGAGCTCTTAACCGAGCCACTCAGCTGGCCCCTCCAAGCTCCAATAATTTTTGACGGGTGATCAAACTTGTGTGTGTTGTCACAGTGGAACACAACTCCTTCACAATTAAAAAGCTCTGGACATTTCTGGATGATGGATTTGTTCAAACTGTCCAATTGCTGACAGTACACATTCGAATTGATTGTTTGGTTCTTGGGTAGGAGCTCAAAAAATACGACACCTTTAAAATCCCACCACACTGAGAGCATAACCTTCCTCTGATGAATGTCTGCTTTTGATGTTGTTTGAGGCGAATCATCACGTCAGGACCAAGATCATTTGCACCCACACTGTTGTAAACAATCCAATTCTCATCACCAGTTATTAGTTGCTTCAAACAAGGATCGTTTTCCTCACGTTTAATGAGCATATTGCAGATGTTTATACGCGCCGTCAAATGAACTTCTTTGAGTTCATGCGGAGCCCAAATACCGAGCTTGCTTACATATCCCAGCTTCTTCAGGTGGTCGTGAACGCTTGAATGATGGGTGTTCAATGTTTCTGCAATCTCTCGTGTCGTGTAACATAGGTTTGACTCGATCAATGCCTTTATTTTGTCGTCATCAACCGTGGTGGGCCTCCCTGACCAAGGAACTTCGTTGAGATCAAAATCACCAGCACGGAATTTCGTGAACCATCGCTGGCACTGACGTTCTGGTAGAGCATTGTCACCGTAAACTTTATGCAACTTTTCACAGGCTTGACACGCGTTCTTCCCTTTATGGAAGTAAAACAATAAAATACGGCAAAAATGCACAATTTGGTCTTCCATCTTCAACTTGTAAAATCTCCAAAACTTAACCAAATCACTCAACTTTTTTTAGAATGAAGCTAAAACTGTCAGCTGTCAAATGACATAGCAATAATATAGATGCGAATGACTCTAGCACTTCCAAAAATGAACTGGTGCCATCTGTTGCAAACATGCGTCATGACTTTTCCGACAACCCAATAGTATTCAACTGCTAACGTATGATTAACATGCATTACATACTTTTGAAGAATTTTTTTTTCCCAGAAAAATGATAGATGTTCACTGTGAAATAAAAAACCGTGAATGACGTAAGAAAGGGAAACTCAGAGAGAAGCGCTGCTGGCAGCGGGCCTGTGCATCCGGCGGCCGAGCCCCACCGGGGCCACTCAACACCCCGTACCACTCGGTCCTGTTCTTCCCTCTCCCAAGCCCATGTCAAGAATGTCCCGTAGATCAATAAACCAACATCATTTGTAATTGTTGGAGTTTCACTGTACATGTCTGCTATAATTTAATTCATCACACCAGTCTTTTCATAATGCTCTTTTTTAAAAAAGCATTATAAACAGTGCTTCGTGACTATGCTCGGAGATGGAAGATGGTTCCATCTTGTTCTACTCCCTTCTAAAACCTCACTAAAAAGGACTGTGAATTTTGTAAATGGCTCTCACCTTCAAGGCAACAGGAGTGCTGGGCTGGAGGGCAGGTGGAAGGGGGGAGGCTGGCTGGCCAGCCCTGAGGGGCGTGCAGGGCAGTGGTGTGGCCATGGGGCAGTGGCAAAGCCCCCGAGGCCCCGGGAAGCATGGCCGCGGGCCCGGAAGCAGGGTGCAGGGGCCAGAACTGCCCTCTGCAGGCTCTTCGCTCCCCCGTGACTGCAAAACTAGAGGTCTTTCTTCCAGAGCAAGAAAAACTTGAGAAAATATTTTTTAAAACAATGTGTTTAAAGGCATCAATGAGCTCACAAAATACTGAGGATTTATAGGATCAAGAAGAAAAGACAACAAAAACCCAAAGAGATGAGCCCTGCACCTGGGGTCACTCTTCCCTTCTGGGGGGGGGGTGCGGCCTCCTGGGAGTGCTGGGTAGACCCCCATGCTCACTGATCGTACATACATACGCGAGAGGACTGACAGGGCAACTGTGGCAAAACACTGACAAGTGGGAGAAACCCGATGAAGAAAATTCTTTGTGCCCTTTGCTTTCTGTACATTTGAAGTCATTTCACGAAGTTAAAAACAAGCACTGCACAGCTAAGGCACGGCAGCCGCCGTTTCCCAAATGCCATCTTCAGACTCATCGGGATGTTCTATCTTGCTTTGACCTGTTAATGCGAGCTGTTGATTTCTCCTTCTCCACGAGGCTAGCCGGGTTTCACCTCTCCATAACTCTCCTTCCTCCCCTTACTCTGCTGCCCACCTCCCTTCCAAAACCACCTCTTGGGTTTCCTCCTTTTTTGTTATCAGTTTCCAAATTCATGCATTTCTGCTTTTGTCTTTATAGAACACAGTAATTCTTTATTTTGGTCCTTTCTATCATTTAAAAAAGTGCTTAAACAATTTCTTCTCGTTCTTATTTAATGACCATGCCTGCACTTTAACTCAGTGAGCGGTCACCTTATTTCACCCCTTCATTCCCTGGAGGCATCGGTGGCCCAGGATCCCGGAGCACGGCCCAAGTCGGGCAGCCTCGGCTCAGAGCGCGGTCCTCCGCTCACTGTTGTCACTTCATGGGCGGCTGACTCATGGGTACATGGGGCTGCTGCAGTACCACCTTCGAGGCTGAATGTAAGGAGTGGGTGAGACGACAGATGGAAGAGCTTAGAATGGGTCCTGCAACACCAATGTTATTACTGGCTGGTGTTCATTTGACGACATGGTTGAGTGCCAGGTGGTGTTCTAGACTTTAAGGATAAAGCTTCTGACCTGACAGGTAAGGTCCCTGCCTTCATGGAGGGTTTACTCAAGTGGGGAAGACAAGCAAGTAAAAAGAAAAAAAAAACAACTTAATAAACAAAACAAGTTTAGAGAAGAAGAAACCCAGTGAAGGGTGAGATGCGCCCGGGGCCTGTCTGTGGAGACAGCTCCCGGCCGAGAGGAGGGAGTGGCAGTGCCCAGAGGCATGCCAGCACCACCGCCTCCGGAGGCCTGCCTTCTGCCCCTGTACTTAGGCCTATTGCTATTGCATTACGTGGCAGACTCTGGTTTCTACTTATTCCGACTCTTTGGAGATTGTAGAGGCTTTCTCTGTGAACAAGTGTGTGTTAGACTGAAACACCTGGCGAGCACCTGGTTTCTGTAGCCCCCGGCTCGCTGCAGTAACTGCTGATTGCCATCAGCTTCGGGAAGGGCTGGGAGGCGGGCGCATCTCCCACCGCCGCTGGCCTCACTGTGTCGTCTCAGAGCCCCTCTAGCTCTGGCATTCAATGGTCTAGGGCTAGGCCACCTCCGTGCACGGTGGCGCTGTCGGCGCCTGTCAGCGTGATGAAGCAATCCTACCTGCCTCAGTCTCTTTGGCCTTGAATTCACCTTAGCCCAGAATTAGTCGTGACCCCTGCTTTTCTTTTGCATGTGCCTGTCAAAAACAGCATAAATGGAGCCAATCTGAAAGGGAGTGGGAGCTGCCCTCCAGTGAGGCTGGCACGCTCAGGCCTCGGGCCTCTGGGATGTTAGAGGAGGGCAAAGGCACCTCGGGCCTGGGCCCTAAGGAGCTGTTTGTAAAGATAACGAGGAAGCAGACAGTATGACCCCCGCACTGTTCGGGATTCGTGTCACCGTGTTATGTCACCCGCACCGATGGAGTGCCTTCCATGGATGGAACTGTCCCTTTCCCTTTCTCTCAAACACCCCCTGCCTTTGTCTCCCTATCAGAGCACTGTGTGCCTTTCTGCCTGAATGAATGATTCTCGCTGTAAAAGGCCTTTTCCTTGTAGGTTAACGTGCCTAACATATTTCCTTTTTCCTTTTCATAGTTCTTCTCTATTCATTTTGATGCCCTTTTATATATTACCCATCTCATTTTAGGATTTAAAGCAGAAGTTAGAATCACATTTTGTTCAATTTGTTACACACAGTAATGCATATAAGTGTAACTTACATTTATGGAAGTAATCCTTAAACTGTGCTAGCCTAGAAAAATGTATTTAACACCCTATTAAATATTCTATTTAAATAAATTTATTCAGCTTAAATAGCATTTTGAAAAAGATCTGCAGATCCTCGAGATATAAATTTCCAAAATTACAGAATGACTCACTGACAATAAGAATTGAACGTCATGAAAACTAGCTGTGAGAGCATGTACGCTCCTAGAAGCCGTACTGTGGCCTGCAGGCCACACAACATCACCGTCCCTGCCTGGGCCAGACGGTCTTCCTTTGATGGCCCCTGCCAAGCATCTGTGTCCTTGTAAGGAACATGGTCCAGGCTATCGGGCCACCAGCCGGGCGGAATCAGAGGCCCCCACGCCTACTGGATGGAGGCTGCACGTATTCCTACCCTTCACGGGCTCTGAACACACTCCTGAAAGCAAGACGCTTCTCCAGGAATCGCACAAGAAAGGGAAGCCAGACAGGAGATTCTGCCAGGCCTTCTGATCTTTCTCTGAGGCTTTTTCAACACATGCTCACAGGAGCTGAATTCATGTGACTCTCCAAGGTCTGAGGACTTTTTCTCAGGGTTTTTTGTCGAATCATCTTGGGAGAGAAAAGGGTAGTTGTGGTCAATTAGAAGGTTAGTTTCTGACTTTCCCAGCATGCTATCAAGATTGTCTTCTAGTCCCCATCCAGATTCCTGATAAGACCAAATTGGTATCTTAATGCATAAATCCTTTGTACAGATGTCCCCAAGCGATGTGTGTGACCTCATAATTTTAAGGGACTTGGATGTCAGGATTGAAGTGTCACCTACAAGACGCTGAGTCTGGGATGAGAATGCCCCTTGAGCCTGGAGCAGTCGCTAACCACAGAGGAAAACACCCACTCAGGTTAAATCCTGGTGGCCTGCCCATGCCACAACTACACGCAGGTGCCTTAGCAAGGGGTGGTATCATGTCACGATCTATCTTCATCTCCTTTTCTTGCAAAGATTATTTTTCGTATGGGTTGAAAAGACCCCTTCTTCCTGCAGCTGGCCTCAGTGTCACTGTCACTGGTTCTAGCCCCACACACAAACTCAACGTCCTGAGCGGATGGACAAGGAGGACAGGACGAGGTCAGGGGCCGCCCAGCTCCAGAGCCAGGCTTGTGGAGTCCAAGTCTGCACAGCACTCAAGATGTCCTTCAAGTGTGACAAGACTGCCTTGACTGGACCATGTGGTCAGTCAGAGGGACAGACCATTTCTAAATCTGTGAAGATGGGAAGTCAAATCCAAAGCACCCCCAGCCGTATTAGAGAGAAAATTTGGAACCAAACCTGTGTGTAGCCCTTTGATGTTTCAGACAGCACACTTACAGACATGGTGCTGCTGGACCCTGATATCCAGCCCCTGAGAAAACTCTGTTTGGGGCGGTTATTTGAACTGACAGCTGGGAAAGATGGAACTCAGACTCAGGCCCCTCACTCCATCACACTGAGCCCTCTCCAGATGAGATGTCCGTCAAGGGGGGCTCAGGGGCTGGGTGATCAGGGCCAGAAAGGAACACAAACTAAGCACAGGTTACCCACGGTGGTAGTTTCTGAAGAATTATCAAACCGTGGAATTAAAACAGTTGTTTTAGGCAACTTTGTGATCCTGTGACAACTTGTGCCAAACTTTCTGAGTCTAGGAATCTGCATGCTGACCTTTAGCAACTCTTAAACCACTTGCTCTAGTCAGACCTAGCTGGCCAAGGCTGCTCACTCCTCAAGGGTGGGGCCCGGGCCTGCCCTGGAGCGGGAGCCTCTTCCCCACTCCCCCCACCCACGCAGATGGGAACCCCAACACCGGCCAGTTAACAGCAGCGCCTGCGCCCCGGGCCCACCTCGGCCAGAGGGGCAGGCCCAGGCTGCAGGACCCCGGCCCAGGCAGCCTGCGCCAAGAGCAAACAATGTGATTAGAGAGCAACATTTCGGCAAGTCAACGCTTTTCTCCTGGAAACTGAAGCTGCCAATTATCAGTTTGTACAAATCAGAACCTGAATTTGGGACATGGGAAGAATCATGCACATCGAGTCATCATCGCTGCTAACATTACTGATTCTAATATGTTCCGGACTCTGTGTCAAGCACTCAGGCCCTCAGCTCACTGAATAGCCACAACCACCCACGGGGGAGAATTATTATTCCCATTTTGTAAATGAAGAAACAGTTACTCAGCAGGTTAAGTACCTTGCTCCAGCCATAGCGTGAGCAGAAGTGAAGAGACAGGCAGAGAAATTGCCCGAATGACAGCGAGGCCAGGAGGTGGGGGGCAGGGACAGCCCCCAGGGGGGAGCTGGGAGTAGAGCTGCGCTGCCCCCTGCCCCCAGGGCTGCCAGGACCCAGGCCCAGGGTCCCCAGGCGCAGCTGTGGGGGCTACTGTATGTGGGATCGGATGCGAGAGCCGGGCGGGCGGGTCCCAGGGTCCCCACACACGGCACTCACCGGCATGACTTTTGCCACAGCTGTGCACAGCTACGCTATCATTCACTTGGTGCTTTTAAGTGGCCACACATTTTACTAAGCTCTGACCTATGCAATAGTCACCCAAGAAACCATGGATTTAACATGCTAATTATGTAGTTTATATTCATCAACATATAATTATTAAAATAATGTTCAGCTCTGAATCGCCAGATCATCCCCTGTGCCGCCGCTCGGGAATCCTGGGCTACTCACAGAATAAAGAGTAAAGCAAGCACCCCTCATTCCACCCAGTTTGTAGGTTCCTATATTACTGCTCAACAAAGCTGGAATCTCCCTCTCTTGTCCTGAATGAGGCCCAAGATCGCTCTGCCCCACTGTACGTCCTGTTTCTCTCACCGAGAGGACAGGCAGACAAGTCGTCTCAGCCTTCCCTATAAATGACATCCTGGTTAGGAATCCAGTGTCAGACCCTCTCCACTAATCTCAGGCTATTGATCAGTCCTTTTCAGTTTTGCCTTCAAGTTTATATTGTAATATTGCTGCTAATTTAAGAATTCTTTGGACAAATTAAACTCAACTGTAACCAGTGTAAACAACAGACTAATTCTTTTACTTTTTTTTTTTGAGGGCAGTGTCACTGGCCCTCATATGTGGGACCCAAACCGGGGCCGCTGGCTTTCCAAGCCAGCGCCTAACCACTGCGCCACTTGGCGGGCCCTCTTTCACTTTTTTAAGGAACGCGCTACGAGCCGGTGGTGAGTACCACCTTACAAACAGGAGGGGCGCATCTCCCTTTGTGCACCTTTGGTGGCTTTGGTGTCCTAAGTGAGAAGAAGGCTTAAAAAGATGCTATGCCCATTGGTAGCATACATTTTTTTCTGAAACTGTGCCGAATAACTCCATTCGGAAGTTGAACTGGCTCTCCAAACTGGCTTGTAGTAATTTTTTTCCCTTTAATATACTGTTGCATAAATTTTAATATTTTAGGGCATTTCAAATTCTTTTGGGAAATAGCTAATATACAAATAACTTCCTACATAAAAATGGAAGCATGTCTTAAACATGAGGCTACCATAGATTCCAACAAGAACGACTGTATTTCATTTGTGGTAAAACGAACAAAACAAACATAAAACGCCACACCTCTGCCCCCCGAAGCCGAGTGGGCTCCCCCTCTGGGCCCTGTTAACATCCTACACAGCTGACTGCCAGTCTTGCACGCACACGTGGCACTGCTGCTCTCTGTAGACAGACTGCGGGCCTTACCTTTCCACCGCTGTGTGACTGCCATCGGACATGTGTGCTGCCACTGCTCAGGACTGCGTGCTGAACGAACACACTTACAATAAGGGCTGAGCCAGGCCCTCCTGCATCCCACCGCCCGCCCCCATCACCGGTGCCCCTGCCGTTTCTTCATCGTCAGTGCCGTTTGCTCTGCTAGGTGCCCCTGCTGTCCCCAACCCCATCCCATCCTGACTGCTGTAAGCCCAGCCGCCTGCCGGAGACACTTGTTGGCCTCTCTTCTGACTTTTTGCTGTAGATACTGGCTCTCTGCTAAAAGTCACCCTCAGACCGCACACTGCCCGAGCGTAGGCTCTCTCGCTGAGTTTTGTGTTCTCTGCTTTACAGACCTGAACTTTCCCTTCACATCTTTAAAGTCAAGTGTGTATAATTTGACCCAACTTAATACAAATCAGAATAACCAGTACATGTTTAACAGAAAAACCAGTACGTTAAATTTTAACCAAAGCTTTGCTAGAAATGATCCCTCTCATCGGACGGACATTTAGCGCCAACACAGCATGTGCGCGTTCCCTGCAGGCACGTCGGCAGGAGCCCGCGGCCGGGGGAAGGCCCTCTCACGCTGGCTTCCGCTGATGGGGGCCCGGCCTCGGCTGTGGAAGTGTCACGGCAGGGCCGAATCAGGTCAGGCCTTCTAAGCCACAGCTGAGAATCTGTCCTGAAGCAGGTGATCCTGTCGGGTGAATCGAAACCCTGGTGGCACCTGGAGAGAGCAGTGCGGAGCTCACGGGTCCTCGCAACTGCACTGTGAAAACTGAAGACTTCCCTGAGATAAATGTTCCAGGGCCTGTGAACAGGTAGCTGGTAGCTCATGGACTTGGAGGCGTCCTCTCCTGTGGGCCACTCACTGCACACCGAGTCTCAGGGAGTGCGTGGAGAACAGCGTGGCATTTCCAGGACTTACACTGCAGCTCAGGGGTCATAATCTAAGGCCTTCTGCCCCTACGAGAGGCCCAAATAAATTGGGTGTGTTCTTTACAGAAGTGACACTCACAGAACCTGCAGCTCAGATCGCACCACGCGTGTCCTCACTTCCGTTGCAGCTCTTACAAGGCAAGAATGCCAAGCACTCAGCTGTGGCAGCAGGGCCTGACTAGAAACAACTCCCGAAAACTTTTCTTTTCTGTCACTATGGACACTAAGCCAGGCTCAGATTCTAGGAGCACAATTTCAATACTGCAAAAAAGCAAATAGTGACAACAACAAAACTGGGACCGAGCTGCTTGCTCGTGAAGAAACGCAATTTGAGGGCGCCACTTAAGGGTGAGATGTGGTGGCCTCCTGGAACTGCCACCAGGAGCTGTGTGCTTGAATCCCTCCACTGTACGACCAGGGTGCGAGGCTGGCCTGGGATCAGGGCCAGTGCATAGAAAACCCTCTAACACTGACAAAACACAACACATTTACACAAAGTTAAGTGGAAAAATCACCTTTCTTGAAAAAAATCTACTTCATAGAATATTATAAGAGGTCTTAATGTTCTGTGAAAAGTAAAGCATAATCAGTATTTTAACTGAAGTTAAGGCGACAAGCTCAGTCATTTCAGGAAACTACACAGTAATGAATATTCAGAAAGCCCAGAACCCCAGTCCCGGCAGGGACTTCACCTGGCGTTTCCGTTGGGGATTCCTCCTGGAAGCAGCAGGGGAAGAAAGTCCAAAACTCCCACCCCCCCGGATTCAGAAGGGATTCGTACTCATTCCAACACAATGCAGTGTCTTTTTCTTTTCCCTTCCTTTCTCTTTTTCGGGGTGGGGTGGGGAGGAGGGCAGAGCTCATGCTCCCTTCCAAGGAGTACAGGACGGAGCCGCTGCGGCCCAGCTGGTGGCCACGGCCCGGCAAACACTGAGAACAGACCCACCAGACAGAGCAGTAAAAGAAACCGAACTCAGATGAATCCTGACGATGATTTTAAAACTTCAGCCTTCAGTGTGAAAGGCTGTTAAAAGTTGGTGAACGTTATATTGTTTCTGATGTGAGAATACGGACAAGCTTTGAGTCTCAGTGGACTGTTAAAACAAACCTTTCTGCTGTCCCAAAGCAGACACTTGTGGCCCTAACCAGTTTCTAATGATTATGCATAGATAGAAATTAATCATACCCGGTGGCGTGTGTGGAATCACACACTGCGCTCACCTGGGTTTAGTAACCTGAACACGACACACCTTCCCTCACCTTCCAGCCTTATATATAATTACACTGTTAAATAAAGTGGGCTTAAAAAAAAAACCGAGGTGAAATTCACGTAACAGACAATACAGGACTCTAAAGTGAACAATCCAGGGGCCCTTGGTGCCTTCATGAGGCTGTGTAATCACCCCCTCTCCGGTTTCCGAAGTCTTTCATTATCCCCGAAGAACACCCTGTCCCTTGTAGGTGATCCCTCCCAGGCTCTCCTCCCCCAGCCCAGGCCCTGGCAACATCTAATCTGCTTTCTGTCTCTATGGATTTGCCCATTCTGGTCATTTCATACAAAAGGAATGAAAAATGGGCTTTTAAGTTACACAAACTGTCTGAAATACTGTGGTAACTCCAAATGTAAACAAGGTAAAAATCTAGGATTTGTGGCTTAAAATGATGTTCCAGAGTCAGGGTTTCACAGAACAGCAAAATTTTGCAAGGAATCTTAAAGACATTGCTTTACCACTCTAACAAATCAGAACATTTTTAAAAATCAGGAAAGCTATTTTAATATAAAAAAGGAAAATCTTAGAATAAAAAGTAGGCCTACAAACTGAGTAAGATTAGCTCTATGAAAAACTCACACTACGCCTTTATTTTTGCCTTGGGCAGGTAAAACCTTGTGGCAGAAATGACAAGCCTGGACTGCCCTCTTTGGTACACCTGAACCTATAAACTCAGTGGTGTGCTCGCTGGCCAGGAACTTGATTTTCCAAAAAAGGTAACTTAGGAATGAAACGGATTTTGCCCTATAAGAATTAAATCTTTCTGATGGCAAGAATGATAGGCGGCTCTAAGTCTGTCTCAAGGACCAACAGAAAAGGACAGTGCTTTTGTAAGTGACGCCAACACACTGTGACTCAGGTACCGCCACTTCACCCACTGTGGATGTGCCGGCCCAGGGTCTGCAGAGGTTGGAGGGCAACGGTCAAAGAAACAACCTTTACAAACACAAGAGCTCTCCCAGGCAGGCTTCTCCCAGCTGGGCCTTTTAAACCAGGGTATGCATTCTGGGGGTGCACGAGGCAACAGGATAAATACGCTTCACTTCCTGGAATACCAGTCTTACAATGTAATTAAATCATGTTAAATATTTTTACTGTACTTTACTGTATGTCGAACTATAATAATTAGGAAATAGAATATAATTTAGAATATAGAATTCAAATAGCTTTTCATGACAAATACTGAGACTTCATAAGGAAACATTTTGGGGGTTCTCAGTAGACCACAATGGGCCAACGCCCCAGGTGCCCTACAGCAGCGGGTTCTCCCCTCAGAGTCGGAGCAGCTGTGGGGGCGAGTCCGGGCCACACTGTTTGGATCACCCAATCATAGTGCAGACCGGGCTACAGCAAGAGGCCAGGAGCGCCGACAGATTGGCCCTGCAGTCACATGGAAACCAAGGGACCCAAACACCAAAACAATTCTGAAAAACAAGAACAAAGCTGGAGGATTCACACTTCCTGATTTTAAAAGTTCCAACAAAGCTACAGTAACCAAGGCTGGTGGACATATAGACCAATGGACTAGAACAGAAAGTCCAAAAATAAACCCTCACATTTATGGTCCACTGACTTTCAACAAGCATGCCAAGTCCATTCAATGGGGAAAGGACAGTCTTTCCAACAAATGGTGTGGGAAAACTGGATATCCACACGCAAAAAGAACGGAGCTGGACCCTTCTCTAATACCATATATGAAGATTATCTCCAGATGGATTAATGACCCAAGGTAAGAGCTAAGATTATGAAACTCCTAGAAGAAAACTTAAGGCAAACCTTTGGATTCGGCAGTGGTTTCTTAGATATGACACCAAAAACACTAGCAACAAAAGACAAATTACATAACTTGGACTTCATCCAAATTAAAAACATTTGTGCTACAAATGATACCATCAAGAAAGTGAAAAGCCAACCCACAGACCGGGAAGAAATATTTGCAAAGCACAGCGATAAAGGACCGGCATCCAGATGTATAAAGACCGCTGTGACAAAGCCAGGGGTGCCGTCTGACTATGGCCTTCAGGTGACAGCTCCCCCGATCTTTGGTCAGCCCCCTCTTCATTCTTTACATGTCCTACTTCTCCTTGTCGCCCCTGATTTTCTGCAGAGGGTTCTCTTGTGCTACTAGGAGAACCAAAGCCAGCGGGCCCTGCTCAACCCAACTTCCTTTCTAAATTCCCCTTCCTGCCCCAGAAATGTGTGAAAACCCCCTCTGCTGAAGATGACACTGAACTTTCTGGTTTTCACAGACTCATTCACAGCTAAGAAAGGAACAGAGCTGACTGCACAGTGACAATGTCTGAAATACAGCAACACTGGTTCACTCAACTGAGTGACACACAACAATGGTCAGTTTAAGCAGAATGATACCATCTGAGTGGGGCCCTAGGTGGGAAATTAGGGGGTGACTGACCTGCCCATCCCCCTGCGTCCTTTGCTTTGTGCCCTCAGGAGCGAAGGCGTGCATACAGGCTGGGCCAGAACTGAGGCACGCACGGTGGGACGGGATGAGCCAAGTTAACTCCTGGCCATGTCCCAAATCCAAATCCACGGTCCTGGCCGTTTGAGACTGTGTTCTAGCCCGTTAACCGACAAAAAGCACAACACTACATTCAAAGACACAGAAAAACAGCGACCCCTGATTCAGACTGGCCAGAGCAGTCATCAGTATATGCCTCCCACTTTTTACATTCTACCTTCTTTTTATTTAATTTGAACAGGTAATAAGTTTACAACAGTCAAATACGAACATGGTGAAAACCCTCACTTCCCCACCCCAGGTATCACTCTCACTTTCTGGTGTGTCTTCTGGGTCTCACTCTGGAACCCTAACCAGTGTGCTCACAGCCCTGTGTAATGACAGGGGCGGCAGCCTCACCTCTGCTCTGCACCTGCCTCTGCACTCAGTCGCTCTCCGATGTGCTGCACTGTCGGTCCATGAGGAGATGCTACTTATTTAATGGAAACCCTTTTCCAGGACTGCCTCTCATCATACGCCATCCCCAGCGCACTCCCGAGCCTGCTGCGTGAGTCACCCCTAACCACTCACTGCATTCGGGGACCACCAGTGGGTTTACCGACTGGGACCCGACGCCCCCTGTACCTGGGAGGTGGGTGGGGCCCATACCACCACGGATTCTCAGTGCTGAGCACAACGCCAGCCTCCGAGGCAGCGATTTCCAAATATGTGTGAAAGGAATGAATGAATGGATGGGTTTAGGTGGCCGCAAGGCAGAAGGTCAACAGGGGTCTCCTTTCCATGTTCAGTATAGTCTATGAAGCTTGCCTGCCTTTTCAAATGAACTCGGTCACTTAAACTTTCTGGTCTTAACTTTGACCTTATTTGGCACAACCAAGGGCGCACATCTCAGCGCACGGGGAAGGACCCGTTCTAGGGCTTTATGCCAATCAGGAACGGGCTCCGGGGCCTGTCTCACTGCAGTGTAAGCAGCCCCTCAGCTGCACACAGCATGAGGGTGGCCTGCAGTCCGCATCCCCAGACAAGAGCCTGGGCTACAATGCCACCGTTCCGAGGCAGGTGCCCCTCGCCCCTACGCCACGGCTCGCTCCTATGGCTCCGCCAACAGAACAATAGCTAACTCTGTAATGCTCAGGTACTCATGAGGAGTCTGTGGTAGTTTACGTTCAGCATGAAATAAATACTCTCCTCAGCTATGCTGAAAATGGGGCTTCAGCATGAACCTCAGGATGTCAAGATCCTTAAACCGTGGGAAGCTGTCATGAAGTCTGCGTTTCTTGTGAGCTTCTGGGCTGTGTTAGGGGGCAAGTGGCCCTGCGGGTTGCTAGCCAATTTAAGGTCAGGGAGTTAATTCCACCCATAACCACAGGCCCCCAGAGGACAGCCTTACCTTCACGACCCACAATCTGCATCGCCTGTGTTTCTAGATGACACCGAAAGATGCACTAACCTAGTTCCAGCGGCCCTGACTCTGCAGCACTGTACAAACGGAGAGCACGGGTGCTGTGACAAAGGGGCCGGCAGGAGCAGCCCGGCCGCACGCTCAGAGCCGAGTCAGAAACCCCGTGCTCGTCCGCTGTCACCAGCTCCTCCTGGGGCCTCAGGCTCAGGCACCTCTCTGCTTTGGTTTCCCCAGCTGTAAAAATGGGACTAATAACACCTGCTTGCAACCTCATGGCAAGAGAACGGTTAATGAACACTTGCAAGGAGCTTTGAAGATGAAAAGGTTCCTGGTGCCCATGACAAACACGTCTAACCATCCATCCTCCTGTGGGTCTCTAGCCTGCCACAGGCCGGGAGGGCCCAAGTGCTCCGAGGAAACTGCTCCTCTGAAACAATCTCTCTTAAGGCTAC
Source organism: Aselliscus stoliczkanus (assembly GCA_033961575.1). Classification (NCBI taxonomy): domain Eukaryota; kingdom Metazoa; phylum Chordata; class Mammalia; order Chiroptera; family Hipposideridae; genus Aselliscus; species Aselliscus stoliczkanus. The sequence goes on along the minus strand of CM066732.1, from coordinate 158,904,521 downwards.
AGCCCCGTGGAAAACGCTGCATGAAGTGAACGCCGGCAATGCTCAGTGCACCAGATCTGTGCAAGATGGCAGCTGCCGGAGCTGCACGAGCTCTGGGCGGGCCGCCTCGGCTCTGCACACGCCTGGCTGGTATAAATATTTACACGGGCGCATGCGGCAGTTACTATGGAGGCCGCAGCCAGGCTATTAGCTGGCTGATAAGCTCCTGCTTCCCGCCAGAGGACGCTTTACTGAACACGCTTCCTAAACTTCTCTCTATTGCTGTTTTTAACATTTAAATGTGAATACTGTGTTAAAAAATTATTTGGGGGCTCCAAGTTGAGTTTACATTCCACTTAAAGGCTTTCCTCATTTTTTTAAAATAGAGAAAAGTCTCAAATAAGCAAGTGTTTAAGCCCATCTAATTATACTAAATAACAGGACTACAGACTGAGCTGATTTTTATACATTGGTATCTGGCCTTACATAAACACTCATGCACACATGCATGCACACACACACACTATATATATATATATATATATATATATATATATATATATTTTTTTTTTTTTTTCTAATCTACGGAGGCAGGACAATCTATGTTCACTTAGTTGGATACTGATAACTGCAACTCATATCAAAATTAAATGCAAAAGTTCAAGATTAATATTTGGAAAGTTTACATTTAATGAATGCCCAAAACTTAGAAGTAAAATCTGCAGGATTCATAAGCACTATTTGAATAAGAAAAGTCAACAGTTTCAATACCTGAAGGCCTCACATGGAAAATAAATGAGATAAAATAAGAAAGCAGTGCTGAAAGGGAGGAAGTAGGGAGAACAGAAGTAAGAAATCTCAGGACGTCGTAAGCTTAACTTTGGCTTAAAGTGTAAATTTAAGTTAACCTTTAAGACTCATAACACTTTATTGCAAAGCAAAAAAAAAAAGCTTCTGAATTTCCTAGAATCTTAACGAAACCCTCATTGGACACTCAAGCTTTCTCCTAGCATAGTATTTCTCCTAGCTCAGGGTAAAAGAAGTTTGTGGTTTTTGTACTCGGGAACAGTAGACTGGAATGGGAATCTAAGCTCCTTTCTTTCAATTCCCTTGAAAATAAGTAATCTAATCAAATGCATTTTTTTTTTTTAAATTAGGGAATTGGGGAAGGGGAACAGACAAGTTGCTGTCCTTTTGTTCTTCAGTCTAGTTGTGGAGAACGTTGCTTCACTGGCCCAGGTTGGTATCATCATTGCACTCTTCCTGGGTGAAGCAGATGGGTCGCCGGCCTCTGGACGGCCGTTCACACGGCTCTTGGCAGCTCACTCCGGCTGCTGGCCACTCACTGTAGCCTATGGCAGCCCACTGCAGCAGGGGCTGCAGCCTACACCGTCACCAAGACTTACGTAGCTCAGCTCCAGGTCCAGCTGTTGTTCACCACCTTAGCTGAAGAGGGCAGTGTCACTGGCCCTCATATGTGGGATCTGAACTGGGGCTGCTGGCATCCCAAGCCAGCTCTTAACCAACACACCACTCAGCCGGCCCTCAAATGCATTTTTAAACTTAACCTATTTGCAGGTTCAGAAAGGTACGGAGACTTCATCAAGGACGGCAGCAAGTGACGCTGTTGGGCCTTAACCTGGACCTTAGAGCTGCAGATGATGGTGTGACTGGACTTAATGGAGGAAGGGGTGTGTTTGGGAGGAGAGGGGCCGGTCACTAATTAACAAGACCTCAGTGTTTTCAAATCCCTTCAAAACTAAATTAAATATTATTAATTTATTATTAATAAATTAAATATTATTTTAATTTTATTTTCCAATTATAGCTGACATATAGTATTATATTACTTTCAGTTGTACAATGTAGTGGTACATTTATATAACTTACGAAGCGATCACGTCAGTAAGTCTAGACCTGACACCATACATAGTTATCACAGTATTACTGACTATATTCCGCAGTAGTACAACATTTTCAAAGCAGGTACAGAGGGTCAGCGAAGCAAAAATCTTCCTCAGGACCAGGTCTCAGACTTGGAGAAACAAAACCCCATGTTGTCAGCAGCCTGGTGCAACAGGAATGGCCTAAGTCCTGTTCAGACAGCCCCAGGTTTCTTCTGGCCTTGTCACCCAGTTTGGTCAGGTCTACTCGTGGACACTTATTCTGACAACTATAAAATAGGCATAGAGCCCCTCTCCTGCTGGGGTGTGGGCGTTAAGTGTCTGTGACAAGCCCGGGACAGTCCCAGGCCCAGGACAGGCACTACACCAGCTGCCTCCTTCCAAACGCCCACAGAGTCTGGGAGCTTAGACCAAGTTAGTATAATGGAAAGATTGGGTAGACCACACTAAGAGTTTATGCTGTGTACCCATATACAGCACAGTACAGGATAATACAATGTAACAATGTATTGTACAGCAATGTCAGGATACTAAAAATATGCAAAATGCTTAGGTTTATAAAGCTGTCGTCAATTTTTCTTCTTAAAAAATAAAAATACTACATACTTTCTGTGAATAAATAAATGCATATTTATATTATTTATATGAAACACACACACACGAAGGATACACAGTGAGATGCCAGGAAAGGCAGGAGACTGCTTTGGGGAATACGGCAGGGAGAAGTTTAGTTTAGCTGTAATTTCAAAAAAATATTCAAGTGACTATGGTCACATGTGGATTTTTAACAAAAGATTAGAAAAAGATAAAAGAAAGCTGGCTAAGGCAGAAAGGGAGGCTCCAGGAACTGGGGTGGCCCTGCCACCCACTGCCCAGCCAGGCACAGCCGCTGTCTGTCACTGTAGCCCGAGAGGCCTGCTTACGCTATTGGCTGACTGGTTAAGTTGGGAATTTTTTTTGAGGGGAGAAGAGAGAAAATATGGAGGATTGTTAAAAAGAGGGTCAGGGTCACCCCCAGCCCACGATGGAGGGATTTCCTAGGCCAAGGGTTCCCATTTTCTTGGTGTCAAGGCCTATGTTCACTCTAAAACAGCACAGGGGGGCCTACAGAGCTTGGATTATTTGGGTTACACCTGCTGATACTGACCAGACTGGAGAGTGTTTTAAAATATTTACTTACTAATTTATTTACAATAGTAAGGATACGCTTCTTTCATGTTAACTGAAATATCATTATGAAAATAACTTTATTTTCAAAAAAAGAAAATAAAAATCAGCAGAAGAATGGCAGCCTTTTAGGCTTTTCCATCTCTTTGAAACCTGGCTTAGCAGAAGATAGATAGCATTGCATTTCTGCTTCTGTGGGCAATGCTTGATGGGCTGTTTGGGTTGACATTTATGAACAAAAGCCCAGCCTCACACAGAAATGTATTTGAAAAAGGGAGGTATTTCAATGGCTTTTTTTTTTTTAAAGATTTTATTGGAGAACTGGGGAAGGGGAACAGCGTTGGGGAACCGGGGAAGGGGAACAGACAAGTTGCTGTTCTTCTGTTCTTCAGTCTAGTTGCAGAGGACATTGCTTCACTGGCCCATGTTGGTATCGTGATCATTGTGCTCTTCCCGGGTGAAGCAGATCGTTGCCGGCCTCTGGACAGCCGCTCATGGTGGCTCTTGGCAGCTCACACTGGCTGCCGGCCACTCATGGTAGCTTATGGCAGACCACTGCAGCAGGGGCTGCACCCTACGCTGCCCACTCACAGGAGCCCAGCTCCAGGTGGAGCTGTTGTTCACCATCTTAGCTGTAGAGGGCGCAGCATCACTGGCCCTAATGTGGGATCAGAACCGGGGCCCTGCTGCTCAGAGCTGGTGTCCTAAGCCAACTCTTTTTTTTTCATACACTTTTTTTTCTTTTCTTTTTGAGGACAGTGTCACTGGCGTTCATATGTGGAACCTGAACCGGGGTCAGTGGCATCCCAAGCCGGCACGCTTAACTACCGTGCCACTCAGCCGGCCCCCAAGCCAACTCTTAACCCAATGTGCCACTTGACCGGCCCGTCAATGGCTTTTAAAAAAAACTGGGCATGCTCTTCTTTGATTCCACACTAACATTCAATGAAGGGTCGTTTCTTTTCTTTTCTTTTCTTTTCTTTTCTTTTCTTTTCTTTTCTTTTTTTTTTTGAGGGCAGTGTCACTGGCCCTCGTATGTGGGACCCAAACCAGGGCCGCTGGCGTCCCAAGTCAGCTCTTAACCAACACGTCACTTGGCCGGCCCGAGGGGTAGTTTCTTAAAGATCAGTTGCAATGTGGAATCTGAAACTGTGTTGGTGGGTGTTTCAGTTGCACCCAAATCCCGGGTGTGTCCTGCCCTTTGATCGTGTCTTCTGCCCACGCGCGTTTCACAGTAGCGTATATGGCTCGTTTGGACCGGGCTGGTGTGCAGAGTCATGAGGACCTTACAGCGTCCACGTCAAGAAGCTCGCTGGCTGACATCACTAGGAGTCTTCACCACTGGCAGCCATCCAGCTCATGATGGCAGATTTGAGTTCTCCAAAATTCAAATTCTTGCTGTGAATTTTATCGTGGGTGGCAAACGGTGACTCTGCTGCTTCCCTTCATTCCTTTTCAAGGAAATGCTGTCAAATGTTAAAGTCTTAACAACCACAATTTGTCTGCCTTTTGTTCTTTCCAGTAAAAATGATGTTCTGAGAAAAGTGGCTAGTTCGGCTTGCAACTCAAACGACTGCACAGTTTTCCGTGGACACGCCGTGTTCGGGCGTGCAGAGGGCTCTCTGTGAACTCTGCACTCATCACAGTGTCAAAAGGTGTGCGCAGGGTTGAGATGAAACCAAATGAGTCCTTGCATGCTTCAACAAGGTCATTCTGAGGTCAGACCGGTGTGCGTGGCGGAGCACATGGTGACTGCCAGGTGGATACCATTGCCTTGCTCAAGGACAGGAGTTGGTTTGTGTCACCATCCTGCCTTTGCACCATGAGGCCAAATGGCCACACAGTGAGAGAGGCAGCTGAGGCCTTGGCCTGGAAAGGGTCGCAGAGACCCCACACCTGTGTACGCCACCCCACCTAAAGACGGAGGACGGCTTCACAACTCCAGGATCCTGAGAATATGGTTATCAAATGACACCCCTCGGTAAGCTCGGCTTATTACACGAAGGGGAAAACCAATTCCCAGTTGTGTGTGTACAGACATTGCGGATAGCCACAAACATGCATGTTTGCGCCACGCTCACCCCAGGAATCAGGGGCCAGCAACTGAGGAAGGACTGGGCTCGTTCCCCAGAGTATGTTCCTATTTGCGTTATTAACTTTATAAGTCAAAATACCATGATCAGAACACATTGCTCATGGGCCACACAACTAGCACACAAAAACCCAAATGCGGGGAGGAGTGGGGTGGCAAATTAGGGGAGGGGGTTGTCACTTTGAGGGGTAAATAGTACAACTATTGCACTGTGTTGTACACCTGAAACTAATTGAAAATAAATAAATAAATAAACAACAACAAAAAACAAAAACCCCAAAGGCTGCACAAAGAAGTCACATGCATCAATGACAAAGATGGAAAAACAACCAGTGTTCCAGCTCAAATTCTATTAAAAATACATCATTAAAACTTAAAACAGTAAGTTCCCACTTCAAATACTATCACAATTCAAAAACCTCAACACAAAAAAGGAATTCAGGAGGTTAATGTTACAGGAAGTCAAATTGTTAATGCCAGGAAAGCAACATCTGCATTTAGAAACAACTAAAAGCAAGTGACAAGTGACATCATCCTATTTGGGACTAATCACAGATAATACCTCTAACTTCTAAAGAACTCTCCTTCCAAATGTTAGGCTAAACCCTTCTTCAAGAGTTAAAAATGGGGGTGGGTGGGGAGGAATGTATATGTGTTGATTTCTTCTTGTACATCACAGGGGGGATTCATGAGAATGGAGAGACTGAGGGGGCAGAATGTGCTTGGTGAACACAGACGCCCCAGAGACATGCCTCGGATCTCCTCATTAGGGCCTTTCATACACAACCCACAAACAGAACAGGACAGACTCCAGGACTACGGAGCAAACTGCGAGAGAAGAGGCTTGGCGGGGCGGGGGGTGGTGGGTGGGGGAGTGACAGACAAGCTTAAAAAGGGAAAAATCCAGGTAATACAGCAGTAGAAAAAGAAATAACTGCGGTTAACATGTTGGGCTTCCAAGTGCCACAGATGACCTAGAAAAGCGGTGACCACCAGAGCGACCACTGACAACTCTAGAGTCTTCCGACAGCACAGCCTCCATCTTCAGCACTTTACAGGTACTCACTCACTCCCTCCTCATAAAACCCAGAGGGGCTGGTCACCTCACTCCCATTTCATTCCTGTTCCAGTAGCTTGCCCAAGAGGGCTCAGCTAGCCAGGGGTGGGGTGCAGGGCAGGGGGCAGGATCTCACCCCAGCCTTGTGTCTTCTGATCCCCACCCTTAACCATGAAATACCCTGCCTCTCAAGTTCAGAGGGAACCATAGTTTTATTTTAGTCTTAAAGGCCATTACCCATTTTTTTTTTTAGAGTGCAGTGTCACTGGCCCTCATATGTGGGATTGAACTGGGGCCGCTGGTGTCCCAGGCCAGCTCTTAACCACCACGCCACTCGGCCGGCCTAAAAGACATTACCCTTTAAAAGACCCATAAAAATGCCAATGAACTTCAAAAAAGATGTATACCCCAAAATACTATTTGGTAAAATGGTGCAGCGGTCTGTGCAGCCACTATGAGTTGGCAAGGAGGGGACATGCCAGCAGGCAGGGGACACACCTGGCACCAGGCACCCGGCCGCAGGGTCCTGACCTCCCCCACACAGGTGGCCAAGCCTGGTTAGTTCACTGACAGCCACTAATCTGTCAACAATGGAACAAAAGGAAAAGCAGAGGAAAGGCCAAACTCCAATAAAAAAGACCACGGATCCCGATTTAGGAAACAATTCTAAGTCATCGCATTTCCTTTGCACGTTTTTTTCTAAAGCAGAACATTTCAAAGACACTTCTCTCAAATGCAATAAAACAGTTTAACCCTACATAGAAACCGAATGATTACCTGTATATCCTCTGCCCAGATTCAGCAACCATTCAGCGGGTCTGCTTTCCAGTTATCTCTTGTTATTTCAAGGTGCGGAGACCGCGATGCCACACCCCTAATATAATACCCCAGTCTGCCGTCCCCACAAGTGAGGGCAGCTCCCCATGTCACAGTGCTGCTGTGGCACTGGGAGGATCGCCAGGAACTCCACAGCATTAGGGGGTGTCCGCCACTCTCCAGTAACGTCAAGAGTGCCTTCTAGAAGTTTGATTTTGGATTTTTGAGAACAAAGGTCTGATATAGAGTCACTCACGATATAGAGGATTTCACAATTGCATCTCTTTAGTTGTGTTTTTAAACTCGAAGAGTTTTGATTTATGAATAATTCAAGGAAGGGCCTAAAGCAAAACCCGAGAGCACCTGCTGCACTACTCAGTCCTGATGCCTTCCGCCAGCCTCTTCTCAGGACTAAAGACCTTTAAGTAACTGTTTATCCGGTTTTTAAAGTTCTCCAAGTCTCCGTTATCCCCGGTGGCACTATTTCCACGTGACGGGGAAAAGGAGACTGAGCCTGAAGCCATGCCCAGAGCAGAGTGGTCACCTGTGTCCACTTTCTCAACCAGGTACCGAGCACTCAGAAAAACAACTTTTATTTTCAGTCGCCAATGTCGACTGAGAGCTCACACTCTGGATGGTGCCAGGTGTCACCAGAAGCTGACCTCGGCCTTCCCCAGGGCGCTCACGATTCATGGGGGACACAGGAAAATGAAGCCATCACTGAATACCTGGCCGAACTGGTAAGTGAAATGGGGTATTTTCAATTCCCCCCTCAAACCATGAATGCACGCGTGGAGTTTCACAAGCTCTCATTTAAACCTGAGATCGTCTGGACTCCAGGCACTGTGCAGAGAACAGTAGGTGGGTACACGTGACGCAGAAGCTTCTACAATCATCCCTGATACCCTGACAGGGGCAGAGGACAGGGCGGAGCTGACTCCTGATTCTGTCATTCTCTGTGGCCCTGGGCAAGAGGCTGCCACGGCTCGTCCAGAAAAGAAAGGCAGTGAACGAGCCTCGCAGAGCTGGGCCTGGCCCCGGCCCAGCATACGGAAGGTGCTCGGACAGCCACCAGCAGCAGCTCGGGGACACGCAACTGGTAGAGGGGGCAGGGGCCCTGGCCTGGGCCATACATGCCATGACCTTGGGGAGGTCAGGAGACCTGGCTGGTGACCAGGCAGGAATGCTGGGAGAGGGGGCCCGTCGGTGTGTGGGATCCGAGAATGAGCTCTGCCATACGTGACCTGGAGCCGCAGGCAAGATGCGCCTGTGAGGAGGCCGTCCCTTTCCTAAAAGCACACACCCGTTTCTGGACTACTACCTTACCCCTTTTTCTCTCGTTTTCCTCCACAATTAACATTTTAATGAAAAAATTCGAGGGGCCGGCCGAGTGGCGCGTTGTTTAAGTGCTGGCTTGGGAAGCTAGCGGCCCAGGTTCGGATCCCACATATAAGGGCCAGTGACACTGCCCTCAAAAAAAAAAAAAAAAAAAAAAAGGAAGTTTTGGGGCCGGCCGAGTGGCGCATCGGTTAAGCGCTGGTTTTGGGATGCCAGCGGCCCCAGTTCGGATCCCACATGAGGGCCAGTGACACTGCCCTCTACAGCTAACAACAGCTCCACCTGGAGCTGGGCTGTGCGAGCCCCGGTGATGGTGCGGGCTGCAGCCCCTGCTGCAGTGGGCTGCCATAGGCTACAGTGAGTGGCCCGCAGCCAGCGTGAGCAGCTGGAAGCCAAGCGTGAGCTGCCAATAGCCGCGGTGAGCGACATCCAGAGGCCGGCGACCGATCTGCCTCATCCGGGAAGAGCGCAATGACGATACCAACAGTGAAGCAACATCCTCCGCAACTAAACTGAAGAACAAGAAGACGGCAACTTGTCTGTTCCCCTTCCCCGATTCCCCAACGCTGTTCCCCTCCACCAATTCCCCAATAAAATCTTTAAAAAAAAAAAAAAAAAGAAAAAGAAAAAATTCTAGCAGCTTAGCTTTTGCTGCACGGCTGGAATCATGATCAGAAACCTCTGAATAGGCCCTGTCCCCACGCTCAAGGGCAGGCCAGCAAGGTGTGCAGGCTTTACACAAACACGCACCCACACTGTTACTCTGAATAAATTCCACCCCTCGGGGATACAAAAGAAACAGCTTTACACCGAGGGTCACGACAGGTGCACTTTAAAGGCCCCAGTCACACAGCACGCAGGCGTCTGCGACGTCATCTGAGGTGAGCTGGCGCAGTCTTCAGAGAATGGCTCACCGGCTGGGTCTCCGGAAGAATCTCTCACTTTTGGTCATCACTGAAACACGTTTCCTTCCTAACCCGGGGAAAGAGGACAGTCCCAGGCGCGTCCTCCGGTACTTCCTGCCTGCACGCCACGTGGGCACGCTGCCCACCCAGGAGCCCACGTGCGTGTACAGGTTGTAAGAGGAGCGCCAGCTAAGTCACCAGGCTGTGCGCAGCAGGGGTGACACTGTGGGGTGTGACTCCCACTCAGCCTTCCTGCACAGTCGCCTCTAAATTTTTACTTTCCTGGAAAGGTGAAGATTTTCATCAAATTGGTGATTTAGGAAGACTCGTGAGGAAAAGAACTCTTCTATAATCAGACCCCCACTTCCCAGAAGAATGGATTTACACAAAAAGTGTCATTTGCTCTCTGGCTCCCCACCAGTCTTTCAAAGACACACTTGTCACCGTCACCATCACAATCACAGGGTGGGCTTGCTAAACGACTAGAACAAGATTAGAGCAGTCAGCAATGTTCTTGAGGCCAGAATAAAAGCCGGCTGGAAAAGCCTCCCATCTGGAAAAGCTTCCCATCTGGAAAGGCCCACATCACTCTTTTCCTCTCTGGCCATTCATGTCTCTTTGGCTTGGCGGTCCTGCCAGCTCTGGAAGGGCGAGTGAGCTCTATGGAGGGCCTGGCCCCCAAAACCCCACCAAGCCATCCAACAGAGGGAAGATGCAAGCCCATGTGACACCTAGTTTACTATTCTTAATAGGCAATTACAAAATTCAAGGAATAATCTAGAGCAGGGGCCCATAAGCTATGGCTGCTGGGCCCAACCTGGCCTGCCACCTGCATTTGTAAATAGAGCTTAGCGGGACATGGCCATGCCCCTTCACTTATTTACTGACTAGGGATGCTTTCATCACAGCCTAAATTAGTGACTGCCCAGAAACTGAAAAACACTGTCCATCCCCAGCCAGGGCTGCGCTGTGCAATACAGTAGCCACTAGACACGTGTCTATTTAAAATGAAATAAGATTTAAAATGCAACTGCACAGGTGTGCCGGACACATGTTATGTGCTCAACAGTCCCATGTGGCCGGGGCCACCACAGTGGGCAGCACAGAGGGCATCTCCTCCATCAGACATCTCCTCTGGGCAGCGCTGCATGCTCAGCCCTGTCATCCAGCTAAACTTACAGTCATTGAGTTCCGGGAGCCTCTCTCTCCTTCAGGCGGAAAAGCTTACACTGTTTCTGCAGTGTGTCCCTTCCGCACTTGAACTTTCTTAGGAGATGCTAATTCACAATATTAATCGAAAACTCTGGACTATTTAATAGAAGGTAGCTATCAAACCAATTAGGACTATTAGTCAGTTCAGGGATAGTACTGATTTGTTTACTTGACTTCCCCGCCCCCAAGGGACCCTAAACTCTGGGAAAGCTGGGCCATAGCGCTAGCTTGCTTCATTGTCCCAGTTAGCAGGGACCCGGCGTGGCACACAGGAGGTAGGGACTCTCGACAGATATTTGTAGAATAAGTGAAGAAATGGACCCTGGGCACAAAACTCATACAAGAGGCCACTGAAACGGATATTGATAAGGTCCTGGAAAAAAAACCACTATACAATCCTGTGGCAAAAGGTTCTACAAACAGTGCAAATTTCTATTTTAAATGACGTTTATTTGTTTGTTTTTTAAAGATCCAAAGAAAACAACAAAATTGCCTGAGTTTGGATCTTGGCCCTGCCACTAATAGGCTTTCCCTTCCATGTGGAAAGGCAGGTCCTCGCTAAGCGGAAACCACGGTGTCCCAGAGAGGGAGGCAGCCGTGGGGGCTGCCCCAGCACCATCGCATCAGCCCCAGCTCGCCCAGCAGCTGCCCAGGGCTAGCTCCTTCGGTGTGTCCCTCCTGCACCAGCGCCCCTGCGGGGTCTCCCCACTGAACCCCGAGCTCCTCTGGGGTGGGGCTTAATGACTGGACACACACTGGACACACAGCTAACTGGATGTTAAAGTGATTAAGGCACTAAAAACCAATATAAATACAACACATTTTGCTAAACCTCACATTAACATGTTTTCTCTTAAGTCCTTATGAGTAAATCAAGTGTTCAAGTTTTGAAATTAGAAATTACCCCCACTGTTTAATTAGAAATTAGTTTTAAGTGTCTAAAGGTTTACCCCCTCTTAAAAATTCAAGTCCCTATCAAGTTAACATAGTTCACTCCTTTCCCTTCATGATTAGAGAGCAAACAACCAATCGCTCAACCAACAGCAAAAAGTCCACACTGGCCACAACAAGGTCTTGGAAGTTAAAAAAAAAAAAAATCATTGTGGTATAAGACATAAAATAAAATTATTCCATTTCACAATAAATCCATAGTTTAAAACACAACTAGAACATTAAGTGTGTAATAAAATCAGAAAACTCACAAACCAAAAGATGCTATTTATAAGATACCTTAAAAGTATAAAAATATACATTTTTTAATGCAATAAACTCATCTTACTGCCAACTAGTCAGTTAGTGTTTAAGAACTAACTTAAATCTAAACACAATTAATTACATTGTGCCTCTGCCTGTTTGGTTCCTGCAGCTAAAGTATCTATAAGCTCTGCTTGGTTGATGTTTGTCCTTTTCTGGGCGCACTGCAAAAAAAAATGATGAATTCCCAGTCCAACCTAAAACTTGGTCACTGTGGGTACAAGTCTCCTCAAGCCTCAGTCAAGTGGTTTGGAGAGAAAAGCAAAGCCCGTTTTATTTCAGCGATAGGGTACTCATGGGCTTTCACCTTCCCTGGGTCCACCCTGGGATCTGAAAAGTCCTGTCGGCATTTTAGTCATGCAGACTATTAGTCACCCAGAAATCTTGCTCCCACCCTTCCTTGACACGGGTCTTTAAAGGAGATTCTGACAGTTAAAACTGCTTTGTTGAGGCACAGCTGTGATATTGTAAATTTTAAAGTGATTTGATGAAGCTTAAGTTCCATTTTCTATTTCACCCAGTTCTGAACAAAAAAATTTACATAACCAATATGTAAAATACTAAGTAAGAATAAGTATACTACTACCCTTATATTTATATGTTATAGTTATATTTTAGTAAAACTTATTAATTACTGTAGTAATTGTGTTTTTAAGGTAAATTGTGTTTTTAACCCAAATTTCGTATAAACTGTAAGAGGCAAATTATAATTATTAAAAGTAATCTATATACACATTGAAAACTTGTTGCCATGTTACATTTTACAGTCAAATGGCAACACAGAGCCAATTTAAATGCAAAATATTTCCTAGGAGTCCATGAAAACATGAACATTTCACAAATTACAACCCACAATGGATTTCAGTGTTTCAAAGCACGAGTGTTTTCTCTTTTAGGCTGCATGGCAAGCATGAAAACAATCCTTTCAGAGAAGTTCTTTCCTTATCGTTTCTGCACATTTTCTGACTGCAGTTCATCTGTAATTCGGGGACGTGTGCCCGACGACAGCTTTGCAGCATTAGGCAGCGCAGATGTATCAGAAACTCCGAGCGCTCGGCCGGCGCTCACGGCCCGCCTCTCCTTCCTCCCCCCACCCACTACCTTCCCCGGGCAGTGACTTCACATCCTTTGACATCAGCACAGCTCTGAAAGGGGGATGGGAGAACGAGCAGAAAGCAGAAAAACCAGCTTTGAACTATGCAGGCAAGGCCTGTCCTGAGCCTCAGATTCTGTAAGTAGTTCGTAAAATGCCAGCCTGCAGTGACACGCCCAGCCTCCCCGGATCCAGTCTGCAGCGAAATGGCATGCCTTCTGCTGGAAAGGACTTCCTGCTTTTCTTATCTGAAGCACAATAGCCATTTATTAACTACCACAGAAGGTTCCGACTCCGTGAGACACAATAACTTACCTCGAATGTGGAGCAGGGCCACGGGCTGGAAAGGCCCGTTGGAGCTGGCCGCATCCACCACCATCCTGCTGCCCGCTTTATTACATGTCAACATCTAGACTCGGCGGGGAAGGCAATGGACTCCTTAAGGCAAGAAACCAGCCTCCATTTTAGTTTAAAAAAAAAGGCAAACTGAAGCGGCAGCTGGAGGGAACTGGCTGGTTCGTGATGTCAGCAGGCATGGAGCCCGCCCATTGGCCGGAAGCTGCAACTTAAAATGACACCGAAAAAACTGCAACGGGAAAAAGCATTCTGTTTGGCTGTCAGCGTGCATGGAAAACCTGGGCAATTTTCCGGCTTTCTGCTGCCTTCATTTCTCAACAACTTCCAGGCAAAGCCCCCATATCTTACGGGGCAGGACTGGGACCATATCCCCGGCCAGGTTGGAACCAGATGATTCTGACAGGGCTCCCCAAAAAGTGTGTGCGTGTATGTCCACGGGAACTTTCGATTTCAGCATGTCCCTAACCAGAACCCCAAAGTCAATGGTATTTCATACCCACCTGACCACCTCCTAGTTTCTAGTCTAATTCCTTTAATGTCTGTATCATATTTTGCATTGTGGCAATGCAGGTTATTTATTTTTTTAAAAAAGAAAATGGCTACTAAAAATATCACAGTTCCAACTGATTAGTTTGGACTCTTGTTCAATCTCTCTTACCAAGTTATAAACTTCTAATCCTCAAACATCGGTTTTTCTCCAGATCTAATACTTTTATTGGAAAAATTCAGTAAAAATTTTAATTATATGGAAAATGGAAGCTTATTTAAATTTAATAGCTAGAAAGTAAGAGTTAGAAAAAGGCCATAAAAATAAAATTCAGTGTTTATTTTTGTATCTTAAAGATGTCAACATATTAGATACTTTCAAGTTTTTTAAAATTAAATTAATTTTTAAATTAAATTATTTTTTTAATTTAAAAAATTTAATATATTTCAATTATTTTTATGGGGCTAGTATTAAAATCTATTATTCAGGTCTTATTTTGCTATCTTTAAAAAAGGTTAATGAAAAAGCTGTTCCAAAGAGATTCCAAAGAGAAAGACATCATTTCTGAATTGAAGTATTCGTGGGTGGGGGTGGGGATTTGAACAAGTGATTCCCTACAAAAATAAATGTCATTACGTGCTGCAGATATAAACGAACTCTAAGAAAAAATCCCTTTGGCAAGTAAATTCCTCACTTCTTCACATGCACAACTCAGCCTGTCCAAACCATGACTTCTCTTTTTATAACGTCACACAACTCCCACCACCTCATCTGCCCCAGTGCACAAGGATGCAAAACCCCTTTGGGTCCTGAACGTAATTTGCAGTAGCTAGAAACACCTGGAGCCCAACTGAGCTCGCAGGCACACCTGGGGGCGGGCAAGCTTCCATTCCACTGAAGGAGCGAACTGCTGCGATGATTCAGGGGGGCTTGTTAAGTCCCCCCTCACTAGTAAGAATGCAGTTTTTACTATGTGCTATCAGTGGCCATTAAAGAAACAAACAAGTGAAAGCAAACCAAACCCCACCCTGCCCCTCTTTCCACAGAGCCGAGGGACGCTGCTGGATTCCATGGCCGGCCACAACATTATTTGTAACAAGCAACAGGGAGTGGGCGCCCTGTGAGGGGGCTCCTACCACCTGAGCACACCTGGCCTCACACCTGCTTGGCCCCTCTGCCATCTGAGCAGGAGACATGGCTTAACAAGAACAGCCTGTGCTTGGAGTCAGGTGATGTGAAGTCAGATCCTGGTTGCTGAGTGTCTGGGTTGGCATGAGGACGGCTCCCCAGGACCCACCATCACCTCCTCCCCCTGGAAGTGAGGCCCAACAAGCTCTGATGTCAGTGCCATTAGGACTGAGGCAGGCATGCAGGGGCTTAGCGATGGGTCCAGAGAACATGCTTACTGCATGTCTGCACTTTAAAAAGACAGAGACCTGCCCTCAAATAATTTAGTATTTCTTCTGAGATGCGATGGGAAATGTGCCTGTCCTAGATGAATTGGAATGCAGAAATAAGGGGGAAAAGACTCCTAGAATCTGTATATAAAAATACACAAATTAGGAGTCATAGAAAAAGTGAAGATACTTTCTCATGTACTTTTCCTGATGGTCTCAGATCAAAGGATCTCCACTTTATTAGTGATTCGCACATGCTCCTCGGAAGCCTTATGCATATCAAGTAGCCCTTTAGAGAACTCAAAGACTGGGCTCGGGAAATCACCAAGGGAACATACTCTAAAATATAAACAAAAAAATCAATAATATGGAGAAGACAGAAAGACCCGAACAAATAAAGAGAAGGTGTGTTTCTGAACTGCAAGCATAAATACTATAAATATGCTGCTGTTAGTTCCCCCCAAATTGGTTTACAGTCAAAATTCACGTCTCTCTATTTTTCTGGATACTTGACAAAATAATCCTAAAGTTCACCAGAAAAACAAGAAGGAAGAAGAATGAGAAAGGCTAGCTAGTCCTGCCCACTGTAAAGCTTATGAATTAATGACAGCGTGACATGGTCTTCAGAGGCAGGTTGATGGGATAGAAGTAACAGCCCCAAAAGGATAAATACATTTATACAAGTGCAATATTATGATAAAGAATGAATCTCAAATCAATGGAAAGGGAAGATTCATTAGGTAACTAGTTGGCTATCTGTGGGGAAGTCAATTTAAGTCTTAACTCCACACCAAAATAAGATTTGAGTTGCATTAAATAGTTAAATAAAAAACAAACTAACATGACAACCCGAAATCCCCACAGTTTTTAAAAGAGAAGGGAAGTGGTATCAATTCTCAAGCTAGAAAAGAGTATTTTAGAAAACCTAACGGATATTGCTCACATTAAAAAGTATACAAATTTCTGTATGTTCCCTCCAAAAAACAAAAGGAAATATAAATGTTATAAACACAAGGAGTTAATAGTGCACTACAATTGATTAGAAAAATGTTCAACTGATTAGGTTCACTAAAGAATTATAACTGCTCAATAATTATACGAGCAAGTCTTTTTTTGCCCATCAAATCAGCAATAATTTAAAAAAATGATAATTACTAAGTACTGGTAAAGGCATACTGTAACCCTGTCAACAAATCTATAAATTGTTCTGATCCTTTTAGAAAATAATTTGGTGGTATGTATCAAGATTCTTTAAGTAATTTTACTTCTGGGAATCCATTCTAGAAATGTAGTAGCTGTGAGTGCACATCACATTTTTTTAACTTTTAAAAATTATGCTACTAACATACACATAACATAAAATTTACCACTTTACCACCGTTAGTTCAGTGGCATTAAGTATATTCGCACCGTTGTGCAGCCATCGCCCCCATTGTCCACAGAACTCTTTTCATCTTGTGCAACTGAAACTCCGTCCCCAGTAAACACTGA
Source organism: Aselliscus stoliczkanus (assembly GCA_033961575.1). NCBI lineage: Eukaryota > Metazoa > Chordata > Mammalia > Chiroptera > Hipposideridae > Aselliscus > Aselliscus stoliczkanus. The sequence continues at coordinate 158,887,972 of CM066732.1, read as the reverse complement.
CGCCCCACTCTCCTCCCCCAGCCCCTGGCACCACCATTCCGCTGTGTGTCTCTACGAATCTGACCACTCTAGGGACCTCACAGACGGGGAGTCACGTGGTATTTGTCCTTCTGTGACCGGCTTATCTCACTCAGTGGAAGGTCCTCCAGGTCCATCCCTGCTGTGGCAGGTGTCAGAGCCTCCTTCCTTTTTCAGGCTGAGTCAAATTCCACGGTATGGACAGACCACAGTTTCCAGTCATCCCTTGAAGGTCACTGGGTGGCTTCCACTTTTTGGCTAATGTGAACAACGCTGCTATAACGGGGGGTACAGGTATCTGAGTCCCTGCTTTCGATTCTTCCGGGTACATACCAGGAAGTGGAATGGCTGCAACGTGTGACAGCTCTAGTTCTAATTTTCTGAGGACCCGCCACGCTGTTTACCACCGAGGGAGCACCATCTCGCATCCCCACCAACGGTGCACAAGGGGTCCCGTTTTTCCTCATCCTCACCAAGGCTTGTTATTATTTTCGATAGTAGCCAACCTCATGAGTGTGAAGTGGTATCTCACTGTGGCTTTCCTTTGCATTTTCCTAATTATTAGTGATATTGATCATGTTTTCATGTGCTTATTGGACATTTACACATCTTCTTCGGGGAAATGTCCATTCAAGTCTTTTGCACATTTTTTTTTTTTTGAAGGCAGTGTCATTGCCCTCATATGTGGGACCCGAACCTGGGCCGCTGGCTTCCCAAGCCAGCGCTTAACCACCGCGCCACTCAGCCGGCCCTAAAGTGTATGTTTTCCTTTTTGTTTGTTTGGGGGGGTTTTTTGTTTGTTTTTTTGAGGGCAGTGTCACTAGCCCTCATATGTGGGACCGAACCGGGGCCGCTGGCTTCCCAAGCCAGCACTTAACCACCGCGCCACTCGGCCGGCCCTTGCACATTTTTTTTAAAAAGATTTTTTATTGGGGAATTGGGGGAGGGGAACAGCGTTGGGGAATCGGGGAAGGGGAACAGACAAGTTGCTGTCGTTTTTGTTCTTCAGTCTAGTTGTGGAGGACGTCGCTTCACTGGCCCATGTTGGTATCGTCATTGCGCTCCTCTCAGATGAGGCAGATCAGTCACCGGCCTCTGGATGGTCACTCACCACGGCTATTGGCAGCTCACGCTGGCTGCCAGCCGCTCACGCTGGCTGCGGGCCACTCACTGTAGCCTATGGCAGCCCACTGCAGCAGGGGCTGCAGCCTACACCATTCCGGGGACTCGCACAGCTCAGCTCCAGGTGGCACTGTTGTTAGCTGTAGAGGGCAGTGTCACTGGCCCTCATATGTGGGATCCGAACCGGGGCCACTGGCATCCCAAGCCAGCTCTTAACCAATGCGTCAGTCGGTCAGCCCCTTTGCACATTTTTTAACAGGATCGTTTGTTTCCTTGTTGAGTTATAACAGTTCTTTATAAATTCTGGATATGAACTCCAAATACTTTTTTCCATTCTGTGGTTTGCCGTTTTACTTTGCTGATTGTGTCCTTTTGATGCACAGAAGTTTTAAATTTTGATGAAGTCCAATGTATCCATTTTTACTTTGGGGCCTATGCTTTTGGTGTTACATCCAAGAAATCAGGAGCAAATCCAATGTCATGAAGCTTTTCTTCTGTTTTCCTCTAAGCTTTCAGAGTCCTAGCTCTTAAAATTAGGTCTCTGATCCACCTGAGTTTTTATATATTGTGTAATGTGAGGAAGGGTCCAATTTCATTCTTTTGCAGTTTTCCCAAAACCATTTCTCGAAGAGACTATCCTTTCCCCATTGAATGGGTGGCACCCCTGTTGAAAATCATTAGACCATACATGTGATGGTTATTTCTGGGCTCTCTATTCTACTGTATTAATGTATATGTCTGTCTTTATGCCAGCACCATGCTGTTTTGATTACTGTAGCTTTGCAGTAAGTTTTGAAATCAGGAAATGTAAGACTTCTTTTTCAAGATTGCTTTGGCTATCAAGGTCCCTTCAGATTACATGTGAATTTTAGGGTGGATTTGTCTAATTCTGAAAACAACACTGTTAGAATGTTGGTAGGGACTGCATTGAATCTGTGGATCCATACTGATGTTTTAACAATATTGTCTTCCAACCCATGGACACAGATGTCTATTTACTGGGGTCTTCTTAAGACCCCAATTTCATCAAAGACTTAATGAAAGATATTAAGTCTTTCAGCAACGTTTTATAGTTTTCATGTACAAATCTTTCACCTCCTTGGTTAAATTCCTAAATATTTTATTCTTTTTAAAAGTATCACATTTTTATTTATGATTCTAAAATACCAGAAATTACCTTAATTTAAAGGGATTAAGTGAGATATTACACATTCAGCAAATATACTTAAGGGCCGGCCGAGTGGCGCAGTGGTTAAGTGCTGGCTTGGGAAGCCAGCGGCCCCAGTTCGGGTCTCACATATGCGGACCAGTGACACTGCCCTCAAAAAAAAAAAAATTTATGAATTTGGGTCTGGCTGAGTGGTGTGGTGGTTAAGCGCTGGCTTGGGAAGCCAGTTCAGGTCCCACATATGAGGGCCAGTGACACTGCCCTCAAAAAAAACCAAAAAACAAACAAACAAACAAAAAATATTTATAAATTTGTAAAATGAAAATATAAGTGAAAAGGTGTAATTTTTCAGAAATAGTATAATCATAAAAATAAATATTCCCAAAATACTGACAGTAGTCATTGCTGAGTGTTATGGCTATGGATGGTTTTTCTGTTTGAAACTTCTCTATATTTTTTAGTATTGCTACAATAAGTACATAATACTTTCATGAAAACTGAAAGTAACAATTTAAAAACAGACATACAAATTAAGTTACAGCAGGGAGAATCCCTTAATGAACCCCGCCTCTCAGGCTGAAGAACAGAGAAAGGGCTGAGGTGGGAGGGAGCCCAGGAAATAGGACACAGAAGATTTACTGTCATGTAGGAAGACCATGAATGTAAAAACACACGAACAAAAATTAGCCTAAATCAGGCATGGCAGATGGAAGCGACAAGTTCGAGGACGTCAGCCCCCTGGCTCAGAGAGCCCGTTATGGACAGCACAGCCTGGGGTGGCCGTCTGTCACCTCTGCACGGGGTCTGTGTGCTCCCATGAGAAAGCGGGGCTCCATTAGTCCCCAATGAAACAACTCAGCAAATGCTCCGTGAGAGGCTCACACCGCAGCCCTTCCCGGGCACCGCGACAGTTTCCCTCCCTGCTCAGGGAGAGGCCGCCTGGAGTCTTCTCTCACCCGTACAAGGGGGCAGATGTGATCGCCCCACCTCCTGGTTTGGCAGCAGGTGCAAATGTCACAGGTGGAGTATGCAACCTTGCTGAGGTGAGGCGCAGAGCTCAGGAGCGGGCAGCACTGGTCTAGCCATTAGGAGGGGAGGCAGGAGTAGGGGTCATTGAGGCACCTGGGAAGACCCCTCCAGGTGCGGGGGGTGGGGGCGGAGCCACTGAGGGACCGCTGCTTAGACGAGCACCTCCAGGCGTCACCCGCCCCGACTCTGGCCCAGGCTCTCCCCCAGGCACCCAGGCAGTGCCCGGCACGGAGGTGCACAGCCAGCCTCACTGAGTGAACGGACAAGTCCAGCAAAACACCCACCCCAACCTACAAACCCCACTACTCTTCACACCTCATCTCTGCGGCACCTAAGGTCGCCTGGAGGGTAACGCCTTCCACTCCCCAACACAGCGCCCGTCCTGTCTCCCAGCATGCACTCCAGTGTGGCTGTCACCGGCCCTCCCTGCCTGCCAGGTGGCCCCACGCTGCAGACTCCCATCTGTGACCCCTGCTCTTCTTCCTGCTACTGTGTCACACTGCACAGGTGTCCTCTGGGTCAGGCAGTACATCTCCCAGACCGCAACGGACAAACAGCCCCCACTCAGTGCATCCCCACCCCCCCAATGTAATCCCAGCACCTCTGTACTGCACGGAAACAAAGGCTTAAAAGGGAATTCTTTATTCTCTGGTCCTTCTGCCACTTTGTTTTGCTCTTTATTTAGAAACAAATGCCCTGTAAATACATCCCACTGAGTTTATTTCTAGGTAGCATTTCTGAATAAAAGTTTCAAATTTTCATTCCTTTTTTTTTTTTTTTGAAGATTTTATTGGGGAATCGGGGAAGGGGAACAGACAAGGTGCTGTCCTTTTGTTCTTCAGTCTAGTTGCGGAGGATGTTGCTTCACTGGCCCATGTTGGTATCGTCACTGTGTTCTTCCCGGGTGAGGCAGTCGCTCACTGGCCATTGGACGGCCGTTCATGGTGGCTCACGGCAGTTCACAGCAGCTCACGAAAGCGCATGCCAACTGCTGGCCAGTCCCACTGCAGTCTACAACATTGCCGGCGACTCACGGCAGCCCACCTCCAGGTGGAGCTGTTGTTCAGCCATAGAGGGCGCAGCGTCACTGGCCCTCATGTGGGATCTGAACCGGGGCCCTGCTGCTCAGAGCTCGTGCTCCCAAGCCAACTCTTAACCAACATGCCACTTGGCTGGCCCAAATTTTCATTTCTAAATTCAGCAAAAGGTTTTATTTTTTACATCCCCAGGCAAGTTTTAGGCAAATTAAGTATGTTCCTATTTTAATGAAGGAGTTTTACAGTATGTGTCATTAAAAGACAGTTGTTTCTTGGATCTGGAGGATGGTGGCCTGTGAACCACAGGCATGGACACTGCACCTGCTTTAGGTGGAAGCCACCTGAGCATGGAGATGTATGTTTCGTCGGGTGAGAATCTAACCTAAAAAATTTGGCTTCACTTTCAGTTTAAAATAGACTTTTCCCTTAGGCAGATCAAAGATACACAGCATTCAGCTGTGTTCAAAGTTTGCCAGGGGACTCCTGCCAGCAGCAAGGACACAGGGACGCGCGCTTGTTGCCCTGTTGATCTGAGCGAGACCTGAGTGATGAAAAGGGTGGATGAGTTTGTCCCCAGGAAAGACCAGCAAGGAAAGCGCTGTTGGGGGCCTGCGCTGGCTTGGTTCTCCCGAGCTGCGGGCTGGAAAACCTTTAAGGCCGAGGCAGGTCCCCACAGCCCTTTCTTGTGTGAGGAGGTACCAGAGTATAGCGAGTACCCGAGATCTATCGAAGTGCTTTTGGGTCAACTATGAGTGACAAACCCCGCTTTACAAAGAAGACTGAGCTGGAGGGAGCGGTGAGCCTAGACCGGGTCGGGCGCCCCACAAGAGGTGGCGCCACAGCAATTCTGCGGAAACGGGAGGCCTGAGGGCTCTGCAGTTTCCAGCAAGCGCGGTTCCTGGACCTTGGCAGATGCCCGACAAAGCACCAGGAACGGACACGCAGACAGCCCGACCTGGTGACGCTCTGGACCACAGTGCGCATGTGAGGAGGAAGCGGCGTGTGCACAACAGCGTCCTCCGAGGGACAAGGTAAACGGAGTGCAGGCCATCCACACACCGGGCTATCACTCGCTTCAGAAGGAAGGGCGTTCTGACAGGTGCCAGTCACAAAAGGACAAATTCTGTGTGACTCCACTGCCATGAGGGACCTAGGGAGTAGAAATCACAGACACGGGGAGCAGGATGGCGGTGCCCGGGGCTGGGGAGGGGTGACTGGGGACAGGGCTTTGGTGGGTGGTGAACGCACGGTGGTGAGGGCACAGCACGTTGTCAGTGTGTTTCATGCCCCTAAATTGCACCCCGAGTGTTTATGCTGATCAATATTATGCAATGTATGTTTAACCACAATGAACGAGAAGGCAGGCATGAGCGGTGCTGCAGGAGACGCTGGAGGAGACAGAGGCAGCGGGGCATGGTGGCTGCCTCTAGGGCAGGCAGAGCACAGAGAAAAGGCCAGGCCTCCAGGGCCCAGAAGGACTGGACAGGGGATGGGAACGTCCCAAGAAAGGGCTGTGTGTGTGTGTGTGTGTGTGTGTGTGTGTGTAAGGAGAGAGAGAGAGAGAGGAGCTGCACATAAGGTACCGGTGAGTTTGGGGGAGGCCTCGGCTAAACAGTCAATGTGAGAGTACAGAGTGGCGCGGTGGTTAAGCGACTGGCTTGGGACGCCAGCGGCCCCGGTTCGGGTCCCACATATGAGGGCCAGTGACACTGCCCTCAAAAAAAAAAAAAAGTCATTTGGAGAGTACAGCTGCCAGTTGGAACCCAGGTTCTGCCCAGAGGGGGCTGGCAGAGTGTGACAGGCAGAAGTCCGAGGCTCATGCCTGGTGTAACGGTCACATTCGTGGCCTGAGTAGAGAGGACAGGAGGGTGGCCTGCAGTCAGGCTCAGGCTGTCTGACACGAGACCAGCTCTCAGTTATTCACACGAGCGGCACTGGTGGCACCTGCTGCCCAGCTGCTGCAGAATGCGGCCAAGAGGGGCTCGGGCTGGACACCCACGGCAGTGGGGGGTCTGGGTCCACTGGTTCCCTGAGAGCAAAGGACATCTTTGGTCACCGTCATCATCCTGACTACCTTGTCATGCTATGCAGGACTCTGAGGGGCAATGACTATTTGCCAAGAACGGGCACCTGCCTCGCTAAGCCCAGGGCTGCTCCCTCTCATCTCTGTCAGGAGAAGAAATGGAAATCAAAACACGGCACAAGACAAGACTGGGCCGCAGAGAAAACATGGGCGAGAGCAGAGTTCCCCAGCCCACCAGATCAGGGCAGGCACTCTGGGAATGTCTCTCTCCATGTCTGTTATTCTTCAACTGATGGGCAGGAGGCAACGCTTCCCTGAACAGATGCATAATTCATTGTTAGGCAGTAAAACCATCCACGTATGTGGCAAAACTTTCAACTGTATCGGAAAATAAATTGTGCTGAATGAGCTTGAAGTATTATATTTTCACAAGAGGATGGCAAGACATATAAAATTTTAAGCTATTCAAAAGCTAATTTTTAAGGGCCGGCCAAGTGGCACAGTGGTTAAGTGCTGGCTTGGGAAGCCAGCAGCCCCGGTTCGGGTCCCACATATGAAGGCCAGTGACACTGCCCTCAAAAAACAAAAAAAAAAAACACACAAAAAAAAAAGCTAATTTTTAAAAATGCAAATAAATTGTCCCAACAACAAAGTGGCAACTTCTTTTGCAAAAGGCCGGACACTTAGCTGCTCGCAATTCCTGAACCAGGGTCTCCGGTTAATTGTGATTGCGTCCTGCCTTGTTCCGCGATAACTGCCGTCCGCCAGGCCTGTCTTTTCTCAAACAGGGAGAACGCCTTTTGAAATGGAGTCCATAATGAATTTAGTCCTCCCAAAAGTCACTTACAAATAGTTGTCTCTTCATTTAACACTTGTGCCTTCCAGATCAAAAATGTTCAACAAAAGGACTACTTCAGAAAAATCTTTGAATGAACAGCGTCTGGAAACCACATTTAGCTCTACTTAAAAAAAAAAGTATCGGGCCGGCCGAGTGGCTCAGTTGGTTAAGAGCTTGCTCAAGAGTGCGAGCTGAGCTCTAAGCAACGACGGTTCAATGCCAGCCCGAGCTGAGTTGCCGTTGAGCTGCCAACAGGTAGCAGGAGGGCTCAGCTAAAAAAAAAAAAAAAAAAAAAAAGTATGGAAATGTAGTTGGCAGACAATATTGTATGAGTTCAGGTGTACAGCACAGTGATTCAACATTTATACCCCTTAAGAAATGACCACCACAGTAAGTCTAGTCATTAGGTCACCTTACAAAGTTATCACGATGCCACTGACTATATTCCCTATGCTGTTACACCCGAGACTTCCGAGTACGTAGAACTGAAGTCTGTACCTCTTAATCCCTTTCACCTGTTGTGCCCCCACCACCCTATGCCCTCCGGCAGCCCCAGCTGTTCTCTGTGTCTGAGTCCATTTCTGTTCTGTTTAGTTTTTTCGGATTCCACATCTAAGTAGAATCATATGGTACTTCTTTCTCTGACTTATTTCACCAGCCTCGCTGGTAAACAAATAAAAACAGGAAATGCCCTTCTCCATTACCAAATGACTAAAGCTTTGAAGTGAGCCAGTACGGGAAGGTGCAACGGCGCAGGCCTCTCACACGCTCTGTGTGGAGGAAGGAAGTCTGTTTGGTGCCAGCTCCCGAAAAGCCACGCTCTTTGACCCAAGACTTCCTTTCCTCAGCTCCAGCTGCAGGGAAGGTTCAAAGATGTGAACAGCAAGAACGAAAGGTTTCCAGTACAGCACAGTTCACATCAGCTGAAAACGGGGGTACCCAGAGACTAGAGCAATACATGGTTAAAAATCCTGCTTCTATTTCCATTAAAGTGAAGAGCAGGACAAACACTCCCGCTCGCACCACCACACGTAACATCTTCCTGGAATTTTCAGTCAACCAAGACGGACACCAGAGGTATGAGAATTAGGAACAAAGAAGTGAGATTATCTTTCGGTGCAGCTCTAATTAGACACCTGAGCACCAAAAAAATCACCGAGAACTACTGCCAACAATGAGGTAATTCCGTGAGGGAGCAGGGTGTGAGACCCAGACCCACAGCCTTCATCTAAACCATCGGCAGCTATTTAGAAGCCATAATGGGAGAGAAGACCCCATGTGTCCGAACAACAATTACAGAATATCTGGGCACACACTTACTAAGAAACGCGCAAAACCCACCTAAGGGAAACTTAAAGAAAGGAAACGAAAGTGGCCTTGAACAAAGAGATGCAGCACACATCCTAAAGAAGCCAGCCCTCCCCAGGTAGTTTTCAAATTTGAAAGGATCCCAATAAAAACAGCAACAGCCTGCGTTCTGTCAGTGGATGCCCCAAGTAAGTACTGTTACTCTCCCCTCCCGGTCCTCATGTCTGAGTCGGAATCTCCCAGAAAGCCCGGTTCCCTCAAGGTCTGAGCTTTGAAACAGCGATGCGAGTCTGTGGAGCCATCCTGAGCAATGGGGACGCTTGGACTGTGGGGTGATGGGATCCAAACGTCAGCGCTCCAGACGCTTTGGGTTTGTCACCTATGTCACCGTGGAGGAGTGGACGCAGCCATGAAGGCTACACAGGCAGACGGAAGAGTGAGGGGCCAGAGAGCGCTGTGTCAGTTGAACATCCTCGAAGACTTGCTGCCCACTTCACTGAGAAAAGACTGTGGGTGGTCATCGCCTAAGAGATGACCTTGAACAGGGTAGGAAAGCTGACTCGACTGAAATCATGACTGACGGAGGCAGTGGCAAGGAGAGAGGCTTTGATGACCATCTGTGGACAAGACGTCATTCAGAAGTACCGTCCTGTGCATGTGATGTAAGGAAAGCCCTATCTAAGCAGGAGATGGCTAGTGCTTCATCCAGCCAGAGGTTGAAGTGGTTCTGGAAACTTCGGCGGTGGTCGAGGAGGTGGTCTTGGTGGGAATGACAACTCTGTTCATGGAGGAAGCTTCAGTGGTCGAGGTGGCTTTGGTGGCCATCGCGGCGGTGGTAGAGGATATGGTGGCAGTGGGGGTCGCTATCATGGGTTTGGCCCTGATGGAAGCAGTTACGGAGGTGGCGGAAGCTACAATGATTTGGGCAATTACAACAATTAATCTTCAAAGTTTAGACCCTGAAAGAAGGAAACTTTGCAGGCAGAAGCTCTGGCCCCCAGTGGTGGCGGAGGCCAAACCACGAAACCAAGGTGGCTGTGGCGGGTCCAGCAGCAGCAGCAGCAGCAGCGATGGCAGTGGCGGAAGGTTTTATCTGCTGCCAGGAAACAAAGCTTAGTAGGAAGAGAGCCAGAGAAGTGACAGGGAAGCCACAGGAGACAGCCATCTGTGGACTCAGCCAAGCACAGTGGTGGCGGGGCCTAGCTGCTACATAGAAGCCATGTTTTAGACAGGACTCATGTGTATGGGCAAAAAACCCGAGTACTGTATTTGTGCCTAATTGTGTAATAGGTTTAGTTTCTGTTCTGTGGAAAGCATACAGCATTCCAACAAAGGGTTTTCATGTAGATTTTTTTTTGCACCCAGGCTGTTGATTGCTAAATGCAATAGTCTTAAGATGACGCTGAATAAATGTGTCTTTAAAAACAAAACACCAACAGTCTTTTCTGCAATACAACGAGCCAATTCAAAGTTCCTACTGTTTGTAATAATATCAATATTGTTATTGTAAATTGTTTTCATAGGATATAGCAATAATTACGTCAATAATGTTAGAAATCAAGATTTTCAGTGTAAGATAAAGAGATAAAACTATGAAAATTCACGAAACAAGTGAAAACAATGTCAAAGTTGCATTAGAAATATCAATATGAATGCATGACTAAAATATATTTATTTGTATTCTAATGGATTTGTATTCCTTTTTTTTTTTGAGGACAGTGTCACTGGCCCTCATATGTGGGACTAAATCAGGGCCGCTGGCTTCCCAAGCCAGCGCTTAACCACCGCGCCACTCGGCTGGCCCCCTGTATTCTAACGTATATACCCTTGTATTCTAGCTCCCTGCATTGAAAACACCTATTACTAGAAGCAGCATCAGCCCAGCAGCAACAAGTGCGCTCAGCACCCAGACTGTGGTCTCCACATCAATCCCCACTGAAAGGAGTCAGGTCTCTTTGAAAAGTGGTTGATTCCAAGTCTGGGGCAGGGGAGGTAGGAACATGCCTGGAGAGGATATCTTAATGTGTCAGAAATCAAGGAATCAAAAATAAATGAGGTAGAGCCGGCCAAGTGGCTCAGTTGGTTAAGAGTTGGCTTAAGAGCGCAAGCTCTGAGCAATAGGGCCGCCGGTTCGATTCCCACATGGGCCAGTGAACGCTGTGCCCGAGCTGAGCTGTCGCTGAGCTGCCAACAGGTGGCAGGATGGCTCAGTTGGTGTAACAAGATTGCCTGTGGGCTACGCCCAGCAGCAACTAACACTGAACTCAGTACTTTGAGATGAGTTGCCGCCCGGATGGCTCAGTGGATAGAGCGTGCACTCTGTTTTTTGTTTGTTTGTTTGTTTGTTTGTTTTTTGTTTTTTGAGGGCAGTGTCACTGGCCCTCAAATGTGGGACCGAACCGGGGCCGCTGGCTTCCCAGGCCAGTGCTTAACCACTGCGCCACTCGGCCGGCCCTTAGAGCGTGCACTCTTAACAACAAGGCTGCCAGGTTCAATTCCCACATGGGATGGTGGCTACGCCCATTTGCAACTAAAGATTGAACTCGGCACCTTGAGCTGAGCTGCTGCCCGGATGGCTCAGTGGATAGGGTGTGCGCTTCGGGATGGGATGGTGGCTACATCCTCCCGCAACTAGGATTGAACACAGCACCTTGAGCTTAGAGGCCACGAGCTGCCAACGGGAAGCCAAATGGCAACTGGTGCCCTCCACAACGAAGATTGAAGAACAACTTGGCCGGTCCCCTTCCCCAATTTCCCAACACTGTTCCCCTCCCCCAATTCCCCAATAAAATCTTAAAAATAAATAAATAAATGAGGTAGGTAGGTAAGTCAATCAAATAATCAATCAATCAATCAATCAATCAGGCCATGTCAAAAAATACACAGGAGCTAGCCTAAAGAGCACCTACTGGTTAAATTTATGCATCTGCACATCAGAAAGAATAATGATCTTAGTAGATTAAAACACATTGAAATCAATGAAATATGTGAGTTTATGATATCCGAAAAAGGGAAAGCCAGAAAAAGACTTTAGTTTTCACCCTCTGAAGGAAACTGGTAACCAAAAGGCAAAGAACGAAGCTTCCTCTGACTTTCCGGTAGGAACTCTCTATCAAGATAACCAAATAGCTCCAGCTGGGAAGAAATATCTCTGCTTTCAGAAGAAAACCAGATTAAATGTTGAAATCTCTAGTGAAACTACTGACTCAGCCAAGGTTTATGAAGTGTATAAAGCATTATTAGCTCATGGCTGATGGGGAACAGACACGGACAAGAGGCCAAAATATATCTTGCTGATTAAAACTAGTAACTTTTGAGTTGCAAAGAAAAATATTGTACAATGGAGAGCTCAAGCTGTTGTCACCCTATTCCAGGGCTAAAATTTAGCATCACTTCTGACAGTCACCAGAATATGGATTTCCTGCCATAAGACACTATCTCCTGAGTAACACAGCGTCATCTCTGATGTATTCCATCCCAGAAGATTTCCATTTACAGGAACTCCATGTTAAGGGGGATGTTTTACCAGACAACCAGCTTGGCTAATTTAACAGGTCGTAACCAAGGTTGTGATTTGCTGGCACTCCCAGACTGGCAGTGACCCCAGGTATTTGGCAGAAACAAAAACAAATCCCTGTTGAAGAAGATCTTTTCATTCTAGGTTTCAATTTATTTCAAATATTTGAGTACAATGACCAGCATAGAGTAAAAAATAGTCAGATACACAAGGAAATAAGACATCATGAGCCAACTGGGACAGGGACTTCAGATGCTGGAATCATCTGACACAGACTACATTTAAAGCAGTGTGCTTACTACTACACTTTAAGAAATGACAAGTTTGATGGTATCTGCAAGAAAATGGGAAAATATGTTTAAAATCACAGTGCAGATTAAAAACAGAAGTTCCATAAATGAAAAAGTGTATTTGAAATTAAAAGCTCAGTAGGTGGTTTCACAAAACAGATAAACCTGAAGATTCCCCACAAGATAACAGACACTAAGAAACTGCTAGCATTTCAGGTACTTTTATGTCTACTGACTATAATAATAACATAGTTTGGGGCTGTATTTTATATTTCATTTTTATAGTAATTTATGCTGTATTTTTTTAATGTATTCATCCATGATGAGTTGAAAATTAAGAAAAAGAAACTGGGGCCTCACCACGATTAGTGTGAGCCTCTCTGATCAAGAGCATAGCACAGTAAACAAAAAAGGCTGGGAAGTATTACACAGATGAGGACTAAAGGAAGACAGTAAGTTAAAAAGTCCAATACATGTTAGATCAGAGCCAAAGAAAGAAGAGAGACTAAGGTAGAGATAGCAACTGAGGAAATAATGGCTGGGAACTTTCCACAACTAAGAAAATACAACAATCCAGAGAGTCAAGATGAATCCCCAAAGACACTGATGAAAAGAACCCACATGGACACCTAGTAGCAGAACTGCTGGAACGATCGCTGTCACAGGCAAAACTCAGAAAAGGGGTCAGAAATCACATGAGCACCTTCACACAGTGACTCTGGCTTCTCAGTCCCAACGGACGCTTGTCTTCAATGTCCTGAAAGAAAAGAGTTCAATCTACAATTCAATACTCAGTGACTATCTTTCAAGAATAAGGGCAAAATAAAGACATTTTCCAGATAAACAATCAAATAGAGAATTTGCCCCTAGTAGACTCTCATTAAAGAAAATTCTAAAAGGGGCCGGCCGAGTGGCGCAGTGGTTAGGAGCTGGCTTTGGATGCCAGCGGCCCCGGTTCGGGTCCCACATATGAGGGCCAATGACACTGCCCTCTACAGCTAAGATGATGAACAACAGCTCCACCTGGAGCTGGGCTGCTGTGAGTCCCCAGGGACGGTGTAGGCTGCAGCCCCTGCCGCAGTGGGCTGCCATAGGCTACAGTGAGTGGCCAGCAGCCAGCGTGAGCGGCCGGCAGCCAGTGTGAGCTGCCAAGAGCCGCTGTGAGCAGCCGTCCAGAGGCTGGCGACCGATCTGCCTCACCCGGGAAGAGCATAATGATGATACCAACATGGGCCAGTGAAGCAATGTCGTCCACAACTAGACTAAAGAACAAAAAGGACAGCAACTTGTCTGTTCTCCTTCCCCAATTCCCCAATAAAATCTTTAAAAAAAAAAAAAGAAAACTCTAAATGATGTTCAAAAAGAAGGAGAATGAGATCCAGAAAGTTTTAGATGAAAAAAAGAATGAAGGATAAAATGATACATAAGTGGGTGAATCTAAATGACCACTGACTGAATAAGAGAGTGCTGTTATGGAGGATTGAAAAAGGTTGGAATTCGAATGTCCAACCGTAGTAGCACTGTTTTTTTTAAATCATTATAATAGGCTAATTTTCAGGTTTATAGAAAAATTCAAAGTAAAGTACAGAGCGTCCCCAAACATGTTTCTCCTACCGCGCCCATTTCCCGTTACTAACATCTTGTATTGTGGTGCATTTGTTACAACTGGTAAACCAGCACAGGTGCGTCACTGTTAACTAAAGACCACAGCTTCCATTAGGGTTCACTCTGTGTTTTACGTTCTGTGGGTTTTGACAAACGCCAAATGCCATGTATTCACCATAATGGTAACACACAGCATAGTGTCACTGCCCTAAACTCTACTGCGCTCCCCTAGGACCTCTATAACCACTGATCCCCTTACTGTTCCCACAGCTGTGCCTTTTCCAGAATGTCATATGGTTGGAACCACACAGAAAGTAGCCCTTTCTGACCGGCTTCTCTCACTTAGTTATATGCATTTAAGGCTCTTCCATGTCTTTTCATGGTTTGATAGTTCATTCCTTTTTTATAATAATAATCCTGAATAATATTCCACTGTCTGGATGGACCACAGTTGTTCCATTCACCAAAAGACACCAAAAGATTCAATATTTATACAATAGGAGTCTCCACAGGAGAAAACTAAAGCAAGCAAACACAACAAATCCTTGAAATAATAAACCAAGAAAAGAGACTTGCTACTACATATAGAAAGAACATGACATATATGTGGGAAGATCAACCCAGAATAATTCATTCTGAAATTACTGGACTTTAAAGAAAAAAAATCTATTTAGGCATCAAAGCAAACAGACCAAGTAACTCGTACGAGGAGAAGATAAACCGATGTCAGTCTCTGGCAGCAGTGCTTTATTACAGGGGAAAATGGGGTAACTAGATGGTGTATTACAGAGATGTACACTTGAACCCTATGTAATTTTTTTTGAGGGCAGTGTCCCTGGCTCTCATATGTGGGACCGAACCGGGGGCTGCTGGCTTCCCAAGCTAGCGCTTAACCACCGCGCCACTTGGCCGGCCCAACCCCTATGTAATTTTACTAACCATTGTCACCCCCAATAAATTTTAACTAAAAAAAGAAAGAAAGAAAATGGAGTAATGATCCTTAAGATACTCAGGAAAAGAAAACAGGAGCCCAGCATTCTCTACCCAGGCATTCTTTGAAGTTGAAATCTACTACAGAGCGACCTTCAAATGACCAAAATAATGGGAGGAGTGTCAGCATAACGACCAGTGGAGAGGGTTAACTATATATTCACAGGAACAAAATTTAAACAGGGCTAGGAGGGAGAGAATCGTTTCAATGGCTATGTGCTCTGACGATGAAAAGAGCAAAACTATGAAAAAGGAGCTGGGACAGAAAATGAAAAAGTGCAAACATGTTAACCTTTTAATGATCACATTGGTCATATTTACATTATTTTTCTGAGAATATATTGTGTGTAATGTGGGGTAAAGTGAATAAATATCTGATATTTAAATGCTATTATCTCTGAGCTCCTTGAGAACCGGAAATCTTGGGGTAACAAAAGGCGATATAAGATAGAAGTTAAATAGATGCTTATCAATCTGAACTGAAAATAACATAAGAACTCCTGCTGTGCTATATCCTGAAGAAATGTATTTTCTAGTTTGGTCCACTAAAAAGACCTGTAAACAATAACCATTCGGCAGCAATATGAATCCTAGCACCCAGACAGTGGTCTTGCAATACCATTCCCCACTAGAAAAATTTCCTAGAGAAAAGGCTGATTGTAAAATTTATATGGACATGAGAAGATCCAAGGCAATTATGAAGAAAGAGTTGACGGGCTTACACTAGCCGATATCAAGAATCACTAGGATTAGGGTGTGTTGCTGTTGTACTGACACAAACAAGGGAAGACAAACCAGGGAAACAAAACAGAGCCCAGAAACGAATCCACACCTCCATGGTACTCGGTTATGACAAAGGTAACACCGTAATGAGTGAAGGGTGATCTTTTCAACAAAGGGTGCTGCCACATGGAAAGCCGCCTGGAAAAAACAGAATCCAGACCTCCAACACCACAGCAGACACAAACATTAATTCTACAGGGATTGTACAGCTACATGCGAAGGGTAAAATGAAGTTTTAGGAAAAAGAGACATAGGCTGACATCTTATTACTTTGTGGCAGGCAAAGACTTGTTAAACATGACATACAAAATATTCTCCAAGGGCCAATGTCTTTGAGAGTAAAAAGTCAAGACACAGAGTAGAGGGAAACCTGCAATTCCTGTATCTACAAAGGACCTATTATCTGAATTCCTACAAATCTGTTTTTTAAAACTACTACAACCCATTAGAAAGATGGGCCCAAAGACTAAACAGGCACTTCAGAAAATAATTTATCTGAAAAGGTGATAAACTTACAAAGAGATGCTTCATTCATTAATTAACTGGCCACTGAAACCAGTTAAACAGAATGGCTAAAATGAAAGACAAGGTATAGTGGCAAAAGGTATCTGCAACACACATGCAACCAACAAAGAGTTCATATCCAGAATAAACAAGGAACTCTTTTAAAAATTATGAAAATGTCAGGCAGCCCAATGGAAAATGACCAATAAACATTTGAAAAGATACTTGACATCATAGAAATGCCAAGAAAAACAACAAGAAACCACAATGAGATAGTGTGGTACCAGCATAAAGCAGACATATACACCCATGGAGTAAAACTGAGAGTCCAGAAATTAAACTTGACATTTATGGACCATGGTATCTGACAAGGGCGCCAAGGCAACTCCAAGGGGAAAGAATCATGGTTGTGACAAATTGTGCTGTGACAACTGGGTTATCCGTGTGCAGAAAAATGAATTTACACTTCTACCTCACATGATAGAAAAAAATGAACTTGAAACGGATCATCGACCTAAATATAAGAATTAAACTATAAAACTTCTAGACCCGGGCCGGCTGAGTGGCGTGGTGGTTAAGCGTTGGCTTGGGAAGCCAGCGGCCCCGGTTTGGGTCCCACATATGAGGGCCAGTGACACTGTCCTCAAAAAAACAACACCAAAAATAAAAAAAACCTTCTAGACCAAAACACAGGGGAAAAAACTTTGTTACCTCGAGTAAGGCAAAGAGTTCTCAGATACACCACCAAAAGCAAGAACTATAAGAAAAGAACAGGAGGGCCGGCTGAGTGGCTCAGTGGGTTAAGAGCTGGCTCAAGAGTGTGAGCTGAGCTCTGAGCAACAGCAGTTCGATGCCCAGCCTGAGTTGAGCAGCTGCTGAGGTGCCAATAGGTAGCAGGATGGCTCAGCTAAAAAAAAATCGCAAAGATCGGGATAAATTGGACTTCATCAAAACTCCAAACTTTTGTGCTTCAAAGAGCAGAAAAAAGAGAAGACACAAACTGGGAGAATATATTTGCAAATCGTGTATCTGATAAAGGACTCATATCCAGATTATATAAAGAATTATTACATAGTTGACCCTTGAACAACACGGGTTTGAACTGTGCAGGTCCACTTACACACAAATTCTTTTCAATCAATACTGTAAATGCATTTTTCTCTCCCTTGCAATTTCCTTAATAAAATTTGCTTTTCTCTAGCTTATTTTATTATAAGAATACAGTATATAATAGGATTTTCGACTGCACAGGGGGCAGTGCCCCTAACCCACACACTGCTCAAGGGTCAACTGTAATTCAATAAGAAGACAGCCAATTTAAAAACAGGCAAAGGCTTCGATAGACATTTCACCAAAGAAGATATACAAACAGCTAACAGGTATGAAAAGATATGTAACATCTGCAGTCACTAGGGAAATGCACATTAAGCCATAAGGAGACACCACTACGTCCCCACAGGAAATGCTGTCATAGAGACAGACAATAACAAGTACAGGCAAGAGTGCGGACACACCAGAATCCTCGTGTGTTACTGGTGTATGTAAAATAGTGCAACTGCCTTGGAAAACAGGTTGACAAGTTTCTTAAAAAACTGAATATAAACTTACCATACAAGCCAGCAACTATACTCCTAGGTATCCACCCAAGAGGAAAATAAATAAATATAAATATAAATATATATATATATATATGTATATATATTCAAACAAAGACTTTTATGTGAATTCTCACAGCAGCATTATTCATAGTAGCCATAAAAGCCTGCACTCAAATGTCCATTAATTCATGAATGGGTAAACAAAAGGAGGGATGTTCATATAAAAGGTTTTCAGCATTAAAAAGAAACAAACTACTCAATGTGGATGAACCTCAAAAACATTATGCAAAATGTTTACAATGAGTGAATTTTATAGTATGTAAATTATGCCTCAATAAAACTCTAAAAAAAGTCGATGATTTGAAAGAAAAAAGAAAAGAAAATCTATGGAGAAAACTAAAGTTATACCCAGAGGAATACATGCTTTAAATTCCTTCATTATTAAAGACAAACTAAAAATAAGTCACCTCTGTATTCAACTTAATGAGTCAGGAAATAATAAAATAAGATAGGATAAGTAATTAAAGAGAAAAGTGGTAGTGAATGATACTGAGAACAAACAAAATAATCAAAAGAATAAATGAACTCATAAGCAGACACAACCACCACAGATGTAAAGCACGTTAGGAGTCGATAGGGAACACAGTGTCGGGCGACTTAATACAGGGCCTACCCTCCACTGACCCCGCCTGAAGGAACCCACGGATTTCTCACTGAGAGAGGCACGAGGCCCAGCGGAGCCCCAAGCCCACCAGAACCCTGTGTCACGGGCTTCAAGAGCATCGTCATTCCACCCCTGATCACTGCAGAGAGGCGGGTGCATCTCACAGTCCCCGCCAGTGGCGGCCAGTGTGACAGAGCTGTGGAAAAAAGCTGCAGGCCACCGGGAAAGATCGCAATGTGCCAGGACCCAGACATCTTAGATCTGATAAAATGCAGGAGTGCGAAAAGAGAAGAAAACTACAGACCAGCTCCACGGAGCAAATGCAGCAGCAGAGAATGAGGAAAGTTAGTAGACTGAACCAGAGAAAGGAATCGTGAGCGGTGACCAAGCTGACGTTTAGGCAAGTCATGCAAGGATAGTTCAAAACCAGAGAAGCCTGTCAACACGCGGTGACTGTCCTACCATCGGAGGAGGACAGCCTGTGGCACCTGAGGGAGCTCAGCAGCAGCGCCCTAGAAGGCAGGAGCTGGCAGGGGCGGGGCGCGCAGGGGAGGGCGCGAGGGTGGGCCCCACACACCAGCACTCTGGGGAAAGGAGCCCACGCACCAGATGCGGCGCCGTTTCATGTGAAACAAGGAAATGCCGAAGCCTTTTACCAAAATGGGAGCAAACAGGGAAGCCTGCTCTCATCTCTGTTATCATGTTTTACTGGTTCTAGCTAACCGCATGATAAAATTAAAACAACTAGTATGTGCTGACATAAATATTGGAAGAGATAAAAGTATCTAATTACAAATGAGAGGATGATATATGCAGAGTCCAGTTTAAAAATTATCAAGATTAACAAGAAAATTTGGTAAGGTGACAGATAAGAAAATATTTAAAAACCAACAACTTTTAATTAGATTAGCAAAAACCAATTAGAAGCAGAAATGAAAAGAAATAAGACCCAATTACAAGAGGAACTATAAAGTATTTAGGAATAAATTTAATGAAAAGGTAGAGGCTTAAAAGAAAATCATAAAAATCTTATAAAAAGTTGGAAAACAAGACCAAGAAAAATGGAGAAAATATGTCATCTTCCCAGATGGGATAAGAGTATCATAAAAGTGTCAATTTTCCCCAAATTTATATACAATTTCAACATCATTCTAATGAATTATTTTAACGTTTCTACAGACCCACTAATGATTTTGAAGAGCCAAGACAGATCAGACGAGACCAGCGCGGGGCCCGGACTGACCTTGGCTGTGTGTGGCTGCACAAGGGACATCACTCCCTCTGGGGACAGAGAAAACTGGTGTCAGCGCCAGCGGCCTGCGTGCCGGTCTTACTCGGGATAAAGACAGAGAGGATACAGAGGCTCAGACAGCAAAGCAGAGGGCCCGAAGGAGGGCTGGGCAGGGAATCTTGGGAGACAGAGGCAAAGGACGCTGCAGGACTGCGTGTCTGCCGGGTGGGTGCCAGGGCGGGGCACGGGACCCCACGGCAGGCGCCCAGCTCCCGCCAAGGTGGGCGATGGTTCCGGAAAGCCCTCTCACGGCACAGCCCAGGCCCGCCCGGCCCTGGAAGGAGGCATGAGCACACATTCCGTTACCCACCCACCAGGACAGGTGCTGGTCTCAGCAGAGCGGGCCTTGTTTTTTTTTTTTTTTTTTTAGAGGGCAGCGTCACTGGCCTTCATATGTGGCATCCGAACCGGGGCCGCTGACGTCCCAAGCCAGCTCTTAACCACCGCGCCACTCGGCCAGCCCCGGGCCTTGTTTTTGTTTAATGCCGTACCCCCAATCCTAGAACAGGGCCTGTTTTTGTAGGTGCTCAATACAGCATTTGCTGAATCAATGAATGACACGAGAAAGGGATGGACTATTTAGGAGGGGGGACCCCTCAAAAACGACTTAGCATGCAAATTATCCGCCACCAAAGGTAAGTCACATAGAAGCTCTTGAAATTGCAGTGAGTGGATTCCCAGCAAGCAGAAGCAGGAAGTGCCCCCTGACGCCACAAACCCCTCCCTTTCTCCCCCTCCCTGTGCCCCCCCTGCCCGCACATCTGCACTGAGCACTCGCTCTCTGCCCCGCAGTGTGGAAGGCACCGGGACATACGTGTAGAGACGACAAACTTCCTGTTCTCACTGAGTTCATTAATTGTAAAAGACCCATTATTATGCCTTCGAGGTAGGAAAAATGTCTGATGTTTTCTGTATTGCACTACTCTTAGAATTTAGTTAATAGAAAGGTTTTCAGAGGTTCACATTTGACTTTGGGGTCCTTACCCTATTTTCTCTGATAGAGTTTCACGCACTCCAATCTCAAAATCTCCTACAGGAAACACTTTTAGAGATGGGAGACCCTCAGTTGGAAAGGGGCGATGTGCCATTTCGGGGGATTCGAAGCAAAGAGCACTTACTCCCTGACTCATCTCACATAGGAAACCCCTGGGTGGAGGAAATTCCCGTGACTCTTAGGACCAAGTCCAGGAAGGACTGTGGTCCAAACACCAGAAAAACCATGGTTCTCAATGACTCCTTTCTGAGTTGCCAGAGTTGTAAGATAAATGAGAAAGAAGATTTCCTTAAAGAAAAACTGGCTACCTTAATTACGATTCATCTGAAAAGATTTTAAGTTTTTCCTCTTATCTTTTTAGTGTATTACAACAGTCATACATTTATGATTAGATTTTTATCTTACAGAGCTCTGGAGTTTAAAATATTAGTTGAGTAAATAAGTTAATGACATTCAATCTAAACGAAGTCAAAAGAAGAAAAGACCCTATGGAGTCTAATCACGGCACAAGTATAAGCCAGCCAACTATCAAAACGTTACTCCTTCTCCCTAAAGAGGCAATGTTGAACTTCAAAAGACAAATAACAAAAATTACCTTTTAAAGACGGTAGTTTCTGAAGTTCTCTACTACTGCTGGCGCTAAACCTGGAGGAATTCTGCCGTTTGTCTCTCCTTACCATGGACGGTGGGATCTGCACTTTTATTTTACTTGATGTTGTAACCGGGACAGCAGTAAGGCTGTTTTTCCTGCTGGAAATCTGTTTGCAAAATAAAAACAAGAACAAAGGGATGTGTTAAATAATTTGATTTTATAGCGCCATTAGAATATGGAAAAACATTAAAACTTTTACGCTGGGAGCACCTCCTCCACGCTACTGTAAACAGCATGATTCCTTATAGCTGCTGGAGTCTGAGACTAGAGCCGCCGCCAGTGACGCTCGATTCCGAGCGATTCCTGGATCTGCCCAGTGTCTTTCATCCGCCTTCAAACTTCCGGCTCCTCTATGGACCATATGGGCTGATCTATACGCAGGCTGATGGTGATGGCCCTTCAAAGACGTCCACATCCTAACTCCTGGCACCGATGATTACGTTTCCTTCCTTGGCAAATGGGATTTCGCAGGGGTGATGGAGTTAAGACTCCTGTGATGGCCGGTGATCCTGGGTTACCAGGGGGAGCCCCATGTAGTCACACAGGTCTTTACAAGAGAAGGCAATGGGATGACGAAGCAGAGGTCAGAGAGGACAGCTGGGAAAGGCCAGGAAACAGATTTTTCTCTCGAGCATCCAGAAGGAACTAGCCCGTCATCCGATTAGGCCCAAGGGGCCAGCTCGCCCAGGGAGCCCTGTGGGTCAGCTGTGCTCGGCCCCCAGCAGTGACAGCTGACAGGTGCAACAATGAGTGTGGACAGTCAAGATTCTTGGTGCAACGTCAAATATATGGCGATGGAAGGAGAACTGAGTCTGGGTGATGAACACCCAAAGTGACATATACATGATGTATCACAGAATTGTACACTTGAAACCTATGTAATTTTACTAACCATGTCGTCCCCAATAAATTTTAATTAAAAAAAAAAAAAGAGCTTCTTTGTACTCACTCCTCCCAGTGCAGTCCGCCCGAGGAAATGGAGTTTGTGCCCGCAAATCTGCTTTTAAAAAGCCACCCAACATGGCCTAGAAACAGAAACCTGCCGCCCCCACTCGCACCGGGGACGGCAGACCTAACGCTCGCACCCACCCCTCTCCGCTCTCACCCTGCCTGGCACTCTGGCTCAGGAGTGGGTGCCGCTTTAGTTTTTAAGGGCTTGCTGAAGAATGCGGAGCTCGAGAAGAGTTTTCCAAGACATCAGCCTGCCACACGCAGACGGGTCCCTCCCAGTCTGCAGGCTTTTCCTCAAAACGAGCTTTCTTGGGCTCTGTCCCTGACATCTGTCATGCTTTCCACCTGATGGGGAAAGCATGGGTCTTTCCTCCTTAAAAACCCCATCCGTAAGTCTCCTCCTCCACGGAACTCCCCAAGTGAAAACTGTTCTGCTCAGCTCCCTTGGGAGACCCCGGAAATCCTGGTATTTACTCACAGCCACGGCCAGCTCCTTGCATGGACTTGCTTTAAGCGTCCGGTAGGATGCGCTTTACATGGCCTTGTGTTTGTCTGTAATGCCGCCTCTGGTGCTGCTCTCATCATGACGGTGGCAGACACCTTGGTGCACACCTGCACGGCAGCCCCACTCCTGCTCCAACCCAGGCAGGAGAACGGCCTGGCCTGTGTATCTCACCAACAATGCATCGAACATGGGACTAGGTGATGTGGTGAGTGATCCAACAATTAAATCCGTGGGACCCACAGCCCCCAGCAGGGAGACACGCTGAGGAAGTAAGGCTGCTCACGGCTGAGAAAGCCAAGCTACCCTAAGACCTGCAGATCCACGCCTCGCCTCCGGTCCCCTGGGGATCCCTCCCGAGCCCTCCTGGGGCAGGCAGCTGGCTTCTGGAAAAGACAACCCACCACAGAGCCCTCCCAGGGCTCACAGCCCTCTGCCCTAAGGGTGTCTGCAGAGCCCCGGCGCCGGCCCAGCCTCCAGCAGCTCCGACCCCCTGCGCCCCGCTCAGCTGTGTCCTGCCAGGCGCTCTCAGCCCACGCCTGTCTCCTGGCGCTGTGGCTTGACATTCACTTGTTAGGAGGTGGACGTCTCTACCTGACAGGACTGTCAGCACCGGGAAACAGGCCCGTCTGCCTGGACACCACACTGTCCAGCTCTGAGAAAAACACAGGGCTGCCCAATACTGTACAGAAGCCTGAGGAACCTGAAAGGTCAGGAGGACTCCTCTGAGGGCGCGTGAAGAGTGGGGAGTGGTGGCGGGTGGGGTGGGGGTGAGGGTGAGGGTGAGGGTGAGAGAGAGGGTGAGAGAGAGAGAGAGAGAGAGAGAGAAGCACTATATGTATGGGGGGGATTGGTGGGGGTGAGAGAGAGAGAGAGCGAGAGCGAGAGAGAGAGAGAGAGAGAGAGAGAGAGAAGCACTGTGTGTATGGGGGGGATTGGTGGGGGTGAGAGAGAGAGAGAGCGAGAGAGAGAGAGAGAGAGAGAAGCACTGTGTGTATGGGGGGGATTGGTGGGGGTGAGAGAGAGAGAGAGAGAGAGAGAGAGAGAGAGAGAGAGAGAGAAGCACTGTGTGTGTGTGTGGGTGTCTGTGTGTGGGTGTGTGTTTAGCATCTGGCAGCGTCACCGACAGCCCGAAGGGCTCAGCATGGCTGCAGGCCACAGCAGACAGTCCGGCCAGCACAGGGTGAGGCTAGAGTGGCCGCAGGCGCCCTCAGAGCCAACTAGTCCAGGTTAGAGTCTGACCTTTATCTGAAGGGCAACTGGAAGCCAAGTGAAAGGGTTTAAGTGGGGCTGTGACGCAAGGAGATTCCCTTTTCAAAGGACTGCCGCTGGGGAGGGAGGATGAAGCGCAGGACCCTTTTCTAGTCGTCTGGACGAGAGCGAAGGGCGCTGGCTTGCACCAGGGCAGTGGCAGATAAATATTCAGGAAAACCAAGGATGCTGGCTGACAGTGGAAATGTGGGGAGAGGGAGACGAGGGGGCCAGTGGGAACCCCCAGACCTCTGGCTTACGCAGGGAGGTGGGCAGTGGGACTAGTCACTGACAGGAGAGAAACATGGGTAGAAATAAGTTCAAATGCGAATTTGCTGAGCCTGAGGTACCTATATGGCAATTTCAATACGTCCAAGTTCAAATGACCTCTCCCCACTCTCTCCACGATTCCATTTGATTTTCTTTATTCCACTAACCAACAGCTGAAATTCATTCTTCTTGGTTTTCCTGGTTACTGTCTATCCCATCCAGCTCTGGAGACTGCATGATTGGCAAGTGGCCTGTCATCTGACGTCTTCACCTCGGGTCCCCGAGCCCGGAGCGGACTCCGGTTGCCACACAGCTGGCGCTCAGGAAACTGTCCTCTGAGGCCAGACCTGAATTTGGCGTCAACGCATCTCCCTGGTTACTGAAGCCAGAGAATGAATGAGACCATCCAATAAGGAGCCCACAGTGAGCAGGGAAGGTGAGGGGGTCACAAGGAGGCTGAGGAGACACAGCCAGTGAAGTGGCACGAGGATGGGGCATCACTGAGGCTAAGGGAAGAAAGCCATTCAAGAGGGTCAACCCCATCAAAAGCCACTAAAGCCACGGGGGTCATGGGGGCTGCTGAGGGGGCGGAGGATGAAGCAGGAAGACCGGGAGTATCCACAGCACCGGGAAAGTGTGGTTGGGGAGAAAGAGGCATGCGGCACCCTGGGGGGGGGGGCAGGGTCAGAGGAGGGTCTCTGTCTGCAGGGTGTGTGTGTGTGTGTGTGTGTGTGTGTGTGTGTGTGTGTGTGAGAGACGATGCAGAATGCTGACTCAGGAGTTCCAGAAATGGCCAACAAGCACATGGCGAGATGCTCAACATCACTGGCCACTAGGGGAATCAAATTGAAACCACAGTGACGTACCACCTCACACAGATTATGGTGGCGATAATTTTAAAAAATGGAAAACAGGGCCGGCTAAGTGGTGCGTTGGTTAAGAGCTGGCTTGGGACGCCAGCAGCCCCGGTTCATATCCCACATGAGGGCCAGTGACACTGCCCTCTACAGCTAAGATGGTGAACAGCAGCTCCACCTGGAGCTGGGCTGTGTGAGTCCCCAGGGACGGCATAGCTGCAGCCCCTGCTGCGGTGGGCTGCCATAGGCTACAGTGAGTGGCCTGCAGCCAGCGTGAGCTGCCAAGAGCTGTGTTGAGCAACCAGAGGCCGGCGACCCACCTGCCTCATCCGGGAAGAGCGCAATGACAATACCAACATGGGCCAGTGAAGCAACGTCCTCCGCAACTAGACTGAAGAACAAAAAGACAGCAACTTGCCTGTTCCTCTCCCCCAGTTCCCCAACGCTGGTCTGCTCCCCAAATTCCCCAATAAAATCTTTAAAAAAAAAAAATGGAAAACATGTTAGAGGGATGATGTGGAGAAACCGGAACCCTTGTACATTACTGGTGGAACGCAGGATAGTGCATCTACTGTTTGGCGGTTCCTCAGTAAGTTTAACCTAAAATGACCACGTGACCAACAACCCTGCTCCTACGCATATATCCTGAAGAACTGAAAGCAAGTGTCCAAGCAAAAACTTGGTCACTAAAAACCTGATCATAGCAGCACTGTTCACAATAACCAAAAGATGGAAAGGACTCAACTGTCCATCAACCGCCGAAGTTCAATGCCTTACGCCCAAACAATGGAGTGGTGCTTAGCCATATGGAGTGGGACACAGCCGCAGGCTACAACACAACGTGGGCGGGCCCTGAAAACATGTTGACGGAACGAGCCGACCCGACAGGCCACAGGCTGTATGATTCCATTTACATGAAGTGTCCAGAGCAGGCAAAGCCATAGAAAAGGCAGGACAGTGGTGGCCAGGGGCTGGGTGTGGTAGGAAATGAAGAGTGATGTTTAATGGGGAGAGAGCCTCTTTTGGGGGTGAGCGCAATGTTCTGGAACTAGACAGCGGTGATGGCTACACAACACTGTGCACATACTAAGTGTCACCACTGGTGAATTTTGTGTCGTATTTTACTGCATTTAAGAAAAGTGTTTCGTCTGTTCCTTTTCAGCGTATTCAGAGCACCCCTCCTCCCTGTACCAGGTGGAACCATGAGCTTCTGTCTCCTGGGACCCCCACTGACCCTTTAGCTCTCTTGTCCTCTCACACTGCAATGGTGGGTTTCTCTCCAACAGGAGGCTGGAAGCCCTCTGAAAGAGCCTCTCTTCTCAACTCTGAACGGTCAAGGTTCAGTGTCAAGGACAGTGCCGGCACAAGCAAGGGAAGACCCGGGCAGGATGAAGGAATCAGTGCCACAACTGCCCGGCCCGCCGCCCCTGGCCGTTTTAGGTCGCCGTGGCAGGCAGCAGGTAGTAAGTGCCAGTGGGCACGCCTGCCCGCGAGGCTCCGCTGCACACAGGAGGCACACACGTGGGTGCGATGCTGAGCCATGAGCACGGGTGTGCCGCTTTGGCTGGGGTGTTTCCTCACCAAATCAAAACCGGGTTCTCTATCTTGAAGTTACAGGAAATTTTTGCAAAGAAGTATGATACCATTAGCTATGTGCCGTGGGCGAAATCTAAACAGACTTAGACCTCCCTTTTTGGGTCACTCCTGGAATAGAGGTTAGAGGGAGTTTTGTTTTTACCTGTTCATTCAGTGAAGTGAGCGATACCCAGGACCTATTTCATTCAGCCTCTTTATTTTTGGCTCAATGACAGGGATTTATCAAATTCAGTATTTATCAAACCCAAATGAAAATGGCTGACCTTTTCCTGTCACGGGAACTTAGAGGCCTCTGGAGATTGCTCAGCAAGCATGCTGCCCCCCCACACACACACATTTAGAGGCGACTGCATTTCTTTGGTGGGGGGTGGGGGCTTCGGGATGATCTGAAACACTGTGTGAGATTCAAGCTGAAGCCACCTCAATGACATGGGAGCTTTACAGAAGGGGGCCTCCTTGCAGGAGAGTTGTGCGGGCTCCAATGAGGGCGGGGGTGTCAATGTGGGCTGCTGGGACCCTCAAACCTTGGCATGGCGGCAGCAGGGTCTGAGAGGAGGGGGGAAGCAGCCGGTCCCGGGTAAAGGGAGGTAGAACCCTGCCCGGCCTTGGTCTGACTGCGCTCCGCCCACAGGGAGGTGCGGAGGCAAAGTGCGGTCTGCCTGAGAGGTACGCAGCCCTCTCCCCATTCCTTCCACGCGGCCTATGCATGTGGCTGTCCCTCTGAAGGAAGAGGGGACAAGGTTCTACAGGCTCTCCTTCGCCCTCAGGAAAAGCAAGCCATCGCACCTTCCGACATGAGATGCATCAAGCCTGCACGTCCCAAGGCCTGGCAGTTACCCCCAACACCCAACCTTCTGTGGAGCCAGGCAACAGCACCCCCATAATGAAGAGTGAAAAATTAGGGGTGTTTGACAGATTTTCTATACTCTGAAATATTTCATGTAAAAGACAAAACAGGGAGCTGGGCTGGTGACGAGGCCTCGTTCTTAGACACTTCCCCATACGAGGGCCACTACCCTGCACGAGCACCACCTCCCTTCCGTTCCAACGCTGCACGTCTAAGGAGTCACAACAGATGTGAGGCATTCACTGGTCAACCGGGCAGGGCGAATCACTGGTCTCTTGACAGCCTCTGGATGGCATATCTGGTGAAAACCAAGGGAACACCGCTTTCACAGAGCATAACCACGCTGGCTTCAGGGAAAAGCCCGAGCAGAGGCCACAGGGCAGCAACTGCACCCAGCTTCTCCCCTGCGTTTCTCTAGGTACTGGACCGGGTTTGGATTTTGCTAGGCCAGGGGTCAGCAAGCTACAGCCCCTGGGCCAGATCTGGCCCCCTGACTGTTTTGTGAATAAAGCTTTATTGGCACACAGCCATGACTATTTATATATCGTCCATGGCTGTTCACTTGCTACAACAGCAGAGTAGTTGTAACAGAGACCGTACGGCCCTCAAAGCCTAAAATACTTATTACCTGGCCCTTTACAGGAAAAGTTTCCTGATCCCTACCCTAGGCCAACAATCCTTAGCTGAGAGGTGGAAATCAGGGAAGAACAGAAGAGATTTCCCTGATCAAGACTGGTCAGCAAACCTCCTGAGCCTCCATTACAAGTGAAAATGTAGGAACAGGAAGGTGAAAACCCCCGATCACCGAAGATCTGCAGGAGAATCTTTAGAGCACGTGAGGACAAGAACTTTCAACAGGAGACTGGGGAGCGGAACTCAGACGGGAGGCAGGGCCGATGGCAGGCAGAGGCGACTTCCACCTGGAAACCACAAAGTGGGGTGCAGCTGGGGGGAGAAGGCAGAGGCTCAGGACTCAGACACTCTGGAGGGCAGGAGAATGACACGGGGCTGAAAAGACGGAGATTCGTTTTTGGTTTACACAATGATCTGTCCATAGCCGCTGAACATGTCTGCAGAACACCGGTGGACCTGATGTTTACAAGGGGAGGAAAGGCATTCTCCAAAGAAACCAGACAGTCCGGGAAAAGCTCAGGCTGCTAGTGTCGGTGCTGGCTGCTCAGAGCAAAGCTCTCCGCATGCTGGCCTGTCTAGGTTGGAAGCCACCAGAGCCAGCTCTCAGCTCAGGCCAGTAACGCAAGCTGACAAGCCCACCCAGGTCCAGAGCCTATGGCCAGCTGTGCAGGTGTGGACAGGACACCAAGCACCTGAGATGGCTGCGTCTCCTAGGTCTCCCTGCTTCAATTCTTGCCCCTCTATTTCCTGCACAGAGATCTGTTGCAGAGATCTTTCTAAATACTTAAGTCAGATCATCTCACTTCCCTGCTCAAAATATCTCAATGGCTTCCCATCATCTTAAAAACCCTGGCCTACAGCTGCTGACAAGACCCGACTGGATGCTGCCTGTGCCCACCTCTCCCACTTCATCCCTCCTGCTCGAGCCACCCTCACTTCTCTTCCGCCAAACTGGCCTTCTTTCAAGCGACACACCCACTCCCTTCTGCCGCAGGGCCTCTGCACTGGCTTCTGGACCGCCCTTCCTCAGATCTTTGCACCACTGGCTCCTTCTTCACATTCGTGTCTCACGGTGAACGTCATCTCCTTGGGGAAACCATCCCCGACCACCTGAGCTGCCTACGGGTGTCTGGCATGGGGGCTGCCAGAGGTGGTCCTGCCCCACAGGGGAGTCCGGAAACGTTGAGTACAGTTGCGTAACAATGCCCAGAGGGTGCCAGCAGCATGGAGCCCCAGGCCACTGCTCTGCAAGGTGTGAGGCGCTCTCATACCACATGTCACCATGCCCCTTAGAAACACTAGTGCACACAGCACTCACAGGAAACGAACCGCATGAGCGCAGGGGCCCTGCTATGCCCCGTGTCGAGCCCCCAGCACCCAGGATGGTGCTCAGCACTCAGCTGGACCCCAGGGTGTCCTGCTGGCTGATGATGAGTGAATGCATCAACTAGGAAGAAACCTGCAACGTGAAAGAGAGCGGCCACGATAAAGGGAGGAACGTGGCTGAGAGACTGAAGGTCAATGCCGAGCCGCCCTCTGCCACACAACGCGGGTCCCTGCAGGCCTGGGCCGCAGGGGTCAGCAGAGCAGTCCAAAGAGGCTTGCTCTGCCCTGCAGGGCCGAGAGGGCACTAATTAGGGGAAATGGGAAACTATAGGGTTTCATGCCATTTCTTAACCATGTGTGATTTGATAAAGATAAAACATCTAAAAAGGACACGGCTTCCCTTGGGTCCCGCAGGCCCACTGCTGTGGGAATGGGCGGTCCTCGTCTGTGGCAGGTCCTTAGAAGGAACGGTCCTGGACAGAGCAGTGACAGACCCTCCTCCTTCCCATCTCACCACCAAACTCCCTTTTCTTGTTACCTTCCGCTTTTCTCTAATTTCATCCACTTCCTTCTCCTTTGCCAATTATGTGTCTTCTTTTCCTTTAAAATTAATCTTAAATTTGATATTTCATATTTTAAAAAGTGATAACTAACAAAGTTAAATTAAACACACTCACATTTGAAATATTTTGGAAAATACTGCTAGGGTCTAAGGAACCCTGCTGGACAGAACTCTCTGTGAAGTGGGGAATGTGTCCAAGAGCGGGGCCACTGGCCACACGTGCTCCTGAGCACTTGAAATGTGGCTACTGTGGCTGAGGAGCTGACTTTCTACATTTCATGTGATTTTCAGTAATATAAATAGACACACTTGGCTAGTGGCTAAGTCTCAGACAGCACAGGTCTAACACCTCACAGCTGCAGGTACTCTTAGACCCACGGGGCAAAAACGGCATTAGGTCAGAGCCAATACCCTTCAGGGCAATGCTAAACCGCATCTTAAAAAAAAAAATACTGACGATGAAGGAAAATCTAACGTCCTCAAACCAATCGAGCAGCCCCTCCTCCACCCTCGTTTAATTCCCAGGCTTGTTCTCTTGCTCCCCCTGGTGCAGAAAATGAAGATGGCATATTGTTTGGGTTTGGGAAGCGGGTCTTCCCGCAGCGGCTGTCTCAGACCTGACCAGGATGCAGGGAAGTCGGCTGCACACACACGGAGGGGGCAGAATGCAAGGCAACTGCCTACGATGCTGTGCTGAACCAGACGCCAGGTGCCCTGACCTTGGCGGGTGCCCAATGTTTTAGAGAGTCCTGGAGACGTTAGAGGAAATCTTTCAGATGAATTTCCCCCGTGACTTAAGAGAACGTCACCATGATCCATGCTGGTGGCAGACTGACTCCCGCAGCACCCCAGATACAGGCAGGAGCCTCTCGCCCTTTACACGCAGGGCTGCAGGTTCACGTTCACTCTGCAGCCGCTCTAACACACGAACTCTGCACCTCCATCATGAACCGGAAAGCCTAGTTGGCTATTTCACATGTTCGCCTGATGAGCTCTTTCTGGAATGACATAACGTGTGCTGGAGCTTTTACTGAGGAAGAGGAATCCTGATGATCTTATCTGCCGGCTTTCTGGAACTCCATCATCTAACGGTGATCCTGTGTTTGCTCAGACCTCTGGCTGGCTCTTTACAAATAAATGTGCTCCATCTGGTTCCATCTATTCAGCGGCTGAGCTGAGGGTGTGACTAATGGGGGGCCTAGTTGCTCCCAAGTCTACTGAATGTCCACAAGCAACAGGCATGATACTTCGCAATAAACTGAAACAGCCATCACTGATGTTCTTAACAAGTGAGGACAATGCCATTCTTGTCACCTTCCACAGTGCTTGCACAGAGCAAGAGGTGCTCAAACAAAAAGTTCTCTATCTAAATATAACTTATTAAATGCTAAAAATGTATATGTATGTTCCACTGATAAAAAAAAGTCCCAAAATAAATTTAAAATAAGAAATATAAAGCACTGAAGATCACACTGGAAATCTCATATTTAAGTGGAACCCGATTTTGAAATGCTTCAATTAAAGTAAGATCTTCAGAGACTATATACTTTTTGCCACAGACCTCTGGTGTTACGTAAAGCAAACTAATAAAACCAAAATGCTCTTCTTAAAACTCTATTCAATAGACATTAGAAAAAGACCCGAGTACCATAATCTTCTGCTTTGGTATAATTCTATTTATTTAAAACAAATTATACGGAATGAAAACTCTGCATTAAAATACTCTTAGAAGCTAAAGAAAGGCGATAAATAAGCCTCTTAATAAGAGATTTTTTTTGTTCTAATTTACAGTATCAGAAAAATCAGAAGATACTTGATCTGAAGTTCTCCTTCTTCCCAAACACTCTTAAAATCCACCTAAAGTCCACCAAATACTTCTCGACGCCAGGCCCTAACATAAATGACAAGTGCAAAGAAACAGCAAGTTAAACTGCTGTCCTGAGGACTTGATCTAGTTAAGGAGGCAAATCACAGGTAAATAAAGGTGGTCCCAGGCAGTACAAATGATAATTAGAGCAAAGTATTGCTACCCAAATTTAAAAGGTACAAAAAATATGGTCCAAGAGGGTGAGAAAAACTTTCCCTTAAATTTTAGAATGAAAGAACTTGAGTTGGAACTAAAAGGAAAATTTTAGAATGAAAGAACTTGAGTTGGAACTAAAAGGATAAAAAGCTTTCAGAGAGGCAGTAAGGAAGACGGGAAGAGGATCCTACACCAGTTCTCAAAGTGTGCTCTGGGGACCCCCAGGTGGAGGCCTGGCAGGGCCTTTCTGGGATCTACTCTTTTTATGATAAAACCAAGACGCGCTTTGCCTTTATAACCATCATGTCAGTTTTTCATAGGCTACAAGGTATGCGACATCAGGAGACTTGAATGTGGGAGTAGACTCAGGAAGCCGGCTATTTTCTATTAAGACAGACGTTAAAGAGATTTGCAAAAACACAGAGCAGTGCCATTTCTCAGTGAATTTTTGTAAATAGTAATTTCTTATAAAGATATGCTCTTTATATTAACATGTAATGGGTGTGCTATTGTTATTACTAGATGAATCAATGAGTATTTTAAAATTTTCAGTTTTAATTTCTAACCTAAAACATATCAGATAGCTATAACCCACCTAAATAAAGCTCTTTGGGATCCTCACTAATTTCTAAGACCATAAAGGGGTGCTGACACCCCTTCTGTTTGAGCACTGCTATTGAAGAGGAAGGAAATCTTATGGTCAGACGAGTCTGTGCCAGACATGATTGGCAGGCAAACATCCTTTGTGGAGGGGTCTTCTAGGGCAGTGGTCTCAACAGGGGCCCATCTGCCTCCAGAAGACATCTGACAGTGTCTGCAGGAACTTGCAGTTGACACAATTGGAGGGGGTGGGAGGCTACTGGTAGCTACCGGGGAAGGCCAAGGGTGCTGGTGAACTTCCTACAGAGCCCAGGACCACAGGGAAGCATCCGGCCCCAAGCTCAATGGGGCGCAATGGGGCAGAGGCTGGGATGCTGGCTGGAAAGCAGTGCATCTCACCAGGAACCCACGAGTCTGTGGTACGACAGGAGTAGGCGCTATAAAAGGGCCAGCTCCAGGAAGAACCACTGCTTCAGGACCCTGAGGGCAGCGAGCTCCCAGCACTCCTCCAATTGCAATGCCTTCCAGTCCCCCCATTATGCTCTCTGCTAGCCTCCTGTCCTGAGCACCTGGCTCCAAGCAGAGATAAGTGGATGGAGAGGCCGGGAACAGAGAACCAAAACATGGCGATTAAAAGCAGGGAACTCCAGGGCCGGCCGAGTGGTGCGGTGGTTAAGCGCTGGCTTGGGAAGCCAGCAGCCCTGGTTCGGGTCCCACATATGAGGGCCAGTGGCACTGCCCTCAAAAAAAAAAAAATTAAAAAAAATAAAAGCAGGGAACTCCATTTCCTACGTAGTAATCACACGTGAATTTAAAAAACAAAAAAACACCTTAAAAGTACTGTTCCTTTGGGTCCTCTCTGGGTTTCACTGGGGCACGGTTAGGACTGTATGGAAGAGGACGATGGAAAATGTGGCTGGGGGGCCCCCAGTGAAAGCCTGGGGTCCCAACTCAGCCTACAGACAGTGGCTTCTGGTGTTGTGGAGGGAGTCGGGGACTTTCCTCTCTGGGGGTGATAATCACAGCTGCCTCCCCAGAAAACATACATACCCACAAAACAACTTCCCTCGTCTTCTTCCAACTCACTCAGGTTAAAACTCCTACTACAGAGACAAGTGACCAGAGTGTCAAAAAACTTTTCTCGAGAAGATATTTTTCATAAAAATGTTATTTACCATGTAATGGGTGTTATTGTTATTTAGACAAGTTAATAAATATTTTTAAAATTTCAGTTTTAATTTCTAAAACATGACTCTGCCACCTACACCTATGGGACCTCAGCAGGCGTCGCCGCACCCCCCCCCCCGCACCCCGTCTCTGAGACACTGGGCAGGGCGGGCAGGAGAATGTAAAGGGACAGATTATAAAGAGAAAGAAGTTATTACTAAAGGTAGGTGTCAAAATAAGCTAACAAGTTAGAGAGAAGATCGTTCAGCTCCCTTTACAGCAACAGACGTTATTGAAGAGTTGCCGTAGAGACTTTCAAACAAACTAAGCTGAGGCAGCATATGGCAAGTGCATGACCGAAGAACAACACTAGAGCCTTTAATGTGCTTAAACCAAATCACTTTACAAAGAGATGAACACTTTTTAAAAATGTGACTCTGGGGCCGGCCGAGTGGCACGGTGGTTAAGCGCTGGCTTGGGAAGCCAGCGGCCCCGGTTTGGGTCCCAGATATGAGGGCGACACTGCCCTCAAAAAAAAAAAAAGAAATGTGACTCTGGACACAGTTCACAAATTGAAAACAAAAAATACCACCACGTGGTCTGGTCCTCCAAAATGGGATTTAGGACTCTGAGCAATTTATTAAGATTCTAAACATTCATAAGATGTATCAGATCTGAGTGTTACACCGACAACAGCTGCTCAAAGATGAGTTCCCTCCATCAATCTCCATGTCCCACTTCAAGTGGCCAGCAAGCCCATCGTGGCCTTGCCCCTTAAAAGCGTGCCACGAAATAAACCAGCAGTAAGCACTGGGCAGAAACTTTTATTTCCAGGACACACATGGACAAGCAAATCAAAGTTAAACATTCTATTTGAAAGAGAAAAAAAGACAAGGAAAATGTGCCAGTACACATGATTCAAGGGGCAGAAATTTCTAGAAAAAGGCAGAAGTTGCACAGCAGCGGTTATGACCTTTAACAGTATTTTGTTACATTGAAAGATATACCCTGCCACACATCCTGCAGGAAAGACTTCTTTCCCATATGGTTAAAAACGGCCAAATCTGAAACTCACCAAGTCATTTTAGAGATGAGGACACAGGGCCACGGACATTTAGTGACATCATGGAGGCCATCGGGGTTAGCACCTTTATCACCTATGCTGAAATGCTTTCCCCTCCGCCACTCTCTCCTTTCCTACCCTCACGGCAGGACTCCATCTTCCTCAAGAAAACCCAGGCCACCCAACGTGGTTGTTGGACTGAAAAGCGTTGGGCAGTGCACACGGCTGGCTGCTGTTTTCTGGGCAGCTGAGGTAGCCAGCCAGGCCCGGAGTGCCAGGGCCCCCCCACATTTGAAGTCGTGTAGAAGTCAACAGTAGGCCACGTTCCTAAACATGTTCTCTTGGGGTCATTTCCCACATCTGGCCACTCTGCCCTAGACGGGCACCTGTTCTCTCAGGTTGGGCAGCCTGGAATGCGGTGACCGTCCTGACAGAGGTGACTTCACAGGGTAACCTGAGCAAATGACGGCTGTGAGGGGGATGTGATACTAAAAAGGTCTGAAAAGCATCATGGGAATAGCAAGCCAATTTGAATTGTTCAGGTTAAAATATTCAAGCTGAGGGTAATACTGAGAGAAGGAGAGGGAAAGAGTGTGCGATAATGGTTTAATTCACCTGCCTGAGTCAATCACATTTGGTAAGTGGGTGGAACCAGAAGTGAAGAAGCGAAATGAAGACTGAGAGGAGAACAACAACAATAAAAATGTAAGGATCGATTCAAAGTTCAGATGAACTGCAGAGCCTCAATCTGTATTCCTGCAAAATAATTCACAGTCATCTGCCAGTGTCATGCTTAATATGCCATGTTGCCTCCGGTGTCCTTATGAGGAATAAGCAGTGAAGGCCCCCATTTTTGTATTTTCAGTGGTAATTTCAAGCTCTGTAGCTCCAACTCTTAGTAGCACTAGAAAAAATACAAAAAGACAACCGGGGCATCACATTCAGACACTGCAGGCTATGCCTCAAGGGTTGTAAGCAACTGACAGTCTAGGAAGCCAATCCACCTTAAAAACACATAATTCACATGTTAGTGGTTTTGGTATCTTTCAGTTATTGATGGATTTTTTTCAGGTTCAAACTTAACGTAATCCATCCTTTCAGCCGGGTTCTTTCTGCTGACACAGGGACAAAGGAACCATACCCACTGATACTTCTTTGGGACACTAAAAAGTGAGAGGACACGGGTACACAAGCAAGAAAGATTTGGGGAGCACTAGGAAAGAAGTCTTAACAGTTTTAATGAAAGATCAATAAACTAAACAGAGAAAATAAAAGGTATACACCCTTCCAGAGGGACTCATTTTAATTTAAATCAATTTCATCAAAATTGACACAGAAGTAAGCAATTTAGACAAGTAAGCAAATCAAATGCAAGAATGCCACAATAAAACTCAATTGTCTGCTATAAAGGAAAGGCAGGGAAAAACTGGCACAAATCATCCCTAACTATTGACAGTTTAGGAACCCTTTGGATTTCTGCTTTTTGTTTGGGGGAGGGCAACAGATTTGCTGGAATAAATCACCTGCTGAAGAGGAGGGAGGCTTAGAATGCACCAAGTGTTAAGGAAAAGGTAACCTGTGGCTAAAAAAGAAAAAAGGCTACTGCAGGTGATGGCCACGCAGAAATGAACTCATCCTAATTTGGCTTACAGGAAGGGGTATGACACCTGCAAGTTAATATCATCTGTGATAAGACCAGAGACCTTCATGGTCCAGCCCTGGAGAACTAGGACACTAAGCAGCTTCTCTGCTCCTAACGTTTCAAAAGGGCCTATTAGCGCTGCCTGGGTCCACACCGCGCCTGGACCCGTAGCCCGACGTACTCCAGTTCAACAACCAGTCACAAGGAAGAAAAGACAAAGCCGAGGGCTGGCTCTGCAAATGCTCCCAAAGCACAAGGGTGTCAAGGGACTGCCAAGACCCCACCACGTCAACACAAATCCTCACCAGGCATTCCAGCTGTTACCCAACGTCAAGAAGCAAAAGAAGTCAGAATTGACCAATGCAGACAGAGAGAAAATGTGAAAGAGGACAGAAGACTGTACAGGAATACCCAAACTAGATAAACCAAAATACACCAACACTGTTGGGGAAAGAGGTTAAGGGGTTCAGACATCAACAGAGAAAAGGAGCTGGCCCAGGAAACCAACCGCAAAGACGGTACTGAGGGAAACTAGGGGGGCGGGAGGAGATGAGCCCACAAGAGAGGGACCTGGCCACTTGCAGAGGAAGGAAGGGGACGGATGGAGCGCCAACAGGAACACGAAGAGGGCGAGCTGCACCGAGCCGGTGGGACCCGCCAGTCTCTACAGGGCTGCCGCCAGGTTGCGGGGGGTGGGGCGTGTGTAGGGGGTGGGGGATGAATTTTAAAATCCTAGCAGCACAGATACACATAACTTTCATGCAAACATTCATATTTTCCCAAAGCAGAATAAACGCCTAAATCACTAAAATTGAAGGTTATGAAAGACACTGGGGAAAAAAAATCTCATCCAGGGAAACATTACAAAACCCTAGATTTTATCAGCCTCGGTTTTTTCTATCCTAAGTTAAAAGCTGTTTATAAAGAAGCGGGAAGTGAGTATTTGAGAACAGTTACCTCTGGTTCTATTACGTCTTGTCCTTCTTTTGAACTTTTTCCACTTTTCCCAGCTTTTGGCAATTCCTGGGGAATATCAAGCAGAATCAATTAGGCTTCTCAAATTTTAGACTGCTCAGCAACAGATAAATCAAAACGCAGTTTTAAAATTGACTTATACAGTTTAACTAGGACTTAAACAACAGTTATAATCAATACTATCAACTCCTACCTCATATTGTTTCGTTAGAAACACAACTAAAATAGATCCCCCCCCCATCCAGACTTCCCTCGTTTTATCTGTTTGGGGGGTGAAAACTTGAAGCAGAAACAGTTAAACCCCAATTTACACAGCGCTGCCAGCGTTTCGAAGCCCCGCATCTCCCCGCAACCCCGAGCGCGGGGACCCCCGAGGTCCCCCGAAGCGCAGACGCGCCCCGCAGACGCAGCGCCGAGCCCCGGGCCGCCCCTCCGTCCCGCGAGTGCGCCCCGCGGCCCGCCCGCCCCCGCCCCGGCGCCCACGCCGCCCCGGGACCTGCCCCGCCGCGCCCCGCCCCGGGCAGGCCCCCGGCCCGACTCACTTTCTCCTTCTTGTTTTTATTCGGCATGGCTGGTGCGGGCCGCCCCCGCCGCCCGCCCCGCGCAGCAGCAGCGCCCCCGCCCCGGCCGTCGCGCCCTCCCGGCCGCCGCCGCCGCCGCCCGGGGACTGAGACGCACGCTCGCGCTTCTCCTTTTCCAGGTTCACAGGAGCTGCGGCAGCCGCGGCGGCGGCGGCGGCAGCGGCTGTGCTGGCGGCGGCGGCGTCTCTCCGCCCCCTCCCGCCCCGCTCCCCCAGCCCCCGCCCCGCTCCCCGCAGGCCCCGCCCCTCCGCTCCCCGCCCCGCCCCCAGACCCGCGCAGGCCCCGCCCCCGCTGCCAGACGCCCTACCATTGGCCCAGACGCCCTCACGTGCTTTAACGCTCTCCCGCATCCCCGCCCCCTGCCTTGGGCCTCCTCCTGCTCGAGTCCTCAGGCCGGGCGGCAGTGTCGTGGGCTGCGGCTAGCGGCCGACCGGGAGAATCCAGGCGAGTCTGCGGAGGGAGCGTGGGGCTGCAAGTGCGGCGTCGGGCCGGTGCCTGCGGAGGAGGTGCGGGACGGAGACAGCAGGGGGCCGAGTGAGGCGCGGAAAAGTAACGTTTCAAACGGATGGCAACAAGTTCTTCAGCCGGCCGGCCGCGGCCTGGCGCGAACAGCGGCCTCCCGGCCTCGCCCCCTGGCCGCCGCGGCACTTCCGGAACTTGAAAGCGCCCGCGCGCGAGCGCACGGCGGTCACTGGGAGGTCCAGGAGCTGCGCTTCTGCGGGTCCCGCTAGGTCCCGCCCCCTGGTGCCCGCCCCGCCCCCTCCCGGCGTCAGCCCCGCCCGCCGGGGCTCGCCCCGCCTTTCAGCCTAGGCCCCGCCCACCGATGCCCGCACGGCTCACCGAGACCCCGCCCCGAGATTCCAGCTGCGCGATTGGGTCTTTTTTATTCTTTACATGGGCTTGATCATAAATCGTTGTAAGGAAACCTCTGCATTATGACCAGGAATCGAGCAGATTCTGTTACCCCGCTAGTAGCTCTGGGGGGATGAGTTAACTAAGGGACGGTTAACTTTGATACCCAGACTACTTCACAGTCTAGTGTCAAATCCTGTTGACAGCCGGCCAGCCGAGTGGCGCATTGGTTAAGAGCTGGTTTGGGGATGCCAGCGGCCCCGGTTCGGATCCCACGTGAGGGCCAGTGACACTGCCCTCTACAGCTAACAACAGCTCCACCTGGAGCTGGGCTGCGAGCCCCGGCGATGGTGTAGGCTGCAGCCCCTGCTGCAGTGGGCTGCCATAGGCTACAGTGAGTGGCCGGCAGCCAGCGTGAGCGGCCAATAGCCGAGGTGAGCGATCGTCCAGAGGCCAGCGACTGATCTGCCTCATCCCGGGAAGAGCGCAATGACGATACCAACATGGGCCAGTGAAGCAACGTCCTCCGCAACTAGACTGAAGAACAAAAGGATAGCAACTTGTCTGTTCCCCTTCCCCGATTCCCCAATAAAATCTTAAAAACAAAAACAAAAAACAACAACCTGTTGTTCAGTCTCCATGCCTGGAGACTGAAGACCTACATGAAGCGGTAAGACTCTAAGAGCGAATGGATGTCACACGTGGCAAGCAGTGCCTCACTGTGACGATTAAGTTGGATCCTAACTGGGCACTTTCTCTCAGGCTCTGGTTTTCGCTCCTGAAAGTGGCCAGGCAAAGCATTTTCCGTTATTCTGTGTTGCTTTGTGATGGAAAAACTGAACAACAGAAGAAGAGAAAAAAAGATCTACAGTGAGGAGCGTCGTGGGAGGTCCTGAAAGTTGAGTTCTGCCTACAGGTGTCTGGATTTGCGCTTCGAGACGAAAGACTGCAGGTAACTGGCACAGCCTCCAACAGCTGTATGTGAAGAAGAAACTGCGTTTGATTAGTCTGTTAAGTAGGTTATTTTTCCAAAACAGAGTTAAAAAAGATGAAGGGTAGGGCCTGCCGAGTGGCGCAGTGGTTAAGCGCTGGCTTGGGAAGCCAGTGGCCCCGGTTTGGGTCCCACATATGAGGGCCAGTGACACTGCCCTCAAAAAAAAGGGTAGAGCAATGCCTCTAGTTAATTTAGTTATTTTTTATTTTAAAGATAAAATACATGCTATTGATTTAATAAACCGGATATAAATGCATATCAAAAAGGAGCATCTCTGAAACTTACTTTATGACCACGGAGCTCTAATGGGGCTGGGAGCTTCTCCAAGACAAGTCTATGCCTCCAGTAGCCTTGGGTCACAGCCCCTGGTGCAGCGTTGCACACCAGCAGATATTCGTCCCTCTGTGTGCAAAGCACAGTGCAGGCGATCCTCAGTGAACAAGGCACTACCCTAGTCCTCAAGTACTCTGCATCCTTTGTGGAAATAAGAAAAGCAGCAGTCAGAAGGACACGAAATGTGGCATGTCCACAGGGACTGGGGTAAGGGTGGTCTGGCTTGGAAGCAGAAAAGTGCACAGGAGTGTTTTGTTGCAGCTGGAGACAAGAGTGAAGGAACAAAGTCTCTGGGAGGCCTTCCCAAGGAATTGGACTTCTTTCTGGGTGGAATTCAGGGTCACGAAAGGATATTAAACTGGGGAGTGACGTGGTCACATTTGCACTTGAGGAGACATCAGTGGCAGGAATGTTGGGGGTGGGGTAAAAGTAGGAGACCAGGAGAGCACCCGGGATCTAGTTACCATCCAGGTGCAGGCAGGTGAGGCGTCTCTATGGCAGTCCCAGGAGGAAGGATCACAACACCCGGAGGCAGACCTACTCAGGCAGGAGTGAGCCGGAGTCCAGGCTAATGCTTGTGTTTGTGTTTCGGGCCGCCGGTGATGAGGAAGGCACGCAGCAGGGGGCACGTTTTGAAGGAATGTGATTTCGGTTTTGGTACGTGTTGAGTTTGAGCTGTGTCTGCAGCATGCCAGTAGAGGTGTCTTAGGTGGCAAATGACACTATGGATCTGACAGGGTAGAGTCATTGCGTGTCAGGTTGGGTATTTATCAGTTCAATTTGAGTTTGAGGGAAGATACTGGAAAAGCTGCCTGGTTACCACCCCATGACCTTGAAACCATAGTAACCAGAGAAATTGGAGCCAACACCATCACCTGGCACGCGTGTTCCTCACTGGCTGTTGGACTGGTTTTCATTTTCCCACATTAGGGCTATCCCATAACCAATATTAGTAATGGAATGTTCACAGGTGACACTGGGTGTGGTGCAGTGCCCGGGTCGCTGTGGCATTTACAAGAACATTAAAAATAGATGTATCTCCCGCTCTCAAAAGAAGGCTACAGAGTAGGCTATCAATGGAATATAGAAAGTGTGTGTGTTTATACCCCTGTGTGTGTGTGAGTGTTGCACATATGCCTGAGGGCTGCTTCTGAGATGCCCCCCTGCCACATCCCTAAAGCACTGCCCATGTCACCCCAAACCCCTTTTTTTCAGACCCCCACCCTTCTGGAACATTTTGAGATGGCCCCCAGTAACCTAGCAATGCGTTTCCTGTGTTCGGCTTCTCTGTACAGTGGATTGCTTCATGTATGCCTCTGAGGTCTCTGGAAGATCAGCGGGGTCCCCAGAGGGCTTAGGGCCTTGGCTGCCCTGCAGCCACGGCCACAGACCCACAGCGTCCTGGTGCGTCACTCTGGGGAGCAGAGTGGTACATCAAAGCAGGGCAGAGATGAGACGGGCCTTGACCCTGGTCAGCTGTGGCACCCTTCCTGTGTCTACCCTCAGAAGCTCTTCCCACTCACTTGTCTTCAAAGGTGCCTGTGACACGGCTGTACTGCTCTCATGGTCTCCTCTGGGGCCACTTCAAACTTGGCCCCACCTGCTGTGCTGCAGCTGTGGTCTCCCCCACCCAGAATGCCCCTCTCCTGGCTCTCTGGACACCAGCCTGTCTAAGGCATTGCATGTTTCCCGGTTTCTGGTGTCTGTGGAAGAAATTGATGTCACTACTTCTTGTGGTTTGGCCCACATCTCGGACTGTTCTCTGGCCTCCTGCTGCTGCTTTTAGGCTGTTGTCGGCCCCTCAGCCTGGGGTGTACTTACAAGACCGCCTCCTCTGTCCACATCACCAGCCCCACCAGGCTCCCAGCCCCTGCTGCTGTCCTCTCCTGGAGAGGGGCTGCCTGTGAACTGTCTCAGGCAGGAACTTCAAGGCTACCTCGGAGGCTTCTCCACCCTGGAAGTTCAACTCATCTACCCCCCGGCATTTTCCTCTCTTCATTTCCATCAAACACATTTCTTATGGAATTGGGGATTATTTATTCAGCACTACAAACTTGCCTGCAGATTTGGGGTGGGGGAGTGGGGAGTAAGTTTTAGTTAGATTACACTGAAATGAAATACCCATGGAAGGAGTGCTGGCCACAGTGCCAGGCACGTAGCACATAGCAAGGCACGTAGCTCAGTAAGTCCAGTGGACAGTGATTTCATGTGAAGTGCTATTCAGTTCTGAGGATCCACGGAAACACCCCACAGGTTAACCACCTCACAGCCCAGGGGCACACAGAGAGCTTGGTTAGATGAAGAAAAGCCTGTCGCATGACCCCTGGAGAGCTCTGATAAATGCCAGGAGCCAGCCTGTTTCCACGAGCTGGGAATAAACACCAGTGCTGCGGTTCATGTCTGGAGTACCTTAGGAAAAGCAAGGGTGAGAAATCTGCAAAGGTTCTAAAACTGAAAGTAAAACAATCTATGAAAGTTCTAAAATAAGGTTTTAAAAATATTTTAATAAATCTTATATCCAAGAAGTGAAGACAAATGAGAAACAACACAAAATATAATTCCATATCTGTGTATACAGGGTGAAATACAACCCCTTTTTTCCTCCCAAATCTCTATATCCAGTGGAGGGGATAAGGTGACAGAATTAACCCGTGGTGGACAGAAGAGGCATACCGTAAGAGCGTTAGTGGCCCACGATTAGGAGGTCTCGGAGGGAGGTGGGCACATTCACTGGGTGGCAGGCCGCAGAAAGCTTGCTGGAAGGCAAGGCTTTGATACACAGCCACAGCATGCCCAAGAGTTGAATTTGAGTTCTTGTCCTAAGTTCGGGGTTACTGGTTTTTACAGTCAGGAAACAGATGGCCCAGTCAAGAAGGTCTAACTGGAAATAAATTAATGAAAGATCTATGTATAGAGGCATGTAGAGGTCAAGCAAATGAATGAGGGAAAGCAAAGCATGCCAGGGCTGATGGCCTGGGAGCTGTGCTCACTCCTGGGCCTAACTGGGCAGAGGGAGGCGTTGGTGCCCCAGAGCCTGGCAGTCGCTGTCAGAGCCTGGTGTGCAGGGAGGGGGTGGAGGAGGGGGAGTAAATACTCGCAGCTTGCTCCTCCCTCCCCTTCTCCCTCACCAGTGCCTCCCATTGGTCTCACGGCCTGGAGCCAGAGGGCCAGGGAGCCAGTGATGCCACACGGAGCCGGGCAGAGGGCGGGGTGGCTCTCAAGAGACCTTAAGTGGAGAATAACTGAATCAGGAAGAATGGGAAATTTGGGATGAGAAGACTCAGGTTTATGTGTAGACTTTGTGTGACCGTGGCTCAAGCCCTCTAAATCAATGATTCACACACGGGTCTTCCCAGGACATCTGGCAATATCTGCCGACATTCTGACTGTCACAACTGGGGGGGGGGGGTTCTTACTGGCATCTAGTGGTTAGGAGCCACCAGGGATGCTGCTAAACACCCTGCAGTGCACAGGGCAGCCCCCATGACAGAGGATCCTCCCCAAATGTCAGCAGTGCAGAGGCAGGAAATGCTGGTCTGCACCTGTGTGAAATGGATGTGCGTGATGCAACCTGCCCTGCACCCCCTGTGAGCGCCACAGGAAGTAATGGGCGTGGAAGCCCGCAGTGTGTCTGCAAGACTTCATTTAAGAAATTCTTCAACTTATGGACAGCACTCTATAGCCTCTGCCCTACTGAGCAGAATTCCCTTCCAGATGACATCTGTCCTGGGAGACCTGAAAAGACCACCTTTCTAGAGGAAATGCCATCCAAGTTATAAGTGGAAGTTCATGAGACTGTCTTTCTAAAAACTTTGAAATCGTGGTAAAATACACATAATCTAAAATGTACCTGGGGCTAGCCAAGTGGCGCGTTGGTTAAGAGTTGGCTTGGGATGCCAAGCCCGGGTTTGGATCCCACATATGAGGGCCAGTGACACCGCGCCCTCTACAGCTAAGATAGTGAACAACAGCTCCACCTGGAGCTGGGCTCCCTTGAGTTGCTGGCGACAGCGTCAGCTGCAGTGGGGCT
The DNA here is from genome assembly GCA_033961575.1 of Aselliscus stoliczkanus. Classification (NCBI taxonomy): domain Eukaryota; kingdom Metazoa; phylum Chordata; class Mammalia; order Chiroptera; family Hipposideridae; genus Aselliscus; species Aselliscus stoliczkanus. The sequence continues at coordinate 158,843,486 of CM066732.1, read as the reverse complement.
GGCGTGCGCTTTCCTGAGCTGCTGTGAGCGGCAGTCCAATGGCCGGCGAGCAACTGCCTCACCCTGGAAGAGCGCAATGATAATACCAACATGGGCCAGTGAAGCAACGTCCTCCACAACTAGACTGAAGAACAAAAAGACAGCAACTTGTCTGTTCCCCTTCCCTGGTTCCCCAACGCTGTTCCCCTCCCCCAATTCCCCAATAAAATCTTCAAAAATAAAATGTACCATATTAGTCATTTTTTTTTTTTTTGAGGACAGTGTCATGGGCCCTCATATGTGGGACCTGAACCGGGGCCACTGGCTTCCCAAGCCAGCACTCAACCACCGCGCCACTTGGCCGGCCCATATTAGTCATTTTTAAATGTACAGTTCAGTATATTCACATATTCACATGCAGAACTTTATCTTCCAAAACTGCAATGGCTTCCTATACTTCCCTCCCCCAGCCCCTGGTGAGCACCATTCTACTTTCTGTCTTTGAGCTGGACTACTGTCGGTACCCTACACGAGTGGGGTCACACAGGATCTGTCCTTCTGCGATGGGCGTATTTCACTCAGCATAATGTCCTTGAGGTCCATCCGTGTTGTAGCACGTGCCAGAATCTCCTTTTTTAAAGCTGAATAACTTTATCGCGTGGATGTACCACATTTTGTTTACGCATTTGTCCCTTGGTGTATACTTTGCTTCCACCCTTTTGCTATTGCGAATAATGCTGTGAAGAGCATGGGTGCTTGAATATCTCTTTGAGGCCCTGCTTTCAGTTCTTTTCGACATAGACCCAGAAGTGGGATTCCTGGATCATGTCGTGGTTCTGTTTAATTTTTTTCAGGACCCGCCATACTGTCTACCAGCAAGGCGGCACCATTTTACATTCCCACCAGTGGATAACGATTCCAGTTTTCCCACATCCTCACCAACACTTGTTTGTTTGTTTTTTCTTTTTTGATAGTAGCCAACCTAACTGGTGTGAGGTGATAGCTCATTGTAGTTTTGATGTGCATTCCCCCTAATTATTAGTGATGTTGAGCATCTTTTCATAAGCATTGCGTATTGTATATCCTCTGGCAAAATACGTAGTTAAGCCCTTTCCCCATTTTTGAATTCGGTTGTTTCTGTTGTTGAGTTGTAGGAGTGCTTTATGTATTCTGGATATGAACCCCTTATCAGCTATATGATTTGCAAATATTTTCTCCCATTCCATAGGTTGCCTTTTCATTCTGTTGATTGTGTCCTTTAATGCAATCCAATGTATCCATTTTTTTGGTTGGCTGTGCTTTTGGTGTCATATCCAAGAAATAATTTCTTTATGACAAGTATCATAGAGCTTTTCCTCTGTGTTTTCCTTTGGTGGTCTTAGTCTTAGCTCTTATATTTAGATCTTTGATCCACTTGAATCAACTTTTGTGTATGGTATAAGAACTTCATTCTTTTGCATGTGGAGATCTAGTTTTCCCAAAACCATTTCATGAAGAGACCATCCTTTCCCCATGAATAGTCTTGGTAGCATTGTTGAAAACCATTTGACCACATAGGTGAGGGTTTATTTCTGGGCTCTCTATTCTGTTTCATTGTTCTAGATGTCTGTCTATGCCAGTACCATGCTGTTTTGATTATCCTGGTTTTGTAATATGTTTTGAAATCAGGAAGTGTGAGGCCTACAACTTTGTTCTTCTTTTTCAAGATTACTTTGACTACAGGATCCCTTGAGATTTCATCTGAATTTTTTTTTCTTAAAGATTTTTTTTTTTAAATTGGGGAATTGGGGGAGAGGAACAGCACTGGGGAATCGGGGAAGGGAAACAGACAAGTTGCTGTCCTTTTATTCTTCAGTCGAGTTGTGGAGGACATTGCTTCACTGGCCCATGTTGGTATTATCATTGCGCTCTTCCTGGGTGAGGCAGATTGGTTGCTGGCTTCTGGATGGCCACTCACCACGGCTCTTGGCAGTTCACTCTGGCTGCCGGCCACTCACGCTGGCTGCTGGCCGCTCACTGTAGCCTATGGCAGCCCACTGCAGCAGGGGCTGCAGCCTACACTGTTCCTGACATCTTAGCTATAGAGGCAACCAGGTAGCACTGTTCACCATCTTAGCTGTAGAGGGCAGTGTCACTGGCCCTCATATGTGGGATTGGAACCGGGGCCCCGCTTCTTAGAGCTGGCATCCCAAGCCAGCTCCTACCCAATGCGCCACTTCACCCACCCTCATCTGCATTTTAAAATTCATTTTTATATTTCTTTGAAAAATGCCATTGGGATTTTGGTAGGGATTGCATTATCTGTAGATTGCTTTGGGTAGTTTTCACGTCTGAACAATATTAAGCCTTCCAAGCCATGAACACAGGATGTCTCTTGACTTATTTGTGCCTTCTTTAATGTCTTTCAGCAATGCTTGTAGTTTATAGTGTACAAGTCTTTTACCTCCTTGCTTAAGTTTTTTTCTAAAGTATTTTATTCTTTTTCATGTTATTGTAAATAGAATTTATTTATTTATTTTTAGCTGAGCCATCCTGCCACCTATTGGCAGCTCAGTGGCAGCTCAGCTCAGGATGGAAATTGAACTGGCGACCTTGTCACTTAGAGCTCGCATTCTTGAGTGAGATTTTAACCAACTGAGCCACTCAGCTGGCCCCTAGAATTGATTTCTTAATTTCCTTTTTGGATTGTTTGTTGTTAGTCTATAGAAACAAATGATTTTTGTGTGTTGATTTTTGTATCCTAACTTAGTTGAATTCATTGATTAGTTCTAACATTTTTTTTTAATGGAGTCATTAGGGATTTTTACATTTAAGATCATGTCAGCAAATGGAGATAATTTTTCTTCTCTCCGATTTGGATGCCCACCCCCCTCCCACCTCCCTCAGTTTTTTCCATTTTCCTGCCTAATTGCGCTGGCTGAGACTTCAAGTACTGTGCTGAATAGAAATGGTGAAAGCAGTCATTCTCGTCTTGTTCCTGACGTTAGAGGAAAAACTTTCAGCCTTTCACCACTGAGTATAATGTTAGCTTTTGGCTTTTTATATATAACCATTATTGTGGTGAGGTAGTTTCCTTGTGTTCTTAGTTTGTTGAGTGTTTATATTATGAAGGAGTGTTGAATTTTGTCAAACGTTTTTTCTGCGTCAATTGAGATAATCGTGTTTTTCCGCCCTATATCCTGTTAAGTGGTGTATTTCATCACTTGATTTTCATATGTTGAATCATCTTTGCATCTTCGCATTCCAGGAATAAGTCCCAATTGGTCATGGTGTATAAACTTTTGCATTGCTACTTTTATTGGTGCCTCTGCTCCATCCACATTCCTCCCATCTTCCCCAGGACCCCTGGTCCTGCCTCCGTCCTGCCTGTGCCAGTGCTGGGCTTCCCCGACCTCCTGGCCTATTGAAATCCTCCTTGATTTTCAAAGTCCACCTCGTCCGACACCCCTCCCAGTCTCCCTGTTGGAGCCACCTCTCCTCTGGGTTTTAGGGACACCATCTCAGCACCTCTGTGGGAGCATTTTCTTTGTTTCTCCTGCGGGCTGCTTACCTGTCTCACCCCCTCACCTCTTACCTGGGATCTCTTACATCCCTTGTGCTGGGGTTACCACTTCAGTGTGGTGCATAGAGCCAGGCTGGCTCCACACCCCACCTGCTCTACATCCTAACGCCACTGCAGGGAAGTGACTCCACCTCGTGCCACAGATGCCACATCTGTAAGATGGGTAATGATCGGGCCTCCTTTATAGATTGCTGTGAGAATGAAAAAGAAAACATGTGACCCTTTGTGAATCTCTCTCCCTCATGAAACTATAATCCCCTTACAGGCAGGAATCATGGCATATTCATGTTGGTCTCTCACCCCCCACCCCCCAACTGAGCACAATGTCTGGTATACTGTGTAAATGCGTATATTGAGTAACCACTCAATAAATGATCATGGAACTGGGCTGTCAGGCAAGGTTGTACACTCCTCGTGTGAAGGACCCTCCCTGCATTCCTAAGGAACATGGCATATTTTCACCTCTCAGTAAATGTGTATTGGGTTGACCATGGGAGCCTATTCCCCTGGAACTGAAAAATGTGTCCCCATTTATTCCTCAAGGGTCAGGATGCTGTGGCCAGCTGTGAATTCATACTAATTTTTTTGGACCCTAGAGGAGCAAAGAAAAGTGGCATAAAGGCAGAAAAGGGCCATGTGCCCAGCAGATTTTCCCTGAGACACTTGGCATCTATAATTATTCACTGTTTGTAGGAAAAAGATGGCATTCTAATTTATACACGTGGTATCCTCTCCTGTCATGCAAAAACCCATCTGCCCAGTGTCACTTGACGTCCACACACTTCACGGACTGATTTTGCCCCAAATACGTTTTTTTTCTTCCCCTTTCCCTTCCTTCCTTCATTACTTATTGAAGAATAAAGCAGAGCTTGCAAAAGGGACATTACAGTGTTATTAGAATTATTACCATTGATGCATCACATGAAAAACCTTTTATCTACAGTCGGCTACACCCAGGTAACGTAACTTCACTTCGAAACACTCTCCAAAGCCATGATCTGCACCCATGCAAGGTAGATGAGGCCATGAAGACAAATAAGATGCCGTCACTTAGGGCCCAATATCCTACGCCCCACAGAACAAGGCAGGCCTGTCACGGTGTAAAGTAGACAAGGCTGTTTTAGGCCTAAACTATGATTAGTTTTTCTGGATGTTGCCGAAGACTATAAAATATTCAGCATGCCCACGTACAGACTTGTCTATTGAGTAATTTGCAGCTATTACAAACCTATACTAAATCAATTCTAAGGTATTTAGTATGTACCTGCTATGCCCTTAATGGCTAACTAGGAGCTGTGAGGACTGTAACAGTCTGAGATGGATTCCATTTTAAGGGTGGCTGAGAGAACACAGGAAGCAAATAAAGGACTTGATAAAAGTTGGTCGTGCCGCCTCCACACTCAGGCCTGGCCCCTGCACACGGTGTCGGTAGTTGCTTACACCATGAATTAATCAGCAGCACTTGCCCTTTACACGGCACCTCCACGTGGTTATTTCATTTCAGGAAGTTAGCAGCGCAGGTGGCTTAGTGGTGCGGGGCCTTCCTACCAGGTGCCACAGACTGGGTACCTTCAACACCAGGGAGTTACCGCCTCACAGCTGTGGAGCCTAGAAGTCTGAAACCAAGGTGTCGACAGGGCTGCTTCCCCCCAGGGCGGTGAGGGAAGGATCTGCCCAGGCCTCTCTCCCTCCTTGTGGACGGCCGTCTTCTCCCTGGGACTTCACGTTGTCGTCCCTCTGTGTGTTCTGTGTCCCAGTTACTCCTTTCTATGAGGACACCAGTCCTCATACTGGATTAGGGCCCACCCTGATGGCCTCGCTTTAACTCGATAAAGCCCCATTTCTAAATAGGTCACATTCTGAGGCCCTGGGGGTTAGGACTACAGCATGTCTTTTGGGGGGTGGAGGACATGATTCAGTCTTTCACAGCAGGGAAGGTTACCTTGTAATGGGGTCAGAGGGAGTGAACAGTTTGTCTAGGTCACATGACTAGGATGAGCCCACCTCGGAGTCTTTTGTTTCAGGACCTTGAACTTTTCCCACTGTCCTCTGAGGCCCCTCCATGCAGATGAGGCCGAGGGACAGAGAGGCAGGAGCAGAGAGAAGGCTGTGCCCAGGGGGAGTGCGAATCCCAGGGAAGGGAGACTCGACAATGGGGTCAACATGCAATTCCCAAGATGCTTTGAGGAGAGCTCATATTGAAACAGGTTAGAATGGTTCCTGTCAGGTGTGAGATGCCTTGCGATCAGGTTCTAAGCTGTCAATGATGTGGGTTAGGGCAGAAAAACCAGGCAGTTAACATACAGGAGAAGAGGTGGGGAGGCATTGTAGGAGTCCAAAGGTAGAGGTGGAAGCTGTTTATGAGAATATAGGTCACTCCCTGAAACTCCAGTGCTGCAGGTCTTGGAAGAGTTCCAAGTCAGCAATCCGGCTGCTAAGCGAGGTTTTCTGGAGGTGATAAAGGAGGCAGGAGGGATGAGAGCACGGGAGGAATGCATCATGGGCCATCCTAGCACAGGCAGCCTAAGCTAAGAGAGCCAGGTGTGCCAGCGGCCAGAGGGGCTTGCGGGCCTCTTGGAAGAGGCCTGTCCACCACTGCCCAGGACCTCTGCCTCCCTATCACTCCATGCACCACACTATGGGTGTCTGGGATCCTGGAATTCCTTTCCTCAAACCCTAATCTAAATCTCTTCTGAGGTCCCCCCAAGGCCTGATCACACAGCTGGGGGCATGCCCCTGGGTCCAGAGGGCCTGGGGGGAGACGTGTAAGGGGCAGTGTAGATGGAGCGTAGACATGGGAAAGGCCCAGGATGTCCATGAGCGTGCGCACGAGGCCCTTACAGATGGGGCCCGGTCTCCATCTGGACTCGCACCCCCAGGTCTGAGGAGTGGGCCTGCAGGCAAATACATATACTATGTTTTTTTCCTATACATACGCACCTAGGATAAAGTTCAATTTATACATTAGCGACAGTAAGAGATTCACAATAATAGAATGATTATAACAGTATACTGTAATAAAAGTTTTGTGAATGTGGTCTCAAAATATCTTACTGTACTATACTCACCATTTTCAATGTTTTTCTTCTTCACAATTTCACAGAAGATTTGTTCTTCTCCTACATCATAGCAACCTTGGCATACGATTTTTTTCTTATTAAGTCAGGACCTTTCACCCTTTCATTCACAGGAAGCACTTTGCTGCTTTTCGTTGGCATATCCAGATTGCCAGCATTCACTGCTTGTGTGCTTTGGGGCCATTATTTAGTAAAATAAGGGTGACTGAAACACAAGCTCTGCGATACCACGACAGCCGCTCCATTATTTGAGACAGTGACTAACGGGTGGGGAGTGTCTACGTGAGGAGACACTGGGAACTGGAACGGGATGGCGTGGGATCACATCACGCTGCTTCGAACAGCGTGCAAGTTAGAACTGATGAATTATTTCTGGAATTTTCAATTTAATATTTTCAGGCCATGGTTAACAGTGGATAATGGAAACCACAGATAAGCAGGCACTATTGTACAAATTACTGCATGGCAGGATTACATTTCAAGTGTTCTGGTGGGTGTATTTTAACATGGGGCTTCTCAAAGTAAGACTCCCATCACACCTCCTTAGAATCCACTCCTTTGTCCTCTGATCCCACTGTGCCCAGTAGCCAGAACTACCCATTAGAAACCCAAATCTGATCATGTTACCTCCCTACTGAAATCCCTTCAGTAGTTCACCACCGCCTTGGGGTCAAGTTCAACCTCGTGACATGGGTTCCGAGGCCTTTAGCCATCTGGCTTCTGCTGACTTCTTCAGCCTCATCTCACAGTGCCCCCCACCCCCCACTCCAGCCTAAGAAAACCACTGCAGTCTCCTCCCCGGATTTCTACAAGCCCCTACCCGAGCCGGAGGCCATGCCTTCCTCACCTCCTCTTACCCCCTCTGGCTAACTCTTTCTCCATCACCTGGCTGGGGGCCTTTCTTGACCCCATTACTACCCGTCACAGTGTGCAGTAACCTGTGAGCTGTGGCAGCCACAGCTGGGTTGACATCCTCCCCGCCCCAGGCCCTGCTCAGAGCCTGCCCAGAAGTGGCCCCTCAGTGGGCAGGTCTGAGATGAACAATTCCAGCTGAACAGCCAGTTGCTAAAGTACTAGAAACTAGCCTTATAAAATGAGCACAAATGGGTTTCCTTTGGGAGTGACTGGCCTTGACATATAAGACGAGGCTGGTTATAGGGTGTTCACTGTCACTAGGGGCCATGCCATGCAGGACCTGTCCCCAAGACACTGCCTTTCTTCATAGCAGCTGCAGGTCGAGCAGGGTGGCCTTGGAGTGTGAGGGCACTCCTGTCACACACACACCCCCGCCTCCTTCATTCTATATCTCTGCTGGTTTGGTGTCAAACAGGCCAAGGCCCAAGGCCACTGCATCTGAACTTCACCTGCGGTCGGTGTCCCTGCTCACAGGGGACATACATGTGCCCAGCCGGTGCTAACCCGTGTGATTGGAGGAACAAATCTAGAATCTGCCCTGGATTATGGCAAAACCACTGTCCTGGGAAAAGTGGGAAGAAGATGCATTTGAACATGAAAATCAGATTCGTAGATTGTTATTTAAAGAAATGCACACTTATTAGTTGTAAGCTCGTAATTCAGACAGCAACGACAACTGGATTCTCAGAGGACCATCTAGCAGGCCTCCCTGGAGACTAAATAGAGGCAAATGGAATTACTTACCTCTGTGCTGGCGAGGTCCGAGCGACAGATTACACTTCCAAGGTGGCCCCAACAAGGTCTCCCATTCCACACGCTCTCCTTTTCAATGTGACAATGACGTTCCTGCCACCCAGAGGTGGGACTCTGTTCCCTTCCCTTGGAATTGGTGGGCCTGTGACAACTATGGCGGGAGTAACGCTCTGTGACTGCTGATGCTGGGTCATAAAAGGCTTTGACCCCGGACGTTCCCACGGACCCGGCGCCATGCTCAAAGGAAGCCCAGTGCACACGTGGAGGCCAGCTGTGGGGTGTCCGGGCAGCTCCCGGGACAGCCGGGTAGGTGAGGAAGCCTGCAGACGATGCTAAGCCGAGCCCCTGACTGACCCACACGAGAAGTCCCGAGTGAGGAGCGCCTCACTGAGCCCGTCAGCCCCCAGGACGGATGGGGTGGAGGGGACATGACAATACTAGACGATTGTAAAACGCTCATGGTTTGCACAGGACCTGCTTGGCGCGTGCACATGATACTGCATTTGAGAGTCGTGATTACATCTGCTCCGCTTACGCAGCTGTGATGCTCTCTGAGATGGGTGGGTGTGCGGCGCTATGGGAACGCAGAACACGGGGAGCCAAGGCCCCAAAGACGGTGCAGCGTTCATCAGTTATGCAGACGTTATTAGATGTGCTTACTTGAGGAACAACCTGTAAAATAGTAAATCTGTTTTTTTTTCTTCTCTTTTTGCAGTCGAAGTTTTTATCGTGTGCATTCCAGCACCAGAAAGAAAACCACCGTGTCTAAATATTGAAATGCTTTCGTTCAAAAAAACTGCTAAGACGCTGGGCAGATGTAGGTCTGTGAGGTGACTTTCTCTCCACAGCCCCAGATTTTAGAGCGAAATCCCAACGGCCCAGGTCCTCTTGGTGAAGGGTGGTCCAATGTGGTCCTGCGGCGACCCCAGGCACCGCAGCCCTGGCATCTTCTGGGTGTGCAAGCTGCCACTCACAGCCTGGCTAATCCCTAGAAGGACCCTCCAAGCTGGTCATTATTGCCCCCGAGGTGTGGACCTGGGCACCTCTCTCGGGTGGATCCTGTTCTGTGAGTCCTAATGCTTTTACAGTAGGGAGGCTCCTTGAAGGGAAGAACACATTTTAGAAGATAAAAAGAGGTCAGGGCCTGGGGAGGCCACGGAAGCTGTGGCCCCACAAGTCAGCTCATAAGCTCCCCATCAATGTACTTTGAGCCTGTAAATGATAACACTGGAAAATGATAACGCTGGAATTTGTTTGTTTGTTTGTTTGTTTGTTTTTTGAGGGCAGTGTCACTGGCCCTCATATGTGGGACCCGAACCGGGGCCGCTGGCTTCCGAAGCCAGCGCTTAACCACTGCGCCACTCGGCCGGCCCGATAACGCTGGAATTTGAACCGCGTCTGTCAGGTGCAAAGTCAGGGTCTTTCTGTGACACAAAGGTCTTCCTGTATGATGGGGACAGCAGGCTGTGGAGTCAGAACTATGGATGTGGCACTCTCCAAAGGGTCAGGGCTGCAGGACGGGCAGTGGGGGGTGTCCTGAGCTCTCAGGGTGCCTGCTGCAGGGCACATACCCCAACATGAGAACCCTCTGGTGGGCACTGCCACTGGAGACAGCTCCGTCCCACTCCCCTCCTCTCACTCCCAAGCTGCCGCTCTTTTGTGTTCACAGAGGGGAGAAGGGTGTGGGGGGAAGGAGCAAGGGGGGGCGTGCACGGAGTAGTCCATCAAGCAGTTCCCTCCTCCCACCTAGAGAGTATTTAAGTGAGGAAGGCCAGGAAAACGCGATGCTTCTGCTATTGACAGGTGTCCTTCTCTTCCTTCTGAAAGGAAAAGCAGTTGGTGTCTGGCCTGGCAGAGGCTGCCCTGTCCCCCTGGGCCCTGAGGGCACCGGGAAGCCCATCTCCCCGTGACTTGCCCCATCCCCTCTCTGCCTGAAATGCCTCTGCTGAAGCAATTTTTCCTTTTATTGTTGGACGTGCCCGTTTCCAGCTCCTCCACCACTCCTGAGAATTCAGGGATACGTAGCCTGTTTCACACTGCACTCGGATGACGCTAGTGTCACCAACGGTCACCCAGGTCTCAAGCAAGGGCTTTGCAAAAACTTGTGGGTGAGACTCTCCTGGGGAGCTTGTTAAAATACAGACTCCTGAGTCTACTCCCGGGTTTTTATTCAGCCCCCCTGACCTCCCCTCTCCCTTTGACGCACATGTCACCCAAACCCCTGTTCAGAGCCACTGCTGAGAGCATCAGGAGCCAGGCTTGGCCCTTTTGGATTTTTACACCAAAATCACTGTCTCTAGGAGGAAGTGTACAGTGAGCTCTGGGAGCTCGGGAAGGAAAATGTGCAGGTGTGGGAGGACGATTCTGGCCCTCAGGCCCCTGGCCTCTTAGAAACAGAGCTCTGGCTTTTTAAACCTCCTTGCGGCTGGGCGACGTGTCCCACCCCATCACCCAGCCTGCGGGGAACTCTGAGCTTTGCAGAGGGCAGGCAGCCCAGGGCTCCAGCATCAGCCTGTCCAGTGATTCAACAGTCAAGATAGACAGGGAAGCAGGTTTTGGACAAGAGAAGAGTACCTTCTCATGTGTGTGACTCTCCATTTTATTTTTGCAAACAGCTTTACTGAGGTTTAATCGACTGATGTACAATAAACTGCACACATTTAAAGTGTACAATTTGATGTGTTTTGACATGGGACACACACTTAGGAAACCTTCACTGTAACCAAGATAACAAACAGATCCATCTCGACCCTTCCCCCGCAAAATTTCCTGATGCCTGGAGTCCTCCCCCATGCTTCTCCTGGTCCCCGCCACCCCAGGAAACCAATGATCTGCTTTCTGTCACTATATATTATGTGGAATTTCCTAGAATTTTATATAAATGGAACCATACAGTGTATACTCTTTATGTCTGCATTCTTTCACTCAGCATTGTGATTTTGAGATTCATCCATATTGTAGCATGGATACAATTTAACCTTGAATTCTGGATAAAGCCCCACCTGGTCATGACATACTATCCTTTTGTGCATATTGAATTCTGTTTGCTACAGTTTTATTTGAATTTCTGTGTCTGTGCAGAAAGAATATTGGTCTGTGATTTTCTCGCTTCCTTCCTCTGCCTCCTCCTTCCTTTCTTTTTTTAAAATTTTCTTTTTTTTTTTTTTTAACTGAGCCATCCTGCCACCTGTTGGCAGCTCAGTGGCAGCTCAGCTCGGGCTGGGCATCGAACTGCTGTTGCCCAGAGCTCAGCTCGCACTCTTGAGCGAGCTCTTAACCCACTGAGCCACTCGGCTGGCCCTCCTTTCTTTTTTTTTTGATAATAGTTTTGGTTTTAGTATCAAGGTAATACTGGTCTTGTTTAAGTTGGGAAATATTCTCTTTTTCAATTTTCTGGAAGAGTTTATCTAAAATGAATATTATTTCTTCCTTAATATTTGGTAGAATTCCAGTGAAGACATCTGGTGCCAGAATTTTCTCCGAGGGATGGTTTATGATTATAAATGCTATTTCATTCACAGATAAAGGTCATCAATAGATAATATTAATAAATAGATAAATTGGTAATAAATAAACCCATCCAGGTTGTCTATCTCTTCTTGAGAGAACTTTGATAGTTTCTGTCAATCAAGGGATATGTGTATTGAATCTGAACTGTCTGATTTATGGGCATATATTCCCTTACAATTTTTTGAATATTTATGGTGTCTGTTGATATCACCTCTCTCATTCTTGATTTTGATAATTTGTGTCTTCTTTCTTTTTTCCCCATAATCAGTCTAATGAGAGGTTTATCTACTTTATTGACCTCAAAGAATCAGCTTTTGGGTTCATTGACTTTATCATTTTTTCTGTTTTCTATTTCAATGATTTCCACTTTAATCATTACTTCCTTTCTTCTGTGTTAAATTTGCACTTCTGTCTTTGGTTTCTTAAATGGGATGCTGAGGTCATCAATTTGAAATTGTTCTTTTCTACTCTAGGGATTTAATGTTATGCATGTCCCCCAAGTGCTGGTTTAATGGTATATTTGACAGCTCACTTATAACCTCATTTAACTTTAATTGCTCCTCAATGGCTCTATCTCCAAACACAGTAACTTGGAGGTTAGGGCTTTAACATGTGGATTTTTGGAGGAACACAGTTCAGGCCATTACAAATGGTATCCCCCAGATTCTCATACATTGTGTCTTCATTTTCTTTCTGTTCAAAATACTTTCTAATTTCCTTTCCTTTTGATTTCTTCTTTGATCCATGGTTATTCAGAAGTATATTATTTAGTTTCCAAGCAATTGGAGATTTTCAAGATATCTTTCTGTTATTGACTTGTCATTTAATTCCATTGTAGCAGGAGAACATACTTTGAATTACATGAATCCTTTAAAATTTATTGATACTTGTTTTCTGACCAAGAATATGATTTATCTTGATAAATGTTACCTGTGCACTTGAAAAGAATGTGTACTTTCCTGTTGTTGGGTGAAATATTTGGTAAATCTCAATTAAGTCGGTTAATAATGTTCAAGTCTGATATATTCTTTTTTTTTTTTTTTTTTTTTTTTTTGGGCAGTGTCACTGGCCCTCATATCTGGAACCCAAACCGGGGCCGCTGGCTTCCCAAGCCAGCGCTTAACCACCGTGCCACTTGGCCGGCCCTCAAGTCTGATATATTCTTGCTGATTTTCTATCTACTTGTTCGATCAATTATTGAAAAAAAGTTACTGAAATCTCTACTATAATTGTAGATTCATGTATTTCTCCTTGCAGTTCTAACAGTTTTTGCTTCATGTATTTTGAAGTTCTGTTATTAAGTGCATCAGTGTTCAGGATTGTTATGTGCCTTAGATGAATTAGCACCTTTATCATTATAAAATGATCTTTATTGGGGCCGGCCGAGTGGCACATTGGTTAAGAGCTGGTTTTGGGATGCCAGCGGCCCCAGTTCGGATCCCACATATTAGGGCCAGTGACACTGCCCTTTACAGCTAACAACAGCTCCACCTGGAGCTGCGCTGTGCGAGCCCTGGCGACAGTGTAGGCTGCAGCCCCTGCTGTAGTGGGCTGCCATAGGCTACAGTGAGTGGCCGGCAGCCAGCGTGAGTGGCCGGCAGCCAGCATAAGCTGCCAAGAGCCGCTGTGAGCAACCATTCAGAGGCCAGCGACCGATCTGCCTCATCTGGGAAGAGCATAATGACGATACCAACAGTGAAGCAAAGTCCTCTGCAACTAGACTGAAGAACAAAAAGACAGCGACTTGTCTGTTCCCCTTCCCCGATTCCTTAATGCTGTTTCCCTCCCCTGATTCCCCAATAAAATCTTTTTAAAAAAATGATCTTTATCACTGGACATATTCTTTACTTGGTCTGATACTAATATAGCCGCTTCAGCTTTCTCTTTCTTTCTTTCTTTCTTTCTTTCTTTCTTTCTTTCTTTCTTTCTTTCTTTCTTTCTTTCTTTCTTTCTATTTTTTTTTAAAGATTTTTATTGGTGAATTGGGAGAGGGGATCAGCTTGGGGAACCATGGAAGGGGAACAGACAAGTTGCTGTCCTTTGGTTCTTCATTCTAGTTGTGGAGGACGTTGCTTCACTGGCCCATGTTGGTATCGTCATTGCACTCTTCCCGGGTGAGGCAGATGGGTCGCCAGCCTCTGGATGGTTGCTCACCGCGGCTATTGGCAGCTCACGCTGGCTGCTCGCCACTCACTGTAGCCTATGGCAGCCCACTGCAGCAGGGGCTTTCAGCTTTCTTTTAAGCAGGCTTGGTATGTCTTTTTCATTCCTTTTACTTTTAGCCTATTCATTTCTTTGTATTTAAACTACATTTCACGTAGGTAGCAAATAATTAGATGTTGCTATTTAATCCAGTCTGACAATCACTGCCTATATATTAGGGTTTTTAGACCATTTGCATATAATGTGATTATTGATATAGTTAGGTTTCAGTCTATAATCTATAATCTTGGGTTTTTTTTTTCTATTTTTCCATGTGTTCTTTGTTCCTCTTCTCTTTTTCTGCCTTTTATTGAGTAACTTTTATGATTCTATTTATTCCTTTGTTGCTTTTTAAGCTATAAGCCTTTGTTTTGTTTTTTTAGTGGCTATTTTAAGGCTTACAGTATACATGTTTAACTAATCACAGTTTACCTTGATGTGATGTTATATCATGTGTATTCACATGTGGTATTAGAACTTAACAATAATATACTTCCATATCTCCCCTGTTGCCTTTAGGCTGTTGTCATTCGTTTTATTTATACATGTTATAAATCCCACAATATATCATTTTATTTTTGTTTCGATAATACATTATATTTGAAAGAAATTTAAATAATAAAAAAAATACTTAACTATTGTCCATATATTAACATTTCCAGTGCTCTTCGTTCTTTTGTGTAGATTCATATTTTTACCTGATATCATTTTCCTCCTACATGAATGACATCCTTTAACATGTTCTATGGTGCACTGTGCTAGTAAATTCTTTAACATCGTGTATGTCTAAAATTATCTGTATTTTGCTTTCATTAAAAAGTTATTTTTGCTGGATATAGAATTGTGGGTTGGTAGTTTTTCTTTCAGTACTTTACAGATGATGCCGAACCACTTTCTTGCATACACTGTTTCTGGTAAGAAGTCTGCTGCTATTCTTATCTTTGTTTTGCTGTACCTGATGTGTTTATTTTCCTCTGGTTGCTTTTAAGATTTTCTCTTTATTACTGGTTTTGAGCAATTTGATTATGATATTGCCTTGATGATTTTCATCATGTTCTTTGGGCTTTGGATTTGTTGAAATTCTTGGATCTGTGGATTTATAGTTATCAACAAATTTGGAAGATTTGGGATGTTATTTCTTTAAATATTTTTCTGAATCTCTCTCTTTTGAGAACTCCAGTTATATGTGTTAGGCTATTTAAAGTTGTCCCACTGCTCATTGATATTCTTTTTATTTAAAAAAAATGTTTTTTTCTCTCTGTTTTATTTTGGGTAGCTCCTATTGCTATGTCTTTGAATTAACTAATCTTTTCTGCCTTAATGTCAGTTTGCCATTAATTCCATCCAGTGTTCTTTTCATTTCTCACTTGTAGTTTTCATCTGTAAAAAGTTGATTTGGGTCTTTTTTAAGTGTTTCATGTCTCTACATAACATTTAAACATATGAAATATGATTTTAATGACTGTTTTAATGTATTTGTTTGCTAATCCTGACATCTAGCTCAGTTCTGAGTTTATTTTCAGTGAGTATTATTATGTCTTCTTGCTTTGTTACATGTCTGGAAATTTTTGATTTGATTTGATGCTAGACATTGTCCATTTTATTTTATTGGGTGTTAGATTTTTTTTATTGCCAGAAATATTCTTGAGCTTTGTTTTGGAATACAGTTAAGTTAGTTGGACACAGTTTAATCCTCTGTGGGTTTGCTTTTATGACGTTAGGCAGGTACATAGTAGCTTTTATTGTAGGACTAGTTTTTGTCCACTAGTGAGATAAGGCCTTCCTGAGTACTTTACTCAATGTCCCATGAATTATGAGTTTTCCAGTCTGGATGTTTGGAACAGATACTATTCCCATCCGTATATGAATGCCAGGCACTGTC
The DNA here is from genome assembly GCA_033961575.1 of Aselliscus stoliczkanus. NCBI lineage: Eukaryota > Metazoa > Chordata > Mammalia > Chiroptera > Hipposideridae > Aselliscus > Aselliscus stoliczkanus. Next base: position 158,827,606 of record CM066732.1, on the reverse strand, counting down.
ACTACTAATCTTGTCAGATGGTTCTTTCTCAGCCTTGAACTGTTTCCTCAGAGACATGTGCTGATCAATTCTCTGCTGAATGCTTGAGGGAGACCCTGCGGATTTCTGGGTTCTGTCTCTGTACAGCTCTCTCTTCTCTGGTACCCTGAGAAGTCTAGCCATTTTGGTCTCCCTAGACTCTCAATTCTTTCTCCTCCACTCACAGAGTCTGCCAAGTTTTACCTGGGTACCATTTTCTGTGACATGGCTTGGAAATCCTCCCAAGGAAGTAAGCTGGGGGTAATTGTGGGTTCACTTTGTTTCCATATTCTCAAGGATTATTGTGTTTGTTGCCTGATATCCAGTGAGTTGAGAACTCTTATTTCATACATTTAATCCAGTTTATTTCGGTTGTTTCAGGCAGGAGGGTAAATCTAGTCTCTGTTACTCCATCTTGTTTGGGAGTGAAAATTTCCATCTTCTTTAAAATGGAAAATACTCTTCCAATTATAAAATTTGTTCACACTCATTGTAAAAAAAAGAAATCAGAAAATAACAAAAATATAAAAAAGAAAATAAAATCACTCCTCATATCATCACTCATCCATAACCACTATTAATATTTTGGTCTGTATTTTGTCATTTTCCCCCTGTGCATATGTGTGTATGTAGCAGGGTCATAAATCACTCATAATATATCAGATTACAAAGAAGACAGAGCTTCTTTATTTTCCTACTTAATTCATCTGACCTTCCTTGAGAGGTACCATTTGCTAGTTAATAAGAAGGGGGAAGAGTCCATTCTAGTAACCTTATACAATAATTTATAATAAGTCTAATAAAATAATTTACACAGTTCTTTGAGAAACTCATGGCTCTTAGGCTGAAATACTTGGCCATTCAGATTTCTTACTGCCCCCATCCTTTACTCCACTTGAGATTGTGGCTGGCATGTGGGGGTGGGCTGTAGGATTTCTAGGGCCTCTTGTTAGCCAGGAAGAAGGGGGCTCCTCTGGCCCACTTGTTCTCCAGGTTCTTCTTGACTTTGGCTGCAAATGGTTGGCCGAGCGACTCCATGGAATGGTGGCTGCTGAGGCGCCATGATAATGGGAGACCGGATCATGCAGGGATCAAACAGGGACTTGTGCACCATTGTGAGGACTTCAGCTTTTATCCCAAGTAAAACAGAGGAGCCATTGGAGGGTTTCAGAAGTCGTAAGGGCAAAAGCCTGAGTGAAATGGGTCAAGAGAAAATGGGAAGGGAGCAATTGGAGGCCAGAATTGATACTTCCAGAGTCTTACTGAAAAGGGGAAGGAAATGGAATGAGGAATCAAGAGGGCCTTCTTCTATAGGATCTAATGGGAGTTGTCCAACAGAGTGGGGAGTGACTGGTGGTGAAGAGGTTCTGAAGTGGGGTGAGCTGGTGAACACGCCTTAGGGCACAGGCTGGATGTGCCTTAGGGCAGGTGGCTGGGCAGATGTGGGAGGGAGCCTATCGAGGTTCTCTCAGACGGCTTCCATTTCTCAGTGAAATAGGAAACCAGTTCAACAGCTGAATGCAGTGTCTTGAAATGGGGAAGGACACGTTGTGGTTTGGAGGAGAATGGAGTGAAAATGTGGTAGGATCGCCAATCTGCATTAGAGGAGCACTTGATTCAGTATGTGACATTTACAGTGTGACTAGGTGCTGTGTTTGCAGGTTTTCCTTCAGCTTTTTTCACCTTAACAGGTCTGGCCTACCATTATAATTCACCGCGTTTGAGGTTTCCTCAGGTAAATACAATGAAGTGAGAGGGGAGGGAGCTGAAGATACACGAGACAGGGGTTGCAATGATGGCCCATGGAGTTCCAGCAGGGGAGGCAGGGGAGTGAGGACATGAGGAAGACGAGGGGCAGTTAGAAAGTGGGAAGACTAATCAATGACGTAGATCTCAGGGGATTTGGAAGTTGTCTGTGTGAGTGTACTAGTGGCAGTGAGTTGGAAAGATGAGAGCTGGTGGGCTGGAGGTGGCATGCTTGAAAGCAGGGTTATGAAAGAGCTACAGTTTGGGCAATGGCACGGTGTAGAGCAGCAGGGTCTGATGGAGATATTATGGGAGGCGCAAACGTGAGCCACATACACAGCTACACATGTCCTAGTAGCCACATTCAACAAGGAAAAAGAAACCATCAACATGAATTTAAATAATATATTTTGGGGCCGGTCGAGTGGCGCGTTAGTTAAGTGCTGGCTTGGGACGCCAGGCCCCGGTTCAGATCCCACATATGAGGGCCAGTGACACTGCCCTCTACAGCTAAGATGATGAACAACAGCTCCACCTGGAGCTGGGCTGTGAGTCCCCGGGATGGTGTAGGCTGCAGCCCCTGCTGCAGTGGGCTGCCATAGGCTACAGTGAGTGGCCGGCAGCCAGTGTGAGCTGCCAATAGCTACTGTGAGCGGCCGTCCAGAGGCCGGCGACCGATCTGCCTCACCCCAGAAGAGCGCAATGATGATGCCAACATGGGCCAGTGAAGCAACATCCTCCACAACTAGACTGAAGAACAAAACAACAGCAACTTGTCTTGTTCCCCTTCCCTGGTCCCCAAGCTGTTCCCCTCCCCCAATTCCCCAATAAAGTCTTAAAAAAATAATAATATATTTTATTTGATCCAATACATCCCAAATATAATCATTTCAACATGTGATTGAATCTTAAGAATTATTAATGAAGAAAACATAGGGAAAGAACTTCTTGGCATTGGTCTGGGCAATTATTTTTTGGATATGACCTGAAAAGCACAAGGAAAAAAAGCAAAAAAAGACAAATGAGATTGCATGAAACAAAAAAGCTTCACAGTAAAGGAAATAATCAACAGAGTGAAGAGACAACCTACAAAATGGAAGGAAATATTTTCAAACCATACAAATGAAAGGGCATTAATATCCAAAATGTACATATAAGGAGCTCAAATGACTCAATATCAAGAAAAGCAAATAACCCACAGGACTTGAATAGACGTTTCTCAAAAGAAGACATGCAGGGCCAGCCAAGTGGCACGGTGGTTGAACACTGGCTTGGGAAGCCGGCGGCCCGGGTTTGGGTCCCACATACGAGGGCCAGTGACACTGCCCTCAAAAAAAAGAAAAGACATACAAATGGCCAACAGGTATAAAAGAAAGTGCTTGACACTACTAATCATTAGGGGAATACAAATCAAAACCCTAAGAGATATCACTTCGCACCTGTCAGAATGGCTTCTATCAACAAGACTAAAGATAAGAGTTGGCAAGGATTTGGAGAAAAGGGAACCCTCCTGCACTGCTGGTGGGAATGTAAATTGCTGCAGTCATTATGGAAAACAGTATAGAGCTTCCTTAAAAACTTAAAAGTAGAACTACTTTATGACTCAGCAACCTGACTTCTGGGTCCATTAAAGGATAAATGGATAGAGAAAATGTGATTATAGGAAATCCTGTTATTTGTGACAACACGATGAGCATAAATGAACCTGGAGGACATTGTAAGTGTCCTAAGTGAAGTCAGTCAGGCATAGAAAGACAGATACTACATGACCTCACTTGTATATGGGATAGAAGAAAGTCAAACTCATAGAAGCAGAGAGTAGAATGGTGGTCACCAGAGGTAGGTGTTGGGGAATATGGGCAGATGTTGGTCAAAGGGTACAAAGTTTTACTTATGCAGGATGAATAAGTTTTGGAGATCTAATGTACAACATGGTGACTATAGCTAATAATACTATATTGTGTATTTGAAATTTGCTACAAGAGCAGATTTTAGATGTTCTCATCACACACAAGAAACCCCCAAAATTATGTGAGGTGATGGATATGTTAATTAGCTGGATTGTAGTCATTGTTTCACAATGTATAAGTATATCAAAACACCACGTACATTTTAAATATATATACAATTCTTATTTGTCAATTATACCTCAATAAAGCTAAAAAATTAAAATATTAGATTAATTGAGGCCTTGGACTAATTATGAATTAGATATTTACATTTTCCCCCATACTAAGTCTTTGAAATTTGGTGTGTATAACAACACATCTCGTTTTGGACCTACATTTCAAGTGGCCTGTGGCCACTGTCCTGGAGAGTGCATGTCTAGGAAATGACCATGAGAAGGGGTGGCTGAGGAGGAGTGGAAAACAAGATCATTGGAGAGTGGAGGTCAGAGAATGGAGACATCATCTCTGTGGATATTCAAATCACCAAGAATTAGGACAGGAGTGGTTCAGAGCCAGAGGGAGAAAGGAACAAGTAGGAGAGACCAGAGATTTGCAGACAAGCACAACCAGGAGCTGGAGGGTCTGGGGAAGGTGGGAGAGATCACGACCTGGAAGGAAACATGAGGATCTGATGTTCCATCTGATCCAGAGAGCTGGGCTCCAGATGGAACAAGATGATGGGGACAACTTGCAGGAGAGAGGTACTCTTGGTCAGGGTGCATGTTAAGTTCCTTCGGGGGTGGAGGGGGCGTGGAGGATGGGGTTGGATTAGGAGATGAGCAGAGCCTCATGGGGACTCGGGTCTCCAGAGACCTGGTAGTCTGGTGGATGAGAGCAACACTCTCTTTGGCTTGGCTTGCTGAATTTGCCCATTTCCATGGTGTAAATACTCCCACCATGGCCCATTTCAAACTACCAATGGTTTAACAGCTGGCTTGCAGAATGCCTGAAAATTGAACAATTGGCTTTTGCAAGCTAGTACTAGCCGGTCCCAGGAGCAGACCACTGGGTACAGGTCATTGCAGGTTAGGCCCTGGTGGTCTCCAGAGCAGATGGCATGGACGGATGTGAGAGCAGGGGTGGAGATGGGGGAGGGAAGCATGGAGGCCATATAAGAATGACTGAGAACTCTAACCCCTTTTAACTTCTGTCATGAAGCATGAAGAAATGGGTTGCACATTTAAATGACTTTAATATGGATTTTTCTATATCTTTGTAATGAGTCACCCAGATCCCTCCTCCAGGAAGCACCTGCACTCTGGCGACCAGGAGTACCTTAGCTGTCAGCCCTTTCAGGGATTGTCCAGCTGCAAAGAGCCACCTCACCCAAAGTCATGACCCCTCCCAGGCAGGGTCATCCAGTGACACATCAATGGGGGAAGTCTAAAGGTCAGCCAACTCCACCCAACTGAGGACCGCTCTGCAGGGACCATTCCAGCTCAGGCACTCCCTGTGGGAGCTGTCACTGGGCTCCTGTCACAGTTTCCTCTTCCCTTTGCCCTGTGCCTCCCTCCCCTCCCTTTCACAGGTATTGATCCTAAGGCCAGTCCCTAATAAACATCCCGTTGCTCACTAACTCCATCTCAGATTCTGCTTCCTGAGGAGCCCAGCTCACAATGCTGACTGCCACAGAGACGAATGCTTTCAAATCTTAGCCAGTTAGATGGGGTGGGAAGGTGCCTTGTTTCAATTTGCCTCTCTTTGATAACTGATGGGGTTGAACTTTTTTATAGGCATTAACTGAATTGCTTCCTCTGTGGATTGTCCTTTTTAAAAAAAAAAAAATTGGGTAATTGCGGGAGGGGAACAGCGTTGAGGAACCAGGGAAGGGGAACAGACAAGTTGCTGTCCTTTTTGTTCTTCATTCTAGTTGCGGAGGACGTTGCTTCACTGGCCCATGTTAGTATTGTCATTGCGCTCTTCCCAGGTGAGGCAGATCGGTCGCCAGTCTCTGGACGGCCGCTCACAGTGGCTCTTGGCAGCTCACACTGGCTTCTGGCCACTCATACTGGCTGTTGGCCACTCATGCTGGCTGCCAGCCACTCACTGTAGCCTATGGCAGCCCACCGCAGCAGGGGCTGCAGCCTACACCGTCCCTGGGGACTCACAGCAGCCCAGCTCCAGGTGGAGCTGTGGTTCACCATCTTAGCTGTAGAGGGCAGTGTCACTTGCCCTCATATGTGGGATCCGAACCGGGGTTCTACTGCTCAGAGCCGGCATCCCAAGTCAGCTCTTAACCAACACGCCACTCGGCTGGCCCTGGATTGTTTTTTAAAATTCTTTTACCCATTTTCCTGTAGAGGTGTTTGTCTTTTTGTTACTGACAAGCTTGCATGTGTGTGTGTGTGTGTATATATATATATATATATATATATATATATATATATATATAATTAATCTTTACATTTCATATGTGGTTTATGAAATGTCCTTGGGTTGGGTTTCCCAGTCTGTAGTTAGGAGCAGACTTGGTCACACTGCCACTTTCTGTGTAACTTTGGGTACATTCCTTCAGTGCTGGAGTCTTTGTTTTCTCATCTATAATTGGGGGGTTGTATCAATACTTGGTAAGCTTGTTATAGGGATTGCATGAGTTAATAAACTACTTCTAACAGTGCCTGGACTACAGTGAATATGAGATAATTATTTACTTTCTTTATTAGTGTTTATATTCTGTTTTTTGCTGGCCATCCAGAGATTACATTCCATGTAGTCAAAACTGTCCTGTGTGGATTTTGCCTTTGGAGTGACACTCAGGAAGAACTTATTTCAAGTTGTATAAATATTTACCATCATTTTCTTTTTAGTACTTTTTTGGTTTCATTTAAAAATATATGTTCGAAAAATAGTAAAAAGTATATATACCTTACAGCCATTCAGAATCCAGAATGTGTTTTGATGTGAGGTTTAAGATTGTATAGTGGACACGTATTTCTTGAGTGCCCAACATTCCTTTAAGAAACTATTAATCGGTGTTCTCCAGAGAAATGGAGTCAATAGGATATTTATATATAAAGGATTTATTATGGGAAGTGATTCACACAATTTTGGAGGCTGAAAAGTCCCACAACTTTCCATCTGAAAGCTGGGACCTGGGGAAGCTAGTGGGTCCTTTGGGGTCTGAAGGCCCGAGAACCAGGGGGCTGCCGGTAAAAGCCCCAGTCTGAGGTCAGGAGAGGATGAGAAGAGATGACTCAGGTCAGAGAGGCAGGGAAAAGGGGGACATTTCTCCTTCTTTCACCTTTGGTTTGATTCAGGCCCTCAGTGGATTGGATGATCTTGCAGACGGCAATCCCCTTTACTGATTCCAGTCATTCAAATACTATTGGGTCTTTGAAAAAGTCATGACGCATGTTTGCAACAGATGGCGCTAGTTCATTTTTGGAAGTACTAGAGTCATTTGCATCTATGTTATTGCTATGTCATTTGACAGCTGACAGTTCTGGCTTCATTCTAAAAAAAATTGAGCGATTTGGTTGAGTTTTGGAGATTTTATAACAAGTTAAAGATGGAAGACGAAACTGTACATTTTTTCCATATTTTACTGTTTTAGTTCCATAAAGGGGAGAATGTGTGTCAAGCCTGTGGAAAGTTGCACAAAGTTCACGGTGACAATGCTCTACCAGAACGTCAGTGCCAACGATGGTTCACGGAATTCCGTGCTGGTGATTTTGATCTCAACGAAGTTCCTTGGTCAGGGAGGCCCACCACGGTTGATGACGACAAAATAAAGGCATTGATCGAGTCAAACCTATGTTACACGACACGAGAGATTGCAGAAACATTGAACACCCATCATTCAAGCGTTCACGACCACCTGAAGAAGCTGGGATACGTAAGCAAGCTCGGTATTTGGGTTCCGCATGAACTCAAAGAAGTTCATTTGACGGCGCGTATAAACATCTGCAATATGCTCATTAAACGTGAGGAAAACGATCCTTTTTTTGAAGCGACTGATAACCGGTGATGAGAATTGGATTGTTTACAACAATGTGGTGTGCAAACGGCCTTGGTCCTGATGTGATGATTTGCCTCAAATGACACTGAAAGCAGACATTCATCAGAGGAAGGTTATACTCTCAGTGTGGTGGGATTTTAAAGGTGTCGTGTTTTTCGAGCTCCTACACAGGAACTAAACAATCAATTCGAATGCGTACTGTCGGCAATTGGACAGTTTGAACGAATCCACCATCCAGAAACGTCCAGAGCTTTTTAATTGTGAAGGAGTTGTGTTCCATCGTGACAACACACACAAGTTTGATCACCCATCAAAAATTACTGGAGCTTGGATGGGATGTGTTGCCACCCCCACCATACTCGCCTGACTTTGCACCGTTAGACTTCCACTTGTTTTACTGTCTTCAAAACTCCTTGCTTGGTATAACGTTCAATTCAGATGAAGCTGTAAATCAGCACGTTGTTCAGTTTTTCGCAAATAAAGACAGGTTCTTCTATGAATGAGGAATTATGAAGCTCACTGAAAGATGGCAAAAGGTTATCGAACAAAACGGGCAATATATCGATTGATCCTTGTTCTTTATATAAATAAACGACCTTTGAAAACCATAGACAAAATATGTCATGACTTTTCCGAAGACCCAATACTAATCTCATCCAGAAACACCGTCACACACACATTCCAAAATAATGTTTAAGCTGGGCTCCCTATAGCCAGTCAAGTTGACACATAAAATTAACCATCACAAGTCTACCCTGGGTCAACTTGGCACCCATACGAATCTCCTAAAACCCATACTTTATCTGTAAATAAAGAGTAACAAGGTCATAGTTCTGCCTAATACAATACACTATCTTGTGTACACTGCGAAGTGCAGTAGCTCCCTCCGCAGGAGAGGAGGTCAAGTCTGAGCAATGTTTACTCTTCTCCTTGATATCTTAGAACTTAAATACTATGATGTAAAATCAACAATACTTAATACTATAAAATAAAGTCAATACATTTTATGTTACATGATAAGGGAAGAAGAGAGGAAAGAGAACACACGTTCATTATTCATAGCAAAATAAGGAGTTAATGCTCATGTCAGTGATAGTCCTGCTAGCTGCAAATGGTCACGTGATCCTGGTGGTATTTATAACCACCTGTTCCACTCCCCATTCTGTGTTCCCTTTGCCTTCAGCAAGTGCCTCAGCTGGTCATGGTTTTTTATCTGGTGACCAACCTTCACTCCGGAAGGGTCTGTGCCATTACTAGCCCTGCCTGGATTGGACTGGTGTAGTTTTCCTTGACCTTAGCACGGGGTGTGGTATAATAACACTAAGAGACACACTTAGGGATTGCTCGTGTTCCAGCCATACTCTCTCCTTCCTCCATTGGGAAGAAGTGGTCTGATTTCACCTTGAAGTCAGGCTCGGTCACCCCGGCACTGTAACTCCCTCCTTTGCCTGTTGACTCAGAGGCACCAGGAGACAAAGTGGCCAGGTGGCAGTCTTAACTTTCAGTTTAGTGAGGTCGTATTCTCCTGGTGGAAGCATTTCTCTCTCTGGAAGTAAGACCTCTAGGCCAGCAGAGCTTAAAGTTAAGGGAATAGGAAGCAACAAGTTTGCTCGTAGGGCCCCAGGGGTAAATGTGGTGCCACTCCTGTTTGTACCCCTTGATTCCTGGAGCTGTGAGTGTGAGCTGTGGGAGAAAGCCCCGGGCACTGGATGCTGACTTAGAGCAAATGCAACCTCTGGGAGGGCCTCGTTCCAGCCCTGCTGGGTACTGCCACCAAGCTGCCCTGTAACCAAGTCTTCAAAGGGTCATTCTACCCCACAGTCAAGCCAGCTGCCTCAGGATGCTGGGGAATGTGGCAAGACCAGAAAATTCCATAGTATGAATGAGCTCACTGCTGCACTTCTCTTGCTGTGATGTGAGTTTCTTCATCAGAAACACTGGTGGCCGGGATCCCATGACCGCGGACAGGCAGTTTTTAGTCCATGATGGGTAGCATTGTGCGCAAATCCACGTGCAGAGTAAATGTCTATTTCAGTAGAAACAAAACACTTTCCACAATGAAATGATCCAATGTAATCACGCTGCCACCAGGTAGCAGCTGGCTGCTCCCCGCAGCAGTGGTGCCATATCAGGGGCTCAGTGCTGGTCTCTGTTGCTGGCAGGTTAGGCGCTCTGCCAGGCTACAGCCAGGTCAGCCTTGCCACATGGAAGTGTGGTGATGAACCCAGGCATTGCCGCCGTCCCTGCCACCAAGGCCATTTGCCTCTGGAGCCCGGTGGGTAGTGACAGGGGTGGCTGGGGAAAGAGACCACGATTTGATTATTAAAATCTATCTGCTTGATTGTTACAATTCACCTCTGCTGAGGTCACCTTTTGGTGAGAAGTTCCAGAACACACAAATATCTTTGTATCTTTTGCCGATTCAGAGGTGTGCAGCTATAAGTCGATCCAGTTGTCTAAATGATCTTGGTGTCCAGCCAGAGGACCAATTTGGGGTGGCTTAGTTTCCCATGTCTGGATGTCAGCTGGTGGCTTCTCACAAAGTACTTGGGACTCCAAACACGTCCCTGTCCCCACTTTCTCACTGATTGTGCTCGGTTGCTGCCCTCCCTTCCCGGGGCTTTTTCTCTTGGCTTCTCTCCCTCAAGATCTTTTAAAAGTGTGAATCTTACCACTTGTACTAGGCAGGGAATGGTGTGCTTCTGTGCAAATGTAGAACTAACTCTGGATAAAAAGCCCTGATTGGTAGTGTTTGCCAATTTCCCTGGTGTCAACACTCCCATGGTGGTCAATTTCAAACTATTGGCCTGAAAGACGCTGAGCTGGGGTGGGGAAGAGATATGCATCAGATGGACAGATAGACAGATGGAAATACCCTCACAGGCAGAGAGAGAGCAAAAGGCAGTAAAATAACGAGGTGAAAAGTTTTAAATGCTTATCACCTTTGTTCTTAATATAATTTAATTGTAAATTTGTGTAATCGACTTGTTAGCAACCGGTCTGTGACATTTCTGAAAATGTAACAGTCAGCTCTTGTGAGTGGGACAAGCCCACCATCGTTGCAGGGTAAACTCCAATCTCCTCCCGTAGCTTCCCCAGGAGGACCTTTGCTGGGCACAGACTCACCCCCCTACCACCCCATGCCAGCTCCGTGGAACCACTCTGAGGTCCCCAAATGGACCTTGCTGTCTTTGCTCCCGCTGCTCTCTGAGCCCCCCTGCCTCTGTGCCTAGGTCTCTCTCTCCTTCCTTCCTCCCTCCTTCCGGAAAGCCGGAGCCAGCAAGCACTGGTTGGGTGAAGGAGTGTGGAGGGTTCTGTGTGTCCGACGGAACAGCGGACCTTCATCTATGTTGCACCATGCTGGCCCTTTAGCATTTCAAGTTAGTTTGGCACCACATGGAATTTGCTGGAACATGAACTTGAATGCATGAGAAATCACAGAGGGTCAGTGGGAAACTGGATAGTGGGTGCCGAGTGCAGACTCTGGAGCCAAGGCCTGGGTTCGATCCTGCCTCTGAGTCACTGCTGTTTGACAGCAGGCAGGTTCCTCAAGCTCTTTGAGCCTTGGATTCCTCATCTGTGAAATGACAACTGATACCTCCTAGGGTGGTTGTGAAGACTCAATGAGCTCACAAACGCACCTGCAATCGTGTCCTCCACTGATCAGTACGTGTAAACTTTTCTTTTCCGTTGCACTTTAAATACTCCAGAATGTCTCTGATACTAAAAGCAAAGATGATCACTGCTTGCCATCTGGTGGTCAAAATCTATCATGACACCGTAGATGATGCGCCGGTGGATAATTTTTCACTTGTGGCCGCAGGGGGTTGTTGTGAGCCTTGGCTCCCCTCCCGCCGTTTTGGCCCCTGCCAGAGGCAGCCTCGTCGGGAAAGAGGAGGATGTGACCCGACCGTCCGTTTCCCTCCCACGGTGTCCTGGGCTGTTCAGAGTTAGCTCTGGTCCCGATGGCTTGGGCGCATCCTCACAGGGCTGATTAACAAGCTGCCCCCTCCGCAGCTGGGCGGGCTGTGCAGGGGGTTAAGGGTTTTGGCGGGTAGGGAGGCAGAGTGGGGCCTGCTGCGAGCCCCGCTAGCAGGGGTCTGGGGCTCAGGCTCTGCTGGGGGCTCTGGACGCTGCTTTGGGCGTGGCCCAGGGTGTCCCTGGGTCTCTGTCCTGCGCTGGGCCTTCCGCGGGGGTCGGGGCCCCAGGGTGGGTGGAGGTCCCACTCCCTCCCAACAGTGAGGCCTGGGCGTTTTGCCGTGCTCCCTGCGGCCCCATGTAGCAACAGCCAGCATTGCCCAGCTGTGGCCCGCGCCCGAAGTCACAGGTGGTTCTGAGTGCTCACAATGGCCCCAGAGGCCCTCACGCCTTACAGGCTACAGGCGGCACCAGCGCCTCCAGCCCACACAGGAGTCAGGCCAGGGAGGTCAAGGCCACGCCTGGCGGTGCTGGAGTCCGGCTGCGTCCTGTGCTGAATTAGTACCTCACTTCCCAGAAATCAAAGGTAACTAAGGACGGAGAAAGGAGAACAAGTCAATTTCTGATCTCACACTTTTGTATCCCATGTGGGGGGTGGGGGGGAGTGGAGATGGGGGGGAGGTGGAGAGGAGAATAGGGCTAGAGGGCTATTTTATCACCGATGCTTAGAATTTGGAAGGACTTTTAGTTGGTTGCTTAGAATCGGGAAGGACTTTAGTCAGTTTTGTTTATAGCATTTAAACTCTCCCTTTATTGATTGCAGTGGGGAGGGACAGCAGATCATCCTCAAAGCTTCCATCCCCTTTGGGCCTGGAAGCACCTGTGCTAGTCCAGGCGGACAGAAGCAGGGCACCCACATCCTCTCCCACCATCCCTTACCCCCATCCTTTCTGGCTCTGTGCCAGTTCTGCACGTGCCAAATTGTCCTCCTTGGCAAAATGGGGCAGTGACCTGGCCTCCAAAGTGTCATAGGAAGGACTGGTTACAACAACACAGAGGAAGCCTTTTGCCCAGTGCCGGGCAAACAGCAGCAATAATAATATGTCCGACTCTCTCCTATCCCGCAAGGTCTGGTCGGGTGCCACCTCCTCCAGGATGACCTCCCTGATCTCCCTACAGGGCAGCCTTTCCTCACCTTAAGAAAGGGTTGGTAACATCTGTGTCTTGGTTTGTCCCTGCCCCCCACCCCACCCTCATGACACACTCCACCCATGGGCCCCTAGCATGGCTGCCGTGAGTTGTCAGTGAACATTTCTGAGTGAGTGGGGGTGTCCTTATTGCCCCCAGAGTCACAAGTTCCCCATGGACCCTCCCATCCCTGCCCAATCTGCTGCGCCACATCTCCCACCTGCTCCGCCCCACATGCCTCCTCCCCCACTTGGTGATCTTTCATTGTGAGCTTATTGCTTGATCTTCCTCTGGGGCCGTCCTCCAGCCCGAATTGGGGACAATTTCCTCATGAGATGATTTGCCCAATGTTTTTCCAGTGGTGGAGGGTTGTACCAAATTGGATCACCGAAACCTCCCTTGGAGGCCCACCATCATTGTCGGATGTCCCCTCTGTGTCTCCCCCGGCTGACCCCACATGCCTGGGGCACTGCCACTCTCTGTCCTCAAGGCCGCCCCTGACCCCCGGGTGCCTGATGCCCAGGCTCTAGCTCATAGCTCTATTTTCTCCTGTTTTTGGTGAGATCAGTCATGCCTCAAAGAATTTGTTCTGCAGAGTGATGCGAGAAGCAGGACTTTGCTTTTTCGTGTTCATGTTTTGTGACTTCGCTGCCCCCTCCCAAACAATATTGCGTAACAGTGGTGACACTGGATTCTTCTTCTTCTTGATATCCATAGGAACAACTTTGGAATCTCACTGTTTAATCAGATATTTGCTGTCAGCTTTTGGTAAATAGTCCATTAAGTTTAAGAGTTTCCTTCTACTTCAATTTAGTTTTCAATCCTCCAATTTGTTGTTTTAATTAGTTCTGTCCATGGGCACATCCTCGTTTTTCTGGAATAAAAATAAATTCATAGTGTATTCGTTCAATGTAAATTTGGTTTAACTTTGTAATGTTTTACTTGTTTTTCCATCTGTGTTAAGCAATGAAAATTGCTAATTTCTTTTTTTAAGAGTAACTTAAGAAAACTTTGCTATTAAGGATACTTTAACTTCACGCATTGAACTGAGGAAATTTCTAACTTTTTCTATGACTTGAAATACTTTGACTAACATGGAAATGATCCTTACCTGAATGTTGGTAAGCGCTGCTTTGTGATGCTATCTGGGCCTAGAGCTCGTTTATCTATGATGCTTGTCTGCCACCATTTAGACATTTTCAGCATTAAAATTTGGATCTTGCTTCTGGTAATCCTGAAACCCAGTAATTTGGATCAACTCCTCTTTTGAGGACAGCAAGAAAAGCTTCATTTAAAAAAAAAAATTGACTTGAAGACAGTAGAGACACGCTAAGATAGTGAAGAATTACTAGGCTCCACTTTCACAGGAGTGATAAACCAGGGAGATCAGCCTTGTGCTTGGGGCTGCTTCTTCCCCTGGGGAAATTGCCACTTCCGTGTGGAGGAGCTGAGAGACTGAGGGGTGCTTTCTTTGAAAGTGATGTCTTTTGTAGTCTGACAGTTTTTGTTACTTTCTTTTTCTTTAGTTTTCTGCATTTTTACCATGATGTATCTAGGTGTGTATTTCCTTTTACTTTTCCTGCTTAGGTTTTTAAAAATTCCTTTCTTAAGTCTGTGCTTCATCCCTTTCATCTGTTTGGGCACTATTTTCTCAGTTATTATTTTGCCCCATTAATATGTACTGTTCAGTTATTGTTTTGCTTCTTCACATATTTTCTTTATATATATAAAGAAGGCATACGTACATGCTGGGCTTCCTTTTTTTAAAGACTTTATTGGGGAATGGGGAAGGGGAACAGCATTGGGGAATTGGGGAAGGGAAATAGACAAGTTGCTGTCCTTTTGTTCTTCAGTCTAGTTGCGGAGGACGTTGCTTCACTGGCCCATGTTGGTATCACCATTGCGCTCTTCCCGGGTGAGGCAGATGGGTCGCCGGCCTCTGGATGGTCGCTCACCGCGACTCTTGGCAGCTCACACTGGCTGCCAGCCACTCACACTGGCTGTTGGCCACTCATGCTGGCTGCTGGCCACTCACTGTAGCCTATGGCAGCCCACTGCAGCAGGGACTGCAGCTATGCCGTCCCGGGGACTCACAGCAGCCCAGCTCCAGGAGGAGCTGTTGTTAGCTGTAGAGGGCAGCATCACTGGCCCTCATATGTGGGATCCAAGCCAGGGCCCTGCTGCTCAGAGCCGGTGTCCCAAGCCAGCTCTTAACCAACGCGCCACTCGGCCGGCCCTTTGCTTGACTTTCTTACTCTACTATTCCTCTTAGCATCTCTTTCCCTGCACCGCCCCCCACCCCCAGCTTTACTGAGATTTAATTGACATGGAATGTTGTGTGACTTTAAGGTGGACAATATGATGATCTGATATATATACAAATGATTAACACAATAAGGTTACTTAACACCTCACATAATTACCCTTTTTTCCTGTGCTGAGACCATTTAAGATCTACTCTCTCAGCAATTTTCAAGTATATAACGCAGTGCTGTTAACCGTCGTCCCCATGCCGTACATTAGATCCATCTTATACCTGGAAGTGGGTGCCCTTTGACCTACATCTCCCCATTCCCGCTCCCCCCAGCCCTGGCTACCACCAGTCTATCCTTTGTTTCTATGAGTTCAGCTTTTTAAGATTCCACATGAGTGAAATCGTACTGTATTTGTCTTTGTCTGACTTATTTCAGCGTAATGCCTGCAGTTCCGTCCACGTTGTTGCAAATGGCAGAATTTCCTTCTTTCTCGTGGCTGAATAATATTTCATTGTACATCTTCTAACCCAATATGACTGGTGTCCTTATGAAAGGGGGAAATTTGGATGCGGAGACCAGCAAGCACTGAGAGAAGACAGTGGGAAGTCACACTGCAGAGAACGCCCATGAAGAGGGGGGCAGAGACAGGGTGATGCTGCCGCAGCCCGGGAAGGCCCGGGGCTGCAGCAGCTGGAAGGACAGCGTCTCCCTAGACGCGCTGGAGAGCGCTCGGCCTGGCTGACACCTCTATTTCAGACTTGGTCCTCGGATTGCTGCTGTTTTAGCCGCCCCGTTTGTGGGGCCTTGTTATGGCAGCCACACGCAGGCAACAAGCACACCTAGGAAAGCAGAGTATGAGGCAAGGCTTAGTGCCACCATTTCGTTAGAGGGGAAATCAGGTCATCGGAGTGACGCAGGGCGTGACAGACACATAGGAGATGAGTGTGATGGCTACAGGCTCTCATGGCCGCGTCTTCCAAGAGGCTGCCCTCTGGCTGAGTCTCAGGCTTGTCAGAACGAGGAGGGGGGACAGTTTGCTTCCCATTCACCCCTGGTTCCCTCCATGGGGCTTACCGCCCCCTGTTTTGCGTCACACATAGGGGAGTGCTGAGAGAGTCCCGGGGCTTTTCATGCCTCGGTGGTAACAGGAAGGACCTGCGTGGGTGCCGAGTGGTGCTGAAGTGCTGCTGAGCCAAACTTGTGTGGAGTCGCGGGGAGCCCCCGGCCCAGTTCCCACCGTGGGGGCGGGGACAGGAGAGGCCGAGGGACTCGCCCCGGTCTTAAGAGGCCCTGGGTACAATGCTACTTCCTTCTTTTTCACGGTTTTCAGATTACTGCCAAAATTCACAGTCTTGCCTTTTACCTCTTAAACAAAGAATGCGTGTTTATTTTGAGACATCTGTATGACAGTTTACAGTAATTTCAATATCTGTGTGCCCGTGGGCTTGTTACTGTTTACTTTTGTTTTCCCACACATTTCGTCTTGTCTCTTTGTAGGCTTATTTCGGGACAGACCTTGTGTTGCCATATTATAGAAATCCCTCGAGGCATGGATGGGCATCTTCCCCCATGGGGCTGAGGGTTGCCCCTGCCAGGCACCAGATGGCACCAGAGCGCCATGGAGGCCTTAACCCGGTTTTAGGGGGTAATGATTCGAAGGTGAATTGTACTGCTCCCCCCTCCCCCCAAAAAATACAGGAATGCTTCTGGGTTAGCCTTACACCCAGTCACTGGTCCCCACCAAAGCAAGGGGGATCCCACCCCTTTCCCTTAGGCTTACCGCTGGTTTTCCACAGAAATAAAGGCAGGCAGAGACATTTGAATGATATCTTTAAACGGCTACAAGAAAAAGAGCTGCTGAACCAGGATTTTCTATGCAAAGAAATACCCTTCAAGACTAAAGGCAAAATAAAGACATTTTCAGACAGAAACTGAAAATTTGGCATGAGAAGGCCCACACTAAAGAAAATACTAAGAGGTTTTTCTTTCAAAAGAATGGACCCAGGAGGAAGGTTAGAGAGACAAGGAGGTATAAGAACAACAAAACAGTAAATATACAGGTAAGTATAAATCAATGTAGGTAGTCTAGAACAACAATAACATCTCTTTGGGTTAAAAATATGGACAGAATGAAAATGCAAGGCAACACTGGCCTATGATTTGTGAGAGGGTAGGTAGTGTTACAATGGTCTATGATTTTTGCATTGGCCATAAAAGTATCATTTAATATTGCACTTTGATAAGTTCAGGAAGCATGTTATGCTCTCTGGGGTAACTCTTAAAAGAATAATAAAAGACTATGTAACTTCCAAACATAGAGTAAAAAGAAGATGGAATAAAAAAATAATTCATTTGAAAGGAGAACGTAGAAGAGAGAAAAGGGAATGCAGATCAAGTGGGGGAGTGTACTGAACATATTAAACGCAGTTGTATCAATAAGTGCATTATATACGAATGGCTAGAGAATTCTGCTTCTAACCAACATGGAATAATCGGGATCAGATAAGCCCACCACCTGAATCAACCAAAGGATGGACAAAATATATGGAACAATGGTTTTCAAGACACAGAGAATCAGGCAACAAAGAGTACTGATTCCCGAGAGGTAAAAAATAAAGGAGGTGAGCTCTGTTATTGGCCTGGCTTGCTGCCTTGAGAGTTTCTGAGGTAGAGCTTGGTGGCCTCCTAGAGTTGAGGACATGGGATGGTCAGAGTCTGAGGAGGACAAGATACCTTGTGTTTTCAGAACAGAGGGACCCGAGAGAAGAGAGCTGCACCCACACAGAACCCAGATATCTGCACCGGTTCCCTCTTGAGTGTTCGGCTCAGCAGTGATCAGTGCACACAGATGAGAACCCGCGTGATGCTAGGGAGAGCACCACCCAAAGGACTAGGGGTAATAATTCCCACACAGGGCTGTGAGTAGAGCCCACACGGGAAAACTCAGAGATTCGCGAGGCACTGGGTACAGTACACAGAGGGTTTTGCCTCAATAGTAGGAGATAATTAATTCTAGACTGAGCACTGCTCTAGTCTACCTAACACATCTTAAAAGAAAGACCCAAAAAGGATCACAATATTTCTGAGGATCTTAATAGCATCCCAGAACAAAGCTCAAGAATACTGAAATACAACAATATCCCATACCCAACCAGGTAAAATTCACAGTGTCTGTCATTCAAGCAAAATTCACCAGGCATGCAAAGAAGCAGAAAAACACAGCCCATAATGGAGAGAGAAATCAACTAATTGAGACCAACTCAGGGTTGACACAGATGTTAGAATTAGACAAGGATATTAAAGCAGTTATTAATATAATTGTATTGCATGGAAGATATGAATGGCTCAAATCAAGCTTCTATAGATAAAGAACAACAATTCATGAGATGAAAAATACACAGAATGGTATTGTAGGAGAAAAGATTAAAGGCCTTAAAGTTATAGCAATAGAAACAATCTAAAATGAAACAGAGAAACGAGAATAAAATCTATGAAAAGGACATTAGTGAGCTATAAGACAATTTCAAGTGGCCTGTGGGTAATTGGAATCCTGGAAGGAGAGGAGAAAGAGATAAGGCATCAAACATATTTGAAGAATAATAGCTAAAAGTGTTTCCAAATTTGATGAAAACTATAAACTCACACCGCCCCCAAGAAACTCAACTCCAAGCACAAGGAACCTGAGTAAAAACTACCTGAAAGAACATCATCATCAAATTGCGCAAAACCAGTGAGAAAGAGAAAAATCTTAAAAGCAGCCAGAGGAAAAAAAGACAGGTTATATATAGAGGAACAAAGCTAAAAATGACAGCAGATTTCTCATCAGAAACAATCAAAGCAAGAAGACAGTGGAGCAACAGCCTTAAAGCATAAAAGGAGAAAAACTTTGACTTCTCAATCTAGTGAAAATACCTTTCAAAACCAAGGATGATATAAAGACCTTTTTCAGAAACATAAAAGCAGAACAAATTCCTGAGCAGCACACCATACTGCAGAAAATGTTAAAGGAAATATCAAGAGAAGGAAATGGTACCAGGTAGAAATGCTGCTCTACCAAAGGAACGGCTATATCTGAAACGATAACTACATTGGTAAACAGGTAAGGTTTTAAACATTATTTAAATCTTTTGCAAAGAAAAAGAATGACAATAGATTGTTGGTCTTACACATTTATTAAAGAAAAAGTGTACATCAACAGCAGTACAAAGGTCATGACCAAAGAAATGAAAGTCTACTACGGTAAGTTGTTGTTTTTTTAAAAAGATTTTTAATTAAAATATAGTTAACATACAATATTATATTAGTTTCAGGTATATACCATAGTTGTTCAACATTTATATATCCAAAGAACTGATCACCATGATAAGTCCAGCAACCATCTCACACATACCACGCTATCACAATATTACTGACTATATTCCCTATACTGTATATTACATCCCATGACTGACTTGTTTTATACCTGGAATATTTAACCTCTCATTCCCTTTCCTCTTTCCCACTTTTTAAAAATTTTCAATTACAGTTGACATTCAATATTATTTTATATTAATTTCATGTTTACAGCATAGTGGTTAGACATTTATATAACTTAAGAAGTGGTCCCCCTGATTAGTCTAGTACCCACCTGGCCCTATACATAGTTATTACCATATTATTGACTATATTCCCTCTGCTGTACTTTACATTTGTGTGACAATTTTGTAACTACAAATTTGTACTTCTTAATCCCTTCACCTCTTTTATTCTACTCCCCAACCCCCTCCCATCTATCACCCCGATAAATCTAGTACCCATCTGACACCATACATAGTTATTACAATATTATTGACTATATTCTTTATGCTGTACTTTATCCCCATGACTATAATACAACAACTAATTTGTACTTCTTAATCCCTTCCCCTACCTTTTCCCCACCTACATCCCTAACCCCTCTCCCATCTGGCAACCATCAAAATGTTCTCTGTATTTATGAGTTTGTTTCTATTTTGTTTGTTCATTTTGGTCTTTAGATTCCCCATATAAGCAAAATCTCATTGCATCTGTCTTTCTCTGTCTGACATACTCCACTCAGCACAATACCCTCCAGGTCCATCCATGCCACTGCAGATGGCAAGAACCCATTCCCTTCCCTGGCTGGGCAATATCCCATTGTATATATGTACCACCTCCTCTTTATCCATTCATCCATTGACGGACACCCAGGCTGCCTTCACATCTTGGCCATTGTAAACAATACTGCAACGAACTTAAGGATGCATATGTCCTCTTGAAGTAGTATTTTGTGTTTCTTTCGATGAATACCCAGAAGAGGGATTACTAGATCCTTCTTTGTGTCTTGTTACAGCCTTTGTTTTAAAGTCTATTTTGTCTGGCATTTAAGTATTGCTACCCCAGCTTTTTGTTTGTTTGTTTGTTTGTTTGTTTGGTTCCATTTTCATGAAATATCTTTTTCCATCTCTTTACTTTTAGTCTGTGTGTGCCTTTCGATCTGAAGTGAGTCTCTTGTAGGCAGCATATGTAAGGGTCTTCTTTTCTTATCCATTCAGCTACCCTGTATCTTTTTTTCTTTTTCTTTTTTTTGAGAGCAGTGTCACTGGCCCTCATATGTGGGACCGAACCGGGGCCGCTAGCTTCCCAAGCCAGTGCTTAACCACCGTGCCACTTGGCCGGCCCTTACCCTGTGTCTTTTAATTGGAGCATTTAATCATTTACATTTAAAGTAATTTTTTTTTTTTGAGGGCAGTGTCACTGGCCTTCATATGTGGGACCCAAACCGGGGCCGCTGGCTTCCTAAGCCAGTGCTTAACCACCGTGCCACTCTGTGGGCCTTACATTTAAAGTAATTTTTGATAGATATGCAGTTATTGCCTCCTCCTCCTCCTCCTCCTCCTCCTCCTTGTCTTAAATAATTTACTCTAAGATTCCTTGTAATACTAATTTGGTGGTGATGAACTCCTTTAGATTTTTCTTGTCTGGGAAGCTCTTTATCTGTCCTTCCATTCTAAATGATAGCTTTGATGGTTAGAGGAATCTTGGTTGTTGATTCTTACTTTTCATCACTTTGAATATTTTGTCCCAATCCCTTGTGACCTGCAAAGACTCTGTTGAGAAGTCATTTGATAGTCTTGTGGGAGCTCCCTTGTAGGTAACTAACTGCCTTTCTCTTGCTGCTTTTAAGATTGTTTGTCTTTAACCTTTGACATTTTAATTATAATGTGTCTTAATTATAATGGGCCTCTTTGGGTTCATCTTGTTTGGGACTCCCTGTGCTTCCTGGGCTTGTATGTCTATTTCCTTTGCCAGGTTAGGGAAGTTTTCTGTCATTTTTTCTTTTTTTAAAGGTTTTATTGGGGAATTGGGGGAAGATAACAGCGTTGGAGAATTGGGGAAGGGGAACAGCCAAGTTACTGTTCTTTTTGTTCTTCAGTCTAGTTGTGGAGAACATCACTTCACGCATGTTGGTATTGTGATCATTGTGCTCTTCCCGGCTGAGGCAGTCAGTTGCCAGTCATTGGACAGCTGCTCACGGAGGCTCATGGCAGCTGCCAGCTACTCATGGTAGCTCATGGCAGCCCGCTGCAGCATACGCTGTCGCCGGCAACTCACAGGAACCCAGCTCCAGGTGGAGCTGTTGTTCACCATCTTAGCTGTAGAGGGTGCAGCATCACTGTCCCTCATGTGGGATCTGAACCGGGGCCCTGCTGCTCAGAGCTGGGTCCCAAGCCAACTCTTAACCAACGCACCACTCGGCTGGCCCTGTCATTATCTCTTCAAATAGGTTTTCAGTTCCTTGTTCTCTCTCTCCTCCTTCTGGTACCCCTATGATGTGAATGTTGGTATGCTTGTTGTTGTGAGGATAGTTGTTAAACTATCCTCATGTTTTTGGATTGTTTTTTCTTTTTGTTGTTCTGATAGGATGTTTTCTGCTACCTTATCTTCTAAATTGCTGATTCGATCTTTTACTTCATCTAATCCACTGTTGATTCTCTCTAATGTATTCTTTATTTCAGTTATTGTAGTCTTCATTTCTGACTGGTCCTTTTTTATGTTTCTTTATCTCCACTTTTATGTTTCCTATATCTTTGCTGAAGTTCTCCCTGAGATCACTGAGCATCCTTATAACCAGTGTTTTGAATTCTGCATCTGGTAGATTGCTTGTCTCCATTTTGTTTAGTTCTTTTTTTGGAGTTTTGTTCCATTCTTTTATTTGGGACATGTTTCCTTGTCTCCTCATTTTGGCTGCCTCCCTGTGTTTCTTTCTATGTGTTGGGTCTTCGGAAAAAGTCATGACGCATGTTTGCAACAGATGGCACCAGTTCATTTTTGGAAGTGCTAGAGTCATTCGCATCTATGTTATTGCTATGTCATTTGACAGCTGACAGTTCTAGTTTCATTCTAAAAAATAAAATGAGTGATTTGGTTGAGTTTTGGAGATTTTATAACAAGTTGAAGATGGAAGAACAAACTGTGCATTTTTGCCATATCACACTGTTTTACTTCCATAGAGGGAAGAACACGTGTCAAGCTTGTGAAAAGTTGCACAAAGTTTACAGTGACAATGCTCTACAAAAACGTCATTGCCAAGCTGGCCAAGTGGCGCGGTGGTTAAGCACTGACTTGGGAAGCCAGCAGCCCCGGTTTGGGTCCCACATAGGAGGGCCAGTGACACTGCCTTCAAAAAAAAAAAAAAAAAGAACGTCATTGCCAACGATGGTTCATGGAATTCCGTGCTGGTGATTTTGATCTCAATGTGCTCCTCACACAGGGAAGCCCACCGAGGTTGATGACGACAAAATAAAAGCTTTGATCAAGTCAGACCCACGTTACATGATACGAGATATGGCAGAAACTTTGAACATCCATCATTCAAGCATTCACAACTACCTGAAGAAGCTGGGATACATAAGCAAGCTCAACATTTGGGTTCCGCATGGACTCAAAGAAGTTCATTTGACGGCGCGTACAAACATCTGCAATATGCTCATTAAACGTGAGGAAAATGATCCTTGTTTGAAGTGACTGATAACTGGTGATGAGAACTGGATTGTTTACAACAATCTGGTGTGCAAATGGTGTTGGTCCTGATGTGATGATTTGCCTCAAACGACATCAAAAGCAGACATTTATCAGAGGAAGGTTATATTCTCAGTGTGGTGGGATTTTAAAGGTGTCGTGTTTTTCAAGCTCCTACCAAGGAACCAAACAATCAGTTTGAATGTGTACTGTCAGAAATTGGACAGTTTGAACGAATCCATCATCCAGAAATATCCAGAGCTTTTTAATTGTAAAGGAGTTGTGTTCCATCGTGACAATGTGAGACCACACACAAGTTTGATCACCCGTCAAAAATTATTGGAGCTTGGATGGTATGTGTTGCCACACCCATCATACTCACCTGACCTTGCACCATTAGACTTCCACTTGTTTTACTGTCTTCAAGACTCCTTGCTTGGTATAACGTTCAATTCAGATGAGGCTGTAAATCAGCACCTTGTTCAGTTTTTCGCAAATAAAGACATGTCCTTCTATGAACGAGGAATTATGAAGCTCACTGAAAGATGGCAAAAGGTTATCAAACAAAATGGGCAATATATGCTTGATTGATCTTTGTTCTTTATTTAAATAAATGACTTTTGAAAAAATTAGACAAAATATATCATGACTTTTCCTACAACCCAATATTAGGTTGGGCCGCTATGTCACCCGGTCTTAGTAGAGTGGCCTTATGTAATAGGTGTGCTATGGGGCTTAGTGGCATAGTCTTCCTGGTCACCTGAGCTGGGTGCTCCAGGTGTGTTCCTGGTGTGAGTTGTATGTGCCTTCCTGTTGTAGTTGAGCCTTTGTTGCTGTTTGCATGTCAGTGGGAGGGATTGATTCTCAGGCTGATTGGTTGTGAGGGCTGGTCATGACTACAGTGGAAGAGCTTTTGTGCAGGAGCTGACCCTACAGAGTAGAATTTGCTTTACCAGGGTTCTGGTACCTTCCCAGTGTGACCTTTGGGTGTGTTGTTCCCTGGCAGCTGGGTGATGCTCCAGCTCGGTCCAAAGCTGGACACTGGGCATGCCAACCATGGGGCCCACTGTGAGGGGCCCTGCCATAGGCCAAGTTCAGCCACAGCCTGTGCCCTGCCTGGTGCTACCACACGAACCACAAAGCAATCTGCAGATGGTTGCCTTTGGTGCTGGGCTTGGAGGTGCTTTGAGAGGCCACTGAAGCATCTTGGGTGGGCCCAAAGGTTGGGTTGGGCAGGGTCTCAGGGAATCACCAGGGCGGGGCTATTGATGGTGACTCAAATATGGCAGGCTGCCTGTGTCTGTATGCTGGGAGGTGGGAGGGCTCAACAAAGAAACAATGCCTTCTTCCAGCTCCTCTGTCAGGGAGAAAGCTTCCCGTCCAAACCCCGCTTTGAGGCCAGAAAAGTAAGCTCCTCCCCGTGTGTCCCTGGTGCCTTTTGAGCTGCTGCCGCAGCCTGGAGCTCAGAGCCAGTGATTCTGTCAGTGAGTAAATCCATGCATGGGCCCTTTAAGAGGAACACCTGGGATTCCAGCTGCCCCATCCCACTCAGCCACAATCTCCTCTGGTTTACACAGCCAGAAATTATGGGGACTCCTCTCCCCAGCACTAAAACCTTGGACTGGGGAGCCTGGTGTGAGGCTTAACCCCCTTGCTCCTCAAGGGGGAGCTCTGTAGCTGAGATATCCCTCCCAATTTTTAATGGTCTCATGCAGGTGTGGGGCCAGCTCGTTCTGCATCTCTGCTTGTCCTACGGGTCTCAAGGTGGCTTCCTCAGTATGTCTTTAGTTGTAGGGCTTTGGTTCAGCTAGACTTCAGGTGATTTGCAATGATGGTTGTTCTGTAGTTTAGTTGTAATTTTGATGTGGTTGTGAGAGGTAATTTTGATGTGGTTGTGAGAGGAAGTAAGCACAAAGCACAGCATTTATCTGCTCTACCATCTTGACTAGAAAGTCCTACTATTGTAGGTTTCTTATGTTATACATTGTATCATTCATTAAAGGTAGGTTGTGGTAAGTTAAAGGTGTGTACTACAATCTCTAAAGTAACCACAAAAAATATGAAGAGACCTAATAAGCCAAAAAAAAAGGAGATACAATGGAATCATGAGAAAATACTCAAGTAATCCAAAAAGAAGGCAGAAAAAGAAGATGAGGAGGACAGAGACCATATGGACAAATAAAAAGCAAATAGCAAGATAAGCTTAAACCTAAATCAAAACTATAATCACAGTAAGTGTTCACGATCTAAATAAACAAGCTGGTTCTTGTGAAATTTCAACATCTTCATCAGCTTTGAATACTTTCTTACTGCCTGGTACAAATAATTCTGGCCCTCTTGTCCCAGGTCTATTACCAACTTCTAGATTCAGTGGAGAGAGCTAAAAAGTAAATATTTAAAAATTAGTTCACACTGATACTTTTAATTTCATTCCAACATCTTAGGGTTCTTCCTATCCTCCTCTATTGCACTTTTGTACTCCCTTCTCCTACAAAGAACCCTGGTTTCAGTAACATCCATATATTTACTCTCTGCTTAATCCTACAGTACACAGAAAATACTTTAAGAACTGCAGCTCCTTATGCTTCCACAAACAGATTAATGTGTTTAAGAAATACTTCGGTTAATGCTTTTTTTTCTTCTATGTGGTTACATTAGCAGACTGATGGACAATTACATGCATTTGCTTCTGTTTGTATTCAATTTCAGGATCCCCCTGCAAATCTTATTAATTTAATTGTTATGAATGTATAATATATTAACATGGTTCAAAAGTCAAAATAATTTAAAAAGGTATAACCAGAAAAGTCTCATTCTCCCTTACTATGAGTGAATCTGAGCATTTAAAAATATATTTAAGTTTTCTACTCTTATAGTTAACCAATGTCATTGGGTTCTGTTTTATTCTTTGTTTCTTTTTGCAGATCTTCACAATTTTCTCTATTTCTTTTGTGAAATTAGGCTGTTTAAACTTGTCTTTGCCGGAATCATTTTTGGTAAATTGCACTTTCTTTGAAAGCTATCCATTTCATCTAAGCTTTCACATTTATTTTCATAGAGTTGTGCAAAGTAGTCTATTGCAGTTTTTTAACAACTCTTCTCTTGCAATGTATATAACCTTACCATTTCTTATTTTGTATACACATGCTCTGTCCCTTTTTTCTTGATAATGAAGCCTTCTCTATTTTGTTAATTTTTTCAAAGGATCAGAACTGTGATTTATTCATTCGTTTTATGGCTTTTCTACTTCCTACTTCATTAATTTCTTTTTCGAAAATTGAGGTGCAAGTCACATAGGATACTGTTAATGATTTAAAGTGTACAATTCATTGTTATTTAGTATTCACAAGGTTGTGCAACTACCATTTTCTCTAGTTTCAAAAATTTTCATCACCCCATCACAGGATAATGCTGCTGTAAACATTCATGGCTGAGCTTCTGAGTGGATGTGTGTTTTCATCTCTTGTGGGTGGATTCCTGGGGTGGAATTGCTCAATCATAGGATAACTCTGGGTTTAACTTTTTGAGTTCCTGCCAGATTGTTTTCCCGAAGTGGCAGCACCATCTACACGCCTACAACCTCATTAATTTCCGCTGTTTCCATTATTTCCTATTGTGCAGTCTTTTGGTTAACTTCGTTGTTCATCTTCTGGTTCTTTTGAGTTGGGAGTTTAGTTCACTTATCTCTATTATATATATTTTTTACTGATAGAAGTATTTGAAGTCGTGATTGTTTTTCTCTGTCTTAAAACTATCCCCAAGATGCTGATATGTAGCATTTGTCATTATTTTTAAAGAAATCCTGCAATTTCAATTTGTATTTTGCCTTTGACTGGAGAGTTGTTTGAGAGAGATTTTAAATTTCCAGGGAGAAAATTTTTTTTTTGAATTAGTTTTTAATTTCCACTTTTAGCATATTTCAATCAGCAACGTTGATCTGTATCATTTCTACTTAATGAAAAGTATTGTGACATAACGTGTTTGTGTTTTGGTGACTGTTGCATGTATGCTTCAGAAGAAGGCATATTCTCTTTTATTGTGATGTAAATTTCATATAAAACCATAAGATCTTCTTTATTGATTATAATGTTTAGTTGTTTTGTAACCTTCCTTCCTTCCTTTTTTTTTTTTTTTTTTAGTTTGGTTTTGTGACTAAGAGCAGTATGTTGTCTCCTATCAGTAGTGTGTTCCCTTCTATTTCTCCTTACGTTTCCCATAGCTTCCACTCGTTACAGGTGGTTGCCGTGTTATTTGTTGCATTCCTGACTGTTAAATCTCTATTGGCCTAACAACATAACATCTCTGTCACATTTAGTGCTTTTTGGCCTGAATTCTACCTTGTCTAATGTCAAGAGTCCAACCCCTGCTTTTTTATTATTCCCATTGCCTGATACACCTTTGTCTATCTTATGATTTTCAGCCTTTCTAAATCACTCTGATTAGGGTTGGCTTGCTCTGCAAGCTGATTGGAAAATCTTCTTTTAATAAATGAGTTAAGCCTATTTGCATTCATTACTATGACTGATAATCTTGTCCCCACTCTGCCACATTATTGTATGTAATATTTATTGTGTATATTGCATTACATTTATCATTTCTTTCTCTATGTGAACTTCGTTCTTTTTAAAATTATAGCTTCCTTTATTCATATATATGTGTGTGTGTATGTATATATATATATATTTGTTGTTGTTGTTGTTGTTTTTGTTAACCAGCTTTACTGAGATCTAGTTCACATACCACACAATTCACCCATTTAAAGTGTGCAATTCAATGGTTTTTGGTATATTATGTTATTAATTTTTTTAAACTTGTAAAAAATATATAATGTAAAATTTATCATTTTAACCATCTTAAAGTGTACAATTCAGTGGCATAAAGTACATTTACAATGTTGTGCAACCATCACCATTATTTCCAAAAGTTTTTCCATTACTCCAAAAAGAAATTCTGTCCCCATTAAGCAACAACTCCTCCCTCCCTCCCCCCAACCCCCAGCGAACTCGAGTCTGCTTCCCGTCTCTGTAACTCTGGCTATACTAGGCACCTCTTATAAGTGGAATCATCCGGGATTTGTCCTTTCGGGCCTGCCTTAGTTCAGTATACATGATGTTTTCAAGGTTCATGTGCACTGTAGCATGATACTTTTGCAAACATTTCTTTTGCAAGTTAGGGAAGTTTGTGTTGTTGTTTGATTGGCTGTCTCTATTCTAATATCTTTATAATGTTTAATTATTAATAGCTTGAGCCCTATAGAGCTGTCATTTTTGGAGGTCAAAAATGGTCATATACAGGCAATTTCAAACAGAGCAAACTAATATTATTTGATTTGTCAGTGCTAAGTGACATCATTTGTCTCCCACCTATTATTTATGTGACAATCAATGAGTTTATTCCTTTTCCCCCTTTCTCTCTCCCTTTTTCTCCCACTCTAAGCTGCATTCTTTCTATTTTGTTAGACCATACACTATGCATGTATGTGTTATTCTCTGAGAGCTAATTAAGCATATCTAATGGAGATTCCTCAGGAAGGGCTCTAGAGTATGATATTTCCTGGGTTCTTGTGCATTTGAAGCGATTTTTTATAGCCTGGATGGTTGAAGGGCAGCTCAGCCTGATAATCTTGGCAATTTCCAGTTAAGCTCACTCAGGTGTCCCACGACGTCTGGCTAAGTACACCATTTATTCAAGCCCAGTGAGATTGCTGAGTGAGTCATGTACACTTTCCCACCCCCAGCCCTTCTCTTAGCTCTTAAACCCCTGACAAATGATCATTCTTTGGACAGCCACTTGGGAATGGAACAGCCAAGCCCCATTCTGATGCCAGTTCCCTCGCCCCCCAACATAATGTTGAGGCAGATGACACTGTCACAGCTTAGACTTAGTCACCTGTTTGATCATGTCATTTAATGCAGAAGTCAGATCCGCACACAACCTTTTTATACAGAAGCTGTGAACAATGCCTACCTTACTCGAATCTCAGGGCTTTCTGGAACAAACTCTTGATGTGGAGCTGTTATACTGTCCACCATTACAGCCACACAGCAGGGCCTCTGTAATAAGCTCTGCGTCTCAAAGTATTAATTTACCAGTTTGAAGGTTTCATTCCCAGTAATTTGTTTAGGGACTATTTTAAAGAGCAAACAGTGCCTACCCAGTTTCTTTTCTTTAGAGATTCTAATTAGCGCTCTTAACTGAGACCAATTAGTAATGCGTTAATATATCGATTCATCAATCTGCAATGAAAGCTTTCGGGGACTTAATAAACCCCTGGATCGGAAATGTCTTTGTCATATGCCGTGTCGTCACTTCGTTTACTAATAATATTATTCGAAAATGTCACCTTTTCCGTTTCCTTTGCTTCATTAGTCTCAGACGCAGTGTTGACAATTTCCAATCAGGCTGTTAAAATGAGCGATTCTGCAATTATGTGAGTCATTTCGGCTGTAGTTCTTAATTGCTCGACCTTGTAACCAGTTCCCTGGGCTCCTTGGTGTACGGGGCAATCGATCTCCGCAAAGAACTTTGTTTCTTAATTCGTGCTTGAGGAAGCTGATAAAAGGTCGCAGCTTGGTGCTCTGTGAGGGGCTGGCGAGGTCTGAGTGGCTCCCTCCTCACTAGATAATTCTTCCAGCCAAAGAGGACATTTAGGCTGGGGGGGAGGGTAATTGTCAGGGCACGCGACTCCCATGTGCGACAATTCTCATTATGTTGCTTAATTAACGACTTAGACTTTTGGGGAGAGTTACTGCTTGTGTTGTGACTAGGATAACTTTCCAGCTTTAATTAAAAAGTTGTCAATTATGGAGGTAATATAAATATCTGTAAAAAGACATCCATTTAGACAGGAAATACTTAAGGAGACCTGAGGCCTCAGCAGCTTCTGAAAATCCAATTTTCAAGGGTTTGTTTGTTTTTTTTTTTTTAAAAAGATTGTCTGCATTATTAAGTGTTTTAAAAATATAAATAAAAATTAAAATAAACTGAAGCACGGAGTAAACAAAATAGGATATAGTAAAATGTTGATTTGTATTTAATTCGGGAATTAAATTTCTGAGAAATTTATAAAATGTGACATAATCTATAATAAAAATATTTTGGAAAGATAGATTTCCTGGTTTTATAAATGCCTACAGTCCCCTTTAAAGAATTGATTTGCTTCAGTATATTAAATTATTATTTTTTAAACATGTAATCAGTGTTTTTTAAGTTCTAAAACCAAACAATAATTCATTATGAAATTTAATTAAGAATTAGACTGTGGCTAATTATAAATATCAGTTTTTAAGAATAAATTAAAAATGAAGTAGCAATGAGTAAAATTAACAAAGTCAATTATGCTTTATTTGGAAACACCTAATATTGAAATTCATCATCAAGAGAAAGACAAAATCACATAGACCTCTGATGATTGAATTGAAAATTGTGAAAAATAAAAGCAAATCAAAAGGAAAAGTAAATATTTTCATACTTATGCAAAATAAAGCATTCCACTGATAAACAGTGGGTGACTAAAGTCATAATCTGACTCTCTGATTGATGGATGGGAAGGCCGCTTGACACTGGGTGTAGCCTCAGAGGTGCTCTCTGGAGGAGGGGGCTACACATATAATCTGAGGGGCCAGAATAATAATGGCTGCATCTAGGAAGTTCATGGAGTTGCTGTCTGGCCTAGATTCTTCCCGAAGGAAAAGAAAGAGATGAGAGGTTCATCTCTTTCTTACTGAAAGAGATGTGAGGTTCAGCTCTGGGGTCTGGGATGGCAGCCGCCATCTTGGTTCCAGGTTGCAGACAAAACCAAGGCTGAGGTAGAGAGAGATGGGTACTCAGAGCCAACAGCTGGGAAGAACCTGTGTCCTTCAGGACAACACTGAACTGCCGAATTAACCCACCCTGGAACCTGCTCGACCTCTGAACTTCCTGTTGTACAAAATCATATGTGTTCTCATCATTTTCGCTTGAGTAGGTGTTTTCTGTTTCTTGTAGCCAAAGACATCTAAACTGAGGTGGTCCTCAGTGAATATTTGTTCAACAGATAAATGGGAAGTTCAATGAGAAGATTATTAAGGGATTCACATACAAGCTAGGGCAGTAGACAGAGGTCTGGAGTCTCCCTTCCCCCAGTGGTGGCTTGTGTGGGTCCTGGTGGGTGAAGGAACCCTGCCAGGCTGGCATTAGCAGCAGGTATGTCAGAAAGTGTCTCAGTTTTCACAGCAAGGGCTGGTGAGAGAACCAAAGAGTTTTGCAAAGTTTTATTATGACTCAGAAACGAGTGACAGTGTTTTGGTGTGGGCGGGTGGGGGAAAGAGTGATCACTCTTCTCTCAGACAGGTTTCATCTTCTGAACATTCGATCAGACCATGAGCGATTGGTGGGTATTAAATGCTCACCTTTAAAGGTCAGAGCACAGATAGACGGGCCGCGTGGCCCAGACGTGTGCCTTGGGTAACCGCGGCAGAATTCATTAACTTGTCACAGCCGTCTCAGCCTGTCAGCTGTCTTTCTATGGGATATGTGCTAATCCTCAACCACTTCCAAACTGGCCAGGCCAAAATGGAAGC
This sequence comes from Aselliscus stoliczkanus, assembly GCA_033961575.1. Classification (NCBI taxonomy): domain Eukaryota; kingdom Metazoa; phylum Chordata; class Mammalia; order Chiroptera; family Hipposideridae; genus Aselliscus; species Aselliscus stoliczkanus. The sequence continues at coordinate 158,795,994 of CM066732.1, read as the reverse complement.
CACACAAGCCCCGCGAATGCGAAGTCTGGGGGCAGTGATGGTCAGTGCTTATTCCAATTCCATGCACTTAATTCTAGAACGTTACTGAGAATGACGATAATTAGCCCTTATGGAGTACTGCCTATGTGCGGGCACCTTGTCCAGCTCTCAAGACTTGATTTTCACAACCACTCCGGGAGGTGTATGTGGTGAGTCCCATTTAAAGGAAAGGAGCCATGGAAGGTTAGGGGATGTCCCTTGGACATTCTGGTGCAGGCTGGATGTCACAGGCTGGGGATGGTATGGACCCAGAGTCCACACTTTTAACTGCTACACTCAACACTGCTCTCCAAGCTGGGCCATGGACAATCAAGAGAGAAGAGGCCAGGTCCTTCCTTCATGTATTTGTGTGTGAGAACCAAGCACAGAGACAAATCACCAGGAAATGGGGATGAGCTCACATTTCTGGGTGCAGCCAACTTCCAGGTGGGTTAGGTGAGTGCCCATACCTTCGGGGTGCAGGGAGGGCCCTGTTATTCCTCCCAGGGGTGGAGCCAGGGTGTTGGTGGGGGCTGAGTAGGAACCTCTGTGCAGGCAAACATCACAGGAGAGCGGGGAGCAGGTCACCCCACAAGCATCCCCCCTCACCTCGAAAAGCTAGAACTCGGCGGGTTCTCCCCAGAGTGCCCTGGTATTCAGTTGGTATTCAACATATATTCCAAAAAATGATTGAAAAGTCATGTTCTCTGACTCCAACAGAAATGCTAGTGCACTGTGGAAAATTTGGAACGCACCGAAGTGTATAGGTTAGAACATAGAATTACTCACAATTCCTCTGAGAGAAGTGCTGACAACATCGTGGGCTGTCTTCGTCCCTGCTCCCTCTCTCCGTCTGTTTCCCTCATGCAGCTACATTTATTCCACAAACATTTACTGAGCAGCTAGTATGTCCTGGGCACTGTCTCTTGGCCAGTTCCAGTGGAGGGGGAACGCGGGAGGCTGCTTGGGTGGGATGGTCAGGAAAGGCCAGGATGAGGAGGCAGCATTTTGCCAGGATCGGAAGGAGGCAGGAGGGAGCCATGGAGACCCCGGGAGAAGTGTCTTGGCTCAGAGCGCTGTCCCAGGAGAGGTCCTGAGGAGTGAGTGCACTTGGTGGTTGGGGAGTAGCAAGCTGTCCCTGTGGCTACAGCAGTGGGAGGCGATAGGAGCTGAGGGGGAGAGGTGGCAGGGTGGACAGACAGGAGGACTCCCAGTGTGAACTCAGAGGTGGGTGGGTAGGGGGCCTGGGCACAGGAGAGAGACAGTCTTGAGGACCACACAGGATGTTCATGTGCCCACTTTAGAGGCAGGCAGCCCCCACCTCCAGGGACCCAGACCTGCAGGGACCCTCCAGGGTCGAGCTGCTGAGTATGTCATGGCCTAGAGGCCCCAGGAAGTGCCCTTGGAGCCCACCCCTGCTGAGCCTTGGGCGCTCCTCCATGTCCCAGGGGCCGACCTGTGGCCACCCGGGCTCCGCCCCTTGCCCTGATGGGCTCTGGGTGGCTGCCCTCCTAGTTGTGGCGAGTCACCCTCCCAGTACCTGGGGCTTCTCCCCTGTGCAGCGGGGACTGCACTTGGTCTCTGCGGGAATCCTGAGATTAGAGCAGCCACAGAGGACATCATCTCAAGGTCCTCTCCCCTGGGACAGCCCCACCCCAAGCTCAGCATATCCTAAACCGAGCATTCCAAAGCCCCCAGCCTGCCCCTCCCCCATGTTGTCTGTTTATCTGGGGACAATCCATGCAGTTCATCAGGCCTGGGGTCACCCCAACACCCCTACCCCTGGCTCCTCTGAGCACACTCCAGGTTTTGCGGACACTGCCTCCTCCCTTGGTTCCATCTGCCTTGGGCCCCAGCAGAATCAAGAAGCACCTGGTCCACACCCCCAGAGCTGCCTCCCTGGGGTCCCGCTCAGTCCACGGTGTAGACACAGTGACTTTTTAAACCACGCACTTCTGATCTCACCGCCCTGCTTGAAACCCTTCAATGTCAAGCTTCCCACTGCCCTTAAGATAATGATCAAAACCCTCAACAAGGCCCCCTGCTCAGCGCTCCGTACTGCCAGGCCCTGAACTAACGAATTCATTGCGTGTGAGTGTTGGTTTAATGTCCATTCTCTACTGGAGTTTAGCTGTCTCTACCTTATTCTCAGCACCAAAAACAATGACATGTTTATATGTAGAAAGACAAGCAAATAATAAAAAGAGCCAACATTTGGGCACTTCTTATCTTCTAGGCAGTGAGCTGAACAACCCCGGGAGGCAGGTGCTGTCTTCATTGTATAGGCGGGGAAACAGAAGTGCAGAGAGGTTAAGTAACTTGCTCAAGGGCACACAGGAAGGGCTGGATCCAGGCAGTCTGTCTTCCAGGCCATGCTCAGAAATGAACAAAAACATACATTAACGCACAGTGGGAAACATCAGAAAATGGAGAATTAAAGGAGAGAAGTTACCCAGAACTTTCACATTCTGTGTATTCCTAGACTTTTTCCTATGCCTATGTATTAATTTGACTTAGATGTCCCCATTATTCTGTTGATACTATTAGCGACATACTGTCCATAGTGTGCTATACTCTGCCTTTCTCGCTGGACTGTTTGGTGAGACCACCGTTTCACGGTATCATCGATGACAATATTTTTATTCACATTTCAGGGTATGGTCGCACACAATTTGCTCAATTCAGCCCCTCTTGTGAACATTAGGTGTTCTCCGTGGTACCCATTGAAACTGCTGAAGCAGCGAACATGGGAGGAGCCAAATCAGTCTGCCGGCCTTCACTCATTTCCGTTGATCAAGCTCTTGAAGGGGAGTTGCTGGGTCCAAGGGCCTGTAGGGATTTCCGACTTGGATCGGTGGTGGCAGGGCCCTCCAGGAAGGGCGCAGGGACCCATAGCCCGATCCGCTGTCACGCATTATCCCCCAGTGCAAAGTCAGGTCCACACTGGGCACCCCCGCCCACCCGGGCTGGGTCCTTGACATGCATTTGCGTGGGACAGACTCGGATAATGCGAACAGAACCGCCTTCTCCCTCACCTTCCCCCAAGGACCGCCTGCTTCCGTCCTGCAGTTGGAGGGTGGAGCGTGGGCCCTTCTGCTCGAAATCTAGAATCCAGCCAGGAGTATGCATGTTCCGTCAGAAATCAGAGGTGATCATTTTTTTTTTCTCTCCTCTTTTTTCAAGTCTGGAAAATTCCTGCAACTGCTGAGTTAGGATTATTAAGAAAACACTGGAATCCCATTAAAGACAGGACTTTGCTTTTTTTTTTTTTTTTTTTATTAAAGAAAAGGCTTTACAAGTTTTCAAATAACCTGGAGCAGCTGAACAAACTTAGCATGGAAGTGGGCCCAGGGGTGGTCCCTGCTGGCCGGGTTTGAGGGGATAGGTGCTGGTCGTGCCAACGGTGAGCCTCGGACCTGGGCCTGGAAGACAGAGAAGGGACAGCCTTGAGAATAGGAAGGAACCCTTTTCCCTGAGACCCTGCACATCAAAACTAGAAAATGCCAGGCTGAAGCATTTGCTGGCTGTAAAAAACCATTGAGAATGTTGTAGGCAAGAGCTGTCAGCCCCTCCAAGGGAAAGCCCTACATTTGGGGCCCCTTTCCTAGACTCCCGAGGGGTCTGCTGGAAAAGAGGAGGGACGCGTTAGTTTGGAGCTTGTTGGTGGCTTTTGTTGTTTTCATTTCAGGAAGAAAAAAAATAAAAGAAGAAAAGGTACTTGAGGGCCTGTGTGGAAGGCACGTCACATGCCATACCTCGTGTAATCCACATGGGAAGACTGCCAGGGAGGTGTCATCGCCCTCATTGTGCAAATGAGGAAACTGAGGCTAGAGAGGTGAAGGGACATGCCCAGGAGCAGCGAGGTAAGATGGGCTTGGAATGAAAATCTGCCGAAACCCATCTCATGGTGGCCTCCCCACCCTGAGATTAATCATGCAGGAGCAGCTCTGGGTGGTGCCTGGTTCCAGCACTTTCTTCTCCTCCTCGGCAGAAGCTTGGGCTCCCTGGAAGAGAAGCGAATGCCAACTTTGGGGTGCTTCACCCCCAAGTTACCTGAAATGGAGAATGGGACCATTCAATTGGGAACATCTTTTGAGGGGTGTGTGGGGGGGTGGGTGGGGGGGTTATTCTCTCAGAATAGGCGGCTGTAATTCATGCTTCCACCAGCAGGGGGCTTGTGTGCCCACAGCCTCTCCCCGCCAACGGAATATGTTATCTTTATTTTGTTGTCAACGTGATAGATGAAACATATACCCTAGCTTTGAAAAAAACAAACATATGTTTTTCAATTGGAAAATAACACATCCTCATTAAACACATTTGGGAAACTGTAGGAGATGCAAATAACTGCCAGGCTCTTACTTGAGCAGGGCCAGGCACCCAGTGGGTGTTCCATCAATCTCTGTGGCATAAATGAATAAGGGAAAAAAATGACCATGGGTCCTCCAGCGAGAGACAGTTCTGTCAGCATTTCAGTGTGTGTGTTTTCTCTCAGTGCTTTTCCTTGCGTAGTTTGGGTTTGTTTACATTCATTATGGTCTCCCCGGCAGACCGTTTTTCATCCTGTTTCTTTCCCTTCGCATCATTTGACACATAGGTTTCCCTCTTCGAGGTAGCATTTTAAACATCTTTATAATATCCTCGAGTGTATGAACCAGAGTTTATTTGAATCTTCTGTTGTTGAACTTTCAGGCTGTTTTCAATTTTCCTTTTTATAAATGAGGCAGCTGATATCTTTATGCAGAGAACTGTTTGCATATTTCAGCTTATTTCCTAAGGAGAGAGTCTCAGAGGAAAGATTAACTTGGTCAAAGGTTTTTTTATTTATTTAAAAAATCTGATTTCATATTTCGTAAGAGTGATGCACCTTATGAAACAACTTTATATCTGTTGAGAAACCTGGTTGTTGTTGTTTTTTAATAATACTGTGTGTTTTTTTTTGAAAATGACTTGTTCTGAACAATATCCTGTGCCTTTCAGCAAACAGCAACGGATATGAAAGGAGATTTGTTCCCTCTGAGCTCTTAGGAGGCGATCTGGCTCAGGAAACAGACGCATCACATCCACGCGTGTATCTGATGGTTGCTATGGCAACAAGTCATTTAACACAACGGCTAGGTTAAAACATTGATCAGTAAGGGAGGAGGGAAGATTGAAACAAATTAGCTGGTGTTTGAGCAGCTCCGAGAAATAACAGCAACGACATGGTGTCGCTGTCTGTCCCGCCTCTGTGGCGGGGACCTGGGCGGGCAGAGGCAGGGGTGAGGTCTCCTCTAGCCAGGATTGGGGGGGCGTAGGGAAGGAAGTCGGAGTCCTAGCGGGCTGCGGAAACTGTCCCCCAAGTCAGATATTGGAGTAAGTGGGGCCTGAGACAAGGCTGGGAACCTGGGCTCCCAGGGGCAGGGGGACAGAGCACCATGTGGGAAGAAGCCGGGATGGACCCCAGGGCCTGGGAGCAGCCAGTCCCGGCTTCTCTATACACCCCTCATGGCTCGGGGGCCGGGGGAAATCTGAGCGCAGAGAGGACCGGTGACTCACCCCAGGCACACAGCAGCTCCCAGCCCCAGCTCCCCGCAGGCATGACGCAGGACCAACAGTGACCCAACGCCCTCGGGGCCCCTGGCGATAACTCACAACATAGGCTTCCTGTGTTCATTCATTTATTCACCCACAAATACCTCCTGAGCATGTCTGAGGGGCAGTGCCCTGACCTGGGCAGACAGTGGAGAGCCATGTGGACAGAGCATGGGCTCTGGGGTCAGATCACCACCTGCCACTTTAGGCTCGTCACCTGTAACATGTTATAATAATGACAGAAAGCCTCAGATCCAGGCCTGGGGAATAGTGAGCGCTCAAGGACCATGCTGTAATAGTCTGAAGGGGAGGCAGGGTCTGGGGGGTGAGGGCGGGTACCCACTAAGTCTCTACTGGACCCTGAAGGTTGACACAGGGGAGGGTCAACACGGGGAGGGAGGCTGTGTTTAAGAACCAAAGGATGGCGGTGGGCTGGGATTACTCAGGGGGCAAGGGCAGGAGCAAAGTGAGGGGTCCGGGACCACCCATGCTGCACCTGTCTACCTCTGACCCCCGACGGAGTGGGGTGGGTACGCTGGTTCAAGGGGCAGTGCCCATTCGGAAAGATCTGGGACAAGTAGCTGAGAAGTTGAATCCTGGACAAGCTGGGCTTCCTTAGCACACCAGCTGGGGCACAGAAGGGGGATCATCACCTGCCTGTCCCAGGCCGACTCTTGGGGGCTGCCCCCATGGTTAAGGGTGCAGGAGGCCCTCCCCAAAGGAGTGTGACTTGGGACACACTTATTACAATAAAAGGCAATTTAGCAACCTGCATCCAAACCCCAAACTGTCCCAATCTTTTGTTTTAGCAGTTTGGCTTCTGGGAGTATGTTCTGGGGACCTGATCCTGAACCCAGAGGCTGCCGCAGGGTTATTCACGGCAGTCGCTGGACACAAGCAAGGGGCCCCAGATCATGCACAGGTTAAGTAAATCAGGTGTCTGCCAAAGACGCATCCACTGCCCCTGTGCCTGTTCTTTGGGAACCAGAAGAAGCTGGGCTGGCTTCGGAGTGGTCAAGCCTTGGCCATGGCTTGGCCAGACCTGGTTCCAACTCCTACCCCCACTTCCTCGCTGTGGAGCTGGCAAGCCACTGCAGCCTGGCTGTGCCTCAGCCTTCTCATCTGTAAGATGGGCATAGGGAACTGCGCCTACTCCATTTGCAGTAACCATGTGTGGTGTCTGGCTTGGTGCCTGTCACAGAGTCAGCCCTCGGGAAATAATAACCTTACCCTATTTGTCCCATATTCAGTTCCTGGACCGGCTCTGGGTGGGTGGGTCTCGGCACCGTCCTGCGTGGAGACCACACAGCAGGACGAGACCAGCCTTAGGGGCCAAGCACAGCTGCGCTGGAATTCCAGGCCCACCAGATTCTGGCTGTGTGGCCTCAGCCAGTCACTTAACATCTCTGAGCCTCACTCTGCTCCTGTGTCAAGTGGGGATGAAAGCTCCTTTCTTTCAGGGGCGCTGAGCACAGGGATTAGTGCTGATGGCACAGCAAGGAGCCCTGCCCCAGCCTGACGCAAGCAGGAGCTGTATTTTCCCCCAGGGGAGCAGGGTTTTCCGGGGCCCAACGCCCCGCTTCTAACAGATTCGTGCCACGGAATTCATGCGAGACGGGGGTGCCAGACACGGGGCGTCCAGCGCGGATTTACCTGCCGGAGAGACCCGCAGCCCCTCGCGCGGCCGGCAGGGGGCAGGCTGTCCCCACGAGCGGCCCGTGTCCTCGCGTCACCCCGCCGCCTCCGGGCCCCACCCCCGCGCTTCATTAAAGGGCCACGCGGCTCATTTCTGCGGAGAAGCGGAGCGGCCCTTCCCTGGGGAGCCTGCTCCATCAACGCCAGGCCCAATAATTTACATTTAATTTGGGAGCGGTTTAATGTTTAATTTTAAAAACGGAATGATTCATTACCATATTAATAAATAATAACATTTATTATTCTCCTAATGAGTGTCCAAAATACAAAGGCAATTACGTGTCTTATATAGTTTCTCATAAATTGAGACAGCAGCGTGTTAATTACCGAGGCTCAGGCACCGACCACGTTCTCATCCGGGGTCCGGACCCGCTTTGTCTCTGTCTCTGAACCAGCTGCTGCCCTGCGCCTGCAGCTGGGCGCATGGAGGGCAAAGGGGTGGTTTCAGGGCCTGTGCCAATTTCCACAGGGGCCGGCCCGGCCAGCTGGGGTCCCACAGGAACACAGCCATTTCTCTCCCTCCTCCCCTCCCCTCCCCTCCCCTCCTCTCTCCCCTCCCTTCTCCCCTCCCCTCTCCCCTCCCCTCTCCCCTCTCCTCTCCCCTCTCCCTCTCCCCTCTCCCTCCTCTCCCCTCCTCTCCCCTCCTCTCCCCTCTCCCCTCCCTCCCTCTCCCCTCCTCTCCTCCCTCCCCTCCTCTCCCCTCCCTCCTCTCTCCTCTCCCTCTCCTCTCCCCTCTCCCTTCTCCTCTCCCCTCCTCTCCCCTCCTCTCCCCTCCCCTCTCCCCTCCCCTCTCCCTCCTTTCCCCTCCCCTCTCCCCTCTCCCCTCCCCTCTCCCCTCCTATCCTCTCCCCTCTCCCTCCCCTCTCCCTCCCCTCCTCTCCCTCCTCTCCCCTCCTCCTCTCCCCTCCCCTCCGCTCTCCCCTCTCCCCTCCCCTCTCCCCTCTCCCCTCCCCACACCCCCGTCCCAACCTCGGTCCCCTCTCCCCCGTGCTGGATGTTCCCTCCTGCAGTGGGCAGAGCAATGCCCCCCTCCCGCAGGGAAGGAGGTGCCCACCTAGGTTCAGGCCCCTACCTCCCGCTCATTCCTTCCTCTCACAAATACCCACCGAGCCTCGTGTCCACGTAAGAAACGTCCAAACCTGTAGAGAATTTTTATGAGTTTATTTGAGCCAAACTGACGACAATTGCCAGGAAGCAGAATCTCAATGGATTGAGAAAATGCTCCTGACTATGGCAGTTTTGCAGCTTATTTTATGCATTAGCGTCCAAGGAGGAGACATAAGGGGGTTACGTGGAATCCATAGGAGGTAGGTGAAGGGGTGGGGGTGGGATAAAGCAAAGTGGGGATCTCTGGGATTGGATATAAAGTAAAACAGGGAGACACACACTTCCTTACGTGGGTGGGTACAGGGCAGGTAATTAACACTTAAGCACATGGAGATGGTGTGGGGGCAACAAGAGAACAGAGAGGGAGGGGTTCTGTGGTCTGGGCTCTGGTGGGGGCTGTGCCCGGAGAGGTCTGGGGAAGGAGATTGCTCTGACTTTCCAAAGGTATGTTATCTTAGATGCAAAAAGACGACAGCCTGGCTCCCTTCAGGTGAAGAGTGACCTTTGTCCAGGAAGCTACAGGCCTAGGACGTGACTACCCGCCATGACCCGCCTAGTTAGGAATTTTTATGTTCAGACCATCCTGTGTGGTTACTTTTGGTCTCTGAGTTTGTGGGGCCGGCCAGGCTGGCCTCCCCTGAGCTCGTTGTCAGTTTTAGTAAGTGGCCCCTTTTTCTTCCACTGTTCCCCTTTGGGTCATAATTCAACCCGAAGGATGCATTGATGGCCAGTCTCTTGGTTGGATGATGTGGCCTACGGGGCTTGGGAGGCTCATTCCTAGGAAGTCTTGGTGTCAGCACTTGTCTTGCTGGGTGTTGGGCCATTGGGGGTGGGGCAAGACTGTAACCTTGGATGGCAGTCAAGGCCGGATTTTCCTCAAAAGGGAAAGGCAGGCACGTGGGAGGCAGTTAGGTCTGTGCGCCTTCATTAGAAAAACACCACTCTGGATCATGTCTAAACTACAAGCTATCGGGCTGGCTGAGGGGCACGGTGGTTAAGCGCTGGCTTGGGAAGCCAGCGGCCCCCGTTCGGGTCCCACATAGTGGGGCCAGTGACACTGCCCTCGAAAAACAAACAAACAAACAAAAACAACTACAAGCTATCATGACCCAAGTTTTGCCTTCTGTCTCACTTTCCTGTATTTTGCATCCAGTATAGCATTTACTTATAGTTTGAGGGCATACCATACACCTCTTCAGTTTTCACCATCAGACCATGAGATGGGTTCCCACATACTGTTTTTATTATTATTATTATTATTATTAATATGGCCCATCTACTCCCCATTGGAAGCACTCAAGTGCCTTTCATTATTAATCTGATTCCTGCTAGTTTGCAATTGGGAACTGTAATTTTCAGGTTTAATCGGGGCCAAGGCTGTAAGAACACAATGGTGTAAATTACAATGACCATCTGAAAATTCCCAGAGACCAGGAGGACAGTAAGAGTTTCGTAAGTGGATTTCCTGGGCCCCAGCAGCCGTTGCACAGGGTTTTTTTTTTTTTTTCCACTTCAGCTTCCATCTGAATTAATATAGTTAGTAGTCTTTGTTGGGTTAGTGAGTAAGCATGTTCCCATAATTAGGTTTTAGCATTTGTACATAAAATTCCTTTCTCAATATTTCTTTTCCTCTAACCTTCTACAACTTCTCTTGCCCCTCTTGCTTTTCTTTTTTTACTCATTCAGAAATAAACAGCTTATTAGGACACACTACTTCCTTTTAACTTCTCTCAAAGATGCACACATCCCTTTTCTTTTTTCTGCACTAACATTCCTTCTAAATTTCAAAAGAGAAACCATAAAAAGAGTCTTATCAATAATGCAGAAGTTATCTGCTACACCATCAGCAATTATCAACGGTTGAGCTACATAAGAACAAGTTTTGAGAAAATCCCAAAGAACAAGTATATGACTAATATTATTATGACTAATATTATTAGCAGACAGGTAAAGACAAATGGTTATTTTTTTTAAAGATTTTTATTAAAAATATAGCATACAATATTACTTTCAGGGGTACACCATGGTTATTCACCTAAAGAAGTGATCACCATGCTAAGTCCAGCACCCATCTGACACCGCCCCACGCTGTCACAGTATTATTGACTATACTCCCCATGCTGTATTCCATTCCCATGATGTATTTTATGCCTGGAAATTTGGACCTCTTATTGCCCTTCACCTTTCCCTCCCTTTTTAAAATTTTCAATTACAGTTGACATTCAATATTATTTTATATTAATTTCATGTTTACAGCATAGTGGTTAGACATTTGTATAATTTAAGAAGTGGTCCCCCTGACTAGTCTAGTACCCACCTGGCACTATACATACTTATTACTATATTATTGACTATATTCCCTCTGCTGTACTTTACATTTCTGTGACAATTTTGTAACTACAAATTTGTACTTCTTAATCCCTTCACCTCTTTTACTCTACTCCCCACCCCCCTCCCATCTATCACCCCGATAAATCTAGTACCCATCTGACACCATACATAGTTATTACACTATTATTGACTATATTCCTTATGCTATACCCTACATGTCTCCTTTGTAACAACCAATTTGTACTTTTTAATCCTTTCCCCTTTTTCACCCACACCCCTCCATCCTCCCATCTGGCAACCATCAAAATGTTCTCTATATAGATGAGTCTGTTTCTGTTTTATTTGTTTGTTCTTTAGATTCCACATATAAGCAAAATCACATTGCATCTGTCTTTCTCTGTCTGACACACTCCACTCAGCACAATACCCTCCAAATCCATCCATGCCACTGAAGATGTCACGAACCCATTCCCTTCCCTGGCTGAGCAATTATTCCATTTTATATATATATATATATATATATATATATATATATATATATATATATATATATATATATATATATACCTCCTCTTTATCCATTCTTCCATTGACAGAAACCCAGGCTGCCTCCACATCTTGGCCATTGTAAACAATGCTGCAATGAACATATGGATGCACCCGTCACCTTGAAGTAGTGTTTTGTGTTTCTTTGGGTGAACACCTCAAAGTGGGGTTACTGGGTCTTTCTTTGTCTCTTGTTATATGAGGTCAAACAATTAAGTTTGAGAACTCATCCTACAAAAAGTGCTACACACCTCATTGCTGAATATCACTACGGTCACCTTCAAAGTACTCCCCTTGGGGAAGTTATGCATGATGCCAGTGCCTAGTCCACCCACTCTTCAAAGAAATTTGGAACTCTTTCTGGAATGGCCATCATAACTGTCTATTGTATTAACCGTTGATGTTCTCAATGTCATCAAAATGTCTGCTTTTCAATATTTCCTTTATCTTTGGGTCAAGAAAGAAGTCATTGGGGGCCAGATCAGGTGAGTAGGGAGGGTGTTCCAATACAGTTATTTGTTTACTGGCTAAAAACTCCCTCACAGACAGTGCCGTGTGGGCTGGTGCATTGTCGTGATGCAAGAGCCATGAATTGTTGGTGAAAAGTTCAGGTCGTCTAACTTTTTTACGTAGCTTTTCAGCACTTCCAAATAGTAAACTTGGTTAACTGTCCAGTTGGTACAAATTCATAATGAATAATTCCTCTGATATCAAAAAAGGTTAGTAATATCATGGCAACAAGTTCATGGACTTAATTGTCATATCTCATAGCCTTGGTTTTAAGCCTATTTTGTCTGGTATGAGTATTGTTACCACAGCTTTTTTTTTTTTCATTTTCATGAGATAGCTTTTTCCAGCCCTTTACTTTCAGTCTGTGTGTGTCTTTCAATCTGAAGTGAGTCTCTTGTAGACAGCATATGTAAGTTTTATTTTTATTTTTCTTATCCATTCTGCCACCCTATGTTTTTGATTGGAGCATTTAATCCACTTACACGGAAAGCAATTGTTGACAGATATGTAGTTATTGCCATTTTATTATTCATATTTTTAAACACCCCCCCCCCCACACACACACACATTTTAAAGAACTCCCTCTAACATTCCTTGTAATACTGGTTTGGTGGTTATTAACTCCTTTAGCTTTTTCTTGTCTGGGAAGCTCTTTATCTGTCCTTTGATTTTTAAATGATAGACTTGCTGGGTATAGTACCCTTGGTTGTAGGTCCATACTTTTCATCACTTTGAATATTTCCTGCCAATCCCTCTGGCCTGCAAAGTTTCTGTTGACAAATCAACTGACAGACTTATGCGAGCTCCCGCATAAGTTACTAGGTGCCTTTCTCTTGCTGCTTTTAGGATTCTTTCTTTGTCTTTAAACTTTGCCATTTTATACTTGGCTTGGGCCTGTTTGGGTTCATCTTGTTTGGGACTCTGCTTTCTGGGCTTGTATGTCTATTTCCTTTGCCAGTTTAGGAAAGTTTCCAGTTATTATTTCTTCAAGTAGGTTCTCAGTCCCTTGCTTTCTCTCTTCTCCTTCTGGTACCTCTATGATTTGATGTTGTTACGCTTGATGTTATTCCAGAGGTCTCTTAAACTATCTTCATTTTTTTTTTGATTCTTCTTTTCTTTTTCTTTTTTTGGAGGGCAGTGTCACTGGCCCTCAGATGTGGGACCCGAACCTGGGCCGCTGGCTTCCCAGGCCAGCGCCTAACCACTGCACCACTCGGCCAGCCCTCTTGTTTTTTTTTTTTTAAAGATTTCATTGGGGAATTGGGGGAGGGGAACAGCATTGGGGAATCGGGGAAGAGGAACAGACAAGTTGCTATCTTTTTGTTCTTCAGTCTAGTTGTGGAGGACGTTGCTTCGCTGGCCCATGTTGGTATCATCATTGTGCTCTTCCCGGATGAGGCAGATCGGTCGCCGGAGTCTGGCTGGTCGCTCACAGCGGCTATTGGCAGCTCACGCTGGCTGCCGGCCGCTCACTGTAGCCTATGGCAGCCCACTGCAGCAGGGGCTGCAGCCTACACCATCGCCGGGGCTCGCAGCCCAGCTCCAGGTGGAGCTGTTGTTAGCTGTAGAGGGCAGTGTCACTGGCCCTCATATGTGGCATGCGAATCGGGGCCACTGGCATCCCAAAACCAGTTCTTAACCAATGCGCCACTCGGCCAGCCCTGGATTCTTTTTTTCTTTTTGCTGTTTTGATTGGATATTTTTTCCTGCTACCTTGTCTTCCAAATCACTGACTTGATCCTCTGCTTCATCTAGTTTGTTTGTGATTCCTTCTAGTGCACTCCTCATTTCAGTTATTGTATTCTTCACTTCTGACTGGTTCTTTTTAATGTCCTTTTTTATGCTTGATATCTCTTTGTTGAAGTTCTCACTAACTTTCTTGAGCATCCTTATAACTATTGTTTTGAACGCTGTCTCTGGTAGGTTGCTTGCCTCTATTTTGTTTAGTTCTCTTTCTGGAGTTTTCTCCTGTTCTTTCGTATTTCTTTATTTCCTCATTGTGGCTGCCTTTTTTTGTTGTTGTTTCAGTGTATTATGTAGGGTTTCTATGTCTTCCAGCTTTCCCAGGTGGCCTTATGTAGTAGGGGTCCTGTAGGGCCTAGTGGCACAGTCTCCCTAGCCACCTAAGCCAGGTGCTTCAGGAGTGTCCCTCCTGTGGGTTGTATGTGCCCTCCTGTTATAGCTGAGCCTTGATTGCTGTTGCCATGTCAGTGGGTGGGATTGACCCTCAGGGTGACTGGCTGTGGGGTTTGGCTATGTCCACAGCTTACAGGCTGCTGTGGGGGGGGGGCTTACCCCAATGAGTGGGATTCACCTCAGTGGGGTCTGGTGTCTGTTGAGACTACCTTTTGTGTGCTGCTTGTGGGACTAATTGGGTGGTGCTCTGCTGTGGTCTGCAGCCAACATCCAAGTATGTTGGTTCTGGGGCCTCTTAGCAGGGGCTCCAGTGCAGGCCCAGGTCAGCCATTACCTGTGAACAGCCAGGGACTACCTGGTAAGAGCTACAAAGTGATCCACGGTTGGTTGTGCCTGTGCTGTACCTGGAGGTATGTGGGAGAGGCCACGCTGTGAACCAACAAAAGCTGCCACTAGTACTGGGTCTGGGTAGCTCCATAAAAAGCCAGGACACCTGAGGCCTGCTGCCACCTGCCAGCTTCCTTAAGGTTCAGCTGCTGATAAAGCCTCTGGCAGTGTGCGAGTTAGGTCGGGCGGGGTCTCAGTGAGTCAGCAGGATGGAGCAAGTGTAGCTCACCAGGCCAATCAGATTCAGATTTCGCCGGTGGGGGTGGGATCAATACAGGAAAGATGGTGCCCACCTGTCAGTTTCATGGGAGGACTCCTTACAGGGAAAATGGGGATTGTCCCTTTAGTCCTCACCTCAAAGCTACACAACTCAGTCTCTCGCCATATGTCTCCGACAGCTCCAGAGTCACTGTCCTCTGTTGGATCCCAAGGTGAGTGCCTGCAAGTGAGTGAGTCTCAGGCCTTTTAAGAGGATTCTTGGGTTTCCTGCCGCCATCTATCCCACATGGACCGTGGAAATCCCCACAGCTTTTCACAGTCAGAAATCCTGGGCGCTCCTCTTTCTGTCACCAGTACTCCGGGCTGGGGAGACTGGTGTGGGCAGCTGGGGTCCCGTGCTCCTTTGTGGGGAATCTCTGTGGCTGAGATATCTGTCCCAGTTTTCAACTGCCACACTGGAGGTTTGAGACCCATTTTTCATCTCTGCCCCTCCTACCAGGCTTGATGTGGCTTCTTTTTTATATCCTTAGTTATAAAACTTCTGTTCAGCCAGACTTCAGATGGTTCTCCGAGTTGATTGGTCTATAATTTAGTTGTGATTTTGATGTGTTCACGAAGTGAGGCAAGCACAGCATATATCTACTCTGCCATTTTGGATCTTTCATAGCTCAAGATTTGGTTTTCTTGAATCCACTAAGTTATCTGTTATGCAGCCATCTGGTTCTCAGCTTCCAAAATTTTATGTTGTCTTCTTCAGAGTCTCTCTATTCCTGTGGTTTTATGCCTTTAAAAACATCTGACTTGCTCTGCAGGGATTCAGGTGAGAGTTAAGGCAGATGCATGTCTTCAGTTCCCCGTCTTAACACACAATCAACAAATGGTCACTTTACATTCAACATCAATTTGTAGGTATACAGGCCTTGTCAATTTCTTGGGACAGCTGTCTACTTCTGATGTGGTGGCTTCTCATTCTCGAGGAGTCTTTGGTGTTGGCTGTAGGCAGAGGTGAGTGTCAGACAGAGGCAGATGTCCATTCATGGTTAGGCACCCCCCCACCCCGCCATTTTTTTAAATGAGAAATGTGAACCCTTGAGTTAATACCTTTAGATTTAGCTGCATGTGGATTAATTAGTAACACCTGGTAAGTCCTTTCCAATGAGGTTGGAGAGAATCTTTAATTGATGTCTTGTCCAATGGACAAAATCTGGTTGTGAGTCTTGTGTGGTCTTTGAAGGCTTCGTCTCCTGGGAGTGCACTGTGAAGTGAATCAGTTATTCATTTATCAGTTTCTTCAAGCTGGTCAATAAGTCCTTGAAAATAATGCAGAATGTCTCCTTCTAGTAAGGCTGGCTCATATGTCCCTTTATCCAGACTCATACGGTGACACCAGTGACTGTTTAATGAGGAGAAAGGAGAGCTTTTGGCCAAGAAAGATTAAAAGCTGAAAACTTACCTAGTCGCGGGATTGTTTTTGTTTGTTTAAGATTTTATTGGGATTTGGAGGAGGGGAACAGCGTTGGGGAATCAGGGAAGCAGACAAGTTGCTATTCTTTTGTTCTTCAGTCTAGTTGTGGAGGATGTCGCTTCAATGGCCCACGTTGGTATTGTGATCATTGCGCTCTTCCGGGCTGAGACAGTCGCTCGCTGGCCATTGGACGGCAGCTCATGCCGGCTGAGCCACTCACGCCGGCTGCTGGCCGCTCACAGTAGCTCACGGCAGCCCACTGCAGCCCCATTGCAGCCTACACCATTGCGGGTGACTCAGGGCAGCCCAGCTACAGGTGAAACTGTTGTTCACCATCTTAGCTGTAGAGGGCACAGTGTCAGTGGCTCTCATGTAGGATCTGAACCGGGACCCTGCTGCTCAGAGCTGGCACTCCCAAGCCAACTCTTAACCAATGCACCACTCAGCCTGCCCCCTACTTGAGTTTTAGTTGTACCAGTTGAATGTTCCACCAATCCAGAGGACTGGAGTGATAAGCCCAATGAAATTGCTGTAGAATCGTCCAAATGTTACAGATGGATTGTATTATTCATCTGGTGAAATGAGCCTCTTGGTAACTATGTAACCCATAGGGAATTCCCCAACTGGGGATTTTTTTTCCCCAATAATAACTTACCTATCATTAAGGCTATTGCTCTCCTGTAGGAAGTGCAACATAAAAATCATGATTAACACATATTTGTATCCTTGAGATGGTGGCATTTGGATAAAATCCAATTATCATATCTCAAATGGACCTAAAGGAAATGGGAATGTGCTTGGGACCCATGGAATGATTTTTCAGGGTTATATTTTGGACAGATAGAACATCTGCTGTACATTTTGTGAGCTACAACAGGAGAAGGTTTCCAGTAATATTGTTTACTCCATGAAATCATTCTTTTAAAGACCCCAATGTGTGAACTCGTCTACCTGTTGAAGTATAGGTAATTGAGCCCTATAGGTAAGATCGGTTTCTGATTGGGTCCAAGCCACATCTGTTTGTCTGAGTCAAAGCTTCCCTCTTTTTTGTTGCCATACCTTTTATTCTTTTGCAGCTGTTCATTGGAACTGTAAAAGAGAGTCTTTTATTGATTTAATAGGGAGAAGAAACATTCTCAGGTCTGGATAATCTGGCTGCTTATTGCTGCTGGTCTAGCTGCAGCATCAGCTAAATTATTTCCTTTTGCTTCCATGGTGGTGGCCTTAGAATGTCTTCGAATTTTGATAATTGCCAACTGCTTGGGTTGTTGTATGACATCTACTAATTCTGTAACCTGTTTTCCATTCTTTATTGGCTTCCCTGAGGAGGTTGAGAAGCCTCAAGTCTTCCACAACATTCCAAAGTCATGAGCTACACCAAAAGCATAGCAACTATCAGTGTAAATATTGGCAATTAGATCTTTGGCCATTGACAAGCTCGAGTTAGAGCTACTGATTCAGCTTGTTGGGCAGATCTTATTCAGGTAAATAAAAACTTTCAATTATGCATATTCAGCTTAAAAATGTTCCTGTTCATCTTTCAGATAAGAGCCACCTGTAAGCCATTAAGTCAAGCATCAGCAATAGAAGTTTCCTGTAAAATATTCCTAGGAACGAAAAGGTGGTTTGTAAGCAAAACATAATTGTGGAAGTCTTCATCCTGAAGAGAAGGTAGCAAAGTTGCTGGGTTAAGACTGTCATTTCTAGTTAAAGTGACATTAGGTGCAGAAAGCAGGAATGCTTCCTAAGAAGCCGGTCAACGGACAGAAGGGTTGAGTGTGGTGAGGGTCCGTGGAGAGTCGGCAGAATGAGGAACGTGAATAGCGGAGCGCCCATAACTTCTCTTCTGTTTGTTTGCACAGCTTGGCTGTAGCGGAGATAGCGGCCATGCAGGGAGGGGGCCTGTGGCTGCTGAGTCTAACTGCTGACTGTAACATCCTATAGGTCTGTGAGGATCTCTGGGTTTTTGAGTTAAAACTCCTAAGGCATTTCCTTTATTTTCATGGATAAAAGGAAGAACATTTATAATGAACGTGTCCCAGACGGGAGCTTTAGATCATCCTTCCTCTAGAGCTTCTCCAGCTTGTTTCCCTAGGGATTCCATGGAATTGGATCAGGTCAATCTGATTTTTATAAGACATATAGAGGTTGCTCATTAATGAAATATTTGGAACCCAGCTGTGACAGCATCCAGCCAGACCCAGGAACCCTCGAAGCTCTTTTTTTGTTTGTTTTTGGAAGAGGAAAGGGTAAGATTCCTCTGAACCTTTCTGGGTTAATCAGTAGCCCATCTTCAGACATTAGATGACCAAGGTATTTTACTTGGAGCAAACAGAATCAAAGCTTGTCCTTTGAGACCTCATGTCCCTTTATGGCTAGCTGTTGTAATGGGTAAATTGTGTCCTCTTGGGAGTCTAATACATCCCAGAGCATAAAGGTAAATCATCCATATATTGGAATAGAGTGGAATCTTTGGGAAATTCAACGTCATTCAAATTAGCTTTTAGTATTTGAGAGAAATAGATGGGACTCTCTGTATATCCTTGGGGCACTACTGACCAAGTAAACTCTGATCTTCCCAGGTGAAAGCAAAGAGGTATTTCCCGTCTTTTTAAAATTTATTTATTTTTAACAGGAATGCTAAAAAAGGCACTACATAAATCTATCACTGAAAAATATTGGCAGCACACACAGGAGTAGCTGACAATAGGGTATGTGGATTTGGAGCCACAGGATGTCTTTATTTATAACTCTGAGACCCTGTGCAAATCTCCATCATTTTCCTCTGGGTTTCTTTCTTTACTGGGAGGATAGGAGAATTACAGGGGCTCCTGCATGGAATTATAAGCCCCTCTTTTTTTTTTTTTTTTTTTTTTTTTTAATTTTATTTTATTTTTAATTAGTTTCAGGTGTACAACACAGTGCAATAGTTATACATTTTACCCCTCAAAGTGACAACCCCCCCACCCCCAATAGTTTCAGGTGTACAACACAGTGCAATAGTTATACATTTTACCCCCCAAAGTGACAAACCCCCACCCCCAATACACCCCCACACCCCCCATATCATACATATCTATTACTCTTCCTCTGACTCTCTTCCACAGTATAATCCACATCCCGTGACTATCTATATATATTCAATTACAGTAGGTATACCACCTCCACTTTAGTAATACAGTGCAGTGATCAAACCTCTACTCCATCCATGAAATGGTCTACCTAACAAGACCTATGATCATCTGACATTCCACAGAATATTTACAACATTATTAATTATATTCCCCAAACTGTTTTTCCTATCCCAGTAGCAATATTGTAGTTGCCTATTTTTGCTGTCTAATCCCTTCCCCTTCTCCCTCATTCCCATTCCTCTCCAAATTAGCAACCCTGATTTTTCCTCTATATCTATGAGCCAGTTTCTGTTTACTTTTAAGCCCCTCTTTTTAAGTAATCTTGCATAATAGGGTAATTCCTGCTAGTACATCAGGCCTTAAAGGATATTGGTGACTATTAGGCAGAGGGAAGGTATTGCCAATGGTTATTTTGATAGGAGTGGCTGACTTAGTCATCAATACATGTACTGAGAAAGGCCCAAAGCTGCATTGGAATGTCCCGTAACAAACGTTCAGTCTCAAGATGAGTTTCTTCTTGTGGAGGTTCCGTTAAAATCATTACTTTCCTAATTGGTCCCGTCTCTGATTCATTTGGTTCTAAATACATTTCGCCCTTTTGGGAGAAGGATATGTGGGCGTCATGGGTTTCAGGAAAGTCTCGCCCAATCAGGTGAGTTGGGGCAGATTTGACTAGTAAAAATATATGTTGGCCTGTAATGTTCCCTCCCTGGAAGGGAACGGGCTTTGATTTAAGGACAGACATTGGCCGATTAGCCGTCCCCACCATCTGTACGGGAGCTTTACTCCGAGGGGGTGGACAACCGAGCTGGACGGGGGGGTGGGCGCAGATGCAGACAGAAGCCCCAGTATCTACAAGGGCCTTCTCTGAGGTTTCGGTCCCTCCTGAAGTGTTGCCGAGGAGCGGGAGGAGTGCCCACGGTCCTGGGAGCAGCCCTGTGCTGGCTGCTGTCTCTTTTCCTAAACCCCATCTCAGCTTTCCACAATCCTTACGGTGACCTGGCTTTGTACAATACATGCGGACCCCTCACAGGAGCTCCCAGCAAACCCTACTTAGTAATCCTGCTGCTTTGCTCTCAGAAACCAGTAGGTGTGTTCATTGGAATGGGTCAGAATAGCCCGGGTCATGTGTTCTAGCTGTTAAATCAAATTCCTTTGCGAACCCACCAGGGTCCTGGAGAGGGTCAGGAAATCTTTACTCAGATCCCTTAACTCTGCCCGAGAACAAGGGTAGCTAGGCTGGCTCTCCTGGTCCTGAGACTGGCTCTTCTCCCCAGGGAGCTGCCAGGCGTGGCCTTTTTCCGTCTGTCCTGGTCTCGTGTCCTGTCCTGGTCTCCCCTCCGTCAGCAGGGAGCCGTGGGGGAGGAGGTGTAGCAGGGGGGGAAGGGGAGGCGGGCAGGAGAGTAAGTCCGGGCAACGAAGTAAAGGGTACAGCGGAGGGTTGGAGAAGAGGGAAAGTGGGGTGCTGGCCTTGAGCAGCTCCAGAAGCCTTTAGTTCCAGTTCCTAAAATTTTCTTGCTAACTTCCTGGAGAGAAGAACGCCTCTCTGGGCTCCGTTTCTATTTCCCCATTGAGATGAGCCGCCTTCTATTGGTTCAGTTTGATTTTAGAGCTGGCCTTTTTCCGATTAAGTAATTTAGGTGTCCAAAGAGCTCCGGGTCGGCCATCTTCTGTTGATGTCCCTTCTAGTTCAATCTTGCGGTTCCCGTGAGTACTTGCGATACAGGCTCCCTACAAACTGTGCATCTGCAGGGGTATTGATGGGGCTGGGGGCACAATTTCCCCTGTTAATTTTAGTTTTCTTTTGAGATCAGCAGATTCTGAACGAATTTCTGGGGATATTGTGTGGCGGGCTGGAGGGTGCTGCTTATGGATTGAGCTCCGAGGGGCTGTCACCTCCCGAGTGGCTCCGGCCCTCTTCTCAGTTTCTCTCCCCGGCTGTCTAATATAACCATGAGGACCTGGAGAGCCAGGGAACCAGCCTTTATGTGCGCGTCCCCGGACAAGTCAAATATTTAGTGACAGTTTTGTTGGATTCCCTATGGGGCTGTGCTTGTCTTGAGGGGTGGGTACCCCTGACACCTCCACATAGATTCTTAGTCACCTAAAAATACCCGATATTCAGGCTGGAGGAAGTAAATGCCCCTTGTCTTCAGAGTGGAATGAGCCTAGACTCTCATTTATCCAGCAAAAGGTTTTGTTCAGGCTTTCAGTAAGGAATTCTAATTGAAAAACCCAAATTAAAAACCAGCCACCCATTTTTTTCCCTCCTGTCTCTGAGTTATCCCAACCCTTATCCTGAGCCTGGGTTATCTCAACCCTTAACCTTTAATGCCACCTCGAGGATTTTATTTTTTTATTTTTTAGAATGGCTCCAATAAAGTCAGGGCCTCCTACCATAAAACAAGGATGTCTGGAATTCCAGGAAAAACTCACCCATCCTCACCCGGTGCGAAGTGGGGAGCCGGTGGTACCAGCACGGGTTCGGGTCCGCAGGGTGGTCCTGATGGGCTTCTTTGGAATCCTGCCGATTGCGCCAAACAAATGCCGATGCAA
The DNA here is from genome assembly GCA_033961575.1 of Aselliscus stoliczkanus. Lineage (NCBI taxonomy): Eukaryota > Metazoa > Chordata > Mammalia > Chiroptera > Hipposideridae > Aselliscus > Aselliscus stoliczkanus. Next base: position 158,774,316 of record CM066732.1, on the reverse strand, counting down.
GAAACGGCCCAACTTGTAGAGAATTTTGAGTTTATTTGAGCCAAACTGATGACAATTGGGAAGTGGGATCTCAACGGATTGAGAAAATGCTCCTGAGTACGGCAGCTTTCCAGCTTATGTATACATTAGTGTCAAAGGAGGAGACATAAGGGGGTTACGTGGAATCCATAGGAGGTAGGTGAAGGGGTGGGGGTGGGATAAAGCAAAGCGGGGATCTCTGGGATTGGATAAAAAGTAAAACAGGGAGACACACACTTCCTTTACGTGGGTGGGTACAGGACAGATAATAATTAACACTTAAGCACATGGATGGTGTGGGGGCAACAAGAGAACAGTGAGGGAGGGGTTCTGTGGTCTGGGCTCTGGTGGGGGCTGTGCCCCGAGAGGTCTGGGGAAGGAGATTGCTCTGACTTCCAAAAAGGTATGTTATCTTAGATGCAAAAAGACAACAGACTGGCTCCCTTCAGGTGAAGAGTGACCTTTGTCCAGGAAGCTACAGGCCTAGGACGTGACTACCCACCATGACCCACCTAATTTAGTTAGGAATTTTTATGTTCAGACCATCCTGTGTGGTTACTTTCGGTCTCTGAGTTTGTAGGGCCTGCCAGGCTGGTCTCCCTGAGCTCGTCAAGTTTAGTACGTGGCCCCTTTTTGGTCCACACTTGTGAGTGCCCTCACTGTACCCATGGGAAACAGTCTTGGCCAAAGGGGCTCCTGACCCTTAGGGCAGAGCCAGGAGCCAGCTCTCCGCCGTCTCTGGCTGGCACGAGTTCTTGCTTCTGCCCAGCGCAGGCTGGAGCAGGCCCCTTGCAGGCAGGCGGAGGGTGGAGGAGGCCTGGACAAATCCAGAGCCAGCCAACGCCCCTGGCTGGCTTCCTGTGGCTTCGCTTCTCCCCATCAACAAAGCTGCACTTGCTCTTTGTAGAAAATGTGGAAGATTGAAAAAAATAACAATAAAAAGAGAGAGCAAAGCAGGCAGTGAGTAAGACTCCATAATCCCATCCCCAGAGGCACGCAGAAGGACCTGAGCTTTACCCACCCATTGCTGAAAGGGTGAGGCCCCTATTTAGAGGGGCTGGGTGCTACCTCTGTCCCCTGCTCCCCTAAACTTGGTACTCCTCATTCTGGGAGGGCAGGGCTGGGGTCTTCCCTGTGTGGCCTGGGGGCAAAGGTGAGAGATCGAAGCCCACCCACGGCCATCCCTCTGGTTTGCACTCCTTATGGACAATATGGAAAACTACCAGAAGGCCTCCGCTCCCCAATAGCCAGGCATTTGGGTGCATATCCATCTGGGACCTTTCCCACATGCAGGCTTGAAAGAGGCAGGAGATCTTCCCCCACATACAGCTTCCTGCCTTGAGTCTTTTCACTGAGCATTTATTCTGAGCATTTCCCCAGGTCACCCAGTCACCCTTCAAACCCCTGAGTTTTCCCAGCTGCATAATATTCCGCTGTGGAGACCGCCCTGCTGAGGCTGAGTTCTGTCTCTGCAGGGACCTTCCTCTCTGCGGACCACATGACGATGGCCCTGCTGGGGAACCCTTGACTGCCCCTGTAGGGTCCATTCCTAGAAGTGGAATTACTGGGTCAGAGAGCACAAGTGCCCTGAAGGCTGATGGCTCCCTCTGCCAAACGTGCTTGCCAGTGGGGCACGCCCACGCTCTCTCCCCGGGCCTGGCAGGGCGATCGCACCTTACCAAGGCAGCCGTGCTCTCTGACAAGCTCTTTGCAGCACTTTCACTTCAAAGCGCTGCTGAGCTTGTCCTTTCCCTGTCACTGCGGGAATCCCGCAAAACGCGGGTAGAAAGGCTGGTTGTGCTCTCACTACTTCCTATATGGAGAGACTGAGGCCCGTTGAGCTCAGGCACATTGGCTCACAAGATTTGAGAGTCTCTTTACATCTCAGGGGACGTTAAAGCCTCCTTGTGTTTCAAATGCTGGGGAAGACTCAGTGAGATGTCTCAGTGAGAGTACTGTCTCTAGAGTCCATCCCTCTACCTTCCCACCCACCCATCTACCTACTCGTTCTCCCAGGAGCTCATCTACCCACCCATGCATCCATTCACCAATCCTCTCATTCATCCATTCACCCCTCCTTCTCTCCACTTATCCACGCATCCGCCCACCCATCCATCCATCTATCACTTATCCATCCATCCATCCATCCATCCATCCATCCATCCATCCATCCATCCCCTTATCCCCCGCCCATCCATGTATCTATCCATCCACTCACTCACTCACTCACCCACCCACCCATCCATCACTCACCCATCCGTCCATCACTCACCCATTCAATAACTTTTTACTGAAGAACAGCTGTGTCGTGCACCCAGGTGCAGGGAATTTTGCATTGGAAGTTCTGATCTTGCAGGGAAGGCAGACCTTAGAGAAATGACCACAGGTGTGATGACTCATCTGCAAGGTGAGGGTTAGGCTGTTGCAGGAGCACATGACAGAGAAGCCAGAGCTAGTGGGGCAGGGGGCAGGAGACCCTTTCCGAAGAGGATGAACCCTGACCCCCACTGACATTTTCTGTCTCTGTGACCTTGGGTGAGTCCCCACGCCTCCCACCCTGCTTCTGACTTCCGGAAGATACAAGCCCTAATTCACCTGTGTGCTGGGAGGCTGGGTTGTTCAGGACAATGAGGATGAAGGGACAGGTCAGTGAGGTAAAGTCCCTGTGCTGACATCCCTCGGGGTCTCGAAAAATTAGAACTAACTAGGCATCGTTGCAGGCGCCATCTTGCTCAATCCACACAGAGATATGAGCTCTCCATTATAATAATAATAATAATAATAATAATAACTATTATTATTATTATTACTACCATCTTCCGAGATTTTACCGTGGGCCAGGCATTACGCTAAGCACTTTCATGTATTGATTCATTTAAGCCCTGTCAGGTAGGTAGAAATCGCTATGCCCACTTTAAAGATGAGAATACTGAGGCATGGAGCAGTTATGTAATTGGCCCAAGGTCACACAGCCAGTAGAGGGCTCTGAAATTTGAACTGGGCAGCCCGGCGGCAGAGCCCATGCTGTTGACTGCAGTGATGCATGCTCTTAGCCTCTTTCTTATTGCAGGAACCTATATACATTTTACAGATGGGGAAACTGGGGACTCAGGGGCCCTGGCTTGCCCAGGGGCCCAGTGACTAGTTCAGGCCTGTGGCACCCTCAGGCCGGCTCTTTTCAGGCCCTCCCTGTGCTGTGTGCTGAATAGCACCAGCGGGAACCTCCCTGCCTCCTCTAGCATGAGGTGATGATGTCCCTGTCCTCACAGGCGCTGGGAGCCGCCACACGCCCCCTGAACCCCATGAGGGGAGGAGGGGAAGCCCAACAGGCTGAGGGGCAGAGTTTGAGCTGTGTGGCTTTGCACAAATCTCTCAGCCTCTCTGAGCCTCCCGTTCCTGAGGGTGATCCAGGGAAACCATGGATATGAAAGAATGCTATGGATGGGAAAGTCTAGGAACATCAGATGAAATGGTCATTCATTTGTTCATTCATTCATTCATTCATTCATTCATTCATTCTTTCTTTCAGTGAATATACATTCTTCCCTACTGTGTGCTGAGTCCCTTCTAGGCACTAGGATTCCAGCAGTGAATAAGAAAGTCAGGACCCTGACCTCAGGGTCTGACAATCTAGAGAGGGAGGCAGACAGTGAACCAACAAATAATGACCTAACACAATGTGGTAGGTGTGCCTAAGTGATACGGAGACAATCGGGTGAGAGGACAGAATACCGGGAAGGGAGGTCGCCGAGGAGCCCAAGAGGTGATATTTAAACAGAATGAATAGAGGGGGCAGTCACATGACTGTCTCAGGAGAGAGCATCCCAGGCAAGGAACAGCAAGTGCAAAGGTCCTGAGGCGGGCTTTGCTTAGTGAGCTCGAGGAATAGGAGGAGGTCAGTGGAGGAGGAAAAAGTGGTAGGAGATGAAGTCAGGGAGGTAGGCAGGGTTAGGGGCTGGATCTGGAGTGGCCCTGCGGTGAGGACTGTGGGGTGAGCTGCGATGTCCGTGGTGGGTTTTTTTTTTTTTTGAGGACAGTGTCACTGGCCCTCATATGTGGGATCCGAACCCTGGGCCACTGGCTTCCCAAGCCAGGGCTTAACCACTGTGCCACTCGGCCGGCCCCGTGGTGGGTTTTGAGTAGAGCAGTGATGTGTTTTAAGCTGGGATTTTGGGATGCTTCCGGGAGCAAAGGAGCAGGCAGTGGCAGGTGAGCACAGTCGTGGCTCAGACCGGGATGGCAGCTGTGCAGGTGGGGGCCGGTTGAATTTGGGGTAAACTTTGGATGTGGAGAAGAAAACAGAACTATATGATGGGTTGGATATTGGGGTGACTCCCAAGTTTGGGACTGAGCCCTGGAAGGAAGGTGGTGCAATTTGCTGAGATGCAGAGGATGGGGATGAAGCAGGTGGCGGGGAGACGGGGATCTGTGGGAGCCAGGTTCGCCTTGAGCATGGCGCTCTCCATGCCCTGGGGTGTCTGGCAGCAGCTGGCCACGTGAGTCTGGAGCTGGGGGGGCTGCCATCTTAGTGAAGAGAAACAGAAGCTTTTCTCAGAGCAAGGAACAGACCTTCCCAGAGGCGGGGACACTGAACTGCTGACCCAGGAAGCGGATCTGGGCTTCGTGCAGTGCCTCTGATGCTGTCAACCCAGTGCATGGTCAGGACCCTGTCCACCCAGGAAATAGCCAAACAGTCTGAAGAGGCATGAAACCGGTGTCCGGGGCAGCCCCCTGCTGTCCACAGAGGACTCGGATTGCGTATATGGGGCGATTGTCCTGAGCAAGGCCCAGGGTCAGACACGTGGGTTCTGGCCGCTGCATCCGGCCCCATTCCCTCAGGCAACGGCTGAAGGTTCCCGTCACTGAGCACAGCACGTGGACAGCACACTCAGCTGTTCATGCTTTAGCTGGAATTCCATAGCTCTTCCTTCCAGGTCACGCGGGGGCATGGGGCACCCTGGTGCCCGTGCACCCTCCTCTCCAGTTCGTAGGCCCTGGGAGCCTCTCTTCCAGGTGTTTCATGGCCCTGGAACCTGCACAGAAATGAGGACAGCCTGGCCACAATGACCTGCTCCTTTAGGGCAGACGAGCTGTCTGGTGGGCAGCTCACCCCAGGCCCCTGACTCTGAGCTCCGCAAGCCCTGACTCAGGAGTCTTGGATGCAAGCAATGCAAGTGGGGACCCACCGGCTCAAATCAATCCAGGAATGTATAGGTCCAAGCAGCGGAAAAACCTTGAGGAAGCATGCTGGGGCCAGACGGAACTAAAAGGAAGGTCAAGGTGAGAGGCCCTGAAGTGTGGCCCTGGGGTGTGGCCTGGAACCTGGAACCTCCATGGGGTTCACCAGCCCCGCTCTCACCTTCCCCAGAAGCTGTCTCTGCCTCCGAACCTGGGGGCGGGGGGTGACTTGTGTCCCTCAGAGCCTCGGAGGCCCGGCCTCAGGCTACCAGGCCTGCCTCCATTTCCAGCTTCCTGGAAAGGATGTCCTAGTCCCCCAAACTGGCCTCAGCATCTGTCTCTGATTTTCAGCCATCCAAGTTGAGAGGATAGGCGCATTCAAAGACGCTCAGGCACACACGGGAAGAGCTACGTGTGGGGGGAGGCTGGGCCATTTGGTTCCAATTAACAGCCCTCTGGGCTGGGCCTGTTTTGCCCACCACCCCGCTACCCCTAGGCCTGGTGGCCCCAGCTGCTGACTGGCCAGCCTGCTCTGGGTATTGGGAACCAGCTCAGATCCACCTTCAGGGGGCACTGTGTCTTCTGCAAGCCCCTGCTCGGGCCTCGGCTGCCCACTGCCCATCTCGCCTCTCCACCCACCTGGCTGTCTGAAGCCCTTGGGACGCTGAGTAGGTGGTCCCGTTGCTGCTGTGCACAGAGCTCTGAAACAGGTGGCACCCCTCTCCCTGAGGCGCTGTCCTTTTCCTTCTATATGTCCCCCTGAGTGAGGGGATGGAAGGGCCTGGGGCTCCCTCCTCCCCACTGTGGCCAAGGGGTCTGACTTGCTCGCTCTGCCTGTTTCCCCGCGCTGAGTTTCCTGCCTGGAGGAATCTCTGGCCTCCTGCAGCCCCAGTCTCAGATCTCAACCCCCCAGGCTCCCCTGGGCAAGCCAGCAGACAGAAGTCATGTGACGTAAACAAACATGGCACCTGCCTGGCAGACGGTTTTACTTTTTCTTCTCCATTCTTTATGCCTTTTATTTCATGGGTTCTTTCCTAATTACAATGCCAGGAACTCCAGTATAAAGTTGAATGAAGTGGTGAGGACAGATGTACCGTGTTCTCAGTCTTAGGAGGGACTCTACCTCAGCCGTTGGTATGTCAGTGTAGGCCTTTCTTAGCTCAGGTCTAGGAAGATTCCCTCTCGTCTGTTTTCTGAGAGTGCTATCAGGTATGAGTGTTGAATTGATCATATGTTTTTAATTTTCTCCTTTTAATATGGTAAATTACATTGGTTTTCAAGGGTTAAAACAACCTATACTCCTGGAATAAATCTCCTAAGCGTTTTCTATATATTGTTGGATTCTATTGGCTAATATCTTGTTAAGAATTTTTGTGTCTATATTTTCATGAGAGATATTGGTCGGTAATTTTCTTTTTCTTTTGCAATGTCTTGATCAGGGTTTGGTATTAAGGATATGCTAGCCCCTAAAATAAGAAGTGTTCTCTTTATTCCCTATTTTCTGAAAAGTTTATTGGTATTATTTCTTCCTTCAATGTTTGATATAATTCATCAATGAAAACATCTGGGCCTGAAGTTTTATTATGAAAAAGTTGATAACATTTAATTTCTTTAGCAATTGTAGGGCTATTTAGATTTTCTATTTCGTCTTGTGTTAGTTTTGGTAAGTTGCCATTTTCAAGGAATTTGCCCATTTCATCTAGGTTGTTGAATTTGTTGGCATAAAATCATCTGCAGAATCTATGGTGAAAACCTATTTAATTTCTTGTATTGGTGATTTTTGTTCTTTCTCTTCTTTATGATAGGTTTTGCTGCAGGTGTATCAATTTTGTTTATTTTTTTCAAAGAACCAACTGGTTTTATACCTTGTTGATTTTTTTTTTAAAGATTTTATTGGGAAATTGGGGAAGGGGAACAGTGTTGGGGAATCGGGGAAGGGGAACAGTCAAGTTGTTGTCCTATCTCAGTTGTGGAGGGTGCAGCTAGCTCAGCTCCAAGTCCAGTTGCCATCCGGCCACCCTTAGTCAGCTCATGGCTGCTCAGCTCAAGGTGCCGTGTTCAACCTTAGTTGCGGGTGGACGTAGCCCACCATCCCATGCAGGAGTCAGCTGGAAACCTTGTTGCTAAGAGCACATGCTCCAACCACTGAGCCATCTGGCTGCCTGCCCAGTGGTAGCTCAGGGCAGCTCAGCTCAAGGTGCTGTGTTCAATCTTAGTTGCGGGTGGGCATAGCCCACCATTCCATGTGGGAGTTGAACCGGAAACCTTGTTAGGAACATGTGCTCTCACCAGCTGAGCCATCCTGCCACCTGTTGGCAGCTCAGTGGTAGCTCAGCTTGGATGCAGCTCACTGGCCCATGTGGGAATCGAACTGGTGACCTGCTGTTCAGAGCTTGCACCCCATAGACATTCTTAACTTTTGACAGTCTAATTAGAGTAAACATTTTACCATTTCATGTAACATATAGAAATCTTGCAACCATATGCATCCATTTGTCACTCTCCCCATGCTTTCTGTTATAGTTGTTATAGGTAATATATCAACACACATTATAACAACACAGGAAAATGGGGTTTGCCTTATAAGTTCTTCTCTACTTTTAAGAAATAAGAGAAAAAATTTAAAAATTTACCAGACATATAGTATCATTTTTGAAGCTCTTTATTCCTTCCAGAAGATCTAAATTTCCTTCTGGTACCACTTCCCTTCAGCCTAAGGAACTTCCTTTAGGATTTCTTGCAGCGTAGGTGTGCTGGATATAAATTCTCTATGTTTTCTTTGACCTAAAAATGTTATTTCACTTTCATTCTAGAAGGATATTTTCTTTGGGTATAGAGTTTTGAGTTGACTTTTTTTTTTCTTTCAGTATTTTCAAGATGTGATTCTACTGTTGCTTTATCTCCATAATTTCTGATGAGAAATCAGCAAGTTTTGGAATTGTTCCCCCACTATATGTAATTGTAATTTCCTCTGGCAGCTTTTATGACTTTCCTCTTTATTTTTGGTTTTTAGCAATTCAACTATTGTATACTTAGGCATTTTTCTTTTTAAATTCTACTTGGGGTCTGTTGAACTTCTTGAATCCTTAAATTTTTGCCTTTCATCACATTTGGAAAATCTGGGGTATTATTTCTTTAAATATTTATTCTTCCCTATTTTCTCTTCCTTCTCTTTTTGTGAGTCTAGTCACATGGATGGTTGGCCTTTTGCTATTGCCCTGAAGCTCTGTTCATTTCTTTTAAATCCTATTTTTCTCTGTTCTTCAGATTGGATAGTTTCTATTGATCTATTCTGAGCTTATTGACCGTTTCCTCTTTCATTCTGTTATAATTAATGAACCAATATCAGCACATTGTTACTAAATAATGACTGTCATTCATGCAGGACTTCATTAGTTTTTACCCATTGTTTTTCAGTCACAGCATCATATCCCACTTTCTTTTCATGTGTCTTTAGGCTCCTCTTGACAATGAGAGTTTCTCAGACTTTCCTTGGTTTTGATGACCTTGGTACTCTTGAGGGGTACAGGTCAGATATTTTGTAGAATGTACCTCAGCTGGGATTTGTCTGATGTTCTTCTGAGGATGATACAGGAGTTATGGATTTTGGAAATAAAATCAGAAATAAGGTGTTATTCTCATCACATCTTGACATGATGGACTAGGCTTCCCTAAAAGGACAAAAACAAAAGAAAAGAAAGCAAAGAAAAAACCCCTGCCACTACCCACATAACAGTTCCAGATTATAGGATTGAATTTCAGAAGGGAGTAGAATTTGAAGAAAAAAAAAGGTACATAGTATCGCATGAGTTAATCACTGCTGATGTTGACCTTGGTCACACAGCTGAGATATCTATCCAGTTTCTCCACTGCAGAGTCACTCTTCCCCCTTTCCATGTCGTATGGCTTAGAAGGAAGTCACTTTGCAGCCCACCCTAATGAGGGGAGAGTTATGCTTCCCTTCCTTGAAGGCAAACTAGCCATATATATTATTTGGAATCCTTCTGCAAGGAAGATTTGTCCCTTTTCCTGTGTGTATTCATTTATTCAATCCTTGATCTATATCAGTACACACTCAGGGATATTTATTTTATCCTTTGGATTATAATCCAATGGCAATTTATTTTGTTGCTCAAATGGTATGGCCCCTCACTTCCTGCACTCCCTTGCTTTCTGGCACTATAAGATGTTCCAGGCTCATTTTCTACATGTCCTGACTGAGCCCCAGAATCAGTCATTTCTCCAAAAAGTCTTTCACCGGAAAATGGTGTTAAAAACCAAGACCTGCATATTGGGTTGCTACTAGGTGTCACTGCTTCTAGGCTGTTGCAGCTGACAGAATAAGGGGACACATATGTGTATAGGAACCTGTCTGTATACACATACTTACAAATATTTCTACAAGTAAAACCACCTGTATCTAAACCAACCTGAGTTCATGCCGAGGCCTCTAACTCCATTACCGCGTGGATCACTCCAGCCCTCTCCCCTTGCTTATCTGTAAATGTCCACTCCAACAGCGACACACCTGAGTTCTACCGGCCACCATCCATTTCCTTAACTGTGAAGTCCCAGTGTGTGGCCCAGCAGTATCAGGATGAATGACCTGTCCCACCGTGGGACACAACTGTCGACCGGAATATAGTGTTCAGTGCACTTCCTTTTGTCTTAGTCTTACAGACTTCACTCATTTCCCAAATTACTGGGGGCAGCATCTTTCCTCCGTCCCCTCCACTGAGGTGGTCTCATGCATTTGTAATATGGTTAGATTCTCTTGTTACCATCTGCATTCTTTTCTGAGATCTCCTGACCTCCTAAATGATTTTTTACTTTTGCATACATTAGGTTTCATTCTTTGTGCTGTAAATCTCTGTAGGTTTGGACAAATGCACCGTATCACCTATCTGCCATTACAGAGTCATTCACAACAGGTTCACTGCCGCTGTGCTCTGTTCAGTTTCTTGACCCCTCATCTCCCTGGCAACCATTGATCTCCATGGTCTTGCCTTTTCCAGAGTGTCATAGAATTGGAATCATATAGTACGTAGCCTTTTCAGACTGTCTCTTTTCACTTAGTTATACACACATAATGTTCCTCTATATCTTCATGGATGACTAATTTCTTTTTATTACTGAATAACATTCCACTGTATGGATGGACCACTGTTTATTTATCCATTCCATCGTTGAAGGACATCTCGGCTGCTTACAGCTTCTGGCAATTATGAATAAAGCTGGTATAAACATGTGCATACAGGTTTTCATGGAGATATAAATTTTCAAATCACTCTGAGCGATTGCTGCTTCCTTTGGCAAGACGATGCTTAGATTGGTAAGAGACGTCCACAGCGTTTTCTGAGTGGCTGTGCCACTTTGCACTTCCACAAGCAATGAATAAGAGTTTCCGTTTCTCAAGGCCAGCCGAGTGGCGCAGTGGTTAAGTGCTGGCTTGGGATGCCAGCGGCCTTGGTTCGGTCCCACATATGAGGGCCAGTGACACTGCCCTCAAAAAAAAAAAATAACATTTCTGGACAGTTTCTCTGCATCCTTACCGGCATTTGGTATTATCAGTTTTTTTTTTTAAATTTTAGTCATCTAAGTAGGTGTGTAGTAGTATCTCATTGTTTAAATGTGTAATTCCCTAATAACAACAGTTTTTGAGAATTTTAAAATTATTTTCCATCTGTATATGTTTTTCGGTGAGATGTCTGTTCAGATTTTTTTTTTGCGCATTTTAAAGTTGGGTTATTTTCTTATTGTTGAGTTTTAAGAGTTCTTTGTATATTTTGGATGCCAGTTCTCTATTAGATGTGTGTTTTGTGAATATTTTCCCCCAGCCTGTGGCTTGTATTTTCATTCTCTTAGCAGTGTCATTTGCAGAGAATAAGTTTTAGTTTTACAAAGTCCAACTTACCAATTTTTTCTTTAATGGATTATGCTTTTGGTGTATCTAAAAACTCATTGTCAATCCTAAGGTCACTTAGATTTTCCCCTACGTTTTCTTCCAGAAGTTTTTTTTTTTTTTTTTTTTTTTAAAGATTTTATTGGGGAATTGACGGAGGGGAACAGCGTTGGGGAATCGGGAAAGGGGAACAGACAAGTTGCTGTCTTTTTGTTCTTCAGTGTAGTTGCAGAGGATGTTGCTTCACTGTTGGTATCGTCATTGCGCTCCTCCCGGATGAGGCAGATCGGTTGCTGGCCTGTGGATGTCGCTCACTGCGGCTATTGGCAGCTCACGCTTGGCTGCCAGCCGCTCACGCTGGCTGTGGGCCACTCACTGTAGCCTATGGCAGCCCACTGCAGCAGGGGCTGCAGCCCACACCATCACCGGGGCTCGCACAGCCCAGCTCCAGGTGGAGCTGTTGTTAGCTGTAGAGGGCAGTGTCACTGGCCCTCAGGTGGGATCCGAACCGGGGCCGCTGGCATCCCAAAACCAGCGCTTAACCAATGCGCCACTCGGCCGGCCCTCTTCCAGAAGTTTTATAGTTTTGAATTTCATGTTTAGATTTATGATCCATGTGAGTTATTGTTGTTTTGGTGAAGGGTGTAAAGCCTATTTTGAGATTCTTTTTTATTGCACGAATAGCCAGTGGTTTTAATACCATTTGATAAAAGACTATACTTTCTCCACTGAATTGTGTGCTCCTCTATAAAAGATCAGTTGACTGTATTTGTGTGGGTCTATTTCTGGGCTCTCTATTCTATTCTGTTGATCTCTGTCTATTTTTTCACCAATACCAGGCTGCCTTGATTACTGTAGCTTTATAGAACGTCATGATGTCAGGTAATGTCAGTCCTCCAACTCCATTCTTCTTCAGCATTGCTTTGGCTATCCTGGGCCTTTTCTCTTTTTGTATAAACTTTAGAATCATTTTGCTGACATCTACAAAATAGCTTGCTGGGGTTTTGCTTTGGATTGTGTTGAATCTATGAAGTTGGGAAGAATTAACAACTTAATACTGAGTCTTCCAATCCTTCAACACAGAATATTCCTCCATTTATTTAGATATTATTTAATTTCTTTAATCAGAGTTTTATAATTTTCTGCATATAGATCCTGAACATATTTTGTTAGGTTTATACCTATGTATTTAATGTTTGGTGCTATTGTAAATTATATTGTGTCTTTAATTTCAAAATCCAATTCTCATTGCTGGCTCCTAGGAAAGTAACTGACTTTGTATGTTAAAATTATAGTTTGTGATAATTGCTTATAGTTCCAGGAGAGAGAGAGAGAGAGAGAGAGAGAGAGAGAGAGAGAGAGAGAGAGAGAGAGAGAGAGAAAGAGAATATGAATTCTTTGGGATTTTCTTTATAGATAATCATGTTGACTGTGAATAAAAAGTTTTACTTCTTCCATCACAATCTGTACATTTATTATTTCCATTTCTTAGTGCAATAGCTAGAACTGCTGGTATGATATTGAATAGGGGTGATGGGAGGGAACATCCTTGCCTTGTTGCCAATCTTAGAGAGAAAGTGTCCAATTTCTAACTATTAAGTATGATGTTACCTGTAGGTTTTTTTCCTAAATAGATGTTCTTTATCAAACTGAGGAAGTTCCTCACTGTTCCTAGTTTGTCGATAATTTTTTAAAATCATGAGTGAGTCCTGGATTTTGCCAAATGCTTTTTCTGCATTAATTGGTATGATTATATAATTTTTCCTATTTAACTGGTTGATGTGGCATATTATATTAATTGATTTTTCAAATGTTGAACCAGTCTTGCATACCTGGAATAAATACCACTTGATCCTGATGTATGTTTTTTATGTATTATGGATTACTTTGGTAATATTTTATTGAAGATTTTACCTTTGTGTTCATGAGAGACATTGATCTGCAGTTTTCCTTGCTTATAATGTACTTATTTGATTTGGTGTTAGGATAATGTTGGCCTCAGAATAAATTAGGAAGTATTCCCTTTGCTTGTGTTTTCTGGAAGAGATTATAGAGAATTGGTATCTTTTCTTCCTTATATTTGGGTAAATAGAATTTACCAGTGGAAATCTCTGGGTTGGGTGCTTTCATTTTTGGAAGATCATTAATTATTGATTCAATTTCTTGGTAGACAGGACTATAGAATTGGCCTATTTATTTTTTTTCAGCTTTATCGAGATATAATTGACAAATAAGAAGAGGACTAAATAGATGATGTTATCCTCCTTATGTGAATTTTGGTAGATGTATTTTTCAAGGAATTGGTCCATTTCATCTAAACTATCAAATTGATGGGCCTGTTATTTAAATCACAAATGAGTGTTGGATTTTGCCTAATGATTTTCATAGTATTCCTTTATTATAGGTATCTTTTAATGTCTATGGGATCAATATGATTAACTCTGCTTCATTTATGATATTAGTAATTTGTGTCTTTTCTCATCTTGTTTTTTGGTCAGCTTTGCTTGAAGTGCATCCATTTTATTGATTTTTCTAAAGAACCAGCTTTTGGTTTCCTCAATTTTCCCTACTGTTTTCCTGCTTTTGATTCCATTGATTTCTGGTCTAATTTCTATTTTTTCTTTCCTTGTGCTTTTTAGGCTTAAATTACTCTTCTTTCTCAAGCTTCCTAACATGGATACTTAGATTATTGATTTAGATATTCTCTTTTCTAATAGATTTGTTCAATGCTATACATTTCCCTCTAAGCTCTGCTTTCATTGCATCCCACACATTTCGAAAGTTGTATTTTCATTTTTATTTAGTTAAACATATTTCAAAATTTGTTTTGAGACTTCTTCCTTTTCCAATGTGTTATTTAGACATGTGTTGTTTAATCTCCAAATATTTTTAGATTTTTCCAGCTATCTTGCTGTTTTTGATTTCTCATTTAATTCCACTACAGCCTGAGATAATAGTTTGTATGACTCCTTTTAAATTTGTTAAGGTGTGTTTTGTGGCCCAGAATGTGGTCTGTCTTGGGGAATGTTTCATGTGGCCTTGAGAAAAGTGTGTATTCTGTTGTTGTTGGGTGGACTATTCTAAAAATGTCAATTAGATCAAGTTGATTGACAGTGGTGTTCAGGTCAACTATATTGTTATTGATTTTCTGCCTGTTTCATCTAGAAATTGCTGGAAGAGGGGTGTTGAAGTCTCCAGCTATAATCACAGATTTGTCTGTTACTCTATGCAGTTCCTTGAGTTTCTGCTTCAGATATTTTGAAGCCCTGTTGTTAGGTACATGTACATTAAGGATAATTCTATCTTCTAAAAGAATGGACCCTTTTAGCAATATGTAATGTCCCTCTTTATCCCTGATCATTTTCCTCGCTCTGAAGCCTTTTGTCTGAAATGAATAAAGCTACTCTGGCTTTCTTATGATTTGTGTTAGCATGATATATCTTTCTCCATCCTCTTGCTTTCGAGCCATCCTGCCACCTGTTGGCAGCTCAGCGGCAGCTCAGCTTGGGCTGGGCATCGAACTGCTGTTGCTCAGAGCTCAGCTCACACTCTTGAGCAAGCTCTTAACCAACTGAGCCACTTGGCCGGCCCTCCATCCCCTTGCTTTTAATCTATATGTGTCATTTTATTTAAAGTGGGTTTCTTGTTAACACCATGTAGTGGGGTTTTGTTTCCTTAACCCACCCTTCAGTGGGGTATTTAGCGCATTCACAATGAAAGTGATTATTGATGGAGTTGGATTACTCTCTCTCATGTTTGTAATTGTTTTTCATTTAGTGCCCTTGTTCTTTGCTTCTCTTTCCTTCCCCTCTTTTTCTTCCTTCTCTGGTTTTAATTGAACATTTTTTCATGATCCCATTTTCTCTCCTCACTTAGGCATACCAGTTATACTTTAAAAAATTTTAGTGGTTTTGTCCTAGAGTTCATAACTAATTCAAGTCCACCTTCAAATAACACTGTACTCCTTCACATGCAGGCAAGCACCCTATAACACAGCATTCTCATTTTCTCCCTCCCATATCTTTTATATTTTTGTTTGTTTTTTTTTGAGGGCAGTGTCAGTGGCCCTCATATGTGGGACCCGAACCGAGGCTGCTGGCTTCCCAAGCCAGCGCTTAACCATCGTGCCACTCGGCCGGCCCCCTCCCATATCTTTTAACAGTGCTATCACTAATTTTACTTATCCATATGCCATAAACACAAAATACATTATTACTATTATTACTTTAAACAAACATTCTATATTAATCAAGAATAATAAAAATAAAAGATTTTATTTTATCGTTTAAAAATTCTTCTCTGACAAGAAATAACAAGTGTTGGGGAGGATGTGACTACACTGCTGGTGGGGATGTAAGTTGGTGCAGCCGCTGTGGGAAACGGTACGGAGGTTCCTCAAAAGATTTAAAATAGAACTACCCTATGGCTCAGCAGCCCCACTTCTGGGTATTTATCTGAAAAATCTGCAAACACGCACTCGTAAAGGTATCTGCACCCCTATGCTCACTGCAGCATTATTCATGGTGGTCACGACATGGAAACAACCCAAGTGTCCTTCAGTAGATGACTGGATAAAGACCCGTCCAGGTACACAATGGGATAGCACTCAGCCATAAGAAAAGATGAAATACTGCCATTTGTGACAATGGGGATGGGTCTCAAGAGTATCGTGCTGGGTGAAATAAATCAGATGGAAAAGGACAAGAACCATATGATTTGACTCATGTGGGATTTCAAACTGAAAGCAACAAATGAACAAACAATACAAACACACTCATAGACAACAGTATGGTGGTTACCAAGAGGGGAAGACGGGTGGAAAGAGGATGAAGAGGGTAAAGGGGGTCAAATACATGGTGATGGAAGGAGAACTGACCTGGGTGGTGAGCACACAATACCAGGTACAGGTGATGTATTATAGAATTGTACACTTGAAACTTATAGGTTAATATTAACCAATGTCACCCCAATAAACTTAATACAAAATTCTTCTCTGATACTTTTCTTTCTTTTTCTTTCTTTCTCTTTCTTTCTTTCTTTCTTTCTTTCTTTCTTTCTTTCTTTCTTTCTTTCTTTCTTTCTTTCTTTCTCTCTCTCTCTCTCTCTCTCTCTCTCTCTCTCTCTTTCCTTTCTTTCAAAATATAGGTTCAAATTTCTGACCTGTATATATTTTTTCCTTCTCCCTGAAAAACCTTTTAACATTTCTTGCAAGGCAGGTCTGGTGGTGATGAATTCCTTCAACTTTTATTTGTCTGAGAAAGGTTTTATTTTTCCTTCACTTTTGAAGGATAGTTTTTCTGGATTTAGAATTATAGGTTGGCGTGTTTTTTGCTTTCAACACTTTAAATATTTGAGTCCACTCTCTTGCTTGCTTTCTGAAAAGAAGTCTGGTGTAATTCGAATCTTTTCCCCTCTCTCTGTATAAGGTGACTTTTCCCTCTTGCTTCTTTCAAAATTTTCTCTTTTTCCCCAATTTGAATATGATATGCCTAAAGTAGACTTTTTTGGAATTTTTTCCAGCTTGGTGTGTTCTGACCTTTCTGTGGTATTGCAGTTATGTGTACGGTGCACCTTTTGAAACTGTTTCACAATTCTTGAATGTCCTCTTCTCTTTTTAAATTCTCTTTCTTCTTTGCATTTCAGTTTGGGAACTTTCTGTTGACACATTTTCAAACTCACGAATTCTTTCCTTGGCTGTGTCCCATCTACTGATGAACCCACCAAAGGCAGTCTTCATTTCTGTTCCAGTGTTTTGCATTTCTCGCACTTCCTTGTGATTCATCTCCCTGCTTACATGACCTACTATTGCATGCTGCCCACTTTTTCCATTAGAACTCTCAGTATATGGATCATAGGTATTTTAAATCCCTGATCTGATAGTGCCAGAATCTGTGTCATGGGCACATTTAACAGACTGTGACAGGTGAAGACCGTACCCTTCCACATCTAAAGCTGACCAGAGCTTAATGTCTAGACTGTTCAAGAGAACCCCTGGAAACCCACTGGAAAAATGAGAGCTCAATAGTAGCTACCATTTATATTAATATAGTGATCACTGTGTTCTAAGCTTTCATACAAATGTCAGAAGAGGATAATACAGTGAGGCCCTGGGGGTCTTGAGGAGAGAGGTGCCACGGCCAGCTTTCAGTGGGTGGGGAAAGGCTATCAGCAGATGATCAATAGGAGTTCGCTGAGGGAGGGGGGTGTGGTAAAGCAATTCTCCGATATGGGAACTGCCTGAGCCAATGTGTGGAGAGAGGAACGTGCAAGTCAAATTTCCTAGAAGCATATGAGACAGCAGCAAGAGAGACAGCCAGAGAGGCAGGCCAGCATGGATGGTGTCTGAGCAGGTCCACAGGGGAATGAAAGTGCTAATGGGACAGTCAGTGTGGGAGTGGACTGAGGAGAAGGCTTGGGAGACATGGTCAGATGGAGGTGTCTTAGGCCAGAGAGAGGGTTGTGGTGGCGTGGAAGGAGGTAGAACAAGCAAGACTCTGTGACTTGGGATGAGGGCAAAGGGAGAATTGGGGCCTACGCCGCGGCCTCTAGCTCAGAGTGCTGGGCAGAGGGAGCTGCCGGTTGTCGAGAGGGCGGACGGGCAGGTGGGAGAGATGAAGAGAACAGGTTCCGGAGGGTCTGCGGTATCGTGGGCAGCCAGGGCCTTGGGAGCGGGGTGGGGGTGCTGCTGTCCCGGAGGCAGGCACTGGAGAGCAGGAGGGAGGGCCTTAGGGGACTGGTCCGAGGGCCCTACATCCCGGCACCCTGGCCACCTCTGCTCCATGTGCTGGGGTGCTGGCCTCTCTCAGGTGACCAGACCTGAGGTCAGTACAGTTCTCCCCCATTTTCTGGGCCTGGAGTGGGGGTCAAGCCAGAGCAGCAAGGTCCTGTCTGGGCCAGAGATCTGGGGCACTCAGCAGTAGCAAGATTTGGGCAGAGGAAATGGGATGGGGCACCCCAGGACTACCCCTCCTGAAGGAGAGGGGAGCAAGGGCTCCCTCTCAGATTCATCATTACCGCCCCTCATTCTCAGAGGGAAGGGTCTGGGGTCACCTCCAGGTATCCTCCCGGTACCCCGCAGCTCGTGGGGGTGGTGGCTGGGAGTATCCCCCAAGCATCTGTGTGAGGCCAAGATATATGCCTGAACCCATCCCTTCTGCAAACCTCAGCACCCCCAGACCCCTGCCTAGAACCCCCCTTGATCCATTTTCTGTGCTTCGAGAATGAGAAGGCCCGCTCTCGTGATTTGTGCATTTGACTTTCAATGTAGACCCACTTTTCCTGCCTCTTCCCCCTGCCCTCCCACCTCTCCTGCGCTCTCCCAGCTTGTCAGACTGTGGACCCTTGTCCCCGCCATTCCCACTGCCAGGGGCACCCTCCCCCAAGCCCCCAGTGGATTCCGGTCTTACTTGGGGTTAGAAGAGACCATTACTGTCACCCGTACCCCTCTGCTGTCCCTTTTAGCTTTATATTTATTTGTGGGTTTTCTTGTTTGTCTGTCAGATGAGTGTTGGTGTGTGGTTGGGCCCTGACCTTGCAGTCACTGTTTGTGGAATAAAACAAATTAAAGATTTAACTTAAAAAGGCCCCTAAGGCAGGTAGCAGGGCAGAGGCGTTGGCTCTTGAATTTTGGGACATGAATCGCACAGTGAGTTTAAGCAGTAAAACCGTAAGGTCACGTGGTCTCATACCTTCTCCACTGAACATGTTTTGATTGAGAAATTGCATTTATGTTCTCTGTTTCAAACAAGGGCCACAGAGAAAACTTCACTGCGAATCTTTTTAAATGTGATATTGGAGGCCATGCTATTATGCAAGAAGTCAGTAGGGAGGTTGGAAAAGTTACAAGTGTTCAAACCCTCAGGGACACGCCGACCCGACATGTCCTCTGTGGCCCTGTGGACAGAGCCAGGGCTGGGGTGAGGGCGGGGGCGCTACCCAGCAGGTCTAGCTGGGCTGAGGAATGAGCCAAAAGGCCATGAGCCTCCAGGTCCCGAGGTCTGAGATCTTCACCACTGAGGAAGAAATGGAGAGGGGTCTGCAGAGGAAGGTGCAGGTGGCGGGGAGGCCCTGCCACACGCCTCGGTTGGGCGGGGTGGCCAGCAGGGCCCCACACCTGAACCTTGTGATTCGCAGCTTTTGTAGGCTGGCCCTAGGGCCTTGGAGCTCCGAGCGGGGGGTGGGGTTGGGGGGGTGGGGGGGTGGGGGTGGGGGGTGGGACCCTCCTGGGAGGATGACAGCTCAGTCCCTGATCTACTAGCATCCTACCCCGCCCCCTCCCCCCAACCAAGGGTCCTTCACTTCCTTCTTCACGGTGCTCCCCCGCTCCCCTTTTTCCCTGGAAGAAACTAGCTGAAAGCTAGTAGGCAGGTTAAGATGCGGGGCTTTCTGACGGGCAGGGAGGGAGAAATTCTTATATTGTTTTTCCATAGGCCACCCCCTCCTCAAGCCTCCTCAGTGGAGCCCTGTACTTCAGGGATGGCCCAGGTAAAGAAAGGCTCTTCCCTGTCTGGACCCAGTGGCTAAAGACCTCTTCTATTTCTAGCCTCCCCCTAGGTCCGACCTTATCATCCGGCTTGACCAAACATGCCCTTTCTTACCCCTTACACTTTCCTGCTTCAAATGTCCAATCCCATTCTGCCTGCGACGAGCCCCTACACATCCTTCAAAGCCCAGCTGTGTTTCTTCCTCTCTTCCTTCCCTGGCTCCTGTGCATTATTTTTCATGCTTTCCCTGAGATCCCCCTACACTGGATACACAGCTCTCTTACAGCAGGCATTGCCTTGTGTTATCATTATGTGCTGATGTGTCTGTTGTCAGCGAAGGACTGTTACTACTTCTCTGTGTGTCCCTGGTGCCCTCAAGCTGCTGGGGCCAGGAGGGTCTGACATGAGCAGTTGTTTAGAGAGTATTTATTGATTCAACACCTGGATGGGGGGGGTGGATGGATGGGGGGGTGGATGGATGGATGGGGGGTGGATGGATGGATGGATGGATGGATGGATGATGGATGGGGGTTGGATGGATGAATGGATGGATGGCTGGCTGGATGGGTGGCTGGATGGGTGGATGGATAGATGGATAGATGGATAGATGGATGAATGATGGATGGATGGATGGATGGATAGATGGATGGGTGGGTGGGTAGGTGGGTGGATGGATGGATGGATGGATGGGTGGGTGGATGAATGAATGATGGATGGATGGATGGATGGATGGATGGGGGTTGGATGGATGAATGGATGGCTGGATGGCTGGATGGGTGGCTGGATGGGTGGATGGATAGATGGATGGATGGATAGATGGATGAATGATAGATGGATGGATGGATGGATAGATGGATGAATGATAGATGGATGGATGGATGGATGGATAGATGGATGGGTGGGTGGGTGGGTGGATGGATGGATGGATGGATGGATGGGTGGATGAATGATGGATGGATGGATGGATGGATGGATGGATGGATGGGTAGATGGATGGATGGATGGATGGATGGATGGATGGATGGATGGGTGGATGAATGATGGATGGATGGATGGGTGAATGGATGGATGGATGAGGGTGTGGATGACTGGTTGACTGGCTGGCTGAATTGCTGGATTGCCTGGCTGACTTCAGGCAGGGGGCCCAGAATGGTGAGTTCCTAAAGCACGGATTTCTGCCCCTCTGCCTCCCCAGGGGCATGGCCAGGCAGAGGACACAGAAACCACTAAGTAGGAACTTTCCTACCACAGGTGTGGCCTACCTTGTGGTTGAGATCTGAGGCATGCACCAGGTGCCAGGCCCACCTGGCCTGGTTAATAGGAAACCTCCCTGCCCTCTAGGCCTTTCCAGAGAGGGGTCAAAAGCTGATCAGCCCCGCTGAGTCCTGTTTTCTTGGGAAGGAGGAACACCAGGAAGCACTGAGTGTGAGAACGAGGTTCACAGAGTCTTAGCGGTCTCCCCAGGACAGGTCTGCAGGAGTAGGTGTCCGCTTTGGGCTGCTCTCCAAGGGCCCTCGCAGTTCAGATGGGCTCCCCAACTCTCACCCCTTCCTCTCACTCCCCCTCCTTCTCTCTCTGCCCAGTAGGCCCTGCCATGAGGTCAGAAGCTCAGCATTCAGTGCACTGCAGACCAGGCTGGAGGACCCCCTGTTGGGAGAGTCAGCCCTAAGGCAGGGCAGAAGCAGTGGGGGGCCCTGCATGGGATGGGCCTCAGAGGCCCTGCCTCTTCTCAAATGGCCCCTGTTCCCTTCCTGAGCCTGTAGTCAATTCAGTTTGGTCAGAAAGCCCCAGGAGAATGCAGTGCTTGAAGATCCCTGGTCACCTTGGTCCTTAGGGGGCCCTTCTGGGTCACTGCCCTTCAGGGCCTGGTGCTCCCATCTGTACGTGGGGATGAGTCCCCCTCTTTTCTTCCCCTCTCCCCTCTTCTGCCTCCCTCCCAGGCCCTGCATCTGGGAACCTGGAGGCCTGCGGACCACATCTGGTCCTAGAGTGACGGGCCAGGGGGGCGATCACCCCACGGAACAGATCCCGGCTTGGGGAGGAAGGGCCTCATCAGAGCATATCAAGCAAGTAATCCGCAGAGCCCGGATTCCACCCCAGGGGGGTCACCGCCGCTGTGACGTCACCCCCCCACCCCCACCCCAAGGAAGCAGCACAGCTTTGAGGGGGGCTTTCTAGGACCCCCCACTCTCCTGGGTCCTGTGCCCCCCTTTGCCTCCCCAGGGCCTGGGAGCCAAGAGGCTGCTGTGGGCCCTGCTTCCTGCCTTCTGTCCTCGCCTCCGATTCCCAGCAAGGGCGGGTGGGCAGGGATGGGCCCAGTGGCAGCCACCCTTGGCGGAAGGTGCTGCTAGAGGCCTGCCCAGGCCACAGGGCACCCCCAAACCTGGGCCGTCCTTAGGCAGGGCTCGCTGTCCCACGGCATGGCTGGGGAAACCGAGGCCCCTAGCAGCAAGGGGCCCCGTGAGGAGCAGCTGAGAGGTGGGGGGGTCTGAGCCTCTTGCGACGGGCCCCTCCCCAGACACGGGCTGGGGAGCTGGGGTTCCGCCCCAGCCTGGCTCCCGAGGCCCTCCCTGCCACCTCCCGCCCAGCCCTCACTCCCGGACTCTCACATGGGGTGGGGGCACCTGGAGCACCTGGCTGGGAGGGCGCGCCCACTGTTTGAGCACGATGCCACGGGGCGGACGGCAAGTCTGAGCAGGCGCCCGCGGCCCAGCAAGTGGGGCCTTTTGGGGGTTAGAGGCTCCGTGGGGAGAGCTTCCTGCTGAGTGGGGGCTGCCAGGCCCAGGCTCTCTGCGCTCCACCCTCCAGCAGTGCCGGCAGGGCCTGGGACACGGTGCCCTGCCTGGGGGCGGGTGGGGCGCACAGGAGCCGCCAGCCATGACCGTGACCTTCGTAGGCACCTGTCCATGCCCAGGCCCCTCCCTCTCCTCTGACCTGCACAGAGATTGTGTGCAGAGCTACCCTCCCTGGGCCAGGTGGGGAAACAGGCTCAGAGAGCTGACGGGACTCACCCGAGTTTGTGCAGAAAGAAGGGACAGAGATCCTGGCCCTGGGGGCAGCCTGGCACTCCACGTGCTGACCCATCACTGCCTGGGGTCTGAAAGAGTCGGGAACAGTGAGCTGAGAGAGGGCTCCCACTTCTGCCCTCTTGTGTGCTCCCCTGACAAGCCACCTAGCCTCATCCCCCTGAACCTTCTACGCTTTGTAATGTGACTGAAAGAGTGCTCCCACCCCGCTGCCCGCCACAGGATGGGCCGCAGCCCTGGGAGGCAGGGGTCCTGTGTAGGCTTTGACCGCATGGCTCCTGAGTTAGATGACATGGGAGGGGAGTAGACTTGCAAAATGGATGGCCTAGGTTCACGTTCCAGCTCGGGGATCCCTGACTGGGGGATCCCTGACAACCACGGGGCCTTAGGCTCCTCCATGTAGAGTGGGTGTGCGGCCCTCCCCACCGGGCTCTTGGTGTCTGGCAGGAGGCCCAGCACAGAGCTAAGCCCATGGTAAGAAGTGGTGGGGGTGGGGGTGGGGTGGTCAGCGTGGGTTCAGGGAGGCTGTGGGGAACGAGGGCCTGGGCCAGGCCACCAGGGAACTTAAACATCATGGTGAGGCACCTGAGATAATGGGGAGCCATTAATCAGGACGGTGATGCCCCCAGAATACCTTTGAATGTCACTCTGCCTGAAGTACAGAAGCCTAATTGCTGGTGTAGGGGTTCGGAATGAGTCACCCCAATAGGTGCCTCTGTGGTATGTGTGTTATTTTGAGCTAAAGGCAACTAAAACCTGGTGGGCTCAAGAGAAACCTCTGCCACCGTCCTCCCCGCAGCTACCTGGGAGAATTTGAATTAGGGGCCTTGCTCAGATTAAGAGATTATCAGAGATACCTTTTTGGGACCTCTATATGGCCGAGCAAACTGCTACTTACTGAACGTCTGCTCTTCTTATCCTGCAATGACCCCCTCAAGCTCCAGGGTGTCTTGCCTGGTCCTCAGCTCAGGATGGCATATAGACCTCGTTCCCCTATTCTGTCTCTGAACCTCTCATGTATACAGGCCTCTTTGACTCATGCATGTGGGGTTCCCATGTGCACA
Organism: Aselliscus stoliczkanus; assembly: GCA_033961575.1. Classification (NCBI taxonomy): domain Eukaryota; kingdom Metazoa; phylum Chordata; class Mammalia; order Chiroptera; family Hipposideridae; genus Aselliscus; species Aselliscus stoliczkanus. The sequence goes on along the minus strand of CM066732.1, from coordinate 158,750,645 downwards.
AATTTAAATTTGATTTTTTCTTGTCCATCTGTCTTATGTCAATATGATTATTCAACCAGCCAAAAGGGGAATTTCCCCCTTTCCCCACACTGGGTTGGGAGGGGCCCGTGGCCGTGGCCGGCGGAATGGAGAGGTGGGTGCTTTGAGGCAGCTGCAGAAGGAGAGACACTAGGAGAATGGATTTTCCAGTTTGGTGATCTCTGAAGAGTGGATTTTTCAGTGACTAAGCTGTGTGATCTTGGCAAGTTGTTTAACCTTTCTGAGCCTCAGCTTTTTTCAACTGTAAAGCTGGAGTCACGATGCCATCTTCTTGGGTTGTCATAAGAAGTCCATGAAGAAATATAGGTGAGGAAGCTCAGTGTGCCCAGCAAACATGCAGGAATTGGCAGCTGTGGTTATTTTTAATGCACCGGGCTTAACTATTGAGACCTCCTAGGTTTCTGACCTGGGACATGAGGGGATAGAGTGGCCATTTGTTAAGATGGTTAGTTAGGACATAGGTTGGGTTGTGTGTAAAAGACTCAGATAACTGTGGCTGAAACAGGTAGACATTTTTCTCCCATAGAAGTCTGGGTTGCGAGGCCAGCTGTGCTCTGGAAGCGGTCATGGTCCCTGCCATCCCTGGTCTCTTGCCCTGAGATGCATGGTCCGAGATGGTGAGCGTGGGGGCACTAAGCTCATTTTGGGCTGGGGTCAGTTTGGGGAGGACATAATTCACTCCCAAGGTCTTGGGGGCTCCACCATTATGTGCCCCCCCGCCACGATGCCCTTTCTTCTTGACCTTCTTGCACATGCAAACTCTTGCATTGCACATCACATATCAATCAGTGGCTGCATACCACGTCCCTGCAGCCATGTTAATCTGCTCCTGCAGAGACACCACCTCTGGCCAAGCCACACCATCTGGGTTATTCCTCAGTGGAGCCTGTGGTAGCTTCTACCATCGTCCAGGGCCCTCTAGGCCTCTGCAGGGGCCAGGCTGGTGGATTAATCGAAGACAAGATGCAGACCGACATCTGCATCCTTTATCTCTTAGAGGTGGCACTAGTCTCTGTCACCGCCTTTCTTAGGATGTAATACTGCTTCTGATTGGTTGTGTTGGTCAAGGAGGGGTTGGTTTCAAAGGCTCCATGCTGCCTTCCCACTGTGGAGACTCGCATCCCACAGACCAGGACCCGCTGTGGGGAGCACACCAATTACTAAGCGTGGTAATTCCAACTATTCATTTGGGTCTGTGGGCCCCATGACTTCATGGTAAGGGGGGCCTTGGACGGGACTCTGTTTATTACTTGGCCTCCATCGGCCCCCAGCGCAGTAGGAGTCATAATGACGCTTCAGGTATCAAAGTCAGTTTAGGCCCGACGTCCAGCAGTTCTCAGAATATTTGGGTTTATCAGCTGAGTCAGTGGCCATAGGTCCCTTTGGGGGAAAAGTCAGGGAAGAGATTACCTTGTATACTTGCTATTATATTGTGGGGCCCTTCTGCCTTGGGCCCTGGTCACCTCTTCAGGCAATGAGTCCTGTGTCTAAAGACTGACTCAGGAATGGGAATCGGGGAAGGGACTGTGACATTTTATTCCTGGGACCTCTGTCAGCCTTGGTTTCACCTGTAGTTGGCCTCTTCTGTTAGCACAGACTAAGAAACGCCCTGTCTGTCCTGTCTACTCCGGCCCTTGGGTCATAGCTCTCTGTGGGTCGTACTTCCATGGGTGCCCTCCAACCTGGCCGGTCATCACCCCAGTCTCCTGGTGGTAAAGCTGTCACCTGGCCTTTATTGCTTAGGACCTAAGTAATAGACCTGATAGCAGCCGGGTTCTCTCACAGCCTTTCCTGCCACCAACCCCGGCTCCCTTCCAGAGGGCACAGCTGCTGCCCCTCCGATCGTGACGTGTCCTCTAGGCTTTTCCCTGAACATAGCCACCTGGGGCCCTCTGGCCTGACATAGTGTGTGCACTCCAGGTGCCCAGGTCCTTGAGCCTCAGGGTCCCTTCTTCATTGTGTGCCAAGGCAGTCCTGGCATTTCAGCTCCAACCAGAGTGGCCAACACTGGTTCAGGCTCCCAGGAGCCACCCCCAGTGCCTCTGACCCCGCTGAGGTCCCTGCCTGAGTTAATCCCGTGTCTCCAAAGCCTCCCTGACAGGTCTGTGTTCCAGTTTCTGCTCGCAGGAGCAGAGCCCACCCACTCCCTTGGGCCCAGCCAGCATGAGCCCCTGCATCCCTTTGGCTACTGTCCCTTTCCATCCTCGCCAGGCCCAGATGGCCCTAACCCTAGCCAGGGGCCTCGTGGCGGGTTCCCAGGGAGCAGGCCAGCCCTGCAGGTCTCAGGCACAGTCCCCAGGCTCTGAGGGTTCTGAGAGCCTGCAGGGCATCTGCTCCACCCTTGAAGTCAGGGTCCCTGTCCCTCTGCCCTCCCAACCCCCTGCCGCCCCTGCCTTGGCTGGGCATTCAGTCTCCCTTGAACCTCAGCCGCTGGGACTGCTGGGTCCTGGGCGCGACCTGAGCTTCCTGCGTCCTGCCTGTGCAACAGATGAGCCCCCGAGAGAGGCCCTCGGGCTCCACACGGGCTCGCCGCTGCCCGTTATTCAGCAGCAGCTGCTGTCACCTTTCCGTGGAGCACCGTGGTGCTTAGCAACAGCCACCATTCCCGGGAGCCTCACGTCTCCTGTGTCCTCCACGTGTCTCAAATGCGTGATCCATGACAGATTCAGAGCCTCTTCCCACCACTGCCCCTCCTGGCGCTTCCTGGGGACAGCCTGACACCTGGACTGTCGTGCTCCCGCCGCTGGCCGAGCCACCCACCTCTCTGCCTTCCCCACGTGCACTCGGCGCTAACTGTCTTGGGTTGGTTTGTCTGGGAGCAGGTGTTGTGGTGGATGTGGGGTGCAGGATGTTTATCAGGGTTGACACCCGTGCAAAGGAGTGGGAAGAAGTGGGTTTGAACAGAGGAAGAAGCCAAAGCTAGGAGGCCTCACACTGCCCTGGAGATGGGCTGCCTGGGCTGCGGGGCCTGGCGAGGTGGGCAAAGGAGCAGCAGCCGGCGGCCTCTGCTGCCTGCGCTGCCTGCAGGAGGGTGGCCAGCGTGTCCCAGCGGTGCTGCCTGCGGACCCTCCCACCTCAGCCTCCCCGTGCGCCCTCTGCTGTGGCCCTGCTTCTATTCCTCCCAGACAGCCTCTTCCGGCCCCCCGCCCCCGGCTTTGTCACGCTGTTCCCTCTGCACACCTTCCCCACCGTCAGCTGGCCAACTCCTTACCTTCTGGGCCTGTGCTCCCCGGCCCCGTGCAGGGAGGCCTTTCCCTTCGCAGCCCCTCTGCCCTGAGCCACAGCTGCTGGCTTCCGTTTGTCTTCCGGTTGCCCTGACCTCTGCAAGTGCAGGCTCCTGGTGGTCTTGTGGCTTCTGTTTCCCAGAGGTGGGCACAGGGCCTGGCATAGGGACGCATGCTATAAATACTCCATCTGACAGGGAACACCCCCTCCCCCAGCTCAGTCACTGCCTTGCACCTGACCCCAAAGTCCGGGTGCTTTCAGGACACTGGGCCTCCTCCGGCCACTCTTTGGGTCTCCAAGGGAAGAAGAGTGGGCTTGCTTCCAGAGCCTCTACGGACCCTCCCCAACCCTCCCATGTTCTTGGTACCCTTCCTGTGAGACCTTGGGCAAGCTCAGACACCCCACCTTTGAGTCTCTGCAGCCCCATCTGTTAACCAGTGCCCATCCTTCTGAGACAATAAATGTCAAGGTGACTCCCAGCACACAGCTGGTGCAGAGCTGTGAGCATCCCCCTGGAAAGAGGGAAAAGGATGCCGGTCTCTGTAGGGGGAAAGTGGTTTGTATGGGAAACGGGTAACTTCTCTTCACTTTGAAGGTGGGAGAGGGTGTGGAGTATTCGGTCCCTGCTTTTGTAGGGGGACTGGGCAGATAGGAGCTGCCACAGGGTGAAGGCCCACTTCAGAGCCTCCTGTTCTGGGTTAAGCATTGCCCTCTCTGCACATTAAAATGCACGCTCTGCCCTCAGCAGGCCCAGATAGAATGCTCAGAGGACAAAGACATGACCCAGGGCAGGCAGCCAGCCACCGGGTGCTGTCCTAGCTGTGGGGTGGCTCACCCAGTGGCTTTGGGCAAGTCACTTCTCCTCTCAGGCCCTCATTTTCTCTCTTGAGCACCTGCGGTTATGGCAGAGAGGGTTGGAAGCAGTGGACAAGGCCCTAACCTTTACAATGAATTTTCTCAGCTGTAAAATGTGGACGAGAAAGTACCTGCCTTGTAGGCTGTTGTGTTAATGAAATCAGGTGATGCGCTTGCCAGGCATATGGTATGCCCTCGGTAAATACTACAGTCATTGGCATAGTCAAGACTTTCGTTGTAATTGCAAAAGGAAGGCCAGCATGGGTGCAGACATTCGATACAGGGCTGCTCCTGGCCTCCTCATGGGCGTGCAGACTCGTGCAGCTATTCTGCAGAGACGTCAGGCAAAGGGCCCACGCGCCCACCCTGTGTGCGATGACCCACTCTGGAAATGCCCCAGTGGTGTCCTGAGCTACCCCACAAGGGCTGTTGGTGGGAGCGGGGGTGGGTGCGTCAGATGTGTCCTGTGGAAACTGAGCAAGAACTCGAACCAATAGACACAGCAGCACGGGTGGATCTTAAAACCACCCAACACAACAGAAAAAGGGAATGCATGCGAGCTACCACCTAGAGATGTTTATGGCAATTGAAATGACCTGCAGACAACGTAGAGAACCAGGCTGCAGGAGCACATGCAGTGAAAGCAGGGCCCAGCCAAGGCAGCCTAACTTTTTGTGGGCAAGGGAGGAGAGGGCTTAAAGCAATAGCAAAGGCTGTGCACCCGCCACCCCTCCCCGGTGATGCTGTGAACTGGGGCTGCTGATGAGCTCACCTGAGCTTAAAAGAAAAAATGAAAAGAGAGAAAGAGAGAGGAGTATGGGGGAGAGAGAAAGAAAGGAAGGAAGAAAGAGAGGGAAGGAGGGAGGGAGGAAAGGAGGGAGGAAGGAAGGAAGGAAGGAAGGAAGGAAGGAAGGAAGGAAGGAAAAATCAAAAAAGGACAGACAAGTGCCCAACCATGTTGTGCGAGGGCCGGGAAGGGATTTGAGCCCAGGGGTGAGATGGGGTAGCAACTAAGGTGCTCAGAGAACCCTGTGTTGTCCTGCAGATGACATTGCCAACCATAGCTGGGAGAAGGCACCGACTGGCTGTTTACAATGACAGTCCCTTTATGTCCGGTCTCTAGGGACAGAGGTTCTCACTGGGATTACTGGGCCCATTTTACAGAAGACAAAGCCGAGGCCAGGGTGGGTGGGGTGACCTGAGGTTATGCATCACTGAGTGCGGGAAGGGGAAGGAGCCGCAGCCCAGCGCTGACTCAGAAACGATGCGCTTGCCCACGGGGCCGCAGAGCAGGCAGTTCGGTTCAGGCCTTGCCAGCTCTGTGGCCTCAGATTCTGCCGGCTCTCCCTCAGAGCCTAGAGTGTTCACGGAATCTAAGCAACCAACACGCCCAACCAAGCCCGACAACACACGCATGTTTGTCTCGGCGGCTCACTGTACAGGGACAATGGGTATTTACAGCGGCCTCCAGGCCTTTGCATCAGCTGAGGACAATCAGCAGCTCCAAGAACGGTTTTAGCAGCAAGGGTGTTTATCATATTAGCGTTCTGGGAAATGGCAAATCCATTACCTAAAGCAGTCCCCTTCTGAAGCGCCTGGCCCCCAGCTGGCTAATCCCCACGATTCTTTTGAACTCCGCCGTCACCCCTGCCTCAGACTCCAACTCAACAGGCCTCGTTTTGAACCCTTGTTGCCTGCGAGAGAACATCCGGGGTCTTCTAGTGATGCCCCTGCCCTGGCCCAGGTCTATAGGCTGTCATGTCTCTCCCAGCCCCTGCCCTCCCCATACGTCCCAGGTCAGTGGTTCCTAGCGCGGGAAGGATGGGCCCACGCCAGCCCTCCTCTCACCCCTGGGCCTCACTCAGCTCTGGATGCTCCCAGGCACTTTTATGGATCAGCTCAGACACTTCCCCTTGGGTGGAACCGGCAGGTCAATCCAGGGGCCTTGATCACCCAGCTTGGTGTAGGCTGGTTCAGAACAGTCACCCCATGGACACAGGAGAATGCGGGGTCCCCTGCTCTGCTGAACTCGTTTCAGGGACACTCAGCTGAGGAGGAGAGACTCTGCATGGGTTTTATTCAGGGATCAGGGACAGCCCGGGCACAGCCAGTCAGGGATGCTTCAGTGACACCAGCAGAGGTTGGGGTGGCCAGGTCTCTGCCTGGGGCAGGCTGCCAAGGCAGAGCCTGAGACACAGATTGCCTTTACTTGGAAAGTGGCCCAGGGGCGGGAGTGGGGCTCAGGGTAAAACGGGAAGGGAAGGAGGGAGCCCCCACAGTGGGAAGCCCTGGTTATGTCTTAGGATCGTGTGCCCCAAGCAAGGCGAAGCAGGTCCTGCAGCGGGCAGAGGTCACACACAGGTGCTAGCTGCCTGTCGCTCTGGTTGGCACGCGTGAGAAAGCCCAGGGTGGGGCAGGAAGAGGCTGAGTTGTCCTGAGGTCAGGTGTCGGGTGGCCCCAATGCAGGCAAACTGAGGTCTGTGTGGGGCTCGTGACCACAGCTGTGGCAGGAAAAAGAGATGACCCAAGGGGCCTCAGGTATTGCCCAAGATGGGCCTCATACTGCGGGCCTCCTGCTTTATTTACTTAGAAAAATAACTTTATCATAGAAAATTTGGAAAATATAAAGAGTGTAAAAAAGGAAATAATTACCTGCCATTCCATCCACTGGAGAACCACAGTTAATGCTTTGTGTTTCCTTTCGATCTTTTCTCTCTGCATATGCATGCTTCACACGTTGGCATATGTATGCACCTGAGACCATGCAGATTGTGTAATATTGATCATAGATTTTGCAACTTTCCTTTGATATTAATTTTCATTCTGGCTCCACTTTCTCTATGCTTGCCTTAGAGGCCCCTTGGATGACCTTGGCACCTCTTGGCCTTCCGCCAGCACCGGCAGGCCTCCTCCCTGAGGATTGCCACTGGCCAGCCCTGCAGGGACACTGGGGTTATTGCGTCTGCCTCTTCCTCCCACTGGACCTCATGCTCTCCGCGGCTGGGCTGTAACAAATAGGTGACAATGCATGAAAGTGTCAAGAGCCATTCTCGGCACCGAGTGGATGCCAGAGCTCTTAGCTCACCCCCTTGAGAGAAAAAGGATGGCAATTGTTTGGATGGGGCAAAGTGGGTGATCTATCTGTCACAGTGCCCAGCATGGACCTTGGCATACAGCAGGCACTCAATAAATGTCTATTGACTGAGGAAGCATAGCCACAATGTATCAGAGAGACGAGTGCAAACAACAGAGACGCCGTTCAGACAAGTGGAAGTAAGAATCGGCTCCCATGGGGCCGGCCGAGTGGCGCGGTGGTTAAGCGCTGGCCTAGGAAGCCAGCGGCCCCGGTTCGGTCCCACATGTGAGGGCCAGTGACACTGCCCTCAAAAAAAAAAAAAAAATGCTAATGGTGGAAGAATCGGCTCCCACACCTGGGAAGCTCAAGGTCCGCCCTGGGTCAGTGCAGCTGAGTCCGGGGCTCAGCCTGCGGCATCCGCACGCGCTGGGCCCCTCTTCCTTCTCCCCGCCTGCCTCTGTCCTGGCTCTCTGCCCAGAGGGGGCAAGAAGGCCCGAAAGCTACATTTCTGTTACAGTTTATTATCATAGCTAAAAAGGAGAGACCTCCCCCAAAGGTCCAGTTAGCAAATCGCCAGGAAGTTTGAAAGGCCGGGCCTGGACCTGGACGTCAGGCTGTGGCTGGCTGGGGTCAGCCCTCTTGGGCCACACTGGATGCTTTTCCTGCGGAAAAGAGGTTCCTTATGAAGGAGGGGGAAGGGTACTGGATAAAAGGAAGTGTTGCTTAAAATGTGAAGTGTAGGACACCAGATTATTGGGCGAGGACAGCAATAGATGTCACCGAGGTGTCTGTAATGGAGACTCCCAAACCCACCCTTCCCTCCACTAAGTGAGTCATCAACCACCTGAGCATCCTGCCAGCGGGTGATTGGTTCTGAAAGGTCACATGACCCAGTCTTGCTAGGGGCATCTCGGAAATTTTCTCACTGCTGCGCGTACATTGGGAAGAGATGCTTCCTTTTCTTCCTTGACCATTGTTGGGCCTGGGTATGACACCAGAACAGCTGCCACCGTTTCGTCACCAGCTCTGAGGGCAAAAGCTCAGGGAGAGAAGGAGAGCATGTGGGTCCCCCAGGACCCCCACTCCTGAGGCGTTCCCACCGTGCCTGCGGCCCTCCTTGCCCCCGACTAACCATCAGGAAACCTGTTTGAATCAGAGTCAGCGTGACTTGAGGCAGAAACTGCCCTAATTGATAACAGCTGTTGTGTTTTCTGTGGCACTGAGCAGAGCTGAGACGTATGTTTCACAATTTACTAGCTGAGTTCATAAGCTTTTCACAGCTCTCTCTCATTTCCGGAAGTTATAAAAATGTTTCTCATGTGGGAATGGGGGCTGCACATGTGCGCCACCCTACAACCTGGGTTAGGAAGAGGTTTTGCTGCACAGATGGGGTCCCCAAGATGTGTAAATTACATTTATGTAAAAGGAGCCTTGTTTCCTTATCGACTCTCATAGAATTTCACAGAGGCTAAAAGCGACAGAGCTGACAAAAGTGCAGTCCACCCTGGTGGACCAAGAGGCTGAGTGACACCTGAGAGCTTGGATAAGGGGCCTTACCACCTTGGTCTTGTTAATCATTTGAGTCCCAGGACCCAGCCCAGAGAAATGGGGTCACTGAAATACTTGAGTTGATGATCTTCCCAGCTGCTCCCAATTGGATTGTTAAACTGGGTGGATGGGTGAATGGATGGGTGAATAGATAGATGGATAAGTGGATGGATGGATGGATGGATGGTGGATGGATGTGTATAGGGGATGGATGGATGGGTGAATGATGGATGGGGTGGATAGATGAATGAGTGAGTGGATAGATGGATGGATGAGTGGATCCTGGATGGGTGGATGAGTGGGTGGGTGGGTGAATGGGTGGATGGTAGATTTTGGACGGTTGTACAGATAGTTGGAACTTCTTGATACAAGCCATCTGATTTGGGAAGCAGGTGTTTAGACCCAGCTTTGGCTTTTCTATGGAAGTCCAACATTTTCATCTCTAGTCAAGGAAGGCATGTCACCTCACCCACAACCCGAGTTCTGACACCTCTCAAAGAGAGGCAGGTGAGGATTCAGTTTGATAGCTCAGGGCCCAACAACCTCACCCAGATACTCCCCAGGCTCTGTGGTGGGCAGCTGGGGAGGAGGGAGAAGAGAAGAGAGGGGGATGAGGGGCAGGGGTGCAGTGCCTGGGCAGACCCGCCGCCCTCATGCCCAATAAGATCCGAGCTTCTAAACCCCGGAGTGAGTTCCAAGATCGGGAATGAAAATCAGGGAGTTGTGAGGCTAGGACTGAAAAACATAGGTAGACTTGGGACATAGTGGGGACAACCCCAGGCAGGATATTTGGAGTAAGAAACGGACTCCATGAATATATTAAGAAATGTACCTCCAGGGTCCCCAGGGTCTGAGCATCCCTAACTCCAGGGGCGCCCTTCACACTGGGTTTTGTGGGCAGGGCTCCTCCCAGGTGGTGCTGGGAATCGCCCGGCGGAACCTGTCATCCGTGGAGGAAGCTGAGCACGAGGGTCTGGATCTGCGTGGGTGTGTGCACGCGCGTGTGTGTCTGGGCCTCTGTGTCGACCCTCCTGTACGCCTCCTTCAGCAGGCGCTTTACGGTCTCTTCCAGGCTCTGAGCGCCGTATGTCTCAGACCCACTTGTGTTAAAGGACCAGAGTTCTCTGTGTCCTGTAGGCAGCTCACAGCTGTTTCTGAACTCCTTGAAATTAAGAGTCCACACTGGGGAGGGGGGGTTGTCACTTTGAGGTGTAAAAAGTATAACTATTGCACTGTGTTGTACACCGGAAACTAATTAAAAATAAATTTTAAAAAAAGAAAATAAAGAATCCACACTGTACACAGCTACAGTCACCCAGGCCATAGCGGTGGGCTATTTGGGGATGGAAGATGGGGGTGGCTCTGCAGGCTGGCCCAAGCTTGGGGAGGGGGTGGCGGTCCCCGGGTCTGGAAGCCGTTGCCATCTGCTGTAATACTGTGAGCTCTGGGAAGGCCCAGGTCCCTCACACACTGGGGGGGGGGGGCGGGGGCGGTAGAATCAGTCCAGAGCTCTGACTGATCCCCCCACCTTGGGTCCTGGGAATCCCCTTCCTCCGGGATCCTATAAATCCTATCCTATTTCCTATGGTTCTCTTGGAGTCCTGGCTCTCCCTGACTCAGTTTCTCCTAGACTGTAGGCCATGGCTGGGCATAGAGGCCTCCATGCAGACGCCAGACACCTGTCACGACTGCCACCACCCTCCACCGTGGCTCCTCTCACAAGCCCAGAATTTTTGAGAAATCTGTCTCTACTCCCATCACATTTGCCACACTGAACTTCTGGAGGGATGCAGCCCGGAGCGCCTTCTCTGCCCCCAGCCCCTTTCACCCCTGCTGCTGTAGAAAATCCCACTTATTTACGATTTTTCTCTTGTGAGTGCTGCTGCCTGCCTCAGCTGCCAGCCAGGGGCTGCAACACCGGGAGCTGTGAGGGGGTGCCTGGAACCAGGGTTGCACCCAGGCCCCATCCACTGGGGGCTGGGTGACCCTGTCCCTCCTTCTCAGATGAGGGGCGTCTCAGATGAGGGGCTGGGATAAATTTCCCTCCATCCCCTTTCTGCGCAGGCATCCAGAGACTATTTATAACTCTAGGAGTTATTTGCTGACACCCGCCGGCTGCTTTTCCTTCTCAAGTGGCCTGAGCAATATCTGAGGGAATGAAAGGCGATAAAAAAAAAAAAAAAAAAAAAGATTCCTTCTGTAAATGATTTATTTTCTAGATGTGTCATGGCAATTGCAAACGCTTCTGACATCTGGAAGCTTTTAGACCTGGGCCATATGGTTCAAATTGGGTGTCATTGAGGAGATCCGAGATTTATTTGGAATGGGGGGAAGGGGTCCGCGTGGGTGATAATCCTAACAGCACAACAATAACGACAGCCGACATCTGTCCAGCGCCCTGCGTCCAGGCGTTGTCATACGCATCTTCCTTTATCAACTCCATCCGTCCTCGCAATAACCCTAGGATGTAGGTGTGACTACTAGTATTATTGTTTTACAACTAAAATAATTTTTTACAAATAAGATCCTTTTTTTTTTCTTTTACAAATAGAAAATTTCCTTTAACAAATAAGTCAGCTGAGACAGGGAGGCAGCGACTTGTCCTCCGTCACACGGTTCCCAAGTGGAAGGCCAAGGAATCTGGCCCAGAAGCTGTGTGTGGTGGTCGGTGTTCTTTCCCTCTAAAGGGCTGGGCTCCAGGCCCTGAGTTCAAATCGCACCTCTGCTGCTTCCTGGCAGCATGAGCCCTGTGCTTTGCATTTAGAAGCCTCCGCTGCAGGAATCCTGCCTCCAGGGGTCCTGTCGCTGACCAGGGGCAGCTGTGGGGCGGTCTGCAGGGCAGTGGCCCTGGGATGTTCTTCCCATGCACTCGGGCTGTCTTGTCATCTCCTAAACAAGGGAAGCTGTGCTCTGGGGCCCAGCTCTCTGTGTCTTGGAGCTGCCTGCAGCTGTGCCCCAGGCCACAGGCTGTGGAACCAAGAGCACATGTTTCCAGATGAGAGGCTCTTTGGGGCCAAAGCAGGGGGATGGGGTTCCAGGTCCAGGAAGGGGGAATGGGCTTGTGGCCTCAAGGCAGGCTCTGGGCGGGAATGCTGGCTCCTCCGGCTCCAGGGTGCCCATCCACCCTTTGCACAGACGGGAACACACAGCCCAGGGAAGGAAGGCACTGGCCACCCTGACGCTGGTGGCAGCAAAAGGCTGAGAGCCCAGGACAGGCCTCTCTTGGCTCAGCAATGGTGACATCTGGAACTCTCGCCACCAGCCACCCTTCCCTGGGCTCCCAGGTCTTCTTCAAGCCCCAGCCTGTTCAGTTCTCACACACCACCCAGCGAGGCAGGCAATGCACCCCCATTTCACAGAGAAGGAACCTCGGTCCGGGGAGACTATAATTAGTTGAGCCCTGCACTTTTCACTCAGAGCTGTTAACAGATGTACTGGGGGGGGGGGCTTCCCAACGCTGAGGGTCTTGTTTCACTCTGTCCCCACCCACTGCTCATCCCCATTGCCCACCCAGCTCCCAGCTGGAGTCCTGAACCCCAGAAACCTTTCCTTTGGGGGAGCTGGGCAGCTTCTTTTGCAGAGGCAGAGGCTGAAGCAGCGGAAGCTCACAGCGCAGCTCTGGGCTGACTCTCCCCCTGGGGCAGAGAAGTGGTGTGAAACTCCTCCTTACCCCTGGCAGTGTGCGACGTCACCGGAGTGCAGGGCAGAGCTGCCTGGATGGAGTGTCAAGGGCGGCTGTGGAGCCAGCTTCAGGCCCTTACCTGGGGCCCCGGATGGTTATGGTGATTCACCTCTAATGGCTGTTGCCTTTGGCTCATCCCAGGGCTGTGCTGGAAATTTGTAGAAACCAAGCACAGGCAGTGGGTTTGGGGAAGGTGCTGCCTATCTTGGAAAGGAAGTGCAGCCCTGCGGGTTCCGGTGCATCCCAGCCCAGAGTCCCTGGGACTCGGCTGGGAAACCGTCCCTGTGCATTAAGTAGGCAGGGAAGTAAATGCAGTTCAGGCCACCCTCAGGAGCCAGGCTGCCTGGGGTGGGACCTCGGCTCAGCTGAGCTGGGTAATGTACCCTCATGTGCCTCGGTTTCCCCATCTGCAAAATGGGAATGAAAATCGGGTCTCCTTCAGAGCGTTGCTGCGAAGATTCATTCAGGGAGCCGGTGTGAAGCGGCATCTAGTGGAAAGCACCATATGCCAGCTCTTATGGGGTGACATTGAACCCGAACCCTACAACCACCTGGATAAGGAGGGCCCCTCGGAGATGGGTCACATAGGAGCCATGTGTCTGCCTCAGAGCCAGGAGGGCCGCCCCCCCCCCCCCCCCGCCCGGCCCCAGCTGATGACTTTTTTCTCCTGTTTTGGGCGGTGAAGTGGAGCAGGACAGCGGGAGGCTGCTCTGTTCTTCATGTTAAATTACGGACTATTTCAAACATACAGAAGAGTGCTGAGGAAACTCAACCCAGGACCATGGCTTCTGCCCAGATCCAACGCATAGCAACATTTGTTTTCGATTTTTCAACATGAAATCAATATTAGCTACGGTTGGAGCCTCCCTGTCTTCCTTCAGAACATGCTCCCCCACCGCTCCCCAGTGGGGGCAGCTTTCCATCTTTGGGGGTCGCTTTCCATCTCCTTGCATCTGCTTCTAGGTTTTCGCTGTGTCTGTGTGTGCATACTTGTAAATATATTCCAGATAATTTGTGCACTTTTCGTTCTGTATACATCCTTCTGCAACTTGCTTTTTCTACTCCACATAATTCTCTTTTATTGAGGTAAAATTCATGTAACAAACAATATTTAACCATTTGAAAGTGCACATTTGAGTGGCATTCAGCGAATTCACTGCGCTGCTCAGCCAACACCCCACTCTACTTACAAAACATTTTCACGGCCCCAAAGGAGACCCCACACCCATTAAGCAGCCACGCCCCTCCCCACTCTGGCAACCGCCAATCTCTCTGTCTCCGGAAGCCGGGCTTGGGGGGTTGCCTGTCCTGGGTGTTCCATGCAGACGGAGTCATAGAGAATACCCACAACCTGCTTTGGAGGCTCTCTCCTGGGGAGCCGTGTAGCTTCGGTTCATTCATTCCAGCTTCAGTGAGGGGTCCATTGCTCCACAACTCACTTACCTTGGCCCCTGCCACATGGCATGACAGTGCTATGCCTTTGGGGGGCCTCCCTGTGCTTCTGGGGGCCCCCACCTAGTGTTCTTTCTGAATGCTGCGTAACAGGGCACCCAGAACGTCGTGCTTAAGATGAAGGATTTATTATTTCTCTGCTTCTGGGCGTTGACTGGGCTCAACCAGGCAGTCCTTCTGCTGGTCTCACTTAGAGTGCTCCTGCAGTGAGATAGCAGCTCAGGGGGCATTGGGAGGGCCGGGCCTCTTTCCTTCTCCAGCAGGGGGCCTGACCCTTGCATGGTGGCTCCAGACTCCCAAAAGCGCAAGAGTAAACGCTGCCAGGCCTCCTCAGGCCTAGACCCAGATGCCCGGGCTGCCCCTTCCTCTGGTTAAAGCCAGGGACAGACCAGCCCAGAGCCAGAGTGGGGGGCTCACACGAGGGGTGGTTGCTGAGGTGCCGAGTTCTCCAGAACTCGCCTGCTGTTGGGCACTCCCCACAGGAAGGATGGTGGTCCTGGGTCGGTGCTGGCCACTTATGCCTGCCCACCTAGGAGGGACGTGGCAAGTGGCATAGCATCGCTGTTTTTGTTTGCATGTCCCTGATTCCTAGTGGAGGTGTAATGGATTCCTACTCCCACTGTGACAAATTACCACAATTTAGTGGCTTAAATAATTCAAATTTGTTCCCTGAGAGTTCTGGAGGTCAGAAGCCTGACATGAGCCCCCTGGGCTGCAGTAAAAGTGTGTGGCAGGGCCGCACGCCTTCCGGGGGGCTCTGGGAGAAAATCTTTTCTTCCCCCCTTTTCAGCTTCTAGAGACACCAGTCCTCCTGGGCTCGTGGCCCCTTCTTCCCTCCCTCCCTCTTCAAAGCCAGCAGCATAGCACCTTCCAACTCCCCTGACCCTCCTGTCTTCTTTTTATAAGGACCTTGCGATAACATCATCGGGCCCACTGGGAAAATCCAGGCTCATCTCCTATTTCAAGGTCCTTAACTTGATCACATCGGCACATTCCTTTGCCATGTCAGGGGACATATTCACAGGGTCTGGGGACGAGGACGCAGACATCTTTGGGGGCTGTTATCGTGCCCACCACAGAAGGTGGGCGGCCTCCCAGGTCCACTGCCCGCCCCTCTCCGCCTCAGGCCGTGGCTTGTTTCCACTCTGCCGGTCTCAGTACCGTGTGGGGAGTTCATGGTCTGTATGAGTCACACATATGCTTCCAGCCTCTACTTTGACCTTTTTAAACAGCCAGAGTGTCACTCTCAAATCGTGTATTTGAAGAGAGTTTAATAAAGGGACTATTTGCTAAGGTGCCAAGGAACCAACAGGGTCAGCGCAGTGCCCCAGGCCAGAGAAGACGCAGGAGCCAGACCCCCTCAGGCCCTAAGGGGGCGCAGAGGGCGACTTACTGCACACAGCCTCCCCACCCCCAGGGCGCCCCTGCCCAGGGATCTGGGGATCAATCTCCAGCCTGGGCTTCCTGCCGCCCTCCGGACTCCCCCCAGGGCCTTCCCTTGGCCCCACCCACCCCCCAGGCCCCTGGACGAGGAGGTCAGTGGATGGAGACCCCAGGCGGGTGAGCTGACAGCTGCTGCGCTGGGTGCTGGAGGGACGGATGACTGTCAACTGTGCTTATAGCTTCTTTGGTTACAGAGAAAACGATAATTTTGTGATATAGCAGTATTTCCTTTATGTTTGCCTTTTCTTTTTTAAATAGGAAAATTCCCCTCTTCCAAGAACAGGAGAGATATTCTTTTTTAAAAAAACTTGTGTGAGTATATGTATTTTAAAATTGTGATAAAATACACATAACATAAAATTGACCATTTTAACCATTTTCAAGTATATACTTCGGTGGCATTAAGTGCATTCACATTGTTTTGCAACCATCCCTTCAGTCCATCTCCAGGGCTCTTTTCATCCTGCACAACTGAAACTCCGTCCTCATTAAACACAAATCCTCCTCTCCTCGGCCAGCCCCTGCCAGCCCCTGCTCTGCTTCCTGTGAATTAGACTGCAGTGAGTGCCTCCTGGAAGTGGGATTTCACAGTATCTGTCCTTTCGCGACTGGCTAATTTCTCTTTCCATAATGTCCTCAAGGTTCATCCTTTAGCATGTATGAGACTTTCCTTCCTTCTTAAGGCTGAAAACATTCCATGTTTGTATAGATCACATTTTGTTTAGCCATCCATCCACCCATGGATATTCGTGCTGCTCCACTTTTGGCTATTGTTGCTGTGGGTATCTGCTATGGGTGCAGATATCTCCCTAAGACCCTGCTCTAAGTTCTCTGGGGTGTGTACCGAGCAGTGGGATTGCTGGCCCATGTGATTTTATGTTAAATTTTCTGAGGAACGGCCATACTGTTTCCCACAGTGGCTGGACCATTTTGCATTACCTCCAGCAGAGCACAAGCCGCCAATTTCTCCACTCCTTTGCCAACACTTGTTATGTTCTGCTTTTTTTCTTTTTTCTAGTAGCCATCCCAGTGGGTGTGAGGTGGGAACTCCTCGTGGTCTAGGCCTATTCTTCTGCATATCCTTCTAAAAATTGAAACCGTTCGCTTTCTATATTCAGGTCTTTATCTCACTGGCAAGTTTTTGTGTGTGTTGTGTGGGCCAGGATACAATGTGATTTTCTCCTCGTCAGTCCTTGTGCTGTTTACTGACCAGCCTCGCCACCAGTACTGGTTGCTAACACCCCAGCATCACCCATGGGTCCCCACACGGCATGAGCCTCTGTGTTCTGTGGTCCTTGTCTCTCCTGGGCTGTCACCTTACTTCTCCATTACCACTTTGTAAGTCACTCTGTTTCCTTACCCTGGCCATGGTAGGATGTTGTTTTCCAAACATAGCAGCCACGACGTAGCCTGTTCCCTGAGTGTGACCTTGGCAAGCCTTCCATGGAGGGGTGGGGGCCTATGTCCCTTCCCCTGCAGCAGGCAGACTTCTGTGACTACGTGGACAGTTTGCAGAAGTGACGCTATGTCACTCCCTACATCATTACACTGCCTTGCATTTCTGCCTTATTCTCTTTGGGCGTGTGCTCTTGGCTCCTGGCTGACATTCCATGATGAAGCCCAAGTCACACGCAGGGACCCCACTTGGTATTTCGGCCACAGACCCAAGAAGTTCCCAGCTCAGCGTAGCCACTGGAAATGTGAGTACAGAAACTTTCAAGATGACACCAGCCCCGGTTCCCATCTGACTGCAACTGCCTGAGAACCCCCCAGCAAGGACCACCCAGGAGAGCCCGGTTAGCCTCCGAACTGCGAGAAGTGATGGGAACATAACATTGTTTCAAGCCACTAGGTTTTGGGGTGATCCATTCCACAGCAATGGATCACTGAAATATGGACCTTATTTTTCTTCATAGCCATTGTCCCACTCAATACTGATTGGTTGATTGTTACCATCCAGAGTTTATCTGTATATTATTATTGTCCTCCCCAAGCTGAGTGTGAGCTCTGTGTGGGCCACACTTGGAAGGTTCTATCTCCATGGAACAGGAATCATGGCTGGTTCATTTCAGCCGGAAATAAATATTTGTCAAAGGAATGAATGGATGCACAATGTCTCCCCCAGTTCTTTCTTCTCCCTACATTCTCGTGGCCAAGCCTGGTCCCACTCTTCCATGGGAATACTGGGATAAACTCGAGCACCGCCCTTGGGGGGTTTTGTGTGGAATTGCCCCGGATTTACAGACACATCTGGGAAGACCAGCAGTATTCAGATGCTTGCCTCAGTAGGAATTTCTTTAGATGGGGTTGTCCCTGGACCCTCAGCTCAGTCCGTAGGGGAAGAGGACTGTGCTTTGTGTTTTCTGTGTTGTCTCCAGAGCAGGATGGGTCCCCAATGCAGACTGCTGTGCGGGTCAGGATGCAAATATGGGGGTGGTGTGGGGGTGGGAGAGGGCTCCAGCACTTTCTCTGGGAAAGGGCTCATGGGGATTTGGGAGCATGGGCTGCTCTCCCCTGCTGAGCTTGGCAGCCCCGGCCTCTGCCCATAGCAGTGTGGTTGGGTCCAGCCTTCCCAGAGGGTGGAGTGGCAGGGTAGGGGGAGGGAGCTCAGTCCAGAGCGGGCAGGGCCATGGCCTAGGCACAGGAGCCTAGCTTATGCCTTTAGGTGATCAGGCCGCCATTAGGGACAGCCACCCTGGACTGAGCCACCCCGTCTTCTTGAAGGGCACTTTCCTGCCCCCCTCACCGCCAGGTCTTCAGAGTAAAGTGCTAACTCCATAAAGGGCCGTCAGCCTTACCTTTCATCCCTGCCTGCCCCCTCCTGCACTTACTGTCATTGCCCAGACCTGCCAGGGTGTTCTTTCTGCCAAGGCTCTGCGCACATCATTCTTTCCATCCCTGAGGCCCGTCCCACTTGGCTCCCAAGCCCTCGTGGTACACCTCCTCCAGGAAGCCCTCCATGACTGCCTGCCTTGGGCTTCCCCACCTCCTGGGCTTTCTCCCTTGTTGGTTTCTGTCTCTGCAACTAGCCTGATTGCTCTGTGAAGTTGGGACGAGGCTTCCCTGGTGACTAGTCCAGGCCCAGTTGGTATTAGGGGCTCAGTGAGGGTCTGGAGAGTGAAGTTATGTGGTACACCCTCATACAGGCTCACAAGTTGTTCTCACACACACTCACACACACACCAGCCCTAGATCTCTGGCTGAAGGGAAGCTGGGCTGTTTCTTTGCCTTTGTACCTCCCTGTGCTCGGCACCTTCCCCTCCCGACCCGTGGCTCTGCCTCTGTTCTTGGCCTCCCCGAGTGAGCAGCAAGCGTCCACCTGCCATCGTCACAGCACCCGGCTCCAGGAGAAACAAATGGCTAGTAAGGGGTTGTCCGTGAGAAGGGCCAAGTATAGAGGGAAGAGCCAGGGTCACAGCCTTGGAGGCCTAAATCATGCTTCCTGGAGATGTTACCTATCATCGCTGAGCTGCACTATCCTTCCTGGAGAGCTGGGAGCAGCTGTGGTTCAATCCAGTGTGGCTACCGGCTGGAAGCCCCAACCCCACTTCCAAGACTCACAGCATGTGTGCCTGAGTGTGTGAGTGTGTGCATGTGGTGTCTGTGCCTGAGTGTGTGAGTACCCGAGTGTGTATGTGCAGGGCTGGACTGGGGTATGAGGATGGGCTTGCCTAGGTGGTCTGACGGCCCGTGAGCCTGGCAGTCAGGCCTGGGTTCCCAGCTGGGCAGAGGTACAGGGCCACTGGACCAAAGAGCCCCATGCTGATTTAATGCTCTGCTGTCAATGTCTTGAAATTCTTCCTAATTTTTATCTTTGCACTTGTGTTTTGTAAGTGAATTTGGAAGGGACGCTGGCTCATGCATGTGGGCAGAGGAGATGGGGGTATGCATAGCCTCGATCCTGTCACCCCATTCACAAATCACATTCATGCTGTCCTGTGAGCACACGCTGTCAGTGGACCCGTAACATGTGGAGGTTCAGCGAGACAGAGTGAGTACAAAGTCACTGTGTGTGGCAGCTGTCTCCCTCTGGCCCTGAAAGTGAGGGCACAGAAGGAGAGGGAGAGACGGGGCTCCCCACAGTCCCTTTTCTTTCAGTCCTTCCTTCCTCCGCAGCAAACCGAAGGCAGAGAGTGCTGGTGAAATGAGCACGTACCAGGAGGTGAAACAGTAATGGCTGAGTCAATTTCATGCAGCATTTCCATCATCCTGGCGAAAATGAAATACACATGCTGGTACGAGCTATGAAATATGGATTGTGAAATTTCAATGATTACTTCTATCAAGTAAAGGGTCTTATATTGCATTTAAAGCTGGAAAGATGAATGGTAAAATTCATACTAATAATCTGTGATGGTTGGTTTTTGTGTCAGCTTGACTGGGCTGTGGATGCCCAGACATTTGGTCAAACATTATTCTGGGTGTGTCTGTGAGGGTGTTTCTGGGTAAGATTAACCTTTAAATCAGTAACATTCACATGAGCAAAGCAGATTACCCTCCATAATGTGGGTGGGCCTCATCTAATCCGGTGAAGGCCTGAAGCGAATAAAAGGCTGAATGAGGCAGGGAGAATTCACTCGCCCTGCCTGGCTGCCTTGGGGCTGGAACATCAGCCTTCTCCTGCCTGTGGGCTCAGACTCCGACTGGAATCACAGCATTGGCTCCCCTGGGTCTCTGGCTTGCCGACTGCAAATCCTGTACCTCTCAGCCTCCATAATCACGTGAGGCAACTCCTTATAGTAAATTTCTCTGTAGATATCCGACTGGCTCTGTTTCTATGGAGAATGCAGATTAATACATAATTTACAATGTTAATTTTTTTTTTTTAATTTCTAATGGTATTACATAGCAAATAAACAGCATGGCAAGTTGAGGTACCATGGAAGAGCTTTATATTTTATCTTACTGGCACTTTGTCCCTTGCTTTTTGAGCAAGGGTCCCTGCATTTCCATTTTGCCCTGGGACCTGCAGATTGTGCAGCTGGCTGTGCTGGTGGGCATTTCCTCCTTGGCTCCAGGTCACCAGGTGCAGACTGTGGAGAGTGTGGGGCCCTCTGGTCACAGAGGTGCAGTGTCCCTGGAAGATGGAACTGAAGATCTGAGAGGCTGTGGCTCCACGTTTCCTACCTTGGTCTTTTGTTTGTTTGTTTGTTTGTTTGTTTGTTTGTTTTTATTAGTTTCAGGTGTACAACACAAGGCAATAATTATACTCTTTACCCCCCAAAGTGACAACCCCTCTCCCCCAGTCCGCCACCCCACTCCCCCCCATATCATACATATCTATTACAATTCCTTTGACTCCCTTCCACAGTGTACTCCACATCCCGTGACTATCTATATATTCAGTTACAGTTGGCATACAATATCATCAGTTTCAGGTGTACAGTGCAGTGATCAAGCCTCTACTCCATCCAAAATTTTTACAACATTATTATATTCCCCGAACTGTGTTTCATATCCCTGTGGCAATATTGCAGTTGTCTATTTATGCTGTCTAATCCCTTCCCCTTCCCCCCCATCCCCACCCCCCTCCCAACTAGACACCCTCAGTTTTTCCTCTACATCTATGAGTCTGTTTACTTTGATCGTTCACTCAGCTCTTCAGACTCCACACATAAGTCAGTCGGAGAAGGACAGGTACCATGTGATCCCACCTTGGTCTTTTGAGCTCTGAGGCTGCCCCTACCTGGGCCTCAGAGAGACTGCAGTATCATCTCCCCTGCCTCCCACTTGGGATTGTCAAAATTAGAAAAGCAAACAACCAACCCAGCAAGTCCATTTAAATCTGAATTTCAAATAAACAATGAATTCATTTTTTAATGTAAGTACATCCATGCAATTTTTGGGACATACTTAATGTTAAAGTATTATTTGTGGGTTCTCTGAAATTCACATTTAACTGGTGTGCTTTATTTTATCCAGCAGCCCTCTTCCCTTTCTCCCCCACCCAAATGTCTCTCATTTCAGCACCAATACCCCCCAATACCTCCCGCCACCTCCCACGCCCCGGGCCTGGTCCAGAATTCACCATCTCCAGCCAGACCTTCGGCCTGGCCTGACCTCCCTGCTCCCAGGACTCTAGTTGCCACAGCCACTGTTTTTGCTGTTTTTAGTTTTATTTTTCTGTCATAAGAGCAATACGTGTTCACTACAGAAAAATCACAGGCTACAGACAAGCAAGCAGGAGAAAGTAAGAAAACACTCTAATCCCACCCACACAGAGACAGCTACTGTGAATCCCTCGGGGAGATTTTTCTAGAGCTGCATGCATGTGTGTCTTTGCAGATATTACAAAAGAGCAAACACACTCACCGCCCAGTTCAGACTCACTGTCCTGTGAGCTGCATTTTCCTGAGACTACAGAGGCAGGAACGGGTGTGTGCTGGGGAGTGGTTTAGCCGCCATTAGAGGGACACAGTGTCGCCTGATGTTAACCCCCAGTGCTAGGGTCAGAGAGGCCGGCGGTCAAAGGGTGAGCTTGTATCTCAGTTTCCTAGGGCTGCCCTCACAAAGCACCACCGACTGGGGACCCAGATGACAGAAAATGATTGCCTCACGGTGCTGTTGGGCTGGCTTCTCCCAGGGCCTCTCTCTGTGGCTTGCAGATGGCTGCCTTCTCCCCGTGTCCCCACATGGTCTTTCCTCTGTGTGCGTCTGTGTCCTCATCTCTTCTTCTTATAAGGACACCAGTCATATTGGATGAAGGCCCACCCCAACGACCTCATCCTAACTTAATTACCTCCTTAAAGGTCCTATTTCCAAATCAGGCCACATGCTGTGGTACTAAGGGTTAGGACATCAACATATAAATTTTGGAGGAGGACACAATTCAGCCACTGATTCCTTGGGCCAGCCTACTCCAACCACAGGCAAGCCTGTTTCTTCATCAATGAAATGGGGCCCATGATTACATTTATCTAGGGATGTTAGGATGACCAAATCAAATACTCCCCATAAAGCACTGAGCCCAGCGCCTGGCCCCAGAGCAAACATGCAGATGTGACTTCTTACTACTCCACATGTGGGTGGCCCCATGGTTTGGAACATTGTTTTCCTGCAGACAAATGTCTGGATACTATAAAGGGGAGACCACACACCTCTTGGAGACTACCTACCTCTCTGCCCAGTAGTCTGAGTATTTCCTTCGGGTAAATACCTAAAGGACAGTTGCTGGGTCCAAGGTGGGGGTACCAGTCTGTCCCCTGAAAGTGCAGTTGTCCCACCGACCCCCCTTCCCAGGCGTTCCCCCCTCTTCCCCTCTCCCACTGCCTTCCTGGCTTTCCCGTCTGAGGGTCGCATCCCTGCGGCTCAGCAGAGGCGCCCACGCTGGCCCAACGCTCCTCCTTGCCCCTCCACCCCTCCTCTCTGCCCCTCCACCCTTCCTCCCTGCCCTTCCACTCCTCCTCCCTGCCCCTCCACCCCTCCTTTCTGCCCCTCCACCCCTCCTCACCGCCCTCTTGGTTTGCAGCCACCCTGGGGGCTACTTGCTTTCTGAACACAACTTACACTTTCAGGCCTCCGTGGCTTTGCATTGGCAGTGCCCTCCACAAGGACGCCCTTCCCTCTGGGTCTTCCTGGAAGAGGCACTGCCTTCAAGGGCCAATAAGACTTTCTCTGTGAAATCGTTTACTGCCCCTCCTTCCTCTCCCTGCTTAAGGCTAAACCCTTGTGCTAAGCCATGGTCAACCTTGAAAATACTAATGACTAGGGTGATGGTGGTGGCAGCAGTAAGAACAATGGCTGTCTCACCCCACACAACTGATCCCAGCATTCCCGGAGGGCAGGGATGAGCTCCTCCTGGGGAGGCGGGGCGGGGGGCTCAGACATCCCATGGTGCCTGGCTCACGTTATCCTGCAGGCACAGACCTGTCTGGACTAGATGTATGGATGGGTAAAAGGTGCCAGCATAGGGAAAAGCATAAGAAAAGCGTGTGAGGTGGGTGGGGCCATCATCACACACCATGCATTGTGGTCCTGATTATGGAACCTGTATCTGAGAATGCCAGTGGGTGAAATAGAGTCTGGAAGGAAACACCCCACAGCTCACAGGAGCTGTCTGTCCCAGACGAGGGAAGAATGGAGACAATGCAGTAGTGGCTTTCAAGCATTTCCAAACATTTTTGATCCCTCAGTAGAAATACATATTACACCAGCTACCTTGTACACACACACACACACACACACACACAGACACCCCGAAACAAATGTCAGAAAACTGTCGTTACCCTAGGTGAAATGTACACTGCTATTTATACTGTGCGGATTTTATTTCAGGTCTTCAGAGTGCTGAGCTGCACCTGAGGAGCTGACTTCATGGTCCGCTGCTGGGTCTGGCCTTGCAGTTTGAACCACCCTGCACGCAGCGAGGCTTGGCGCTTTCTGCTCTGCGTTCTCCTGTATTTAAAATTCAATATTGAGAATCAATTAGTGTATCATCTTCACATTTTTCACTTAAAAATAAAGAAGAGAAAGCACTGGGAAAATACAAAACAATACAATCAAATAGACTTCCTGGAAGGCAGTTTAGCAAAATATGGCAGAGCAGACATCTCCAAAGGCGAGCATGTGCCTGGACCTAGCGTTTTCACTTAAGAAATGTGCTAGCGGGGAAAGATGCAGAGCTGCGGGCTGCTGGAGCGGTCCGGGTATGGTAATGAGATCCCCTCACACCCGGAGCGCAGGGAGCATCCCCGCACCCTTTTGACAATGGAGGCCTGGTGCCCTTCAAAGACACTTACAGGGAAAGACAGCTTCCGGGAATAAAAAATTAACATCAGGCTGCAAAAGGCTAACCTGGCTCTTGTTTTAAAAGATATCTTTGGAAGTGTGGGGGACCGGGGAGAGAGGCAAGTTTAAAAGGGCACACGCAATGAGCAAGCATTCTTTTTATAAGGAGGGGACATGTATAGGAAAAGAAAGAGAAGGGAAGAAACAAAAAAAGGAGGGAAAAAGAAGAGAGGAAGAAAGGGCAAGATGAAGGGGAGGAAGGGAGAGAGAGGGAAATGTGCTGCTGCTGGTGGCAGGGTGCAGGGCCTCCGCAGGGGCGGCGGGCACGCCGGCCGCGTGGGCAGCAGCGCCCAGCGCTCGGGAGCCCGGGGAGGCTGAGCGGCGCAGCTCCGCGAGGACAGGAGGTCGCCGTGCGCGTCCAGCTGGACCCCGAAGCGGCGGCGGATCGGGGCGGCGGCAGGGCGCGCTGTGGTTCGCGGCGGCGGCCCCCTGCCAGTCCGGGGCCGCCCTGCGCTTCCTCCCGGCCACCAAACCCCTACCCAGCCCAGCGCGGGCGGGGGCTCCGGGCAGGCCTGCCCGGCACCGGGTCGCGTCCCCGCGGGCCGCTCGACTCCTCTCGGGGGCAACCGGCTGAGAGCGGCGCGCGGGGGTGATAGGGAGGCGAGGAGATGCAGAAACACCATCCGTGCCGATTGTTTCTTAAAATGTATTTTTTCAGTTTAAATACTTTTAAAGCCAAACATTTTTTTGCCCCCCGCTCAAGGTGTCAGTTTCAAAAAGTTTTCACGAAGGAGCAGCGTGGGGGTTGCGCGCGGAACTGGAGGCGACGCGGGTGGACCGGGCCTCGCTCTCGCTCCCGCCGGCTGGGACCCCACTCACCGGTGCAGACTCCTCCGGAGCGCACGCGCGCTCACACCTGGACGCCCACGCACAGCCCCTCCCCCCACCCCGACGGGCCTGGGTCCCCCACCCCCACCCCCACCCCGACGGGCCTGGGTCCCCAACCCCCCACCCCCACCCCGACGGGCCTGGGTGCCCCACGCCCCCACCCCGACGGGCCTAGGTTCCCCACCCCCACCCCCACCCCGACGGGCCTGGGTCCCCCACCCCCACCCCACCCCGACGGGCCTGGGTCCCCAACCCCCACCCCCACCCCCACGGGCCCGGGGCCCCAACCCCCCACCCCCCACCCCCCACCCCCCACCCCCCCACCCCCCACCCCCCCAACCCCCCCCGACGGGCCTGGGTGCCCCACGCCCCCACCCCGACGGGCCTAGGTTCCCCACCCCCACCCCCACCCCGACGGGCCTGGGTCCCCCACCCCCACCCCACCCCGACGGGCCTGGGTCCCCCACCCCCACCCCACCCCGACGGGCCTGGGTTCCCCACCCCCACCCCACCCCGACGGGCCTGGGTCCCCACCCCCACCCCACCCCGACGGGCCTGGGTTCCCCACCCCCACCCCACCCCGACGGGCCTGGGTTCCCCACCCCCACCCCACCCCGACGGGCCTGGGTTCCCCACCCCCACCCCACCCCGCCGGGCCTGGGTTCCCCCCCCCCACCCCACCCCGACGGGCCTGGGTTCCCCACCCCCCCACCCCACCCCGACGGGCCTGGGTTCCCCACCCCCCACCCCACCCCGACGGGCCTGGGTCCCCCCCCACCCCGACGGGCCTGGGTTCCCGGCCGGGGCCGTTTGACTGCCCCGCTCCCCCCGCTCCGGTCCGGGGACTCCAGCCGCAGTGCTCTTTCCTCTGCCTCCCCGCACCCACTCCTCGGCTCCAGGTGTCACTAGCCCCCACCCAGCGGAGGAGAGCGAGGCCGGATTGCGCGGGGCACCCAGCCTGGACTGCCGCCCGCCGCGACCCCAGCCTCCCCGGTTCCAGTCCGGGCAGCGGCCACGCCCCTCTGTCGCCGTGGGGCCTCCCGGTTCTCCTCCGCTTCCCAGCCCCGAGCACTTTGAGGATGGCGGAGGTTTGGTTGGAACTTGGGGGAGCTGTGAAGGCGCAGAAGCAGGGGGATCCATCAGAGGGGGGCGCACTGCGCGCCACCCCCGCCCCGCAGTAGGTGCTGCCGCCAGAGTGGTGGCGCTGCACGGCCGCCCTCCCTCCGCCACCGCGCGCTTTGCAGTGGGGCCTCCTGTAGACCCCAGCGGCGCGGCAGGGATTGGGAGATGGGGGAGGGGAGACGATTTTGCAGGTGTGGAAAGGGGGCGAGGGAGAAGCCAGGTGCTGGAAGGGGACCAGGGAGGAACCAGGTATGCAGAGGCACCCGCGGCGTCAGGGAGCCCAGCCCTACCTGGTCCAAAGCCCCGTGCCCCCCCCCACCGCCCCCCTCCCCACACGGTCGGACATTCGGAGAAGTTAGATGTGCGGCTGCAGGGGCAACTGAAACGTGTGTGTGTGCGCGCGCGCCAAGTGAGGACCCCCATGTTTCTCCCGCCTCCCTCCAGGACCCCACCAGACTCGGCTTCTTCGCTGTTCTCCAAATTCTTCACCACTGGGGTGTGCATGCATGTGCGTGCGCCCCGAGCACCGCCACAGGCCCTTTGCTTCTTCGTTCCCCTCCCGCGCCCCAGCCTGCTGCGTTCCTTCCAGCCACCCTTCCCCCCAGGGTCACTATGGGGACAAGAGGGAGAGATCTGTGTTTAATTCTCGCGGCTATTCAGGGGGAAGGAAGAATAAAGGGACCAAAGGCAACCCGAAAACAGTTTACTTCAGGCCTTTATTATTGTAAAAGAAGTTTATATACAGGGACTATTTCCAGCAAAACACTCACCAAATGGCCTTCAAGTCAGAGGCCACCACCTCTCGGCCCCACAATCGGCAGCTCTGCCTCGGAGGCCCCTCCCTCGGGGTCCCCAGGCTCTCCCTCCATTCCCATCCCCCTGGACTCTGCCATCCAAACCCCGTTTCCCCGGAGGCTCAGCCTCTTCCTTGTTCCTGGGGCGCTGCGGACCTCGCCAGCGGCTCTCCAGCCATCCTTCTCTGGTCCCGAAGCAGTCCCACCTCCCTCTCCCACCCTGTTTACGGTGGTTCCCTCGTGGAAACCCAGAGCACTTCCCCCCTCACTGGGTTTAGGCGCTGCTGCGACCCCCTGCGTTTCAGAAGCAGCTCGTGGTCAACACCAGTTAGAGACAGTTCGTCATCAGCAGGGGAGCCCATGAGCACCCAAAATAAGGGGGAAAACACCCTGCCCACCCTTTCCCATCCCACCCCCCCTCCCCCAACTCAAGGACAAGACATAACACAAAAGCAACAGGGCATCCCCTCCCCGCGCGACAGGTGTGGGTGCCAGGCAACTAGGGCGAGCTGCACGAGCTCCACCTGGAACCCAGCCGCGCTCAGGGCGCGAGAGTGCAGCAGCGTCTCTTTGCTTGGGGGCCGCTGAGCCTCCCTAAAGGCACGCTCGCGGTCTCTTTTATCTGGGGAGGGGATGCGAGAGAGCACAGCAGGGACCTCTGCGGGACAAGTACAGGGGCACACAGGCAAAGGGTGGCGCCGCACCCGCACTCAGAAGGGGATTTAGAACCAGCCAGGCAGGTATAGGCGAAGTACAGTCACAGAAGCGGAGTGGGGGTGGGGGAGAGTCTTCAGGTGGTTGGGCTGAGGACGCAGACCGAGCCTGCGATCTGTGGCTCAGCACAGCTGTGTCACTGGGCCCCTGCCAAATCTGACTTCGTTTGGGGCGTTTGCACGTGGGCTTCGAAGGCTCGAAGGCACGGCCCGCCAAGTTCGGTCAGTTGTCCATTGGTGGTCTACACTCGACGAGGCTGAGCGCTGTGCAGCTGCTCATCGTAGCGCTCCAACCAGGTGCGCAGCTCGGAGACCTGGTAGCCATCCGGGCCACGGCCACCCTGGTACATAATGATGCCACTCTGGATGACATAGAGGCGCTCGAAGTAAGCGCCATAGGCGGAGCTGCTGGAGTTGGCCATGGTGTCCAGGACGAGAGCGCAGCTGGGTGCCCCTTGCTGCAGCACTCGCGCCGCACTGACCCGGTCCTCCAGGGTCTGGTGCTGCGGGATGCTGTAGGGGGAGTCCGTGGTGACCCAGCCGTCGGAGGGGTGCGCCTCCTCGATGTAGATGATGAGAAAGTCCACGTCGCTCTGGTACTTGGTGACCAGGCGCTGGAAGGCGCTCATGCGCGCCATGAATGGCGGTCAGGTGCAGCTGCCGAAATTGAGCACCAGCGGGCGGTTTCCTCGCGCATAGTCGAGGATGTGCTGGTTCTGGAAGCCGTCCGGCAGGACCACCTCGGAGTTGGGCGCCGGGCCGCCCTCGTGCGCCTGCTTGAAGAAATCCAGCTTCTGGCCGTGCCACACCGCCTTCAGCGACGCCAGCGTGCACAGGCGGTTGTCGTCGGACACGCAGATGGGCGGGTCGTCGGGGGGCACCTCCTCGCCGTCGCTGTTGAGCTCCACTTCGGGCTCGGACTGAGCCAGGCGGCGGCGGCCCAGGAGGTGCTTGCGGATGCACAAGAAGTCGAGGAGCCAGAGCATGAAGGCCGTGCCGAGGAAGCGCGGGAAGAGCGCGAGGCACGAGGCGGCCTGGGCGCAGAGCCGCAGGGCGTGCAGCAGCAGGGAGCGCAGCATGCCGGCCGCAGCCCCCGAAGCCCCCTGGGGCCCGGCGCCGTCTGCAGCCACCAACCGCGGGGCGGCCTGGCGCGGCATCTGGGCTTCGGCTGTGCGGGAGGCTCGGTTTATAGCGGAGGCTTCAATTGGCGGGAGACTCCACCTCCGGCCAGGGCCCGCCCCCTTGCAACTTGAGCCCAGAGGGATCCCCCGGCTGCGCGGCCAATGCCTTGGAAATCAGGGGCCGGGGGCGGGCGCCGGCGGCCGGAGGGCGGGGCGCCCCAGCGCGGGGCCGGGACGCGAGGCCGGACCTCCCCGCCCGGGGACGCCGCCCGAGACGGCGGTGGGGACCGGGGACGCGGGCGCCCGCCGCGCAGGTCCCCCAGCCGGTGCGGGCGCGGGCGCAGCCCCGGTCCTGGCGGCCTGGCCCCGGCCCGCGCCCCCCGCGCCGCTCACCTGAGCGGAGCTCCTCGGCGGCTGCCGAACCTCCCCGCAGCTCGGGTTCGCTTCCCGCGCGCCGCCGCCGCCAACGCCGCCCCCGCCGCCGCTGCTCGTGCGGGGCTGCTGCCCAGGTGCCGCGGGAGCCCGGGTCCGTGGCCGCCGCTTCGCTGGCCCTGGCTCCCGCGCGCGGGGGACGCGGGCTCGCGAGGAGGCAACTTTGGGTCCCCGCCGCCTCCCTCGTTCGCCCGCGGGCGCCGCTCGCCTCCCGGAGCCCGCCCGCCCGCCCGCCTCCCGCGCGCGCTCACACTCGCGCCTCGCACACGGCCGCCCCCCGCACCGCACCGCCACGCACACGGCGCTCGGCTGCGCCCGCCGCCGCCCGGGGCCGCCGCCCGCCCCGTCCCATCGCGGCCCCGCCGGGTCAGCGGCCTGGGGCCCAGCGGGGAGGTGCGCAGGGCAGGGCCCGCGGGCTGCCGGGCGTCGGGCACGGGGCACGGGGCGGGTGGAGGGAAGCAGCGCGGCCCTGGCGCCCAGCGGACTCGGGGGCACGGGGTGCGGGGCGCGGGGCATCCGCGCGGGGCAGCGGCGGCCCCAGCGGCTCTCCCACTAGGGGTAGCTGTTGCCTGAACGCCGGAGCGCTCCCGTCGCGCCGCCCGCCTCGCCGGGCGCAGCCCCGGCCGCCGGGCGCCCCCGTCCCGTGCGTCCCCGGACGTTGCTCTCCGCCCCGGGAACGTCGAGACGGGAGCGCCCGAGCTGAGCCGCCTTCGTCGACCGCGAGCGCTGCTGCCCAACTCACCGCGGAGGTGCCCGGACGCAGAAAGTGCGTACTCTCAGTCGGGAATGTGTGTTGGAGCTTTTCGGGGTGCGGGGCGGCTCCCCAACTCCGTGGGGGCCCCGGCCCGCTCTTCGGCCGCGTCCTGCTGATGGCTCGCTGCGCGCAGTGCGGGGCCGGCAACTTGATCTCAGGGGCGGCGGGGCGCGGAAGTGCCCTGACGGGGGTCCCCGAGGCCGGCGGCGAGTCCCGCTTCTCCTCGGCCCGCCTTGCCCTTCGGGGCGCGGCCTGCGCCCAGTCGCGAGGGATTTGTGCGGGTCTGGGGAGTCGAGCCCCCACGGGATGCCCTCGCAGTCGCCAGGACTTTCTAGGGCGGCCGGGGCTGAGCCCGCGTCCCGTGGGCCGCCTGCCCTGGGACCAGCCTCCTAACTTCTTCCCGGGACGCAGCCCGCGCTCGCGCCGGGGCGGAGGTGGGAGCTCGCTGGGCCGGAGAAGGCGAGGGCCGCCGCAGCGGTGCTGATGGCGAGGGAACGAGCCCCGAGAAGTGAACCTCAGGACCAGGAGCCCCCACCCTGGACCCAAAGGGACCCAGCGGGTGCGAGGGTGGCCAACTTGGGCCCCCCCCCCGTTTTCGTGGCCTTGGTGGAGCCCTCTGCCCCCGGCGCTTCCAGTTGGCCCTGTGGCTCCAGTAGATCAAGACCCCGCGTGGAAGGAGGGGGCGCGTGAATGTAGCCCCTGTCCTTTTTTTCCCACCTGGCAATTTCTCTGCCGCCCGGGGCAGGGGTGTTGGGGGCTGCACAGCCCAGGAACTGCTCACCCAGAGGGAAGCCAGCCTCGTCCTCCTACTTCCTAGCACCTGCCTTGGACCCTCACCACCCTGGGTAGGGGCCTTTCAGGTGCGTTCGGGGGGGTGGGGTGGGGGGGCCACTTTTCTGCTCGCCTTCCGCAGGGCAGCCCTGCGTTATCAGATTGTTTCCTTTCCTTGACTTTTCTGTTTTGGGGGTAGGTATTGGGAGAGAAGGTTCCTGCTTGGCAGATCTGGAGAGGTTTAGGGGTTTGGGGGTGCCCCCTCCTGGGCAGGCATAAGGGAGAGTCCCAGCGTTTGTTGGACAGACTCTTAAGTCCTGATTCCTTGGTTTCTGGGGCGTGCCAGTCAAGGACCCGACTGCCCACAGCCACACAGGAGCTGGGAGAGGGCCTCCCTCCCCCACCTCCCACCCCCTTCCACAGCTGGTCTCAGAACATGAAAAGCCACCTTGGGCCGGACAGCGTTTTTTGCTGCCTGTGATCTGGTGGTGGTGGGTGTGTGTGTGGGAGTGGCCGGGGGCAGATGTAAAAGCCACCCCTCTGGTCCCCTGGGTTGGGCCTGCCAGCCCAGCCTGCAGCCTGGACGCAGAGCCTCCAGCCCCAGGGAGGCTGGGAACGGAGCGGTCAGCGCAGCCAGGTGCTCTGGGGACCAGCTCTGTTTTCTTGTGCTGACGGGCTACACCCCCGCCTCAGGATTCCAGAGCACTGGACAAGGTGCTGTGGCCCATCTGGTCCCACAGCCTCTTGTGCAGGTAAGGACAGGCCCAAGGTCCAGGGGTGCTGGCCTTCGGGACACAGGTCCCGGCTTAGTGACCCTTACTTCAGCGCTCTGTCCCCACCGCTCCTCCCTCCCTGTCCCTTTTCTCTCCGAACCCTCTCTCCTCCCGCAGCGGCCGCTTGCTCCCCCAGCGCAGGGCGGCACCCCAGCTCCCCTGAGCCCTGGCCCTCCCTGCCGGCTCCCCATCCTGTCCTCACCTGTCCCAGGGGTCAGCAGTGAGAGTCTTGGCCCAAAGCCAAGACCCAAGGGGACATGGGGAGCCGCAGGCCTCGCCCAGGGGCCTGGCCCAGTGGGCCTGGCAGGCTCTGTCCTGGGGGGTGGGGGACACTGTTGGCGCTAGGGCTGTTCCCCATGTCACTGGGCCTGGCGAGGCCTGCCCCCTTCCCTCCTGCCCTCTCACAGCTCCAGCAGGGGGCGGGCAGGGGAAAGAAAAGGAGGGACGAGTTGAACTGGGCCCATTTGGTATCCAGGAGCAACTTGGCCTGGGGCCAGGGGAGGGCTGGGCTTCGGGTGGCCTCCCCGCGCCCCAGACTGTCCTCACTGGGGCTGTCTCTCTGTGGAAGGGAGGGCTTAGAGGTGTGCCTGGACCTGGACCTCTGCCCGCCTTGCCATGTGTGGGGCTTGGTGGGTGGGCGTGTGGTAGGCACAGCCTCTGTCTCCCTCGGGGCAGAGCGCCTCCCGGTGCCCAGAGAGGCTGAGGCTGAGGCTGCCATGGGCAGGTGGGGCCGCCCTGCAGGAGGGCCTCCCGAGGCTTCTGGGAGGAGAGGGGTCAGCCGCACGCCTGGTGAAGAGTGTCACGGAGCCACAGGTATGTGCCGGGCGTGCCTTTGCTGCACTCATCGTGACCGGGCTGCCTGGGCCTGAGCGCTCCTTGGCCACTGACCCTGTCTTGCCCGCCCCTCCGCTGGCCTCTTGGTTCTCTGGGAAGGCCTAGGCACTGACCTGCCTCTGAGCCACCACTCGTACTGTTCCCTCAGCCCTTCTCCGGCCTCTGGCGACTCTCATTCCTCCTCTCCCACCGTCACCCCCACCTGGGCCCAACCCGCCCAGCAACACCCCCGCCTCCCCCCGGCCCCGGCCCCCACCAGAGGGAGCTGAACCCCTTCCTCCGAGCCCTGGCGGGCCCTCCTGCAGCCTCAGCAGGGGTGGCGTGCAGCACTGGTGTCTGCACCTGCTGCCGCCCCGGCCAGCTTCTCCCAGGCTGGCCCGGCTGGGTCCTCTGTGGAGACTACTCCGAACCCGTCCGGCACCTGGGAGAAGCCCAATAAACCTCTGTGAAACGAGTGAATGAATGCAGTGTGGACTTACTGAACACTTATCCCCGGAGAATTTCAAGATGTTTCGTTCTGCCCTTTTGCACACCAGCAGCAGTGAGCAAGGTAGGGCCTGTGGGCAGCGGGGGCTGAGTGAGGTCTTCGAGGACCTGTGGCCGTGAGCAGTCCCCCTTGGGTGTGGCGTCTGATGGGCCACCCGTCCCTTGGCTACAGGGCCAAGGGGCTTCCCTTTC
Source organism: Aselliscus stoliczkanus (assembly GCA_033961575.1). Lineage (NCBI taxonomy): Eukaryota > Metazoa > Chordata > Mammalia > Chiroptera > Hipposideridae > Aselliscus > Aselliscus stoliczkanus. The sequence continues at coordinate 158,717,718 of CM066732.1, read as the reverse complement.
TGGGATAAGCAGGCCCTCCCACAGATGTGCTCACACTTCTCAGTCACTTTAAGAATGATTTCTTCTTTCCAAACTTCTGTCCACCTCTCCTGCCTCCAGCGTGGCTCGACTGAGCAGGCGGCCTCCCTGCAGGGGGCGGTGGCTGAGGGCTCAGTGGTCTGGCCGTAGAGGCATCCTCAAGACAGCAGGTCTCCGTCTCTTCAGCCCTAGCCAGAGACCCTCCCAGGGGTGTGAGGCAGGGATGGGGCAGACGGTTGGGCAGCCTAGGAGCCAGGCCCGGAGAGCTTGTTGGGGCTCCAGGGCTCAGATGGAGCAGGGGTGTTTGGGCAGCATTCTGGGGTGGAAGAGGCCTGGGGCTCCTGGTCAAGGAGAGGAGCAGGCCTGGAGGTGATGCCTGGCGGCCTGCTGTGTGACCTGGGCACGCTCTCGGGCCTCCTCTGATTGCACTTTCCAGTGCCTCTCCCATGCGGTCTCTCCACACTCCAGAAGGTAGGCAGTCCTGTAGGCCCTGCCGTGCTCCTGCATGCTGTATGGGGCTGGTGAGAGCCCCACTTGAGGATGGAGGTGCTCTGACTTCCTGTCCTCATTACTTGCTCCCAGTACCACCTTTCACCTGCCCCGTTTCTGCCACAGCTCTGAGGCCCGTCCCCACTCCTCAGACCCAGCGTGGGCTCTGACTTGCTCCAGCCCCGAGCGCAGACACAACAGAGCCCCCATCAGTGCTCCCTGGAGCTCAGGCAGGCCCCTCTGGAGGTGGGAGACTCCTCAGGGCTGCCTGGGTCCTGCCTGGGGCGGGTGGGGCGTTGAGATGCTGGGCCACGTGTGTGAAGAACGGATCCTGCTCTGAACCCTGAGACTGGTTGGAGGGCCACCTTTGGGTCAATCCATCCTGACCATCTCTTACCGTCTCTGGAAAAAGGCGGAGTGCAACCAGCCCGCGGAAGGCGTCCGAGTTCCTGTGCTTTTTCCGAGCCTCAAATTCTTCAACTAAGACGTGAACCTGATGATATGAATGTATCATGTTCACTGTGTCATGCAAATCAATGCCTGGTGCACGTGTGTGTGTGTGTGTCTATTCATTTATACCCAGCCTTGTTCCAAAGTGCATTTCAGGTCCCTGTAGAAAGCCATGGGCCACCAGGAAGTACCCCAGTGAGAAGGAAAACAAGAGGAAGGACCTGGTGGTATAATCTGGCTGGTCATGGTCCCCAGGGTCCAAAAGAGAAAAATGATCACCTAGCTGCGCCTCACGCACAGCTGTGTGCGTGGCTGTGCTTGCCACAGTCTTCCTCTGAATCTCGGAATCATCAGTGCGAATGAAAGGAGACGAGGAGCATGGCTCGCTGACAGGAGACCTCAGACAGGACAGGGACCCTCATGTGCCACTGCCAACAGCTCAGACCAGTAAAGATGTGACCGGATGTGTTTGATGATGAGACTTCACCGCAGCCCCTGGCTATTCTGCGGTGGGGGTGTCCTGAACCATCTGTCCTTTTGTACCCCGCTCTCCACTTCCCCATCCATGGGAGGCTCCCATAGGGTCCTGGGCACACAGAGGAAGTCAGACACATCTCCTGCCCTGGAGGAGCCCCCGGCCTGGCCAGACCCTCGGAGCGGGTAGCCGTGCTCACGGCAGGAGTGCTCCGGGCCTCCCTCGTCCCCCTGTACGGGGCTCCTCGGCTTCCATAGGACCTCCTGGAGCAGGTGGGGCACATAAAGGGCGGGGAAGGCTGTGTCTGCGAGGCTGTGTGTCACCATGGCTGAGCTATGTGACCTTGGGCACGTTACCTGAACTCTCTGTGCCTCCGATCTCATCGTCTGTGAAATGGACAGCGTATTCAACCCCACCTCGCAGGGAGGTTATTGTGAGGAAAGTGTGGTCATGCACGCATGGCCCCTGGAATAGTCTAGTGCATGGAAGTGCTGTGTAAATAATAGTGACCGCTGGCATGAGCCCCACCAAATGCCAGGCACTGTGAGAAGTGCTGTAACCCTGCTCTCCGGGAACTCCTGCTTGTGGGCACTTCAGGGGCACACAGCTTGGTCCACTCCTTTCTCACAAGAGGTCCTGCCAGGGCATTGCCAGGCCATTACGTTGGGGCCTTCCCCAGTACAGAAGCCCATCTCTGTGAAGCCTGTTGGTCCTCAGGCACCTCCCTGACCCCAATAATTGTGTTTTGTTAGGACCCTTTAGGTTTGCATGTGGCAGAAACTCAGTCCAAACTAACTTCAGCTGAGAAGGAATCCATAGACTGCAGTCAGCGGGAAGTCCCGGAGAAGCCGCGCCTTCAGGCACAGGTGCCTCCAGGTGCTCAGGATGCTGCCAAGGCCCTGCCCCTCAGGCTGTCAGCCCCACCTCTGCTGCGCCCACTTGCTCCTCACTCGGGCAAGGTGGCCCCTGGGGGCTCTGGCTTGGTGCAGCGTGTGTCCTAGCCCCCCAGAGCGGAGGGCACGATGTGCTCGTGGCAGAAATCTAGTGGGGGCCCACGGGGTCAACTCTTTTGGTCAGGCGTGGGTCTTGTGCCCAACTCATGTGAACTGTGTGGATCCTTCTGGATCGGGGAGTGGAGGGAGAGGCGTTGGCGGACACCGCATTAACTGCAAGGATCACGATGGCAGCAACAGCTGCCCTTCTTGGGCAGTTACACATGCCACATAATTAATCAGGTACAGACTTTTATTATTCCCATCTCGCAGATGAGGAAACCGAGACTCAGAGAGGTGAAGTGATTTGCCTAAGGACACATAGCTGATGCCTGACTCACACTGTCCAGTTAATGAGAGGCGCTTAAGCATGGTGCTCTGGGGGCAGAAGAGGCCCCCCAGAGGGGGAGGGGACAGGGATGTGAGGAAGCCAGGGGGGGCTGTGTGGTGACCTGGCCTCTCACTGGCCCAATGGAGCCCCGGGGAAGAGGAGGTCTGTGGGGGAGGCTGCTGAGCTTGTGGGGACATGCTGAGTCAGAGGTGCCCATGGGCCTCAGGAGATGTCCAGGCTTGGTGGGCAAGCCTCACGCCGTGGGAATAATAAGACCTGTTTGCTTTGCTTTGGGGATTCAGTGTCAGGGGCACAGATGGCTGCCAACAAGCCAGAGTGAGGCCTGGGGAAGGGGGGAATCCACAGCACCAGCCCTGGGGAGGAGGAGCCCGCTGAGCCCTGCCCTGCGGCAGCCTCCACGCGGGGAGGAGGGCATGGGGCCACAGACTTTGTAGCCAAAACCGTTTCAGTGCATACGCTTGTCTGACAATGACCTTTCCAGGGCCCTCGGGCTGTGGCTGGTGCAAATGACCCTCAGCGGAGGCCATCATCCGGTAAGGACCAGGCCTTCCCACCTGAAGGACGCTTGACCTTTGGAATTGCACAGACTTGATGCAAACCCTGAGTCTGCCTCCTATGGCCTGTATGGCCTTGGGCGTGCTCCTGAACCTCTCTGGGCTGTCCCTGCTCATCTGTGAGGCAGGGTGCTGTCCCCTCTGCGCATGGGTTTATGGAGAGCTGGGAGACAGAATGCCGCGTGCCTGGCACACGGGATGGAGTAGCAGGAGAAGTGTGTGTATGACTGCCTCTCCTTGGCCAGCATCTAATGGATCTGACGGAAGGGGTGGCGGCAGTCTGGCTCTACAAGGGGAGAAACGCAGCCACACTCTCAGCATCACAGGGTGTCACGGACAGGGAGTGGGCGGTGGTGGGGGCGGCCAGTGGCCAGAGGGACCGAGAGAGCCCGTCCTTACTCCTGCTGGTCCTTGCACCAAGAGGGCCCCGCCCTTCCTCGTTCTCCTTCAGGGCCTGGCACAAGTGCCCCCCTTACATCCCGAATCAGCCAGAGTGCTCTGGCTACCGCTGTCCCCCTCACTGACCATGGGGCCCCCTGAGAACAGGCCGGGACTGACTTGCCTATCTGCCAGGCCAGCACACGGGGGCTGCGGGTCCCGGGAGAGCTTTTCGATTTGTACCCTCTCCCAGTGTGACCTTAAAGAGGCCCTTGGCCCCTCTGAGCCTCAGTTTGAGGAGGTGTGTGGGGCATCTCAGAGCAGGAGGTATTACCTGGTGAGTTAGGGACTCTATTTGCCACCTATTGGCAGACAGAGTAATAATGCTGGCTAAGAACCGCACAGCAGTAAAGGTTTGCTTCTCACTGCCCTGGGGTCTAGCTGGTCCAGGGTCTGGTGGGCTCCCTGGCCTGCCGGGGTGTCAACTGATGTCAGCTGACCTGGGATGGCCCCAGCTGCTGCATCCCCTGGCAGGTTTGCCCAGGCCTGGTCCCACTGGGTGGCAGAGGCACGGAAAAGCAGCAGCCCCGGTGCACAAGTTCCTTGAAACGGCTGCTTGTTCCATGTCTGCTCACATCCCATCGCTTCAAGGAGGCCGTGGGTGAGCCCCCGCATGGGGGTGAGGGCACTGCAAAGCTATTCCGCAAGGCCCTGGGCATTGGAGCTGTGGGCAGTTATCTGCGCCAGGGCTGGCGCCCACTGGAAATCCGGGGCTTTGGCGGTGGCCGCACCCTCAGCCCTGCTCTCCTCTGCCCAGCTGCACCGGCCCGGCCGTCTGGCTCCGATGCCCAGTCTTGAGGAAAGACGCATTTCTGTAGGGTCTAGGGTCCTGCCTCGCCCCTCCCCCACCACAGCCACAACCAAGGCTGGAGGACCCACCCGCAGCTGGAAGGCAACCTCACGGACAGGGAGGGAGGCGTGTCACCCTTCTTGGAGGTCCCCTTGTCCTGTGATCCAAATGGCACTGAGGACTCACTGATGCACTTGACAAGCCCCTCGGGGAGCTGTCCAGCCTCCCACTTGGACAGTGCCCTGTGTGTGACCTGGGGCACATGCTCCTGCCCCTCCGTATCCTCACCTCGACAGTTGGGATGGACTTGGTGATCTGTGAGGGAACTTCCGATCCAGGGCTGGGGTCAGGGGTCTCTGAGAGAGAGAGAGAGAGAGAGAGAGAGAGAGAGAGAGAGAGAGAGAGAGAGAGAGGAGTCTGGGGGCAGGTTTAGTCCCTGCCTCTGATATTATTTGCCTCTTTCCAGAAGCTTCTGCAGGCCCCCCTCAGTGGGGTGGGGGTGGAGGCCATAGGGTTGGGTGTGTGATGCCCCCCACATTTCCCTGCCAGCTGGCCTGCTGGGCAAGTACTTGGCGGGGGGAGGGGTGGTCCCTCTGAACCAGGATGGGTAATCTTGCCTCCCTTCCCTGCCTGGGGGTGACTCCTGGGGGAGGTGGGTTTGTCTGGGACAGGAGCCTGTCACGGAGAGGCGGTTCAGCCTGCTGGAAATACGGTTCCCCAGGATGACTGTGGAAAATCTATTCTGTCTTATCTCCCAGGAGCAGAGTGCAGCTGTGCTGACTACTCTGCCTGGTACACCGAGGGGCAGGGACGCGACACAACTTTAATCAGGTCCCTCCTGTGGGCCCAATGCCAGGGGGAGGGTGTTCACATGTCAGTCCTGCGGGTGGAGCCACGTGCCCTCTGCACAGCGTGGGATGGAGGCCCAGTGGGGGAGCCCACGGTGGCACAGAGCTGCTGCAGAATGGCGCCTCCTTCAGTCTTGACCTGGGTGTGCAGCACCGCAGCTGCCCCGAAGACCCTCTGTGCTGGGGGCGCTCCTGGTCCGGGGGGAGCTGAGTGCTGAAACACCAGGACAGTTTGGATGTTGGGCTGGGGCTGGCGCTGTACAGGTGGCTGCCTGGTCGTGCCCTCAGATGGCTGTCCTCACAAACCTGTGTAAAGCCTAGTCTTTACTCTGTGGTCACTGGGACAAGATGCCCATGCAGACGGTAGGGACCTAGCTTCTGTGACCCACAAAGAACTAACTGCTGGAGTTTCAGGGTGGCTTGTTTGGGGACTTAAGAAATGATGGGTTCAGGTTGGAGGCAGGAGGGGGACAGGCAGAGTAAGCACACGGCTGCCCTGTGGGGCGGTTCCTGGACGGGCCTCTGTACACCGCACCCTGATGGCCTCAGCCCAATGTGCTTCCTGTCCTGAAAGCTTAGCCCTGGGGGTGCTGTGGGGCCCGGGTGGTGTGCTGTGGATAGCTTGGCCTTGCTGGTTTTGGGCTGAGGCCCAGGGAACCCAAGAGACCATGGCTCTGGGACGTGTGTGGGCCCTAGGACTCTAGGAACTGCTCCCACAATGCCAGTCCTGCCATGCGTCCCAGCTGGGGCCTACATCAGACAGGGAGACCCCGGGGAGGAGCCACAGGAAGCTGCCATCTCCGGTTGCCTGTGGAGTGGGCAGAGACCAGGATGGGGAGGGAGATGCCAGGTCCTCTTCTAAAGCAAATCCCGATGGCAGGCTGGGTAGGTGTGTGAGTGCAGTCGGAGGGAGGGCCTGGACGGGAGGGGAAGCGCAGCCTCCAGCCTTCTGCCCTCCCCCACCCCCCCCCCCCCCCCCCCCCCCCCGTCCCCCCTGCATCCTCTCCACACCTGTGTCCCCGCTCCCTCTCCTCCACCAGCCACCCTGAGCCCAGGACCACGCTCCCTGGGGCAGCTTCCTGGGTGAGCAAGAGACTTCTGTGACCAAGAGTTCTGTGACCATCATGGGCCCAGCTGTCACCCAGAGGGGGACAGTCTGGTGGAGGCAGAGTGGACTCTGCCCCGGGAACATCCTCTGGACAGCAGGGCTCAGTAATTGCCCTGCTGCCGGCAGCCCGGCTGACAGCACATGGGTGTCTTCTGAGGTCGGGGCTGGAGGTCTCCAACACATCCTGACTATCACTGTCCCAGGATCCATAGTCACCTCCTGAGACACTGTGCTGGGCTCAACGCCCATGTCCTCTTCGAGGGACAGCCGGCCCTGGCCTGGCTGGTGGTAGCCCCAAGGGGATTCTCGAGGCACCTCTGTCCTCAAGAAGGGCTCTTTGGAGAGGAAAAAGAACACATTTCAACACCTCCAGATTCTGAAAATGGATTTCTCCCGGGAAACAGAGACTCAGAGCGTGTTCTCTTCCCTGAGAGAGCGCCAGGAACGCTGTGGGGAGTGTGGGGGGAGGGGAGAGAGGCCCTGCAGCGAGGAGGAGGAGGAGGAGGAGGAGGAGGAGGAGGAGGAGGAGGAGGAGGGGGAGGAGGAGGGTGGGAACTAGGACTCGGAGTCTCAGAGACCTGGATGCAAATCCTGCCAGGCCACTGACCAGCCCAGCCCTGTGAGTGACAGTGGCAGCACTCCCCTTCCTGGCCTCAGTCTGTTTTTCTGTCACTGTCCCTGCCTTGTAAGGGATGCCTTGAGGACATGATGAAGGTAGAGTACCGCTTGATCTCTACCCCTTGTTCGGGATGAAAAGCCTTCCTGAGTCCAGGATGGTAATTTCAGATTATTTCTGAAGGACACACCAAAGCCTCAGGAAGGTCCAACAGTGCCAGGTACTCTGGGTCTGACTGCTGTGTGGCCTCAGTGAAGTGATCAGTCCTCTCTGGGCTCCAGTTGTCCCTTCTGTAAAGCGGGAACAGAGATCTCCACATTGCAAGGCCCCTGGGAGGATTGGCTGGTGCAGCGCCAGGCACAGCCCCTGCTCTCAGGCAGGGGTGCGGGGTCTCTGAGTGGTAGGGGCAGGGGCAGCTCTAGATAGGGGCAGGATCTGTCTGCCCTGAGTATGGCGCTTTGGCTGGTCCCTCCTCCCTGTGCTGGTCCCCTCAGGGCAAGTCCTCTCCCTTCCCCTGCTTTGGCTGGCACAGCTTCAGGGCTGCCTCCTCCAGGCAGCCTTCCCAAATGCCTGGTAGGCACTGAAGGGTTCCCTGGCTTCAGCATGTCCACACCAGATTGTCTCTCTCCTCGGATGTTACAGCGGCCTCCTGTTGGGTTTCTACACCTCAGATCTCACCTCCTCTCCGTCTCCCAGAGTCATGTTTGAAGAGCTGCCCTCTGCTCCAAGTGCCACCCTGCCATGCTGCTGCCCATGGCTGCTGAGTAACATCCAATCCACTGGGCCTGGCCTTTGAGGCCTCTGGGTGGGACCTCCGCTTCCCTCTTCAGCTCCATCTCCTGCCCCCAGCCACAGAACATGGCAGCTGTGACTGCACTGCACGCCAGGCCCTTCCACAGCACCTGCCCCTCAGCAGGTCTGTGAGGTGTGACGGAGACCATCAGCCTTCCAGCGAGGGAGTCAACAAATCTGAGGGAGGCTGGGTGCCTTGTTGTGGGCCCAGTGTCAGGATTTGAACCTAGGGCTTCTGGCTCCAAGTTCACACTCTTCACATGGAACCACAATTTGTCACGCATTCTTCCTCAGCTAGTTCCACCATCTTCTCCCACTGGGACTCCTTTCCATCTACTTTTCCCAAACTCTAGTTGTCCTTCAAAGCTTGGCCCAGATGTTGCCTCTCCCAGGCAGCCTTCCCGGATTCCTCATCAGATCACCTCTCCCCTTCCCCACCGTCTGCTGTTGCCTTTTACCCACGATGTTGGCTCACAATGGTACTGGAAGGGAGGGAAGATTGTGTTTTAGGGAAGATTGTGTTCTGTGGCAGAGGTTGCCAGTTGCTCCCCCAAATCCATTCTCCTCTTTCCCTAAAGTAAAAGAAACCCCGAATTTGAGCTGGGCACGTGGCTGCCTGTTCAAGTTCTCAGCCTCCCTTGCAGCTACATGTGGCTATTTGACCAAATCCTTGCCAATGGCGTGTAAGAAGTGACCTGTGAAACTTCTGGGTTCTACCCCAGAGGGAAGAGAGATGGCTTTCCCTTCTTTTTTCCCCTGTTCATGCTGCTGGATGACAGACGTGATGGCAGGAGCTAGAACGGCCATGTTGACTATGGGAGAGAAGCTGGGTGTTGAGGATCACAGAGCAACAAGGTAGAAAAAACCTGGGTCGCCACCACATCAGCCTAGACTGCTGAAGCTCAGATTGTTATATGAGGGGAAAAAGCAACTCTTCTATCTTGTTTAATCCAGTGTAATTGGGCATTAGTTACAGCAGCCAAAATGTATCCTAATTAGTACAGATAGAGAAGTCCATCAACGGTTTGCAGAATGACTAAGTGATTACTAACCAGTAGTCAGCCAGCCACAGCTTGAAAACTGTCTTTCAGAGGAGTGGTGCCCTGGGGTGCTGGAAGGAGCCTGTCCATGGGTTTGAGTGCTGGCTTTGCCACTTCGTAATTGTGGCTTCTTGGGCAAGCTACATAATGGCCCAGCAGCTCACATGCCTCTGTGACGTGGGTGACAGTCCACCCTTCAGAGTGAAGTTGACATGAGATGGCAGACATAAAGGGCTTGGTTTTGAAGGCACTTGTGTGTGTGTGTGTGTGTGTGTGTGTGGTGTGTGTGTGTGGTGTGTATGTGTGTGTGTATGTGTGTGTGTGGGGTGTGTGTGTGTGTGTGTGTGGTGTGTGTGTGTGTGGGGTGTGTGTGTGTATGTGTGTGTGGTGTGTGTGTGGTGTGTATGTGTGTGTGTGTGGTGTGTGTGTGGTGTGTGTGTGGTGTGTGTGTGTATGGTAGTGTGTGTGTGGTGTGTATGTGTGTGTTTGTGTGGGGTGTGTGTGTGTGTGGTGTGTGTGTGTGTGGTGGTGTATGTGTATGTCTATGTGTGTGTGTGTGTGTGGTGGTGTGTGTGTGTGGTGGTGTGTGTGTGTATGTGTATGTGTGTGTGTGTGTGGTGTGTATGTGTGTATGTGTGTGTGGGGTGTGTGTGTGTGGTGTGTGTGTGGTGTGTGTGTGTATGTGTGTGTGTGTGGTGTGTGTGTGGTGTGTGTGTGTATGTGTATGTGTGTGTGTGTGTGTGTGGTGTGTGTGTATGTGTATGTGTGTGTGTGTGTGGTGTGTGTGTATGTATGTGTGTGTGGTGTGTGTGTGTGTGTGTGTGTGTGTTGGTTGGTTCCCCTCTTGGGCTGAAATGGCTTTAGTGAGAGCTGAAAGGTCACCCTTCTTGCCTGCCCCTCCATTGTGCCCTCTGTATTCCTATTCAAAGGGGCCACCACTTCCTCCTCTCCCCTGCACCCCCACCTTTCTCCTGGAGGGCTGGGGGATTTAATGAGCCCACATGAAAACGTTCGTCTTGTAACAATGAATATTTTCCACCAGGACTTTTTTTGCACTTAAATTAATGATCTCCGAATCTCTGGAAATGGCTGAGAAGGGTGTTTCCTTTCCAGAAGCTGTTTTTAATATTGCAGAATTAGAGGCCCCCAAGGTTGCCCACGTCCCTCTTTAGCCCCGGCTGCCCCACAGGAAGCAGTCCTGACGTGACCCCTTCGGAGGAGGCCCGCCCTCCTTGGAACCCTCTGCCCATGCCTGGCTGGCGGCCCGTGCCCCGCAGGTCACTCCTTGTCCCCTCAGGACCCTCCAGGTGAGAACAAAGGGCCCCTGAAGGCCTGAGCAGCAAAGCTTGGGGAAGGGTTTCCTCAGGCATTGTCCTGCCTGTGGAGCCCTGGACTCCAAGACCCACTGGCCTGGAAGGGACCAGAGAGGCACTGAGGCGGGAGTTTCAAGCTCTGGGAGTCGCCCCAGTGGTGGTACTGAGGGTGGGGTCTGAGAAAGTGGGTCTGGGGTGCCACCCCCACATCCCCTGGGCACCCTGCTGGCTGGAGGGGCAAGGGCTCTCTCTCAGCTGCAATATAATACAAAGGGTTTCACAGCGATAGTCAAAATTTGAGAGTGGATGGTGCAGTTCCAAGCCACCCCCTTTTAAATATTTTAAATTGTGGTAAAATACATACAGCATCAAAATTACCATCTTAGTCATTTCTAAGCATAGAGTCCAGCGGCATTAAGTGCACTCACATTGTTGTGCCACCATCGCCACCGTCCATCTGCAGAGCTCTTTTCATCTTGCACAACTGAAGCTCCGTCCCCATTAACACTGACTCCCCATTCCCCCTCCCCTCCCCCAGCCCCTGGCAACCCCCATTTGGCTTTCTGTCTCTATGAATTAGACGGTTCTAGGGACCTCACAGAATGGGCGTCATAAATCATTTGTGCTTTCGTGACGGGCTTATTTCATTTAACATGCTGTCCTCGAGGTCCATCCATGTTGTAGCCTGTGTGAGGGTTGATTCCCTTCCTTTTGAAGGCTGAGCCATATTCCAGTGTATGGACGGACTGCATTTGATTTATCCATCATCTGCTGATGGACATTGGGTTGCCTCCCCCCTTGGCTATTGTGAATAACATGGGTGTACAAATATGTCTTTGAGCCCTCGCTTTCAGTTCTTTTGGGTGTGTGCCCAGAAGTGGAGTTGCTGGGTCAGATGGTGAGTCTATGTTTCATATTTTGAGGAACGTCCACAGTGTTCTCCAGCTCGGCTGCACCATTTTACCTTCTCACCGGCAGTGCTCAGGGGTTCCTATTTCTCCACGTAACTCGCCACACGTGTTCTTTTTCATTTAATTTAATTTCAGTCATCCTAATGAGTGTGAGCTATAGAACTGAGACCAGAGAGGGAGGGACTGGTCTCAAGGTCATGTGTAGGTGTGGGGTGAGGCCACTCTGGGAGTCCAGGCCTCAGGCTCCTCTGTCCACTGTCTATGGGGACACCCGGGCCCTTCCACAGGGCCGTAGGCCTCTGAGCAGCCGTTCCTGATATGCCTCCTCCTCTGGGCGCTTCCCGCCAAGCCTGCTCAGGAAGGTGCAGGGCAGATTGCTCGGGGAGGGGTCCCGACCAGAAGGAGCACTCAGCTGCCTCCCTTGAGAAGCTCATGGCTGAGTTGGCAGCCCCAGGGGTGCCAGTGTGAGATGTACCCTATGGGGGTGGCTGAGCCCTGAGAAGTGGACCGGGAGCGGGCAGGGGATACCTGTTGATTCTCCATTCCGGAAGTTCCAGCCCTCGCTGTGGCCCTCAGATCAGGGCTGGACCACCAACGAAGGTGGCCCAGTCCACCTTGGCCCTGGGTGGGTGTACAACCCATGAGGAGACAGAACTTGGGTCTTGAGTGATGGGACCCTAGGCGAGAAGATGGCCGCGGCCAACCCACTTGCTGGGGGGGTCCCGGGACTGTCCTTTCATTTCCGAGGCTCAGGGCTTTTGGAAAACCCCGGCCTGTTCCTTCCAAGATCTGGAATGCATGGATTACCCCATTACCTTCTGACAAATTCCTCATTTGCTCAAGGTAGAGAATCCTGAGGGCCTTGAGGGCTCCACTGAGAAAAGGATGCTGAGGGCTGTGTGAGAGAGGAGTCGCTGGCCTGGCCTTGGGGCAGGAGCATTTTTTCAGGCAGCAGAAGGGACAGCATGGGTGACAGCCAAAGGGGCTGGGGAGCTCAGGGCAGTGAGGGAGGGGAGAGGCCCCCTCAAGGCTGCAAGGTAGGCAGGCCTTAGGGACCCGGAAGGGGCTTGGGTTGTATTAGTTTCCTATTGCTGCTGTAACAGCAAATTGCCACAAACGCAGCGACTTCACACAGTGCACATTTATTACCTTACAGTCCTGCAGGTCAGAAGTCCAAAATGGGTGGGCAGGGCTGCATTCTTCAGGAGGCTTGGGGGGAACCCTGTCTCGTCCTTTCCAGCGTCTAGAGGATGCCTTCGTTCCTTGTCTCCTAGTCGCCTTCAGCTCCCTTTCACATCACTCTGCCTCTCCTGCCTCCCTCTTGCACATGTAAAGGGCCCTTGTGATGACACGGGGCCCACGCAGACCCCAGGATCATCTCCCCATCTCCAGATCCCTGACTTCATCACGCTGCCAAGGCCCTTCTGCCATGGAGGACATGTGCACAGGTTCCCAGCGTTAGGACGTGGCCATCTTTGGGGGCCATTATTCTGCCGACCACAGAGTCCAGCCTTTTTTGGAAGGTGATGGGGGGTTGCTGAAGGTGTGAAAGAGGAAGGCCATGCATGGTCTGACAAGGGTTTGAGAAACATCCCTTGGCCAGGCTGCAGCCATGGGGCAGATGGGACCAGGTGTGGCTGTTACAGATGCCCCTCTATGGTGGGGGAGTCACCTCCCTCACAGCTGAAACCCCAGCTACCCGACAGCGCCTGGCACATGACAGGGGCTCCATCAGCGTTCATTGAATGAATGAAGAAACCTAACAGAGCTTCAGAGAGGGGCCTGCAGTGCGGAGCGATGGGGTAGGCAGGAGGGGAGGGGCTGGCCAGGGAGGAGTCGGGGCTGGAGTCCGGCTGTGCTTCCCTAAGACCTAGGAATGCTCTGCAGGGGAATCGAAGGGTGCCCCACAGGCTTCTCTAAGCTCGGCCCCAACCACTGTCGGATGTGTCACATTTAAAAAATCACAATTACGCTGGTCCGGCACACCTGAGAATGCCCCTCTCCCTATGCCCTCCATGCCCTCACCTGACCTACCCCTTGCCCTTGCCCCACAGCCAGGCTAGGGCTAAGCCAGGATCTAGACAGGGGCCTGATTGGATGAGGATGGGCACCTGCTCCCAGGGGTGGGCAGCCATAGGCTGGCTCTCTGCACAGGGGGCTGGTCCATAGGTGCTCCGTCCAATAGGGCGTCAGACAGAGCTGAGCCAATCCTATGACTCTCTGGGATCGGGAGTGGGAACATGTGTGTGGGCAGCTAGACAGGAGCACGCGGAGCGGAGCAGAGAGGCTGGGCAGTGCTCGCACCCAGGCTCCCTGCAAGACAGGCGCACCCTGGGCAGCCTTGCGCCCACCCTCCGTACAGGGGAGCCTGTGCGCCCAGAGCCTTCAGGAGCCAGCTCTACTGCCCAGCTCCGTCCCTGGGCTCTTCCCGCCAGAGGAGCATCCCTCTCCAGGTGCCTTCCCTTTCTCTTCCCCATTTCTCCTCCAGGAAAACGAACACACCTTTAAGGACCGGCTCAGGGCTCAGTCCTTGGCACCCACTGGCCCTAGCACCTGCATGGCAGTGCGCTTTACAGCATGAGGCCCTGTCTCCAGCAGTGGGAGCTCCTGGGAGCAGGGCCTGGCCTCACGCGGCCCTGAGGACCTATGGTGGCTTGGGGTCCTAGGAGTGGGCTGTGGGGCGAGGGCAGAGGACAGCCAGCACTCTGGGAGGGCCCCAGAGGCCCCTTGCAGGGGTCTGGACTGGAATCCATTGGTGATGGGAGGTCCAGGTGGCACTCTGCAGCCTGGGCATGGCAATTTTCTTAGGGTCAATAGTAGAAAGTATGGCCTGGCTGGGGCAGTGGGGTCCCCTGAGCAGAGCTGGGGCCCAGGCTCACCGGCTGAGAGGAAGGGTGCTCATCCATTCCCAACTGTGGAGTTTGCACTGAGCTGAAGCAGTTGTGGCCCCAGAGGCCTTGCCAGCTGTGGAATGGGACGGTTGGGCAGATCTTATGGGGGCCCAGCCGGAGGCTGGTGGCTTCTCCCGCTGGGGTGACAATGGGCACACCTCTGCCCCAGCCTCACTTCCTCCTTTTCCCGGCCCCTCCATGCTGGCACTCACTGCCCTCAGCCTCCTGGTCCTGCCCCATGGCAGCCCTTGCTCCCCCACCTCTCGGTGGAGAGCCCAGTGCCCTCTGAACATGGCTGCCCTCTGCCCACTGGGAGGCTGGATGCAGAGGTCACAGGTCTCCAGGGGCCTCTCCTTTGTTTGTTTAGCCACACCCATCAGGACCTCTCTTCTGCCAGGAGAGGTCACCTGAATCTTACAACATGATTGATGTCATATCTTTATAGCATCCATTTTATTATTTCCTTACTGTTTTTATTTGAATCAACTTGCTTTTTTAAATTTAGTTTTTCTGTTACAGTTGATATTCAGTATTATTTTACATTAATTTCAGGTGTACAGCATGGTGGCTGGACATTTATACGATTTATGCAGTGATCCCCCTGATTAGCACCCACCTGGCACCATACATACATAGTTATTACAATTATTGACTATATTCCCTATGCTGTGCTTTGCACTCCCTGGACTATTTTATAACTGCCAATTTGTACTTCTTAATCCCTTCCCCTTTTTCACCCTGCCCCCCAAGGCCCCTCCCACCTGGCAACCATCAGTTCTCTGTATTTATGAGTCTGTTTCTGTTTTGTTTATTTTGTTCTCCAGATTCTACATATAAGACAGATCATATGGCATTTGTCTTTCTCAGCATAATACCCTCCAGATCTATCCGTATTGTTGCAGATGGTAAGATTTCATTCTTTTTTATGGCTGAGTAATATTCCATTGTATATATGTACCACTTCCTCTTTATTCAGTCATCTCTTGATGGGCACTTAGGCTGCCTCCACATTCCAGCCACTGTAAACAATGCTGCAATGAATATGGAGATACATATATATCTTTTCAAATTAGTGTTTTGAAATTCTTCCGATAAATACCCAGAAGTGGAATCACTGGGTCATAAGGTAGTTCTATTTTTAATATTTTGAGGAACCTGCATACTGATTTCGATAGTGGCTGCACCAATCTGCAGTCCCACCAACATTGCAGCAGGGTCCCCTTTTCTCCACATCCTCGCCAGCACTTGTTGTTGGTTGATTTATTGATGATAGCCATTCTGACTGGAGTGAGGTGGTATTTCATTGTGGTTTTAATTTGCATTTCTCTGATTAGTGATGTTGAGCATCTTTTCATATGTCAGTTGGCCATCTGTACATCCTCTTTAGAGAAATGTCTGTTCAGGTCCTCTGCCCATTTTTTAAACTGGATTGTTAGTTTCTTTGGTGTTGAGTTATATGAGTTTTTTATAGATTTTGGATATTAACACCTTATTAGGTGTATCATTGGTGAATGTCTTCTATTCAGTAGGCTGTCTTTTCATTTTGTTGGTGGTTTCCTTTGCTGTGCAAAAGCTTTTCACTTTGATGCAGCCCCATTTGTTTATTTTTTCTTTTGTTTCCCTTGCCCGAGGGGATATATCAGTAAAAATATTACTAAGGGTAATGTCTGAGAGTTTACTTCCTATATTTTCTTCTAGGAGTTTTATGGTTTTGGGTCTTACATTTAAGTCTTTAATTCATTTTGAGTTTATTCTTGTATATGGTGTAAGAAGGTGGTCCAGTTTTCCCAGCACCATTTATTGAATAGATTGTCTTTACCCCATTGTATATTCTTGCCTCCGTTGTCATAGATTAAAGGACCATATAGGCATGGGTTTATTTCTGGCTCTCTATTCTGTTCCATTGATGTACATGTCTGGTTTTATGCCAGTACCATAAATCAACTTTTTCAACTTAAGTGCTTATGACCTAAGCAATAGAATCTGAAAGTCTGGGTTTGATTTGCTAGTACATATATATTTTCTCAATACATGTGGATATAAATAGTAACTTGAAGTAAAAATATTTTTTTTTCTGGATACCCTTTAAAACCACTTGTCGCCTCCCTTTGAGAAATTCTGAACTACTTCGTTGGGGAAACTGGGGTTCTGTGAGGAAATAACGATGTGCCTAAGCCTCTGAGAGTCAGTTGTCCAGCTGGCCGGTGGCCCAGGCCATCTGTCTGCCTCCAAGTAGCTGCGTCTCTGCCTCTTGGGTGAGCTCTTCAGGGGGAGAGTCATTAGTTGGGATGTAACATCCAATCCAGCCTTCGGAGGTCTCCAGCATGTACTGGGCAGTCCGTCCTGCGTTCCCAGGCTTGTTCCCAGGCTGTTGAGCCCTTCGGTAGCACCTCCGGCCTTCAGTGCTGCTGGGGCTGCTGTTTGCAGCTGGCCTGCTCTGGGCTCCCTGGTCGTTCTGGCCTCACCTCCTTCCTTCCACCTGCAGCCTCAGTGCCTTGGGGCCCTGCACCCCCACAAGGCTGGGTCTGGAGGAGGCGCTCAGGGGTGGAGGAAGATGGAGCCGCGGAACCCTCCTCCCTAGCCTGTCTGACATGCAGGGAGCCCTGCTGGAGCCTTTTTGTTTTCTTCTGAGCTTTGGTTGGGCACCTGTTGTGGGACCCTCAGGCTGCGTTCTTGCTGGGCTGGGAGGAACCATGTCACCCGCAGGGTGGGTGGGGGCGGTTGTTGGGGCATCAGACCTGGATTTGGAGGAGTGGAAGCTCAGTGGAAAGTAAAGCTTTCAAGCCACTTCCCTGGGGTGCTCACTGGAGGGAAGGCAGGATCCTGCGGGGGTGCTCTGGAGGGCTGCCTGGAGGAGGAGGAGGGGAGCATGTCTCTGCATCAGGTGCCCCACGCTGTGCTGGGTGCTTGAGCTACATCCTGTTATGTATCTTTCGTGGTGTGCATGGGGAGGGGGGCATCTCCAGTTCACAGAGGAGGACACCGCTCAGTGATTTCAGTCAGAGTCATGCAGCAGCCGAAGGTTGCTGCATTGTCCGATGCCCCTGTATCGTCATCTGTCGTGTGTAACAAAGCACCCCAGGGCTTAAGGCAGCAGCATTTATGATCTCACAGTTTCCGTGGGCCAGGACTTTGGGCACAGCTTAACTGGGACTCAATGGGCTGCCATTGTAGGCGTGGCCTGGGCCGCCTTGTCTTGAGGCCCAACTGGGAAAGGATCAGCTCCAACTCAGTCAGGTGGGGGGTGGCCGGGCTCCTTGCTGGAGGCTGCCCTTCTCTCCGCCACGTGGCCCCGCCAACATGGCGGTTGCTTCCTGAAAGCGAGAGAGCCTACAGTGTCCCATGAGGTGGGGGCCCAACCTTTTACCACCTAATCATGCAGATGACATCTCATCCCTTTTTAGAAGCTTCCCAGGGGCCAGCCTACCTTCAAGGGGAGGGATGCCTGAGGCAGTGAGTTCGGGATGGGGTGCCCCCACCCCCTGGGGCTAATGGAAGTGGTTGCCCTGGCTCCTGCCCTTTGAGGCTGGGCTGTCCCTGGGCCATGACTTGGCCGGGCGACAAGCAGAGAAGGAAAAAGCTCTGAGTGACAGCTGCTAAGGGGTTCCAGAGGCTCACAGTCCGGCAGCTGCCTGCCCCTCGAGCTGCCCCACACGTCCCCAGCACCAGCAGCCCTGCCCTCACCCCTCCTGACCCCTTTGGCTGCACCCTCCAGGCTGGCTGGGGATGGGTTTGTTTGGGGATTGGAGGTTCCCCCCTCCCCTCATGACATCTCCAGCACCCCCTCCCCACATCTCTTTTAGGACAATGGGAAAGGATTAGGAGGAATTCACCATTTGTTCTTCAAATGTTTTGCAATTTTCCTGGAAATGTGAGTGATCCCAGAGGGGCCCAGGGCTGCTAGCCTGACCTCCACACGCTGCTGGCGACCTGGGCTGGGAAGGCAGCAATTCCCACTGCAGACTTTCCAGGAACTGGCGGTCGGCTGGTGGCCGGGCCAGGCCCCCAGAGTTGCACAGGCAGCAGTAGAGGGCAGCCAAGGTTATGGACTTGTTGGCAGGAGGGGAGGGAGCGATGGGGAGGGAGGAGAGTGGCCAGGGTGCCCCTGCCCAGTTCCCAGTTCCTGGGTGAACCCCCTCCAGGGTTTCCAGGCGAGCTGGCCTCCCTGGGGGCTCCGTCAGCCCTGGGTCCCTACGTCCTGCCCAGGTGTCTCTGTTCTGGTCAGTGGGGGGTCAGTCATGTAGCATCAGGATAGGGCCCCACTGGGGAGACATGGCCTGGGAGTTGGGCACAGCACTGGCACAGAACTGGCCCTCTGCTGGGGTCCTTGGGCGAGGCCGCCTCCCTGAGCCTGTTCCCAGTCCCCGGAGAGAAGTGGGAACACTTGTCCAGCACTGCCCACCTGCCACCTAAGGGCAGCGACCTTCATCTCTCTGGGTCCATGTCCTCTTCTGTAGGATGGATTGTTGTGGGGGTCAAATAAGGTCACAGAGATAGAGCCTTTTGTAGAGGCTCCCACTTGGAGTTAGCACCCCGAAGATGAACACAAGCATGAGGAAAGAAAAGGCAGGTGTCCTCTGATAGGGCCGGGGCTGGGGAGCTTAGGGGTGTGGCCTCTGTGTCCCCAGGTGTGAAAGGGGCTGATGGCCAGGTGTCCTCAGGGCTGGGGTGGGCAGATGGCCCCTGCTCCTGCACTGCCTTCGGCCCCCCTCTTCTGTCTACACTCTCATGGTCTCTGTCTTCTGGGGCACCACTGCCTGCTCATTCCTCAGCCCCCTCCAGTCTCTGTCACCGCTTCCTTTCTCCCCTCCCATCCCGACAAAACTGCCTTCAGGGCGGTTGTCCCAGCCCAGAATCTGGAGGGTGCCCTCAGCCTGTGCATTCGTCAGCACCCCTTCTGCTCCCCGCAGTCTTCTCTTCCTTTGGGCTATATGATGCTGCTCTTGGCATATTCCCTACCCCCTCCCCGCTGCACTCCCCCTGCCACCAGTGTCCTGTCTGAACCCCGCACCCCTCCACACTTGCTCCATCTCATACATTCCCCTGGCCCAGTCACCCCTCAGCACTGACCTCTCCCTGCAGGCCCCCTGCAGTGTCACCTGAACTTCTCCTTGAGGATGTCCCCTGGGCAGGTCACATTCAACACAGCCAAGTACACCTCCAGGTCTCCCTCTACCAAAATCCACACTGTGCTGCCCTCCTCTGATGCCCCTTATCTCATGAGTAGCTCCATCCCCACCCCCTCCAGCTCTGCCCTTTCCCCATCCCCCCAGCCCCTCCCAATGAGTCCTTTTATCCCATTGTCACCTCCTTGGCCAGGCCTCGTGCCTTCTCTCTGGAAGTGAAGCACAAACTGCTTCCTAGTCAGTGTCCATGGCAGAGCCTACTAGCTGTGCCCCAATAGCCACTCTCCTCCAGCACTGAGCTGCCCAGAAGACTAAATTTCCCAGCTTCCCTTGCAGCTGCCCAGAAGACTAAATTTCCCAGCTTCCCTTGCAGCTAAGTGTGGTCATGTGACCGCATCTGGCAGTGGGCTCTGTGCAGATTCACACATGTGACTTCAGGGCTGTGCCTGGCAAGGGAAGGCACAAAGCCACCTGGGAAGTCAGAGCCACAAGAGGGCCCAGACCTTGATGGCCTTGGAGACTCCACAGGCTGAGGGGCTGCTGTGTGCCAGGCTCTGGGGCAGAGGTAAAAAGATAGTCCCTCCTCTGAGGGGATCTTAGCTTCGTGGAGTGACAAATACATTAGTATTTTTGCAGTAATGTGCAGTGTGTGCTGGGAGCATCATGGAGGCTTGACGCAGGACACACAGACTCTGGGATCCAAGGGAGCCAGGAAAGGCTTCAGAGAGGAGGGGTGCTGAGGGATGGGTAGGAGTTTGGCGTGTGGCAAAGTGGAAGGAATATTTTCCAGGCACGGGAACAGCACACGCACAGCTATGGAGTGGCTGGGAATCACAGGCTGCTTGGTTTTTGTGGAGCGTAGAGTGGAGGGTGGGAAGAGAGGGAGACAGGCAAGCGCAGCCCAGTGGTGCCTCCTGCCCGTCCCCAGGTAAGTGGCTTCCGGAGTGCAGTGGGAAGCCGGGGAGGGTCTGCAGGGCAGTGATGGGACCTGATATAAAAAGCAGAGGGGTGGCAGAGGGGGATGGGCTGAGGAAGACGGCTCCCTGAGGATGACTCGTGGGCTTCTGGCTAGGTCAGTGCTGGGGTTCCCTGAGGAGAGCCCCACCGGAAAGGCCTGGGGTGCATGTGGCACATCTTCCTATGAGGAGACGTCACCCGCTTGGTGGCCTGTGGCCCCAGCACTTTCTACCTGGGCCTGAGCACTTCCTAGGAGGTTCCGGCTCTGTCCTCAGCTGAGAGCTCCCTGCCCCGGACCCTGGGCAAGCCTGGGCGAACTTACTAGCCACCAGGAGCCTATGGCTTCTGCAGCACCGACCTAACTCGGACCTTCTGGTGTTTATGGTTGACAAAGTGTAACTTCCTGTTTTTAAGAGAAAAGGATTAGAAACGCTTATTAAAAAGCCCTTTGAAAGGCATCAAAAGACTTCCTGAACGTCAAATGACTCTTACAAAAGAGGCATTTAATGATTTAAGCAACATGAATGGGAAACATACTGCCCGGACCTCCTTAAATGATCACAAATTGTCACAAAGCCCAGGAGGGATTTGATGGCCACGTGTGATGTGGACTGAGGACACCCTGAGAAGCTAAAAATAGTCCCGAGGGTGGGGCAGCCCTTTTGTGGGACGCAGGCAGTGGAGGGGGCTGGCAGGGGGCACTGAGCTCAGGCGTGGCCAGGGCAGCCCCCTCAGGATTCTAACCTCGTGCCCCAAACTCTCTCCAGCATTTTTAACTCCCTCCAGCCTTTTCAACACCCCAAATTTCCCTCTGGACTGACACCCTCTAACACCCAGTCACCCCATTCCACCCCAGCCGCCCACTGTCAGCCTTAAACCTGGCTGCCATCTCCTCTGAGTCTAACCCTCTTGCAGCCAACCAGCCCCTCCGCCGGGCTGGCTCCACTTGCGTATTGTCTGTTCCATCTGCCCCTTGCCCCCAGGCGCTAGTCCAGGTCGCTCTACTGTGGTGGTGGTCCTAACCCTCGTCTAACTGCCTTCTCTTTTGTTCCTTCATCGTGGCCCTGTACCACCACCTGGGTCCCAGTGCTTGGACACAGAGAAGATGGGGACTCCGTCCAGCTCTTGGGGTGCCCTTGGGTGCAAGGCGATCTCTTGTTTGACCACTGAGAAGGTGTGGTAAAGGCTGGGTGACTCTCGTCCTTGCTGGGTGCTGGGGCCACCCTGGGAGGTCAGTGGGTCACAGATCCTGGTTTCATGGGGAGATAGCTGCAGACGCAGTCCCCTCAATTTCCTGGAGCCCTGAGGGAACCAATTTCCTTGTCTTGACAACCCCTCTCAAGTATGACACCTCTGCCTGAGTCGTCCCCATGGACCCAGGCCCCTGACTATTTTCTGCTTCCTCTTCCCAGGCTCCGGGCCTTTTGGGAGGGTCACCCCACCCCGTGAGCTGGAGGCCCTGACCCAGCCTGTGTGCAGCCTGGGCCCATTGACCTCGCATGTCCTCCAGGTTGTGACTATTTGATCCTGGGTTTCGCTCCAAACAGGGTACGTTGTTATTTAGGCAGCTATAAAACACTTCAGTGGTTCCCAGAAAATGCCAAGGAATTCTTGGAATAAAAATAACAATGAATAAAGTTGCTTGGAAATGAAGCTTTGGGGCTGAATTTGATTACTCCCCATTTAGAAGAGAAAATTAGCTTATTGCAGCTGAGGTGAGGTTTTCTCTTTTCCTTAGTGAAAAAGATGCTTTTCACACTTCCCTTTCCCCTAAGGCCCTCAGTGTCATGAGCTGGGCTGGAGCTAGGGTTGTTCCCATAGGGCCTGCAATCTGGGGGTGCAGGTGGGGCGTCTCCTGTGACCACACTCTGGGCCACCAGGGCGGGCCTGCCCCTGTTAGAACACCCAACAACGGGAGTCCGCGTGGAGGTGGCAAACACTGTGGCACACCTGGTCACCACGCCTTGCTAAGCAGAGCCCAGGAACCTGCATGCCCCCCTCTGAAACATACCTCACTCCTCATCCTCGCAGCCGTGCCCGGGGTCTCACAGCACAGGGTGTTCCTCAGGCGCAGTCGGCCCCCGGTGCTTCCCTGGGTTAGCTTCCCATGGCTGCTGTGATGGGTAATTTTAGGAGTCAACTTGACTGGGCCATGGGGTGCCCAAACATTTGGTCAAACATTATTCTGGGTGTGTCTGTGAGGGTGTTATTGAGGAGGTTAACTTTCCTAGGACCCATCAGCTCCAAGTCAAGTAGTTGTTTCAATCTATTGGGTTGTCGGAAAAGTCATGACATATTTTTTCTATGTTTTTCGTTGCAAAAATGCATCATGACTTTTCCGACAACCCAATAGTTGTGGAAGATGCATCTCGGTGGGCCCATGTGGGAATCGAACAGGGAACCTTGGTGTTATGAACCCTGCGCCCTGTGCTCTAACTACCTGAGCCACTCAGCCACCCCTTGATGAGGTTAACTTTTAAATCAGCGGGCTGAGTAAAGCAGATTGCTCTTCCTGATGTGGGTGGGCCTCATCCAATCAGGTGACAGCCTGGATAGAACAGAAAGGCCCACCTTGACCCAAGTAAAGGGATTCTTCCCACCTCACTGCCTTCGAACTGGGATGTGGGCTTTTCCCTGCCTTTGGACTCGGACAGAAACACCAGCTCTCCCTGGGTCTTGAGGCTGACAGTCTTTGGACAGGAACAGCATCACTGGCTCCCCAGGGCCCCCAGCTGGGTGACTCATGCTGCAGACCTTGGGACTTGTCCCTTTCCGTAATCACATGAGCCAAGCTCTTTCTTTCTCTATATGCACATCCTATTGGTTCCATTTCTCTGAAGAGCCCTGACAAATACAGCTGCTGTAACAGATTATCGAGACTTAGTGGCTTAGAACAACGGAAGTGTAACCTCTCACAGTTCTGGAGGCCAGAGTCGGAAGTCAGTTTCCTTGGACTGAAATCAAGCAGAGGGTGTGCTGGGCTCCCTCGGAGACTCGAGAGGAGAGCACGTTCCTGGCCTCTTGCAGTTTGTGGTGACTGCATCCCTTCAGAAAGTCTCTGCTTCTGTTTTTACACTTTTTTCTCCTCTTGTCTGTCTGATCCCCTCTGCCTCTCTCTTACAAGGACACTGGTGATGGCATTGGGTTCATCCGAATAATCCAGGATCTTCTCATCTCAAGATCCTTGACTTAATGGGATCTGCAAAGACTGTGCCATGGGAGGGAACATTCTGAGGCTCGGGGGTTGGGATCTGGCTTTTCTGGGGCCACCGTTCACCACCGCAGACCTCTTACTATCCCAGCTACAGTGGACTTCTCTGGTTCCTGGCACACACCCAGTGCTCAGGAACGGGAAAACCAGAGACTGCTTCTGAGTAGGGCTCCGCGCCCGTGTGGGGCAGGCCGGGCAGGCCCGTAGGAGGTGAGGATGCTGCAGGCGTTCACAGCAGTTCGCCCAGACAAGATGGCAGCTCAGCCTGCAGTCCTCCCAGAGGTCATTCACCTGTCCCTGCAGCTCCCCAAACTTCCTGCGTGATACAATGGGCATGCCTTACTTTAATCAGAAGAAAGATAATTGTTCAAACTTTTGGATGTCTGTAGCCCGGGGAGCCAGGCCTGGGGGGCAGCCAGCATCTACTGAGCATCCCCTGAATGCTGTCAGAAGCACCCTGCTGGCTGAGCTGCTAAGGCCAGGCTTCCGGTGAGGCCTCACAAACTGCTCAGGCCTGCAGCACTTTTCAGAAATTCCGGTGCCCGCCCGCTCCCATCCCTCCCTGGACCCGCTCACGGCATCAGTTCTGAGAGTCCGAGCCTGCGAGGGGCGCCGCTCTCGGCTCTCTGCTCACTGCCCGCCCAGGTGCCTGCCTCTGTCCCCAGCTGACCCCGGACAGTGGCTTTCTTGCCACTGCCCTGGACCCTCGGGCTGTCTTTTTCCCTTCCTCTTGGTTTCCCTTTCCTGCTCTTCGTAAAATGCTTTGCCCTGTTCTGCGTGCCTGGCAGGCTGGGAGCCCAGACGTTGGTCTCTGGCCTTTGGGGTCCATGACTGGGGCTGTGGAAATGCCCATCATCAGAGGAGCGGGGGCGCTCACTGAGGCGGACGCCCAGGTGCTGCCCCAGGCTCATCCAGGAGCTTGGAAACCCCAGCGGAGCCTAAGCCGGATAGTGGGCGGCGGGCGGGTGGGCCGGGCCTGTGGCAGTTCTCTGCCTGCGGGCTCCCCGCCCTGGATGGGCTGCCTATAGGGACCTTTGCGGGCTGGGTCAGGAGGGGGTGTGGGCTAAATAAGAGGCCTCTCCTCCCGCCACCCCCAAGGTGCGCTCTGTGCCCACCCCGTGTCCTGACCATTGACAGTGCCGGGAAGGTCCTGGTAGCACTGCCTGGTGGGTAGCTGGGGGGTGCTGGGGCAGATGGGGAGCCACAGAAAGACTGAGGGGGGCTGGCGCGGGCTGAGACGCGGCTGCCAGACACGGGCTGGTGTCCAGACTCTGCTCAGAGACCAGGCTCCAGCTAATTAGCTCCCACCCACCCACATCCTCCCCTCCTCCCACACACAGGCTCATGTGTGTGCTGCCAACACGCCCCCATATCACCTTGCACCCTAAATCAACCCAACCCCCTCAGGACCTGCAGGCAGCCCCCAGCAGCTCACCCCGGGGCGCCCCCCGCCCCCCAACCTCAACCTCCTCTCTCCCATCACCCATCCTGCCTGAGGACACATTCAGGTCAACCCTGCCCCTGGTCACGTCACCCCCGGGTCATAATTACCTGCATGGTAAGCAGGTCCACTGACCTCCACACAGACATGCCCCAACTTCACCCCCCCCCCCGCTTCCCCTCCCCCATGGAGCCCTGTAGGTTGGACCTCGGCTTCCACGGGCCCTTGGGAGACCAGCTGCCCCTACTCACTCCCTCCACCAACGCAAAAGGAGCAGAACTGACCTAGGCTGGGTCTCAGAGAGGCACTTCTGGGTGCTGCAGGCCCGGGTCCTGGGGTGGGCACCCCACTCCCTGCTTCTGCGGGCCTTAGTCTCCTCACCTGTACAATAGGCTGATGATGCCCAGGGATGTGCCCGCCACCTAGCTCCATGTCCTCCTCCGTGTTGTCCCCTGGCTGAGGCTGGCCTGGACCCGCCTCTCCCACCTCAGGCCCGTGCTGTGTCTCTCACACACCACTGGCCTCTCTGTCGCCACACCCCTGCCTCAGTCTTCCTTCTTACCCGACACTGGCTGTCACCCCATTTTACATCTCTATGGGTGCCCAGTCACCACCCCTGCCTCTCGGTCCTTGACCCCTGTGGCTCCTATGAGCCCCCCAGGGACACTCGCCACCCCTCCCATGGCACACCTGGACTCCATCAACGCACAGCTCTCTCTGCCTCTGAAAAACCTGAACCCCAAATATCGACCCCCAGACCTAATGGCTGCCACTGTTGCAGGTTGTCCTGTACCTGGATTTTTGTCCCCTGATCTTCCCACTTTTCCCTGAGCCGTCAGCTCTGCCATGTCACACCCTTCCTGGCCCTTCTAGGCCACTGGTGCCATCATTTGAGTCCTCAGCTCCCTCACTTCCGGCCAGACCCCAACCCGGGGACAGCCCGAGGCCCTGCCCACCTGAGCAGGCCGCTGGCAGATGGAGCCGCATGGCCCTGCCCCCCCTCCAGCCCCTGCTGCAGGGGAGGGGGAAGCACCAGCCCCCCAGGAAACCTGCACCTGCCTGAGCGCACCTGCGCCCACAGGGTTCAGAGCCGTCTGTTCTTCCCCTCGCTCACTGTCAGTTACACCATCACCCCTTCTTCCTGAACCCAGACTCCCTGCTCATGTGCACACGCCTCCCCCCTCCTCCTCCTCCCCCTCCCTCCTCCTCCCCCTCCCTCCTCCTCCTCCCCGCCCTCCTCCTCCCCCTCCCTCCTCCTCCCCCTCCCTCCTCCTCCTCCCCTCCCTCCCTCCTCCTCCCCTCCCTCCTCCTCCTCCCCCTCCCTCCTCCTCCTCCCCCTCCCTCCTCCTCACCCCCCACCCTCCCCTTGCCCCTCCTCCTCCCCCTCCCTCCTCCTCCCCACCTCCCTCCTCCTCCCCCTCCCTCCTCCTCCCCACCTCCCTCCTCCTCCCCCTCCCTCCCCCTCCCCTCCCCCTCCTCCTCCCCCTCCTCCTCCTCCTCCCCCTCCCTCCTCCTCCCCACCTCCCTCCTCCTCCCCCTCCCTCCCTCCTCCCCTCCCCCTCCTCATCCCCCTCCCTCCTCCTCCCCTCCCTCCTCCTCCCCACCTCCCTCCTCCTCCCCTCCCTCCTCCTCCCCCTCCCTCCTCCTCCCCCTCCCTCCTCCTCCCCCTCCCTCCTCCTCACCCCCCACCCTCCCATTGCCCCCTCCTCCTCCCCCTCCCTCCTCCTCCCCCTCCCTCCTCCTCACCCCCCACCCTCCCATTGCCCCCTCCTCCTCCCCTCCCTCCTCCTCCCCCTCCCTCCTCCTCCCCCTCCCTCCTCCTCACCCCCCACCCTCCCCTTGCCCCCTCCTCCTCCCCTCCCTCCCCCTCCCCATCTCCCTCCTCCTCTCCCCTCCCCCCACCATCCTCATTCTCTCCTGTGTTACTGTAGTCAGTGATGGGCTCCATGCTTTTGGAAAGCACACTTTCCCACTGCTCGGCCTCCCCCAGCTCCTCTCCCCGTCACCACCTTTGTGGAGGAATGTGCAGTGTGTCTGCATCTGCCATGCCCCCCACTTAGGGCCCCTGTGGCTGTAGGCTTGCCCCCCCCCCGGAGGCACATCCCACCAAGCCCCCACCTGGGTTGGCCTTGGGAAGTAACAGCAGGAAATGGAGGGCAGCATGAGAGTGAATTGGGTAAAGTCCCTGACTTACGAACATTTGAGATGCGAACTTGCACAGATACAAATGGACCTCGCATTGTGAACATTCGGAGATGCGAACGAATCGCTGCAGCGGCTCCCGTGTCTCCCGGACACTGTCCCAGCGGTGCTGCGTGTGCTCACTGTGCAGGGCGATAGTGGACAGGAGTCCAGGGCTCAGGGATGTGGGGGGGCTGCTAGGAAGCGCAAAGCAATCACCATGGAAACAGAAGTGAAAGTAATTGAGAGATTGGACCGAGGCAAAAAGATGGTAGACATCGCTCGTTCTTATACCATGAATCGTTCATGGCTTTACATTGTATATTTGTGTCAAAGGCGTATAAGACTCACTTTGTCGGACTTACTAACGAATCCGACTTAGGAACGTCCTCCCGGAACGGAACTTGTTCGTAAGTCGGGGACTTGTATTGCTTTTCTGGCTTCTGCCCAGCCAGGGCGCTGCACGCTGCCTGACCCTGAACACAGGACCCGACTCCTCCCCGGTCCTCTCCACACAACTCTACTCTGTCTGGGTTCCAGCAACTCCTCCCCTGGGCCCTCCAGGGTCCAGGGCGTAGGGGCTGGGGGCGAGTGGGGGTGTTGGGTAACTCCCTGCTGTTACTTCCCAGGAAGCCTGCCCCCTGACCTTGCCCACACCTGTGTAAGCCTCCCCTCTACTAAGCTCTCCTTATCCCACCTGGCTTGGGTGGGGGTGGCTCCCTTCCCGCAGCCCAGCGGCCCTTCTCACAGTCTCCGTGGTGGTCAGGGCCATTTTCCCCGCCCTCTCATCCCCTGGGCACCACACTCTGGTTTCATTTCCCCCATCATACCCATCAGTGCCTTGCACTCGGGAATGCCCCAGCCTTCTGTCCAAGGTGTTTATCATTACTGAGTCCTGCCAGCCCGCACCAGGCCTTCACTGCTGTCACCTTGCCTGAGCCACCCTAGCCACACCTAAATGTCAGTGGCTGATGCACGGTGCTGACCTCCAGCAGCTCTGTGCTGAGCCCAGACACTCCCTGGACCCAGCTGCCCTGGACACCTGTGCTGGGCCAGCTCAGACAAACCCCCGAACACCTGTAACCTACTTGTCCCCATCTCAGGATTGGAAGCACCATCCCCCTGGGGGTGCAAACCTGACCTTCCTCTGTTGCCAAGCCCAGCCAACTGCACCTCCTCAAGCTTCCTCAGCTGTCCCCTCTTGCCATCTGTGCTCCCACCGCCAGGTCCAGGCCCTTGTCCCTCCCCTGCCCAGAGGGAGCCCCTCCCTGGTCCCTGCACCCAGCCCAGCCCCCCTATAATCCATCTGCTGCCCATCGGGCTGCGGCTTTCCCAGAGCCCCTCCCCAGGCCGCGGCTTTCCCAGCCGCTCTCCTTCCATCCACCTGAGGGGCGCCTGACCCTGAGACCTTTAACATGTGGTGCCCCCTGCCTGGGTCACCCTTCCTTTCCTGGTTTTCTGAGCCGACTCCATAATGTGTCTGTGACATTTCACAGCAGCTGCTGTTATTATTGTCTGCCTGCACCGCTCACCATGAGCAGGGCTGGGGGCATTTGGGTGCCACAGCCACACAGAACGCTAGCCCTGTCATTCATTTAGAGGCCACGCAGTGGGACGAGGACCCTGGCATGCTGTCTCGAAGCTCTGCCCGTGATGGTGATTGAGAAGGATGCACGTGCCCACGTGCCCACTGTCCTGCTGCTGGAGCAGGGACTCCTCTCAGGGACATAGCACCTTCCTCCCTCCGTGGCAGCAGGAATGCTCGTGCTCCATAGAATGAGGAGGGCTTGCTGGGGTCCAGAGAGAAGCAGCGGCCTTCCACTGCCTGGGCCTCCCGGTTAGGGGGCCTCCCCAGGTCCTTGCAGACTCCCCTGGGTGGCCAGTGGTGCTCCTGCGAGTGGCGTGGCTGGAGGAGTGATTCTAGAGCAGGTAGCCACTGAATTCCTTCGCAGCTCCTCCCTGGGGGAGGGCTGATGGGTTGTTGTTCTCATGCTTTGCTAGAATGAGCAGGTGACAAGAGAGACACCAGGGGTGGGGGGTGGGGGGTGGAGGGTGGATGGGTGGCGGGGGAGTCTACAGGGCCTGGCCTGGGCCATCCATGCAGAATGTGCCAGTGGCCTGAGATAACCCCCTCTCAGCCTCCTGTTAGGAATGCCAGGTGTGGGGAGGGGAGCTTGTTGGCTCAGGGAAGTGGGGTGTTTGTCACGTTCTGCTGCGATGTGGCCATGGATGCCTGCCATCGTTTGTCATTATAATTAAGTACAATTTGGCAGGGGGATGGGTGGGAGGAGCTGTCAGCCCCACTCACCCGCCGGGCAGAGTGAACCCCAGCAGCCCAGATAGAAAGGGCTGGGTGACTTCTCGCCCATGTCCACGTGCCCACGTCCCGGCCAGGTGTGGCCGGAGTGGGTGCTGCACCCTCTGCCTCTGCCCTCTCCTGCCTGCCCTTCCCAGCAGGGCTACAGCCACCCCTCCACCAGGAGACCAGCCGGCCACCAGCCCAGGCAGCCTGCAGCCCCCAGGGCAGCCAGCTTCGCAGGTGGCCTCCTGACCCCAACTTGGCTGGAGGCAGAACCAGAAGGTCTAGGTTTGAGGCCAGTTGCTTCCCCTCAAGGGGATGGAGGGGATGGTGGGAGAAGCTGGGTGGGGGGCTTCAGTACCCTCCCTTCCTCCCTGGCCAGGGCCTCTCGGGTTGGTCCCTTCCCCTGGGGCTCCGGTTCCACCTCTGCAAAGTGGCTTTTGGGAAGACTAATGCGAGGAGAGGGACAAAGCAGCCTGCCGGCTTTGTGCCCAGCCACCCCTGCGCACCTCCCAGGGCTCTGCTCTCACAGGGGACCCTCAGGAAGGCCTGCCTGGGCCACCACAGGGCCCCCTGCAAGGCCCCTTATTGCCTTCTAATCATGTGTTAACTGTCTTTGAAATGTCTCTCTTCCTCCCCAAAATGTAAGCTTCAGAGGACAAGGATGGCACTGCTCGTACCAGGAGCCTGCTGAAGGAGTAAAGGGGTGAATGATGCGTACTTGCCAGGTGGCTCGGTGCATTCACTCATTGCAGGCTCCCTCACTGATCCTCTGTCCTGGGTTCTGGGCCTGGGGTCAGGGCCACAGCTTTACAGACTCACAGGCATATACAGCACAGTGTGTTTGTTGAATGACTAAAGGAGTGCATGAATAGCAAAGGTACCATAGGGACCCCTAACCTGCACGAGAGGGGGAGTTGGAGGAGGTTTTCTGGAGGAGATGAGATCTGAGCTAAGATTGAAGGAGGAGTTGGCATGAAACAAGCTCAGGAATAAGAACTCATTAAAGAGACTATCAGTGGGCAAACCCTTGTGATGCCGCATTTCGGGCCTGGCCTGGGGGTTGGGGCTGTCCGTTTGGGTTGGGGAGGCAGCCATGGATAAAAGGCAGCCTGATGCTTTCTCGCCAGCATGGGCCAGAGCTCGCCATTCATGGTGGGTTCCCTTAGGAAGGCAGGAGCTATTTGACAATAGCATTAGGCTTGCTCCTCAGGGTTTGCTCCCAGCCCATCTTCTGTGCAGATCAGATATAGTGAATAGGTTTTATCTTGTCAATTTTGATCAAATGGTTGCTTTGTGCACTGTGTTGAGAAGGATTCTGATGTACAATATAAACTCAGTGGGAAAAAAAATGGATTGGTGATTGATTTGTGATGTCTGCCAGGCGTACAGACATCATAAGTGAGGGTATGTATGCTACAGATTTAGCATTCCTGCTCTAGACCGTAGATCACAGACCAACAAACAGGAAAGGATCTTGGATATCACTGGGTCAAAAACTCTCGTGTTATGGAAGGGAAAACGGAGGCTCCGAGAAGAACAGGCACCTTGAATGTCAATGGCAGAACGAGGCTGGAACCCCAGCTGGTCAGGCTTTTCCCTCTGCCCATGCTGCTTCTCTTTCCTGCTGGCTGGGAGGCTGCCCCGGTCAGGAGCGGGATCTCAGACTGGGTCACAGCATGAGGGTTCTGTTTACAATGTGTGGGGAATGGCCCAGGTGGCCTGGAGCAGGTGGGGCCATGGAGAGAGGAATGAAAGCTCTGGGTGACCCGGTTCCTCCAGCCCATAGCTCCTAGCTGAGTGACCTGGGGAAAGCCACATCACCTCTTCACCTCATCTACCAAAGTGGGCTGATCCAGGAGTTTTAGGGTGAGAAGAGACCATTCTACAAATACTTGCTGAGCACTTATTAAGGGGCAGGTTTCATGCTGGTGCGGAAAACAGACCCAGGTCCTGCTCCCACGTTGCTTACTGTTCATTTGGGGGGTGCTCAAATAGTCACCCCCGAAAAAGTAGAATCCAACACACAAGTGAGCTCTCCAGGGACAGTGTCAACATCTGGCCACACAGTGAGCACTAAAAACGGCAGCCATGATGGCCGGTTTTATTCGCGGGGGTAGTCTTGCTGAGCAGAAGCCCCCGGCTGAGGGACAAACGAGCTGGGATGCAGCCTACGCCCCCCCCCCTGGAGGGGGAGCCTTTCCCTGAATCCCACAGAGGCATCCGATGGGCCCCTGGAGTTGCCCCCAGGGCAGCAGCCAGGGTTAGACAGCACGTGCACTGGAGTGCCCTGGCTGCCGCCCTCTCGCTGTGTGGGCCCTGGGTCCTCTCTGGGCAGTTGCCTGTCCTCCTCTGAGTTCTCCCAGCCTGGCACACAGTAGGTGGGAAGCATAGGGTCCTGATGGCCGCTGTTAACAATGCAACCTTGGTCAAGACGCCCGAGAGCTGGCATGGCGGCAGGGCGGGAGCCACCAGGGCCCTCGAGGCCGATCGCCTGGGGTTGGGCTCTGGTTAGCAATAGGAACTTGATCCTTTGGATGAATGGATCCAGGAAACGATCCCTGCTCAGCCTGGCCTGGGCCCATGGTCCTGTATGGCTCAGAAATGGCCTTCCTGTGGCAGGTGGGCTGCTGGAGTGGTGAGCATGGTGCAGGACGGAGGAGACATTCCTTTCCCAGGAATGCAGTGACTGACCCCCTCCCTTTCCCTTGTGGCCACAAACTGGGAGTCCCCACCCTTCCCAGTTCCTGCAGGCTTCCAGCCCACAGTCCTGCCCCCTGGACCGAAAGCTGAGACAGAGAGTTGTCCCCAACCTGCCTGGCCCTCCCCCACTTTTTGATTCTAGAACCCTCCCCCTAAAGGCTCACAGGAGGCACCATGGGGAATCCCTTTGCCAACTGTGAAGTCCCATGACCACCCTGGTTGTGTCTTTTTCTGTCCCTGGAGCAGGGTGTGGACATCCGAGGTGAGGGGCCTGGGTTCCAGGCCCCGAGATCTGGCTGGGCACCCGGGTAGGTGCCCTGAGCTGTGGCTCTGCAGGGCTTGGCACCAGTGGCTGGCTCCCCAGGGCCATGGTTTTGCAATCTCTCTTGGCCACCAACCCCGTTTCTCTGGCAATTGCAGGTTTTCTCGGCTGTGATTTGGACAATGTTTTTTCCCTTCTAAACAACCACTCTGGAAAAAGGGACTCTAACTTTGAACGAACTGGCTTCAATTGTTCCACTTCTCTCCACAAACAGCACCCCCTCCCCACCCCCACAGTGGCCCTGTCCAAGTGTCTCCAGAACAATGGGCAGTCCAGTGTCACGCCTTGATGGGTTGTGGACAGGGACAGGGATGGTGACCTTCGACCTCTGGGGCCTGGAGCCTCAGCCTTTGGGGCCAAATTTCCAGTCACTTTAGAGCCTTGCTGCTCATGTTCAGGCTCATGGGCACATTTCTTGAGCACCTACTATGTGCTGGCACAGTTCAGGTTCCCCTCTGGTCTCATTTTTCCTGGCCCCTCCCCTCAACCCTGAGGTCTCAGAGTTGGATGTAACTGGCAAGTGGTAGGTCTGGCCTTCAAAGCTGGGGATATGTGTCCCCAAAACCTGCTCTCCTGTCGCTGAGCCCTGGAAGGGGAGCCCCTCCCGCAATTGTCATGATTCCTCCTAGGCGCACAGTCCTTTATGTCTCAATGTTCTTCAGAACCGCCATCACCTCCGTGCCCACCTCAGACTTCTGGAGTCTGCTCAGGACTGACCGTCACTCCTATTCTAGGCATTGCATTCTCAGGCTCAGAGAGGTCAGGAAACTTGTCCGAAGGCACACAGCTGTAAGCCGCGGGACAGGGATGACACCAGGGTTGAGTGAACACTGAATGAAGAAGGCTGAAAGGGCCCTGTTCTAGTCCAAGTGTGTGGACTCGGGAGTGACCTCACTATATGTGGAGGGCCTGGACCCCAGAAACGAGCTCCTATGAGCTCCCTATGGTGGGTAGTGGGGCACTGGAGGGGTCCTTGGGCTCAGCTCTGGGTTCAGTGAGGGGGAAAGTGAGTCAGACAGGGTGTCAGAGGTAGAGGCGGGCTGGGGCTGTGATCTCCTGCGCCTGCCCAGCTCTGCCACGCCAGGACTGTAGCGACACCAGGGAGATGTGGGGGGGGGGCTCATGGTGCTCCCCTTTGAGAGGATAACATCTGGCAGAGACCTTCCCCCTGACACCCTGGGCTCTCCCCAAGGCCAGCTAAAGGCCAGAAGTGGCATCAGAGTGTTGGTCCCTGTCACCCTAGAGGGGACCCTGAACTGCTGGTACCCTTGAGTCCCCCATCTATCCTCTGTGACTTTGTGGTTTCCCCGTGGAGCTTATGGGGGCAGAAGGAGTCATGGCGGCATTCGGTGCTCCTGGGCTTTGCGCACACCTGGACCTCCCGGCTACAGACGTGCCCGGTGTCAGCTGCTCCTGGCCCAAGCCCTCCTCTGTCCCCATGGCCTTGCCCTGTTGCTTCTGCATGGCTCCCCTGTGGTCCCCTCAGCGGTCCTCACTCAAGGGGCTCTCCCCTCCCTCAGCTGCCTCCCTCTGCCCGCCCAGTGCTAGAATGGCCTCTGTGGCATAGGGCGTCCCTATGCAGAAAATATATCGGCATTTTAATTTTTTTGGTTGACAATGACATGAACTTGTGTTGATTTTATTTATATAAAAAAAAATAAACCTACTTGTCATGTATAAAGTAACACCCTTCACTTGGCCACATGTAGCTTCAACGTCAAAGAAAGCTATGCTATGGGAGGCCAGGTTCCTAGTGGCTTTACAGGTCAGCCCCTAGGCACAAAGGCTTCGGGGCCAAGGAGCTGGGCTTGTGACTTCCGGAGGCCCTGCCAGCCAGCCACAGGCTCTGGGCTGTGGCTGAAATGGACTCAGACTCTGCGAGGGGACAGGGCCCCAGCCAAAGCCCAAGCCCCAGGTAGCGTTGGGAGTCCAGGAGCGCGAGGCATTTATCCTTAACCAGGAGCTGAGCACTTGAGCCCTGGGTACCAGCCCCCGCAACAAGGCAGCCTCTCCTGCCAGCTTTGGGGGTTGCCCAGCCATGCTTCCTGTGGACAAGTCACGCTCTTCAACCCCCAACAAGACCTGCTTTGTGCAAGACCCAGCCCCGAGCTCACCCGAGGTCCCCGATACACCTAGAAGCCTCACTTCCGTCCCCCGGGACCCTTTGCTCTCTCCAGCCGCTTCTCTGTTGGGAGTTTGGGGGTGATGCCAGGGGAGGCCGAGGAGGCCAGCGTAGCTGTCCCGCCTTCTGTTCTAACCCTTGGAGTAAACAGGAACATTAAATCACTACTTGGGGGTCAGGAAACTGGAAATAATCAAAACACAGTGTCCTGTCCTCAGCCTGGGCGCTGGGCCGCCTGTCACCGACCCAGCACTGCTGCCTGGGGCTTTCCCAGCCGTGCCTCCACCCAAGCCACTGCCCCCACCATTTGCCTTGTGGGTCAGGGTGTCCACAGTGGCCCACACCCCAGGGTACAATCATGAGACACCCAGAGAGGCTGGCAGCCGTGCCGCACCCCGAGGCGGGCACCCTCTGTCGGGGATGTGGTCATGTGTTTGGAGCCCTGCCAGCCCTCAGACCCCAGGGGATAGGCGTAGACATGGGGGAGGGCCCAGGGGGTGGCGAGGGGGCCCAGGAGCTCGTGCCTACTGTTCTTTCTCTGCTTCCAGAGCAAGCGCTGGCTTGGGGGCTGACCCCACCCAGAGGACAGAGGCCAACTAATTGGGCCCGAAGTGCATGGGATGGGGGCGGGTAGAAGAGGTTGGGGGCTGACGGAAGGGTCTTCTCTCCTGCCATAGGGCACCTTGGGCCACAAATGCCCTTTCTGATTGACCTGCTTCTCCAGTGTGCACTGCAAAAACGTGTAGGTCTCCCAGGAGCCACTTCCTAACGGGGAAACAGATTCCGGGAGGGGAAGTGGCTCTGAGGCTCAGCCCCCAGGTTCCGGGTCCTTCCTACAGCCCCGGGAAGTTTGCAAAGGCATGCTCTCCTCTACTTGCCCTGCACTGAGCCCTGGGTGGGAATTGGGGGGCTCACACCTGCCAGGTGGGCTGCTTGTCTGGTGGGGTGACTATTGAGGACAGACACTTGCGGTCCAGGGGGCTCAGCTTCACAGAGTGGAGGGGCTGGGCAGGAAGTGGCCCTCTCTGCCTGGCGGCCACAGAGGCGACATTTGGTCTGGGCTTTGCAGGCTGAACAGGAGCTCTCGCTGGGAAGAGAGGCAGGGCAGCCGGGGTGGGCTGTGGGGGACCTGCGGGGAGCCTGGGAAGAGAGGCAGGGCAGCCGGGGCGGGCTGTGGGGGACCTGCGGGGAGCCTGCGTTAGCCCTTGTTATTCTGTGCTGAGATCTGGGAGCAGGCTGGCCTTTGCCTGCGTCCCGGGCGTCCCGTCCACGTGGCTGTGCTGTAGGTGTGACTGTGCCCATCCTCCTGACTCGCAGGCTGAGGCCCGCAGAGGTGAAGCGGCTTGCCGAGGCTGCCTCAGCGTCCGTCCTCTCTGGTCCTCTTCCCTCCAGCGCAGCAGCAGCAGCGGGGGCCACCCGGAGTCAGCCCTGCTGTGCTTTCGGGTCCCTCTTTCCCTCTCCCGTGCAGCCTCCCACCAGGGCTCCGGGAAGGGCCCAAGCTTGGCCCCACAGCAAGGCTGGGTGTGGAAGCCTGACCCAGCCTTCACACCCAAACTGGGCTCCGCTGGGGGTGCATGGGCTGCATTTGGGGAAGAAAGGAGCTCTTAGCCCAGGGAGGGGGGAGGCGCCTGGGCTGGGTGCTCAGGCGGGTGGGGTTGAGGGAGGGAAGTGTTTTAGCTTTTTAGCGAGGCCAGTGGAGAGCACAGCTACCAGGGAGGCAGGGAAGGGCGGCGTGGGAATCCCTGACGGGAGGTGGGGTGTCTGGAGGGAACGCCCCCCCCCCCTGCACCTCTGTCACTTTGTTTGAGGGATCTGGTCAGGCCAGAAGTACCAGAGAATTACGGCCCGCCCTGTCCCCCTGGGGACTCAGTGATGACTGTTGGACACAGGTGGATTGGTACCCCAGCTTCCTTGCCCACCCTGGTACCGTGCCCTGGTTTCCCACGGGTGGTAGCAATGGGGCGGGTGGCTGACTTCCCCACACCCACATGCCCCAAATGTCCTGGGATCCCCTCCTACCAAGACCCCACCCCCTGTTGAGGGCTGGATCTGGGATCCTTAAAAGTCTGCGGGTTATTGGAAAGCGGTGGGGGTGAGGTTGGAAAGAGAGCAGGCTGGATCAGGAGGCGTTGGGGGACAGGCGAAGGAGCTTGACCTTTTTCTAGAGAATTGGGAGTCAGAGGAAGGTTTGGATGTGAAAAATCTCACTGCTGTATGGGGGACTGGAGGGGGTGCGCCGGGGCTGGGAGAGAGAGCTGAGAGAGCAGGGACGGGGAGGCAGGGGCAGGGAGGGGAGGCAGGGGTGGGGCGGAGAGAAGGGGAGTCCCATGGGCGGCTGGGTGCATGGTTATCGTTCACCGGGATAGGAAACCGCCTTCCCAGACCCCCTTGCAGCCAGGCATGGCCAGGTCTGGCTTGTGAAATGCAAGAGGACGTTTACTGAGGGGCTTCTGGGAAGGGCTCTGTGCTCCCTGATAAGAGAAGGTATGTGAAGAGGTGCCCTCCCTGCACCTCTTCCTGCCTCCTGCCTTTCAACGTGGCGTGAGTTTGGTGTTTGGAGCTGGAGTTGTCATCTAGCAACAGTGAAGTTAAGGCCAGGAGATGTCATCAGGGTCCCATCAGGGCTGTCGACCCAATGCCAGCAGCCACTGACCTGCAGGCTCCTTGTTACGCCCATGTTACCCTATTTCTGCTTAAATTTCTGGGTCTTGTCTTATTTGCAGCCAAGGCATTCTTACGTTCTGTGGAATTTGGTACCAAGAGTGGGGTTGGAATGACTTTCCAGTACCTGAGCTCAGTCAGCTGAGGCAGGAGGAGGTGGGGAGTGTGGCGGTGCCCCGGGGTTCACAGGTGGACGTGCACACAGGGCAGCTGGACCTGTCAGCACAGTGGCCCATGAAGATAGCCGTGGACGATGGGCAGGACCATGAGGGTGGCGGGACTATTCAGAGAGGGTCGGGAGGGACAAGGGCAGTGGGTGCACTCGTGGGGCGGTAGGAGGAGGCAGAGCTGCCCAATCAATGGGGGAAGGACGCTGATAATGAGGATTATAAAGCCACCGTTTATTGAGCAGCGGCCGTGTGGGCGTGGCTGGGATTTAGGCGGGCTGCCTGACTGCCTCAGTCCTCACCACCCAGGCACTCTTCTTGTGCCTGTTTCACAGATCGGAATACTGAGGCGCTGAGGATGTGCCCCAGGGACTCAGAGCATGAAGAGACCTCCTGGGGGGCAAAGACAGCATCAGGGAGGAGGGGCTGCTGCCACACGGGGGCCAGGAGTCCACAGATCCAGTGGGC
Organism: Aselliscus stoliczkanus; assembly: GCA_033961575.1. Lineage (NCBI taxonomy): Eukaryota > Metazoa > Chordata > Mammalia > Chiroptera > Hipposideridae > Aselliscus > Aselliscus stoliczkanus. The sequence continues at coordinate 158,679,983 of CM066732.1, read as the reverse complement.
CGGGCAGGAGGAGTGGCATTCCAGGCTCAAGGAACAGGGTGCGCAAAGGCAAGGAAGGGCGCTGCCTGGCCTTCAGGCTGCAGGGAGGGCACGGGAGATGGGGCGAGGGGCCACAGGCCGGGGCTTCTACCAGCACCTTCGGGGCGTTCGTTAGGTGTTCACAGGCAAAGCCCGCAGGGCGGGGCGGTGTGCCCAGGGCGAGGGTGCGACTGCCGGGGGGGGGGGGGGGGGCTGATACAGCCCCTCCCCCGAGATGTCTCTGAGGCTAGGCGAGACCACAGTCAGAGCCCTTGGCCCGTGGCCACCGCAAACAACTTGTCCTCATTGTCATTGAGTAACTGCAGTTGGGCCCTTTGGTCTAGGCCGTTTCAGGACAGCGGGCTGCCAGCAGCTCAGGCCGGGTGGCCCAGGACCCCCCGGCTCACCAGCCCAGGCCAAGCCCCCACGGCTGTGGGCCAGAGCCTGGCTCCGGAGGGGCACCCCATGGGCCGCTGGGCTAGGAGGTTTGAGTGTGGGCAATGCTGTTCTAGGGGTTTCTGGTTGTTCCGTCAGCCAGGGGGAGGTAGGGGTGGAGCTGGGAGGGCTCACTGGGGCGGCCACAGGCTGGGGAAGGTGCCAGGGAAAGAGCCCTGTGTCAGGACAGGCTGTCTCAAGTCCATGGCCAATGTCAGGATGACCATTCTGGGCCGGCTGGGCGGGGGCAGGGGGCCTCCATCCACGGAAGAGGAGGGGTGGGGAGGGGGGGACCTGGGTCAGGAAAGGTGGCTGGTGGGACAGCCCAGCTCAAACCCCACCCCAACCCTCTCACCAGTTTCCTCATCCTTAAAATGGGCACGATAAATCTGTCCCGTGGGGACGTTGTGGGAATCAAGTGAGAGGATTCCTACAAAGTCCCAGGCCGGTGGATTTCGCAAACAATAACAATTTCAAAAACCAGCTTTGGTTCCTGTCACAGGGTGCCAACTTAGTATTTTGCCAAGTAAGAACGCTGAAAACAAAAACAAAGGACCAGCTACTGTCTACTGTTACCGTCACTTCACAAAAGAAGTGGTATTTGGACACACAGAGGGCCACTCGGCCAGCCAACGGCGCGGCTCAGCCCAAAGCCCTTGGCCTCACCCTTATTCTGTCCTTATTTTTTCCGTCACCTCTGGGACCGGACCAGGTATGGGCAGCCCCAGCACGGGCCTGGGCTCAGCGGCTTTCTCGGTGGTGCTGGTGCCCACACCTGTCTCAGTCGCCTTCCCCAACTTGTCTCGTGCCTCTCCCCTGGGCCCATCCAGTTCTCTGAGCAAACGGGGTGCTTCTTGGAGGAAGAGCCTGGCCACATGGATCTACTCTAAGGGTCGAGGAATTGAACCTGCAAACACCTGACAGGTGCCTGTCATGCTTTGGTACACTGGGCTGTGATGACCTTCTGAGGATGGGAAACTGAGGCGCAGAGAAGCGGAGTGTGTGTGACAGAACTGGGGTCTCAGCACCATCCCCTGGGTGGGGTTCCCAAGGCAGCTGCTGGAAACTGAGTCTGGAGCCCTTTTCCGTCAGATTCAAAGCTGTGGGGGGAGATGGGAAGGTGGACCCTTGTTCCATGCCAGGGACACCTGGGCCTCTGTAGCAGGCCAGGGCTCCCACAAGGGCAGAGAAGACAGTGACAGACATGTTGCCACCTCGTCTGCCAGACAGGAGTTCTCCGAAGGCATTCATTCACTTGTTCACTCCGTCTTTCATTCTTCCAGAAAGCAGTCAGGGTATATTCACCACTACAAGAAACAGAGGCTGGACGCGACACCCACGTCACAGTGCTCTGGGTGGGTGGGGCAGTGCTGTGCTCCATATGGTCATTCAGAGACCCAGGGTCGCAGGCCGGGCCCCTGGACTCAGACAAGTAGGTTTGTGGCAGGAAGATTTTTAGGAGTGGGCTCTGGAGGGGAGACAGGGAAGGGGGCTGGGGCAGGGCTCAGCAAAGCTGGCCTGTAATGATGTCTCAGCAAGACCTCAGCCCACCCCACAGGGGACTCAGGGGCGGCGGGGACAGCCCTTCAGGGTGGCCGCGAGTTTGCACAAGGTGGGTGGGCCTTCCTGATGTCACACTGATCACTCACTGGATGGGGGCTGCCCCCCGAAGAGGACATGACCTTGGGCATCTCTCTTCAGCCTACATGGCCCCAAAGAGGGTTGAAAGCTGAGGGCCGGACTGTCGGTCTCTCAGAGACATGAGCTCCTGCAGGGGTGTCCGCGTGGCACTGAGGGCCCCCTGCAGATGGCCCCTTGCACTGCTCAGGGCCTCCTCTTCACATAAGTCCTGCGAGCTGCTCCCTCAGGATTCCAGTGGGCCCCTCTCCCTGACGGGAACTCAGAAGGAACTCAGCTGCCACTGCAGCTGGTCTTCGGGCTGCAGAGGACTTGCACCCTCTCGGTCCTCTGCCCTCTGCTCTCACCCTCAGCGAGCACTTCCGCCCAACGCAGTGGCCCATCACCCCTGAAACTCCTGAGCCCCAGGTCTCCATGTCCTTCTTCGGCGGTGGCTAAGAAGGGCACGGGAGTACCAACAGGCCCAGCTGGACCCCTGGCTGGCCACACAGAGCTCTCCATCTCCTGATGACGAGGTCGGCCAGCCATGCAGGAGAGCGATGCCTCTTCTCGTCTGCTGGTCCCTGGGCACAGGAAGCCAAAGCGGCTGGCATCCGCTGCACCTTGTAGTTCAAGGAAGCCCTCATGTTGTCCCCAGTGGGGGCTCTAGCTGAGCCCTGGGGTACAGGGCTAGGAAGCACAAATCCCCCCAGCGGGTCTCTGAGGCGGGGGGTGGCAGTAAATGCGGCCATTCCTGCTCCCACCCCCTTGGTTCTTGGACTCTGAGCTCTGAGATGATGGTGCTGACTGAGGCCCCGTGGCAAGGAGAGGCAACCCCCACCCATCATATTTCTCTATTGCTGTCAAAGTTCGTCGTTGCCTCTCCAGGGAGGAGGAAGTCCAACGTAGCAGCTTGCTTCTCACTTCTCACAGGCCGGCTGGTTTCCTCCAGCAATGGCACCGTGCTGCGGACTCAGCGGCGGCCATTCCGCAGTGGCATTAGCTAGCCCAGCCGAGGCACCAGGTCCCCTTCATCTCTGCCATCATGGCTGTTGCATTCCCATGCCCATGGTGCCAGCACTGGGATGGCCACTGAGAGGCTGGCTGAGGTCACGTGGCCAGATCGCTTCATCTACCTGTTTTTTTTTCGGGGCTGTTCCTGTGCTTTCTGCTTAACACACACCCGAAGGCCGCCACGCTGTGTGCACTCCATCCATATGCCTCGACCCCTGACCTCCTCGGGCCTGATCTTCTGTTATTTCTATTTCCAGGCCCCTGGACAGCTGCCCATGAGTCCAGCTGTACTGTAACGTTGGGCCACATCTCTTTCTGCACAGAGTGGATGACCGCCCCAAGCCCTGCCCATCTGGAAGACTCCCTCTCCACTGATTTTCACGGCCACCCCAAATGACTGGGGGTAGCCACCATCCGTTTTCAGGTTGTGCTCGTACCCCAGTTACCTGTCCATGAACCAAGCTCAGCCTTTTCCCCCTCCATCAGCTGATTGTAAATGTCCCAGGCGGCTATGGGTGTGAGCTGAGGTATGAAATTTACTGGGCTTGACTCTGCACCCCCATGTTGACAGGGCGCTGGATATGGGCCACCCTGGGAGGAGGTATCACCTGGGCGAGGAAGCCCGGTTCAGCTGTCACCTTCCAGAGATGACATCTGGTGGCCCATCGCGGTACCCATTCCTGCTCCAGAGGCTCTGCCATCCCTAGGGCCTTGGGCCCCGCGCTGGACCTTCATTGTCCAGCAGCAAGGGACAGGGAGCAGGGCCAGGCGGGAAGGGGTGTGTTTTCGCATCGCCCCCTCAGAACTCAGCACGTGGCTGCTCTGGACTGCAGGGCGGGAAGGAAAATGGTTTGACCACAACCCAGCTGGGCCCTGCCTCCTACTCCAAGGAATGAGGGTAAACAACTGAGCTTGCCCCCATCGGGCTGAGCTGCTCTGGGTGGGGGAGGGGTAGGGCCTGGAGCCAAGGCCCCGGACTCACAGCGACCTCAGAACCAGGTCCTCCAGGAGCCCCTGCCAGCCTTCCCCAGAGCCCACCCCGTGTGTGCCCTGCCCTGCCTCAGGGGCATCAGGCACATCCCTGCCCTGAACGGGCCCCTGGCCTGGTGGGGAGGGTGACTCCTGACCAGGGGATTGTCACCCCAGGCCCCTGCTGCAGCCATCGGAAGGAGCAAAAGCCTCTTCCTAGGAGAGGAGGGACAGAGAGGTGCATCAGGACCGGCATCTGGGCCGCCCCTGAGCACACGCTCTGCGGGTGGAAGGCAAAGGTGGATGCGCCAGGCAGAAAGAACGGCCTGTGCAAAGGTAGAGACGTCATGGCCAGCACGAGGCGCTGAGGCTGGGGAAGGCTGGCCCTATGCTCCTGGGGACCCAGACAGGACATCCTAGCTCCCCACCTCCCTGCTTGCCTCCCTTTATGCCGCTCTGTGCCTGGTGCCCTTCAGAGCGAATTTTCCAAGACATAAACTGTGTCACTGCCAGCTTAAAAGCCCTTCACGGCTCCCTACTTCTCTTCAAATGGCGTCCACACTGCTTTAGCTGGCATAGGTGCCCCATCCGACCGCGCCCTGAGCCCCCCAGCCACGTTTGCAGACCTACCTCCCCACTGCCCGCACAAGCGCTGCACTCCGCTCACAGCTGCTCCGCTGCTCCCACTCGGGGCGCCCTTCCCTCATGTGCTTTCTGGTCCACTCTGACTGGGGCTTCAGGAGCCGCCTCCTCCAGGACGCCTTCCCTGATGCCCCTCTCCTCTAAGCACCTCCTGCACCAAGCACAGCCTTTGGTTGTCCTGCAGGACTGCTGCCCTCTCTTGTCAGGGTGTCTCCCGCTCAGGCGGAGGCTCCTTGAGCAAGGCCAGGGGCTGTGCTGGGTTTCTCTGGGGCCCAGCCTCCAGCCCACAGCACAGGGCTATGCCGCCCACAGCCTGAACGAGAGAGAAGCAAGGAGATGACGCCCTTAAGGTCTGAATCGACATTTTCCCAAGCAGCTGGCAAGGCCCCCACCCAATCTGGGGGTTTTCCCAATCTGCTCCAGAAAGGCCTGGCTCTGAGAGCAGTCGGGTCATTCCGGGACACGGCGAGGCCCACTTCTCTGGCCCTGGTCATGACCGGAGTGTGTCCGGAGCTCCTGCCTCCTGCTTTCCCTTTAATGATCGGCAACAGGGCAGCGGGAGGTGAGGAGAGGCGCACTCCCGGAGCCCTCCTGTCCTTGGCAGCCTTCTGGCCACGTCCAAGGGCCTTGCTCCAGAAAACGCAGTGTCTGTGTGGTGTGGAAGCAGGCCCTAGCCTGTGTGCCCAGAGCCCCGCGGACCCGCAGTGACGGCGATGGGAAGGGGGTGACTGCATCAGAGGTGGGTCCCCGGGAAACCTGGGCTAGCTACCTTGCTCCCTCTGTTTGGTGTTCCTGGACCCATGTGTCAGGGTTTGGGGAGGGGGACTCAGTGTGGGCTGCTCGCAGCTGAGAGGCTCCTTCTGGCCTAGTTGCTAAGGGGGAAGGTGACAGATGGCTGGGGCAGGGGGTGGGGGTGGAAGGCAGCTGTGGGCACGGCCAGTGGGCATCTCCTAGGATTTCCAGAGACCGAAAGGAAACTCTGCAAAAGGGGCTGTTCTTTGCTCTGTCCAACACGGGCTGCGTCTTCTGGGAGTTGTTTTTCTCGGGTAATTGGTGAGAAGTTTGTTTCTCAAGTTTGCCCGGAACCCAAAGTGGAAGCAGGCAGAGGGCCAGTGTGAGTGGGGAATGTTCTTTCAAACACATTTTTATAGAAGTACGTTCGCGTCTGCTCTTTGGACCCGCGAGTTTAGAATGTGAAGTAATTGAAACAGGGCTGGGCGGGGGTTCAACTTTGCCCCATGGCCTTAGAAAGGCCCCGAGGGCAGAGGGGTGTCCCCTGCCCTGAGGAGTCAGGTGTCCTGGGCAAATGACCTCATGCTAATCACAGGCTCTTCTTATCTGTGTTGGCTTGGCAGGGGTCCTGGTCCCGAGAGGAGAGTAGGTGGGACCCGCCTGGCCTCCCTGTGGCCGGTCAGACCTGAGTGCCCTTTGCCAAGTGCTCAGCCACTGCAGGAAGGCATGTTTGCCCAGCCCAGTTGCTGCTCTGACCTGAACCCAGCTGATGTCTGCTCTGCACGGGCAGCCACCACTCAGCCAGGTGGCCTGCCCGGTGGCGTCCGTGGCATGGGTTGCTGAGTTTGCAGAGGGGCAGGAGGCCTCCAGGATTCCTGTTTGGGTGGCGATAGGGTGTTTACCAGGGGAGCAAAGCCCCAGGCACACAGTTTCCTGAGCCTGCAGCAGCGAGACCAGCCACTGACCTCTTCCTTGCTGGGTGATGCCTCAGTTTCCACATCTGTCAAACGAGGGTAGGTTGGATTGGTTGTTTTTCAGAGTTCCATCCTGCTCTCGAATTTTGTTGTGGGACTCTCTCTGCTTCAGTTTCCCACCTGTACAAGGACGGAAGCTTCAGAAAAGAAGGGAGAGGTTTCATTTGCAGCTGTGGTAGCTTGAAGAGAACCGAATTGTAAAATGGTAAACAGTGGGTGGGACGGTGGGTTTCAGCATCCGCACAGGAACCAAGGGCAGCGTCTGTGCTGGGCCAGCAGGCCCTGTCTGCACACCTTAAGCATCTTTGCCCTGTAGATCCTCAAGGAAACTGATGTTACCGGGGTGTGGGTGGCCCATGCGTAGGCTCCTACAATGTTCATGTTTGGCCGGGGCTCTAAAGCCAGCGGTGTGTAATATATTCCAGAGCCTTGCTGGTACATACCACAACCCCACTACGGCCTGGCCAGAGTGAGGCAGATGGGGCACAGGCATGATGGCAGCCCGTGGGATCGGGGCTCATCCACGTGTTCATGCACAGCACCCGTGACCGTCCGGTTGTGGCCAGCGCTTTTAAGGCTACCTGAGTGCCGACTCTGCAAAGGGCCCTGCATGGATCACCCCTCTCCATTGTCACCCTCCCTCTTGAGGTAGATGAGGTCATCTCCGTTTTGCAGAAGTGGAGACCAGACCTCACGGGTGAGAGGTGGAGCGGGGGTCCACCAGGTCACCTGACTCCAGACACGGCCCGACAGCCCCCCTCCCACCCTGGTTTCAAATGTTTGGCAGGCCTGGACCCCAAGCCCATTTTAGAGGTGCGTGGATGGACCTATTACATAACTGTGCATTTGGTTTCTTGTGTATTAGAAAAAATGTTAATCCATCGAATCTGTGATTTCACTGAGAATATTGCCTGGAAGAAAAGCAACGTTTAAAAAGTGAGACTATTTAGGATTCAATTTAAGAAAAATATCAAGTAAAAAGTGGATGTCAAATAGTCAGGCATTTGGAATAAAATGGAGCCTGCACGAGCCCCCCGGGTCGGCCCCTCCCTCCTGCCCCCGGCCTCCCTCTGGGCCCCATGTGCCCTGACACCACCTCCCAGCCTCTCCCTGGAGTCCAGACTCCTATTCCCTCAGGGAAAACTTCAAAGAGCGACCCCCACTGTATTGCCTGTCTGCTGACATCAGCCCCGCCCCCGCCGCGGCCACTCGCTGAGGAGGCCCAGTCACCCCCTTCGGCTGCACTGTTGCGGGAGGCTGCTGTCTCTCAGGACCCCTGGGCCCGCACTCGCGTGTCTTCCCGTCGCCTCTGCCTGCCTTCCCCAGGCTCCTCTTCTCTCCAGGATCCCCCCTTCGACCAACCTCGAAATGCTGGTGTCCTTAGACCCTCTATTTTGTCGGCCTCCTTACTCCCTTCTTAGCTGATCTCATTTCCTCTCTTGGCATTTACTGCTACCTATAAACTGATAATCCCTTCAGTTACTCCTCCGTGCCCTCTTCTGAAATCCGGGCTTGTTTCTCTGCCTGCCTCCTGGACTTTCCCCCTGGACACCTCACAGACATCTCAGCCTTCACTGCTGAGCCGAGCCCTGGACCAGCCCCTTGAGCTGGCTGTCCCACCAGCAGACGCTGTTGCCTCATCAGTGGTGCCAGCTCTGCCTCAGTCGCTCGGGCAAGTGCTGGGGCTCGACCTCTCCTCCTTTCCACAGTCATTGTGCCGCCCCTGCTGTGGGATGTGTCCTGGATCGTCCACATCTCTCCATCTCTCTGCCACCACCTCAGCCTCAGCACCATCCTCTCTCTCCTGCTTCAGAGGCCAAAGCGCCCACATCCACTTGATGTAACCAACAGCCAGCAGGACCTCCGAAAGACACAGATGGGGTCAGATCACTGCCCTGCTCTGAGCCGTCCTCTACACTAGCACCCCACCCCCTGCGATAAGATCTGGACTCTCCAGCATCTACAGGGTTCCCCTCGTGGAGCCTCTGACAGAGAGCAACAGAAACAGCTGTCACAACAACCCCCTGTTGTGAGATGCTTAGTCAGGGGGTGTTAATTCCTCTTGTACCCAATGACTGATGACCGCCGTGGCTCCCATGGCCACTCCACAGTGTCAGCAGCCCAGGCTCCTTCCGCCTTGTGGCTCTGCCCTTCTCCTGGCCGTGTGAGCTCCTGCCATCCAGTAGGGGGAGAAGGGAGAGCACAAGCAGGAACTTGGACCATCCTTCAGCTCGCATCCGTGACCAGACTTCATTACATGGCCACAGCTGGCTGCCAAGGAGTCTGGGAAGTGCTGTTTCTGGCTGGGCAGTTGTGTGCCTCCCTCTGAGCCTCAGTGCCCATCTGTGACCTGGGGACCTTCCCTCTGAGGTGGTTGTGAGCCTCCAGGGAGACAGTGAGTGCCAGGAGCCTGACCAGGCTCTCATCCAATGTTGCTTTTCTCCTCCCCGTCTCTGCTTCCATCGCCGCAGATTTGGCATCCTTGCCCTGTGACTTCTGGGTATGGCAGGGTAGGGCCAAACAAAGGTGAGCCTGCAGCGCTTCCCTCGTCATCTTTTCTGTGCCGAGGTTTTGATGCATGAGAGCCTTGGGACCACAGGAGATGAGGCTGGCAGGGTAGGTGCAGTTGGTGCGTGGCAAACCGAACTTGTCAATTCCAGAAGCTTTTGGCACATTGTTGAAGCGACTAGATGACTTTGAGAAGTGTCTGCATGTTTTTCCCCAAGTGCAGTTATTTTTGCCGCTGTGAAATGTTCTGAAATCTGACAGTTTTGTTTTGAGTCTTAGCCCGATGTGGAGATGGAAAGGAACACTGCCTCCCAGTTCTGTGGCACCCGCTTTTCGGGGTTTCCTGAGGACACCCAGATCCTGGCAGAGGTGGCCAAGAAGCCAGGTGACAAAGACCTCCCTGGGGCGAGCGCACAGTAGGTCAGGCCTGGGAGCCCCCAGACCTACTCAGGGCATGAGGCCCAAGTGCTGATTTGGCCAATGTAAACACACCTACTGTGTGCCAGGCCCTCTACTAAACACCTACTGTGTGCCGCAGAGCCATTGGAGGGCTCTCAGCACTGGAATGGCAGGTCACCATGCCATATTTGGTGGCTGGGAGACAGGTGAGGAGGCTGCTGAAGGGATGTAGACCCCAGAGGACAGAGAGGTGACTGCAGTGCAGTCCTTGCTCTTCTGAAGCTGATGGCCCTGGGGGGCACCCTGCCAGCGTACAGCCACAGGTGTGGGCATCTGAGTGCCCCGGGAGACTGGATGTTGTCCCAGCCACATTGCTGCCCCACCACCTATCTGGCTCCTCCTTCTCTCCCCAAGGTCACAGCTCTCCAGGGCTGGGCCAGAGACCTCTCCTCACCCTACCTATGTATGTCCACCCTCCTGCCAGCTCATCTCCCCCAGCCCATGTCTTCAGCATAGGCAGCTTCACCATCTGGGTGCCATGTGCTTTACCCCCCGGCCCCTCCAGGCCTCTCCTATGTGGTCCAGCTATGCACAGGGCATCTCCAGCCACCTCACGCTGTCTGTCCCTCCTAACCTTTTCCTGTGCCCTGGGCTCTGCTTGGGTCCTCATCTCAGGTGCTGCCCCTGCTGGTCTTAGGTGGACAGCATCACGGCTGCCTTCTGACTCAGGGTACTGGGACTCAGATCGCATGGATCGAAAGGCCGCAAGCAACGGCACGGAGAGCTGGCTGGGTGCCAGGCGTGGTGCCAGGTGCTTCCCCTCCATCACTTCATCGAATCCCAACAACAGCCTGGGGAGGTGGCAACGATGGTGATCTTTGTTTTTACAGGCCATAAAACCGAGACACAGATGAATAAATTACCCAAGGACACCGAGCAAGTCCAGTACTTCCTGAAAAAGCAAATCATCCACTTAACCCTAGATGACAGCTGGGGAAATTGAGCTATAGCAACAGTCATTTCATACATGTGTAAGAGTGTTTTTGTGTTTATAAGTACTTTTCTACATTGCCATGGAGACTGATGATGCAGCCTTTTCCTCCGAGAGGTAGACATAAGGAGTAACTGAGAATCACACTACAGTATATTCCTGGTTAAAAAGATAAAAACAAAACCATGGCGAGGCCCCCTCCTTCCCTTCCCTTCCCCCTAATACTTGCTGTGTTAGTTAGATTACAAGGTTGGCAGCTGTAACAAAGATCCCAATGTCACAGTGAGCAAAATCAGGAAGTTTCTTTTTCTTTCTTTCTGCATAAGCCATGCAGGGCTGATGTGGCAGCTCCCTGGTGTCTGGGGCATAGGCTCCTTCTATCGTAGTTCTACTGTCTTCATGTATCTTCCACCTTGTCACTCAAGGTCAAGCCTGCCACCAGATCCACAATGCAGCCAGGGAAAGAGGATAAAAGAGAGTGCAGTATGTGATCCTTTTCTCTGGAAGCTGTGTGTGTCACTTTTGCTCACATTCCATTAGCCGGAAGTTGGTCACATGGCCACATCTAGCTGCAAGGGAGGCAGGGAAATTGTCTTAGGTGGGTGGTTCTCTACCAAACTCAAACTTAAAGGGCTCTGTTATTAAGGAAAGAAGAAAACAATGAACATTAGGGGACAACTAACAATCTATTGGGTTGTCGGAAAAGTCATGATACATTTTTGCAATGAAAAACAGAGAAGAAAATACATCATGACTTTTCCGACAGCCCAATACACCAGAATCTGCCCCTTTGGACTCCCCAATTTCTATGCAAACTCTCCCTTCCATATTCTGAGCACACTCGGCCCCTTCGCTTGGACATAGTCCCTTCCAGGCGCCATTTCCAGCCATGTCTAGGATCTGTGGATGATGAGAGGTTCCCTCATTAAGACCAGATGTGACTTCTCATGAATAGGGAATCTATAAACTATGAATATAAGTCACAAAGACAAGTATTCTGTAAACTCTTAATAGTGGTGCACGGACAGTAGAACTGCCGGAAAAACTCGCCTTTGGATGAGGGCAGAATGGACAATGCAGCAGCGGCTCGTGCAGGACAATGACCAAACCCAGCTGGGCGGGCGTCACTATGACTGCCTCTGCCCACTTGGAGGGATGCCTTGTCCACTGTCTCACTCAGTCCTTGCTCAGTCTTCTGGGAGCACCCACCTTTCCCACCATCCTCCCTAAGCCCACATAGAAAGTGGGCGCTGCTGTGTACATCCTTCCTGGGGGCTACACAACCTTCAGAACATATTTCTGGCTATGTTCACTGTCTGGGTGTCGGGGGGGATTTCTTTATGGGTGGATGGCAAAACAACAACATGGTTTTGAAAGCCAGGCTTGTGGTTTATTTGGAAATGCAACTCCCTCTAAAACTTAGTAGGTTTCTGGTGTGTTTGCACATGTAGTTATTTCGCTTTGCATACAACCCTACTGACAGACCTTGTCCAGACCTGGCGTTTGATTCTTACAAAGCTGGTCTTTTATTTCCAGGCCTGTTCTTGGCCCGTCTTCCTCCGGCTCATTTAAGAGCAGTCACCTTGATGTTATCTGAACCCACAGACTTGGGTGGGGACACAGCACCTCCCTGATTGTGGCCCTTGGCCTGACGCCCTTGTGTGACAGAACTCTTCATGGGAGGGGCGTGGAAAGGATTGGGCCAGCCTCTCATCTTCCACTGAGACCGGAGCTTCAAAGCCATCTCTGTGGCTGTGCTGTGTCCCTTCCTAAAGGCAGCAGGCAGCAGCCGACAGAGACCTTCACTCTGAGTTTTTCAAGCCAGCTCTTCTGCAGTTCCAGGGACCATCAGGACGTGGTCTGCCTTGCAGGCATCACAGGGAGCAGTTTCAATGACAGGGTTTCCACAGCACAAGGGTCGATAGCTTTCCAGCTGGTGACTCTCTGTCCCAGGTTGTGGAGGCCAGGCCTCGGGCTTTGGTTTTGTTGCAGTGGCACCTCCTCTTTCCGTGGACTCAAATCTGTAATAGGCAGGATGTGGGCTTGGCTGCTAGAACAGGGATACTCCCAGAGAGTGGCTTAAACAAAATGGAAGTTTATTTTTTTTTCTTATGTCACAGTCCCAAAACAAGGGGTTCAGAGTGACGTGGCACCAGGACGCCAGGAGCCCAGGGGCCGGGTAGCTTGTGGTGCTACCATCTTCAGCAGGAGACTTTGAGCTCATGGTCTAAGAAGTCTGCTGCAGCTCTCTCCATCTCACCTGTGTTCGGTCAGGGCCAAGCAGAGAGGAGGACGAGGAGGACGTACCCAACCCTTTCCTCTTCGGCTCAGGGCCTGGGACACGCATGTGTCAGTCTGCTCCTGTGCCATGGTGTGGGGTCTAAGACTCAGGATGCATAGATGCTCATGTGCGTGTGTATGTGTGCATGTGTGTGCATATGTGTGCATGTGCACCACTGTCGTGACACTAAATGGCCTACTTGGACCCAAGGCTGTGTAGCTGGAGAAGGGTCGAGCTGGGCTGCAGCTGGGTCTGCCCCTCGCCCAGTGCCCTTCCCTCAGGCCGCTCCCGGGAGAGAAGCAGGTCTGTGGGGAGAACCTCTGTTCCAACCGTGAAATACCTGCACTCAGAACTCTGGGTGTGGGCATGGAATGAATTGCTGTCCCTCCTTGTGCCTTTTTGGTCACTGGGCTCAAGGCCTGGATGCTGGCTGTCCCCGCAGCTGTGAGCAGTGCTGGCAGGGTCCCCGAGGCCCACCTCCCTGCCCTGTCCCACTCTGACGGTTCCTGCTCTGTGCGCCTCAATGCTCTCACCTGTAACGCGGGGTTAATGATTTTGTCCAGCGGCTTCACAAGTTGCTTTGGGAAATCAAATGGGCTCATGGAAATGAACAGGCTTTGTGAGCTGCATTGCGCCAGGCACTGGGCACTGTGCTTGGCTGAATGAGGACTCCAGAGGGACTTTGGATGTGATGACACTAAGGATCTTGAGATGGGAATATGGTCCTGGGTTATCCAGGTGAACCCACTATCACATTGAGGGTCCTAATGTGAGAACGAGAGAGACAAGGGGGATCAGAGTCAGAGAAAAGGAGATGTGATGATGGAGGCAGAGATGGTAGTGATGTACTTTGAAGATAAAGAGCCCACGAGCCAAGGAATGTGGGCAGTCTTCTAGAAGCTGGGCAGGGCCAGGAAATGGGTTCTCCCTGGAGTCCCCAGAAGGAGCTGCCAGGCTGACACCTTGATTTTAGCGCAGTGAGGCCTCGGACTCCTGACCCCCAGAACTGTAAGAGCATGAACGTGTGTGGTTTGAAGCCACCAAGGATATGGAGATTTGTTACAGCAGCGACAGGGGACTCATCCGTGGCTGGTCGGGGGTGTTTGGGCTGAGCAGGATCGTAGCCGGCAGCCATGAGGATGGAGTGAGGGCCGCCCGGAAGGAAGCGCCCAGAAGAAGGGCGCAGTCTCTGCTGGACGGTTAGCGGACTCTCAGACCAGAGTGTGAGGGCTGCAGGGTGAGAGCGACCAGGATGGCTGGGGGCATGGTTGAGGGCTCTGAATACCTTGTTGAGGCCTTTGTACTTAATTTGGTGGGAGAGAGACCCAGTGCGGGCAGTGTTCAGGCCGATGGTGGTGTTTCTGGGCCAGGAAATGACTGGGGTATCAGAAGGCAATGGAGAAGCATGGTCTCACGTATCCTGAGTGCTTGTGGTCACGGGGGTTGTGCAAAGTTCTGGAGTCTGCTGCTTGTCAAGAGGTACCAGTGTTGGGAGGCTGCCAAGCCCATCTTAGGTCGGCAAGCCCAGAGCTCCAAGGGGCAAGGGGGAACCAGAGGTGAAGATAGGAAGCTTTTATTGAAAAATGCTTTCAGAAACATGCTGCTAGTCTCTGCCCAGTGCCTTCTGAGTTTTTTGTGTGTGTGTGTGGGGGAGGGGAGGGTTGGGATGGGGGTCAAATGTGCAAAACCCTTTGAAAGCTGACCTGGGAACAGTTGCTAGGAATTTTCAAGCGTGGATAAGCCAAGATGCACAATGAGAAGAAATGTGTGACCGTGAAAGAGACACATTCAAAAATTGCATGTTTTTCATCTTCTTCAGTGTTCACGGAAACATGCCCATTAGCGGGGGTGGGAGGGGTGGGGGTGGGGAGGCCCAGAGGAGTCGGCAAAAGGCTCCTGGGAAGCGGATTTCTGCGCTCTGCAAAGAGCCACCCCAGAAAGCCATGTGTAGACACGTGCCTCCAGCTGCCCCACGGATAGCTTCAGATCCTGCAGCGAAGAGAAAAAAACAACATTCTGAGGATTGCCAGGATGGTATTTGAATAAACAGTGTGGACAGCTGCTCCTCTTTGCCGGAGCCAGAGAAATTCTGCTGTTGTCCAAGAAGAAAGTGCATCTGACGGGGGACGTTAATAGAAGCTGAGCTGCCCGGCAGAATGGGCGCCCCTACCGAGGTCTCCAAGGGCCTTTGAACTCCACCTCGAGCACCCTCCTTTCAGCTGACTGTGCTCTCTCTGAATTTGGGGTTCTTTGTTCCCCTTCTAAGAGAAAGTGCTAATTGTGCATGGAAGTGGAAAGCGGTCCCCCTTGGAGCTGCAGCCTGGCTCGCATCCGAGGGAGGATGTGAGAGCTGAGAGGGCCTGATGCCCGCCCCCCATGTGACAGGTGGGGGTGGCGGGGAGACTCGGGCTGCGCATCCCTGAGGCCTGGCGAGGGCCATCCTGAAGCCTGGGGTGTCTGGGTCATGGAGCAGCCCAAAAGTCAGAGCCGCGCAGGAGCTGAGAGTCAGCTTGCTCCGCCTGGAGTGACCTGAAGTTTAAGGGCCTCGTGTCCTCATCGGCAGAGTGCCTGGGGATTAATTAGTTTAATTGGTCCCCGCTTTAGGCCAAACAGTCAGTGTCAGAAAAGAAAAGTAAAGGATACTTTCCCATTTGGGAAGACAAAAACTGTCCCTGCTAATGGCTGACGGTGGGACTAACAACAGAGCTCACTTGCTGGAGTTGGCTCGAATGGCCTGGGAAGGTGACCCCCGCGGCATACCAAGCAGAGATGTGGGGCCCTCTGGGAAAGGACAGCTGGTACTGCAGAGGAGGGGCCCGAGTCGGGTGATGCCCACGGTGCCCGCCACTTCCCAGGAGCATCTAGGGTCATCAGGGGTTCTGCCCCGCCACGAACGCCCCCAACCACATTTGCAGGAGGAAACAGGCCCTAAAGGAGCCAGTCCTGGCTGGACCTGGCGGGCTATTGCGTTCTGTTAGCATGCATTCTTGTGGGGCTGTGGGGCCTCGTGGGGACATGGACTTGAACCAGGTCCATCACTGTCCTTAAGATGCAAGAGAATGTATTTAGTGGGCCGAGTGATGGTGAAGCAGGGACCATTGCCCGCAGCTGAGGGCTCAGCCAGCTGTGTGACCTTAGGCAAGTGACGTGGGCATGATGGGCTGCACACCATCCCTCAGCTGTGTATGTTATGCACACTCACCGCCATGACACCTAATGCATATTAGGATGACGACTGTGGAAGGTTTTTGTCACAGCAGCCAAGGGTGGCTCGAGTTTGAGGGTGGTTTGCTGTCCCAGAGGAGCTGAGACTAGTGAGTGATCCTCAGAGGAGACTCGAGCAGTTGTCCCTGGTGCGTTTTCTGAATTAAGGAGGGTTGACAATGGAAGGGTTAGAAAAAGTGAGGAACGAAACGTAATTACTTTCAAAATCAAACTGGTTCTTTTCTTTTTATATTCTCCTACCCATGTTGAGGTAGAAAATATTTATCTTTGTTGTTTTGCAAGCAGTGGCTTCTGGTCAGATGAAATGGTGAGTTGGGTCCACGGAGCTCAGAGGGCAAAGGAGGAAGGAAGGTCTGCCATGACGCTCATTGTGCAACTTGACCTTGGAGACCCAGGGACCAAGAGTAGCAATTGTTGTTTTTTTTGTTTGCTTGTTTGTTTTTAAATTTTTTGTTGTTGTCGTAAAATATACATAATATTTACAATCTTAATAATTTTTCAAGAGTAGAAGTGTAAAGTTCAGTCTCAGTAATCCAGATAAATCATAGCTTGATATTTTAAAAAAATCAAAGTAATGCAAAAAAATGATGAACAAAGTATCAAAATTTTAATAAAGTATTTTTCCTTTGTCTCAGGCTATGATATGGTTTGTCATAGTATGGATTTTGTCCTTATTTAAAAGTTTGATTTTTTTTTTTTTATCATGGATTTTTTTTTTTTTGCATTACTTTTGTTTAAGTTGTGGTAAAATATATATAACCTAAAATTTACCACTTTAACTATTTTCAGGTATACAGTTCAGTGGCATTAAGTACATTCACATTGTTGTGCAACCGTCACCACCATCATCTCCAGAACTTTCCCATCTTCCTAAACAGAACCTCTGTCTCCATTAAACACTGACTCCCCATCCCCTCCCCCATTCTACTTTCTGTCTCTGTGAACGGCTACCTGTCCTTCTGTGACTGCCTTATTTCTCTCAGCATGATGTCCTCTAGGTTCATCCATGTTGTCGCTGGTGTCAGAACCTCCTTCCTTTTTACGACTGAATAGTGTTCCACTGTGTGGATGACTACATCTTGTCTATCCATTCCTCTGCTGATGGGCCTTTGGGTTTGTTTATACCTTTTGGCTGTTATGAATAGTGCTGCTCTGAAGCCTGGTGTCCAAGTATTCTTTTCGTTCCTGACTTCAATTATTTTGATTATATACATATAAATGGAATTCCTGGATTATATAGGACTTCTGTGTTTAGCTCTCTGAAGAACCACCAAGCTTGTCCACAGTGGCTGCACCATTTTGCATTTGCACCAGCAATGCACGAGGATTCTAGTTTCTCCACCCCCTTGCCAACACTTGTTATTGCCATTAATTTCTTTCTTTCTTTTTCTTTTTTAATTATAGCCATCCCATTAGGGGTGAAGGACCATCTCATTGTGGTTTTAATTTGCATTTCTCAGATGACAGTTATGCTGAACATCTTTTCATGGGTTTTTTGGCCCTTTCTGTATCTTTTTTTTTTTTTTTTTGAGGGCAGTGTCACTGGCCCTCACATGTGCTACCGAACCGGGGCCGCTAGCTTCCCAAGCCAGCGCTTAACCACCGCACCACTCAGCCGGCCCTCTGTATCTTCTTTAGAGAAATGTTTGTTCAAGTCTTTGCCCATTTTTGAATTAGGTTGTTCATTTTTTTATTGTTGTTGAGTTGTATTAACATTATTTTTGACTTCTAAAAATATTGTGTTAAATGTGACTTATTTTCATTGTTGAGTTTTTGGTGCCTTATTAAATTTTGCACCTGAGGTGAGAGTCTCATTTGTCTCACCCTAGCTTCCTCCCTGGCTCTCTTGGGGAGAAAAATTCCTGGATAAGTCCGTTGGAGGAGAGGATGACTCTCAGGGTGGAGGAACAGCAGACAAGGGCTGAGGGGGTGTGGGGCATGGAAGGCCTGGCAGGAAAGGCTGGGGAAGGTCGACCCTCACTGTACTCATGGCTGTGATGTAGTAACCCCTCTCCTCCAACCTTCAGTAGAGACTCTGCTCAGACATGACCTTCCACAATTGGTTTCTTATGGAAAGGAAGGAAAGGGGTTGAGTTCCACGTTGGGACCAATGCCTGGGAGAGGTAAAGGAACAGCTGCCAAGATGGAGCTGAGGATGCAGGCACAGATGACCAGGAAAAGTCAGGTGCTCAGCAATTCCAGCTTCTCAGGGAGGCCTGGGAATGTGTGCCAAGCTGATCTACATTCTATGGGGAGAGAGATCCTAGAGACCATGTAGACTCAGCCCCGCCCCTTACCTGCTGGGCTTTTCCAAGCCTATGTGGCCATGGTGTGTCCACAGCATCCAGTTTCAACCCCGAGCTCTGACTGAGCCTCCTTCCTGCATGTGATATACCCATCAATACAGCCATGCCCAAAGGCAGTGTTGTCCTAACTGTCCAAGGAACCGAGAGAACCTCAAAGATTCCCACTGGACTCCAACCCACACCACAACGCTATTAACACCAAGCTTCAGCCAGTTCACCCAGGCTCCTGGACAGCACTCTAAGAAGTGTGGTTATTGGGTCATTAATAATACATCAGTTGGCCCTTGTTCTCAAGGACAGAAGTACTCCATCTGGGAGGCCCAGCTGAAATACCACAGCCAAATTTGATGAAAACTATAAATCTACAAATTCAAGAAGATCAACAAATACCAAGTAAGACAAATACAAAGAAAACCACACCAAGACACATCATAATCAATTTTATGAAACCAGAGTGAAAGAGAAAATCCCAAAAGCAGCCAGAATGATGAGACATGCAGAGGAAAAATAAAAAATGACAGTAGTATCCTTCTTGGAAACAATGCAACCCAGAAGTCAATGGAATAACATCTTTAAGATAGTGAAAGAAAGAAACTGTTAATCCGGAATGCTATACCCTGAAAAAAATCTTCCAAAAATGAAGGGAAAATGAAGAGTTTTTAAGACACCAGCAGACTGGAACTGTAACAAATGTTAAAGGAAGTCCTTCAAGCAGAAAGAAAATGACATTAGATAGGAAGCTGGATCTACAAAAAGGAATGAAGAGTATTAGAAATGGCACATAGGTAGGTGAATGTAAAAAAAGATTTCGTTTTTTTTTTTAAACAAACAAAAGCTCACTATGAGAATGACTATTTGCAAAGATATTTGTGGCACTCTAGTGGTTCATAAGTGTTATTAAAAAAATAGAAACTTGATTAAATATATTTAAATTATAGATGTTATATATACTCATTCCATCCAGGTACAAAGAGAAACTCAATAATATTAAAACCTTCCAACTTTCTCCACAAAGGAAATAATCTTAGATATTAAATATATAAAAATATACAAACATATATGGAGTATAAATTGATATTTTACATGAAATATTTCACATTATTCTGCCATATGAATTTAAAAATATGTATTAAAAGAATTTTTTTCTCAACTTTTAATTTCCTTAAAATAGAAGATGACTATTTAAAAACAAAATATCAACAACATACTATGGGGTTTATTGTATATTGAAAAATATAATCTATGACAAACACAGCACAAAGGATAGGAAAAGTGAAATTGAAGAATATTGTTGTAGGATACTTACATCATATGTGAAGTGGTATAGCATTTGAAGGTAGACTGTAACAAGCTGAAGATGCATATTCTAGATCCTGGAGAAACTCATAAAAATTAGAACACAGAGATTTAGTTTATTAGATATTTGTGGAATAAAAGGAAAACACAACCCTAAAGAATGAAGGAAAAAAGGGAAAAGAAACAAAGAACAGATAAGATAAATAGAAAACAAATAGAAATATGATAGACTTAAACCCAGTGATACTGATAATTATATTGAATATACAAATCTAAATACTCCAATAAAAGGTAGAGATTGTGACAGTGGATCAAAAATCAAAGGCTGACTATATGTTGCCTATAGGAAACCCATTTTAAATATACAAAAGTCAATTGTATGCTAGCAGACAACAATTGGTAGTTTAAATAAAAAGTACCATATTACAAATGAATCATATCATCAAAAATTAAAAGAGTGGGGGATTATTGAAAAGGCATAGGAGTCAGTCTGAAAGAGCTCCCAATGTCCAAAGCTGGGACAGATTGAGCAACAGAATTAATAATGATAACATTGGATTATAACCCAAAGAATAAAGTAATATCTGTTAATCCACACTGATATAAATTAATAATGAAATACATGGGAGAAAGGGAACAACACCTCCTTTATGAAGAATTCCAATTAATAAATGTCAAAGGAATGAGGGAAATAGAATAATCATCATTAGAATTCCATGGAAATAATGGAGGCAAGACACACTGATGGGTGTTACAATTCATGGACTCAAATTTAAGAAGAAACAGAACATTTGCATAGTCTCATAGTATCTTCCTGCCTCAAAGTTCCTAATTATGAAAAGAAAAACAGTAACTCTACAGCGGAGGAATCTGACAGACACCATGTGTACCTAGCGATTAAAGTTCACATCACCAGTAGTAAGACGTGGTAACACCACGAACTGGCTGATATGATGCATATCACCCAGTGGTCCTCTTCCCAATAATGCATAACCTCAAATAATCATGAAAAAACATTAGATGAAGCCAATTTAAGGACATTCTACAAAACACCTGATTTATTACTCTTCAAACACATCAAGTCATACAAGACAGAAATATTGAACAATTGTCACAGATTGTAGGAGGCTAAGGAGACATGCCAATTTAATCTAATGTGTGACCCTAGATGGGATCCTGGAAGTGCAAAAGAACATGAGTGGCAAAACTGGTGAAATCCAAATAGTCTGTGATGTAGCTAATAGCATTGTAACAATGTCAATTTCTTAGTTTTCATAGCTGTGCCATGATTTACGTTAGGTGCTAGGTGTGATCAAAATATAATGTTTAAATTAAAACAAAAATTATTACGGTAAAAGACACACTGCCATTAATCCTCCTCAAAGTACACCCCCCCTTACTTCAAACACACATATCCCATCTTTTTTGCCACTTTCTGAAGCAGTTCTGGAAGTCCTCTTTCATGAGGGTCTTTACTTCATCCTCCATCATGACAATGATCTGTGTCACACATCCCTTCTGGTACAGCAATTTCTGTCAAATAAAAACATTACAGTGTGTCCTCATCCACTTTATTCATTGGATCTGGCACTATGTGACTTCTGGCTCATCCCCAAAGTCAAAATACTCATGAAAGATAAATGTTTTGAATGGATTCAAGACATTGAGGCAGCCATGACAGTGCAACTAAAGACACTCAGGAAAGAGGACTTCCAGAACTGCTTCAGAAAGTGGCAAGAACTATGGAATAAGTGTTTTCAAAGCAAGGGGGAGTATTTTTAGGGGAATTAATGGCAATGTGTCTTTTACTGTAATAAAATTTTTAAAATTTAAACATTCACTATATTTTGCGATCATACCTCATATTAACATTAAGGGAAGCTGAGTGATGATATGTGGTAACTCCCTATATACTCTTTAGCAATTCCTGATGTTTTAAAATTATCTCGAAATAAAAAGCTTAAAAATAATACCATTTATGATATCATATAATATATGAAATACCTAGGGATAAATTTCACAGAATATATGTGAGACCTGTATACTGAAAACTATAAAACATTGCTGAGAGAGATTAAAGACAGTATAAAGAAATAAAGATTTAAAAAAAATGTTTATTTCACAATAAAAGAATAAAAAAAAAGAAATAAAGAGATATACCATGTCCATGGATCCAAAGACTCAATATTATTAGATGGCAATTCTGCCCTCAGTGATCTATAAATTCAACATAATCCCCAGTATAGTTACACCTGCCTGTTTATAGAAATTAACAAGGTGATTCTAAAATTTAAGTGGAAATGCAAAGTACCTAGAATAGCCAAAGCAGTTTTGAGAAAAAACAAATTGGGAAGATTTATACTACTGAATTTTAAGACCTATTATAAAGCAATAATACAGTACTGGTATAAGAATAGTGAACAGAGTAGAGAAACCAGAAATAGATCCATGTATATATGACCAATTGAGTTTTTAAAAGGGGTCTAGAAAATTCACTGGGGAAAGTAAAGCCTTTAAAGCAAATGTTGGTGGAACAGCTATATATCTATATGTAATAATATAAACCTCAACCCATGCCTCACAGCTTACACAAACATTAACTTGAAATAGATCACAGACCTAAATATAAAAGCCAAAATGATAAAAATGCTAGAAAATATAAAGGAAATATTTGTAACCTTGGGGTAGGCAAAGATTTCTTAATAAGACCCCAAAACAACCACAAAACATAAAAGTAAAACGTAATAAAAATGGAGGCCATCAAAATGAACATTTGTATTTATTTATTTTTTAATTAAAGTTTATTGTGGTGACAATTGTTAGTAAAGTTAGGTTTCAGGTGTACAATTCTGTAATACATTGTCTATATATCACATTGCGTGTTCACCACCCAGAGTCAGTTTTCTTTCTATCACCACATATTTGATCCCCTTTACTCTCATCTACCACCTCCCTCTACCCTCTGGTAACCATTAAACTATTGTCTGTGTCTATGAGTTTTTGTTTCTTCATTTGTTTGTCTTGTTCCTTTGTTGTTTTCAGTTTTATATCCCACATATCAGTGAAATCATATGGTTCCCGACTTTTCTGTCTGGCTTATTTTGCTTAGCATAATAATCTCAAGATCCATCCATGTTGTCGCAAATGGCACTATTTCATCTTTTCCGATGGCAGAATAGTATTCCAGAACATTTGTATTTCAAAGGACCTGTTAAGGAAATGAACAGACAAACCACAGTGTGGAAAAATGTGTTTGCGGTGCACACATCTGATAAATGGCTTAATCAGAATATATAAAAACATTCTTACAACTCCACAATAAGGGGACAGACAATGCAATTAAAGTAGTGGACAAAAGCTTTGAACAGATGCTTCCTAGAAGCTATCCAAATGATCAATCCCTTAGCTGCTCCCTCTGCCTGAGATGCTCTCCCTGCGTATGTCTGTCTCACTCAGTCCCTCCTTTACTTCAGTCTGTTCACATTTTACCTTCTCAGTGAGCCTTCCCCTAGTACTTCATTAGCTACTGTCCTCGGCCCCAAATGCTCCTCACCACACATGTCCTCCAAATCTCCCCATTCTGTTTTTCCTATTTTCCGTCCACTTCCTACCACGCTGTAGACTTTACTTACTTGGTATGGTTTTTATTTATCTATCTTCCCTGTAAGAATGAGCAGGAATTCTATCTTTTTCTTCCACTGAATTATTCCAAGTGACTACAACAGTGCCTGGCACCTAGTAGGTGTTCAAAAAAATATTTCTTTTATAATGATTGAATAAATAAGTGGCTGCTTTCATGCTTTTATCTTTGGAATCCTGCAGTTTTACTGTGATATGCCAAGGAATGAATTCATTTTTATTTATCCTGTTACAGACTCACCATGCTTCTTGAATTTAAAGATTATCTATTATTAATTCTGGAAAATTCTTAACTATTATGTTTTCATGTAGCCCACCTGTCAATCCTGTTTTATCTATTGTCTTCTTCTGGAACATCAATCAGATGCACATTATACAATTAATTCTATCTTACATGACTTTTAACCTCTTTCTTTTTTCTGACTTGTTTTCCCTGGGTGTCTCTGGGTGATTTCTTTCATTTTATTCTTTCATTTCATTAATTTTGTTTTCAGGTAGATCTAATCTGCTGTTGTACCAAATATTGAAGTTTTAATACCATTAATAAGATTTTCACAGCCAGTTTTGCTTGATTCTTTTTCAAATTTATTTGGTCTTTTTGATAC
Organism: Aselliscus stoliczkanus; assembly: GCA_033961575.1. Lineage (NCBI taxonomy): Eukaryota > Metazoa > Chordata > Mammalia > Chiroptera > Hipposideridae > Aselliscus > Aselliscus stoliczkanus. The sequence continues at coordinate 158,656,332 of CM066732.1, read as the reverse complement.
ACTTTGCTATTTGCTCATAGTTCCTAAAACATTAAAAATGTTTTTTGAAGTTCCTTAGCCAATAAGTAATTCCATTGATTTGATGAACTTGGGCTCCAACTTGGGACTGCAATGGCCTATCTTTTGGGTCTATGTTTGCGGGACTCCTGTGAGGCAAGGTTAGGGGATTTGAGTTGCTTTTAGCAGTTGAACTTTACTGGAAATGCCTTCAAGTTAATTTTACAGTTTGGGGTTTCCTGGACCACAGGGTAGTAAAATTTCAACCCCCAAACTCTTGTGAAGTTAGGACTGTGGATATGACATCTTAGAGGAGACTGGTTTTCTGAACCAAGATTGCAGGTAAAAAGGGGCAAGTTTGCTTGTTACCTCGTTTACCCAGCTACATTAGTTAGGATAGCCTAAGCTCTGCTTCCGTAACAAGCAATTTCTTGCACTAGCTAAACCCAGCAAAGGCTTATTTCTTGTTTTTGCAGCTCTTGCAAAGTTTGCAGGACATCTGAGCAACTCTCCAGGCAACAGTCCCCTGTGGGCAACTCAGTGAACCAGGTTTCAATCTCAACACAGCTCTGCCATCTTGGTTTGTGGCTTCCACAGGCACCCAGAGGGTGGGGTGGAGACAGCACCAGAGAGTCTGGCGTGGGCTGTTAATTACTTTAGTCTATAAGTGATTCATGTCTCTTCTTCTCAGCACCCATTGACCAAACCAGTCCAGGGCCAGGCTAATTGGGAGGGGGCAGGGAATATGTGTACCCATGCCTGGAGGGAATGGAGCATGGAACCTGGGCGGCACCGGAAGTCTCCACTCTCTAGTAGGTGGATTGCCCCCAGTCGCCGCCTCCCTGGAATGGGATCCCCCGAGGTCCCGGCTTTGGGCAAGGATGCCAACATCTTACCTTGCTGTGCCTCAAGGCCTCTTTCCTGTCACCAATGACCACTGAACCCTCACCACGAGGGCACTGGGACTGCCCGATGCTGAGCCTGCTTCAGCCCATCACCCTCACTTTCAGCTCTCCCCCGTTTTGACCCCTGGGCAACATTTTTCCTTTCTGCCAGCTCAGTTGCACAGGGCAAATGATGTTGATTGCGTGTTGTGTAGCATCCTCAGGCATTTCATTTTAGGAGGTAAGTATTATTAGCAGGCACACTTCATAGTTGAGGAAACAAGGTAGACAGCGTCAGGGCCCTACCCAAGGACACACTTCAGGACGTCCTGGAGCCTGGCTTCTCAGCCAGGCCCATCTGACCCCACAGCCAGTGCTCCTTCCGCTGGACTCGGGAGAGGGAGGGACTGCGTCGGGCTTCCCAGAGAAGGGCACTTTGATCTGGTCTGGATGGATACAAGGTTGGGGTGCAAGGGCCCAGCCTATGCAAAGGCCCGAGGGTGTGAGAAGGGAGAGACACATGTTTGCTGCTCAATCAATATTTGCTGAATAAATGAATAAATAAACAGCCCACTAGAGGAATGAGAGGATGAATAATGCTGTTGGTAAAGCATGAGTCAGTTTCTTGCAATGGCTTGTGTTTGACCCACAGTTTTTCTACCTGCTCTTGCCTAATTTCCCAAGCTAAACAAACTGGGAAGAACTTGTGGGAATGCCAGCAAATGAGTCCCTCTTCCAGTCTTAGCAATTGTAGTTACCTCAAATTACAAGCCTGTCTGCTTTCATTAGTGAAATAAGACTCAGGGAGGAGCAGAGGTGGAAGGTCAGCCTGACTCGGAGACGCCGCCGGGGCCTTTGTCGTCTCTGGCCCCTGTGGAAGCCCTGGCTCTCGGAGGCCTGTGTCGTTAGCTCCCGTGGCCGCAGAGCGGCTGGGCTGCCCGGAGGAAGAGAAAGCAAACAGAGGGAAATTCCGACTTCGGCCTGGACTTCAGTCAAGTCCCTTTCCTTCATAAACACCCTCCCTTGCATTTATTCCAGCGAGGGAACTTGAGCCCCATGGCCTGGGGGGAGGATTACATCCAGGAAGGCCACCAAGGAGAAGATCAACGGGCAGCCTGCCGGAGGGCACCCGAGGAGATGCTGGGGTCCTCAGAGCCCAGGACAATGGTTAGGGGCTATTTAAGTACTTTGAGCTTTAGGTCATGAGGGAGCTGATTAGATTTAAGCTTCCAGAATAAAATCAAGAGGCCTTGTTTGCTGAATTAAGTTGAGGCTCTCTCGAGAACATTTTAGAAGACAGACATGTTGTCATCTGCTCGGATGTTAGGGTGCTCCGTAAAAGCGCCGCTCCCTCACCCACCTCCTCCCGGGCCTGACTGGGATTTGTGCCCTCACACCCACGGATGTTAGGGTGCTCCGTAAAAGCGCCGCTCCCTCACCCACCTCCTCCCGGGCCTGACTGGGATTTGTGCCCTCACACCCACGGATGTTAGGGTGCTCCGTAAAAGCGCCTCTCCCTCACCCACCTCCTCCTGGGCCTGACTGGGATTTGTGCTCTCACACCCACTAGCTTAGGCCGTCCTCTTAGTAGCCTTCAAAGCAGGTAGCTTCTCCCTGGGTTTCAGATGAGGATGAGAGAGGTGCTGATGAAGTAACTTGCCCAGGTTAGGTTGGTAGAGCTGGTCGGTGTGGCCTGAGGACCCTGCTTCTCCATTCGGTGGCTGGCACAGTGGAAGAATGTCTGTCTCAATACAATTCTTTCAGGACCCACGGACATCTATTCAATTTTGCCTGAGGCAGAAAAAAATGTTAAAGTATATGAAAGTTTATACAAATCTTTATAGGTAGATATTATTATGGTGGGAGGGGCCCATGGAAGTCACAACGCAGTGGTGAGGGATTCAAGAGAGCCTGTCCCCTTCCAAGGCCAGGCTCTTGCGGGGGGTGGGGGGGGTCAAGGAAAGGCCTGTGGATGATACTTGCTACTACAGGGCTGTGGGGGGTGCTAGTATACCTGACATCAAACACAATTCTATTAAAAGGGAACCCCATTTTCTCAGCGTCCCCACTATGTAACCTATTGCTGTTCCTGCCTTGAAGGTGGGGGTGGGGGTCTATGGCGGGTTTGTAAAAATGGGGACCATTGAGCAGTAGTGAGATTCTCCCGTCTCGTTGGCACGTTCAGTCACATCGATGTTTTTGCTTTTGTTCTTATACACTTGGAATTTTAGAATAATTTCAGATGTCTGGAGGAGTTGCAAGGGTAGTCCAGAGGGTTCCCTGCCCCTCACCTAGTTTCCCTTTGCTAATGTCGTGCGATAACAGGCGACATTTGCCAACATGGAGAAACTGACATTGGTCTGTCATTAGCTGGACCCCAGACTTTATTTGGATTTCACCAGTTTTCCCACCAACGTCCTCTCTCTGTTGCAGGACGCAGACCAGGGCACTGCACTGGGCTTGTTGTCTCATCTGCCCGGGCAGCTCTGCACTGTGTAATGCCGTTTCCGATACCCGCTCCGGGCCAGGGCTAGGACCCGAGAGGTGAGTGAGGGTTGCCCTGACCTCAAGCAGCTCCTGGTCCAAGGCTGGGGCGGGCATGGGCAGGCACTGGCATCGAGCTGAGAAGCTGGCAGGCTGGAGCAGTGTCGGCATGTGGAGCCTGGACAGGGCAGCTCTGCCTGGGGAGAGCAACAAGGCAGGCATGGGGGCTTCAGACTTGCTTGGAAAAGGGGAGACCCTGATTGAAAAGCTTGCTTGAATAATAATATCTAGCACTGTATTTTGATGGGATAATTGTTTTATATTTATAAAGATTCTTAATTATCTCCAGCAAATGCATTTAGCTCACTTGGTAATTGAATTAAGGAAAATGTCTTCTCAAGCATTATAAACTGTTGCTATAATAAAGAAGAAGAAAGGATTACTTTAAAGTACTTCCCTGCACGACCAAGACAAACTCGTTATTACCGAAAGCTGAGCAATTCCATCAACGCCCCGTCGGCTCTGATATAACAGGCATTCTGCAGAGGCCGGATTAAAATTGCGAGTTGACAGAAATTTCCTTTCTTTGTGGAGCCTTTGCCGACCCCCATTTAGGGCTGATTCTTCCCTCGTGGGCCCTGGACATACTTTTATTTCTGTACTTATGACTGTATTGTGCTTATCTCTGGGTCTGTCTTTTGCTCCTTTGACCCCCCAAGCGTGTGTGTCGTGAGAGCCTGGACTGCGTTGTGCTCAGGGAAGCATAACAGAATTAGCAGGGGCTCTGCGTCCCGAGCTGAGTGAACAGCCTTCCTCCACAGCCATGGATTTCCTCCATGAAGCACCCTGACCATGTTTTATGTCTGGATGAACCCGTCTGTCAGCGTACAGCAGCAGCTATGGGAGTGTAATGTCCGCGTCACTGGAATGTGGGCAGGGGCGGCCTTGGGGGGGCCTGTGGCATCCGGGAGACTTGCTCCTCGATGGCTCGTCAGGCAGCTCAGCATGGCAGCGGTGGGTGGGGAGCCAAGAGGAACCCAGGCAGGCCCTGGACTTGGAAGAAAAATCAGTGTTCGTCCTGGAGTTTATTGGATCATAAACGTGTCTCTAGTTGCACGAGCACTTCCTGGCTCCCGCCTGGCTTAGGTGAGCCTCTGGTGACGAGAGAAGGGCCTGCCCCCTCCCGGATCCCCCGTGGGAGGTCACGGAAGGGGCTAGAGCAGGCCGGGCATCTGCTGGGGCTCCTTGTGATGGTAAAACCCACTCACATGACCCGCAGCAGTGGCGTGGAGTGGGCTGCTCCCTTGTTCTTTCAGGCACAGATTCAACAAATAGTGCCGTGCTTGCTGTGCCCGGACTCTGGGCCGGGCTCAGCTGCTGTGTAGGAGGCAGCCCGCCAGGCCACTCAATGCACGTCCAGCGTGGAGAGCGACGTTGATCGGGTAGACGAAACTGAGCCGGGGTAAAGACAGGCTGATAAGTGTTATCCACTAAGGCAGTAAATAGAGGATGTGATGGAGGCGCTGGCGGGCAGGGGGCAGGGGCGCTGCCGACGGGTGGGTGCTGCCTTGCACTCGGCGCCCTGCTCCTTATGCGGCCCCTCTCACAGCGGATGGCCTCTCTCCCACCGCGCCCAGCTTTTCCCTGTCTCCTCCCTCTCCCTGCCGCCCCCCGCGCCAGCTCCAATGTGCCCTCGTATCTCTGGCATGCACAGGGACATCATGGTGGCTTGCTGCCAGATGTCTATCCTCTTCCATTTCTTAGCTCAGGTGCTCAAACCGAGACCCCAGGTGTCCAGCCTACACATTGGCTGCCCCAGGTGGGGACCACCCTGCTGCATTCTGAGGCAGGTGCAGGATGGCACGGGACATGGGTGGGCGTCCCATGCTGCGGAGGGGCATGAGGCCTGGGATCGAGTCCTGCTCCAGCCCCTGTCCCTGAGTGAGCTTCACATCACCGTGCCTCAGCTTTGACACTGTAACCAGTGGTGCTGCAATGAGGGACAGTATGTCCGGTACCAGGCAGGCTGCCGGGCGGGCACGTGCGCTCATGCCCACAGGGGAAGCCGTTATCCTTGGAGGATTTCTGCACTCCCTGCTCTGACCACCAGGCCGGCCAAAGTGTCCTGGCAACCCCCGAGGCAGGGCACTCAAAGGGGTTTTGTAACTCTTATAATGATGGACAGATGAAAGGACTGCTGCCCACAGTGACGGTTTCAAAGGGCAGATCCAGGTGGGTTGTCCAGTTTTATAGAATTCCACGTCCTTTAGGAATCTTGGGATTACAAAAGAGCCACTGAGAAATCATGCACCCCACTAACATGGCGACTTTTATGTATTTACAATTCAGCTTAAATTTTTACCAAGAGAGGTTTTCAAAATGTAACATGTGTTAGTCACCGTGTGAGTTGCGAAACCAAGGAAATATCTCCAGTGTTGGCCTTGACGATGTAATCTGGCAAGGCTCGGGGAGGAATAAAAATAACACTGCTCAGCGTTGCTGTCTCAAAGGGGAGCAGGGACCTGGAGCCCTCCCAAGCCCACAGGTAGCTGGTTGGCGTGTGCAGGGTGGGCTGCGGAGCTGGCCAGTCTTCACCCCCTCCATGTGGCCAGCCAGGGTGGGCTCATCTAGGGGCAGCCAGGAGAGAGAGAGGCCAGGGAGTTGAGCTTGGTTTGAGTTCTAGGCCTGCCACTCATTGGCCAGGTGACCTTGGGCGTTTTCCAGACCCTACTGGGCATGGAGTGGTTATGGGAGGTGCCCAGGGTGGCACCGCAGGGATGAGAAAGTCCCGCTGCTACCTTCCCACCCACCCCTGAAATCCCAGGCAGCCTCCAGAGTTGCTCTGTGGCCCAGCCATGTTTGGGATGATGGAGGGAGGTGGTGACCGGACCTCCCCACACAGCTGCATGGTCAGCTTGGTTTTCTAAACACAACAGCACTGCACCTCCCCACTGAGCTGCAAGCCTGCAGGTGGCTTGATGAACATGTGGTTTCTGGATGTGACATGAAAGTTAGCCTTTGCACAGTCTTTGTCTGGGATCCCTGGGTTTGTTTTTCTTGCTCTTCCAGTCCTGAAATATTCCCAATCGTGTTTATGTTATGGCAGGAGACATGGACGCCCAAGCGCTGCTGTGCTGGGATCTGCTGGGCCCTGCCTCCTCCATGCTTTCGAAAAGCACCAGCAGGTGCCCGCCTGGCCAGATCCCAGCCAGCCAAGACAGAGCCCCCGCAGCGCCTCTGGGGCACCTGCCCCCCAAGCCCCTGCAGGTGTCAGCTGACCATGCTGCTTGCGTCACAGCTCCACCGGGAGTGCCTCTGTGCACCCAGACTGGACTGGGCTTCCAGGGGGTGCCTGCAAGTGATTGCTGACCCTCACTCCAGCTGGGGAGGGGGACCGGATGATTCCCATTCTGCAGACGACAAAACTGAGGCTTGGGAGTGACTTGCTTGTGCAAAACAATCACCATTTCTATTCTGAACATACCTCTCCTGCTGCTCTTCCTCTCAGGGCACTGTCTTCTTGGCTGCATTTGGCCCTCAGTTTGTGACCGCAGTATGGAAACTGCAGAGCCCCGACAATGCCCGCTGGGGCCCACAGTGTGTCCCCCAGTTGCATTTGAGCCTCCCTTTGGACTTGGACTGTATGCCCCCTAATGATCCTCTCCTGGTCTGTTACTTGCTTGCCTATTGAGACTGTGAATTCCAGGGGACAGGAGCCATGGGCTGGCTGCCTGGGACCCGGCCAGGGGTGGCCCGGCCACAAAGCTGATTCTCCACCACCTTGTTGAAGGGTGGCTTGTTATTATTCCCTGAGGCTGGCTTCCACGTGTCTGGCCACAGGAGGCTACAGCCCTCTGCCCTAGGTCCTCGGTTGGCCAGCATTTCAAATGATATTGTTTCATATTAAATTGTTTTAAATTCCATGGACCCTGGTTTCACAATCAAATAATTCGATCTTGTTTACAAATGGAATTTTTACTTTTTGACGGTTTCTAGCTTTGCTGGGCTGGATGGTCAGTGAGAGCGTGTCCTCTTGTGCCCTCCTATCCATCCCTACTGCCTTCCCTGGGACACTGTGGCGTCTGGGAACCATCCTGGGGGGCGGCAAGCACCCAGCCAGGGGCATTCACAGTCTTCCCTCCCACCTTCCAGCTCCCATCATGAGAAAGCGCACAAATAACAGAATTGGGAGGGACCCTTGTTACCTGTCATTCCAACACTCATTTTTACAGATTAGGAAATGGAGGTGCAAAAGCCCAGTTCCTGTGGCCACCCAGGACCCAACGCCAGGTCCTCGGACGCCCTCCTCTAGGGACTTGCTACACTCCTCTCTGCCTCCATCCCAGAATTGCTAAGTCCTTGCCATGTGCCACCCACTGCTTTGCGCAATGCAGACACAGATGTGGGAGGACATGACCTTTGACCTCTCAAAGCTCATAATCTGAGTGTTGGGATGAGGCGATGGACAAGCAGACAAAAGTGGCCACACAGTGAATTGCGGGCTCAGTGGGCCATAGGAGGGAGCGCGGGGCTCCGGGGGGCCAGGTGGGGCAGAGACGGCAGGTGGGGCAGAGGGAACAGGATTTGTAAAGCCGCAGACGTGGGCCAAGCTTGGTGGTTGCTGTCCACTGTGTTTTGGGTAGCTGGCCCGTCCCTGCATGTGAATATTTTAAATTTTTTTTTTTCTTTGTAGAGGGCAGTGTCACTGGCCCTCATATGTGGGATCCAAACCGGGGCCGCTGGCTTCCCAAGCCAGCGCTTAACCACTGCGCCACTCGGCCGGCCCACCCTGCATGTGAATATTTTAAACAAGATGCTAAACTTCAGTCTCTCCCAGTGAGTCCCCTTGTCACCTTGGAGGCTGCCTCCTTCCTCAGTGATACCCCTGTCGCTGGAACAGGTTTGCAGCCTCTCTTCTGGAACTTTCTCTAAGCAAGTAATGGTCATGGGGCAGATGGACGTCGTTATTCTGTGGTCACCGGGAAGGGTGACCTGGGTCGGCTCCTGCAGCATCCCCGCTGGGCTTGGCTCAGAATGGCACCTGGCTGCTTCCACAAGTCACTGGCCCTCTGAGGTCAGAGCAAACCTGCTGAGGAGGTCGCACCATGGGCCGTCCCCTCAGGCTTCCCCAGAGGGCGCCCGGTGGGCCTCTAGCCAGCCCCAGCCTGCAGAGGGCTGCCTCGGGAAAGACCTAAAGTTAGTTGATAATGACCCAGTCAGCTGTCCCGGCCCAAAGGCAAGCACTTCATTCTATACGATATCCTGGAAATGGGCACCGGGTGGGGCCTGAGAGGCCCTTGGACTTGGCTGCAACCCACAGCTCTGGCCCATTCCCCCCAAGGGCCCTGAGCGCTCCCTGAGCCCTGGTGCCCAGGCCCCATCTCGTGAGGCTGCCACATCACTATGGCTTTTGGCCCCTGCCCTGACTCACGAGGCTGTGTGTGCGTGGACGCCTGGGGTCAGACTGGAAACCATCCAGACTGCGGTGATGCCCAGGACCTCCAGGGCCGAGCGGAAACGGGAAGACCTCCTCCTCCTCAGTGGAGGGGTAAACCCAGCCAAGCTGAAAGCGCGTGCACAGTTTGGGCCAGAAGGGACGCTTCTAGGAACCCAATTTCCCGGTGTTGGTCACAGTTAAAGAACTAGACACGCGGGTCAAAAGGCTCCTAAGAAGGAGTGAGGTGCAGAGTGCATCCGCTGCTTGTGTTGGGAAGGATGGATCTCTCAGCTGAGTAAGGTGAGGAAAGCATGATGCCAAAGAGTGTGATCCATTTTTGAGTTCAAGATACAGAAATAGATGATGGTATATCGTCTGGAAGACTCCTGGAAAGGGTAGTGATAAATATCCCAGCCGTGAACTCAGAAGCCCTGGTGACCCAGCACTGAGCTCTCTCCCAGGTCTGTGTATGCCATTAGCTCACTGAGTCCTTAGGAGGCCGTGGGTATTACCATTTGACCCACTGGGCAGATGAAGTAACTGAGGCCTGGAGGAGGTGAAAAGACGCATGCAGGTCAAAGGCAGTGAGTGGGGTGCAGGATGTGGGACTGAGCCCCCGGCCATTCTGCCGCTAGCGAGGGTGCTGTGGGCTCCGTGGGGGGGAAGGGGCTGTGCACTTTATTTTCATCTTGACCTTCCTGTGTCCTCTGCATTGTCTCTCTAGGACCTCTATTACTTTATTTTAGAAACTGTCCACAAGGGTTATCTGGGTAAGGGTAATAAGCCTTGAATTCCTTGTGTTTGTATTAAAAAGGAAAAACAGGGCTGGCTGAGTGGCTCAGCTGGTTGAGTTGGCTTAGAGCGTGAGCTCTGAGCAACAGGGCTGCCAGATCGATCCCCACATGGGCCAGTGATGCTGCGCCCAAGCTGAGCTGTCGCTGAGCGGCCAACAGGTGGCAGGAGGGCACAGCTGGTGTAACAACAAGATTGCCTGTTCAATGGTGGGCTATGCCCACCTGCAACTAAGACTGAACTCAGCACCTTGGGCTCAGCTGCCGCCTGGATGGCTCAGTAGTGGATAGGGCATGTGCTCTTAACAACAAGGCTGCTGGTTCGACTCCCACATGGGATGGTGGCTACGCCCACCCGCAACTACGATTGAACACAGCACCTTGAGCTTAGAGGCCACGAGCTGCCGAAGGGAAGCCAGATGGCGACTGGCGCCTTCCACAACGAAGACTGAAGAACAACAACTTGGCTGGTCCCCTTCCCCAATTCCCCAATGCTGTTCCCTTCCCCCAATTCCCCAATAAAACAATCTAAAAAAGAAAAAAAAACGAAAAAAAACACAGTCATGACATTTAAAAACCTCACCCCTGAGAGGGAACATTGGGTTCCTAGAAAGGAAGCTGAAGACAAAATGAGGGCTCCAGGAATGACCGCAGTCCCGCTGGGCCTCTCGGTGCTTGTAATGGAAGTTAGCTCTGTGTCCCATGGTTTCCAGAATGTGGGAGCTGGAAGACTCCTGAATAACTTCTAGTCCAGTTCCTCATTTTATGGTTGGGCAAAGGAAGGCCGAGAGGGGCCACCCTGTTCCAGGGGTCACTTGGGGTCCCCCTGGCACCTCCATCTCCCCTCCCCTTCCCCCTAGGGTTCGCCCTGTTCTCTGAGCTGGAAGCTGGAAAAGGCACCAATGATTTCTACGCCGCGGTTGTTTGAAACCGAAATCCAAAGCACTCAGGGAACCGCCCTGAGTCCAGGCTGTCCGAGACCACCTGGGACGGAAATGCCTCCCGCAGGCCGGGCCCCAGATGACCACCTCACGACTCATCTCGGGTCCGAACCCAGTGTGCACTTGAGCTCACGGGTCTGCTCCGTCACTAGCGAGGCTGTTGAGAGGGTGACGTTGCCATTGGTGACCACAGGTATGCTGGCAGCAGCCTGGGGCAGAAAGGCCGCTTCAGGCTCCCACAAGGCCAGGTTTCCACGGGGACAGCGGAGCCTCGTGTGACAGGCGTCCAGCTCTGACGAGGACCAGCTCTGTGGCCTTATCAGAGCCCCTGCCCTGGCCTCGGCTTTCCCACCTGTAAAACAGTGGGCGTGGTCTGCATGACCTCAGGCCTTTAAGATGGTGACGGATGCCTGCACCTGGCCTCGCTCCTGCTTTAGGTTGTGGGGGCCAGAAACCCAAGCCTGTGGGCCCACTTTCCAGGTGGACGGGTCCTCTGTGCCTGGCTCCAGGGAAGACACTGGGCATGAACCCCAGGGGCTGTTCATCAGGCAGTGTGATGGTCTTTGAAGGCCAGGAGAGCCGGCCTAAGCCCAGCTCTGCCATTTGCTAATTGTGTGACCCCCAGTCACGTGACTACACCCCTCTGGGCCCCAAATACTTGGAGCCCAGGGAGGAGAGCAGTACCCACACGCCTCGGCGTGCTGTCGTTAGGGTTGGTGCCCAGCACCGGCAAACAGCTGGTCGTCCATAGATGCTGGCACCTGAGGGAGTGCGCTGGTGTCCCATCAGATCAGCATGACTCAGTCGGGATTCTGTGGATGCTGAGCTGGACCACACAGGCCCATGAGCCCTGAAATCTGCAGTGGGAACTGCTGTGGAGGTGGTCCAAAGTGAGGTCTGGAGCTAAGCTGACAGGGGAAGAGGCTGATCTGGGGACAGGCGCTCTGGGCAGGACCAGGGCTGTGGCACCAAAGTGTGTGGGCACTTTGTTAAGGCTTCATGTCATGCAAGATCTCATTTGATCCTCACTGTGACCCCCAGAAGGTGGGCGTTGTCATCATCATTCTAAGAGGAAGAAGCTCAGTGCGGGGAGGTGACTTCCCAGGTGTCATAGTGCCAGGAAGTGGTGGCCAGAATCCCAGTGGGATGGTCTGATTCCAGGGCTGGAATGGGGAAAGCAGAAGTGGGGGGATGGGAGGGGGCGGGGGGTTATGGGTGCCCTGACCTGAGCCCTGAGCTCCTCACCCCACACACCCTCAGCTCTGAAAACACTGGCCGGTAAACTCCAAGCTGTGACCCACTAGGGTCATGGGATCAGTTTAGCCAGTGGCAGCCATCGCTGGCAAGAAAAGAAATAGGAGAGGGACCGTCAGGGTTCACGATGCACAGCAAGGCACGTGGTCCTTTGTGAAGATGTTGTTCCCGTTCCACATGCGTGAACAGTCCATTACTTACATTTTTACATGCGGCCGCTATGCTGGTACCATGTAGTGCATACCCGGGTCCCAGGCAGCCGGCTTTGAAAGCCACCTCTTTCAGCTTTTCTCTGTTCTGCAGGGCCTCCGGGCCTTTGGTTTTGGAACAAGAACGTCAGTGCCGGGCGTAGGACAGGAGCCGGGATGTGCTGGAAGATTTCTGCGAGTGCCCCTACCCGCACGGTAGTGCGGCCGGCTCGGCAAGGTGGCGGTACCACTGTGTGGGGTCTAAGAACTCGGGGTGGTGGATATTTGACTGCAACACGGGGGAAGCTGAAAGGGAGTCCCACGGCCCTGGGCCTGGGCCTGAGAGCAGTGCTGTCCCCCTTGTCTCCTTGTGTGGGCCAGGGTGCTCCCCCATCCTCAAGTAATGCCCCAAAGCTGCTCCACCAGACTAGCCTGCTCTTAGGGCTGCCGAACCCTATGTGGTCACGGGGGACAAGCAGAATGACAACCTTTCCTGCGCCCTGGCCATTGTTGGCAACAGAGGAGAGTGTCTTGGGGAGCAAAAGGATGTCAGGGTGATAGGAGGGCAGTGGTCAAGGAATGCCAGGCTGGGCTGGGGGGCCTGCTCGGGAAGGAGTCTGAACTCCCTCCTGCCCACAGTGGGCACCGGCAGGAAGGCTTTTGGGATCATCAGATTTGTGTTGCAATCAGGTAACTAACTGTGGCTGGAGTGTGGGGCTGGCGCCATGTATCTGTTTGGCTTTCTCAGAATGGTTGCATTCCAACCGCAGAAAGCCCAGGCTGTGCCAGGAGACCCAGATGGGGGGCACAAACCCCAGCACGTACATTTCAGATGGAGCCTCCTTACCTTTGCATGGCATTCTTCTCCCTCTCCCCTCCTTTGGCATTTACTATCACTTCTATTGTTTATTATTGCCACCTAGTTTTAAGGTCTCCAAGGCTGGAGACCAGCTGCTAGTTTTCTAAATAGGGTTGAACATTCCGGATGTTCAGAACTGTTTTGTTTCTTGGAGGGTGTTGGGGGCCGATCTTGGTGGAAAGATCTCAGACACAACTCTGTCTGGGTCCTCTTGGAGGCAGCGAGGCATTCGTTCCTTTCCCCAGGGATGGGCCTCTGGTTTAGGCAGCTCGATGAACCCAGAAACCTTCAGTTGTAATAAAGAAGCTCAAAGCAAACCAGCATTCCAACACGAGCCACGCTCTCCATCTGCATCCTATCCCCATCCCCACCCAGGCTCTCCCATTTGCCACACTGGCTGGCCCCGGGGCTGCAAAAGGGACCTTTATTTCCCCCAGAAAAACAGAACAAAACAAAACCAAAAACAGTCCTGAACACATACACACACATAAAGGCAACTGCGTCTGTCCCCGGGACTGAGGTTGGACGCTCTGCTGCAGGGCCTTTGTAGCACACAAAGATGTGCCGGGGTTGGCTTGCTCTTCAGACCGTGGGCTCTGAATGTGACAAGGACTCCTCGGATCCCAAGTGTTGGTCCACATTTCAGTCGTGTGTGTGTGTGTGTGTGTGTGTGTGTGTGTGTGTGTGTGTGAATATGACCAATGAAATTCTCGATGGAGAATTTTTTTCAAGAAGAAACAAAATGGAGGAGGGTGCTCCAGGAGGGACCAAAACATAGACGTGGGGTAACAGGCTGGGAGTGGGTCCTGTCTGCTTGTCCCTGGGCACAACCAACCCAGCTGGCTTCATTCATTGCATCACCACACATGCCATAATTGTACAGGATGGGACTCAAGCTGTGTCTACGTGGATATAAATAAACATTCCTGCCAAGCAGCATTCCCCCTACTATAGTGGAATTAATTGCACATCAACTCTCCTCCCGTGTTTCCAAATGTCAACAAAAACGTATTTCCCCCTTTCCTCTCCAGTTTCAAGGTTATTCCTAAAAAGCAGTAGTCAACGTATTTTTGATTTTTTGAGACTGAGAAAATTATTTACCAGGAACACACAAAGTATTTGTTTTACTCTGTACTACTCGCTTATTGACAGAAGATCACTGGAAAAGCCATCTCAGAACAAATGGAAGATTAGTTTAAAACTGATTTTTTTTTTTTTTTTTTTACAACCATTGGGGTCACTGATGTTAGGGAATTGTAGATTAGACAAACCCAAGGTCATTCAGTTTGTTACATATTAAATATTACTGTTTTATACAAAACAAAAACAGATACTCCTTAGGTTAAAAATATTGGTGAGTGCAACTTTTATCTCCAGTGAAAGGCGATTTTAATTTTATCTGTTCAATAAGCTGATAAAAAATCATGAGGCCAGAGCTGTTTCCTTTTCCTTACAATTCTCTGAGCTGCTGAAGGAAAATCACCTTGAATCTAGCATTTTCTGAGCATATGAAAACAGCCAGATCCCTTAGACCCTTCTGGAAAGAAATCAATTACATCTATGTGTTAGTTTAATGTGAAATTATTTTATTTTCATTGTATTTTCTTTCAGGCTATTGGGGAGGAAGAGAAAAAAAAAAAGTACAGCAGGAGAAAGGCAGGCTTGGTTCCTCACTGCCCATTTTCTCTTCTTGGCTTCTGGCTTTTGCTCTTTTTAATATTTTTTTTTGAAAAATATACAAAATGTGTATTTCAAATATCAAAAAAATTATAGATTTTGAACATGACAAAATTTTAGATCCACAATACATTTTGACAAAAATATTATTTAAAAATACCGTCTGCTTTCACTCCACTTAAATTGTCATTCTTTTCATTTCATATCTTCTGATCTGTTCAGTCTGACATTTGTTAGATGTGAACAAATTCTGCGGAATATTTCAGAAAATCTTTGACAAAAGTAAACAAGCGACATGTAAAATTTCCACGGAAGCACGCTTGGCTGGGTGAGCGTTAGTTTTTAAAACAGTGCTGTGCTTGGAATGACCAATGTCGCTCCTGGCACCGCGGGGGCCCTCCGCCCGTCAGTTCTCTGCGGGCCGGGCGGGGACCGGCCGCCCGAGGCCCGGCTGGGTCCGCAGCCCCGGGCCCGCGCGGGGGCCAGGGCGCCGCGTCTCCCTTTCTGCAGCGCGGAGAGGCCGTGGGGAGACCCCGTGGCCGCGCGCCCCACCTGCTCCGCCTGCCCCGCGCGCCCCGAGGCGCCGCCGCCCGAGCGCAGGGCCCCAGCCACCCGCCTGACGTCTCGGGGATCGCTGCCGCACCCAGCTTCCGTTTGGCTTTGATGGGCCTGGCCCATCCTAAGTGGTTCTAGATGTGCAGCTTCAGAGGCGCGGGGACTCAGCTGGTCCGCGCCCTTGGCCCCAAGGCGACCCCGAGCAACTGTCCCCGCAAGCGCACTGCGGGGGAGACGGGGCTCGGAGCTCCGACCCCTACGCCCCGGGCACTGCCGCGGCCTTCCCCGCACGGGCCCGGGCGGAGCTGTCAGGGCGGGGCACAGATGCCGACAGGCCGGGCAGGCTGGGAAAGAGGTCCGCAAGACCCCTGCGCGCTGGGCCCGAGCCCCAAAACGCCACCCGCAGCAGGCGCCGCGGGCAGCGCAGTGCATATGCTCTCTCCCAGGCCCCAAGCCCCGGTGACCAGCCCTCCCCGGAGGGCGAGACCACCCACGCCGCAGCCCACGTGGGAACTGGCCGTCCCCGAGGCCTGGGGGCGCCGCGGGGAAGGGGGTGCTGCCTGGCCGCCGCACTCCACCCTGCACTGCCATCCTGAGTCACTGTCCTCCGTAGAGAGACCCCAACCGGACCTGCTCCGAGCCCGTCATACCCCCAACGCCCTGCTCCCCCGGAATACCGTCAGGCCGGGCCCCGCAGGCGCCGGGCCCCGCAGAGGGAGGGCCCCCAGGGCCCAGGGCCCAGTTCCAAAGGCCAGAAAATGGAAACTGTGCGAAAAGAATCCCCAAATCCGGCCGGGCCCAAAGCCCACCAGCTTACATAAAGCCCCAGGAGTCCTCCCGCCCGTCCGTGGCCTCCCCGCCTCGGGGTGAACGGTCGGCAGGCGCCGGGCCAGGCCGTCCTGGGGCTGGCACGGCCACGGACCCCTGCCCACGGGCCTGGTGTGGCCCAGGGAGGGGGCAGGGGTCTCGGCCTCTTCCCACCGTCTGCCCCAGAAACATTTAACTGGCCTTTAATCACATTAGCAGTCGGCCCCAATTAGGGCCGCGGAGGGGGAGGCCGGAGGAAACCGCCCCCGTGTCACCCGAGGATAAAGAACCTTTCATGCCCTGGGCCTGGCCATGGGCAACGCGGCGGGCCGCCATCCCGGCCTTTGATGGCCGGCGCCTGGGCCTGGCCGACGCCGCCATCCCTGTGCCCCCTCCACCCTCTAATGTGCCTTCGCTCTCGGGTGACCAGGTGGCACGCAGGGCAGCGTGCGAGGCCCCCACGCCTGGCGTAGGCCTGGCCCGATCCGGCCCGCGGGTCCGCTGGAGGGGGCGCTGGCGGCTGGCAAGGGGTCTGGGGGACGCGCCGCCCGACCCCGCGACGACGAGCGCCTGGCCAGGACCTTGGTAAGGCCGCCGCGCACCCAGTGGACAGGAGGAAGGGCAACCCTCGCTCCGGGCGGCCTGCGCGGGTCGCCTGTGCGCTCCTCCGCTGCCGACAGGGTCACACCCCCCGAGTCGGGCCCTGTCCTCCTGGGCCCGGAGTGAGGCCAACGGGCCCCAGGCTCGGGACCAGACCCAGGCCGGGCGCCTCGGGGCCTGGGAGAGAGCATATGCACTGCGCTGCGCGCGGCGTCCCCGGGGGCCCCAGGCGCGCGGGGCACATGGGCCCAGGGGGATCCCGTTCGGCCCAGCGCGGCGGAAGGCGGCCCGCGCGCCTGTCAAGCGAGGAGGGGTCACCTCTGCGCCGGCTTCCCCGGGGCTTACCTGGCTCCGGCGCTGGGGCCCGCGCGCCCCTGTCCCCGCGCCGGGCTCCTGGGGGTCGGAGCAGGGCGCGCTCCAGACCGGCCCGGGTCGTGCGAGGACAGGGGCTGCTGAGGCTGCCGCCGGCCTTGGCTCCCGGGGGCCGCCGGGGACCCCCGCCCCAGGGCTGCAGCTGCAGCCGGAGCCGCGTGACCCGGGCACCGACCTCCCGCGCTCGGCCGTTTGTCCGCACACAAAGGAGAACACTCATATTTTTCTTTCCCGGGCGGCACAGGCTTCACACCCGCCCCACCTCCCTCCCCAGTGACCCCCCACCTCACACACGCTTCGCTGAGAACCAGTTTCTCTCTGCACACCCACTTTGTCTCGCCTTTCTTCAATTCCATAGTTGTATTCGAGGATGTCAGGATAGCTTAGAAAGTTTCATAGAAAGTCAGAAAGCAATTAGAGAGGCCCTTTTATTGGAGTTTCGTTGGTGCCATGGAACCTTTTAAAGGAGAATCTGAGCACCGAACACAATCCCATTAAGCCGCCAAAACTCCCACAGCCCTCAATAGGGGTGCTCAATACCTCGACAGACTTTCGCTGGCTCACTGGGAACCGCTGGGTTGCAATCCGAGTTCCGCAGCTGACTCACAACAGCGTGGCCTTGAACCCCTCATTCCTTCCTTTCTCATCGGAATTTCCATTGGTAAAATGGCCCAAGGGCCGGAGTGAACATTAATTAATGCCTGCAGAGCCGCGCAGATCCCCTCTTTAACAAATACTGTGAAAACGTCAAGCACTTCAGCACGGTAACAACTACATCCTGACTGTTTACTTGAATTAAAAAAAAAAAAATCCAGCCAGTTTCTAGAAATGTGAGCTCGATTTAAATAAACTTTTACTTCTGTCTGCTTTAAAATCGATTGGCTGGCATTTGGGAAATGGGTCAAAGAAATTGTGCTTTGATGAGAGAAAGACCACGTATGACCAAAGTTTCAGCGTAATTGAATTTTAGTGCCAAATTATAACGCACTGAATAACTGGACTTGAGCGAAGGTGGGGGCGCGGAGGGCGGGGGTGGGGTGGGGGGGGTGGAGGGGGCGGGGAGAAAGAAGACAGTGAAGGCAGACAGGCAGTTCTAATGCAAGCAGCCATCGTGGGCGGGCGCTGGTGTGGCCAGAAGTGCAGCCTCCACCAGCAGCGTAATTCCAGAAGGGTGAGGTTATTAGGCTGTGGCCTTCACGTGGGAAAGAGGGATTGCCCTCTGTTTGATTTGTGGGTTTTGGTTAATTTTCGTGTATTATTTGATGTAACAGGCATCTCTTCTTCAGGACATAGCTTTTCCTTTGTTGTTTTTAGAGAGTAACTTCTGCTCTTGCCAATAAAAGTTAATGTCTTCCCTTAGAAGTCGGTATGGAAAGAAAGCAGGTGTTTAAAAAGAATAAAGTATTTTTAAAAAATTGGTACTCGGTTGTCAAAGCAAAGTGCCAGGTTTAGAACAGTTAGGGTTTTGCTCCTAATCACAGATGTTCATTTTGTTAAGTAGACGTTTGTATCTGGCAGTTTCTGGATTCCTTTTGGGAGAGGACAGTCAGCGATAGGCTCATAATTAAGGAGTAATAAGTTAGATGGTGATGAAAGGAGCATCAGTGATGGGGGAAACGGGCTGTTTACTAAATCCATAAGGGTATAATTGAAAACAAGCCCGCAGAAAGGGAATATTTAATTGTCAAGTAGTTTGTATTAGTCGTCAGTTATTTTGAAATTTTTCTCAAATTTACCCCCTTTGCTCTCATTTCATTGCCCCTCCTGGCCCTGCTGCTGCCAGCATCAGCTCCTTGGCCTCTGACCTCTTGTTCTTCATGCACACTGCACCCTCAGCCATCCTCTGTCCTTCCCTGTCCCTTTGCTTGGATGTGCCAGGGTCCGTCGTGGCCTGGGTGGGAAAGGACAAGCAGGCACCAAGACCCCAAATCCAGCTTCAGGCGCTTTCCAGCCCTGCCTGCAAAAACCCTCTGCCTCGGTTGCATCGGTTTCCTCGCTGACTCCTTGCAAGCTTTTCTCTCTCCTGCCTCTAGACGTCCCTCACCAAACACCCTGCACGCTCCTCTCCACCTGTCCAGAGGTCACCTCTCAGCCCCAGCTCCCGTCTCTCTCGTTATCACTCAGACCCACATGGTCCTGGCTCACTTGGGACTCCGGGGAACTGCCTCCACTGCTTGGCAGTCGCTAGGGCCGGGTGCACCATCTGTATTTCATTGCCCTGTGCTCCTTCTCATACTGTAGTGTGACGATGGAGGCTCCTTGAGAGCAGGTGTCACTTTACACACGTCTGGGGCTCCGTCGGCACCCGGCACCGAGAAAGTAGGCCATCCATCAGGCACTTGCATGTTGATGTATAAATCAGACTCGCATTTCACTGGACAGGAAGGGTGGAAAAACGGGCACAAACGCACCTCCTCACCAAAGGCACATGCTTCTCCGTTGAACTCATAGGACCTGTCACTGGGCTTTTTCAAATAACATAAAAGGATTTAAATTAAATGGAACCTTAAACTGTTTAAAAAGTGACTATGACTCAGTGAGACTGCAGTAGAAAGTGGAGGAGAAAGAAACAGAAGCGACCCCGGAATCCAGACAGTGCAGTCTGCTTCTGGTGTCCTTGATCTGCCCTGAGAAGGGCAGGAAATTTTAGGCGAGCCGCCTGTCCTGACTAGGGCTCTTCAGAAACAGTGCTGCTGGCAGGTGGCCTGCACACCGAGCAGCACCAGACCCTCACCCTGGAGGTGGCCCTGCACCACCACATGTCCTGGGTGGCTTTGAAAAAGTGCCATTCCAGTGCTGAAGACACAAACCGTCCCGGCGGGGGCGGGCTCCTGCTGGGTCCCGCCGAGAAACTGGCCAGGGGTCTTGCTCTGAAGAGGATGGCAGAGTCCACTCTGGTCAAGAGCTTGTGAGTAAAGTGGCGAGATAAAAATGAAGGGAACAAGGTCGCTTTAAAGACTTCCCGGGCAACAAAGAGATTGGCCATCGCTGCAGTCCAGGAAGACATGAAAATGAAAACGCGCAAGAGTTTGAAAGAGGAACATGTAGCATTTGGGTGCCAGTGAAAGTGTGTTAGCAGTCTGTCCCTGAACAAGGTAGCATTTCTCAGCACTTAATCACACGAGCCCGGTCAGAAGTGCTAGCGTTTGAGCTTGCGGTGGCTCTGAAGGGGGCTGTCCAGAGAGTGTTCCTCTTCAGCTGAGACCGAAGCTTCCTCCTGGGGTGTCAGCCCGGGAGCTTGCCCCTACAAGGAACAGTGGGGCCACCAGATGGAGAATCAGGCATACGTACTGCACAGGAGCCGGGGAGAGCACCGCCAGCCGCACGCGTACACGCGCCATGATGTTCCAGCTGCTTTGAAAACTTGAACATTCCTCGCTTTCTCCCCGAGGAGAAGTTTTAACACGGGGATGAGTGGTTTGAGTCTTTCCTCTCCCGAAATCACGGACTTGCTTCTCTTTGCGAATCTTTGTCCAGCGACTTAGACTGGACGAAACCCTGATTCTGTTCGCATTATGTTTGGAGGATATTTGGATGCTCTGATTTTGTCTCAGTTCAGTAGTTTAATAGTGTTAAAAACGATTGGTTCAGGTGCAGTGTCAGTTGGTTCATTCGCTCAGCATCCTTCTGGGGCACAAAAAGGGGGAAACAAAGCAAAACAAAAACACCTACTTCAGATATATGTTACAACACAAAATTCATATTTGGGTTTGGGCCAACCATTGATCAACAGGTGCTATGTTTAATTGTGTGGTGAGCACACAATTTGAGGTCAAGGCCAGGTTTTCAGTTTTAATCCTCAATGTTACCCTTCTTATTCTCAATAGTTTAGGTGTTTCTTTATCCTCATTAGATGCCAGACCCCTTCGGACTTCAGACTTTGAGGATACCAGACCATAAAACCTTCAGTGCTGGATGCGTTGCAGAATTTAGATTTTTTTTTTTCTTTCAGATTTTAGAAAGGGAATCCATATGGAAACTGCATGTTTTGCAATTCTTCAGCCTGGGAGCATGGCCTTATCAAAAGCAGGACCGTTTTTACAGTGAACGTATGAATGTTCACTTTAAGGGGGATGAATGGAGACTATAAATAGCCCCACTTCAGAGAAGTGTGCTAAGTTTATGAAACAACTTTTGGTTTTCAGAGATTTTTGGAGTTCTAGACTTGTGTGTAAGGGACTGTGGACCCGGATTACAGGACTTCTTCTCTTTTCATTAAAAAACAAACAAAAAACCGGCCCTGGTTCCAGGGGCCTTTGAGATCTTTTCTCACTGATCAGTTTTAATTGTAGGGTGGTGTTGCAAGTGTTACTTGTTTAAAGAATTCTTGCTGTATTTTCAGGTAAGTCACAGAAAGTTATGGGCTAAGGACCACACTTGAGAGGATTAAAAGCACAATGTAGTAACATTTCTGAGGCTAATTTCCACATGTCCTACTCTAGGTAAGGAGGCGTCACCCTGGCTGGACCCAGCGCCAAAGGACAGCAGTTGACCTCTGATGTCCATGTCTCACCCCTCTTCCGCAAGGAAGGTCTCCCATGCTTAAAAAAGCTGCAAGTGCCTTCATTTGCCTCTGACCTCTTGAACCAAAATAAACTGCACATGGCTAATGGGACCTAAGAAACTAAGAGGTCCTGAAAATGATGAAAGTTAGCCACTCGCTCACGGGATTCCTGCAGAGGATAGAGGGCTGCGTTACATAACGTCTACCATCCGTCCAGTTCTGACTCAGTGAGTCTGTGTGACCTATATTAAGTTCTAATAAACATCAGCTGTTTCAAGAAACAGAAACATTTTGCACAGAACTAGCGAGCATTCTGACTTAAATGGGAATGTGATATATATTTTAATTAGCACTTCTTAAATGTTATATAAGAAGTCATGAGTTGTTTGTGAATTTGATTGAGATTTTTTATAGGGCCCATACAAGCAAATGCAATACACATGGTTGCGTGTAAGCTCCGGAAATGTCCGAATTCTTCATTAGATTTTAGATTGTGTTGGACACAAGTATTTGACCTATAGGAATGCACTCTGAAACTGAAGTGGAAATCATGGGGAAAGATGACTCTGCCAAGATTCAGTTTTGCACTTGACCCTGAGGACTCCATCTAGTGCTCAAAGCATATTGGTCCTGTTTCAGTAATGCACATTTTTAGGGGGTCTTGAATGTGATCTGGGTTTAGTAAGTGCATTTCAGAGGGACTGGCTTCATGGCAATGGCAGCTTACACTAATGACAGGAGAATAGGGCTTGAAAGCCACTGTCCCTGTGTTTGAAAGGGGTGGGAGGAGGCGGGGGAGGAGGCGGCAGGCAGCCCTTAGGAGAAAGCAATTTTTTTTTTTTAAAGATTTTATTGGGGAATTGGGGGAGGGGAACAGCGTTGGGGAACCGGGGAAGGGGAACAGACAAGTTGCTGTCTTTTTTTTGTTCTTCAGTCTAGTTGCGGAGGATGTTGCTTCACTGGCCCATGTTGGTATCGTCATTGCGCTCTTCCCGGATGAGGCAGATCGGTCACCGGCCTCTGGATGTCGCTCACCACGGCTATTGGCAGCTCACACTGGCTGCCCACCACTCACTGTAGCCTATGGCAGTCCACTGCAGCAGGGGCTGCAGCCTACAACGTCGCCAGGGCTCGCACAGCCCAGCTCCAGGTGGAGCTGTTGTTAGCTGTCGAGGGCAGTGTCACTGGCCCTCATATGTGGGATCTGAACCCAGGCTGCTGGCGTCCCCAAACCAGCTCTTAACCAATGTGCCACTCGGCCGGCCCAGCAAGTTTTTAATTGAGGAGGAACAATTGTTCCAACGTTCTCTATACAGGGATGCTTAAAGGTTTTGATTCATAGAACTTTTTGGCTTATGCTCAGGATCTCTGTATTAATATTATTTTTAGTTCATGCATTCAACTTAATTTATTGAGTGTCTATCAGGCCCCAAGCACTGGGGTCAATGATAGGTTGACAGATGTGATTTCTGCTCTCATGGTGCTTACAGTGTGCAGGGGAACCACAGCAGCTTGTGACATGGGGCTTTTGAATGCCCGCCGTTTTAACAGCTCAGACCCCTGCCATGTGCTGGGGTCTGTGAGGTCCTGGGGAGCATGCCAGGCGGTGCCTGCTTTCAAGAGCTCAGGGCCTGGGGTGGAAGAACGGGCCAGCTCATTCGAGTGCTGTCAGTGGTAGGAGTCTGAGGGGCACACAGCAGGCGGTCCATGGCGTGCATGGGGTATTCCAGGAGCAGGGGAGACCACCAAGCAGCTTAGTGTCTCTGGGGGACAGGAAGCCCTACTTGGGGCGGTGGCGAGGGGCAGGGCCAGGTGGCTGGGCCGGCTTTTCTGGGCTTGTCTCTAGTTGTTGAGTCACATGCTCCTCAATGACAAGAATTACTTGGGTTGAAGGTGTACTGGCGACGCTTTCTGCTGTATCAAGTGCATATCTCATATAAAATGGTCCACAACATTAGGCGTAACTTGACATCTCTTAAAGAAAACCCTGATTTCCCACATGTAGCCTGGATAGCTGTTTGGATGTCAGATTAGCTTCCTGTTGAATAAAGATGTCAAGCGTGGAATGCCAAGAAGGGGGAGGGACACGGGTCCTTTTCTGGGACAACCATGACCCTGGCGGCCGATTAGAAACGCAGCTTACATGTCACAAAAGGCAGCAGTTAGAGCAGGTAGTGGCGAAGGCCTTCCCTGGGCCGCTGCGGGGAAGACCATCTCCCGCTGGCCTGCGGGCCCTGGTGGGGTCTTGATCCATTTCTGGGTCCTGAGGGAGGGGCCCGCTGATCTGACTCTTGCTGAGGGGTCAGGGGACGGCAACGTCTCAGGGTGGCTCTTCGCAGGTCTCGTGTTTCTGCCTTCACTCTGAAGAAGTGGGTGCCCGCTGTGGCCAAAGCGGCCTGACCAGGGGGAGGCCTCTCTGACTCAGGCTGAGAAAGCTGCCTGTCGTCTACACAGTGAAACTGATTTCTAGGCTCAGCCAAACCCTTCTTTCTTGTCTTTCTTTTTTCTAAAAAGAGCAACCAGTTAGTAATTAGTTGTTCAATTCAACTGTTTTTTCATCTTCTCTTACAAAAATATTTTTTAAAAATGTGGTAGGATTTTTTTTTTCCTCCCTGTAAAAACTCTTAGGATTTAATTGCACTTAAAAATTGTGGAGCCTGTCAGAGTAAATTGCAGCTAGAATAGTTTTACCCAAGAAAACTAGTCCTGTGATTGTCACCACTGTCATGCTTCTCAGATAAAGTTGTGGGAAGGACAATTTAAGTGTACATGGTGAACTGCACGGCAAAGCAGTATTCAGAGGGGCCCTCCACCCTGAACAACAAACACCCAAGTTAGCGCCGTCATGGCAGAGGAGTCAGACTTTGATTTTAAAACGATTCCTGCATTTGCCCCCCCAGAAGAAAAGGAGCAATGTCTACCTCACAAGTTTTAAGTTAAAGCACTATAATATAATCCGTAAATTTTTTTGTAAAGACAAAAGAGTTTCTAGCATGTTCTGAAGAGTAAAGCTAGTAATAATAACCAATATTACTAGCTTCATGCAAAGTTGCATCTGCTCTTTGGCTCAAATTTCTGTGTATTTTTAGGAGCAAACAGGGATTGCTGTATGTCACGTGTAGCTATAGCCTTATTGTTTGGCCACGAGAAAAGGGGCCACTTTTAGGGCATGAAAAACTCAAGCGTTTTTTTCCCTCCCTACGAAATACTCTTATCCTTCCTTCCTTCCTTCCTTTTTGATAAGTGAGTTTTAAGTGCTGAATTGGTCTATCGTCATGAAATGAAGAACTTTCTAGAATATGCAGCTTATTCCTACAACCCAATTTTGATTTCTGTGGATGAGAGGGGACCCTGTACTTTTTATTCTTCCTTCCAGAGTCCAACGCTCGTGTCGACCAATGATAAACCTCAATCAAATGATTATTGGCCCTACAAAGGATGCAAAGTAGTTACTCTATTGTTTGAAATCATTTTTAAGTTAACTGTATTACGCCTACTGATTACTAATGTATAATTTGTATATTTTGTTTCACTGTAGTTTCCGACAGATCAGGATGGACGGGGGAAAGCGCCTTCCTTATGTGACAGCATCAACTCGGTCCCACTCTCTGGCGGTGTGGACAAGGTGAGCGAGCTAATAGGCTGCGAAGCTGTCGGAACTTTTAAGGAGGAAGAAGCCCAGTGAGAATACAAAATATTGGGTTGTCAGAAAGGTCATGATGCATTTTTCTGTTTTTCATTGCAGAAATGCGTCATGACTTTTCTGACAACCCAATAGCTTAGGAATTGAGAGTCGCCACCAGAAGTGACAGCTGCAGGTCCGGCTCCAGGCCTTCAGCTGGGCGACTCGGCATCTCTACACCTCAGTATGCTCATCTGCAAAAGCCGTGGCCTCGGTGTCTTCATCGCATAGCCATTGTAAGGAGTACGCCGGTAACCCAGGTAAAGCGCTCAGCACGGGCTTGGCACATGGTAAAGCGCCTGATGGTGTAACCAGTGGGTAAGGAGGGACAGGATCGTACAAAAACAAAATGAGGAAAATCAGGGTGGCCGATTATCTTATGAATGATACAAATGTATTTTCAAGAGGCATATTAAGAGTATTAGCCTATGTTCTGTGAATATGATTATGTATATTCTCAATATCTGAGTCCTACAGAGATTGAAAGATTTGTTGGCTGTGGTTATTAGTGTGTGTTTGTGTATGTATATAGACACATTAGACGAGTCTGGCCATTTTATACAATTTCCTAGCTGGGAAGTAACAGCAGCAGGGCCGGGATCAGTCCCGTAACTACTCTGGAGCTGAGGAGGGTTCTGACAGCCAGCTTTCGCTTAGAAACAACCATAAACACGCCTGTCAGAATCTAAAGCTCGTGTGTGTGTGTGTGTGTGTGTGTGTGTGTGTGTGTACATGTGCGTGTGCCTCTAGCGGCTGCGAAGCGCAGGGTGCTGTGAAGGACTGGCTCGGGAAATGGGAATCTCACAGCTGTTCCCCTCTAGCACCATCGGTGATGTGGGAGGAAGGTTTCCCTCCTCTTTCCCCTGGTGGAGAGGGGCAGCGAGGGCCAGGAGCTGGCCACGTCCCCATGTGCGCCCTGCAGGTGGTGTGCTAGGCTGGCCCCTTGCAGAGGGAGGCACGAGCAAGGTGGAAGGGAAGGGTCGTGGATGAGAGATGGCCTCGGACACATCTGGCCCAGCCTCGGGCAAGCCTTGGAACCTTCCAGAGCCTCACATTCCTCTGTTGTGTGGAGATTAGCTAATGTCACCAAGATAAGCTGCAAATACCTCCTCTCCCCCCATTATAAGCAGAGCAGGTGATAGAAACCGCTCAGTGTAATAACACCACAGATGAAAAAGAGGCAATTGCTTTCTGAAACAGTTCACTTTCATACATGCCAGAGGCAGGAAAAACAATAGAATGTCTGATACAAGTCAGTGGCAACGTGAGCTGACTATCTTGTCCAATCCTGACTTCCACAAATCTGTTTTGCCGAGAATGCTACTTTCACAAAGAGCTTTTCCCACCCTGCAGTTATCGTCGTGTTAGAGAGAAAGTCAGCTTACACCATGAATTGCTTCCTTGCGTAAAGGCCCTTCCAACAGCTCATGTTAAGTAAAGGCCTGAGAAATCGAAAAGCATAAAATCCAGATGATTGCCTCCCCGGTTCATTCCAGATAACTAAGCTGGATCTGATTGGAAATGTTGAGGCATGTCTTCATCAACTCTGGACTAGGCCCAGCATTTAAAAATCTACATAGCTAATGTTTTAGAAGGTGCATACAATGTGCTATTAATTCCCTTGCAAGCTATAACATTAGGTTTCAATCTGTCCACTAAAACCTTTCTGGAGACATATGAGGTCTGACAATGAAGTTCTTCAACTCATCCTAGAAAAAGTGCTACACACCTCATTGCTGAATATCACTATAGTCACCTTCGAAGCACTCCCCTTGTGAAGCTATGTACTGACGCCAGTGCCTAGTCCACCCTTCAAAGCAATTTTGGAACTCTTTTTCTGGAACGGCCACCAGAGCTGTTGTCATATTACCCTTGATGTCCTGAATGTCATCAAACTGTCTTCCTTTCAATATTTCATTTATTTTGGGGTAAAGAAAGAAGTCATTAGGGGCCAGATCAGGTGAGTAGGGAGGATGTTCCAATACCGTTCTTTGTTTACTGGCTAAAAACTCCCTCACAGACAGTGCCATGTGAGATGGTGCATTGTCATGATGCAAGAGCCATGGATTGTTGGCGAAAAGTTCAGGTCATCTAACTTTTTCATGCAGCCTTTTCAGCACTTCCAAATAATAAACTTGGTTAACTGGTTGTCCATTTGGTACAAATTCATAATGAATAATCACTCTGATATCAGAAAAGTTTAGCTTGTTGCAACAAGTTTGTGAACTTAATCATCATACCTCGTACTTAAGGTAAATTGGTAAAAATGATTGAGGATCTGGTGCACAGACATAAATCAATTTGTATAAAATGCTGTTAATTGTCACCTGAGTGATTTCATCTGGGTAATATTTAACAACTGGTTTGTGTGTGTAGACAGAGTCTAAATGGGAAACGGCAACATTTTTGATTGAAGTTCTGAGTAGGGATTGTGTAATACGTTAATATAAAATATATTAAAACTGTTTATATTTTTGTCCCCCAAAGAGAACCTCACCCTAAACAGTTCTGCTGTTCTGTATTCTGTAAATGTCTTCGATTCCTTGTCTTATAACTTAAGGGGCTTTAATAAGATCTAATGGTAATTACTTGCTGGCTGCGCCCATCCTGTTCCGAGGGCTTTGCCTGTGTTGACATGGTCTGTTCCCGAGGTCAGTCTGGCCAGATGGGTGCTCTTATCTCCATCTTGGGGATGAGGAAACGGGCCCAGTGAGGCTGCCTGCCTGTCCCGGGTGGGGTGGGGATTCACCCAGATGTCAGCCTGCTCCGTGGCTGTGTGTATGAGAGGCGTCTGTTCAGTGACAGCTTATTATATTACAGACTATGTAATAATAAATGGAATGGGTATAAGTTAGAACGATTGGGCAGATTTCACGATGGCAAGTGTCGTGAACTTCTGCTTGAAATATGCCTCTGTAACAGGCAGCCTATTGTAACAGCGGAAGTTAGAAATGTTCGTTCAGTTTGGACAGAATCATTGGGTGATGCTCAGAAGATGTTTCTGTGAAAATTTAAAGGAGATATAATATTATATCATAAATACGGGCTCCACATGCAATGCAAACTGTTAACTGATAATTACTAGGGAGAGTTTTATTACGATGTTAATTTAAAACATCGTTCCATGTATGAGCTTGTCTCATGGGTGAGGGGTAGGGGGAGTCTTCCTTCCAGGACTCACAGGCTGGGCTGCAGGAGAGCAAAACGGCATCAAGAGAAAAAAAAAAAGAAAAAAATCTGGTGGCCATGAAAAGATTTATAAATGTGCAAGTGATATAATGGAGGTATAAAAAAAAGTGAATGTTTTCAAATAATCATCTTCTGTTTCATCAGAATACTGGTAGCTGCAAAAGTAACAAATTAAACTTGGGGGATATAGTTGTCCCCCTTGTCCATGGGAGATATGTCCAAGACCCCCAGTGGACACCTGAAACCAAGTCCTCTATATAAGGAACCCTCTAGATATTATGTTTTCTTAGACATACACACCTACAATAAAGCTTTATTTATAAATTAGGCACAGTGAGAGATTAACAGCAAGAACCAGTAATAAAATGGAACAATTATAACAATATACTATAATAAAAGTTATGTGAATGAGGTCTCTCTCTCTCTCTCTCTCTCTCTCTGTAAGTACCTTCCTGTACTGTACTCACCTTTCCATTTCAAGGAAGCACTTCCTGGCTTCTCTGGCATACCCGAATTGCCAGCGTCACTGTTCTTGTGCTGCAGGGCCATTATTCAGTAAAATAAGGGTGACTTGCACACAAGCACTGAGACATCCTGACAGTTGATCTGATATATGAGATGGCTACTAAGTGACTAATGGGCGGGGAGCTGGGACAGGGATGATTCACATCCTGGGTGGGATGGTGCAGGACAGAGCGAGATTTCATCATGCTCCTCAGAATGGGGAACTATTTAAAATGTATGAATTCCTTATTTCTGGAATTTTCCATTTAGTATTTTCAGACTGCGGTTGACCTTGGGTATCTGAAACTGCGGAACATGAACCCTCAGATAAGGGGGGATGACTATGCCAGTAAAAGGTGGTAACGCCCCAGGAGATACTGACTGAAGACTGCGTGTCCGGAAACTAGAATGCCCCCCCCTTCCCCCGTCAGCCCCCGCCCCCCAGCCTTCTTACACAATCCGGGACCCAGACGGACAAACAGACTGTTTGGTGAGTAGTCGTGTACTGCGTTCTGACATTTGTGTATTTTAACACATTGGATTTATTGGTTGGGTGAAGTTACCGATGATCAAATGTCCTTGAAGGGACTCCGCACCCCCAGTCTCTCTGCATTAGAGAACCCCAAGGAGCTGTGCGCATGGAGGGTGGAAGGTGAAGAACAAGTGGCCTGTAGCCTCTGGGCGAGTCTCGTTAGGGAATCAAACGTGTTTGTGTTCATTTTGAAGCAGAAGAAATGCACTTTTACAGGAAGAGAAACCCAGCTCTAAGCCTGCCCACTGGAGTCCATGGCATAACTTCCAGATGGTGATATTAAGATTCTTTTGATAGTCTTCCAGCGAGGAATATGAAATACATCTGAGGGAAAAAAAAACGCCCTAGGCAAAAAGATAAGCACATCCTAACTACCAACAAACTCTTGTTTGTATTTAATGAAATGATCCCCTTCTACTGTGAATGTTTTGACATCGGCTGTGGGTGATATTAGGGCGTAGACTTCAGAGGGTCACTCGTGGGTCCGTGACGTCGCCTGCCTCTACATCCTGCATCCCCAGGCCTCTGAACTGACTCCGGGATGCTGAAGACGCTCAAAAATATGGATGGCCACGTGACTTCATGATTGACAGGGATGACTCTAGAACGGAGGGCATTCGATTAGAGATGTGCATTTGTATTTCAGAAGTAATTTTTGCTAATTAATTTTGAGAGGGAAGAAAGAATTTCCTTTTCTCTTTTACATGGGATGAACCGTTTTAAATGACGAAAAGAATTTGTTTGGCACACACTTGGCTCAAAAGCCAAAGGAATAACGCAAAGTCCCTTCAGGATGTCAGCCCCAGATTACAGGAGTCCGCTTGAAATCTCTCTGCTTTAAGAAGGTGGCAGAATTACATAATTATTCACAACTCATAAGAAATTAAAATACCTCTTCCAAATATGAAGATGTGAGATAACACACACCACAAATTCTAGACTTGCGGGGAGTGTGTGCTTCTTTTATTCTCCCACACACAAGCCCACGTCAGAATGTCTGGGCTGAGAACACAAGGCCGCATGCCCCTCGTGTGCCCTGGGGCCCTCCTTCCAGCACTGACCTGAAGGAGTCTGCAGTCATTGCCATGCTGAGAATGTGAGGATGGAGACCCTGGTGGCCACCCCAAGGCACGGGGACCACACAGGCACCTCGTCTCCCGCTCACAGCAAATCTGCACGAGATGGGGAACAACCGGAAGCATCCCTCAAATACAGGTGCAGGCCAATGGGAGGTGGGAATATGGCGAGATGGTCAAATGAGCCCAGGAGGCTGTAATTCTGGATGGAGCCCTGGCAGGTTCATCCTGTTTGTGAAGAACTGTAAAAGTCACCGCACAGCACTTAACCAGGCTCACTTTGATGCTAAGATCACCTGTTAAAAACCCCAGGGCGTTCCTCTGGTGGCTAGATTAGGCATCACTCACAAAGTCTCATTTTAAAGACCCGCCCTTCCTCGTGCCTGGGCGGAGCCCTGAAGCAGCCAGGTTCCTGCCCTCCTGCTTATCACTCACTAGCAGGGTGAACAGATGCATAAACCTGGACGAGTACAATGCGCGGAGCCCAGGAGCTGAGGAGAGGAAATGCAAGTAGGGTGGGCACCCCGAAGCCTGGGAGGCGTGAGCCCTGGAGTGTGGAGTAGGCGCGACCTGAGGGCTAGTGCAAGCCACGGAGCAGAGCTGAGGGGTGCCTTTGAGGTTGGGGCGCTCAGGTGCAGGGCCGCAGAGGTGGGGGGAACTTCATGACTATGGGGGGCTGTATGTGCCATGCTGAGGGGTTGGGACTGGCAGTGGGGAAGGGGTGAGGACCCAGGATGCCTCCCAGCCTCTGCTCTTGGAGCCACAGGTGCATGGCAGCTCACTGTGATGGGACCCCTACTGGGGAAAAGCGAGGGGACCTTTAGGATGGGAACTTGGGAGAAAGGTCTGAGCTGGGCAATGTTGTTGTTGGCGTTCGGATGGAAGCTGGTTCTGTGGAATTGTCTCAGGTGAGAGGTCCTGGTAACCATCACCGAAGCAATTTACTGGAGGCAGCAGCCTTACTGGTTGGGCAGGGGAGTGCATGGGAGGCGGAGAGGATAGATTCTTGAGGACAGAGGCTGTGACTGACTCATCTCAGGGTCCACTGTAGTGCACAGAGTGCCCAATCAATACATTTTAATTGGAAACACTTCCCTCTGTTTCTATAGACCTTTGTCAGCAATGCTCTTTCACCAACGTATCTCGTACTCAATCTTATAAAAGCATATGATTTTGACACACAATACAGGCTGATGAACGTGACTAAGGAGGAGCAAGGGATGTACCCCGAGTCTATCCAGTTTGTGTGTTGTCCGTGTTTCCAGCTGGCCTTCATAGCATCCCCCCTACAGAAGGAATCTTATGTTTGAGTTGCATGCTAGCTGCAGAGGACAATAACTTTAAGAAAACGATTTCCACCACGTTCTGTGGAATACCTGCCATCTCCCCGAAGCGCATGAATGGCGTGTGGCCGCTGCCCTGGGGGACAGCGTGGCCTAGCTTCTCTGCTGAAAGTGGTGGAAATTGGACAAGAGTGAATTCTCTGAAGAAGCAACACCCACAGAGGAGTTAGGACGAGAGGAATATTAACAGCTTTGTTTGCGTTTGGAAACCCTTTAAGAGACCAGAGAACTGAGACACGTGACCACACAGCCATTATTAAGAGCATAAGTGTGCTGTCTTCACTAATCCCACCTACGGAGAACTAACTAGCCTCTGCCAGCAAGCCTGACAGCGAAGGGGTTAAAATAACAAATAAATGACTTTATTTAGACTTGAGCATTTCTGGCATTTTTTTCTAGATTTTTTTTTCCCCCACAGTATTTGATGTGACAGCTTTTGTTTGCTCACACTTGTCTCTCTTTTAAATTTCTCATATCAGCGGTAAAAGCTATTTCTTTTTCCTGTAACATCTTGAGCTTGGTATCCACTGAAGGGAGAAATTGCTCTTGCATTACTTGAAATTATAATATTATACCTAATTTTAGGGGAGAAAAATTAGAGTAATTTAGATCTCAAGGCACTGAAGATTTTTCAGACGGGTCATTTGCAGCATTATTGCTGATTAGTCATCCATAAAAGTTGTTTTTTTTTTTACTGCGGGGGTGGCGCTGCCAGTTCTGGTATTCTTTAGAAACGCCCCTCAGGCATGGGAGGGATGGTCATCATCCATTTTGAGGTGATGGTTTGGCCTCAGTGGGGCTTAGGTTGCGGGGTGGAGAGTCAGCCCCACCCAGACCATCCTGATTCCCTGTTGGGAGGAAGGGAGCCAGTGGGGGTGGGGGTGATGGTTGGGGGGGCGTCCAGGATGTCACCACCTTTAAGCACTTGGTCTCCATCAAAAGCAACGTCCTTAGGACCACTGTCATTTCAAGTACGCATGCGCTGTTGCAGAGCCGGCCTCAAGTGGGCGGCAGCCTCAGGTGCAGGTTATTGTGCATGTGCAAAGGTTACCCCAAGAACTCTGTTTTTGCTGCGCTCTGCACGACCATTTACAGACTATGAACAACCTGGAATTTGTTGGCTGATCGTTTCAAAAGCACTTTGGGGAAGACATGTTCTGTTTCCTGAAGTCTGCTTATTGGGAGTGAGAACTGCAGTCTTTCCCAGGCCCTATTCCGGAGGCTGCTGTTTTCCGCGGGAACTGCCTTGCCAGTGCTCGCCCTGTGGCCACTGACTTCCAAGTGAGCGTCCATGTAATTTGTCTGAATGGTTAAAGGGACATCTTAACTCCAGACATGTTTCGGGGTGGGGAGAGGGTGAAACCCGTTCTGCACCCAGTTTTCAGGGCAGAGGGGCCGGCTGGAGCTATGCTTTCCCAAGAGGCTGGTATTTCCCGAAGCTTCTGTGTATGTGGTTGAAAGCACCGCATTACCACTCTAAAGGACCCCGAGGGGCCGAATGCCAGTGGAATTCTGTAATGTGGGCTGCAGTGTAAACTGTGGAAGGGTTGAACTAAGGACTGTTCTAGAAAAACCTGTAAGTAATTAAGTTCTTCCTCCAGCAAGGTAAAAGCAGAGTCTGAAGTATATTAGTGCAAAAAAAAAAAAAAAAAAAAAAAGCAAAAAAGGGAAATCTATGTTGGTGGTTATACTAATTCTTTTTTAATGCAAACAAAGATTTCTGGCAAGACAAAAATGTCTCGTATCTCCTTACGGACCTAAGGAGAAGGAAACAAAAGATACAGCCATTGTTGTTGCATGTTTTAAATTGCCGCGGTCAGAACAAAACTTAGAGTACCCTGTTTCAGCAACTCCTAAACCATGTTCCGGGGGATATTAAGATATTGCCTGGGGAGGAGGGGAGTGAGATTCCATGGCCAACTCAGTTTCAGAAGCCTTTCCTGTTATTTCCCCTCCTCTGGAGACTCACAAGGCAAGCCAGTAAAGTGTTAAGAGGATGCGATTGCCTTTAGCCTGGCAACTTCTCATCCTGTGAGCCTACAGGGCACCTGCTCACAGCTCTGGGAAATCCTGCACTTCGCCCACAGTGGAAAGGCCACCCCAGCAGCTGTCCTGCCAGCCCCCCCTTTGTCCCCCACTCCCTGCTCCATTGCACTTCAGCCACACCTGTGGTCCCGTGCAGTCGGATGCGATGTATGCATCCAGCCTTCCGGACAGACTGCACACTCCTGACCTTCACCTCCATGAACAGTCAGAGTGAGTGACAGGCCTCTGTGAGGAGGCTCAGGGTTGTCACCAAGAGGGAGGCTGGCGAGTCAGTGCAGTGACCATGGCTGGGCGAGGTGGGCAGTGCGGGCCTTAGAGTCTCAGCTCCAAATACCAGCAGCTCCACCCTTTAGTCACATGATCTTGGGCCAGACTTCTGGTTTCTTTATTTTTAAATAGCTTTCAATATTTATTTTAAAATTTAATTAAATTTTATAAATTAAAGATGTATATTGTAAGCCTCATTCAAAAATATTAAAAATTTAATTTTAATAATACTCATCTCAGAAGGCACCTGTAGTCTACATAGGTACTTGTATGTATCTACCTGCAAATGTTCATACAAGCACGGAAGAAAATACAGATGTGCACGCACCGGTTGTTACCATGGCTTCTCTGGGAGAGGCGAGCCGTGCAGGAGGAGGAGGAGGTGGAGGGCTGTGGTAGCCATCCTGCAGAAGGCCTCCAGTGAGCGTCACCTCCTGAGGTTCATGCCTGTGTGCAGACCCTGCCCGCAGTGAACAGCGCTGACCTGGGCAGCGAGCAGAAGATGACAAACTGAAGATGTGTGACTTTAGAGCCAGCTCGGAAAAGACATTGCAGCTTCTATTGTGCTCTCTTAGTTTTTGCTCTGGGAGAAGCCGGCTGCCATGTTGTGAGGACACTCAGCAGCGCTATGGAGAGGTCCGTGAGGTGAGGAGCTCAGGCCCCTGCCAGCAGCCGGCACTGCCTCCCCAGCCCTGTGACGCACCATCCTGGAACCAGAGCTTACAGCCTCCAACATGTCTTTAGATGACTGCAGCCCCACCAATCCCTTGACTGCAACCTTAGGAGAGGCCTTCCACTCAGAACCACCCAGCTAAGTGCCGCCAAATTCCTGACCTCCAGGACCTCTAAGACAATAGATGTTTACTGTTGTTTGAAGCTGCTAAGTTTTGAGTTACTTTGTAATGTAGCAATAGATAACTAATAGGGGTTAGGGAGGTGGAAGGCAGACAGAAGGAAAAGGACTGCACTAAGGAACCACGATGTGCATGATATAATTTCATTCACATACAATTGTATATAAATGTACATAAAGAAACTAGAAAAACACATAGTCCCAGGCCTGTCAGAATGCCTCTCTTTGCAGCTATGAATAGGTCACAGTCAGGTGGTTTTGTTTGGGGAATGTCAGTTGGTAACATGAAATCAAGCCTTTGTGGGGAGTGGGGTGGTGAGAAGGCAGACACGGAGATGCTCAGGAGTGAGAGTGGTCGATGGGCCAGGGCAAAGGACGCTGGTACGGCGTGGATACAGTGGGAGGGTCAGATATGGTGAGCAGGATGACAGGCGGGGGCTGCCATATGCCCCACGCCTTTCATGTGGGGAAGGTTGTCAGTGGAGCCCAGGCAGAACTCTCCATGCTGCCCTTCTGTGCCCTTCTGTGCTTTGATTGATTGATTGATTTTTGTATCTTTGAAAAGGCAACATGTGGTTGGAACAAAGCACATCAACTTCATTGTTTTACATCTGATAGGACCCTGAATCTCCCACTGCCACCATGATCAGAGCTCTTGCATTGGGGGCAACTGTGCATTGGCCTGCTGAGAATCAGAGGCCCACTTCCCCCAGTTTTCTTCACGTGCGTGTCTTCTTCAGGGACCCACAGAGGAAAGGAGTGCTTCGCACATCACAGCGCGGACATGTCAAAAATCCTATCGTGAAATCATACCAAAGGCTCTCACAACCTTCTGTGCTGTTTTTAATTTGTATTTTTTCATTTTCTGCTTTCATTCATGATTCCCATTTTATTCACTTAGAGCTTTTCTTGGCAGTGATTTCTGGGGATAATACTTTGAGCTGATATTCCGTCATTGCTGGCTCTCTTGACGTTGGCAACCATTTAAACATCTCTAAAATCACAGGATTTGTTTGGGGGCGCAAGGGTGTGGGGAGACACACCAACAATGGCACCTCTGTGTCGGTTCCCCTTGCTGGCCTGCTGGGGGGACTTCGCCATGTAGGGAGGTAAATCATATAATTTGCCACTAAGCCTAACAAATTGGAAAGATGTAAAGACTCATAGCCAACAATCAAGACCCTTCCAGAAAGTTCCTTGGATGTTCTCATAACCAGCCAATCGCTTAATCATTCTTCAAATATTTGCTGAATATTTCCTATGGATGAGGCACTCTGTGAGGGGGCACAGGGCAATGTTTTCAAACTGTGTGCCACGCACATTGGTGGGTTAGTGAAATTAGTTGTGACCTGCATTTAAGCAATGAAATTGCAAACATTCGTAGTAAAGGTAAATATAGTATTCTGATGTGTATGTCTCAGTTGTGTAGACACACACACACACCTGCATGTGTGTACTAGATTGTGATGTACAGTGTGTTTGTTTCTTATTTTGGGTCACTGTCAGAAGGTCCCTGCCGCAGGGACTATTCAGCAAACACGGGTGTTAGCCGGCTGCCATTCTTAAGGTTGCATCTGAGAGGAGGCGGAAACGTGCTGTGTACCAGCGGGAGGGCAGGCTGCCTGGGTTCTGGGAGCGCCTGGGGCATGAGCCTCAGGTGAGCAGGACCCACCCCTGGAGTGGTCCCACCGTGAGGCAGGTGGAAGGGAGGGCTCTGGCCAGGCTTTGGACCACTTCTGGGCGGCGGGTGCATCCCTCTCAGGGGCGTGGCTCCTGTGATGGGTGGGGGCGGAGACAGGTAAACAGACCTGGGCAGGTCAGAAGCAGCGTCCCCTGCATGGAGCTCAGATTTCATCACGAAGGTCCCAGCTCCCTTGGAGGGTCGAACGAGGGCTGATTGTTCCCTAGTTAATTCCAATGGGAGACCCAATGATTTGGAGTCTATTATTTGGGGTGCAGCCTCCCTTCTTCTTTTTAAATAATTATCTGCTGCCACCATTTCAGCTTTTCATAGTCCATATGTGACATGAGCGCCCACAAATGTCTCCTTTTATGTGGAATCTGGCAAGAAAGAGTATTTGTTGTCTGTTGCCTGATAGGGTTTCGGACTTATTTCTTGGAATGGGTTTTGCCTTCGGTCAGCCCAAGTGGGACGGCTCTCTCTCAGTCCAGCCCAGCTGTGCCAAGGAGCGCTGTCTCCAGGCCTCTGGTTGACCGGCACCTTGGCCGGCAGGTGTTGTCAGGAACATCAAGGTTACTATGGGTCATGAACTGGCCTTTGTCAAATGTTTTGCAGGCTCCCTGTGTTTGAAGTCATTCTGCCTCCCCAGGACCTGTGGGGAGGCAGTGGCATTCCAGGAGCGGTTTCTACTGAGAAGGGAATGCGAACAGGAGTGACTGTTGACATTACAGTGGGAAGCTGGTGGGAAGCTCTCCTGAATGAGAGGAAAACACCTCAGCTCTCAGTGATCCCTCCCACCCCCTCCCCACCGGCACCCCCAGCACAGTTAACACGGGAGACTCCTTGCCCTCTGAGCATTAATGGCACCTGGTTTCCCTTGTGATTTGTACCTACTCTTGCTGCATGTACTGTAACCCATGGTCACAAGGAAAGAGTGTCAGGAAAGCAAGGCCAGGCTAGGAAAATCTGGGTCTGGACGGTGTGTCCTTTTGGAGAAGTTCAAAGTTCTACAGCTATTCAGAGCACAGCATGCACTGTCCAGAATTTCCCCTGGCCACACTGGCTGATCCTGTCACCTGGGTCACACGTTGTGTTCATTGACCGGGCTCTTTGGTGTCCTGGGTGCCTGCCTCTTGCTGCCTCTCATGTAGGAGAAAGGATGGGGGGGTGGGGAGGGAAGCGTCGGTTGAATGTTAGGTTCAAGTTTATGTTGCACCCAGTGCAGTAGAAGTGTCATTTATCTAATGAATCTGTCAGTTATCTAACTAATTTTCCAGCCATCTGACAACGAAGACCCTTTACATGAAAATTCACTACAGGCTATCAGTGTTCTGCTTCGCCTATTTCTAGAAAAACAAAGCAAGGAAAAGTAATTACAAAATTTCCGTTTCACTGCTTCTTTCTGACAGTTTAAGAAGCACTCCAGGACTAGCACTAACTGTTGCAGACAAACAGCCCTGTTTCTTAGCGGGCTGGAGAGCGGACCACTGCCGTCAGTCCGTGAGGAGCCCAGAAAAGATGTGTATCCCATGGGACAGGCTGAAATGGAGAAAATA
This sequence comes from Aselliscus stoliczkanus, assembly GCA_033961575.1. Classification (NCBI taxonomy): domain Eukaryota; kingdom Metazoa; phylum Chordata; class Mammalia; order Chiroptera; family Hipposideridae; genus Aselliscus; species Aselliscus stoliczkanus. The sequence continues at coordinate 158,618,253 of CM066732.1, read as the reverse complement.
TTGTGTACAGCAGTGGCTCTCAATCCTAACAGACCTGCTGTTCCTTTTTATAACACATGTTTCGTAATGCTCTGCGATAAATTACAACCCATGACTGCCAATCCTGCCATCCATGGATGCACTCACTTCCTTTGCAGCGTGATGTTGCCACTCCTAGAATCAACAGGGAGGGTCTGTTTTCCCACCCCCTTGAATCTGGGCTGACCTTGTGATTAGCTATGACCAATGGGCAGTGATGTTGGGTGACTTCAAAGCCAAGGCCTCAGAAGGCTTTGCAGCTTCTACTTTTCCTTGTTGGAATCAAGTCATCCTGAGAAGGAGCCTGAGCTAGCCACCTGGAGAGGCCACATGTAAGAGAACTTAGATGCCACTGCTGGCAGTCCTAGCCAACTGCCAGGCATGTGGCCATCCAGGACCAGCCAGTCCTGCTGATCTGCCAACTGATCATCAAGGCACAGTGCACTCCGTCAGCGTGCTGTGAGCAGATGTGAGCCTTCCAGTCGAGCCCTGCCTGAATCACCAGCCCACAGAATTGTGAACAAAGAAATGATCAGTGTTCTAAGTCACCAAGTTTGGGGCAGTTTGTTTTACACCAATAGAAAGTTGATACGCTCTTTATTTCGTTTGCAAGTCATAGGTTATATAAACTACCACACATATAATTCAAAAGAAAAAAATGTAGTGCCTTGACTGTAATACAAAAGGAAAAATAGGAAAGTAACTTATAATAAATGATGTGCAAATGCTAGAGCACAGCTACCCTGGAGGCCATAACGAAGAAGTGGAACGAATCGCTGTGAACTCACCTGCTTCAAGTGCAGACTGCTGCATTGAGGGTGGATCAGACACCATGAGTGGCATTGCCACCAGGGATGTGGGTTTCTGAAATGCTGATCAATTCTTGGTTGACTTCAGAAAAACAAAAAATAATATTTTACCTTGATTGACATAATAGATTCTTGGAGGATTAAATTTATGTTAAGACTGTATCCCCCCAAACCCTTTGTGTTTATGCACAAAATGGAGTTGAATGTTGGACTCATAAACACATTCAAAAGCTGAAAGAATTAGGGCCGGCTGAGTGGCTCAGTTGGTTAAGAGTTGGCTTAGAGCACATGCTCTGAGCAATGGGGTGGCCGGTTCGATTCCCACATGGGCCAGTGAATGCTGGGCCCTACCTGAGCTGTCGCTGAGCTGCTAACAGGTGGCAGGGTGGCTCAGCTGGTGTAACAACAAGATTGCCTGTTTGATGATGGGCTATGCTCACCCGCAACTAAGACTGAACTCGGCACTTTGAGCTGAGCTGCCACCCGGATGGCTAAGAGGATGGAGCGTGCGCTCTTAACAAGGCTGCTGGTTCGACTCCCACATGGAATGGTGGCTACGCCCACCCGCAACTAAGACTGAACACAGCACTTTGAGCTTAGAGGCCATGAGCTGCCGATGGGAAGCCAGATGGCGACTGGCGCCCTCCACAAGGAAGATTGAAGAACAACAACTTGGCTGGTCCCTTCCCCCAATTGCCCAATTAAAAAAATCTTTTAAAAAAACCCAAAAAACTGAAAGAATTAATCACCAGCAGACCCACACTATAAGAAAGGTTGTAGGAAGTCCTTCAGGCAGAAAGATTGATACTGTATAGAAATAAGGATTCATTATTTTATTTAGATCTCTTTGAAAGATAATTGACTGTTTTAAAAAATAATAATGTAATGTGAGGTTTATGACATATAAAAGTAAAGTACATGACAACAATAGCATCAAAGTCAGCAGACGAAAAATGGAAGTATGCTATTTGTGGATTCACATCCTATATGCAAAGTGATATAATATCCACTGAAGGTAGACAGTAATAAGTAAAAAAAAATACTATAAATCCCAAAGCCACTACTAAAATAGCAAAGCAAAACGTATTTCTTTTTTTAAAAAAAAAGATTTTATTGGGGAATTGGGGGAGGGGAATGGCGTTGGGGAATCGGGAAAGGGGAACAGACAAGTTGCTGTCCTCTTTTTCTTCAGTTTAGTTGTGGAGGACATTGCTTCACTGGCCCATGTTGGTATCGTATTGCGCTCGGTCGTCGGCCTCTGGATGGTCGCTCACCGTGGCTCTTGGCAGCTCACGCCGGCTGCCGGCCACCCACTGTAGCCTATGGCAGCCCACGGCAGCAGGGGCTGCAGCTATGCCGTCCCGGGGACTCTCAGCAGCCCAGCTCCAAGTGGAGCTGTTGTTCACCATCTTAGCTGTAGAGGGCAGTGTCACTGGCCCTCATATGTGGGATCCGAACTGGGGCCTCACTGCTCAGAGCTGGTGTCCCAAGTCAGCTCTTAACCAATGCCCCACTTGGCCAGCCCCCGAAAACATATTTCGTATAAGTTAACAAAAGACATAAAATAGAATTATAAAAATATACAGTTAATTCAAAAGAAGAAAAAAAAAGACAACAGGTGGAATGAATAGAAAAAAATAGTAAGTTTATAGAGTTAATCCTAACCATAGGATTAACCTTCACATAGTGAAGATACCCCAATTTAAAAGCAGAGATTGTGAAATTGGATGAAAAAGCAGTGCTCAACTATATACTGCCTGCAAGAAACAAAACAAAACACACCTTACTATGAAGAAACAAAGAGATGGCAAAAGATTTACCATGGTAATAATCAAAAGAAGTTAGAGTATCTATAGTAATATCAGACAAAGTTAGTATAAGAGCAAAGAATATTCCCAGGGATAAAGAACGTCATTTCATGATGATATTGATGTCAGTTCAGCAAGAGGACATCTTAACAATTTTTGCACCCAGGAAAAGAACTTCAAAGCAAATGAAGCAAAGTCTGAGACCTGAAAGGAGAAAGAGAAAAATCAATTATAGTCGGGGATTTCCATACACCTCTCTCAATAATTTGCAAGACTTAATTGACATTTATAGCACACTTCATCCGATAATGTAAGGCTGCACATTCTTTGAATTGGATGTGACATACTTACCAAGATTGATCATATTCTGGGTCATAAAACAAGTCTTAATAAATTAAAGAGCTTCCAAGTTATACAAAGAGTATTCTTGGACCACAATGAAATTAAATTAGAAATTCACAACAGAAAGATATCTGGACAATCCCCAAGTATTTGGAAACTAAATAACACACTTGTAAATAACCCATGGGTCAAAGATGAAAACAAAAGGGAACTTAGAAAGTATTTTGAACTGAATGAAAATACTACATATTAGAATTTGTGGGAGGCCACTAATGGAATACTCAAGGGGAAATGTGTTGCATGAAATTTCTATATTAGAAAAGAAGAAAGATTCAAGTCAGTGGCCTCAGTTCCTGCCTTAATAAACATGAAAAAGAAGAGCACAGTAAACTCAAATTAAATAGAAGAAAGGAAATTTAAAAAATCAGAGTGCAAATCAATGAAAAAAAAAAGAGAGAAAAGTCAATGAAACCCAAAGCTGATTCTTTGAATAGATCAATGAAACTGGTAGACCTTAGTGCAGACTCATTATGAAAAAAGAGAGAAGAAACAAATTAGCAATAACACGAATGAGGTGACATCACTATAGATTATACAGTTGTTTAAAATGTAATAAGGGAATAATTAAATAAGGGAATAATTAAAATATAAAGGGAATAATTGGCATGAAAAACATTATGCCAATAAATTTGCAACTTAGATGAAATGAACAAATATCCTGAAAGATATGAGTTACCAATGCTCGTTCATTAAAAATTAAATAACCTTAGTAGCCCCATGTTTATTATAGAAATAGAATTTGTAGTTAAACACCTTCCCATAAAGAAAATCAGGCTGAAATGGCTTTACTGGTAAATTCTACAAAACATTTAAAAAAGAAAAAACACCAGTTCTACACAAACATTTTTTAAAAATTGGAGGAGGGAATACTTCCCAATGCATTTTATGAGGTCAGTGCCACTCTGATACCAAAATGAGACGAGAGAGAGAGAGAGAGAGAGAGAGAGAGAGAGAGAGAGAGAGAGAGAGAGAGAGAGAGAATTATAGATCAACAGCCTTCATGAACATAGATGCAAAAATTCGAAACAAAATTTTAGCGAATTTTTCAAACAATATGTAAGAAGGATCATACATCATGGCCATGTGTGTTTTATCCCAGGAATGCATCATTGCTTTAATATTAGAAAATAATTATATTAACATAATGAAAAAGAAAAACCACATAATCAATTCAACAGAGGCCTTCCTTCCGTTGCTTCAATAAGCATCTAACAAAATCCAATATCCATTCCTAGTAAAAACTTTCAGCCAACTAGGAACTGAAAGGATTTCCTCAGTGTGATACAGGGAATCTGTGAGAAACCTTCAGCTAACATCACAGTCTGAATGCTTTTACTTTGAGAACAGGAGCAAGACATGTGTTCTCTCACCACTTCTGTTCATTCTTGTACTGGGGGTTCTAGTCAGAGCAATCAGGCAAGAAAAAGAAATAAAAAGCAACTAATTTGGAAAAGAAGTAAAACTGACTTTATTCACAAATGATGTGATTATCTCTGTTAAAAATCTGATGGAATCGACAAAAATGCTACCAGAACTAATAAGTTACTTTAGCAAGGTCATCAGCTACATTTTCAATTGTATTTATATGTATTAACAATAGAAATCATACATCAAAATTTAGAAATTTATTATAGCATCAAAAGTATGAAATAGGTTAAAGATAAATTTGACAAAAGATGTGAAGTTTCTGTATACTGACTACAAACAGTGCTGAGAGAAATCAAGGAAAACCTAAAGGAATGGGGACATACACTGTCCATGGGTCAGAAGAATCATTACTGTTTACATGTGAATTTGCCCATAATTTTGGTATGGATTTGATGCAATCCTGATCAAAATCTCAGCAGGCTCTTTTGTAGCACTTGATAAGTTGATGCTAAAATTCCTATGGAATGTAAAGGATCTAGGAGAGCCAAAACAACTTTGAAAATGAAGATTAACATTTTTTAAAATTTTATTTCAAGACATCATAAAATAACAGCAATCAAGGCAGGGCAGTTTTGGTTTAAAAACAGACAACTATAATGGTGGAACAAAACAAGGTCAGAACTAAACATATATATGGAGGTTCAAAGGCAAGTCAGTGGAGAAAGAATAATACTTTTAAGAATGGGTGCTAGGATTTTGATACAAACATACAAAAGTTAACTCAAAGTGGATCCTACTTCTAAATATAAAACCTAAAGCTGTAGAACTTGTAGAAAAAACAGGAGAAAACTTTTGTGAGATTGTATTAGGCAAAGATTAAGATCAATCAAAAGCACGATCCATAATAGAGCAAATTGATAAATTAGACTTCATCAAAATTAAAAACATTGGCTCTTCAAAAGATCTTCTTAGGAGAATGAGAAGGCTGGAGAAAGTATTTGTAAGTCATATACAGGGTGTGATAAAAAAAATACAGTGAATGTTTAAATTAAAAAGAATTCATGACAGTAAAAGACATATTGCCATTAATCCCCCCTCAGAAACTTCCCCTTTCTTCAAACACACTTATCCCATCGTTCTTGCCACTTTCTGAAGCAGTTCTGGAAGTCCTCTTTTGTGAGTGTCTTTAGTTGTGCTGTTGTGGCTGCCTCGATGTCCTGAATCATTTTTACTTTGGGGAAGAGCCAGGAGTTGCACTGTGCCAGATCTGGTGAATAAGGTCGATGAGGGCACACTATAATGTTTTTATTTGACAGACGTTGCTGTATACCAGAAGTGATGTGTGACATAAAGCTTTGTCATGATGGAGGATGATTCATGGCACACTAAAAACACACCTTCTCTCAACCGTAGCTCACACCTGACTGATTGCACCCAACAAGTTGAAACTTGTCACACACTGTTACTAAGGTTCGATGCACCACTTCCCGTATTGAAGATCCCTGCCTTTGGATGGCACTTGACAACAGCATTCACCGTATTTTGTGATCATACCTCATATCTGATAAAAGATGTACCCAGAATATATAAAGAGCTTTAAAAACTCAGTGATAAGAAAAAATAATCTAATTAAAAATTTGGCCAACACTTTGGCCAGGTACTTCATCGAAGAAGATCTATGGATGGCAGATGAGAACATGAAAAGATGCTACATCGTTAGTCATTAGGGAATTGTAAATTAAAACCATGAGTTACCACTACACACCCATTCAAATGGAAAAATTAAAAAGACTGACCATAGCAAGTCTTGGCAAGGATGGGGGGGCAACTGGAACTCATGTACACTGCAAGCGGGGTTGTAAAACAAGAAGGTCAGTTTGGAAAGAAACCAGTTTGACAGCCATTCCATCTAAGAGAAATGACATATGTATGGAGATATGCCCAGATAAAGACTCAAACCCAAATGTTCATAGCAGCTTTATGGTAATTGCCAATATCTAGAAACACCCCAAATGTCTATCCACAGGTGAATGGATAAGCTTGGGAGGGCCATACAGTGGTACAATGGGAAGAAACAAGCTTTTAACATGTGCCGCAACCTGGATGAATTTCACATTAGTTACGCTGAGTGAAAGAAGCCAGCCAGCCAGAGTACACGGTATGAGCTCATCTATATGAAGTTCTAGAAAATACAAACTAATCGGTGGAGACAGAAAGCAGATAGTGGTTGCCTGAGGATGGTGGGGGAGGGTGTGGCACAGAGGCATTACAAAGGGACACAGGAAACTGGAGGCTGATGAATGCTTTTATTACCTTAATCGTGATGGTTTCACAGGTGTATGTACAGTTCTCAAAACTTACTGAATTATACACTTTAAATATACGCAGTTTATTATATGTCCATTTTATGTCCACACCTCCTGCACAAAATTGTTTTGCAAAATCATTGCCCCAATCATTGCGATTTCCCACAACGCCTCTAAAGCCTGCACTGGGAGTCTGGCTAAGAGTTATAGAAATCATTGTTGCTGGTTTACTTCTTTATCCTTTATCCTCATCGTATTTGCCACATCCCCAAACACGTTGCCCCCTCCCCCCTAACCCCATGCTGTAGGAGTTTGTGCTCCATCCCTGGCACAGCCAGGTTATTGTTAAAACCTTAAACAATATCATTGTTGCTGCTCCTGTTTTACTACCAAATTAAAAAGGATATTTAAGGCTTTTGTTTTCCTTATGTCGATCCAATCCCAACCCATAATTTATAGAGGCTTTCTTGCCCTCAAATGCTTCCCATTGCTGCAAGCTCATTGACTTTTCTGAGTCTGATTTAATTTAGCGAATAGTTATTGAGGGCTGACATCTCGGCTCTGTTCTTTTTGCTTGGCACCACCAGCTCTTTAAGGCAGGAAGAGTGTCTCACTTTGGGGCTTCCAGTGTCTAGCTTAACAAATATTGACTTAAATTGTCCCTTCTTTTAACATGTGATTCGCTGTATTGTATTATTTGCTAATGATTCTGTGTGTTTACTTTCTCTCTTTCTGTATTCCTGCCTCTAGTACAGACTTAATGCAGAAGGAGTGACTGATGGTCATGGATCAGATGATTTTGCGGGGAGCATAGATAATTCATGAACCGCTGATCAGTAGCCCTACAACTTTCTTCCGTATGTTAGGACCCACTTACTAAATATGAATGCCTTCATAATGTGTGTGGCTGGACAGCACCATTCCTCTTGTTTAAAAAAAGAAAAGAAAGCAGGTAATGCCCAGGCCTGTTGACACCAGTTAATTATTTCATTCCCTAAACATCTGTTGTTTTTCTTGGCTGTAGTTTGACATGGTTTAGATAATACTGACTAATTCATTGACCTACAAAAGCATGACACTAATACTACCAGGTATGTGGTGTATTTAGCCCTGAGCACATAGTATTTGACTTTCGGGTAGAATTTGAATCACTGAGATTAGCTGGACTTAGGTTTATTTACTGAATTCAGAAATATTGGAAACGGAGAGGAGAACTGAGATAATTTGAGGATAAAGAGAAGAAGAGTTGTACCTAACTGGTGGTGCGATTACGTAACTGTTATGTTCAAGAGATGATGCATTCTGAAAACATGAGATTTCAGAGGGTTTAGATGAATTTGCAAAGACTTGATTCGTTGCTGGCTGTTAGGGAAGGAAGTTCAGGAATGTGGGTCAATCATGTCTGGTCTCTTGGAGGCTGATGCCTGGGCAGGCCGTGATGCTGTTAGGGGCCCAGTGCTGGGCTGGAGAGCTCTTTAGGTTGGTACATTAGCTACTTTATAGATTATATAAATTTTCCCAACTCCCAATTATACCCAAAATTCTTGTTTATTGTAAAGTGAGAAAATGCTGAAAAGTATGAAGTATAGATTTTGCCAGTAACATCTTGTTGTACTTGTTGTGTCATATATTTGTCCACTGGTACAAACCCCCATCCCTCCACCAACCTACTTTATTTTATTGATGTATTTTAGCAGTTCAACATGCATAGCCAGGGTTCCATCTACTTTTCATTTTGATGTGGAATTCCCAAATCCTAAGTGATCATTCCCTGGGTGTGGTGGATATACACTAAAGTGTACTCACATGGTATTCACACCCTGCCTAACTTCCTGTAACTTGTTTATTACCAATAGCACATGGCAGGGATGGGGGGGCGCTTCCTCCTGTGGCTACGTTCTGTGCGTTAAGACGCCATCTTGTAGCAGACTGGAGCTGGAGACGTCTGGTGGGCTTGATGAAATAAGTGGCCATATTAGAGGAGCCCATGTGGCGGGGAACTGTGGGAGGAGCTAGGATCTGAGGGTGGCCTCCAGCCAAGAGCCAGCAAGAAGTTTGGCCCTCGGCCATACAGCGAGGAAATAATTCTCAGCACAACTAGGGCGTGGACTTGGAAGTGGATTCTTTCCCACTTGGGCTTCCAGATGAGAGCAGGGTCTTGCTGGACCCTGAACAGAGGACACAGCTGAGTCACCACCAGACTTCTGACCTACAGGAACTCTGAGGTCATTCATGTACATTGCTTTACATTGCCAAGTTGGCGGGAATTGATTAGGCGACAATAGAAAACGAATACACGTATCGGTACCTGGAAGTGGGGTGCTGTGGTAACCAGTACCTAAAACTGTGGAATGGTTAGGGGCTCACCCCTGGGCAGAGAAACATGATAGAGGAGGCCTGAGTCTTCCTCAAAAGACTGTTCTACAGGAACCTGGGCTCTAAGAATGTGGCTGGTGAGGGCTCAGGGAAGTGAGAAATGTGTGTTTGGAAACTGGGGGAAGGGGGCGTCCAGGATCTGTGGTGGCAGGAAGTTAGGTGATGCTGTCTCCTGTGGTGACATGGGAAGTAGAGTTTGGAGGTGATGGACTTGGTTATGTAGCTCAGGGAAATGGTAAGCAACATATGGAAGGTATTTCTCTGGGTTCTTCGGGCCATTTATAGTAAACATGAGAGGAGAGAGAGAAATTGACGGAAGAACTGTTGAACAAAAAGGAGGTAGGACTGGGTGATTTAGAAAATTCTAAGCCTTTCCAGATGACGGCGGGTGCTCAATTGAAGACACTGTGGTCTAGAGAAAAATATGAGGGTGTGATGATAACCTTTTGTTAACACCCAAAAGATCAAAAAGTCAGATCACTCAAACAAAGGGATCTTTCAAGTGGGCATGCCTCACCTATCCTCTTAATCAAATCCCAAAACTCTTCTGGTATTTTCTACACTATAGATTAATTTTTCCTGTTCTACAATTTTATATAAATGGAATATACTGTATATCCTCTTTTATTTTTGATCTGGCTTCTTTCTTAAAATTTTTGCAATTTATCCCATGTTGCTTTGTGTATCAGTAGTTGGTCCTTTCTGTTGTTGAATGTTATTCTGTGATGTGAATATATCACAATTTGTTTATCCATGTTTTCTGTTGGTGAACACAGGGACAATTTCTAGTTTTAGGCCATTATGAATAAACCTGCTATAAACATTTTGTGTGTGTGAGAGTGTGTGTGTGTGTGTGTGTGTGTAAGTCTTTTGTGAATGAATATATGTTTTTGTTTCCCTTAGGTAAATATCCTAATTGTGGAATTTCTAAGTCATATAATAGGTATATGGTTTGTTTTATGGGAACTTCCACGTACTTTTCCAAAGTGGCCGCAATGGAATTAGAACTCTCAGACATTCTCACTAACAATATGAGTTCTAATTGCGTTGCATCCTCGCCAACATTTGGTATTTTCATTCTTTTTAATTTTGACTGTTCTAATAGATGTGTATCATTGTGGTTTTAACTTACGTGTTCCTGATTTCTAATGATGTTGCGTACTTTTTTTGGTGCTTGTTGGAATTTGCATTTTGTTTTTCGGGAGTCTCTTTTTATGTATGTATGTATGTATGTATTTATTTTATTTTTAAAATATTCTATTGGGGAATTGGGGAAGGGGAACAGACAAGTTGCTGTCCTTTTGTTCTTCACTCTAGCTGTGGAGGATGTCGCTTCACTGGCCCATTTGGTATCATCATTGTGCTCTTCTTGGGTGAGGCAGATCGGTCGCCGGCCATTGGGTGGCCGCTCACAAAAGCTCACGTCAGCTGCCGGCCAGCCCCACTGCAGCCTATGCAGTGACTCATGGCAGCCCAGCTCCCGATCGAGCTGTTGTTCACCGTCTTAGCTGTAGAGGGCACAGCGTCACTGGCCCATGTGGGATCTGAACTGGGGCTGATGCTCAGAGCTGGCGTCCCAAGCAAATTCTTCACCAATGCTCCACTTGGCTGGCTCGGGAGTCTCTTTTTAAAAACTTTGTGTCCCCACCCTTTCTCTGAGGAGAGGGGTTATTTGTGCTTTCATGACAATAGTTGAGCGGTAGCAGTTCTTTATGCATCCTGGATACCTGTCCTGTGTCAGATGTTTCTTTCGAAAGTATTTTGCATATGGTGGCTTGCCTACTAATTTTTCTTATAATGTCTTTTGATAAGCAGAAACATTTAATTTCCATGAAGTCTAATTTTCCAATTTTTCTTTTATGGTTATTGCTTTATGTGAGTTGTCAAGGAAACCTTTGCCTCAAGTCATGACCGTATTCTGTCCTCTGTTTTCCTATGCAAATAACAGTTTCTGGATTATGGTAGCTCTATAGGAAGTTTTGAAGTCAGGGCCTCCAAGTCCTCTAACTTTGTTACTTTTTTGAAGATTACCTCATATTCGAGGTCACTGCTGTCCAATAAGAACTTTCTGCAATGATAAAACCATTATATATCTAGTTTTTAAGAATGGAAACCACTACTAGCCACATGTAAGTATTTAGCCCTTGAAATGTGATTAGTGCAACTGATGAACAGGACTTTTTATTTTATTTAGTTTTAATTTATCTAAAAATAAATTTCAGTAGCCACAGTGGGTAGTGACTACCACAACGGACACTTTGCTCTTCCATATAAATTTTAGAATAAGCCTGTCAGTCTCTACCAAAAAAGGCACTGGTGTTGTTGGGACCATGTTGGTTCTAAAGACTGATTTGGGCAGAATTGATATCTCAGCTATGGCTCGTCGTCTTATTGTTTTTCATAGTGTATCTTTCCATTTATGTATGCCTTCTTTAATTTCTCTCAAAATGTTTTACAGTTTTCAATGTACTCGTTGAACACATGTTTTGTTAAGTTTATTCCTAAGTATTTTATGGTTTTTGGTGATAGTGTAAGTGGAGTTATTGTAAAAATTTATTTTACAATTGTTCTCTGCACTTGATTTTTGTGTATTTACCTTCTACCCATCAACCTTGCTGTAGCCACTAATTAGTTCTAGTACTTGTTTTGTTGATTCCTTTGGATTTTATGTGTAAACAATCAAGTGATCTGAAAATAGACACAGTTTTACTTCTTCCTTTCCAACCTGGATGACATTTACTTATTTAATTCTTCATTTATTTTTATTGGCTTACTGTACTGGCGAGAACCTCCAGTGCAATGTTGAGCAAGAATGGTGAGAATGGACATTCTTGCCTTATTCCCAATCTTAGTGGAAAAAATTTTACTCTTTCATCATTAAATATATTAGCTGTATGTATGATGTTAGTTTTAGTTTTTATCATGAATGAGTTTTGTTAAATGCTTTTTATGCATTTATTGGAATGATCATATTGTCTATATCCTTTAGCCTATTAATACTACAAATTACATTGGTTGAATTTTGAATGTTAAGTAGGAGTCTGTGATAACTCCTACTAGATCATGATGTGCTTACTACCCTTTCTATGTTTTTCTGTATCCTCGTATATACTAATACTTGTTAAGGATTTTTGCATCTATATTCATGAGGGATATTGGTCCATAATTTTACTTTGTAATGTCTGTCAGGCTTTGATTTTAGGGTTTCGGTGGCCTCATAAAATAAGCTGGGAAGGCTTTCCTCCTCTATTTTTAGAAAGAGTTTTTATGTGGTTGGTGCTATTACTTTCTTAAAAATGTTGACAAAATTAACTAGTGAAGCTCTCTGGGTCTGCAGTTTTCTTTGTGGGTGTGTGTTTGATCAAGAAACTGATTTCTTTTATAGATATATGTCAGTTGAGATAATCTGTTCTAAAGAATTTATCCATTTCATTGAAGTGGTCAAAGTTGTTAATTTAAAACTGGCACTGTCTATATGTATATAAATGTTGAATTATTATGCAGTATACCTGAAACTAATATAATATTGTATGTTAACTATATTTTAATAAAAAAAATAAACACAAAAGAAATACACAGGTAGATATTTTGTTGGTAAGGTATTAGTTCTTGAGAGTAGTAGATTCATTGTCCATTATACTATTAAAAGCATAAACAATTAAAATAAATAAAAGAGGCAGTCATGAAACAATGACAGTAGTGTTTTATGAACAAAGAACTATGCTGAATTCAATTCTATTCAAATAAATAAATGAATGAATAACATAATAAGTAAACAAAAGAAATAAAGTTGGCATAGCCTCTAGAATCTGTAGTATCTGTAGTGATGTTCCTCTCTCATTCTAGTTATCATTAATTTTTTTCCTTTTCTATTTTCTTGATCGGAATAGCTAGAAGTGTATCAATCATATTTATCTTTCAGAGAACAAGCTTTGGTTACATTGATTTTCTGTATGTTTTGTTTTTCTTTTCCTAATGTCTTAAGTTGGAATCTTGGACCACACATTTTAGATCTTTCTTTTTTTCAAATATACACATTTTAGGCTATTAATTAGCCTCTAAATACTGCTCTAGGTTAATTACACAAATTTTAATATGTATTTGCATTATCATTCAGTTAAAATATATCTGATTTCTCTTTTGACTTGTTCTTTGACCCATGCATTATTTAAAAGTGTGTTGTTTAATTTTCAAATATTTGGGATTTTCTAGATATTTTATTTTTTATTTCTAATTCCATTGTGGTCAGAGATCATTCTTTGTATGATTCCAATGTCACTTGTTTTATATCTTGATGAATGTATCATGTGCATTTGAAAAGAAAGTATATTATCCAGCTTTTAGATACAGTAATTATAAGTATCAGTTAGGTCAAGGTAGTTGATAGTATTGTTCAAATCATCTGTGTCTTTACTGATTTTTAAATTTAATTGTTTTATTAGTAGTTGAGTGAAGGGTGTTAAAATCTCCAACTGTGATTATGGAATTATCTATTTCTCTCTTTAATTCTATCAATATTTGCTTCATATACTTGAAGATCTACTGTTACATGCAGACATATTTATGGATTGTTAGATATGATGAATTTACACTTCTATCATTATGAACTGTCTCTATCTCTGTCAATACTACACTCTTGAAGACTATTTTATTTGATATTAGTATAGTCACTCAAGCCTTCATATCTTCCTCTTTTTAAGATATATATTTTTACACTCATTTGCTTTCAGTCTATCTGTATTTTTATATTTAAAAATGTGCCTCTTGTAGACAGCATATAGTGAGTCCAGCTTTTTTGTTTTTTAAATCCAGTCTTATTTCTGTCTTTTAATTAAAGTATTTATCCAGTAAACATTTAATGTATTTTTTTGTATAATTTCATTTAGGTGTATAATTTTTTTTTTTTAGGGCAGTGTCACTGGCCTTCATATGTGGGATCTGAACCGGGGCCGCTGGCGTCCCAAGCCAGCGCTTAACCACTCGGCTGGCCCTAGGTCTATAATTTTTTGCTTGTTTTCTATTTGTCCCACATGTTTTCTGTTTATCTTTGCATTTTTTAGTGCTTTCTCTAAGTAATACAATATTTCCTTATCACAGTCTACTTAGTGTTACTTTTATAGCTCATTGTGTAAAATGTAGAAACTTTGCAGTGGCATAAGTTTATTTACCTCTCCTTTCCTTTTATGCTATAGTTATTATACCTACATTATAAGTCCATCCAGACAGTGCTATGATTTCACTTAAATAGTATAAGTATTTTTTAATTAAGAAAATAGTTCTTTATAGTTATCCAAATATTTCGTAAATTCACCATTTCTAATAGTTTCCACTTTTCTCCAGATTATCTGAATTTCCATATGGTATTATTTCCCTTTAGAATGAACAACTTCCTTTAGCACTGCTTAGTGCAGATCTGCTGTCAATGAATTCCCACTTATCTTTTATCGTTTAAATGAAAGGATATATTCATTGCACATAGAATTAAGAGTTAACAGGTTTTAGGGCCGGCCGAGTGGCACAGTGGTTAAGCACTGGCTTGGGAAGCCAGCGGCCCCGGTTCGGGTCCCACATATGGAGGGCCAGTGACAGTACCCTCAAAAAAAAAAAAAAAAAAAAAAAAAAAAAAAAAGAGTTAACAGGTTTTAAATATTTAAATTCAGAACTTTAAAGATGTTATTCTAGTGTAGCTGTGCCTTGCATAATGATAAACTAGAGGTCATTTGAATTGTTCTTCTGTATACACTGTTGCATTTTTCTCCAGTTGTTTTCAAGATTTTCTCTTTATCTTTGGTTTGGAACTGTTTGGCTATGGGTGCCAGGGTGTGGTTTTCTTTGTAGTTTTTCTTCTTGAGGTTCTCTAATTTTCTTCTTTGTAAATTATGTGTTTCATCAAATTTTGGAAATTTTTGGCCAATACTTTTTCATATACATATATTAATATATTATCCTATTCTTTCTGTTTTCCTCATTCTACCAATTACACTTATGGTAGATTTGTTGGTATTGTCTCGCAGGCTCCTGGGGCTCTGTTAATTTTTTTCTAATCCTTTTATAATTCTCAGATTGGATGATTTCTGTTGGCTTATCTTCAGGCTTACTGACTCTTTCCTCTGTCATCATGCATTATGTTGTTATGGATATACAAGGACTATTTAATTTCATGTATTGTATTTTGATGAGAATGTTCATTGGTTTTTAAATATATTTTTATTATCTGCTGACATTTCCTGTCTTTACATGCATGGAGAACTTGTTTTCATTTTTTTCCCTTGCATTTAAATCCTTGTCTTATTATTTCAACATTTATATCATTTTGGAATTGGTCTCCATCTATCATTATTTCATTTGAGGATAGTTCACATTTTCTTGTTTCTTCTTTGTTGCATAATTTTGGATTGTATCCTGGACATTGGGGATGCCATCTGGATTCTGTTATATTTCTCTGAAGAATGTTGATTTGATTTTTTTTTTTTTTTAAAGCAGACTGTTAACTTGATTGGACTCAAATTGCAAACTTTTCCCCTTGGAATAGCTCAAACCTTAACTCAGTTCTTTATCCCTAGCTTAGCCACTTAGAATCCACCTCTCACATATATGGTTTAGGTGTTGCCTAGGGAATTTGGGGTGCTTCTTCTCTGGTTCCATCATTCTCAGAATTACCCCCTCATTCTCCAGTGACCCTGGTTGCCCAGAACTCTGTCCTTTTGTTCTTCAGATTAGAAAAACTGGGGGTTTTCTTTCAGAGATTTAGCCACTTCTGTGGTGACAATTTTGAATTGCCCTCAGGCTAAAAGCTATAAAAATGAGAATTTCATCTCATGCCATTTTTTTTTTCCTAAATGTCAACTTCTAGAGTCAGCTTGCCTTTTGTTCATCCTCCACTAAACAAAAGTCATATTTTATATTTTTACTCAGAGTTGATCGTTGTTATCTGCAGGAGGATTGGGTCTGGTAGGAGCTTATGTGGCCATACTGGGAGGAAGAAACCCCACCTCCTTTTAGTGAGGTTCAGATAACTTACATGACATATGCTTTTTCTTAAAAACAATTCGTAAGCTCCAAATAAATCAAGGTCAAAATAAGTGAAGACCTTAAGATAACATCAGTCCCATTTGTTAAGTCCTGGACAACTTTTAATTTTATAAGGAAGATACTAAATACAAATTTTGTTTAAAAACATATATAAAATGTTCTATTGCTTACTAAATCTTTATTGAATAAATACGATTATGATAATGTTATGAGCATTTTACATATAGTTAAAAATATAGTTTTTAATATCTATATACCATTTCTATATGTGTGAAATATATAAAAAATATATATAATATATATTCATCATATGAATGTATTTCTGTTTCCATATTTTTGTCAGTGTGTTACTATACCAATATTTGTACATAAATCTTTGATGACATGTCTGAGTGTAGAAGAAATCTCTTGCCCACTCCTCCACTTAATTGACTTGCTGGGTTAATTGATGTTTTCTGTGCCTCTGCAATACTGGCTGCCTAGGGAGCGCCCACTTTTCCCCTGCTCCCACTCTTTGGGATATACGCCTACCAAGAGCTAATTGTATTTGTTCCCAAACCTGTTTATGCCAGTTGTTATTGTGATTTAGTTGATTGGAATACTAACCTATGAAATATGAGTGAACAAAGAAAGAGGGTGGTCATTTCTATAAAAACAAGGTTGAATGCTATGGGGAGACTCAATAATGTGAAGTGATAGTAAGATTGATATAAAATAAGATTATGGGCTAGGCAACCCTAAATAATTTGAGGAAAAAAATAAACAATGGAGTCTATTTGCATACTGACATCCAAATATTTTTAAGTTTGTGCTATACCTCAAAATTAAGAGCATGAATTATATAGGCATCGTTTGTGCAAGAAAGATGTCACAGAATTCTAATCAGGGATCAAAACCCTGAGAAAGGCCTTGGTCCTTCATCATAGAATTGATGAACGAATCCACATTTTATATTATAACTTATAACAAAATCTTTATTGTAGATTTTTTCCATTGTTTATGATTTCTTTATTTAACTTTGACCTTTCAATGATCTGACCAAATTGTCCAAATGTTGACCCCAAAAGCATAAGAAAAAGCAGACTTTAACTGTATTTCCTTAAGACAGTTTCCTAGAAATGTAACTATTGTGTATTTTTTAGATTATTGATATGTATTAACTAATTGCCCATTAGACAGATTGTATCGATTTATATTCCCACATAGGGCTATTTCTTAGGCTTTAAACTTTGGTAGAGTGAGGCAACTGTCTTCTTTCCAGCTCGGATCAGCAGTCACATGGCGGACTTGAGAGCCTGTGGCCTGAAACGTCTTGAAAAAGCATCCTTTGCCATGATAAAATGGAATTTGATTCTTTTTCTATTAATGCTGGGTTTCTGTGAATCCTAACCTCAAAATGTTACGAAAGCATTGGGATTGTTTGCTAAACACACCCAAAATTCTATCTGTCACTTCATAATACACAGATGACCACCACTTTTTTATGCTATAAGCTACCATAGGGATCAGCTTATTAAATCCTTCCTTTTGCAAACTGAGCCCAGGAATGGGGCACAGGAAAAGTGACTCTACTTAAGTCCTGGAGCTTAGTGGTATCTGAGCTGAGCTCCAAGCTCGTGTCCTGACTCCTAGTCTAGTTGAGCTCTTTCAGACACAGTGCATTACATTTCTGATGGCGCAGAGCAGCATTGTGAAAATTTGCCACGTGGAGTTCCATGTTATCACGGGGGAGGTGTGCGGAGTGTTATCAACTAATGTCTATAATATGAGCTAACAGTTATTGAATGCTTGCATGTGCCAGAGACTGTTAGAAGTGCTTTAGCTGGAGCAAATGATCTTATTATCCCACGTAAACTTCATAATGACTCTCTAAGGCCCCATAGTATAGATAAGGACACTGAGCACCTGAGAAGTGCCTGAGGTTTTACAGCGGGCACGTGCTGGGGTCAGAATGTGATTGCCCAGTCTTGCCCTGGAGCCCGGATTCTTACCCATCCTGCTAAATCGCCTCTCTGTATGAAAGGAAAGTGACATTTATTGGATGTCTGCTCTGAGCCCGGCAGCTTTAGATATTTTACCTCTTTAAAAAGATTACGCTTCACAATCCAAAGTTCAATTTGAAAAAGGAAATATCAGATAAATTAAATGACTTGCCCGGGGACACAGCTAGTAGGTAGCAAAGCCAGAAATCAAACCCAGACTGAGGAACTCTGAAGCCCGTGGTTTTGTTAGAAAACCACATTGCTGCACCACATGGGGCAGTGGTCTTGTCATCTTAGGCTGTATGTTGGAATTATCCAGGGAGCGTGAAAAACACTGGCGTTTCAACCCTGCCTCCAGAGTTTCTGATTTAATTGGGCTGGGGTGCAGCTTGGGTGGTGGGGTAGTCAGATCTCCCAGGGATTCTACCATGTAACTAAGGATGCCACCCACTGCCAAAGATTCACATGGTTTTGGTCATCCCCTACTATTTTATTTCTTTGTCCAAATATGGGCATAGGGATAAATCACATCATTAAAGGCATGTTTCAACAGTGTATTAGTTTTCCTAGGGCTGCCGTGACAAATTACCACAAACTGCGTGGCTTAAAACAACAGAAATTTATTCTCTCATAGTTCTGGAGGCCAGAAGTCTGAAGGTAAAGTGTCAGCAAGGCCATGCTCCCTCTGAAGGCCCTAGAGAAGGGTCCTTCCTGCATGTCCCAGCTCCTGGTGGCGGCAGCAGTGCTTGGCGTCCCTTGGCTTATAGTTGCATCGATCTAATCTCTGTCTCCATCGTCACATGGTCTTCTTCCCTTTGTGTATCTGTTTTTGTGTCTGTCTCATTGTTAAATCATAGAAAGCAAGTACGTTGATCTCCAGTCCCAGTTCCTGGCACAGAGCTCCTAAAACCCTTGGAATTTCCTAAGTGATAAGAGCAAAAGGAGCATCTTTTGTTGTAATACTTCATCCCTGACACGAGGCTCCTAAAACCTTTGGAATTTCCTGAGGGATAGAAGTGTCTGTTTGTTCTAATGAGGCGACTCTGGGTGGGATCCTGGATGGGGGCTGGTTCACCATCCTGGAAGCTCTCCAAACCCCATACTGTTGGAATTTTTATGGAGGCGTCCTCACGTAGGCATGAATTTATCTACGTACCAGGAAGAGGACCCACCCCAACTCCATGGAAACAGAAACTCCTGTGCTCGGGCCCCTCCCAGACTCACCCTGTGTATTTGCTGTTCATCCGTATCCTTAATCATACCCTTTAGTATATAATAAACTGGTAAATGTAAGTAAGTATTTCCCTGAGTTCGGTGCACTGTTCTAGCAAATAATGGCATCCAGAGAGGGGATCGTGGGAACCTCTGATTTGTAGCCACACCAGACAGCAGCTGTGGGTGACCTGGTGATCTGCTACTTGTGATTGACATCTGAAGTGGGGACACTCATGGAACTGAGCCTCTAACCTGTGGGGTCTGTGCTGTGTTGGCTTAGTGGCTTGGTGAACTAAATTGTGGGACACCCAGCTGGTAACTCAGAGAACTGCTGGGTGTGGGAAGAAAATGCCACATACCTGGTGGCAGGTGTGTTGTGAGTGTGGAAGGTGTGTGAGAGGAAAGAAGAAACAACCAGGAGGAGAAGTGACATCTATTCATACCACTACTCAAAGGGCCCAGTGTCATCCAGTATAACCTCATTTTAATGAATCCCCTCTGCAGACACCCTACTTCTGAATAAGGTTACATTCTGAAGTCCCAGATAGACATGGATTTGGGGTGGACAACTACCGAGCCCAGTGCAAACAGAAAATTAACTAACATTACATTTTAGGAATGCATGACTCTTCAGGTATGGAAAAAATGAAATTCTATGGCTTCTGGATTTATTTTAAAAAGATATCTTTAAATATCTTAAATACATACCTCCCTCCCACAAAGCAAAATCCTAGTAGGTGTATCACTAGATTATAGAAAGGTCTGTATATAAAACACCCTTTTGTCTGGGGTTCCTGTGGCATGTTCAGGAATCCAGGGATGCCAGAGGCCCGGCTTGTTTGTCCAAGTTGTGTGTGAGTGTACATCAAAATCTGTGGAGAAGGTAGGTTGTTCCCAGCAGGGACTTTTTGAAGGAAAACCAGTTTGAATATTCCTCTACTGTAAGCTGACAGAATAAATTTACAGCATGTTTTACAGCATCAAAGAGCTATTTGCCATCTTTCCAAATATGGTACATGAGGCATCCTGCATTGAAGCAACCAAAATTTGGAGTTTTGTTTTGAGACCATTATCTTTTATTCAAACATTTTTTTTCTTTTATATAATGAAAGCTTGATAATAATTTGAAAGTACAGTGATTTAAAACCTGACAATATGATTCTTTAAGGGACATTTATATGAGGTTTCCACTCAGTGTTTGCCTCCTCCCACAACCACCTCAAAATGACAACTAAACAACAGAATAACCATCATTGAGACTTGCCTGAAGTCTAACTGAAAAGTCCTATAACTAAGGACCGTGGAATGGGCTGGTCCCACACCCATGTGTGCCAGTTAAAAATTGGGAGGGGTATCTCAACTGTGGAGGTTCCCCTGGAAGATAGAGGTGTCCCAACCCCATACCAGGCACCCCAGCCCAGGGTTCTAGTTCCGGGAAAAGAAGTCCCCATAACTCCAGCTGTGAAAACCAGTGAAGATTGTGGTTGAGAGACAGAGGGCGGCTGGAGTCCCAGGTACTCCTATTAAAGGGCCCACACATGGACTTACTTGCTGGTGGACTCACTTGCTCTGAGCTCCAGCACTGGGGCAGTGGATGGAAAGGTGCCAGGGACATAGCGGGAGGAACTGAGTTGTCTTGTCTTCAGGGCAAGGGCTCAAGGGGTGGCTTTTTTCTAGACAAGGTGCTGGCAGAAGCCACTGTTTATTGAGCCTTCACCCTACCCAGCCTGCAGAAACAGGCAGGTGCCATATCTGAGTCTCCATCAACTTGGCTCACACCATTAGCCCCGCCCTGGTGATTCCTTGAGGCCCTGCCCAATCCAATTTACAGGCCCACCCAAACCACTTCCAGTGGCTTTTACATACAAATGGCCTGTTTTGGTTTATGCTGCAGACTTCCCTAAAATCTCTCAAAGTTCCCAAACCCCAAAACAAGCAACAACTGGCCTCAGCATGCCCTGTAGCTCTTGCTGAGCAGTCCCAAGCCCAGCACAAGCAGCAGCTGCCTCAGTTTGCAGCATAGCCTCTCCCAGGTGCCTCCAAACTCAGCACAAGTGACAACCATCTGCAGATCACTTTGTGGCTCATACTAAGTAGCCCTGGCTGACCTTGGCCTGCACCAGAGCCCCTCGCAGAAACAACACACGCGGTGACCAGCCTCAGACCACACCAGAGCACTACCCAACCACCTCCACAAATGACACACCCAAAGGGCAGACTCGGCAGACACTAGATCCCCACTAAACTAAATCTGTAGGGGGCAGACCAAGTGGTGCATTGGTTAAGAGCTGGCTTGGGATGCCAGCAGCCCCAGTTTGGATCCCACATATGAGGGCCAGTGACACTGCCCTCTACAGCTAAGATGGTGAACAACAGGTCCACCTGGAGCTGGGCTGTGTGAGTCCTGGCGACGATGTAGGCTGCAGCCCCTGCTGCAGTGGGCTGCCATAGGCTACAGTGAGTAGCCGGCAGCCAGCGTGAGCAGCCAGCAGCTGGAGTGAGCTGCCAATAACCACGGTGAGCGGCCATCCAGAGGCCGGTGACCAATCTGCTTCATCTGGGAAGAGCGCAATGACGATACCAACATGGGCCAGTGAAGAAACGTCCTCCGTAACTAGACTGAGGCACAAAAGGACAGCAACTTGTCTCTTCCCCTTCCCTGATTCCCCAACGCTGTTCCCCTCCCCCAATTCCCCAATAAAATCTTTAAAAAAAAAAAGTAAATCTGTAGGGTCAGCTCCTGCACAAAAGCTTCTCCATTGTAGTCACGGCCAGTCCTCACAACCAAGGGTCAATCCCTTTCACTGACATTCAAACAGCAATCAAGGCTCAACTACAACAGGAGGGCACACACAGCCCACACAAGGGACAAACCTGGAGCACCCAGCTCAGGTGACCAGGGATATTGCACCACTGGATCCCAGGACACCTACTACATAAGGCCACTCTACTAAGACCAGAAGGCATAGCAGCCCTACCTGATACATAGAAATAAACACAGGGAGGCAGCCAAAATGGGGAGATAAAGAAACATATCCTCAATGAAAGATCAGAACAAAGTTCCAGAAAAAGAACTAAACAAAATAGAGACAACCTACCAGATGCAGAGTTCAAAACACTAGTTATAAGGATGCTCAGTAATCTCGGATAGAACTTCAACAAAGCGATAGGAAACATAAAAGTGGAGATAGAAAACATAAAAAAGAAGGATTCAGGAATGAACATAATAACAAGTGAAGAATACATTAGAGGAAATCAACAGTGGATTAGATGAAGCAGACGATTAAGTCATCAATTTGGAAGATAAGGTAGCAGAAAACACCCAATCACAACAGGAAAGAGAAAGAAGAATCCAAAAAAAAAAAAAAATGAGGAAAGCAGTTATTAACCTGCAAGGGAGCTCCCATAAGACTGTCAGCTGATTTCTCAACAGAAGCTGCAGGCCAGAAGGAATTGGCATGAAATATAAGTGATGAAAAGCAAGGACCTACAACCAAGATTACTCTATCCAGAAAGGCATTATTTATTGGGTTGTCGGAAAAGTCATGATGCATTTTTGCAACGAAAAACATAGAAAAATACGTCATGACTTTTCAACAACCCAATAGAATCAAAGGACAGATGAAGAGCTTCCTAGACAAGAAAAAGCTAAAGGAGTTCATTACCACCAAACCAGTACTACAAGAAATGTTAAAGGGACTTCTTTAGGAAGAAGAAGGGGGAAAAAGACCAAATATATGAATAAGAAAATGGCAATAACTACACATCTATCAATAATTACTTTCAATGCGAATGGATTAAATGCTCCAATCAAAAGACACAGGGTGGATAAATGGATAAGAAAACAAGACCCAGATATATGCTGCCTACAAGAGACTCACTTCAGATGAAAGAAACACACAGACTGAAAGTAAAGGGATGGAAAAAGATATTTCATGGAAATGGAAAAAAATCCAAAAAACAACAGCAACAAAAAACAGTTGGGGTAGCAATACTTATACCAGACAAAATAGACTTTCAAAAGAGGCCATAACAAGAGACAAAGAAGGACCCAATAATTTGCACTTCTGGGTATTTGTCCAAAGAAAGCCAAAACACTAATTAAAAAAGATGTATGCATCCATATGTTCATTGCAGCATTGTTTACAATGGCCAAGATATGGAGGCAACCTGGATGTCCATCAAGATGAATAGATAAAGAAGAGGTGGTACATATATACAATGGACTATTACTCAGCCATAAAGAAAGAACGAAATCTTACCATCTGCAGCAACATGGATGGACCTAGACAGTATTGTGCTGAGTGAAATAAGTCAAACAGAGAAAGACAAATGCCATATGATCTCACTTATATGTGGAATCTAAAAAACAATATAAAGAAACACAACAGAATAGATACAGAACACATTTAGATGGTTGCCAGATGGATGGAGGCTTGGGGGCAGGGGTGAAAAGGGGAAGGGATTAAGAAGTACAAATTGGCAGTTACAAAATAGTCAAGGGGATGCAAAGTACAGCATAGGGAATATAGTCAATAATATTTGTAATAACTTTGTATGGTGTCAGATGGGTACAAGGTGATCACCTCGTAAGTTATATAAATGTCTAATTATTATGTTGTACACCTGAAACTAATATAATGTATGTCAACTGTAAAAATAAAAAAAAAATATTTTAAAAGAAGGACATTTATAGGTCAAATTGTATATTATTTCCCTCCCACCCTCGGAAATAAATACCTGCTTCTCATAATAACATTACTCCCCTATACTCTCGCTTTCTGCTGAGGAGACCAGCTCCCTTGATTATTGCTATCTCAGTTTGATCTTGCTAGTCAGACTATATAACATTTGACAAAAATCATAGTTTCATGTTAGAAATGACAAGAAGGATTTGTGTGTAAGAAGTGGCAAGTTTCCTTGTGGGGTTATCACTGAAAACCACCCCCACTGCTGGCATCACAAACACTATCAAAATCATTTTTCAGATCCTGCTTATTTGTCATGATTCTCTTCATCCTGGGCAGGATGATGTAGAAAGATGTGACTCATAGATTGGTAATTTATCCAGGAAAAACATCGTACTTTGTACAGAATCCATGGACTAGCTTTTATTAAAAACCCTGTGAGTATTTATAAAACCTCAATAGCAAATTTAGGCCATTTCTTAAATAATAAATCTCCATTTCCACTTGGAGAAAAATCCTGGCCTTTCCATCTCAATTCAGCCGTCCTTAAAAAGGTTACACTTGGCTCTAAGTTGTATCGGAAAAATTCTTAGGCAAAAATTCAAGGAGAGTCAAGAAGTTATTCTTTAGTAAGCGCCACAGAATCAAATCTTCAAAGACTCAGCAGATAATGTCACTGCAGACACCAAACAAATGGCACAGTAGAGGTGCAACCCTCTGAAAATGCGAGTGTTGGTTTATGAACTGGTTGACCAGGAATCTGATGGCTGTTTGCACTGAGAGGATGGAGCTGCCGTTGCCATGGACTGCGTGCCTCTTCTCGGTACCATCCAGCTCTCCACTTCATGTGCGTTATCAGGAGAAACCATAAGTAATAAGCAACTGTAGGGTTTGTATTTAAGCAGAAAGGGTGACTGATGTTGTCCTCGGTAGCCGGGGTATAATTTTTTACTTCTGATGATCCATAGCATGCTAAGAACTTGGGTACCTGCTGGAGCAGATTGTGGCTGTCTTCTCCAGGAAAGCACAACTAGAGGAAAAAGGAAAGGTTTAGAGAGCAGATGGCTTTCTCTTTGGGGAGGCCCCATTGTTCTTAGTGTTTATCCCTGCTTGCGTTCAGACCCTCTTCCTCTTGGTCCCATTGCCCTTGGCTAGATCACCTTGACTGCAGAGGTGTCATGTGTCATCATCCTCGGTGTAAGTCACGGCATGTGAGCACCTGGAAACAGCAACAGGTTTTAGGCACAGGCTCTGGCCCTGAGTACATGCTCCGTCATGGTTCCTGATCGAACAATAGAGGAATCGGGCCCCTTATTTCAGGGGATAGGAAAATGCCTTTCTGGAATCTTCTGAGGAGTCTGAGAAATGAAGGCAAGTTGGTTTCTCACCATATTCTTTTCTTGCCTTGTCAGTGTTTGTGGCTGTGGCTTTTATGGGCATGCCAAGAGTGGCCGCCCAAGGTTGGCAGAGGCCTGGTGCCCTGGCCAAGCACGGTGTTGTTGAATGAAGCATGGCTTCCTCAGCCTCTTAAGCATCATCCATTCCACAGGTCTCGGTTCACGGCTTCCCCAGCCACCCTCGTCTTCTGATTCCATTGCCATTTACATGGGAAGTTGAATTGGGCCCACAGAGGGGAGATAGGCGACTGAGACATCCCCCTACTTCTTGGACCACCAGCTGTGCAAAAGTAAACCCCAAGATGTTCCACTTGAGGATGACAAAACATTTTTGCAAATACGTATTGCCAACTCAAATGCAGTAGAGAAACCAAGACACAGGCAAACGGGTTGGCCACAGCCGTGGAGTAACTTAGTAAGAGGCTAGTGGGAAAATGAATGCCAGTGGCTCTGCGTTCTGAACCCTTTGCTCCGCTCTGTGCACAAGAGAAGGGAGAAAGCTGGACCACGCTGCCCACCAACCCGAGGCAGCGCCTTAGGACTGCCTGACAAGGAGATGTTTTCATTACCTTAAAGACTGGAGGGCACCACAAAGTGGGGTACATATTTAAGGAAATATGCACACAACTGTTTATTTTTCTTATCTGATTTTTTTTTTTTTTCTTTTCTGGTGCAACGTGAGTACTGTTGAGTACTTGGCAGCTGCCTTCCCATACTTGAGTTGTTTGTCATTTCTGGGGCTGCTGATGCTGTTCTGATCTCCCTTTGGGGAGGATTTACAGGCACATGTTGACCCAGTTGAATGGGAACAGGAGGCAACAGGAATCCTATGAACAGGGACCACCATGGGCGGGAGAGGCTTCTCGATGACGGCCCGGGCCTGAGCTGCTCACTGCACTGCCCGGCTGCCCGTTTCATGCACCACAACTCCAGTTTTGAAAACCCAGCCTGACCTTGAAATAAACCTGCTTTCCTTTCAATACTATCTGAGAGTTGTAGCAAAGCACTGTGCTCTGTTGCTGGAATATCAGAAAGTCAGTTCTCCGTAGCAGCTGTTGCTAGGTAAGGCGTGATTTCCTGCAGAGACCAGCCGGGGAGAGGATAGGAGGTCTCCCGATAGAGGGCAGGGGCGCGTGGGAGGGGATAGACTAGACAGAAATGCCATGGTGAGGAGGCAGGGTCATATAGGCAGGGTCATATATCCCCACCCTGTCCCCACTCCGCCTTCTCCTGCCTTTGCGGAGTCCCGCCTTGCCTCCTCTGCCCCAGAGACCTAGCCTGGGCCCCATTTCCACAGAGCCATCTAACCCATCAGAGACAGGGGTACAGAAATTAACTGGGGGCTCTGCCTTTCAGGAGCTCAGGGCCCTGTGGAGGAGGCAGGCCCCGTGGACAGGGAAGCACCAACCCACCGTGTGGCTGGGCCTTTACCATCACCGCGATGGCGCCGGCCCCCTGCCCATGTCCCTCCCAGTCTAACCCTCGGGCACCTGCTGGGCAGGGCGTGACCTCCTGGGCCTTTCTGCCACAGACCATTTCTGGCCCTGGGAGTTAACGCCCCAGCAGAAACCCTCAACCATGGAAGACTGGGAGTTGATGGGATGATTCTTAAAAATGGTTAATACGGTAAATTTGATGTTTTGTGTATGTTACCGTAATGAAACAAGAAGACGCCATGAGTTGGCGTGGGGTGCGGGACA
This sequence comes from Aselliscus stoliczkanus, assembly GCA_033961575.1. Classification (NCBI taxonomy): domain Eukaryota; kingdom Metazoa; phylum Chordata; class Mammalia; order Chiroptera; family Hipposideridae; genus Aselliscus; species Aselliscus stoliczkanus. The sequence goes on along the minus strand of CM066732.1, from coordinate 158,591,152 downwards.
GGAGCCGGTCAGCGCCCCGCGGGCGGGGCGTTGGGAGCCCAGCCTCGGAGCAGTCTTCTCATCTGTAAAAGGAGCTCCTAGGAGGCCTGCCTGGTGGAGTTGCTGGTGACAGCGAGCAGCTAGTGGAGGATGTGGCGCCTGCAGCTTTGGGGAGAACGCGGCTGCGCTCAGTCCCAGACACGTCCAGCTCCGTCTCGGTGGTAATGAGTCCCACATGCGTGTCTGCAAGTCACACAGCCTCGGACCTGCACACCAGGCAGCTCAGCCCTCCGCGGGGGTGGGCGGCACTGGCCTCCGAGGAGGGAAGGGCAGTTTCTGAGCTAAGAGCAACGCTTTAAACTGAAAGAGAAACTTAGTGAGGAAATGAAAGTAACACTGGCCCGGTGACCCGGAGGATGGTTGGTTGTGGTGCCTCGTTTTTCTCCAGGTTTCTGTCTGCCCCTTAAATCCTGTCCCAGCCGTCCCCTTGGGTGATCAGAAAGAGGTCCTCAGGCTGCTGGTTGTAGGACAGTGAGAGCTATTGCCGATGTTTTAGAATGGCTTTCTCTGAACTTTCCCCTGTTCTTTTTGCCTACATGTATTATTTTCAGCAAATCTGTGTTGTAAGACAGGAGTCAGCAAACTCTGGTCCTGGGGCCAAGTCCCTCCCACAGCTTGTTCTTGTAAATAAAGCCTTATTGGCGTGCTGCCAAGCCCATTCATTGCCATATTGCCCAAAGCTGCTAGGAGCTGCCACACAGAGTCCCAACGTTGCGACAGAGGCCTATGACCCGCAAAGCCAACAATATTTACTATCTGACTGATATTGGCAGAAAACTCGGCCAATATCCTGTCATAAGAGATGCTGAAATATCTAATTTTTTGAGGATTGGGGCACATAATTGGGTTTTTCTTTGACTCCAACATGCTAAAAGAAGGAAAGCTTATTAACTATAACGTGCTCTGTAAAAGACCCATGAAATATTGTCTCATAGAGTAATTACTAGAGTTTCAGTGAGTACCAATCAGCATATTCATGAAACGTACGAGAGGGTCTAAAAAGGAGGCGGAAAGAGCCCGGCGCCTTTCTGACAGAGCAGCTGGCATGTAAAGGAATCATATGGAAAGACTTGGTGGTATTACCTGCGTCCTGAAAAGTTTGCAGGTATATGTTTTGGGGGAGAGACCTTTTTGTTGGGAAAGTCTTCCTAAATTCAGACATACAGCTATAATTAATTACACAGTCTTTGCCTTGTTCTTGTGTAATTTTATCCTAAATGACAACAGGAACCTGGAGCCTCATGAGGAGAAAAGGAAACAGGTCTCCACGTGCATTTACCTCCGACTGGGGGTCCAGGATTGGAGAGGGTTGAGGCATAGCCTCTCCCCTCCCCGTGGTTATGTAGTGAAAATCCCCCATGCTTGCTGACCAGTTGATTAGACCAGGCTTTCTTAACTGCACACCGTGATGTTTGGGGCCAGATCATTCTGTCAGGGAGCGGGGGCCGTCCTGTGCATTGGACGATGTTTATTTAGCAGCATCCTTGCGCCCTCCCCCACCCTCCCCTCCGCCCCATAGGTACCAGTGGCACACGTTTCCTTCCCCGCGTCCCCCAGTCAGGATGATCCAAACTGTCTCCAGACATTGCCCAGGGTCCCCCAGGAGGCCAAATCAATCTCTCTCTCTCTCTCTCTCTCTCTCTCTCTCTCTCTCTCTCTCTCTCCTCCCTCTCTCCCTCCTTCCCCCTCTCCCTCATCCACACCCACACAGCCACACACATCCCTCTGCTGTTGAGAACCACAGAGTCAGTCCAGAGAGGCTTCTCTCCAGGTGAGAGGTTTGCAGGAGCACCTGAGGGCCAGTGTGGCCGGGAGCAGCCAGAAGGCCTCGGATCCGATCTCTCTAGACTGTCCTGTCCGAGTCGTGAGGTCCCGTATGGGGCTCTTAACTGCCCTGACCTCCCGTTTCTCCATCTGCCAGGTAAGCAGACTCATCCAGGGTGTCTGCCGTCCAAAGCCGCAGGGAATCAACAAGCACCTCTTCCGTCAGCCAGCTCACTCATTCCTTCCACAGAGGCAAGCAGTCCTTAAACGATGGGGAAACTCCAGTAAACACAACAGATATCTGTAATATGCATATTTTAAAGTCGGGGGAACTTGTAAAAGGGAGAGGTTGATCTGCCATAAAAAAGTTAATCAACTTTAGGGTACAGTATTTGAACTGACAGACACCAGCTGAAAGGCTGGAAGGCCTAAGCTCTCCCGAGAGAACTAATAATTAAATGACTTTCAGAAACTTGATTTCCCGCTGAGTGCCATTTTATGTAATTTTCTAACATTGAAACAACAGCTCTAATCCTGGTTAAAAAAAAAAAAAAACCAGTCCCACCTCACCATCAGCAGCATCATGGTTTTGACTAATCTCTATAATCAGAAGCTAATTTGCCTTAAGAATAATAATAGTAACAATATGCCCGTTATGAAAGAGTATGCTTTTATCATTTTATTTGCCTGTGATTATGTAAATGCCCGGTATAGGGAGAAGGGAAGGGAAGAAAGCTGCAGAGTGGCCCTGTTTCTGGGGGAGCTGGGGGCGGGGGGACACTAGCTGCAGAGAAGGACGGGCCTTCTGCCGGGAGAGGCAGCCAGATTTCAGCCCCTGTGCGAAGGGTTTATTTTCTGCAGCTTGGCTAAAACACTGGCTGCTGTGAGTACAATGTGTCGGGGGGAGGGGAGCAGGGAGCAGTTTCCTGCTTTACTCTCCCCTCCCCTCTGCTCTGGAGCACCCCTGCAGGAGAGGCCCTGGACCCACCCAGAGACTCTCCCCGCCTCGGCCCTTCCCAGGCCCATCACAGCCCTGCTCCTGTGATGCACACTTCTCTACAGTGCCTCTGCTCAAGGCCTTGGCTGTCCTTCTGTTCTCCTGGGAGGCCCAGGCCCTGCATCGGCTAAAAGGGCGCCCCATCGGGTGTTGCCCTGTGCTCCTCTGCTGCCTCTGGGCCTCAGTGTGTCTCCCCCACAGTGAGAGAGGTGGCCCTGAGTCCCAGGTGCCCACACAGATTCCTGTCCCGCAGGAGGTCACCCTGTGTGCCTGGTTTGAGGGTGAGCTCCAGGGCTGGGGCCCTCTCCTCCCTCCCAGCCTGTACAGAGGTCTGCTGCTTGGTGTCCCCCATGGGACTTCCATGGGAGGGACATTTGGAATGCATGTGGCCGAATTATTTGTTCAGATCACTGACTCCCAGACCTCCCTATTTCCAAAGCACTGCAGGTATCTGTCCTCTGATTAGATGGGTCCAATGTGCAGGCAGGACGGCACAGAGCGGGAGAAGGCGGGCTGTACGCATGCCGGTGTTTGTGCAGGGGCTCTGTTTCTCCCTGGCTGTGTGGGCACATTACCTAACATCTTTGTGTTTCAGTCCTTTCTGGGACACGGGAATAAAAACCCTACTTCTAGGAGTGTTGTGTGGAAAGGTCCCAATAAATAGCCACAAATGCTAGCTGTGCGGGGACACTGCCACTACCAGAGGCGGTTAGGCCTACCTAAAAGGATTGCAGTCTCATTTATCTTAATATTGCACAATTCTGGGTCAACAAAACAACTGAGATCCTACCAAAGAGTGATTTTTATTGGGATTTCAATAAAAAAATTCAAGTTGCATGGATACTTGAATTTAAATGAGTGTTTTGTGCATATCTGCCATAGCATGTTATGTGCATTAACTCTTTGGGTAATCAAAATGAAGAGTAAGTAATAGGTCATTATTTGCTCCATTTTACAGATGAGGAAACTGCGGCACAGAGAGGTTAAGTAGTTGCTCAGTGTCACACAGCTTTTAAGAGGCAGAGCCAGGATCCAAATGCTGGCCACCTGGGTTCGGGGCCTCACCCTTCACCCCAGTGTGTCAGCCATCATGGGTTTGCATTGTCACACCTTACGTCAGGTGTGCAAAGGCTGGTAGCTTAACTTTCTCATAGCTTCTCCCTATTTTGAACCACTTTTCCACCCAATGACAGAAAATTCTGGATTTAGTGACACCAGAGAGTGGGGTTATCTATGTATTGGCACTACTTCAAAATACCTCAACTCGGCTCTACTCCCTGATACGATGTTCAGTCTCTTGGGTAGATGTCTTTTCCCTTCTTCTTTGCCTTCCTTGGTGCCACGTGTGCCCGTCCTAGAGCGCCCATCCTTCACAGTGCCGTCCCGCTGCTCAGACAAAACTGTCTGGAACAGAAAGCTCCCACTTCCCTTGATGTGCCCAATGGGCGGTTTCCATGGTTCCCAGCATAGCTGAAGGGCCAGCTCACTGTCAGGATGTGGAAATGAGGGTCCCGTGAACTCACGCTGGGCTTGGGTGTATGTGGGGGGACCAAGGCACGTGTTTTGTGCAGAGCGCAACTGGTTGACTCTCCCAACTGCTAGCAAACATTTCGTGGAAACACAGATTTGGTGAAACAGAACATTTCACCAAAGACAGCTTGAGTTCAGAAGACAATTTTCTTTGCTATGGCTGCAAACCACATTTTCCCAAACCAAATTACAATGAAGGTAAACCAAAGAAGTCCCATTTTGTTGCAAAGTTGACTTGAGGGTATAATTTTGAAGTTCAGAAGAGCTTTAGAGTGTTTGAAAAAATTTCTAATTACAGCAAACGGCATAAGCACAGAGGAAAATTTGTAAAAACCTGGACTGACTGGCTGGAGAAATCAAGCAATCGTATCACGGTCCAGAAGCCCACGGCGGCTCCGGGCTGCTGCATGTCTGAGTAGATTTTCTTCTGTGGGGATTTCAGAGTTAAGTAATTTAAAGAAGGTTTATCTCATCTCGGCGCGGTTATCAGAGCGAGCCCTCTAAAACGGGCCATCATTTTTCTAAGTGGACAAAGAGTGTCAACTGGTGATTTGCGGTGACGCATCATGGGAAATGCAGTCAAGAATTTCTCACAGGTCCCAGGGAAAAGGCTGGATTCCGAAGTTTTCTCTTAGAGGCATTCAGGGACATGGCAGAAAAATTAGTGTGGGGGATTACTCATCTTATCTTGAAGATAGCGCCTCGCGGCTGCTCTGCAATTATGAGTGTTCCAGAAGCTGGTGTTGGTTGGGAGAAGGCTGGATTGCAAAGCAACAAGATAATTAGGCACAATTGAATTAGCTAAAGAATATATGTCAGCCTTAGTTGCAATCTTCCTCATTTCATTATACGCAACCCTGTAATGTCTTCTTTGTTTCATTAAATCATTTTTAAGCAGCACCAAAAACACTAAGAAGACAGTAGAAAAGTGAAAATAAGTGAGGAGAATGTATATATACTCCATTAGCTCCATCTGGAAAATATTTAATTGGATTAGCTGCATTCAGATACCACTCCGGTGCAATTGTTACCTTACGTACAATTCATACCCAGCAGTTACACTGTGTGTGTATGTATGTGTGTGTGCGTGCGTGCTAACACCTGTGCTCAGCGGTGGTTGTTTTGCTCTTTCTTTCAATTCTGAGTCTAATTTGGTGGGTGTGGAAAACGAGCAGAAAAGGTTTTCTGCAAAGGGCGTAAGTCCACACCGGAGGGCGCCTTCCATGCTTCATCCTTTTCACCAGGAATGGGAGGCTGACCTGGGAGAGACATCAGGCACACGCACGTGTGCTGTGCACAGACGTCTGGCTGAGAGGCGAATGGGGCACGCCCCCCCCATCCTCCTAGCCAGGCTGTGGTCCCTGGCACAGAGCTTCTGCCCAAGGAGGGAGGGGGCACGTTCCGGCCTTGTTGGCACAAGTCGGGGCTTTGTCTGCTGCTTGACCCCTGTATCTGGGGCCATGTCCTCCCAGAGGGACACCTTACCAATTCCCACGCAGGTGTTAGGCAGGCTGACAGTGTCCCTGGGGGGAGCAGTATGCTTCTATTCAGGTAGCATTTATTGATGGTCTTTTCAAGCACCCTGGTGGGCTTATGGGGATTTTCAGAGATGTTCAGTCAAAATGGGATCCATACTATGTCCTTCCTTCCTCCCTCGCTCCCTCCCTGTCTTCCAATTCACTTCTGTAAGTGAACGTTTATCAAGGTGTCTTTGTACCAGGTCATGTGGGGGTGGTTGAGAAATACAGTCAAATAACGCTAGGTCCCACTCTGGGTTCGGAAAGCCCATGTGATGGAGAATGGGGGGCTCCATCAAAGCTGGTGCTTTATTCAGGAGTATGCTTACTAGACCCCACAAACAACTCTTCTTTGAGGGTTTATGGTGAACAAGGAACTATGGGGAACAAGATATCACCCCAGTGGTCTTCCCGTGAGTTGGCACTATTATCCGGGGAACAGGTCTGACTCCCTGCAGGTATTAGCTCTCTTTTGAGCTATTATTAGCTAAATATGCTAATATTTAGCTAATAATATTTGGCTAATAATAAATATTAGCTAAATATGCTAATACAAATATTAGCATATTTTTCAGGGACATTGATTTTCCAATACCCATATTTTTATGCATTGTGTGTTAGGATGGTGGTCCCACCTTTGGGGTGGGGTTGACAGATTTTGCAAAACAACAACAACAAAACAGAATAAAATAAAAATAATATCTTCCCCTGACCTCCCACAAGGATGCCTGGTTAAATTTGAATTTCAGGTAAGCAATGAATAATTTTTTCACTATAAGTAGGCCTCATGCAATATTTGGGACATGCTCATACATATTATAATTGTTGTTGTTGTTGTTTATTCGATATCCCAGTTTAGCTGAATATCTAGTAGATTATCTGGCAACTGTTCTCCAAGGGATGCAGTAGACTTGAGTCAAAGCCAGGTGTGGATTAAGAAATATTTAGGTTCTGTGCCTACATTTTTTAACTTTTCAAAGAGAGGCTGAAATACATAATATTTAAACTTTATATTGCCAACAATAGGGTTTACATTGTGGAAAGGGCAGTGCTGTGTGATCAGGGAGACACAAGTCCCACTTCTGGCTCTCAGACACCTGCTCTCGGGTGAGATGTCCTGGCTCTCGCAGCACCTGGTAGGATTGCCTCTTCCCACCCACTGTTAGATGGCTGTACCCAGTGGAACGCTAGTGGGGGTGATGTCACACATTTCCAAGTGACAGCACGGAAGGCCAGGGCACCAGTGGCCATGCTGTCTCTCTTTCTCAGTGACCTGCAGTGCTTCCTTCCCTTCTTGGTCAGTCCTCTGGAGAAAGGATGTCTTTGACTCAGAGCAGAACTCCTAGGCCACCTGTGATGGGAAAGTAAATACGCATGTGTTGCTGCAAATCACCAAGATTGGGGATGGTTTTGTCGCAGCACAATCAGGCTTATCCTGACTGATACACTGTCAGTGTACCTTCAGCAATCCCCTTACCTTCCGTGATAGTGAAGGCACGTATTTGAAAAGATAAGGATGACTAACCAGTCTTTTTATACACAAATTCTTTATTTTGAAATAGTTTAAGACTCACAGGAAATTTGCAGAAATAGCACAGTGTAGGCTGAAACTTAAGCAAAGAGCATTTAACAAAGATTGTAGAAAATCCTGGTTTGGCTCACCTGAGGCATAACTCTTCCTGGTCATCAATGGGTCGCCTTAAAGTCAAAATGGCTGAAAGCTGCTTCTCGGAAAGTTCACGCAGCGCGGAGGAGACAGGCAGCTTCCGCTGGCCCCGGCCGTCCCTAGTCCAGCCTGTGAAGGGCAGCCTTGTTAAGGAAGTATCTGCTCTTTATTAACTGCAAGCTGACATTTGAGGTTTCTTCTCTCCTTAGGGAACTGGTCCAGAGGGTTATGTAAGTTTTCTCTGTTACACACATTCAAAAAACATCTTAAAACAATGCAAAATGTCTCCTGAAACCACATGAGAGCTAAAAAGCAAGCAGGCGCTCTGCTTCCCACTTGTAGCATGTCCTCGATGGGCAAGGGCTCTGGCTGCATCCTTTTAGGAAGTTTTGTCCTGTTTCTGGGCTGTCTGGTGGCAAAGGCATCCCATGCCACATTTTAGCCAAAGGTAATTTGCCAATTGTCCTCCTTTTTAGAGGAGCTGTTAAGATAGGGCCAGTTCAGCAGGGTCCCAGGGAATGAGGGTCTCAGGGACAGACAGGCTTTGAGAGTGATGTCATAGTTCAGGTTTTCGTTGGTACTCAGGTCCCTCCTCGTCACCACACATTTATTAAGCTTCGGTCCATCTCTGAGTCCTCACACTTTAAAAATGGTTGGGATGCTTTTCTTTCCAAGTTTCCTTCTAATTCAAGAACTCTGTGTTTGTGGATCCTCCAACATTTGGAAAAGCCTTCCATTCCTTCCACAAACCAGGTCTCCCACTGTGTATAGAGCCCTGTCAGGAACTAATCAGGTGCTAAAGAGGCCCCGAGGGGAGAAGCTGGCGCCCTTAGACTTGGATTATTTTTTCAGTCTTATCTCATGAGCACTTAAATGGTTTTAGTATTTAAATTTTTTGTTATTTAAAGATAAGGCCAAGACCCTTGAACAAGAAAGATGGAGTGAAATGGGACAAGGAAATTATTTTTACTGGGAGCTGTTTGTTTGAAATGACAACTGGAATCCCTTGTAAACATTGGTTTACAATTAGCGAAATTTCAATGCCTGCAGTAGACAGATTTACTAGCTCCCAGGCTTGCACTGTACTTAGGAGCACACGGTGCCGAGACCATAGCCTATTTCTTGGACTAATTTCCATGTATTATATAATTTTTTTTCTGGATATGCTTGTTTAATGCCATGGTTAGATTCAGAGCTTGGTCTCTGAGGCTGCCAACAGTTGCCTGTTCTGCTTTGGGATTCATTTCAAGTTGCTGAGAGCAGGAATCTCTGAGGCTGCATAGGTTGAGGATTTCTACACAGGTAATAGAGAGTGAGAACTGAGCCAGTGAGGACTGCAGACAAATTATCTCTGCGAGACACGTCTTGTATTTAATGGGATCCAATTACTATCTCATGAATTTGAGGCATGAAAAAAGATGAGTCAATGGGCTATTATGTTGTTCCCAAGAATCTTGGAATCATACATTTAGATGTACTCACCCGCATCTCCTGATAGGTTTTCATGACATCCTCGCATACCGAATGGCATATCCCCCACATCTTAGTTCAAGCTGCTATAAAACCAAATACCATAAACTGGGTGGCTTAAAAACAAACACTTATTTCTCACAGTTCTTTCAGGAGGCTAGAAGCCCAAAATCAATGTGCCAACATGGTTGGGTTCTGGTGAGGTCTCTCTTCTTGGCTTGTAGGCGGCCACCTTCTCCCTGTGTCCTCACATAGTGTAGAGAGACCTTTGGTCTCTTCATCCCCGTATAAGGGCACCAGTCACATCATGGGGCCTCCACCCTCATGACCTCAGCTAAACTTAATTACCATTGGGGATTAGGGCTTCCACATAGGGACCTGGGGGGTGGGGGACACATTCAGTCCATAGCACTTCTTTCCCATTCCCTCCAACATTCAGTGTGCACCTACTTTATGCCAAGCTGGAGGCTGAGGCTCCACACATTAGGAAGATAGGGTTCCTGCCCTCCTAAAACATGCGTTCTCTCAGAGACAGTCAACCAGCCGTCATGAATCAGCGTGGCAAGGCCTGAGCTGGAGGTGTGTGCCCACTGTTTGTGGTCCATCTTGCAGGCATGGGATGAGCTCTTGAGTTCCCCAGAAAGCAGAGAAGTGAAAAGGGGCCTCAGCAAAAATTGTAGCATGTGAAAGTGTAGTTTCCTTTAGGAAACAAGGCTGACTTGTGTTGGATTATGTGTATAGATTAGATGATGCTCAGTCATGGTGGGCCTTGGATGCTGAGCCAAGGGTTTGGACTTTATCTGGTAGGCAAGGGGGCAAAATTTGCTGGGGGTTTTTCTTATTTTGTCTTGTAAGTATAAGAGTAACACATTTCTAGTTACTTCTTAGAAAGAATGCTCTGGTATGCTGGGCTGCTGAAGGAAGAGGCTGGAAGTTGATACTTGGCAGAGATTCATGTAGTATTAACCAAGGTGAGCAGGGCATGCTAGGTTCCCCTCACCCCGGCCCCCATGGGAAAAGCTCTATATTTGATCTGATTAGCTTCTCATAAGAGATGTGCTTTTTGTCTTTTGGTCTCTAGAGCAAGCTGTTTTGGTGGCCATTCAAATCTTTTCTGGTCTATTCTGTTTCGTGAGCATTTTTAATGTACTTTAAACATCATGTTACATGTGATGCTATGTAAAAGCAGCCAAAGAATAAAGACACTTTACATATAAAAAAACAAGATAGCAACTACTGAAGACTTCTTATCAGAAACGATGTGAGTTAGAGACAGTGGAATGATGCCTTTAAAGTGCCGAAAGAAAACCAAACAAAACACTGTCAAGCCAGAGTTGCATAACCAAAGAAAATATATCTCAACAATGACGTTGAAATAGGCACTTTTCCAGACAAACCAAACCTGTATGAATCTGTGCCAAGCAGACCTGCTCTATAAGAAATGTTAAAGGAAGTTCTTCAAGCACAAGAAAGCTGATACCAGATGGAAACTTGGATCTATACAGAGTAATGAACAACGATGGAAATAGTAAATATGTGAGAAGTTATAAACGTTTTTTCTGCTTTTAATTTTCTTTATAGATAACTGGCTGTCTAAAACAAAGAAACAACGAGTTACAAGGTTTATTACATATGTAGGAGTAAAATTTATGACAGCAAAAGTAGAGGACAAGGAGGTGGGAAATCAAAGTATACCTTTTAAGATTCTTAGATTATATGTCAAGTGGTGGAATATGATGTGAAAGTGACTGTGTGGAGATGCATATTGCAAATCATAGAGCATCCCTCCAAAAGAATAAAACAAAGGTGTATGGTTCATATGTCAACAATGCAGAAAAAATGGAAAGCAAAAATAAAATTAAAAGAGCAGGGAAAGGGGAATAAAAGAATGAAAGACAAATGGGACACATAGAAAAACAGTAATATAATTGATATGTACATTAAAGAGAAGTGCTTCAAGCCCTCTAATTAGAAAGCAGAAGTTATCAGACTGAACTTCTTTAAAAAATCACCTATCTATATTCTGTCTTGAACAAACTTACCTTAGCTGTAAGGACACAGAGGGTTAAAAATATAAGGATGGAAAAAAAATATATCATGCCAATACCAATGATAAGAAAGCTTGAGTGACTCTGTTAGTGTCATTAAAAGTAGACTACAGAACAAGGAAGAATGCCAGGCATATATTTCATAACGTTAATAGTATCAATTAAGAAGTCATAAAAATCTTAAACATATGTGAAATTAATATATCAGAACTTCCAAATAAATGAAGCAAAACCCTTTGAAAGTACTAGAAAGAGAAATAGACATATCACTACTGCAGACGGAGATTTCAGCGTTCTTCTAATTGATAGGAAGAGTAACAGAAAATTATTGGGTTGTTGGAAAAGTCATGACATATTTTTTTTATGTTTTTTTTTTTTTGTTGCAAAAATGCTTTTTTTGTTGACTTTTCTGACAACCCAATAATAGGGTTTGAGAAGATTTGAAGAACACTATCAACCCACTTGACCTAATTTACATTTAAAGAACACTGTACCCAAAATCTATAGAACATATTCTCATGAGGTACACACAGAACATTCACCGAGATAGACTGAATCCAGGGTCATAAAGCAAACCTCATTAAGTTAAAAAAGGAAAGAAAATATGCTGAAGGTTTTCTGACCAAAATGAGATGAAATTATAAGTCAGTAACAGAAAGAAATCTTCAAACTCTCTGAAATGTCATAATTTTAAACACAGTCCGTGCTTCTAAATAACCTGTGAGACAAAAAAGAAACCACAGGGGCAATTTAAAATATTTTTATCAGTGAAAATCTAAAGACAATGTATTATAATGTGTGAAGAGCAGCTAAAACATTGGTTAGAGGGATAATTTATACTTTAAGTGTTTATACTAGAAAATACGAAAGATCCTAAATCAATTATTTTAACCTAGAGGGAAAAGATGAGCCAATTGAAGCCAAATTAAATAAAAAGAAGAAAACAAAAGTAAAAGCAGAAATAAATTGGAAAGGAATTATAAAAAGCAACAGAGAGATTCCATGTAACCAAAACTGGTTCTTTGAAAAGGTCAATTAATAAACGTTTAGCAAGATTAATAAATAACAGAGAAGACACAAATTACTAATATTAGGAGTAAAAGAGGAGAAATGGCTACAAATCCTACAGACATGAAAAGAATGACAAAGCAATACAATGAACAATTTTAGGCCATACATTCTACAACCTAGATGAAATGGACATATTTCTTGAAACACAAAAACAACCAAAACCTATTTAATAGGAAATAAAACAACTGAATAGCTCAATATCTATTACGTTAATTAAATTTGTAATAATACACTTTCACAAAATTCCAATTTGGATGACCTCCTTGGTGAATTATCGCAAATATTTAAGTAATAATTAATATCAAACCTACACAAACTGTTTCAGAAATACAGAGGAGAATAGAAAAACTTCTTAACTCATTTTGTAAGGCTAGTATTAGCCCAATACCAAAACCAGATGATATCTTTATAGGAAAGTTACAAACCAGTATCCCTCATGAACATAGACACAAAAATCCTTTAACAAAATATTATGATATGAAATCTGGCAATATAACAAATGGATAATGCACTGTGATCAAGTGGGATTACCCCAGAAATATGAGGTTGGCTTAACAATAAAAACAAATTAATGTAATTTACCATATTCACAGAACAAAGAGAAAAACCATATAACCGTCTCAATAGCTGCAGAAAAAGTATTTGACAAAATTCAATACTCATTCATGATAAAAACTCAGTAAACCAGGAATAGAAGAGAATTCCCTCAGTCTGCTAAAGAGCTTCTCAGAAAATCCGACAGCTAATGTCATACTTAATGGTGAAAGACTGAAGGCTTTTCTCCTTAAATGAGAGAGAAGACAAAAGGGTCCACTCTCACTATTTCTATTCCACATTTTATTGGATCTCACAGCCAGTGCAGTAAGGGCGATAAAAAGGAATGAAAGTCATACAGGTTAAAAAACATGACCCCAAACCATGTTTACTCACAGGTGACTGTGTAACAAGAAAATCTTAACCTATTTTTAAAAGTCACTGAAATGAATAAGTGAGCTTAGGATTTGAGGATACCTATAATATTACTATGTACTGGTAACTAATTTATAGGAGCATAAGAAAAACTTGAAATAATCAGGGACAAATTCAACAAAATATGCAAAGACCTGTACATGAAAAAATCACAATACATTTCTGAGAAAAATTAAAGTAGACTTAATAAATGGAGATACACTGTGTTTGTGGACTGAGAAACTCAATAATGTTAAGATGTCCATTATCACCAGATTAATTTACAGATTTCATGCAATCACAGTAAAACTCTTTAGTGTGTATGTTTTTTGGTAGAAACTGACAACTGATTCTAAAACTTATATGGAGATACAAAGGGCCTAGAGCAGCTGGGGCATTTAGAATAAGAATAGCAGTGCTGTGTGTGTGTGTGTGTGTGTAAAATTATAATTGACATTCAGTATGATTCTACTTCAGCTTCAGGTGTGTAGCACAGTGGTCAGGCATCTACAATCTATGAAGTGATCCCCCTGATAAGTCCAGTACCAGTTTTGTACACCCCAAACTTAAAAAAAAAAAAAAAAAGGAAAAAAAAGGCATAACAGTGTTGAAGGGCTTGAATTGCCTGATTTCAAGACTCACTATAGTAAGTCTTAGCCATGGGAATCAAGAGAGTGTAATATTGCCCTAAGGACATACATACAGATCAATGGAATAGAACAGAAAATTTGGAAATGGACTAGGCCTATGTAATCAGTTGAGTTCAGAAAAAGTACCAAATTTCAACGTGGAAAGGAAAAGCTTTTCAACAAATGGTGCTGAAACATCCAGATATCCATATGAGAAAATATAAATGTGATTTGTCTCATGATGTATACAACAAATCAATTCCAAGTGAAGCACAGACTGATACCTAAATTCTGAAAGAACAAAGCTTCTGGGAGAAAACAGTGGAAAAATGTTGTCATCCTGTAGTAGACAAAGATTTCTTAGATGAGATACATACACACAAATCAAAATTAGTTGGGAATTTATCAAAAGCATGAACTTGCTTTTTGGAATACACTATTAAGGCAAGACAAAGAATAGGAGAAAATATTCAACATAAACATCTCGGGCTGGCCGAGTGGCGTGGTGGTTAAGAGCTGGTTTTGGGACGCCAGCGGCCCCCGTTCAGATCCCACATATGAGGGCCAGTGACACTGCCTTCTAAAAAAATAAAATAAATAAATAAAATAAAAATAAACATCTTACAAAATCCTGTATCTAAACTAATAAAGATCTTAAAATTTTAAGTACTATGGAGACACATCCCATTAATATTGGGAAAGTTTATCTAGAAACTCAAAATGGGCTTATGTTGTTGTATGTAAGTAAAATATATCTTTAATCCCCAAAACGGATGCAAATACTTCTTTTGATACTTCTGCCTCCACACAAGATGGGAGTCCCAGGGACTGGATTTATCATCATGCCTGAAACGACCAAGACACAAAAAAGAAAATCCAGGCAAGAGATATGCAACAACAATTTCAGGGCACTGGATATCAGGCAACAAAGGACATCAATCCCTGAGAAATGGGCGAAGACTGAGTGAGCCCTAGGGTTGCCCCAGCTTACTTTCAGCTTTGACAAAGTTTCCAGGATACTTCACAAGGAAGAGGAACCCAGAGGGTGCCTGGCTGACTTGCTGAGTTGGGCAGGAGCTGAGAGTCTGGTGAGACCAGGTGTCTGACGTTTGCAGGGCTGAGTCCTGGAGGGCAGACAGCTACACAACGTGAATCCAGAGAGCTGCGTTAGTCCTTCCTGGAGGATTTAGCAGGGCACAATCAGCATTCGCATGTGAGAAAATTACCGGAAGCTGAGGAAAAACACATCCCAAAGGCACACATGCAGGATCAGGAACAGTGCCTGTTCCCACCAGCCAGACTGGAAAAACACAGACCTCACGAGCATTGGTAGTATCCTCCAGAAGGTCTTGCCTCAATAGTGGGGAATTGTTAGACTCAGACTGAGCTCTGCTCCAGAACCACTTAGTAAATCACAAAAACAAGACCTCAAAAAATTGACTTTTCCCAAGTAACTTAATATCATCCTCATGTTATGCCAAGAAAGCTCAAGAATATTTATAGAAATACAAGAAATCCAACATCCAACAAGGTGAAATTCACAATGTCTGGCATCCAATCACAGATTACCAGACATACAAAGAAGCAGGAAAATATAACTGTTGTGAGAACAGCCAATCAATCAAAATGAACCCAGGACTAACACAGTTGTTAGACTTAGCAGACAAAGACATTAAAATTGTTATTATAACTGTATCCTGTACGTTAAAAAGTTAAATGGAGACCCAGAAGATATATAAAATTGACTCAAATTTACAGAAATGAACACTACAATGTATGAGATGAAAAGTACACTGGATTGGGTGAGCAGGAGATTAGACACTGCAGAAGAAAAGCTTAAGGAATTGGAAGACATAGTAATAGAAACTATCTCAGAGGAAACACACAGAGAAAAAGAATTAAAACAACAATAAAAAAACCCTAAAGCATCATTGATCTGTGGGAAAACCTCAACTAGCCTAATGAGTGAAATTAGAAGCCCAGAAAATGGGGGAAGGAAGGGAAATAGGAAAGGCATATCAAGAACTATGGCCCCGAATTTCCCAAATTCTGTGAAAACTATCAACCTACAGATACAAGAAGCTCAATGAACTCCAAGCACAAGAGATGTGATGAAAAACTACATCAAGGGCTGCCAGTTAGCTCAGTTGGTTAGAGCGCAGGCTTATAACACCAACGTTGCTGGTTCGATCCCCATGTGGGCCACTGAGATGTGCCTTCCACAACTAGATTGAAACAACTTGACTTGGAGCTGATGGGTCCTGAAAAAACACACTGTTCCTCAATAAACAAACAAACAAAACAAAAAACAAAAAAGAGGCCAGCCGAGTGTCACGTTGGTTAAGAGTTGACTTGGGACGCCAGCTCTGAGCAGCAGGGCCCCAGTTTGGATCTTACATGAGGGCCCGTTATGCTGCGCCCTCTACAGCTAAGATGGTGAACAGCAGCTCCACCTGGAGCTGGGCTGCTGTGAGTCACTGGCCACGGTGTAGGCTGCAGTGGGGCTGGCCGGCAGCTGGCGTGTGCTTTCGTGAGCTGCTGTGAGCCACTGTGAACGACCGTCCAATGGCCGGCGAGCGACTACCTCACCCCGCAAGAGCACAATGATAATACCAACATGGGCCAGTGAAGTGACATCCTCCACAACTAGACTGAAGAACAAAAGGACAACAACTTGTCTGTTCCCCTTTCCTGATTCCCCAATAAAATCTTAAAAACAATAAACTACATCAAGACACATCATACCAAGTTGATCAAAACCAATAAAGCGCAAGTTTTATAAGGAGCTGGAGGGATAAAAGACACGTCTATATGGAGGAACAAAGACAAGGGTGACAGAAGATTTCTCACTGAAAATGATGTGAGAAGAGCAACATCTTTATGGAAGAAAAATGCTCTCAACCAAGCATTCTGTCCCCAGGGAAAATACTTTTCAAATGTGAAGGGTAATTCAGACATACAGAATCCAAAATAATTTATCATCAGCAGACCTGCAGTGACGGAAAGTTAAAGGAAGTCCGTTAGGCTAAAAGCAATTGATACCAGAAGAAATAGGGATCAACACAAAGGAATGCAGAGCATCAGAAATGGTGATGACATGAAAGTAGAGAAAATCTTTTCCTATTATTTCCATCTCTTTAAATGACAGCTGGCTGTTTGAACAAAAGTTGTCACAGTGTATTTTGGGGTTTATGACATATGTGTAAGTAGAAGGTAGGAAACAATAGCATGAAGATTGGGTTGAAACATGGAAGTCAGGTTTTTGTATGTGAAGTTGTATATTACCACTTGAAATGATAACAATATGAAAAAGATGTGTATACCACACCCCCCCAAACAACCGTAAAAGAACAAAACAAAGACGTAGAGCGAATAAGCCAACATTGAGGGTAAAACAGAATTCTTTGTTTGAATATCTGGGAAAAAAAAAAAGATCTAAAGCATAACAACAGATGGAATGCACCATGGTTGCCTGGGCGGCCATTGCAAAGGGAGGAGGGCAGTTGGCTGGATGTGGGTCTAAGGCAACTTCTTGGGATGATGGAAATATTTTCTACCTGGTTACTTGAATGTATACTTCTGTCCAAACTCATCTGAAGACCTAGAATGAGTCCATTTTGTTGTATATAAATGATACTTGTAATCCCCAAAAGAAGTTAAAAATATTTCTTACATCATCATTGTCACCATCATCATGTCATCACCACCACCATCACCACAACACTAATAGTAGTAATTTTATTCAGTACTCATCACATGCCAGGAACTGTTACATGCTTTATGTGTGTTGGGTCTTTCAATTGTCATCTCATAACCATGTGAGTCAGGTAATTTTATTATCCCCAATTTATGGATGAGGAGAATCAGGCTCACAGAATTTCAAGGTGGAGATTGAATTTTGGGCAACCCAACTCAGTAGATAACATCTCTACCCCCTTGCCTTCCTTTTTCCATAACAGTTATATTTCCACATGAAAGAGGTCATACAGCTCAAACCATTATCCAAATGCAAATTGCTATTCTCATCATTGTTGTAATTCTCCCCTAAAGTGCTACCGACCACTTCCTGGGAGAGCTGTCTGCTTTGTGTTTGACTCAGGATGGTCTCTCATCTGAGAACTGGGATACATGAAAAAAACAGGGATGATCTCAAAGGGCTTTCATGAAGCCATTACCACCTCATTCCAAGCATAGGGAGACCTGATGTCTCACAGGCTGAGAGGAGAGAGGCAAAGTGTTATCTTTAAATGAGGGGGAGAAAGAGTGTTTTCTTTAATCAGTCAAAAAGTACCTAGGGACTGTATATCCAACAAGATCTCAGTTAAGCAGACATATCTATGTAGCAAACAGAGATGTAAATACATAGATACATGTACCCAGAAAAAAGGACTGGAAAGAAATGCACCAGATGATAAAGCAATTATTTTTATGAGGCGGGATTTTGTGTGCTTTATACTTTTTTTTTCTTTACGCATATCTGTGTTTTTCATATTTTCTCTAGTAAGCATATGTTACTTGTGCAATCAGAAAAGCATTGATGTTTAAGGAAATGGACAGTGCTTTTAAAATGCAGGAATTAAGGGCTATGGATGTGGGATTCCAGTCCTAGATACGGGGCTTAAGTGAAATGAAGACTCAGAGCACAGGAGTGGAGGGGCCTGAGACAGGCTGTCCAACGTTTCTGCTGGACCCAACCCATGGGACACTTGTGATGGGGTGTGGGATGTGTTTGGTGGCGCTGGTGGTGCTCTTGCTGAAAGGACTCTTCAGGAGCTGGTGACAAACTTGTAGAGAAATTAAGACCTTCCTTTGAAGTTTAAGGGCTGGGTTACAGACAGGTTTGCAATTTTTGGCCCATCAGTGCTAGTGAGACATCTCAGGATGCCAGGTCTGCAAAAACCTTTCAGGGGCTGTCACCACAGTCATTTTTATGTCCCCTGTTTGTTTTCCTCTTTTACTTCTGCTAGTTTGGCCTGTATCATTAAGTTACAAGAAATTTGACATTGGCCTGATTTCCTTTTTCTTTTCACTGCCTGGCCCTCTCTCCTTTATGGAACTCAACAAGGTGGCCTGGAGATGATGGGTCCTGGAAAAACACAATGTTCCCCTCCCCCGATTCCCCAACACTGTTCCCCTCCCCCAATTCCCCAATAAAAATCTTAAAAAAAAAAAGTGAAGCAGTGTGGAGAGGACAGAGCAGAGCAGGAGGTAAGGTCCTTGAATCCCTGTGCTACCTCTTCTTACTTCCATGACATTGAGAAATGACATAACTTCTCTGTGCCTTGATTTCTTTTTAATTAATCTTTTTCTTTATTACCTTTTAAAATACATGGATTATACAAAAGATTCCATATAGCTTATATTTAGGTTATAAAGCAGAATATTAAACAACCCATGAAACAATGACAGGCATCTATATGCTTTCTGTCTCTCCCAGAGGTAACCCAACACCCTAAATCAGCTTCTTATACCTTTACTTAAAAAAAAAAAAATCTCATGTATTTATGCCTAAGTATATATAGTTTAATTTTATATGCTTTGGGGCTCTATAAAAACATTACATTGCTGAATGTACTTGTAGTTTATTTTTCTTCATTGATATATTATATTCCATTGTGAGGGAGGTTTGGATTAGTTTCTCTTAGAATATATACCTAGGAAGTGGGACTGTTAGGTCATTACGTGAATGTTCAACTTTACAAAATAATACCAAATTATTTTCCAGAGTATTTGTATCAATTCATACTTTTACTACCAATGTATATGATATCTGTTTATCCTCTTCAACACTTAGTGTAGTCAGACTTATCAATTTTTGCCAATAAATTATAAACTGACAGCTAATTAATAAACTTAATTTGTATTTTTTTATTATTAATGAGATTGAACCCCTTTTCATAAATGTATTGGAATTTGTGCTTCTACAAAATATTTATGCATTTTGCTCATTTTAAAATTGGACTTTTGGGTTTTCTTTGATATGAAGGAATTTCTTACATATTTTGGATACTAATTCTTTGTCCTCTATAAGTGTTTCAAACCTTATATCCATTCGTGGCTTTTCTTTTCACTGTTTTATGGTGACTTTTGATAAATATAAATTATTAATTGTAATAACTTAAAATTTATTAATCCTTTATTTTATGGTTAATTATTTTGTATCTTTTTTTAAAAATTTTTATAAGAGTTTATTTGAGCCAAACTGATGACATGCTACATAGTAAGATCTCAAATACTCCAATTTTTTTAATCTTAATAAATACTATTTTTACACCAAGACAAAACATATCTTATATTTTCTTCTAAAAGATTTTGTTTTTTCACATTTAAGTTTTTAATCCACTTAGAATTAACATTTGTTGATGCTTTGAGGTGGAGACCTAATTTCACTTTCCCTGATCTGAGTAGTTATTGCTAAATAGTTTCTCCTCTCTTCGCTGATATGCAAAGCAACTTCTGGCATATATCAAAGTTCCATGTAGGCGTGGATCCACGTAGAGGCCCTGTCTTCTATTCCAGCAGTCACTTTGTTGATCTTTGCACCAATACCTTATTGTCTCATTTGCTCTAACTTTGTGAATAAGTCTTCATATTAGAACAAGTCTTTATATTACTCTTCTTTAAGAGTGTCTTATCTAGTCTTGATCCTTTGCTTTTCCATAAGTGTTTTAGAATCAGCTTGTCAATTACATGAAAACTCCAGTTGAAATTTTGCTTGGAATCGTAACCCTCCTTTCAGGAAAGAGTGACATCTTTATGGTATTGAGTGTTCCTATCCATGAACATGGGACACCTCCATTTACTTAGGCACTCTTCAGTGTATTTTAGTAGAGTTCAATAACTCTATAAAGTTCAATAGAGTTTAAAGCATACAGATATACCTGTTTTTAATTAGATGCATTTCTGGATAGCTTTTGATTTGGGTTTCTGTTATAAAAGGTGTCTTTTTTTTTTTTTTTTTTTACTAATGGACTCCAAGTGTTTGCTGATGGTGTGTAGCAATGCAACTTATATTTGTATATAGCCATACTTTGCTAAATGTATCAGTCTAATGATATTTATGTGGATTCTTTTGCTATTCCCTGAAAATGGTTGTTTCATTTTCTTTAATTTTAAAATAATAATTTACCTGCTTATGAGTTATAAAAGTTACATGTAAAGTGCTTAGAACTATACATATTGTTGTCATCATTATTATTTTAAAGTGATAGCTTTATTGCTTTCATAAAAGTTTTACATGCACATTATAAACACTAAAACAATACCGTGAGGTACCCATAGGAAACCAAAAAATCACCCATTTCTCAGAAACAAATAGGGCTAATATTTGGTGAACATCAGCCCATTTCTCTCTATAAATAAAAAAACAAGGGAATATATTGATAGACAAGATGAAACATAAAAGTAGCATCATATTTTGCATGATTAAAAATATTAAATAGTAATTTCATTTGGGCTCTAAACAAAAAGAAAAAAATCTAATGGGATAGCTGAACTTTAGATTTATTTTCTTACCACAAGAGATATCAGTATTTAAAGACCCTGCTTAGGTTAAGAAAAAAGATTGAAAAAATCATTAAGCAGTTGAGTCATTAGGTTGTCTTTCAACCACGTTTTAATTTTCTGCTGTAGGTCTAGAAAGGATGGAGTGAGTAGCTCTCACACTGCTCCATTCCATCTCCCTCCATCTACCTGTTTTTGTTGTGCATAGTATTTTTGTTTTGCTAGATGTGCTGGTTTAGGTTGTTCAGGAAGAGATAGAAGAGTAAAAGATTTATTGGGGAGTAACGCCTGCAAAAGACGAGGGCAGGGGGAGTGGTCAGTCTCTGGGGCAGGCCTGGCAAGCTCTCTGCCAGTCCTGTGAGGACCTCCAGGGCAGAGGCTGCCCCTTAGAGGAGCCCCACACTGGCGGAACTGGCCAGACCCTCTCACCACCCTTCTCAGTCACTGGCTGTGGCCACCCCCAGCTCTTTCACTGTGGCTTGCCTAGGCTAGTGTTCTTTATTTTGGCTCACCTTTTGTTTGGCTGGATTTCTTGTCCAGTATTTCTTTCAAGAACGATTCCCAGGCTCTAATTTCCTGAATTCTTTTGCATTGGAGAATGTCTGCCTTTCGCTTTCGTCTTGAAGAACCACTTGTCCAGGCCAGACACTTTTCCCCACTGGGTTGTCTCAGACCTTGTTGTCTTGCAGGATTGAATCTGTGAAGTTAGAGATTAAAGGCTGTTTCCCTCTTGTAAGTTATTTGCTTTTTTTTTGGTTGTGTGCTTAAAGAATTAGATCTTTAACATTGATGTTTAATAACAACCAGGGTGTATATCTTAAACATTTTGTATTTCATTTTCCTGGTATAGTGTGTGTGTGTGTGTATAGATATATGTTCTTTCATCCACTTTTTTCTTCATCTCAGGGAAAATTTCTTGTATTATGTCTTTGAATAATTTCTTCTATTTCACTTATTGGGTTATCTACTTCAGGGACAAATAGTGCCCTTTTTTTTTTTTTTTTGAGGGCAGTGTCACTGGCCCTCGTATATGGAACCCGAACTGGGGCTGCTGGCTTTCCAAGCCAGCACTTAGCCGCCGCGCCATTCGGCGGGCCCAATATTGCCGTTTTGTTTGAATACCCTCCTTGCCCTCCATATTTGTTATCTTCTGTTAGTTTACTTTCACCTCTGTTTTTTTTCCATTCTGCATTTTCTGTAGTTACCACAGATCTTAATTCCATGTCATTACTTTGATTTTCAGCAGGATCTAGCCTCTCCTCATTGTAATTTATTTGTTAGATCTATAAATTGGTTCATTCGCTGGCAATATCATTCTTTTATAATCTCACTTTTTGTTATTTTGTATAATTGCATTCACTTTCAAATGTATATTTTGCATGTAACACTGACAGGGAACCCGAGTCTGTGTCTTAGGTCATGTTTTCTTTCAGGCTTGTGTCTCATTTTTTTCTTCCCTCTTCTTTTCCTCTTTTTTGGTAGGACATCAGCATTTGCTGCTTTGCCATTTTCCATTCTTGTCACCATATATGACAGGGGCAGCTCAGTCTAGCCTTTCTATTTGTGTGGTATGTGCTGTGTTAAAATGTCATTTTCCCATCTTACCTGGGGCTAGTGTGTCTTTCTTTCTCAGCTATAATTTGAAGCTACGTGTCTCTCTCCATCAGATGTCCTGCAGTCTACATTGTGGGGAGTAAGGGGGCAGCGAGGGGCTGTGGGCTGAGGCTGAGCCCAGTCCTGACATCTCCTTTGCGTGCCCTGTCCCAGGACCCACTCCATCCAGCCGAGGCACGTTCTCCCTCCCACCAGCATCACACTGTTTCATCTCAGCACAGTGCCCTGATAGGGCTGCCAAATACAATATGGAAGGCCTAGGTACATCTGAATTTCAGATAAACAATGAATAATTGTTCAGTACAAGCATATCCCAAATGGGACGTTTTGGCACCCTGTCATATGCTCATTGGGCACCCCTGCCCCAACAATGGTAAGCGCTTTTCCTGCTGCTGCACCCCCTTGTCACATGCAACTCCCTTGAGTCCTGAGGGTTTGGCCTCACCCCTGCCAGCCTCCACGCACGCCCCACGCACGCCCCACGCCCGAACTTGGTGAGAATGCTTAACGTTAATTTCTTTTCTCAGGAGAGCCCCTGGGGTTGGCGGTGGGTTAGGAATCACAAACCCGAATCTCTTGCTTTTCCCCTGGCTGCCTTTTCAGTGTTTATGGCATGAGGCAGTTATTGCTGGTGAATTTTGTTTTTGTGATTTTTTTTTCACTTTCTTAGGTATCTGTGATTCCCCTTCATTCTGTTGTCTTCACCTGGAAGTGCTGCCCTTAATTGTTTGCTCGGTCACCAAATACTTAGTGAGTGCCTCCTGCGCAGTCTCTGCCCCGAGGGAGTGGACATGCTCCCAGGACTGGCGCGCATTGTGACAAGGCGATCACAGGTACTGGGAGGGATACTAGCTTGTACAGTTTAGTTTAGCATTGGGGTGCGTCTTGTCTCCCCTGAGACCGTGAGCTCCTTGGAGGCCAGGACGGAGTGTTGGCATCTCCATCCTCACAGGAGGGCATGAATGCTTGAGAGGCAGAGACGCAAAGCTGAGTGGAAGGAAGGACCGCTGGGTGAGTAGAGCTGGGAGGACAAGGACCTTAGAGCCCTGACCTCTCCGGCTGCCAGCGCGGGGTGGGTCACTCACTGATGGACCAGGGATGAAATAATCACTCACTGAGTTCCAGACCTGGGTTAGCCTCTGTTACCATAAACTGATGCTAGATGAGTTGAAGGAATCTAGAAACAAACTATCAAAGTTTCAAAGGTGGACAAGTTTACCAGGCTGCGGGCTTGGGGATCCATGGACTCAGCCTAGATTCAAGGGAATTTGTCATCAGGTGGGGAGGAAGACAAGGAAGCCCTTTGGGGCAGAGGGGTTCAGTGGGTTCATGGAGAACACAGTGGGAGGAGCCGGGGGCGGGCAGGCAACACTGCACAAAAGAGGTGCTGGAGCTGCATTTTCAGGGTTCCGAGGGGTTTGCCAAGGGAGGAAGCCTGGGAGGGAGGCTCCGGGCAGCCCAGGCTGCAGAGTGGAGGCAGGCAGAGAGGTCTGCAAAGCAGGGTCTGTTCCTAGCACTCTCCTCCCACCCGGGAGCAGGGGAGATGGGTGAGGCTGTCAGCAGAGGGGCCTGCATGCCATGCTAAGGTAAGGGCTACACTGAAGTCAGCCTGGGGTCCCCGACAGGCTGGAGCAAGGCAGTGGGAGCTTCCTTCTACTGCTGCCTCCAAAGCGTCTGCGTAGATTTGCCAGAAATTGCGTTCATGCCATTCTCCCGCTAATCACTGGACTGGCTGGAAAACATGAGCCATCCTGTAGCTAAGCTGCTGACCAGTGGGAAAAGCAGTTACCCCATGTGTGTTTGGAGTGTGAGGAGGAGAAGAGGAGAGGTCAGCTGGCCCTGGGACATCTCACCCACTGATCTCGGCCACATTGTCTCTGACCTTTCAGCTTGGTGACTCATTAGGTGTAAGTGGCTGGTCTGATTATCAATGTGTACTTTCCTCTTCAGTTCCAGGGAACTCCAAGATTATCCCCCAATATTATATATTTCCCCCTCTATTTTTAGCCAACTGGAAACACATTTTCAGAATCCTCTTTTTGTATGCACATAAAATGGCATGACTGTCACCAAAAGTGTGCTCCAGGAAGAAACTTTGAGAGGCTCACCCCGTCCTCTAGGTGAGGTTCCCCTCCCCACCCCAGAGTCACTTGGGAACATATCAGGGCTCCTCACATGTTGGTCTAAGTCAGGGGTCGGCAAAGTTCTGAGACAGAAGAGCCGCCCGGGTCAGCAAACTGCGGCTCGCGAGCGTGTGGCTCTGAAGTAAAATCGAAAATGAAAATAAAACTACCATAGTTTCATTTATAAAAATTTTAAAGGATATTATTCACATAATGGTGATTATGTAAAATATATTTATGGCTCTTGAACAACTTTTAAATTGTTGTGAGGGACAGGATTGGCTCTTCCAGGGGTCGGCAAACTTTTGAGACGGAACATACCCAAAGAGCCACATGTGGCCCGTGAGTGAGCCGACCTCTGGTCTAAGTGAATGTTACAGAATGATTGGTGCACACTTGGAGCAAGCGGCTACACCAGGTTGACAAGCACTGAGTGAGGACCTTCTGCTCTCAGCCCCGTGCTGAAGTCAGGACAAACGAGGATTGAAACTTTGGTCCCTGACCTCCAGGAGGCCACAGTCTAAAAGAGGATACCAGATAAACACGTGTGAACCAGTCACACTACAAAATGCCAGACGTGCCAAGTCCGCTCTGCCTCGTGCGCCGCTGCACTTTGCCTGGGGTGGGAACACGGCACCCCTTCATTTCTGAATCTGGGATCCTCCACTGGAGTTGGCAGGGCCCCTGCAGGTGGAATACCGACCCTTCCAGCAAAAGCACCAGAGGGTTCCTGCCGCAACAGAGGTACCTCTGTTGGCTCAATCCTTATTTGGAATGACAAAGAGGAAATCTGAAACAATGTGTTATAGCTTGAAGAGGGTCCCCCAAAATGTCATGTCACCCAGAACCCCAGAAGGTGACCTTACCTGGAAATAAGGCCTTTACAGATGTGGTTAAGGTGGGGTGGAGATGAGCTCATCCTGGACCCTAAAGCCAATGGCTGCCGTCTTTATAAAGAGACAGAAAAGGATGCAGAGACGGAAGCAGCTGTGTGAAGATGGAGGTGCAGATGGGAGGGGTGCAGCCACAGGCCCAGAGCGCCTGGAGCTAGAAGACGCAGGCAGGACCCTAGAACCTCAGGAGGGCGGGCAGCCCTGCCGACTCCTCTGGCCTCCAGGGCTGTGACAGGATACACTTCTATACTTGTAAGCCCCCATATTGGTGGCAATTTGTTATGGTAGCCTCAATACACAAAATTATATATATTTTAAAATGACCATAATTCCGGTATGAATTTTAAATGGTGGCCCTGTTTACCTTTAGGAGCTCAGATAGGACCAGCAGGGAGGGAGAGGAGGACAGCCAGGTGACCGTGGTCCGCTGGCTCTCTCTGAGTCTGCGCCCATCATCTCCTCTGTCCCTGTTACCCCAGCTGTGGTCTGCAGAGTTCTAGGGACAACCCCACTGCTGTTCCGAGTCCTGAGGTATGGCCAATGCCCATGGCCACTTAGGTCGAGTTGCTGGGACGTTCTGTGTCAAATCCCAGTGGTCAGCCAGAACCTGCTTTCTGTCTAGAACCCAAAGATGACCCGCAGAGGGGTGCTCAGAGACCCGGAGGGGCGTGCAGTGGTGAGACACAGGGGACTAGATGATTAGATGATTCGTCCTCCACCGACACTGCGGAGGGGCTCCACGCCTGTCATGCTTCTGAGCTTATTTCTGTAGTTGGGGGTTCGATAGCAATGCATCGTCATGAGATTGTTGGGAGAACGACATGAGACAAAGGATGTGGAGCCACTTTACAGATGTAAAAACAATAGATACATGGAAGGTTTTATCACTGCTATTTATTATTTATTTATTTATTTATTTATTTATTTATTTATTTATTTATTGAGGGCAGTGTCACTGGCCCTCATATGTGGGACCTGAACCCCGGGCCGCTGGCTTCCCAAGCCAGCGCTTAACCACCGCGTCACTCGGCCGGCCCTATCACTGCTATTTAAAGAGGCTGGAACTATAGGTTGAATGTGTGAGACCACGGTCCAATATTTCTAGGTTCCACGTGCAAATAGTTCACTAGACACCAACTGGGACATCCAAGCAAAGAATTTCTGTTGCCTTACAACCAGCGCAACTCCTGCAAACAAGCCTGAAAATACAGTCAGAATCCCACGTGAGGCTCAGGTGGGCCAGAGGCTGTGAGGCATGTGGTGGGGGAGCCCTCCCTGTGTCTCTGGGTTTGTGTGAAACGGAGCCGACACACTTTCTCTGTCAGGCCGTCGGAGGAGGCGAGCACAACGCTGTAAGCCCTACACCTCCATCTTGACCAGGAGCCCTGTGGCACATCCTTTTTTATTATTAAAAACTGTGGTAAAAGACACAAATGGTAAAATCTACCATCTGAGCGCTCTCTGAGGCACTCTTACTTCGGGACTGGGCCGTCATGTTTTTGGGATCCCTGCGTGGCCTCATTAACTTGGACTGAACCGCAAGCAAAGGCAGTTATCATCACGGAGAGCCTACTATGTGCCAGCCCTTTTCCTTCATCCTCACTTTTCAGCCTGGGAGGTAGGTGGTAATTTCCACGTTACAGGGTTTTGGTTTTGATTCCAAATGCTGACGGGCCATGCTCACGGCCCTGCGAGCTAAGTGGCAGGATTGGCTGCGGGTCTGGCCAAGCCCGGGCGCCCTTCCCTCTGCTGCAGGGCAGCTGCCCTCTTGTTTGTGCCGACTGCTAATGTGCTTTGCAATGATTTACTGGACACACCAAGGGTTTTCATCAGCTGGGTTTTTTTTTTCTTTCCTGCTCAGTTGTTATTATTTTGCATCAGGAGAAAAATGAAAAGAATTTAATTCATTATTAAGTGCTGAGAAGGAAAAATGCAACATTGGAACCGCAGCCAAGGAACAGCATGAATCGGGAGGGTGGAGCCGAGGGAGTTCACCGGGCTGGGGCGCGCAGGAAGTCTCGCCGACTGCCCGCCACTCTGCCCTTGGGGAGCCCATGCGGGTCCCTTCCTGGCCGCCTTCTTGGCCGCCTTGTGGGTTCCTTGGCCAGCTGGCTGCTTGGCGAGTGTTCACAGGCAACGCCCATTGTAAGGAGACTGCAATGTGCCCGACTGCCCAGCGCTCATTTGCTGAGCCCCTCCCCTCACTGTGGAGATGAGACTTGTCTCAGGCCCCCTCCCCATCTTTCCTTATTCTTTTTGTTACCTTTAAAACTTTAAATGGGTGTACGTGTTTTCTGTACTATTTTTATACCTCATGAATTCTATAGGCAATACTGTATTTTTGCATATACAGTATTTGAAAGAGTAGTCCACCCTTTTTTTCTAGTTTTTAAAATAGTGTGGCAAAACATACAAACACAAAATTGACCATTTGAACTCTCTTTATTTTATTGTTTATGTTTTTATATTAGTTTCAGGTGTGCAAAACAATGTAATAGTTATACATTTCACCCCTCACAAAGTGATAACTCCCTTCCCCCAATCTGTTGCCCCTCTGACATCGTATATATCTGTTACAATTCCACTGACTCTATTCCCTATATGAACTCTTTTTAAGTACACAGCACTGAGTGCAACCATCCCCGCCATTCACCTCCAGAACTTTCTCATCTTTCCCAACTGAACCCCTATCCCCATAAAATACTCCCCACTGTCCCTCTTGGTTTGGGCCCCGCTTGAAACCGGCAGCTTTTTGGGGTGACTTAGCAAATGGGCTGGAGTCATACCCCCAAATGGGGACCATGTAGCCTCCCAAACCCAAAGAGGCCCCTAGGCATTGTGCGTCTTCCTTGTGCTTTAGGGGCCTCACATAAGAGGACCATGAAAGTACCTGCGTGCCCTTTAGTCCACGCCCTGTGCTTCCTGGCGCATGAGACGGGAACATCAGTCGTGCGCCCCGTGTCACACAGCATCTACGCTGCAGTGCTGGGGATCAAAGGCCGGTAGTTCTGGCCCCACACAGTCTCTGTCTTTCCACTGTCTGCAGTTACCTTGGCGTGAACAGGATTGGGACTTAAGAAACGGGGGGGCTCTCCGGAAGCCCCCATCTTACAAAGAGACACGTGGTTTGCCGGGATGTGTTGCAGGCAGCCGCCCTGTCCTGCGGGTCACCCGTGACACAATACCTGGGTGTCTCCGTCAGAAGGATGCTCTCAGAATGGGAAGAACAGGTCACTGTCCTGCTGAAGCCAGGCCCTCCTTCCCGGAGACCTGAGCCTCTGGGGACGCACACAGCTCCTCAAAGCTCTTGCAGCCCAGGCCTGTTTTTGCAGGAAGTCTCCTTGTTTATTCCACTTTTTACCATTTCTCTGGCAAAGACTTTCTCCAGCCATGGCCAGAGTCATTCTGGGACAGCTGACCCCTGGGCTCTCCTGAGATGGCTTAGGAGCCTGGATGCAGACTTCTGCTCTGAGCAGCAATATTCCTGGCCAGACATGAAAGGAGAGATTATAACAGCCCATTTTCTCCAGGCAGTTTATCCCGATTAAGTGGGAATCCAGCAAAATTCCCCATGGCAAGCCCTTCCTTCTCATCCTGTCCCACCAACCACCTCTTCCTGACCGAGTCAGACAAGACTGGGGGTAGTTTCAGGGTGCCCTACGTTTGTGCCGGGCACCCCACGTGCTGGGCCGAACCCCATGGCACTGTTTATTCCACAAAGCAGGCAGCTGGTGCTCAGAGAGTGGTGTCTGCCCACGGTGGCCCCGCCAGCAAGTGATGGAGCTCAGACTGGAACAGGACCTGTCGCTCGTGGGCAGCACCGGGCTCTTTCCTCCACGCTGTTTGTCTCCTGTGGGCCCGAGGGGTTCGTACTTGCTGCACATGCTGTTCTCTGCAGCATCAAAATGGGGTTGTGTAATCCTGCGGCTGCCTGAGCGTGTGGGCCTCTGTGGGGGTCAGGCCAGGTTAAGCCGAGGCCCACGCCTGTGCATCCCATGGGACCCTGGGCCAGCAGCACCCCCTCACCCTCGTGTGAACCGAGCGGGAAGGGCCCGGTGAGGACGCCAAGGCTTTGGCTGATTTATGGAGGGTGGAGACTTCGGTGATCCCATTGATACAGCACTTTCAGACTCCTGCTCGCAAAGCTGCAGGGTTTCAGGCCAGCCCTGCCACTTGCTGGGCTAGTGCCACACCGATTCGGAGCATTTGTAATATTTTCATAGGGACCGTGGGCAGCTGATTTACGGCCATCTCTTCCCTTGGCGGCTTGGCCAATACATGAGGACATGAGAACATGCAGATGGCAAGAAAGGCTCTGAGGAGGCCATTCCCGGCCCCACTCGCCTGAGTCAGGGGGGCAGACCGAGCCCTTCGCAGCCGGGGGCAGGAGCTGGACTGATTCGCTTTCTGCGATTTTCCAAAACATGGTATTATTAGGGATGAACTTTGGAGCGCCCGGGCCTGGTGCACTGGGCTCCGAGGCCGCTCTGGACTCACGCGGTTCAGCGGGCAGAGCAACTTGGCTCACACGTGGGCCGCGCTGGCACGCTCTCTGGCCTTTCCATTTTAGAGCAGTAACTCATGGGTGAGATGGAAACTGCTCTGAGATAACCGGAAAGCATTGGCCTTCACGCACATAAACAAAGCAGTTTCAAAGGAAAGCTCCCCTGGCCTTCAAGTCAGCCACGGTAGCAAGCTCTGCTCCACGCCGAGACCCGGCCGAGCCTCAGCTGAAGACGAGGCCTCACTCATTCGTTCTGCGTGCGGGGACCCTTCAGTACGTCCTCGTCTGACCATCACTAGGCAGTATGCGGCGAACGAGATGCCCACACGCCCTTGAGGGCATACGGACTGCGCTAGAGCAGCCCCTGCGGGCGTGAACCTGGCCCGGCCGAGGCCGGTGCCCACCCTGGTGGCAGCAGGAGAGGGACAGTCCTTCCAGGGAGGTCAGCAAAGCTGCCGCACAGCAGGGGCTCTTCAGAGGCGAAGGATGATGGGACAGACAGTGGCGGGTGTGTGGGCAGAAGGAGCTGTATGTGCCAAGCATGGAAAGAGAGCCATGTTTGGTAGGATCCATGGTGGTCCTGAAACGTAGGGTCAGTGTCAGGCAGAAGGGGGCAGGTTATCGAGAGTTTCTGAAGTCACACTGAAGACCCAGGCTGTGTCCTCAGGGCAACAGAAGAACCCTTGGTTTTAAGAAGAGAAAATGCTGCAACCTCGTCAACATCAGTACTGACCATCTGCCGTGCCCTTGGCCCCAGGTCACGCTCCATGCTGGGGCCGCTGCGGAAGCATTTGAGAACAACTCTTCTGGCCTTGGCATGGGGCCATGGGAAGACTAGAGGCTTTGCAGTCATCCTGATGAGACATGGAGGGTGGAAGCTAGGCTCACCCTGGGGTGATGGAAAGGGGAGGGTAGACCGGAGACTGTTGGAGACAGAGGGAGCACGCTTGGTGACCACGTGGGTGTGGCGTGGGCCTGGGGAGCAGAGGTTAAGGGAAGAACGACTCGGGAGTAAGTAGTTTCAGTGAGCAGAGATGGGGACCACAGGAGGTGGTGGAAGTCCTAGGTTTGGTGTTTGAGACATCAGGTGCTGGGGAGTGGCCACAGGAGCCATTGAAGAGTCTCACTTGCGTCTCTGGAAATGGGACCAGGACTGAAAGTGACAGTGGCTGAGGGGCGGCAGGGTCAGCTGGCTTGTGTGAATGTGCAGAGCAGAGAGGAGGCCCTGCATAGGGCCCAAGGGCCTCGGGAACTCCAGGCAAAGAAATGACCAACACGCCGAGGCCATCTTGCTGCCTCGTGCCTGCGAGGTGAGTGGCCCGGACTCGGGCGGTAGAGCAAGCTCCATGGGTGTGGACGAGAGCTTGAGAAGTGGATGACAATGTCTGCACCAGCCGCCTTTAGCCAGAGCCGGCTGCAGGTCGGGGATGACGGCCGAGGAACGGAGATCCTTGCTAGTCTACCTCGAAGGGGGTACCCTGGAGATATAAGATGGGTTTCATGTCCAGACTGTGTCACTTAGTGCTGTGAAATTTTGGATGACGTCTTTGACCTTCAGGCCCACATCCCTTATGGGGGAATGTTGATGCCTACCTCTCGTGGCTCGGGATGAGTAGGAGCCAATCGCAGGGCTGACGGTGTAAAGTGCACAGTGCTCCTCACTCCTTAGCGATTTCAGCTTCGACCAGGTGCGCTGATGTATCCCCATCCATAGCATTAGAAGGGCAGGGCAGGGCAGACGCAGGCAAGCAGGACAGAGTGTAGTCTTGCGGTGCGTTTTTTCTGTGCACGCAAGCACACTTCTGTCGGGCACGGCAAGGGGACTCTGAGCCATCGAGCGGGGGCAGGGTGCCTTACTGGTGGAAATGGACTTTGTTAGCCCAAAGGCTGCTCCGGGGCATGGAAATGTGTTTTCAAATGCTTAAGAGGTCTTAGGACTGGTTTGCTGAGGGGAGAGCTCGCTGAGGCTGAGGGTGAGCTGGGAAGACTTCCCGCGGAACACAGGCCCCAAGAGACTTGCTGGAGAGAAGGCTTAGTGCAAAACCAGTGTGCAGACAACTTGGTCGTCACGTGACAGTCGCTGGACTCTCTCACACTGTGGGGAGCTCGGAATCAGGGAACGTTGTGTCCCTGTGCCATCAATGATGTATAGCATAAGAGAGGGATTTAGTGTCCAGGGGACACTTGGAAGGGCTGAATGGATGGAGAGGACCTTGTTAGAGATGAGTCCAGCTCACATCATGCTTGATTCTGGTCATTGATGTCCTCCGTGAGATGTTGGGACTCTCACAAGGGCAAAGGAAGGGTGACTGTGCCTGGTATGATTGTCCCATGTTAGAGAAAGGGAATGAGCCACTGAAACAGCTTAGTTAATGGTCTTCCTAACTTAGCGTTTGTTGGTGCAGGATTTCTAGGACTGTCATCTTCAGGTGGGCTGCGGGGGCACCCATGTCCTGATGGCTCAAGGCCCCTTTGGAGATAACAGTGGGGCAACCTCACGCCTGGTTAGATGCCTGGTCAGCCTCTTCCTTATGGCTGCTAGGAGCAGCTTCATCTCCGATCCCCACAAAACGGGCCTTCACTGTCAACCCAGGGCAGGTGGGCTGGTTAAGTCCTTTCTGCTTTGGTGGTATGATCTCATTTCTTCTGTAGCCTCTGAATTCATGCTCATAGTGTACCTTTACATTCTCTGGTTCTGTGAGCTTTGCCAGGGCTGGCTGTTTTTTTAAGAGTGTGAGTCTGGGCTGTTAACGTGCACGGCCCTGGGACCCAGGCATACCTGGTCTCACTATCACAGGGCTGCAATGGCAGACGCCGTGTCTTTCCCCATCAGCTCCGGATACCCAGCCACAAAGCCAAGCCAGCTCTATTCCTGGGCCCCTGAGTGACTTCTGACCTTAAGCCACCTCCTTGGTAAAATTTATTAATTACCGTGCTCGAGGCAGCTTTGTGCCAAGAAGTTCAAAGCATCTTCCAACCTTAACCCATGAATCCCGTAAGCATCCCAGGGAGAGCGGAAGGTCCTGTCCCAGGCCTGTGACTCCCATCCCCGGCTACTGTGAAGGTTGGGCGGGGGCTGGGTGAACTTGAGCAGAGAGGGCTTGGCCTGAGAGTGCTCGCTGAGTCAACGGCAGGCCTGGAAAAGAAGCTGAGTTTCTGACTCAGGCCTGGGGCCGTGTTGCCAATGAAGGCTTTGCTCTTTACAAAACAGCCATTGTCCACGTCTCCAAAGATACACCCACCCCCGGTATAGGCTGTGTGACCATGGGAGTGCCAGCCGCCCTAGGACCGTTTGCACTGAGCGCTGAAGGGAGGAGTTAGATTATTAGGGGCACCAAACTCAGAACTTCCCCTCTCTGAGCATCCACTGGGAAAACACCCTCCCCCGCCCGCCAAAGGGCTCGGCCTCCCAGTGGAGGTGGCCTGGCCACCTGTTAGTGGAGCGCCACAGCTGTGCGATCCCCAGGGCTACCTATGGGGCTTGGCTGTCCCCCGGGAGCTGAGGAGGGGACCCACAGTCAGAGGCAGCTGGATAAGGACGAAACAACGTGTTCTTTCTCCCACCCATGCTGCCCCTGCACTCTCAGGATTCTACATTGTTTTTAATTTTCAGCCTAATTTTAGTCCAAGAACTTGGTGAAGCTGGAGAAGAGGTTTTGAAACCTTTTTCTTTTTTTTTTTTGTAAACAAATGTGCTTTTCTGGCCAGATGTTTCTTTTTTCCTGGTTTTTACGGGGCTGCGCCACTGAGCTGTCCGCTGAAGCTGAATAAATCTTTGTTTTACAGCTTCTTTGGTCCTTTACAACCAAGGGCCTCAGGAAGGAATCAGATCTTTTAATCCTTCTGGTCGTAGCCTCGAATGACCTCGCAAATGCACCATTAGCTAACATAATCTGAAAGATATTTTCGTGGCTGCCCTGAGAGCACACTACCGAAGCCCAGGACCCTAGTTCTGGAAGGGTGGTAACTACTGCCCGGAATGGCATAGCCGGGTATCGCCTGCCCCAGTGCGGTACTGTCAAGACGTGAAAGCGTTGCTTTTTCACGAATGGCATGGCGTGTCTTGCTTGATTAGGTGCGTCTTAGTGGTGACAGACACAGTTGCCTCTGTCCCCAGCTTGATGCCCTATTTAAAGCTGAGACCCACGTCAAATCATGTGCAAAATGGGTGCTCAGAACAGCCTCTCGAGGATCCACAAACAGGTCTTATAAGAAGCGTGTGGGGGATAGGATGACACAGCACTGGTGAAAACTTGAGATAAGGGGAGCTGTTTTCATGGTCTGGGAGAGCAGGCTTATTTCCTCTATTTTTACTTCTAAAAGGACCCTGGCAGGACGACAGCCTTGTAAAATCTGTTGTGAGTGATACAGCGGCGGCCAAGTGGGGTGCACTCCAAGTGTTGGAGAGAGCAGGGGAGCGATCGGGCCTGCTCTTGGACAGGTTTTCATCTGGGAGAAGAAACTGTTATTGCTCAATCTTGAAAGTTGGGTTTTAGGCCCTGGTGGCACATCGGACCCCAGGGCTGACCTTGGGTGACATTCCAAATGGGGCGGCGCCTCTGTGCCCCTCCGCCTGCAGCCTTAGCCCTGCCCCATGGCGGTGTGGCCTGTGCTCTGCATGTCTTCTTGCTTTCAGCACCACTTGCCCGTCTCTTGTTCCCTTCTTCCTGGAAATGCACTTCATCTTTGTCCTGGTCTCCCTTTTTGTGTGCCTGGTGTCACTGCCTTCTGTCCCCTCTCCTCATTCACTATCCACTTCTTCCTCTCCTCCCACACCTAAGAGGTGGTCACCCTGTGTTAATCCTACCCCTATGATGTCACCATCCTGTTCAAGTCTCCATCACCTAGGCTGTGTCAACAGCTTCCTAATGGCCCATTCTGCCTCTGAGCTCTCTGAGCTTCACCTGTCTGCACATGCAGCTGGTGACTTTTCCTGAACCTGGCCCTGGCTGGGGCACTCTGCAGTGTTGGACGGCTCCCTGTTATCACGGATATCAAGTCCAGTTACTTTCAATTACTGTCTCAGGCTCTTCACCATGCACCTCAAGCCACCTTTCTGGACAGAAACTCTGCTTCATATGCCCTGGGTCTGGCCACGCTGGACAGGGCTCATGCTGCCCCTATCTGCATCTGCTCACCCTGCTTCCCCCGGGAGGGAACCCCCTTTCTGACGGACTTGAATGTCCAGAGGCCTCGTCAGCTCCTGAGGGGAGGAGGTTCTGAACATAGGTCGAAGAACAGGGGTGAGAAGACTATTTAGTTCCGAAACACAAAGAAATTGAGAAGAAAAACTGAGGGAGGTATTTGGATGTGTCGCTCTCGTGGCAGCTGCCTCGGCATAGGGAACACTTTGACAGCCCTGAAATGTAAGCTGTTACCTTTTCAGCTATACTGTTTGACTAAGTGATGTGCAAAGCGGACCCCCTGCCCTCATGTCTGAGGCTTGCCCTTTTCAGACTCACCCTGGAGATGAGAACTTTGGTGGACAGACATGTGAAGTGGGAGTGAGGCACCGTCGGGGAAACAAACCACAGAAATCTAGGCACCCGGGTCTTCAGCTCTGTTCATCTCAGGAGCATGTGGTAGGGGGAATAGCCACAACATCCCAGCATCTCTTCCCATCAGGCACTGGGGCCTGTTTCCATGACCACTGGAATCTGGGAGGGCTTGTGACATACTGCGACCTGTAGAATGTGGCAAAAGAGAGGACTCCAGAGATGTGTGGCTCCTCCTTCCAGCTGTGTGGAGGCCGGCTAGCCCCTCTCTGCGGAGGGAGGTCAGTCCCCTGGGGGACGAGAGACCATGTGGAGCAGAGACCAGCCCTCCTGGGGGAGGCTCCCCAAACAACCAGGCCCCCAATGGCCAAGCATGAGAGTGAGGCCCTATTAGATACTCCAGTTACCAGCTGATCTGGACCCTGACCACAGACGCATGAGAGAGGCCAGGAGAGAACAGCCAAGCCAGCCCAGCCCAGAACAGCCCAACGGACCCATATAATTGTAGCTTAATACAGTGGATGCTGTTTGAAGCTACTAACGGGTGAAGTGGTTTGTTAAGCAGGAAAGCTAAGGATACAGGGACCAGTGGTCATTCAAAGCCAAGTGTGTGCTCAGATCTGAGGTGCGGTCTCTCCTGTAGGTTTCAGGGTCTTGTTCATTGATTTTCACTTAAGATATAGAGTAGGCTGCTTAATAATGGAGCTTATTCTGGTTTTGATTTGAAAATTCAGAGGATGGACTCTTGTACAATTGTTTCAATAGTAAAGTAGAAATAACAAAATTTTCCGTTTTAACTGAGCATGTACAATTCCGTGGCATTAAGTACACTCATGATGTTGTACAACCATCTCTCTTAGTTCCAGAACTTTCCAAAGGAAACTCTGTACTCATTAAACACTCACTGCCTGTTATTTGCTCTTCCCGTGACCCCCAGCCCTGGGCAACTGCTAATCTCCTTCCATCTCTGCCAATTTGCCTGAACATTTCATATAAATGGAATGATACAGTCTGTGGGCTTTAGTGACTGGCTTGGTTTACTTAACAGTGTTTTCAGGGTTCCTCCATCGTGTAGCATGAACTGGCACTTCATTCCTTTTTGTGGCCGTAGGAGCCCTGTCCCTCCCCAGGTGGTTTGGCTCTGGGTCCCTTCTTGGATTGCGTGTATGGTCACGCGATGTGCGAGGAACCCTTCCACGTGCTTACCTCACGGTGTTTACCTCACGGCTTGTTCCTCACGGTTACCTGGTGAGCCTGGAGTCAGTTGTCTCTTCATTTGACAGGTGAGGGAACTGAGGAAAAAAGAGGTTAACTATTTGACCAAAGTCACACAGCTGGCAAAAGGCAGATCGAAGGCTCTATTGTAATTGAGCGGGTTTCATTCTCGCACCAGGGCTGGCCTGCTGGGATGAGTCAGTCGTGGAGGATGTTGGTGGCAGGACGCCCTCTCATTCTCAGCTTCCTACTGCACAGGAAAATCCACTGAACTTGCAGCAGTCCATGATGCATGCGCAGGAACGCCAGTGTGTTATTTATTTCAACACGTTTGGTATTTTTTCTGATTATAAAAAGAATCACAACTTAACAAGAATTCAGACAAATCAAATGTAAAGAAAATGAGAGCTCCTGAAAAAAAAAAAGATGAGGAAAAAAAATGGAATTGGAAAACGAAAGACCTATAGAAGATGTAAGGGAAAGGTCTACCATGATGTAATTGGGGGAGGGGGTGATGGGATGGAGTAAGTGCCCAGGAGATCTTGTGGACATTACTCGATAAAAGGATAATGATTTTAACTGACAAGGCCATTTTGGTGTCGATGTGTCCCAAACTCCCCAGCATCAAAACAGCCTTGGACACGTCTGAGGGCCTGCATCAGGGAAAGGGAGATGACAGTAGTGGGAGCTGCCCTCTAACTTCTACAGGGCTCAAAAAGAGGAACGTAGAGCCTGGCCCCAGGCACCTTGCTCAGTGCTTTCACAGGTGAGATTTTGCCACCACCCACTGAGGTAGGTGTTTCTAGTTGTAGTACGTGGATGAGGTTCAGCAGTAAGATGCCCTCTGTGACGTCCCAGAGGTTGACATTGCACCCACGTTCCTGGCGCTGCAATCTTCTGCTGTTCCTACAGCTTTGCAGCATCCCCCTCAGATGAACCAAGAAAGCCCCTCATGGCTCCAGCTTTCCTGGGCAAAAGGCTGCATATGGATTGGTCCTCGCTACTCATGAGAAGTCAGAAAACAGTGCACAGATCACGTCCCCAGTTTTCGCTTTACCTGATGTTCAGTGAACATTAGCATCTTGTTGTCATTGTCTTATGTTCAGCGGTTTTGAACCGATGTCCCCTCTTCCATGAAATGCCTTTCTTGACAAGCTCTGACTGCTGTTGATTTATTTATGCGTGCACACGTGGAAGCAAAAGTAGACAGAGAAGGCAAGGCGTGGGGGCGAGGGAGCATCGTAATGAGTCGGAGAAGTGCTGCCTGATTCTTACAGCCACCAGAGCTGAGCTCTTAGTAGCCAAGGCATGGCGGAGGCTGTGTCCACTCTCAGGATGGTCAGGGCACTGTCCCCATCCTTTCTCCCTCGGCACTGAGGGCTCTCCTCTAAGCCACTGGCCAGGAAAGCTGGAGTGTATCCAGGCCACCAGTTCATGATGCCACTAATTATCAGCAGTCCTGGTAGGCCATTTAGCTGAAGGATACATACGTCTCTGTAAAAGTGTTCCATATCACAGAAAATGCAAAGACACAGCGGGTCACAGAGCATTGAGGAATAGAGAGGATTTTAGGGACCAAAGTGGGAGAGGCCCTTTAGTGGGGATGAGGGAGGTACAGAAGGAAGACCTCGAGAGAGCCCCCTGGAGGGGTGCACTGCTTTGTTTAGCCACCAGTGCACGCTCAGATGTGGATCCACTGGGTTTTTTAAAAAACAGATGATGCACATATACATTGTAAATCCCTCTCTTCCTTTTTTCTTTTTAATCAAAAAATATTGTCATAGAGCAGATAGACTTTATGGCTAAACATGTTGCCATGAATTAAAAAAAAAGAAGATATAGAATAATTGCTTCTATAAAACAAGCGCTTAAAACAGAGATGGGCATCAGGGAAGATAGGACAAAAGAGAAGGCAATGAGACATGCATTTGCAGAATGCAGGAAAATGTGGAAGACAAAAATGCAACCATTTGCAGAAGTAAAGGGCATATTGGAAGCAGAACAAACACAAAGAACAGACACTGCCGATAACGTGGGAAGGTATGTGGAAGACAGGACTGAGGTGAAAGTGAACAAAATAAAATGGAAGTAAATGAGGCATTTAAGAGGATTTGAGTATGAAGAGGCTGTAAAAAGGATCCCAAATATTTGTACCCAACAAATGTGAAGAATAAGAGAACTAAGATCATAAAAAAAATTAAAAATTAAAAGTATAATTTGAGAAACATTTGTGGAAATAAAAGAAGACTTGAATCTACAGATTGAAAGGGAACACTGTGTACCAAGAGAAATGCGTACAATGGTCAACCTCAAGGCATTTCTGATTAAAGTTACTAAATTTCAAATATAAAAAGGGAATCAAGGAAAAGTGATAGAGTTGCCTGTAAGGAAAATACCATCAGGCTTTAGTTTTCTCCGCAGTGAGAAGAGAGAGGAGCAATGCCTGTGATATACCCAAGAAAGTCATTTTATACCTAACCAAACTGTCACGCAAATATAAAGGCAACATATTTGGGTGAATATGCAAGAACTCAGGAAGTAGGGTTCATCTGAGCCTGTCTTGAAGCTTCGAGAAGTGGAATTTTAATCGAGGGATGAAAGAGAAGAATTGGTTCTGAGCATTGACTCCATTTAACTCTGGTGTTAGGTCATAAGAAAGTGATGAAAACATTCCAATAGAGAGAAAAAGTGAGCAGTGTGGGAGAGAGAAGCGAGCCTGGAACAGCACCCTTCAGGGGGTGTGGAGAGATGGTTCTGGAACACAGGTGGAATTACCTTCAGGTTGAAGCATGAAGAGTTCATCAGATAGGAAGGAGGGTTGAGTGTGTGGGTGCAGATGCTGGCACAGAGGTAGGCGTAAGTGTAGAAGTTTGGGGGAGCTCTCTTCTGATTGCCACTTCTCGATGAAGCATCAGCTAAGAGGGAGGATGAAGCAAGAGGTGTTGGGGATTTGAGGAGAAAGGCGAAGACGTGAAACAGTCATTTTGGGTAGTGGCATCTCATTTATTGTTTGACCCGTACATTGAGTTCATTATTTCCAAAAT
The DNA here is from genome assembly GCA_033961575.1 of Aselliscus stoliczkanus. Taxonomy (NCBI): domain Eukaryota; kingdom Metazoa; phylum Chordata; class Mammalia; order Chiroptera; family Hipposideridae; genus Aselliscus; species Aselliscus stoliczkanus. The sequence goes on along the minus strand of CM066732.1, from coordinate 158,551,082 downwards.
TATATCTTTCACTTCTAGAAGTGTTTTTTTGGTTCATTTTGTGATCTGCATGGTCATCCTCATGCAGGGCCTTGTCTGTGTGTCTTTAGTAGTTGATCCCTTGTCTTTAGATGTTCTGCATACCTACAAATGTTCTACACACCTCTCATCATCCCTCTCAGCTGATGCTTCGTCGAGAAGTGGCAATCAGAAGAGAGCTCCCCCAAACTTCACGCTTACACCCAGCTCTGTGCCAGCGTCTGCACCCACACACTCAACCCTCCTTCCTATCTGTAGCGATGAACTCTTCATGCTTCAACCTGAAGGTAATTCCACCTGTGTTCCACAACCATCTCTCTGCACCCCCTGAAGGGCGCTGTTCCAGTCTCTTCTCTCTCCCACACTCTTCACTTTTTCTCTCTATTGGAATATTTTCATCACCTTCTTATGAAGGTAATATTTCTACTAATTCTAGTGTCTGGAGTCCTCATGGCCTAAATCTTTTTGGCATTTCTGCCACACATGGGGCTGCCACCTCTCTACTTGGTGATCTTTTTGTTTTCTTTTTTTTTTTTTGAGGGCAGTGTCACTGGCCCTCACATGTGGAACCCGAACCGGGGCCGCTGGCTTCCCAGGCCAGTGCTTAACAACCGCGCCACTCGGCCGGCCCTCTATTTGGTGATCTTTACAAACCCATATCTGCTTCTTTTTGGTTTGTGGGAATTCTGATATCCTCGACTGGGAAGGATTTTCTTCTAGGAGGACTTGCCTGTGCTTTTGAGCAGCCAGTTCACCATCTTCAAGAGTCCTGGATTCTGTGGGGGCTCCATTCCCGCTTTAACCCCTCTCCCTCCTCTGCCCTCCTTCCCCCTCGCCCTCCCCGTTCCTTCCCTCCTCCTTACCCCCCCCTCTTTTTCCCCTCCCCCATCCTCTCCCCTTCACCCCTTCCGTTCCCTCCCCCTCACTGTGGGGCTCAGTGTCCTGAGGCAGGGCTGCTATTGGTGCTTGTCTTCATGGGGACCTCATACCCCCGTTGCCGTGAGCCCCAGGCTCACTCTGGTCCTGTCTCTTGCTAGTCTCTGTTTTATTGCTGCCTTTGTGTGCAGGGGGTTGGGGGTTGGTCTTTGGTGATTTCACTCACTTCTGGGAGTCCAGCAATGAATCAAAAAGGGGTTTTCCTCCTTTTTCCTTTTTGTAGGCTCAGGATGTGGTTGTTTCCAGGCATTTCCCAGAGTCCTACAGAAGTGAAGGGGGAAATAGTTTTCAGTTTACATCCTTTGAAACTTGCACCTACCAAGATAAATGAATACAATAAGCTATTCAAAAAGACGAATTACAGCCTTTGTACACTTTCGTCAATAAATAGAGCACCAAGTCGTACTTCCCAGGCCCAGGCCACGTGGGCTGTTTGTACTCACGGCCCCTCCCGTGTCACACAGCCCTATTCACACACAGGCCTCACTGCTGGGCCTCTGGGCCTTCACTCACACTGGTGTCTTTTCCTAAACGGGCCTCTCTGGTCCAGACCAGACCATTCTAGGTAGCCCGCTTCTTAAAGCCTTGGCTTACTTAGCTCACCTCCTTCGGAAGGTTTTCTCAAGCCCCTCCGGCCTGCGCCCTCGCTGCCCATGACTGTCTCTCTTCCTTTGTCCCATCTCCACCACCTGTGAGCTCTTGGAGGCCAGCCTAGGGCTCCCTGGTCTCCCTTTTCTTCTCCACATAGCACAGGGCCCAACAAAGCACAGACGCCCATCTTTTTGTTGGGATGAATGAATTGGGGGTGTCCAGAGGGCTTCGGTTCCTTTTCAGTCTTGCCCATCTCAGAGACTTTTTGGCATTTATGGAACAACTGCCTGCAAAGGCAAAACACTGAATCCAGACAGACGTGTGTTCTGGAAGTTGCCTGGCCCGGGACACCCGAGTTCCCGGCATGGAGGAGGGTGTGGCAGGTGGGGTAAGCCAGATCCCCAAGAGGGTTCCTTGGATGATAGCGATCTGGGGACTGATGGGAATGTGGGGGAGAGAAAGGAATGCTCACTCAGGAACGAACTGTGGTTGCTGGGAGCACACAGAGCATCACCTTGCCTTTCTGGAACCCATGGAAGGACTGCTTCCAAAAGGGGAGCTGCAGCATGAATCAGCTCATTTCTGGTCAAAAGCTCGAGGCCTCTGCCACGGACTTTCATCTCCTTTTTGGCATCTGAGAGAACAATCAAGGGATTGTTACCGTTGCGTCTTCCCGAGTGTGAAGGCTGACGCTGGCCCGGTGTCTCCTTGTGGGTCCTGGGAAGACCCCTTCCTGGAGCCAAGTGCACACCCGAGCTGGAAGGAGGGAGACGCATCAGGGCTCATCCGGAGACACTGTGGGTCACTCCTGTGTCCACGTTTCTGGGCAGCAAGAGGGGTGGCATCTGGAACAGGGGCAGGTCACACTCCCTGGCTCCTGGACCTTTCACTCCAGCTGTTTCTGCATCTTCCAGAAGGAAGCCTGTTCCTGCCCTCGTTTCAGACCTATTCCTGTCCCTGTGCTGGATCTTTAGTCACCAAGCGCATTTCTAGGGCCAGGCATTGTGCTGTGAACTGAGCCTATCGGGCCACGTTGCTCACGGTGTCCCAGGAGTGGCCCACAGGTGATGGCGCTAGACCAGGCCTCCCGTCAGAGGACATGTCGGCATCCCAGATCCTGCCTGAGTCCAGGGGAACAAACTTTTGAGCTGAGTTTCCTCAAATCACTAGCAGTCAGCTGGTAGAGGTGCCTGGGTGGGGAGAGGAGCAGCTTGTACCATTCTGAGCCCTGGAGAGCTGACACGGTGAGTCTTCTAAGACCCACATAGGGACCAAGCCGGCCCCAGGAACAGCCTGTAAAACCCTGGTTTCCTACCCACAGACTATTTCATAATCTTCAGAAATGGGCATAGCATCACCTAGCTAACGGATGTGTAGATGTATTGGAAGTTGTGTTTTACAGCTTTATTTATAACATATGTAAAGTGTGCAGTTGGATGTCCATAAAACCATGTCCATGAAACCATCCCCACAATCAGACAATGAACACAACCACCAGCTCCTAAAGCCTCCCTTGTTACCCCTCCCACCATCCTCCCCACCCTCAGGTAACCACTGGTCGGTCTACTCCACCATGATAATAGTTTGCAGTTTCCAGGTTTTTGTGTAAATGGAATCATATGGTATGCATTCTTTGGCCTGTTTCACAGCATAATTATCTTGAGCTTCTCTCATGTGACCACGTGTATCAGTAGTGTGTACCTTTTCATTGCTGAGTAACAGTCCATTGTATGGGTAGATCACAGCTTGCTTGCCCACTCTCCTGCTGATGGACATTTGGGCTGTTTCCAGATTGTTAATGTTACAAAGATAGCTTCTGTCGACATGAGTGTCCAAGTCTCTGCATGGATGTATGCTTTCATTTCTTGTGGGTTGAGAGTGGAATGGCTCGATCGTATGGGAGGTGTGCTCATGTGTTTAACTTTTTGAGAAACTGCCCAACTGCTTTCCGAAGCTGCTGCTTCATGTTACAGTCCCAGCAGCAGCCTGTGAGAGTTTCGGAAGTTCCAGAGCCTTCCCAACCCCTGCTGCTTGGCCTATTAAACTTAGCTCATCTAGTCGGTGTGTACTCATATCTCATTATGGTTTCATTTTGCATTTTTGCAATAACCAGTGATGTTGAGCATCTTTTCATGTGCTTATTTGCCACTTACGTGTCTTCTTTGATAATCACATCTTTTGCTCCTTTTTATTGGGTTGTTTATCCTATTATTGAACTACAAGAGTTTTTTATTACACCTTCTAGGTTCAAGTCCACTGTTGCATCTATGCTTTCCAGGTACTTTCTCCCACCCTGTGGCACAGCTTTTAATTTTCATAACACTTTCTTTTGAAGAGCAGCCATTTTATTTGTTTGTAGACCGGTTTATTTATTTTTTCTGTTACGTGTCATGCTTTGTGTAGTATTTAAGAAGTCCTTGCCAAACCCAGGGTCACTAGGATTTCTTCTTATATTTTCTTATAGAAGTTTTATAGTTTTAGCTCTTACATTTAGGGCTATGATCCATTTTGAGTAACTTTTCATATGGTAGAAAATATCAAAGTTCATTTATTTTTTTTTTACTTTGTGTATGATTAACTAATTTCGCAGTAAAATTTATCAAAAAAATTGTGATTTCTTCATTGGCTTACCTTGGAACTTTAGTTGACAATCCATTGGCCGTATATACATCTGGGTCCATTTCTGACCACGTTATTCTCCTTTGTTGACCTGTATGTTCATATATACATTAATATGATACTGTCTTGATTACTGTAGTTGTGTAATCAATCATGAAATTTATTAATTTAGTTTAAGCCCTCTAACTTTGAAGTGTGTGTGTGTGTATCCTAGATTCTTTGTGTTTTGATAGAAGTTTTTAAATTAGCTATTCAATCTCTATAATAAAGCTGCTGAGATTTTGAGTGGGATAATATTGAACCTGTATATTAATTTGGGGAGAACTGACATCTTGACAACATTGAGTCTTCTAATCCACGAATGCAGGGTCTCTCGCTCCACTTACATAAGTCTTTATTTCTCTCAGTACTGTTTTGTTGTTTTCGGTGTTGTTTGCACATCTTTTGTCATATGTAACCCCAAGCATTTTTATCTGTTTTGATGATATTTGTAAATGATTTTATTTCCTAAATTCCTTCTTGTTCACTTGCTAATATATAAAATTACCATCATCTTTCTTGACCTGTATCTTGCAAACTTGGCAAACTCACCTATTAGTTCTAGTGGCTTTTTTATAGATGCCTTAGGATTTTCTATGTAGATCGTCATGTCATGAACAAATGTGACAGTTTTACTTCTACTTTTCAACTATGTATGCCCTTTATTTCTTCTGTTTGCCATATTGCATTAGCTAGAACCTCCCATACAAAATTGAATCATAGGGTGAGAACAGAAATCCTTGCCTTGTTCTTGAACTTAGGGGAAAAGCATTGAGTCCACTATTAGTGATGTTAGTTGGAGATTTTTAATGGATATGCTTTATCAGGTTGAGAAATTCTCTCTAATTTTAATTTAAGGAGAATATTTATAAGGATGAGATGTTAGGTTTTGTGAAATGAGTCTTCTGCATTTATTGATATGATTATATAGTTTTTCTCCTTTATGCCATCAATGTGGTAAGTTATATTATTTGATTTTCAGATGTTAAGTCAGCGTTGCTTTCCTTTATAAACACTATTTGGCCACAATGTATTATCCTTTTTGCATATTGTTGGATTAGATATGCTCAAATTTTGTTAAGAAAATTTGTGTCTATGTTCATGAAGGATATTACTCTGTAGTTTTTTTGTAATATCATTTTCTGGTTTTGGTGTCAGGGTAATGCAAGCCTCAGAAAATGAGTTGGAAAATATTCATTCCTCTTCAGTTTTTTTTGGAAGGATTTGTATAAAATTGATTTTGCGTCTTTCTTAAATGCTTGGTAGAACTCTCCAGTTAATCCATATGAGCCTGGGATTTTCTCTGCGAGATGGTTTTTAACTACAAATTCAATTTCTTTAATAGACACAAAGCTGAACTACCCAGATGATCTGTTTCTTCTTCAGTGAGCTCTGGGAGTTGGTCTCTTCCAAGTAATTCCCCATTTCATTAAATTCTTGAACTTATTTATACAAAACTGTTTATAATATTTCCCATAATAATTATATAGGATTTGTAGTGATCTCTCTCTTCTCTCTTATTTCTGATATTGGTAATTTGTTTCCTCTCTCTGTTTTTCCAGTATGTCTGGCTAGAGGTTTATCAATTTGGTTCATCTTTTCCAATACTTAGCTTTTGGTTTCATTGATCTTGTCTATCATTTTTCTTCTCCCTATTTCAAGATTTATTATTATCTTTATTATTTCTTGACTTTTGCTTAACTTGAGATCAGTTTTCTCTTATTTTTCAGGTAGAAACTAAGATCATTGTTTTAAGAACCTTCTTAATTTCTAATGATTAATAATTTTCTAATGACTATAAATTTCATTTTAAAACACTATTTTAGTGGTATCTCATGTATTTCGACATGTTATGTTTTTGTTTTCATTAATTTCAAAATACATTCTAATATTCCTTGTGATTTTTTTTTATTGACCCATGAGTCAATGTGTAACCTAAGTATTTGGGGATTTTCAGGTTATCTTTCAGGTATTGAGTTCTACTTTAATTTCATTGTGGCCAGAGAACATAGCTGCTATGATTTGAATTCTAGTAAATTTATTCTTTTTTCATCCCAGAATAAGATCTATCTTGGTAAATATTTATGTGCACTTGAAAAGAATGTGATTTCTTCTGTGGTTAGGTAGCATGTTCCATAAATTTCAAATCAGGTCAAATTGGCTTATAGTATTTTTGAAGACTTCTACATCCTTACTGATTTTCTGTATACTTGTTCTATGAATAATTAAGAGAGGTTTCTGAAGTCTCCAACTATAATTGTGGATTTGTCTACTTCTTCTTTTAGTCCTATCAGTATTTGTTCCAGATATTTTGAGGCTCATTTATTAGTGGCATAACCATTTAGCATTATTATGTCTTCTAATGAATTGACTCCTTAATCATTATTAAATGATTCCCTTAACCCTTGTTGATGCCCTTTGCTCTGAAATCTACTTTGTCTGACATTAAGGAAGCCTCCTCAGCTTTCTTCTGATTATTCTCAGCATGATATATTCTGTTTGTATTGTTTTACTCTCAATTTATGTCTTTTTAATAAAGTGGGTTTATTTTATGCAATATATAGTTTGTTATTGCTTTTTTATTCAATCTAACAATCTCTGTCTTTTATTTGAGGTATTTAGAGCATTTACTTTTTTTTTTTTTAAAGATTTTGTTGGGGAATTGGGGGGAGGGGAATCGGGAAAGGGGAACAGACAAGTTGCTGTCCTTTTGTTCTTCCGTCTAGTGTGGAGGACATTGCTTCACTGACCCATGTTGGTATCATCATTGTGCTTTTCCTGGATGAGGCGGATCGGTCGCCGGCCTCTGGACAGCCGCTCATGGCAGCTGTTGGCAGCTCACGCTGGCTGCCGCGGATTGTTCACACTGACTGCTGGCCACTCACAGTAGCTTATGGCAGCCCACTGCAGCAGGGGCTGCAGCAGCCTGTGCCATCACCAGCAACTCATGGCAGCCCTGCTCCAAGTCAAGCTGTTGTTCACCATCTTAGTGTAGAGGATGCAGTGTCACTGATCCGAACTGGGGCCCTGCTGCTCAGACCTGGTGTCCCAAGCCAACTCCTAACCAATGCACCACTCGGCCGGCCCTAGAACATTTACATTTAATGTGGTTATTGATATAATTGAGTTTAAATCTACTATATTGCCATTTGTTTTCTGTTTGTCCCATATGAGGTTGGACAATTAAGTTTGCGAACTTATCCTAGAGCAAGTAGTACACACCTCATTGCTGAATATCACTACGGTCACCTTCAAAGCACTCCTCTTGGGAAGGCAGGCACCAACGCCAGCGCCTAGTCCACCCTTTAAAGCCATTTTGGAACTCATTTCTCTGGAATGGCCATCAGAGCTGTCTTCATATTACCCCTGATGTTCTGAATGTCATCAAAATGTCTCCCTTTCAATAGTTCCTTTATCTTCAGGTAAAGAAAGAAGTCACTGGGGGCCAGATCAGGTGAGTAGGGAGGGGATTCCAATACAGTTATTTGTTTACTGGCTAAAAACTCCCTCGTAGACAGTGCCATGTGGGCTGGTGCATTGTCGTGATGCAAGAGCCATGAATTGTTGGTGAAAAGTTCCGATCATCTGGGCCGGTCGAATGGTGCATTGGTTAGGAGTTGGCTTGGGACACCAGCTCTGGGCAGCAGGGGCCTGGTTGGGATCCCACACGAGGGCCAGTGATGCTACGCCCTCTACAGCTAAGATGGTGAGCAACAGCTCCACCTGGAGCTGCCATGAGTCCCCTGTGATGTTGTAGGCCACAGCCCCTGCTGCAGTGGGCTGCCATGAGCTATCATGAGCAGCCGGCAGCTGGCGTGAGCTGCTGTGAGCTGTCGTGAGTGGCCTTCCAGAGGCCGGCGACCAATCTGCCTCACTGGGAAGCGTGCATGATAGTACCAACCTGAGCCAGTGAAACAATGTCCTCCACACTAGACTGAAGAACCAAAGGACAGCAACTTGTCTGTTCCCCTTCCCTGATTCCTCAATGCTGTTGCCCTCCCCCATTCCCCAATTTAAAAAAAAGAAAAGTTCACATCATCTGTCTTTTTCACGCAGCCTTTTCAGCATTTTGAATAGTAAACTTGGTTAACTGTCCAGTTGGTACAGATTCATAATGAATAATCCCTCTGATAATCATAAAAATGTTTAGCAACATAGTTGCAACAAGTTCGGGAACTTAATTGTTAGACCTCATATATTTCCTTTTTCCTGACTTTATTTGGATAAATCGAGTAATTTTTATTATTTCAGTTTATGTCCTCTGTTGGCTTATTTACTATATGTCCTTTCTTTCTTTCTTTCTTTCTTTCTTTCTTTCTTTCTTTCTTTCTTTCTTTCTTTCTTTCTTTCTTTCTTTCTTTCTTTCTTTTCTTTTTTCTTTTTTTAAAGTAGCAATTGCTTTAGGGCTTATAGTACAAGGTCTGACAATTAAGTTCGTGATGTTGCTAACCTTCTTTAATATCAGAGGGATTATTCATTATGAACTTGTACCAACTAGACAAGCAGTTAACCAAGTTTACTATTTGGAAGTGCTGAAAAGGCTGTGTGAAAAAGTTAGACGACCTGAACTTTTCACCAACAATTCATGTCTCTTGCACCACGACAATGCACCAGCTCACATGGCACTGTCTGTTAGGGAGTTTTTAGCCAGTAAACAAATAACTGTATTGGAACACCCTCCATATTCACCTGATCTGGCCCCCAATGCCTTCTGTCTTTACCCAAAGATAAAGGAAATATTGAAGGAAGACATTTTGATGACATTCAGGACATCAAGGCTAATATGATGACAGCTCTGATGGCCATTCCAGAAAAAGAGTTCCAAAATTGCTTTGAAGAGTGGATTTGGTGCTGGTGTTGATACATTGCTTCCCAAGCGGGGTGCTTCAAAGGTGACTGTAGTGATATTCAGCAATGCGATAGGTAGCACTTTTTCTAGGGTGGGCTCATGAACTTAATTGACCTTTGTATACATCTTAAACTTATCACAATTCATCTTGAAGTAATTTTAGAGTACTTCATTTGAAGTGTAACAGTCTTACAGGGCTGTGCTTCCATTTCTCCCTTGCCAGCCTCTGTGCTGTTGTTGTCATGCCTTTTATTTATACTTATATTTTATTCCATAATATGTTGTTATTGTGTTTGCTTGAAATAGTCATTTATCTTCTAAATAGTTATTTTTTTTAAATGAGAAAATTTATTTTATTTTTACCATTTCTTGTACTCCTCATTCCTTTGTGTACATCCAAATTTTTGTTACTTGCTTTCTGCTCAAAGGACTTACTTTATTATTTCTTACAGTGGAGGTCTGCTGCTGATTAATTTCCTCTGCTTTTATATGTCTGAGAAAGTTCATTTTTCACATTTATTTTTGAAAGGTATTTGTTTGGCTGGGTAAATCATTCCAGATTGGCAGTTGTGAAACCTTCTGATGTTGATGGCTGTTTGCATGCATTGTCTCTGATGGGTTTGAAACCTTCTGATGTTGATGGCTGTTTGCATGCACTGTCTCTGACAGGAAGTTGGCTGCCATTGTTACATTTGTTTTCTGTGCCTGATGAGTCCCTTCCTTTCCCACTCCAGCTGCTTGTAAAGTTTCCTCTTTCCCACTGGTTTTGGGCAATTTTATTCTGATGTACCTGCAGTTTTATTCATATTTCTTGCATTTGGCGTTCATTTAACTTCCTGTATTTGCAAGTTTATAGTTTTCACCAAGTTTGAAAAAATTTCAACCACTATTTCTTCAAAATTTTTTCTTCCCACCTGCTTTTCCTTCAGGGACTCCAATTATATGTACGTTAGACTGAATTTTCCCGCTGCTCGCTAATGCTCTGTTCAGCTGTTCCCCCCATCTTTTACTCTCTGTTTTATTTTGGATGGCTTGTATTGCTCAGTCTTCAAGTGCACAAATTTTTGTTCTGTAGTATGGAATCTGCTATTACTCCTAGACATATTTTTTTATATATCTACCAGTTCAATTTGCCTTTTAAAAAAATATCTTCCATGTCTCTTTTCAGCATTCTTATGTCCTCCTCTACATGCAAAATCTAGTTTTAATAACTGTTTAACACCTTTTCTATTTAACTCTATCATCTATGTCACTTCTGGGTCTGTTTCTATTGATTGTTATTTTTCCTGATATGGGTTATAGTTTCCTGTCATTTTGTATTCTTAACCATTTCTGATTGGATGCCAGCATTATAGATTTCCTTTTGTTGGGTCTTGGATATTTATATACTTCTTTACCGATCCCTGAACTTTGTGCTTGGGAGGCACTGCATTCCTTGGAAACAGCTAGATCCTTTGGAGGCTGACTTTTAAGCTTTGTTAGGCAAGACCAGAATGGCTGTGAGCATAGGGCTAAGTTTGCCCCACCCTCAAGGCGACATCTTTCTGGGTACTGTTCCTGATGTCCTGTGTATTATCAGGTCTTTGCACTTGGTGAGAACACCACCTAGTCTAGTCCTCTCTCTGCAAGCTTCGGAGATCGTTCTGCGTGTCCTTTCTGGTGGGTCTGTCCTGGCCTCTGCGCACATGCTGGTGGGTATTCAGCTGAAGTCTCTGGAGAGCCTCTGCAGAACCCCAGAGCTCTGTCCACGCAGCCCCCTCCTCCCAGGGCTCCGCCCTGTCGGTCGAGCCTCGTTGGCTGTGCTGGATTTCCAGCCCCGTCTCCTTGTTTGAGGGAGAAGCCTGGGATCTCTCTGGCAGTGTGGCCGGAAACGCCTTCTAGGTGGCGAGCTAAGGCAGCCAGAGGGCTCCGCTCATTTGTTCCCCTTCTCTCAAGGATCACCTGCCTGTGCTGCCTGTGGCTTTACATCTGAAAAATCATTGTTTTCGCTTTTCTTTTTGTTGTTTCCTCTGATTGTTGTTTAATGTGGGAGGCTAAATCTTGTGCCTGTGACTGCATCATGGTCAGAAGCAGAAATTCTACATATGCGATTTTTTACTGTGGTTAAATACACATATTCACCATTTTAACCATTTTAAGTGTATGCTTCAGTGGCATTAAGTGCATTCACCTCGCTGTGCAGCCATCACCACATCCAGCCACAGAACTTTTCCATCTTCTCAAACTGACTCCATCCCCATTCAACACTAACTCCTCCCTCCCCCAGGCCCTGACCACCCCATTCTCATTTCTGTCACTCTGAATGTAATTACTCTAGGGACCCTTACAGAAGCGGAATCATAACATGTTGTTTCTTTTGTGACTGGCTTATTTCACTTAGCATGATGTCCTCCAGGTTCATCCACTTTGTAGCAGGTATCAGAATGTCTTTCCTTTTTAAGTTTAAGTGGAATTATATTCCGTTGTATGAATATACCACAGGCTGGGTATCCATTTAGCTACTGATGGACACCTGGGTTGTTTCCATCTTTTGGCTGTTGTGAGTAACGCTGTTATGGATATGGTGTATACAAATATCTCGTCAAGTCCTACTTTTAATGTTTTTGCGTGTAGAAGTGGCACCACTGGATCATGTCACAGTTCTGCGTTTACTTGACTGATGAACCACCGGACCCCTCCCCAGCGGCTGCACCGTTTTACGTTCCCGCCCGCAATGCCCAGGGATTCGGTTTCTCCACATCCCCGCAAACACTTGCAGCTTTACATTTTTTGGATACTACTTGGTCACGATGGGTGTGAGGAGCATCACACACCTGCAGTCTGTAAACTTCCTGTGCGGCAGGAGGGACCGGCGTCGCAGCCAGAGGGCAGGGGTGGGGTTGGGGTGCCGGCCCAGGGTCAGGGCAGCAGGAGCTGAGACTGGCATCACTTCTAGTTTTAATTTTCTCCAACTGGCATCCATCACAGCGCCGGCAAGCCCTCGGTACCCTGTAAGTGTTGCCTTGTTGGGAGGCACAGGGAGTAAGCGGCAGGCAGCTGGGGGGCCTGTATGGCGTGGGGTGTGGCTGTGGCCGAGGATCCGGGTGGGCAGAGGGTGGCAGATGAGGCTGAAACAGCCCCCGGGGTCATACTTCCTGAGCCTTCAGCGTGACACTCAGGAACTCGATCTTTCTCCCAGGAACCAAGGGAAGATTATAAGTAGGGGCCGATCTGGCTAGACTCGTGTAGATCAAAACCACACTGATCGTATCAGCTCGGAGGGCATTTGAGACGAGACTCTGGGCGGCCAGTGAGGACCCAGGAGAGGAGAACCCAGCTAGCTCGGTGTGGATGAGCTGGAAGCCCAAGGCCCGTCAGCCTGTCCTCTTGTGCCGATGGCCGGCCCTGGCCCGGGAGCACGCTTCCTCATAAACAGCAGGTGCGGGGGAACTCACTGCGTGTTTGGAAGAACACGAATTATATGGAAATAGACTGACATGTGAAAGGGGGAGGAGCTTGTCTCAACCTGGGCAGATACCACTGGTTTCTCGAATCTGTGAAGGTGATAAAAGGAATTTCTGAAGGGGCCTGAGCTGCCCATCTTGGTAGCTCAGCAGATGTGAAGGGGAGATGGAGTTAACAGCTGGTAGCGACGCGCTTGCTGAGTTTCGGGTTCCCCTTTGCCCTTTCCCCCTGCCTGCCTGGCTGGGAATGACAACTGACACTAGAAAATAGTCAAGAAAAAGAAGGCCTCCGCTTCGTCTTTCCCTGTGGTGCTTGTGGTTACTTCTATTCTCGGATTTGTCCGCCTCTGGGTAATTGGCAGGGAGGGATGTGCCATTTGTCACAAAAAAATGAAAAGCATTTGAAGTGAATGTGAGTGAGAAGTGTGTCGTTATTATCCAAATGAAATAAACCTTCAAATTTCAGGAACTGATCATTTTGAACCCATTAGGAAATGCATGTCACATAGAGTTTTAGGTCTGTGAGCCCTTTAAAAGTAAAAAAAAAAAAAACTAATAAAAAATTTAAAAAATTAAAAATAAAAATAAAACTGAAAGTGCCTGGGAGATAGATGATGGCATCAGTGAAAATATTTGCTGCCCCCACCCCACTGGTTTCAAAGTTTCAGGACATTTTATATAATTACACAGGAGCTCTGTGACAAATGGCACTACCCAATACACCTATGACTGACATCTGTGAACTCTGGTGGCTTCTGTGCCCCAGGGGGCTGAATTGACCCCTCAGTGACACACTCAGCATTCTGCTCTGCCTTCCTACTCCTCTCTCCCCCATCCACTAACTCCTGCCTCTCTCTCTCTCTCTCTCTCTCTCTCTCTCTCTTTCACACGCACACACACACACGCACACACACACACGCACACACACACAATCCCACTTGCCTATTGCTATTCTTCTGAAATTACTTTTACCACTTATGAAAATTGGTAGTCGTGTTCTAGTAGCAATGACAGATCACCAAGCAATTTCTTCCTTGGAGAATTTCTGAAAAATGCCTCTGGATACTTGAAAAAAAGGCAGCTGGGAGAGCTGTGAAGGGAGGTTAATGCCGTTGTTTCTAATGATATTCTTATGGAGTTCCCTTTGGGAGGCATGGAATTCCGTGGAGAGAAAAAAAGGCTTAAAACAATGCCAATAATGTTGATGGAGCCTTTATTCATAATTGAATGAGGGGTCTTAATTTTATAAAACACAGCCATTAGGAGCTCAGACTTGGATCTCCTGTGTATTTTGAAGTACAGCTAAAATATAACAACCTTAATTGATTCCTCCTAAGCAAGCACAGGCTGCAAAATTTCATGGAAAAGATTTACCATAAAAAAAAATGTGAATATTGGAAAATACCAGTGAATTCACTATTCTGTAGCAGAAAATACCCCTTCAGGAAAGACCCTTACTGGATTTCCAAGGGCTTCTTTCCCAGGGGATGCGTCACGGCCACGTGGAGGACAGAGCTGAGCCCGGGACGCCTCTCTCCTTCCCTCCCCCGTAGGCAGCAGGTGTGCTGCGGTGTGTGCTGGAAATCAGAAGCCAAGGTCCTGGAAAAAGGAAGTTCAAGCCTGGAGGGATGAAGAAAGCAAGCCACAGGACTCAAGATTAAATGTTTTCATGTACGGAGCTGGTAAAGCCTAACTTCCCCTCACTGCCACCCCCTAGCTGTGTCATTGGACCAGACTGATGAACTATTGCCTCTCTTAATTTATTAAGTAGTTATGCATGCTGTGTTAGCATTGGGCAGGCAGTGGTGAACGCAGAAAGAACCTGCCTCTCAGAGGGGCTTACCTCCCAGGGGTGGGAGAGCCCAACACACAGCTAAGTAGCAAGCAACGATTTTATCTCAGTTGTCATCAGCCACCTGCTGGAGAGGGCTGGGAAGGCCTGGAATGACTGGACTTGACCCCAGAGCGAGGGGTGGGGAAGAGAGCCTTCCCTGAGGAATCTGAGTTTGAACAGGATGGGTGCACGTGTACAGGTGGGTAGGGGTGTTCCTGGCAGATGGCATGGCCCGCAGGGACCCTGACGCGGGAGGGGCAGGCTGTGTGACCAGCGCTAACGCGGCCTCACAGCTGCAATATTTTGGCACCTCCCTCTGGCTCCTGTTTTGCCACAGCTCCTCGTGTGTTATTACTGGGCCACCTGAACTATTGTGTCTGCAGGGTCTTGAAATGCCTTGGAAGCCCCTCCTGACAGCTGCAGTGGTGCCCCACTGTGTGGCCGCTGCCTGCTCTGCTGGCTGCACCCGGAGGCGCTTCTCCTTGAAGAGACAATGGCAGCTGACAGGTGTCGGGGAGTGTCGCCTCGTCCCTGGCATCTGTTCCCGACACCCCATCTGCCCCAGGCAGCAAGCCCACGTCCTCCTTCTTGTTCTTCCCTCTCCACTTCTTGCCTGGACTAGGAGACAGAGGAGGTTGTTACAGCTCACGCTCGGCAAGCCTGAGCGCTGTGCAGAGGAAGGGGCGCTGGGCACTGCGGTGTGGGGGGCGCATCTCCTCTTCCGGGCACTGTCGCCAGGACGCCCCTCTTTGCTCTCTGGACCCTGCTGTGCAGCTGACGGGATGATGCATGGAGGCCTGTCCTTCCTGACAAGTGCAGAGGCGGGGCCCAGTGCCATGGCTGTCTGCGCAGGTGCACACGGCCCAGCAAGCGAAAACGCACCTCAGGAATCACCTTACCTTATCCAGTGCTTTTGAAAAAATATCCTGCAAGCAAGTGGGACAGAAAACTAATGCAGGGAGAGAGATACTGAAAAAAACCCTGTTTTCTGCTCACAGCATTATCAGTGACACGCCATATGGTTTTTGCCAAACCGTTTGGCTGCTGCAAGGCTTTCTATTCCCAATTGTAAAACTGAGCTAATAGAATTTGCCACCCCACCAGGATATCACAAGCGCTAATCAGAATGTCTATAAATGCCTTTGAACTCCTTGGGAAAAACATGCCACCAAAATACCAAGTGAAATTTATATAAATGTCATCCTAACCCCAGACCTCCGTTTCGAAAGTGGGAATTTAGGGCTTATGTGGATTCATTTATTAGAGTTCTTGCAGAAATTACAACTGGAGGCCCTAAGTTTTAATTTTTAAAAAAATAAGACTGTGAAATATACCAGGTTGAGGCTGAGAAATTTTTAACCGTCAGCCCCTTTACACAAACCAGTTTGCAGTTCGGAGATTTTCGGTGAACACCTGGGTTTGTCCCCTGTCATCGCAGTCCTGCTATGTGTGGGGCTTCCTTGAACCGAAGTCAAGACCACCCTGTGTTGTGTCCCCAGATCTCTGGGGTGCGCTATGATGCCCTGTCTTAATGCTCATGCATGTCTCTGTCCTTTCTGTTGGGAGGACTGAGAAAAATTTCTACCAACAGATCTGCCACGGTCCCTCCTTTCGGAAGAAGCCCCATGACTGTTGATTTGACTCCCTGATACGGCTTAATTATCCTTAAGTCCTTGTGTTTACTTCAGAGATCTCCAAAAAGAGGAGAAAAGATCTAGCAACCCCAAATTAGTTTAGGAACCAGCATGTCCCTTGCTTCAAGGAACACAGTAAACATTTCAAAAGAGCGTGCCAGCTCATTATCTAACTCTCTCTCCAGTGACTTCAGGGAAAACAGCAGTAGTTCGGCAGCGTTTGCCAAGAGCAAATCTGGGGACGGGTGTTGATTTTAAAAGGGAAGGAAGAGCTCGCTGGCTGCAGGTTCTCTTGGCTTGGTGGCTGCAGGCGAAGGTTTTTCATGAGGAGCTCCGGCCTCTTCTTGACCTCCTGCTCTTGGGGGGGGCCCTGAGAGTTGAGCAAGCTGAGGCGTGGTGTGTCCAGCAGGTTCCCCAAGGGATGAGACGCTGCTCCCCAAGCCTGGAGACAGGATGAGTAAACGGTCTCTAGTTGTCCTCAGTAGGCTCTCTCCCCAGAACCTGGACAGCTGGCCCATGCTCATAAGGTCCCATAAGGAGTGAGCATGGCTGGGTTTCCACCATGACTGCAGGTGCCTCCCCGCATTCTTGCCCCCACCCCCTTATATGCCCTCCTTCACATTCAGGCGAAACGTAACAAACACGTCCTATGGCTGTTGGAAACTCTGGTTGGTTTAGAAAGAAGTAATTTCCTGACACTCTGAGTCCAACAGCAAAGAAATGTTACTTTGTGATCTGCATCTATTGGGTTGTCGGGAAAGTCATGACGCATTTTTGCATTGAAAAACATGGAAAAATACATCATGACTTTCCCGACTTTCCCAGTAGATAACTGATGCAAAAACGTGAGCATTAGCCACCCCCTTCCAGAAGACAAACAAACAAAAACTACAACGGATAGTTGTCCAGTGGCTGTTCAAAGTCAGCCATGTTTCTTTCTGGGGCTTCGGATCTTGGTTTGTTTTTTCCCCCCAACCCTGGGGAGCTGGAAGACTGGAACAGCGGACCACTTGGTGATGCTAGAAAATCTTCGTTTTGTTTTATGGTCGGGGCCATCCATGCGGATCCTTTAATTGCATAGAACGTGCTTTGTGGGGGCCAGTTACATGTTTTCTTTTGGGCCCGACAGGACCTGCTCACTAGAAGGGTGCTTGTGCCTAAAGCTGACTGAGTCACCTGAAGGCAGACCCTCTGTGAAGCACCCTGGTGTCACTCTATTCTGGGGAGCCTAAATCAGGAGGCATTACTGGGACACGTGTATCCAGTAGCCTCAATTCACCCAGTTTGCACCACGGGGGTTGGGGTGGCCCTCGATTTTCTGCACTTATTTGCTGCCCAATGTGAGGAAGCCTGGACGGTTTTATGGCAAATCACCTTGGAGGTGGGAGTGTGACTGGAGGCTCGTCCCTTGTCACCAGAGCTTTGTAAACTGCTTCCTCTCTTGTGGGTCCCGGTTTTCGTTTCTGCAAAAGTCAAAGGGAAGAGAGGTCTCGGGTGTGCCTGGACCTGGTTCCATCTCACCCTCCCCACATCCTAGTTGACAAGCCCCTTCCATTCCCTGTTTCCCCAGCGGGAGGGCAGGATGAGATGGGATTATACAGTCTGGGCGCAATGCACATCTCCCATCAGGGCCGTGGCTGAGAGGGGGAGGCAAAGATTGATTATGGGAAGCCTCCCGCCCTCTGCTTCTGCCTCCTTTACACATGGATGGTCACCTTGAGCAGGTGTTCTTTATCTTTACCTGTCACTCTTGCCAAGTTTTTCTTAGTTACACAAGTGTGTCAGCCAGGCGCCCACTGCCTTGGGGGAGGAGGGGCTTGGAGCCCCTCGGGCATTTCAGGACTGGTTTGCAGAGAGTGTCCTGCGAGGCGGTGGGCACATGAGCATGGGAGCGTCCTTGTAGGAAACGGGGTTAAGATGGGACCCTCTTCACGTCACTGTGAGACAGTTCAGGTGCAATGCCTGGGGCTGTCGGGGGAAGGGCGGCTGTGCTTGACTGGCGGGGCGGCGGCTTAGTGGGAACAGTGGCTCCCCGTGTGGGGTGACCCAAAAGAGCTGCAGTGTTGGGTCCCACTCGGGACACTGCTTTGATGCCCCCGGCAAGGGCATCCTTGTGGCTGCGGACAAACCCCCATTAGACCAGACGGCATTTCACAGTTTCCCTCCCGTCCCCAACTCAATATATCAGCAGTGGGTACAGTCACATCAACTCTTTACTGAATATAGATTCAGCGCTCGCTTTCCTTATCTCTGGGTCACCAGAGGGCTTAAGTGTTGAGTAGTTCCAGATGTGATGTGTGGCCATGTCAGAGCTGGACACTGGTGTGGAAGTGAGGCTGGCGGGCCGAGGAGAGCAGAGTGCTGGGCGCTGCCCCCCCGCCCCTGCCCGGAGGTGTTTCTCCAGGCTCTGCCTATGATCTTGGGCCAGCTGGCCACCCCAGGATAACACTGGAGCAGGGTCTGCCCACTTACTCATCATGGGGAGACTGTTTCTTGCGGCAAAGGTGTCCCTAGGTGCCAGGTGGCAAGAGCCAGCCTCCAAGTTGGCTTTCGGGAGGTGAATGGCTGATGTGACCAACCTCTGACCCCCCCAGACAGCTCTCCAAAAGAATTCACGATTTTGAAGAGGCAGATATTAGAGTCCTCCAGGGGGATAATTTAGTTCGAGTTTAGAAAAGGCACTGCTTTCCGCAGTGTGGGTCTCTATCAGTCTGTTTCTCTCTTCATCTTCTTTCCCACCCAACCCCTGCTTCCATTTACAGCACTTCCCTTGTTTTTCCTTCCTCCTTTGATAACTCGTAAAGTCTGTAAGATGGGTTCGTATGTTTCGTTATCGCCTCCATCATCAACATCCCATCGGCGTCATCACACGCACACACCTGAAGAGGCTGAGCTTACAGTTGGAAACCAGCCATGCCTTTGAAATGAGGGGCATCTGGTCTACCATGCCAGCTTTGGGGTCAACTGGGAGTTTGGGGTTAATCGTGTTTTCCAGTTATTCAGGACTGTGAGGTGTGGATCCATCCGGTTGGAACGGGTTTTATTCACCATGTGCCTCTAAACTCCTTTCTGGATCAAAGTACAATGTGAGAGCAGACCAAGTCAATGATTTCCAACATGCACAGTGGATCATGGGCGCCTTGCCAGTGACTTCTCTTTTTAAAACGTCCAGCTCTATTAGGACATCAAGGAGAAGTGCGGGCTCCGGAAGGGGCTGTGAAGGAACAGTCGGGCCCTTCCACTTGTGGCTTTTCCACACCTCGCTTGCCTCTTAATGGCTTTCTCAAGGGCACTGGCGCTGCCAGGGAGGGATGTTTACACCTGTGGGAGCAGGTGCCCCCCCCACATCTGAAAGCCCCGGCAGGGCGGCCTGGTGATGAGCAGGGTGCCGCCCACCCCATCTGGAGCCCGTGGGGAGCCTCCCATGAAATACACAGCAGAAGTGCCCCCGGCTCCGCCCTGAGAGGTAGGGGTCACCTTCCTGTTTTACACAGGAGGGGTGCGTGTTGCAGGCTGGTGCCATCACGGTCGGTATCTGTCCATGACAGGAAGCCCAAAACTAAAGAAGGGTTTCAAGGGTTCTATTTGAGCCAAGGCTGAGGGCCAGGCCTGGAAGCAAAATCTCAAAGGGCTGAGAAAATGCTCTGAGGACAAGCAGGTTTGCGGTTCATTTTATACATGAAAATCACAGGGAGAGGTGTAAGGCAGGTTACAGGAAATCAATTGCTGGGAGGTTAGGGAAGCAGGAAAAAGCAAATCAGGGAGATCTCTGGGATTGGTTGAAAAGGGAAATGGAGAGACACACGCATCCTTTACACGGGTATGTGCAAGGCAGTTCACATTTAGCACACGCAATTTGCAGAGGCTTGTGGGCAGAAGATAGCAGTGAGGGCTGTTGGGGTCATCTCGCCCTGGCACCGCTGTTTATCTGGAGGTCTGGAGAAGAGATCACTCTGACATTTCAGACTGTATTATCCTAGATGCACAGAAGCACCAGCCGGGCTCGCACACCTGGGGAGTAGCCTTTTATTAAGTGGCGTGCAGGCCCGGGATGCCTCCCCACCACCTGCCCAGCCTGGAGTTACTGTCCAGACCGGCCTGCGTGGGACTTTCAGTCCCTGAGCTTGTCAGGCCTGCTCCGTAAGATCCTTTTTGTTCATATGTCCGAGGAAAGGAAGTGGCAGCGCTGAGAACTGGACTTTTCTTCAGCGTGGTCATTGGCCGAATTGTGTCCTCCCCAAATTCATGTATTAAAGTTTCCCCACCCCCAGGACTAAAGAGTGTGACCTTACTCAGAATAGGGTCACTGCCGATGGAATTGTGAAGATGAGGTCATTTCAGAGTAGAGTGGCCCCCAAGTGCAATATGATGGTGTCCTTGTCAAAATGGGAAATTTGGACACAGATACGCTCAATGGGAGAAGGCCACGTAGGGGTGAAGGCTGGGGTCAGGGCGCTGCAAGTCCAGGGACGAGCAGCCACCAGCCTGGGACACACCCTTGCCAGCCTGCAGACGGGTCTCAGATTCCAGCCTCTGGAACTGCGACAGCCCACTGCTGTCCCCCGAGCTGCCCAGCCTGTGTTTTGTTTGGCCGCCCGAGCGGACTCAAGCAAATGTCAAACCTAAGCCATTTCCACTGTGTCCCTGGGTGTCAGCGGAGCCAGAGGTGATGGAGGGCATGTTTCCTCCTCTCTGGGGCTGGGGGCAGGTTTCCTGTCTGGGGTCCCACAGTGGCGCAAGCAGACTCTTGGCTATCACCTGAATACCTCCCCCCACCGGCTCAGGAACGCTGTCCACTTACGTGCTCCCCCAAGATTCTCCCCTTTCCTGCACAGGGCGCAGTTCTTCAAGTGGGGCCCTCCCTGGGGCCGTCATCTATGACGCGGGAGGGAACTGGGCCCAGGGCAGCTGTGCAGAGAGGGAGAGCCCCGCAGAAGCCATTAGGCACACCCCACTTGTGGGCTCTTGAGAATGTTTATTTTTTCACAATGGGCTTTTTTTCAGGAAACTTACGTCTTGTTGGAACACAGTCAACAACAGCCACCCATGGACTCTGGACTCTCAGGAGGGTCTGGAGGCTTCAGCGGCCGGGGAGGGGGGTGGCAGGTGAGCAGGTCTTGGGGGGGGCGGGGGTGCAGTGGGGGCTGCACAAAGCTGCGGGTCTGGTGAGCTGCAGGCGCCCCGCTGCAGAGCCGCCCTTTGGTCCTGCTTTGGGACATGACCCTGTGGATGGTGTTGGCCAGAGCCATTGGAGCTCATGGAGAGCCCCTCCCAGACGGATGGACAGTCGGGCAGAGGCTGATTTTCCGAGGAGAGGGCTCACACGGGCAGGGTGGGACTGTAGGAGCACTGTCTTCGGGATTCAGAGGCTAAAGTTGGGCCTCACTTGGTCACTCGCCTGACTCTGATCTCCTCAAATGCCTTCACATCTCGAAGCCACCCCACCTGGGGAGGGAGGCAAGTGGCACCCATCTCAGGGTCCCTGAGGGTCCCAGGTGGGAAGCGACAGGGCCAGGACCCTAATGTGAGCATTGTAACTTCCTCTCCCTCTCTCTCCTCCGGTGACTCCTGGGTTGGGAGGCAGGCGTTGTCCCATTTTGCCCTGTTGAGCTTTTCTCTGAGGTGGACAGTCGCTTGCTCCCCGGTCCCTATTTTCCATGTCCCTCGTTAAATGATGTGTCCTCCTGGCTTCAGTAGGTTATCCGGGAAATTAGAAAGGTGTCACTGGAGGGGCAGCTGGCTTGAGGTCATCCAGTCCAAGTGCCTCTGGCTTTGAATCAAATCTCTGCTCCCTCATGGGGATAACAGCCCCCCTGGAAGGAGACCCCAGCTCCTGGCCAGCTTGGTGTACATGTGTGCATGCGTGTGCACGCGCACCCCTGAGCCCCTGAGAACCACAGATGAGGATAATGGTCACACTCTCAGGTTGTTTATGATGTGGCTTGCCTTGGCGATTTTAGTATTTAAGGCTCTTTCAACTCAACAGAACTGTTCAGTACAGATAGGACATGATGCCAGGAGATGTCAAAACCGCCAAACCACAGTCCGTTATTTTGTGTGCTCGCCTGTTATACCTGTGGCGAATACCTAGGGGTGACAGTAGATATTTTCCTTTGTAGCAAAGTGGGAATCTTTATTAAAAAAAACTAAGTATTATTTAACATAGGGATTCATAAGTGATGGCTGTATGGCACGGCTTTTTAAGAAAGTTTGTATCTAGGTGATTTTGACAGTTTCCTAGTTCTTGGTGACCGCAGCCCATTATGCCCCAGTCTCACACTGCTTTATAATTCATGCTGTCCACTGCTGGAGCAAAACCGGTCCTCGGACACGTGGGACCTGGGGTTTGGGAGTGGAGTTTCCTCTCTCGCTAATCTCTGCTAATCAAATGGAAAGATACAGGCCTAGCTTTCCAGCTCCCCACTCTGAGTCCTAAAAGCTAATGGGGGCGGGGGGGAGAGAGAGAGAAAGAAAGAAAAAGAAAGAAGCTTCTGGCCGCATTAATTCCTGCTGCTTCCCTCAGAAAGCATGGAGCAATCTTCCACTCATAAAAAGAAAGAAGATTCCTTGCTCCCACTAGGAGCTTGCAGGGGCCCTGCGCTGCTCTGGAAATTGCATGAAATGTCAATAGCGTTGACAGGCGCACACATTCCGCCCTTCCTAGCCGGGCTCCGCAGCCGGCCATAGTGACAGGCTGAAGAGCAGTGCGGCCCAAGACGC
This sequence comes from Aselliscus stoliczkanus, assembly GCA_033961575.1. Taxonomy (NCBI): domain Eukaryota; kingdom Metazoa; phylum Chordata; class Mammalia; order Chiroptera; family Hipposideridae; genus Aselliscus; species Aselliscus stoliczkanus. The sequence goes on along the minus strand of CM066732.1, from coordinate 158,528,399 downwards.
TGGTTTCGAAAGGAACAGTGTGTGGCAGGGACCGTTTCATGGTGAGAGCGCTTTAGGCAAGAAGCGATGTGGGGTTCTAGGCAGAATCGCCGTGACCGTCTGAGCCTAGGCTTACCACGCAGATGCAATTACTCAGTCCCTTGCGCTGTTTAGCATCAGAGGGCGTGAGGGAAGTGGGGGTCCTCTTCTTTTTGCAAGATTTTAAGCTCATGAGGGGCATGTCCCATCAACGTCCTCCACGCTGCCTAGAACCTGGCACTTAGGATCCCTGTGGAGGGTTAGTGAGTCGGCTGGGCCATAACAAGCATGGTCATGGAGCAGGCCGGCGGAGAGCACTCCAGTCTGCAAAACTAGGGGTGATTTTACTCTGGCATGAAGACAGAGGAGCCTGCCTTTCTCTTTCTCTCTTTTCTAAGCTCTTACTTGAAGTATGATATACCCACGGAACAGCACGCATGCATACAGCTTGTCGAATATCCACACAAGGGACACACCTGTGTAACCAGCCCCGGGTCAAGAGACTGATCCTTCCATATCCTCAAAATTCCCCCGTCCCCACCAAGGCCAGCCACCAGCCAGACTGGTGACTTTTGCCTGTCCCTTCACTTCACATAAGTGGAATGATACCATCGACCCTGTTTTTATGTCTTGCTCCTTCTGTTCCCACATGCTGTTTGTGACATTTGGCCACGTTCTTGCAAGTTGTGCTGGTAGATCACTCATTCTCATTGCTCTGTTGCAAACCATCACGGGAACGCACCCATTTGTCTGTCATTCTGATGAGCAGCGAGGTGCTTTCCAGTTTGGGGCTATCACAAACAGAGCCGCCGGGAACATTCCAGACTGTGCTTTGTAGGGAACGTCTGGGAGCATTCCTGCTTGGGCACTTACCGAAGTGTGAGGAGCTGTGTTGGAGGGTGTGTTTCGGCATGAAACAATGAGCCCTCCATGGGCACCTCACCTGCATGGAGCTTGGCTCAGGCGGTGCCAGCTTTGCCAACATTTGGCATTTCTGTCTTCCAGACTTCCATTGCGTTTGCCTTCTCTTTTCTTTTCTTCCCCTCTCCTTCTCTCGCTTTACCTCCAGAAACATGGCTGTTGGGTTTTTGACAAAGGTGCGGAAGCAGACATCTATTGAACAAATGGTGTTTGAGCAACATGGGACATCGATGTGCGGAAAAGGAACTTTGGCCGAAACTTGACTCCACGTACATGGCATGTGTGTATGTGTTCTTTTCAAACACCCAGGGGATATATATATAAAAACTGTGTGAGAAACAAAATCTCAGTAGACCCCCCAAAGCAGCACTCAAAGGCCACTTTCTCTGACTTTAATGGGATACCATAAAAAGTCAGTATTAAAGAGAATGTCAGCTCCGCGCGGCAAAGGGTTTCTTTGTTGTTGTTCACGGCGGTATCCCCAGAGCCTAGAGTAGTGCGTGGCACCAGTTTTTAATTAATGTAAAACGTAATTAATGGAAATTATAATTAGCCATATCAGTTAGAAATGCATTCCATGAGAATTAGCAGAGGACATAAGGACGGGCATTTATTGCTCCCTGAATGTCTAGAGGCGGGTCTGCCGGCTCTGCTCCGCACCCTCAAGGATCCCGCGCTTTCTTTGCGTCTGCTCTGTGTTCTCATTATATTGGCTCTTTGTCCGCAGGGTCTCAAGATGATGATGATGATTATCAGAACAGCATGAATAGTTATTATAATATGGTAATGATACTTGGTCAGACTGACTTTGTGCCAACCATTGTTCTCAGCCCCTGCCATATTTTTGCTCACTAACACTCACATCACCCCACAAGGTAGGCACTGTTATTTCTCACTGAAAGATGGGGGAACTGAGGCAGAGAGATGCAGTGGCTTGCCCGCAGTTCTGTGTCTATCAGCGGATGGAGCTAGGAGCCGACCCAGGCACAGGCCGTCATCTGTGCTCACCTTCTCTGCTGTGCTAGAAAGCTGGGTGCCCCATTTCACAGCAAAGCAGGATGAACAGGGCCAGGTGGGCTCCGTGGCTGCGTGTCTCAGAGCGGGCTGGGAAAGTGAGGCAGTGGCAGTGGGAAACAGGACTTCCAGGACTGGCGGAGAAGCCATGACTCATGCCTCTGAGCTGGGCGTATTGCCACCCCGAACAGAATGCGATTTTTCAAGCAGGAGAGAAGTGGTGACTTGCATTGGTGAGTAATTTTCCTGCCACATTAAAAAAGAATCCATTCACTTGCAAATTAAAAAACAATTTTCTAAATAACTTGGGTGAAAAAGAAGATTGAAAACAAAATTAAAAACTATTTAGAAATAATTGAGAATGGATGAACTAAAGTGGACCCCAAAAGAGGACAAATCTACAGAGAAAATAACCCATAAACAAAATGGGAGAGATGATCCGAGGACAACACATAAAACCAAAGGGAAAAGCAGGCCCAGACCTTAGCCAGCATGCTTTGAATGTGTGAAGAATAGGTGATACCTGTGTTAGATGACTTCCAACTCATTCACCGATGCTAGCATAACTCTGATACTAAATCCGGGCAAGACTTGCAAAAAGATGTATAGGCCACCCTGTGTATGAAAATGGTGTGAAAATTTTCAACTAAAACCTTAACAAAGTAAATACAACCATGTATCCGAAGACCACGTTTGTCCTAGGAATGGCAAGATGGCTCCAGTTTGGGACTCTGTTAGTGTGCTTCTCGACAAGAGCCGTTAAAAGAGAACTGGCGGCCGCTCTGCCCAGGCTTTGGAGGTGTTCCCTGAAAAGCAGGAGCTGGAAGCCCTGAAGCTACGTTTCCCAGGCGTTCTTGTGACAGGGTCCTGTTTAATTTCCACTGATGAGAAGCGCTCACTGGTTTGGTAAACAGGAGACGGGGGAAGGCTGCACTGGAGATGTGCATCAGGACCACAGAGTGGCTGAGCAGGCCACTGACTGCCTGACTCCTGGTGCCATCATTCCAGCGAGGGACTGTGATGCGAGTGTGGTCCTGGAATCATGCACCACGGACACCGTACCCCGCGTAATGCAGTGTCACTTCTTAGAGGAGAGTGGGCACTCACCTGCAAAGTCTTAGGTACCGAGGGTTCCCCCACCGTTGGAATCTGTGGGAGAACGCCAAGTGAGAGGTGGAGGAAGTCCCTTTTCACAGGGTTCTAGTTTAGATACTGCGTGCGTGCGTGTGTGTGTGTGTGTGTGTGTGTGTGTGCGTGTGCACGCACCCACGTGTATGAGCACATGCCAAACAGTCCTTGTGTTTTTCTGTGCAACATTCGTTATAATAAACTCAGATTTTCTTGGGCCTTACAGGAACATCTTTGGAGAGGTGCGTCATTTACTTAAATAGCTTAGTGACTGGTAGATGCTTCTAGCTCTGCTTTGGATGTTTCTGTTAATTAGGTGGAAAATAAAAGAGATGGACATGGCAGGCTTCAGTCTCTGCAGGTGACAACAGACACTCTCATTTATTGGTATCAATGCTCTTTATGGCAGATGTGGTGCCAGTTTCTTTACAAACGCCATCTAATTTAGTCTTCTCTGTGCATTGATTAAGTCATTGAATTTTAGAGGAGGAGCTACCATGTGAAAAGCATTGAGCTCAAGTCAGGGGAGGCAGTGATTAATCATCTAGACCTGGCCTCTGCCTCATAGTACTTGAAATGTTCTGGGGAAGACAGATGCGAAAACAAGTGGGATCAAGATGGAGTAAGTCCAGCCCGCTGTGTCTCCCACTGGTCAAAACTGAGACCCTGGGCGAGGTGTGTGGAGCAGCTCTTTGAGGACCCCCCAAAAGTAAATGGTAACAGGCTGTTGAGGACTTTCCCCCAGGCAGTGAGTGCCCCTCTCCGCCCCTTTTTCCTTTGTCTTCCGGCATCTCCTAGTTTGGACTCAAGGCAGCTGGAAATATGTGAACAGCAAAATTCCCAAGGAAAACACTCTAGTTCTGGTCTGAGGGGCGGCGCAGTCAGAGGGCGTGGAGGAAGCCTCGCCCTGGGTGTTTGTTCCTTTCTTGTCCCCATGGAAGAACTAACTCCATGACTGTGGATTTCCCTCACAGAAAGCATGCCAGTCAAGTAGTGGGACATTTTTACACTGCTGGGGAAAAAAACGGGGGAATGGCCAATATAGAATTCTATATCCACTGGAAGCATCCGAGAGGACTGAAGATGAAATAGACATTCTCAGATGAAGAACGCTGGGAAATATTCTCACCAGCAGAGTTGCTTGTGTATTTGATTCCTACACTTCCCATTAATGCTCATAAATTAAATCAGCAGTTACAATATCATGAACGTTGCTACTTTCATCCTTGTCCTTGAAAATAGCATTCTGCCTTTCAGACCCAGAAGTCCAGGTGTCTGTGAGCCAGGATTAGCTTACTGGCCTGAGGCCACACACCCGGCTGGTGACTGAGGGAGGTCGAGACACATTCATGCAATAATGTTGATTTATAGCAGTGAGCAGGCCAGGGGGGCAGCCGCAAATAATACTACATCAGCCCAGGTTCTCCTTTTTTAGTTATAATTTTTTATTTTTCAATTACAGTTGACATATAATATTATATTAGTTTCAGGTGTAGAACATAGTGATTAGACATTTATATAACTTATGAGGTGATGACCCCGATAAATCTAGTACCCATCTGACACCACATAAAGTTATTGCAATATTATTGACTGCATTCCCTATGCTGTACTTTACATCCCCGTGACTATTTTGTAACTACTAATTTGTACTTCTTAATCTCGTCTCCTTTTCATCCAGTCCCCCAAACCTCCATCCATCTGGTAACCATCAAAATGTTCTCTGTATCTATGAGTTTGTTTCTGTTTTGTGTGTTTATTTATTTTGTTCTTTAGATTCCACATATAAGTGAAATCATATGGCATCCATCTTTCTCTGTCTGACTTATTTCACTGAGCATAGTACCCTCTAGGTCCACCCATGTTGTTGCAGATGGCAAGATGTCATTCTTTTTTATGGCTAAGTAGTATTCCATTGTACAAATGTACCACCTCTTCTTTATTCATTCTTCTATCGACAGGCACCCAGGCTGCCTCCACATCTTGGCCATTGCAAACAATGCTGCAATGAACATATGGATGCACATGTCTCCTCAAAGTAGCATTTTGGGTTTCTTCAGGTAGATACCCAGAAGTGGGATTACTGAGTCCTTCTTTGTCTCTTGGTATAGCCTCTGTTTTAAAGTCTATTTTAGGTCTGGTATAAGTATTGCTAGCCTAACTTTTTTGTTTGTTCGTTTCCATTTTCATGAACTATCTTTTTCCATCCCTTTACTTTCAGTCTGTGTGTGTCTTTCAATCTGAAGTGAGTCTCTTGTAGGCAGCATATGTAAGGGTCTTGTTTTCTGCTTTTTTTTTTTTTTTTTTTAAAAGATTTTATTGGGGAATTGGCAGAGGGGAACAGCGTTGAGGAATCGGGGAAGGGGAACAGACAAGTTGCTGTCTTTTTGTTCGTCAGTTTAGTTGCGGAGGATGTTGCTTCACTGTTGGTATCGTCATTGCGCTCTTCCCGGATGAGGCAGATCGGTCGCCGGCCTCTGGATGTCGCTCACCGCGGCTGTTGGCAGCTCACGCTTGGCTGCCAGCCGCTCACGCTGGCTGCGGGCCGCTCACTGTAGCCTATGGCAGCCCACTGCAGCAGGGGCTGCAGCCCACACCATCACCGGGGCTCGCACAGCCCAGCTCCAGGTGGAGCTGTTGTTAGCTGTAGAGGGCAGTGTCACTGGCCCTCATGTGGGATCCGAACCGGGGCCGCTGGCATCCCAAAACCAGCGCTTAACCAATGCGCCACTGGGCCGGCCCAAGGGTCTTGTTTTCTTATCCAGCCACCCTATCTTTTGAGTGGAACATTTAATCCACCTACATTTAAAGTAATTTTATATATATATATATATATATATTTTTTTTAAATTTATTTATTTATATATATTTTTAATTAGCTTCAGGTGTACAACAAAGTGCAATAGTTATACTTTTTACCCCTCAAAGTGACAACCCCCCTCCCCCAATTCTCTCCCCCTCCACTCTTCCCCGCCATATCATACATATCTATTATAATTCGTTTGACTCCCTTCCACCATATAATCCACATCCTGTGATTACCTATATATTCAATTACAGTTGGCATACAATATTATACAACATCAATTTCAGGTGTACAGTGCAGTGATCAAGCCTCTACTCCATCCATGAAGTGGTCTCCCTAACAAAATATGTGACCATCTGACACCCCACAAAATTTTAACAACATTATATTCCCCAAACTGTCTTTCATATCCCTGTGACAATACTGTAGTTACCTATTTATGCTGTCTAATCCTTTCCCCTTCTCCCTCATCCCACCCCATTTAAAATAATTTTTGATGGATGTGTAGTTATTGACATTTTATTATTCATATCTTTAATTTTTTTTCTCCTTCTTACTGTAGTCTCTTTGACATTTCTTGTGATACTGTTTTGGTGGTGATGAACTCGTTTAGCTTTTTCTTGTCTGGGAAGCTCTTTATCTGTCCTTCGATTTTTTTAATTTTTTTTTAAAGATTTTATTGGGGTATTGGGGGAGGGGAACAGCGTTGGGGAATCAGGGAAGGGGAACAGAAAAGTTGCTGTCTTTTTGTTCTACAGTCTAGCTGCGGAGGATGTTGCTTCACTGGCCCATGTTGGTATCGTCATTGCGCTCTTCCCGGATGAGGCAGATCCGTCGCCGGCCTCTGGATGTCGCTCACCGCGGCTATTGGCAGCTCACGCTGGCTGCCGGCCACTCCCTGTAGCCTATGGCAGCCCACTGCAGCAGGGGCCGCAGCCCACACCTTTGCTGGGGCTCACACAGCCCAGCTCCAGATGGAGCTGCTGTTAGCTGTGGAGGGCAGTGTCACTGGCCCTCACATGCGGGATCCGAACCGGGGCTGCTGGCATCCCAAAACCAGCTCTTAACCACTGCACCACTCGGCCGGCCCTGTCCTTCGATTTTAAATGAGAGCCTTGCTGGATAGAGTCATCTTGGTTGTAGGTCCTAGCTTTTCATCTCTTTAAATATTTTCTGCCAATCCCTTCTGGCCTGCAAAGTTTCTGTTGAGAAATTAGCTGACAGTATTATGGGGGCTCCCTTGTAAGTAACTAACTGCTTTTCTCTTCCTGCTTTTAAATTTTTCTCTTTGTATTTAACCTTTGGCATTTTAACTATGATGTGTCTTGGTGTGCGCCTGTTTGGGTTCATCTTGTTTGGGACTCTTTCTATTTCCTGGGTTTGTATGTCTATTTCCTTCACCAGGTTAGGGAAGTTTTCTGTCATTATTTCTTCAAATAGGTTTTCAATTCCTTGTGCCCTCTTATCTCCTGCTGGTACCCCTATCATGTGAAAGTTGGTACACTTGATGTTGTCACAGAGGTCCTTAAACTATTCTCATTTTTTGAATTCTTTTTTTCCCCCTTTTTGCTGTTTGATTGGGTGTTTTCTACCTTATCTTTCAAGTCAATTTGATCCTCTGCTTCATCTAATCTACTGTTGATTCCCTCTAATGTATTCTTTATTTCAGTTACTGTATTCTTCATTTCTGAATGGTTCCTTTTTTATGTTTCCTATCTCTTTATTGAAGTTCTCTCTGAGATTATTGAGCATCCTTATAACCAGTGTTTTGAACTCTACATCAGGTAGATTGTTTGTCCCTATGTTGTTTAGTTATTTTCCTGGAGCTTTGTTCTGATCTTTCATTTGGGACACGTTTCTTTGTCCACTCATTTTGGCTGCCATCCTGTGTTTGTTTTTATGTATTAGGTAGGGCTGCTATGCCTCCTGGTCTTAGTACAGTGGCCTTATGTAGTGGGTGTCTTGTGGTGCCCAGTGGCACAATCTCCCTGGTCACCTGAGTTGGGTGCTCCAGGTGTGTCCCTTGTGTGGGCTGTGTGTACCCTCCTGTTATAGTTGAGCCTTGATTGCTCTTTGCACATCAATAGGAGGGATTGACCTTCAAGCTGATTGGTTGTGAGGACTGGCTGTGACTGCAATGGAGAAGCTTCTGTGTAGGGGCTGACCCAACAGATTCACTTTAGTGGGGCTCTGGAGCCTGCCATGTCTTCCCTTTGTGTGTGTCATTTGTGGATGTGGTTGGGTGGTACTCTGGTTTGGTTTGAAACTGGCCACTGGGGATGTTGGTTCTGGAGCCTTTTGGGAGGGACTCTGGTGCAGGTTAAGGTCAGCCACTGCCTGTGCCCTGCCCAGGGCCATTTGGTTTGAGCTTCAAACTGATCTGCAGATGATTGCCTCTTGTGCTGGACTTGGAGGTGCCTGGGAGAGGCTACACTGTGAACCAAGACTGGCTGCCTCTAGTGCTGGGCTTAGGGCTGCTCAGCAAGAGGTATAAAGCATGCCGAAGCCAGATGCTGTTCGTTTGGGTTCGTGAATTTTTGAGAGATTTTAGGAAAGTTTGCAGCATGAGCCAAGACAAGTCATTTGTACAGAAAAGCCACTGAAAATAGCTTGGGTAGACACTCAAGTTAGGTGGGGTGGGATCTTAGAATCACCAGGGTTGGGTGAACAGTGTTAACCAGGTTGATGGAGACTCAGATATGGTGCCTGCCTGTGCGTGCAGGCTGGGTGTGGGGAAGACCCAACAAAGGAACAGTGGCTTCTGCAAGCACTTCTGTCTGGGAAAAGGCTTCCCCTCCAGCCCTTGCCTTGAAACCAGACAACTCAGTTCCTCCCCGTATGTCTCTGGCGCCTTTCAAGCTGCTGACCCCGTGCTGGAGCTCAGAGCAAATGAGTCCATCAGTGAGTGAGTCCATGTGTGGGCCCTTTAAGAGGAGCGCCTGGGACTGCAGCCACCCTCCAACTCACTCAGCCACAATCTCCACTGGTTTTCACAGCCAGTGTGATGGGGACTTCTGTTCCTGGCACTGGAACCCCAGGCTGGGGGCCTGGTGTGATGCTGGGACCCCTTGCTCCTCTGGGGGTACCTCTGCAGCTGAGGTACCACTCTTGATTTTTAAACAGTACACATGGGTGTGGGACAAGCCCATTTCCCATCTCCACCCCTCCTACCAGTCTCGACATGGCTTCTTCTGTATGTTCTTAGTTATAGGACTTCTGTTTAGCTAGACTTCAGATGAGTCTCTTTTTTTTCTTTTAAAGATTTTATTAGGGGAATTGGGGGAGGGGAACAGCATTGGGGAATTAGGGAAGGGGAACAAACAAGTTGCTGTCCTTTTGTTTTTCAGTCTAGTTATGGAGGACGTCGCTTCACTGGCCCATGTTGGTATTATCATTGCACTCTTCCCAGGCGAGGCAGTCACTCACCGGCCATTGGATGGCCACTCACGGCTGCTCATGGCAGCTCATGAAAGCACACACCAGCTGCTGGCCAGCCCCACTGCAGCTCATGCTGGCTGCCAGCCACTCCTGGTAGCTCATGGCAGCCCACTGCAGCAGGGGCTACAGCTACGCCATTGCTGGTGACTCATGGCAGCCCAGCTCCAGGTGGAGCTGTTGTTCACCGTCTTAGCTGTAGAGGATGCAGCGTCACTGGTCCTCATATGTGGGATCCGAACTGGGGCCCTGCTGCTCAGATCTGGTGTCCCAAGCCAACTCTTAACCAGCGTGCCATTCGGCCGGCCCCAGGTTTCTTAATGATGGTTATTCTGTAGTTTGGTTGTAATTCTGAGGTGGTCATGAGAGGAGGCAAGCACAGTCTTACCTACTCTGCCATCTTCCAGGTTCTCATTTTTTTAAGACAGGCATTTATCATCTGTGGATTACATTTTGTGATGAATTTGAAGCTTTTATGTTTAGTTTCTATAATTTTGGTTGGTCCCCTAATTTGCCGTTATTGTAGTACATTCCATAGTGAAGGGCAAAGTTGGAAGCATAACTGGTAACATTAAGAAACAGAGTTCATTCACTAACTTTGCAGATACACTATCCCTTCTAAAAGTCAACCGCCTATTATTATATGTATGTCTGAAGTTTTTATTAATTTATTTATTAAGGTACAGTTCCTTGAGGTTTGACAAATATGAGCTGTGGTAACCATCACCACAATCAAGATAGAACATTCTCCCCCAAAAGCTTTAACAAGGAGACTAAGTCTCCCTGTAGTCAACCTCCCCCTCCCCCTCTGGCCACAGGCAGCCAAAGCACTGCTTCCTGTGAAACAATGGAATCATATATTAAATGCTCTTTCAAGTCTGGCTTATTACATTCAGCATGATATTATATTCTTGATACGTATCCATGTCACTGCATGTTCAGTAGTTTCTCATTTTATTGCTAAATATATTCTATTATGTGAATATGCTATCATCTGTTTATCCGTTCACCTGTTAATGGACATTTGGGCTGTTTCCAGTTTGGGGTAATTATGAAAGTATGTGCTTTAAATATTTGTGTATCAGTTATTTTGTGGACATTTCTTTCCTTTCTGTTGGGTACATCTCTATACATGAAATTTCTGGGCTATAGGACAAGTGTGTGTTTAATTATTAAGAAATTGTCAAAGTGCTTTCCAACTGGTTGCACCATTTTACGTGAACACTGGCTTGAGATTATCTATTTCTTCTTGTGCAAGTTTGGTAAACTGAATATTCAAGGAATTGGTCAATTTCATCTAGGTTATCAAATCTGTGGGAATAGTTTTTCATAATATCCTTTTAATGTCCACGGAATCAGTAGTAATGGCCTCTCTTTCATTTCTGATGTTAGTAATTTGTGTATTCTTTCTTTTTCTTAATTAGCCTAGCTAGAGATTAATCAATTTTATCGATCTTTTCAAAGAATCAGGTTTTGGTATTCTTGATTTTCTCTACTGATTTCCTGCTTTCAATTTTACTGATTTCTGCCCTAGTTTTTATCTTTTATTTGCTACTGCTTACTTTGGATTTAATTTGCTCATATTTTTCTAGTTTCCTAAGGTTAAAGCACAGATGATTGACTTTAGACCTTCCTGTCTATTTATACATTCAATGCTAAAAGTTCCTTTTAATCACTGCATTTGCTGCATCCCACAAACTTTGGTAAAATACAAAATTTGTATTTCCAGTTTCGTTGAGTTAAAAATATTAATATCTCTTGAGGCTTCTTCTTTGATCCATGTGTGATTCAAACGTGTGTTGTGTAATCTCCAGGTATTCGGGGGATTTTCTAGTGTCTTCCTATTATTGAGTTCTAGTTTAATCCTATTGTGGTCTATGAGCAAACTTTATTATTTCTATTATTTTAAACCTGTTGTATGTTTTATGACTTAGAATTTGATCTTCTTGGTGAACATTCCATGAGAAGAATGTATATTCTGCTGTTATTGGAGGAAGTATTTTATAGATATCGTTTGGTCAAGTTGATTGATGGCGCTGTTCAGTTCAACTATGTCCTTACTGATTTTCTGCCTGCCGGGTCTGTCCATTTCTGATAGAATGGTGTTGAGTCTCCAACTATGATAGGGGATAAATCTGTTTCTCTTTGTAGTTTTTGCGGATTTTGCCCCATGTATTTTAACACTTTGTTTTTAAGTGCGTACATACACATCAAGAACTGTTAAGTTCTCATGGAGAATTGACCCTTTTATCATTACTCAGTGCCCCCCCCTTTTTAAAAATCTCTGATGATTTCCCTTACTCTGAAGTCTTTGTCTGAAATTAATATAGCTACTTTAGCTTTCCTTTGATGTGTTGGCAGTGTATAATGCTCCATTCCTTTACTTTTAATCAATCTGTGTCTTTATATTTAAAATGAGTTTCTTTTTTTTCTTTTTTTTTTTAAAGATTTTATTGGGGAATTAGGAGAGGGATACAGCGGTGGGGGATTGTGCAAGGGGAACAGACAAATTGCTGTCCTTTTGTTCTTCAGTCTAGCTGTGGAGGACGTCACTTCACTGGCCCATGTTGGTATTGTGATCATTGCGCTCTTCCCAGGTGAAGCAGTCGGTTGCTAGCGATTGGACCGCCACTCATGGAGCTCTTGGCAGCTCACTACGGCTCATGGCAGCTCACGCTGGCTGCCAGCCACTCATGGTAGCCTGTGGCAGCCCAGCTCCAGGTGAAGCCATTGTTCACCATCTTAGCTGTAGAGGGCAGTGTCACTGGCCCTCATGTGGGATCCGAACTGGGGCCCTGCTGCTCAGAGTTCACTCTCCCAAGCTAACTCTTAACCAACAAGCTACTTCGCTGGCCCCAAAGTGAGTTTCTTATAGACAGCTTATGGTGGGTCTTCTTTTTATCCACTCTGACAATATTTGTGTTTTAATTGGTATATTTAGATCATTGATGTTTAAAATGATTATTGATATAGTTAGTATTTTAGTCTGTACTGGCTGCTATAACAAAATACCACAGACTGGGTGGCTTATAATAAGCACAGAAATTTATTGTTCACAGTTCTGGAAGCTGAAAATCCAAAATCAGTGCACCAGCTTGGTTACCTCCTGGTTCATAGCTAGCCTGTTATTTCTGTACCTTTACATGATGGAAGGGGCTGAGGAGATCTCTGGACCTCTTTTATAAGGCACTGATCCCATTTATAAGGGCTTCACCCTCATGATAGGCACGTCCCAAAGGCACATCTTTTAATACCATCTTTAGGGATTAGGAAGGATTTTAACATATAAATTTTAGGGGGACACAAACATTCAGACCATCATAGTTGAATTAATACCTATCATCTTTGTTACTGTTTTCTATTCATTATGCTTTTTGTTTCTTTTTTGTCTTCTACTCTTTTTCTGCCTTCTATTTTCTTTTTTTTTTTTTTTTAACATGCAAGCAGGGTTTATTAGTGTCTCAGGGAAGAAAAGGGGCCTAAGCCGAGGTAGGAGAGAGGAGAGAGAGAGACAAGCCTAAAACGCCCCCTCTCCCCCGTATTAGTGATACATTCCCAGGGAAGAGAACAGGCCTAGTTGAGGTGAGAGAGGAAGAGATCACGAGCAAGCGTGGGCTAGAGACCTGGAGAAAAAAAAAAAAAAAAGCTATGGTTTTAAATGGGCATTTCATATGATTCCATTTTCTCTCCTCTCTTAGCATATTATATTTCTTTCTATCTTTTTTACTTTTTTAGCGACTGCCCCAGAGTTTACAATATACATTTGTAGTTAATGCAAGTCAATCTTCAAGTAATATGATACTGCTTAATGGGGTGTATCGGTGCCTTATAACAGTGTATTCTCAATTTCCCCTTCCCATCCCTTAGAATTTTGCTTTCATTCATTTCAATTTTCCATAAGTATAATCACAGAATACATTACTGCTATTATTATTGCTAATAAACTGTTATTTGTTAGTGCAATTAAAAATAATGAAAATAAACATTTTACTTTACCTTCCTTTCCTTTATTCCTCCTCTTTTATTTTTTTTAGATTCAAGCCTCTTATCTATATCCTTTTCCTTCTCTCTGAAAAACTCCTTTTAACATTTCTTTCAAGGCAAATCTATTGGCAACAAATTTTCTCATTTTTTTTTGTCTGAGAAAATATTTATACTTCACTTTTGGAGGATAACTTCATTGAATATAGAATTGTAGATTGGGGCAATTTTTTCTTTCTACACTTTAAATATGGCAGTCCACTCTCTTCTTGCTTGCTTCCATATTTTCTGAAGAGAAGTACCATATAATTCTTATTCTTCCTCCTTTGTGATTTTCTGTGCACTTTTCCTCTCAATTACTGAGAGAGAAATATTGAAATCTCAAATAATCGTATGTTTTAATTTCTCTTTTCAGTTTTTTTTTCCTACACATAATTTGATGCTCTGTTATTAGGAGCATACATGTTTTTGTTTTTTATGTCATATCAATGAACTGAGCACTTTATCATTACAAAATGTTGCTCTTTCTTCAGAGAATTTCCTGTCCTGATATCTACTTTGCCTCCTATTAACATAGACACCCTAGTTTTCTCATTAGTGTTTTTTGTGATATCTCTTTTTGCATCCTTTTATTTTTATCTGTGTCTTTATACTTAAAATGGGTTTCTTGTAGACAGCACATAGTTTGCTGTTATTTGCCTTTTAGAATGCTTTATAATTATTTTGTTGAAGGTCCAACATGATGTATCTGAGGTCTTTAGTGTGAGGTGGTATGTAATCTGTCTAGAAATTGAATTGTTTTTAATGTTCGATGCAGATGTAAGTTCCAGAGGTTTCAAATTCCTCTGGTGTCTTTGTTTTCATCTTTTTTTGTTGTCTTTGGATTTCTCTAAGAACTGCTTCCTAAATATAGCTGTGCTTTGCAGCTCTTTTAGCTGTAATCCATTGGCATTATAATGAAGCCCCGTTGATGTGGTAATAAGGTGTGGAGGAGGGAAAGCAGTCTGTAGTCTTATGATTAAATTTTAGTAGACCCCTGTCCCTGACCTTCACAAGTGGTTCTTAGCTTCCTCTCTTCCTCCCAAGACTTAAGTGGGACAGGAAGGCCAGAGGGGGTGAATTTGGTTAATTGCTCTTCCCCCTAACTGAGATGCAGCTCAGATAAAATCTTCTCCCAGCCAAGTAGGCCTTTGTTATGAAGATGTTCTGAGAGTATTTCTAACAGTTAATTTTCTTCTCTCCCTGCCTGAGACAGGAAGGGATTTTTCTTGGCTTTTAAAGGTGAGCACCTTGTAGGATTTGAGATAAAATTCACTCAATTGTGCCGTGCCCACCCCCGCAAAGAATGCAACCTCAGGAGTTTTCTCACTCTCATGCTTGTCCATACTCAGTCTCTGGCAGTTTGTCACAATTATCATTTAAGTATTTCTGGCTCTAATGGCTTCTGCTTCAGGTAAGCAGGTTTCAGCTGTGACCCTATATTCTTTTGTCTCTCCCATTTTCTGTTGGTGGTTTGCCCCGTGACCTCAATTCTCTGATGAGTCCAAAAAAGGCATTGATTTTCACTTTGTTCAGTTTTTTTGTCTTTTGTAATGTTGGGAGTGATTACTTGCAAGCACTTTACACATCAAAGCTGAAATTGGAAGTCTGAAGTCTTTCTTTTTTATCCAGTCTGACAATTCGCTTTTAATTGGTGCATTTAGACCATTTTACATTTCTAATTTAATTTTATAATCTTGCTATTTGTTTCCCTCCCATGTATTCTTTGTTCCTTTTTCCATTTTTCTGAATTCTTTTGGATTGAGTTACTTTTAGCATTTTATTTTATCTCTCCTACAGGGTTATTAACTATACCTCTTTATTTTCTTTAAAGGTTAATCAAGGATTTGTGATATGCACACTTGATTTATTGCAGTCTATCTTAAAAATATCAGTTCATGTATTCATTAAAAAAATATAAACTCTCTGTTTCTATTTTTCCCTCTTGTCTTTTATGTTATTATTGTTCTACACATCATTTCTTCAAAGGTTACAAACTCCACAAAGCATTATTATTAATTTTGCTCTAAACAATCATCTTTAAAACAACAACAACAACAACAACAACAACTTTGTTTTTTAGAGCTGTTTTAGGTTCACAGAAAATTAAAAGTGAGGTGCATGTCGTGGTTGCTCATGGGTGTGAAAGAATTCATAAGACAAAGGAGGAAGAGAAGGGGGTATATTTGTTGAGTGTGCTCTCAGCAGAGCCAGCAGTCTAAGAGAGACAACTGCTCCAATGAGAAGGTGTGTTGGGGTTTTTAAAGATATGTTTCTCAGTGCATCTAGCAGGGAGGTTTTTGAGGTATGATTTTCTCAGATTTCAGCTGTTTATTGTCCGGCAACCGCTGACATTGACTCAGGGCACAGTACCCCCGGAATGCAGCTGTTCACTGGACCACAACTGCTGCTGCTACCTGTGTTAAGCCTTACCTGATCAGTGCAAAGATTGCTCATCTGTCCCCTGTTCCCTGACATAAACAGCCACCTCCATTATCAACATTCCCCACAGAGTGGGACATTTGTTACAATTAAACCTACACTGACACATCATAAGCACCCAAAGTCCATACAATGCCATAGGGTTCACTCTTGGTGATGTAAAATCTATGGGTTGGGACAAATGCATAATGACTCGTGTCTGTCTTTATAGTATCATACAGAGTATTTTTCACTGCCCCCAAATCCTCTGTGTTCCTCCTGTTCATTCCTTCCTCCTACCCTGGCAACCACTGATTTTTTTTACTGTCTCTATAGTTTTTCCGTTTTCCGATGTCATATAGGTAGGTGGAGTCATATAGTATGTAGCCGTTTTGGATTGGCTTCTTTCGCTTGCAAATATGCATTTAAGGTTCCTCTGTGTCTGTTCATGGCTTGAGAGCTTATTTCTTTATAGCACTGAATAATATTCCACTGTCTGGAAATAGCCAGTTTATTTATCCATCACCTACTTTAGGGCATCTCAGTTGCTTCAGAGTTTTAGAATTATGAATAAAACTGCTATAAACACCAGTGTGCAGATTTTTGTGTAGGATAGGTTTTTTTGTTTGTTTGTTTTTTAAGCTGAGCCATCCTGCTACCTGTTGGCAGCACAGCGGCTGCTCAGCTCAGGCTGGGAATCGAACTGCTGTTGCTCAGAGCTCAGCTTGCACTCTTAAGTGAGCTCTTAACCAACTGAGCCACTCGGTCAGCCCATAGGATAGTTTTTTAACTCCTTTGGGTTAAGTACCAAGTAGCAGGATTGTTGGATCGTGTGGTAAATGTTTCATTTTGTAAGAAACCTCCAACTGTCTTCCCGAGTGGCCACACCATGTTGCATTTTCACCAGTGATGAATGAGAGTTCCTGTCGCTCCACATCCACCAGCGTTGGTGTCACCAGTGTTCTGGATTTCGGTCATTCTAATAAGTGTGTAATGGTGTCTCACTGTTGTTTTCATTTGCATTTTCCTGATGGCATTTGATGTGGAGAATCTTTCCATATGTTTATTTGCCTCCGTATGTGTTCTACAGTGAGGTGTCTGTTGAGGGCTTTGGCCCATCTTTTAATTATATTGCTTGTTTTCTTGTTGGGTTTTAAGAGTTCTTTTTTGTTTTGGATACAAGCCCTTTATCAGATCTGTGTTTTGTAAATATTTTCTCCCACCTTGTAGCTTGTTTTCTCAGTCTCTTCACATTGTCTTAAGTGGAGAAGAAGTTTTTAAATTTAATGAAATTCAGCTTGTCAATTATTTCTTTCAAGAATTGTGCTTTTGGTGTTGTATCTAATAAGTCACTGCTATAACCAAGGTTATGTAGGTTTTATCCTATGTTCTAGGAGTTTTACAGTTGTGTGTTTACATTTAGGTCTATGATCAATTTTGAGTTAATTTTTGTAAAGTGTGTAAGGTCTCTGTTCAGACTAACTTTTATTTTTGCATATGCATGTCTAGTTGTTCCAGCACAAGTTGCTGCAAAAACTATCTTTGGTCCATTGTATTGGCTTTGATTCTTTGTCAAGGATCATTTGACAGTATTTAAGTGGATCTACTTTTGGGCTCTCTATTCTGTTTCATTGATATATTTATTTATTCTTTCACCAGTACCATACCATCTCAATTACTGTAGACGTACAGTAAGTCTTCAAATTGAGTAGTGTCAGTCCTCCAACTTGGTTCTTCTCCTTCAAAATTGTATTAGCTATTCTGGGTCTTTAGCCTCTCCATATAAACTTTAGAACCAGTTTGTTGATATTTATGAAATAAGTTTCTGGGATTTTTGATTGAGATTGGTTGAATCTATAGATCAAGTTGACAAAAACTGACATCTTGACAATATTGAGTCTATGTATGAACACAGAATAACACTCCATTTATTTAATTCTTTGATTTAT
This sequence comes from Aselliscus stoliczkanus, assembly GCA_033961575.1. Taxonomy (NCBI): domain Eukaryota; kingdom Metazoa; phylum Chordata; class Mammalia; order Chiroptera; family Hipposideridae; genus Aselliscus; species Aselliscus stoliczkanus. The sequence continues at coordinate 158,510,687 of CM066732.1, read as the reverse complement.
TAATCATATTTTATAGGTTTCCTTATATATATCTTATACATATTTTGTTAGATTTAATGTTGGGAGTGCTGATGTAAATGGTATTAAGTTTTTAATTATAAATTCTACTTGTTCAGTGTCAGTGTATAGGAAAGTGACAGACTTTTATAAAATAACCTTGTATCCTGTGACCTTTCTATAATCACTTAGTAGTTCCATTTTTTGTTGTTGATTCTTTCAGATTTTTTACATGCATGATCATGTCAAATGTGAAAAAGACAGATTTATTTCTTCCATCTCAATCTGTATACATTTATTTCCTTGTCTTGTTGTTTAGCTGGGACTTCCACTACAATGTTGGAAAGGGATGAGGGGCTGTGAGGGGACATCCTTGCCTTGTACCTGATCTTGGTGGGAAAATTTTTAATTTCTCATCACTAAGTATGATGTTAACTGTAGGTTCTTTATAAATATTTTTCATCAAGTTAAGGAAGTTTCTCTCTATTCCTTCTTTAGTGAGAGTTTTTTTTATCATAAATGGGCGTTGGCTTTTTCTACTATTAATATGATCATGTGATTCTTTCTTTAAGCTGTTGATGATCAGATGGATTACATTAATTGATTTTCAAACATCAAACCAGTCAGCCTTGCACACCTGAGATAGACCTCAGGTGGTCATGGTGTATAATTCTTTTTATACATTGTTGGATTTGATTTGGTAATTTTTGTTGAGAATTTTTGCATCTATATTCATGATTTATATTGATCTATAGTTGTCATGTAATGTCATTGTCTGGTTTTGGTATTAGGATAATGCTGGCCTCATGAGATGAGTTAGGAAGTATTCTCTCTGCTTCTATCCTCTGAAAGAAATTTTAAAGAATTGGTATAAATTTCTTCTGCAAATATTTGGTAGAATTCACCAGGAAACCATCTGGGCCTTGTGCTTTCTGTTTTGGAAGGTTCCTGGTTATTGATTTAAAAATGTATAGATATAGTCATATTTATAGTGTCCATTTGTCCTTGTGAACTTTTGCAGATTGTGTTCTTTAAAGAATTAGTCAATTTTATCTAACTTATCAAATTTGTGGGACTAGGATTTTTCATAGTATCCCTTGATATTCCTTTTAATGCCAACAGGATCTGTAGAGGTGTCTTATCTTTCTTTTCTGATATTAGTAATTTTTGTCCTCTCTCTTTTTTTCTTAGCTAGCATAGCTAGAGGCTTATTGATTTTACTGATCTTTTCAAAGAATGAGATTTTGGCTTCATTATTTTGTTTATTGATTTCCTGTTTTCAATTTCATTAATTTCTGCTTTAGTTTTTATTATTTCTTTCCCTCTGCTTACTTTGGATTTAATTTGCTCTTCTTTTTTTTAGTTTTCTAAGGTGGAATTTAGAGTAAATTGATTTTAGATCTTTCTTCTTTTATAATACATGCACTCAATGTTATAAATTTCCTTCTAAACACTGCTTTTGCTGCATCCCGCAAATTTCAATAAGTGTGTTTTCATTCTCATTTAGTCCAAAATATTTTTAAAATTTGTTAGAGAATTCTTTGTCCCATGTGTTGTTTTTAAGTGTGCTGTTTAATCTTCCAGTATGTTGAGATTTTCCAGTGGCTGTCTGTTATCCATTTCTAGTTTAATTCCATTGTGGTAGGAGAGCAGATACTGTATGATTTCTATTCTTTTACATTTGTCAAGCTATGTTTAATGGCCCAGGATGTGGTTTATCTAGGTGAATATTCCATGTGAGCTTGAGAAGAGTGCGCATCCTGCTTTTGTTGGGTGAAGTAGTCTATAGATGTCCATTATACGCAGTTGATTGATGATGTGTTTGAGTTCAACAATGTCCCTATTGGTTTTCTGCCTGCTGGATCTGCCCTTTTTTGATAAAAGTGTATTGAAGTCTCTCTTATAATAGTGAATTCATCTATTTCTCCTTGGAGTTCTGCTAGGTTTTGCCTCATGTAGTTCAATGATCTGTTGTCAGGTGCATGCATGTTAAGGATTTTTACGTCTTCTTGGAGAATTGATCCTCCCCCTTTTATTATAGATTTTTTTTTATTGGGAAATTGGGGAGGGGAACAGTATTGGGGAATTGGGGAGGGGAATAATGTGTTTCTCCAGGACCCATCAGCTCTAGGTCAAGTTATTGTCCTTCAATCTTAGTTATGGTGGACGCAGCTCAGGTGCCATTTTCAATCTAGTTGTGGGGTGGCAGGCGGGGGGAGGTGTAGTCCACCATCCCATGTGTGAATCCAGCCAGCAACCTTGTTGCACACTGAGCCATGCAGCTGCCCATTGACAGCTCTGCTGCTTAACTCAAGGTGCTGTATTCAATCTTAGTTGCGGGGGCGAGGGTGGGGGATAGCACAGCCCACCATCCCATTTGGGAGTCGAACCAGCAACCTTGTTGTTAAGAGCACGCGCTCTCACCAGCTCAGTGGCAGTTCAGCTCCAGCGCAGCAGCTCACTGGCCCATGTGGGAAGTGAACTGGCAACCCTGTCGCTCAGAGCTGGCGCTTTTAACCAACTGAGCCACTCAGTAGGCTGGAGAATTGATCCCTTTATCGTTATGTAAGGCTCTGCTTTATCCCTGATAACTTTCCTTGCTTTGAAGTCTGCTCTGTCTGAAATTAATATAGCTACTCATACTTTTTAAAAAATTAGTGGTAGCATGGTGTATTTTCTCTACCCATTTACTTTTTTTTTTTTTTTTAAAGATATTTATTGGGGAATCGGGGAAGGGGAACAGACAAGTTGCTGTCCTTTTGTTCTTCAGTCTAGTTGGGCGTTGCTTCACTGGCCCATGTTGGTATCATCATTGCGCTCTTCCCGGATGAGGCAGATCAGTCACCGGCCTCTGGATGGTCGCTCACCAAGGCTATTGGCAGCTCACACCGGCTGCCAGCCACTCACTGTAGCCCATGGCAGCCCACTGCAGCAGGGGCTGCAGCCTACAACGTCGCCGGGGCTCGCACAGCCCAGCTCCAGGTGGAGCTGTTGTTAGCTGTAGAGGGCAGTGTCACTGGCCCTCATGTGGGATCCGAAGCCGGGCCGCTGGTGCCCCAAGCCAGCTCTTAACCAATGTGCCACTCGGCCAGCCCTACCCATTTACTTTTAACCTATATATATCTTTATATTTAAAGTGGTTTTCTTGTAGACAACATATATTTGGGTTTTGTTTTTTGATCTACTCTGATGATCTCCATCTTTTCATTGGTACGTTTAAACCATTGACGTTCAAAGTGATTATTGATAGTTGGGTTAATATCTACCACATTTGTTACTTTTTAAATTTATTGCCCGTGTTCTTTGTTTCTATTTGTCTTCCACTATTTCGCTGCCTTTTGTAATTTTAAGGGAGCATTTTATAGGATTCTATTGTATCTCCTTTTTATATCAATTATACTTCTTTTTTGTTTTAAAATTTTTTTTAGTGGTTGCCCTAGAGTTTGCAATGTACATTTACATTGAATACAAGTCACTTTCAAATAACACTATAGTACTTCATGGGTAGTGTGAGTACCTTATTATAACAGAACAATCCTTTTTCTTCCCTCCTGTTCCTTATATCATGGCTGTCACCCTTTTATTTATATATAAGCATAAATAGGCATATATGTTATATATGTTTTATATAATGTACACATGTGATGTTTACATAATTTAATACATTGATGCTTTTATTGTGAACACACTGTTATCTGTTAGATCAAGTAAGAATAAGAAAGATAAGTTTTTACCTTCACTTATTCCTTTTCCAATGTTCTTTCTTTAAGTAGATCTGAGTGTCTGGCTTATGTTATTTTCTGTCTCTCTAAAAAATTTCTTTCAACATTTCTTGGAAGTTAGATCTCCTAGCAAATTCCCTCAATTTTTGTTTGCACCTCCATCACTTTATCAGTTACATCTCTGGTTTTCCTCCTGCAGCCCTGGTTCCCACGGTGGTCCCCAATCATGAAGCTGTGACCCTCTGTATTCACCTGTTTGTCACTCCAGTCTTGGTTTGCCCTGTATCTTCACCTCATTGCAGATCCAAGAAGAGTTGCTGATTTTTCAGTCTATTCAGTTTTGTACTTTTCGTAGGACAGAGTGATGACTTCTAACCTCCTTACTCCCTGAACCCGAAACAGCAGGAGCCAATTATCTTTCAAAGAAATTTAAAAGCGAGAAAACAAGCATCTTTTATATTTACTTACATTTTTTACCATTTTTATTGCTGTTCAATCCTTTGTGTAGATCTGAGTTTTCACCTTATGTTATTTTCTCTCAGCACAGAGAACTTCCTTTATTGTTTCTTACAATGTAGATTTGCTGATGGTGGGTTTTCTCAGTTTTTGTTTATTTGAAATGTCTCTGTTTCACCTTGATTTTTGAAAGATGTTTTCATTGATGTAGAATTATAATGCATATCTTTTTTATTACATTATTCTAAAGATGCTTTCCATTTTCTTCTGGCTTGTTGTATTTCTGATAAGAAACAGGCAACAATTTTATCTTTGTTCCCCTATATGTGCTGTTTCTGTCTTTTTTTCTGGATCCATTTAAGATTCCCCTTTATGATTGAATTTTAGCAATTTGGTTATGATATATCTTTTGTGACTTGTGTGTGTATGTTTATCCTTGTGGTTTGTCGAGTTTCTTGAATTGGTGGACTAATGGTTCACATAAAATTCAGATAAACTGACCAGTTTTTCTGAATATTTTTCTGTCCCCACCTATCTCTTCTGTTTCTGAGTCTCCAAATACATATATGTCAGACACTTTATATTTTCTCACAGGTCACTGAGGCTCCTTCATTTGTTTTTAGCCTTTCTTCTCTCTGTATTTCACTTTCTTTTAGTTTGTATTGCTATGTCTTTTCAAGTGCACTGATCATTTTTTCAATATTGAATCTGCTGTTAATTCTTCAGTGAATTTTCATTTCAGATTTTTTTTTCCTCTATAAGTTGCATTTGATTCATTTTTATACTTTCCATACCTTTCCTTATTGTGTTCATGTTTCTCTTTAAATCATTAGGTGTCCTCATCGCTGTGGCACCCTTGTCCTGTGCTCTAGTCCTTTCCTTGTGCCAGGGCCCAGAAAGCTCCTCTAGGCAGAGGGCCAGGGCAGCCAGGCTTACTTCATTGCTCTCAGTGACAATGCTCTTTGCTGCTTGTTTTTCTATGTCTAAAAACCATTGTTTCATGTGTTTGACCCAGTTTTCCAGTTGTTTATGACAGAAGAGCAAATTCAGTAGCTATCCCTCCGTCAGGGCCAGAAGCAAAATTCTATAACATACATTTCACAAAGTGAAGAGAATGAAATTGATTTTACTTAGAAAATCCGAGGGGAAGATAATATCAGATGATACATTCTGAATGTAATCAAAACTTGACAGGATGGTGGGAAAATATTTAGCTTCTAACAAAACATAGACCATGACCTTGGGAGAGGAGAAACGACATGCTCAAGCGACCGTGGTCGCTGATGAGGGAGTGGGGGAGAGGCCAGCTCAGACCCATGGTAACATCCAGAATATACATCAGTAAAAAGGCAAAATAATCCCACAGGACAGGAGTCAGTAAACCTCTTCTGTAAAGAACCAAATAGTAAATAGTTTAGGCTTCACAGGACACATAGCGTCTGTCAATTCTTTTTCTTCCATGACCCTTAAAAAAAATGTAAAAACCATTTTTGGCTCACAGGCAGCATCCAAGTCCATGGCCGGGTTTGGCTTATGGGCTATGGTTCGCCAGGCCTTATAATAGAATAATAGAATCAACAATTCACAGAAGGATAAAATGGAAATTATTAATGCACATATGAGAAGATGCTTAGCCTCCCTAATAATCAGATCAATGTGATTTAAAACAAACACGAGGACATTTCACATTAATCAGATTGGTAAACATTTTAAAAGACTGACTAGTAAAGATAAGGCATGAAAGGAATTCTCAGACAGTGCTGGTAGGAGTGTAAATTAATTCACCCACTTTGGAAAGCAATTTGTCAGTATCCAAAGCAAAATTAGAATTGGAAATGTGTGTTCACAAAGACTCAGCAATTCCAATTCTAGATCTATTACCTAGAGAGATTCGTGCATAATTACAGCATTGTTTGTAATAGAAAAATAAATTGGAAACAACCTAAGTACACACACACACACACACACACACACACTCATCGCAACACAATTACATCTCAAAAACATAATGTTGAGTGAAAAAGCAAGCTTACTGTGTAATATATTTATGAAAATGTTTAAAAACACACTGCAGACCACATTATGAATAATTCATGGATCTCTCTTTCTGTAGGTGTAAACATGAGAACAGTAGACTGGAAAAACACACCGAATTCAGAAGAATGAAATTCGGGCTACCCGTGGGGAGAGGATACCCCAGCAGTGGGGACAAGAAGGCAACACTGCCTAACATGTCATTTGTTTTATAAAAATGTCAAGCAGTTGCAACAAAGTATTGACACTCGGGTCACTTCTAGACGGTGGCCACACCAGTGTCTGTATGTAATTCTCTGCACTCCTGTATATCTTCTTAATTTCCTATGGAAGAAAGGACAGACTGGTTTTGACCATACAGAAGAGCCACAAAAGTTAAAAGATCATGGGACTGGCATCCGGCGACTCGCCTCACCGCCCTGATGGCCTCTGGCTCTCTGTTCAGTTGGGATAGGTTGCGTCCCCTCTCTGTGCCTCAGTTTCCCCAACTGGAATGAGGGTGTACTGTTTTTCAAAGTATACATTGTGGTTGTATCCTGACTAGCATTTATGTCATGGAATAGACAAGAATGGATCAGAAAACATAAGAGTGCTTCACAACTCGAGGAGCTCAGGGCGTGGATGGAGAGTCACTGTGTAATGGGTGCAGAGCTTCTGTTGGGGATGATGAGAAAGTTCTGGAAAGGGATAGCGGTGATGGTGGCACCACAGTGTGGATGCACTTGATGGCATTGAATGGTACACTTAAAAGCGGTTAAGGTGGTAATTTTCTGTTACGTATATTTTAGGTGGTTAAGGTGGTAATTTTCTGTTATGTATATTTTAGTATAATTTTTAAACAATAATGCATTTCATAAAGCGAGGGTAAATACTGTTTCATGGAAATTTGCTTTTCATGTATTGAAACAGCTCAAAGATCAACACTGTTGGGGTGGCAGGCACCACTTTCAGAGGGTCTGTGGCTCCGAGGGCCAGGGAAGGGGAACGCAGCACCCCTGAAGCTTCGCCCGGCTTCTTTGCCGCCTTTCCCACCCTTTTTTCTTGAGGGTCTTGCAGCTGCTTCCAGCTCCTGACAGTCCCTTCTGCAGACATCCAGCCTGCTCACCTGGGCAGGAGGCTTTAAATGTCCTTCTGAGGAAGAAGCCTGCTCTGTTGAGAGCAGCGCCCATCATTGTTAAATGCTCACCGTTGTGATTTCCAGCCATTAGTCTGCCAAGCTCTGAGGGGCGAGAGAGGAGAGGGAGCGAGGCGGCAGTGCATTAAGAGATGTAAGTGGCCTAGGATGTGGGGATGGCCGCGGCCAGGGCTTGCGGGGGAAGCAAAGATGCATTAGTGCAAATTAGCGGAGAGCTTGTGGGAGAGCGCACACTCGGCCGCTCCGTCAGGGTGCCACTTTGTCAGGGTCCATCAAATAGAAAAATCGGCCTGGGGCTTTTAATGCGCAGTTGGGAGAATTAGTTTCAATTAGTAGAGAGACATTTTAAATCTCCAGAAATATTCAGCCTTCACGGACTCCATTTAACATTTAAAATCCACTGGCAGTGTTAATAGAATCATAGGATGTAAAACCGAAGGGACCTTCGAAATTATCCCGGGCAGCCCTTTATTGTACAGGGAGGGACGGGAGATGGATTCCATGTGGCAAAGCTGCTGAGAGGCCGAGCGGGGCTTTGAAGTCAGCCTCGTCCCTAAGGCCCGCCTGCTTGCCATGGACACCATCCGGCCTCCCTCCTCTTTTCTCAGGGGTGGGGGTGGGGTTACTCATGACATTTCCAGCTGTGTGCATGGTTGTGTGTGTGCGTGTGTGAATGTGTGTGTTGCATGTGCATGCGTGTGAATTTGCATGTGTGCTGCATGTATGACCGTGTGTACACCAGTGCTATGGGCAGGAGACAAGAGGCTTATGACCGCCCCGACACCCTCACCCCGAGAAGCTGCCCCTAACTCTGTGGAGCCAGGGCATCGGGCACGGCCTGGGGGGTCCGGAGCCCCGCCGGAGCAGGGCCGGCCCACGCCTCGCACACCCAGCGTGCTATCTCATTGCACCCACACGGCCGGGACGAAAGCTCCCTCTCCCACTCTGTTCCTGAAGTGCGCACCTCCATCTTGCAGGGCACGTTTCGGGCGGGAAATTAGACAAAAGGGCCAAGTGCTTAGTGGGTCCTCAGTAAATCAGTATCGCTTTCTGTCTCCTGGTGAGAACTCTCCGAAGGCAGCCTCGCGGCAGATGTGGTCTCAGCACCCTCACAGCCCATTCTGTGGCATCTGGAAGCCACACTCAAGTAGAAAATCAGACCCAACTTGTCTACATCACTTACATCACTACCCCTTTTTGCTAATGGGGGTTCATGTCTTCTTTGCTTTACTCTTTGCCCAGAGGCAGGGATGTTTGTCTTTAATCAGCGCAAGGTAATTGAGCGCCCTCACATCGGTGGGCCAGAAAAAAGGAGCCGTTAATTTCCTAGAGGTTTCAAGAAAATGCTTTTATCTGTTACACTAGAAACATACTGAGGCTGCCGGCTTGGAAAGAAAAAAGTCGGCTAGCTCCCCTGTTTACCAAAAATGGGTGGGTAAACATCATGCGCAGCAGCCGGGCTATCTCTTGTCTCTGTGCTGAGCTCAGGTGTAATAGGGAGGGCAAAGTGCAAACATGTTTTCCACCAGTATTTGTGTCACGGAATCTGGTTCACTGTCGATATACTTTGGTTGTGCAATTTTCCGCCTGGGAATTGTCCAGGTAAATGGAAAACAAGACACAGGGTGCGTTCATGTTGTATTTTGCCTACAGTTGGCCGGGGGCCTTCTCTCCATCTTCACTGTCAGACCTGCTATGTGCTGCTTCCTCTAGAAGTTTCTGGATAAAAGCAGCCTGTCATGCTTCAGCATTTCGGGGTCCCTTTCGACTCTTTCTCACAGTACCTCCCCTCCTCGCAGAAGGCGTCCTGGGCAGGCGGTCTGCTCCGACCGCTGGTCCTCACGGACCGTCCACAACCTCATCAGAGACCTGTCGTGTCCTGCTGGCTGCCCACTCTGGTTGCCCTGAGAATCACCAGGGCCAGAAAGTCCCTTTGCTTCTTGGGAGGAATTCCTGCATCCCAGCCTTCACTTGCTCTGTCTGTCTGACCCCCCAGGAGGATTCCTTTAAGGATCCGTCTGTTTCAGGGGCTGGGGACGGGGACGCCAGGGATGGAGTGATGTCACTGATTTTTGCTCCACTGCTTGGGTGTGACGTGAATGATCCAGGTGTCCAGCCTCCGCGGGATGGGGGGAAGGCAGGGAGCCCGCAGGCCCTCTCCTCCCTGCTACTGGGGGTGGCCATCAGCCTGAGAGCTGCCGCTGGTGACTCTGACAACTGGATGGGTCTGGGGAAAGGGTCGCAACCAGCCATGCTTCAGTTCTGAAAATTATTGACCGACTGCTCTTAGGCAGTGCAGTCTTTAGGGGGCTTATTACACCCATTCAGACTCTTCTCCTGCCATCGCCAGCCCTAGACACGAAGTGGCTCATGTTGCTACAAGAGGGAGTGGCGTTGGTTCTTCCTTTAGGACACAACAGAAACCTGGCCATGCCCTCCCTCCCTGGACTCCCACCTCCTCCTCCACCTGGGAGGCCGGCGGGTCAGGGGCCCTCCACAGGGCGTTGCTGCAGGCCCCTGACCTCCACTTCCTGTCCCCACCACTGACTACTGGGGACACAGGGTCCACTCGCAGCAGCAGCCTGGCTCCAAGGAGAGAGCCCCGTTCATAGAATCTCGTTACGGTGTGGTAAGTACCCCGAGAGAGGAAGCACAGAGCACACGCTCTTTTCATGAATTGAGCAACAAACAAACTCAGGGCAAGTTAAGCAGAAGGAAGGACAGATAATGCAATATAATAGCACTGAAACTGCCCCATTTCTAGCCCCCGTCAGTAGAGCCCTTGCCTGTGCCTGGCACCCTCCCTGCCTTAAGGAGCTTCACTCCTTTGTGGGGTCTCCCTTCGAGAGCTGGGTCCTGGGGACATGAAGGACAGACTGGGACAGACAGCCCTGGAAGCAGGTGTTCTGCAGGCATGCCCAGGGTGCCAGGGAGCTGCTGAGGGCACCCGGGGCACCTGTGAGGCAGGGAAGTCAGGTGAGGAAGCCAACTGGCCGGGAGGGGGCCATGAGTGTGAAATGGCCGTGCCTGTTGGATGGGAGGGGTTTGCTGGAAGGTTGTCCTCAGGAAGGACACGTGATGCTGTGGACTGCACGAGCCCCTGCTGTATGTCAGCACCAGCTCGGGGGCTCCATGATCAACCAGCTACCCATCCTGCCTTGAGGGAGATGGTGGAACAAACATGGCTTCAGGTGTTGACATCGGTGCCACAAGAGCTGGGCACCAAGCAGTGCACTCTGGCCGCACCTGTTTCATCTCCATGTGATGCCAGCAGCCCCCTCTGGGACCCTGGTCCAGTCCGAGTCCACACTGGTTTCTGCCTGCAGGGCTTGGTGGCAGCCTCGGACCTTTTGGCTCCTATGTGTCTTCAAAATCAGATTTCGATCACAGGGAGAGAGCTGGCCCTGTCACTGTTAAGGACAGGTATGGGGGTCAAGGACAGAATGAGGGCAGAGGGTGATGTTTGGGCCTGATCTTACTCTACCCAGACAAGTTTTAAAAGCTGTCAGCTTATTGACTTGTTCTTTTAGCCATTATGTAATGTCCCAAGTCAAAATGTCTCTTCCTGGGGGAACAGGGAGAAGGCTTTGGTAGGAGGTTCCTATTGCTGCTACAACAAATCACCAATTCGGAGGCTTGAAACAACATAATGTGTCACCCTACAGTTTTGAAGGTCAGAAGCCTGAGACGGCTCCATGGGCTAAGGGCAAGGTGTTGGCAGGACAGTGCTCCCTCTAGAAGCTCCAGGGGAGGGAATCTGCCCCTTGCTGGTCCCAGCCTCTGGAGGCCACATGCATTCCTCGGTTCGTGGCCCCTTCTCCAGCTCCAAAGCCAGTACCCTGGGGCTGAGTCCTGTCACACCTGCCTCCCTCTCTCACATTCGAGGGGCCCTGTGATGACACTGGGATCCCACCTGGATCCAAATCATCTCCCCATTCTAAATCAGTTAATGAGCAACCTTAATCCCATCTGCAGCCTTAATTCCCCCCCCCCCCGCCCTGGATTAGGATGTACAGGGGGTGTCCTTTGTTTCTTCCCAGAGGGTGGCACTTATACTGGTTCTTAGAGGGAGAGCAGGGCTTGCTGGGGGCTGGCAGGGCAGCATGTTTGGCAGAGCAGTACTCCTAGGTGTCTCCTTGGACGGTTGAGAAAGGTGGGTGGAGGGGACAAAAGGTTGGCGATGCGGCAGCTTTTTGAGCAAAAGGTAAGGGTTGGCAGAGGTCAGTGTAGGGGCCGGAGCTAAGGCAAGCAGTCTGGGATACAGCAGCGGCCACGCCGGCAGGTCCCACATGTACCCATGTCCAGAGCGCCTGGCCCGCAGGCAGCCTGTGGGGCAGCGGCCTGCAGAGCAGAGAGCTGTCCCGTTTCTGTATCTGGTAGCGCAGCAGCATGCTGGGCTGCGGACTCCCGCTCAAGGCCCCGCGGATGGAGCCCACGCACATACCATAACAAAGCTGGCCAGGGCCGGTCCAAAGGCACGCACTGTACTCTGAAGCCATTTAAATTTGGCCAAACCCCTCATGTTGGAGCCAGAAAGAAGACCTCTAGTTGGAGTGGGGGTGGGGGCAGGGCTTGGGCCGAGGGTACTCTAGTCGTTTCATAACATGCTCGGTTAATTTATTTGTTTGGACTTGCGCCTTTTAAATCGGGTTTCATCATGTAATGTGTTTTCCATCTTATCCTGTTACATGGGCAGGGGACCTTGTAGTTTTGTTTACTTGTGGGATGCTTCCCATCCCCAGAGTCCCATGTCACTGGCTGGGCAGGGAGATAGTATTTTTATAGCCTTGCTTTCTGGTGCCTTGCTTCCTTCTCCGTTCCCACCGCCCTTGTTGGTTTGAAACGCCGCCCGCTTGCGTTTTTGTCTTTGACTTCCACACAGACAGCCACTTCCAGGCAGGAATATGTGCCCGTCTCCTTCGGCCCTGCCAGCACCCTGCCGGGCCCCTGTCCCAGGCTTTCAGCAGGCCCAAGATCAGCATCCCTGTTGGCACTGAGGGTGCCAGCATGGCAAGCAGGAAAGCGTGGGGAGGACCCCAGAATGTAGGGCCGCAGGGTTGGGGTCCAGGCCCAGCCGGGCTCCTTGCGGGGTGCAGGATTACAGGTCACAGCCCAGGGCCCACCACGGCTGCTCTCAAAGCTTGACGGGCCCATCAACCGCCATCTCCCTTACGTGGCATCTCCAGGGGTTGGTTCAGGGAACAGAGCCAGCAACCCCTGGCTGCCACCATCTTGCTCGAACCAGCAGTTGCTCAGCCTCCCCCCTTTTAGAGGTGGGGAGACTGAGACTCAGACAAGGGGCTCCCTCACTCATTCCTCCCATTCGGTAAGCATTCAGGGATGCCCACTGCACCAAAGTGGCAGAGCTCAAATCCATGGTCTCCCACCCACCACATGCAAGAGCGCACGCTCAGAAATGCGCCCTCGACCTGAGCACTCGTCTCCGTCAAACTGCCCGCAGGTTAGAGCCCCTGCACTGTCCGGCTTCCCTGAGTGTCTGGGCTCGTCTCCCTTTAATTACTCCCCATACCAGCGGTAGGTCCTGTCATCACACACACAACCCTCCACACCTTTCGCAGGATGTCATCTGCCCAGAATGCCCCCTCCCTCCCTTGTGTCCCTTCCCTCTGTAAGACTCTGCTTAGCTACCACCTCCCCCGACTCCGCATGTCCCCCACTCCATGTCAGCTAACCCTTTCTGCCCTTGGCTTCACCTTCATGTCAGTCCTGTCACATTCTATTATTATTGTCTATTTTATTGTCATATTAGTTGAGCTTTTTTGGCTTCCCCCTCCCCCGCTGCCCCACACCTTTATTGAGGTAGAATTGACCAAAAAACCTTGTATATATTTAAACTGTACAATGTGGTAATTTAATACATGTATACATTGTGAAATTATTTTCACAACCAAATTAATGAACACATCTGCTACCTCACCATTTTTTTTTAATTTTTTTTTGTGTGGGATCTACTCTTGGTATGTGTCAAGTTTACAATACATTGTTACTAACTGTGACCGCCATGCTGTATGTTAGATCCCCTAGAATTTACTCATCTTTGGAAGTTTGGCAGTTTGTGCCCTTTGACCAACATCAATTTCTCCTTTCCGCCTCTCCCCAGCCTCTGGTAACGGCTAGCCTACTCTCTGGTTCTGGGAGTTGGACTTTTTTAGATTCCACATATAAATGAGATCACACAGTATCTGTCTTGCAATGTCTGGCTTATTTTACTTGGCGTAAGTCCTCCAGGTTCATCATGTCCCAAATGGCAAGATTTATTTCTTCTCCTATATCTGAATAATATTTTATATACAAATATCACATTTTCTCTATCTATTCATCCATCAATGGATACTTTAGGTTGTTTCCATATCTTGGCTGTTGTGAATAATCCTGCAATGAACATGGGAGCACAGCTATCCCTTTGAGATCCTGATTTCATTTCCTTTAAGTAGAATATATAACTGAAACGGGATTGCTGGATCATAAGGTGGTTCTATTTTCAGTTTTCTGAGGAAACTTTATATTGTTTTCCGTAGTGGCTGCACCAATTTACTTTCTCACCAACAGTGCACAAGGGTTCACTTTTCTCCACATCCTCTCCAACACTAGTTATTTCTTGTCTTTTTGATAATAGCCAGCTCTACCAAATATTTGGTGATACCTCATTGTGATTTTGATTTGCATTTTTCTGATGATTAGTGATGGTTGAGAACAAATGTTGACCATTTGAAAAATGTCTATTCAGGTCCTTTGCCCATTTTTAAATCAGATTTTATACATATATATTGCTATTGAGTTGTATGAGTTCCTAATGTATTTTGAATTAACCCCTTATCAGATATATGGTTTGTAAATATTATCTCCCATTCCGTTGGTTGCTTTTTTCATTTTGTTGATTGTTTCCTTTTTTATATAGAAGCCTTTTAGTTTGATGTAGTCCCATTTGTTTATTTTTGCTTATATTTCCTGTGCTTTTCGTCAGATCTAAAAAATCATTGCTAAGACCAATGTCAAGGAACTTTTTCTTTAAATTTTACTCTAGGAGTTTTAGAATTGTAAGTCTTACATTTGAGTCTTTAATCCATTTTAAGTAAATTTTTGTGTGTGGTGTAAGATAAGGATCTAATTTCATTCCTTTGCATGTGGTTATCCAGCTTTTTGTGGGTAAATTTTATCAAACATTTAAAGAAGAAGTAATGCCAATTCTTATCAAACTCTTCCAAAAAGTCGAAGAGGTGAGAACACTTTCAACCTCATTTTATAAGGCCCAGCATTACTCTCAGATCAAAGCCTTTTCTTGAAGGACACTACAAGAAAAGTAAATTATAGTAGGCTAATATTCTTAATGAACATAGCTGCAAAAATCTTTGATAAAGTAGTAACCAGCCAAATTGACAATACACTAAAAGGATCGGCACACACTATGATCAAGTAGGATTTATCCCTGGGATGTAGGATCGTTCGACATACACAAGTCAATAAATGTGACACACCCCTCATATTAGCATTTCAACTTAACTCTTTTTAGCATTTCTTTAAGGCATGTCTAACGGTGATGAACTGCCTCAGCTTTTGTTTGTATGGGGAAGTGTTTATTTCTTCATTTCTGAAGGGCAGTTTGCTGGATAAAGTATGTTTGGTTGGCAGCTCTTTCCTTTAATATGTGAGTATATCATCTCACTTGTTTTCTGGCCTGTAAGGTTTCTGCTGAGAAATTTACTTAGAGTCTCCCGGGAGCTACCTTGTACCTGATGAGGCACTTTTCTCTTGCTGCTTTCAAAATCCCAGCTCAGGGGAGTGGGGAATGGGATGCTGTTGCTCAATTGGGAGAAAGTTTCAGTTATGTAAGATGAATAAATTCATCAGATCTGCCTATAGTGGGCAATAGTGTATTATACACTTAAAAATTTATTAAGAGTTCTTAACACACATATACACACGGACACGAGGAAACTTTGGAAGGTGTTCGGTATGTCCGTTAATTTGATTGTGGTGATGGTATCACAGGTGTTTGCATATGTCCAAACTCATCAAACTGTATACATTAAATATGTGCAGCTTATTGCATATCAATTATAAAAACAAAAGCATAAAAGACTCCTGAAATCAAAAATTGAAAAAAAAAACAAAACAAAGAGAAACAAAAAGAAATGCAAAAGAAAGTTGTTGTTTTTTAAGATGAAAGGGAGGAAGGGAATACTAGGTAGAAATTCAGGCCTTTTGGGAGGGATGAAGAGCATTGAAAATAATAAATACATAATGAATAAAGAAACTTCGTAATTTCTTTGAAACAAGTGATTGCTTTTATTGCAATGTAACAGGTAATATGGAATTTATTACAGGTAGAAATAAAATAATAAAATTTCACAAAAGATGGGAGAGACTTAAATAAAAACATACTGTTGTAAGGATTCTTATATATAGACTGGTATAATGTTAATTTGAGATAATGTGATTACCTATTGTAATTTTCATAGTGACCATAAAAAAGAATAATGCAAAGGTATATGCCTAAATATCCAAAGTAAGGAGATAGATTGGATAGCTAAATATATTTGATTAAGGCAGGAGGAACAAAGAAAGAGAACAAGAGGAACAAATAGAAATTAAATAGCAAGACAGTTTATTTAACCCCAACCATATCCATAGTTACATAAGATGAAATGGATTCTACCAAAGATAAAGAGGGACATTTCATACTAGAAGTGTGAATTCATTAAGAAGAAATAAACTTTGGGGGATGATAGATGTATTCATTTTCTTGATAGTGGTGATGTTTTCACAGGCATATCAAATATATCAAATGATAAGATACATCAAATAAGATAAGATATATCAAATCTTATCAAATCGTACACTTAAAATATTAGCAATTAGTTGTATGTCAATTGTTATGTCTCAATAAAGCTGTTCAAATCTTATGGAAAATAAAGGACCTAGAATAGCCAACACAAGAATTTAAAAGATAAACAATGTTGATGGACCTACATGACTTGGTTTCAAGAATTGCTATAATGTTACTGTAATTATTTCAGTATGGCATTAGCATGTGGTTAGACAAATAGATCAAAGTAACAGAATATAGAGTCTAGAAATAGATTCACATATGTATGACCAATTGAAATATGAAGAAAGCTCCAGTGTAATTCCACAAGGAAACTGGAATTTTACACTTTTTTGGTTTTTTTTTAAAGATTTTATTGGGGAATTAGGGGAGGGGAACAATGTTGGGGAACCAGGGAAGGGGAACAGACAAGTTGCTGGCTCTTTGTTCTTCACTCTAGTTGTGGAGGACATTGCTTCACTGGCTCATGTTGGTATTATCATTGTGCTCTTCCCGGGTGAGGCAGATCGGTCGCCGGCCTCTGGATGTCGCTCACCGTGGCTATTGGCAGCTCACGCTGGCTGCCGGCCACTCACTGTGGCCTATGGCAGCCCACTGCAGCAGGGGCTGCAGCCTACACCGTCGCAGGGGCTCGCACAGCCCAGCTCCAGGTGGAGCCATTGTTAGCTGCAGAGGGCAGTGTCACTGGCCCTCATATGTTGTTAGCTGCAGAGGGTAGTGTCACTGGCCTCATATGTTGTTAGCTGCAGAGGGCAGTGTCACTGGCCCTCATATGTGAGATCCGAACCGGGGCCGCTGGCATCCCAAAACGAGCTCTTAATCAATGCACCACTCGGCTGGCCACACTTTTGTTCTTAAACAGCTTTATTGTGGTATAATTGATATACAATAAACTGCACATATTTAATGTATACAATTTGATGAATTTGGACATATGCAAACACCTGTGATACCATCACCACAATCAAATTAACAGACATACTCCTCACCTCCCAAAGTTTTCTTGTGTCCGTGTGTGTGTGTGAAGAACTCGTAATACATTTTTAAGTATATAATACACTATTGCCCACTATAGGCAGATCTGATGAATTTACTCATCTTACGTAACTGAAACTTTCTACTAACAAATGATACCAGAACAACTTAGTATCCATATGGGGAAAAAGTGAATCTTGACTCCAGCCTCATGCCATAGAAAAATTATTTTGATGTAGATCATAGACCTAAATTTAAAAGATAAATCATTGGAAAATATCTTTGAGACCTTGGTCTCAAACAAATTCTTAAATAAGTTCCAAAAATGATAACCATAAAAGAAAAAAAAAGATAAGCTGGATTTCATAAAAATTAAAGATTTCTGTTCTGCTCATTAAAAGACTCCTTTAGTAAACTGAAAATGCAAGCAACAGATTGGGAGAAAATATTTACAGTATGTAGATTTGGAAAAGGACTTATATCCAGAATATATACAGAGCTTCCACAAACCAAAACTAAAAAGATAGCTCTGTAAATAACGAGCAAAAGATTTGCATAGATATTTTACAATGGCCAGCATGTTCATGAAAAGTCTTTATGTTATTAGTGATCAGAGAAATGCAATTTAACACCACAATGAGTTTAATCCATTTCATACCCACAGAATAACTAAAATTAAAAATTGACAATATCAAATGTTGCCGAGGACATGGAAAAATTGGTCATCTCACAAACTGCTGTGAACTTGTTAAATGCTGCAACCACTTTGGAAAACTCTTTGATAATTTCTTGGCATATATACTTATGCATTGATCAAGCAATTCCACTGTTAGATACTTCCCTAAGAGAGATGAAAACATAAATCCATAGAATACTTGCATAAAGTGATTCAGAGCAGCTTTATTCATAATAACTAAAAACTGGAAACAACTCAAATGTCCATCAACAGGAGAACGGATAAACAAATTGTGGTTTAGTCATACAGTAGGAAAGCACACTCTGCAGCAAAAAGGAGTGGATGACTGATACATGCAGCAGTGTGACTGGAGAGCGGGAGCATTGTGTTGAATGAACAGACCTAATACAAAGAGTACCTATTGTGCAATTCCATTTGCCAGAAGCTCTAGTGATTGTGGTCATGTTAGACCAGTACCTGGAGTGGGGCATGTAGTGACTATCTGAGGTGACAAAAATGTTCTATATCTTGATTTGCACATTGGGTACATGGTGTACACATTTGCCAAAATTAATCAGACTGGGTACTTAAAAATCTGTGCATTTCATTGTACGTATATTATGCCTCAATGAAAAGAGTACTGTGTAAAAATAAAACAATCATGAATGTATTTGTTCTCCTAAAAAGATAACATTGGGATACGAGAAGCCACAACCAATGAAACGGGCGAAAACTAGATAAAGCAACAATCATAAGTACCATTAAAAATATCCCTCTGAGAAACTGATTACTAGATCAAGCAGTCAAAAAATAAAGCAAAGACACAGAGGATTGGAATAACATAAGCCCTTAAGAAGCTAAAGTAGCGAGACATTCCCTTCAAAAAATTCACAGGCTTTATCTTTAGGTGAGAGTTCCATGAAAGAGTTAAAGATCAGATAATACTCTCAGAGAAGTTGTTCCAGAAATAAGGGAGATCTTCCCAGCTGTTTTTATGAGGCTAAAATAACATTTATTCCAAGTTCAGAGAGGGCCAATATAAGAAAAAAAAAAATAGGTTTATTTCAGTTATGTAAACAGAGGTGAAAATCCAAATAAGCTGCTAACTAATTAACCCTACAGTATATTTTGAAAAATGAGCTAGTCAAGCTTATTCTACGAGTGCAAGACCAGTTTAACAAGAGAAATTCTATCAGCGTTATTTACCATAATATTGGACGAAAGGGGCAAATGACTCTCAGTAGATGCAGCAAAATATGTGACGAAATTCAGCATTGTTGTGTGATTTTAAAAAATTCTCAGGAAACTGTAAATAGAAATGAGTGTCCTTCATGCCATGACGACTTCGTATATTAAAAGTTTACAGAAGGGTTGGCTGAGTGGCGCGGTGGTGAAGTGCTGGCTTGGGAAGCCAGCGGCCCTTGTTCGGGTCCCACATATGAGGGCCAGTGACACTGCCCTCAAAAAAAAAAAAAATGAAGGCTAGAGTTCTTCTTTGTGACCATCTGATTTGGTAACATAGAGATGGACTTTAAAAAAACCACACACACAAAAAAAGTTTACAGAAAGGGCCGGCCGAGTGGCTCAGTTGGTTAGGAGCTCATTCAAGAGTGTGAGCTGAGCTCTGAGCAACGGCGGTTCGATGCCCAGCCCGAGTTGAGCAGCCGCGGAGCTGCCAACAGGTGGCAGGATGGCTCAGCTAAAAAACAAACAAACAAACAGAAAAGTTTACAGAAAGCTTACTGCTCTATAGATAAACTCTGGACTCATTTCCTGGAATCTTGGAACAGGGCTATTCAAGCTTCCCTGGGAGGCTGTGGCTGATGCCCTAAGATGAGCAATGAATGGCCGTGGAGGGCAGAGAGAAGAGACACAGCCGTCAGCGCAAGCAGCGCACACGTCATCTACACAGAAACCCACCACAGGGAACAGAAAAGGATGGGCACTAATAATAGAGTTTAGCTAGATTGCTGAATTCAGGATGGACTTGCTAAAATTAGCGGCTTTGCTCTACACCAGGATTAACCAATTAGAAATAGAAAAAGATACATTCTCAAGAGGAACAAACACTAGGAAGTATCCAGAAATGAAGCCGGAAATACATGCAGGAAACCTTTATAGAAGAAAACATAAAATTTAAGAAATGTAAAGGACACAAAAGAAGATGTGAAAGAAAGGGAGCAATAACATGAAAACATGTATTTGTTTCTTTTTTATTATTTTTTTATTTTTCAATTATAGTTGACATTCAGTATTTCAATATTATATTAGTTTCAGGTGGTTAGACGTTTATATAACTTACAAAGTGATTCCCCTGGTACCCCCTGGCACCGTGCATAGTTATTACAATGTTATTGACTGTATTCCCTCTGCTGTACTTGATAATATGAAAATATTTAAAGGATACTGTCTTAGTCAGCTCGGGCTGCCGTAACACAATGCCATACACTAGGGGTGAGGGACTTAAATGACCTGGTAATCTGAGATCAGACTGCCAGCGTGGTCAGGTTCTGGTGGCAGCGATCTTCCTGGCTGCCCAAGGGCTGCCGTCTTGCCATGTCCTCTCATGGCAGGGAGAGAGGGCGAGCTCCCCGCCGCCCTGTCCTAAGGACCCGCCCTCCCGACCTCCTCTAACCCAGATCGCTTCCCCAAAGCCCTCTTCTTCAATCGCCATTGCGCCGGGGGTTAGGGCTCCAGCAGATGAGTTTGGGAGCGGAGGCCACAAATAGTCAGACCGTAACAGACATAAAGGGAAACATGAATAAAATGGAGAGAGAGACCTTTTTTGATGGACACTTGAAACTGTCCAACTCATTCTAAAACATGAATAAGCCATAATGTCCAAACTGCTATGTCTGTTTAGAGAAAGCAGAGCCCAGGGCTGGGGGTGGCTTGTCGGACCTGGCATGGGGACATCCTACAAAGACAGTGGATTTGCTCTCCCTGCTGTAGCAAATGACCACAAATTCAGTGGCTTGTCATTGTGTAGTTGTGTAGGTCAGAAGTCTGGTGTGGCTTGGCTGGGATCTCTGCTGGAGGATGGGTCTCACCCTGCAGCTATCGCCCTTTACCCCACCCCCCAGGGGTCTGGGGGAGGGAGGGAGAACACTCCCATGCTCATTCATGTTGTTGGCCAAATTCAGTGCCTTGCGGCTGTAGGACCGGACCCCATTTCCTTGCAGTGTCAGCCCGGGCTGCTCTCAGCTCCTAGAGGTCGCCTGCATCCCTTGCCAGGTGGGCCCTGCACTTTCAGAGCCATCAGTGGAGACCTCATCTGATCCCGCTCACACTTGGAGTCAGTCTTTCAGGAAGGGCCCAGGCCCCTCCTAAGGGCTCTCCTGATTCCGTCCAGCCCACAGGGCTGGTATCCTTTTTGAGGAACTCAAAGGTAATTGACTAGCAACCTCACTGCAGGAGAGACCCGCCATAGCACACTAGGGGAGGGGGTCCCACGCAGTGGATGTGCATCCGTGTGGGCTCCTGGGGCCATCTTAGCATTCCGTCTCCCACACCCTAATAATCAAAACAGAATAGAGAGCTTCAAACTGCACCCTTTACATATGGAAACGTAGTATTTGGTGGAGGTGGAATCTCAAATCAGAGAGAAAAGGATGAATTCATTTTCAGGGTAGGGAAAATTGACTGACTGACAGAGGAAAACATTAGATTGATCTCCTAGCATCTTCTACCACATGCATGGTGAGTGTAAAGACAAGCGGGTTAAATACTATATGTGAAGAGAACTGTAAAATTAATTTTAAAATGTGTAGCATACCCTCGCGACCTTCAGACAGGGGTAGGGGCAGTATTTCTGAAATGAGGACCTTTACACCGCACAACCCGTCGGATGACTCGCTGGTGGGTTTGACTACATCAGAATTAAAGATATTGGTCAATGGGAAATAGACTGAGAGTTAACAGATGGGTGACATTGTAATATGATATTGACAACACGGAAGCAGTAAGGGATTATTATCTTGCACATACAAGGGCTCAGACAAATCAATAAGAGAGAGATGGGCGACCTGCAGGAAACAATGAGCAAATGAAAGAAGCAAAAGTGTGAAAAGCTAACAAGCACACGGAGAGATACTCAATTCCACTAGTAATTTGGGAGGAAATGCAAAAATAAGAAGAGGCTGATTTTGTAAGATTAGTTGGATAATGCACATGTTGACGGAGATGGGAGGAAATGGGGCCCCAATGTCCTGCTGTGGGGGGTGGGAGACGCCTGGCAGCACGGCTCCCAGTGTGCTGTGCGGCTCCAGACTCAGCAACCCCTTCCTAGGCCTGTGCAGGGGGCCGGGGAGCTGGCACGCGTAAGGGGACCTCCATGGCAGCCCTGTGTGTGGAAAAGGCAGCCTGGAGAAGGCAGGGCCAAGTTGCAGAATCCGGAATCATGTACATTTGTCAGGAGCACAGGGCTAGCAGCATGCACAGCAACACGCAGCTTGACAGATTTTTAAGGCATATTGTTGACTGAAGACAGCAAGAAACAGGAGCTTTCTAGCACAACAAAATGTACTTACAACTGAAACAATACTTACCATAGAACGACAGTTAAAACATGTTTTTCAAAGTTCACTGTGTATTCAAGAACATGTATGAAACACATTCCAGTGAGCATTTTGAGGGGCAAGGGAGCCATGAGGGTGAAGCTTGGGAACAAAAGGAGAAGATCAAAAGCCTGAATAGAATGGATAATTATGTGCGTGAAGTTAGGAGTCTGACCAACTCAGCGGCCCGACCCTAAGATGCAAGTTGTAAAAGCAAATACATAAGAGGGATGTGGAGGTTGGTCCCCAAGGATGCCCCCAGCTCCAGAGGTTTCTGGGATGCTCCCAGAAAGCCACCTCCTGCTGTGCAAGGTGCCCATTCCCCCTGGGGCATTATTCTGTGCTGGAGTCCGCCTGGCTGTCCCCATGCACTCCCCTGCAGAGGGAACCTTTGGGGGCTGTGACAAGGTGGGTGGGCATGCTGTCAGCCTGTGGCAGATGGTTATATTGTTCCAATTATTCGCGGTCCCTCTCCACTGGAGGATGGCATGCTCCACCCCATTAATGCTGAGGGGACCGCAGACCGGACCCAGCCAATGAAATGCAGGCGGATGTGCTGCGTGTCACTTTCAGGGAGCAGATTTAAGAGCCAGTGGGCACTTCTTCATGACCCCAAGGCCATGGGGACTGTGCTGTCTGTCCAAGTTCCAGGGCAAAGGCGGCAGGGAGACAGCAAAGTGGCCAGAGACGGATATGTGAGGTGAGAGTGACACCAATGCTTATGGTTGGAAGCCACTGAAATTGTGGGGGCTGCTTGTTTCTAGAGCATCACCTCACTAACCTGATGGATACAGGGCCTCTGTTGGGGGCCCCAACCCCAATTTTCATCTTCTCTGTAAATCCCAAAAGTTTAAGAGTTGAGAAGACTCTGATCAGCTTCCCCCCCTCGCCCCCCATGCCCTGTGGGAGTGGAGACTGCGGACACCCAGGAAGGCTGACGTCCGGAGAAGGCGGCAACGTGACAGCCGCCCACCAGCTCTCAGCAAGGAGCTGTCCGAGCCCTGCAGGGCCTGGACAAGAGCAAGAGATGCATCGCCCGGGTGGGCAGGGAGGCGGTGCTCCAGGGCCACCCACCCCGGCTGCAATTATTTAATTATCCCGGACAATCAGCATCTTCGTGATGAATGCTGGGCTGCTTTCAGATCAGTGCCCTTGACATGAAGTACCTTCCCGTCTGTCCCTCAGCGAGCCTTGCTGAAGGCTTGTCTGATTAACCGGTCAGGTCTGGCTGGCTTCACCCTGTTGGTTTGCCCACAGGCTCCGGCCCCCACAGACCAAAGGAATTGTGTGTGTGTGGGGTGGGGGGGGTGTTTTAAATTTTATGTTGCATGTTCATTTTCAAATTCTTTAGCTGCAACTTTCATCCCCTGTGACAGGCTGAGCTGTGCCTCTGTAAAATTCATATTTTGGATTTCTAACCCCCAGGACCTCGAAGGTATTTGGAGAAAGGTCCTTTAAAAAGGGGTTTAGGTTAAAATGAGGTCATCAGGGTGGGCCCTCGTCCGATAGGATAGGTGTCCTCATTACAAGAGATTAGGACACAGACAAACCCAGAGGGAGATGACATGAAGATGCCCGTCGATACGCCATGGAGAGAGGCCTCGAAAGAAACCGGTCCTGCACACACCTTGATCTTGGACTTCCAGCCTCCAGACTGTGAGGAAATAGTGGGTTGTTGGAAAAGCCATGACATATTTTTTTCTATTTTTCATTGCAAAAATGCATCATGACTTTTCCGACAACCCAATAAGTATCTGTTGTTTGAGCCACTTGGCCCTTCGTCCTGGAGCAGCAGCAGACTGAGAAATCCCTGACTCAACATCTCCAGTAACCCCACACCCTCCATCTGCCTTTGGGAGCCTGCCTGCCCCATCCCTGCCCCCAATGCCTGCACCTCCTCCACATCACTGTTCCTTTCTAATCACAGGTCCAAAAATAGGGGCAGCTCCTTTCTCCTGGAGGTGCCCTGTCTCTGTTCTTCATGCTGCTGACCATTTGATGGCCCCTGTGGTCTATGCAGGACGTTCTCTGACCCGTGTGACACCGCTCTGCTCTGTGTCACCTCCACAGAGAAGGCTGAAAGTGATAGGGCTTGTGACAGAACTGCCCAAAGTAGGAACATGGGGGAAGAGAACACAAGGAGTAATGGTGTGGGCTTGTAATAAGTCACGTGTTTCTTTGGTCTGTGGTGAGCCTGGAGGCTGGAGGGAGGGCTGTGTCTATTGTCTTGGGAAATTTCCTGTATCCTGGATGTGGATGCTTCAGAGCCAGGCTCACGGGACCAGGTGCCCACATGCCAATGCTCAGCGAGACACAGCCTGTCATGTGGCCTGGACTTGTGTGGGCACAAGGGTGCATTCTCTTTCTGCAGCCGGACATACAGGGAAGGCGAGTCAGTACCTGGTGTCAAGTTGGCCTGAATCAGAGCAAAGGTGGCAAGTTGGACGGCATGAGTGTTTCCTGAGATACCTCGATGGGCCATTGCACAACATCCGGACCCGCCAGCATGATGGGAGTTACCTGGAGACTGTTTGGTGTTGACCTCACACTCCTGAAGTCCATGGGCTCAGAGCCCCGGAGTGTGGATGGGCAGGACCTTGCCAGCCTCTCCTCTGCCACCTCTGGCACCTTCCTGGATGACCAGCTCTCTTTGATGTCACAGTTCTTCTGTAGTCTGACTGGAGCCAAGGTTTGACCCCTGGGGAGCCAAGTGCATCGCTGAAGTGACCTGCATCCGTGTCCCCCAAGCCTTTCTTTGTGGACTCACAGGACACTCTCAGAAGGCAGACATTGATGAGACAAGTAAAGAGAACAGGAACAGGCTTGTGAGCTGGCAGGAGCGAACTTAAACATTAACATCTTGGCTCTGACTGCCCTGACCAGCACTGCACCTGCAGGCTGACAAGCACCTTACATACATCATTGGTGGGAACAGGACAGTTTCAAGAGGACACAATTGTAATGGCAGCCCCCCTACAAGTTGACAAACACCCCACATCCTGCTTAGAAAAACATAAAACCCCAGCACTTCTCATCCGTGCAGCTGTCCCCCATCAGACTGTGCCGTGGCACAACTCCTGCCAGTATCTCTCTTACCCTCTGTGTCTGTGGCTGTCGACACTCTGCCCGGCCAAACTTCTTGGCCAGTATTTCTCTCTGCCCGACTTTCAGTAAATCTTTTCCTCCTCTGTCCCACTTGGTAGAGTCTCACAAACGCTTCCACGTTCTGCGAATGACCAGGGGTTAACTCTGCGCCAATACAGGCATGTTTGCTTTTCACCATGTTTGGAGGACGTTTCCCGAGCTCAGGGCCCAAGAGGGCGGGTTAGGAGTGAGGTGGCCAGGTGGATCCGCTCTCACAGGGCAGCTCAGCTGGCTTCCTCGGTGCCTTGTCCCAGGTTCTGGGCATTGGGGAGCACCTGGCCACACAGCAGTACAAGGGGTTTGCAGCTGCGATGCTTTGGGACAAACGGAGTTACAGTTCTGTTCACTTGTCCTCCCTTCCTTGGCTGCCGGACTTCAGAACAAAGACAGAAGTGTTTAGGGATGGGGCCGGTCTGCCGCTCTGTCCACTGGCCTTCAAAAGGCCTCCTGGATGCTGGCGGTATCCGCTAAGCCTGAGAGTCGTGGACAGAGGTGGGCAGCATTTTCTGTGGCAGGAGCAAGGGCATGGAAATGTATCAGAGCTCACCCCATGTGGATTTCAGGGAACTCCAGGATGATTCCACAAAGATGCTTTCCCTGGGCTCTGTGCAGAAGGGAAACTGAGGCAGCGGGGCTGGAGGAAGAGGCCGTGGACCCCACAGCATGATAGGAGAGGAGGTGAGGCCAGCGCCCAGCGCCTGTGGCTCTGTCCCTCTGCCCTGTCCCAGGAGAGCTGCCTGCCACCAGAACAGGGGCTCCCCTGGTATGAGGACATGGCGGGGGGGGGGCATGCTGTGCGGTTCCGGCTTCCCGTTCCTTCTGTCCTTGCTGCTATGTTGGAAATGCCTGCCCAGTCCTCCTCCTGCACTCTGTCGGTGAAAAAGCATCCAGCCTAAGAGACAGCTTATAAGAGTTTATTTGAGCCAAGCTGACGACAACTGCCAGGAAGCAAACTCGCAATGGATTGAGAAAATGCTCCGGAAAATGGCGTTTTTGCAACTTATTTTATACATTAGAATAAAAAAAAAACAGTTACATGAAATCCACTGGTGCTAGGTGAAGGGGGTGGGAGAAAGCAAAGCGGGGAGATCTCTGGGATTGGATAAAAAGTAAATTGGAGAGACACACACTTCTTTTACATTGGTGGGTGCAGGATAGTTAATGGCGTTTTACAGCACATGGAGGTGGTAGTCAGGACAAGAATGCCAATGAGGAGATCTGTAGTTTCCTGCTGTGGGGCGGATCCCGGAAAGGGGATTACTGACATTCCAAGGGTAAGTTATGGTAGTTGCAAAAAGACAACAGACTGGCTCACTTAAAGTAAAGATGGATCTTTTTTTCAAAGAAGCTAAGGGCCTAGGAGGTGACTACGCACCATGGCCCACCTTTAGTTAGGAATGTTTATGTTCAGACCATCCTGTGTGGTTACTTTCAGTCTCTGAGTTTGTGGGGCCGACCAGGCTGGTCCCTGGAGTTCATCAGGTTTAGTATGTGGCCCCTTTTTTTTCCCCGTCCACAGCTCTCTCTTAACACCTGACCCTGACACTTCTGGTCACGAGGTTTCTGGGGTTTTCTCCACACCGAGCAATTCTTCACACCAGCTGGGTGTCCTACTCTTTAACCCAGTCCTGACTCTGTCTACCTGGAGATGGCGTCAGACCCCACAGGTTCAGGGCTCCCCCCTCCCCGCCAGGTCACCCACATCTGTGTGACAGGCTACAGATCAGAGGTCCCCTTGACCCTTCCTTAGGTTAAATTAATTGGCTGGAATAGCTCCCAGAACCTGAAACACTTACATTTACCAGTCAGTGTGTTAAAGGCTGTGACAAGGGACACAGATAAGCAGCCAGATGAAGGGACACAGGGCGAGGTCTGGGGAGATCCTGAGAGCAGGTGCTCCTGTCCCCGGGGAACGGAGCGGTCCCTGTCCCAGGACTTGGCTGTGTTCACCCACCCAGCAGCTCTCTGGACCCCCTCCTATTGGAGCTTAGGGAGGCTTCCTCATGTTGACATGATCAACTTTTAACTCCATTTCAGCCCCTTCCCCGCTCTGTAGAAGTGGGGGTGCTGAAAACTCCAGGCTTCTAATCACGGCTCCATCTTTCTGGTGAGCAGCCCCCATCTAGGAGCCCACCTGGAGTCACCTCCACCCCATTAGAACAAAAGACACTCCTATCACCCTGGAAATTCCAAGGGTTCCTGGAACCCTGTGTCAGGAACCAGGGGCAGAGACAAGTATTAGAAAAAGCAGACACTCCCAGTGCTCTTATCACTTAGGAAATTCTGAGGGTTTTAGGAGCCCTGTGCTGAGAGCCAGGGGCCGAGACCACCCACGTATTTTCTGTCATCTCACAGCTGCTCTTATCTTCTGGGTATGAGGCGCAGGGCCCAGTCTTTTCCTGCCAGGCAGCCACACTCCTTTGCTGCCCGTGTCCTCTGCCTGCTGTCTGAAGGGTGACCCCCTTGGGCGCTGTGCTAGGGCCTCCTCCTGCCACTCTGCACCCCCAGGGGTCTCACCTGGTCCCACCTGCCCAGACCTCCTGCCCTTTAAACATCCCACACGCACCTGCCCCCTTGGCAAACCGAACCTGGCACTCCAGGCTGAGTCAGCACCCCCGGCTCCCTCCTAGCAGCGCTGCCCAGTGGCACCGAGCACTGGGTGCCCAGGACAGCCTCAGCCCGGCTTCGTCAGTGCCTGTCTTCTTGACACACAGGAGGCTGTCAGGGTGCACATAGATTCGAACCAGTGTCGGCTCTGTGTCCTGCCTGGGTCACGCATCTCTCCAGAACCCATAGCTTGTGGGAAGGGCCTCACAGTGGGCCCTGCACCCCGAAACATGTCTCCCCAGCTCTGCACTGTGAATCTCTGGAGCCCTTTGCCCCCTCTCACCCCAGCAGCGCCTTCTCCAGCTGCAGCCAGTGCTGGCTCGCTCTTTAAGGCTTCCTTCTGCGCCCCCTGCCACCTTCTCAGCCTTGGGTGGGGCTGCACCTTTCCCGTGAGCTCCACGTGGCCCTGGTCACTCTACACTGAATGCCCAGGGGGTGGGCCAGGGTCACCTGCCTGTGAGCCGCAACACCTGGCATGGGGCATGTGCTAAGCAAACGTGGAATTTCACTGCCTTGTGCCCGCGGCTAAGCCCCCAGGCGATGCCGCCTGGGCGAGGGCCAGCCTTTCCCAGCTAACGCCCACCAGCCGTGGGAGTCAGCACCTCTGCTCACTTGCAGCCTCCGTTTGGAGGCCTCCAGGCTCCCAGGCTCCCAGGCTCCCAGCCTCCATGACCCTGACCTTGGAGTCTCCTCCAACGTGCGGCTGGGGGCTTCCTAGACAGAGAGGTGGCCGGGGCTCCTCTGATCCTGCCTCCTTGCCTTGTTTTGTGGTTGACTCAAGCAGTGCTTTAAAGGGAATTTATTTTTCCAAATGGCAGAACAAAGAACACAATGTTTAGGAAGAGAACACATTGCTTACATTTGAGAAAAATTAGCAGCATTGTATAAGGAGAGACACTTGAAAGGGCTGACTCACCCTGGGCTGACACACATCTTTGACTAGTTTGTGAGATACTCATAAAATTACATCCTGTTAATTTATGGCTTCTTATGCTAATTTTCAGTCAATTTTATTTGCCTACGAGATTTATTGGTGGCCTCCAGGGTAACAGCTGGGTTTAGTCCAAGTATGTGGGATCCTTGTTAAAAACATCACGCGAGGGAAGTAAAACAGTTCGGTGCGAGGACCAGAAGGATGGGAGCACAGGGTCGGGCGGTTCTGGCCCGGTGGGGTGCACTCTCCATGCTCCCCACCCTCAGAACCCAGCTGAGGCAATCCTGAGGGACCCTGGCCTGTTCCCCATAGAACAGAGCAGCCCTGCTGGCATCACAGATGGGTAAACTGAGGCACAGAGCTGTTGACATTTCCCCAAGTGGAAATCCACAGAAGAGACTTGATGGTTCCTCAGTCCCGAGCAGTCCACGATCGAATGTCAGGAAAAGGAGGTTGTTGTAGCTGAAAGATGTTTGGGTGATGCATGACTGCACAAGACAGCAACGGGAAGCTGTTTTCATTCACTGACATCCATCTCTTTAGGCAGAAAGGTGAATCTGTATTTGGGGCTTTCAAGCGAGGCCGGCTTCATGGACGTGCAGTGGGGCTCTGTTCTCAGAAGGGCCACACTGCTGTCGCCATCTTAAAAGTTCCTGGCAGGAAGCCCCATATTTCATTCTGCACAGGGCCCCCTACGTAGCTGGCCCCCAAGCGTGGGGCCACAGAGCATAGGAGAGCCAGGGGTTCGCGGTCATACTTCCCAGGCTGTTCTGACAACATTGTCCTGATCTTGGCAGAGCCCACCTTCTCCTCCAAGGGAGGACCCTGTGCTGTGTCTTCAGAAACGCAGCATTGGTGGGCAGGGCTCCCCAGGACAGCTGGCTGGGAGAAGGCAGGCGGACTTGAGAGGACACAGAAGGCTCAGGGGGGCCCCGAGGAAGTATAAAGGAGTTCCGGAGGTTCCAGAAAACAGGTGTGGAACTCGGGGTCCAGAGTGGGGAGCACGGACGACTAAAACTAGGGGAGATTTTCACACAGGGTGTGGAACTGTTGGACCCCTCTCCAGGCCTAAAAATGAACCTCAACCTAAACTCACATCTTATATAAAAACCAACTCAAGGGCCGGCCGAGTGGCGCATTGTTTAAGAGCTGGTTTGGGACGTCAGGGCCCCGGGTTCAGATCCCACATATGAGGGCCAGTGACACTGCCCTCTACAGCTAAGATGGTGAACAACAGCTCCACTTGGAGCTGGGCTGCTGTGAGTCCCGGGATGGTGTAGGCTGCAGCTCCTGCTGCAGTGGGCTGCCATGGGCTACAGTGAGTGGCCGGCAGCCGGCGTGAGTGGCCAATAGCCGCGGTGAGCGACCATCCAGAGGCTGGCAATCCATCTGCCTCATCCAGGAGGAGCACAATGACGATACCAACATGGGCCAGTGAAGCAACGTCCTCCACAACTAGACTGAAGAAAAAAAAAAGACAGTAACTTGTCTGTTCCCCTTCCCCGATTCCCCAACGCTATTCCCCTCCCCCAATTCCAAAAATAAAAAACAAAAAACAGACCCCAACTCAAAACCGATCAAAGATTTAAATGTAAACATGTAAAACTATAAAACGTTTAGAAGAAATACATAGGAGAAAATCTTTGGGATCTAAGGATGAGGTGAAGGGTTCTTAGACATGACATCAAAAGCACAATCCATATAAGAAAAGTGGCACGTTGGACTTCATCAAAATGAAAAGCTTTTGTACTATTCAGAGGAAGAAAAGCAAGCCACAGACTGGATGACTATATCTGACCTAGGACTTGTTTCGACAATATATAAAGAATTCTCAAAACTCAACAGTATAAAAGCAAACAATCCAATTAGAAAATGGGCAAAAATCAGGAACAGACATTGCACCAAAGGGCATATCCAGTGGGTAAACGGGCTCATGAAAAAAATGTGCCCTGTCATTAGGTACTAGGAAAATGCAGATTAAAATTACAACGAGATGCCTCTCAGAACAGCTCAAATTAAAAACTAGGGACAATCATGAGAAAAACATCAAGTGTCCCCCAACTGAGGAGCATTCTAGAAAACAAACAAACCAAAAACAGTATATAGTGATAATACCAAATGCTGGCAAAGATGAAAAGAAATGAAATGTGTTGTACGCTACTGCTGGGAGTGTGTAAAATGGCCACTCCTGAAAAGTTCGGCAGTTTCTTTAAAAATTAGACGTACACTTGCAGTAGGGCCCAGAACTGCACTCCTGAGCATTGACCTCAGGGAGATGAGGACTTGTGTTCACACAAAACCTGTGCACAGTGTTCACAGCCACGTTATCTGTGATGGCCCAAACTGGAGGCCCGAGCGCCCTTTAGTGGGTGAATGGCTACACAGCGTGTGGTACATCGGACCCTAAAACACTGCTGGGCAATGAGAAAGGACAAGCTGTGGATACACACGACAAGGAGGGCATTGTGCCAAGGGAGGAAAGCTGTCTCCCTAAGTTACACACAACATTCTCCAAGTGACAAAATTAGAGAACAGATTAGCGACTGCCAGGGCTTGGAGATGGGAGAGGGGTGAGTGTGACAATAAAGAGGAGCAAGTAGGATCCTTGTAGTGACAGAATGATTCTGGATCTTGACTGTGGTGGTGGTTCCATGAATGTACCCATGTGACTGCACTGCATAGAACTAAATACACATGCGTGCGCGCGCGCACACACACACACACACACACAGAACACGTGTGCTATAGATTGTTTGTGTCCCCTCGTCCAAATTTATTGTTCAAGTCCTAATGCCCCATGTGATGTATTAGGAGGTGAGGCCTTTGGGCTGATTAGGTCCTGAGGGTGGGG
This sequence comes from Aselliscus stoliczkanus, assembly GCA_033961575.1. Taxonomy (NCBI): domain Eukaryota; kingdom Metazoa; phylum Chordata; class Mammalia; order Chiroptera; family Hipposideridae; genus Aselliscus; species Aselliscus stoliczkanus. The sequence goes on along the minus strand of CM066732.1, from coordinate 158,478,752 downwards.
CCCTCCTGATGGGATTAGTCCTTTATAAAATCAGCCCCAGAGATATAATGTTACAGGACCCCAATGCTTGAGTCCATCTGCCAGCACCCACGGGCATTTCTCACGAGTAGGAGTTTGCAATGCAGAAAGGTTTATTGGAGAACTGGCCAATCCAGAGTGCAAGCAAGGTAATGCTCTGAAAGACACGACTCCCCAATGGTGTGCAGGGTACAGAGTCTATAGGATAAAGTCGCAAGACACGAGGGCTTAGGGGGTTTGGGGTCATGCAGGGAGCTGATTGGTTGAAAGTGAGGTAAGGGTAATAAATCATTTCTTCAGGTCTTGAGGACAATTCTGAGGTCCCTCTGTCTCATCTCATGGGAAAGTAGCCAGGGGGTCATTCAGCTCAGGAGCTGAAACATAACTTAGGTCAAGATGTTATCTTTAGCTGGCCTGAGATCCCAACCCTGTGATCATGGACCTGGCTGCTATCTTATGCTGCATTGGCAGAGTTAACGATTGTCCAGGAAAAGGTTAGGTCTCTGAGGGATATATACATATGGAGTGTGTGTGTGTGTGTGGGGGGGGTGGATTTCTATAGCTAAGATTTAAAGCTAAATTTAATCAAAGTCATAAAGACCTTCAGTTTCAATAATCTCTCTCCCTCCACCATGTGAGGACACAGCAAGAAGATAGCTGTCTACAAACCAGGAAGAGAGTCCTCACCAGGAACTGAATCAGCCGGCACCTTGACCGTGAACTTCCCGACTCCAAAACTGCGAGCAATCCGTGTCTGTTGTTTAAGCCCCTGGGTTTGGCTACAGCCGCTGAGCTGACAAGGAAAGCCCGGTGAGGTCTGAGTACGGCCTCGGGGTCATGGCCAGGCCAGGTTCCTGATCTCACTGTTGTATTGTAGTGATATGAGATGTTATAACCGGAAACCGAGTGAAGGGCGTAGGAAACGTCTCTCTACTAGTTTTGCAACTTCCTGTGAACCTATAATTCTTCCCCCAAAAGACAAAAAAAGTGAGGGGGAGGACAGATGCCTGGAGGGCTGACACAATGGGCAAAGGCCACGCATGGCAGAGACATGAGAAGTTGGAGAGATGTATGGCCAGCAGATTTGCTCCACTGTTCAGCCAGCCCTGCCAGGCCAGATGTCTGGGGGAGGGGATTCACTCAGGTAAAGAGGAAGGGGCGGGCTGTGACCATGGTCCTGCCCTGCCAGGAACGGGGTGACCACTAAGCCCTGAGCAGAGAGCGTGTTCCCAGACTGCTTTGCTCTCTGCTGTGTGGAGGCAGAGGGACGGGGGCAGGCAAGAACTTGTCCCACCATCCCTGGAAACCGGCCCCGATCTCGGCTGGAGCACAGGGGTAGTGCTTTCCGCTATCACGTGTCCATCAGAGGAGGGTCTCCTGGGCTCCCAGGGCCACCAGCCTCAGCCTGGGCTTCACAGCAGAAATAAGTAACTGAACAGTCTTGCTTTGCACATTAGGAACTATCTACATCCCACTCTCCTAAGTTACATGAGGACACAATTTATCTTTAGCCCAAAGCCACCTGCTTGGTAATCTGTTTCTGTGTACCCAATTGATCCCACCATCCTCACATTAGCTAGAGAAACGGCTGCCTTTATTTAAAGCAATCGGCTCTTACGAATAAGCTGGAATGGCCAGTCCAGTGTGCGATCTGGACGGCCGCAGCCTTTGGGCAGCGCTGCCCTTCTGTGAGTGATGGGACAGTCTGCCCTGGGCCAGGCTGGCAAGGGTCACGGTGCCGTGCGAAGGCAGAGCCCTGAGCCCCAACAGGACGGTGCTCTCTGCAGACCTTGGCTTTGAGACTTTTACCCCCATTGGTCACTGAGGCTGTTTCTTCATTTTAAAATTTTGGTCCCTCTTCTAGACAGATGTTTAAGTTGGTTAGTAGGAATTCTGGAAGCATTTATACCCAACACTGCGCAGTGTTGGATAAATTATGAAATCTCTACTGCCTACACAGAAGAAAACGGCAGAGGTAGGGCGAGTTCCCTCCCTCTGCCTGAGCTGGGCCGTCCACCTTGCCTAAGCCAGGCATCAGGGCTCTGAACCCTCAGGCCTCCTCAGTGGAGCTGCACCACCAGTTCTCCTGGGCCTCCTGCCCGTAGACATCAGAATGGCAGACTGCTCCGTGGGGGACATGTGAGCCAGTCTCTCCTAATGAGTCCCTTTCTAGATGCCTCTGGATATCCTATCAGTTCTGTTTCTCCAGAGAACCCTTACTGACAGAACCCCAAACCTATGAAACAATGCCTCCCCACTCCCCCCCGGGCCCCTGGCAACCACTGATCTATCTCCTGCTTCTGCGGATTTGTCTATTCGGGACGTTTCCTACAACTTGAATCATACAGCATGTCGTCTTTTTGTGTCTGGCTTCTTTCACTCAGCATCATGCTGTCAGCTTATCCACATTGCCGAGTATATTGGTGCTTCGTTCCTTTTTCTTGCTGCATAATATTCCATTGTATGGATACACCTCATTCCCTTTGTCTGTTCATCCTCTGAGACTCTGCCTGGAGTGTCCAGGGGCCTTGAGGCCTTGCTTCATCCTGAGAATCCTTAATAAAGGAAGCCACAGGGCAGCAGCTTGTGTGACCCCCAGGGCAAAGTGGGTGCTCAGTAAATATTTGCTGAACAATGAATGAATGAATGAGCCTGGGAATAACCATGACAGTGTTTGTGCTCTGGACTCCAAGAGATAAGAGGGGGCATGGCAGCTGCTAGGACCACCTTTTGGGAGGATAAAAAATGCAGTATTCTGGAGGATGAGCACTGGACTGCGAGTCAGGAAACTGGGCGTGGAGTTTCGGCCCTGCTGGCATGTGGACTTCGTCACCGAGGAAGCGGAATTCGTTTCCTAGTGCTGCTTAACAAATTTCCACACAGTGTGTGGCTTAAGAGAGCACACACTTGTGACCTTGCTGTTCTGGAGGTCAGGAGTCTGACACGGGTCTTGCTGGGCTGACATCAACAGCTGGCAGGACTGGCTTCTTCCGGAGGTGCCAGGAAAACCATCTGTTTCCCGGACTTTTCCGGCTCCTGGAGCCACCGCATTCCTTGCCTCATGTCCCCGTCCTCCATCCTCCGAGGAGTGTGGGGTCAGCACGGTAGCTGACCCTTCTTCCTTCATCACATCTCTTTCTGATCACAGCCAAGAAAGCCTCCCTTCTCTTAAGGTCTCCTGTGATGAAGTTGGGACCCCCTGGGTAATCCAGGATACTAGCCCATCTCAAGACCCCTACTTCATCACCTCTGCAAAGTCCCTTTACTGTGTGAAGTGACCTTTTCACAGGTTTCTGAGGTTGTGGACCTTAGGATGTGGACATTTTGGGGGAGGCATTATTCTGTTGACCACAGAAGCCCCTCGGCTTGAGACTCTGTTTCCCCATATGAGAAGACAGGCTGGACAATTCCCAAGGTCTTCCCAGCTCTTGGAATCAGGTGACTTAATGATAATACCTGTCACCATGGGACCAGGCTCCTTGGAGCGCGCCCCATCCAACCAGGAGCTCTGTTGCGCCTGTGAACCCTGTCTTGCAGACCCCCATTGTTGGCAGCAGAGAGCCTAATCCTCTGCTTTTCACAGGGAAGGGACACAAGCTTCAGACAGGGCCAGAGACATTCCTGAGGGGACGTGTCTTAAAAGCTGGTGCTAGAACCTACCCATGTCCGTCCAGCTCTGGAGCTGATGGCATCCTCCACTGTTGGCACAGGTGATTTGGGAGAAATGCAGACATTTTAGGGCATTTTTCAAAAAAATCCAGTAGATTTTGCATTAGTTTAAATTGGTCCTTCAGGAAGCTGGAACATACAATTAAATTAGTCATTAATTTAAAAGTTTTTGAAACTGGTTTTCTCAGTTAAAAAAAAAAGGTGGAGGGCTGGCCGAGTGGCACGGTGGTTGGGAGCTGGCTTGGGACGCCAGCGGCCCCGGTTCGGATCCCACATATGAGGACCAGTGACACTGCCCTCTAAAAAAAAAAAAGTGGAGTGTGTCGGGGAGGCTCTATTGATGGTAATGGTTTAGTTTCTTCTTTTCTTCTATCCTTTCTCAGGAGGCATGAGCTGCAGCAAGAGAAACTGCAGACTAATGGCCCCCTCCAGCCTCTAGGGGTGACTCTGTGTGTCCACCGAGCGTTCTGAGGATGACACACACCCAGCCTGGCAAGTGGCCGAGAAGACACACACACGTACTTCTCAGACACAAGACAGGGTTGATATATTCCCCCGGGGGGATCAGCAAGCCCCAGCCAAGGAGGTGAGCTTCCGTCTTAACGGAGTCCTTTCCCACACCTGGGGTTCCTCTGTGAGTCTTACACACCAGCCCGAGAGACCAAAGGCACAAAAAGTCCCTTTTGCTTGGAAGCTGCCCTGTCGGCAGTTCAGAGGGGTGTGATTCACGGGGCTGCGCTCCCTGAGCACAGGGCAGGGCTGCGCACACAGAACCGTGAGAGGTGAGATTTTCGGGCAGGGCCCTCCTGCCACAGCCCGGAGAGCCACAGGGCCGCAGACGGATCCAGGCAGCACCCAGAAGGGCTTCCTGGCATGACCCCAGAGTGGACTTTCTTTTTGGGTCCATTGTTGGAGCTTGTGCGTGTCACTTGGGACCTTTGTGGTCTAATCCATAGGCTGGGTGTACTGTACCTATTTTGACAGGCATGTTTTCTTTGGCTCCTTCATTCAAAGAAACATGGATTTAACCTCCTGGGAGCTCCAGGGGCTAAAAGATAAATGTGTTTCCTGCCCTCTAGGAGCTCACAGCCTGAGCAGACACATGGCGGCAGCTGCTCCAGTGTGGCCTGTGACAAATGTCCCTGTTTATTGATTGATTGATGCATTCATTCATCAATTGCTTCTTGCAAGTTGCTTATGTGCCAGAAACCATGGGTCCTCACCAGCAAGGGGTCCATGTGAAGCCGTGAAATGTCAGCGAAAATGTCAAACATCACTTGTTGAGTGGTTAGCAGACATAAACCTTTTAAATAATTATGAAAATGGTTCCTTGAGAATCGGCACTGCATCTACTCAGGTCTGAATACATTACTTGAAACTTTGTACCTGAGAAGCACTTCTGAGATATGGCGAATAATAGATATTCTGTTTATCCCCGAACTCATGGACCATTCACTGTGCATCTGTTAAGGACCAGTAACTGTGTCTCCCTGAAAGACAGAAGCATCAGGGAGACACAGCTCTGGCAAACTCACAAATGGTTGTGGAGAAGAAAGGTTACAGGCCAGGTGACAGTGCTGTCACCCACCCACCCAGTCAGCCCACAGCCAGTGCCTGGAGCTCTGCTGGGTGCTGTTGGCTTGACCTAGGTTCTCCGCCTCTCTGGGCGCCACCATCCACTTGATAAGTGAGTGACTTCCGGTGGTCTCTTTGTCCCATTGCGCTATAGTGCTCCTTAGAGATGTGGGGTCCTTGGCTCGGACGCAGGCCACAAGGGCTTTTGAGGGGCAGCACAGCCTACAGGCCATGGGGATACCAGACAATCTATTCTTTGAACAGAATCAGCAGACTCATTCCAGGCAGTTTCTCCTTGGATTTGGCTCTTAAAGCAAAGGCACCGTCTTCTCCATTTGGAAACTTGGTCTATTTAGGAAACTAGAACATGTGATTAATTTATTCATTAACTCAAAGGTTCTTGAAACAGACTTTCTCAGTTAAAACAAAAAAATGGCGGTGGAGGGAGGTGAAATAGGAGGGTGTTATGGCTGAATTGTGTCCCCAAAAAGATATGTTGGAGTCCTAACTCCAGGTACCTCAGAATGTGACCTTATTTGGAAATAGGATCATTGCAGATGCAATTAGTTAAGATGAGGTCACGCTGGGGTTGGATGGACCCCAATCTAATATGACTGGCATCCTTATAAGAAAAGAAAACACAGAGAGAGATGCAGAGAGAGAATGCCCATGCATGAATGGACGCACAGACACGAGGGAAGAATGCTGTGTGTGGGCAGAGGCTGGGCACAGACTGGAGTGACAGCTACTAACCCAGGGATTAACAGTGGCTGAGGACTGCCAGCCACCACCAGAAGCCAAAAATGGCAAGGAAGGGTCCTTCCCTACAGGTTCCAGGGGGTGCATGGCCCCATCCACACCTTGATTTCAGACATCAGACCCCTAGAATATAAGACAACCAATTTCTGTGGCTTTAAGCTACCTAGCCTGTGGTCCTTTGTTATGGCAGCCAGCCATGGGACAGAGTGTAGACTATAGTAACACAAAGGGGACCGAAGCATCTGCACCTGGGCCCTGGCTGCCTTCTCGGGGCGTGGCATGGATCTGGGGTTCCCCCTCATTTTACACAGGGAGTCAGGTAACCCTGCTCCTTGGCACAAGAGTCCTCTGTCCTTTCTAGAACCTGGGGTCCTGGTGCAGACGCTCTCTCCAAAGCCGGAGCTGTGTCCCCTGCCCCCCACCAGTAACAGGGCTTCCCAAGGTACCAGAGACCCTGACTTTAGACCTACGCTACTTGGTCCTCACTGCATCTGGTTTTGACCTTTCCTGTCTGTTTTCCAAAGCACAGCAGTGAAGCTGAAGTTGCACCCAGGCCCCTCAGCCCTGTCTCTCCACCTGGCCTCCCTCCTGCATATGCACCTTTCTGAGCACCTGCCCTGGCACCGTTGGGCCCTGGGCCCGGTCTGTCCACCTGGCTTCCCTCCTGCATATGCACCTTTCTGAGCACCTGCCCTGGCACCGCTGGGCCCTGGGCCCGGTCTGTCCACCTGGCCTCCCTCCTGCATATGCACCTTTCTGTGCACCTGCCCTGGCACCGCTGGGCCCTGGGCCCGGTCTCTCCACCTGGCCTCCCTCCTGCATATGCACCTTTCTGAGCGCCTGCCCTGGCACCACTGGGCCCTGGGCCCGGTCTGTCCACCTGGCCTCCCTCCTGCATATGCACCTTTCTGAGCGCCTGCCCTGGCACCGCTGGGCCCTGGGCCCGGTCTCTCCACCTGGCCTCCCTCCTGCATATGCACCTTTCTGAGCGCCTGCCCTGGCACCGCTGGGCCCTGGGCCCGGTCTGTCCACCTGGCCTCCCTCCTGCATATGCACCTTTCTGTGCACCTGCCCTGGCACCGCTGGGCCCTGGGCCCGGTCTCTCCACCTGGCCTCCCTCCTGCATATGCACCTTTCTGTGCACCTGCCCTGGCACCGCTGGGCCCTGGGCCCGGTCTGTCCACCTGGCTTCCCTCCTGCATATGCACCTTTCTGAGCACCTGCCCTGGCACCGCTGGGCCCTGGGCCCGGTCTGTCCACCTGGCCTCCCTCCTGCATATGCACCTTTCTGAGCACCTGCCCTGGCACCGCTGGGCCCTGGGCCCGGTCTCTCCACCTGGCCTCCCTCCTGCATATGCACCTTTCTGAGCGCCTGCCCTGGCACCGCTGGGCCCTGGGCCCGGTCTCTCCACCTGGCCTCCCTCCTGCATATGCACCTTTCTGTGCACCTGCCCTGGCACCGCTGGGCCCTGGGCCCGGTCTGTCCACCTGGCCTCCCTCCTGCATATGCACCTTTCTGAGCGCCTGCCCTGGCACCGCTGGGCCCTGGGCCCGGTCTGTCCACCTGGCCTCCCTCCTGCATATGCACCTTTCTGTGCGCCTTCCCTGGCACCGCTGGGCCCTGCCTTCCTGTCCCCTCCACTGGGCCTTGGGCTGCCAGCCTCTCCCCTCTTTTCTGGTCAGGGTCTTGGCCTCCTTCACCTGAGATCCAAGCCCCATCTCAGGGACCTGTTTCCTAGTTCTGTCCGCGGCCAGATGACACCCAATCGTTTCCAGAAATGTGCCTCTTATCTGTTTTCCCATTAAGACACCTGGCTGCTCGACTTGGCAGCTGCTGTCTCCTGTAATCTGTGCAAAGGGAGCTTGAGCTGGGTGATGCCTGCAGCCTCAGGACTGGGGAGTTCAAGTGCAAGCCCAGTCTTTCCCTAAGGGTTTGTACTGCTCCCTGGGAGGTGAAAAAACAGCTAATACAGCATTTATCTTTGGAGAATGAGGACATTCCCTGCAAAAATTGTATTATACAACTGTGATGGAGTAATTTTAATTACTATACAGTCTATATTCAAACCCCAACTTTCCCCCAAATATCCTTTATATTTGTTTTTATATATTTACATAAAATATATTTTATATAGTGTATTATTATATAGTATATATTATTTTATAATAAATGAAATTATATTATTAGTTAAGTTAAAATTTAAATATTAAAATATATTATATGTTATATATGATATATGTTATATGTCATGTAATAATATATAGATAATTTATTAATATCACAATATAATTAATTACACTATATATAATTTACTATTAGTTATAATTTAGTATTTGTTACAATATATAATATAAAATGTTATAATTACATATAAAATATAATTATAATACCATATAATAATTATATATCACATATAATATAAAACATAATAAACTATATTGTAAGTAAGAATGCATAAATAAAAATAAATATATAATATTAACATATAATCAAATATATTATATGAAAATATGGAAATCTATTTTATTCATATTCCCAAGCACTGCCACTGGAGGATCCTGTGCCCAGGGTGGTGGACACCCAGAGGAGCAAATGGTGGTGCTGTCCTGTGCAATCAGGGAGGCCTTTCCAGGAGAGGTGACATTCCAGCTCCGTCTTTAAAGTCCACTGGAGTTCTCCATCCGTGAGGCGACCACAAGATAACTGAGTCGTCATGTTGACTGAGCACCTTCTCAGTGCCCGGCCTTGTGCTAAGCACTGGGGCTGCGTACTGAACAGGACAGGCAGCCTTGCCCTCAGGGTGCCAATGACCCATGACATAGAGCCATGGGGACCCCCAGGAGTCTGATGAGGACACGTGATGAGGTCACAGCAGAAGGGACCACAGGTCTTGGTGCCCTGGAGGGGGAGCTTGGCCTCTGTCCCTGGATGTCGGCACCATTTCGGGGTTTTAGTGAGGGGACAGGTGTCCAGGGTGGGGCTTTAGTACCTCTTGAAGGCAGCTGGGCTGGACAGTTTCCTGTGCTGGGCTTTGGGCTGAGGCCCTGGGAGATAGAGCTGTATCTGGGCAGGGTTGACCAGCACTCTGAGCTCAGGAAATTGGCCAGTTTGCCAAAGAAGTATCTCATTTCTGCCCGAGATGGGCACCCTGTGCTGGTGGGCATGGCTGGGGCTGGCAGGCAGAGGGGGCCCCGGGATCAGCTGAGGAGCTCCCCTGGTCCTGGTACAGGAGTGAGTGGAGAGAGGCGACTCCAAGGCTATGCCCAGCCCACCCATGGCATCCGTTTCTGCACAAGGCAGACCCTGATCTAAGCCAGTCTTCCCACCAAAGATGACCTCAGACTTGCCATTTTCCTTCTAGAGGCCCCAGCTCCATGGAGAGCTCGGAGTTCCCACCAATGCCAGCAGCAACCAACATCTGTGCGATTAACCCTGAGGTGGGGGGGACGGCTCTAGGGGCAAAATGCAGATGACAAGGTCCAAGAGTGTCCGGGGAGCAGGCGGAGGGGCCCCGGAACTCTACAACATTCCTTCTGCCATGTGGTCACAGGTCCGCAGGAGAAAGTGAGTGTTTCTGCTGGAACCCCGGGAAATGCCAGAAGGCCATCTAATCAACATGGAGGTGGGGCCGGAGCCCTTCCACTAATGACCCCAGGAGTGTTGACATCCACCAGTGAGTCTGAGATGTCGCGGGGAGGGCCGGGATGGACAGACCCTTAGCCCCAGATGGACTCCGTGCCTGGGAGAGAACATGAACCCAGAGCGGAGCCCGCTCAGCCAATGAAATACAGGACGCCAGACACGTTTGAATTTCCAATGAACAACAAATAATGTTTTAGTATATGAATGACTGAAATATTTCATGTTTATCAGAAATGCGTATTTTATCTGGCAGCCCTGTAAGAGAGGCCAAGTTCTGACCATGACACCGAGGCTGCCGTGTGGTAGGACAGCGCCCACTCCGCCTGCTGACCACACACCCCTGTCACCTTTGCTTGAGGACCTCTGTGCCTTTCACTCTGAGGCATTTTTCTCTCTGAGGCACACTCTCTCTCCTGAAATAGCAACTTTTGAAATACACCCTGTTGGGGGCCCTGAGCTCGGCTCGCCTGCTGGGGGTCCCAGTGCCCATTGGCCCAGGGAGGGGCTCCCTCTTCCCTTTAGTTTTCTCCCTCCAAACAAAAGGCTTGGGTTGGCTGGTGCTGGCGTTCCTTCTCACTGCAGCTGTGAGACAGGATGCACTGTCCACCCCCAGAGGGGCCTCGAGGGCCCTCCCCATGGGGGCATGGGGCCCACATCCCCACAGAGGCTCCCAGACCCCCCTGATCGGACCTTGGAGCCCCAAACTCACAAGACATCTGAGAAGTGAGGACCCCATCTGCAGTAACCCAGATGGACAGCCCAGGTCTGGGGCAGGGGTGTGACCTGGGCAAGGTCACCAGGGAGCTGCTGGCAGACTGGAGACGGCTCTGGGTGGGCGTGCACAGGGGACGGGAGGGGGCTGAGGGAGCTGCTCCCCGCTCTGGAAGGCTGGTAGGAATGACGGGCACCATCTTGGTCGACCAGACGTTTCAGGCCAAAGTAACTGCCATTTTCCTGGAGGGGGTCATAGGGCTGGTGCGCCCTGCCCAGAGGAGAACGATGTATGGTCTTGGCCACGCTGGGGCTTGGTGGGCCAGCTCTCTGTCCACTCCAGCCCCAGGTCCTTGGGCACCGAGGATGGCCACTGGGGGGCAGTGCGAGCCAGGACACCTGGCAGAGATCCACCCAGAGGTGCCCGCCTGGCCAGCTCTGCCCAGGAGAGGGACAGACGGTGCAAGTGCCCCCTTGGTGGTCAGCCCAGGCAGCCAGGACCCCAGGACCCTAAGGGCGCTTTGGGGCCAGGGCTCTGCCTGGGTACTGAGAACCTTCCTAATGTCTGTGGTTACAGCTGCGCCCCATACACAATCACACACAGAGTGCAACACAAGCACACATACAAGCACACTCACACACATGTACACATACACACATGCACCCCCACCACACATGCACAGGTCCAGGTGGGTTACAGAAGCACCAAACAGCCTCTTAAGAACGTGGGTCTGTGACTGGTCTTTTTGTTTGTCCCCTCTGGGCATCCCAGGGAGGGTCCGGGTACAGCCCCTACTGCTTGATGGGGGAGCCACCCCCTTGTCAGACCCTATGTCGGGCTCCTTCTCCAGCCCGGCTGGGTCCTCACTGTGTCGGGACACCCTAACCCCTCATACTCCTGCCAGCAGTGACCTTTACAAGGCAGAACCCAGCGTCTCCCCACCCTAGCGGGCCTTCTCTGCTCCCCATAGGCTCTCTGGCCCTGTATCCCAGTGTGCACGGTGCAGATTTTAATTTTGCCTCTTGCATGTCAGTTCCCTTACTGGACTGGGAGCTGGGAAGGCCCCTCACACGTGCACCAGAGCTGGCTGGACTCGGAGGGCCGGCTCAGGACCAGCGCCTGCAGGCCCCTCCCACTTCTCTCCCCCCTGCAGGCCCCTCCCACTTCTCGCCCCCTGCAGGCCCCTCCCACTTCTCCCTGCAGGCCCCTCCCACTTCTCTCCCCCCTTGCCGTCCCCTGTATCCTTGCTCTCAGCCATGTCTCACGACGTCCCCTTCTTCGTCCTTTTACAGGTGGCAAAGCTGAGTCCCAGAGGAGGGCGTGCCGTGCAGAAGGTTGCACAGCAAGTCAGGTAGCTTCTTCCTCTCCCAGGCCCTGAGCACGTGGGTGAGGGGGGCTGGCCCTCTCAGAGCACAGGGTGGGGGCAGATGCCCTGAGGTCCTTCCCTTGCAGACTCTAGATCACTCCTGTTTCGTGTTAATTAAAATGAACCAGCTGCCACCAGCTGCCCCCCCTTCCTCGCTCCAGACCCCGCGTTTCCTCCAACCTCCGTGAGGTAGCCGCGTGCCTCAGCCACGTGCATGGCCGAGTTGCCTGGGGTCTGCCCTCTCCCCCAGCAGGGCTCCCCCACTACCTTCGGGGGCAGAGCCAGCCCTGTCCTTAGCGGGTTTGGGTGGGTAGTCTGAGCTCCTCTCACCTTGTGAGGGGGCACACCTACAGCTGGCGCCGTGGGCCAGGGGTGGCATTCTGTCCACTTGCTCCTGTGTCCTCTGAACAGACCCCACTACTCAGTGGCGGTGGCCCATGGAGGTCCAAGCCCCCATTTCTCCCAGCTGCCTGACACCAACACACAAGCAGCCATGACCCCGTCCATGCCCTGGCCCCGGGATGTGGTTTAGCCAAGTACAGACAAGCACGGTTACAGTCCCACTCACAGAAGTGTGCCTCGTGCGTGGGCCTTCATTTGGGGCTGGGGCCCAAGGGGGTGAGCAGTGGAGGCCAGACCTGTTCTGCTCCCCTGGTGTGTGGCCGTGGGGAGCTGTGGCTTCTCAGTCTCAGCAATCCCTCCTCTGATGGTGGGGACACGTTACCCACTTCTCGGAGCTGCTGTGAAGAGCAGGGTTTGTGTAACGCGCCTAATGGTCGGCATTCAAACCTGTGCCCGTTTCATAGTGCACCCCAGGAAGGGGAAGAAAGGTCCGGGGGACCCTGCTGCTATCAGGGTAAGTGGTCTCCTCTCCCCCACCACCCACGGGACCTGAGCTATTAACACAGTAACCCAGACTGAGGTTTGCCTTCCAGATGCCACTCTGAGCTCCTCCGTCCCCAAGCTGTTGATGTGACGTTTTCAATTTCCCCAGGCTTACCGCTGGCAGGAGCCTCCCTGGGGCTCTGGTCCTGCGTCATCAATCTACTCACCAAGATTCAGTCTCAGTCCGGGTGGGCTCAGGGAGGAGGGGTTCCCCGTGGACTGGCACATCAGGGGCATGGGTCGGACCCCCAGGAAATGCCCACCGGGGACCCTTCACAGGCAGGAGCCAGGCGGTGCTGGAAGGAGCAGTGGTGGGGAGGGGTGGGGAGGGGGTCTCGTGGGCCCTGGGCCTCAGCTCCCCTGGGAGGAGGGTTTGTGGGCAGCCCCTCGGGGCCAGGGCGCACTGCGGCTCCGTCGCGCAGCTCCTTCTCTCAGGCTTGCGGCTCTGCTCTGCAGCTGCCAGTGCTCCTGACAGCGAGGCCCGGCTCTCCCCGACTCCAGCTACTGGCTGCGCACATTGCCTCCCAGGCGAAGAGCAGCCCCGGGCCGAGCCAGTGCCCGTTAGCACCTTCACAGTCATCACTGGTGATGGGCCCCCAAGGGGCTGAGGTCACTATGAGACAACTCTAGTACTGTGCGGGCGTGTGTGAGTGTGCTCCCGTGTGTGTGGGTGTGTTTGCACGTGTGTGAGTGGGTGCACACGTGTGTATGGATGTGTTTGCACATGTGTGAGTAGGCGCACATGTGTGTTTGGATGTGTTTGCACTTGTAAGAGTGGGTGCACACACGTGTATAAACACTTTGTGTGTGAGTGCATGTGTGCACGTGGGTGTGAATAGCTGTGTGTGTGCACGTGTGTGAGAGTGTGCTCGTCCATGTCCGGACGAGCACGTTTGCATGTGTGCACTGCGCTCATGCTGGCGGCGTGTCACACAGCATCCCGCATCGCCTGACACCAGCAAGGGGTAGGGGGCTGATGGCTCCAGCAAGCGCGGTTCTGAAAGGCTTTTCCTCTCGAAGCCGAGCTCTGCCTCTGCAGACTTTGCTGGTGGCCCTGCGGGGGGCGGGGGATGTTTACTGGCCCATGGTGAGGACTGGTGGTGGTTTCGGGTGGGGTTCTCCACATTGCTAAGAGGCTTGGTGGGTAGAAACATCCAGTTGTCTATAATTTCATGCTGGACCGAAAACCTCTAGCCCAGGCAACTGACAATCAATAATAATAAATTAATCTCATGTTTATGTGGAATCCCCATCTGGGAGATGGTCACCTTGTGGGAGCTGGGGGGTAGATGAACGGGCGCATGTCCTCTGTGGGAGAAAACCAGGAGAGCCACCAGCACGCTGTGGGACCTAGGACTTGCCACCCAGCCTCTCTTGGCTTCCATGTCACCTAGAACGACTGACCCGGCCAGGCATCCCTTTGGGCTCTGAAATTCCATGAGTCAGAAAACCCTTCCAGACTTGGGTCAGTGTATCCTCCCTCGGAGGGTGTTGCTGAGAAAGACAGCATCCAACCCAGGCTCTGAGCGTGCATAACCTCAGGGAGGAGAAGGGAGAAGGGGCAGAGCCTGCTCTTGGCACCGGTGGGCTGTGTGCGGCTTGGGCGGCGGCCGCTGGGTCTGTTTCAAACCCTGCCTGCCTTCATGAATGATTTCCTCAGCTTATAGTCGAGATAAAGCAAAAAATGAGTGAAATGCAAACTCACAAATGCTCTCAAGCTAGAACAAATGTAAATGACAACAGGAACTGAACAACGAGGAAAAAGTAAAGCAGATAGATATATGCAGGCCAATAGGTCCTGTTCAGCCACTTTGGTGTCTCGAGTTTGGCTGCATGATTCCTGGCAGCCAAAGTGAAAAGGGAAATAGGACCAGTTCAGTGGTCCTCACTGTCCCTTAGGATAGGACTTTGCAGCTCTCTTTCTACCAAGGCACACAGAGATGTGTGAGAAGCCTGGGCACAGACGAGGCCACCCCCTTCCACCTTGAGGTGACCATCCTGAGAGCTGAAGGGAGCAGTGTCTCTGCACACCTCCATTAGGAAAAGGCTCCAGCAGTGTTCTAGAAAGCACAAAGATTTGTCCAGCTTTGGCTCTGAAAGATCCTTTTCCCTTCAGGCTCCATCTAGGTGGCCCTGAAATGAAAAACGGATCATGTCCCCAACAATATCTGGACAGCAAATGTGGTGCCGACTCTTATGAAACTGCTCCTTGTAACTGCCCCAGGTGAAAGCTGGCGACACGCTTCCTGTGCTGTAAACCTAGCTGGGTGCAACTCGACCTGCAGGGGCAGCAGAGTGCTGGTGCCTTTATTGAGCACCTACTATATGCAAGCCCTGGGTAGGGAATTTACATGCACGGTCCTGTTTCCTGGAGTCTTAGCAGCCCACTTTACAGATGGTGCCCCTTGGCTCAGCGGTCATGGTGCCATGAGTGGTAGGACGAGGACTGATACCTGGGCTCTGGGGCCCCACAGCTGGCCCTGTCCACCTTCCCTGCCTGTGCCCCCACTAGAGGTCACCCTGGTGTGCACCCTGGAGGTCACTCAGGCTTTGATTCCAGGACTCTGTGACTTGCTGAAGACAGCAGATGAGGTGGTTCTTAGCATGACTGGTCACTGGTAGGTGTCTCCAAGGCCCAGACCCAGCCTGGCTTTAACGGAAAGGGACAGGGCTCAGACCTGGACAGCCAGGCGGGGGTGGCAGAGGGCGTTGCCTGCCGTGGGTGGGGGTCCTGGTGGTGGTTCTGGGGTGACAGAGTTCCACTGCTCAGCTCCCTCTAAGAGGGGCTGAGGCCCATGTAACTGTACAGGGTGGTGTCCTCAAACTCCTCTAGTGTCCCTGTCACACTGAGCCATCCTGGGTGTGACCCACCTGTGACCCACCTGATCCACAACTAAGCCTTTATCCTTATTTTGCAGACCTGAATGCAGGTACAAGCAAGGTAATAATGACCACACCTGGATGGAGTCCCAGACTCAGCCTGCTTCACCAGCTTGGGGGCTCACAGTCTACATGAGGGGACACTCCCTGCAGTGGCCTGGATGCTGCGTAGGACCCTCTTAGGAGGGGCGAGGTGATGCAGAGTCCCACTGGGCAAGTAGAAGACACGGAGCCGTGGGGACGGAGCTCAGAGGGATTTGGAGGCTGTGAGTTCCCAGAGGGGCTGAGAAATGTGAACTAGCTGGAAGGAAAAGACAATTGCCACATTGTCGAGAGGGGAGAACAGTGTACTAGAAAGTTAGGTCCTGTGCTGGGAGGGCACCAGCCTCCCTGGAGCTCTGGCCTGCGGGTTCAGATTATGTGGGCTACACCTCACACTGTGTACTTTGTGGCCTGCAGCTCGTCCCTTGAGCAGAGGACAGCTTTGTCCTGGAATCCAGCCTGTGGCCCCACTGCTCACCAGGCCTGGGGCAGCCGGCGAGAGGGCACTTCGTGGGATTGGGCGTGAACGCAGCCCGGGGGCGCAGCCGCACTGCCCTGTCCCACATCCTGTCAGTGCCTCAGGGAGGGCAGCCTGTGTCACACTCCCTGGGGCTGTGGAAGGGTCCCTGGCCTCCCTGCCTCCCCCTCCCCACCCACCCCACCCCGCACTGCCTCCAGGTTTTCTGAGGCCCAGAGCTGGCTGTGTCACTCCCTGTGACCGTCACAATGGAGTCAGCTCCCTCAGCTCAGCACACGAGGCTGTGCTGGGGGGCCCTGCCCACCTCCGGTCCCAGGTCCCGGGGCCCCAGGTGGAGGACTTGCCCGCCCTCTCCCTCTCCTGCCTCTGCTGAGGCTCCCCCTGCCTTTGTACCAGGCTCACCCCCACCAAGGCCAGCCCAAGGATCCCTCCTCCAGGCAGCCCACACAAACTGCTCACGGAGTTCTCTGATGGCCCATGTGACAGCCTTTCCTCTAAACTGGGACGGTGAGGCCCCGTTCCCAGCCCCACACTGGCAGGCAGGAGGCACCCAAAAAGTGAGCCAGCCAGCAGCCAGACTGGGCTCGGCAGCAGGAACACCCACTCGGTGCCCCAGAAACCCGGGGCAAAGTGGGGTGGTACTGAAGGTGCTGGGTGTGGAGACAGGCAGGAGGTGGTGGTGCCGCACACAGGGACATGGGACCACAGGCCTACCTGGCCAGACACCAGAGGAGGCAAAGGGGGGCCCTCTCCCCCCCCCCATACACCACCCACTCCTCGGAAGGCCCATTCCAGGAACCCCGGCCCCCAGGAATGGCTGGATCATCTCAGGCAGCAGAAGCTGAGATGCTGATTCCTGGAAAACAGGGCCCCACAGCCCGCAGGGGGCCCACACAGGGACGGCTTACAGCTGGCAAGGTGCCAGGAGCCAGCAGGGGTGGGAGGAGGCCAAGGTCCCCGCCTGGACACAGCTGTGGCCAGTGTGTGCTGGAGGGGGAGGGGCGGGAAGGAAGGTGGGGACTGCGGCCAGAGGAGCCCTGGGTGCCTGGCAAGGGCTGTGGGGGAGGGGACCTCAGACGCCGCGGTGACTAGACAGGCTGCCCAAGGGTTCCTCACAGGCCGAGCAGGCACCTGTCAGAGGCACTGCCTTATTTAACCCTGTGGCTCCTGCAGGGTTGGGGCGACCCCTTCACACTGGTGTGGACAGGAAGCCGGGAGGCCGGGCTGACTGGAGGGGAAGCCCCGTGGCTCCCTGTCTTCCCAGTGCACTCGCTGGAGCCCCCACTGGGCAAAGGCCAGGAGCAGGCAGCACAAAGGAGACACAGCAAGTTTGCCTGGGGCAGGGATGGAAGAAGGCACCTGGGCAAGTGGGCCTGGAAGGATGGGCCTGTGGAGGGGAGGGGAGGCTTTCCGAGCACAGGTCTCATGAGCAAAGGCCCTGGGGCAGGAAAGCACATGCTTTGCCTGAGGCCCTCTGCAACCCCCTGTGAGTCCAGGTGGCGTGAAGTCGGCTGCCGAGACAGCCAGCAGACAGAGCAGGCCACGTTTCTGTGGGTCTGGGCTCTATCCTGCAGGCAGCTGGGGGTGCCACCAAGGACTAGCATGCCTGGACCTGCCCTTCTCAGGTGCATTTCTCCCAGCGCCGAGGCCCCTGTCTGTCTGACTGCCTGCTGTGCCCTCCCAGCTTCTGTGCTTCAGGAACACTAGGGGAGGTCACTCACCTGGGGAGGGTTCCGGTTTAGAGTCCCGGCCCCATCCCGGAGTCCCAGAGCTGGAACACACACGCACTCACACACACCCAATTGGGCACAAATATGGGCACACACACGCACACACCCCTCTGCCTGACCTGGTGGAGGTAGCTGCAGGTAACAAATCTCACCTTTGTGCAACAAGGTGGGGTCTTCACCCCTCAGTTTTTCTTTTTACAGCTGCCAAAGCAAACCTTCTAACTGAACACTGGATCATCCCATCATCCTTGGGCTGAAATCTCTTGATAAAACCCAAACTCTTCTCTCTCACTACACAGCACTTTTAAGTCAGAGCTTCTACCACGCTGGACTCTTTACAAATTTGCCTCCCATATTCTGCCACTGGTCCTTTGCACATGCGGTGCCTTCAGAGAAGAGCGCCTGCCTGCACGCGGCCTCCCCTACCCTCATTCCTTTGCCAACAGGCACATCCCGATGCAGCTTCTCTAGACGAGGGACTTTTCCTCCTCGGCACTCACAGCCCCCATGCTTGCACCTGACAGACGCCCTGCGCACGCTGGGTGGAAATGCTCCCTGAGGGTCTGTAACCCGGATAAACCCAGGGCCTGGTGTCCAGGCACAGCACTGAGTCGCAGGCAGACCCAGCAGCCCAGCCATCAAAGAATGTGAAAGGGACCCCAGTCTTCACCGGTGTCTCTGAAACATTCCAGGAGCTACAGTTCAGAGCCCAGCAACACTGTTAAACCCTCCGTCCTACCCCCACCCCGGACTCCTCCCGCTCTCTGTGCTCTTTCTGTCCGCTAAACCCCTCCTTGCCTCATCACACTGGCTTTCTCTCTCTGACAGCACCCCTCTTCTGGGTGAGGAGCTAGACTCCACCTCCCTTTTGTTTCCTTTCTGCACCACCCATTCTGCATATTTCTCTCCCACAAAGGGGTGTGAGAATGCCCCCTTCTCTCTCTTCTGGGACCTTTCTCTTTGTGCCCTTTTGCCCAAATCTGCATCATAAAAAAAGCTTGAAACCCAGCTGGCAAATAGAGAGCTCTCTCTGGAGGGGGAGGGGGGAATAAGGGGTGACACACAGTCAGCAAGGTCAAAGGGACATTCCACAAGGAGCAGGGACATTCACATGTTAATAAATCATATTCCCATCGTGAATCAATGAAACCTTTCTACAAGCTGTATTTTAACCTTACAGAGTGTGCCCATGAACAGGAGTGTGTGTGTGTGTGCGCGCATTGGGGGGATGGTAAACCCCACATTCTTCCCTGTGCATGCATCCCAGAACAAAAGCTGGACCTGACCGTGTGTTCTATGGACTGCTGCTCACGACCAAGAGAGCTGATGAGGGTCCAGAGGGGAGTTTCTGAATGGTCTTAGTTTGATCCCTTAAGCAGACTGTATGCCATTCCCTACAAGCATGGCATACACAATTTTGTTCCTGATATTGATTAGTCGTACTGCTTAGAAAAGTTAAACCTAAGCTCTTCGAAGAGAATTGACTTGGAGATTTGGCTCCAGCACATTCAGAAAGCTTCCAGGATTTTCAGGCGCAGAGTGGGGGGTGGGGCAGAGGGTGAGGGCAGCTCTTCGCTCAGAAGGTTGGGGGGCTAGGGGCCCTTGATTAGCAGGTGGCCTCAGGCCGGGTGCAGCGGGGCTTGGGGGCAGTGTCTTCTCTCGGGGGCTGGACCACTTTGTAAGGTCCGGAACTGTCTGAGTTCCAAACTTGGTTTGTTTTTGTGCCTTCTTCCTAGTTTGTGGGTTGGGGTGGGGGAAAGAGGACGGCAAACTTTTTTTAATTTTTAGGGAAGTTTTACAAAAACTTTGGGAAATTGTCCTTGTGAAACTACAGAGTTGAAAGATTTGGAGGGAATGCACCTATTTCCTCACTCCAGCCTGGGCTCCCAGGGGGTTTCAGGGACCCCTGAGTCCTAGTTTTCTCCCAACTTCTGGGGTGCGGCTTTCTGAGGTGATGGGAGGGCAGAGAGGAGACTGCAAGGCACATTGTGCTGTGGGGACCTCAGCACGTCTTCTTCGTGAAGTGCCTTCAGCTGGCTCCCACAACCTGGGCGGCGGTTGTCACCTTCCCTACAGGCGCCCCCTTCAAGTGGCCCCAGTCTCTGGGTGTCCCATCCGGAGGGAGTGCAGGCTGGTACGGAAGGTTCTGAGGCTGAGAGCCACGTAGTAGAGGATGGCGGGCCTCGGAAGACAGTGCCAGGTGAGGGCAGGGCAGGGACCTGGGGGGATGGGGGTGTCACTGGTGTGCAGGAGGTCGGAGTGTGGGCGGGGATGGGTGTGGGTCACGGCCTGTCTGTGGGCTGATGTGGTGGCAGCAGCTGGGACCCTGCCCCCTAAAGCCCAAGGGTGGCAGGAGAACAGGGAACCTGGATACTGTGGGACATAGGCAGGCTCCAGGGGGCCCGAAAGCGAGGCCCCCACACTGCATGGTGAGGGGACCTGGTCAGCAATGGGGATGGCCGCGCAGCCCACTGACCGCTGGGAAGGAAGAACCGTTGCTTTCACACAGAAGCACCAGCGAGGGGGCCCCAAGACACAACCCCGATCCAGAGCAGGGGCATGTGACCACACCGCCCCCATCTGCAGGGCCAAGCCCACGTCCAGAGGGAAGGGACCTCCCCGGTGGACTCAACTGTGGCTACAGTTGATGGCTCTCCAAGGGCTTGGTCTAGGCCGCTGTGCGCCGCGCAGCTCAGCTGCCCTCAGAGGCCTGATCAAACCCAGACACTCGCTGGGAAAAGTGCATTTTCTCATTGGATCTGAGTCCTAGGATTTGTAGAATAAACACTTGTAAACTCTGAGAGCGTGTATACCAATTCATTACGGCTTGGACGGGCCGTGGGGCCGTCTGCCATCCGGGAAGCCATGCTCACGGTCAGTTTTTCCTTTCCGTGCCCTCCAGGCCTTGGGGATCAGCAGAGGGGCAGCTTTCAGGAATCCAAGACGGTGCGAGGCCTCTCCAAGGAAGCTGCTCGGGCTCCCAGTGGCTTTGAAACCCTGGGATCACGTTAGGGTTTGGGCGGGAGCAGCGGAAAGTAGCAGAAGTATCGCCCCAGTAAGATCGATCTAACTGGCCAGTTAACAGTGCGCCCCTGAGCACCCTGCCCCCCTCAACCTGCTCTGCCTTCTTTTTCCTGCAGCTCTTACTACCTTCTAACGTACTTGTTATGGACTGAATTGAGTCCCCCAATCCACATACAGAGGTCATAAATCCCAGTACCTTCAAATGTGGAGGTATTTGGAAATAGAACTTTTAAAACGGTGATTAAGGTGAAATGAGATTATCTGAGTGGCCCCAATCCATATAACTGGCATCCTATAGGAAGAGATTAGGGCACAGACACGCTCTCAGGAAGCATGTGAAGACCCAGGGAGAAGGTGGCCGTCTACAAGCCAAAGAGGAGAAACCAGCGCTACCAACACCTTGATTTCAGGCTTGTAGCCTCCAGAATTATGAGAAAATAAATTTCTGTTGTTCAAACCCCCAGTCTGTGGTATTTCTTAGGGCACCCTGAGCACACTGATAAAATGCTATATCTAATTTATTGATTTCTCAAGATTATTTTTTAATTTTCTGACCACCACTGCTTTCCCCAATGTTGGAGATGTTGGATTTTGTTCCCCATTGCAACCTAAATGCACCAAAGACTGCCTGACATTCAAGAATCTTTGGCACTTAGTAAATATTTGACATTCAGCAAATATTTGATGAACTTTTACCCCTGGCCAAGATGGAATAACAGGAACTAGATTTAAACCTCCTGCCTGAAACAATTAAAAGTCTGGACAAAATATATGCAATCAACAGTTTTCAGACATTGGACGTCAGCTCAAGACAGTAATCCCTGAGAGCTGGGAAACAAACAACGTGAGCCCTGTGACAGGTCCAGCTGACTGCCGGGAGAGAGTCCAGGCCGCGGCATGGGGAGGAGGAACCCAGACAGAGCCGGGGCTTCTTGAGTTGAGATGGAACTGGAGTTTGAGGGAGCTGAGGCAGCTGGAGTCCACAGGCAGAGAATGGAGGAGAGGTGCACAGAGGGGCGCTCAGAGGTGTGCAGAGGGTCCCCCTTGAGTTTTCATGGAGGAATGATCAGCACCTGGGTGAGCAACCTACCCCACGTGGGGAAAGAACCACCTAAAAGGATTAGAGGTAACAGCACCTGCGCTTAGGCGGGGTGGGGTGGGGTGTCATTCCCGCACACCTGACTGCAAAGTCTTCCAGCTCATGGGCATTGGGTAGAGTACTCGGAAGGATATTGGCACAAGAGCGGGATAAAATTAGTCCTAGATGACATCTAAACGATGTTCTGGTCCTGTCTATCAGAGTTTGAGACCAAGCCTTGAAAGGATCAAGCTCTTTCCAAGTAACAAAGCTGAACAACATTTATATGGCTAGAAACATACCTGACACCTAACAAGGTAAGATTTACAATGTCTAAGATCCAATAAAAAATTACACAAGCATACAAAGAAACAGAAAAAATATGCTATGATAAGGAGAAAACTCAGAGATGATAGATTCAGTAAACAGGATGTAAAAACAGTTATTAAAACACTATTCTATTTGTTTTAGAACCTTAAGGGAAGACTGAACAAGTTAAGTGGAAGATAAAAATAAAAGACGCAAGTCAATCATCAAGGGATGAAAATGCAATGTCTGAGACGACAAATATACTGGATGGGATTAACAAAAGATTAAACACTGTAAAAGAAAAGATTAGTTAACTTGAAGACATAGTAACAGAAACTATCCAGAATGAAACATACAGAGAAAAAAGATAAAAAAAATAAACAGAGCATCAGGGAACTGTGGGATAATTTCCAATGGCTCAAAGTATATGAAAATTTTTTCCCTGAAGCAAGGGAGAAGGAGAAGACAAAAATATTTGAAAAAATAACAGCAGCAAATTTTATAAAGTTGATGAAAAATTGGAGATCCAAAAAAGTTAGTGAACCCCAAGCACAAGAAAAAGGAAGAGAACCACACCAAGGCCCATCCTCATCTAATTGCTTAAAACCAATGATAATGAGGAAACCTTGGAAGAAGCCAGAGAAAAGGCACACAGCATGTACAGAGGAACAAAGACAAAGATTAGGCAGCTTTCTGGGCAGAAACAACGTGAGAAGACAATAAGGAAACGTCTCCAGGTACTGAAAAAGAAAAACAAAAACCTCTCAACTTTCTATTCTATAACCAGCAAAAATATCTTTCAAAAATCAAGGCAAAATGAAGACCTATTGAGACATGCAAAAGCTGAAAGAATTCATGATCAACAGAGCTGCATTATAAGAAATATAAAAGGAAGTTCTTCCCGGACAAAGAAATGAACCAGGTGATTACCAGAATGCCTGCACGATGGAGTGAAGAGTGCTAGAGTGGAGACTGTGTGAATACATGTATAAAATGTCTTCTTATTCAAAACTATCTCTTTAAAAGATAATTTTGGGCCACTTGGTGCTGGAAGACAGCTTCTGGCCTAGTGATGTGCTCCAGAGGCCGAGGGCACTGGGAGACCATGCACTGACGGCCATCCAGCTACGTGAATGCTGAGGACAGAAGAGTCTGATGACAGCGACCGTTGCATTGCTTTGTTTGGAGTATGTTACGGACTCTCTTTGGAGCATATCTGTGATATTTGTGTGCAAACAATCCAATGGTGAAGAGAAAGTTTAACAGGGGATGTGCAAACTGGTCCACTACCCACTGCTCTAAGGAAAGAGCTGGCTTGTCATCCCTAAAGTGCTTTGCCCGTAACTGAGGCTACTTCTCCGGGCACCGCAACCAGTCCACAGATGGCACCCACTCTTCTTACCAGCCCTTCTACCTGGAGGAGTCCCGTCTTGCAGAATTTACCCCGGGGGTGGAGGGGAAGCCACCTGGTACCTGTGTGCAGCCACCTTACACTCAGCACAGACGTGGTTCAGAGTAGGGTTCACATAGAGTGGCCTTTACGTTTGCAGTGTCTGTTCCTCGTAAGTGCCCAGGGTGGGCATCCGTGCTTGGTGTCCTATGTCCCTGTCGCTCACTCCCCATTGGTTCCATCTCCGAGGAACTGGATGTGCAAAGAGCAAATGCACAATGGAGGTGGAACTGTATTGCATTTGGCAAGTGCTGATGTATGTGAGGAGTTTCCTGAATGCCACAGCCAACTCCCTAAACCCGGGGGCTTGGTGGTATGTGTGAAAGATGCCCAGATTTTTAAAATAAAGTGGTTGATGGTGTTAAGATATGTGCTGCTTGTTTGTGTGACCAACTAGAAAGAGCAGAGCCTTGTTTCTCCATCTGTACCCGGTGAGGCCAGAGGGAAGACACTGCATCAGAAAAAGACCTGACGAATCGCCTAATAACAGGGTTCAGGTGGCCGGACTGCGACGGGTAAAGCCTGACTCAGTGCCCGGACTGCGACAGGTAAAGCCTGACTCAGTGCTGCCTTTTGGGAAAGAAGACAAAGCAGCAGCAGCTGAAGATGGGGCTACTGGCACACTGAGGACTCACCTGCCTGCCGTTGGGCCCCCTCAGAGCCCCATGGCAAGGACAGCCTGACAGGAATTCTGGGTGAACACGGGACACCACTCAGCTCCAGAAAGGGACCCACTATGGAGACACAGCCACTGGGCTGGATATCAAGGGCCAGAACCTTAGAAGCAGGTGGGTGGTTGGTGAGCAGTGCAGGAACTGGCCGCCGTAGCCATGTTGTGGACAGGGCACAGGGTTATGCGGGCGATGGCATCACCACCATCTTCAGCTCATGGGGGTGGTGTGAAGTTTTGGGGGCTTTTGGGCCATTCCATGTCCTTCTGGGCCACCGTAGCATGTAAAAGCATTTTGTGCAGGTCAGCTCTCTCCACAAAGCAGGGTTGTCGCCTCCAGTTCCAGATCTGCGCCCCAGGATGCTGTGGCTTGACAGCAGCGTGATGAGGAGGTGAGGGGTGCCGCTGTGTGGCCTCGGGTGAGTTATTACTGGGGAAATAAGACAGTCCTGCTGACAAAAGACCCTTCTGTGCCAATGTCGAAGACAAAAAGCAATTCACTCCAGAGTAAGCACGGTCAGGTTTGCCTGCATGTAATGTAGCATGAACCTGACTACAAAATCTGGAGAGAATTTCCACAAATGTAGACAGCAGTGCAGAAGGGAAAAGAAGAGGACCCACCTGTGAAGGTCTGCGAGGCGATCTCAGAGGCGTGAGCATTCAGATCCATGGGGCGGGAGGCCCGAGACCTTGCACAGTAAAACCAAAAGGCTTAGCCCCTTGTCAGACCTATTCTGTTTTCCAGGAGATGCCCCCAAGGAGGAGAGGATGGAGACGCAGCTGCCTCCTTCCTATCTATTACAGAGCTTCTAGTTTCTCAGCCGCAAAATAGGCTCAGATCATTGTGCTCAGAGGGTATTGTTGACAGGTTACACGGTGAGCCCAGGGTGGGCTCCCTGATCTCCTTCCCCTCTGGGTAGATGTCTGGGGTACAGGGCTGAGGAGGCTGACCAATCTGGCTCCGCTGAATCCCCTTACCCCCCAGTGCCCGTCGCTGTCCAGGCCTGCTGCTGGTCTCGCCTGGTCTGTGTGACATGGCTGCCCCTCCCTCAGGATTATATGTTAGGTACCGTGACGTCTTCCAAACGTTTCAGGGGAGTGTGGCCTCCCAGCTCATGTCTGCTGGAGCCAGCTGTGATTCCCACTGATTGAGATTTTCATAGATTGAGTTTTCCCTTGGAAAGCTAGACTCCCATGATGATCATGGAACCTTCTACAAAGAGCTCTGCTGTCAATTAAACAGTTTTGTTTGAGGAAGGCATGTCATCGTTTCCATGTGTTAAGAAGCTGAAGCAAACATTGAGTGCAAATGTTTTTGCAATCATTTCTATTTCATTTGGATTGTTTTTTCGATCCAAGTGACATTGATCTGAGACCAATGAGGGGGCTCGGGTCCACTCTGAGTGACACCCATAGTGGATCAGCCACCGTTGCTGACTTCCTGCCCCCCCTCAGGAGGAGCTAGGGTCAGGCTCCCCCTGAAAACCCCCTCCACCCTGCTTTTCTGTCTCTATATACTGAAGCAGAGAAGTCCAAGCCTGGGGGTGTCATTAGATGAGACAAACCACAGAGACCAGCTCACCAATCACTCGGCCAGAGGCGTTTCAGGGGCCATGTGGTTCCGCTGTCATCGGCTGAAATGCTCGCTTTCCTTTTCACTGACTTCAAAAACAACATCGATATGTGTACATCAATTTACTTTTGACATGTTCAAACATAGCACACTTCATCTAGGAGCCAGGAGAAAACCAAAGAGGCCCTTCTTCAGAAGTGGGGTTTGGACTCCACCTGGCATGACAGTGTCCTGAGGTCCGAGGATTGTCCATACTGTCTCGTTGATTATTCCACTGGGCCTTAATGGAGGGTGTATGTGCCTGTGTCTGGGGGTGGCAGCAAAGTGTGTGAGCATGAGCGTGTGCATATTACAGTGAGTGTGAGTGTATGTCTGTCAGTCTATGGCTGTGGTGTGTGTGTGTGTGTGGCTCGCATACATGACCTATGTGGATGGGAGTGTACAGGTGTGTGCGTGTGTGGTAGATGTTTGTGTAGACAATATGTTTATGTGTGTGTGTGTGTGTGTGTGTGTGTGTGTGGTTATGTATGTGTGTGGTGCGTGGCTATTTGCAGCATGTACAGATGTGTGTGTGTGTATTAGTCTGGGTTCTTCAAAGAAAAGAACTAAGATGATTATATACACACACGTGTGTGTGTGTGTGTGTGTTTGTGTGTGTGTGTGTGTGTAGAGAGAGAGAGAGAGAATGGAAAAGAGATTTATTTTCAGGAGCTGGCTCATGTGATTGGGAAGTCCACAATCTGCAGGGTGGGCCTGAGAAAGAGATGCAGTTCGAGCCTGAGAACTGTCTGCTGCCAGGACCCCTTCATGCCCAGGGGAGGTCAGCTGATTGGAAGAGGCCCACACTGGGGAGAGAAATCTGCTTTACTCAAAGTCCACCGATTCAAACGTTAACCTCATCCAAAAAACATCGTCACAGTAACTTCCAGAATAATGCTTGGCCAAATATCTGGGTACTCTGACCCAGCCGTGTTGATACATAAAACTAACCCTCACAGTGTATTTGTATGTGTGTGGCATGTTGATGTGTGTGTCTACGGATAAGTGTGTGTGTGAATGAGTGTGTGTGTGTGTGTGTGCGTGACTGCATGTGTATGTGTGTGGTATGCATGTTCACATGAGTTTGTATGAATATATATAAGTGGGGTGCATATTGTACATAAGTGAGTGTGTGGTGTGTGTATCTATGTGTGTTTGTGTGTGGGAGGTATGAGTGTGTATGTCTGCAGTGTGCGCATGTGTTTTATGAGTGTGTGTATGTGCATGTGTGTGTGTTGGGACTATTTTGTTCTTGTCTCTTCCGGGCAGGTGACGTAGGGAGCCTTGCAATCCTAGCTGTCCAGAACAGGCTATTTTCTGAGTTCTGCCCTTAAAATCAGCATGATTCCTCATGCATGTTATAGGATCCCCTCCTTAGGATTGTAAGGATTCAGTGAATCAGTGCTTGCAAGCATTGATTTTATGTGTCTGGCTTATCGTAAGTGTTTGATAATGGCAGTTGCTGCTCTTGTTAACATTATTACTTTTGAGATAGCAAGATACCTGGGTTAGTGCACAAGTGAGGAAGAGGGAGTGAAATTTACTGAGCACCTACTGTGTGCTAGAGCCTGTGCTCCTCTGCTTGTCTCACTGATGAAGTTAAAGATGATAATAACAGTGACGGTGAGAAAGAGAAACAAGTAAATGATGGTGATGATGATGACAATGACATTGATGATGGTGATAATCACAGAGGCAGACATGCAGGGGGCTTCTTCTTGAAGGGAGCACCTCAGTTCATCAGTGGGTGTGCGGGGGTTGGGGCAGGAAGGGCAGAAGTCCTCAAAGCCTTCTTAGCACCTGGTTACCCTCTTAGAGAGGCAGATTTAGGTGGCACCAAGTGAAACGACTGTGGAATCCTGGGTCAGGAGCTCATCATTTCCATGTTGTGCAATTTCTCACAAAGATTTCTCTCCTGTCAATTGAGAATGATGTCACTAACACCTGCCCCCCCACCTCACAGATGTCTTGGTGGTGCGAGCTCATGTCATGTGATATGCAGCGGCGTTATAAGTAAAAACGGTGTTTCCTACATGTACCCGTCTTGGGGGCAGAGAAAGCCTCCTTCACCATATGTCCTCCAGTGGCTAGCACACAGTGGTGGCTTTTCTGAATGGTTGAAAGGACTCTTCAGTGTCCAGGTTCAGGTATCTGAGTGGACTGTCTGGGGATTTGAGACTGGGTGGGTGTGTTGCTTGGATTGTATAACGAATAAGCACAGACTAGTGGCTAAAACAGCAGAGATTTATTTCTTACCGTTCTGGAGGCTGGACGTCCAAGACCAAGGCGCTGACTGGTTTGGTTCCTGGCTTGCAGATAGCTATCTTCTTGCTGCCTCCTCTCAGTCTCTTTTGATAAGGGCATTAATCTCACCATGAGGGCTCTACTCTCATAACCTAATTACTTCCCAAAGGCCTCGTATCTAACTACCATCACACTGTGGGTTAGGGCTTCAGTATGAATTCGGGGGAGACCCAGTTCAGTCCATAGCTGTGGAGGAAGTGGGTCAGATAGCTTACATGTAAGATGAGTCTGCCAGAGAACCCACAGGGAAGAGCCTTTCTCCCTGCCCCCCAGGGCCAGCTGCCCTGATGCCCCAACCCCCTGGATCCCCAGATCAACCATCATCTAAGGGTCAAAGCTTTGTGGCCACAGCTGAGTTCAGGCTCCCACGTGCCCACCTGTTCTCCGGCAGAGTATTCATTCCCCCACTCAGCTCGGGGACACCCAACACCTGAACTGGGTGCCATTAGGGCTGGGCATTTCAGCTTGTGGGCGATGATGCTTTAGTGGAGCAGGAGAGTCATTTTAGTGGGCCACGACCCACCCAAATTTTTTGTTGTTGTTGTTGTTTCGAGGGCAGTGTCTCTGGCCCTCATATGTGGGACCCGAACCGGGGCCCCTGGCGTCCCAAGCCAGCGCTTAACCAACGTGCCACTCGGCCGGCCCCCCACCCCCACCCACTTTTTAAAGAAATAAAACAGAGCATGTCCCCGAAGCAGTAGCTGTTGTTTAGTGGAACGTTTGTCCCACATGCAATGTGTGTGAATCAATGTGTCGGCACAGGTGCATGGCTGGGTCGTGACTTCTGAGTGGTTATGGAAAAGAAGTTTGAAAGCTGCACCTTCAGGGGATGCCGAGAAGAAAAAGATTCTCTCTCTGCTTTCCAGATGCCTCCAGGCAAGGTACAGAGACAGGATGCCTGAGGTAAGAAGGAATACCCTCTGGGACCATCTTTGCTGAACATCTCTTTTTACAGCTCTGAAGAAAGGAGGCCAAGAGCAGCAGAGACAGTTTCCTCAGGCCATCCGGTGGGCTTCTGCCTCCGGCCTCCCCCAGGCCTCCTCCTGGGATATAGAAAGCATCCGCGTGAGAGGCAGACAGGATAATGTCTGCGAAAATGGACCTCTGAAAATTCTCTTCTCATTGAAAACAACGAGCAAGCAGGCAAAAATGAGCAGGACCAACTTTTCTCGAACTCTGGAAATTGACCAAAGGCTTCAACAATCCTAGGAAAATTTATTCAAGAAAAATGGCTGAATCTTGATAAGAAGAACAAGCTCTGTAGTATTTTAACTGAAACCTATTCCCATCCCCCTTTCTGCAGCTCTGTGGTTGCCTTGTGATCCAGCAGTCATACTCCTTGGTATTTACCCAAAGAAGTTGAAAACTTATGCTTATCAGAATTCACATTCATGATGAAAGCCGGAAGTCGGGAAAGACAAGGAGCCCACTTTCTCCACTTGTACACAACATTGTAGTGGAGGTTTTAGGCAAAGAAACGAAGCAAGAAATAGAAAGAAAGGCATTTAGATTGTAAAGGAGGAAGTAAAACTATATTTACAAATGACACGATCCTGTATATAGAAAATCCTAAGGAACACACACACACACACACACACACACACACACACACACACACGATATTAGACCGAATGAGTTCAGCAAGGTTGAAGGATACAAAATCAATGTACAAAAATCAATTGTATTTCTGTACAGTATGGCTGAACAAACCAAAGTTGAAACTAAGAAAACAATTCCATTTGCAATAGTACCAAAATGGATAAAATATTTTGGAATAAATTTAACAAAAGAAGTGTAAGGCTTGTACATTAAAAACTACAAAATATCATTGAAAGAAATTAAAGCAACAGAATGAATTGGCTTTTTGACCCAACAGTTCTTGGGTAAAGTACTATGAGAGGCCACCAAGTTGTTATAAAAAAAAAAAAAAAGGAAAAGAAAAAAAGAAAGAAAGAAATTAAAGAAGTCCTAAATAAACGGAGAGACATCCCTGGTTCATAGATTGGAAATGTTAGTATTGTTATGATGGCACTACTCCCCAAATTGATGCAGAGACAGTGCAACCTCTATTAAAATCTTAGTTGGCATTTTTCAGACATTGAAAAGCTGATTCTGAAATTCACATGGAAATGCAAGAGCCCAGAATAACCAAAGTAATCTTGAAAAAAAAAAATGTTAGAGGACCACACTACTTATTTCAAAACTTATTACAAAGCCACGAGTTTTATAGTAATCAAGAGTGTGGTACTGGTATAAATAGGCATATAGACCAATAAAATAGACCTGAGAGTTCAGAAATCAACCCTTACAGGTACATTTATGACTTTAAAAAGGGGTACCAAGAAAATTCAATGGTCAGAGAATAATCTTTTCAACAAATGATGCTGATAGAACTGTATATCCACATGAGAAAAAAAAAGAAACACCAAAAACCAAATTTGGGATCGTCTCTCACACCATATACAAAATTAAAGAGATAAATTTAAGAGTATTTAAAATTATAAAACGTGTAAAAGAAAGCACGGGCTTCCTGACCTAGAATTAGATAATGGTTTCTTAGCTGTGACATCTTAAGCACAAACAACCAAAGCGAAAGTAGATTCATTGGACTTCATTCAAGTTAAAAAGTGTTGTGTTTCAAAGGACATGGTAAAGAAAGTGAAACAAAATCCAACACACTGGAGAAAGTACTTGCAAATCACATACCTGATAAGTTTCTAGTATCCAGTATGTATGTATAAAGAACTCATACAACTGAATAATAAAAGAATAAATAAGTAAATAACCCCATTTACAATGTGCAAGTGATTTGACTAGACATTTCCCCAAAGAAGGTATACAAATGGCCAAAGAAGCTCATGAAAAGATGCTTACCCTCATTAGTCATTACGGAAATGCAAATCAAAGCCACAGCGAGAGACCACGTCACACCCACTAGAGTGACTGAATACAGTAAAAAAGACCGACAGTAATAGTTTTAGGGAGGCTGTGGAGAAATTGCGCCCTTGTACACTTCTTGGGGGGACGTCAGTGGTGCGGCCGCGTCAGGAAACTCTTCCCCAAGGACGAAAACATGGTGTTCCCATACACCTCAGCGGTCCCACTCCTGGATACATGCCGAAGAGGACATACACTCACACAAAAACTTGTACTCAAATGCTCATAGCAGCGCTGTTCACAATAGCCGACATGGAGATGCCCCAAATGTCCATTGCTGGAGCCAGGACGTGAGTGGCCACCCCGCCGTGGGGCTGGGCCTTTCCTGCTCTGGGACCCCTGGTTCCTGTTTCTGTTCCAACTGAGCGATCGCTCGGCCTGACGCTGCAGGTAGGAAGGATGAACGCAGAGGGAGAGGGGACACACATGGCATCCACGTGGAGTGGGTGTCCCCACTCTAAAGCAAAGTGCGGTGCTGGCTGGAAGGGCTAGGGTGAGAGGGGTGGCCTGACAGGCCCTGGGAGTTTGGGTGACTGCCTAACCTGGGAACCTCGCCCAGTCCTGCAAACCTGCCCAGCTTCAGACGTGGGGTCCTTCTCCCTGAAGATGAGGACATGGCTCTAGGGTCCAGAACAGGCCCACCTGGCCAGCCCAGGGTCAGCCAGCCCTGGGGATGTTCTGTTTCTGCAGCCAGTCTGAAAATGCACACTGAGCACCCTCTCGGAGCCAGTCCTCTGTGCCCTGGGAGGAGGAGGCCCAGGGCCCAGCCCGTAGGAGCTCAGGTCTGATTGATCGGGCAGTGGGACAAAGAAGTCTGGGGTGTCAGAGGCAGAGTTGGAGCTCCAGGGACCTGACGGGCTCAGAGGAACCCTGGGAAACACCAGCCAGAGCCAGGTTCTGGTTTTTTGGATTTTTTTTTTAAGGGCAACTTGCATTTTGTTATTTATGTATTTATTGACACTTAATATTATTTTATATTAATTTCAGGTATACCGCATAGTGGCTAGACATTTATATAATTTAAGTGACCCCCTCCCCCGACTAATCTAGTACCCACCTGGCACTATACATCGTTAATGCCATATTACTGACTATATTCCTTAGGCTTTGCTTTACATCCCCAAGATTATTTTGTAATTACCAATTTGTATTTCTTAATCCCTTCCCCTTTTTCATCCATACCCCAATTCCCCTTCCATCTGGCAACCATCAAAATGTTCTCTGTATCTGTGAGTTTGTTTCTGTTTTGTTTGTTTATTTTGTTCTTTAGATTCCATGTATAAGAGAAAACACATTGCATCAGTCTTTCTCTGTCTGACACACTCCACTCAGCACAATACCCTCCAGGTCCATCCATGCCGCTGCAGATGGCAAGAACCCATTCCCTTCCCTGGCTGGGCAATATCCCATTGTATATATGTACCACCTCCTCTTTATCCGTTCTTCCAACAGACACCAAGGCTGTCTCCACATCTTGGCCATTGTAAACAATGCTGCAATCAAAATATGGATGCACACGTCCCCTCCAAGTAGTTTTGTAGGTTTCTTCAGATAAAAAACCAGAAGTGGGATTACTGGGTCCTTCTTTGTCTCTTGTTATAGCCTTTCTTTTAAAGTCTATTTTGTCTGGTATAAGTATTGCTACTCCAGCTTTTTGTTTGTTTGTTTCCATTTTCATAAAATATTTTTTCCATCCCTTTACTTTCTGTCTGCGTGTATTTTTCAATCTGAAGTGAGTTTCTTGTAGGCAGCATATGTAAGCGTTTTGTATCTTATGCATTCAGCCCTCCTATGTCTTTTGATTGGAGCATTTAACCCATTTACATTAGAAATAATTGCTGATACATATGTAGCTATTGCCATTTTATTATTCCTAATTTTTATCTTTTTCTATCTTAAAGAATGCCCTCTAACATTCCTTGTAATGCTGGTTTGTTTGTGATGAACTCCTTTAGCTTTTTCTTGTCCGGGAAGTTCTTTATCTGTCCTTTAATTTTAAATGATAGCCTTGCTGGGTAGAGAACCCTTGGTTGTAGGTCCTTGCTTTTCATCATTGGATATTTTGTACCAATCCCTTCTGGCCTGCAAAGTTCCTGAGAGATCAGCTGGCACTGTTATGGGAGCTCCCTTGTAGGTAACTAACTGCTTTTCTCTTGCTGTTTTTTTTGGGGTATTTTAAAAGATTTTATTGGGGAATTGGGGAGGGGAACAGACAAGTTGCTGTCCTTTTGTTCTTCAGTCTAGTTGTGGAGGACTTCGCTTCCCTGGCCCATGTTGGTATTATCATTGCACTCTTCCCGGCTGAGGCAGTCGCTCGAGTCGCTTGCAGGCCATGGGATGGCTGCTCACGGCGGCTCACAGCAGCTCACGCTGGCTGCCAG
The DNA here is from genome assembly GCA_033961575.1 of Aselliscus stoliczkanus. Classification (NCBI taxonomy): domain Eukaryota; kingdom Metazoa; phylum Chordata; class Mammalia; order Chiroptera; family Hipposideridae; genus Aselliscus; species Aselliscus stoliczkanus. The sequence goes on along the minus strand of CM066732.1, from coordinate 158,445,230 downwards.
TCAGACCCACTGCAGGCTATGCCATCACCGGCGACTCGCGGCAGCCTGGCTCCAGGTGGAGCTGTTGTTCACCATCTTAGCTGTAGAGGGCGCAGTGTCAGTGGCCCTCATATGTGGGATCCAAACCAGGGCCCCGCTGCTCAGAGTTGGCATCCCAAGCCAACTCTTAACCAACGCGCCACTGCCACTTGGCTGGCCCTCTCTTGCTGCTTTTAGGATTCTCTCTTTGTCTTTAACTTTTGCCTTTGTAATTATAATGTGTCTTGGTGTGCGCCTGTTTGGGTTTATCCTGTTTGGGACTCTGTACTGCCTGGGCTTGTATGTCTATTTCCTTCACCAGGTTAGAGAAGTTTTCAGTCATTATTTCTTCAGATAGGGTCTCAATCCCTTGCTTTCTCTGTTCTCCTTCTGGTTCCCCTATGATGTCAATATTGTTATACTTAATGTTGTCCCAGAGGGCTCTTAAACGAACCTCATTTTTTTGGAATCTTTTTGCTGTTATGATTGGGTGTTTTCTGTTACCTTGTCCTCCAAATCATTGATTTGATCCTCTGCTTCATCTAATCTACTGGTGATTCCTTCTAGTGCATTCTTCATTTCAGTTATTGTATTCTCCACTTGTGACTGTTTTTTTTTTTTAGTGGTTTCTATGTCCTTTTTTATGCTTGCTATCTCTTTATTGAAGTTCTCACTAGGTCTCTTGAGCATCCTAACAACCATTATTTTGAACTCTGTCTCTGGTAGGTTGCTTGCCTCCATTTTATTATTTAGTTCTTTTTCTGGACTTTTCTCCTCTTCTTTTATTTGGGGTGTATTTCTTTGTTTCCTCATTTTGGCTGCCTCTCTGTGTTTGTTTCTGTGTATTAAGTAGATCTGTTATTTCTCTCAGTCTTGGTCGGGTGACCCTATGTAGTAGGTGCTGTGGCACAGTCTCCCTGGTCACCTGAGCTGGGTGCTCCAGGAGTGTCCTTTGTGTGTGCTCTCCTGTTATAATTGAGCCTTGATTGCTCTTGGCATGTCAATGGGTGGGATTGACCCTCACGCTGATTGGCTGTGGAGTTTGGCCATGTCCACTTATTACAGGCTGCTGTGCAAGGGGCTTACCCCACTGCGTGGGATTTACTGCAGCAGGCCCTGGTGCCTTTTGAGACCACCCTTTGGATGTACCACTTGTGGGGCTAATTGGGCAGTGCTCTGCTGTGGTCTGAAGCCAACCTCCAAGTACGTTGGTTTTGGAGCCTCTTGAGAGGGGCTCTGGTGCAGGCCCAGGTCACCCACTGCCTGTGACTGGCCAGGGACTACCTGGTAAGAGCTACAAAGTGATCCATGGTTTTTCACTGTCTGTCCTGGACCCGGAGGTATGTGGGAGAGGTCACACTACGAACTGAGAACATCTACCACCAGTACCACGTCTGGGGTAGCTCACAAAATTCCAGGACAACCTGAGGCCTGCTGCCCCCTGCCGGCTCCTTTAAGTTTCAGCCCCTGATAAGGCCTCATGCGGTACAAGTAGGGTGAGGCAGGGTCTCATGGCGTCACTAGAGTGGGAAGAGTTGTGGACACCAAGTTAATCTACATTCTGGTTTAGTGCCAGTGCTGAGCCTGGAGTGACTCAGCAAAAGTCTCAGAGCACACCAAGGCCAGTCACTGCCCACCAGGGGTATGTAGGACTCTGATAGTTTTCCTAGAAAGAGTACAATGCAGGTGGGGCCTGACTGCTCTTGGAGAAAGTGCCTCTAACATTGGGGAAGTTGGATGGGGTGGGGTCCTAGGGAGTCAGCAGGGTGGAGCTGTGGAGCTCACCAGGCCAATCAGATTCAGATTTGGCTGTAAGCATAGGGGGCGGGCTCAGCACAGGATAGATCGCGCCCACCTGCTGGCTGCACCAGAGGAGACCTGCTCACAGGGAAAATGCTGATTGTCCCCCAGCCCTAAACCTGAAGCAACACACCTCTGTCTGCCCCCTGTATGTCTCCAACACCCCCTGAGTTGCTGTCCCTCTGCTGGAACCCAAGGTGAGTGCCTGCGAGCGAGTGAGTCTGTGTGCCGGCCTTTTAAGAGGACGCCTGGGTTTCCTGCTGCCTTCCATCACACTGGGTTGGTCAGAATCCCCACTGTTTTTCACAGTCAGGTGCTGTGGGGGCTCCTCTTCCTGGCACCAGTACTCCAGGCTAGAGAGCCTAGTGTGGGGGGCTGTGGTCCCTCACACGTCTGCGGGGGAAACTCTATGGCTGAGATATCCCTCCCGGTTCTTAACCACCACATGGAGGTTTGGCATTAGCCAGTTCTGTGTCTCTGCCCGACGTGGCTTCTTCTTTATATTTTTAGTTACAGGAATTTTGTTTGGCTAGACTTCAGATGGTTCTCCAAGTTGATTGTTTTGTAATTTAGTTGTAATTTTAAGGTGTTCATGGAAGGACACAGGCACAGTGTTTATCTGCCATCCTGGCTCTCTCTGCCAGGGCCACGTTCTGAGGTCATATCTCAGTGGACTGCGAGAGAGGAGACAGAACTTATCCCAGAAGTGAAGCATGCATGCGTGTGCCCATGAGACTATTTCCTGGACAGAAGGAGGAACCTGCCTGTGAGCTTGGCCTAGGTCTTGCCTGTGGCCAGCTGAAGTGCTGACATGGACCACTGCCTGGGCCTGCCTGGATGCAGTGTCTGTAACACGTGGATGGCCGATTAGAGATCAAGCCGCCCCAGAGGATGGTGATTTCTAGGTGCTGGCTTCAGAAGATGCAGATCCAATTTATATGAGATGCTAATGAGAGTCCAAGGAAACCCAGGTCACTGTGGGAATTGCTGTCAATATGGCCAAGGCTGGCTGATGTGGGGTGTCAGAGCCCTGGAGTTCCTGGCAGGTCCCCACCTCCCAGCCAGCAGGTGTCCTGGGGGTCAGCTGGGCTGTCTCAAGCCAGGAGACACGGCTGCACCAGCTGCACAGACCAGAACTTTCTAGCCTCCTCTAGCTTCTTCTCTCTGCCCTCTTGGAGAGGACCCACTCAGCACTGGCAAGGGGGCTCTGGCCAGACCCCTCCAGGCTGCTGCTGTCTCAGGTCAGAGTCACCAGTGCCCCTGGGGCAGCCCCTCCCCCAATTCCTCAAGGCCTCTGGGCCTGCTTGTGCTCAGAAGAATGAAGGCCCCAAAGATATCCGTACCCTAAATTCCCAAACCTATGACTATGTTACCTTACACAGCATAGGAATCTTGTCGGAGTGGTTAGGTTAAGGATCTGAAGATGGGGACGTGATCTGGATTATCCAGGCAGGCCCTGTGTCATCACAGGGATCCTCGTAGGGTGAAGGGGGAGGCAAGAAGGTCCGGGTCAGAGTGAGGTGACCTGACAAAGACTTGACCGGCCTTCGCTGGTTTTGAAGACAGAGGAAAGGGCTGAGAGCCAAGGGGTGCAGGTGTCTCTAGAAGCTGGAAAGGCCAGGAAACAGGCTCTCCTCTTGAGCCCCCAGAAAGAGCCAGTTCTGCCACAGCCCTAGATTAGCCCAGGGAGACCTTGTCAGACCTCCCACCTCCAGAATGGCAAGGCCATCCATCTGTACTCTTGTCAGGCACTGAGTGTGTGGGAGTCCTTACAGCAGCGCGAGGAACCAGTGCACAGACAGAACCTGAGTGCTCACCCAGGATGCGTGGGGCGGAGTTGGGGATGCCGCCCAGGACACTGAGCACAAGGCCCGAGAAATCAGCCACTCCCTGAGGGCCCTGAGAGGTAGGGGCCATCGTCACTGTCACCAGGGTTGGAGCTGTCCACACAGGTGGTCCCAGCCTTGCCCACCAGCTTCTCCAATCTCAGCCCCAATCTCAGGGCAGCGGTGCCCTGCCTTGACTGCTCACCCTCACATCTTCTCTATTTGGGCTGCTTGAAAGGTGTTAGTTTCTCCTGAAAGGCACCCTCCAGGCTCTGGAGGACATGAGCTGCCCGAACCCCCCAGAAAGGCCCATTGGGTGGGGCCACCCAAAACACATATGGCGGGAGACAGGGAACAATGAGGGGCAGTGGGGAGAAGCCATGCCAGTTCGTGCCAGCTGCACTTATTGTGCTCCTGCTGGGTCTGCAGTCTGGGCTGGGCATTCCTGGGGATCCAGACAGAAACTCTCCGGCGAGGAATGGACAGGCCAGCGTGCAGAGGGACAGTGAGGGACAGGCAGAGTGGCACAGGAAAGGCCCCGAGCAGGTGCAGGTGAGCACCTGGGAGCCTGGAGCTTTTTGCTGGGGGCAGTCATTCTCCTCTGGGAGGCGGAACAGGGGACTGGCCACTGTGGCCTCGGCAGAGGCCGCAGGTGGAAGGGGACCGAGGAGAAGGTGCGTGGACCGGAGGCCGAGCAGCCTGGGGCTGCCTGAGAGCTGGCGCCTGGCCCTGGGAGACCGAGAGTGCAGCCGAGGACTGTGGGCTTGTCTCGGGGCCCTGGGCGCCAGGTGCGTTCCAGAGGGTTCTCTCTGAGTGAACAAGGAAAGGGCAGGGGTGAGACTGCAGACCAAGGCTGGGGAAGAGGCCTGAACCTGCCCACCCCCGAGGGGACGGAGGGAGAAGGGGTTCGATTCCCCACGTGGGGTGGGCGGTGGGGACGTCAGGGCCTGCTCTTTCCAGAAAAAGGTAACTCATGGTGGAGCACTGGGGGGAAGAGCCACCCCCTCCTCCAGCCTCGTGTCCTGCAGGCCTGGCCCGAGCCCACGTCCTGTGCTGCCTGATCAACCCCCCACGCCCAGCTGAGCCAGGCCCTCTGCACCGCCTCGCTTGTTGGGGGTGTTTTTCCCCCGAGAGCCCCTGCCTGCGTGTCTCCCGGGAGGGGCGCTGGCTCTTCCCTCGGCCCTGGGCTCACAGATTTCATTACCTCTAATGAGCCCGTCGGAGGCCAGGCAAGGAGGCCAGGCAAGGCAATTAGGAGAGCCAGGCTTTCCCGTAACCGCGGCTCAGAGCGGGCAGGCGTGCGGCCCCAGCCATACCGCCCACCGCCTCGTAATGAGAGGGAGAAATCCGGGAATTAATGAGGACGGGAAAATTAATCACAGGTTGCCGGGTAGTGAATGCAGCGGGAGGCACTCTACAGGTTTGAAGCCTCAGACCCCCACTGCAGGTCTGGGGGTGCCCGGCCAGGAGGAGTAATCTGGGCTCTAGGATGCCATAAACACATATGGAGACTTCCTACCCGCCCCCCCCCACTAGGGGGAGGAGGCACCTGGAGGCAGAGTTGGGGCAACAGCAGGAGCCTTGAGGATGGAGGCTGAGTTCTGGTCCTGCCACGTGCTGTGTGACCTGGCGCTGAGTGCTTAACCTCTCTGAGCTCTGCTGCCCTCTGTCTCTTTTTTTTTAAAAATTAGTTTCAGGTGTACAACACAGTGCAATAGTTATACATTTTACCCCTCAAAGTGACAACCCCCCACCCCCAATACACCACCCCACTCCCCCCCATATCATATATATCTATTACTCTTCCTCTGACTCTCTTCCACAGTATAATCCACATCCCGTGACTATCTATATATATTCAATTACAGTAGGTATACCACCTCCACTTTAGTAATACAGTGCAGTGATCTGTCTCTTAAAGGAGAATAACCTGGTCGTCATCGTGCTGATGAGATGTGATCAGGCTCACCAGTCCCACGTCAGATCCTTGGAGACAGGGCCCCTTCTCTTCCCCAAGAGCTCACGTCCCACCCACCCAGAGGGTTGGAAAGGACCAACATGATGGCAAACCAAGGCGGGCTCCTGGGTGTAGGGATGATGTGCCTGGACTCGTAGGGCCGCTCTGGGTTCCGCAGCCACACAACGTCTCCCAAATGGACTCCTAAGAAAGCAGAGGGTTGGGGAGAGGGAGAAGGGGCCTGCAGGCAGGCGGGGGTGCTGCCTGTGCAAAGGCCCAGAGGTGGGAAAGAGTGGGTGCATTTTCTTGTCCAGTTTGGGGGTGCCACTTAGAGGGGTGTGAGGAGACACACGGTGAGGATCTTGGGTCCGGCCATTGAGGGTGTGTGCTGGATGTGCATCCCGGATACGTGGAGGGAGGCCGAGACCCCGCTAAAGCCTTCCCCCAGGGCTCAGCCCCGGCTCATTGTCCGCCCTGGGGCTCGCTGCGGGAAACATATAGTCTGTGTTTGGGGTATCATCTGAAGGCAGTGACAAACAACACAGCACATCCAAAAATAGCGGCTGGGGCACTTTTTATGAGGACAAAGACATTACAAACGAGTTTCCAATTCCCTTCCAAGAAAATAAGTTTACATAAAAGAAATTTGGCTTTCCCGTCTCCCTTCCCCTGTAAGAGACTCTTTGTTTACAACCTTGTATGGCCAGTGCATGAGAATGGGGTGGCCCTGGCTCATAAGGGGTGCAGGTGGGCAAGATGGGCCCAGGTCAGCTCAGCTCAAAGGGGATGCGGATAGGCTCTGGGAGCTTGCCTCACAGGGAGGGGGGTAAGAAACGGGATCCTTCCCTATGGGTGGGGAGAAGGCAGTGAGGGAGTGGGGACAGCTCTAGGGGAGAAGCTGGGGGGGCCACGGACAGGAGAAGGGATGCGAGCTGAGGCTGGGAGGGGGCCTGGGCTATGTCCTGCAGGGCGCGTGGCTGCAAGCAACAGATTCTGACTGCCGGCCTCTAGCAGCAACAGGGTTCGTAAGGCGCTCCCAGAAGTGATGGGCTGAGCGTCCACCCTGGCTTCCAGAAGGTTCTGACTAACTCCTTTACAGAGGGACCGCTATAATCCTTCCACCCTGACACTCAGCTCGCATTGCATCCTCCCCTCCAGGAAGGCTTCTGTGAGACGCCCCCCACCCCCACCCCGGCCCGGCCCACTGTGGTTCTCATCACACCTATTGGCCCCCTCCCCCTCCCCAGGGCTCCTCCAGGGCAGGACCCATCCCACCTCATCTCCCCGACCCAGGGCCTGGCTTCTCCCTTTGTCACCAAAGCCAACCCAGCCGAGGTAGATGGAGCGGCCAGTGGAAAACAGGCCCCATCAGCTGCGATGGGCTCTCACGCCGGGCCCTGCCCTGCCAGCCAGGCTGCGGTTTGGACCAGGCCTCTGCTTGGCTTCGGGAAGCCAGGGTGGGCGGCCTGGAGAGGACGGCAACCCCATGTTCATGCTAATTGAGTAAGCCTGTTGGCTGTGCCTCCATAAAGGTTTTCCCAGTTGCTTTAATAATGAAACGTTTTATGGCATCAAATATTCCTCCTTATTAGCCCAGAAAGGTCAGTGAGCTGTGCCTTCTGAGTTTCGCGGGCAGTTGGGTCTGACCTTTAGTGACGGAGGCTGGCTGCTATCTCCAGCTGGCAAGGGGACTCACGTTGGGTTTGGCCATCCTGCTGTGGCCTTGCTCCTCGACTGCCTTGGGGTCACCCAGCCTCAGTTTCCCCATTTCTATAACGAGTTTAGTTGGACCCAGTGAGTGGAGGCAAATGGAGGGTACATTGGGCTCATGTTCTTGGAGGAACTGTGGCCTGAGAAGCCTCCTTCCCGGCAAAGCGTGGGCGAGGGGGTCTGTACCCCTCGTCCCAAACCCATGCCATCTGGCTAAGCCTCCATCCTGCTTTGGGTTCCTGGGGGCAGACAGCAGTGGGGACCCCTTTTCAGAGAGATGCTGTATCCCACCAAAGATGAGTTCATCTCTGATCTCCCATCCACAAAGAGTTAATAACCCTTTCTCACTAATGTGCCCCAGCGCGAGGCTATGGTGACTTAAATGAGTAGAACTTAGAGACATGGGAGCTCTGTTTACCTGGACTAGCGTAGCAAGCAGGAAAACCCAGCAGCACCTGCAGCTGCCGTGTAGAGGTCATGTTGTACCACACACTACTCATTTGAAGAAGTGGGCACTCTCATTCCCATTGTACAGATGGCACCACTGAGGCTCCGTGAGGGGAACCACCCGCAGACCTCCCACGTGACCTTCCGTGGAGCTGGGCTTTGAACGTGGGCCATGCCCCTGACCCCTCCACGTTTTCTGCCACCTTTGCAGGAAAGTGGGCCTCTCAGGGGACAGGGGAGTCCCGACTCACAGCCCAAAGCCCTGTCTACACTGGATGCTTAGAGCCCTGCCCGGGGCTGGCGGCTGTGGGGCCCGTGCGGGTGGCTGGCTCAGTAACCGGTGGAAAGCTGGGTGGGCCCCGCCCTTCCCATGATAAATGTGGTGACTTGTGGACGGCCGTCAGCACGGACCAGAGAAACCGGACGAGCTCAAGGAGCGCCCTTTGCACAAAAGCCTCTTTGCAAACATCAACGGGGGCTGCCAGAGACTTGGGTTTGTCCTGCCTGCTGCTTTAGAGCTTCTCAGGCCCAGTTATTTGAGAACAACCACCCAAGATCAACTTTAGAGACGCTTCTCCCTGCGAGGAGAAGGAACACTCGAGAGGAGCATGAGGGGAGAAAACCATGGAACCTCCCCCGGCTTGCCCGGTTTACTCTTTGAAATGAGAAGCAAATGTTGGGAAAACATGTCAGACGTTCCAGGCTCCGAAACCAGTGAGCAGCTTGGAGAGAAATAAGGAGGGGGCGATGACAGCCTGTGTGGGGCCAGCAAGCCTCCCTTCAGAGGGGAGCAGGCCCCCTCTTCCCCATGGGCAGTGACACCATCAGGCCACACTGGGGACCAGCTTGTCCAGAGAAAGGATTAATGAAAGGACTGAGGTATTCCCCTGAAGATGGGAATACTTGGGTGTGTGGGGGGCCGGTTTCAGAGATGATGACTGCACCACCCCCATGTCTGCAAAGCTCCAGGGACAGAAGGAGCCAGAGAAGGTTCTGGAATTAGGGGATGCCTCCTTTGTGCCCAGTACTGCTTCCATCCAGCTCACACCTGACCACCATATTGTCACCCATTTTCCTGTGAGGACACCCGGTCCCGGGGATGAGGTTACTGGAATTTTCCCTGTGCCCTGCCATCTCCTGGGAGGGAGCCAAGGGCTTCCTTCTTCCAGAAGCAGCAGCTGGATCCCCACGCGGCTCCTGCAGTTCCCAGATTTGGGGGTGAACTTGGGGGGACAGGCTGCTGGGGGCTCTCGGTGTCACCTCCTTCTTGAGGGCTCCTCTCTGGCTTCTGTACCTTCTCTTGGTCTGGATGTAACCAGGCTTCCACTGAGCCAACCACACACAGGGCACGGGCCCTCCGTCTACAGAAGGCCCCTCTGTGTAGCCCTGAGAGCACTACATGTGCTTAGGCCCTACCGGGTCGGTTTTCACTTCACTTCCAGAAGTTTCTTGGGCTCAAAGCCAGCTGGGCTGGGAGAGAGCTCCCCATCCCTGGAGGGTTTCTCTTGCATGGATGTGGGAGGAGAGTTTCAGGTGGGGCTGACATTAGAACCCCTACAGCTCAGATATTTACAGTGCCAGGCTGGAGGTGGGGCTGGGCATCTCCGCTGCTGTCCACCTCTCAGTGCCCAGGAGATCCCGGGTATCAGCGTGGTCCTACCTCCCACTGGGGGGTGATGAGGGTGGAGGCACTGTCTCCAGCAGTGGGCCCTCAGCTCTCGCGCTCCTGCTGGGCTCGGCTGGCTTACTGACTGGCACTCCGGGCACGGCCTCATCAGGCAGATGTGATCATTGTCGCCTGCTTTGGACACCCAGGGCGTTGTGGCAGCAGGTGCCACGCTGACGGTCACAGCTCCGTGGCAGGGAGCGGGCGCGTGGTGGGAGCACTAATGCGGCAGCCGGATGCCGAGGTGAAGGTGCTTAGATATGTAACCGGCACCCCACAGGCCACGTGGCCCACGCTAATAACCACTCATTATACCCCCAGCCTCCTAACGAGCCTCTCGGGGCTTCTTCCTGCAATAAACCCAATGTTTTCCTCTGCTTCAGTGGAGCTGGAATCAAAGAAGTACATATGTGTCTGGTGCAAGATGAAAAGAGTTCAGACAAATGGGGCTTTCTCCCTGGGTGACCAGAAGGGCCCAACCACCCCCGTGGCACACTGGACATTTCAGGGAGAGGATCCAGCAGGGGCCCACAGGCCCCAGAAGCAGCGCCCACTGTCTCGCTTGCCAGAGGCTGACCGTGGTCCTCTCAGGACCTCTATTTCTACTTAGTGAGCCGGGCCTGACCAGACTGCTGTGAGAACTAAGTAAGAAACTGAGGCACGAACGTTCCGTAGACTTGGAAGGACCCGTGTGGCCTAGAAGGACGTGGTTCTTCCCACTAGAGAAGGCTCCATTCCCATGCCCAGCTTTTCCAGATGTGGGCCATGTGAGTTTTGGAACGAGAACTGTGATGTTCCCACGTAGAAAATTAACATCGTGGACACACAGCACCAGGGTCCTTTGTCCTGACAGCCTAGGCGGCAGCCCGTTGACAGGTAAGGACTGCCGGACCAGTTAGCCAGAATGGGAACCCAGGCCAGTCTGACCCCTAAACTTCCCATGGCCCCCCACAGTCTTTCTTAAGACCAGAAGATTCTTTGGGGTGACCCCTCTGTTGCACACAGAGGCCTTTGGAAATATGATGAAAACTGTCCCCAGAAAAACATACACTCCACACATGGGCTCTGGAGGGGGTGTTGTGCACACATTTGTGTTTGGGTTGCAGAGGGTCCTGGGGGACCCCAGAGCGACCCCCGTGCTGCGGCCATTGCCCCTTTCAAGGTGGGGACTTGTCTGTGAGCAGCAGTATGTCTATGGCCAACAGAACGGGACCCGGCGCTCACTCTTCCGTGTGATGGGCTCCGCCTGAGCCGGGGTAGCTGGGAGTTGGGGGTAGGCCCTGTGAGGTGGGCTGTTCCCAGTGTGTGCCACAGGCTCCAAGGGAGAACCGCATAGGGCTGGCTGGGCAGCAGCACCCAGAGAAGTCTCTGGTCCCCAAAAAGGCTGCATCGTCCTCTCATTGCTTTGAATGTGTCCCTGGGTATTTGGGGAAACCTGGACTGGCCAGAGCTCTGACTGGAGCACCCAGACTCTTCCACAGAAGCATCTGGGATGTGGATGGTTTGGCCCCTTTGTCTCTGGTCACTCCACTGCAGCCAGGGTCTCAGCGCAGGTGTGGGCACAGCTGGAGTCGGCTGCAGCCTGGTGCTAAGACGGGGCGCAGCCCTTCTTCACCCCCAGGTTGGCCTCACGCACGCACCCCCTCAAGGAAGGCCCTCAATTGTAGTGACTTCCCTCGGTAGCACAAATGAAGTGTGGGCTGCCCTGTAGCTTTGATGCTGAGGCCGTGGGGCATCCGTCCACACTGAGAACCTTCTGAAGCGTCCACGTCCCAAGTGTCTGTAACGAGCCAGGCCCCACCGTGACAGCCCTGGCTTTTTCATCTCCACCTGTCCTACAATGCGGCAAGAAGCCATTGTAACATTGTAATTACTACTCCTGTTTTGCAGATGAAGAAAGCAAGGTGCAGAGAAATTGAATGACTTTCCTGAAGCTGCTGGATAGGAAGTGGCTGAGCTGAATTCAAAGCATGATCAGTGTCAGATCAAAGCATGCCCTCCGCACAAAGCTGCTGCCAGGCTGCCAGCAGTGCCTGGGGAAGCCGGTGCCCAGAGACGGGGTGGCATGGGTGCAGGGAGAGCTCAGCCTTCTGAGCCCCCAGCCCGCACCCTCACTCACTGATTCTGGGGTTCCAACAGAATGCTCACTGGGGGCCCTCTGCCTCCCACCCCAGACCTGTGTATGCCTGGCCATAACCTCCACGGCTCGAGCCTCCCAGCCCAGAAGTGCAGACTGGCTCCAGCTCAGGGGTCCACAGGTTCTACAAACCCACTACCTGCCTGTCTAGCCTCAGGCTCCAGATAAAAGTTGCTCTGCATCACACAGATCCCTGCAGTGTGGGCCTGCCCAGGGGCCCAGCCCTGCCCATCCCCCCGCTCCCCACCCCCTTTCCCCACCTAGCAGGAGCTTCTCAGGGCTCCCCACATCTCATAGAAATCCATGACTTTCTAGCAACTTTTTTTTTTTTTTGAGGGCAGTGTCACTGGCCCTCACATGTGGGACCGAACCGGGGCCGCTGGCTTCCAAAGCCAGCGCTTAACCACCGCGCCACTCGGCCGGCCCCGTATCAACTTTTTAACAGCATCTCTTATTCCCAGACTCAAGCCACAGAGGCTGAGGCAGAGACCAGCTGACCAGCATGCCAGCACCCCCCTGACCTGGGCCTTGAACCCTTTTCCGAAAGGCTCCTGGGTTGGGTGCCCAGGCATGAGGCAGGACCCAGGCTGCCCAGTCCTCCATCTCGGCCCACCCTGTACCTGGTCCTTGGGACCCTTGGGGACATCAGAGGGGCCTTGTGTCTCCAACAGCAGTGAGCACAGACCTGGAAACCAAGGGAGGGGTAAATCCCTTGGCCTGCAGAAGGCACCAGAGGCCTCAGAGGAGGGAACATTTGAGCAGAAACCCAAAGGAGGTGAGAGGTTCCCACAGGTGGGATGAGAGTGGGAGACCGGGGTGGGCTGCTGCTGAGGGCGGAATCCAGCCGCAGGGCCTGGGGTCCCGCTGAGGACTGCGGACGTTATAAAACACAAGGAGCCATGTGGTTTGAGAGGAGTGATGCACGGTCTGTTCTGAACTTTTCAGGTGATACTGTCAGCATGTGGACTTTGGACCAGAAAACTGGAGGGAGCGAATGAGGCAGGAAGACAGGTGTTCACCATAACCAGGTTGGCACAACAGCTTCTCATTCTTGAGTCTTCTGGAGACTCCCATCCATCCACCCATCCATCCAATCACCTATCCATCTAATCACCCGTCCGTCCATCCATCCATCCATCCATCCATCCATCCATCCATCCATCCATCCATCTATCAACTTATCCAACACCAGGGGTAAACAAGAAGCGATCTCAGCCTAGGGTCTTGCTTCCTTGAGCGCCCTCAAGGTTGGGGAGTATTTGCATTGATCGGAACCTCCCCATCCAAGGGATCTGACCAGGTTCAAGTCTGGTCAAATACCTCTGTCACTCTGAAATCCCAACAACCCATAGCTCTAGGTTCCCCTGGGCACCTGGTGTGTTGAGCTTATAAATGGCAGCACGCAGCTGGGAGCTGCAGGCCATCAGCTGCTCTCTGGGGCCAGCGGCCAGGGCTGACCGGGGCTCACACACCTAGGCTCACTGCAGACAGCGCTTTCCCAGGCCACCTGTCAGCTCCACCCCAGGAGACAGGTGAACAGGCACAAATGCGGGAGTGAGCTGGGCCGAAGGGAGGAGCTTGTTGCACAGGGCACTCCCGCCTACAGCTGCTGTGGGGGGTTAGACCCCAGTTCACGGAGGGGCTTCCAGGCAGCACGGCCCTTTGTCTCTGGTGCCCAGTACTTGCTGCTTCAGAAACCAGCTGTGGATGGTCAGCAGTTCTGTGCAGCTCTCTGCATAGGAGCAATGACTATGCTCCTATGGGTGCCCAACTATGGGTGCCCACTGGGCTGAGGCTTTGACAGGATAGCTTACCCAGGACCCCAGGGTGTCAGCTGCTGCCTGTATCTGACACAGGTCAAGCATGCGCTGTTGGGTGTTGGGGACACACACTCATGTCTCACTCCTTAGCTGCCTTTGGGGTTCTGCTTTCCTGTTAGCCCAGAAAAGAGCCTTCCTGGTGGGTGGATCTGGCTTCAGAAGTGCATCTTGTAGGCAGAGGAAGGCATCCACTTTTCATTACAGTTCGTTAAATCTAGACACAGGGAGGTTTGTGGCAGAAGAAAGCTGAGTGATTTGTAATAACAGATGACAAAGTATTCCAGCCGCTTTTAACTGACATTCTAGTGAAGTTGTTTCCCAGACCCCCGGGGTTGGTTTGCCTGATTGATTCTCTGGAATCTTCTTCTTGGGGAGAAAGCCCAGACCGCTCTGTTGTTTACTGGAAATTCTGTTCTCTGCCACAGCTCCAGGGGCCCCACGAGCAGGTGAGCTGGGAGGCCTGTGTCAACACAGGAAGCCATCCAGTGCCCTGGCAAGTTCCCTAAGTGACCGTGTGGACGACTCGATGTGTTTGCCAGGTGAGTACAGAACACAAGTAGCACCTCCCGCCCACTGAAGACACAGCTCAAAGGCCGTCTCCTCCATGAAATGGTCCCCACTCCTCCTTGGCCCCCTTGCCCCTGCCAGAAATGGCCAGGCCCTTTCTCAAACCCCTGGGGCCTCCTGTTAGATCCTCTCAGGTGAGTCAACACTTGGGCAGGAATTGAATCTTGTCTGCCCACTCTGGGTACCCTATGGTACCAAGCACAGGAGTCCTTCAGGATGGGACAGGTGTCTCAAACCACAGACTAAGGATGACCCAATAGATCCTAGAAGGTCCACACGGTAAAGCTTCCTGGTGGCTCCCAACCAAAGTCCAGAAGAGACTTTATAACACATGGCCTAAGACCATCTGGGCCAAAAAACGGTGGTCATGGGACCCACCCTGGTCTCACCAAGAAGCAAGCCTGTTTTCTGCTCTGATTTGGCTGCCAGCCTGGTGGCCAGAGGACAGGCAAATACAGATCACTACTGGCTTCTAGTGAGGGATTTCAGTGACAGAGCTCCTTCGGCAGCAATGGGAACAAGATGGAGACATAAGGTTGGCCATAAAATCACAGAAAGGAATTGTGGATCCATGATCGTGTCCATGGAAACAACGTGGGCCCTGGACGGAGGTCCAGCCGCAAACCCACCCTGCCCTGCTGCCCAGACTTTTCCTCAGTCGCTGGGGGAGGATGGAAGGCAGTGTGCAGAGCGGAGAGGGAGCCTCATCTCATGATGGTTGGCCAACAGCGGATGACTTGGTGCATCTAAACCTGTGTTGAGGAGACTGGGATCTGCATCTGGACAAGCAGGCTGCATGAGATGAAGGGCTGGAAGGGGTGTTTCTTTTCGGGGAGCCCTGCTCTGAACCAACACCAGGATGGACGTCCCCATAGAAGCTGCCCACCCACAGGCCACCCTGCTTTTGGGAACTGAGTCACATCCTACTTACTTGTAGCTTGGGGATGGTTTCACTTTGCAGTTAAGTAATCTTTAATAAGTTCATTTAAAAAAAGCAAAAAGCAAATGAGGTAACCACATGGCAGGGTTGTTTTCAGGGAGAGGCTGGCCAGAGATGAGAGCATCTCTTCCAGGTTTTGCCACGACACCCAGTAGGGCCCCAGGTGCTTCCAAAGTGTCTCTGATTTACACTATTACAGGGTCTATTCATCCAGACTTGCCAAAGGCAGGCCCTGTCTGCGTCCTGTCACCCATCCATTGATCCACTCATCCATCCATCCATTTACTGCATCCATCCATCCATCCACCCATCCATCCACCCAATCCTTTGTCCTGGATGGTGTCATAGCTCTGGATTCTTGTAGTCTGAGCCTTACACTCCCCACAGCTGCCTCTCAAATTCAACTGCCTCCTCCAAAACCAAGGCCTCGTCTAACGATCCCTTGGAAGGCCCTTTCCACTGAAAGCTTTATCCTGGGCTTCAAACTAGGGTCTGTTCCTCTGCCTCCTCCCTGCCCCTCCCACCTTGCATTCCTACATTCCTGAGTGTGCTGCATCATGGGGCCAAGAGGTGGAAACGGAGTGGTTATCCTTTTCTACTCTGGTTCCCCTGAGAGAAAACTGAACAAAGGAAACCCATTGTCACTTGGCCCCCATCACAGCTACAAAAGCTCTTGGAGGTCTGGAGTGCTGGGTCTTAGATGCTTACTCACTTGGCAATAGCTCTTACTGAGGAGCACAAATGTAAGTTAAGAAATGCACAAAACAACCCAAGATGAGTTGAGTGTTCCTTTTTTCTCTTCTACATTTTAGTGGTGCCCAAGACTGAGGTTCTTTTCAATATGTCAGGTTTTCAAAAAGGAAAAAAAAAATGATTAAAATGCACCCGATTATTAAATAGAGCTGTTTCAGACTTAATTTAGCAAACTGTAACATTTTTATCATTTTTATAAAGCCCTTTAATGAAAACCGTCTGCAAGGAGACCAAATATCAAGGCTGAAATCATGTTTTCTCTGTATTTGTCATCCCTGAAGATGTTGTTTCCAGATTTTGCAGAAATAATAAATTTCATTTAGACGCTTGGGTCTCCACTGTGGTGCTACACATCCCTGAATTTTCCAATTTCCAGCGCAAGGAGCTAATCCCGCTGTAACTTTTCATCCTTGCCAGCTCCCAACCACAATTTCATACCTTCCTTGCCTCTTTGTAAATGGAGCACTTGTAGCAACATTCGACCCAATATGTTTATTTTACATGAGCCCGAAAAATGTTGTTCTAATAAGCATCAACATATTTTCTCAGTGACAAAATGTTTTCATCCTGTGGCTCCTGATTTCACAGGTCACTGCTTGTTGGAGATTCCCACATGCGGGCTCCTTGGGCTGCCGGGCATTGGACAGGAGGTGCCCCACTTGGACCTGTACTGCACAGAGCAGAATCCATCTGGGAGCTGCGTCTGCCCGCGCGTCTTCCAGGCCTGTCCTGGATACCCCTCCAGTGACACCTCGTTAACGGAGGTGAGACTTCCAGCCCCAGATATTATGGCTGGGCAAAGAGCTACCATAACACTCCCTCGAAAGTGATTTCTCAGGTCTGACATCCTCTGACCTGGCTGCCCGATGACCTTGGGATTTGCTCTGTGTCGGAAGCAGAGGCAGCCGGAGCTTGGGGAGCCCTGTGAGGTGGGCCAGGCCCTGAGGCCTCAGCTGGTGAGGTGACTGGCACACGTCCATTCAGAATTAAGCCCGGGTGAGCCAAGGTCATGCGGGAGAGTCACTCACCTGGTTTGGCCCCTCAGCCTGGCTGCAGAAGTCAAGTGGGGGCATGGGGCCAGGTAGCCCCTCTCTGGCTCCTCCTGGAGGCCATCTTGTTAACTCAGGGATCTCTGGAGAGGAGAAATGGAATTGATGGGTCTGAGGGAGCTCACAGCCCAGAAAGGGCACCGGTCCATCTGATCCTCCACAGCAAGCATCCTGACAACAGGCAGAGTTTAGGGGAAAGTTCTATTCTGTTCAACAGTCCAGCTCTGACAGAAGCTTCCAGTCTCCCATCCGTCTGAGGAATGGTTGGGAAGGGATGTTGTGCCCAGGACTGTTAGGAGGCCGGTTTCTGTTCTGGGTCAATGTCCCGGGTGCTGCTGGACTGGGGATAAGTTTTGCACACGGTTCTCAGCCACTTATTCTAAGTTCATGTTCAGCGCCAAGCCTTTTTTTTTGAGGGCAGTGTCACTGGCCCTCAGATGTGGGACCGAATCGGGGCCGCTGGCTTCCCAAGCCAGCGCTCAACCACCGCATCACTGGGCCGGCCCTAGCGCCAAGCTTTTTATCAAGGCTACAAGTCGGGTGACCGACTGTCCCAGTTTGCCTGGGACTGACGGCTTTCCTGGGATTTGGGGCTGTCGGGGCTGATACCAGAAAAGTCCTGGGCAGACCAGGAGTTGGTCGCCCTATCCTGAGAGGCAGGCAGTATTTATGTCACCTTTTTCGGTGGCAAGTCACTTTCTGTTGGGTTCAAGTTGAACAGGTCTGTGCTCCGCCATGGTGCAGGAACTTGGGCACCAGAGCATTTCCTGTGCAACACCAGAAAGTGTCCCCCAGCTGCTTCCAAATGCCAGCCGATGTCCTCCCACCCCTTCTACCCCCCAAGTAGGCAGACAGCAGGTTACTGCCCACCTTCACGCTCTGCCCTCCATGCCCAGGGACCTGATTCCATGGGTAACTGGCCTTCCTAAGAGGCCACCTGTCTCATCTGATCTGGGAAGAGACAGAAGCCAGAGAGGAGCAAGCCTTGCCCTGGGTCCCTTAGCAAGTTAGTGACATAGTGACGAGCGAGACAGTCCGTTCCCAGGCCTCTGACCTTCCAGTCCAGGGCTTTTCCCACCCCATCCCATACCCAGGCCTGGCCCCAGCAAACCTCCCCACACATTCTTCCAAGAAGTTAAGCCAATGCTCGGTTCAGCTGAGGTCACGAGAACTCGATGCTGCTTGTCACATCCAGCTTCACGCCCCCCATCGATGCAAACACCCCACTGGCCCTACCGCCAAACTAGCAATCTTCCGAACCCCGTGCTGCGAGGAACAAAGGTCCAATTCAGCCTCCCTCCCGAGTGGGAAAGGGATCTCATTAAGGCCCTGGCAGCCGACATGGGGGCTGAGGTATTGTTTTTAATGGAAAAAACAAGAATTTGCTGTTATGTGTTAGATTAAGGCTTTATCCAGGGGAATTAATCGTATTGCTACCGGCCGTCATTCGCGTAGCCTTTGACTTCACATCCTGGGAGAAGGCACGACCAGGGCCGCGAAATTGGTTCATTTCTCTTTCTGGTCTTTAATGAAGCCCCAGACAGCTCACGCACGGCGTCTCCTCCCCGGGGCAGCTGTGAATTACCTCTCACCTGCCCTTGCGACAGTCTCTGAGCAATCACCAGCCTCCCTCCCACGCCTCCTGCTAATCCATCTCGCACACACTGCCAGATCCATCATCCAGAAACACAGCTCTGGTCACGAACTGCCATTGCTCAGAGGCCTCCTGGGTCTGCCCACTGCCTCCAGAATAAGTTCAAACTCTGCCGTCCCCTGAGCTTGAGTTTCAACAAATTTTAACTTTTTATTGGAGTATAATGCACAGGCGGGAAAGTCCACAGATCACTGGGGCAATGTTACATTTTCAGAAAGTAAGAGACACACCCCTTCTGCCCGCCTCCTCCAGATCAAGAAACACAGTTTCACCAGAGCCCGGGAAACCCACCACCTCATCTCCCCTCAGGTCAGCCGCACCCCCCCACACCCCGGCCCCAAGGATGATCATTATCCTGATTGTCACACGTGGTTTTTTTTCCTGGTTATTGCATTTTACACCTGAAATCACTGTTTTGTGTTCCGTTCGACAAGTTTGAAAATGTAATGTCCCGTGCCTCTGCATACTGGGGCACTGGACTCCCCTCTCCCACTCCTGTGCGTTACCAACAGCTCAAACCCTTGACAATCAGACTCCGGACCCCTTCTCCAGGGACCCTTCTCTGGATGCCCTGCCTCCTGAGAGCTGCCCACCGTGAAAACTGTCCCCACCCCAGCCCTTCCAGGGCCAGTGTGAACTTCCGGTTAGACAGGGAGCTGCTTAGAGGTGAGGGTATATGATGACTGCAGGTACCTGGCTAGGGACTTGCCGCACAGGGATGTTTATAGAGCAAGTCCTTAAGCGAATGACACTTGCCGCTCAGCTGCTGAGCTCCTATCTCAAGGTGGGACTTTGCCTCCTGTTGTCATCATGGATTTCAGCGGGGGAAAAGGCAGACCGGACAAAGTATTGGCGGCATTCCAATGGACGAAGGGGCACTGCCCTTAATGAGGAAAAGGCACCTACAAATTAATTACAAATCACTCTCAATAGGAAAATGGATGGAGGCTCTGAATAGGCAATTCACAGAAGTAAAAACAGATTTTCAACCAGGGAACTTTAACTGACAAAATGAAAGATTTTTTGGAGGGCTTTTTGCCTGGGACGGTGGCCCAGTATCCAGGGTTAACAAGGGGCGGGGCGGGGGAGGGTAGGCACGTGCGAACACATCCAGGGCCACACGCACTGAGATGGTATCTTGGGAAGGGAGCCCTGTGGGGAGCGGGGTGAAAAAGGCAAAGGGGAATAAAGACAGAATAAATAAATAAGGCATCAGATTTAATGTATAGCACACAGAATATAGTCAATAATATTGTAATCACTTTGCAGGTGACAGATGGGTACTAGACTTAGCATGGGGATCACATCATGAGGCCTATAAATGTCTTGTCACTATGTTGTACACCTGAAACTAATATAATATTGCATGTTAGTTATACTTTAATAAAAAAACAAGCAAAAAGAAAGGGAGAGGGAGACAAGGGGCTGGGCAGGATCCCGGGGAGCCCCCACCCCCATGCACCCCTCCCCACCAGGTGTTTTGGATACCAGCCCTCCCTGGTAGCATTTTTCTCATCCATGAAAGGGTTTGAACACCAGACCCCTTTCTAACCAAAAAACCCTCTGCCTGCCTCTTAAACCATTTGGGAAGTGTGGGGAACAGTGGTTCCCAGGGACTCCCCTCCCTGGTGTTCACACCCATATAATCTTCTCGCCTCAAGTGTGAGCTGGTCTTAATGACTCGTTTTTAATGACCAGAAAACAGCAGCAGAGATAGGATGCCATTTCTAGGATTAGGTTTAAAAAGCTGTGGCTTCTGGCCGGCCGAGTGGCGCGGTGGTTAAGCGCTGGCTTGGGAAGCCAGTGGCCCCGGTTCGGTCCCACATATGAGGGCCAGTGACACTGCCCTCAAAAAAAAAAAATTAATAAAAAGCTGTGGCTTCTGCCTCGGACTCTCATTGTTCACCCTGGGGAAGCACTCTGCTGCCACATCCCACTGTAAGTGAGGAGCAGAGTCCCCAAAGGGAAGGAAGTGACCTGAGCCCATGGCCGAATTTCTGCAGAGTAACAAGCAGGCTGGGCTGGCACCCCCAAAACCAGGTGTCCTGACCCAAGAACTTGACTCCACAAACCCTCACTAGGTCTGGAGACCAGAGCTGCCTTGAAGGGACCCCCAGGCCTCCTGGAAAGGAGAAGGGATCCAGGGGGCAGACAGGCCCATCTCTGCACCCCGCTTCTGAGGCTGATGGTTCTCCCCACTTCCTTGCCCCTTTGGGCTCCAGTTCTGGGCTGCGGTGAACAGCATGCGTGCATTGCATTCTGAGAAATGAATGAGCATGTGGCATTGCCAGATAAGATACAGGACACCCAGTTAAATTGAATATCAGATAACCAGCAAACTTTAATAGAAGTATGGCCACGCAATATTTGGAACATACTTGTATAGTAGTACCCCCTTATCTTAGGCTTTGCTTTCAGTTACCTGTGGCCAACTTGGGTCTGAAAATATTAAATGGGGAATTATAGAAATAAATAATTCATACGTTTTAAATTGCACGCTGTTCTGAGGGGCGTGTAGAAATCTCGTGTCATCCTGTACCTTTCCTGCGCGGGACACGAGCCTCCCCTCTGTCCAGCGTCTCCACCTCCCTTCATCTCATCACGCAGGCCTTGTATCAGCTCATATTATCACAGGAAGAAGGAAGGTGAGTACAGTGCAATATGATACTTTGAGAGATACCATAGTCCCATAACTTTTATTACAGTAGATTGTTATAATTGTTCTAGTTTATTGTTAGTTATTGTTGTTAATCTCTTACTGTGCCTAAGTAATAATTTAAACTTTCTCCTAGGTCTGTATGTAAAGGAAAAAAAGTATTATAGGCGTTGGCACTGCCTGCAGTTTCAGGCATTCACCGGGGGTCTTGGAATGTGTCCCCCATGGATGAGAAGGGGAGACAACTGTACTAAAAAAAGTATCTGTTGTTTATCTAAACTTCAAACTTCATGGGATATTCTTTTATTTACTAAATCTGGCAACCATGTGACAAGGGCAGTGGTCTCTACACGGGGCAGTTGGGAGCCTCTGACTTAGGGCCGTGTCATACTATTTCTTTGTTAGTTAGGTGGGAGTCGGGACTTAGCTAGGAAGAACCAGAGCTGATAATTAATGCCCCCCTTCCCCCCCACACACGGCCCCTGAAGCCATCTGGAGCTGGGTCTCAACCCACTCACCTCTTCAGCCTGGGCTTGTGAGCAGGGCACAACTGCACAGTCCTGTGAAGACCCATGGACTGTTTTGAGAGGTGATGAGCTCCCCGTCACAGGAGGTGTGCCAGTTCCAGCTCAGCAGGAGTGCTGGACAGAACTGAAAATGGGATCATGGGAGAAGGAAGAGAGGAGTGCAGAAGCCACTCAGCTCACAGTGAGACTGGAGAGAAGTCGCCAGGGCCTCGCCCACCGAGGGGCCGCTGGAGCAGATCCTGAGCCCTGGGGCGCCCAGGAAGAGGGGCCCGTGTGCAGGGCCTGGCGGGCAGATAGTGATGAGGGGTACATGCGTCCCCTGTCGCTGCTGTAACAAGTGACCACAGACTTAGTGGCTTGAATCAACACAATTCTATTATCTTACAGTCTGGAGGCCAGAAATCCAAAGCGGGGCTGGAATCCAGCGGTCAGCAGAGCTCCTCTGGAGGCTGGCGGGGGGTGGGGTGGGTGGGGGGCGTTCTGACCTTTCCCAGCGCCCAGAGCCTGCCTGCCCTCCGTGGCTCGTGGCTGCGTCACTCTGCTCACCGTGTCCATCGTCACATCTTCTCTGACTCGGGCCCTCCTGCCTCCACCCTCCTCTTCTTATAAAGACCCTGTGATGACGCTGGGCCCACCCGGATCTACCAGGATCAGGTCCCATCTTGAGGTCCTTAACTTAGTCGCATCTCCCAAGTCCCCTTGCCATGTAAGGTGACACAGTCACAGGTTCCAAGGATTAAAACACGGGCATCCTCGGGAGGGCTGTTACTCTGTCAACCATGGAGGGGTCTGTGATTTTCTCAAGAAAGGCAGCTCCCAGGGCTGGGGGAGGCCCATGGGAGAGTCATGAAGCCCAGTCTCAGGGGCTTGGGCCTTTTCCTGACGCCCTGAAGAGCCACTGGCGGGCTTAAAGCCGGGAATATCCTCAGGGCCCCAGACCTAACCTCCGAGTAGGGCCACCTCAGGCCCCGCTGGTCAGAGCGCATGGGGGGGGGGCAGCCTGAGCCCCCCGGGACCCTGGCGAGGCAGGCCAAGGCGGTGGCTGTGTGCCGGGACAGCTGCTTCTCAGCCACTGGTCCCTCTCCCCTAGTAACACATGCTTTACATTAAGCCGTAAGAGTATGTTTTCCATCCTGGTCTGGCACACGAGGGATGTCTTCTGCAAATAGTCCTGGAGGGGCTGCGTTGGAATCCCGAGGCTGGGAGCTCTGCCGGTGGAGGGGCGGCCTCTGAAGCTGATGAGGCGGGGGTGGGGGCAAGCGTACAATCACCCTGTCCCCAGCTGCCCCGCCACGGGCCACTGGGTGGGCAGGATCTGCATTCCATAGAGCCTGGCACGCTCTGAGGACCCCACTGCCCATTGAAGTGTTCTGCCATGAACCATGCTAGCTGGGAAGGTCGAGCCAGGGTCACTGGTGGATGGGATGGTGGGCTTCTCAGGCTCGGCGTGGTGGAAGGTTCTGGGCCTGGCCTGTGCCTGGGGCCTCTGCCCCTCCTCTCTGCCTGTGCCTGGTCCTTCACTTCAGGAAGCCCCCGCCTTCCCCTTTCCTCAGGAGGGGTGGGACAAGGGCTACTGTGTCCTGATCAGACTCCGGCACCCAGGCTCCATCAGGTTCTCTGAGTCTCGGGAGGATTCATCGAAGCCCTCGTCAACGGGCACCATGCTGACCGTGGGGTCCAGGCACCAGCCTCGGGGGACAGCCCCTGATGCCCACACCCTGTCCAGCCCAACGTTAAACCTTTCTCCCCATCCTACACCCGCCCTGCTCCTAAGCGCCCCCCCTGTCCCCCATTGCCCCCCTTACCAGCCTCCACACTGCTCTCCACCCTCAGCCCACCTGGCCCTCTTACCCATCAGCCTAAAGTGCCCTACTCCAGCTGGCCTCAATGCCCCCAAGGCTGCCACCACCACACTGCCTGTCTGCTCTGTCTCCGGCCCGCACAGCGCTTCCCACCATGCTCCCCAGCCCCCCACTTCCCCATCCTGTGTACTGAGCTCCAGTGTGGCCCAGGCAATGCTGGGGACAAGGGCATCACGGAGGTCCTGCCCCTGGTGCAGTGATTTGAGCCCATAGTGACATCCAAGTCCCCCCGCTCACTGCTCCCACGTTGCCCTCCGAGTCTCCTGCCTCGGGACTTCGCCTCTGCTCTCCCCTCCCCAAGGATGGCCTTCCCCCAGTTCCAGCCTCTGAGCCCTGCCTGGCCGTGGCTGCCAGGGCCCTTCCTCCCAGAGTCCTTTCTGGAACCAGCTCGTTCCTACCACCACTGCAGCTTACCCCATGCTGTTCTTGGTCCTTAGAACCCTGGGCCTGTGTCTCGAATACCGTGATGGTCACTCAGGCAGGAGCTGAAGTGTCAGCTTCCCAGCACGGGGTCACTTTGGAAACCTGTGACTTAGAGACTGAGCAGTGTTGGCACTGAGCGCACTCCTCCAGCTGGTGCCTGGAAGCTGCCACATGCGGGCACTGGAGAGGAGGCCGAACCAAGACGGACGACATCAAGGGCGGATGTCTCACCCTGAAGTCCTGCTGGGCCACAGGGCAGCTCTGCGGTCTGGGCGCCTGGAGGAGGGAAGCTGGGAAAGACCTCACGCAAGAAGGGCCATTTGAGCTGGGTTGTGACGGATGAGTAGGAGTCTGTGAGAGGGCGAAGTGGAGAAATTAGTGCCACATGAACATCTGTATCCCTGTGGACCAGGGGTCTGCAAACTACTGCCCAGGGCGCAACCCTGCCTGAGACTTATTTTGTATGGCCTGTGAGCTAAGAATAGTTTTACATATTTGAAGGCTCATAGGGGAAAAAAAATCAAGAGGCGTTTGCAACAGAAACAACATGCAGCTTGCAAACCCTAAAATGTCTCCTCTCCAGGCCTTTCCAGAAAGGTGTGCAGGACCCTTTCTGCACCGGGGAAAGGTGCTTGTGAGACCCTCATTGCCAGCCTGGAGAGAGTCGGGAGGGGATCCGAGCTTCCCATGAGCTGATTTGCACCGGGGGTGAAGAGTCCTTCACTGCATGACCAGGGCAAGCCCTGGCCCTCTCGGGGGGATCCCCAGATGTCCCTCATTGGGTGATCGCCCCTCTCTCACAGCGAGTGGGGAGGGCTCAGTGAGATCATGGCTGTCGTGGCCTGTGTGGGGCCAGCTCGGGGGCCTACTGTCCCCGCAGCCAGCTCAGTGACCTCTAGGGCCTGGGATGGAGCGGACTCCCACACTCGTTTTTGAATTAGCCGGATTTTCCACCGGCTGGCTGGGTCTGGAGGGACTTGCGAAGATGACGTTCCAAGCACTGTAACGTTTCAGCTCTAATGAGCTGGAATTCTGGTGGTTTCTTTTAATCCCACTGTGTTTACCCCAATCAGCAATTGAAGGTTGGCTGGGATGGTTGTCATTTTTCCTGTGATTAGGGCTCTGGCAGCCCGGCCTGTTTTCCAGGAAACGCCACTCTTCCCCATCTCGTGTCGACGAACAGTGTCCTCGGAGGCCCTGGGACGTCAGGCTGGGAGGCAGGTCACAGAGCCAGGCACTGGGCACAGGGCAGGCGCTGGGCCTCCAGTGCAAGTCAGGTGCTTTGCACCTGCCCTGGTGTCCCGTGGGAACCGCCAGTCACTCCTACCAGGTGGTGAGCTTCCTGAGGGCAGCAGCTGTCCCTCAGTTGTGGTCTCATTTGGGGCTCCTCAGATGCAGACCCTGAGACACGGTGTCCATGCAGCAGTTTGTTCTCAAAAACATCAGGAAGGGCGACAGGATGCATTTCCAAGCACGTTCTGTCTTGGACAACTGGGGCTCAATCCCCTGGGGACTCTGAGAGTCCAGAGACAGCGGCCCCATGCACTGGCGGGGAGCTCCCAGCTGCTCCCAGAGGTGTTGCCCCCTAGTATTCCAGGCCAGCTGTGCATGGGTAGAGCAGACATTCGCAGCTTCAGTGAAAGCCCTCAGGCAGATACACAGCTGCGGGCAACTGGAAAGCTGCAACGGGCCGGCCGAGGGGCGCGGTGGTTAAGCGCTGGCTTGGGACACCAGCGGCCCTGGTTCGGGTCCCACATAGGAGGGCCAGTGACACGGCCCTAAAAAAAAAAAAATAAAATAAAATAAAACAAAACACGAGACCAAGGGGAGGCAGCTCGGCGGGCACAGCACATCTGCTCCGGCCGTGTTGACATGTCCCCCATTTCCCACTGCCCATCCCACTGCCACGTGCAGACTGGGTGCTCCAAAGCCCTGGAAGGCCCAGTGGCTCCTGTTTAACACACAGGAAAGGGCCCAGGGTCCTGGGATACACACAGATGGCTGTCACCCTGCTCACCATGACCTGCCTGGGTGTCCCAAGAGACTGCTGTATACAGGCTTGGGACACCACGAGACCTCTGATGGAGGCAGGCCCATGGCTTCCCCACGTCTTACCCTCCAGGGCTCTGCATGGCACCACACACATAGGGTCTCAGTTGGGGACTGTCTCTGAGACTTCAGGGGTGACTGACGGGGGGGGCATGGTGGCAGGGGAGTCGGAGGGAAGGACGGACTCAGGCCAAAGCTGGCATCTCCTCACTTACCTTTGTCTCTCTCCCAAGGCTTGTGCTATTGTGTAAAAAAAAAAAAATGTTTTCCCCTTCTTGTTTAGTAATTGCTCACCCCCCAGAAGAGAGTCTCTGGGAAACATAGGCAAGGGTCTGGAGGGGCTGGTGCAGAACACCAACCCATCACTGAGGGGAAGGCAGAAATCAGAACCTGTCCTGACAAAGGGCAGCCACGGGCAATGGGCTCCTGGCCATCGAGAACCGACAACCGTGTCTCCGGGGCCCTCACCCAGACACACGCCTCCGGCACACGTGTGGCCAGCGCCTGGCTAACCTGGACCTGCAGGCTCACAGGCCAGCACCACAGTCATATCTTCATCGGCCATGGCCGAAGCCTGCCCACTCTGCTGGCCCGCACCGTGCTGGCCGCCCACCTCGACATGGCTGACCGACATTCTGGAAAAAGTGAACTCACATCATGTTCACAGAGGCACAGCAGAGTGGGTCTGCCAGCCAGACCTTCCTCCCCAGGCCTCAGAGCCCAGGGCCCCGCTTTCATCAGAGCGGAGGGCCAGGGGAGGCTGGGCCTCTGGGGGTGTGCTCCGCGCTCAGCCCGGGCTCTGAGGCTCCCGACATGCGTGCGGGAAGTGTTCCTTTTTTGTGAGTGAACTCCAACTTGTTAACGTTTACAGCGACAGGAAGCTTGTAACCCCATTTTGTAATTACACGGGCCTGGAGTCAGCACAGCCCGTAAAAGCTCAGTGGCTGCTGGCGATTTGTCTGGGGGAAGAGTCCCAGGCCCCTTCTCAATCACGCAGGGCAAGCAATGCCAGGGACCTCAGAGGTGCTGATGCCTCAGACCCCATCAGAATCGTGGATCCATGCCTGAAGGCCTCCCACCTCACACACACACACACACACACACACACACACACACACACACACACAGCAGTGGCCTCGAGTCCAGTTCAGGTTTCTGTCCAAAGATTGTAGATTGAGCTGGTACCTTTCCGCCTCTTGAACCTGGTACCGGCTTCTTGAGGCCATGCCAGGGCCACATCACACTAGGTGCCGGGCAGCGAGCCAGGTTCCTAGGGTGCCCACCTTGCGATACCGGGAACCAATGACTATGTGACACTACGTAATAAAAGGACTTCGCAGATGTGACTAAGGATCTTGAGATGGGGCGATGACTAGGCACGACACGGCAGGGGGTGCCTGGGCTTTCTTTTTGCCTCCCAGATACCCTGTCCTGGTTGCAACTCTAACCACCAACAAAATGGACCCCCCCAAAAAGCCCCCAAAAGAGGCTGCTCCCTGTAGCCAAAGGGAACAGGGCAGCTTAGCAGAGCAGACAAGCTTTTTGAAAATACCCGCCTTACTCGAGCCAAACACCAATGAAAATTGCCAGAGGGAGTGAACAAGGAGCTAGACCACCCCCCACTCCCAGTCCGCAGCAACAAGACAGAATGGGGCGCCCAAGTGCTCAGTAGTTTCCCACCATCCAGAATGGTGTTGGGGGGTCCAGCTTAGAGCTGAACAGCTGCCTGACACAGAATCCACGAGGCAGAATGAGGCTCTGTGAGGCTCCATGGGGCGGTTTCGGGCCGTGTGAGGCAGTCCCAGTTGGAATTTCACTGCCCCACTCATGCCAGGGGGGCTCAACAGGAAGCTGACCTCCCGCCCGCCCAGGGGCTAGCAGGCTGGGCAGGTGAGCGCTGGGCTTTTGCCAGGGAGGTAACTGCGGGGTCAGGGAGGAAACAACTTCCAGTCTCACCCTTCGGCAACCAGGGACTGTGAGTCAGTGAATCCAGTTAGCTCAGATGGGGTTAAAGGTGTCAGGCCAGAAGCTGATCACCTGCCTTCACCCAGGTCTGCACGCTCCCAAACACAGTGTCTGCCTGCTACAAGGGAGATATAATAGGACCACAGTCTCATCACGCAGTACCCCAAAACTCCAGATACCATAGAACAATCACTCATCATTCTCAGAACCAGGGCAATCACAACCTGAGTGAGAAACAAAAATCAACACATGCCAATGCTGAGATGCATCAGATGTCGGAATTATAAAGCAACAACTACGAGCATGCTTGAAACAAGTGAAAAAATAGAAAATCTCAGCAAAGACATAGAAGGTATAAGTCACACCAAAAGGGAAATTGTAGAATTAAAAAGAATTCAATAACTGAGATAAGGAAAAAAAAAACAACACCTCACTGGACGGGCTCCATAGCAGATTGGAGATGACAAAGAAGGAAAGCAGTGAACTCAGATCAATAGAACTGAAAGGCAGACGGATCTGAGACACAGAGAAAATAAACTCCAAAAGAATTTTTTTTAAATCACCATAAACTCAAAGACTGCGAGATGTTGCCAAGGTTCGAACACTCATGTCATTGGCGCCCCAGAAGCAGAGGAGAAAAGGGGGGGCTGAGAAAAGATTTAAAGAAATAATGGCTGGGCCGGCCGAGTGGCGCAGTGGTTAAAAGCTGGCTTGGGACGCCAGCGGCCCCGGTTCGGGTCCCACATATGAGGGCCAGTGACACTGCCCTCAAAAAGGATTAAAAAAAAAAAAAAAAAAGAAATGATGCTTGAAAATTCCCCTAATTTGCTAACCTACAGATTCAAGAAGCTGTGCGAACCAAAACAGAATAAACCCCCCAAAAAAATTGTGTGAAGAAACATCACAATCAACCTTTGAAAACTAAAGACAAAGAAAAATTCCTGAGAGCAACCAGAGAGAAATAATAACATATGCCATTGAGGGGAACCCCAGTCCAAACGATGCAGTTTTGTTACCCAAGACCATGAGGGCCAGCGGGAAGTGCTGCGATGTTTTTCAAGTTCTGAGAGAGAAGAACTGTCAACCCCAAATTCTATACGCAGAAAAAATACTCTTCAGGAATAAAAGGGAAATAGATGATAAGCCTAACTTTAAAATAGGAGACTGTAAAACTCCTAGAAGAAACACAGGAAGAATTCTACTTGACTTTGACTTTGACAATGAGTTTTTATGTATTCATTTATTTTTAAATTTGTTTTTATTGAGGTATAATTGACATATAACATCATATTCGTTTTAGGTGTACAACACAATGGTATAATTTTATATTCATTGTAAAATAATCACCACAATAGTTCTAGTTACAATCCGTCACCATACAAATTTACAAAAATTTTTTTCTTATGATGTAAACTCTTAAGAGTTACTTTCTTGGGCTGGCCGAGTGGCATGATTGGTTAAGCGCTGGCTTGGGAAGCCAGCGGCCCCGGTTTGGTCCCACATGTGAGGGCCAGTGACACTGCCCTCAAAAAACAAAAAAAACAACAAAAAAAAGAAAAAGAAAAAAAAAAGAGTTACTTTCTTAGCAACTTTTATTTATTTATTTATTTTACTTTTTTTGACATTCAAGACTATTTTATATTAGTTTCAGGTATACAGCATAGTGGGAGACATTTGTATAATTTAAGAAGTGATCCCCCTTGACTAGTCTAGCACCCACCTGGCACTATACATAGTTATTACCATATTATTGACTATATTCCCTATGCTGTACTTTATAACCCCATGACGATTTGTAACTACCAATTTTTTTTTCCCCCAAAGATTTTATTGGGGAATTTGGGAAGGGGAACAGCGTTGGGGAATCGGGAAGGGGAACAGACAAGTTGCTGTCCTTTTGTTCTTCAGTCTAGTTGTGGAGGACGTCGCTTCACTGGCCCATGTTGGTATCGTCATTGCTCTCTTCCCGGATGAGGCAGATCGGTCGCTGGCCTCTGGATGGTCGCTCACTGCGGCTGTTGGCAGCTCACTGCAGCAGGGGCTACAGCCTACACCGTCACCGGGGCTCGCACAGCCCAGCTCCAGGTGGAGCTGTTGTTAGCTGTAGAGGGCAGTGTCACTGGCCCTTATATGTGGGATCCGAACTGGGGCCGCTGTCATCCCAAGCCAGCTTTTAACAAATGCGCCACTCAGCCAGCCCTGTAACTACCAATTTGTACTTTTTAATCCCTTCACCTTTTCACACTTCTCCCTAAACCCTTCCCATCTATCATCCCAACAAATCTAGTACCCATCTGACACCATACATACTTATTACAATATTATTGACTGTATTCCTTATGTTACACCCTACATCCCCATGGCTACTGTGTAACAACCAATTTGTACTTCTTATTTCCTTCCCTTTTTTCACCCACACACCCCCAACCCCACTCCCATCTGGCAACCATCAAAATATTCTCTGTCTCTATGACTTTGTTTCTGGTTTTTTTCTTCATTTTGTCCTTTAGATTCCACATATAAGTGAAATCTCATTGCATCTGTCTTCCACTGTCTGACATACTGCACTCAGCACAATACCCTCCAGGTCCATCCATGCCACTGCAGATGGTAAGAACCCATTCCACGGCCAAGCAATATTCCATTGTATATATGTCCCACCTCCTCCTTCTCCATTCTTTCTCTGACAGACACCCAGGCTGCCTCCACACCTTGGCCATTGTAAACAATGCTACAGTGACCATATGGATGGGCACGTCCTCTCAAAGTAGTGTTTTGTGTTTCTTCAGATAAATACCCAGAAGTGGGATTACTGAGTATTTGTATCTTTCTATAGTTTTCATTTTAAAGTCTATTTTGTCTGGTATAACCCCACTTTTGGGGGGTTTCTTTTCGTTTGTTTGTTTGCACTTTCATGAAAGCCATCCCTTTACTTTCAGTCTGTGTGTGTCTTTCAGTCTGAAGTGAGTTTCTTGTAGGCAGCATATATAAGGATTTTTAAAAAAAATCTATTGAATCCCTTCTATGTCTTTTGATTGGAGCCTTTAATCCATTTACATTGAAAGTAATTGTTGATAGTTATGTAGCTATTGCCATTTTATTATTCATATTTTTTTCTTTTTCCATCTTAAAGAAGACCCTCTAACATCCCTTGTAATAGTAGTTTGGTGGTGATGAACTCCTTTAGCTTTTTCTTGTCTGGAAATCTCTTTATCTGTCCTTCAATTTTTTTCTTTTTTTTAGAGGGCAGTGTCACTGGCCCTCATATGTGGGATCTGAACCAGGGCCACTGGAGTCCCAGGCCAGCTCTTAACCACCGTGCCACTCAGTGGGCCCTGTCCTTCTATTTTAAATGACAGCCTTGCTGGGTAGAGTACCCTTAGTTGTAGGTCCTCGCTTTTCATCACGTTAACTATTTTGTGCCAGTCTCCTCTGGCCTGCAAAGTTTCTATTGAGAAATCAGCTGACAATTTTATGCGGGCTCCATATAAGTTACTAGTTGCCTTTATCTTATTGCTTTTAGGAGTTTCTCTTTGTCTTTAACCTTTGCCATTTTAATTATAATGTGTCTTGGTGTCTGCCTGTTTGGGTTCATCTTGTTCGAGACTCTGCACTTCCTGGGTTTGTATGACTATTTCCTTCACCAGGTTAGGAAAGTGTTCAGTCATTGTTTCTTCAAATGTGTTCTCAATCCCTTGCCTTTTCTCTTCTCCTTCTGGTCCCCCTATGGTGTGAATGTTGTTATACTTCATGTTGTTTCAGAGGGCTCTTAAACTAATCTCATTTTTTTGGATTTTTTTTTCCTTTTCAGTGTTCCAATTTGGTATTTTCTGCTACCTTGTCCTCCAAATCATTGATTCAATTCTCTGCTTCATCTAGTCTGCTGGTGATTCCTTCTAGTGCATTCTTCATTTCAGTTATTGTATTCTTCACTTCTGACTGGTTCTTTTTTATGGTTTCTATGTCCTTTTCTATGCTTGTTGTCTCTCTGTTGAAGTTCTCACTAAGTTCCTTGAGCATCCTTATAACCATTGTTTTGAACTCTGTCTTTAGTAAGTTGCTTGCCTCCATTTTGTTTAGTTCTTTTTCTGGAGTTTTCTCCCATTCTTTTATTTGGGATGAATTTCTTAGTTTCTTCATTCTGGCTGCCTGGTCTATGTTTATTTCTATGAATTAGGCAGATCTGCTATGTCTTCTAGTCTTGCTGGGTGGCCTTATGTATTAGGTGCTCTGTGGGGCCCAGTGGTGCAATCTCTCTCGTCACCTGCTCTGGGTGGTCCAGGAGTGTCCCTTGTGTGGGTTGTGTGTATTCCCCTGTTATAGAGTAGCCTTGATTGCTATTGACACATCAGTGAGTGGGATTAACCCTCAGGGTGATTGGCTGTGGGATTTCACCTCATCCACAGCTTATAAGCTGCTGTGCAGGAGGCTTACCCTACTGAGTGCGATTTGCCTCAGTGGGCTCTGGTGCCCGTTGAGACCACCCTATGTGTGTGCCACTTGTGGGGCTAATTGGGTGGTGCTCTGCTGTGGTCTGAAGCCAACCTCCAAATATGTTGATTCTGGGTCCTCTTGGGAGGAGCTTCAGTGCAGACTCACGTCAGCCACTGCCTGTGACTGGCCGGGGGTTCCCTGGTAGGAGCTACAAAGTGATCCGTGGTTGTTCACTGCCTGTGCTACACCTGGAGGCATGTGGGAGAGGCCATGCTGTGAACCAAGGATGGCTGCCACAAGTAGTGGGCCTGGGCTAGCTTTGCAAAAAGCCAGAACACCCTGAGGCCTGCTGCCCCCTGCTGGCTCCCTTAAGGTTCAGCCACTGATAAAACCTTGTGCGGTACACAAATTAAGTGATTCAGGCTCTCAGGGGGTCACTCGATTGGGAAGAGCTATAGTCACCAGGTTAATGTAGATTCTGATTTGGTGCCAGTGCTGAGCCTGGAGTGACTCAGCGAAAGTCTCAGGGCACCCCGAGGCCAGCTGCCACCTGCCTGGGGCCCATGGATTTTGACAGGTTTCCTAGAAAGAGTTCAATGAGGGCGGGCTTGGCTGCTTATGGAGAAAGTGCCTCTGGCATTGGGGGAGTTAGGTGGGGCGGTTTCCCAAGGAGTCAGCAGAGTAGAGCAGCGGAGCTCACCAGGCCAATCAGAATGAGATTTGGTGGGAAGCATAGGGAGCGGCTCAACACAGGAAAGATGGCGCCTGCCTGCAGGCTGCACGGAAGGAGAACCTCCTCACAGAGAGAATGCTGACTGTCCTCAGCCCTTGTCTGAAGTCACACGCCTCAGTCTGCCCCCCTATATGTCTTTGACACACCTCGAGTCACCGTCCCTTCGCCGGAGCCCAGGTGAGCAACTGCAAGCGAGTCTGGGCGCTGGCTTTTTAAGAGGACGCCTGGGTTTCCCACAGCCTTCCGTCCCACACGGACTGTCAGAATCCCCACTGTTTTTCACAGTCAGGTGCTGTGGGGGCTCCTCTTCCCAGCACCAGTGCTGCCAGCTGGTGTGGGCTGGTGTTTCTCGCTCCTCCAGGGGTAACCTCCACGGCCAATAAATCCCTCTTGATTCTCAACCTCCACATGGAGGTTTGGGGCCAGCCTGTTTCTTGTCTCTGCCCCTCCTACCAGTCTCTATGTGTCTTCTTTTTTATACCCTTAGTTACAAAACTTCTGTTCTGCTAGACTTCAGATGGTTCTCCAGGTTGATTGTTCTATAATTTAGTTGTAATTTTGATGCATTCATGGAAGGACGTAGGCACAGTGTTTATGAGTATCTACTCCACCATCTTGGATCTCTTCCTCTTAGCAACTTTTTTTTTTGTTAAAAGATCATGAATAACTATGTTTTATTTTATTTTATGTTTAATTACTTTTTATTAGTTTCAGGTGTATTAAACATCATAATGATTAGTAGACATTTACATCCCTTACAAAATGATAACCACCACCCCCAGTCTACTACCCCTCTGACATCGTACATAGCTATTACAATACCATTGACTATATTCCCTATGCTGTACTTTATAGCCCGTGACTATATACATATCTATATATCTACATATCTATATATCTATATGTCTATATATATTTGACATTCAATATTACTCTACATTGGCTTCAGGTGTACAGTACAGTGGTCAGACATCTACACAATCTATGATGTGATCCCCTGATAAGTCTAGTATCCATCTGGCACTCTACATAATCTTTATATTATTGATTATATTCTCCATACTGTATTTCACATCCCCATGACTATTTTGTGACTACAAATTTGTACTTTCTAATCCCTTCCCCCATTCTCCATCCCCCACTCCCATCTAGCAACCATCAAGTTGTTTTCCCTTATATCTCTGAGTCTATTTCTGTTTTGTTTGCTCGTTTATCCTGTCCTTTAGATTCCACATATAAATGAGATTATATGGTATTTGTCTTTCTCAGTCTGACTTATTTCACTTAGCATAAGTGAATATCCTCTAGGTCTATCCATGTCATTGCAAATAGTAAGATTTCATTCTTTTTTATGGTCGAGTAATACTCCATTGTATAAATGTACCACAGTTTATCCAAACGTCTATAGATGGGCATTTAGGTTGTTTCCATATCTTGGCTATTGTGAATAGCACTGCAATAAACATAGGGGTGCATATGTTTCTTTGAATTAGTGTTTTGGATTTCTTTGGATAGATACCCAGGAGTGGAATTGCTGGGCCATAAGGTAGTTCCATTTTCAATTTTTTGAGGTATCTCCATATTGTTTTCCACAATGGCTGCACCAATCGGCAATCGCACCAACAGGGCACGAGGGTTCCCTTTTCTCCACATCCTCATCAACCCTTGTTGTTTGTTGATTTATTGATGATAGCCATTCTGACAAGAGTGAGGTGGTATCTCATTACGGTTTTTATTTGCATTTCTCTAATGATCAGCGATGTTAAACATTTTTTCAGGGCCGGCCGAGTGGCTCGTTGGTTAAAAGTTGGCTTGGGGGCCGGCCGAGTGGCGCATTGGTTAAGAGCTGGTTTTGGGATGCCAGAGGCCCCGGTTCGGATCCCACATATGAGGGCCAGTGACACTGCCTTCTACAGCTAACAACAGCTCCACCTGGAGCTGGGCTGTGTGAGCCCCGGCGACGGTGTTGGCTGCAGCCCCTGCTGCAGTGGGCTGCCATAGGCTACAGTGAGTGGCCCGCAGCCAGCGTGAGCGGCTGGCAGCCAGCGCCAGCTGCCAATAGCCGCGGTGAGCGACATCCAGAGGCCAGTGACCAATCTGCCTCATCTGGGAAGAGCACACTGACGATACCAACGGTGAAGCAATGTCCTCCACAACTAGACTGAAGAACAAAAAGACAGCAACTTGTCTGTTCCCCTTCCCCGATTCCCCAATGCTGTTCCCCTCCTCCAATTCCCCAATAAAATCTTTAAAAAAAAAAAAAAAAAGTTGGCTTGGGACGCCAGCTCTGAGCAGCAGGGCCCCGGTTGGGATCCCATATGAAGGCCAGCGATGCTGCACCCTCTACAGCTAAGATGGTGAACAACAGCTCAACCTGGAGCTGGACTGCTGTGAGTCACCAGTGACAGTGTAGGCTGCAGCTTCTGCTGCAATAGCTGCCGTGAGCTACCATGAGTGGCTGGCAGCTAGCATGAGCAGCCAGCAGCCAGCATGAGCTGCCATGAGCAGCTGTGAGCAGCCATCCAATGGCTGGCAAGCAACTGCCTCATCCGGGAAGAGCACAATGAAAATATCAACATGGGCCAGTGAAGCGACGTCCTCCACAGCTAGACTGAAGAACAAAAGGACAGCAACTTGTCTGTTCCCCTTCCCCAATAAAATCTTTAAAAAATAAACAAAGAAAAAACATATTTTCATATGTCTGTTGGCCAGCTATATGTCCTCTTTAGAGAAATCTCTCTTCATGTCCTCTGCACATTTGTTAATTGGGTTGTTTGATTTTTTGGTGTTGAGTTGTATGAGTTACATATATATGTATATAAATTTTGTATATTAACCTCTTATAAGATGTGTCATTGGCAAATATTTTCTCCCATTCAGTAGGATGCCTTTTTGTTTTATTGATGGTTTCCTTTGCTGTGAAAAATCTTTTTAGACCCCACATGTTTATTTTTTCTTTTGCTTCCTTTGCTTGAGGGGATATATCAGTAAAAATATTACTAAGGATAATGTCTGTGAATTTATTCCCTGTATTTTCTTCTAGGAGTTTTATAGCTTTGGGTCTTACATTTAAACCTTTAATCCATTTTAAATTTATTCTTGTATATGGTATATGAAAGTAGTCCAGTTTTAATTTTTTGTATGTATCTGTCCAGTTTTCCCAACACCATTTATTAAATAGACATCTTTACCCCAATGTAAATTCTTGCTTCCATTGTCATAAATTAAATGACCATACAGGCATGGATTTATTTCTGGGTTCTCTGTTCTGTTTCATTGATATATGTGTCTGTTTTTATGCCAATATCATGCTGTTTTGATTACTATAGCCTTGTAGTATGATTTGATATCAGGTAGCGTGTGCTTGGTCTTATTCTTCCTACTTTGGTTTTATTTCTCAAGATTGCATTGGCTATTCAGGGTCTTTTATGGTTTCATATAAATTTTAGGATTATTTGTTCTAGTTCTGTGAAAAACGTCATTGGTAATTTGATAGGGATTGCATTGAATCTGTATATTGCCTTAGACAGTATGGACATTTAACTATATTAATTCTTCCTATCAATGAGCATGGCATATGTTTCCATTTATTTGTATCTTCTTTAATTTCTCTCTTCAATGTCTTTTAATTTTCTGAGTACAGGTCTTTTACTTCCTCGGTTAAATTTATTCCTAAGGATTTTTATTGTTTTTGAAACAATTGCAAATGGTATTGTTTTCTTAATTTCTTCTTCTAATAGTTTGTTATTGGTATATATAAATTCAACTGATTTCTGAATATTAATTTTGTATCCTGCTACTTTACTAAATTCATTTATCAGTTCTAATAGTTTTTTGGTGGAATTTTTGGGGTTCACTATATATAATATTATGTCATCTGCATATAATGGCAATTTTACTTCCTTTTTTCCAATTTAGATGCCTTTTATTTCTTTTTCTTGTCTGATTGCTGTGCCTAGAATTTCCAGTACTCTGTTGAATAAAAGTGGTGAAAGTGGACAGCCTTGTCTTGTTCCTGATCTTAAGGGGAATGCTTTTTTTAGCTTCTCCCCCATTGAGTATGATGCTAGCTGTGGAATTATCATATATGGCCTTTATTATGTTGAAATATGATCTCTCTATTCCCACTTTGCTAAGAGTTTTTTAAATCATAAATAGATACTGTATTTTGTCAAATGCTTTTTTTGCATCTATTAATATGACCATATGATTTTAATTTTTCATTTTGTTAATGTGGTATATCACATTAATCGATTTCTGGATATTGAATCAACCTTGCATACCAGGAATGAATCCCATTTGATCATGGTATGTGATCTTTTTAATGTGATGCTGAGTTCCATTTGCTAATATTTTGTCGAGGATGTTTGCATCTATGTTCATTAGGGACATCGGCCTGTAGTTTTCTTTTTTTTGTAATGTCTTTGTCTGGTTTTGGGATCAGAGTAATAGTGGCCTCTTAAAATGAGAGGGAGCCTTCCCTCCTGGATTTTTGGAATAGTTTAAGGAAAATAGATGACAATTCTTTTTTGAATGTTCGGTAAAATTCACCTGTGAAAGCATCTGGTCCACAGCTTTTATTTGTTTGGAGTACCACTTCTTCTTTATCCATTCATCCATTGATGGGCACTTAGGTTGTTTTCATATCTTGGCTATTGTAAATAATGCTTCAATGAACATAGCAGTGCATATATCTTTTTAAATTAGTGTTTTCATTTTCTTCAGATACATACCGAGAATTGGAATTACTGTGTCAAATGGTAAATCTATTTTTTTTTTTAGGGCAGTGTCACTGGCCCTCACATGTGGGACCCGAACGAACTGGGGCCGCTGGCTTCCCAAGCCAGCACTTAACCACTGTGCCACTCAGCCGGGCCCTAGTAAATCTATTTTTAACATTCTGAGGAACCTCCATATTATTTTGCACAGTGGCTGCACCCATTTACATTCCTACCAACAGTCCACAAAGGTTCCCTTTTCTCCACATTCTTGCCAACACTTATTTCTTGTCTTTTTCATAATGGCCATCCTGAGAGGTGTGAAGTGATAGCTCACTGTGGTTTTGTTTTGCATTTCCCTAATGGTTAGTGATGTTAAGCATCTTTTCATGTACTTATTGGCTATCTGTGTGTCTTCTTTGAAAAAAAAATGTCTATTCATGGGGCTGGCTGGGTGGTGCAGTTGGTTAAGAGCGTGAGCTCTGAGCAACAGGGTTGCTGGTTCGATTCCCACATGGGCCAGTGAGCTGCACCTGAGCTCAGCTGCTGCTGAGCTGCCAATTGGCGTCTGGATGGCTCAGCTGGTGAGAACATGTGCTCTTAACAACAAGGTTGCTGGTTCGACTCCTGCATGGGATGGTGGGCTGCACCCCCCACCCCGCAACTAGATTGAAAGCGGCGATGGGAGTTAGAGCTGAGCTTGCGCCCTCCACAACTAAGATTGAAGGACAACAACTTGACTTGGAGCTGATGAGTCCTGGAAAAACACAATGTTCCCCTCCCCATTCCCCAACACTGTTCCCTTCCCTAATTCCTCAATAAAAAATCTTTTTAAGAAAATTAAAAAGAAAAAAATGTCTATTCAGATGCTCAGCCCAATTTTTAATAAAAAACTCACACAGCTCAATAGCAAAAAGGTGATGACAATAGCAACAGCATGCTCTGCAAAAGAAAGAGGTGATAAACTGGATGTTATTAGGATTTAAAACTTCTGTTCCGCAGGAGACACTATTAAGAGAATGAAAATACAATACACGTATTAGGAAGAAATATTTGCACAATGTATATCTGCTAAAGGAGTTGTATCCAAAATAAACAAAGAATTCTTAAACTTCAACAGCAGAAAAATAAACAACTTAATTTAAAAAAAAAAAGATGATCTGAACAGACTCCTCATCAAAGAAGATATACACATAGTAACTAACTAAGCCTATAAAAAGGTGCTCAGCCTCATGTGTCATTAGCGACTTGCAAATTAAAACAGCGAGACACCAGCACATACCTATTTGGTTGGTAAAATCCAACGCTGATTGCTGGTGAAGGCGAAGAGCAACACGGTTTCACATGTTGCTGGTCAGAGTGCAAAACTATACAGCCACTTCAGAAAACACTTTGGCAGTCTCTTAGCAAGTCAAACATAGTCTTACCCTGTGATCCATCAAACTCCTCAGTATTTACCCAGCTGAGTTGAAAACTATGTCCACAAAAACTTGCATACAAATGTTGATAGCAGCTGTATTCATAATTGCCTCAAACTGGAAGCAACTAAGATGTCCTTCATAAGAAAGTGGGTTAACTGTGGTTAATGCACACAATGGAATATTATTCAGCAATAAAAAGAAAAGATCTACTGAATCAAATAAGGAGATGGATGGACATTAAATACCTATTGCTAAATGAAAGAAGCCAGTTTGAAAAGTCCACATACTGTACGGTTCCAATTTTACGTATGATATTCCGGGAAATGCAAAACTATAGAGACAGTAAAAAGAAGCTGTGGTTGCTAGGAGGTTGGGGGAAGCGTTTAGTGGGTGATGCGCAGGAATGCTTTCGGGCAGTAAAATGATTTTGGTAAGTATATGACATTCTACATTTGTCAAATACCCATAAAAACTGTAGAGCACAAACAGTAAACTGTAACATATGCAATTTTATTTCTTTTTTTTTTTTTTAATTCTTTTATTGTGAAATAAACATTTTTTTAAATTAGTTTCAGGTATACAACACAGTGCAACAGTTATACTTTTTACCCCTCAAAGTAACAACCCCTAACATATGCAATCTTAAAAAGACTTCCCAAGGTAAGATACAGACTGCGACAAATGAATCTGAATATATTCCAAATGTTTGGCACAACGTTGTTGAAGAAAATGGGGAATAAGGTCCTGTCCTAAGCCCCAGGAGCATCGTGTAGCCTGTAAGAGGAGAGATGCAGCGACTACTCACGAACACTGTACTCCAGCTCAAGAAGTTGCTGCCCATGGGGGGTACAGGTTAACAATTCTACATGTGTACACAAATCAGTGTACGTGTACACTGGAACTGAACAATGAAGTAAATAGATGGCAGACGGTGGAAGCCAGGTGTCTCACTGTTGGAGAAGGAGATTACAGATAAGCAGGGGCAGATGTCTAGAATGATCCATGTGGTAACACCTTAGAGTTGGAGACCTCAGCACGCACTCATGTTCAGCATAATATAAACACAGATGGTTACATATAGAAATATATAGATGTGTACATGCATGGGTTAGTATAAGAAACATATCTCTTTGTTCTCTTGGCTTAGAGGGCTAGAAACAATGACACTCCAGTAGCCATGAGTAACATCTTGTACCCAGATGTTAGCTTCTAGTATCTTTATTATCCAATAAAAGAGACCAGGGCTGCTTGGAAAAATGACTGGTTGTGGGACTGGGTAGGGAAAGTATAAGGCAAGCCTGGGGCATCTTGTAGTCCCAGAAAATAAGAAAGTGCCTAAAAAACTAACCAAGTCAGAAAACTCACAACGATGAGAAGTATGTCAGTGGGATAAAGTGTCCAATTGAAAGAGCTCCCAACAGTCAAGGTGGAGAAAATTTGAGGGACAAAATAAATAATGAAGTATTGCGTTATAACCTGAAATATAAAATAAATATCCATGAGTCCATATTGATATAAATAAATGATTGAATAAAAAAATGAGCAAATAAATGCAATCTTTGGTGTGGGAGAATTCCAAATAATTATGTAGGTATTCAGTCCCCAAGGAGGCAGAGTATATATCCTGTAAAAGACAATTAATTGTTTAATGGATAAACGGTAGGGCTTATAACATACGTACAAGGACAATTTGTGACAATAATAATAGTCCACAGGACTGCAGGGAATAAGCAATCATGTTGCTGTGAGCATCTTACATTATATGTAAAATGATGTGACATGCATTCAAACTGGACTGTAATGGGTTAAAAATGCATATTGTAATCTTAGAGAAGTAAAAATAATACAGAGAAGTATGGCTGAAAGCCCACTACAGGAACTAAAATATAATACAAAATGCAATCAATTAACCCAAAAGAAGACAGAAAAAAAAGAAACAGGAACAAACTAAGGAGAAGAAAATAGAAAACAAGGAGCAAGACAGGAGGCTTGAACCAGACCAGCACATGGAGGCAACCAGGCCTTCAATTAAAAGGCAGAGATGGGGCGGCTGGGTGGCTCAATTGGTTAGAGGGTGTGCTCTGAACAACAGGGTTGGTGGTTCGATTCCCACATGGGATGGTGGCTCCCCTCCCTTCCCTCCCCCCACCTCCCGCAACTAGATTCAAATCAGTGACTGGACTTGGAGTTAAGCTGTGCCCTCCACAATTAAGACTGAAGGACAACAACTTGCCTTGGAGCTGATGGGTCCTGGAAAAAACACGTTGTTCTCCAATAAAGTTTAAAAAAAAAAAAAAGGCAGAGATGAACAGCTCAGGTAGCAGAAGAAAGATGCATGGTAAAATAATACCCTACTGAAAGGCACCCCTCCACAAACAGCTTACGGGAAACACCCCTGAGACCTGGACATACTACAAAGCTCTGAAGGTAGCAGAGAGCGCGAACAGGCCTACATATGCTAAGCAGGTGCTCAAAAGCCGTGGTGTGTGTGCACGATGTGGTTGGGGGAGGCTGTGTGTGTGTGTGTGTGGGGGATGGGCATATGAGGAAAATCTCTGTGCCGTCTCCTCAATTTTGCTGTGAACCTCAAACTGCTCTAAAAAAAATATAAAGCAATACAAAAATAAGTAAATAAATAAATAATCAGAGCACATGACAGAAAGATACAAAAACAAGCTTAAAGGAACTGGGACAATTGGGACCCAAAGCTAAATTACAATAGTAATGGGTTATGTAACCCGTTAAATATAATAAAAATGCACATAGCTATACTAAAACGAATAATAGATAAATAAACGGGGAGGGAAAGTTTTTCCTTCAGAAGAATGCTAACCAACAAATACAGAAGGAAAAATGAAGTTAGAAAATCCTCAGTGCATGCCAAGCTACTGGGTGGAAGCTTGACGAGCAACAGGATATTTAAAGGTTCAAAGGACCTCTGTTGTTGATCAGATGGTTCCCTCAAACATTGGTATATTGAAGCCCTAACCCCCAGTACCTTAGAATGTGACTGTGCCTTTAAGTAGGCCCCTAAGGTTCAATGAGGTCACATGGGTGTCCTTCCAGGAAGAGGAAGAGACACCAGGGAGGTGCACACAGGGAAAACTCTAAGAGGACACAGCGAGAGGGGCCTCCGGAGAAACCAGCCTGCCCACATCTTGATCGTGAACTTCTAGGCTCCACAACTATGAGAAAATACACTTTGGTTGTTTAAGCCACCCACGGTAGTGTTTTGTTATGGTACCCGGAGCTGACTAATACATCCTCCCCACCAATTACATACGAATTAAAAAAGGAGAATCATAACTTTACAGTAATGAACTTGGCAAACGCCAGCTTAATGGAGAGGTCAAAGTGAACGTCACCTGTACCAAACCAACACCATCTCACGCCCTCTGTCGTGATGCACCAGAAAGGACATGCCTCTCCAGTAATATCCCCCCATCACCTGACTCTACGCATGAGGGGACATTGGGCAATCCATTATCTGAGAGAGTGTACAAAATAACTGGTGTGTGCTCTCCAGAATATCGAGAACACAAAGGACAATGGAGGGCTGAGAAGCTGCTCTAGAGAAAGAGGACTAAAGAGACACAGCACCCCAGGGCAGGCGCCCCACTGGACCCTGTTCTGGGCTGTAACCAAGTGGCTGCAGTGGACAAGTACTAACAGTTAGTGAAAAGTGAATGGAGGCTGTGGCTTGGAAAATTGGACCGTACCAGTATCAAATTTTCTCATTTTGATATTTGTTTTGAAGGTATGGAAAACAATTCCTTATTCTCGGGACAACCATACCGAGTGATAAGGGGGTCGTGATGTCCCCAACTTCCCCACAAATCACTCAGGGGAAAGAAAAAGTCACACACACACCCCTATTTTTTTCTGTTTATATATTTATGTTATATACGTTTGTATCTTTATACACATATGTATATACACATAAACACATATGTAGGGGTGTGTGTGCACTCATACACGTATGAGAGGGATAGAGAGAGAACAGCAGGAATAATCAAGCAAATATAATAAAATGTGAACAGCTCATGAATCTGAGTGAAGGGTATACAGGAGTCCCTTGTACCTGCCTCCTGACCTTACATCAAAATTTAAAAGTTACAAAAGAAGAAAATGGAAAAAAAGAAAGCACCGAACAGGGAGGAAACATTTTCAATAGGTATGCCTGGAAAAGGACATATATCCTGAATATGTTAACAATGTCTACAATTCTATAATACAAAAAATTACAGAGGGTGCCAAAAAAATGTGTATGCATTTTAAGAAAGGAAAACACTGTATTAAAATTGTAATACTCAGTATATACCGATAACAATAGATGAATACAAGTCACGTGCATATATTTTTTGGCATCGCCCCCACCCCATATAAATGAGCAAAAGAGTTGAACAGACACTTCGCAGAAAAAGATATTCAAATGACCAATTAGCACATGAAAAATTGCATTTGTCCATTCATTAGGGAAGTGCGAAGTGCAAATTGAAACCACAGAGAGGACCTACACACACCACAGAATGGTAAACATGAACAAAACTATGTTGGATAGCATCTAATATCTGCTAGGCGACAGAGCACCTGGCCATCGCCATCACCCTGCAGGGGAGTGAAATGGCAAAGCCATGCTGGAAAGCCATTTGGCTGTCTCTGATAAAGTCAACCACACAGCTGCCCGGTGACCTAAGCATTTCAATCTTGGGTATTCATGTAAGAGATGTAAAACACGTATATCCACAAGAAGATTTTTATGCAAATGTTCATAGCTGCATGTTTACTCGCAATAGCCCCAAACTGGAAACAACCCAAATGCCCATCAGCGGAATGACGGATTGCATATTCACACAAGGAAACACCGTTAAGCAATAACAGAAACATTACGTACACACCACAACGAGCAAAGCTCAGGACAGTTTGCCAAGTGAGAGAAGTCAGAAGCAAACAAGTGAAAGGGCATTTCCTAGGAAGCTGCCCAGCAGGCAAAACCAACCTGCCGCGATGGGAATAGGAACGGTGGCTGTGTCCGCAAAGGACCAGGGCTCCAGCTGAAAATCAGTGAGGCAACTTTCTAGGGTGACAGAGCTGTCTTGTCTCCGTTTGTGTGCTGGTTACACGGGGGTCTGCACTGTTAAAACTCGTCAAGCTGTTCACCTGAGATCTTTTTTACTGTATGTAATTTGTACTTCACGTCTAAAAACATTTCTTAAAAAAAAGGACCAGAGACTTCCATGTTGAAATAATAAATTCAACTATTACATCGAGTCAAATTTTTTTTTAAGAATTATAATAGACATTTATTTAACGTAATACATTTGCAGCCCACATAATTCTAAATTGTACATTTCAGGTTTATACAACATCATAAAAATACTTTGAGGACAGCTGCACCCACATATTTCCATTACATGATTATTTCTTGGCCCATTCTTCTCTCTCTCTTTTTTTTCCTGAATAACCTCATTCAGATATGGTTCAAGGTAGAATTTATCCTCCTCATACTTTGTCCATTGCTCTTTAGGCAAGATCTGCTGCCTCATGGTCAGGTCCAATGCTCTCTTAATTCGAAACACCCTGGCATTATCCAAGCTCTCAGGAAGCCTTCATAGGGCTTCTTTTACATCTTCATTCACATGTATCCTGTCATCGGGCATTAACCCTGCTTTATTGAACCCTGCGGCATTGTAACACCATCTTCTGAATACC
This sequence comes from Aselliscus stoliczkanus, assembly GCA_033961575.1. Taxonomy (NCBI): domain Eukaryota; kingdom Metazoa; phylum Chordata; class Mammalia; order Chiroptera; family Hipposideridae; genus Aselliscus; species Aselliscus stoliczkanus. The sequence continues at coordinate 158,400,386 of CM066732.1, read as the reverse complement.
CTCCAGCCACCGGCTTGATGCTGCAACAACAGGCCTGCTCGCCATTTTGGCCCCTCGAGTCAAATTTTTCAAAGTCTGAATCTTGTTGAGTTGAGACATTGTCCAAGCGTCAGGAGCAGTAGGTGGGAACCATGAAGCGTGACCCACCCACGTAAGTCCTCACAGGCCCTGAGAATGGAGCTTGCCCACCTGCCCTGGGCCTCAGTAAACGCACTCACTGGCTTGGCCACCCTTGGTGGAATCCCCATCACTGCTCACAACATGTTCTCTGAAGGATGGACAGGGCTCCAATCCAGGGGCAGGTCTTTGAGGCCCTGTGTGCCCAGGACACACGTCCTCCTGTTCTCCTGGGTGACCATAGGAATAGCCAAAAGTGGCCATGACCTTTCTGCGAACCCTCCCCCTAGAAGATGAGCCTTTCACCTTCTACAGAGACTCTGCAATGATGCCTGTGAATGCTGACACCCACGCCTAAGATTCCTCCATCTTTTTCCCAAAGGGGACTCCCAAGCCATTCTGAACACTGGTCCCTGAGGTCGCACCTTTGGGGTGGGACCTTCACAAATGACAACAACGCCTCTTGCCTTGGGACCCACCTCAAGACCCACACTGTTCCCCTCCAACAGCCTGACAGGAGCTTCAAGCACCAGGGTCACTTAAGGCCGAAAGGACTTGGCCCCACTTGCTGTCACTGGCACCGAGCTATCAAAAATAGCTGCCACCAAGTTTTTCAAACACATGAGTGTATGCCCAGGAGCTTATGCTGAAAAGGAAGAACACATGGAGGGAAGAGGTTTTCATTTTCCAAATAGCTTTAAAAAAAAACGCTTATTTTCTTTTGGGCTGGCAAAGAGGCCAGACGTGTTCACAGTGGCCAGTGCGGCAACTGATTCATGCTGGGACCACAACTCCAGTGGTCATTTATTTGCTGTTTCTTTGAAAGTCCACCGCCCTGGCAGCAGGGCCGAAGCCTTCAGCCCCACAGCTCCCTGGGTGTGGGGCGCACTGAGGTCCCGGAGGGAGGGCTGCCCCAAAGCCAGGGCTGGCCACAGGCTCTGTTTCATCTCCACCAGTCCTGGTGATTTATGCCTCAGGAAATGGGTGAGCACAGCAGAGAAGTGGTGGGAGGTGAAGAGGAGAGGGAAGCAACCGCAGAGCGGCGAGGGGGCCCCGAAGGGGTCCTGGGACTGCTGCCCCTCAGCCCCTGAGAGCCCCGGCAGCTAGGCCTGAGCCACGTCCAGGCGGCAGCCTGTGGGGGTCCGAGCAGCATCCCCACCACGCTCGGCGGTGGAGGCTGCGCTCCCACAGCCTCCCTGCTCATGACTCACTCTCCCCTCCAGCCCCAATCTGGCCTCCCCTCCATCGGAACCCCTTGCCAAGGACTCAATGGAGGCAGTTTGGCTAATCCAGAGAGCCCCCTGAGTGTGAGACGGAAAATAACAAGTGCCAAGCTGTCATGAGGGCGAAATCCTTCCTGGTCCCAACTGCCCCCACCCCGCCAGCCTGCTCCCCCCGGGACAAATGCCCACTTCCTTCTGGGCAGATTGGTGAGCCTTTGGGCCCAGACTGTCAGGAGACATCAGGAGTCCTGGTCTGATGTAGTCTCCCTGTGTGCCCCTGGTCACCTTTCCACGTCTACAGTTCTTCCATTTGGTGGCAGTGTGACAGCTCCAGGAGTCTGGGACTGAGTTCTCCTGTCTACCTGGGGAGGACAAATGAGATCCCAGAGAGGGACCATGGTCACTCTCGCGGGTGGGGGGGGGCGTAGCAGAGAATTGAGGTAGGACAATGGGGGTGCATTGCTGATACCCCAAACTTTAAAGTCAGATCACCTCAATTAAACACCTATATTACCTTACCTCCTCATGGAAGAAAGGAAGAGTGGGAAGAGGGAGAGCGAGAAGGAACAAGAAAGAAGGAAGAGAGGGAGAAAGGAAAGAGAGAAAAAGGAAGGAAGAAATAAGGTGAGCCAGCCAGCCCTATCTTTGGTGTGAGGATTATTTCTATTTTATAGGTGGGAAAACTGAGCTCAGGGAGGCAATGAGCAACTCTGCAAGGATTCTGAATGGATTACGATGCAAGGGATTTAACTCCAGGAACTTCTCTCCACACAGAAAAGAGGTGAAGGGCCAGAGAGAGATGCCAGACAGGAGACTACACTTGGGAAGTCCCAGTCAGAGGCATTTGGGACGCACCCATGCACCGTGGGGAGACTGAGGCCACAGATGGTGGGGAAGATGTGGTTGAAGGCTGCACTGTGGGTGAGCCACAGGGCCCTGCCTGGAACCTGGGTGTCCTGCTTGGAGAAGCAGAGCTCAGGGAGCTCGTAAGTTGGCCCTCCATGGCTGCTAGTCATCTGGGAGAGACTAGCAGACAGGGGTCGCAGGTCTGGGGGGATGTGTCCCCTGCAATGATGACCAGGGTGCACAGACTGGGGATGGGTAGGTGTCCTGCAGATGAAGACAGCAGATGGTTGTAGGCAAGGAAAGAGGGGGTGCAGATGACGAGCTCTTCTCTGGGGTGGCCAACCTCAAGCCCATGAGAAAAATGGGCCTCTTCCTGGAGCAGGCAGCGTGTGCAGGGCCTGGAATGGCAGGCCAGATGGAGGGACCATTGTCCAGAGGGCCACAGGTTTCCAAAAGGGGTTCTGAGAGAGTGCCTTGGCTGAGTTTGTGGAAGGTGAATCAGAGGAGGCCAGAAGCAGGAGGCAGAAAGGCCAGTGAGGAAGCCGTTACGATGACCAGGAGAAGGCAGGAGTCAGGGGGACCTGGGCAGTAACTGGCGAGTTGCTGACATGACCAAAAGGAATGCATGTCACCCGCGATCTGCTCCAGACCCAACGGTCGCCTCAGGAGAAGGGCACCGGTCAGGCATTTCCCGGCTGTGTGCCCACAGAGAGCATCCGCCCAGCCACCTTGGCTCAGCCTAGCAGTGCTCGGCCCCTGTTCCCTCCAAGACAACACTCTGTGCATCCTCCCTGCTCCCTCTGGAGCTGGAGCCAGCTCAGGTGTGACCTCAGTGTCCCCATCTGCAACCTAACTGGGTTGGCCCGATGACTCCAAGTTCTACAGTGAGTTTGGTTTAGCTCACGGCTTGTTCCTGATATGGCAAATCTGATTAACCCAAGGAACGTGAGATGGGAGAGGGACCTGGGTTACCCAGGTGGGTCCTAAATGCAATCATACATGTCCTCGTAGGAGGGACACTTGATGCAGAAGAAGGCAATGTGAGCACGGTGTGAGATGCAGCTCTGGCTGCGAAGATGGAAGAAGGACCATGCGCTGAGGAAAGCAGCTCTAGAAGCTGGAAGAAGTGGGGGGACAAATTGTCCCCAAGAGCCTTCAACCTTGGTTTTGGTCCAGTGAAACCATTTTGGACTTCTGGCCTCCAGAACTGTAAGAGAATAAATTTCTGTTGTTTTAAGCTACCAAGTTAGTGGTAATTTGTTACAGCAGCCACAGGAAACGAACACAGCGGTTTCCTGGCACTGATCATCCAGCAGTGCAGGAGTGTGATTCCCTGGGGAAACGAGCAATGAGTGAACCAGCTGTCTGGGTCTCGGTGAGCCGTGCTCAGGTCTGGCCTACTGTGCATGGAGGACGCTAAATGAACACGGTGGCCTGATGGCGATGAGCAGGCCAGGGCGAGGGTTCAGGGCCACGGCGGCAGCTGGAACTCACAGGATCAGGTTCAAGAGAGACGTAATCTGTGTGGAAACGCAGCTCCGGAAATCTGCAGAGGGATCCCTTTGGGTCTTTGCATACAGGACTGTGCAGGTGCCAGGTGAGAGCCAATGAGGCCGGGTGAGGAACAACCTTGGGAAGCTGTGGGCCGGGCAGTTACAGAGCGCGCGTGGGGCTGGGCGGTGTCTGCATTCACTGGCCAGAGCAGAGAGACTGGGGAGAGGCCATACTTTGAAAGTAGCACTAAACTAGCCCAAGAGTAAAGGCTACGCAATTTATAAAGGTCTCCAAGAGAACAACTTATTCACAAGAAAATCAATTACCTACTATAACGAAACTCAACATTTTAAATGAAGGAGACAGACAACATAATCAGACGTTTAGCAAAACAGCATCATAATGTGCAGGGTATTTTTAAAACAGAGGGAAAACATGAGTCATAAAACCCTTAGTAAAAATAGACTCCAAACTATGGATTTAGTAAAACAAAAAAATTTAAAGTTATTGGGAACATAATCTTAGATTTAAAGAAAAATATGTACATAATAAGGAAACAAATGTAAAATCTCAGCAGAGAAAATTATTCAAAAAAGAAGAAAACGGGAATTCTAGCACTGAAAAATGGAAGTCTACAACCTGAAATAGTAACCGGGTGGGCATAAGAGAAAATTAGTTGTCTACAGCTAACATCACACAAAACTGTGAACAAGACTGAATGTTTTCCCCCTAAAATCGAGAACAAAGCAAAGATATCTACCTCCTAATTTCTTTTCAGCATGCCCTTACCCAGTGCCCAAGGTAATAATATAAAACAAAAAAGGCATGTACATTAAGTAAAAATATAATAGTATGTATTTGCAGACAACATGTTTCTCTATGTAAAGAACCCCAAAAAGTCTACAACCAAGATCCTAGAACAAAGAAAATTTACTAAGGTTTCAGGTTATGAGGTCAAAATAAAAAAATCATTAGTATTTCTATATACTAGCATATGAAAGTTGAGAAAATGTTAAAACCACATAATTAACAATAGCACCCTAAAATAAAATACGTTTAAATCTAACAAAATATATGCAAGATCTGTATGCAAAAACTCCAAAACACTGATGAAAGAAATAAAGACCAATGACAATGAAATATTGTCCATTGATTAGAAGACCAATTATTTGTAAGACTTCAGATCTGCCCACGTTGATCTATAAATCCCCAAAGTATATTTTATAGATATTCACATGCTTATTCAAAAACTTATATGGAAAAGCAAAGAAACTAGAAGAGCCAAAATAATTTTGAAAAAGAACGAAATTGAATTTACACTACCCAATCCAAGATTTATTATAAAGCTACAGTAATCAAGACAGTATGATATTGGTGAGAGGATGAATATATAAACCAATGAAAAATAATAGTGATTCCAGAAATAATCCCACACATATGGCTAATTTTCATATAAGTGTAAAGGCAATTCAATGAAGAAAGAATTGACTTTTCAACAAATGGCAATGGAATAATTGGACATTCAAATGCAAACAATGAACCTTGCCTTATATCTCATGCCTTATACAAAAATTAACTCAAATTAGGTCATAGACCTAAATGTAAACCCGAAAACAATACAACTTCTAAAAGAAAATATAGGAGAAAATCTTTGTGGCCTTCATTGAGTTAGGCAAAGATTTCTTATAAATGACACCAATTCATAAAAGAATAAAATTAGTAGAGTAGACTGCATCAAAATTTATAATGCTAGTCTTTAGAAAGCTGTTATTAATATTTTTAAAAAAACAAGCAACAGATAGGAGAAAATATTTGACAAACACCATTCTGGAAAAGGATGTTTCTCAATTAAACAAGGACTCTCAAAACTCAAAAATTGTTTTAAATGTGAAAACGATTTGTACAGATACGCTTCACCAGAGAAGATATATGGATGGCAAATAAACACAGGTAAAGATATTCAGCCTCACCGAATACTAGGTAAATGCAAATCAAAGCCACAATCCAATGCCACTGCACACTTATAAGAATGGCTATAATTTTTAAAAGGAAAAAAACCCCACCCTAACAATATGGTGATGGAGAAGGTGTGACGCAACCAGAACTCTCACCTTTGCTGGTTGGGATGAAAAATGTTATAGCTTTGCAAAACAGTTGGGCAGTGTCTTACAGCCTTAAACATACGCTGACCTCACAACTTGGCAATCCAACTTCCAGGTATGTATCCAGGGGAAATTAAAACTTATGGTCACACAAAAACCTGTTTGTGAATGTTAGTGGTGGCTTTATTCACAATCACCAACAATTGGAAATGACACAAATACCATTCAATCAGTGAATTCATAGACAAAACTGAGGTACGTTTATCAGATGGATTGCTACCCAAAAATAGAAATAAACTCCTGATATATGGAACAACATGCTGAAACTCTAAAGCATTATGCTAAGAATGGCAGAGTGAAGTCACCCTTCCTGAAAAGCAACAAAAATTCTAGCAAAACAATAAAATTCAACCATTTTGGAACTCTGAAAATTAACTATAGGAAGAGAACAAACTGAAAAGCATCTATTCAAGAAAAACTACTGAACCTCAGTAACAACAGTGAACCTGTGGCATTTTAAATTGGGGGCTGTTCCCATTCGCCCTCCCTCCCCAACTCAGGGATGCAATTCTGTTAAAAGGACTGGTACTCAGAGCACAGTCAGTAGCTAGACCTTGAACTAGAATCTACAGGAAAAGCTCCATTCCCAGGGTTCTGTTGCTCTTTGATATGACTCTGAGCTAGGCTTTGTGAATAAATCCCTATGCCCAGGGCGTTACTGAAAAAATTAGGAATCTGCTGGTAACATCCCAGTTGCCTGAGGCTATGATTTCAGTCAGGGCAAACAAAAACCTGGCCAAAAATTTAAAAGGAAGACCTGGATAACTAGAAAACCAAAGGGAACTTTGAAGAGCTCTGACATATTCCCGAGGATCTAAAAGGCTGTGTGCAGGCACAGGGCTATTCACATACCCAGGAAAGGTCGGAAGAAGAAAAGACCCTGTCACTCACCTGTAGCTGACCTTGAGCCCCTACATAAGCAGGAAGTGAAAACTAGCAACAATTTTTAAACCACTTGAAGTTTGAAGGTATAATTGCACTCACAGATAAACTTTACAAAGGATGGAGATGTATGTTCAAGGCAATTAAGGAAATCAGATTGATTACTGGCTGAGCATTAAATTGTACTGACACAGGACTGAACCCTACGAAGCTAAGCTTAAAAATATAAAGGAGAACTTAAGAAAAAGTGAGCAGAGAACTCAGTGGATGCACACTACAGGGAATATGGAGTAAACGAACAGGCAGCAAAAAGAAAAACAAAAGCAAAAAAAAAAAACCCACCCAGCAACAACACCAGTCCCTGGAGAGAGAAGAGTTGATGACAGAATTGTTACAATATGTTATTTAAAATGTCCAGTTTTAACAAAAAATTATGACACATGCAATGAAATAGGAAAATACAGTCCATACACAGTGGGAAAACGCAGCCAACAGAAAATGTCCCTGAGGCAACCCAGATGTTGGATTTAGGAGACAAACAATTTAAATCAGCATAAATATGTTCAAAGAACTTTTAAACCCATGTTTAAAGAATTAAAGGAAATTATGACAACTATATCTCACCAAATAGAAAATATCATAAAGAGACAAACAAAATTAGAATGAAAAGAAAATAAAAAAGAATCAAATAGAAATTCTGGAGTTCAAAAGCACAATTCTTTTTTTTTTTTTAATTTTATTTAATTTTATTTTTTTTTGGTTTCAGGTGTACAACACAATGCAATAGTTATAACTCTTTACCCCCCAAAGTGACAACCCCCCTCCCCCAGTTCGCCACCCCACTCCCCCCCCATATCATACATATCCATCACAACTCCCCTGACTCCCCTCCACAGTATACTCCACATCCCGTGACCATCCACATATTCAGTTGCAGTTGGCATACAATACTATACAACATCAGCTTCAGGTGTACAGTGCAGTGATCAAGCCTCTACTCCATCCATGAAGTGGTCTCCCTAACAAGACATGTGACTATCTGACACGCCACAAAATTTTTACATTATTATATTTCCCAAACTGTGTTTCATATCCCTGTGGCAATATTGTAGTTGTCTATTTATGCTGTCTAATCCCTTCCCCTGCCTCTTATCCCCACCCCGCTCCCAACTAGCAACCCTGTTTTTCCTCTATATCTATGAGTCTGTTTACTTTGATCGTTCATTCCGTTTTTCAGATTCCACATATAAGTGAGATCATATAGTACTTGTCCTTCTCCGACTGACTTATTTCACGCAACGTAATAGTCTCTTCTCAACATTATCAATTACATTCCCAGAACTGCCCCCATATCGCTGCGGCAACATTGTAGTCCCACCTACACTGTCCAAAACCTTCTCCCTCTCCCTCTTCCCCACTCCCTCCCATCAGCAACCATCAGTTTTTCCTTTATATCTGCTTGATATGAGTTCAATCTTCTTAAATTTACTGAGACTTGTTTTGTGGCCTAACATGGTCTATCTTGGAAAATGTCCCATGTGCACTTGAGAAGAATGTACATTCTGTTTTTTCAGGGTGAAATGCTCTAGAAATATCAACGAAGTCCAGCTGGTCTAAAGTGTCATTTAAGGCCCCTCTTTCTGTGTTGATTTTCTGTCTAAAGGGTCTGTCCATTGGTGACAATGGTGTTGAAGTCCCCTACTATGATAGTGTTACTGTTGATCTCTGTCTATATGTCTGTCAAAGTCTGTTATATGTAATTAGGAGTTGCTATGTTGGGTGCATAGATTTTTATTAGGGTTATAGTGCCCTTCTTTGTCTTTCATTGTAGTCATTTTAAAGTCTATTTTGTCCAAAATAAGTATTGGTACTCCAGCCTTTTTTTTCTCGTTTCCATTTGCATGAAATATCTTATTCCATCTGTAAGCAGCATATACATGTGTCCTATTTTCTTATCCACTCAGCCACTCTCTGTCTTTTGATTGGAGCATTTAGCCCATTCACATTTAAAATGATTACTGATAGGTGCATATGTATTGCCATTTTGTTATTTGTATTCCTGGTCTCCCTGGGTTAGCTTGTTTACCCCTTTCTTTTGTTTAAAAAAGCCCTTTTATTGCAAGGCTGGCTTGGTGGTAATGAATTCCTTAAAAAAGCCCAATTCTTGCAATGAAAAAGAAAAAATTCACTAGAGAAGTACAACAATAAATTTGAACCCATACAAGAAAGAATCAGGGACCAAACATTTTAAAGGAATTAATACCAATTCTGTACAAACTTCAAAAAATAAATTTTTATTTTCTCCCAAATTATTCTATGAGGCCAATATTACCTTGATGCCAAAACCAGAAAAAGATATCACAAGAAAAGAAAATGACACATCAGTATCTCTTATGAATATCGATGTTAAAATCCATAACAATATACTAGCAAACCAAATCCAGCAATATATATTAAAAAAAAATGTACACTATGACCAAATGGGATTTATCCCACAAATGCAGTTGATTCAACACCCAAATCAATTAATATAATACACATCAATAGAATAAAAAACAAATACCATGTGATCCTCTCAATATATGCAGAAAAAGCACATTACAAAATCCAACACCCTTCATGATGAAAACACTCAACAATCTAATGATAAATGGGAACATCCTCAGATTGACAAAGGGCATCTGTGAAAAACCCACAACTAACATTATACTTAGTGGTGAAATACTGGATGCCTTCCTCATAAGATCAGGACCAAAGTCAAGAAAGTCTGTTCTCACCATTTCTATTCGACATGGTATTAGAGATTCTAGCCAGGGCAATTAACAAAGAAATAAAAGGCATCCATATTATAAAGGAAGAAGTAAATTTATCTATCTCTATTGCAGCTGACATGAGTTTACATATAGAAAATTCTAAAGAACTCAATTAAAAACTATTAGAACTTATAAATGAGTTCAGTAAAGTTGCAGGATACAAGATCAAATGCACGTAGGATAAAAATTTTACTGGAGAGGGAAAAAAATGGCATTTTTCTAATAATAAAAGAGTCAATTCATCAAGAAGATACATCAATCATACAAATATATACACCTAACAATGTAGTCCCAAAATACATGAAGGGAAAAATGAAAATTGAAGATGGAAATTAAAAATTCAACTAGAGGGGCTGGCCGAGTGGCGCGGTGGTTAAGCGCTGCCTTGGGAAGCCAGCGGCCTTGGCTCGGGTCCCACATATGAGGGCCAGTGACAGTGCCCTCAAAAAAAAAAAAAAAAATTCAACTAGAAAAGTTGGAGATTTCAATACCTAACTCTCAATAATGGATGGAACAATGAGGTACAACAAAGAAATAGAAGACTTGCACAATGCTGTGAACCAACTAAACCTAACAGAAATAAACAGAACATGCCACTCAACAAGAGCAGAATACACTTTCTTCTCAAGCACACATGGGACATTTTACAGAATAGATCATGCATGAGGTCATAAAAATGTCTCAAAATTTAGAAGGACCAAGATCATACAAAGTATGTTCTCTGATGACAATGGAAAGGAATTAGAAATCAATGACAGAAGGAAACTTGGAAAATTTATGCATATGAGGAATTAAACAATACACTCCTAAATAACAATGCATCAAAGGATAAACCACAAGGGAAATTAGAATTTATGTTGAGATGAATGAAAATAAAACCACAACACACCAAAACTTATAGGATACAGGGAAAGCAGTGATCAGAGGAAAATTTATAGCTGTAAAGACCTACATCCAAAAAATAAAAAAGATTTCAGATCTGTAATCTAACCTTTCACCTTAAAAAAAACTAGACAATAAGAGCAAACTAAACCCAAACCAAGTACAAGGAAAAAAATAATAAATACTAGAGTGAATATTAATGAAGGAGAGAATAGGAAAACAATAGGGAAAATCACAGAATTCAAATTAGTAAAATGAGGAATGAAAAAGGTCACATTACTACTAATATGATAGAAATAAAATGTATTATAAGGAAATATTATAAACAATTGCACACCAAAAAGTTAGATAACCTAGATGATGTTGTTTCCTAGAAAGACAAATGAGTGTCCTGGTCCAGTCTTAGTGTCAGGCAACCTTGTGCACCTGGGTTCACGTGGGATGTCGAGTGCCTTCCTGACCCTTGTCATTCCATCTTGAGTCTAAAATTGGTCTTGTGGGGAGTTTCCTGTCCTTCTCTAGCAAAAGCAGGCTTCTGTTAGGTATCAGTGTGGGATCCTGGGCCCAAGGTGGGTTCCTGCCCCAGGTAGAGAGGTTTTCTTTTGTCCTTTTGGCACCATGGGTTTTGCCCGTGCCCTGGGGGTGACAAGTTTTGTTCCCCATCCACCAGTAGCTTAAGGCTTTTGCTGCTTAGGAGAGAAGCGCCTGGGATAGTGGGTGGGACTTCTCGCCCATCCCATAGTAGCCACAAGTCACCTTCTTCACTCCTGTGCGCGTGAGGGGCCTCTCTCCAGTCCCAGGTCCTAGCTCCAGTCTTGCTCCCAAACACCGGTAGAGTCCTACGGGAAAGAGCTTGTGAGTGCTCAGGTCTGTCTCCAGCCCCCTTGCAGCCCCCCAGCTACTCCAGTCTGACTCTCAAGCCTACCCTTGGCCTCGTGAAATGTTGGCTTTCTTCTTACCTGGTTGCATGGTGGCAACACTTCCTGCCATGCTCTGCCATGGTGAGGCCAGCACGTGTCCCGGTCCCAGGGGCCTGTCCATTTTTGAAGCTCAGGTTACTAGGTTGTGACTGATGGGTTTGACCTTTCCTGGCTTTCTCTCAGGATTAAAGTGGAAATGACAGTCGTTGCAGCTCCCTACATCCTAAGCAGAAGCAGAACCCCAAATCTGGCCCAATGTTAGGGGGCGGGGTGGAGAGGAGGAAGAGTGGAGCATGGTGCTTAGCGGAAGCCAGGTCATGTGGGTTCCAGGCTGCGAGCGGATCACCTGGGCCCTGACCAGGTGACAGGGCGGGAGGGGGCTCTCTGGAAAGATCACACAGGTGGACAGATGAAGTGTGGGCCAGGTTGAGAGGAGGGAGATGGCTGGTGTGTGCGGTGGGTGAAGAGGAATGCTGAGGTGGGCGGGCCCAGCCCTCCGGGGTTAAAACTCCCCTGGGACATACAGGGCAGATGCACTCCCTGAAAATAGGGCCATAGTTTAGGGCTCTGAGCTCCCACTGACACGTCTGTGGTCCTAGAGCTCGGAGCTCTCCCAGGAAAGCATCCTGCTTTGGGGCTATCAGATCCCTTACAAGAGTTGCCTTAGGGTAGGTCCATGGCTTGAGGCTATGGTTTCGCACAGGACAGGGCCACTCGGTTGTGGAAATAGACGAAGACCAATCAAATGAGAAAAGCAAAGGCTGCTCTCCCCACTCTGTGAATAATGACGGACTCGTGTTGAGCGCTTTATCTCCTGCCAGGCCTTGTTCTAAGGGTTCCCGTGGATACACTCATGGAACTGTCATGGCAGCCAACTGGGGTGGGTCCCGGTATCACCTCCCACTTACAGCCAAGGAGGCTGAGGCAGGGAGCAGCTGACTTACCTGCTCTGGTGGGTTGAATGGTGGTCCCCCGAAAAGATGTGTCCACGACCTTACCCCCAGAACCCGTAAATGTGACCACTTTTGGGAACAGGCTCTTGAGATGAGATGATCCTGGATTATCCCCGTGAGCCCTAAATTCCATGGCAAGTGTGGAAATTAATGAAGACCAACCGAATGAGAAAAGCCGAGGTGAACTATCAGGGAGCCTGATGGCGCCGTGGGCCTGGGGAGGGTGGAGGCGGCTCAGCGACGCCGGGCGTCCCGAGGGGCCATATTTCGCTTTCTCTGGTTGGTCCCAGTTGGAAGGGAAGACAAAAATTAGGGCTGCTGGGAGCCATTGGTCAGGTCCTGGCCATTTGGGGACAGTTGTTACAGTCATTGTTAGCTTCCTGGGCGGTCCCTGGGGTCGCCCTCTGGCCTCCTGCAAGTCTGACTCTCAGGGGCCGGCTTCCCGGGCTGGGCTCCTGGGCAGGCTGCTCGGGCTTCGCGTCAGCTCTGGTCACTGTGCTTTGTACATTCGGTCCATCGGGGCCGTGTCTTCGGGCCTACGTGCTCCATCAGAGCAGGACCAAGTTGGTAGACAGCCGTCTTCTTGGCTGTGTTTTAGGGTTTGGGTTCTCAGAGGACAAGTCCATGGGCTCCCTCAGGACTCATGTTTTAATCCCCTGACCTTCCCCAGGAGGGGCAGAGCCGGAAAGCTGTGCGTTCCCGCCCCGAGGGCACTGCCAGGGAAGGGCCGGGGCTGTCGGACCGTCCGCTCTGCCCGAAAGGCCACTCTGTGGCCCTGTGAGCTCCTTCGGGGCCATCGTTTCTCTCAGGACAGGGGCCAGGCCTTGGGCACAGTGAATTCCTCAGGAACACAGGCCCAGCTCTGTGTCCCCCGCAGCGCCATGCAGATCCCGGTTGCCAGCTGCTCCCAGGAATCTCCCTGGTGTAACCTGATTCTTGGGGGTTGGCGGGAAGGACGGGGCTGACTGGGCAGGTGGGGGCTGGGAAGGGGCTGCACCTCTAAGGCTGTGGAGCCGCAGGAGAAGCAGAGGTCTCAGTGTCACTCCCCCATCTCTCCCTAAATCTGGATGGAGAACATGCGGTTCCAATCTCCTGTTTGGGTTTCAGTGCTTCGCACTTGGCAAGGATTTCTGCAAATCTTCTGTCTTCCAAATAAACCCGGCTGCAAGCTAAGGCTGGGAAGGGTTTTTCCCCTCCACGCTGACAGCCCAGAGCCCCCGAGGGGCCGGGACCATAAGTGCACAGATAGCAGCTGCCCCAGATGTGCTCATCACTGCTGGGGTTCTTTGCTCAAGCTCCCACTGGGGCTGCCTGACAGTGGCTTGTCATTCTATCATCCACGCCTGCCTAGTGTTCTATCCAGGGGATAAGTGGACGGTAGGCAGGTCCTCTGGGCTTAGGCCAGCCAAGAGACAGATGGGGCTAGAACGGGCCCCCAAAGTTCCAACCCTGCCCCCCACCTGCCTTCCATTCAGCCACCCTGACCTGCCCTCCAGTTTCACAACTCGCGTTCCTTTGCATGTGCGGATCCTGCCTCCACTGGCTTCTCTCCGCCCCCGCCCACCGGTGCAGTCAGTACCATGTCTTTCAGAAGACCCAGGCTCCAAAAGACCATGACGTGTGTGAGCCCACCGAGCAGAGCACGGCCAGTTTTCCTCCAGCACAGTGAGTGGCCCCTCCCACAAGCATCCTCAGCGTCTCACAGTCACGGGGAAACTGGAACTGTCCTTGCTCTGGGGTCATCATGGCACCTACCAACAGGCTGGGACTAGGGTGCCCTGAGGGAGACGCTTGCCCAGGCATGTCATTTAATGGGGGCACCAAAAACTCAGTAATGGAGATAAATAATACTGCAGCACAATGAATTAACAAGTCAAAATTATTGCAAGTATATCTATGGTAAACAAAATGTTGAAATTGTAAAGACAGGGTAAGTATATCTGATATTTCTTTTGACCTCGGACTCCTGGGTACCTGGGGCCATGAGCGCATGGCATCACCCCCAGACACCTGGCCCGTGGTGGCCCGGATGCTGTTTGACACAGGTCCAGCACGGATCAAGGGTTCTGTGCATCTCCTGTGTCCATTTTTTGTATCTGCAGCCCATGGCTGAGTTCAATGACTGAAATAAAGGAACATGGAGTTTGAGGGCATTTCAGTGTCATCTTAACAAACCTGCTCATTGAACAGTGAAGAAAATAAAGGCCCAGAGGGGAGTGCTTACTCTGAGTCAGTGGCAAGGCCGGCACAGTGCACAGGGCCAGCCTCACCCAGGGCTCTCTCCGGGGTCTACAGATAAACTGCCTTCCCTCTGAAGGCACCTTCCCTGTCCCCCAGATGGTCCCTGCACCTGAATCTTGCAAACCTCAGCAGAGGGCCCCACCCACGTTCCTAGCAGGAAGCATCAGTGGGGGTTGCCCCGCACAGTCTCAGGCCTCAGTGTCCCCATCTGTACATGACCGGGACCCCGTCCTGCTGGAAGCAGCCCCCCTCTTCCCACTCCCTTCCGTTCTCTAGCTCTTCAACCCCAGCCTCATTGATTTTGTTTATTTCATTCCAGTCTGTTCTATCCACCTTCTCTTTCCTGTTCCAGCCCGGTCTATTTTATCGGCCCCAGCTAATTGTACTTTATCCATTCATTCCTTTCTATTTTCTGGTTTCCATTCTAGAGTACATATTCCATTCCCTTGTACTTTATTTATTTTACCCATTCCATCCTAGTTGGTCCACCCGGTCCCACTGTGCTCTATTTTGCCTCCTGCACGAAGTCCCGCTTAAGGTTCCCTGGCGTTCGTGTGGACGGTACAGTGGAAACATCTATTCTGCAAGCCGTCTTCCCTGGGCCCCCTCGCCGCCTTTCCAGCAAATGCCCACATGAGCTCATGTTTTGTGGTCGGGATTTCTTTTTTTTCAAGTCAACAACTGTGAAGGCAAAGCCAGGCCTCCTTCATCTGACAGCTCCCAGATCCATGTCTGATCAGCCGCCTGTCCTCAGAGGTGTCTGTAAGATTTCAGCCGCAAGCATTTGTGCGGCCAGCGCGGCTTCATGACTGTGAGGCCCGCAGAGCGGTAGCCGAGGCGCGCAGGGGCCTGTCTCTCTAGGGGCTTCACCTGCGTCTCGACTCTTCCTCATGGAGAACATTCTTCGGGGTGTCAGCTTGCTGTCCTGTCGTACTACCTGCCCCGTGCCTTCCCCGCTTCCATATATTCGGCGCGAGATCATGGAAAAGCGCACACACATGCACACACACGCAGGAAACCCCAAGCTCCACCGTGCGGAGCAAAGCCCGTCGCTGGCCCGCCCGCCTGGCCAACAGCCTCGCTCGCAGAGCTGCGGGAGCCCAGGCAGCGCCGAGCAGACCCTGCCGCTTTGTGTTGCCCTCTTTGTTGTTGCAAAAATAGCTCTGAGAAACCAGCGTTGGTTTGTGTTCTCCACCATTTTCTTCGCGTATACAAACGTCTAGGCAGATATTTCACCAAAGAGATCGTTCAGTGTCGTCCTGCAGTGACTTTTTGTCACTCACAGACACATTTCCGTCAGTACACATAGCTCTAGCACATTTTAATTGACTGTATAATATTCCATTGAATAGGAGTATTATTTTGTTGAATGGTTTCTGTGTTGAACTTTTTTTTTCGCTCTGACATCACATTCTGACAAACATTCTTATAAACATACCCTGGCACGCATATTTCTGTGACTGACCACTGGGTAGCTACTTGGAAGTGCTATTTCTTTGTTAAGGCGTATGCATTTTTAAAATGTGTTAGCTACTACCAAATTGCTTTTCAATTCGTCCTTGGAATCAATCTTCCATCCTCTAGCTGGAATGATCTTTGCAAAGTGAATTGGATCACATGATTCCTCAACATTAAAAACAAAGCGACATCAGAGAAATCTCTCTGGAAATGGGATGACGTTGCACCCTGGGGGAGCTGTGGAATCAGGCCAGAGACTTGCAACTTTCAAGGGACCATCCAGGCGGAGTGACTCTGTGTGTCCAAATGACCATCAGGAGAGAAACTTCATCCCTTCCACCCGGGGCTCAGTTCCCAAGGCCCCGTGGAGCAGGCTGGTCAGATACAAGCTCTAGGGGCTTCGTCGAGGTGGGGCCCCCTGCAGCCGTGGCCCAGGCAGACCATCGCAGTCACCCCGAAGAGGCCTTCGGACTTGAGGAATCCATCTCTTTGCTCCTCTGAGCTTTGGTTTCCTTTCTTATAAAATGCAGAAAATACATCTACCCCAGATGGTTTTCACTAAATGACAAAGAAGAATTAACTTGTGGCTTGGGAACACCAAAGGGCTGTCTGATTGTGTGGCATTCTTATCAATCACATAAAATATGATCATTTCTATGACGTAAAATAATGACTTGATCTATCGGTTCCATCCTGCTTTGGTGTACACACTCCTTCCCTTTCCGTTTTATCTGTTTATGTTACCCATTGCAGCTGCCTTGGTCCACCCTGTCCCACTGGGATCTCTCTGGTGAGTGGTGGCACCAGCAGTCTGTGGACAGGGATGGGGAGGGGGGTGCCTCATGAGGCTGTCCGCCCACTGGCAGGCCTTGGAGGTATGGTGCTGGGGTAGGCGTCTGGCTGGCAGGGGCTGCCCTGGTGAGAGACAGACCACATCTGTCTCCAGGGACGTGAGAGGCAAAGGTGCCGTGTGCCCTGGACCAGCTGTGCTGCAAGCTGGGGAGGCTCTGCCAGGTTCGCACAGAGAGTGGCGTCACCGGGGGAGGGAGGCCGAGCTCCTCATAGACAGTGGTGCCTGAGCCCATTCGACAGCCACAGGCCGGAGGCCTCATCAGATGGAGCTGATGCCCATCCTGCAGGTGGGAAGACTAAGGTTCAGAGAACCCCAGCTCCATCTCCAGGGATCCCATGCTGGCCTCATATACCTGTCTGAAGCCAGCCAGGGCACAGGACCAGCCCTGCGCCTGGCAGGCCTGGGATGCCCAATCATGGTCTCCCAGACACTGGCCAGGGTACAGGACCAGCCCTGCGCCTGGCAGGCCTGGGATGCCCAATCATGGTCTCCCAGACACCGGCTCAGTGTCTGCTCCAGAACAAGTGTCCGGTATACACAGCCACTCCCCGGCTTGCTCAACGCCCCCCCCAGTGCCCAGCCTGGTGCCAGGAAGGAGCAGGAGGTGCTGGACTCGGGGCTGACCCAGCCTGGTGGCCGGGCTGGGCTCAGGACGCCCTGGGAAGGCCTTTCTCTGCAGCAACAGCCCGACCCCAGACGGGTATCTTTTTCTTACACAGCAAGTTCATGGGCCCATTCACCAGGGGGGGCTCTGGACACAGCGTGTGGGGGCTGCCTCCACCCCAACCCAAGGGGGGGTGACAGCCAGGCCTGTGGCTGACCTTACTGAGGAAGATTATTAGCAGAGCAGCCCCTGCAGGGGCTTGAAATTGGTTGGGCCCTCCTGGTGGGAAGATCCAATTTTCACCTGGGAGAAAGTGAGAGGAGGAGGGGTGCTGCCTCTTGAGGTGTCAAGCACCCCCCATCCCAGTTGTATCTGAAAGGCCAGAGGCTAAGCACCTCCCAGGCCAGCTGAACAGCAGGGGTGCTGGCGGGGAAGGGGAGCCTGTCTAAACTGCCTCAACTGGCCCCTGAGGTCCCCTGGCTGCACCTACCACACCCTCCATGGGTCTTGGTTTCCGTGCCTGTAAAACGAAGGGCTGTGTAGACCCTCCAAGCGCTGGAAACTTGCTCTGAGACTCCCTCCCCTCCCCACCCCCACCCCTACACCAGCCTGCTCTGAGCTTAGAACACTCAGCACTCAGCAAAGCCCCTGGGTTCTGGGGCACCTGTTCTGTGCCAAGCACACTGCTGGGCACGGGGTCTCAGATGCCAGGTCCCCTTGAGGGGTTAGCTGGGCTGGGACTGACTACACTGAGTGCTAAGGGTGGTGGGAAGGTGGGAAGTGCAGCCTGCACTGGGAGCTCTCTGGAGGGACATCTGGCCCAGAACAGGGGTGGTCACTTAGTCATTCGACAAGCACTTAGTGAGTACCTTCTTTATGCCAAGCTTCCTAGGGAAGAGAGAGCAGTGGACAAGGACTCTGGCTTCCTGGAGCTGACATTCTTGTTGCGGGGAAGGCAAAGGTACACAAATGAACAAACCAAGTAATGTCAGGCAAATCATGTCGTGAAGAAAAACGAAATAAGGAATGCTCGGTCATGTGTCCACGGCTCCTGGGGCAAGGCACTCCTCTAGATAGGGTGGTCAAGGAGCGCCTCTGGGAGGAAGTGACAGCTGGGCAGAGTCCCACACGGCTGTCCTGGCCATGGGCTATGGGCTGTGCTTCCAGAGTCAAGGCTAGCAGGACTAGCTGATGGATGGGCTGTGGGCAGCCAGCAGTTTCAGGAACACCACCTGGATTTGTGGCTGGTGGTGGTACCATTTGCTACAATGGGAAAACTGGGGAGCAACCGGGTTTTAGAGGGAGTTCTCAGGTTTTGTCCTGTTAAGTCGGGGACACAGAGGTTTGGGGGTTTGGCGCTCCTCCCCTCTGAGAGACGAGCTTGATGCCCCCTCCTTGAGTGTGTGGGCTGAACTCTGTGACTTGATTCTAATACGTTGCAGCCCCGACTTTGGACAGTCTGCATTCCCCACTGAACCCCGGAAGGTGGGCTGGAGTCTTCTCTCCCTCCCCGAGTGGAAGGAAGGAGACAGGGATGACAGAGAAGGACCTCCTGCATAGGACCTGCCCCCCCTCGGGGCCTCAGTTTCCCCATCTGAAAGATACCACTGTGGGCTTGATTCTTCCCTCGGGCTGTCATTCTCTATGCATTTTATTCACTTGGCCTTTGAGCTCGGTCAGCAAATTGTTCCCAATCTGCTTTCTGTTTGGAGAAGGCTTCTATCCCTGGTGAATGCAATTTTGAAAAAGAAAATGATCTAGTCCTTCAAAGTAGCCTTCTATTTTTACTTTTCCCTTGGCAAGGTAATTTCTAGCCCTTTACTCACCACCCATGTCAATTTCCTTTGTTAATTTCCAAGCCTCTGCGTTCTGCAAGGGCCTCACCTCTTGGTACTTAATTGATTTCTTCTATCACATAATTCCATGGTTTCATCAATAAGCAATTTTAGACCCACTGTCAATTTCTATTTTTTATACCACATGCTTGCTCAGAGGTGAGTTCTCAGATTAGACACAAGATGAGCTTCCATTATCTCGCAGATGTCAATTTTCCCCCAGCCCCTTTCACTGAGGCAAGACTATCTCGGGGACTTGCTGCTCTCCCCTGTAATTACTCTCCATTTTACTCACTCCCCTGGCTTCAATCCTGTGGGTTAAAAGTGTAAATTAACACATGTCTCCTGCTTCAGACTTTATTTTAACATTCCAGGATTTTACGTGGGGACTCACACTCTCCCACAGTACAACCTCCCATAAATCTGGACCGTGCCACCAGGGTGATTTTATTTACATTAGAGGTATTTTGCTTGCTCCGATGAGCCCCTTTGCCCTCATTGCTGCTCCGTTCCCCACACAGTCAGGTCTACATATGGATTTTGCATAGGAGGGGCCGGAAGGTAGAACAGCCACGGCCGAAGGCCAGTGGCCCTGGTGGGCACCAAAGGTCCTGGGGAGCCGTGGCTTGCCGCAGTCAACAGCAACGCCCTGGTGCCTTGCCTTCAGCAATGGTTTCAGACATGGACAAGATCCTGCCGACTTCTGTCACACTTCTTACCACCTAGAGGAGAAACCTGTCAAACACATTCCAGAGAGCGCTCAGCTGGTATCGACCGCCCGACCTCTGCCTCCCCAGACAAGGGTTAGTGCTGAACCGATGAACAGCCAAGCCAACAAGGCAGACGCACGCGCAGCCTGCCCATAGCACTACCTGCCCAGGGCCTTCGGTGCGTGGAGACCATAGTCTCAATGATGATAATGCCCACTGCGGGTGGGATGCGCGTGTGTTCCTCCCGTTATGTCTGTTCCTAAGCCACAGGATGCCACTCAGAGAAGCTGCAGCCCGGCTCGTGCCAGACCCCTCTTATTGCAAGTGTGGGCAGCGGCCCCCACAGCCCCCAGGGCCACCCCCTCTGACGCTCTCACAGTCACCCCCCATGTCCTATGCATGAGAGAGGCTTCCTTTGGCCTGCCTTTGTCTCAACCGTTTTTGCGAGATGAGCCATCAGTCTGCGTTGAAAATCCGGTGCACCAAAAGCATTTGTGTGCTCCCCACAAAAAGGCCAGTGAGCACGTGGGGTTGACCTTTAGAAGTACTCTCAGGGAAAATGTCCATCTGGTCACAGTACCAAAACCAGCCATATGCCTCCTGAGCCGATGGTTTGGCCCATCTTATTGTCACCTCACTCCCACAGGCTGATCATATTTCCCTCTTTCTCTTGGCTATTAGGAAGCTCAGTAACTACAACCTCAACGCAGGCATTCGGTGAGCCCAGCCTCTGGTTTGCTGCCCCTGACAATTTCTTCTCCTTGCCCCTTCTTCCCCATCTACTTCTTTTTTGTTCATTCGTTGATTCATTCATTCCCTTAATTGAGCACAACCTCATGCCTGTCACTGCACAAGGGGCTGGGTCATAGCAATGGCCAAGAGAGATGGTGCTCAGAGAGGTTATCATCTAGTGACATTTAAGAGGCAACAAGTAAATAAACAAGACCAGCTCAAATTAGTAATAAGTGCTGGGACTAGAATAAAAGAGGGGCGTGAACTAGCAAGCGCTGCGATGCAGGGCTGCGGAGTGTGGGTAGGCGAGCTCTCTTTGAGGAGACGACATTTTAGCGGGAAGCTGACCAATGAGGAACCAGCTGTGGCACAGGGATGGCAAAGCCCAGGAAAGACCTCAGGTGTCCCTCACATGGCAAGGAGGCCTGGGTGACTGCAGCCAGGGAGAGAAGGGGACAGGACATCAGTGGGGACGCCACAGGCTTCACCGCTACTTGTGTGTTTTAGGTGGGCTTGTTCACACCCTGACACCCTACTCTGTAAAGAATAAATGAATTAGCAAACGCATATACACGTTTGTCTATATTCAGTGACTCTGTGCCTTTTGATCTCCCCGCAGCAACTTGCGTAACGTGATTGTGTGTGAGTGCGTGCCTGCAATGACTTAACATCTCCATAGTTCAGTGTTCGCCTTAACAGAACAGGAACCCCAGCGATGGCTTCCTCGGGCTGCTGGGGGATCATGAGTTAACCTGGCAGTGGGCTGAGAACAGGGCCTGCCCCTCGGAAGGGCTCCATACGTGTCAGCTCTCGTTACCGATGCGAGTACATCCGACATGTGGGACTGCTTACGGAGGGTGTGAGCCTGGACATGGCTGCTGACACGATCAGCTTCATAAGATGTGACAGTGCATGTTTCTGTGGACATCTGGCAGGACATAGATAATCTAATAAGAATCTGTAACCTCTTTAAAGTTCATGAAGTGTTTCCCTAGCTAGTCGCTCATTTGATTGGAGAATGACCTCAGCTTGCGAGAACCCTCCTTATGGTAAACGGCTGCCATGCAGATGGGTCTTCATCCCACCCTGGGATTTGTTGAGGGTCCGCATCCAGCAGCCAAGGGTGTCCAGAGGCTGGGGCCTAGAGAGGGGATGTTGGCTGAGTTGGGCCATGGGGGCTGCAGCCACTGTCTCCAGGGTCTCTTGCTGGGGACCGGGAGAATGAGAAAGCATTTTGCTCTGTAGATCTGAGCAGGAAAAGGGGTCTCACAGAAGGAGCCCTCACCTGGTATAACGGTGCGTGTTACCCGGCACTGTTCTCTCAGGTGTGGGTGCAGGGCAGTTGGCCAGGTGGTGAGCTCCTTGCCTCAGAGGCTGCGGCAAGATCCTGCCCCTAGGAGCCCTGGTCTTGGATGAGGACCCAGGGTCCCAGTATTGAGGGACAGCCAGGGGCTGTGCAGCGGAGCCCCTCAGAGCAGCGGCTCCTCTCGGGCTTTACCCTCGCTTGCTGTGTGTAGTCCCGCAAAGCCCATCTCCTGCCTGGGCCTCAGTTTCCCTGTCTGAAAACTTATGGGGAGGAAACACACTGGTCTCTGAGGCTTCCCCAGGCTCTCTTCTTCTCGAGTTCCACAGAACAATGGGGCTGTCATGTCCACGCTGTTCAAAGAAGAGTTTGGGACACTGTCTGCCTCTCGAACGGAGAAGCAAGGGACCCGGTGGATGCGTGGCTCAGGCCGCGCCTGGCGACCCCCGACGTGCACGCGCAGGAAGTCCTGGGCTCGCAGAGGAGCCGGCCTTTGCTTCCCAGAGCAGAAATCTCGGGGCTCAGGGCCAAGCTGGAATCGGAGGAGGCCCTTGTCTCTTCACATTCTCCTCGCCGCATGGGCGTCTAATTGACCACAGGACAGTATCTATGGCGCGTATACAATAAACATTACTTCAGCCGTCTGGAACCGTCTTCCTGCCGAGCTGTCCATCTCCGCAGTGGCCCCTGGCCAAGTGCTGGGAGGAAGCCTCGACTCGGGCTGAAGCAGGGCTCCCTCCGAGCAGAGCATGACCTCCCGGTTCGCCAGCACGGTCCCCATTCTTCCCCCAATCGGCTTCTTTTTCACAGGTCGCTCTGCGAAGGCCTGTGAGCAACACAGGGATCACGTCCCATTTCCTCCTCGTGTTGGGGGAGGACGGGGGGAGGAGAGACCTCAGTTGAGGCAGGGACTCAGAGAGGCAAAGTGACCGCCCCAAGGTCACACAGGAGTCACTATCAAACCCTGGGCCTCCTATATGAGTGTCCTGCGGCTGTCATAGAAATGAGCACACACACAGGCACTGAAAACAACAGGGCTCTAGAGGCCAGAAGTCGGAAATCCAGGTGTCAGCAGGGCCACACTCCCCCTGGAGGCTCTAGGGAGGGTCCCTCCTATCTCTTCAGCTCCGGGGGACTCCAGCGGTCCTTGGGTTGTGGCCGCATCTCTCTGATCTCTGCCTCTGCCTCACATGCTCTCCTCCTCTGTCTGTCTCCCCATCTATACCTCACAAGGACACCTGTCATTAGATATAGGGTCTACCCAGGATGACCTCATCTCAAGCAATCCTTTGTTGCATCAACGAAGACCCTATTTTGTAATAAGGTCACATCACTCATGGGTTCTGGGAGTTAGGACGAGGATGTCTCAACCCGTTGCGCTTCTCAAGCCCATGTTCCTGGTGGGCCCCACTTATGTTGGGAGGAAGAGCCTATAGGCTCAGCAGACAGGCCCAATGTGCCAGCCCCAGCCACGGCCATGCCACGGCCAACAGCAGGACTGGCACCACCCACCCCGCTCTCCACCAGCCCTGGCCCGCGCCCCTCCATCCCTCCAGGGCACCTGGGGGCGTCCAGCCTTTGGCTTGGTAGAGAGTTTGGCAGGCATGTGTGAAGAGGCTGGTCCCAGGTTGGGACATGGTTTCTGTGGCGGACAGAGGAACAGGGCAGCGCGTGGGCTGTGACCCAGCTCCCCGCCTTCTGCCCATGAGCCCTGTGGACATGCTCTCCCTCCACACCTGCCAGGATGCTGCCTGCATGGGCTGAACTTGGCCCACAGAGGCCTGGGGGTACATGTAGCAGGTATAAGCTTGATTCCATAGTCACAGGCTATGAGTGGGGTTCGTCAGGCTGCTGTTTGCACCGAGGCCACGTCCAAGCCCTGCTAGGACACTGACCAGCCCAGCAGCTCCTTGGGGGCTCAGGACCCTGGCCTGGGAGGCGTCAGAGGAAGACATAAGGTAATGCCAAGGGCGTGGTGTCCAGATGTGAGAGATGGTCCTTGTCCCGAGGCCAGGGCCCCAGGGCGGGGAGGGACAGCTTTATGAGAGTCCCACCAGCTCCATGAGTGCTGCCGGGGAGGCACCAGGTGTCTTTCTACCATTCCTTCTGTGTCATTACCCTCCCTCAGTGCTAGCTGACATAAGCAGCTGTCCTATGTGGTGGAAAGACATTCAATAAAGCATTCTTCAAGGAAGGCCCAGGGTCTGGGAGATTTAAAACTCCCGGTACAGGAAGCAAGCCCGCCCCCTGGCCGGGTAGGGTGGGGGGTTGGGGGTTGGGGTGGATGGGGTGAGGTCGGGATGTTGACTTGTAGAGATTCAGAGGCCTAGGGGGTGGTGGGCGAGCCAGGCTAGTCGTCAGGAGGCCAAGGCTGTTTGACGTTGTTTGTTGTTTGTTTTGTGGGATTGTTTAGGATGAAATTTTTGAGGACTTTGAGAAATTAAGATATAGAGTATACAGAAAAGTGCATAAATCTTAAATGTGCAGCTTGATGAATTTTCCCTCCCTAGACAGGAAACTTCCAAGCAACCACAGAACATTCCCAACACCTGGGGAGGCCCCGCCCCCTCGGTCAATGGGTAACAACGAAACTAAGGACAAAGATTGGTTCCACCTGGTTTTGAGCAAATAGAAATGGCCGAGTGAATTGTGTCCTTTTTGTGTCAGCTTCTGTAGCTCAACAGCATGTCAAGGAGATCCATCTGGGTTGTTGCCTGTTGAGCATTTGGCTGTTTTCCTTGCTGTATAGTATTCCCCCAGGTGACTATAACACAATTTTTTGGCCCATTCTACAGTGCTGGCCATGTGGCCGGGGCTTGCCCAAGATGTCATGCTCCTCGGGCTATAACCCAGGCTGCTCCCCTACCCTGCCCCGCCCCACCTCCACCCCCTACCCACCCCCACCCCTGCCCCCTGCAGCACTGCCCACCTGCCCAAGCACTCAGCAGACTGTCAGGGGTGCAGTGGAATTGAACTCACCTGTTGGCTCCCTACCGGGATTGAAGGACCACCACCCGGCAAATCAGGGCATCACAGCTGCAGGTAGAGGCCAGGTGGCTGACTGAGGGGGCATCCCTGGGCCTCCCCGGCACTGGGCCTGTACCCAAAGCCCAGCCCTAGAGCTGCCTCCCACAGGCTCCGCCAGGGTCTCTGAGATGAAGACCCTGGGATTCATACCACATCCGCCAGGTTCCTGGTCACCCGTGAGCTCGAGCTCATGGTCACAGCACAGTGTCCCACTTAAGGGTTGGGGACCAAGAGTGGGCAGGGACACCCACAGCCCCCGGGGCCACTCCCTCTGATGCTCTCACTGTCACCCCTGATGTCCCACGCACGAGAGAGGGCCTTTGGCCTGCCTTTGTCTCAGCCGTTTTTACGAGATGAGCCATCGTCAGTCTGTGGTGAAAATCAGGTGTACCAAAAGCTTCCTGAATCAGTTGCTCTACCCGAAACATGGGTGTGGTTATGGTGACAGATTAGATATTAATTTTAAGTGCTGAGCACAGGGCCTGGCACCCCATGTGAGCTTCCTGTGTGGTCCTTTCTGCATTTCGCTTGGGGTAGCATAGGTTTTCCTGTAAAGAACATCCCTAGCAATATTTTGCTCTCTACCTCTTTTCACCCAGTTCTAGGGAAAGTTTAAATAATTGACCCAGTAATCACTCAGCAAATAATAACGATTTTGAGTTCAAACTCAGTGTTTCCCACTACTCCGACTCCTCCCCACTCCCAGGAGCTAAGACATGGCCTAGTCTCCTATGTGAGCCCCGTAAAGGGCTGGGGGACCTGCAAGGGGTAGGCTTCTCTGGGGGGCCACCTAAGTCTGTCACCCTCGGGGCACCCACCCCTCCCTGCTCACCCTCAACAAGCCTCCTACCCCCGTCCAAACACCCTACCTTCACCCCATCTGAGGTCATGCCCTTGGGTCATTGTGCTGATTAATTGCTTACTGGAAACGGTGCCCTCCCTGGGGTTGCTGGCGGAACTGTGGGGCGTGTGTACGTGTGCACTCGTTGTATGTCAACAAAGGGAATATTCATGAACTTTGGCGACCGTGGTTTTGGAAGACAGATCTGGATTTCTGAGGGCAAAGACACTAACAAGACCTCGGTGGCCGGCCAAGTCCCCTCGCTGGCCTCTCGGGCAAGGCCTTGAATAAGGAGGCCGCACAATCAGGGGCATCCGGGGCTCTCAAGAAACCTGGATATTCCAGGGCCAAGTATTTGGTTTCTACCCACGAACAATTTAATGAGGGTTTCCAGAAAGGCCAGATGGCTCTGGGTGAATGGCTGATCTCAAAAAATAGCCTCAGCTGGCACTTGGGCAGGAGAGGTTTAAAAATAAAAACGGCCTTCAAAGAAGGATGCCCGGGTCCCCAGCCTGAAGCTTTCTCGTGCCATGGCCCCCGGACCTGTTCCCCAGGGAGTCTCTTCTGTGCCTCCCAGGCAGCGAGGACGCAGCAGAGGCAGCATGGGCCCCTGGGTGGCAGAAGAAGCCTCAGGTGAGCACCTTTCCTGCCCGGGCCCCTCCCACGGACGCCCTTTTTCCATCCTGGGCAGCGGGAAGGTCCCAGCCTCAGCCAGAATTTCTGGGACACAGAATAAGTGTGAAGTCCGCTCTCAGACCGTCCCCTGCAGCTTTTCCTCGGGCAGGCGCCCCCTTCCTCTCACCTGGCCGGCCACAACCTTCCACGCTCCCACACCGCTGTCCGTGTGGGAGAAGACCCCTCAGTAGCCCCCAAACCTGAGAGGCAAGACCGGTTCTGGAAGGAATGTTCTAGATGAAGAGATTGTCTCAGACTCTTGGTGGCACTTTGTACCGAGTTAGTTAAAACCGGCAAGGAGGACTTTATTCAAGACTATTGTAATAGGGGAGAGAGAGTGAACCCCGAATGCAGCAAAGACAGCTCAGAACAGAGTGAGGGGGTGGTCAGTGGATGGGAAGTTACTAAGGGGACCTTGGTCGAATATGACTGTGGGGCGATTCCTGCTAAACTAACTTAGAACGATTCTTTGCTAAAACTGGGCTTGGCAAGGTCAGGGTGGGGCTGCAGGCCAAGGTCAGCTTGGATGAGACGGGGGCTCAGAGGAGCCTGACTAGGCTCTGGGATTTACTGCCTTTGGGGCCCAATTGCTTTCTTGGCTCCTCCAGCACCGCTGACAGCCTGCAGACGTCCACGAGAGAGCTTAACAGAAATGAGAAAGAGGGGAAGCCAACACTGGGAGCAGTCTTGGGTCCCCAGAACATCCGTCTGGAGCCCCACCCGCTCCGCGGTGCCACCTGCTGCCGACCTTGTGCTCCGCATGGCCCTACATCTCTGGGCGCCCCTGTTTGGTTCCCCGGGGAGAATTCCTGCTCCAGCATTTCTCATCTGTTCTGACTTCCAGTCCTCCTCACTGCCAGGCGCGGACATGGGCTTGTTCTCAAAAGGGTTGTGCAGGGGAGTGACGAGGAGAGTTCCAGGGTGGGGTCCCCGGCACTCCTGCGCCATGCCCCCTGCCACGTTCCCTGCCAGCCAGCTGCACACAGGGACTCTGATGACCCAGGGGGTGCTAGAGCCACAAAACGGAAGGGGCCTGGGTCTCATTGCTCAGAAAGAAAGACATGACAGTGTTCTATAAAGCCACAGAAATTTGGAGGCTTTGTTTGTGTTAATCATAATTTCCCTACTAGGGCACAGTGTCAATAATTCATCTCTAGCTGACCCTGAGTATGGTGTGTTTTCTAAAACCCAACGGGAGTGTATTCCTGCCTCCTCGGACTCCCCCAGGGGACATCACCTTTCTAGACTCTGGTGTTCGTTCACTGGCTTCCCTGGCCACACTGGAGGGTCCACAGAGTCAACACGGAGGCCTGGGGCCAGCTCAGGCTGTGCCCTGGTGGTGTCCCTCCTTGTCTTTGCTGTGCTCCCCGTGTCCAGCCTGCACTAGTGGACTCCTTGTCCCTTCGTGTACTCATTCTCGTGACTTTCATGGAAAGAAATTTCCCTGACAGCTGTTGGCACAGATTTTTTCCAAGACAAGCAGCATCACTTGCTTCTTCTCTAGTCATCTGGAAGGACTGGGTCTCGGCATTGCTATCCTTTGGTCCTCCATCCCCAGCCTCCCAGCTCTGAGTGCTCAGGGGAGATCCGGCTCTGGAGGAGGACGCAACCCCTTCTGGAGGTTCTAGAATGTAGAAGGCTGACTTCCCTTGGGGTTGTGCTGTGGGGAGTGCAGGGGGCAGAGGGAGAGGCTGGACCCACAGCTTCTGTCCTAGGCCTTGCCGCCCGCAGGGCAGGATGGGGAGCAGGGTGGGGATGCGGCAGAAGGCCCCTGCCCCGGCTCGACCACAGATCTGCAGAATCCGCAAACGAGGGAGACCTCAGAAACACGAAGAACGAGTAGTTGGCACCTGTACCCGTTTGGACTGGGGGGTCATTCTGCTCATTTTACAGATGAAACTCAGGTTGAGGGAGGTCCAGTCACTGGGAAAGTAACACTCAGGGGGACAAGGGATCTGGCCCAGGACATTTATCAGGTGCGCCAAAATGGATGCAAACGCCTACCTGCTATGGTTCCCCTGGCTTTTCCCTGACACCCCTGTTCCTGTGAGTCCGGGGCCTGGAACCCTGGCCTCCGTCTCTAAGGCGGGGAAAGCAGCCCCATCGGGTCCGGCCATGCCGGCTTTCTCCAGGCCGCAGATCTGTGGTCACTGTGCCCTCAGGACCCTGCTCTCCCCACACAGTGGCTTAACTTGGTCTCTGTGCCAGGCAGTGCCAGGGCCCCTGGACCTGAGACCCTGCCTTTCGGACCTTCCAGGACAACTGTTGTGCATACTGCACGGGGCGGGGGGGGACTGTAAGGGCAGGAGGTTGGGTTTGGCTTGTTCAGGGCCGAGACGGGATGTCTGAAGAAATTTGGAGTGGGCCAAGGTCAGAAGACCTTTCCATCATTGCAGTTTCCATCTGTACAGGTTTTATGGGATACACAAAAACAGCAACAACTATTCCTGTGAAAAGGCAACAAAACAAACAAGAAAAGCCACCTCCTTCTCAAAGCCTATTAGGAAGACAACATGACACAATAATTGTTTTAGTGGATCGATGATGCAGAGAAAAACATCCCTGCGTGTCTGTGGGGACTCTCTCCCACATTCTCATGGAGACACTCTACTTTGTTTCAAAGAACAAAGTTTCAATAGTTTGTAGGCGAGAACTTGATGAAAATTTGACATTTGATAAGAAACTAATTTTGGTGTGCCTTTTTAATACCTTAAAACACTGAAGTAATAAACAACATCTACAAATGTCAAACTTTTCTGTTTTGATTATGTTGCTTTGATTTTTATCAACATTTTTTTATTAAAAATCCACTGTAAATGAAATAGAGAAGGGGAAGATAGGCACAAGAAGATAAATTTTACAATTTATCGAGATGTAAGCGACAGCATCTCGTTTTTTTCAGCACTGGGGATTGTTATTATTTTTTTGTCTTGCTGCAGTTATTGTGATGTTTTTATCTTTGTCTTTGAGTCTAGGAAACTTGCGGCACTATGGGAACTGGGATTAACCTGCAGAGTGAAGGCGGTTTTGGCTCAGCAGAGCAGGGAGGGCCAGCGTGGGCCGCCGCCGCCGCCGGCCTGTCTGGAGTCCCTAGCCCTTCGGGCAGCTACAGGGAAACACGGTACTCCCCGCTCCAGGAAGTCTCCTACGGGGTCATCCCCCTCCCCTGGCTGGTCCTGTGTAATCTCCCCACCATTAGCTCCCCCATACCCACTCTCCATTCTAGGATCCTGTGTTCAATTGAGGTTCCTCCAGAACGGGTGGGTCAGTCTGGGTTCCCTGTGCCCAGCATGGGGGAAGTGTGTGTGAGTGCCTGAAGGAGAGAGGATGGTGGACAGATGGATGGATGGATGAGTGATGGGCAGACGGATGAATGATCAGTGGATGTGTGGATTAATAGATGGATAAATAGAAGGAGATATAAATGATTGAGTGAATGAATGAATGTGGAAATGGATAGAAGAGTGGATGGATGGATGGATGGATGGATGCATGGATGGACGGATGATGGATGGATGATGGATAGATGATGGATGGATGGATAATAGATGGATGATGGATGATGGATGGATGGATGGATGGATGGATGGATGGATGGATGGATGATGGATGGATGGGTGATGGATGGGGTAGGGAGGAAGAGAGAGGGAGGGAGGGAGGGAGGGAGAGTCAGGCTCTCCAGTGGCTGGCAATTTTAGGATCATGACTTTTTAAGCCTTTAGCCCAGGCTTAAGGACCACTGAAAACCCTTCCAGTAGTAATGTTTTTTTTCAGCCTGCCCATGTCATGAGCAAAATGGAAGAGATAGAGAATAAATTGTTCCATGTGGCCTTCATGTGCTCCTGAGGATCATCACCTGTGAGAAGAACAACCGTAATAATCATTTTCACATTCCTTCCTAATGTACAAACAACAACCGAGAGGTGAGCACAGTCCCATTTTACAGACAGGGAAACTGAGATTCAGAGAGGAAGGACCTGCCCAGGGTCAGACAGTGAGTGACAGCCAGCTAGGACTTGACCCTGGAGGGTAGAGCCCGCAGGTCCTCCCTCCGCAGGAAGTCGTGCTCCTGCCCTCAGGCAGCACAGCTAGCTGGGGGTAGGGTGGGAGATGGCACATTAGCTCAGCACCAGTTTCTGCAGTTTCATAGGGAAGAAGGTGGAGCCAGGCATGCAGAGAGTATCCAAAAGTCTTGCCTGAGACTGTGACTCACAGCATTACGGGGCTTGTGCCTGAACCCCTGCGAGTCCAACGGGTGAGTCCACTGGGCATGGTCCACAGGTGCCCCGGACCAGCCCCTGAGAGTCAGCTGGACCTAAGGTTTGCACACAGAGGTGGCACCAGCACTAACACGGAGTCCCAGTCACCAGCATCAGCATCTGTGGCTCCTTTGAGACCCTCAGGGTTCTCTCATGTCAGAAACCTCTGTGCCCTTGAACTCCCAAAACCTTTATGATCAGAGGATGCAACATGGAAATTCCTTCGACAGATCTCTGAGCCCACAGGTTGCACCAGTTGCGGGACTGCTGGGGGCAGGGCGTGGAGGGGACAGCACCACCACAGAACTCAGTGGCCTCCCACAGAGCCCGGCACCCTGAGACACACTGTAGAAGTAGGGCAGGCTTCCCCACACAGTTGCTCCACCCAGGGAAACAGCCTTAGTTTCTCCATACTTACACAAAATTACCCAAATTTCAGCAGCTCAGGTCCTGCTTTTAGCTAATTCAGTACATTTTTTGAGTTTGCACAAAGACCCCGTTGCCTGCAAGATGAGGCTGGGCCGGGATTCTCCAGGAGGTGTTTTTGGGGGTCTCTATCCTGGGGCTCCATTTCAGCCCACTCGCCAGCTCTTCCTCTGTGCTCCTCTGTCCCCACGCCTGCCCGTGGGGATCTGTCACATCAGGTAACTCATGAATCCCCTGTCAGGCTCCACTCCAAGCCTGCGGTGGAGCCACAAAGATTGTGATTGAAAACAACACAAACTTATGATCAGACGTCCAAAATGGCCTTATTGCGCTCAAGGTGTCCGCAGGGCTGGTTCCTTCTGGAGGCTGTAGAAGCAAGTACAATGTTTCCTGCCTTTTCAACTTCTAGAGGCCTCCATATTCCTTATCACTGCAACCTCTGCTTCCGTTGTCTTCTGCTCTTGTCTCTGACTCTGACACCCCTGCTTCCCTCTTGTGATGACATTAGCCCCCCCCACCTCTACCCCGTGACCCAAGATCATCTCCTCATCTCAAGGTCCTTCACCTTAATCACCTCTGCAAAGCCCATTTACCGTGTGAGGTGACATAGTCACAGGTTCCAGGGATTAGCACATGGGCATATTTCGGGACCACAGGTGCTATCCATGAGGGGAGCTATGGGCTTGATTCTATCAGCTCGTGGGGCGGTAGGTCCCACGGGGTCCTGGGTTTCTGCTGTGGACTCATTGGTCCTCCGCTCCACTCCACCTCCAGGCATCTCCCGCAGGAGGGGACACACAGCTCTCACTGCCCGCACCCACGCGTGGGCATGAACACCCTGGGGGCAGCTTGGCTGCCGACCCCAGCACGCGTGGTTCCTGCTGGAGCATTGTGGGATAGGACTACAGGTTGTGGGTTCCTCCCAAAGCCACCTAGACATAGCCACAGCCAGACCCTATGCCAAGCTCCTAATGGGTCCTCATGGGCCATAAAGTGTCCCCATCCCAGATGGGCAGGACAGCAGGGACCGCTGGAGGAAGGTGCTGGCAGGGCCAGAGGATGACAGGCCTGGGGAGGGGTTTGCAAGAAGAACAAAGAGAAATCTGAGGACAGAAGAGGCTGAGGGTGGATTTAAATCAAAGTTAAGAATTTCATTCACTTCTTTATTGTCTCCCCCGTCCTTTCCTCCTCTGAATGACCAATGCTGTGTTAGGGCCAAAAGCTCCAAGATGACAGCCCTGCCGTCCCAGACTGCCCAGGCCAATGGCGGACGGCAGGGAAGACGGTCCAGTGCAACCAGTGGCCACAGAGAGGCTGTGCTTGGGTAGAGGGGAACGGTGTGTGGGGAGCTGACCTTGGAGCCAGTCCTTGAAAGATAAAGCAGGGCTTCCCAGGTGAGAGAGGAGGAAGACATAGCAAAGGGCAAGGAGGTGGACCTTCACTGCCAACACCCTCTGTGGCCGAGTGGGCTTTTCCAGAATGCCCTTGGGCAGACGCTAGCCTCGGGGGAAGCAGGGGGCCCACACTCAAAGGAGGGTCACGGTGTTCCAGGACTGGGGAGGGTGGCCGGTCCAGAACACCCTGGACCGGGCATCTATTTTTAAACCCGAGCAGGGCCTTTCTTCCCGTCTCCAGGAGTGACGGTCACTCCTTTGTGAGCAGCCTCAGAGGCCCCGAGCCCCCTCGGCCCCGCTGGTCCCTTGACTATTGCTATTTAAAAGCATCTTGGTCCAGGCCAGAGAAAGGGGTAATTGGGGGCCTGAGAGATGAAAGGGGCCAGCTCCCCACCCCAGGCCTGCCCTCACTGCTGAGGGGTCAACAAAACCCTCCTTGTGGTCCTGCCAATTATAGGCACTGAGGGGGGCCTCGGAGCCAGACAGGAGACGTGACTGCCCCCCTGCCTGGGGTGAGCTGGGGTCACTGCTGCTCTCCCACAGGGCCTCGGGGCCGCCAGGGTCAGCCTGGGAAAGTGGCTCCAGACTGAAGGCCAAGAGCCCCCACTGCCCAGAAAAGGGGCAGAGCTCGCCCTGCTTTGCCTCGGGACATATCCACTGTGAACCTGCAGGCCTGGCCATAAAAGGAGGAGCCTTGTGGAGCTGGCCCCTCCGGCAGGCCACCGCAGCTGGTGGCCCCAAGGCCGCTAAGCCCAACTGCCTCTAAGGACGGCAGCGGGAGCCAGCCACCACAAAGGGCCCTTTCTGGGCCTGCCAAAAGCATGTCCGGGGCCACCCAGCAGCTGGCATGAGGACTGCAGGTGGCACAAAATGTCTCCGCCTGTCCCCCTGCCAGCTCATGTCCTGTGGCCATGGCAGGCCTGGGCAGCAGCACTTGCACCCAACTGTCCTGCCTGAGTCAAGAAAGAGGCCACGGATGTGGTACTTGGGGTGCCTGCTCTCACACGCAATCGCAAGCCCTGCCATGGCTGCTCCCGGTGTCCCCAGCCGGGCCACGGCTCACTGAGACTCCCTCTGCCTGTCTCCGTCTCGCTCTGTCTGTCACTCTGTCAGTGGTTCCCACGAGGCTCTGGCACCAGTGCCATCAGCATCACCTGGGAACCCCTCAGAAAAGCTCATCCGTAGGTGGCACCCAGACCTGCTGCGGGAGGGAAAGATGGCAGCACCGCCACTGCTGAGAAAGAGTCCGGAAAACCTGGACAGCCTCAGCGCTGACTTCTGGGGGCCCCGCCTTGTCCCTGGCCCTGTTTAGACACCTTGGCGATGGCCCCCGAGAGTGTCTTCACTCCTGAGGCCTTGTCTTCCTCTGAGTGATGGGTGCTGGGACTGGAACTCCCTCACAGCGTCCAGGGCTCAGACCTCATCACCCAAAGCCCCTGGTCCCTAGTACTCTGGACGTGTGCCTGTGCCACCAGCCCCTTCCCACCCACCATGCCACTGTCACCCCCATCCTTTACCAACACAACTGTCATGGAGGCTCCCAACAGTGTCCCCTAGGCCTCCTCCTGCTGGTCATGGCAGCACACAGACGCTTGACCACCTCCCTCCTGGAAGCCGCCTTTCTTCTTGACCCCTTCCTGCTTCTGCTGCTCTGTCTGCCCACCTGCTGCCCCACTTTGACCTGCTTTCTCATCTCCCTCTGCCTTACCATCCCCAGTGGAGTGGGCAGGTGGCCTTCTGAGAACACCCTAACTCCATGGCATTCCTTGACCTTCAGGGTCCTCCCGAATCCAGCCAGCCTCCCCCGGCTGCTAGTCCCAAAACACACGGGGTCATTTCCTACCGCCAAGCCTTTGCTCAAGGTGCTCCCTCACCTGAGGATGAGGTGCAGGATGAGCAGAGCGGGGCATCAGGATTTATCACAGTCTGAGATCCCTCAAGGATCCCGGTCCCAGCTGCCACCGCAGACACCCTAAGCCACCTCCCAGACTCACATGAGGTGTGACCTCTGCATGACCCGAGCAGTTTGCTGTTTCTGAGCCGCAGTTTCCACATCTGTAAGATGGGCTCTAATGTCAACCTTCCGCCTAGTTTGCCAGTACTAAGTGAGATGACGCACGGGAGAGGGCCAGCATGAGCAGGTGGGCAGCACACTGGTTCCCCTGCCTCCTCCCAGAACCTTCAAACCTCAGCAAACTCGGAGGCAGTAGAAGAAAGGGACCAGAAGGGACAGCTCTTCCAGAGCCTCGTGTCTCAACCAGAGCGCCCAGCATGTGTCTTTGACTCTCTGGTCTTCCAGCTGCCTCTCATCCTCCCTGGGCTAGCATGATGTTGACCCTTGGGGCAGCCCAGCAGGCCCCCAGCGCATGGTGCTGTCCTGGGCAGACCCCACTACGCTCCAGGAGACCAGCTGGGCCCAGAGGCCTGGGGCCTTAGAGCAGGTGGGCCCAGGGTGAAGAAACAGTGCAGCAAACTCTGGGCCGTCGGGCGCATGGCCACTGAAACCGTCCTCTCTGCTTTCTCAGCAAAGGGGACATCTGGACCAACGTGCGGCCACAGGCAGGAAATCAACTGCTCCACAAATAAGCTCAGTGAGAAGACAATACTGAAATCGCACAAGAATTCAAACAAAGATAGCCCATGCTCCAGAGACTTGGCAGCCTGGGCTGCAGTGGCGACAGGAGGCGGGGCCCGCGGCAGGAGGCGTGGCCGCGGCAGGAGGCGGGACCCGCGGCAGGAGGCGTGGCCGCGGCAGGAGGCGGGGCCCGCGTGGGGAGGCGGGGCCCGCGGCAGGAGGCGTGGCCGCGGCGGGAGGCGGGGCCCGCGGCGGGAGGCGGGGCCCCCTCAGTGCTCTGGGCCCCCTGCAGTGCCCGGCGGGCGGGGGCTCGGCCTGGCTGACCAGGGGGAGGACAGGGAGAACACCCTTGAAGAGCCAGCGGGGCTGTGCCGGGCTGTGATTGTGTTCAGAGCTCACGGCAGCTCTAAACCCAGGGTCAGGCCGTTGCACAGATGAGGAAACCGAGGGACTGGGAGTGGGGTCGGGTGAGCAGCAAGGATCCCATCCCAGATTCTGCTCCCTGCACCGCCTCCCCGCCCCAAGGCAGGGAAGCGGATGTGCGGTTACTGGAGGTTGGAACAGTTAGGTTTAGGACCCCGCGACAGCGCTGTCTATCCACGGAGACCAGAGGGTGGACCTGAGGCAAGGCACTGCCTCGTGCAGCTGCGTCTTCCCACCACCACGCATCAGACGCCCCTTTAGGCCTTTACAGTAATCATTCCCGTGGGGCTGTCTCTCGCTGTCCGGTTATGGGGCGGCAGCAGAGGCACAGGGCTCAGGGACTTACCAGAGATGGCGCAGACAGCCAGGGGAGCCAGGCCATGGACTGGCCACTGGCCCCCCACAGGCTGCCCTTGGGGGTGACGGGAGACATGGGTGACATCGCTTCTAGTGGCCCTGGGTTCTGCTGGGTGCAGGGGCGACAGGGGGCCGAGGCCCGGCTGTTCTCAAGCTGTGGCTCTGTGGGGAGGGAGACGGTGATGTCATACCAGAACCAGTGGGAAGTTAATGATCTCCATGTGCCCCACACACAGCCAGAACGGGGACATGGGACAGCGAGCCACTCCGCCGGGCTGGGCAAGCTTTGCTGTCGGGCAAGAGTTGAGCTGAGCTGCAGGAAGGGCTCAGCTGGCCTTGACATTGGTGGGGGGCTCCCCAATGTCCCCTGCCCACCCTGGCTCAGCTTGCCCGGGGGCACACAGACCTCACAGTCCCTCCTCCCCTCCCCCACATTTCATGTCTCTGTGTCCGTAGGAAGTGGGCCTGCAGGACCCGCAGCCGGCCCCCTGGCAGCCAGGACTCGGGAGAGTCACTGGACAGCAGGGGTGGGTCCACCTGGGGGCGTCAGGCCAGAAGCCCAGGACACTGTGGCGGGCGGGGGATCTGATAAGGATTCCAGAGCTGGCAAGAGTGGCCCTACCTGAGGTCATTTGCGGCACCCGGCTATGGCCCACGGTCTAGCGCTTCTGGACAACAGGCAGAGGCACTGCCCGCTTGCAGCCTGAGGCCCATCTGGGTGCCTGGAACCCAGAGAGACACAGCACCGATTGGGACTGAGCATCCTCAGGCCCGGCTGAGGCTGCCCACCAGCCCCAGGCCTCAGGTTCTTCTGCTCCTGCCCCAGGCCCTGCTCAAACTCTGCTGCCCCTCTGGAGCCCCCTCATCTCCGGGGGCCCCTGAAACCCTCGTCACATTGGAAAAGGGCTCAGGGCTGAGTCAGGGAAAGCAGGTCCAGACCCTGGCTGTGTCTCCTCACAGGCCAGGGCTTTGCCCAGTCTGTGTCTGTTTTTCCATCTGCAGAATGGGCTGAGCCTGTTACGGGCTGCTGGGGTGCCCAGGAGGGAATGCAGGCAGCACTCTTAGCATGTGGCCAGACACATGGGGCATCAGCACTCGTTTCCTCTGCAGAGCCCGTCTCCTCTCCACTGGTCCCCAGGTCCCCAACAGCCAGCACGGGCCAGTGTCCAAATGCCCTTAAAAAAATCCAGACTCGCTCTCTCACATCCATAAACCCATGTGCCTTTCATGGGAAATTGAATCCGTGTGTTTCTGATTCATTTACAGTTAATTTGTGAATGGTTGTTCTTCAAGGGGCAGCTTGGTCCAAACACTCTGCTGTCCCAAATTCCCCGAAAGCTGAGTCTCATCTCCCTGCAGGGACACCCTCGGGCTAGTGAGAAGTTCCTCCTGGGAGGCTGAGAGGCAGCATAGAAGCCACAGACCTCAGAGGCCAGGCCCTGGTCCACTCGGAGCTTCTGTCCCTAGCCAGGACCACCGTCCTCCACATGATCTGCTCTCCACCCCTGGATGGGGCTGACAGGTGCAGCCCCCCACAGATGAAGGGGACAGCATCCCACCAGGATGCCAACATTGGCACAGACTGGGAAAGGGGCAGTGCCCTGAGAGTGCTGGCCTATGGGGACTTCTGCTGCCGGCCGGCCTTCCTATACCAGTTTCTCTGGCCACCAAAACTAAGTACCACTAACTGGGTGACTTAAACAACAGAAATGTATTGTCCCACAGTTGCAGAGGCCAGGAGCCCAAGATCAAGGTGTCAGCAGGTGTGGCTCCTTCTGAGGACTGGGAGGCAGCATCTATTCCATGCTTCTGCCCAAGCTCCTGGTGGCTTGATGGCAATCTTTGGTGCTCCTTGGCTTGTAGAAGCATCACCGTGATCTCTGCCTCCATCATCACGTGGCCTTCTCCCTGTGTGCATCTCTCTCTGTCTAAATTTCTCCTTCTTATGAGGACATCAGTCGTACCGCATTAGGGACCATCTTAACGAACTCATCTTAACCTGATCATCACTGTAGGGACCCAGTCTCCAAATCAAGTTACCTTCTGAAGTTCGGGGGTTGGGACTCCAGTGTGTCTTTGAGGTGGGGAAGGCACAATTCAGCCCATAATGCTCCCCAATGCATGGGAGACCCAGAGCCTGGGTCTGAGTCTGGGATGGTGCAGCCCAGGTAGGTTCCCAGGGCAGCAATGACTACAGGTGTGTGCAGGGGACAGAGGGCATGGGGAGCTCGTGGTGGCAGCAAGAGCAGGAGCAGGAGGCAGAGTGAGGCTGTGAGCCAGAGATGCCCCTGAAGTGAGGGTCCCTAGGAGGAACCAGGCAGGGTCTGGATAGGAGCTCCCTTCTGTGAAGGCGGAAGGGGCCTGCCTGAGTGGGGGCGGGGAGCTGAGTCGTCAGCCCAGGCAGGGGGCGCAGAATCCTGGGGTGGAGTCCCAGCTCTGCACTCAGTGCCCCACCCCGAGATCACAGCTGTCTTAACAGCTCAAGCCTTGGTTTGCCCATCAGAGAAGTGGGAGGGTCCCTGCTGCTCCCAGAGCCTGCCATGTACCTGCCTTTTGATCGAGACCCCAGGAACGAGCTGGCACCTGGGGGTAGGGCTGGGGGTCTTCAGGGAAGTGTCGGGCCCTAGAGAGCCCCTTTAAGTGGCCCAATTAGAAGTGAGGCGGCAAATAGGGAAACACACCCCACATGCACTGGGAACGTTGCTGAGTATTGGGAGGTGGACGGGGAAAGTTTCAGAATGATACATTCTCAAGTCTCTCTCTTTCCCTTATGCATGTTCTGTTTCTTTGCAGTGACCACTTAGCACACAGTGCTGTTTTAATGGGAGAGAATTACTGTCAAGCCCTGCTTCTCAGGAACCCCCGGGTCACACCCACTAAGGGTGAGGGGCCGGGGGCAGTGAAGACACAGGACAGGAGCCACTTTCCCCTCAAACATTCACTGGTGTGGGCCCAGGCAGGAACCTTCCGCTCTGAAAGGAGGAGGTTTTCATCTGAGTTAAGTGAAGGGAGAGATGCCCAGGCTCCTTGGTCTGTTCCCCTTCAGGGAGAGGCCTCCGCTCTCCCCACAGAACCCCAGGAAGGCTGAGAGGGCCCAGGCCCCGTGCCCTGTCACCCTGTCACCTGCCAGGCCCAGTGCTGGTCCTGTTGACCCAGCAGAGTCTGGGCACGGCTTCCAGCCCAAAGGAGGCTGTGGGGTTGCCAGGCCAGGCTCTGGCTGCAAACACTTCCTACCAGTGGGAGTGGAAGGAGGCTCCTGTCCCCGGGGTCCCCTTCTGTTTCCAAGTGGCCATTGAGGAATCTGGCCGCAGAGGTGGGGAGCTCTGGCACCGTCCACAGGCCCTGCTTCACTGACGGCACTGCCGCTAAGGCCACTTCCAATATTTTGCAAGAAGCGATGTTTACGTGATAGCTTACCACTGGCAGTTGGCCGTGATTTTTGATGGGTGCCAAACAAGTCCCAGGGGCTGTCGTTCTGAAAACATGGATGGGGGCCAGGGCTGAGGGAACAGGGCTTGGTGTCCACACAGCATCTGGGGCACCTCTCAGGGATCAAAGCCACTTGCAATGCCACTTGATGGCTCCCCGCACTGCCTAGCCAGGCCCTCACCTTGTCTCCCAGTTCAGGGGGCCGAATTTCAAGGGGCTGTGCTATATTTGCAGATACCAACTCAGGGGAGGGGGCCCTGCCCTTGGGGCTCCCTGCCTGGTGAGGAGAGCCTGTGGGCTTCCA
The DNA here is from genome assembly GCA_033961575.1 of Aselliscus stoliczkanus. Classification (NCBI taxonomy): domain Eukaryota; kingdom Metazoa; phylum Chordata; class Mammalia; order Chiroptera; family Hipposideridae; genus Aselliscus; species Aselliscus stoliczkanus. The sequence continues at coordinate 158,360,648 of CM066732.1, read as the reverse complement.
GCTCAGTTGTCACCTTCCCCAACCCCATCCTGTCCCTCCCCTTGGTCCCTCACCAGTAGCCTGAGAGCCCTGATGGCTGAGCCAGGACCCCTGTGGTTCCCTCCTAATGCCCAGTCCCCACAGCTGGTTGATTCTCTCTCTTAACCACCTTGAAATCTCATGGACCCATCAGCTTCTCTCTGTCCCCTGGACCAAGTCACCTCCATCTCCACCTGACTGGGGCACGAGCCTCTGCCCAGCCTACCGGCTGCCCCCTTGCTTAGCCTCCCCCCCCACTCCCACTACATACACACCCTCCAGCGGCATCCAGGGTGGGGCTCCAGTGAGGAAACCAGAGCCTGCCATGGCCTCCCGAGGCTCCCCGTGCCCCTCGGCCGGCCTGCTTCTCCAGCCCCATGTGCCGTGAGCAAAGCTCCCCCATCCCGAAATGCTCCAGGGCCCTGAGCCAAGGAGGCTTGCCGAACCAGCCACCCCAGCTTCTTGGAACAGTCTCAAGTGGGCAGGTGAGTGCCCGGACACCTGAAATTCCCCTCAGCTCCTACAGTGAGTCTCCAGGCCAGGAACTGACCATGCCCACCCCATGCTGACCTTCTGGCCCTGATCGCCTTCCTGAGCCTGGGGCATCCCAGCCAAGGCCGTGCACAGGGGTGGAGCTGCCTGAGTCTCGCTGCCCAGCAGAAGTCTGCCACAGTGAAGCCCTGGCAATGGGAGCACTCCCTCATATGCCCCCCATCTGGAACAAAGAGGCCTGGGAGCATGGTGGCCTGGGAGAGTCACCTGGGCAGTCACCTGGGCAGAGGGAGGAGTCACCACCCGAGCCGCAGCCTCCACATAACGGGCCTTCTAGATGAGCAGGTGGTCTCAGGGTTGGCAAGGCATCCTCACCAGTCTTTGGACCCAGCAGTGGCCTGCAAATGCTTTTGATAAATGGCCTTGGGTTCATGGTCAGCCTCGCATACCTCCCTTCCCTGAGACCCAAGCTCCCATCCTTCTAGTTACATCCCAGCACCTCCCCTGGATAAGTGATGTCAACCCAGCCCTTTCACACACGTTCCCCCTTCTGCCTGGGATGTGGTGGCTTCACCCTGGCATCGGGCTGCGCCTCCTCCAGCACCTTTCCCAGGGCTCTCCTCCTCTGCCTCCTTTTCTCCCTCCTTCCCAGCACCCCACAGCACACCCAGATCAGGTGGATACTGATACTTAGGTAAAGGTCCCTCTCCCCAGGTGCGAGCAAAAGCCCAGCTTGAGGGGACCATGTGGAGCTGTAGTTAAAAGCACCCACCAGACAGCCTCTGCCAGTTGCCAGCTGTGCCACCTTGGACATGCCAGGGGAGCCCTCTGACCCCACTGAGTGGGGATCATGTGAAGATAGAACCTGGCGTGAGGTACTCTGCACATGTCGGCATCCCTGCTACTGTTATTTCGCCAAGGACCCAAGGAAGGTGTGTGCAGCCCCAGTCCTGTAGTCCCGGCGGCCCTAGCAGGCAGGTGGGGCATGGGACTCTCCCTAATTCTGCCTTTGCTCAGGAAGAAAGAGCCCCGAGTGACTCCCAGCCCTGTGGATTTGAACACTGGTGGATGAGTTTCCTATTGCTTCAGCAACAGAGCATCTTAAAATAATATATATTCATCATCTTATAGTTCTGGAGGTCAGAAGTTCAAAATGGATCAAAGACTTAAAATGTAAGACCTGCAACCATAAACTTCTTGAAGACAACATAGGAAAAATGTCCTGGACATTGGTCTGGACAGGGATTTCTTGGCTATGACACCAAAGCACAGGCAATAAAAGCAAAAATAAACAAGTGGGACCACATCAAACTAAAAAGCTTCTGCACAGCAAAGGAAACCATCAACAGAGTGAAAAGGCAGTCTACAAATGGGAGAAGATATTTGCAAAGCATATTTGATAAGGGGTTAAAATCTAAAATATACAAGGAATGCATATAACTCAATAGCCAAAATACAAATAACCTGAGTTTTTTTTTAAAAAGTGGTAAAAGGTCTGAATAGATAAGGTTCCAGTTAAGATAAGGATCCAGTTTCATTCTTTTGCATGCAGAAAACAATTAGCAAGGTAACAGTAGTTCTCACTTATCAATAGCTACTTTAAATGTAAATGGATTAAATTCTCTAATCAAAATACATATAGTGACTGAATAGATAAAAAAGTAAGACTTAACTTATGCTGCCTACATGAGACTCACTTCAGCTTTAAGTACACAAATAGTCTGAAAGTAAAGGGATGAAAAAATATATTTCATGCAAATGGAAACCAGAATCAACCAGAGATAGCTATATGTGCATCAGACAAAATAGACCTCAAGTCAAAAGCTGTAACAAGACACAAAGAAGGCCATTATATGGTGATAAAGGGGTTTATTCATCAAGAAGATATAACAATTATAAATATGTATGTAGCTGATATCATAGTACCTAAATACATTAAGCAAATATTAACTAACCTGAAGGCAAAAAATAGACAGCAATGCAAAAATAGTAGGTGACTTCAGCATTTCACTTTCAACAGTGGATAGATTACCCAGACAGAAAATCAATAAGGAAATATTGGACTTGAACTACACTTTATAACAAACAAACCTAACAGACATATACAGAACATTTCATCCAACAGCAGCATAATATGCATTCTTCTCACTGGTGTGCACACAGAACTTCTCCAGGATGGATCATATGTTAGGTCACAAATCAAGTCTTAAAAAATGTAAGAAGGTTAAAATTATATAAAGTATCTTTCTGACCACAATGTTATAAAATAGCAATCATAACAGGAGGAAAATTGGAAAATTCACAAATATGTGGAAATTAAACAACATACTCCTGAGCAATCAATGGGTCAAAGAAGAAATCAAAAGGAAAATAAAAATATCCTATGAAAATGGAAACACAACATACCAAAATTTATGGATGCAACAAAAGCAGTTCTAAGATGGGAAGTTTATAGAGGTAAATACCTAAGTTAAGAAAAAAGATGGATTTCAAGTAAACAACCTAAATTTACACCTCAAGTAACTAGAAAAATTGGACCAACTAAGCCCAAAGCTAACTGAAGGAAGGGAATAATCAAGATCAGGGCAAAAATGAATAAAATAGAGACTTAAAAACAATAGAAAAGATCAACAAAACTAAGAGCTGGGCTTTTTTTGAAGATAAACAAATATTGACAAAACTTTAGCTAGACTAAGGAAAAGAGAAGGCTCAAATAAATAAAACCAGAAGTGAAAGAGGAGACATTATAATTGATACCAGAGAAATACAAAGGATCATAAGAGACTCATATGAAAAACTATACACCAACAAATTGTATAACTTAGAAGAAATTTATCCAGGAATTTACCATGTCTGAATCAAAAGGAATGGAAAAATCTGAATAGACATAGAACTAGTATAGAGATTCAATCAGTAATCAAAAACCTCCCAACAAGTAAAAGCCCAGGACCAGATGATTTCCCTGGTGACTTTTACCAAACATTTAAAGAAGAATTAATGCCAATCTTTTTCAAACTCTTCCACAAATTGAAGAGGAGGGAATACTCTCAAACTCATTTTAAGAGGCCAGCATTGCCCTGATGTCAAAACCCGATAAGGATACTATGAGAAAATAAAATTGCAGGCCAATATCCCTGATTAATGTAGATGCAAAAGTCCTCAACAAAATACTAGTGAACTGAATTAACAGCACATTGAAAAGATCATAGATCATTATCAAGTCAGAGTTGTTCCTAGGATGCAAGTATGGCTCAACATATGCAAATCAATAAATGTGACATACCACATTAATATAATGAAGGATGAAAATCATACGATCATCTCAATAGATGCAGAAAAAACATCTGACAAACTTCGACATCCTTTCATGATTAAAAAAAACAAAAACCATCTTGACAAATTAGGTATAGAAGAGATGTACCTTAACATAATAAAAGCTGTATATGGCAAGTCCACAGCTAGCATCATACTCATTGGTGAAAAATTAATAGCTTTTCATCCAATCCCTACCCTCCGCACGGCTTGTGCTGCGTTGCCAGGGAAACGACTGGCGGGCGTGCTCCGGCTCCAAGAGGCTGCTCACTGAGACCCGGGAGTGCGCAAGCCGCCTCGGGTCCCCGCTCTCCACATTGCATGTGCTGAGTTGCCAGGCTGGTGATTGGTTGTCGGGCTGCTCAGACTGATCTGCGAGCGGCTGATTGGGACAGGCTGAGACTGGGACTTTCCCTGGGAGAGTTGGGCCGTGAGCTGTGTGCCTGCGTGATCCAGCCAGGGCTCTCCTGGTGATCTATCTAATATATCAAAGCAATCCCAGAGCGACAGCCAGAATGAGGAAACAAAGAAACATGTCACAAGTAAAAGATCAGAAGAAACCTCTAGAAATGGAACTAAATGAAACAGAGGGATCCAACCTTTCAGAGACAGACTTTAGAACATTGATGATAAGAATGTTTAACAAACTTAGTGAGGACATAAGGAAGGACAGAGAAATCATAAAAAAACAACCAGTTAGAACTAAAGAATACAATAACTGAAATGAAGAACACACTCGAAGGAATCACCAGTAGATTAGATGAAGCAGAGAATCGGATCAGTGATTTGGAAGACAAAATAGCAGAAATCACCCAGTTGGAACAACAAAAAGACCAAAGAATAAAAAAACAATGAAAATAGTTTAAAAGCCCTGTAGGACAACATGAAGCAAAACAACTTTGCATCATAGGAAGACCAGAAGAGGAGAAGAAGCAAGGGGTCGAGAATGTATTTGAAAAAATAATGACTGAAAACTTCCCTACCCTTGGTGAAGGAAATCAACATACATGCCCAGGAAGTGCAGAGGGTTCCAAACAAGCTGAACCCAAACAGGTCCACACCAAGACACATCATAGTTAAAATGGCAAAGGTTAAAGACAGAGACAGAATCCTAGAGGCTGCAAGAGAAAGACAGCAGGTTACATACAAAGGAACTCCTGTTAGACTAACAGCTGACTTGTCTACAGAAACTCTGCAGGCCAGAAGGGAGTGGCAAGAGATATTCAAAGTGACACAAAATAAAGTCCTACAACCAAGATTGCTCTACCCAGCACGGCTATCACTTAAAATTGAAGGAGAAATAAAGAGCTTCTCAGAAAAGAATAAGCTTAAGGAATTCATTACCACCAAGCCAGCATTGCAAGAAATGTTAAAAGGGCTTTTTTAAACAAAAGAAAGGGGTGAACAAGCTAACCGAGGAAGACCAGGAATACAAATAACAAAATGGCAATACATATGCACCTATCAATAATCATTTTAAATGTGAATGGGCTAAATGCTCCAATCAAAAGACAGAGAGTGGCTGAGTGGATAAGAAAACAGGACCCATGCATATGCTGTTTACAGATGTCATGCAAATGGAAATGAGAAAAAAAAAGCTGGAGAAGCAGTACTTACTTTGGACAAAATAGACTTTAAAATGAAGACTACAATAAAAGACAAAGAAGGGCACTATAACCCTAATAAACATCTATGCACCCAACATAGGATTTATATATAACAGATTTTGACAGACATAAAGACAGAGATCAAAAGTAACACTATCATAGTAGGGGACTTCAATACCCCGTTGTCACCAATGGACAAATCCTCTAAACAGAAAATCAACATGGAAAGAGTGGTCTTAAATTACACTTTAGGGCCAGCCGAGTGCGGTGGTTAAGCGCTGGCTTGGGAAGCCAGCGGCCCTGGTTCGGTCCCACATATGAGGGCCAGTGACACTGCCCTCAAAAAAACAAAACCAAAAACAAAAAACAAAAATTACACTTTAGACCAGCTGTACTTCGTCGGTATTTTTAGAGCATTTCACCCTGAAACAACAGAATATACATTCTTCTCAAGTGCACAGGGACATTTTCCAAGATAGACCACGTTAGGCCACAAAACAAGTCTCAGTGAATTTAAGAAGATTGAAATTATATCAAGCAGATATAAAGGAAAAATTGATGGTTGCTGGCTGGGAGGGGGTGGGGATGAGGGAGAGGGGGAAGGTTTTGGACAGCATAGGTGGGTGATTACAATGTTGCTGCAGGGAGATGGGGGGCAGTTCTGGGAATGTAATTGATAATGTTGTGAAGAGACTATTATGTTAAGTGAAATAAGTCAGTCGGAGAAAGGCAAATACCATATGATCTCACTTATATGTGGAATCTGAAAAACTGAATGAACGAGCAAAATAAACAGACTCATAGATATAGAGGAAAAACTGAGGGTTGCTGGTTGGGAGTGGAGTGGGGATAAGGGAGAAGGGGAAGGGATTAGACAGCATAAATAGGTAACTACAATATTGCTACAGGGATATGAAACACGGTTCGGGGAATATAATAACGTTGTAAAAATTTTGAGGCATGTCATATGGTCACATGTCTTGTTAGGGAGACCACTTCATGGATGGAGTAGAGGCTTGATCACTGCACTGTACACCTGAAGCTGATGTTGTATAATATTGTATGCCAACTGTAACTGAATATATAGATAGTCATGGGATGTGGAGTATACTGTGGAAGGGAGTCAAAGGAATTGTAATAGATAGTATGATATGGGGGGGAGGAGTGAGGGGGAGAATTGGGGGAAGGGGGTTGTCACTTTGAGGGGTAAAAAGCATAACTATTGGACTGTGTTGTACACCTGAAGCTAATTTTTTTTAAAAGTGTTTATTTCACAATAAAATAATTTTTAAAAAATAAAATAAAAGCTTTTCATCCAACATGAGGAACAAGACAGCGATGCCCACTCTCACCTCTTCTAGTCACTACAGTACTAGAAATCCTAGCCAGAACAATTACACAAGAAGAAGGAATAAAAGGGATCCAAATAGGAAAGTAAGAAGTAAAACTGTCCTTGTTTGCAGATGACATGATCTTATATATAGAGCACCCTAAAGACTCTACCAAGCTGTTTGAACTAATAAATAAATTCAATAAAGTTACAGGATACAAAATCAACTTACAGAAATCAGCTGTGTTTCTATATACAAAACAAACTATCTGAAAGAAAAACTAAAAAAAAAAATCCTATTTACAATATCATCAAAAACAATGAAATACTTAAAAATAAATTTAACCAAGGAGGTGAAAGACCTGTACACTGAAAACTATAAAACATCAATGAGGGAAACTGAAGAAGACACAAATAAATGGAAAGATATACTGTGGTCTTGAATTGGATGAATTAATATTGTTAAATGTCCATACTTAGCCAAAGCCATCAATAAATTAAATAAAATCCCTATCAAAATTCCAATGGCATTTTTCACAGAAATAGAAAAAGCAACCCTAATATTTGTTTGAAACCAAAGAAGACCCCAAATAGCCAAAGTAATCTTGAAAAAGAAGGACAGTGCTGGAGGCATCACACTTCCTGATTTCACACTATTCTACAAAACTACAGTAATCAAAACAGTATGGTACTGACATAAAAACAGACACATCAGCCAATGGAACAGAATAGGGAGCCCAGAAATAAACCCACACATATATGGTCAATTAAACTTTAACAAGAACTCCAGAAACACACAATGGGGAAAAGATAGTCTCTTCAATAAATGGCTCTGCGAAAATGATACCTGCATGTAAATAAATGAAAGTGGATCCATATCTTACACCTCTCACAAAAATTAATTCAAAATGGATCAGGGCCAGCCGAGTGGCTTCTTTGGTTAAGAGCTCGCTCAAGAGCAACGGCAGTTCGATGCCAGCCTGAGCTGAGTTGCCGTTGAGCTGCCAACAGGTGGCAGGATGGCTCAGCTAAAAAACAAACAAACAAACAAAAAAAACTCACTCAAAATGGATTAAAGACCTAAATGTAAGACCAGCAACTGTAGAAGTCCTAGAAGACAACATAGGGAAAATCTCCCGGACATTGGTCTGGGCAGGAATTTCTTGGCTATGACACCAAAGCACAGGCAATAAAAGCAAAAATAAATGAGCAGGGCCATAGCCAATTAAAAACCTTCCACAGAGCAAAGGAAACCATCCACAGAGTGAAAAGGCAGCTTACAGAATGGGAGAAAATGTTTGCAAAGCACATTTGATAAGGGGTTAAAATCCAAAATATATAAAGAACGTATACAACTCAACAGCCAAAATACAAATAACCTGACTAAAAAAAAAAAAAAAAAGGTGGTAAAAGGTCTGAATAGACATTTTTCCAAAGAAGACATACAAATGGTCAACAGGCACATGAAAAGGGGCTCAACATCACTCATCATCAGGGAAACGCAAATCAAAACCACCTCACACCTGTCAGGAGGTGATGTCTTATTATCAAGAAGACAAGGGGTAACAAGTGCTGGTGAGGATGCAGGGAAGCAGGAAATCCTGTGCACTGTCGCTGGGATGTAAATTGGTACAGTCACTGTGGAAAGCAGTATGGAGTTTTCTCAAGAAATCGAAAGTAGAACTACCTTATGAGCCAGCAATTCCACTACCTGGAAGGATATCTGTACCCCCATGTTCATGGCGGGATTATTCACGATGGCCAAGATGTGGGAATAATCTGTCTGCAGGTGGGTGAATGGATAGAGACAATGTGTTATGTACATACAATGGAATATTACTCGGCCATAAAAAAGGACATTTTGCCATTTGGGACAACATGGATGAATCTGAGGACATCGCGCTAATTAAAGAAGGTGGACAAAGAAAGACAATAAATATATATCAGTTATATGGGAAATTAACAACAACAAAACAAAGCTAAGCTCATAGAAACAGGGAATAGGATGGTGGTTGCCAGGGGTTTGGGGATGAAGGGAATGGGGAGATGTTGGCTAACCAGAAAAACTTCAGTTATAAGATGAATAACTTCCAGGGATCTAAGGTACAGCGTGGTGGCTGCATTGTACTAAAAGTTGCTAAGAAAGTCTTTAAGTCTCTTAGTATTTAAAGTTGCTAAGAGAGTAGACCTCAAGCATTCTCCCCCCACACACTGAAAGGATAACTTGTGAGATGATGGGTGTATTCATTAACTAGATGATATACATAATTTTAGGTACCTCAAGTCATCATATTGTACTCCTTAAATATATACAATTTTATTTGTCAATTATAACTCAGTAAAGTGGGGAAAAAGAAAGAAATCCTAAGTCACCTAAAAAGAAGACATACTTGGAAGCATGCTGGCAGGTCGGTGCGCTCCGACAGTTGCCACTCCCTGGGGAACCGGCCTCGCTGCCCTTTACTTGTGAGGATGAGCAAGTCCAGCAGGCCCTGCCTGCCAGGAGCCAGCTGGGCCGCATTGCTCTCCTCTGGGACATAAACCATCTCATGGACACCAAGCACACACAAGGCTACTTACTCTGAGGTGACAGGAGACAGACAAGGCCACTTCACAGCTTTGTGTAAGCACAGACTAAGCCAAGGTCACTGTGCCACCCGCAGAGGACGAAACCACCCTCTCTGGGCTACAATGAGTGACAGCTGCTTCCTCACAAACGGCAGCGTCTTCATTCTAGTCTGCACGTAAGACTTACTGAGGCGCATTCTGACAGCATCTGATCTACAGGGAACCCCTGCTTCCTTAGTCTCTCTCCCAGTTCTGATCTGAGCCTATGCCAGGTCATGCACATGCTTTTGACGCCCTCTGACTGAGACCCCAACTCCCCTTTCCCCCGCCCCAGGTTCCCCATGGGGTGCGTTCTGCCTCACTGCAAAGCCCAAGTCCAACGTGTTCAGCTACAACTGTGTTCTTGGAGCTGTGTGGCTCTGGGCACATGGCTATCCCCCTCTGGGCTCGTCTGGAAGTTAGAAGACGTAAAGGAGCATTAAGTGAATCCTGTGGAGCACCCAGCAGGCAAATACCACCCTCCCTCTCTGGCTCTCCATCACCAACAGGGAGCCCCTTCGCTGGCCCTCCCAGAGGAGGAGCCTGGGGCAGGGAGTCAGCTAGTCCTCCCACCTGTTCTCAGGTAAGCCCTCCTCCACACCCGGGAGCGGGGGTCTAGGCGGGAGATGCCAAAGCTCAAACAGATTGATCTCTCTCCCCCTCCTCCCACAAGCAGTCCTAGTCTGCTTGCTGCCCATTTCCAGAAGTCTCCACACCTGGGGCAGGCCCCCAATTGTGACAATGGCACCCCATCTACTAGTGGCTGCCCCCTACCCCTCCTAGGTCGAGGTCAAGATCTCCTGCAAGCCCCCCTTCCCTCCCAATTCTTCTCCCTCTCTCCCCCTTATCCTGCCCCATTGTGCTCTGTGCTGGGCAAGGTGGGCTCTGTGTCCCTCCCCGACCTCTGAACACCAACTCCCCACAGGCCTCCCATCCCCAGCCAGGGAGTGGGGCTCTGCAGCCCCCCGGCCCACTGCAGTGCCAGGCAGGGTCAGGCACTGCAGCCCCCACGCCCACAGGCTTGAGCTGTCAGCCCTCAGGTGCCCCACCCCCGCATCTCTTGCCGCCTGCCAGGAGGCCAGGAGCCAGGCAGGTGGGTCAGCAACTGGGGCTGATCGCGCTTCATTTAGTCAATAGCTCTAGGCCTGAAAAACAACCGCTAAATTGCATCCCATTTTCCCCAAGCCCATTAGCAAGCCAGCGGCTTCATTCTCGGATAGTCTGCTGAACCACCCTGGGCTGGCGGGGAGGCGACGTGTTCAGTTGCCGCCTCCACCTGCCCCTAGAAAAGCACCAACATTTCTTCTTTGTAACCCCAGGGAATATGGCCGGCCCTCCTTCAGGGTCAGAGGGCAGGATGCGTCGGGGAGCGGGGCCAGGCCCTTCCGGGGCCTGCTCAGTCCTGCTTTGGCTTTTTCTCTGCTTTTGGTGGCCTTACCTGTCCCTCCAGCACCCCCTCAAAATCCACCTGTATGGGTCTCCAAGTTGGACTTTCGCCAGGGGCTCCCACAGCCCTGACCCCCGGCCATCCGGGTCAGTTATAACCATAACAACAGCCAGCATTTCCCTTTCTGGACCGTTTGCCCGACGGCACTGTGCCTCCACGCCTGCATTAATGTCCACCTTCCCACGGGGGACACAGAGTTGTAGTAGGTGTGGCCACCGGACCTCAGGCAGGCGACTTCCCCCCTCCCCGCCCCAGCTGACTTTTTTCCAGCTGAAAATGGGCAAGGTGATGATTGGAAGGTGCCAGGCAGGAGGCAGGGGCATTCCAGGAGATAAAGCGTAGAAAGGCACTCTGTGATCGGGTGTCCTCCCAGGCCCTGGGCGTTCATCACGCCTGGGGGAGGTGATGACCCTCTGGTCTCCTCCGGGACCCTGAGGGTAGGCACCGGACCAGGCCTCCTGGGGTCTCCTTCCTTTGTGTCCTGGCCTTGCATGCTGCTAGGGAGAGACTGGCCCATGGGTCTCTGCCCAGAGCACGGGATGCTCAGAAGTCACTGGTTAGGTGCAAGCTGAATGCATGGACTATTAATACACACTGATGGTTACTGTCTCATTACCGCTTACAAAGTGCCAGAGGGCTAGACAAGGCCAGTGAACCTCTAGCTAGGGTCCTGCTGCCGCAACCATGAGATCTCAGGGAATCTGGAGATGGGGGATGGGAGCCAAGGACAGCTGCCCCGCGTCAGGCTGGGAGAGGTCCCTCTTCAGGGATCCTTCCAGTGCTGTGCACATGTGAGGTAGGCAAGCTGGAAACCATGGCTGTCAGGGTTTTGGGGGAACTGATGAAGTGACTCCCCCAGTGGGGAGGGGTCTGCACCATCTTTTCGCCCCCAGCCCCGGGCTCAGGCAGCCTTAGCAGAACCCAGGCGCACCCCCACCCCTACCCCTCTCGTGTACTGTGCAGCCGCCAGCCCCCTGCCTCCTGGGCTGGCCTCAGGAAAATGTCAGCACCGTGAGGGAGAGGCCAAACGAAAGATGACAGCAGACAGGAGACAAACAGCAGCCCTACCCGACTCAGCCAGGAATCCGCAGGGAAGGGGGCCTCGGCCCCCACTTCCTGAGGACTGAGAGAGCCCTTGCACCCTGCGACCACCCACGGCCCCACAGCCCCTCCCAGGGTTCTGCTCACATCTCCCTCCCTGGGTGGAGGGGAGGCGGTGCCCTGAAGCCACGCCCCGAGCTCAGTGGTCTTCCATGTACCCAGCTTCGCAGAGTGTCTAAACGAGGCATGGGGCCGGGAGGCTGAGAAGCAGGGGAGGCTGGCAGACAGACTTGGGGGGATGAGTGCCAACTATCCATCTGACACTGTGCCTAGCACAGCCTCAGGTCTGTCTCCCAAGAACCCAGGTCCTGCGACAAGGAAACCAAAGCTCAAAGGTTTCAGTGACTTCCCTTAGGTCACACAGCAAGACTGTGTCAGAGCCGGGCTGATTCCTCAGGTGTACTCAAGCGTGTGGCTCTTGTGCCATCAGTGACACCTCTGTTCCCATCTCACCTGTTGGGTTAGAACCCAGGTGGGGCTTGAAGCAGGAGCAGCTTCAATCCATAGGCCACTCACCCCCTCCCTGAGGCTGGAAACACAAACTTGCTTTCTGTACAAGAAACTCAGTCCTATTCTTGGGCAGCGTGGAACCCCAGCCCTGCTCCGTCAGCCCTGCACCCTTCCGGTCCCCACAGCCACAACGCTGGGCAGGAGCATCCCCAGGAGGACACAGTCAGGGGCGGGGGCTGCTGAGAAGGTGACCCCTGCAGGAGTGGAAGGGTGACCCCTCCAAAGACCAAAGGTATCAATGATTGTGGCAAGGGAACAAATAAATAGTGGGGCACCTCATCATCTTAACCACAAAAATAGTGGGGGGACGCTGTAGATATATCACAGGTAGCAGACCCCACTTGAGGGTCCTGAGATAACAGGCAGCAGATATGTCACAGTTAATATTTACCCACTTGCATGGATGGATTCACTCACCTACCCTCACCGCAGCTCCACCTGGGATAGGAAGGGAGCCCTGAGGCCCGCCCCCGAGACGGAGCACTGCCCACCACGCTACAGGGGGAGGGGCACTTGAGCAGTCAGGGTGCACACCTGAGCCCCAGAGCCCTTGCTGCACTGCTTGCCGTGGGCTGGGAGGAATGACTATTTTTCACAGCTCTGCATTCATAGTGACCCACAGAGCCCCTGTGAGGCCCGGGCATCCAAGGCAGGGCACAAGTCCCATGAAGGGATGGCATGTTCAGCGACAGGGCTGCAGGAAGGGGTGGCGAGGTTTCTCTGCAGCGGGCGGAGGGCAGGCAACAGGCCAGTTCCCCATCCTGCGGCCGGGTAGAAGCTTTGTGAGCGATGAGGTCTGATGATGAGTCTTAGCTATTTCCTCCAGGGAGCTGCAAGTCCCCTGGGGAAGTCCTAACAACTTCTATGCACAGTTCTGTCTTGATGGTACACTGGGAAAGGAAAGGGAAGGGCCAGAAAGCAGAGGAAGAGGAGGGTTAGGGTGTGGGGAGGAGTCCCAGAAGGGAGGGGGCAGCCTGTCCTGTCCCACTCCCTGGAATTCTGCAGAGGGCTGGGCTTCTCTGGGCAACGGAAGGGAGCCCAGATGGCTGCGTGGTGTTCTCGTAGCTGAGGGGAGGCTGGCCTGGGATCCTGGAGGGCTGGGTCACAGGGGGTGGTGGCACATGAAGGGACTGGGAGTTCAGTGCCACATAAACTGATCAGCCACACCCATTTTACAGAGGCGAAGACTGAGGCCCAGGGCAGGCACATGATTCCCAGGGCTAGCTTGGAGCCAGGATCTGGACAAGATCTGCATTCAGATTTGTGCTGTGTAACAGGACCCTTTCCATTAGTTTGAACAAGGCACTCAGATCCTGCCTGGCACACAGGAGGAGCGGTCAGAGAGGGCGGCTGTTGTCGTGTCATTATTACAATGAAGGGCCAGCTCCCGGGGGACTGTGATAAGGAAGAAAGGACAGGTGGGGGCCCTGGTAGGAAAAGGACCTGCCCCAGGTTCTCTGCAGGAAGCCCCTCAGCACATCTGTTTGGAGTCTGTACACGAGGTGTGGGAGTGAGACGGGGTCGGTGGGCTTTCCCGTGAGCTAAGACGGCTTGTGGGACTGAGAAGGTGGCCAGGCCTTGGGGACTGCCCTGTCCACACCTCTACAACCCTCCCAAATGTTGACTTGAGCAGGCCACAGACCCCCACACCCCCAGAACAGCTCACGGGTGCAGCTTTCTCCCCAGACACGGAGCCAAGGAGGGGAGTGGAGGGCACAGAGCTCTTGGAAGGCCCCCCGAGGACCCCGGGCACCCTTTGTGACCTGCCACAGAGCTTTGCTTGGGGTCTGGATGTGGCTCTGAGCATAATGGGTTCTATTCCTCCTGGTTCTGTTTTGGGGGTGCCTTCAGAAGCTAGGGGGGCAAACAGAGGTGGGGTTAGTAGTGAGAGGTGGTCCCTGGTCCAGGGTGAGTCAGGCTGTAGGTGTGTTGTGACTGCAGGACCTGTGGGGATCCTGACCATCCATGGAACATCCTGAGGGAGACTCCAATTTAAAGAGCCAACCCAGTTCACCTCATCCCACCTAACCAGGTGGGGGATAGTGTGCCAATTTTGTTGATGAAGAAACTGAGGCTCAGTGCCAGTAAACAACAAAGACTGTATTCAAACCCAGACCTCACCTGGAACCCATGTCCACCAGACCCCATTCTACTAGGTTTTTATTTTTAAAAAATAAAGAAAAAAACCCCTACAGGCTCCCTCACCAGGTATGGACACTCAGCTTGGGTTGGAAAGACAACCTTACGCCTCTTTCCCAAACTCAGTCACTTTCAAGAGTAGAAGTGTTTTTCCAAGGGTCGAGTTTGCCCGCGCCAACGGACATGGAAGAGGTGGCGATGCAGAGGGAGGGGCCAGAGGTTTGAGGGTTGACCTGCGGCTGGGCTCTGTGAGGGAGGCCACGGGCACCAGCCAAAGCCACCTCCTGCCATGGACGGATGGCACTGGGCAACAAGGGCTCTCTGAGCCTGTTTCCTCCTGTTGGGTGGGGACAGTCCATCTGGAGGGCCGTTGGGGGCTGCAGAGGGGGCGCTGCAGAAGGTGCCCCCACCCTGAGCCCTCGGCAAGATGTGTTTGCTGTAGGGCTGGGGTAGAGATCAAGCTGGCGCCCCCTCCCCCCGCGAGCCAGCCCAGACAGAGGTGGGGGCGAGAGGCTCTGGGGCAGTGAGTCACCGCTGGCCAGGCAGAGCACGTCCTTCCGGCTGACAGCTGCGGCGGCAGGTTTCATAGGTAATTGTGTGATTTACGAGGCTCCCGCTCGGGCCGCATCTGAGTCAGCCTGGCTGTGTCGTGACCAGGCAGAGGCTGGCGTGGGCACTGGCTCTGCTCCTGGGCCCCGGCCTCTGCCCCAGGAGGGGCCTCGGCAGCCGCACTGGAGGAGCCATCGAAGACAGCAGACAAAGGCAGCGTGTGTTTTCCTGGCCCTGACTCCCACGGGAGAATTTGGGCTCACTCACGGAGTGGGGCACCCCAGGAAACCCCGCTTCTGGAAGGTGCTCCCTGCAGAGTGCTCCCGGGCAAAGGACAGTGACTGTATGAAAATCACTCCGAAACAGACACACACAGACTTTGATTTGTATAATGTAGCTTTATTATTCAAACGGCCTGACGACATTCAAAGAGTTGGAAAAAGAAGGGCAGAAATCCCTACATCCTCACCAGGTGCTCACCTCCCAGCCACACTGTCTGGTGGGCGAGGGGCGCACATCCTTTACTCTTTCACTTGAGTTTATTTCCCTCGGGGCTTCTCCCCGTGCACACACAGTCCTCCCCAGTACACAGTGCAGGCCTGGCCTGGCCCACTGAGGGTCCGTCCGCCCCTTTAAACGGTGGGCGGTGCGGACCCCTTCCTCCTTCCTGAGTGAGGCTGGACAGGGCGCTGTGAGTCCATCTGCTGGGGCCAGGGGTGCCCTCGGCCTTCTCCAGGGACAGGGACCATTTTGGAGGCACGTGAAGCAGGCGACCAGGAGCAAAGTGCTGAGACGGATGGGCTCAGAGAAAGCAGGGCTCTCAGAAGAGCAGGTGGGCCCCTGAAAGGCGAGGCAAGACAGGGGAGTGTCAGGAGGAAGCACCCAAAGCCTACTCAACCAGCCCGGAGTTTTCCTGGGGTCCTGCGAGAGCACCCCACAATCCTTATCCCAGGGCCCAGCTAGCACGGGAGCCTGCACACCAGCCTAAAATGGGCATGCAGCCTACTTCCCCCTGCCTCAGTTTCCTCTCCCAGCACCCACCGTCCTAGACGGAGAGTGGATAGAGACATCGGGCCCTCGGGGCGGTAGGCTGACCTCCCCTCTTTTCCTTCCTTTCCTCCCACCGGTTCCGCCCTCAACCAGCCCCCCTCCCCACTCAGGCCCCCCTTCCATTTTTCCTGGCTAAAACCTGCCACAGACACCACCACACCCGGAAAGAGATAAATAAATAAAAGAAAAACAACCTCAACTGTGAAAAGCAGTCCAAATCTGAAATTTTTCCGGCCTGAGTTAATTACACTTTAAATTGGCATGTTTACTGATCGGGGATTTCAAGTTAACAGAGACACCCCCCCCCAACTGTTTGTACAGTAAAACTCAGCAGGCTGGCGGGCTCCGCCAGGCCTTGGCAGGCCCTGCCGCTCCCCTGCCAACGACAAGCATAACAGAAACATCTATTTTTGAGCGTTAGAGAAAGCGAAGATATCACAGATGGTGGAAGCAGCATTCTGGATGGCTTCCCGCACCCCAGGCTTGTGTACCTTCGCAACAGTGTCCTGCCCCCGGGAAGACCAGGGGACCCTGGACGGAAGCGGGGCCTGCTCAGGCCTCCCCCACGCTGCAGCACTGCCATGTAAGGTGTGCAGGAAGCTCTGGGAAGGGGTTAGGAGGCCCTGTTTCGTTCATTCATTCATTCACTCATTCATTCAGCAAACGCTGTTTGAGCCCTGAGGCGCTACACTGAGGCGGGTGGCATAGGCCCCAGTAACAGGCTTGGCTCCCCCTATGAGCCTGTGTGCCCCAGGCAAATCCCACCTCTGCTCCAGATCCAAACGGGTGGCTACTAGCAGTCCTGATGGGTACTTACCAGCCCCCAAAGTGACTCCGGGGTGAGGCCAGGCACCCGAGCTCACAGCTCACACCTCTCTAGGCAGAAGTGGCCTGGTGCGGCCCTGCCCGTGGGAGGTGCATGCACTGGGCACCTGCCACATGCTGGGTCCAGGGGCCAGCATGCCCACAAAGGGGAGATGAGGGCAACATGGCACAGTGCCTTCCCTGGGCCAGGCACAGGGCCCCACGGTGACCACACCAGTAACAGCCCCTGTACCTGTGGAGTCGCCAGCCTGGGCAGGGAAATAGATCCCTGTTGATCAAAGGATCAGAGGACTGGTGTCTGACTGCAGAGTGAGGCTCTGTGTGTGTACTGGGCTGGATCAGGGAAGGCTTGCTGTAGGAGGTGGCACTGGAGCAGACAGAGCCTTGGAGGATAAGGGGGCAGGCATTCCAGGTAAGGGTGCAGCTTGGGCAAAGGCATGGCAATAGGTGTGGAAACAAGCACTGTGACAGTAAGGACACGAGGTGGGACTTCAGATGTCCCACTGCCTTGGGGTCATGCCAGGACAATGCGTGGTCCCATTTGGGTCCTGCAGCCATAATGGCATCAAAGTCCAGCCCAGGCTGGTCACAGGGACTGCGTGGCTCCTGTCCTCTCCGCCGCCCATGCCAGGGCTTCAGGGCGGAACTGCTTGCCCACCCAGCGGGCCTGCCTTTCCCCGGGGTCCCTCCCTCCCCCAGCCCTTTACTCACCGCTGGCCGGTGGTGGGGCTGCCATGCATGGGCTTCCTCCACATCGCCTGGTAATGGGAAAATGATGAACGAGCCTCTATCATGCCCTCGCTTCCCGGCCCTCCAGCCGTCTGCACGATGACAAATGGCCCCTCTGCCTCCGCAGGGTCTTTTCAGCGGCCTCGATTGCAGAGCCTTGGCGGCGCTTGGTGGAAATTTATGTCCATCTTCCCCGATTCTTCTTCATTTCTCTGCTTCTTCATTCCAAGAGCATGCTTTTATTTATTCATTCCACAAACGTCCTCCCAGCCCCTCCTGTGAGCCTCCTCCTGGTGATAAAGAGATCCGATTCAATACACCCTCATGTGCTGAACACCTGTGTGCTGATGGCTGTGGCCAGCTTTGAGCCAGACATTAGCTGAACACCTACTATGAGCTGGCACTGCAGAGTTAAAGCCCTCGCTTCTAGAAGCTCTGTTCCTGGGCAGCATTGAAAATTCAGGTATTGAGGAATCTCGCTTGCTGTTTCTGCAGCTCTGGGGTGCTGAGTAACTCCCAGTTTTACAAAGAAGGAAACCGCTGATTTGTGAGAGGTGGGTCTCAGTCCCAAAGTTTGAGACAACTCTCAGAAAAAAAGTCACAGCAAAGCACGCTACTCTCATGGACCTCAGTTTTCTTACCTGTATGATGGTGTGCTTAGAAGGCGGGGACAAGAGGGGAATAAACTCGGGGTCCCATTCAGCCCTGACATTTGGGGGTTCTTTGCATCCAAGGGGACCCATCAGTACTGAGACCTCTGCATGGTTTCCAGGACTACACCAGCCACTGATTCTGCAGGGAGATGTACATGCAAGAGTGGGGCGATGATGGAGAGTGGGGGGGCAGTTTGGGGGAGTCACGCCGTGTGGGCCTGCCCTGCAGAGGTCAGCTGGCTGGACTGAGCCCTCTGTTCATGGTTACCAGCCACTCTGACCAGATCTGTGCACAACCAAGGTGGCGAATAGAGCCCTCAAATGTGGGGGCAAGACACAGGTCAGTGTGGGGCTCTGCTCTTCAGAAATCTGCTGTGCCCTGAGTCTTCTGACAAAGCAGCAGCCCTCTCCCCAGGCTGGACACGAGCCAAGGGCTGTGGGAACTGCACCCACCGGAAACACCCCATTTGGTGGATGGAGTCACCAAAGTGGAGATCCTGGGTGGGGATAGGGAGAACTACAGTAACAAATAGGCAAGCTAAGTGCTGAGAAAAACAAGCCTAGCTCATCATGCAGACAGAACTTAGGGACGCATCCGACAGGCCTGCCTTCTTCTAGGACACAGGGGCCATTCCTAAATGTGGCCTGTTGTAGGCAGAGTGGCTAAGAACAAGCAGCTTGGAGCCAGACCCCACCCAAGCTCCCACCTGGGTGACCTTGGACGCGTCTCCGTCTCTCTGTGCCCCGTTTCCTCATCTGTAAATCAGAACCTGCACCTCCAGGGCTGACAGGGAGCAGTAAGCAAACCCCCGATGCTGGAGACACGCCCAGGGCCAAGGATAAAGCCTATTCAGGGCAGCTATACTTTTGCTTCTTGTCTCCCCTTGCAAACAGTAAGGGGGTGGGAATATAGGGCCAGCCTGTCCAACAACTTCTCGATTCTAAAAATCGCACTTGTGGAATGTCTAGGAGATGCAACTGAGAGAGACTGGGCCCCCCCAGGCAGACACTGGGGAGCGGTGCTCACTGAGTGAAGCTGGGCCCGGGGCTGGGTACACGGAGGCCTTGCAGGTGGCCCCCGCCACTGACCCTCGGGCCCAAGGGCCCTCAGTGACTCTCATCCTGGCCGCTGCTAAAACAGACATTTTTCTCCAGCTTGTCAGATGAGAAAGGTCCTTTATTTTCTCTTCTCCTCAAACAATAGGTAAACCAGTAATTTAGCATTTAATGACATTCTGCGCCGAGCAGTATGGGGTCACCGTCGCTGGGTCTAAAATGAGTTTGGAACATGCACGCTGCTGAATGTCTGGTACCCTGGGCTGACACTGTGTCTCATGCATAATTCTCAAAGGGCGGCTAATGTACCCAACGCTTCTCCCAACGGTGGCCTGGGAGACTCGGGGCGGGGGGTGCGGTCAGGGGGTGGTGCTAGTGAACGCTTCAGTGTGGGGACGGTTCCACTGGAGCCATTAAAGAAGGCTAATGCTGCCTCCTGCCCCCCACACACATTTAATATATTCCAAAGATGTGTGGATGCATTAACAGCAATTTTCATCTCCAAATGTCCCTATTTAGTCAGTTCCATGCATAAAATATTAGCTCTGACACCATGCTCCAGCCTGTTGGAGATGGAGTTCCCCAGAGCAGCAGGCTCAGAGCATTGCAGAATTTACTGGAAGACTGGGGAGTGCTCAATTGGTGTCTAGAGGGTTATATTGGGGCTCATCACTCTTTTGGGGGGTCCCAGGGGACCCCTGGAAAGTGGAGAGAAGACCCCAGACCCAGCTGACCTGCCCCTGTTGCAGCAAACTTCAAACTCTCAAATGACATCCTTGAAGGGGAAGAAAAAGCAGAAAAACAAACAGCTTTCACCAAACGTGAAGAATTTCTAAGAACTGATTTTCGTTTCCATGTGCCGCGCCTCACCACGTCTTCCTGGTGCCTCCTTTGTGCCGGCTCTTTCCTGGGATTAGCCTGATAAGGTCCCTGTGTTCATTAGTCAGTCAATAAACACTCAGAGTTCCTCCACTGTGGCCTGGCCTGTGTCCCAGGGCAGGGGACACAGCAGGGACAGGACAGAAAAAACCTGCCCTAAGAAATCTTACAGTCTAGGGGAGAGAGAAAGCAGACGTTAACACCAGGTTCTTTTGGATAGCAGTAAGCGAGGATGAACACGATCACGGGTGACAGGAGGTGACAGGGAGAGGCAGGGTGAGGCCGGGTGATCAGCAGCAGCCTTGCTGAGTAACAGATGTTCCTCCCCTCCAGAACCCCTGCTCTAGAAAGGGGGCTCCTTGAGAGTAAGGGGGAGTGAGCAGGAGACTGTACTGGGTGTCCCGAGACAGGGGGATGAAGGGCATGGGAGTGGGGGCCAAGGAAGGGAGGCCTGGACCCTGGATCGGAGGAGGCTGACAGCTGCCTGCACAAATGGGGCCACCCAGGATCCAGCTCCCGAAGGAGGACGGATGGACACAAACAGGAGAAATGCTGTGAATCACCTGCGGAAGGGAGCGCAGGGAATGAGGGGGGCCAGGCAAGGCCTTGGGACACTAGGTGGGGCAGTCCCTCCCCACACACTGGGCACAGAGGGACCCCTGGCCCGAGGAGCCCCAGGGAAAGGGTGTGCACAGAGCTGATAATGGCAGAGGGGCTTCCGGAGGCCCAGGAGACCAGGAGCAAGTACCAAACTGCCTGGCTCATCCTTTGGAGGTGTGCTGGGAGTTCACCTTTCCACGGCCCTGGACGTTTTCCTCCACCAGGTGACCCTGATGTGGTCTGGACAGGGCTGGGGCAGGGCCGGGGTGCCCAGTGCAGAGGGAACCATCAGGAATGCGGATGCCCGGAACCATTGACTCTGGAACCAGGAAGGCCGCTCCGTGGTGCTTTGGGAAGCCCTCCAGAACGCATGGAGCTGGAAAATGAACAGGCCACGTGGCCCAGGTCCTACACCAAGTCCACGGGTCAACAACACAGGGGCTTCTGCCGCCCGGGGTCAGCACCTGAAGTAGAGGTCATCCACGGCGGGAGTCGATACCGGGAAGAGGTTGACTGTATAATATTCATCGTGTAGAAAGTGAACACCTCACAGGCAACCTATTTCAGGTACCATGGAGCAGGGTGGACTCGAGATGAAACCTTCTTCCTCACAGACGGCTGGGCCACCCGCCCACCTGCCCGCCCCAGGGCCCCGGGATGCGAGCCAACACATGCTACGCCCTCCCCAGGCCAGCGAGCATGCAGGAAGCATGCGAGGCAGGATCTGATACTGAAGAGAGGTCGACCATGTATCGTGAGTCATAATGGATGCGAACGCATGCGGGCCATATCTCAAGTACCACACGGAGCGGCCCCTTGGGCTCATCCCAAAGAGGGATATCCTGCCGCGGGGGTCTCCTGGGCACTGGGGTGAGACGGAAAGCAGCCGGGACACACCTTCCAGGTGCAGGCCATGCATACGGTCCCCTTGGAGGGATGCCCTGGAGAGCGGGAGGTGCCCGCTCCAATGAGGGCCCTCCAGGGAGCACTCTGGCTAATGATACTGGGTGTGGAAAATAGACTAAACCCTCATCATTCATCACACATCAAGCGAAAGTTTCACGACCAGCCTTCCCGACACACCCCATCCCTGCCTCTTCCCCAAGGTCAAGAATCTCTCCAGGAAGCTCCCCCTCAGGACGGATTAGGTGTTGAGGGTCAGCAGGGAGGGTGACAGATGTCATACCCGGAGCCCATGCAGTCACCTACCCTGGAGGTGGCCAGCCTCAGTCCTGGCCCTACGCACAAGTTGTGGGTGGTACTGAAAACAGGCCATCTGTGTTATATTCGTCATTAATAAAGCGAACTCATCACAGACAACCTCTCCTCAAGTACCCAAAGTGACGCAGACTCAGGGACTGTGGCTGCCGCAGCAAAGACGGGCACCTCCCGGAGGGGTCCTGAGGGAGGATCAGACAGCACCGATGAGGGGACACAGGACAGGCAGCGCACGCCCTGCCCTGCCCAGCCCCAGCGACCAACCCTCCCTCAGTACCCGCTGGGGCAGTGACACGAAAGCGCCCACCCCACTCCCACCCCTACAAGGGCTTCATCTCCAACAGGTCCTCCAAGGTGAGATTTGATACTGAGAAAAGATCAACCATGTATTATTCGAAGTCAATAAAGCGAATATAACACGGTCGATCTCCCTTCAAGTACCAGGAGAGGTGCTGAGCGGAGGCGCAGCGGCTTGGCCCAGGCCCGTGGGCCGCAGGCTGCAGTGGGTACGGACGGCTAGTGGACCAGGTGAAGTACATTAGGAACAATTACTTTCCAACTGGTCGACCACCCATCCTGTACCCCAAAGCGGAGCTGAGACTGACGTTCTCTCCCGAAGCGCCACGGCCTCCGAGACGGCCTCTCTGGTGGAATTTGATACCGAAAAGGGGTTCACCGAGCAACATTCGTCGTCCAGATGCAAAGTTGCTCGGGTAACCTCTCCCCGAGTACCATGGAGAGGCTCGGATGCTTGGACTAAGGCAGACGCTTCTGAGTGGCTGTGCTTCCTTCCAGAAGCCCCCCACCTTGGGCAGCTTGAGCACCGGGCACTCGGGGCCAGGAACTTCACCCTCTACAAGGATCCCCGGTCACCAGTGCCAACAACCCATCATGTCCCCAGAATGAGGCGAACCTAGGGACTCTGCCCAGAAGTTAGTCGGGAGACCCCGGTGGGATCTTGGACTGACAGATGAGTGCCCGTGCTTGGTCACAATGTCCCAGGTGCACTCCCCACGAGAGTTCCCAGCCACCTGAATTGCCCTATCTGCCCAGCACTACTCTCTAGGGGCCATCGGAGTGGGTCAGACCCTGCAGCGGAGGCAGCAGAGAGAAAAACCTGCTGGTGCCCAACTCTTCACCCCAGACCCCAGAGAGGGGTGATTCCGGGGCCCCCACACAGGCACAGAGCCTCCGTCCAGAAGATGTTGCCTCTGGAAGGAGCTCAGTGGGGTCCTGCACATGATGCTAACGTCCCGAGCTGCACTCTCGATGCTGCCACCAACATGCTTCTAACCCCACACAGCTACAGAGGTGGCACCACCCAAGAATTGTTCGAAGGGTCATTTAACACAAAAAACTGGTAGACCATTCAATTAGCTTCATAAACAAAGCAGGTGAAACACCAAAACTAAAGGGGGAGAAAATGGCACTGGAACCACAGACAACCTCTCTTCCAAAAGAGGCGAAGCAGCCCCGACACGAGAGCCCATGCCTTTCCCAGAGTTGACATCACATCCAGAATGTGTCCCAAATGGTGGGCTGGCCAGTGAGGCTTGGGGAGCAGATGACAGAGACCACAAGCAGAGTCTGGATTCTGTGCCCACCACCCATTTTCCGAGCTTTGGAGTGGGACCGACAACAGAATCCTTTCCCTGACTTTGGCATGCGCTCAGAGAACCCTCCAGGTCTTGCTACAACTGCAGCAAGAGGCCAGCCGTTTAAGGTCTGTCCTAAAGAAAGAAAACCCGACGGACAGCTTCCTTCCCTTCAGGCACCACGGGTACTGACCTGCAGTGTGGGCTCTCTCCCCGAGCTGCCGTCACATCGCCTCCGGAAGTGCTCATGAGAACGGGCTGCACAGCGCCGGCTAGTGGACCAGATAACACACATCACCAGCACTGTCAGGGTCTGTCCTGCGGCTGCCCCATGCACCTACCCTGGGGAGGGCTCCCCCTTCTGGCCACCTCCTGAGGGTGGCATGGCTTCTGGAAGTCCTCCAAGTCAGCAGCTGACCTGGCAAGAGATCCACCATGCAGCGTGCACGCCAGCCAAAACCAAGCTCTTTTCACATCCCAGGCCATGATTTTTTGATCCCAGAAGCAGCGACCCCAGGACCACCTCCCAAACAATGCTCAGCCTCTATGACCAAGTGACACTCTGCACCAATGAGGAGCATGTCCTTGGGGTCAGCATGGATCCCTGAGAGGTGCCAACACTGGGTCCAAGGGAATGTCCCAGCCTCTCCATGTGTTCCACACCATTCCTGGAGACAGCTGTCCTGGAGGCCCAGACCCCACTGACCGAGGACTTCTGTCTCACTCTGAAGTCAGCATGGCACCCAGAACCCCAGGGGATGGAGGGATGCCAAGAGAGAGCCGACCAAGTGATGCACACCACGAAGATGGCACATGCTCTGGGTCAGCGCACCCACGTGACCAGCATGGCACCCCCGAAGTCAGCATGCCTGTCCCAGAAGCGCTCTGGGAAGATCTGAGACAGAAAGAAAAGGTCAGCTGCATAAAGGACAGTGGGCTCGGACCCCATGTTCCTACTGACCCATCGACTCCACTCCAAACACATATGAATTTAACCATCTTAATGAGAACTGTGCCAACACTGATTTTCATAAAAATGTGTTTTTCAGAGTGAATTCCATTAAACTAACCCAATTCCCTGTTTAGTTTTCCTGACTGTGCTGTTGAGCTGTTTTCATTTCTTTTATTTCCCTTGTTATTTTCCCAAAATCATTTTCATTAGGATCAATTCTTTTCCATTTAGAAATCTGAATGCAGATTTGATTTCTCCATGTGCTTTTGTCTACATCAAATCTCACTGTTCGGAGCTGCTGCCACCGTCAATTTCCTCCTGCGGCCGCCATGTCTGCAGCATTCTATTTCCCCGGGTCAAATGTGGCAGCTGAAATGCTGTCAGGAAAATTGGATTCTTCTGCCAATTTGTAGGCAATTGAACATGTTTTACTCTATGCCATTTCAGTTGTTTTTAGTTTTACTTTGTGTTGATTATTTTTATCACTATAATTTAATACAAATGGGATGGAATACTAATAGGTTCTATTCATTTCATAACCCATGAGAAAATTGAGAATGCTGTTTGGCAGGGGATAGAAAGAGTGAGAAAGAGGGAGGCAGGGAGAGAGGAGAGAAAGGAGAAAAGTCACAGAGATAGACAGAACACAAGAGGGGCTTTTGAGAGAGACAGAGAGAGAAACAGAACGAGAAGCCGCAGGCTTTAAAACTGTTGAGTGTAAATTTCTTTTCCTTACTCACAGGGTCAAAATACCTTTGGAGATACAGCGGTGGAGGTCTTTGGGGTCCATGGTCAAAATGGTGGCATAAAGAGGGTCCCCACTCCTAAGTGAAGCAGCTTCTGCACTGACACCATTCTCACATGCCCCAGGGGAGCTGCATCATGCATCAAGCTTGGGTCCTCTGGTCACCCTCCGTTCTTGGCCACTGGAGAGGTGCAGACACCCAACTACACCATCTGGTCTTGTTCATGGGAGAGGCAGAGGCCTTGAGCTCGCCACTGGGTCCCGGAAGCCATGCCACAAGATTCGATACTCAAATAAAAGCTGCCTTTGTGTTATTCAACATAAACACAGCGAATTCACCAAGGGCACCCTCTGCTCCTGGCTCAAATGCCAGCACGGGCGAGAGCTCCAAGGTGCCTCTTCCCCGAGGGCAGCCTTGCCTCCAGGGTCTGGCTGTGCGCCACCCTGCGGGTGCTGACAGCAATTCCTGTGTCTCTGCAGAGACTGGGACCACATCCTAGGAACCCCCCCGCCATGTGCGTGGAACGTGCTTTGTCATGAGAGTACCATGCACAGCTAAAACGGCACCAGGGACCACCCCTGAGCTGGCGCGAAGCCATGAGCACGAGCGCCACAAATCGGGCGGACACTGAGGTCCTGCCCCAAAGCTGGGCTCGCCTTCGGGAAGTCCCCGACTTGGCATTTCGAGAAGGGAGTGGCTGTTTCACATTCTCTGACAGAACTATGACCACAGAGGATCCATTCAGCTCCAAACCTGCGGGGTCCCTGACTGGAAGACCAGCGACTCCTCCTCAAGGATGAGTGGCACGTCATCGGGAAGACACAGGGTCACTAACGTCCTTCATTCACTCTTCCTTCCGGGAGAATTCCAGGAGGGTGTTCAATAAGAAAAATATGTCAGCCAGCCGTTTGCTCATTCATTCAACAGCACAGCTACTGCGCAGTAGACAAAACAGACAAGGACTGCTCTCAGGGAGCTTGCATTCTACTGGGCGAGAGGACAATAAAGGAAGGCCTGTGATGTAATGACAATATAATAGTAAACATCATAGGGGCTGATGCTCATTCACCTTCACTGTATATGCCAGACACTGTCTAAACACTTGGCATATATATCGAGTTTTCATATTTATCTATGAGTAGGTTTTAACCCCATTTTACAGATAAATGAACTGAGGCACGGAGAGGCGGCCGATGAAGTAACTCGCCCAAGGTTACACACAGCTAGCAAACAGAAGGTAATAACAAATGCTATTCATGATTCTGATCTTTTTTCTTTAAATCTTTTATTGTGAAATAAACATTTTTTAAAAAATCATGATTCTGATCTTGTACCAGGAATAATTGAATTGCACCATGGAAACCTGTCTTCAAACCCTTTCCATTCTCACTGCCAAGGAATCCCCACCACCACCACCTCCCCAGAGTCAGCTTTGCTTCCCAGAGGTCACCCCGAGAAGGAGGGTACTTGAGAGGCCAAAACATGTAGCCTAAATAAAGTGTGAGCCTTCCATTGGGGATGCCGTTCTGTCGGGATGACACAGAAGTCCCTTGCCCTACAATGTGCCTCCGATCCAAGATGATCTCATCCTAAATAGAGGTTTGCCAAAGATGCTTTGTTCACTAGTGAGGCTTCAAGGAAGGGAAGGGAACCGTGGCTGAAAAAACCATGGTCTCACCCAAGTCAGCATCCTTCCTGGGACTTCTGGGCCAAGGGACACACATCCCATATCAAGCACTTATCATGGGGCAAACGATCCGGTTCCTTACCCTGGACAGGCGCCGGTGGAAACTTCCCTTGGTGAGGTGTTCCCAAGAAGAATTTAGTACTGAAAGGAGATTGGCCATGTAATACTCATCATAAATAAAATGAACACACCATGGACAACCTCCATTCGAGTACCTGGCTAGGGAGCTGCTGGCTTCCGGCGTGTCCCAGACAGCAGGCCTAAGGGCGGACGGGAGGCTGAGAGTGAGGAGGCTGGCAACACACACCCGCTGTAAAACAAGCTGAGGTCCAGTCCCATTCAGTCAAGTTCCCCTCATGAGGTGCGGACCCCGGGGTCCCCTTCCAGGGAGGGACATGCCTCAGCAAAGAGTGCAGTGCATCCTGGGCTCTACGTGAAGAGAGAGGCAGGGATGAGCTCCCTGTCAGTCATGTCATGAGTCTACAGTGAAACTGCTACCAGCCACCACAGAGGTGGACCAAACCAAGGGGGATGAGCCCAGGTGACATGCATAGGAGGACATACACATATTCAGCTCCACCATCCATTCACGTGTGCGGACTCCAACTCCGGTTCCTCAAGTTCGCACTGCCCCAGGACATCTTAAGGCCAGAGATGATACTTAAAAAAAGGTCAACCATGTATGATTCATCCAAAAAGAAAGTGAAGGCATCATGGGAGACCTCTGTTCAAGCACCACCAAGCGGGTCTGGTCAGGAGAAGCTCCAGGAACTGTCCCAGGGAGGCGTCACACACAGCGAGGCACACAGCATCAGGGAAGCCATGCTCTGCAGTCAGTTGTGGCCGATGGACCCTCCACTTACCCCGGAGAGGAGCTGACACCAAGGTCCCGCCCTGAAGTGGGACTCTGTCCCAGGAAGCCTCAAAGGCAAAAGATGATGCTGAGAAACAGGTGAACTGTGTATGGCTCATCGTGTACAAATACAGTGAAGTAACATGGGTAACCTATCTTCAAGTCAGGTCAGCACAGACCAGGGACCAGGGCTCCCCTCCAAAGCTGGCGTCCTCCAGGAAGAACCCCTAAGGACAGAGTAGACACTGAGATTTAGGGCACCGGCTGAGAAGGCGTCATGGTCAACGTCCCATCCTAGACCCTGCCAGTAGCCCAGACGTCAACACGTTTGCCATGCTTGGCAGGGTATCTAAGAAGCACTTTGAGCGGGAAGCAATGTGAGGTCTAGTGCACGTGAATTTATGATTTCGATCACAGCAAGGAACATTTCCTCATTTCACATTAGCCTCAAAAGCTGGCAGTGGTATCCTTTCCTCACACAGGCCTTGTGACCAGGAAGCCCTCCAAAGCTGGGGTTTGTTCCAAAGAGGTTGACTTTGCAATATTGACTATGAAGAAAATGACAGCATCGAATACAAACTTTATTATCCCATGGTGTGGCACTCACCTTGGCATTGTGGCCTCATCTCCAAAGATTGGCACAACTTCCAAGATGTCTCCCTAAGGATTAATTACATACTTGGGGTAAACAGTCCAGCAGACATATGGTCAAAAACTAAATCCTCTATAGTTAAATGGAAATTCACATACCTAGCAAAAAAGAACCGACTCCATGTCCGTTCCAGAGGTTTGGCACTGCAAAGAGGCATCCTGCCAAGGTGGGAGATGATGTAGAGAAGGGGGCCTCTGGATATGGTTCATTCTAAATAGACAAATGCAGATTGCAAATGACAACAGCAAGACTTCCACGTAAAGATGGCAGCGTGGGGCCAGATCACAGATTTTTTTCCTCTTCCAGTATATGATGAAATAATAAGTGATTGTTTAACCCAAGAAAAGGCCGATGTGTAGAATAGAAAGGTACTCACAGAAATAATAAGAGAAGACATCCTTGAAACAAAGGAACAATTAACTTTACGTGTCAAGGAGGCATGATATGATTCAGACAAACTGATAACGAAAAACAGTGACAGAATCAGGCCCTGTTAAAGAGCTAAGAGAGAATCCTCTCCTCCACAAATGCAGAGAAAGGATGAAGAAAAGCAAAAATTAACTGAAGAAATGCACAGCTGAAGGGAATGCAAAGAAAACCCTCAGCTACTAGTAAACACAGAATTCAATTCAAGACAAGTTTGCAACTTGCCACCGGGAGACCTAAGGATCTCTGCACTAGAGGCTCAAAGGGTCTGTAGTCAAAATGTCCAAGCAGGAACTGGAGATGTGACCCTGGGCCCGAGAGAGGTGGGGACCTGGAATGCAACAGGGCCAGAAAACTCTATATTGGCCCAGAGAAATGACAAGAGAATTTGTTTCTGCCCAGGCTTTGGGTAGAATGAGTTTTTCTGGGAGAAATAAAATTTCAAGACCAAGATGTGGTAAAGATGCATACCAGCCATAAGGTACAGGAAAGTTTAAGACAACAAGTGAGTAGGAAAACCCCACCTGGTGAAAGCCACGGGAAGCCAGAGAATTGAATGCAGAACCATAATGTTGTAGCTCTCTTGCATAGGGAACAAAACAAAAACAGAAACACTTTAATCCCCACTGATGATAACCCCACAATGAAAAGTTACAAAACCCATAAAGAGAAGCACTGTCTTTAGTCAAAAGCTCTTTTGACTCAAGATAGGACTTGTACCCCTAAAGCTGAGAGAAAGTATACAGAAGTATTTTTAAAGTGACTAAAAAGATTAAAAAGAAGTAGAAATCATAAAGTTGAATAAAATAGTATGGAAAAAAATAGGCAGGTGCATGAGGATATACATACAAGAATGGTCAGATATTCTCAGAGATGGAAGTCCTCACAGAATAGAGTGCTCCAAAGTCTTTCAAACAAAGAATATAAAGATCCACTAGATAATACGGTCCAGATAAGTAAGAGCTATGTGGAGAAGCCACATCAAAAAAGCTAGTGAAATACTAAATGCAGAAGACAATGGAGCAGTGTCTACAAAGTTCTAAGGAAAAAAGTAGGCTGACAACTTTATACCCAGCTAAGTTGTCCCTTGTGTATAAAAGCAAGAGACAGATATTCTCAGATGTGCAAGGACTGAAGGGTACAGTCTACAAGGCATTCTTGATGAAACAATGATAAAATCCATTCCATTGAGAGATGAATTAAAATTTAAAACTCAAGACTAGAGAAGACTTAGTTTAAGAAGAAAAAACTGGTGGTGACTTCATTTAAATATAGAACTATGATTAATCACCTGCAAGAATTGTGGTTATAGAACAAAATGCAAATATTTATAATGGGGAAATTAAATTATGTAAGTAAAAATAAAGCGGAAGATGGGACAAATGTAAGACTGCTGATTTCTTTATATTTCAGAACTGGCAATGAAATTGAATAGTTAGAAAAAAAACATAATGATCCCAGTCACTTAATGTTTTACACAATTTTTCTTAATTTTATAGGGATCTTTTAGGAATTAATACTTATGATAGAGCAAGAACATTTATCAATTATTGAAATCTTCAGCTTATTCTTTACACTAAATTCAAGTAAAATTAGAGTTAACATTTTAAATAAATTTAGGTACAGTGTGATCTCATATTTGTACAACATTTTTCTTTCTCTTTGTCTATCTACCTTTCTATTTGCATACATATTGAGACAGCTATCTGAAATTTCTAAAACCCTGATAGTTATTTCCGGGTGCACAAAGAATTAGGTAATTTTCTCCCATTTTATGTACATTTTCCCCATACTGCTTGAATTTTTTATTACAAGCATGTGTGATTTTTATAAATATGATAATAAGGTAAAATAATTTTGAAAAGAAAAACAAAAAATTGAAAATAGAACTGACCTGTCCTTGAATTTGGTATGGCTCCCAGATCAACAGATGTGAATCTACTCTTTCACTCCACCCAGAAAAAGTGCTGAAACCATGCCCCTCCCCTGACCTTGCCAACATGTCTAAGAAGTCTTCCCTCAGAGACAAGATTTCATACTGAAAGAGAAGGGAACTATTGTTTTCCTTTAAAAAAAAAAATCCCAGGAGCACCAGGGACGCCCTTATTCCCCCAATCACTTAGGGCCTTAAACCTAGGTCTTATGCTTCGTACCCACAACGGGCAGTGTCTTCCATAAATAGACTGAATGAGGACAAAGAGCACTAGTGACACCTATCTATTAGGTCCAGGGCCAAGTACAAGTTCCATACATTGGCATGAAACCAACATGAGTGAGGCTTCCCTGAAATTGGCATCAGATCCAAGAAGATGCCTGGCGAGATGTGATACCGGAAAGAGATCGACCGTGTATTGGGCATCATTAGACAATGCGAACTCACCACGGACAACCTCCCTCCAAGTACCATGAGGTGGCACTGCTCACAGCATTCCTGCATCCACGCAGCCTGGGCAGCTCGGGAGTGGGCTCTGAGGGTGGACGGGACACTGAGGATGAGTGGATCAACTGGCTCAGTCCCCAAGGCAAACCCATGCTCTCCGGCCAACCCCTGGTTCACCAACCCTGGATTAGTGTGGACAGGAATGTCACTTCCTGTACTTGGCTGGCCATGCAAGCAACACAATAATGCAAAGAAGTCGGCCACATGTGAGTCATTATAAATGAAGCAAAGAGCTCTTGAAAGACCACATTTGCAGGAACACATTAACCACTGCATCCTGGGTGAACCTGGGATCACCCCAGGAGTTCCCTGGAGGATGTGGCCCTGCTTTCTGCAGGCTAGTGAACCAGGGGTCACACAGGAGGTCCTGTCTTCTGTTCTCCTCTATATCCTGAGAACTGACTAAAAAAAGATGCTCCCAGATGCCTCTTCAAGGTTGGATTTGATAGCAAAAAAGTTAGCCACGTGCATTCCAATGTTAATTTTTTAAAAGTTAAGGCATCCCCTCGTTAGCTTGTCCTAAAGTTGGCAGTGCCCCAAGAAGTCACCTTAGGGTCCGCTTGGACACGGGTTAGTGCGTCAGTAACGTGCGTCCTCAGGAAAGCAGTTGCTGAGGGCTCAAGCCAGCCGGGCACCTACCTTGGGAACAGCACTGGCCCAGCTAGCCCTCCGAGGCAGAATTTGACACTAAAAGAGAGGAGAGCCGTGTATGACTCGCTTTGATGAATCGAATTCATCACGGCCAGCCTCTCTCCAAGTACCATAAGTAAACACCGGTGAGAAATCCATCGTCTCTCCTGCAAAGGCGGCTGCCTCCTGCAGGAGCCCTGTAAAGAATGGGTGGGACAATATTGGGTAGTGGGCCGAGTGACATACTATCTCATTAATCGCATGCTCACCCGAGACGCACTTACCCTAAGCAAGAGTGGATGCAGTTAGTCCTCCCGGGCAAGAGGGGCACCGTTTGACAGCCGTCACCCCTCCGCTCTGACCAGATAACCATGGCCACTTCCCAAAGCAGGCATAACCTCCACGGATCCTCCTGTGGAGACATGGGATGTGGAGGTTAGAGGACTAGGTGCCACTCCGAATACATAAAGCACATGCTCTGTGAACAGTCACACACCCTGGAGAGGAGCTGGCCCGCTCGCTGGCTTCAGGTCCCTCATCAGAAGGCAACATCATGTCTCAGCAACGCTTCAAGGAGGCTGTGATAGTGATAGTGGTGAAGGGGCTACCAAGGATGACTCGGCACATTTTAAGTGAACACACCCTCCCGACCACAGTTGTCCAGGTCCACCAAGCAGCCACTGCCACAAGTCCATTGCCTCTTGCCCAAAGTTGACAGAACCGCCACAAAGTCTTCCTGGATGGATGGGGTGGGTGCTGAGGGTTGGTGACTAGGTGGCCCACAGGGTGAACAGAGTGCTTGCCCCTCTGGTCAACCAGTCACACACCCTGGATGGTGCTGACACCAGCATCTCTTCTTGAAGTTGGCCTTGGGCCCAGAAAGCCTCTCTTCAAAGTCTTGTAAGGTGACTCTGTTGACAGAACCGCGGCCATTTCCCCTGAGTTGGCACGGCCCAGGGAAAAGCCTCCTACAGATGGATCGGATGCTCGGGCTAGTGGACCAGATGACTTACAGCTAGCTAGGTCAAGCACGGTGTCCCTGGCCAACCATCCATTCTTGTCTTCTCCTCATGGTTGACAACCTAAAGATGTCTTCCCTGAAGGTGCATTGTGTCCAGGAAGTCCTTAGAGGTAGCATTTGGTACTGAAAAAAGTGTTGTCCGTGAATGATTCGTCATAAGTAAAGCGAATCCACCACGAACAACTTCTCTTCAAGTACCACAGAAAAGCAGAGACAAGACAGACAAGGGGTCGCCTTCCACTTCTCTGAAGGGCGTGGCCTCCAACCGCCATTCTGTGGGAAGATTGCACAGTGTTAGTGAGATGGCTGACGCATATCCTGAGAACACACGAGTTTGGGGGCCATTCACTCACCTCTCCTGGAGTGGTGCTGACACAGTCCCCCTTTCCTGGAGTTGAAATTGTATTCCTGAGTCCTCAGGGGCAGGGCTTAGAAATGAGAAGAGGGAGGCCACTGGTTGTCCTTCTCAATGTGAACTTGTCACAGGAGTTCTCCGTGTGTGTGTGGACCCAAGGGTTTCTGAACAGGGATGTTGGACTTCTCAACAGAGCACACTCAGTTATCCATCAAGCACATCGAGGCACTAGCCAAGCTCCTTCACCACGGGTGGGACCCACTGAACTGGGGGGGTGGGGGAGGGAGGGGTTCCAGAGAGAGCTCTATGCCACTTCAGGGTGCTCCGAGAGTCTGCTCAGCCGGGGCCCCGAGGTACTTTCAGGAAGATCAGAGGGAGGATCCCCAAGCTCTTCACCATCCCAGGAGACCCCACACCCTTCCTAGCCCTTCCACTGCACCAGCCATTTCACCCCAATTAACCACCCAAGAAAGCAATTCCAAGAAGGATGGCATCAAAAGTCTCTCACCCACCTACTCCCAAACAACCTTGGACCAGTAGGACCAGGTTCCATTTCTTGAATGTACCACTGAAAGAACCCAATCTTCATGCCCAAAGGCTCAACATAAGAACCCATTTCCCACCCTTCCTCCATGACCCACAGCTCTGGCACAGCACATCTGGAACCATGGCCTGTCACAAGTAAAGTCCCACATGTTCTCACTTCTTCTCTCATATGCTCCATCTTCCACCCATGGATTGCTATTTGTCTCCTACTTCCCACACCAAAGGCTTGCAGTAGGTAGATGACATCCTTGCACCACATCTCCACTTCCAGACCATTTTTCCTCCATTTTCCATTCAAAATTCCAGTCAATTCACAGCACATCCACCAGACCTCACTACCCAACACCTGGATAATGGCCATCCAGGTCCTCCTCGATAGCTTCTGAGTCTCCATCTTCCTCCTCTGAACACCTGATTTCCTTCCTGGTAATGACCACACGTCGAAGCCGTACACAGCTCCCCTGCTGGCTACTTCCTCACTTCCGGCCCTTTAGCCCCAGGGTCATTGCTTCAGCTTAGATCTTGGCAATGCTGGTAATCGCACATTCTCCAAGAGTTCCCTGGCTACCCACGAACTTGCTCTAGAACGCTACTCAGCAATCATCATACTTTAAGGACCTCTGGTCCATCTCTTCTCCCACCTTCTCAGCCCTGACCCTGGTGGGGCTCAGCCAAGCACTCTGCAGATCTGCTGGCCTCACCTTCAGAACAGCCCATGTTCTCCATGTCAGCCACCTTGGTGGGGGCTCCTATCAGCTCTCCCCTAAATCTCCCCTCAATGGCCCCTCTCTTACCATCCTTGTGGTCACAATGATCTTTCCAACATAGGCCATGAACCCTGCCCTGCTCAGAATAACATCCAAATGAGCCCATGCCTGAGGCGGCCTGCCCCACCTCAGCTCAGGAGCTCCTCCATAGCTCAGTCCAGCCTCTCTGCCCTTCTCCCATTTTCTCAAAGATGCCAGAGGGCCTCCACGCACTATGCCCACCTTCTGGAATGCTCCTGCCCCTTATTTCCAGCTGTCCCGCCTCCCACTTTGTTCCCATTCCCCCGCCCCAGAGAGATCTTTCCAGGCCCCTATTTTTAACATAAACATCCATCCCACTTTTGCCTTTTTCTGGCACCTTATCCAGCTTTCCTTTTTCCGCAAAACTTACTGTGGCCAAAATTATGTCTCATAGTCTGCATTTTAGTGCCCATCTTTCCCACCAGATTGTGGAATCCAAAGGAGCAAGGGTTTTATCCTGTTCACTGCTCTATCCCCAGTTTAGAGGAAACAGCTAAGGTCTAGAATCATTTGGAATACAGTATGGACTTGATTATTATTTGTGGGATAACTGAATCATTCCTCACTGATTGATCAATTCATGGACCATGTGGTTATGCTAATAACAAAAGACCCTGATCATGAAATGAGGTAGCCTATTGAAAAAGCATCATGGCCCGAGCAGATACCTCTTCCAAAAGCAATTATAAAAGTGGGCAGGGTCTGTGGGAGAATGTGCCAAGTGAGACCCACAGGAACAGAGTAACTCTGCTCGACTCTCAATGTTCTGTGGGAAGATGCCATGCCAACACGTGTCCCCTGAGCTTGTCACTGCTTTTAAAAAGCCTTCCTGGGCAAAAGTTGACACTCAGTCTTCCTGGGGGCAAGTGCAGTAAGAATGCCCAACTAGGTACCAGATAATATGGCTGCCACGGTCTCACACTGCTCTCCAGGGGTTCATCCAAAAGGATTGAGTTCACCTGGAACAGGTGGCAGGTGTTTTGTGTGCATGGAATCCTCATTGCACAACTTCCCCTGATAGTTTGGTGCTGATACCAACAGCACCTTCCAGAAGATCACAGCCCTGTAGGCAGCCACCTTCTGCATGGGTTACATTCAGGCCATGGGTGCTCCAAGGGACATGCATCGAAAGAAGCATGTGAACTGTGCCCACCCACCATGTACATACCTCGGTGGGTACAGAAGCTGAGACCTCCTCCCTGAAGGTGGGCCGTGGTCCGGGAAGCCCCCACAGCAGCATTTGATACTGAAAAACTGGATGTCCCTGTATGATTCGTCACAAATACAGCGAACACAGCAGGGATAACCACTCTTCAAGTACCGAAGGCCAATGACGGGGAGCCGTCTTCACCAGAGTCCGCCTGGCGTCCAGCTAGTCCTCCTAAAGACGGATCGGGGACTGAGGGTTAGGCGAGCTGGGCGTCGCACGTTGGGAGTCAAGCCCATGCTCTCTGGCCAACCATGCATTCCTGGCCCTGGGAGGGGCTGAGGCCAACAGCACCTCCCAGGAAGCG
Source organism: Aselliscus stoliczkanus (assembly GCA_033961575.1). Taxonomy (NCBI): domain Eukaryota; kingdom Metazoa; phylum Chordata; class Mammalia; order Chiroptera; family Hipposideridae; genus Aselliscus; species Aselliscus stoliczkanus. Next base: position 158,324,321 of record CM066732.1, on the reverse strand, counting down.
TCCCAGGTAAGGCTGGTGCTGGCAACATGTCCCTCGTATGACTCAGCACAAATTGAGCCAACCCAGCAAGGAGCAGGTCTTCTCAAGGGCCAGGTTCTAGCACAGATAAGAAAACCACCACCTCTTCTCCAGAAGTCTGTCCTGAGAAGTCACTGGATAGGTAGGGACTGTGGATCAGTTGACATACATCATTGATAAAATGTATGTTCTCTGATCAACCATCCATTCCCCTATCATGGACAATGCCCTGCCCGCCTGTCAGGGCACATCTGGAGTCCTGTCGGGGCACATCTCCAGGTGGGGGTTTGTCCTGAAAAACAGCAGCTCTGATGTGATTAGCCACAAACACGGTGAAGCCCCAGCTGTCAACCCCGATCCCACTCAGCCCGGGAGGCAGAGCATCCAGGGCCGTCATGCTCCAGCTTGGGGGACTATCTGGCTCAATCCTAATTAGGGCGCAGTCTCACAGTGGGCCATCATTTCAAGGGTGGGGGAGAGAATTCTCCCCGCAGTAAAATTATGTCCAGGAGGATGTAATACCGCATCACATTTAGAATAGCAGCAGCACGTTCGAGTGACGCCTCGCGGACAACACCTGTTGCAAGGGTGGCAGAGAGGGAGCCCCCTGCCTCCTCTCGTAAGTAGACTGGATGCTGAGGGTCAAGGGTCACATCGCCCTTCCCTAGACCTTGGATAGGCAATAATCCTTCCCGGGAAGATAGCAGCCCTCTCTTTCGGGACGCCCTTGTGGGCAGGATGGGAGACTGAAAGCTGAAAGACCATTTAATGTATGCCACAAATACAGATCAAAACTCTCTCTTTGAGGGAGCTGGGGTACAACTGAGCACTGAAATGGCCTACCCCCCAGAAGTCCCCTAAGGATGGATTGTGTTCTGGGCCCGTGGACCCTCACATGCTGACCCTCCCCGCCCCCACACCATGGGATGGGGCTGACACCAATCTCCTCCCTGAAGGTAAGACACCCACCCAATCTGCCACAGTACCAGAGTGTGGTCACCTGGGTGATATCTGTCACAAACAACGAAAGAGCACCCGGATGTCCCTTGTCAAGCCCCACGTACTACAAGAACGTTGGTGTCCTGTGTCCAAAGCTTACATCAGTCTGGGACTTCTCCTGAGGGTAGAATGAACTCTCTGGGTTAGTGGACCAGGGAACACATTCATCAGTAATTAACGTGCACATCCTGGGGACAGCTCTGTAGTCACATACCTCAGAGGGAGGCTGATAGCTTTCTGACTGTGAAGCTGGCGTCCCCAACAGGCATCCAGCCTGAACCGATTCCATGAAAAGCTTCAACTTCCCATCACTGCAAATCAGGTAAAGTCACCCAAGCGGCAGGGCTTTGCAGCAGCTCCAGGACATCGCCTTGAGTAGAAGAGATCCTGCAGGTGGCAGGTACAGGTGACAGCCACCCTCCCCCAGCTCTGGGGTCTGAGTCAGCTTCCCTACCCCACACCCAGGGGAGGTTCTGAAGCTTGTGTGCAAGTCCCAAACTGAGTGCAGTAGAACTGCAGAGGCCAGGAGGCACCAACTATGTCATCTTTGTCACAAATGAGTGACAGGAACGCAGCTCGGGTACCGCACAGCATGACAGGAAACCCCACTGGCTCTACTGACAGAAGTCACCTGAAGAGGTGGGGGATACTGGGGCAGTGAAATCAGAGAGAAACAGGGAGGCAGAGCAGAACTTGGCCTGCCTTTCTCAGACTGGAGAGACAGTGGCCCTGCATCCAGGGAGCCATCTGGGTTAGCCTGACCCTCAAAAACAGAGTGAGTGCCCTCAGAGGAGTCTTGGTGACAGAAGTTACCGGTCCTCAAGTGTTGCAATGGAATGACAACCACTTCCACTTCAGCGGGGCCAGCAGAACCTCCAGGAAGCCACCCTGCAAGGGACTGGTCAGGAGGATAGGTGCCAAGAAAGCTCTACCCCTGGACAGGGTCACCAGTCAGGCACCCACTGACCGGTCAGGCACCAATGACAAGGACACAGAAGCCCCCATCACATCCCTACTTGCAGGCAGGTCGGCATTGAGAAGGGAGGATGACTTTGTACAGATCACAAAAACACCGCAAAAACACTGCACAGCAACCTGGGCTCATGCCATGGCGGCCCCCTTCCAGGAAGCAGGCCCTTCCGCAGCTCGGGAAAGGCCCGGGCTTGCGTCACACACAAGACACACGTTCTCACGTCTCTTGTGTGGGCCGCCCTCCGAGGCAGAGTTTGATATTCAAAAAGAGGTTAACCATGTATTATTCATGATGAATGAAGCGAACATAACACGGATAACCTCTCCTCAAATATCCTTGACCATCCTGAAACGAAAACCACGGCCACTTCCCCACCGTTGTCTTTGCCTCCTGAAGACTCTTCTGAGCATGAGCTGAGTCCCAGGGCCAGGGAGCCAGGTGCTCACATCCTGTAAAGACAGCACCTGTGTGGGCTCCATCGCCACTCCCACACCTTGGTCCCAGGGCCTAGGCTTGGCCCCGACACCAAAGTCCAAAGCCCCAAATTGGTCCCAGGGCCTAGGCTTGGCCCCGACACCAAAGTCCAAAGTCCCAAATTGGTCCCAGGGCCTAGGCTTGGCCCCGACACCAAAGTCCAAAGCCCCAAATTGGTCCCAGGGCCTAGGCTTGGCCCTGACACCAAAGTCCAAAGCCCCAAAAGTCAGGAAGACTCCAAAGCAGGTTCAATCCCAGAAATAAAACTAAATAAATAAATAATAGAAGCCTCTTCCACGGACTTCTGAGAGATGGGATTTAACGATCAGAAACCAGCACAGATGAATGTGCCATACAGAAGTAAAGCCATCACGGACAGTACCTCTTCTGATGACCCAGAGCGTCCTGGATGCCCGAGACAGGCTTTCTGCTGCAAGATGGCCTCCGTCCCAGGAACTCCTCCGGACTGGAAATGGAGGATTACAGAATTAGATGGCCCAAGTCATCACTAATGCTGTTGACCCAGCACCAGACAAGTCTTGCATTGGGCTGACACGAGAGGCCTCTCCCTGAAGCAGGTCTTGTATCTGGGAAGCCCTCTGAGGCATAATTTGATTCCAGAGAAGAATAATCTCATGGCATTTATGCATAAAGCAAGCCCATCACAGAAAACCGTTGTTCACAAACCACAGAGAAGCATGTTGATTATGGGGAGTTCTCTCATGATGGATGGCATAGGGAAGGTGGGGGTTCAGGGGACACACATCACAAGAAAAGCACATATCTCCAGCCCCAAACTGTTCCGAGTGTTGTCCACCGACCAGTAGCATTAGCATCACTTGGAAACTTGCTAAAAATGCAGAATCTTGGTCCCTGAATCAGAATCTGCCTTTTAACAAGATCCCTAGGTGATGAAAATCTTAGAAGCATTTTAGAGTTTGAAAAACACTGCTCTAGCCAACAATTCTCACGCGCATGCAGAGACACACACACACACACACACACACACACACACTCACACCCAGAGGTGCCGTTGACCAGTGTCTTCTTACTAAACTTTATGTTCCACGTGAGAACGTCTCTAAGATACAGTGGGTCCACAAGAAGGCATGTGGCCATGACGTGTCCATCAAGAACCAACAGAACATCCAATAGACAGCTGCTCAGAAGCACCAAGCAGTAGGAGTGGCAGGAAATGTACTGTTTTCCTTAATGTTTGCCTCTCCTCTAGGAGTCTTCCAGGCTCAGAATGGGTGACAAAGGTCAGGGGGTGGGGGAACCAGATGCCCTGCTCTACGAACTAGCAGCCTAGAGAGATGCTTGACACGAGCCTCTCTTCAAGGAATTCCTCGTGGCTAGGATTTAACAACAAGAAAAAGACAGATGAATAATTATCAACATCTTCCAAATGGCCCTGAACGCCCAAATTGTGTCCCTACCCCAGAGCTGGTTTTAGTTCAAGGGAAGCGCACTGCTGGCTTGCATTCTGGGGTCACTGAATTAGTTATTACAGATCTTCAATAAAGTCATGCTCTATGGTGGGGCAGGCACTGATGTCCTCTTGCTGAAGTTGGTACTGAGCTTGAAAGAACTTTTGAAGCAAATTTGGATACTAAAACAATGGTTGTCCGATATTAATCACCATAAATATAGAGACCATACTACGGACAGCCATTCTTTAAGCACCAAAGATCTGCACCATCCAGAAGAGCTTGGCATCTTCAAAGTCTGTGTCCCTTCCAGAAAGTTCTTCCTCAGGTGCTCTGGACAATGAGGGTTAGCAGGTCAGCTTTCCACCTTGAGAGTCCGACCCATGCTTGGGGGTCAGTCACATCCTCAGGCAGGGGGAGGAGACGGACACCAACGACCCATCCCTGAAGCTAGCTTCATGTCCAGGAAGCAGGGTTGATGAGCCATATATGCTACGTTACCCGTAACACACCCATGACCCACGAAGGTCAGTGGCAGCATCCAGGGGCCCAGTGGCCTCTTGCCAAGCTTGGCCCTGCCTCCAGGGTCCTGAGGGTTAGGGCACAAGTGCCCCCACCACAAGCCAACTACGTGTTCTCTCTTCTCCCACTCCAGCATGAGCCCCGGGGAGGGGTTAACACTCGCATCTCTTTACAGAACTTGTCCTGAGGCCCAGGAAGTCCGCCAAGGCAGGATTTGATACTCAAAAAGAAATCGTCCTTGTATGACTCATCATAAATCAAGTGAACACACGAAGGATAATTTCTCCACAAGTATGAAGCAGCAGCATGGATGGGAGCACCGGCACCTGCAGGTCTGGCTCATGTTTGGACAGCGACAGAAAGTCAACAAACCCAGGTGCACACACGCATGCACACGCATGGACACACCACACACACGCACACACGCTCCATGCACGCACCATGAACGGCTTCACTGTAAGCACCAGGGAGGCAAGCTGCCACGGAATTTGCTCTTTGCTTGGCGTCTATGCCCAAGAGTCCTTCAGGAGTGGACAGTGACTGATGTCAAGATTCCAAGGACTGTCCCTCTTCCATGGAGCCAATGTCCTTGGCATTCTGAACGCCCCCACGAGAAAGGCTTAGCTGCTGCACACAAGGGCCTTGTTCGCCCCCACCATAAATATGGCACAAACTCTGGGCTCAGCGATCCATTCACATACCTGAGGGAGGGTCTGACGTCCGTGCCTTGACATTGCTCCAGAACAGCAGGGAGAGAATTTAGCATCCCCCCACCAGCACCACCAGTCTCTCAGCATGTAGCAGCATGGCTACCCCTTAGGAAGTGCTGAGCACCGGTCTCTGTTCTAAGCTTTGTACAAGTCTTAACTCATCCAGCCCCCAGCAGCCCTCTAGGGTCCCTGTGACACGCGAGACAGCAGGCACAGCACGGCGAAATCCTTGCCCAAGGTTGCACGGTTAGTAAGTGTCAGAGGCGGGATCCAAGCATGGGACATCGAGCTCTACAGTCTGCGCTCTTGATACTGAAAAAGTGGATGACCCTGTACGATTCGACATGAGCAAAACGAACAGGACAGGGATAACCACTCTCCAAGCACCAAAGGTTAGCACGGAACAGAGAGCCACTGCCCGGGGAGGGCTCGGCGCGTCTTCAAGGCGCGATCCTGGGGACGAATTAGACGCCGCGGGTTAGTGGGCCGGCTCACACCCCAGCATCAGCATGCAAGCTCAAAACACCGCTGCGACCAGAACACCGCCGCCGCGCGCCGGGGCTGGCCCGGCCAGCTCAGGACCCAGACCCCTCGCACAGCGCATGCCTGCGGGCCCCCGCGCCGGTGCCAACCTGGCCAGCTCAGGACCCAGCCGAGAACACCGCCACCCCGCGCCAGTGCCGACCCGGCCAGCTCAGCGCATGCCTGCGGGCCCCCCACGCACAGCGCATGCCTGCGGGCCCCCCACGCGTCGTTGGGAGAGGCGATGTTCCCCAGGTCACTGCCTTCCCTAAGGTCAGCCATGTGTCCACAAAGTCATCTCTGCAAAGTGGTGACCCATGAGCGATTTGCCACACATCAAATGGACACACACAGTCATGCACACACACATACCGCATCCCTCGCTGAGTGTGCACTGGGTCCAAGAAGACTCCCAGACAAGGTTTGATACTCACAGAGAGCTTGCCCTTGTATATTCTATGTCAATAAACCGAATATACAAAGGGCAACCTCGCTTTAAGTACCAAACAATAGCATTGGGCAGGTCCATCACTACCGATCATGGGGCTGGCTTTGACTCCCGGGATTGGTCCTAGGGAGGGAGTGGGAGATGCAGGGTCTGCAGACCTGGGGGCACACGCCTCCTGCCCGGTGTGTGCCCACGGGTCAGCTCTCCATCCCTCTGAGCCCAGGGAGGGGCCGATGCCAGTGTCCCTTCACTGACATCGGCATCATTTCCAGGAATCCAACTCAGGACTGGTTCCTGAAAAGGAGATCAACCCCATAGCTTGCAGTATATGCAGAGCTCAGCTTCTCAATTTCTGCAGAACAACACTGAGGGTGGAGCCAGCATGGGAACCTCCTCCAGGTACTTCTCCTGACAGTGTACTGGGCACTGAGGGCCAGGGACCAGGTGAATTTACATGGTATAAAAGCAAAGGCCCTGTGGTCACGGAACTGTCATACCTCCCACAGAGGTGTGCACATAATGGCATCTCCCAGTGCCAGCCCCCCCTCCACTACCCTCCTGGAAGCTGGTGTCATGTCCAAGAAGCCATGCTAAGAAACACTTGATACTGAAAAGGAGTCAAACCTCATGTACCAAAGAGCAATGGAGAAAGCAGACCCCATGGTCAGTTCCCACAGCGGCCTCTCCCCTGAGAAGGCCCCTACCATACAGAAGGAACAGAAACTGAAGGCTACAGGTAAGCAGGTGGCCTAACTTGTCCCCCAGGAGAGATGCTCACCTCTCTCAGATGACATCTCTCCTTGACAGCAGCTGCTGCAACATCCCTTCACTGACGCTGACCTCAGGGCCAGGCGACCCCCACGGCCGTCAGGGTGTGCAAAGCAGACGGTCACACGGCCCAAGAAATGTCTCTACAAACAAAGACCCAGAGGCCTCTTCTTCTGGCCAGCATCCTAGGGTGAGTAGAATACAGGAGGTCAGAGGGCCAGAGGACAAATAATATCGAGACAGAAGCATTTCCCTCTGACCTTCCAACATCCATGTACCTGGCCCAGGGATGTGGCTCCCCTGACTCTTCCCCAGAGCCATCCAGTTCCCGCAGAGGACACTGTCTCCAGGAAGGACTTGAACCACAAATCACAAATAGAAATCGCTCTTACGGGGACTACATCTCAGGAACCACGAGCAGGAGAAAGTCCACTGAACACCAAAGACAAGCATCGATGAGCAAATCTCAACCTCTACCCAAAGGCTGATGCCACCTCCAGGGAGCCCTCCAGGATGGACTCGCAGGAGTTAGTCAATGAGGCTGGGAACTATCATAAATAAAGCCAGTGCTCTGCAGTCCACTGTCACTAGTGTGTTCCACTTCCAAGGTCTCTCCCCTGAGCTTGATAGAAGGAAGCCTCCTGGATGTGACTTGGCAAAGGGCAGGTCCACTCACAGTTCATCTATATGAAAAAGGGAACCACCATTAAACGTAGTGCAGAAGACAGAGCGCACACACAGAAGGCTCATCCCTACCCCCTGCCCCCTGCATGTGGCATCGCTTCTCGGAAGTCCCTGGGAGGGCCTGGGGCCATCACCACATGTGAAACCCACATTAGGGCCCAGAAGCCAGGACATACATACCTGAGAGGGACTGACAACAGTGTCTCTGTCCTGAAGATGGAGCTGGGTCCAAGTGCCTTCCCGGTCAGAATTTGATACGCAAATAAGAGTCTCCCCCTGTATATTCGCCATTAATAAAGTGAACATACAAAGGGTATCCTCTCTTCAAGTACCAAAGGGCAGCTCCAGTGAGGACCACACAGCGTCTTCCCCAGAGAGGGGCTCCTGTGGGGCCTGAGACCAAGAGGAAGGGGCTAGTGACCAGCCCTGAAGTGGGCTATGCTTCCCAGCATCTCTCCGAGATAGAATTGTCTCCTGAGAGACAGGGCAATCCTGGATAACTTGACATAAAGTGGATGTAAAATGGTTGGCATTCCTTCATGGCCTGCGAAACTGGGGAAAGAACCACTGCTTCTTCCTAAAGCCACGGCCTCCAGGAAGTCCTCCTGGGGGTTAGAAGACAAAATAGCATGCATCATTAAAGAAAAAACGCAACAACAAAACCAACACTCCATGATGACCTTGCATTCACAAATCATGTAGCAGTGCTAAGACAAGCATTCTTTCCCTTGAACTTGACATTGTGACCAAGTAGCCACCCGAGCTATTACTCAAAAGCATTCACCTGGTGCAAGATTCACCAAAGGAAAATGAAATCCCCATGGGTCAGCTCTAAACCAATAATGACATCAGCAATCCCAGGGTCTTTCCATCACAATTGGCAACAATGGAAAATGCCTATGGGACAAGAAGGCACTGGAGCCTAATGGTCCCAGTGGCGAGTCTTACAAAAACATGGTGCTCTGGGACCACCCATTCCCTTACTCTGGCACCAACAACCATCCCCCTCACTCAAGTGGACTTTAGAGCCCAGAAGTCAGACCGAGGATGGGCTGGGTGTGGAGGGTGGAGAGACCAAATGACCCGGATTTAACTGAGAGACTGACTCTGCTGTTGACCATCTTTTCATGTTTTGGGAGATGAACTGACCATGAGGTCACTCCCTAGGGCTTGGTATCGTGTGTGGGAAGACAGGCCAGAGTAGCAGCTCATGGATGCGTCCCCATTCCGTTAAGCAGGCCCACTAAGCAAGGCACTACTTTCTATACAGAATAGTGTCTCCGAAAAGAAAGCCACTGCATTGTCTCCAGTCCTTTCTTCCAGAAGGTCCTCTGGAGAACGCATGGGATGAGGAGGACGAGAGAACCAGGTGCCAAAAAGCAAGGAAGAGGCACACACTCCGCGTCAGCCATGCATCTGCGTACCCTGGAGCACTCCCGGCCCTCTGATGGTCGCTGACGTCAGCCTTGCTTCCAAGAAGTGCCCCCAGCAGGATTTGTTCCTCGGAGAGAGCTTACCCTTGTATATGCATCATAAAGAATGCAAACACGGGAAAGATAACCTCTCTTCAAGTAGCAAACAATACCACTGGTGGGAAAGCCACTTTCATGTGACAAAGTTGGTATCAGTTCCAGCAGTGAGCCTAAGATAAACAGATTGGATATGCAGGGTTAGTGGGCAGGTGACACACGCTGTGTGTGGCATACGTCTGTGCATCTAACATCCATTCCTTCCATATCCCCCAGAGCAGTACCCCACCAGCACCCCTTCCTAGAGTTGACAGCCTACCTAGGTATTCTCTAAGACTGATTCCAGAAAACACATTATAAACTTGGTAAAAACACAGAGAACAAAATTCATTCCAGGTCAATGAAGCAATACTGAGAGCATAGCCTCTTAACAACACATTACACGCTGAGGGTAAGCCAGCCAGCCAGCCTATCTGACACAAAGCACGGCGCTGTATCACAGTCCATCCCTGTACCCGAGAGGGGTACAGATACCATCTCTTCTTTGATGACAACTTCACATCCTTGGAGGTTTCCAAGCAGCATTTGATACTGAAAACGTGGATTTTCCTCTATGATTAATCATAAATAATGTACTCATAGAAGGAGAATCTACCTTTTAAATACCAAAGAAGGATTCTGTCCAGAAGAACGCCAACCTGTGCTTGAGTCATCAAAAATGTAAGTCACATAGGGGAGACAAGGTTCCACAGGTAACTGGGATGAGAGACCCACAATATAATCTTCACCAAGTTGGATTCTCGGCAAGAAATGGTTCATAATCGCGGATGACCGTCAGGCGTGAATAAGATACGGCGTGTGGTCCATCTTTTCACATACTCAGTCTCTTCCAGAAACACTTCCAAAGCAGCATTTGATACTGAAAACATGGATTTTCCTCTATGATTATCTATGAATCACGTAAACATAGAAGGAATATCCACCTTTTAAATACCAAAGAAAGACTGAGTTCTGGAAAGAACAAATCTGTGCACAGTTCATCAAAAATGGAAGCAAAACAGCAAAGCAGGTTATGTTGGGTCCCATGACTTAGCCGTGACCATACATCGTGGCCTGTTTGCCCACAATGCACACTGGCTCCTCAGTGAAACGGGGCTTCTAAAGGTGATGGTCGGCAGACATATGGCATGAATGAAGCACATGGTCCACGGTCCACCATCTTTTCCCTTACCTGGAGGGGCTTAGTCCCACCTGGCTCCCCTGACCCTGGTTTTGGTTTCAGTCCAAGAAATGTCCCCAAGCAGCATTTGATACTGAAAATGTGGATTTTCCTCTATGATTAACTATCAACCACGTAATCATAGAAGGAAAATCTACTTTTTAAATACCAAAGAAGATGAATCCTGGAAAGCATGAATCTATGCAAGATCCATCAAAAATGAAAGTAACATCACACATTTAGCTGCCATAGGGACTGACAGACCCCACATCTCCTCAAGACCAGTGGGTGGTCCACAGCCATGGGGCACAAATGGAGCACACGTGTGGGGGCCCACCGTCTTTTCACTTACCCTGGAGGGTCTTAGCCCCACGTGTCCCCCACCCCCACCCCTGACGGTGGTTTCAGTGCAGAAATGTTTCCAAGAAGCATTTGATACTGAAAATGTGGAATTTCCTCTATGTTTAACCATAAATAACATAAACATAGACGGAATATCCACCTTTTAAATACCAAAGAAGGATTTAGTTCTGGAAAGCATGACCCTCAGCACAATCCGTCAAAAATAATGGTAACACAGGACAGGCACATTTGGTGTGGCCTCCTGGGCTGGTGGCAGTGGTGGTAAGCTCTGGGGAGGACCTGTTCCATCACCAACCAAAATACGGATTTCGGGTCTGCTTTCCTTTTCCCCCCTCTAGGGGTGGGGGGTGGGGAATGATAACTTTCCTCTCTTTCCGGAGGAGGATTTGGGGTTTAGAGATGATTTTAAAGCAACTTTAGATACTGAAAATGTGGATATTCCTCTATGGTTAACCATAAACCCTGCAAACATAGAAGGAAAATCCACCTTTTGAATACCAAGACTTGGGCAGCCCCAGAAAGCACAAACTGGGACACAGTTCATCAGGAATAAATGAATACAGGGTAGTCGAGTACTTTTTAAGTTCCATGAAGGAACTGTGATGTCAGACCCCAGCCTCTGTGTGTCCAGATGATGGACCTGATCAAAAGACACACGACTTGGGGCTGCCTTGCTGTCACTCACCCTGCTGAGGGTAACCCTAGTGTCTCTTTCCTAATGGGGAGCTCATGGCCAGGGGTATTTCCAAAGCAGGGTCCGATTCTGAAAAAGTGGATGTACTTCAAAAATTCACCATAAATAAAGCAAGCAAGATAGAGATGACCATCCTTTAAGTTCCAAAAATATCATAGAAAAACCCTACGAATTTCCTACAGTCAGCATCAGCTCCATGAAGCCCTTCTAAGGCACCTGACGACAAAGGTCACATAAAAATATGTACTAGATAAGTGAGCATCCTTCCACATACCTTGGAGGGATGAGGACATCAAAGAACCTTCCAGAAAGTGAGACTGTCCAGAAGGTCCAATAGGCAGGATCCTATAAGTTGATGTGATAGGTTGTTAAGGGTATACTAGACAAGCAGATCATAAACAATATCGCTTCTAACACAATGGCAGCAAAGCATGATGTCCACCAGCCACTACCCCCAACCTCCCCAAAAATCAGCACAGCTTCCAGAAAAATCATTTTTCAGGTGGACAGGATGCAGAGACTTACCAAAGTAGGTGCTGTGACTCCTGGGTAAAGCATGCCTCCAAAAGCCAAAATCACGGCACCAATCACCCTGGACTCGGTCCTTGTTTTGCAAGGTTTCCAACACCTCCGGGAAGTCCCCCTGACACAGATTCAAGGCAGGAGACAAGTGGGCCAGGCGGCATGCCTCACAAACAAAGCACATGTTTTACAGCGGCCCTCCGTTCATCATCCACAAAGGGCCACCAACAGCGATACCGATTTTCTGAGGTTGGAATTGGTGCCAAAAAAAAAGTCTTGTACTTGAAAACGACTGTCTGTCACAGGGTGGAGATAGGCATTCCTCTTAAGGATGAATGGATACTGAGGGTAAGTGGACCAGGGAACACCCTTCACCTACACAGAGCAGAGCTCCCCACCCCCTGCAGCTGCAGCTTGTGAGGAAGCCATCATGATTTCCCAGAGTCCCCAAGCACAATTTGTCATAAATAAAGAAAACACATATTCCCAGGCAGTCTTCACATACCACTGGGAGCAACGCTACACACCCCAGGCTGGTGCCACCTCCATGAAACTCTGTCAAGAATAAATGAGACATGGCTGGTTAGGGGATCAGATGGTCTAAGGCATAAAGTAAATACCTTCTGTGGCCAACATCATTCACATCCCCAGGCCTGGTTCTTGCAAACTCAGCCATGAATCAGAAGCACAGGCCACTGAGGAATAACTCCTGGGTGGTTTATTAGGGTTTTTTTTTTTTTTTAACCAATATGCCGGTAGCCAGCCAAGATCTGGGACAGATGTAGTGAAGAGCCTAGGAACTGTATTTCAGGTATCCTGGGAGAACAATGTCAACCCACCTGTTTCTTCCAAGAAGTTGGCAGCACTGAGTGTTAGGGCTCAAATGCCAGGAAAGGTGCCAAGGGCCAGTGGGCTGGTATCAATCACATCTGCTCACTCACTGTGTTGTCTTCATCCCCTTCATCACCTCTCCTGCTACCCCCCATTTCCTCCTGGAATGGCCTTCCCTGAGGGCACTTCTGGAATAAACAAATCTCGAGGAGCCCCCTCCAAGTTGAAGAAAAAAGTTATGTTACTAACAGAGGTGTGGCTTCCAGGGAGCCCAGAGAGAGAGAAGTCACAGACACCGTCCTGGGAGCTGGGGCAGCCCCTGAGATGAGGCGAGAGAGGATGAGAGGCCCTCGGGGATGTGGAAAGACCTTAGGGTCTCTCTCGCTGTTAGGCATCTGGAAATCATAGTTTTCCCAAGCAAACTGGTATTTCTCCTTTAAAAACGGTATTAAAATGGTTACAATAAAATCAGTTACGTACAAAAACATTGGTACACGTGCCACATATTCATAGTAATTCCCATGGTCCTCCAGTATTTGTCATTTTAGTTTTTTTTTCAGTGTATGTCTGTATCTTATCTAGTATTTGAGAGGTTTAAGCTTTGGAACCAAAGGACTGGATAGTGTACATTTCTGGATTCTTCTCAACATCTGAAAACTGTGTTAAACATGTTTTTGATCACATTTCTTTGTCAATTTTTAAAAAAGAAAGTGGTGTGATAGAACCTAATTTTTCACATTTATAAGTTTACCTTAAAAAACAGGATTCTATGATGACTCATGACATCAATTCTCAATTCTCAGAATAAAAACCAAAGGAAAACAGTTGCCATCTTGTCAACCATCTGTTCGCATACCCTCAGAGAGGGGCTCACACTCACACCCCGTCCCTCAACCTGACACCGCGTGCAGCAAGTCCTTCAAGAAGGCATTTGATGAGGAAAAGAGATCAACCGTGCAATATCTGCCATAAACAAAGCAAATACATCACGGAAAACCTCCTTTCGAACATCTCAGAACAGCGGCTGTGACCCCGCTTTGCTCCAGCTGCCAAGGCGTCCTCCTGCAAAGGAAATCGATGGTGAAGCTTTAATGCACAGAGAACAGGTGCCATCAAAGATGCAGTGCTCCCTGGGGGGCCTTCCCTGTATGTACCTGGGGCGGTGCAGGGAGTGGTGACCCTCCCTGACGCTAGCAGCAGGACTCAATGCCCTCCAACATGGGAAAGGAGGCTCAGTCCTGAAAGAGAACTGTCCCTCTCATGTTCCCTCAGGCATAACACAAAAGCATTAGGGGACAGCTGTTCTTCACTTTACCCAGGCAACTCAGTCAGACACGCCTCCAACTGGTCCTCTGGGCTGAAGAGATTTTGTGAGGGTCTGTGGGCCAGGTGGCACCAGTCCCACACAGAATGCACAGCCTGCTCTGTGTCTTCAGTTCAGAAACCCTGGGAGGTGCCCCCACAGCTGTGCCTCCCCTGATGTCGGCACCCCATCATCTAGCAGCATGTTACTTGAATTAGCAAAACAGGTTATACTGTGCGTGCCAAGTCAATGGCCAGCCTTTCCTGATGGATTGCAGATGAGCCAGCCATGCGGTCAGCTGCTTCTTTTCCAAAGGTGATTCCGCCTCCAGGAAGATCCCTGAAGGGAGGACAGGCCCCAGAAGACGGGTGCAACAGGAACTAACCATCATGCAGGTGTCGTGAAGCCAGTGTGGCCCATGTGCCACAAACAGGGCTGCCTTCGGCATCTCTTCCCAGGAGTTAGTGCTGGGCTTCAGAGATGGGGTATGATACTCAAATAGAAGTGCACCCGTAATTTTCATCATAAATAAAGCAAAGAGACACGGATGACCTCTTTTCTAGTGCCAAAATGTAGCACCGAGAGCAACCCCATGGCCTGTCCCTGCTGGCAGGGCTCCGGGAGCTTCTCCTAGGGAAGAAGACACTGAGGGTTAGCAAACCGCCCGGCAACCACCACTGCCATGTGCATGCTCTCCAGACAACAACCCAACACTTACCCCAGCCAGTGCCGACACCACTAAGAGTCGCATCTCAAACAGCCTTTCCTCCAAGTCAGGTTTGATACTGACAGGAGGTTGGCCAAAAATGATCCATCACAAATAAAACGGATTCTCCTGGGAAAACCTCTCTTCAAGTACCACAGAAGAGAACCATCCATGGTGCCCCATGACATGGCCTCCAGGAAGACGGCCTAAGGACGGACCAGACATGGAGGCTGAGTGACACGGGTGCTGGGTCATGAGGCAGATGCTCTGCAGTCCTGATCTGGAGCAGACACCAGTGTCCCTTCACATTGATGAGACTGTGGAGCTCCTCTCTGCAGCAGGACTGGGACCTGGAAAGAGTCAGGCTGCGAAGGGTTTGTCCCCATGACATGAGTGCTCTGGGCAGACCCCCCTGCCCGCAACACAGGGATGGACCACTGCCTTCCACCAGTTGGTGTCCCCAATCAATCCTACTGTGATGTGTGGCTGACAGTCCACCAGGTGAGACGTCATAGTTAAAATGCACACACCTAGGAATTATCCACATCCATCTCTGGAGAGATTGTGGATAGCTTTCATTGACTGCTTGTTTTTGTTGTTACTGCTGCTATCCAGTTGTATTATTTTGGGGCTGCTCTCATCTGAACCCCTTTCAAATGTTGGGGGTTTCTTCACAGCAGAATCTGGAAACGTTTCCCCAGCCTCCCTTGCAGTGGGGAGCTGACACGTGACTGAGGTCTCACCAACTGTTCCTGTTCTCAGGGGCAGCATTGCCCATAGTTGGGCTATGGGTAGCCTGACACCGAGTGTCCCTGAATCCGCCAACACACAACGGACGAGGGGCAAATCCTCCATGTACATACCAAGAGAGGCAGTGACACCAAGGCCCCTTCCCCAGAGATCCATCGGGGCCACGGAGCGCTTCAAGATGAGATTTGATGCCGAAAAAGAAGTGCACCATGTTTGTTTCGTCACATATTAAGCGAAAATAACATGGGCAACTTCTTTTCAGGTACCAGAGATGAGATGACCATGACGGGTGCCATCTGCGTCAGCTCGCCTCCAGCAGCCCACCTGTGTGTGAAGCGTACTGGCCGTTAGGGCGGGGCGGGGCCAGGCCAGACACCGCCCACGGAACGTGGCAAGTGGGCGTCCACTCACCCTGGAGGCCGTGCTCCCGTCTGGGAAGCTCTCACAAGCAGGCTGACACTGAGCCCCGGTGGACTGTGTGTCGTCATCATGGCTGAAAGCCAACCAACCAACGCGAGGCTGTCGCTGCTTCAGGATCCCAGGAAATCTTCGTGGGCAGAATTCAATAACCAAAGCAGACAGGTTCTAGAATGCTTAGCATCAGCTCCACAAATGCTCGTGGAGAACATCATTTCAGAGAAAATGGGACAGTCCCCGACCCGGAAATAAAATCTCCACCATGAATCAGGTTCCAGGAAAGCTTCCCCTTGGGAGACGGGAAACTGAGGCTATTGAATTAGGTGAAGCAAGCCGCCCACATAGATTCAGTTCTCGGGGAACCCACCATGTGCCTTGTAGGGTCCTGACTGCCGTGTCCCTCCTTCACGGTACTCCTGATTCCTTTAAGGCATGGTTTGATTCTAAAACACTGGCAGTTCAGTATGATTTGTGACAAATACAGCAAACCCATCACAGAGCAGCAGGGACAAGGAAATGCTATCCGCCCCCGAGTCCCCATCACTTCCAGGAAGTCCTTCCAGGGAGAAAGGGACTCTGAGGATGAATGGGTCAGGGGACATCCACTGCAGTCCACCATCCTTCAGGTCTCCTGAAGAGGGGCCCACGCCAATGGCCCTTCCCTGGACACAAAACACATTAATAATGCATTACTTGACATTTATAAATTAAAACACTGAAATCATACTTTTGAAGTACAAAGTAAGTCCACAAGAAAAAGTCACTTTTCACAAAGAACCCACCTGAGACTGGACACTGAGGACAGCTGAACCAAAAGACACACATCATTGAAAAAAATGCAGACTTTCCAGTCACACTGTGGTATGGTATCATATGCTTATGGCCCAAGTAGGATAAATACAACTCAAAATGGCTTTAAACAATAAAGTGATTTACGAGTATACTGATAGGCTTATACAACTGAAAAGTACAGAGGCAAGGCAAGCTTCAAGCAGGGTTTGATCCAGGGTTCCAAACAATGTCACCCAGGCTCTGGTTCCCCTCCCACTCCCCCTATGCCTTTCATGGCACAGGCTTCCTGCTGTGGGTCTGCATGGTCCCTCATGCAAAGTCTCAGGCACTCTCCTGTTGGTCTTTACATGGCTACCGGAGCTTCGAGGCTCATGTTATCAGGTCACATATGAGGGAACATCGAGGGTCTACTCTGGCAGCTGTCACTGGAGAGGGAGAAATGCTGAGGGAGAAGCCTCAGCAAACATCTCCTTAGATTTCATTGGCTCAGTGGAGTTAGGGGCCCATCTTTGACCCGATTGCAGAAGCAAAGGAAGAGAAATAAAGCAACTCACACTGTGGGTTGGTGTGTGTGTGTGTGTGTGTGTGTGTGTGTGTGTGTGTGTGTGTTCAATCCAACACAAGCCACATGGCAGAAGAGGGGAGCTTTCATGAGAGGGATCAGGGGAAACTGAAGAGGGAGAAAAGACACACGGTGGCAAAAATCTTGACCAAAACCCACAAGTGCCAACAAGGCTTCCCTGAAGTTGGCATCCGAACTAAGAAGTCTTCAAGGCAGAATTGGATACTGAAAAAGAAGTGCACCGCGAATGTTTCGTCACAAATAAAGCGAAAAAAACACGGGCAACTTCTCATTAAGTACCGCATGTCAGAACCGTTGAGCAACACTGCTTTCTCCATGGTCGGTGTCACTTTCGGCGGACTTCCTGAGAGCAGATGGGTCCTATGAGTGCTCAGGGCATCGTGCCTTCATGGAACGGGGAGCAGAGGAATGTTTAAGGTTTGTCAAACACACAGAAGATGGCGCATGGACAACCCTGCCTCAAATGAAAGGGAATGACCCTGGGCCCTGACAGTGTCACTTTTCCTGATCACCCTCAGCTCAAGGACGTGCTCCCATGGCAGACAGGAAACTGGAGGTCAATGAGTTATGAATGAACAATGAATGAAACCCAAGTTCTCAGTGACCCATGTGGATGACTGACCATGGCCTCCACATCCTCACCCATCCCCACATCCACACCCTCACCAGAACCTCCTCGGGAATGGAGCATACCTCCCACCCCTTGTCCTTGGGATTGGCCATGTGACTTTCTTCAGCCAATGGTATATGGGCAGACATGTGCCACTTCCAAGTTTCAGTCTTAAGCACCTCCAGGTTTCCACTTACTTTCTTGTGCCCCTGACATCACCATGAGAACGATGTGCCAGTCAGCCCAAGAGAAAGGTGTGAGAGGTCAAGTCCCACCTTCAGCCCCTAGCGTAAGGCTTCACCTCCAAAAGCCATCCTAGGTATGGAAAGGTATCTGGGGTTAGTGGACCAGGAGACACACATTCTAAATGGAACATGTTCTTTCAGGGAAAACATACCTTTACTGATGATGGCTCCAATGTTCCTACTCCAAAGGTGGTATTGCCCCCAGAATGCACCTTAGACAGGATCCGACACTGAAAAGCACCCAGTCTGTTTCAGTCCTCGTAAGTCAAGCAAAACTGGACAAAAGACACAGAGATGTCAACAAAGACTCTTCCCCCAAGTAATGGTCACGGACTTGGCATCTGCCCAGGATGAAGCTGGACCCTGAGTGGCAATGACTCGGAGGAGGCACATCAAAGCCACTGCAAGGTCCTCATCCCCCATCCATTCCCTCACCAGTGGTGGTACGGACCCCAATGGCCCATCCATTCCCCCACCAGTGGTGGTACGGACACCCTCATCCCCATCCATTCCCCCACCAGTGGTGGTACGGACCCCAATGGCCCATTTCACACCCAGGAAATCCTCCAGGGTGATATTTACCACCGAAAAGAGATGGGCCATGTGACATTGATCATATACAGGACAAGCTCATCAGAGAGCCTCTTTCCTCGGGCACCAGAGAACAGAGATGACATCACAGCCACAGACGCTCCGGAGCCACATTAGCATTATTGCGCGCGCACACAACCCCCCTCCTGAGGATAGATTGGACCCCTGAACCAGGTTATACAAATATCCTGCATTCAACACATGCTGAGGGGTGGGCCTTCCCGGGTGGGGGCACTCACACCACAGCCTCTTCTCCGACATTTTCTGTGGTCAGGCTAAAGGTCTCCCTGGGCAGGATTTGACACAGAGAGAGAGATGATTCACTGATGATTGCTTATATTTACTTTGAAAAGGTAGGAGAGGGAGCCCCCAAAAAGGTAAGCCTTCTTTAAATACTGTAGATTCAAACTGGCCCCAAATCCTCCTACATCTTCTCCAAGGTTGCCATGTGCACCAAGATGTCATCCCACAGACGGATCGGGTGCTGGTGGATAGTCAAACGGGTGACCTACATCATAAATGAAGTGCACGTCACCAGTCTACCATCCCCTCAGCTACCCTGGAGAGCGGCTGGCACTACTGTCCCTTCAGTGTCGTTGCTGGTGTGTCCAGAAAGCCTTCCGAGCAGGACCTCACAGTGAAGAGCCACCACCATGAGTCATCAAACCGATGGAACCACAGGAGTAACCTCCCGTCGCCACGGCAGCACGAGCCCTTCCCAAACGTGGCTTCCCTTCCAAGGAGCTGTCCATGGGGGAGCTGCATCCTGAGGGTCACACACCAGCCCCCAGCCCCGCTCCATGACCCACAACACACAGCCCGTCTTCCTTTGCCCCCACTCGGCTGGCACCGTCCCTTCCCTGAAGGCCGCATCAGGAACAGGAAGTGCCCCCAGGGTGGGATTTGATACTAAAAAAGAGGTTTCCCGTGTATGTTTCATCATAAATAAAGAGAAGACAACACGGACAACCTCTCCTTCGAGTATCGAAGATTAGCACTGATCAAAAAACAAAAAAAACAAAAAAACACAAAAAATAAAACTGCTGAATCTTCACAGGCGTTGGTGTCATCTCCAGGTTTTCCTGAGTCTATGCTACACTGGGCAGACCAGATGCCATGTGTCATATAAGTGGAAAATCTGATTCAAGTGACCTTTCTGGAGGTCAGCCAACAAACCCTTTAAGACTTGATACGTGAACTATTTCCACCAATACAGAGAATAATTAGTATACAACCTCTCTCCAGGTACTGGGGCTTTCCTGATGGTAGTCTCCTGAAAATGCTTCCAGCAATGGTTTCATCCCGAGATCAGCACATCAGATCAGAGTTTGTGAATAAGCTCCACATTCTGTGGTCAGGAGGCAGGTAACGTGGTCTGTTGAGGGCTGACACCCAGGCCCCAGCACAGAACTGGCTGGGAGTCCAAGCAGTATTCCAGGCAAGGTGTGATTCTAAAGACAGGTATCAGGTGTCAGGCTAGCTGTAGGGAAAGTGAGTACCCACTACAACCTCCTACCAACGTCAGACTGGGAAAATGGGGAACAGAAACAGGACCCCACCCTCCAGATGAAACGCTATTTAACACCTTCCACCGTCTTCCATGTCATTCAGAAGTATTAAGGAATGAAAACAAAATTCCAGTTCACCAAACGTTTGCATCGACTCTAAGTTGGCTTTTTTTTTTTTTTTTTGAGGGCAGTGTCACTGGCCCTCACAATTGGGACCCGAACCGGGGCCACTGGCTTCTGAAACCAGCGCTTAACCACCGCACCACTCGGCCGGCCATAAGTTGGCTTTTCTGTTTTGCTATAAAACTCTTTTAACCATAATTTTTTCATTGTATAAGAAAAATATTTCTATCTCCAGAGTTTTTTCCATTTCAGTAGGGATATAGGCCAACCTTGATTGATCGGACTGGGAGGGAGGAGGGAAAGGAAGTTTCCTCTTCCAAAGTGATGCAGCGTGCCACCCTGCTCTCCCGAGCTGGCCTCTGGAGCAGGCGACAGTCACTGACCATGCTGCCTCCCTACCTCTTTGCGATCTCCCTTCTGACCTGCTTAACCAGCAGAGGGCCCCGTCTGCATGAACTCGGCAGCCGCCTGCCCTGGATACCAGAGGCAACATGCCCTCACCACTGACACATTTCCTCATCGTTCTTTCTTTCCCCTCAAAGCCCTTTTCAGGTAGAAGGAATGGGGAAAGGGCATTCGCTGATATGAAAGACTGGCTGTGCTGTCCTCGGTGCCATCGCATCTCATCAAACAAAGTGGGGTTGAAGTAGAAAAACCTGGTCCCCTCTGAGAACCCAATGCCCCTTCCACAGATGCCACGCAAGAGTCCAGAACCCAGAGGCATGGCTGATTGGCACCAAAACAAATGTACAGCCAACAACCTACCTTTTGGCTTTAGAGGTGCCCAGGATCCACTCCCTTTTGCGAAGGTCACTGATGTCACCTCCATGACGACATCCTCCTGAGAGGGATGGGCAGGAGAGGTACGGTCAGATACGACGTGCAGAGAGAAAGAAGCACATAGCTGGCTCTCTTGCCCAGGACTGGGGCTGATGACATCTGTCTTGTCCTGGAAGTCTTCGCAGATGGTTTCTGAAGATACTGAAGAGGGGTCAGCAGGGATGGTTTGTCATTGGAGAAATGAATACACCAAAGGAAAGCTCTTCTTGAGGACCACAGAGAAAGGCCATCTACAGAAACACATCCTCCTCCCTGACGTCAGCACTGCCTCCTAAGAATGGAGTCAGTGGTCTGGGGGTCTCCCTGGTGAAGCATATGGCCTGCAGACAGCTACCTGCTCACTTCTCCCCCATCAGGGTTGACGACAAAGCCTTTCCCCTAAATTTGCGTAACATCAAGCATCCCTCCAGATTTAACATAAACCAACCCCAGAATTCTTGTTAGAAATAAGCAGGTCCTACCCAAGGCCAATTCCAAGGACCACCACCCCAAGGTCTCATCTTGATCTCAGAACTAGCATTTCTTCCCAAAGATGTCATTACATCCAGAACATCCTTTCAAAATAAACTGGAGGCCGAGGGGCAGTGGTCAAGGCCACCTACGTTGCCTATTCTGGACACATCTGCCATGTAATAGGCATTCAACTAACATATGCTGGGCTAACTCCGAGCCCATCACTGAAGGTGGCAAAGACCATCCATCCTTTCAAAGTGGAGCTAGACACTGAACTAGGCTGGCTGCGTATTACTCATGAGAAACAAGATGAATGTAACCACAGACAACCTACCTGTGTGTTCTGGGGCACAGAGCTGTCTTGAGACCACTGTCTTCATCCAGGTGGCACGACCTTGAGAAGTCCTCCTAAGAACGGATCAGAGATTGATGTGTTAATGGAGTAGGTGATAAAAGTCAGAAATATGGGACAGGCTTTGTGGTCAACCTTCTATTCATGTCCACTGCGCCCTTCCCTGAAGCTTGGATCTGGACCAAAGGGCCTCCAAGGGGGGAATCTGATACTGGAAAAGGGGTTAACTAGGTGTGCTGCATCCTCATTAAGGAAACACTCCTAGAAAACCTCTCGCCATGTACCACCAATTAACACTGACATGAACACCACTAATTCTTTCTCAGACTTGCCCTTCAGTCCTGGACGTCCTGTTAATATGGTCTGGACATGGATGTTAGTAGAACAGGTGACAATAGTCATAATGTAAGGCATACGTTTTGTGGTTAACCACTTATTTCTGCCCACTATCCAGTGGGAGCTGGCAGTAACACCCTTCCCTGAAGCTGGGAGCTGGGCCAGAGGGCCTCCGAGATGGGATCTGATACTGGAAAAGAGGTTAACCAGGTGTGTTTCATCCTCATTAAAGAAACAGAAACCCAGAAAACCTCTCTTCAGGTACCACTGATAAACACTGACAAGAACACCACCGATTCTTCCCCTGACTCGACATTCAGTCCTGGGCATCCGGTTAATACGGAATTGAACACTGTGCATTAGTCGATTTGCTGGTGTAAGAAGCCATTAGCTGAATGCATGCTGTCTGTCAACCATCACCCCAAGTACCTCAGTGGAGCAGACCCCAACAGCATCCTGAACTTCCTGAGGATGGCATCATGGCCAGAGGGTGGTGATACTACAGAGAAGCTGGTCACAACAGCTATCTCATTTGTGGTTTGCCCCCAAGACAAACTTTTCTCAGTTCCCACAGAGAGGCACAGTTGCCCCAAGCCAAGGCTAGCTCCCCCAAAGGTCCTCCCAAGGACTCCCTGGATACTGAGGCACGGTGGGCCCAGTGACCTGTGTTGTAAATAAAGCGCACATACTCTGGTCAGCTGATCACTCGAGTACTTTGGGGTGGTGCAGACAGCATGCCCCTTGTCCTGAATTCAGATGGCCTCACATCTACGAAACCCTCCAAGGAAAGAGATCCTACTGCAGATAAGTCCAAGTTTGCCATATCTGGCACGTGTGCAGCAAACACCTTGCAGATGCTTTCTTCCAACTCTAGGAGAGCCCGGCTGGCCCTGGTTTCCTGTCTCTTTCCCCAAAGTTGGCAATTCTTCCGGAAGTTCTCCCAGGGGGAATTAGATACTGAGGGTTAGTGGACCAGGTCACAAACGGCACAAATAAAGCGTGTGCTCTCTGGTCAACCATCTCATGTATCCAGGCACGTGCTGATGCCACTCTCCTCGTCCGCAAGTTACCCCTGCCCTCGAAGCCACCAAGCCAGAGTGGTTTGCTGAGAAGAAGGCTGCTACACATGAGTTATCATCACACAAGACAGACACATCACAAACCCGGCTGAGCCGCACTGAGAGCGGACCTAGGGGCCCCACCCCGCAGTTGATGTTAGCTCCAGGAAAGCTTGCAAGGCGGGATTAGATACTGCAAAGAGGTCGACCGTGTAATGTGCGCCATAAATAAAGCGAACGCGCCACGGACCACCTCTCTCCAAGTACCAAGCAGCAGCAGTACTGACACCAGGACAGAGGCTCTTCCTCAAAGCTGATATCACCTCCTGGAAGTCTTCCAAGGCGAGATGTGATATTGAGAAGAAGTAGACCATGTGTCCTACGTCATAAATAAAGCGTACACACCATGGTCAACCGCATCTTCAAATACCATGAAGTGACGCTGACCCTGACTCTCGTCCCTTAATTTGGTATCACCTCCAGAAAAAGCCCTTGCAATGTGCATCATAAATGATCAGCAATCAGCAAATGTGACCATGACCACCAACCCATGTCCAATGCCGCTACCACCTCCAGAATGCCCTGTAAGGCTGGGACTGGGTGCTAAGTATTGGTTGGGGGACCAAATGGCCAATGTCAAAAATAGAGCACATGGTCTCCAGCCAGTCATCCGGTGATCTGTGCTGGAGACCACCCACCACACAGGCCCTGCTCTCAAGCTGGCATGGCCCCCAGGAAGTACCCTAAAGTTGGCTGATGCTGAGAATTGGTGGACCATGTTACACACGTCATAAACAGCACGTATGCCTTATGGTCTACCATCTCTCCACATACTGTGGAATGGTGCTCCCACGAAGTTGGCTTTGCCTCTGGGAAGCCCTCTGCGACTGAATTTGATATTGAGAAGACGTGGACCATATTACATACGACATAGAGATAGCGCATGTTCTATGGTCAACCATCTTTTCAGGTACCGTGGAAAGGGCTGATGTCAGAACCGGCGTCTCTTTCCTCTCGTTAGCATCACCTTCAGGAAGCCCTCTGAGGCTAGATGCAGTATTGAGAAGAGGCCACCATGCAAAGTCTGCTATAGATGCAGTGGACGCAGCACAGAGAAACCCCTCAAGGACCCAGAGTGGAGATGACGCCAGAACGAACGCTATGCCTGAGACTTAGTATCGCCTACAGGAAGCCCCCCAAGGTGCATTTGCTGTTATGAAAAGGTGGCCCAAGTCACATGCGTGGTAAGTAAAACGTATGAAGCATGGTCAACTTCTAAGTATCCCAAAGCGGTACTGGTGCCAGTGCCACTGCCTTGTCTCCACGGGTGTACATGGCCTCCCCGGAGACCTTCACAGCTAAGCTTGATACTGAAAGGAAGCAGACCATGATACATACGCTGTTAATAAAACACATGCAGTGCGCTCCAACCCTTTCCAGGTACCGTGAAGCCAGTGCTGACGCCAGAACCAGTGCTCCGACTTGACCCTGAGGCTGGCAGCATCTTCAGCAAGTTCTCCGAGGCTGGGCTGGAGACAAGGAACAAGTGGCTGTGAAGCATGTATCATCTGTAAGCGTACACGGCGGAGCCAATCAGATCTTCATGTAGGGTCAGTGTTGAGGCCAGAGGGCGTCTTCCCCGAGATGACTAGACTTGATATGGAAAAAAGATAGACTGTACACGCATCGTCAATGAAAAACACGAGTCAGTGTGTCTTCAAGTACCTGGAGTGGCATCATCTCACACGCACCCGTATCTGCCTCCACATGGCCACGTGGTCCTGGAGCCATCTGAAGATAGCTTGGAGGCTGACGAGAGGCAGAACGCGTAGCATCCCTCCTCCATAAACACGGGCGGCACTGACCACCATTTCTTCAAGGGGAGAAATGCCAACGTGGAAGCAGGACACCTTCCTAAAGGCTGTCATTGTCCTACGGAAGCCCTTGGAGGCTGCATTTGACACTGAGGAGAAGACTGTGCCGCAAGCATTAACAGATTAAGTACAAATCTAACAGTCTACCATTCCGCCAAGTACCATGGAGAAGGAAGATGCTGAGGCCAGTGTCGCTTCTGACTTCATTTCAGGCTCTCTCCAGGATGGTTTGGATGGCTGGGCTGGATACCAAGAAGCGGTTTACCGTCCCACATACATACTCAAAATGTATGTGGGACGGTAAACCATTTCTTCAAGTACCGCACGAGGGCAGTGATGGCTGGAAGAAGGCTCGCGTCCACAAAGTTGCCTCTGGGGACCTCTTCAGGGCTGCACTTGATGCTGAGAAGAAGCAGGTCATGGTGTATACTAGACAAGAGTTGTGTAGTCAACCATGTCATTGAATGCCATAGAGCAGCACCGATCCCAGAAAGAATCAAGATCTCCTCCCCAGAGATGGCGAGATTTCCCGAGGCAGAACTTGATATAAGAAGAGCGAGAGTATGTCATTTCGCATCATGCAGAAAAGAACATGCCCTACAGAAAACCATCTCTTCGAGCGTCTTGGAGAGGCCTGATGTTGGGTCCAATGGCACCTCCCTGAAGATGGCGTCGTTTCCAGGAGCCTCGAGGATGGATTTGATACTGAGGGTTAGTGGACCGTGTTACATACGTCACAGATAAAGCGTACGCTATACGGTCTACTATCTCTCCAAGTACCACACAGGGACGCCGAGGACAGAGGTTGAGGACACGTCCAGAAAGCCTTCCAGAGCTGGGGGGAATCAGAGGGCAGGTCGAGCACAATACATGCATCATGCGACAAGCACACACAGGCTAGGAGTCTTGTCTCCACTGTCAGGAGCTGATGTTGATGCTGGAACTGGTGGCTTATCCCCAAAGCTGGCAACTCCTCCAGGAAGCCCTCCAAGGCTGCATGTCCCATAGAGCAGAAGTGGACGATGTTATGGATTTCATCATTCCAGAAATACTGATTAAGTGCCTACTATGTGCCAGGCACCATGTTGGAGCTGAGGGAATGGATAGGTGGGCACAGTGGGAGGGTGGACATGCCATGTGGCTAACAGAACTGTGTGAGGAGTGGTGAACAAAATGAGAAATATAAGATGGCCTGTGTGCAACCGAAAAAGAACACCTGTCTAGTTATACTGAGCAGGTCAAGTACATTGTCTCAGGGCATGTGAAGCCCAGGTTGTGAGCCCTAGTTTGGGAAATAAAAAATTATGCCACAAGGAAAGACTGGTGGGTGGCCATCTCTGCCTCAAAGTCAGGGGCATTTCCAGGAGGTCCTGTGAGGCTGGGCTCGACATGAGCAGTAACCACCATGCCATCTTCATATTCAAAGTAGAAGTGATTTTGGTCAATCGACTCCCTAGGGTCAGAACCTCCATCTCATCCCACTCTTGGCACTGCCTCCAGAAAACCCTCTGAGACTGAATTTAATATCGATCAGAGGTTGACATTAGTAGAAACAAAGGAACTTCAACATAAGGAAGCATCTCTTCAATAGCACAGAGCATGATGGAGGCTGGACTGGTGGGTCCCCCTGAAGGTAGTATTGGTTCCATGAAGCCCTCCAAGGCTGGCCAGCCTACTGGGAAGTGGTGGACCATGTCCCTGGAATCTTTCCTCGTGCATATGCCATTTTGGCAAACCATGTCTTCAAGTACCATGGCTGAGGCTGGAACTGGAGTCTTTGCCCCCCAAATTGCATCACCTCCAGAACCCCCCCCCCCGCCTTCCGCCAGAGGATGCATTTAATAGGCCTTGTTGCACAGTTCAGACATCAAACATAGGCAACAGGGTTTACCAGGGAGCAGTACCGGACCTAAACCCAATGTTCTCTTCCCTCACGTTGGCAACACCTCCGGGGTGCCCTCCGAGGACGGATTGGATACTGAGAGTTAGTGGACCATGTTACATAGGTCAAAAATCATAAAGCCTACGTTCCATAGTCTACCATCTCTTCAGGAACCATGGAGTGGTGCTGACCCCAGAACCAGGGCTTGTCCCTGAAGTTGGTGTCACTTCCAGAAAGCTTTCTGAGGCCTGATTAGGCATTGAGAAGCAGGCATACAGTGAACATAAACAATCCCCTCCTCAAGTTTGGGGAGCAGTGCTGATGGGGGAGAGGCACCTCTACCCTGAAGCAGCATCTCCCCTAGGAAGGCCATGCCAACTTGGAAAGGCTGAGAAAAGGCAAACCATGCAACGCTGGCCACGTCTTGGCCATTACATGGTTGACTACCTCTTAAAGTGAAGGCAGTGGTTTGCTCTGCATGGCAGAATGGGAAGCTCTAAGAGCAGACCTCATATGTAAAAGGGGGTCCTTTGACTTCCGGATAACAACCTGTGCAAGTTCACCCAGCCCTCGCCATATACCACACCACCCTTGTACCCTCAAGCCACAGAGTTGAGTGGGCAGCGGGCTCTTCCAGCTCCATCTCAACATGTCTACCTCCTCCAACAAACATTCCTTAGGTCTCTCCTTCCCCTCTCACAGCCCAACTCTCAATACCACCACCCCCCCACATGAATGGATGCACAGCCAAGAGATTGGCTAGTCTCCTAAGAAAGGGAAAGGGCAGGCTCCTGGGCAGCATGGTGGGAGGGCACGGTTATCCTCCAATGTCTTGGAGCCCCGAGCAAAGTGTTCCATCCTCCTGCTCACAATCCAGTTGCTGAAGACCAAACTCCTTAAAACAGCATCATGGCTTCAACCTTCATCCCACCCTCTTCTCTGCTCCCTGAGCCCTGACACTGCCTCAGCCAGTTCAAGCCTTTGCATTCCCTGTCCCTCCACGGCACCCTGCCTGTGCCTCTCCTCCAGCCCAATCACATTTTCCATGTGGTCAGTCATAAATGTAAGCTCACATTTAGTAAACATCCATGAGGTGCTGGAGCTAGAGCTGCAGCGTCTAGCTTAGCCAGGGAGATCCACAGTGAAATAATTATTGCAGAGCACTGATTTCAAAATCAAAAGAAGCCGAAGTGTTGTGAAGGAGCAGGGAGCATTTAACAAGAAGATCTGACCAATGGCAGGGGTTCAGGAGGAGGCCCTTCTCAGAAGAAGTTTAGAAGCAAAAGATGATGGATGAGGAGAATAAGCCAGGAAAAGAAGGGACAAGAGTGGACAATGCAGAGTGGAAGCGACGGACTGGATGGAGAATAGAACAAATAGAGCGTGGACCAGATAGATGGCTCATGGGCCAGAGAGATAAAGAATGGCCCAAATAGTGGACTGGATGGAGCGTGGTCCAGATGGAACGTGGACCAGAAGAAGTATGGACTAGATGGAGTGTGGACCAGACAGATAGCTCATGGACTAGATAAATGGCTCATGAACCAGATAGGTGGCTCATGGACCAGAGAGATGGCTAATGGACCAGACTGGTGGCTCATGGACCAAAGAGATGGCTCATGGACCAGATAGGTGGAGCATGGTCTGAATGGAGCACCCCCATGAATGGAGAACCAAAAACATTCCAGTAATGAGGCTGATGAGCTAGGTGGGGAGTAGATCACTCTGAGCCTTATAACAAAGGTTAAAGATTACAGATTTACCCTCAATCCACAGGGAAGTCCTTATTAGCTGATAAAGAACCTGAGCGTCATGGTTTGAGAAGGTATTCTTGCAGATGTGAAAAGAGAGTACTGTGGGCAAGACTGGGTGTGGGGAGAAAAGAGTACAGGCATCTAGAAAAGAGAGAAAGGTACCCGGGATGGGGCAGGGGTCATCGAAATGGGCAAAGCAGGTATGCCTGTGAATAGTTACAAAGAGGAGTATAAGAGACTTGGTAATGTCACAGATGTGGGTGAGTCATGTGTGCAATAAGAAAATGTCAAGAATCCTTGCGGGGGTCTGGCATGGAAGCTGGGAAAGCGTGGCACCACTCTCTGAGCTGGACAGCACCGGACAAGAAAAAAGTGTTGGTCGGGGAGCAGGCATTTAGCTTCGAGTGCACCGAGTTTGAAGTGCCAGTGAGAAATCCTGTGGAGACATCGAATCTGCAATCCGATAGAGGGCATTGGTGATCTTAGCGAAAACTCTTTCAGTGGAGTGGTAGAGTCGACAGCCAAACAAAAGTGAGACACAGAGAAACCACCAAGAGGGTGTGGCTAGGAGGAGGAGGTGGATTCCTGAGGTTTTTCAGATTAAAGGGACCACAGTGTGGTCAGAGCCAATGGGAGGGCTCCAGGAAAGGAGAGGTTCTTTGACGTGGTAGTCAAAATGGTGTAAGCCTTCCAGGAGCTGAGGTGGCAGTGTGCCACTGGGCCAGCGGCAGGTTGCTTCCTCCACTGGTGATCAGGGGAAGAGAAGCAACAGGGACAAGGCTAACGGCGGGAAGGTGGGGGGCCGAGGGGGTTCATGCTGATGGCTTTTATTTTCCCTATGTCCACAGTTGAAGAGGAAGTCACTCATGTCTCCCCTTGGGTTGGGAACTCCTTTGGACAGGAAGGGGATCCCCTGGTCTGAGCTTTGTATTCCCAGTGCCCAGAACCAGGCATTCTAACAGAATAATGAGGAATGAAAGAATGGACAACTCCAAATAGCAGAGATGGACCTTAAAGTGTCCTTGTCCTCCTGGATAAAGTGATATGTGTCCCCAATAGTTTCCCGGATCTCTAGAGAGATGGGCAAGCCTAGCTTCCCACCTAGCCTCCCAACACTCAATCACTCGGCCTGGATTGAACATCTCCTCATCACAGGTGGCTGGTGGCGGGTGGCTGGTGGCCTTCTCACTTCCTCAGGCCCCGGGCATTGCCTGCTCCTGCACCTGTCCATCTGCTCAGACATTCTTTCAACAGCACACCATTTCACCCACTCGTCCATGCACTACACTCCCTCATAAATCGACTCCTTCATGTACTCATTTACTCCTCAGCTACTCATCCTTGCATTGACTAGCCCACATATCCTCTCAGCCACGAACACACATTTGCTAGCCTTTGTCCTGTGTGGAACCAGAAGTGGCCTGGACTCAGTGTCCCTGCATCCCAGGAGCTCATAGTTTAGATGGGAGAAAGATGGATACTCAACCCACACACTAATTGGCGATCATGGAACTATAAAGGGTCTTAGGATTTCAGGCTTACGAACTATATAGTCCAGAATCAGTAAGGAGTTCCAGCTACTGCAGACGGGACCAGACCAGAGAAAGCAAAGAGAAGCAATTCTCACCAACCAAGGACTGGTGCGTGGACAGGTGGGGAGGGAAATAGAGGAGTCAGTGATAAAACCTACTCACACTGTATCATGTGGAAGGGTGCAAACAGGAGGGATGAGAAGAAACAGATACATACTCAACTTCATAATTATTAATACACAGAGGGTAAAGTCAAGAGAATACTATTTTATTTTTTATCATAAAGAAATATAGCTGTAAGCATGTTTTCTAGAAAAACTAAAACATAAGCACTAACACACTTAGAAACTGGTTGTGTACTTTATGAATCACCAGGGTAAAATTTTTAAAAAGAAAAATGTAGTATATATAAGAGATAGCAGGAAATAAAGAAATGAAAAGAAAACAAGCAGTCAGTATAATTTTTTAAAGTCCAAAAAGACAATCAAGGGAAAAAATGTAAATGGGTTATACACCCTTAAAAAGGGAATTTTTCAATTGAAGTCAAAAGCCTCAAATCCAAACTATACGTTGTCTCTTTGAAACACACTTTAAATAAATGAACTCAAAAAATTCAAATCTGAGGGATGGGCACAGATAAATAGGAAGGCCTCGGTTTTCATGCATTTGACTTTCAGGCAACCACACAATCATGCACTGACATCTCAAAAGCCACGGAATTCAGACAGCAGCTGGCTGCCAGCAATCAGCTCCCTATCAATGGCACCCCCAGTTTTGCATATACAGCAATTTGGGCAATTTTTTGTGCAACTGCTTAAATATCTCATTGCAGAGGCGGTCGTAGGGTGTTCTGAGGGGTACTTGGGGCCTCCCATGTCCCTGGCAGAATGATGCCCAAAGCTCGAGGTCACCACCTGGCTCCAAATAAGGCAGTTTTGATTTGATCTCTTTTATTTATTGGGCTTCTGGGTAATATTTGGTCTGAATAAAGGGCTTGGCTGCATCTGAATAGCAGTATTTAATTACGTTTTGCTCGTATTGTTTTATAAAAATAAGTGGAAAATGGAAAAATAAAATTGCTGATACCTGTGGTAAGAGCATAGATCTCATATATACTTAAGAAATTAAGACAAAGATGGAAATCATTAGTTGGACGCAATGTGGCCAATCTTTAGCCTCAATAATTGAATTTAAGGCAGTCAACTATGTGTTTGGAAAGAAGGAAATTAAAGAACATCTGTGGAATGCTAGAAATTGTCTGGAAATGTGCAGAATATCGAGCTCTCGAGGAGCAGAATTCTTTGGAACATGTAAATCTCTGGTTCAACTTTCAAACAACACTTTGCCTTAAAAACCAGCTTCCAGAAACAATTACAAGAGAAAGTAGGGTTCCCTAACTCATGAAGCAGAGGTGCTCCTGCAATTTCACGTACCCAAGAGAAAAAGCATTAAACAGGTCAATGAAACCCACCTCTCAGAGATGGAAGACACAACCACAACAATGATATAACATTCACAAACATTTACATTAGGAATAATGTAAATAATTAGGAATAAAATAGCATCCAAAAATGGGGGAAACAGATCAAAACACAGTTTCCAAAGCTTTCGCAGTCCTAAAGACATCAACTAGGCAAAAAGTAAATGACAAACATACCTCAAATCTAGAGGCAAGCCATGTTATACGTAACAGAAATGAGAAATAAGGAAAAGAGGCTTACATAGTCAATATTAGGTTACACTACCCCAAAAGCTCTACCTAATATAATAAAACGAAAAACAGATAAATGTTAGAAACTATTAGAATGAGATTAAAATGATCATTATTTATAGAATACTTAATTCTTTACTAAGAAATCCCAAAGAATCAACTGAAAAGCTAATAAAACTAAATGTCTTCACATCAAAATCTGTACCCTACAAATAAGATGTACCTTATTTTGAAGGCCCATGAAACATTTACAGAATTGGTTATTTAAGACACAAAGAAGACATCGATAAATTCCCCAAAGTAGAATTTATGTCCACATTCTCTAGCCACAATGAAATATAACCACAATTGAATAAAAAAGTATAAGCAACAACACACAACCCAAATAAATTAGAAATTAATTTAAAAATAAGCTCTACTTTTGCACATTTAATTCAGATACTCATTTCTCCTAAGAACAAGAAGAAATGAAAAGCATATTACAAATATTTTAAAATATTGAAAAGACTACATATTAAAACATATGGCATGCAGTCAAAATTGCAACCAGAGGCAAATTCATATCATGAAATGTTTTCATTATTAAAGAATAACAACATAAGGGATATATGGATAGATCCATAAAACAAGCTTGAGGAAAGCAGAATGACAGAATCAATAAAGATAAAGGCAGATATTGTTGAATTTGAACAGACACACACAAAAAAACAGTTGAATTGATAAATTATTCCAAGAACAGATTCTTTTTTCAAAAAACCTCTAAAATAGACACTCCTCCAGCTCATCTAATAAAAAAGAGATAAAGTACACATACACAAAATTAAGAACAAAAAATTACATAATCATAGAAATAGATAAAAGTTTATTATAAAAATATCACATAACTATATGGGTAAGACTTTTTTAAATCTCAGAAAAATAGATTATTTTCTAGGATTAATAATAGGCTATAAAAAAATCATCAAGCACTTACTGTGCCAGAGACAGTGTAAGGTACTTTATCTCCTTTAACCCTCACGGTGACCCTCTTAGCTACAGACTCTCATTTTAACCATTTAACAAACAAGGAAACTAAGAATTAGGGAGAAGACATGGTTTACCTGAGGTCACATGGGAAATGACAGAACAAGAATTTAAAACCCACTTATCTGATTCCAGTGCCTGTACATTTCAACACTGAACTATATTAGAAAAAGAAGCAAAAATTCCAAAGATGTAGAAAATCTAAAGAATCCAATAAATACAGAGGAAATAGGAAAAGTTGTCAAAGAATTATCCCAGGAAAGTTACAGGGGTTAGTTCTTTCAAGTTTTCATGGAATAGATCATTTAAATGACGTATGTATGGTACAGAATATAGAAAAAGATGGAATGTTCCTAATTCATTTTACAAAGTCAGCATAACTTTGATACCAAAATCAATAAAAAAAATAAATTGGCAAAGTCCTAAATGAAATACTAGCGAAGCAAATCATGTAATATAAAAGAACAACATGCCATAACCAGGTAGAATTTGATCCAAAAATGTTTCAGTTATGAAACATTATAATACATTGGATCAACAAGTCAACAGAAAAAAACAACACAAATATCTCTACAGACATCAAAAAAGCATTTCATAAAATTCAAAATTCATTCCTGATTTTAAAGTCATATATGAATTAGAAATAAATACTGCATTAGCATTGTAAAAAATATATATAGCCTAAAAAATTATTTGTTATCATACTTAACAGTGAACCAGAAATGAGACAAATATTTCTATTATCAACAATTTAATGTTTTGGAAGCTCTAGCCAATGCTATAAGACAAGAAAGAGAAATAGAAAAGCTATACTGAAAAAGAGGCAAAATTTGCATTATATAGATATGAATGACTCTTTACCTAGAAATTCCAAAACATTCAACTAAAAATTTATGGAGCAAACGAGAGAATTCAATGAGACAGCCAATAACAATAAATATAAAATCTCTTCCCTACATATCAGTAATAACCAACTAGAAAGTATAAGAAAAGGGAACAAATTCACAATAGAAGCAATACTTAATTCCTTTTAATAAAGTCAATGACAAATGGTGACTTTGTCAAATTTGACAAATTGTGAGTATATATATTAAACTGCAATATATAATGCAAAGCCCAAGTATATCAATCCTCTTTCATTTACAATTTTATAAAATTCCACAGAATCAATAACAAATTTTTTTTAACTTCACAATATCACTAAAATTCACCTGGAAGTATCAGCAAGTGAGACTACTCAAGAAAATCTTGAAAAATAAGAATAGAAGAAGACTACTACTACCAAATAATGACACACATTGTAATAATACAATATATTAAAACAAAGCAATACTGGTATAAGAATAGACAGATTAATGGAATAATAGAAAACCATAACAAGAAACAAAGTCTATGAAAATATCTAGCATGTGGTAAATGTGGACATGGGACATATCGTTATTTCTCACAATAATTAAATTAATGGATTGAAGATTCAAATATAGAGAGGAAATCATGAAAGAACTAGAAAAAAATAAAAATGACTACATGAGCTCAGTGTGGGAAAAGTCTTTCTAATCAAGAAGAAACTATAGGGACAAATTAAAGACAGATTTTTAGAGCATAAATTCTTTTTAAATAAAATAATTAAAAATTCCATAAACAAAATGAAATGGCAAGTGAAAAATGGGGGGAAAGCAATAGTAATATGTGACAGGAAAAAAGTGTTACCATTCTAATTTAAAAAGGTCTTACAAAATAAAAACGAAAGATTAACACACAAATAGAGGAAAAAAATAGAAAAAATGGGTAAATGATTTCCAGTTCAATACAGTGAACTGAGTATGGATGTTCACCTGCCCCTTGTAAAACTGTGCTAAATGAAAGTGAGGAGATTTTCATTTTGAGCACAAGCACACAGGGACAGAAAAGAAGATAAGAGTTATAAATGATTCAGAGCTGGGAATGCTAAACTAGCAGTGAGGAAAGCTGAAATAAAGCCCAGTGTCGTCCAGGAGCCCACAGAAGTCCCAGGAATTGACAGTACCAGGTAACACAATATGGCAGCAAAAGCTGGGACTGAATAAGGTAAATTGGCTGAAAGTCTGTTTAAGAAGAAGGCAGTCCTTAAAGTCCTCACCCTCTGTGCAGAGCCTTCCCTAACCCTGAGAAAAGACTGAAAATGTATTGCATGGAGGAAGTAAAGTGCGGGCGACTGGAATAGAGACAGCAGGCACAGCCGAGGGGAAGAGCTCTAAAAAGAGGAAGAAGGCGAAGTTTTACAAACTGGATGTGAGACCCGCCCCCCTCGCCAATATTCATCCACAAACCTCCCAGAGCACTGGCAGCTAGAAATACTCTACAACAGAAACTAAAAAATCTTCTTTGGAGCATCTCAGAAGTCCAAAAGAAAAAGACTTAAAAATGCCAAAACCTGGGGTTCCCCATCAGAAAGACCAGCTAGCTCATTCTATAGGAAAGCCCACAATTCACCAGGCCCAAACACAGAACCACAGGCTGAGAGCTTCTGAATAGCTCATTAGTGTATTTTTATGTATGTATTTTATATCATCTATATCTATACCATCTATATCTATATCATCTCTCTTTATCATTTATATCTATATCATCTATATCTTTATCATCCATATTATCTACATCCATGTCTATTTATTTATATCACAAGAGTTGAGAAAAGCATCTAACATGAATATTGGAGAAATGCACACCTGAAAACCTATTAATATTATCAAGGATATCAAAGAAGCAATTGCATCCTTGATACAAAATGTTATAAAATAATATTTAGAGTATAATAAAGAACCTTGAAAACTGGAGATTATAGAAATGAAAATAGGTTGAAAGATGTATGACAGAGAAATCTCTCAGGAAGAAAACAAAGAAATGAAGAGCTGACAATCAGAGGGAACTATGGAAATATTAGAGAACCAAAGAGGCCCAATATTCAAACAATATAAGTTCTAAAAAGAGAAAACAGATGTGAGGTCATTATCCAAGGAATTGTTCAAGAAAAGTTTCCACAACTGAGGGACACAAGTGTTCAGATAAATGGGGCCTGGCAAAATGGGTAAGCATAGGTCAACATCAAGATATGAAATTTAAAAAACACTAGAAAACAATGGGAAAATTGTACAAGTTCCAGAAAGTGAGAAAAAAAGATCACATACAAGGGATGATGAATCACAAAGTTTCAGACTTCTCATTAATGGCACTAGATGTTAGAAGACAATTATTCATGCTTTCAAAACTGAGGGGGGAAAAGATTACCAACTAGAATTTGATACCCAGCCAAACTAGCAATGTCAATGTGAACTAGACATTTTCCTTTTTTGATGTGGAAGTTCTCCAAAAATTTACCTCCCATGTACCCTTTCTCACAAAACTGCTGAGGATGCACTATAGCAACACAGGGGAGTAAATAAAAAAGAGAGGATAACATGGGATTTATGACTTCAGAGATTCAACCAATGAGAGAGGATCAAAGGAATCCCTGGGAAAAGAATGAGGGGGAGACCCCCAGATAAGGGCAGGAAGCCCAAAGATTAACCAATCCAAAACAGAATAGGCAAGAAAGCTCCAGGAAGAGATTTCTTTAAATAAAACATTAAAAAGAAGGCCAATGCTAATGTGTTCCAATGTATTGGGAATCTTAGGATAAATTTGTGATAAGTTCATTAAAAGCCAATCAAAAAAAGAAAGAAAAGAAAGAAAGAAGACGATTATCAACTTGAGAGAAAACAATTAAGTTACGAAGAGTAAATAATCATATATTACATTGTGCAGCTGTGAAGAGTGTTTACACTGTGATAATGATGTAAACACTGAATATTGATCAAATCAAAACTGTGAACCACATATCTCTAGAGGGAGGAGCACAGAGGTATACACTTGTGTGTGGAGAAGCCAAGGGCACTTGTGGTAAGACTTAAAAAATCAAGATAATACCTAAGCTAAAAGAAATCAAGAAGAAGAAAACTAAGAACGTTACTTAGAAATATGGATGTAAATGTCAAGGGAATTGGTTAAAAGAGTTAAAAGCTGTTGCTTCTGCAGAGAAGGGTGTTGGAAGGAATTGGGAGGGCTGGAGGACTGATGCTTCTAAAACAATCTTGTAGAATGATTTGGCTCTTAAAATGATGCATATGGATGACTTTAACTAAAATAAAATAAACTAATAAAAATGAAAAAATGCAAAGGACCTGAACTGGCAATTCAGATACCTAGAACCAATAAAGATATGGGCGAAAGGCTCTTATCACAGATAATAAAAGAACTGAAAATTAAAAGAATGAAATGCCATGTTTTGACAAATTGGCAAATGTTGAAAACCTTGGCAATTCCCAGAGAAACAGGCATTTCTTAAACTAATTCTGAGACTGTAACTTGGTACAAAGTTTAAGGAAGGCGATCTGGCCATAAAACGCTCATGCCTTTTGACATGGCCATTCCACTTTTCAAATAAACTGCAGGAAACAAATCAGACATATATGTAAAGATGAATGAACAAAGATGCTCACCCCAACTTACACAAGCCAACTTTTAAAATTATCTAAGTATCTGGTAAGAGTGGACCAATTAAACCAATTATGATAGAGTCACTTGCTAGTACACTAGATAACCATTAAAAAAAAAAAGTCGCAAAATAGGAAATTACTTAATGGTATGGGAAAACATTCAGGATATAGATTTAGGTGAAAAAATGAAGATGACGATGATGAGCCCAAGTAAAAATAACGTATACACACACATTTATGCAATTTATAGGAGCAAATAAAAGACAAGAGGCTGGTCACCACCCTGTCAGCAGTGATCCTCTCTGAGTGGCGGGACTAGATTGGGGTTTTGGGTTTGTTTTTTTTAGCATTTCACAAGCTTTTACTATAGAGATGCGTTTTTGTTGGGGGGGTTTGGGGGCAGGGTTTTGTATTTCTTTTTCAAAGAGAAAAAATATTTTGTAGAATTATTATCTTCAGCAAATTTATTAGCTTAGAGTTCTTTGTGGGAAGAGCTCACATGGCCCCCACTTACTGTGTTCTCCATTAAACGAATGAGTTCACAAAATGTGGTGCTCAGCATCTTTTTTTTTTTTTTTTTTGAGGGCAGTGTCACTGGCCCTCATATGTGGGACCCGAACCGGGGCTGCTGGCTTCCCAAGCCAGTGCTTAACCATCATGCCACTCGGCCGGCCCTCAGCATCATTTTTAAGAGACTCACTTGGAGCAGGGGTGTGAAGGGAACCCCAAGCCCCAACTCAAGCTGCCAAAAAGGATTCTGGGGTCTGGTCAGTTACAAAGTAAACACGGCTCCACCACTTGGGCGGGCCCAGAGATAAGGGACCCCTGTGTGGGGTCAAGCCCCTGCTGACCTCACCTTTTTTGCTCTCCCTAGTGGTACCATGGGCAGCTTTTGAGCAGAGTCGCTGGACGGCCCTGCCCTCCACTCAGAGAAGCAGTTGTGGGAACTGGGCCAGCCTCTGCCTGTCACGCTCCAGGTGGGCACTGCATGCACTCAGGTCCCACTGAGGCCTTCAGAGTGGCGCCAGCCCATCTCTGATCACCTACAGTTTGCATCTGATCTACGCCAGTCTAGCCCTTCCTCACAGACACATATACTTTGTGGAGTGTAACCAGGAGACGCAAAACTCACCCAGGAAGTGAGGGCTCCACCATCAGCGGCGTCATCTTGAGAAGCCGTGGGCTCCAGCAACCAACTCCAGGGCTCTGTGCAGGTGATCTTGCAAGACAAGAGGGCCGAGTCACAAAACCAAACGCAACTGTGTGAAGGCATGTCTGACCCACAGGGTATGGGAACATGCCAAAGTCCCTGGACTGGCATCTGGAAACGGCAAGGCCCCGCATGGGGCCAGGGGTTAAATCAGAGCCCACTCCTGCCTGCCGGAGACTCATAATTCCATGTGACATGGGCCGTTATGCAATTCAACCCAGGGTTTCTGGGTGAGGCAGGTCTTGAGCAAAGGAGTTGGGGTGTCAGGAAGAGACCTTCCCGCAGTGACAGAGCTGATAGGACAGGTGACTGGGGGAATGATGAGGCATTCGGGCTGGGGCTGCATGCAGGTTTAGCTGGGAGTCTGGAGGGAGACGAGCGCACAGGACTCATGGGGCTGGAACTCCGAGCAGATCAGGACTCTCAGATTTCAACTCCCCGAGGTCTTGCTCCTGTCAGCACTATGTGAGACCCCAGGTATACACAGAAGTGGATTGATGCTGGTCTTTATCCCATGACACCTGCCGCCATTGGTCCACGAAGGCTCTTTTTTTAAAATCTTTAACTTTTTAAGGATTTAATGCTCATCCATAAACCCATCACAGCCAAAGCAGAGCTAGAACGCTGAGTGTAACTGGGGGACCTCCCAGACGGCCCTGCAGTCATGCAGCCTCCGCCAGCCCTGACACTCACGACTGAGGCCACCCTGGCCGCACCACTGACCCTGGGTTCGGGAGCTGTGCTCCCGCTGTTTCTGCCTTGCTCTGGGGAGTACAGTCCCAGCCACACCAGTCCTGGCCCGGAGTTAAGCTTGTCCAGGCTCTCTCTGCTGTGGAAGCAATGGGCTGGTCCCAAGTACAGACAGACAAGACCCCATTTGAGCCTGTCCCCAAGGTCATGGAAGTGGGAGTTTGGGGGCAAGCTCAGACAGAGCGAGGGTGGCCGTGCACCACAGCCCTGAGGGCCCGGCCACAGCGAGGCTCCGAGCTCTGCACCCCGCGTGTTCTGTGTCTTCTGAAACATGCTGCTTGGGGCGACGGTCAGGACAGGGGAGGAGTGTTCCAGATGCTTCCCAGTAGGGCGTTTCTGAAAGGTCACTGGATTGGTAGGCTCGGCCAGGAAAGTTTATTAAGTTCTTTCGTCCTGATGAGCAAACCATAAACATGTGCTTCCAGGCTCTCACGACCCAAACTCCTCCAGTCCCATGGATGGAAACAGAAATCCAGGCGCCGTGCAGAGCACCCTGTGTGCCGCACACTGTCCACCCTGCACATCCCAGGGAGGCAGCTGGTTATGAAGGCTGCTGTGGGGGCCTGGGACATGCCCTGGGCTTAGGGCAGAGTGGGCTCGCTGTGCTTTTCTGAGCCTCAGTTTCCTTCTCTATAAGAGGGGCCAAGGATGTGGCCTCTGCAGCTGCAGGGCTTTGGTAAGGTGACAAATGCACCAGCACCTACTGACTCAGCCTGCTATGGGGCAGAGCGGGGAGACTAAGGGAAGGGCGGCTCCCTTGGGGGGCCATGCCAAAGATAATTGGGCGTCCAAGAAGCAGCTCTCCCTCCGGTTTCTCTAACATCTGCCCATAAACCCCCTTTCCTTTTGCCTCGTTGCACCCCAGAGAATGGCCTCCATGGAGCGAGGCCTCACCCAATCCCAGCCCCTCTCACATCCCCACTCTGCCTCTCCTTCCTCCCCAGTGCTGAGAAGGGAGTGCTGGGAGGACGAGCCCCGGGGAGGAAGCTAAGGGACTCCCTTTGGTGGCCTCCCCACACTTCCAGTGTGGCATCTCCATGTCCGGTGAGCACCCAGCAGCCGTATAAATGGATGAACCAAGGAATGCGGGCCCGTGACTCACCAGGGCACTGAATATCTGGATATGTGACCTTCATGCAGTGGGATGGAGTGGGGGCCGAGGGACCAGCAGAGGTGAAGGGACACACACCAGGCCTGCCTTTGTCCCCTCTGGGCAGCCACCAGCAGCGCCAGCTGATACCAAGAACATCTGCTGCAGGTGGCGTCCAGTCCCTGCCACGCTAGCAGATTACCTTTCACTTTATCATTTTGGTAGGAGAAGCCTCTTATCAAAGGGACAAAAAATATAACAAACTGGACCCCAAATTACAAGTGAGAATTGAGGGCCGGAATGACAGAGAGGAGGGCGGACCGGGGTCCAATGGACAGAAGTCTTTCCTCACTTCCCAATGGGCAAAAAGGTGACGGTAGAGATTCATGGCATCATCCTTTTCCCATTTCTACAGTAGGGAAACTGAGGCTAAGCTCAAGTCTCAGGTGGAGGGAAGAAGGAAAGTCGCCCTTTGTGAAGGTCCCCTGTGACCCTGGGGACGCAGTGGGGGCGAAGATGTAGGGACTGCAAGGCAGGTGGAGAGGCTGCTGTGAGAATGACACTGGCAGCGCCCGTGAGGGTCAGGAAGGGCGGGGACAGGGGACAAACGTGGGTGCTAAGAGTCTCAAATCTCATCCTGGACGGCTGTGGACTGGCCTCCTCCCAGCACAGCGTCTGCTGGGCAGACCACGCACAGCCTCCAGGGGACAGACCCGCCCTCAGGGCCGCTGCTCAATGCTGACAGGTGGCTCGCAGCACACAGTAAGATTTTTCCAGAACAAATGAACTTTACTTCCCTTTTACAAATGAGGGCCATGGAGCTGGGAGGGTGCTGGTGACGTCTCCTGAGGCACAAAGTGCTCTCCCCTGGCAGAAAGAAACAAGAAGTCAGAAGAGGACAAGACAAGGCGGAACCTCCGTGTCCTAGGGGTCAGTCCAGGGCCAGTGTCCACTCAGTGGGACAGCCTGTCACAAGGGGTCAGACACTGAGAGGGGGGTCTCCAGGGCTGTCTAACCCTGCGTCCAGCCCCTCTGGCCGCGGCAGCCTCAGCCATTGCTCGGTGTGGCGGTGTCCCAAGGAGAAGAAGGCTGGAAGCACAGTGGACACACAGTGAGGGCTGCCCGGGCTGGACTATGGCCCTGATGGAACCTGGGCACAGCACTGCCTGCCCTCGGCCTCAGTTTCCTTGTTGCCACCATGGAGAATTGATGTCACTATCTCCAGATGAAATGGGGGAACTTTGAGCCGTGCCTGGTGACAACAGGCATAATACACTCCAGGCTCCAGTCCTCAACCCACAGGCACCTGCTCCCCAGAGAGGGGTGAGCCTCCAGCCACTGCAGCCCCCCGAGCTGGGCTGTCAGGGCCCCCAGGCCTGCCCCTGAGCATCCGTCTCCTCCAGCCCTGGGACCGAGCACCAGTCCGGTCCAGCACCTACACACTTGTCCCATCGATTTCAGAACCAACTCAAACTCCTCTCTGGCTCTGGGAGGGTCTGAGGCCTCCGCCGAAAGCTTGAAAGAAGAGCTAATGAGGGTGACCGAGCTCGCTCAGGTTTCATCAGAGAAGCAAACCAAACCGCAGAATTCTTCTTGCAAACCATCAGCCTGCTCAGTGACAGCTGAAGGTTTGTTTTCAATCTTCCCTGCCCTTGTCTGCGAGGAGGCCCCAGCGACCCCACAAACCAGACTCAGCTCTGGCCCGTGGCCAGAGGGTTTCAAATTTTGAAATGGGCCTTTTGCAAAATGTTCAGTTTTAAGCCGTGGTCCGACTGCCCACATCCTGTCCAAACTTCCTGGGGGAGTGAGATTTATTTAAGGAAGGAATAAAATCCCCATGCTGGTGCCATGGACTGAAAACACGCTCCATCCCAGGCAATTTCAAGGATTAAGGTTACATATCTCTTAATGAGTCACAGGCGGAGGCAAAGTGGAATTGGCTAGAGAAGGAGGACAGGCCTCAGAAATGAGGGGGTGCTACTCCTCAGCGCCAAGGACCCCTGCTCTCTGCCAGGGATATAATTTGTCCCCCAACAGGCCTTACAATCATTCTTTCGTGCATTCATTTATTCTTCCACTCACCCAGCATTCTTATGGATCCATCAGCCACTCTGCACAGGTTCTGGGCGGGTAAGTCGGGGCGGGAGGGGTGTTTGAGGCCCCCCAGACCAAGCACCCACAGTCAGGAAGTTCAAGGTCTGGTTGGGAAGGCAGACACTTAAACAGGTCATGACCAAGCAACAGGAGAGGTTTCTGAATGGAGGTCAAGTTCACAGCCATGTAACAGTTCAAAGTATGGACTGGTTCATCCCTCCAGCTATACAGCAGCCCACGGAGAAGACCAGAGGGTGAGCTTGTGCAAACGTCCAGAGACACAAGCGCACGCAGACTCAGGGAGGGGCTGCTGGCGGCACACAAGGCCAGCGAGGTGTGGCTAGAGGCCAAGTCACAGGGCTCCTTAAGTGTGAAACCAAGAGCCCTGGACGTCACCCTGCAGCTTCAGGAACTCGCGAGAGGGCTCTAAGGAGCATGGACTCAACGTCGTACATTCTAGAAAGATCACACTGACTGCAGTGAGGATAGCAGGCTGCCGGAGGGGCAGGAAGCCCAATTCGGAGGCCAATGCCAGCCCACGATGAGGGAAGCGTGGACTGGCGGGTGGCGGAGGACATGAGACGGGAGACTCAGGGGCTCACTAGAGATGCTGAAGCGGCAGGACTACAGTCGGAGGCCGAGGGAGGGCGACACCGGGGCCGGTGACTGAAACAAGGTGTGCCCAACTGCCAGGTGTGTGGGCGGCGGGACGTTACAGCAACATGAGCGACAGACATTGGCAGGTTTCTCAGGCAGCCCTTGGAAGAGACTCAGAATGAAATGTGGTGGAAGGAGGAGAAAGGGCCCCACACGCATTCTGTCCCATCCTTAGTTTGTCATTCGGCAGCACATCTAAGGGAAATACTTGACCGTGGACGGGGACACCAAACCCTGGACACAACAGAGCTTTCCTTACCAAGCCCAGTGCTTGAGGGAAACGCAAGCACGTTTGCTGGTCACGCCTGTCCAGGTAATCACCAAGCAGAAACTCTGAAATCTATTCATCTCTTTCCTCCAAGAATTTCTG
Organism: Aselliscus stoliczkanus; assembly: GCA_033961575.1. NCBI lineage: Eukaryota > Metazoa > Chordata > Mammalia > Chiroptera > Hipposideridae > Aselliscus > Aselliscus stoliczkanus. The sequence continues at coordinate 158,280,547 of CM066732.1, read as the reverse complement.
AAGACGCCCCTGACCTGACCCCAGGAAGCCAAAGCCATCGACCAGCTCTGCCCGGCTAGGGCCTTGTCCTGCTATCAGTGTCCCCCAGGATGCAAGGGAGGAGCAGAGCGACCCCGTGGGCGGGTCAGGACCAGCCCGGCTGCAGGCTGACCAAGGCCCTGGCACCCTGTCTTCCCGGCGCTCATCACAAGTGTAATGAAGTAATTTTGCAGTAAGTACTTGTTCAAAATCTATCTCCCGGGAGCCGGCCGAGTGGCGGCGCGGTGGTTGTGCGCTGGCTTGGGAAGCCAGCGGCCCTGGTTCGGGTCCCACATATGGGGGACAGTGAAACTGCCCTCAAAAAAAAAAAAACAACCAAAAAAACCCAAAACAAACTCTATCTCCAAGACTTGGAGCTCCACAAGGACAGACACGGAATATGTCTTATTTCTTGGTACTTATGACCCAGCCTCGGGCCCAATATTTTTTTGAATAAATTAAAGAATGAAAGATTAATTCACCAAATACTTCCTGATGCCTAGGCCTTCTGGTGGGCTGTCATGACACAAAAAAACAAGACCTTGTCCTCAAGGAGTTTGTAGTCCTTTGGGAGAGGCTGGCAGGCCCTAATTAACAATGTAATATGGGCTCTGTCAGGGTATGGATGAGTGGATAAGATATGGTGAATTTGGACCAAAGGATATGGAAGCCAAAGGACAGGGCAAGGGATTGTGAGAGTATGAGAGTCACGTGACATTCGTGTCAATTTAGCACAAAGCTGAGCAGCCAGGGGAAAGTTCCAGACTAAAATTCACGGGAAGTTTTTGGGTACTGTGGGGTTAGTATCCCTCTTTACCCATAAATTCTGGGGACTGTGACTAACTCCTGTCCCCTACACCTATACACACTTGACAGTCAAACCTTAGATCCCACCGCAGAGCCATCCATGTGGACCTGCTGCCCACCCCACTACTCATGGGAGAGGGCCACCTGAGACCATGCTCTGAACTCCCCACGGGAGGGGAGCTTGCCCAGCTGGGATACAGCCAACTGATTAGACTCAACACTAGGGCCCCAGATGCCCAGGATTAAGAAGGGAGGGCTACCTGATTCAGTCTGAAGCAGAGAGGCCACGGGCTGTTGCTGAAATCAAATCCTCATGAAGAAGAGGCCTATATTCCAAGCCAGATGACCGAGTAGCATTGCCAAGTCCGAAGGAAAGCTGCAAGACCAGGAGTGGGAGACGGAATCCAGGGTCAGGAGCCAGCAAAGACACAAGAGGCGGAGGAGTAGTCAGTGTTAGGCGTAGAGTGGGTGCTGAACATATAACTGTGGGAGGGAGGGGGGAGGGAGAGAGGGAAAGAAGGAGGGAGAAGGGAGGGAAAGAGTGGGGAGGGAGGGAGAGAAGGAAGGATGGAGGGAAAGAGGGAGGTGGGAGGGAAGGAAAGAGGGGGGAGGGAGGAGGGAGAGAAAGGGGGGAGGGAAAGAGGGAGGGGGAAGGGGGGAGGGAGGAAAGGAAGGATTGGGCAAATGCCCCACACGGAGCAAGGGTTTTGCCGACTCACTTTTCTTGTTTTTTGTCCCCGTAGAAGGGTGTGTTATGCTGTCTTAAAGGTGCGTGGTCTGGGCTCGCCTGTCTCATCCAATGTGGCATATGTCCAGAACTTAGTTGAACTTGCCATTTTCCTGGGACAGCAGAATTTGGGTGTCACACCATTTGGGAGCTTTTAAATAAACGCAATTGAAACCATCAATTCCAGCTACTTTGGGTCATTTCTGAGGCTGCTGTTCCCTTCTAGATACCACACTATGTATCAGACATGAATTATGTCATGCCAGGGCCTTAACATCAGCTCTTGCTAGACACGTTTGATTCTCACAACAATCCAGCAGGTAAGCTTCGTTACCCTCATCTAACAGGTGAAGCTGAGGCTGGGGCTTCGCATCTAACCCAAAGTTCCACAACCAGAAGCAGGAGGAACTTGGTTTGCTCAGAAAGGCGAGGAGTGGGCCCACGCACTAGAGGCATAAAAACAAGACTGGGTGATTTTTGATCTCCTATCTTGGCAGAGGCAAGGGCAGTTTTCGGGAAGCCCAAGGGCTCCCATCCCACCATGCCAAGCCAGCGCTGACCAAGGTGGGCCAGTGTCCAGGGCAGTGAGCACGGCCAGGACCCTGTCCCACTGCCTGGCACTGACACAGGAAGCTGAGCTCCAGGGAGAGTCACCCTTGTGCAGGAGGCCGCCACAGCCCACCTGACACACAGCACGCTTCCCCACAGAGCAGCGCGCAGGCCATCCTGAGACGGGCCATCCTGGTTCCACAAACGCACAAGTCCTTGTGGTTATTCTTTCACTCACTCGGCAGTAATTTACTGGGCGCCTCCTCAGCTAAGGGCTGGGCTGGCGCTGGGGATACAGGAGTCCGACCCAATTCCTGGCTCTCAGGGCACATCCGTTTAGTGATGACATGTAAACAAACGCCCCCGACTGGTGGGCTGGTGATCTGGGTGAGATACTTAAAATGTGCTGAGGCTGGGGTGTGGCTGACTCTCTTTGGGGGGGTCAGGGAAGGAGTCCCAGCGTGACTTCATCGATTGTTGCCTCACGCATGGATCACTGACTCATTTGCTCCTTTATTGAGTCGCTAACTCAGTTATTGATTCATTTGTTTACTCACTCATTCATTCATTCATTCACAGAGCAGTTAATTTATTCTTAGATTACATACTAATTCATTGACTCATTTACTCACTTAGTAATTCATTCTTTTAGCCACTCACGTTAGTATGTTCATTCCTCCATCCATTTGCCTATTCATTCCCTCATTAATTTGTTTTATACATTAACTTATTACTCATTAGTTAAATTATTCAACGTTTTCCTCTTTTATTGATTTATTCATTTATTCACTCACTCATTTTTTAACTTATTAATCAATTAAGTCATTTGGTTATTCATTGATTCATTCACTCATTGATTCATTCCCTCATTACTAATTAATTTTCACTCATCCATTAATTCATAAACCCTTTCAGAGATTCACTTATTTATCCACTCATCCATTTGTGCACTTATCTTTCACTTATTAACTCTTTAACCTACTTTCATTCATTCATTGACTTGTTCATTCATTCCATTTTTGACATATTTACTTACAGATTAACTCATCTAACTCATTAATTCATTGTTCATGTATGCATATATTGATTTAGTTACTCAAGCATTCACTAACTCACTACTTCATTCATTCTTTCATTCATCATTTATTCAACTATTTATTCAACCAAGGTTTCTGTCCTGAGCTCTCTGTTAGACGCAGTGAGCAGGTGGGTGTTGTTCCTGACTTCATGGCGCTTACGTCCTAGTGAGCTTATCATTGGCTCAGGCGCGATCTCCTCCATGAAGCGTCTCATACTTAATATTTAGCTGAGGGCCTGCCTTCTGTGCTCTGGAAAGTCAACCTATTTGCCCTATTATATTGAATTGTTACATTTATAAGTAGGTTTCCACCCAATCCCAACATTGCTCTTTGATGGATAGAACTAGATGGGATTTAGATATGAATGCCATGACCAACAAACAACTTTACATGGATTCACGCCAATACTGGTAGAGCTGAAATTAACACCTTAGCATCAGTTATTTTAGCACTCTTTCAGATACCAAAGTGCCAGAAAAATTTTAAATATGGGGTATAAGGGCTGCCTGCCACCATCTCCAAATAAATCAGGTCACTAATATTTATGTTTGAGATAGCAGAAAAGAATAATGCATGTAAGTAGCATGCAAAAATATCCAAATTATTTTATTTCAAAACAACATGCAGAGTAGTGCTACATACTATATACTATTAATATTATTAAAGCAAAGATATAAAGAGATAAATGTTATATCATAAATGTCAGTGGTTCAGAACTGTAATAATCATAATCCTTGTTTCAAAACACAGTTTCATCACTGGTCCATGATTTTGCATCTTATAATTTAGTTTTTTATAGATGGATTTACTAAACAATAATAATAATGATAATAGTAACAACAGCAACATCCATGAACCCATCAAAATACCAGCACAAAAACAATTACTATTCTAACATTTACCTCTGTCTTTGTTGTACACAGAGGTAACAGATGAAACCTTTTTGATTAAATGGATCTCAGAGAAGCAAGATTGGCTTGATTGTAATTCTTGTTTTACAAAATTTTATCATTGAATACTCTTGGTTATTTTAATTTTCTTTATATATGGATTTTTCCTTGTTTATTATTTTGGTCAGGTACTCATTTTCAAAATTGAAGTCCACAACATATAATCTACATCCAAACAAGAGGGGGCGGGGGAATTTGATTATTACTTATATCTCTTTATGTATTCCTTAAACAAAATGATAAAATAGTAGACCCAGGTTAAACAAATTCTTGTTTCATGAATACTCACATCATTGACCATGAGTGGACATTATAATTTTACTAGTATATTTACCTTTGATTTGTTTTATAAAGGAAAGGAAAATACACCAACCCAAGAACAAGAATGTGTCCATAATTTCCTTAATCTAAGAGGTAGCAGTCTGAAACTATTATTTTAATGGACTTCACGTTTACAAAATGAATTAACCATGACCCTTGTCAAGGAAAATTCTTATCATAGGTCCAGGCATGGTCTTTTTGATTTGATTTTATGATTGTATGAGACCATTTGTTCTTTTTAAATACTATAGTCATCACCCAGAAACAAAATGACAAAACCAAGAATATAAAATTAATTCATTACTTACCCAACTCTATACTCTCCCAGGCTACATAGGTAACAGCCAAGGTCTTCGTCATTAAATGATGACTGAAACAGCCAAGGTATAGCCATTCAAGGGTACAAAACAGATGTAAAAAATAAAATACAGTCATCACTGGTTTGTACTTTGCCCTGATTCATTTAGTTAACCATTTGTTTAATTTTAACTTTTTTTTCATCATGACTCCAACATCTAGGAACCCACTGCAAACTAAATGCAGAACTATGAACTACATCTAGCTGCTTCTTCCATGAACTGGTAACAACTTCAATCTATATTTTTCGTACTGGACCAAAGTATTTCAGAATTGAATCCATAATGTTCTCTGTTTTATATGCTCAAATTTGATTCATGTTTTGACCTCTTTTTCTTTACATATGAATATATGTATTGATTGATCCACTGACTTATTTACTAATAATATAAAATCAATATTCATGAACCCTCTCAAAGTAGGTTTCTCAAACTTTCTGAGATCACTCCCCCCAAAAAATCTCTTTATGCAATGGACCTCAGTGGTTCAAAACGTAATTGATCATAATTTTATTCAGATGCATTCCATTCACATCATTGGTCCAAGGGTGGCCCTTCAGCATTGAACTTGAACAATGTTTAGATGCTGAAATGAACAACCACGAACCACCACCATATTCAACAGCTAGGATACTGACTCCCTAAGAGTAGAATCCTAGGTGTTGATCAAAAGGGGGATGTTTCAGTAATCATGAGACACATACAAAATGGGACATCCGAGTTTTGAAATGAATGGGAAAAGTTAACTTTTTTCTTATACTTCATTTGTGCTAAATTGGACTAATCATAAAACTTTGGTTCATAACACATCTCATTAAAAGTCTATTCATGACATTTTAAAATTTAATGACATTTATTGTTTTTAATGATACAATGGAAACCCATTAACTAACCACTTAAACCAGAAAGTTGATTACTTACATAACATGATATATCCTTCCCCAGAGGGATAAGGCAAAGACTGTCATGACCAGAGGATAATTTAATTAGCTGTGATGCTCCATCCTGTGAAATGCAAAGAGGATGCTGACAAATGAAAAGACCTAGACTTTGGTTTTAATTTAGTGAACATGAGGTAACCATGACAGAAAATAATCATAAACAAAATTTATGTCACATTGTTATCTCTGGCTCATGAATGGACCTCCATTATATTTTTCCAGTTATCCATTTTAATAAGATAATGAAACTACTCAACATAAGAACTATGAGTGTTATAGACAACTGACTCTGTCCCTTACCCACAGAGCTAAGAGGTTAGAGCTTCTTTTTTGAAAGGGCATCTGTTATGCTAAATTAGATTCATCATGGACTTTGGTTTATGGCACAATCTCATCATTGGTCCTAATGTGGCCTTCTTTGATTATATTTCATACTTTTCGCTTACTTTTTTTTTTTTTTGAGGTCAGTGTCACTGGCCCTCACATGTGGGACCCGAACTTGGGCTGCTGGCTTCCAAGCCAGTGCTTAACCACCGCGCCACTCGGCCGGCCCAAATGTTTTGTTTACTTTTTTTTTTTTTTGATATTTCATACTTTTTAATCATTCACTGAATACCCTAAACAAACTACCCAGACAAAAACAAGAACTTTTATTATTACTCACATTGAACCATAAAGGTTTTGATCTTTACAGAATGATTATCAGCTCAAGTGCATTCGTTCTGTGGAGTAGAAAATATATGGAGAAAAAGGGAAATGAATACACATTCTTTTAAAATTTAAACGTTTTAAATAAAACACGCCACAGTATGTCTTATAAAAAAAGGGAAAGAAATAAGAAAAATTTCTCCATGGACTCATGTTTCTCCCCTTTATCTGCTTGCTGTTTAGGTATTGATTAATGGGATTATTTATTTCCGTTTCTCCTACTAAAATAAACAAATTAGAACTCACCACTGACCCATAGCAAGAACACTGACACTTACTATTCTCTACAAATGACCTTTATGCAAAGAGAGAATATCCTCAACTTATGTATGTATTAATGAACCTCATTTTCCAGGATGACAGAAAAAAATAATGTAATTTAACAATTGTTGAATTACTGACTGGACACAACCTAATTCTTGGTGTATATCACATTCTCAAACCTGGTCTTTTTAAATTTTGTGTGCAAATACATGAGCGAGCCACCCACCCAAGGACAAGAACTGTGTATACTGTTTCATAGGTCTATAGGCTTCTTACCCAGAGACTTACCAGCCAAGACCTTCATCCACGGGGACCCATTCTGGGGAGTAGAAAGCAAATGTTACCAAGAATAAAACAGCCTCGCTTTCAGCTTTGCTCCAATACTCTAACTCATGCAAAGTGAGCAGGTTTAGATTAATCTTCAACTTTGGACTGTGGCATTTGTTACAATTGACAAAAAAAATAAAAACCCTCTTTTTATCAAATTAATTCAATGATTAATTTCACTTGAAAAAATGGGTACCTTTGAATGCACCGCCTGAATCAAGATCAAGAGCTGCCTGTGAGACACATTGGTCTCCATGCTCCCGCCCACACACACAACCACTACACCTCTGGGCCTGCCGTGTGCACAGGTAGATCCATCGAAACACTTATTTCAAAGCAATTTCACACCAATGAACAATGCTTGATTCTATTTTCTCTATTCATTCCTTCATAAATTAATGTGGACAACTAGTCACTGTTTTTAAAGAAATGGAAACCCCGAAGAGAAATGCTTTTGTGTGTGTGTCTATGGTCTCCTTACTCAAACTTACAAGACCTAAAATGTTTGTCTTAAGAGGGTTATCTGAGTGCAACTGGTTAAAATAAATCATGACCATTATTTCAAGACATGCTCATGACTGGCCTGTGCTGCGTCCCTTTGAGCTACTGACTGTTATTAACTTATTCATTTACTCACAGAATGAGAAAACCAGTATCTTTGCACACACTCAGGACACAGCACTGAGTAACAGGAACACGTGTGCAGCAGTTGCTCGTTGCCAAAGTGACAACAGCCTATATAGCTTCGTAATGGAATTTAGTGAGCACAGGAGCTTGTCATACAACAAACTTCTATCACTGGTCCTCTTTAATTTAAGTAGCGCTTAATCTTTTATTTAATTTATGAACATTTTTTTCTATGGAGTAAGAAAAACAACCAGTAGGCCAAAGACATTGACATTGACAAATATCTGTCTATATGTGCTGCATTCTTAGAGATTAAAGAAACATGAGTCCCAACTCCTCAAAAATAGATTGGCACTGACACTAGTTCATTACACATGCTATATAGTCAGTCTATATGTGGCCACATTGGTCCAGGCGTGGCCATGTTTTTATTGAATTATTCTATTTGTTAACACTTCATGCATCAAATCACTTGTAATAATATAATCATTATCCATGACCATAAAAGCGCAGGAATAGGATAATTGCATATCCCTAACTAATGTATATAGGGTCATGTCCAAAGGAGTAATAGACTAGATTTCTTTTTGTGTTGGACCTCAGACATCCAGACACATTATTTATCACCCTTGACTCATATACTACCAGTGGTAATCAATGGTCCAAACGCACAAATCTATTTCTTCATTTAGTCTATTGATTTATTCTTTAATTTACTACTTACTGGCAAGGAAATCTACATGAACAAGAAAACCCAGAATAAAAGCCTTGCTATCCCTAATGCCTACCTAGAAAATCACTTCCAACAGGCGTTATATCTGCTTCTTGAACTGACCTCACGGTGCAAATAGAGATGCCTCAACATAATGTTTCATATAAATCCCACGTTCATTATTGGACCATGTTTAGCCTTCTTTGATTATATTTCTTACTTCTTAATAATGCACTGACCAATCGTATACCATCCAAACCAAGACAAGAACTTAGACTATTACGCACATTGGTCCCCATGCTCCTAAGACAGCCATTGAGTTTGAGGTCATGGCCAAATGTTAAAATCGGCATAGCAGTGCCAGTTCTGAGGAGTACAAGAAAGAGAAGAAAATAAAATTTGAGACTGTCTATATATTGGTCCATTGCATTCCACCTTTCATTAATCAGTCATTTAATATTTATTAATTTATGGTACTATTTGCTTCTTTTTCTCTTAACAAAACAAAAATTGAACTTGATACAGAACTGATACAGAACAATGCACTGAGTACTATTTACAAAGGGCTCTATGATCTTACTCCAAAGGAGTGATGCCCTTGGCCCATTTATTAACCATTCCAAATTATATTAATAGTATTTCTTTCCTTACCACATACTTTAATAACTGTAATAAGCAACACTCTAGTCATCTTTAATCATTTAAATATGTTTATTGATTCTTCTATATTATTATAAACATAATCCATGAGCCATTAAAATTAGAAGCACAAGGCTTGTAAGTATCGCCCACATCTATCTATAGGACTTTTTCCAATAGCGGAATACACTAGATTTCCACTGTATTGGGCTTCAGAGCCGCAGACACATAGCAGTCATCATCCATGACTCATATGCCACCAGTATCATCTTTGATCCAGACTTGGCCCTAATTTTTTAAATTCATGTCTGCATGAATTTTATAAATTAATCAAGTTGCTAATATAATAAAATACACACCTAAAATCATAAAACTTGAGAGTAAGATCCTTAAATATCTCTAAACTGTTACAGAATTATTACTCATGGCAATACATGTCTTCCATTACTTGACTTCCATGTTGCATATATGAGGTGTAATCAATAACTAAGGTAAATGTTTAAATTAAAACAATTTAGTACAGTAAAAGACACTATTAATGCCCCTCAAAATACTCTCCCTCAACTTTGAACACACTTATCCCATCGTTCTTGCCACTTTCTGAAGCAGTTCTGGAAGTCCTCTTTCATGAGTGTCTTTGGTTGTGCTGTCATGGCTGCCTCAATGTCCTGAATCATTTTGACTTTGGGGACGAGCCAGAAGATGCACGGTGCCAAACCTGGTGAATAAGGTGGAGGACGACACGCTGTAATGTTTTTATTTGACAGAAATTGCCATACCAGAAGCAATTTATGACACGGAGCCTTTCCATTGTGATGAAAAATAAATAAACAAATAAACAAACGAATGCATGAATGAATGAATGCTGCTGCCCGGTGCCATCCAACGGAAAGGTAGGAATCTTCAATATGGGAAGTGGCATGTCAAACCTTAGTAATAGTATGTGACAAGTTTCAACTTGTCCAGTACAGTCAGTCGGGTGTGAGCTACGGTTGAGAGAAGGTATTTTTTTTTTTAAAGATTTTATTGGGGAATTGGGGGAGGGGAAAAGCGTTGGGGAATTGGGGAAGGGGAACAGACAAGTTGCTGTCTTTTTGTTCTTCAGTCTAGCTGCGGAGGACGTTGCTTCACTGGCCCATTTGGTATCATCATTGCGCTCTTCCCGAATGAGGCAGATCGGTCGCCGGCCTCTGGATGGTCGCTCACTGCGGCTATTGGAAGCTCATGCGGGCTGCCGGCCGCTCACTGTAGACTATGGCAGCCCACTGCAGCAGGGGCTGCAGCCTACACCGTCGCAGGGGCTCGCACAGCCCAGCTCCAGGTGGAGCTGTTGTTCACCATCTTAGCTGTAGAGGGCAGTGTCACTGGCCCTCATATGTGGGATCTGAACCGGGGCCGCTGGCATCCCAAAACCAGCTCTTAACCAATGCGCCACTCAACCAGCCCGAGAGAAGGTGTGTTTTAAAGTATGCCATAAATCATCCTCCATCATGACAATCCTCCGTGTCACACATCAGTTCTGGTATGGCAATTTCTGGCAAATAAAAACATTACGATGTGTCCTCATCCACCTTATTCGCTAGATCGGCACCTGCAACTTCTGGTTCCTTCCCAAAGTCAAAATGACCATGAAAGGTAAACATTTTGAATCGATTCAGGACATCGAGGCAGCCACAAGAGCGCAACTAAAGACACTCACAAAAGAGGATTTCCAGAACTGCTTCAAAAAAGTGGTAAAAACGATGGGATAAGTATGTTCAAAGCAAGGGGGAATATTTTGAGGAGGGTTAATGTGTCTTTTAATGTAATATATATATTTTAATTTAAACATTCTCTGTAGCGTTTGACCACTCCTCATATGGATTAATTAAAACAATGCTTCATATTAATCCCATGTTTATGATTGGGCCATGGTTGACCTTCAATAATTACATTTCACACTTTTAAAATAATACAGTGAATACCTTTTTTTTTTTTTTAAAGGGCAGTGTCACTGGCCCTCATATGTGGGATCCGAACCGGGGCCGCTGGCGTCCCAAGCCACCTCTTAACCACTATGCCACTCGGCCGGTCCAAGTGAATACCTTTTAAAAAAACACTGAAACCAAGACAATAACTTTGACTATTACTCACATTGTTCTCCAGGCTCATAACGTATAGATGTTACCTATAGAACTCGTGACCACGGAAGATGGTCTTCAGACCATGGAAGAGCTTCAATCAGCTCGAGTGTGTCCATTCTGTGGAGTACAGAGCTGAAGAAATGATAAATTTTGAGATATTATCTCTATTGGTCCATGCACTCCCCTTTTCATTTAGTCAATCATTTAGGTAATTAGTTATTTAGGGTATTTATTTTCTCTTAAATAAGCAAACAATATTAGTTTTGCCACTAACACAGAACACTATTATTTAACACTGTCTAAATCATCCTTAGCCAAAGAGAAAACACCCTTTACCATTTCCTAACAAATATCAGAGTATTCAAAATATATTGATACCATTTCTTACTTAACCACATTTTTTTTTTTTGAGGGCAGTGTCACTGGCCCTCATATGTGGGACCCGAACTGGGGCCGCTGGCTTCCCAAGCCCACTCGGCCAGCCCACCACATATTTTTATAATTGGACAATGTTTCACTCCATTCAGTTATTTATTTATAGATTCTTTCATTTATCTAATTATAATAACGGAGTGAAAACGCACAAACACAAATATCAAAACAAAAAAAGATCTTTGTGGCCAGCGGCCCCGGTTCGGTCCCATATATGAGGGCCAGTAACACTGCCCTCAAAAAAAAAAAAAAATCTTTGTGTATGCCTGACATCTGTCTATAGGATCCCTTCAAACAAAGGAAGTAGACTAGATTTCACTTGTATTGGACCTCAGAGTTTGACACATATTCATCATATGTGACTCATATGCCACCAGGAATCATCATTGATCCAAAATCTTTTTCTTCATTGATTTCTATTTGTTTATTGATCAAATCATTAATTCACTGATACTAATTTTTAATGACTATGATTCACAAAAACCCAAGAGTTTTATGTCCCTGTTATGTATATAAATTCTCGGGACCAGACCAGTGGCTCAGTTCGTTAAGAGTTGGCTTAGAGTGCGAGCTCTGAGCAACAGGGCCGCTGGTTCAATTCCCACATGGGCCAGTGATGCTGCGCCTGAGCTGAGCTATCACTGAGCTGCCAACAGGTGGCAGGATAGCTCAGCTGGTGTAACAACAAGATTGCCTGTTCCATGGTGGGCTATGCCCACCCACAACTAAAGATTGAACTAGGCACTTTGAGCTGAGCTGCTGCCCAGATGGCTCAGTGGATAGGGCGTGCACTCTTAACAACAAGGCTACTGGTTCGACTCCCACATGGGATGGTTGGCTACGCCCACCCGCAACTAAGATTGAACACAACACCTTGAGCTTAGAGGCCACGAGCTGCCGACGGGAGGCCAGATGGTGACTGGTGCCCTCCACAACGAAGACTGAAGAACAACAACTTGGCTGGTCCCCTCCCCCAATTCCCCAATTAAAAAATCTAAAAAAAAACCAAATTCTCACATCAATATGTCTTTCATTAACTATCCTAAGTTTTACACATATACAATAATCAATATAATACATCATATCAATCTCATATTTTGAAGAGTGTAGAGCAGAGCAGATGATATAGAAAATTGAGACCTTTTCTCCACAAATCCTTGATTTCTGCATTTCAGTTACTCTTGAGATATTTAATTAAGTTTCATAAATACATACTTTCCTCTTACCAAAAGGAGCAACCTCCAACTTGGAACTGATCCTGAACAATAAAATCAACTCTTACTAACCAATGTCAATATTAACCTAAATCAAAGAGGTAACGTTCTTAACCCACTTATTTCTTAGTGAACATCAGTGTTTTCAATTTTTATTAGTGATACATTTTGCTTCACTACAAAGGTTCATAGTTGAAAAGTGCTCCACCCTTTTCCTATTTATCTGTTCGTTTATATTTATTTAATGGTTCTATCATTGATTCATTAATAATAGTAAGTCTAAATCTATGAATCTAAAATAAGAATATGATACTTGTATATTCCTGACATCTGTCTATAGGATCATTTCAGAAGGAATATAGTAGGTATTGTATTGGGCCTCAGACTTCCAGACACATATGATTCATCATCCATGACTCATACGCCACCAGTCATCATCATTGGTCCATGGAAGGCCCTCTTTTTCTTCAGTCATTTCTCAATTTGTATCAGTTAAATCGTTAATTCAACAATAATAATAAAAAATACACGATTCACAAAAGCACAAGAACAAAATCCTTAAATATCCCTACCATCTATTGATAGAAAGCTTTCCCAATACACTATATCTTTTTCATTAAGCAGCTTCAATGGTGCACATTATCAATTAATCAACATATTCATATCATATTAATCAATGGGCCACAGATAACTTTTTAAGTTATAATTAACACTTTTTTTTTTTTTGAGGGCAGTGTCACAGGCCCTCATATGTGGGACCCGAACCGGGGCTGCTAGCTTCCCAAGCCAGCGCTTAACCACTGCGCCACTCGGCCGGCCCTATAATTAACACTTTTAATAATACTAGGAATACCTTAAACAAATGACCAAAACCAAGACAAGAAGTTTGACTATTGCTCACCTTGGTATCTTTTTTAAAACAGAGGTGACAACAATTTTGTCCATAGAAGAAGACTTAAGTCAGCATGGTGTTTTGTTTCTGAAGAGTATCAAGAAGAAAAGATGACAAAAAATATTGAGACATTGTCTCCATTGATCTATACTTTCCATTCTTCATTTACATAATCATTTAGGTATTTATTCATTTATAGCAAAATTTACTTTTTCTCTTCATAAAATAAACTTCAAACTTGCAAATGTCTCAGGGCAATAAGTGACTATTATCTGTCACTGTCTATATCATCCTTAGTCCAAGACATAAGACACTTGGTGCATTTATTATCCATTTCAATGTATATCAATATCCATTTTCCTGACTACATATTTTAGTAATGAGAAAGGCTTTGCCCTCTTCTTCTTCTTTATTGATGTATACTTTTGGTAATTTATTCCCTCATTGATTCTTTTATTATATATTTCAAAAATTCATGAACACAAAGACCAATAAAAAGATTACTGTATAATCCTGAAATCTATCTATCAATTCAAAGAAAGGTAATGAACTAGATTTCTTTCATGTTGGACCTCAGAGTTCCAAACAGTATTCATTGTATATGACTCATATGCCATCAGTGGTCCTCACTGATCCAATATCGTCCCTCTTTCTCTTCATTCATTTCTATGGTTTTATTGATTAAATAAGTATTTCACTAATATTAAATTTTTTTTTTTTGAGGGCAGTGTCACTGGGCCTCATATGTGGGACCCGAACCGGGGCTGCTGGCTTCCCAAGCAAGCGCTTAACCACCGCGCCACTCGGCTGGCCCATTATTAATTTTTAAATGCTACAATTCACAAAACTCCTAGAGGTTTTTATGTCCCTAATCTATATAATTATTTTCACAATATGCGCCTCAGTAATTACCCTATTTTTCTTATATACATTAATAAATGTAGTAACTATATCCCATATTTATCACTGAGATAGAGTTGCATTCTTTCAATATATTTTTCACTTTTTAATGAGTAATCTTTTAGAGAACAATACCGAAACCAAGAAAATAACTTGAACTATTATACACATTAATCTCTGTCCTCCTATTAGATACAGGCAACGGTGGAGCTCGTGACCATTCAAGATGATTAACTCAGCTCAAGTGCATCTGAGGATTATAGAGCAGAGCAGATGGTTTTCAAAAAAGCAAAACTGAGACCTAATTGTCATTGATCCTTGCTTCCTGCATTTCATTAACTCAGTATTTAGGTATTTATTGCTTTTTCTTAATAGATATTATCTTAACAAAAGGAAAAAATCTTGAGACGGACTTCTTCCTTATCAGTGTCTATATGATCCTTAGCCACACCGGTGACCGGTGACTTCCTGATCCATTCATTTCTTAATAGGAATGAATTTTTTCAATTTTATTAATATTATCTTTTCCCTCACTACATACATTCATAATTGGACAACGTTTCACCCTATTCTTCTTTGTACATTTACTTATATTTGTTTAATACTTCTATCATTATTCCATTAACACATATCTATGTTTATGAAATCTATACAAGAATATGATCTTTGTATTCTTTTATAGAAATGATTTCAACAGAGGAAAGATATTATGTTTTGTGTTAGACCTCAGAGTTTCTGACACATATTTCCATTATCCATAATTCCTATGGCACAGGTCAACATTACTGGTCCATGATTTGGTTTATTCTTCATTCTTTATTACATTTGTATTGATTAAGTCATGAATTCATTGATAATAATAAAAATAATACATGATTCATAAAAACTTAAGAACAAGATTCCTGAATATCCCTAACATCAGTTCACAGAATCATTTCTCATATAGAATATATGGCTTTCATTAGTAGACCTCAATCCTGCATATTATTGATTAACTTAATGTTTCATGTCATATTTATCATTGAGACATGGTTAACTGTTTATTAAAACTATAAAATAATACTGTAAATACCCTTAAACAAATGACCCACTCTAAGACAACAAGTTTGACCACTGCTCGCCATGGTCTCTTTCCATACACAGAGGGAGCCTGACAATCTTGATGACAGCAAAAGCTGCAATCAGGTCCAGTGTCCATTTTGAAGAGGGACAACCAGACAAACAACAAGATAAAAATGTAGAAACTTTTTCTCCATTGATTCATAGTTTCCACCATTCATTTGCATAGTTATTTAGGTATGTATTAATGTATGGTAATATTTATTTTTCTCTTAATAAATAAGTGTCAAAGTTTTAACTGACTCAATCAGTAAACAACAATTATCACTGTCTATCATACTCAAAGACATACAATTGATGGTATTATTTTCCACTTCGATTTATATTATCATGTTTCTTTGTTATATATTTTAATAACTGCTTCACCATCTTTGTATTTATTCATTATACATTTGTTTATTTACCCTGCCTTTAATAATAATGTTTTTAAATATTCTTGTACAGAAAAACCAAGAACACGATCCTGTATACACCTAACCTATCTATAGGATCACTTCAAATGGGGGCAAAGGGCTGGATTTCTTTTGTGTTGGACCTCAGAATTCCAGACCTGTGCTATTCATCATCCAAGACTCTATGCCACTACTTGTCATCATTTTATCCAGGTTTGGACCTCATTATCTTCACTCATCTCTAGGCGGTCTTATCAATTCAATCATTCACGAATAATAAAATTAATGCCCAGGGATGACAAAAACTTGAAACAAGATCCTTGACTATCTCTAATGTGTATATAAAATTATATCCCACAAACAACACATAACTTTCATTAATGACCTCAAAATTTCTACAAGGATTAATTAACATAATACTTCATATTAACACCATTATTCTTTTTAGCTCGTTTGACTACCATTAATCATATTTCATACTTTTTAATAATTCAGTGAAAACTTATTTTTAAGACTACAAAACCAAGAAAAGAACTTTGACTATTACTCACATTGGTTTCCATGCTCTTAATGTATAGATGCAACCAGAGAGCCTGTGACCATGGAAAATGCTAAAAATCAGCTTAAGTGCGTCCACTCTAAGGAGTATAAGACAGAGCAAATAATAAAAAAGTTGAAATGTTATATCATTAATCCTTGAATTCCACTTTTCATTTAGTCAGTCATTAGGTAAGTAATGAACTAGGATAATTTATATTTTATTTTATCTTAAGTGAACAATATCAATCTTGCCATTGACAGAGAATATGATACTATTTCTTATCAATAACTATGTAATCCTTAAAGAATAACACTGTTGTATATAAATATACAAATAGAGATTTGCTTCCAATACATATTAATAGTTTTTCTTGCCTAACCACATATTTTTATAATTAGACAATATTTCACCAACTTCACCTTTATTAATTTATATATTTGTTTGTTGATTTCATTTACCCAATTATATAAATTGAAAGCAAATGCATGAATATAAAGAAAAAAAACAAGGGCTGGCCGAGTGGCGCGGTGGTTAAGTGCTGGCTTGGGAAGCCAGGGGCCCCGGTTCGGGTCCCACATATGAGGGCCAGTGACACTGCCCTCAAAAAAAAAAAAAAAGAAAAAAGAAAAACAAGATCCTCATATACTCCTGTTATCTTTATAGAATCACTGCAAACAGGACAACGGACCAAATTTCATTTCTGTTGGACCTCAGAGTTAGACACGTATTCATCGTATATGACTCATAAGCCACCAGGAGTCATCATCGATCCAATATTGTTCTTCTTTTTCTTCATTCATTTCTACGTTGTTTATTGACTAATTCATTAATTCAGTATTAATAATTAAAACCCAATTGTTCACAAAAAGTCAAGAACAGCCCTGGAATCTTTATTCTGTAGATAGAATCATTTACACATGAATATACTTTCTTTAAATATCCTATATTTTTATGTTTCATATCAATTCAATATCTATGTGTTACAGTCAACCATCTTTATTATATATGTTACTTTTCAAAAATACACTGAATACCCTAAAAAAAAAAAATCACTGAAACCCAGACAAGATTTTGACCATTACTCACATTGGTCTCTGGGCTACTAATACAGAGATGGCAATTACAGAACTCTGCACCGTGGGAAAATGCTTAATCAGCCCGAGTGTGTCATTCTGAGAAACACAAAGCACAGGTGATGGTAGAAAGAAGTTAAGTTACTATCCACACTGATTCTTTATTTCCACATTTCATTTACTCACTCATTTAGGTATTCATAAATTATTCATAGCGTAAAAATTTTTAGCTTAACAAAACTAACAATAGCAAACTTAGGAGACCCACAAAATAAAACCGACTCAGTATTCTGTGTTTATATGATCCTTAGTCAAAGAGGTGATACTCTTTTTTTTTTTTTTTTGAGGGAAGGTGTCACTGGCCCTCATATGTGGGACCCGAACCGGGGCCGCTGGCTTCCCAAGCCAGCGCTTAACCACTGCACCACTCGGCCTGCCCAAAGAGGTGATACTCTTGATCCATTTATTCCTTAATGAGTTTTAGTGCTTTCAATCTAATAAATACATTATGTTCATAATTGGCCAGTGCTCCACCCTTTTTCATTACCTATTATTTATATTTCCTTAACGGTTCCACAATTCATCCACTAATAATAATAAATCTAAACCTATTAACCCAATACCTCTATGGAGTACATTCCTAACATCTTTCTATAAGATCAAATAAACAGAGAGACTACACTAGGTATCATTAAGTTGGACCTCAGTATCCAGACATACATTATTCATCGTCCATGACTCACCCATCACTAGTCATCATCACTGATCCATAATTGGCCCTCTTTGTTTTCATCCTCATAAACATTTGTTTATGAATTAATTCATTAATAAATGCACAGGAATAAAAAATAAAGATAAGATCCTTCAATACCTTAATATTTATTTCTACAGTCCTTTCCAGAGGTTAACTGTGTTCCAAAAATTGACTTCAAGGTTACATTTATACGTTAATCAACATATGTTTCCTATCAGTCTAATATTTAACAATAGTATATTTTGTCTTCTTTGATTATATTTAATATTTTAAGTAATACAAGGAACACCCTTAAATAAGCCACTCAAGCTAAAATATTGATATTACTCACATTGGTCTCATGCTCCTACAACATAGAAGCAACCATAGAGCTCGTGACCATGGAAGATGCTGAAATCACTTCGAGTGCGTCCATTCTGAAGAGGACAGAGCAGATGACAATAAAATGAGACACTCTTTACATGAAGAGAAAGACCAGATTGCTTTTGTGTTGGACCTCAGAGTTCCAGACACGTATTCATTGTTCATGACTCATACGCCACCAGGAGTCATCATAGATCCAAGGTTGTCCCTCTTTTCATTCATTTCTCATTGTTTATTGATTAAATCATTAATTTGCTAATAACTTCTCAACACTAGGATTTGCCAAAACCCAAGAAGAGTTATTATATCCCTAATCTGTACATATATTATTCTCACCTCAATGTGTCTCTTTCATTAATTATCCTGTTTTTCATATGGGAATTAATCAATATAATGGCCCATATAGCCCATATTTATCACTGAGATACATTGCTTCTTTAATTATATATTCTAATTTTTAATAATGCAGTGAATTACCTTAAAAAAACACTTAAATCAAGAAAAGAACTTCAACTATACTCACATTAACTTCCATTCAACCAGAAAGCTCATGGCCATGGAAGATGCGAAAGCAGCTCAAATACATTTATTCTGAGGAGGACAGGGCAGAGCAAGGGATAAAAATATTTAGACCTACTAGACACTGATCCTTGCTGAGCACACATTTCATACTCAGTATTTATTTTATTTTATTTTATTATTATTATTAGTTACAGATGTACAAAACAATGCAATAGTTATTTTTTTCACGCCTACAAAGTGACTTCCCCCTCCCCCCTCCACTGTCCCCCCACCCCCGATATCATACATATCTATTACAATTCCATTGACTCCATCCCCACACTACACTCCACATCCCATGACCACACATGTGCCAAATTACAGCTGACATATAATATTGTTCAGCAGCAGCTTCAGATGTACAGTGCAGTGGTAAGGCCACTACACCGTCCATGAAGTGGTCTCCCTAAAAGGACATGCATCCGTCTGTTCCCCTAAAAAAAAATATTTACAACTTTATTGATTATATTCCCTAAACTGTCTCTTCTGTCTCTGCAGTAGTATTGTAATTATCAGTTTATGTTGCCTCATCCCTTCTGAATAAAATGAGCAATGTAAACAGAAATAGTCTTAGAGACACAAAGAAAAAAACCGATGAGGGCTAGATGGGATGGGGATGGGAGAAGGGGAAGGGACGAGGCATCATACTCAGTATTTAGATATTTATTCTTTTATCTTACTATGTGTATATACTCCGTCCTAACATAATGAAAAACTCAGTCTTGACACTGACCCAGAGCAATACAATAGATTCTTACTAATCAATGTGTACGTGGCTCTTAACCAAAGAGGAGATACCTTGATACATTTATTTCTTAATAAATATAACTCTTCAATTTTATGAATATCTTTTGTCTAACTACATGCACTGCTTCACCCTATTCTTTTTTTTTTATTAAAGTTTATTGGGATGACAATTATCAGTAAAGTTACATAGGTTTCAGGTGTACAATTCTATAATACCTCATCTATATATCATACTGTGTGTTAACCACCCAATGTTAATTTTTAAAATATTTCATCTTCTATCATTATTCCATTAATAACATATCTATGTCTGTGAAATCAATACAAAATGATCTTTATATTGATTTGTATTGATCCTGACATCTCTCTATAGAAACAATCTGTCTATAAAAATCAAGAATTCCTTGCCTAACCCAATATTTTCATTATTGGACAATATTTTACTCCCTTCATATTTATACATTTTATATTTGTTTATCAATTATTTTATTGATCCAATTATAAAAACAGAAAAAAATACAGGAACATAAAACCAAAAACAAGATCCTTGACAAAAGCATACTCCTGACATCTGTTTATAGGATCACTTCCTACAGGGAAAATGGACCAGACTCCATTTCTGTTGGACCTCAGAGTTCCAGGCACATATTATTCATCATCCATGACTCATACGCCACCAGTTATCATCACTGATTCAGAAAAGAACATTTGCTCTTCATGAATTTCTATACTGTTTATTAATTCATTAATCCACTAAGTATAATTTTAAAACTATAATTCACAAAAGCTCAACAAGACCTTGACATGTCTAATATATGCATCAAGAACCATTCCCACATCACTATCTCTCTCATTATCCTCAGTTTTTTTTATATGCTTTAACCAATCTAATACTTTTTTTTTTTTTTGAGGGCAGTGTCACTGGCCCTCACATGTGGGACCCAAACCGGGGCCGCTGGCTTCCCAAGCCAGCACCTAACCACCGCGCCACTCGGCCGGCCCTAATACTTTTTATTAGTCGCCTAATTGTTACTGGGATACAGTTCACCTTCTTTGATTATATTTCACGCTTTTTATTAATTAATACAGTGAATATCCTTAAGACAAAACAGCAGAGCTAAGAAAAGAACTTTGATTATTGCTCATATTGGTCTCCCGGCTCCTACAAGAGAGATCCCAGGGCACTTGATCAAGGAAGGATCCTTAAACCAGGTCAAATTGGTCTATCCTGAGAAGTATAAAGCAGAGCATATGATAAAAATAGTTGAGACATTTCTCCATTGATCTTTGTTTCACATTTCATTTAGTCAGCAATTAGGGCAACCATTAATTGGGCATTTTTTTCCCTTAAGAAAAAGAGCAACATTGATCTTACAAAGTGACCCAGAATCCGAACACTGTCTAGGACTTCCCCTGTGGACGGCATCCTTAGCCATTCAGGCAGCAGTCAAGTACCATTTATTTCTAACTTAACTTTAGGGTTTCATAATACATCAACAGTATTTCTGCCTCACCACATATTTTTATAATTGGACAATGCTCCATTCCATTCATCTTTATTTATTTATATTTATTTATTTATAGTTTCTCACATTTATTCAATTATAATAATGTAAAAATGTATGAACACTAAGACCAAAAAGAAGATCACTGCGTATTTCTGACATCTGTCTAAAGGATCCTTTCAAACAGGTGGGATGGACTAGGTTAATTTTATGTTGGACCTCAGAGTTTCAGTTATGCTCCAAACTCCTACATGACCAATCACCATCACTGGCTCAAGTTTCATACTCATTATACTCATTAATGTTCACATGTTTTATTGATTAATTCATCCATTAACTAAAAACAATATAATAAATGCTTAGAGATCACAAAACACTGAAACAAGATCCTTAAATAGCTCTAACATTTTTCTATAGAATTACTTCCTACTGACTCTAAATCTTTCATTAATTAACTTCAATGTTTTCCTGTATAGAATAATTAATGTAATGCTTTATATTAACTCCAAATATACTATTTGGCCATGGTTATGATCTTTGATTTTATATAACACTTTTAATAATGCAGTGAAAATCTTTAAAAAAAAAAAAACACAAAACCAAGAAAAGAACTTTGACTATTACTCACATTGGTCTCCATGCTTTCAACGCATAGATGCAACTAGAGAACTTCTGTCCATAGAAAATGCTTAAGTCACCCAAGAGTGACCGTTCTAAAGAGTACAAGAGAGAACATATGATTAAAATAAAGGTTGAGATATTATGTCATTGGCCATCACACTCCACCTTTCATTCAGTTAGTCATTTACGTAATCAATGTATTAGGACAATGTCTATTTTAATTTCTCATAAGTAAACAAACAATATTGATCTAACCATTGACATACACAAACATTCACTACCACTTATCGATATCTATATCATCCTTAGTAAAAGAATAACACCCTTGTACCATATAATCCTTTATAAATGTCAGTGTTTTAAATAGACATTAATACTATTCCTTGCCTAACCACATATTTTTTAATTGGACAATATTCCACCACCTTTATCTTTATTTTATATTTGTTTATTGATGATTTCATTTATCCAATTATAAAAATAGACTAGATTTATTTTGTGTTGGACCTCAGAGCTCCAGATACGTATTCATTGTATATGACTCATATGCCACCAGTAATCATCATTGATCCAATATTGTTCCTCTTTGTCTTCATTCATTTCTACATTGTTTATTAACTCATTAGTTCATTAATAATAATTTAAAGACCTATTATTCACAAATATCTAAGAAAAGTCATGCTACCCCTAATCTGTGCATAGAATCATTCTCACATCAATGTCTCTCCTTTATTATCTTAAATTTCATGTATTATATGTAGTAATCAATATAGGATCTCATTAATTCAGTGGTTATTACTGAGCTATAGTCGGCAAACTATGGCTCTATAATAGCACTTTTTTTTAACGTTTTTATTATTCTTATTAGTTACAGATGTACAAAACAATGCAATAGTTATCTTTTTCACCCCTTACAAAGTGACTCTCCCTTCCCCCTCCCCTGTCCCCCCACCCCCAATATCATACATATCTATTACAATTCCATTGACTCCATCCCCACACTATACTCCACATCCCATGACTATATATGTGTTAAATTATAGTTTTATATAATATTATTCAGCAGCACCTTCAGATGTACAGTGCAGTGGTAAGGCCACTACACCATCCACGAAGTGGTCTCCCTGACAAGACATGAGTCCTTCTGATCCCCTAAAAAAATATTTAGCACTTTTTAAAAATATACTGAATATCCTAAAAAAATTTTGTTGAAACCAAGTAATGTTGACCATTACTTACCTTGGTTTCTCTGCTGCTAACACAGAGATGCACTCACAGGGCTCACCACCGTGGGAAAACGCTTCATTAGTTCATGTGTGTCCATTCTGAGAAGTACAAAGCACAGTTGATAAAAAAAAAAAAAGTTAAGACCTTGTCTCCATTGATCCTTGCTTCCCACATTTCACTTACTTACTCATTCAAGTATTTATAAATTTGTCATGATGTAAATATATTTGTCTCTTAATCAAAGTAACAACCTCAAACTTGAGACTGACCCTGAGACTTATCCTTAGCCAACTAGAGAGCACCCTTATTTCATTTATTTCTCAATGGGCATCAGTATTTTCAATTTTATTAATATTTCTTGCCTCACCATATACGTTCATAGTTGGATAATACTTCATCCTTTTTTCTTTACCTATTATTTATATGTCTGTATTGATTCTACCATTGATCCATTAATAATATCAAATCTAAATCCATAAATTCAAAATAAGGATATAATCTTTGTATATTTCTAACATCTGTCTACAGGATCAAATCCACAGAAAGAATAGACTATTTAATGTGATGGGCCTCAGATATCCAGACACATATTATTCATAGTCCATGACTTATCCGCCACCAGTTGTCATCATTGGTCCATTAGAGGCCCACATTTTCTTCATTTGTTTCTATATTTCTATCGATTAAATCATTAGTTCATTGAAAATAATAAAGTAAATATGTGATTCCAAAACACTGAAGAATAAGATGCTTGAACATCTCTAACTTCTCCCATAGAATATTTGCCAATTTATGTTACACATCTTTCATTAATCAACCTCAATGTTACATATCAAATTAATCAATATAATGTTTTATATCATATTTATCACTGGGCCATAATTTTTAAACTATATTTGTGACTTTTTAATAAATGAAGATGCTTAAACAAATGGCGTAAACCAAAACAAAACTGTGAACATTACTCACCTTGCTCTCTTCCCTAACAGAAAGGGTACATGACAATCTTGACCACAGTCGAAGATGATATTAGCTAGCTCGGCATCTGTTCTGCAGAGTACCAAACAGAGAAGGTGACACAGAGGTTGGGACTTGCTCCCCACTAATCCATATATTCCACCATCTTACATACGCATTTAGGCATTTATTAACGTACAAAGATATTTCTTTTTATCTTAAAAATTAACTTCAAACTTGCATCTGAATCAGGCAAAAACAGACTACTACATTCCACTGCATACGTCGACCTTAGTCAAAGCTGTAATATACTTGGTCCTTTTCTATCCATTCTAAAGTATGTTAAAATTCTTTTACCTTATTACTGGTATTTACCAAAGATATTTCGACCTCTTCACCTGTAATCATTTATACATTTCTTTATCTATTCTACCATTAATACTATTAAAAATTATTTATATTCATGAACGCAAAGACCAAGAACAAAATCTTTATATATCCGCATCTGTACGTAAAATCTCTATACATGCAAGAAATGGACTAGAGGGCCGGCCGAGTGGCACGGTGGTTAAGCGCTGGCTTGAGAATCCAGCAGCCCGGGTTCGGGTCCCACATATGAGGGCCAGTGACACAGCCCTTAAAAAAAAAAAAAAAAAAAGAAATGGAATAGATTACTTTGCTATCAGATCTCAGGGTTCCAGAAACATAATATTCACTGTATATGACTCATATGCCACCAGTCGTCATCATTGGCCCATGACTGTCCCTCTTTCTTGTCATTCTCACATTTACTTATAGATTAATTCATTAATAAAAAAACACACATTAATGAAAAATAAGAATATGATTCTTCAACATTCCTAACATCTATTTCTACAATATTACAGAAACTAAATCTCTTTTATTAGCTGACCTCAGTGTTACATTTATGGATTAGTCAACATAATGCTTCATGTCAATCTGATATTAAACTTCGTCATTTTTCACTTTCTTTGAGTATATTTAATGTTTTTGAATAATATAGTGACCAGCCTTTAACATGTCACTCAAACTAAGACAATAACTTTGATTATTACTCACATTGGTCTCCATGCTCCCACAACATAGAAGCAACCAGAGAGTTAGTGACCATGGAAGATGCTGAAATCAGCTCAAGTGCATCCATTCTGAGGAGTACAGAGCAGAGCAGGTGATAATAAAATAAGACCCTCTTAACATGAAGAAAAAGACCACGTTGCTTTTGCATTGGATCTCAAAGTTCCAGACACATATTATTCATCATCCGTGACTCATACGCCGGCAGTTATCATCATTGATCCAAAAGCACTTTTTCTCTTCATTCATTTCTACATTATTTATTAATTCATTAATTCAATAATTATAATTTTAAAACTATACGATTCACAAAATCCCCAAGAAAGAATTCATATCCTTAATATGTATATAGAATCATTCTCACATCAATATATCTGTCATTAATTATCCCACTTTTTTACAAGTGCATTAATCGATGTAATGCTTCCTATTAGTCCCATGTTTGTCTCTAAGACACAGTTGGCGTTCTTTGATTATATTTCATACTTTTTATTAATACAGTGAATATCATTAGACAAAACACCAGAACCAGGGCTGGCCGACTGGTGCGGTGGTTAAGCGCTGGCTTGGGAAGCCAGTGGCCCCGGTTCGGGTCCCACATATGAGAGCCAGTGACACTGCCAAAAAAAAACAAGAAAAAAACACCAGAACCAAAATAAGAACTTTGATTATTACATTGGTCTCCTGGATCCTAAATCAGAAATGTAACCCCAGGACTCTTGATCAAGGAAGAATCCTCGGGGCCGGCCGAGTAGCGCATTGGTTAAGCGCTGGTTTTGGGATGCCAGCGGCCCCGGTTCGGATCCCACATGAGAGCCAGTGACACTGCCCTCTACAGCTAACAACAGCTCCACCTGGAGCTGGGCTGTGTGAGCCCCGGCGATGGTGTGGGCTGCAGCCCCTGCTGCAGTGGGCTGCCATAGGCTACAGTGAGTGGCCGGCAGCCAGCGTGAGCGGCTGGCAGCCAGCATGAGCTGTCAATGGCCGCGGTGAGCGACATCCAGAGGCCAGCGACCTGCCTCATCTGGGAAGAGCGCAATGACGATACCAACAGTGAAGCAACATCCTCCGCAACTAAACTGAAGAACAAGAAGACAGCAACTTGTCTGTTCCCCTTCCCCGATTCCCCAACGCTGTTGCCCTCCGCCAATTCCCCAATAAAATCTTAAAAAAAAAAAAGAAAAAAAAAGGAAGAATCCTCAAAGCAGGTGGAATTTGTCCATTCTGCAGAGTATAAAGCAGAGGAAATGATAAAAATAGTTAAGACTTTGTCTATTGATCCTTGCTTTTTATCTCTCATTTATTCAGTTGTTGGACAATCATTAATTTGGAGTAAATATTTTCCCCCAGTGAAAAACAGCAACACTGATCTTGTAAACTGACCCAGAATCCTAACACTGTCTAGGACTTAGTCTGTGTATGGCATCCTTAGCCATACAGGTAGCAGTCATGTACCATTTATTGTAACTGAACTTTAGGGTTTTCATAATATGTTAATAGTATTTCTTGCCTAATAACTTATTTTTGTGTGTGTGTGTGAAATAAACATTATTATTATTATTAGTTACAGATGTACAGAACAATGCAATAGTTATTTTTTTCACCCCTTACAAAGTGACTCCCCCATCCCCCCTCCCCTGTCCCCCAACCCCAATATCATATATATCTATTACAATTCCATTGACTCCATCCCCACACTATATTCCACATCCCATGACTATATATGTGTTAAATTATAGTTGATATATAATATTGTTCAGTGGCAACTTCAGATGTACAGCGCAGTGGTAAGGCCACTACACTGTCCATGAAGCGGTCTCCCTAAAAGGACCTGCATCCGTCTGTTCCCCTAAAAAAAAAAATTTACAACCTTATTGATTATATTCCCTAAACTGTCTCTTCTGTCTCTGCAGTAGTATTGTTATCAGTTTATGTTGCCTCGTTCCTTCCCCTTCTCCCATCCCCATCCCATCTAGCCCTCATCAGCTTTTTCTTTGTTTTTATAATTGGACAATGCTTCACTCCATGATCTTAATTTATATATTATTTATTTAGATTCTCACATTTGTCCAATTATAATAATAGAATGAAAATGCATGAACACTAAGACCAAAAGGAGGATCTTTGAATGTTCCTGACATGTGTCTAAAGGACCCCTTCGAACAATTGGAGTAGCCTAGATTGCTTCTGTGTTGAACCTCAGAGTTAGACACGTATTCATGGTATATGACTCCTACGCCACCAGGAGTCATCATTGGTCCAATACTGCACTGCCCCTTGTTTTCTTCATTCATTTCTAATTGTTTATTGACTGATTCATTAACTAATAATTTTAAATGCTTTAATTCACAAAACTCAAGAAGACCTTATGCGTCCCTAGTGTGTGCACAGATTATTCTAACGTCAATTTGTCTCTTTCATTACTCATCCTCAGGTTTCCACATACGTGAATGACTCAATATAATGGTTTATGTATCCCAGATTCATCAGTGAAATCGATAGCCTCCTTTAGTTATATTTTGTACTTTTTAATAATACACTGGATGACATTAAAAAAACACTTAAACCAAGAAAAT
This sequence comes from Aselliscus stoliczkanus, assembly GCA_033961575.1. NCBI lineage: Eukaryota > Metazoa > Chordata > Mammalia > Chiroptera > Hipposideridae > Aselliscus > Aselliscus stoliczkanus. The sequence continues at coordinate 158,252,430 of CM066732.1, read as the reverse complement.
AACTTCAACTGCTACTCACATTAATCTCTGTCCTCCTTTTATATAGAGAAGGAATCATGGAGCTCACGAACACGGTGGAATGCTTAAGTCAGCTCCAGTGCAACCATTCTGTGGAGGTCAGAACAAAGCAGTGATAAAAAAAGATTGAGGTTATGTTCATTGGTCTTTGCATTCCACTCATTTGCAAGCCAATCATTATTAGCAGTGAATTGCAATAACATATATTTTATTTTCTCTAAGTAAACAAATAATACTGATAGAGAAGATGAATGTTCACTATTAATTATCAATAACTATATCATTCTTAGTTAAAGAAAACACCCTAGTGCCATATATTCCCTTACATAGGTCAGTGCTTTAAATATACATTAATACTATTCTTTGACTAACCACATATTTTTATAATTGGAGAACATTTTTCTGCCTTCATCTTTATTTCATTGTTTCTTATTTCATTGATCCGATTATAAAAGTACACAGAAAATGCATGAACATAAAAACCAAAACCAAGATCTTCATATATTCCTGACATCTGTCTATAGAATCCCTTCAAACAATGGGAATGGACTAGATTAGATTTCTTTTGTGTTGGACCTCACAGTTTCAGACATGTATTCATTGTATATGTCTCAGATGCCACCAGTAGTCATCATTGATCCTTATTGTCTCTCTTTTTCCTGACTCATTTCTACATTGTTTATTAACTAATTCATTCATTCACTAATAATACTTTTAAATCCTTATTAGTCACCAAAAAAGCCAAGAAAAGTGATCTCTAATGTGTAATTAGAATCTAATATATCTTTTTTAAATTATGCTGTTTTTATTTATGCATTAATCAATATAATGTTACATAAAATTTAATATTTATCACTAAGCTACAGTTGGCCTTCTGTGATTCTATATGGAATTTTCAAAAATACACCAAGTGTTGGGGCCGGATGAGTGGTGCGGTGGTAAAGCGCTGGCTTGGGAAACCAGCAGCCCGGGTTCAGGTCCCACATATGAGGGCCAGTGACACTGTCCTCAAAAAAAAAAAAAAATACACCAAGTGCTCTGAAAAGAAAATAAATCACTGAAACTAAGACAAGAACTCTGACTATTACTCACATTGGTCTGTACGCCTCTCACACAGAGATGGAATCACAGACTCGCCACCATGGAATAACGCCTAACCAGCTCACATGTGTACATTCTGAGAAAGGCAGAGCAGTCAATGATAAAATGCTTTAATCCACATTGATTCTTGCTTTCCATATTTCATTTACTTGGTCATACATAAATTTTTTTCACAATGTAGACATCTTTTTCTCTTAATAAAACAAAACAGAAACAAAAGAATCTCTTCTAACTTGAGACTGGACCCAGACCACAAAATTAACTTTGTTTTTTTGTTGTTGAGGGCAGTGTCACTGGCCCTCACATGTGGGACCGAACCGGGGCCGCTGGCTTCCTAAGCCAGCGCTTAACCACCGCGCCACTCGGCTGGCCCCACAAAAGTAACTTTTCATTGATCGTGTCTATGTGATCTTTGGCCCAGGAGGTGACGCCCTTGATCCATTTATTTCTTAATGGGCATCAGTGTTTGCAATTTTCATTAATATTTCTTGTATTGCCACATATGTTCATAATGGGACGTTTCACATTTTAACATTTATCTGTTATTTATATATCTCCAATGGTTCTATCACTGACCCATTTATAATAATAAATTTAAATCGAAACCTATGTAATTTTACTATGTCACCCCAATAAATTTAATTTTAAAAAATTAAAAAATTTAGGGCTGGCCGAGTGGCTCAGTTGGTTAAGAGCTCACTCAAGAGTGCCAGCTGAGCTCTGAACAACAGCAGTTCGATGCCCAGCCCAAGCTGAGTTGCCAACAGGTGGCAGGATGGCTCAGCTAAAAAAATAAATAAAAATATAAAACTAAAAATTAAAAAAAAAAAATATTAAAAAAATTTAAATCTATAAACCCAAGGTAAACACATGATCTTGGTGTTTTCCTAACAACTGTCCATAGGGTTAAATGTATATATAACATACATATTATATGTTACTCAGAGTTCCAGATACATACTATTCATCATCCATAGCTCATCCTCACAGTCATTATCATTGGTCCATGGAGGTTCACTTTTTCTTCATTTATCCTACATTTGTATTGACTAAATCATTGATAATAATAAAATAAATATATAAACAAAAACTGAAGAACCAACAACTTTGAATATCCCTAATTCTATCTACAGAATAATTGCCAACATAGATTGTATCTCTCTCATTAATCAATCTCAATGTTACATATTATCAATTGATCAATATGTTTCATATCAATAAGTCATAAATTATATTATGATTATATTTGTTAGTTTGTAATAATGCCATAAATAATACCCTTAAACAAATGACCTCAACCAAGACAAAATCTCTGAGTATTACTTACCTTGGTGTCTCTTATAACATGGAGGCAACATAAGAAACTTCACCAGGGTACAAGCTGAAATTAGCTAAAACATCTGTTCTGAAGAGTACCAAGCAGAGGCGACAAAATGGTTGAGACTTTCTTTCATTGATCTTTGCTTTCCATCTTTCATTTAATCAGTCATTTAGGCAATCATTGTTTGGAGTGTATTTATTTCACTGTCTTTATGAAAATGAACTACTCTGAACTTCCAGCTGACCCAGGGCATAAACATTGTCTATAATTCACCCTGTCTATATCACCCTTAGCTAAAGAGGTTACAATCATGTACCGTTGCTTTCTCTTTGCACTTTACTGTTTTCAAATTTCCTTAATAGAATTTATTGCCTTCCCACATGTTTTAAATTGGACAGCACAACTACCACTCAGCTTTATTTTTTATATATTTCCTTATTGATAACTCATTGATCCACTTAAAATAAAGAAAAATGCATACAGAGAAAGACCACATTTCTTTTGTATTGGACCTCAGAATTCCAAACACATATTATTCATCAACCATAACTCATATGCTGTAGTTATCACTGTTCCAGAAAATATCATTTTCCCTTTATTCATTTCTATATAGTTTATTAATTTATTAATTTACTAATTAAAAATTGAAAACTCATGATTCACAGAACTCAAAAGGACCTGGATAGCTCTAACACGTATCTGGAACCATTCTCATATCATTATATCTGTCATATTCATTATCTTTTTATACCTGTACTAATCAATAGGATGTTTCCTATTAATCCCATATTTATGGCTAGGACATAGTCAGCCATCTTTGAGTATATTTCATACTTTCTATTAATACAGTGAATACCCTTAAATCACCCAAACCAAGACAAGAACTTTCATGATTACCCACACTGGTCTCTAAAATTAAAACAGATGCAATCCTGTGGCTCATGATCAAGAAAAATCCTTAAATCATGCCCAGTGTGTTCAATCCGAGGAGCATAAAGCGGAGGGAAGGCTGCACACTCTCTCCACTGCGCCTTGCTTTTCACCGCTCGCATAGTCGGTCATTCAGGCACTCGTTAATGTGGTGTATATATTTTTTCCCCTTAAAGAAAACAAGCTCCAATTTCACCACTGACCCAGACTACGAGCATTTTCTATAGCTTACCCTGTCTATCCCATCTTTAGCCATACAGGTAACAGGTATGTACCATTTGTTTCTAATTGAACTTCACGGTTTTCACAGTATAGCAATAGTATTTCCTGCATCATCACGTATCTTTATAATTGGACAATGCTTTATTCCATTCAGCTTTTTAAATTATGTTCATCTATAGATTCTATCACTTATCCAACTATATTAAGAGATGATAATGCATGAATATTAAGACCAAAACCAAGATCTTCATATATACCTGACACCTGCGTACAGAATCCCTTCAAACAATGGTAATGGACCAGATTAACTTTCTGTTGGCCCTCAGAGTTTCAGGCACACATTCATTGTATAGGACTCACACGCCACCAGGAGTCATCATTGATCCAAGATTATCTCTCTCATTTCCTCATTATATTCTATTTGTATATTGATTGAATCATCAATTCACTAATAGTAACTTTAAAACCCTATTATTCACAAAAACTGAGATAAGCCCTTATGTTCTTAAAGTGAATATATTTATTCTCACATCAATATATCTCTTTCATTAATTATCACCACTTTTCCATGCATGCATTAAAATAAATATAAATTTTCATATATCCCATATTGATCACAGATACAGTTGCCTTCTTTACTTACATACCACACTCTTTAATAACACAGTGAATAATCTTAAAACAACACTGAAACCAAGAAAAGAAATTCAGCTATTACTCACATTAATCTTCCAGCTCCTCTTACAAAGTGGCATCCATAGGATCTGTGACAATGAAAGATGCTTAAATTATCTTCAGTATTTACATTCTGAAGAATATGGAGAAGACCAGATGATAAAAAAAACTTTTTGAGGTCAAATCTTGCTTTCTGCATTTCACTTATTCAGTATTTAGGTATTTATAATTGTTTCTTAATATATAATTTTTATCTTAACAAATAAAAAATTCAATCTTAAGACTGAACCTCAATAATCAAATGAACTCGAACTTGTTTATATCTGTATGACCTTAGTCAAAGAGATGATTTCTTTATCTATTTATTTATTAATGGGCATCAGTGTTTAAATTTTTATTAATATTTTTTGCCTTATCACATGTTTATAGATGGACAATTATTCAATCTCATCTTTCCATAAACTTATATCTGTTTAATGGCTCTATAATTACATAATAACAAATCTACATCTATGAAATCAATATGAGAATATGATATTTTTATATTCTTAACATCTCTATAGAAACAATTCCAACTGAAGCAAGAGACTAGTTATTCTGTGCATTTGACCTCGGCATTTCAGGCACATATTTTTATGTCCATGACTCCTATGCCACCAGTCATCATCATTAATCCATATTTCACTCTCTTTCTCTTCACTCATTTCTATATTTGTATCAATCAAATCATTAATTCATTGATAATAATAAAAGTAATGCATGGTTCACAAAAACCCAAGAACAGAAGACATACAGATGGCCAACAGGTACATGTAAAGGCACTCAGCATCATTAATCATCAGGGAAACACAAATCAAAACCACAATGACACATCATTTCACACCTGTTAGAACTGGCTATTATCAAAAAGACAAGAAATAACTAGTGTTGACAAGGATGTGGAGAAAAAAGAAAACTCATGCATTGTTGGTGGGAATGTAAATTGGTGCAGCCATTATGGAAAACAGTAATGGAGGTTCCTCAAAAAAATTAAAATTAGAACTACCTTACGACCCAGCAATTCCACTTCTGGGTATTTATCCGAAGAAAATGAAAACACTAATTTGAAAAGATATGTACACTCTTACGTTTATTGCAGCATTATTTATAGTATTCTAGATATGGAAACAACCTAAGTGTCCACTGATGGATGAATGGGTAAAGAAAATGTGGCATCTTTATACAATGGAATATTATTCTATTATAAAAGAAGAATGGAAGGGCCGGCCGAGTGGCACGGTGGTTAAGCGCTGGCTTAGGAAGCCAGTGACCCCGGTTCGGTCCCACATGTGAGGGCCAGTGACACTGCCCTCAAAAAAAAAAAAAAGAAGAAGAATGGAATCTTGCCGTTTGGCACAACATGGATGGACCTAGAGAGTATTGTACTAAGTGAAGTAAGGCAGAAAGCGAAAGACAAACACCATGCAATTTTGCTTATCTGTAGAATCAAAAAGAAAAATTAAAAAACAGGTCTCATAAAGAAAAGATTGGTGGTTGCCAGAGGTGGGTGCTGAGGGGTGGGCAAATGGGGAAGAAGATCAAAAGGTTCAAAGTTCCAGGTACAAAATAAGCAAGTCCTGGGGATGTAACGTATGGCATGGTGACTATAGTTAATAATACTGTTATGTGAGAGTTGGTAAGAGAACAAATCTTAAAAGTTCTCTTCACCAAAAAATAGTTTTTGTGACTATGTATGGTGACAGATGTTAACTAGACTTACTGTGGTGATCATTAAGCAATATACACAAATATCGAATCTTGTACACCTGACCCTAATAAAGTGTTATATGTCAATTAATCTCAATAAGTAAATATAATTTTAAAAAAACAAGGACAATATCCTTGAATATTCTTAACATCAGTTTACAGAATCATTTCCCAAATTGACTATATCTCTTCTATGAATAGTCCTCAGTCCTACAATTAACGAACTTCTGATTATATCAGGTTCACAAAGACCAACAACATGGTCTTTATATGTGTGACACCTCTTTATAGAATCATTTCAAATGGGGGAAAAAATGGATTTCTTTTGTTTTAGACCTCAGAATTCCAGACCTGTGATATTCATCATCAAGACTCACATACCACCCATCAGCATCACTTATCCAGGAATGGCCCTCATCATTTTCAATCATTTCTACATGTTTTTATTAATTCATCAATTCATTAATCATTATAAAATAAGTAACTACAAATAACAAAACTTGAAAAAGATCCTGAATCTCTCTAACATTATTCTACAGAATTACTTCCCACTGACAATATATCTTCCATTAATTGACTTCAATATTTCCTATACAGATTAATTAGCATAATGCTTCAGGTGAACCCCATTTTTACAGTTTTCAATATTTGATGATCATTGATTGTACTTCACACTTATTAAAAATGAACACCTTTATAAAGCCACAAAACCAGGAAAAGAATTGTGACTCTCACTCACATTGGTCTCCATGGTTTTATCACATAGATGCAACCATAGAGCTTATTAACACTGATGATGCTTAAATCAGCTCGAGTGCCATCATTCTACAGAGTACGAGACAAAGCAGATGATAAAAAAGACTGAGATTATGTTCACTGGTCTTTGCATTCACCTTTCATTTAGTCAATTATTATCAAGCAGTGAAATGGAATAATGTACATTTTATTTTCTCTAAGTAAACAATAATATCGATCTAGCTTCTGATAGAGAATACTATTACTTATTAATAACTATATCATCCTTAGTGAAAGAATAACACCCTTGTACCATATATTCCCTTGTGGATATCAGTGGTTTAAATATGCATTAATACTATTCCTTGCCTAACACGTATTTTTATAATTGAATAATATTTCACCAACTTCACTTACTTATATATTTGTTTGTTGATTTCATGGATCCAATTACATAAATTGAAAGCAAATGCATGAATATAAAGAAGAAAAACAAGATCCTCATATACTCCTGTTATCTGTTTATAGAATCACTGCAAACAGGACAATGGACCAAATTCCATTTCTGTTGGACCTCAGAGTTAGACACGTATTCATCGTATATGACTCATACGCCACCAGGAGTCATCATCGATCCAATATTGTTCCTCTTTTCCTTCATTCATTTCTACGTTGTTATTTGGCTAATTCATTAATTCAATAATAATAATTTTAAAACCCTATTACTCACAAACACCCAGAAGTGTCATGATGTAGAATCATTCTCACATCAATGTCTCTTTCTTTTATGTTATTCATTTATGCATTAATCATTATGTTTCATATTTAATATTCATCACTGAGCTACAGTTGGCCATCTGTAATTCTATATAGGACTTTGAATAATACACTGAATACTCTGAAAGAACGATTACGGAAAGCAAGACAAGAACTCTATTACTTACATTGGTCTGTGAGCCTCTCACACAGAGATGGAATCACAGACTCGCCACCATGGAATAACGCTTAACCAGCTCACATGTGTACATTCTGAAAAGTACAAAGCACAGCTGATGATAAAAAATACATAAATGAAAACTTCATCCCCATTGAGTCTTACTTTTCACATTTCATTTACTCAGTCATTTAGGAATTTTTAAATTTTTCATAATGTAAATTCTTTTTTCTCTTAACAAAAAGAACAACCTCAAACTTGAGACCGACTCAGAACAATAAAATTAATTCTTAATTATTCACATTTATATGACCCTTGGCCAAAGAGGTGATACCCTTGATCCATTTATTATTTCTTAATGGGCATCAGTGTTTACACAATTTTTATTAACACTTCTTCCCACATGTGTTCATAGTTAGATAATAAATAATTCATCTTTTCTTCTTAAAATATAATTTATATTTCTTGAATGGTTCTATCATTGATCCATTAATAGTAATAATAATAAATCTAAATCTATAACACAAAATGAGAACATGATCTTTATGTATTCTTGACATCTATCCATTGGATCAAATAAACACAGGTAATAGAGTATGTATTATAATGGACCTCAAGATTCCAGACATATACTATTTATTGCCCATTTATATATTTGTATCAATTAAATCACTACTTCATGGTCACTGTGAAATACGTGATTAACAAAAACCAAAGAATAAGATACTTGAATATCCTTAACTACTTATTAAAGAATCATTGACAAACTAGATTATATCTGTTCACTAATATCTATGTTGTATATCTTATCAATTAACCAACATACTATTTCATATTACATTTATCATTGAGCCCTAGTTCATTTTTTGATTATATATATTACTTTTCAATAATACATGAAAACCCTTAAACAAACGACCCACACCAAGACAAGAACTTAGACCATTACTCACCTTGATCTCTTTCCTGTAACAAGGGAACAATGATCTGAAAAGTACCAAACAGAACAGGTGATAAAAAGATTGAGACTTTCTCTTCATTGATCCATATATTTGTTTATTGATAGTTTCATTGGTTCATAATAATAATGGAGTAAAAATTCATGAAGAGAAAGACTACATTTCTTTTGTGTTGGACCTCAGAGTTCCAGACACATATTATTTATCACCCATGAGTCATACACTGGCAGTTATCATCAATGATCCAGAAAAGACCACTTTCTTTTCATTCATTTCTATATTATTTATGAATTCATCATTAATTCCATAATTACAATTTTAAAATCTTGATTCAGAAAACCCAACAAGGCCTTGATAGCAATATGTCCCCAGAAACAACCTCACCTCATTATCTCTGTCGTATTTATTATCAGTTTTTCACATACACATTAACCAATATAATGCTTCATATTAATCTCTTATTTATTGGCAAGATAAGGATGGCCTTCTGTGATTATATTTCAAGACTTTTATTAATAGAGTGAGTACCCTTCGACAAACCACCCAAACCAAGACAAGAGATTTGGATTATGCTCACACTGGTGGGTCTCCAGCCTAAGTCAGGGCTGCAACCTACAGCTGGTGATCATGGGAGAGTCCTTCCATCAAGTCCGGTACATCCATTCTGAGGAGTACAAAGCAAAGCAGGTGGTAAAAAAGGCTGAGACATTCTCTCCATTGATTCCCCTCTCCACAGTTACATTGTTATTGAGGCAATCATTCATCTGGTGTATATATTTAGTCTTTTGAGGAAACGAACACCTGTGATCTTTCTGGTCACTGAGACAGAATACGTCCATTGTCTCAGACTTCTCCTGCCTTCGTCATGCACACCTGAAGAGGTAACAGTCAGGTACCATTCATTTCTAACTGAACCTGAGGGTTTTCATAACACAGAAATAATATTTCTCGCCTCACCACAGATTTTTATAATTGGACAGAGCTTTACTCCATTCAGCTTCATTTATTTATATATTTACTTACATTTTGTCATTTATCCCATTATAATGGGGTGAAAATGCATGAACAAAAGACTAAAAATAAGCCCCTCATTTATTTCTGAACTCTGTCTATAGAATCCTTTTGAACAATCGGAAGGGACTACATTAATTTTCTGTTGGACCTCAGAGTTCCAGACACGTATTCATCGTATAGGACTCATACGCCACCAGGAGTCATCATTGATCCATTATTGTCCCTCTTTGTCTTCATCCATTTCAATTTGTTTATTGATTAGATCACTGATTCACTAATAATTATTCAGTAGAGTTTTTAAAAAAAGAGTTTTCGTATTCCAAATGTACATAGAGAATTATTCTCACATCAATATATCTCATTATACCCTCAGTTTTTCATATATGGATTAATCAATACAATACTTCAAATAACCCATATATAATACTGAGATACAGCTGCCCTCTTCAATTATATTTCATACTTTTTAATAAAACAGTGAATTAGCTTTAAAAAAACACTTAAATCAAGAAAAGAACTTCAACTATCACTCACATTAATCTCCATCCAACCAGAGCTCGTGCCCAACCAAGACGCTAAATCATCTCGAGTGTGTCCATTCTGAAGAGTACAGAGCAGAGCACATGATTTAAGAAACTGAGAACTTATCTGCATTAATATTTGCTTTCCACGTTTCATTTACTGGTATTTAGGTGTTTTTTTTTTATATTTATATGTTTATCTTACTAAAAGGAAAAATCTTTAGTGTGAGGCAGACAATTAAGCAGACTCTTACTTATGCCTGTCGATATAACCTTGGTCAAAGAGGTGACACTGATCCATTTATTGCTTAATGGGCATCAGTGTTTTCAATTTTTATTGACACTATCCTTTGCCTCACCATCTATGTTTGTATTTGGACAATGATCTACCCTAGTCTTCCTTATGTATTTCTTTATATTTACTTAATGGTTCTATCATTGATCCATTAATAAGAACAAATCTATATCAATTAAATCAGTACAAGAATATAATCTTTTTATATTCCCAACATCTTTCTACAGAAACAATTTCAACAGAGAAAGTTGACCAAACTATTTTCTGTGTTGGACCTCAGAGTTTCAGACACACATTCATTGTTCATGACTCCTATGCCACCAGTCATCACTAGTCCATAAAAGAGTCTCTTTTATTCATTCATTTAATATTTGTATTGATTAAAACATTAATTTGTTAATAATAAAAATACAATATGTGGCTCACAAAAACCCAAGAAAAGGATCCTTGACTACCCCTAACATCAGAGTCATTTCCCAAGCAGACTATGCTGCCTCCATGAATCAACCTCAATCCTGCATATTAATCAGCACAATGTTTCTTATATTAACATTAGCACACTGTCAGCTTTTTTATTAATTTAATACTTTTTAATAACACCATGAATGCCCTTAAACAAATGCCCCACTCCAAGACAACTGTGACCAAAATTCACCTTAGTCTCTTTCCATATATGGAGAAAGCATGACAAATTTTTTCTTTTTATTAATCTTTACTAAATTTATTGGGGTGACATTGATTAGTAAAATTATATAGGTTTCAAGAGTACAATTCTATAATACATCATCTCATCTGTATATCACATTGTGTGTTCGCCACGCAGAGTCAGTTCACCTTCCATCCCTATATATTTGACTCCCTTTTCCCTCTTCTACCACCTCTTGTCCCCCCTTATCCTCTGATAACCACTAAACTGTTGCCTGTGCCTGTGAAGTTTTGTTTGTTTGTCTTGTTCCTTTGTTGCTTGCCATAAACACATGCTTTTCTCATTTCATTTTCTTAGTCATTTAGGTACTTATTTCATTTTCTCTAAAGTAAATGAACCACTGGGGACTCACAGTGGACTCAAAGCAAGAATGCAGACTACCATATATCACCACCTATATCAATCTTACCCAAAAATGTAACCCCCTTGGTCCATTTGTTGCTTAATGAACTCCAGTGGTTCCAAGTTATATTAATAATAATACTTGTTGGGCCGGCCGAATGGCGCGGTGGTTAAGCGCTGGCTTGGGAGGCCAGCGGCCCCAGTTCGGGTCCCACATATGAGGGCCAGTGACACTGCCCTCAAAAAAAAAACATAATAATAATAATACTTGTCTCACCACATATTTTCATAGTTGGCTATGCCTCACCCTTTTTCATCTTTATACACTGCCATATTTGTTTATTCTTTCATTTATTCACTTATGATAAAATCAAACTCCATGAAGTACCAAAAGCTGAGGTGCGATTCTCTAAATATTACTGAAATCTATCTAGTCTCATTCTCATAAACGTAAACACCTAAATCCCTGTTGTAATGGACCTCAGTAAGCCATAGAGGTTCTGATCATAGAATATAGTTCAGAATGCATTCCATTCACATCACCGGTCCACAGTTGCCTTTTCATATAATTTGTATATTCTTTCTATATGTAAAATGAACCCACCATCAGAACTAAAACGATGACTAGTACTTACATCTCCTATAGACTCCTTCCTCATAATGAAAATAGCGTACATCTTTATCAATGAAGGAATGTTTAGGAGAAACCTAAAATCGAAATTTAAAGAGCTATAAAAATAAGTGACATGGTTTCAATCTGTTTTGAAAACCATCCTACGCAGTACTAAATCAATCATAAACTTTGCTTCCTCATCACTAGCATAGGCCTGTCCTTGTTTGATTTTGTCCATGTGTCTAACCACATACTCCTTTTACACATATATTCCTGAGTATACAGGTCGCCTAGACACCTGGGTCTCTTCAGAATGCTTTATCGGTTCAGGTGCCTCCATTTTGAGGAGTGTAAACACAAGGCTAAAAGAATGAGACATCTTCTCCATTCAACAATGCTTTTCCCCTTTCATTTACTTAGACTTTTAGATATTTATTAATGAATATATTTGGTACCTTGTTTTTCTCTTTAAAAATAAGCAAGCTGGATCTCACGGCTGATCCAGAGCAAGGGCATTAACTCTTATTACATACGAGTACATCTGGCTTTACCCGTGATTCTCAAAATGCCATATCCCGCTACACTGCATCAGCAAAGGGGACTGTATTAGGAACGGAGATTGTGGGGCTTCGGCCAATCTGACCTGATCCGAATGCCGGAAATGCTGAGGCTACGGCCAGCACTCTGCACTGTCACAGCCCTCCAGGTAATTCTGACATTCACTCAGGTTTGAGGACCACTGCTCTATATTACACCAATCCAGAGAGGTAAAACCCTTGAGCTATAGGTTTCTTCCTTTTTCAATTAAATGCATTGAGGTAACACTGGTTAGTAAGCTTCAGGTGTACAATTTTATAACACATAATACACTGCAGCATTGCAGAACCACACGAACAAAAAGTTCTGTCTCACATCCTCTGTTAATTAATCCAACTTTACTTTCTTTTATCTGCCTACCTACTTATCATCTATCTACCTACCTACCTACCTGTCATCTACCAATCTACCTACCATCTATTCATCTAATCTATCTACTGATTCTTGCATTTACTCCCTTAGAATAATCCCCAGAATCCACTTAAACCCCATAATTAGATTCTTGAAGACTACTGAAATCTAGCTCTGTGCGTATTCCCACAGGTGAATATACCACATCTCCCTTTCAAATGGACTTTGGTAACACAGAAATGAATTCATCGCAAGAAACGTTCAAATGCATTCCATTCGCCTCATGGGTCCTTGCTTGGTTCTTTATCACTGAATTTGTACATTTTTTAAAGATATAAGAAAGAACAGCCATGAACTCACTATCCACTCGGCATCCTAAGACTATCAATAAATTATTATACATCTTCCTGTGGCTCATTCATTGAATTAGCAGCTTAGATCCTTTCCTCGGAGGAATGTTTATAAACTAGTACAAACCTGATATAGAATAATAAGTAGCTTGAAAGTGAATGTAAAATCAAGCTTTTTAAAAATTGCATTGAAATGGATTACTTCTTAAACCGTGCTATGTAGTATATCTTCATCATAGATCCATACTTGTTCTTCTGTGATTTTATGTATGTATGTATCTATTAACAGCTTTAATTTTCATTCTTCAGCTCATAAAATAATTTAATAAACGATTCATTTTTTAAACAAAATGAAAAAACGTTTACCTCCCAGAAGCCCCAAAGAGGAATGCTATTGTGTATATCTGTCTAATTCCACTTACCCAAACTGCTGAGAGCTAAGATTTGTTTTTGTTTTTGTTTTGAGGGCAGTGTCACTGGCCCTCACATGTGGGACCGATCCAGGGCCACTGGCTTCCCAAGCCAGCGCTTAACCACAGCGCCACTCGGCCGGCCCTAAGATTTGTTTATTAAGAGGGACAAACCATGAGTAGAACTGATGGATGATGTTTCAACACATATATGCTTTGAACCCTTTTATCTTAATTGAATTATTAACTTATTCATTTATTATGATAAAATCATTATCTTTGTATACAAACTCAAGACAATAACACTGACAAATGGTAACTGTGTCCAGTTGCTCACTACCATAAGGATCAAAGAACTATATACTTTTTTTCCAACTTGATTGAGGAATAATCGACAAACATAGTTGTATGTATTTAAGGTACACAGCGTGATGATTTTACTTACATTGGTAAGTGATTGCCCATGGAACACAGCGAGGCCAATTGGATTGATCACAACTATTGTATGACACATTTGTCATGCTCCACCCTCTTTAATGCAGTTAGTTGATTAAATTATATGATTTTATTTCCTATTTATTAATTAAAAGAAAAACCTGTTACCCAAACACAGCACAGAACATGAGCATGGACAATTACATACATCTGTCCCTATGTACCTTATGCGTAGGTATAAAAGCCCCTACATATTTTTAATGGGCTTCAGTTCCTTAAAAATGACTTGGTAATGTTTGTTCCATTATATATTCTATAGTTCTTCCACATTTGGTCCTACTTTTCTTTCATTTATTCATATATTTTTCTAGTTATTATTGCATTAACTTTAAATAAGCAATCAGGATCTGTGAAACTCAGAAGCCAAGAATAGGATCTTTGGGATTCCCTAACAAATGTTTACAGGACCATTTATGTCAGGTAAGAACAACAGGTAAGATTTCTTTTTGTATCAAAACTCACGCTTCTCAATAAGCATTATTCATCCCTGACTCATAAGCCACCAGTCCCAATATTGATTCAGACTTCACCTTCTTGTTCTTCATTTGATTATAATTTGTTTAGAGATAAATCATTAATTCACTAATAATAAATATATACCAATGAATTTTTTTAAAGTAGCTATAATATCCCTAAACATCAATATAGAGAATCATTTTCTAAAGAATCGTTAGGTCTCTTTTGCTCATCAACCTCAGTGTTGAATATATGTATTCGTCAACTTGCTTCATTTTATTAATTTACTTTTTAATTAAATTTATTGGGGTGACATCAGTTAGTAAAATTATATAGGTTTCCAGTATACAATTCTGTAATACATCATCGATGTATTGCATTGTGTATTCACCACCCAATCAATTCTCCTTCCATTGCCATATATTTGACCTCTTTATCATTAGTCCATGGTTGACATGGACTAATTTCTAGTATCTGTCTATAGAATTATTTCCCTCAGCAATCCATCCTTTCCATTAATTGACCTCAATATTTTGTACATTAATAACAATAATGTTTTATAATAATTGCATTTTGGGGCCATGGTTGATATTCATTGATTATATTTCACACTTTTTAATAGTACAGGGAATATCCTTAAATAAACCACCCAAAAGGAGACAAGCCAACACTGATATTACTCGCATTGGCCACCATGCTGTAACACAAAGATACAGCCATGGAGCTCATGACCATAGAAGAATCCATAGGTCAGCTCGAATGCATCCATTCTGAGGAGCACAGAGCAGATAAGGAGAGGCTGACACCTAATTTCAATGGATCATTGCATCCCATCTTTCATTTAATCAGTCACTTAGGAATCTAGCAATGGGGGAAAATGCTTCAATCCTCTGAAGTAAACAATTAATAGCAATCTTGCCAACAGAGAATAGGAACCTTGCCTACTACTATTTAACACTGCCTATAAAATCCTTAGTCAAAGAGGTAACACCCTGGTACCATTTATTTCCTAATGGATAGGAGTGTTTGCAATGTACATTAATAGCATTTCTTGTCTCACCACAAATGTTTACATTTGGGCAATGCCTCATGACCTTTACCTTTATTTAGTTATATGTTTAATTATTGATTATCTCATTGATCCAATTATAAAAATAGAAAGATAATGTATAAATATAAATCAAAAACAAGATTCTTGTATATTCATGACATCTATCTACCTAATGTCAAACAGGGCAATGGACTCGATTTCTTCTCTGTTGAACCTCAGAGTTCCAGACACATATTCACCATATATGACTCATACTCTACCAGTAGTCATCAGTGATTCAATATTGTCCCCCCTTTTCTTCAACCATTTCTACATTGTCTATTGAGTAATAAATTCATTAATCATAATTGCAAGAGCTTATTATTCATAAAAAGTCAAGAAGAGCCTTGATATCCCTAATCTGTATATAGAATCATTCTCACATCAATACATCTCTCATTAAATGTCCTGTTTTTCATATATGTATTATTCAATATAATCAATGCCATATCAATGAGTATAATAAATCCGGTATTTGTCACTAGCCTTATTTGACTATATTTCACACTTCTTAATGATACACTGAATACATTTTTTAAAAAAAATAAACATGCTGGATCTAACACAGAACTTTGACTATTACTCACATTGGTCTCCATGCTCCTGACACACTGATGCAACCATGGAAGATGCTGACATCAGCTTCGGTATGTCCCTTCTACAGAGTAGAGAGCAGAGAAGATGATACAGAAACTTGAGGCCTCATTTCCATTGACCCTTGCTTTCCATATTTAATTTAATTAATAATTTAGGTATTTATAAATTGTCATAATGTAGATGTTTTTCCTCTTAACAGACTTAAGACTGACCCGGTCATAAAATGGACTCTTGCTCATTAAAGTCTATACGATCCTTAGCCAAAGAGTTAACACCCTTGATTCATTCATTCCTTAGGAGGCATCACTGTTTCCCTCAAATTTTATTAATAATATTTCTTCCCTCACCACATATGTTCATAGTTAGATAATACTTAACATTCTTCCTCTTTATTTTTTTGTTTAATGGTTCTATCATTAATCCAATAGTAATAATAAAATCTAAATCTGTAAACCCAAAAAGGAATATAATTTTTATATATTTCTGACTTCTGTCTATAGTATCATTTCTAACAGAAGAATTCAATTTATTATTTTTGTGTTGGAACTCAGAGTTCCAGACACATAGTATTCAATGTTCATAACTCATAAGCCACCAGTTGTCACCATTGATCCATGTTTGGGTCTCTTTTTCTTCACCCATTTCTACATTTGTATTGAATAAGTCATTCATTCATAAATAATTCACAGGTAATATAATGAATGAATGACTCACAAAACCCAAGAACAAAATATTTGAATATCCCTAACATACTCTGTTTCCCATGTAGGCTATATCTCTTTGATTAATCAACTTTAATATTGATTAACCAACATATTTTTCACATTATATTTATGTTTGGACAGAGCTAACTTTTTTATTATACTTAATACCTTTTATGAATACCATGAATACCCTTAAACAAATGACCCAAAACAAGACAAGAACTTTGTCCATTCCTCACCTTGGTTTTTTTCCTGACACAAGAGGCAACATGATATGACTGGATCCCAGCAGAAGCTGAAATCAGCTTGAAGCATCCGTTCTGAACAGTACCAAGCAGAGAAGACAATAAAAAGATTGAGACATGCTCTCCATGGATCCATTGTTTTCGCCGTTCATGTACACAGCCATTTAGCTATTGATTAATGGTAATATTTTTCTCTTAATAAATTAAACATCAGAGTTGTAACTGATTCAGAGCAGTAACTATTACTTATTGTTATATATGTCATCCTTAGTCAAAGATGTAATATACTTGATTCATTTAATATCGATTTCAATTTACATTAGTATTATTTTTCTTTATTGTACATTTTGACAACGAACAATACTTTACCCTCTTCATCTTTATTTATTTATTCTGTCATTTAGTCTTTAATAATATTTTATAGAATTTATGAACACAAAGGCCAAGAACAAGAGCCTAGTATACTCCTGAAATCTGTCTGTAGGAACATTTCGAACACATGGAATGGACTGGATTTCTTTGTGGTGGACCTCATACTTCCAGACATCAGCACACATATACCACCAGTCACAGTCATCTGTCCAGGATTGGGAATCGCTTCCTCATTCTTATCTACATCTGCTTACTGATCAATTCATTGATTCATTAATAATAATAAAACAACTATCTGCTAAACCATACATACTCAAGGACAAGGTTCTTCATATCTCTAATATCTATCTATAGAACCATTTGCCTCAATGAATATGCCTCTCATTAAACAGCTTCACTGATGCAAATATCTACTCATCAACATAAAGTTTCATGTCAGTTTCATATTATGCTTGGAGCATGGCTAGTCTTCTTTGAATATATTTAATACTATCTTTAATAGTTCAGAGAATACTTTAAACAAGCAAAGCAAACCAAGAGAAGAATTTGACTATTACTCACAGGGACTTACACACAGGGACGACCAAGGTTTAATGGGTTCAGGTGTGTCCATCCTGGGGAAAGCACAGCAGAGCAGATGATAACAAGATTGAGACATTCTGTGGATGCATGGTCTCACCTTTCATTTAGTCAGTCACATAGGAATATAGTACATGGCAGTCCTATTTCTTAATTTTCTCTTAACAAACCAAACAATATCAAACTTGACACCAACCAAGAATAAACTTCGACTGTTATTCATTGTCTATATCATTCTTAACCAAAGAGGTAAGTCATTAAGAACCATTTACATTTCTTAATGACCTTCAGTATTTTCAAGAAATGTTCATTTGTATTTTCTCACCACATATATTGAGTGGACATGTGTCACCCTCTTCATCTTAACTTATTTATACTTGTACCTTGATTCTTTTTTGAGTCATTTATTATAGTAGAATCAAAATTCATGAAAACAAACCAAGAAAAAAACTGAAGGCCCTCTTTCTTTCCTAGCATCACTTAGGATCACTTCAAACAGAGGCAATAGGAGATATTTCTCTTTTTATTGGACCTCAGAGTTTCAGACATGTGATATTCATCATCTATGACTCATACTCCACCAACTGTCATCATTGGTCCATACCTCAGCCTCTTTTTCTTCACTCTCATACACATTAATTCATTTCTTAATTTATTAATGTTGATTTTTAAAACCCTATGATTCACAGAAACAGAAGAATCAAAGCAATGAATATTCCACATCTGTTGACAGGGTCGTTTGCCACATTGTTATCTCTCTTTCATTAATTATCATCAATATTTCATATATGCATTAGTAAATATAATGCTTCATAATATCCCATATTTATCATTTTCCATGGTTAGAGTTTTGGATTACATTTCACACTTTTAACAATGCAGCAAACACCCTTTAAAAACATTTCTTAAACAAACAGAAGAACTTTAACCTTTACTCACATTCATCTCTATGCTTAACACACATAGATCCTGTTACCATGGAAAACACTTAAATCAGCTTGAGTGTGTCAACTCTGGGTACAAGACAGAGCAAGGGCAGATAATTAAAAATTAAAACATTTTCTCCATTAGTCATTGTCTTCCTCATTTCATTTTTCCAGCTATTTAGGTATTTATTAATTTTTCAGAACATGTGTACATATGAAAATATAAATACATATATAATATATTACAAGATTAACATCCTCAGTTCGAAAGTGACACAGGCTTATAAAAATCGAATATTACTTATAAGTGTCAGTGTCTATATGATCCTTAGAAAAAGAGGTAACGTCCTTGGTCTATTTATTTCTTAACATCAGTTTATATTAATAGTATTTCTTGCCTCACCACATATATTCATAGTTGATAAGGCTTCATTCTCTTTAATTTATTATTGATCCATTTATATTAATAATATAGAAATCCATGAGTTTAAAATTATAAAAGCAATCTCCTTGCATATTCCTAACACCAATCACAGGATCATTTGCAAGAGAGGAAACAAACAGACTAGATGTTGTCTTGTTCTGGACCTCAGACTTCCAGACACGTAGCATTCATCGTATATGACTCATACGCCATCAGTCATCATCACTGGTCCAGGTGGGGGCCTCTTTTCTTCACTCTCACCTAAATCGTTAATACATTAATTCATCCACCTACTACTAATAATTAAATACAGATCTATGAATCACAAAGGACAAGAGCCTTCTTGGTCCCTCTCATCCTCTTTAGAATCAATGCCTAATTGATTATACCTCTTGCATTAATCATCTGCATTATTCCAAACATAGATTAATCAATATAATGTTTCATACATTTCCTACTTAATCATTGGACCATGGTTGATCTTTTTTTCTTCTTTTTAATACTTTTTAAATTATTATAGTGATACCCTAAACAAGTCACCCAAACCAAAACAAGAACGTTAATTATTACTCACTGGCCTTCATGCCCCCACACAGAGATTCCCATGGTGCTCCTAAACTCCAGAGGGTTAACTTCCTTCAGGCGTTTGCGTTCTGAGAAGCAAAGCAAAGCAGATGATAAGATGAGACAGTGTCTCCATCATACATGTAGTCAATTGTTTGGTAAATACATAGATATGGGATAATACTTATTAGTTTTCTCTTTTAAAATGAATAATGTCGTACTTGCTGCTAACCCAGAATAAAACTTCTCTAAGACATAGGGCACTGGAACTATTTATTTTTCTTAATGTCATTCAGTATTTTCAACCATTTGAATAGTTTTTATTGCCTCACCACCTATATTATGAGGGCATATGCTTCATGCGCTGTGACTCTATACTTTTTAATATCTGTACACTCATTCTTAGATTGATCCATTTATAAGAAAAGAATCAGAATCCATGAACTGTCGAAGAAAATGGCACTTTTTAGTCCTAAAATCAATCTATAGAATCACTTCAAGCACAGGCAATAGAATATATTTCTTTTCGTGTCAGACCTGAGAGTTCCACACGTAATTCTCAGCATCCATGACGTACCCCTACACCACCAGCTACCACTGGTGCATATTTTGGCCTCTTTTTCTTCATCTTCCTGCACATTATTGCATTAATGAACTCCTTAATTCTCTATATTAATTTTAAAAACTCTATGACCCATGAAGAAATAAAAAATAAAAACCCTGAATATTCCACATCTATCTATAGAACCATTTATCACATTGATATATTAATTATCCTTAATCTATCATAAATAGATCCATAAATATAATGCCTCACACTAGTCCCATATTTATCATTGGTCATGGGTGGCTTTTTGAGTTATAGTCATACTTTTAATAATACAGTAAATACGTTTTTTTCAAAAACCTGTCAAATGAAAGACATGAACTTTATTTCTCACATTGATCTGTATGCTCCTAAGACACAGAGATGGTGCCCATAAAATAATTTCTTAGTCAGCTTCAGTCTAAGGAATATAAAGCAAAGCTGATGATTAGAAAAACTAAATCTGCACTGCTTCTTCCTCTCTACATTTCATTTCAGTCATTTAGGTATTTCTTCATTTTCATAATGTAGATTTTTTTTCTCTCGACAAAAGGAACAAGCTCAAATTTGAAACTGACCTGTACAATAAAATTGATTCTTACTTATCAGAGTCCATACGATCCTTAGCCAAAGAGGTGATACCCTTGATCCATTTATTTCCTAAGGGACATCACTGTTTTCCATTTTTAGTAACTGAATTTAGTCGTTTCAATTTATAGGAAAAGCTCTTGCCTTACCATATATATTACCATATATATTCACAGCTAGACAATGCTCTATTCTTTTTATTTATCTATTTATTTATATAATAGTTCCTCTTTATCTGTGAGGAATATGTGCCAAGACCCCCATGGATGCCTGAAACCACCCATAGTACCAAACCCCTATATATACTATGTTTTTCTTATATATACACACCTATAATAAAGTGTAACTTATAAATCAGGCACAGTAAGAGATTAACAACAATAACTAATTATAAAATACAACAATTATAATAATATAATTATTATATTATACAGAGAGACCGCTGTAGAATGTGGTCTCTCGCTCTCAAAATATTTTCTTGCACTGTCCTCATCCTTCTTCTTGTGATGCTGTGATGATGATACAGTGCCTACGTGATGAGATGAAGGAGGTGAATGACATGGGCATTGTGATGTAGCATTAACCAACCTCAATGTTGCACATTATTGATTAATCAACAGAATCTTTTGTGTCCTATTTAGCATTCGGCCATAGTTAATTTGTTATTATGCTTAATACTTTTTTATAATTCAATGAATAGATATATATGATATGGGGGGAGGAGTGGGGTGGCGAATTGGGGGAGGGGGGTTGTCACTTTGAGGGGCAAAAAGTATAACTATTGCACTGTGTTGTACCTGAAACTAATTAATAAAAAAAAAATACTTTCAAATAAATGACCCAATCTAAGACGACAACTTGATGAACTTCAGTATTTTCAATAAATGTTCATCTTTTTCTTCATTCTCATCTGCCTACATTCATTGATCAATTCACTGATTTATTAATATTAACTTTAAAACTGTATGATTCATAAAAACCCAAGAATAAGAGCAATCAATGTTCTATATCTGCCTATAGGATCATTTGCCACACTGATATATAGCTTTTGTTAATTATCAATGTTTCATATATGGATTAATAAATATAATAATTCACACCAATCCTATATCTATCATTCATGATGGTTGGTGTCTTGGGTTATATTTCACACTCTTTAACAATACAGTAAATACTTTTAAAAAAAACTCTCAAACTCTCAAAGACACAAACTTTGTTCAATGTATTACTCACCTTGGTCTCTCTGCTTACCACACAGAGATAACAACAGAGCATGTGACCATGATTGATGCTTAAGGTAGTTCGAGTGTGTCCATTCTGAGGAGGACAGAACAGAACAGATAATAAAAAAATTGAGACCATCTCTAAATTTGTCCTGTTTTTCTTCATTTCTTTTACTCAGTCGTAAAGGTATTTATTATTTTTCATAATCTACACACATATACAGAGGGTGCCAAAAAATGTATACACATTTTAAGAAAGGAAAACTGTTTTAAAATTGTAATACTCAATATATACACCAGTTACAAAAATTGAAGGGCCGGCCAAGTGGCGCAGTGGTTAAGCGCTGGCCTGGGAAGCCAGCGGCCCCGGTTCGGTCCCACATATAAGGGCCAGTGACACTGCCCTCAAAAAAAAACAAAAAAAACAAAACAGAAGTTGAATAAAAGTCATGTTTGACTTCTGAAATTATAAGAGGTGCTCAAAGTGGTTACCATCAGCATCCAGACACTTCTGATTACAACAAACTATTGCTTGAGCAACATTGACCAAAGTTTCCACGTGTACACATTTTTTGGCACCTCCAGTATAGACATACATATAAATATAATGATATGATTCCTTAGAAAAAGAGGTAATACAAAGGAGATGGTCCATTTATTTCTCAACATGTATTATTTTCTCAGTTTATATTATTTGCTACCTGACCACATATATTCATAATTGAAAAGGATTCATCCTTGTTTTTATTTAGTTATGTATTTGCTTATTGGTTTCATCATTGATTCATTTATATTAATAGTAATATAGAAATCATGAATCTAAAATTATAAGAACAATCTCCTTGTATATTCTGAACATCAATCCATAGGATCATTTACAAGAAAAGAAACAGACTAGATGTTGTCTTGTTCTGGACCTCAGACTTCCAGACACGTAGCATTCATCGTATATGACTCATACGCCATCAGTCATCATCACTGGTCCAGGTTTGGGCTTCTTTTTCTTCATTCTCACCTATATTTGTTTCCACATTAATTCATCAGTTTGTCTTCAATATCTTTATCATTTTCTTTACAATCCTTACTAATTGAAATTTATTAATCATCCTCATTATTCCAAAAATAGATTTGTCAACAAAATCTTTCATATATTTCCAATTTCATCATTGGATCCTGGCTGGTCTTTTTTCTTATGTTGAATATAGTTTTTTAAATATTACCCTACATGAACCACCCAAAGTAAGACAAGAACACTGACTATTACTCACATTGGGTTCCATGCTCCTGCAGACAAAGACAGAGACCACTGACCAAGGCATAAGGTTGAACTCAGCCTGGGTGTGCCATTCTAAAAAGTAGAAAGCAGAGTACATGATAACATGATTAAGGTATTTTCTGTATTGATCCTTGCAATATATTTCATTACTCAGTTATTAAGTTATATATTAACTGGGGGTAATATATATTTTGTTTATTCTTAAGAAAGACAAACAACACTGAATTTTATACTAACTCCAAACAAGAATATTGGCCATTATTTACATTTCTATAACATCCTTAGTAGAGGCAACACCCTTGAACCATTTATTTCTTAACAGGCTTAGCCTTTCAATATTTATTAATATTATCTCTGGCCTTACTTCATTGTTTTCATAAGTGGACAATGCTTCACCCTTCTCATCTTTATTTATTTATATTTATAAATTGATTCTTTTACTGATTTATTAATTACAATAAAATCAAAATCCATGAACAAGATCCTTGTAAAATCCTAAATCTGTCTATAAAATCATTTCCAACTGAGGTAATACACTAGATTTTTTTTTTATGCTGGACCTCAGAGTTCCACACATATTATTCATCATCCATGACTCATACACCACCAGTAGTCATCACTGGTCTACGTCTGGCATTTTGCCCCCACTCTCATCTACCTTTGTTTACTAATTAATTCATCAATTTATTTGATAGTAATAAAATAATATGTTGGAAGCACAAAAATGCTTAGAACAGGAGTCTCCTACATCTGTCTAGAGAATCATTTGCTACATCATTATATATCTTTCCTTAATCACACTCCAAATTTCAAATAGGAACTCATCAATATTATGTTACATGTCAATTCTATATTTATCAGTGGAGCATGGCTGGCTTTCTTTGATTATATTTCACACTTCAAATATCAGAGTGTAAGGGGGTAGGGAGGATGGTAAGAAGAAGGTAGAGGGATCAAATATGTGGTGATGGAAGGAAAACTGACTTTGGTTGGTGAAACACAATGTGATATATAGATGATGTATTACATAAATGTACACTTGAAACCTATGTAATTTTACTATCCATTGTCACTCCAAATTTTAATTTAAAAAAAATAATACAGAGTGTATACCCATAAAACTTGTTTCTATGCACCAAATGTAGAGCCAACCAGACATCTTGTGACCATGGAGGAATCCTTAAGTCAGGTCCAGTGCCTCCATTCTGAGAAGCACAAAATAAAGAAGGTGATAAAAAAAATTGAGATATTTTCTACACTCATTTCACTTTCTGCATTTAATTTATTCAGCCACTTAAATATTTATTAACATTCATAATTTACAGCTCTTCACTTATTTGTATTTACTTATATTTGTTTAACTCTTTCACTGATCTATTTATACTAATATAATCAATATCCATGAACACAAAAACCAAAAAAAATGATCCTTGTATGTTACTAACATCTGTCAAAATGGTCTTTCCCAACACAAGGACTAGACTAGATTTTTTATGGTGTTGGACCTCAGAGTTCCCGACACATAGTATTCACCATCCATGACTCATACGCCACCAGTCGTCATCATTGGTCCAGGCTCAGCCCTCTTTGTCTTTAATCACATCTACATTTCTTTACTGGTTAACTTGTCAACAAAGTAATAACATAAGATAAATATCTATAAATCAAAAACACTTGAAGGGCTGGCCGAGTGGAGCATTGGTTAAGAGCTGGCTGGCTTGGGAAGCCAGCTCTGAGGAGCAGAGCCCCGGATCGGATCCCATATATGAGGGCCAGTGACACTGCCCTCTACAGCTAAGATGGTGAATAACAGCTCCACCTGGAGCTGGGCTGCCAAGAGTCGCCAGGGTCAGCGTAGGCTGCAGCCCCTGCTGCAGTGGGCTCTCATAAGCTACAGTGAGTGGCTGGCAGCCAGCATGAGCCGCCATGAGTGGCTGTCCAGAGGGCGATAATGGATCTGCCTCACCCGGGAAGAGCGCAATGATAATAACAACATGGGCCAGTGAAGCAACGTCCTCCGCAACTAGACTGAAGAACAAAAGGACAGCAACTTGTCTGTTCCCCTTCCCCGATTCCCCAACGCTGTTCCCCTCCCCCAATTCCCCAATAAAATCTTTAAAAAAAAAACACCTGAAAATAAGACTCCTTAAGTATCTCTAACATCTATCTATAGAATCATTTGCTTCGTTGAATATGTATTTCATTTTAATCATCTACATTGCCACAAATATTGATTATTCTATGTTTCATAGTCAATTCCAAATGTGTTATGGGGCCATGGTTGGCCTTTTGTATTATATGAAATTATTTTTTAATGTAGAGTTCATGGCCTAAACAAACTACCCAAAACAAAACAAGAACTCTGACTATTACTCACACTGGTCTCCATTCTCCTACATAGAGAGCTCGTGACCATGGAAGATGCTTAAATCGGCTTAGCGTGCCTACTCTGAGAAGTAAAAAGCAGAGGAGATGGGGGGAAAAAACTAAGAAACTAAGACATTCTTTACATTAATGCTTGCATTTCACCTTTTATTAAGTCAGTAACTTAGGTAATTATTAATTTGGGGTAAGATTTATTCATGTTTCTCTTTAAAAAAATGAACATCAAGCTTGTCACTCAGCCAGAAGAGGAACAAAGGTTATTACTTGTACTTTCTATATAATCATCAGCCAAAGTAACACTTTGAACCATGTCTTTTTAAATCAACTCAATGTTTTTGACATATAAATAGATTCTCTTACTTCATGACATATTTTCATAATTGGACAATGCCTTACTTATTTATACTTATTTATATTTGTTTTGATTCTTTTTATGCTTTTAGTATATTCAATTATAAAAATATTCGGAATCCATGACGACATACCACAAACACGATCCTCATATATTCTTAACATCTGTCTATAGGATCATTTCCAATAGAGGCAATAGACCAGATTTTTTTTGTGTTGGGCCTCAGAGTTCTAGACACACAATATTGATCATCCTTGACTCATATGCCACCAGTCATCATCATTGGTCCAGAAGTGGCACTCTTCCTCCCCATTAATTTCTAAGTTTGTTCATTGTTTAATTATCATTTTAATAATCAATAAATATGAATCACAAAAATTTAAGAACAAGATCTTTAAGTAGCCTTAACAGCTATCTATATGATCATTTGCCACCTTGATTATCTTTCATTAATTATTCTTAGTTAACGATTACTGTTTTACATTAAACATTCTTAATGTTATGCAAATATTGTTTAATCAACACAGCATTCATATGTCAAATGTTAATACAGTGAATATCCTTTCAAAAACTACCCAAGGCAAGACAAAGCCTTTGACTGTTACTCACATTGGTCTCCATGCTGCTAACACATAGAAGCAACCAGGGAGCTCAGGACCATGAGAGAAAGATGCTTAAATTAGCCAGGAGCATTTGTTCTAAAAGTACAAAGCAGAACAAATGATAAAAATATGGAAACATTCTCTCCATTTATGCTGCATTTCTCCTTTCATTTTATTAGTCATTTAAGTATGTATTAAATTGTGATTTTTTTTTTCTTGAGAACTGACCAAACAAGAACACGGACTCTGGATTTCAGTATTTTTAATATATGTTAATAGTATTTCTGGTATTGCCATATATTTTCATAATTGGACAATGATTCACCCTCTTTATTTATAGATTTGTTTACTGATTCTTTCATTGATCCATTAATAATAATAGAATCAAATTCCATGAACACAAAAACTAAAAACAAAATTCTTCAATAGTCCTAACATCTGTCCATTCATAGAATAATTTCCAACAAAAGGACTAGACTAGGTTTCTTATCATGTTGGACCTCAGAGTTCCAGACATATGGCACTCATCATCCAGCACTCATACGCCACCAACCATCCTCATTGGTCCAAGACTGACTCTCATTATTTTCAACCATGCCTGCATGTTTTAATCCATTAATTCAACCATTCACTATAATAAAATAAATGCCTAGAGGTCATTAATACTTGAACCAAGATCCTTGAATATCTGTAACATTTCTCTAGAGAAATATACATCTAAATATATGTAAAATATCTTTCATTAATTGACCATGTTTCACATATAAATTAATATAATACTTCATATTAACCTCATTTTACTATTTGAATATGACTAAATTATGTCTTTGTAGAGTGAGGTTTAAATCAACTGTGACTCAAAATTAAACTTGAATAATACACTTTACATTAATTAATTGAATTAATTAATTAACTGTGAAAAAGAATGACCACAGTTTGCTGAATTGGCCCACATGTGACCTTAATTCATTTTATTTGTATACATAACTATTTATTCCCTTTCAATAACAGAATTAACACTCGTGACAAACCACCAAACTAGAAGCAATTCCTTCAACTGTTACTTACACAAGTTTCTACAGTCCTTAACTGAATCTTTGTGCGATCAGTCTGTAGAGTACAAAGTAAATATAAAAATAGATTAAATTAGATAGATAGATCAGCCTAGATTCGTATTTTTTAAATTGATCCAAGTCAACAATTGATTAAGAATAAACCTTAGTGCTTGTTATATATTAAAACTCTGAATGGCTTACTGATTGGTTCATGCAAGTATTAAATTTAACTGATATAATGAACACCTTTGAAACCAACACCAGACAAAAAAATAAGAACTATGGCCATTATACATATCTGTTTATATGTCCCCTACCCAGCCAGGTAAGACCCATAGCTTCTTTCTAAATGAATCTTGCTTGGAAAGAATTAGGTTAATCTGAATTCCAGATTTGAGCACATTCTCAGCAATTGTCTATACTTATCCCACCTTGATTTTTTTTTTTTTTTTTTGTTAGCTGAGCCATCCTGCCACCTGTTAGCAGCTCAACGGCAACTCAGCTCGGGCTGGCATCGAACCGCCGTTACTCAGAGCTCAGCTCACACTCTTGAGTGAGCTCTTAACCAACTGAGCCACTTGGCCGGCCCTAATAGCTACACATGGAGCCATTTATTTTCCATTTATTTATTTATTTATTTGAGGGCAGTGTCACCCTTTTGGGTAAAGAGATCCTTTTGGATCCCTCATATGTGGCATCCGAACCAGAGTCACTGGCGTCGCAAGCCAGCTCTTAACCACCACACCACTCGGCAGGCTCTATCTTCCATTTAAAAAGAAAAAAAAAAATCACACCCAGAAGTCAGAAAGAGAAATCCTATTTAAATATATTCACCATTCCAAAAGAACAAGAGCCTTGGTTTATCTTTGTTTTCTGGAAAGCAATTGTGTAGAACTGAATTCATCACTCTCCTTGTTTCATAACATATGGTCCCCACTGGTCCATGCTTTGCCTTCTTTCAAATAATTGATTAAAAGATTAACTTATTCTTTTACACATTAATCATAACATCATTAATATTTGTGACTCCACAGAAACAGGACAATATTAAAGCCTGGCCATATGTTCATTAGGCACAGAAAAAAAGATCACATTATGTTTTCTTGTTCTTTTTAAATTGAAAAATAATGAAAATCATTGGATTAATTGTAACTGGTCATGTGACACATCCTCAACATAGGTCCATGTGTAAGCCCTCTCTAAATTATGATTATTTAATCAATAATCAATTTAAGTAAATGTTTTGCCATTCCCTTAATAAAACAAAAAACCAACAACCCAACCCAGAAAAATAACATAGGCTCTTACATCCATCTACCTAAATGCTCTTTACCCAAAAGGGTCAGCTTTAATCAATTTATTTTACTGGAACTCAGTGCTTCAGAAATGTATTAACAATGATTTTGATATCATATGTATTACATTAGTCTCATATCTGAACCAGGAACAACCCCATTTTATCTTTATTCATTTATATATTTCTTAATTTACTCATTCATTGATTGAGTGAAAACACAATATTCAGAAACCCAAGAACAAACTCCTGCATACTTTTAACTCCTAGCATAAGCTTATTTCCCATACAAGTAACAAAGAGGAATTTTTTGATAATGGACCTCAGAGTTACAGGGTTTAATCAAAATCCTTGATTTCATACACCCAAGGGTACTCATCATTGATCCAGGTTAAGGAATCTTTGTCTTCCTTTATACCTGTGTTTATTGATCCATTCATTTATCCACTAAGTAATAAAATCAACATCCATATATTTTTTTTAAAGCCAAGAACAAGATCCTTGAATATGACTAAGATACGTTTATAGGCCTTTTCCCCATAAACTAGATCTTTTCTTTTAGCAGTGGCCCTCCGTGAGGTATGTATGGATCAATTAACATCCTTGCTTCATATGCATCCTACTCTAACCACTTTCCACCTCAGTATGTCCTCCTCTCTCAGTTAGGAGCTGTCCAGTAGAACTTTCCATGATAATATGAATGTGCCATAACTGCACTCTCCAGTATGGCTACCATTTGCCACAGGTAATGAAGGACTAGTGGAAATGTGGCTAGTGCAACTGAGGAATTTAAATTATTTTAAATAGTTTAAATTTAAATAATTTAAATTTTAAATAATTAAAAATAAACTGAATTCAAAATTCACTTAATTTTAATTATTTTAAATTTAAATAGCCACAGGTGGCTAGGGGCAACCATATTGAACAGTGCAACCCTGGAATTGATTACTGGATAAATGTTTAAATCAAATGCAGTGCAAAATAAGATGGATTATTATTAATCAGCTTTGAAAATGAATAAAATGTCTTCCACCTTATTTTTAACCACAATTGTATTGAATTGGGTTAACCATAATCTTTGTTTCAAAGAACATTCATATCATTCATTAGTCGATGTATGGCTGAATTGAAATAATTCAATGAACACTAATGAAAAATTCACCCCAATTGACAAGCTCTTTTGACTATTATTTACTTTAGTCATTAAGTTTCTCACCCATAAAGGTAGCAGCCAGGGTCTTCATCTTCACAGGCTGATTCAATCGGCCATGGTCTTCTGCATTCTGTGGAGTCAAACACCAATATTCAAAGAATGAACAGTCCAGATTTTGACTGATTGAAAGAACATTAGTTGTGTGATATTAGGTTAATCATGAAGTTGATTCAAGATTTTATCATTGAAAAATTCAATCTATCCCCATAAAGTGTGTACGACCATGATTAAGATACCTGAATACTCTCAATTTCTGCTATAAGCTCATTTCCATAGATGAAAAAAAGAGGCCACTTTTTAATAATGGACCTCAGAGTTACAGATGGCTTTAATCAAAATGTTTGATTCAGACACCCTCCAATCTCATCATTGGTCCAGGCTTGGC
Organism: Aselliscus stoliczkanus; assembly: GCA_033961575.1. Lineage (NCBI taxonomy): Eukaryota > Metazoa > Chordata > Mammalia > Chiroptera > Hipposideridae > Aselliscus > Aselliscus stoliczkanus. The sequence continues at coordinate 158,221,179 of CM066732.1, read as the reverse complement.
ACTCGTTTTCTTTATTCACTTATGCCTTCATTTTCCAATGAATCGCAAACTCCTAAGAACAAGATCCTTGATATAACTGTAATCTGTCCATAGACTGTCACAGAGCTTTCTGACTACAGCTCAATGTAAACCTTCTTTCATAAAGTACCACAGCTAAAAATGGTCCATGATTGGGCCATGTTCATTTAATTGGGCCAATTTTAAACATGGTGTCATGAATAACCAAAAATCACAATGGTATCTCATATCTAGTATGCGGACGATACATGCCACCTTCTAACAGTAATAGCCCGTTGGATCTCTACCACTATGGAAATGCTTACATCAACTGTGGCGCAGAAATAATACGAAACAACGAACAGTTGTGTAAATTCATTAAATGTCTTCCATCATTTAAAAAAATGAGTCTCACTTGTGCTGAAATGGGTTCATTGTACTTCTTGGCCCAAAACAGATCCCCACTGTTCATCCCTACTTGGTGTTCTCAGATTTTATTTTTGTGTATACAGCCCTCTGCTCCATGGAACAGCCTCAGCGACCACACGTGACCAAACCATACAAGCCAAGAACAGGAACTGTGTCACTTACATTGCTCCTTTCCCACAGATGGGGTAACAGCCAAGATCTTCACCACCGAACAACGACTGAATCCAATGGGAAGTGCTCATTCAGGAGGAAATGTGGATGTTTCAAGGAATAAAATACATAAATTTAGATTTTTTAATAGAAGTTAGTTCTTCTGCACTAATAGATTAATCATAAACATGGGTTTGTGTCACATTTTCATCATCCATCCAACACTGGTATCCTTTTCATCTATTCACTTACTCAATTTTTAGTAGGAAATAATATAATAAAGACCTTTTAATCTACCACCCTACGTAAGAACTGTAACTATTATTAATACCTGTCTATATACCCCTACCAAGTAGCAGAAAAGACAGACAATTTTTTAATGGAGAAAACTTTTGCAAAATGGAATCAATTTACATTCTTGTTTCATGGAAAAAAATACCTGACCAATGGGCCACACTGTACTTTCATTCATGTATTTATTGATTAACCTATTTTTTCATTTATTGAAAAACTCTAAGGATGATTTAATAATCTGCTCTTTTTATTTCTAAAGAAAACACAAAATGGTAGAGTCATTTGCTACCCAAAACTAAATACTATTACATACAACTTTCTATTTCAGCACTGTACTGATGGAACTTTCTGCAATGAAAAATGTTCCTTATTAGCACAGTCCAATATGGTAGCCACTGGCCACATTTGGCTAAAGTATAGCTAGTGTTACTGAGGAACTAAATTTTTATTTAATTAATTTGAATTTAAATATTAATAGCAAGATGTGTTTAGACAGTAGGGTCTATATGATCCTTAAAGAAGGAGGATCCTGCATCTTTTTTATTTAAGTGGACTTCAAGGGGGAAAGAATAATCATGCTCCTTCATACATCACATATGCTTCTCACTGGCTCATGCTTCATGCTATTTTCAATAATGGATTGAGATATGAAATTATTTTTTCACTCACTTATAGTAATAGCACCAAAATTGGTAAACCTGAAGGACATTGGACAAGAATGCTGCGTGACATTAAATCTAACCATTGCCTTATTACTCACAGAAATCATTGACAAAACGCATTTACATTTTCCTTTTAAATAAAAATCAATAAACAGAAGATAATTAGTCATTTCTATAGTCATGTTTTCCATATTCATACTTAGATCTTTTCCATGTTTCAATAATTATCTAACCACAGGCATTTTATTTTTATTATTGATTATATCATTTATTAAAATAATTTATACCATGTGTTTATCACGGTTTGTTATATTATTGAATATATTATATTAATCATTATTGATTATTATGTAATTATGTAAGTTTTTTGTCCCTATTTAAAATAAGACATACAACCAGAAACATCAACCCAGCAAAACACTGATGTTCTCATCTATCTACTCTATGCTCCCAAGGAGGAGAGGCCTCCCTCTATTTTATTTGAACTCAAAATTTCAGAAATATATTAGCAATAAATCTTGGTGCATTAGCTCCTTTCATAATTAGATAAGGTGCAGCCATCCTCTTATTTATACTTAATTCATACATCGATTGACTTATAATAATCCATATTCATGAACAGCAAAAGATCAAAAAGACATCCTTGAATCTTTCCTCCCTTCCTCTGGTAGCATTTGCCATTGATGCCACGCACCTCAGAGTTATAGACTGGGTTTAATAAAAATATTTTCATCAGATGCCCCACACATACTCATCATTGATCCAGACTTGGTATTCTGTGCCTCCGTGTAATATATTATTCTTGACTTATTTGTTGATTCATCAATAATAATACAATCAATGTCCATGAAGTAGGAAAATAATACCAAGGTCCTTGAAGGTACGAACATGTCCTGAAATTTAACTTCCCACAGAGCCGGAGGACTAGCCCTCTGTGCAATGCACCTCAGTGTTGCAAAAGTGCATTCGTCTACTTTCTTGCATCTCATCAATTCCATATGCCTCACTGGTCCATGCTTGGGCCTCTTTGAATAACGTCCATATTTTAAAGATGACACAATGAACTACCATTTTATACAAAACTAAGAAAAATTTCCCCTTTTCTTATGTTCTCCCCCTCAATGGGTTCATAATCTAAAACATCATCAATGGAGATGTTTGAACCCACTGTGGTACAAAAATAAAATGGAATAGTAAGACGTTCTGAGAATGACTGAAATGTCTTTCTTCTTTTTTCACCTAATGAATTCAGTTATGCTGAGACAGATTAATCATAATTCTGAATTCATAACACATTTTAATCATTGGTCAATGTACAACCACCTCTGAGTTATGTGTGTATGCAGTTATTTGTTCCTTCAAATGCCTCAGTGAATGCCCCTGGCCAAGCCCCCACACAGGGTTATGAACTTTGACTTTTCCTTACATTCATCTCTCATCGCTTTACCCAGAGGTAGAAAGCAAGATGGTCACCATGAGATAATAATCAAATCTGCTAGAAAGTGTTCATTCTGAGCAATAAAAGGCAAAGTTTAAAAAGAATCAGTCTACATTTAGTTATTTTAAATGATCGATAATCAAGTAACCATAAGCCTCAGTTTGCAACCCATTCTCCACATTTTAAAAAAGAGAACACTACTTTATATTTATTAACTTACGCAATTTTAATTTTAAATAATGTAACGAACACCAGTGAATCTAGAAGTAAACAGAAGAAAAATAACTATCATTATTAGAAATATCTGTCTGTATTTGGTACTCACATAAGAGCCAAGATCAGGTTTTTTTGTGGAACTTCGTGCAAAATTGGGTAAATGGAAGATTCAGTTCATGGCACAATCTCACCAATGATCCAAGCTTAACCCTACTTAATATGTTCATTCATTCATTTATCTAATTATTTAATGGGGTAATAAGACCATCCCTTCCTTTTTCTAAAAAAATTCTAAAAATTTTAACCATCAAAACAGAACTGAAACATTATTATTTACAAATGTCTAGGGCTGGCCAAGTGGCGCGGTGGTTAAGCGCTGGCTTGGGAAGCCAGCGGCCCCAGTTCGGTCCCACATGAGGGCCAGTGACACTGCCCTCAAAAAAAAAAGAAAAAACATTATTTACAAATGTCTATATGCACCATCAGAAAAGCCTGGAACTCTTTGTCTTCCTATGGATATTGCTTGTGTAAAATATGATGAATCATGATCTTTACACCCAATTGCATGCTTCCATTGATGTATTGTTGGCTGACTTTTTAAAAAATTGATTGAAATATAAATGTGTACATTTGTTCACTTATAATTATACTTCAATATTCATATGTGAGCCCACCCACACTGGTTAAGTAACTGGAATAATATTTACCTGTGTTCTAAGTCATTACCCACAGGAATAGCAAATTGGCTCCTTTAATGTCTGCTTACACAACATTGCATTAAAAGATTGCATTAATCATTAATGTTATAAAACAGTCTCATCATTGCTCCCAGCTCTCCCTCTCAATTACACAGTTTATTCAATCAACTATGGAAACGTATTTCCCTTTCCTTAATCAAATGATCAGTTGGCAATCTGCCTCAATACAGAGCAAGAACATTCACTCCTCTTAGATGACCACATGCTCCTTAGCAAAGTGACAAGAGCCTCAACTATTAATTTGTTGGGATTGAGAATCTTAAAATTGTTTTAATAATTATCCATGTTTCATTCTATGCTTTAAAAGGTAGTGCGTGGGGCCCCCCGAGTAGCACAGTGGTTAAGAGCTGGCTTGGGAAGCCAGCGGCCCCGGTTCGGGTCCCACATATGAGGGTCAGTGACACTGCCCTCAAAAAAAAAAAAAAGTAGTGTATGCATATCTCTTATTTTTTATTCATGTATATATTTCTTTATTAGTGGGCTAATTTTATTATAATAATGCAATTCATACCCCAAACCACGAGAGCCCAAGAATAAGGCGCTGTAGACTCATTTCCCACAGAGGGTAGGTAACAAGGTGTCTCATCATAATGGACCTCAGAGTTGCAGATGGGTTTAATCAAAATTCTTGTTTCAGAAACCCCATGACATTCATCACTGGTCCATGCTGGGAATTTTTTTAATTTATTAATTTTCTGATTCACAAATAAAATAATACTATCATAACATTCTAAAACAAGATCCTTGAATGTGGGTACTTGTCCCATCGAGCTAATAAACTACACCTCTTTCATGATGGAACTCAAGCTGCACGTGCGAATGGGCTAACATCCCTGCATTGTATATTCAGCATTGCTTCCCGTGTGGCCGGCCCTCTTTTATTTAATGTGCCCCTATGTCAAAGACGTCTCAATAAAAAATAATGAAACAACCATCTTCAGTCACCTCTGGGCTGTCCCTAAAGAGTTACCAGCCAGCTCTTCCAATAGAAAATGGTTAAATCAACCATGGCAGAAAATAAAGAATAATTATTAAACTGCTCTGAGAATAAATTAAGTAACTTCTGTCTTCTTGTAAAATAACCTCAATTGTGCTGATTTCGATTAAATATAACTTTTGGTACATAACACAGTCCCATCATTGATCCATACTTGGAGCGTTTCAGTTCATGTATGTAGAACAGATGATTACTTTGAAATTTTCTAGATAAGATCCATGAACAAACTATGCAAACAAAGAATGTGAACTAAGGGGCTTACTTATATTAGTCTTTATGCTCCTTGCTCATGATGACGATTCTTTAAATCAGTTGTCCTATGTTCACTCTGGAGAGGAAAATGGAGATTTAGACTGAATTTAGATTTTTTTTTTTTAATAGTCATTATGCAGAACTGGATAACAATAAACTTCGGCTCAAAAATGTAATTTTTTGTTAATTCAGCATTCAATTCTTAGCTTTAAATAATATAATAAACCCTATTATGTCCACCACCTGTCCCAAGATTAAGATCTATAACAATTATAAATATCCACCTATATGAACATCTATTAAGTAGATGGCTATTTAATGGGTTATTGACTGATGCAAACACGTTCCCTTTTCTTAATATAGAAAAAACAACCTCAGCAAGCTACAAAAATTCAAAGCACCGCCTCCTAACAACAGATACTAATATGTTCCATATGAAAGGTTTACAGACTACACCTGTCCATTATACTTCAGAATTGTATTAACATTAAAGCTAGGGGCCAGCTGAGTGGCACGGTGGTTAAGCGCTGGCTTGGGAAGCCAGCGGCCCAGGTTTGGTCCCACATATGAAGCCAGTGACACTGCCCTCAAAAAAAAAAAAAAAAAAATTTCCAACATTAAAGCTTATTTTATTGCACTCTCCTAATTGTTCCATGAGTAGGCCTTTTGGTCTTTCATACATACATTTCTTTATTTACTCATGCATTGATTCATTTGAAATAATACAATTCATATCCATGAAGCACAAATGCCCAGGGACATTTATCGAATTTTCCTAACTTCTACTCCTAGCTAATTTCTACAGGGAATATTGACCGGTGCTCTTTCCATAATGGACCTCAGAGTCACGCAGAGGGCTTAATCGAAGGCATGGATTCAGTACCTCCACCAATACTCATCATTGATCCAGGCATGCCTTTCTATCGCTCCACTCATTTATGCTGTTGAATTGATTCATTCATTCCCAGGTTCACGAATAATAATTATATGATCAATAACCTTTAATGACACAAAACTGAGAATGAAAGCCTTAAATACAACCAAGATCTGTTCACTGCCCTTGAGCAAACAGACTCAAACTCTTCACATGAACCTGTTTTGCACGTAGGGATGAATCAGCAACCCTCCGTCCTATCTGTCCCTTCCTTAGGAATAGTGTCCACCTGCTTCCCCCCTCACTGGACTTGTCCACATATTAAAGTTGGTGTAATCAATAACCATAGGCCTATCAACTTAGCCCACAACTGACATCTACCATCTTCTAAGGTATTCCAGCCTCAAAGAGTTAACAACTGAGATCTTTGTCAAAGAAGCAAGGCATTAGGCAAATGAGAAAGCAACATGAAATGAGAAGTTAAACTGCTCGGAAAATATGTGAAATGCCCTCCGTCACTTTAGCAATGGTCCTTAGTGGGGCTGAGTCGAATTAATCATGGACTCATGATAGATACTCCTTAATTCCATGTATTATGTAACTATTTTACTGAAATCATTTCTTGGGCTCCCATGTATAACCTCCATCTAAGCTTAGAACACCAACGTTGATGTTTACTTACATCAGTCTTTATGCTCCTTAGTCTCAGAAGTAACAGCCAGGGTCTTCATGGTTACAGGATGATTCAATCAGCAGTGTGGTGTTCATTCTACAAAGGAGAAAAAAAAGTCTCGTTTTTAAAACAATGAAGATACAGCACCTTTTTGAACTAAAAATTTGTCAGAAGTCTAGATTAATCATAAACCCCACTTCACATCACCTTCTCAATTTCCCAAGAATGGCAATCTTTTATTTACTTACTTATATTTTACTATTAAATAATATGAATTTGCTGCATTTGTTGCTCAACACAAAATAAAAACTCTAACTTGACTTGCCACCTGACTTTACTTGCTACACATAGAGAGAGCCAAGGTCATCTTTCTATTGGACTTATTTGTACAGAATTGGATATATTTAATTTGTTTCATGCTACAACCTCTCCAATCCTCCACTTATATGTATCATCGATTCCCTCAACTACTGATTTATTTTATTATTCAAGGAATAATAATATCATGCCCTCACTTTTCTAAAGAAGACTCAGAATGGTTAAACACTAACTTAGACTCAAACTCTACAACTTGGAAAGATCCAGATGTACCCTTCAGATAATGGAAGCACCTAGAATTTTTCCTAGAATGCATGTTGTTGGAAACAAAGATGAATCAGTATCCTTGTATCAAAACATGTGCTCCTAATTGGTCCATGGTTTGCTGACGGTGTGAAATAGATTAAGATATAAAATTATACCTTCTTCCTCTAATACAAGAGAAATCTGTTAAGTTCTCTCTTATAGAAAGACATCTGTGATGTTACTCACTAGACAAAAACACAGAACAAAATTTATGGCTGCCCATGGTCATTCATTGTCATGAAGTATAAAAGACTTGCTTCTCTGTTATTGTTTTAATAAATATCAGTTATAAAAAGATTGGATTAATTATGAGTGTTATCATATAACATTCTCATCATTGGTCTCTGCTTGGCTTTCAATTCTGTAGTTATTTAACCAACTGTATGTGAGTAAATGTGTTTCCCTTTCCTTAATAAAACAGTCAACAACCCACCACCAACACAGAAAAAAACTCTCACTGTTAATGTACAAATGACTGTATGCTGTTTTCCAGAACAGGAAGGAGAAGGGCCTTTACTATTAATTCTCTGCCAGATTTTAATAATAATCCATGTTTTATTACAGTCCTTAATAATAGGTGCATGACCTCTCCTCTTTTTTTCATCCATTGATACATTTTATTATCTGTGGGTCAATTTTATAATAAAAATACAATCCATCCCCAAGGACCACAAAACCCCACACACACAAGATAACATGGGCTCACTTCCCATATAGGGAATAAGTATGCGTCTCTTTGTAGCGGACCTCAGAGTTGTATACGGGTTTAATCAAAACTCCTGTTTCAGATACCCCATGGTACTCATCATTGGTCCAGGCATGTTTTTCTGCCTTTATATTTTCATTTATTTATTTATTCATTGATCCATGATTAACAATACAATCATAAAATTCCAGGAACAAGATCTTCCCATTTGCAGTTCTTTCCCCATTCAGGGAACAGACTAGGTCTCGTTTTCCAATGGACCTCAGGGAACATGTGAGATCAATTAACATCCATACTTCATACCAGATCCACATTTACCATTGGTCCTCCCGTGGCTTTCTTTTATTTAATTAGCCCATGTTTTAAAGATGGTTCAATGAAAAGTGGTGAAACCACGATCTTTAACCCCGTCTCAAACACAATGTCTTCCATTTGCTTATGGGCTGCCACACACAGAGTTATCAGCCAGGACTACACCAACATGAAAATGTTTAAGTTGTTTGTGGAGGAAAATAAACTGTAATAGTAAATAGTTCTAAAAATGAACGAAAGACCACTATCTTTTTTTAATTGCCTCAGTTGAGCCAAATTAGATTAAACATAATTTTTGATTCAGAACATATTCCCATCACTGGTCCATACTTGGGGGTTTTTATTTCTTTTACAGCCTTTGATTCTTTTGAAACACCACTAAGCACTTGTGAATAAAGCAACCCAACCAACAAACAATGGGAACTTGACTTACTTACTGTGATCTTTATCCACAGAGCTGACTGCCAAGGTTTTGCTTCTTAGAAAATGAATGCTGTCCTGACGTCATTCTGTGGAGGACAAAGTAGAATTAACCTAGATTTTTAATATATATTAATTACGTGAAACTAGAGAATAATCAACTTTGGTCCTTTTCCATTAGTCCAGTATTTATTTTACTTTTAAATAATGTAATAGCCACTTCGAATCCACCACACAAGAATAAGAACAATATCTATGAAAAATATCATTATATGTAACAGTTTTAACAGAAAAGATAATTTTAATGGCTGTTATTTTTGCAGAATTGAGTACACTTAAATCCTTATTTCACATTCTCAGTGACTCATGCTTGATTATATTTTATGTTCATTTATTCATTCACTTATTCATTTATTTAATTACTTATGGATGATTTAGCCATATGTTCATTATATTAAATAGTCAAACCGGTAAACCAGCCTGTAATCCAGAACAAAAAGACGTTTTTTTTTTTTTTTTAGCTGAGCCATCCTGCCACCTGTTGGCAGCTCAGTGGCTGCTCTGCTCAGGCCTGGAATCCAACCAGCAACCCTGTTGCTCAGAGCTCACTCTCTTGAGCGAGCTCCTAACCAACTGAGCCACTTGGCCAACCCCAGAAAGACTATTAAATGCAATGATCTACATGCCCCTTATCAAAAATGGGAGTAGGCTAGGAAATTTTCTTTCTATAACCATCAGTAGTGAAGACCCAAATCAATTATTATCATTATCTCATAAAACATGGTACTCATTGATCTGTATTTTCTCTTATTTTAAATAATTAAGATAGGATTTTATTCATTCATGCAGTTATAACAATACATAACTATCTGTGACTACAAAGACGCAAGAAATAAATCCTGAGTGATACAAACATCTATCGTCTCGCTAGTCACAGAAATAACTGAGTATATCATTTTGGGATTGTTAATAAAATTTAGTGAATACAAAGATGAATCATTACATTTCCTATGTGACACACTGTCAGCATGTGTTCATAACTGCTTCTCATTCAAAGAGATATATACTCAATCAAATGTCCATTTATGTAACTGATTCCTGTTTTTTTTGAAAATGGATGCAGCAAAAGCAGCGCTTAGCGGGAAATTTATAGCATTGAATGCATATATTAGAAAAAAGGATATTAGAAAAGATGAATGGATAAAGAAATTGTGATATAAACACACAGTAGAATATTATTCAGCCTTAAAAGAGAAGATCCTGTCATTTTTCAATAACATGGATGAACCTGGAGGACATTATGCCAGTCACAGAAAGGAAATGCTGCATGATCTCACTCATGTGTGGAATCCCAAAAAGTTGAATTCATAGAAACAGAGAGTAGAATGGTAGTTACCAGGAGTGGAGAGATGGAAGAAATTGGGAGGCGTCTGTCAAGGGTACAAAGCTGCTACTACGTAGAATGAATAAGTTCTAGAGAGCCAAGGTACAGCAGGATGACTATAGTTAATAATATCATATTGTATACTGGAAATAAGAGAGTAAATTTCAGTTTCTCCTCGCACGAAAACAAAAAAGAAAAGAAAAAACAGGGCCGGCCGAGTGGCATGGTGGTTAAGCGCTGGCTTGGGAAGCCAACAGCCCTGGTTCGGGTCCCACATATGAGAGCCAGTGACACTGCCCTCAAAAAAAAAGAAAAAACAATAACTATGTGAGGAGATAGATATGTTAATTTGCTTGACTGTAGTGATTATTTTACTATGTGTATGTAAATCAAAACATCATATTGTACACCATAAGTATAGTCTACAATTTGTATTTAAAGAAAAATTTAAAAATCAGTAATCTAAGTTTCTACTTTAGTAAAAAAAAAAAATTAAATCCAAAGTAAGCAGAATCAAAGAAATGATAAAAATTAAAGCAGAAATCAATGAAATTTAAAACAGAAAATCAATAGAGGAAAATCAATAAAGACAAATCTGATTCTTTAAAAAGATCAATAAAATCACTACACCTCTAATCAAGCTAAGTAAAAAAAGGGGGGGGGGGACACAAATTACTAATATCAGAAATGAAAGGAAGATCACTATAGTTCCCAACGACATTAAAAGGATTGTCACAGGATACTATGAACAACTCTATGGCCACAAATGTGATCACCTAGATGAAATGGACCTATTCCTCAAAAAACGCAATTTGCCAAAATTCATACAAGAAGAAACAAACAATATGGATAGGCCAATATCCATTATAAAGAAAATGAATCAATAATTAATAACCTTCCGAATTAGAAAGCATCAGGCCCAGGGGGTTCACTGGTGAATTCTACCAAGTATTTATAGAAGGAATTATACCAATTCTCTACAATCTCTTTCATAACATAGAAGCAGAACAAATACTGCCTCTCACTCATTCTGTGAGGCCAGCATTGCCCTAACACCAGACAAAAACCAGACAAAAGCACTACAAGAAAGAAAAAAAAAGCTACAGAACAATATTTCTCATGAACAAAGATGCAAAAATCCTCAACAGAACATTAGTAAATTGAATCTTGGCAATGTAAAAAGAAATACACAATAACCAACTGGGATTTATCCGAAGTATGCAATGCTGGTTCTACAGTCCAAAGTCAAATAATTTAATCTGTCACATCAACAGGTTAAGGAAGAAAAATCATATCATATCTATTTTTTTTTTTGAGGACAGTGTCACTGGCCCTCATATGTGGGATGGAACCAGGGCCGCTGGCTTCCCAAGCCAGCAAATCATATCATATTAATAGATGCAGGAAAGCATTTGACAAAATCCAACACCCATTCATGATAAAAACTCTCAATAACTATGAAAAGAGGAATTTCCTCAAATTGAAAAAGAACCTACAGCTCACATCAAATTTAATGATGAGAAATCAGAAGCTTTCCCACTGAGATCAGGAGCTGTGTAAGGATGTTCCCTCTCAACACTCCTTTTCGACACTGTCCTGGAATTTATAGCTAATGCAATAAAACAAGAAAAGGTATGCTATTAGTGAAGGAAGAAATAAGACTGTCTTTTTTAACAGATGACATGGTCACCTGTATAGAAAATATATATGAAAGGCAATCACTTTCCTATATACCAGCAATGAACAAGTGGAATTTGAAATTAAGAACACAATACTATTTATATTAGAACCCCAAAAATGAAATACTTGGTGTAAATCTAACAAAATATGGACAAGGTCTATATGAAGAAAACCACAAAACTGATGAAAGTAATCAAAAAAGAACTAAACAAATGGAGAGATAGTCCATGTTCATGGACCGGAGAACTCACTGTCAAGATGTCAGTTCTGTCCAACTCGATCTGTAGATTCAATGCAATCCCAACAAAATTCCAAGCAAGTTATTTTGCAGATGGAGACAAACTGATCTTAACATTTATATGAATATAGGCAATTGTCTCAGACCAGCCAACACAATACTGAAGAACAAAGTTGGGAGATGGGCATTACCTAATTTCAAGACTTACTGTGAAACTACAGTAATCAAAACAGCGTGGTATTAGCAAAATAGACAAATCAATCCATGGAACAGAACCAAGAGCCAAGAAAATAAGCCCACAAAAAGAGATCCAACTGATCTTTGACAAAGGAGCAAAGGTAATACGATGGAGCACAACAATCTTTTCAACAAATGGAGCTGGAACTGGAAATTCCACATGCAGAAAATGGGATCTAAACATAGGCCTTACACAAAAATTTATACTCAAAACAGATCATAGACTGAAATGTAAAATGTAAAACAATAAAACTCCTAGAAAATAACATAGGGGAAAATGTAGATGACCTTGGGTTTGGTGATGACTTTTCAATAAAACACCAAAGATGATACATCAAAGAAATAATTGATAGCCTGAACTTAACTAAAATTAAAAGTTTCTGCTCTGCAAAGAAACTGTCAAGAGAACAAAAGACAAGCCACAGACTGGGAAAAAACATTAGCAAAAGACATATCTGAAAAATGACTATTCTCCAAAACATACAAAGACATCTTAAAAATCTAATTAAGAAAAAAAAATTTAAAAAATGAACTGAAGACCTTGACAGACACATCACCAAAGAAGATACACAGATGGCAAATGAGCACATGGAAAAAGGCCCCGCATCAGATGTCATTAGGGAAATGCAAATTGAAACGAGATACCACTATACACCTATTAGAACAGGTGTTTGGCAGTTTCTTAAAAACTAAACATAATCTTACCATAAGAACTAACAATCACACTTCTTGATATTTACCCTAAGGAGATGAAAAATGATGTCCACCCAAAAACCTGCATGTGGATTTTTATAGCAGCTTTGTTCATAACTGCCAAAACATGGAAGCAACCAGGTGTCCTTCAGTAGGTAAAAGGATACACTGTGGTCCATCCAGACAGTGGAATATTACTAATCACTCAAAAGAAATGAGCTATCAAAACCATGAAAAGGCATGGAGGAACCTTAAATGCATATTATTAAGTGAAAGGAGACAATAGGAAAAGGCTGCTTACTATATGATTTCCAACCATATAACATTCTGGAAAAGGCAAAACTGTGGTGACAGTGAAAGGATTAGAGGTTGCCAAAAGTTAGAGGGGAGAAAGGAGTGAATAGGTGACAACGGAAGATTTTCAGGGCAGTGAAATATTCTGTATAATACGTTAATGATGGATACATGTCTTTATACATTTGTCTCAAGACATTAAATTTACAACCAAAGGTGAACCCTAATGTAAATCATAGACTTTGGGCGATGATGATGTGTCAGCGTAGGTTCATCAATTATAACAAATTTCCCATCTGGTGGGGGATGCTGACAGTGGGGAAGACCATGCATGTGTGGGGGCAGGGGCATTATGGGAAATCACCGTACATTCTGCCCAATTTTGCCGTGAACCTAAAGCTGCTCTAAACAATGAAGTCTTAAAAAAAAAAAAAATAGGACTGGCCGAGTGGCACATTGGTTAAGCGCTGGCTTGGGATGCCAGCGGCCTGGGTTCAGATCCCACATATAAGGGCCAGTGACACTGCCCTCTTAAAAAAAAAAAAAAAAAAAAAGAGGCAACATCAAAAAAAAAAAAATCTGCTACCCATCATCAGCAACACTGACTCACGTATAGTTCTTTTTATGTTCCTTACCCATAAGTGTAAGAGCCTTGATCGCTTTATTTTACTGGAACTCAACACTTCCAAATTGTATTAGTCCTATTCCTTATTTCATTACATCTTCCATAATTAGTGCAATTGAGACCCCCCATGTCTTCATTCATCTACGCATTTCACGCTTTTATTCACACACTGACTTACTTATAAACGTATAGTCTATATTGAATAATGCCAACAAACCAAGAACAAGATTTGACACATCCATATGGGGGGGAGGAGTGGGAGGGGAGAATGGGGGAAGGGGGTTGTCACTTTGAGGGGTAAAAAGTATAACTATTGCACTGTGTTGTACACCTGAAGCTAATTAAAAATATATATAAATAAAATAATTAATTAATTAATTAAAAAAAAAAGATTTGACACATCCTGACTTATGCTATATGCTCATTTCCCACAGAGATAAAGAGGGTGAGTTTCTTTTTCTAACGGATCTCAGAGCTATAGGGCTCAATCAACATTCTTGATTCAGACAGCTCAGGATACTGATCATTGGTCTAAACCTGGCACTCTTTCTTCACTCATTTGTACCTTTGTTTATGGATTCATTCACTGATTAACTAACAAGAACAAAATCGACACATAAAAATCCCCAAATCCCCAAGATAAGAACCTTGAAATTGCTAAGATCAACAAATGAATCTTAATGTCACAAACATATAATTAAATTCCTTGCTTCTCTGAAATCCTTTACTCATTGCTGATCCATTCTTGCACCTTTTTGTTTAATTTGTCCATATTTTAAATACGGTGCAGCAAATGACCATGAACCCACCATCTTACCCCAGAATACAGTTTACAATATCAACCATATTCTCTCTTATGTGCTCCTTTTAAAGAGTCAACAGCCTAGGTCACTTGTGGAAATTTAAATTAGCTGTGCTGAAGAAATAAAATGGAATAGTAATCAACTCTGATATTGATGGAAATGTCCTCCATCTTATCTCATGTAACAGTCTCACTTGTGTTGAATTGGAATAATCTAATTTTGGTTTTGTTCATAATAAATTCCGATCATTAGTCAATGAACAGCACTTTTTTATTTTCTTTGACTATGTATCCAATTATTTCTCTGCAATATTAAAACCCATGAACCAACCCCCAAATCAAGAACATAAAACTTTGACTATGACTTAGATATGTTTCAACATATTTGATGCACAGAAATGACCGCTGAAATGTTCACCAATGGAGAATAATTGTCAGGTATTATGTATCCGCTGTATGGAGTAAAAGCAGGTTTACAAAATAATAGAAAAGTACATTTAAATTTTTTGGGGCATATTACTAAGCCTATACGAGATTAATCCTAAACTTGATTCATGCCACATTTTAATCAATGGCCCAAGAATGGCCTGGCATATTATTTATTGATATATGTAACACCCAACACCAGAATATGAAGTGACTATTGCAAGTATCCTTCTATACACGTTCTACCCACATGGCAAGAATACACAACATTTTTCCTAATAATGGATGTCACTTGGGCAGGATTGGATAAATTTAAATATTTTTTTCATTGGCAAAATTTTACCAATCATCCGTGCTAGACCCTACTTTATGTAATTATTTATTCATTCATTCTTTGGCTTATTCATTTATTTTTGTACTCATGAAAATTTAAACATCAATTTATTTTTCCACATAAAACACAATATGAACAACCCATCAACCACCCAAATTGTAATACAATTAAATTCAACTGTACATATGAACCTGACCCAAAGTGGGAAGAGCCTGGCTTGTTTTTTAGTTTATCTGAATCAGCAAGGTACAATTCACAGGACAAACAATTCACATAGTTTTTTAACACATGCCATCCGATGGTCCATGCTTTACCCCAGTGGTACTCAACAGGGACAATGGTACCCCCAGAGGGCATTTGCCAAAGTCTGGGGACATTTTTTATTGTCACAATTGGGAGAGTAGGGTCAATATTGGCCTCTAGTGAGTAGAGGCCAGTGACAGGACAGCCGCCCATGAATTATCCAGCCCCAAATGTCAATAGTGGGAGACTGAGAAATCCTGCTTTATTTACCCTTTTCAAAATAATTTGCTGAGAGATTAATATATTTATACATTCACTCATAACCTCATCAATATTCATGAATGTATACAAAATGGATTAGAAATTTGAACGGTATTAACAGCTGTTCATGTGCTCATTACTCTCAAATATTGCCAACTAGATCATATTTCCTTGTTTTCAATAAGCAACCAGCACCTCCCAAAAATGAGAACAGCACTGATTTCTAGGTACTTATCTCCAAATGCTCCTTACCCAAATAGGGATCATATTTAATCAATTTATGTTGAAACTGAGTGCCTCAGAAGTGTATTAATAATAATAAATACACTCCACACCATAATAAGGCCACATATGGCTCTCCTTGTCTTCATAAATATATTTATTTAATCATTTTTTAATTCACTTCTAGTAATACAATCCTATGAACCTTAAGAGCCAAATAACAAAATCCTAAATATTACTAACTTCAGCTGTGAGCTCATTTACCATATTGGCTTAACTTGGTCTCTGACCTCAGAGTCATAGGGTTTAATCAAAATCATTGATTCAGACACCCCAGAATGTTCATCATTGGTCCATACGTGGCACCCTTTCCTTCCTTCATTTGTACCTTTGTTATGGATTCCTCATTAAGTCACCAATAATAACAAAGTCAATATACATGAATCGAAAAACCTAAAAACAAGATCCTAGAATATTACTGAGCTGTATCTATAGGCTTGTTTTCCATAAAATAAGAGGTTAAATCTGTTTTGCAATGGATTACAGCGTTATACATATAGATTATCAACTTCCTTGCTTTACATCAGTCTCATATCTATATTTTGCCCATGCTTGCCGTTCTTTTATTTAATTTTTCCATGTTTTAATCAGGGTACGTGTGGTAGCCAGCCCCCAACATGGCTCCCAATGGTCCATGGCTGCTGCTATTCATAGCCTTGTGTGGTCTCACATATTAAATCACGCTTGGCCTCTCTGACCAGTAGGACACTGTGGAAGAGATGGTGTCTGACTTCTGAGTCTAGGTTATAAATATAGTCAGGCCTCCACCTTCCTCTCTCTTGGATTGACTGCCGTAGAGGAACTCAGCTGTGACAGGCCCACGAAGGAAGGAACTGTGGTCTCCCACCAACAAGCAGCAGCAACCTCCCCGCATGTGAGGGAGCCATGGAGGCAGCTGGCCCAGCCCCAGTGAAGCTTCCTGAGGCCTGCAGTTCCACCTGACGTCTTGACTACACCACACAATGGAACCTACGGCAACACTGCCCACCAAGCCTCTTCTGGATTCCTGCCCCACAGAAACTGACAGATAACAAATGCTTCCTGTTGTTTCAAAGCCACTAAGTTGTCGGGTAGTTTGTTACACAGCGATAGATAACCAATACAACACAATGATGACCAACCACAGCCATATCTCACAATGATAGTATCTGCCCTCTTCCTATCTGCTCCTTCCTCAAGGCGTTAATGGCTAAGACCTTGATCACTGAAGAAATGTTTAAAACAACCATGGTACAAAATAAAATATATTCAAAACTCAGAAAATGACTAAAAGCCCTCCATCATTTTTTCTTTCTTTTTTTTTTTTAAGGGCAGTGTCACTGGCCTTCATATATGGGACCTGAACCAGGGCCACTGACGTCCCAAGCCAGCGCTTAACCACCACACCACTCAGCCGGCCCCCTCCATCATTTTTTAATGGAGTTCAGTTGCCCTGAATTGGATTAATCATAAACTTTGGTTAATTTCCATCATTGGTCCCTGTGTGGCATCCTTTGATTTTATTTATGTATTTAGTATTTATTCTTCTGACATAATGTCATAATGAACAACCACCTAAACCAAGGACGTGCATTTTGACTATCTACTATAGTCTCTAGGCTCCTTACTACAGAGGTAAAAACTATTTATTACTATTAAATAAATAATTAAAGCAGCTATTGTGTTTCCATTTTGTAAAGTAAAATGAACATTTTATAAAGAATGGGACAGCATAGACCGAACTTATTTTAGCGGATTGAAATCATGAGGTACTAGATTAATCAATCATAAATCTGAGTTCCTACCAGGTTCTCATTATTGACACAAGAATGATTCTAGTTTTTGCATATAGACTTATTTACTGCTTAATTTTTCATGAATGTAGTAAACACTGTTAAATGCAACACCCTACACAAGAGTGATAAATGGAACTCGTACTACTATCCATTTACATGTCCCCTAACCACATGGTTCACAGCTCATCCATCTTTTTTAAGGGCCATATTCGTGGATTGCTTAGAGTATGAAGCATCAGTCTAAGATTTACCCTAATTTATACTCTGATTGACTCACTCATGTTTTTCTCATTTAAGTACTCAAAAACTAATTTGACTATTTATCCTTTTTTTTTTTGAAGAAAGAGAGTAAAACCCATCAGTAACCAAAAACTAAAATATCATTTCATATCATTGCGATATGTATTTGATCTAAAGTCAGGTAAGTCTAGATTTCTTTTTCTCCATCTAAAATGATTTAATCATCTTTGTTTCATGACACCTATTCCTCAAGGACCTATGCTCTGCCTTCTTTTAAATAACTGACCAAAATATAAACTCATTTGTTCATTCATTCACGTTAACAATACATTCAAAATGAATGCAGGTCAAGACACTGGACGAGAATACTGACTAACTCCGGTATCTGCTCACATGCCCTCTGTCCACAGATACAACCTGCTAGGTCCCTTTTTTGTTTTGTTTTTTCAAATAATACTGAACAAAATCGATGTAATCATACCTAGTACCATATTTTCAGTATTAGTTCATGCTTGGCCTTCATTCAGTTGTACACTTATTTAAACAATTATTTTTAATGTAAATGATTTGTTCCTTTGCTAAATAAAACCAACAGTCAGCTACCCACCACCAATGCAAAACACCAACATGGACTCTCATAAAATAGGAAATATATATATATATATATATATATATATATATATATATTTTTTTTTTTTTTTTTGAGGGCAGTGTCACTGGCCCTCATATGTGGGACCAAATCGGGGCCGCTGGCTTCCCAAGCCGGCCACTCAGCCCTAAATAGGAAATATTTTTATGGAAAATGGTAAGAGAGACTTCATCTATTTCAGTTACGAAACTCAGTGCTTCAGGAAATAATAGAATTAATAATAATCTTTGGGCTGGCAGGGTCAAGAGCATGAGCTCTGAGCAACAGTGTCACTGGTTCGATTCCCACATGGGCCAGTGAGCTGCGCTCGAGCTGAGCTGCCGCTGAGCTGCCAACAGGCAGTCAGATAGCTCAGCTGGTAAAAGTGCATGCTCTTAACAACAAGGTTGCTGGTTCAACTCCCGCATGGGACTCCCAGTGAGCTGCAATCACCCCCCCACCCCGCAAGCAACTAGACTGAAAGCGGCAAATGGACTTGGAGCTGACCTTGCGCCCTCCACAACTAAGATTGAAGGACAACTTGACTTGGAGCTGATGTGTTCTGGAAAAACACAACGTTCCCCTTCCCCAAGTCCCCAATTAAATCTTTAAATAATAATAATAATAATAATAATAATAATAATAATCATCTAGGGCCGGCCGAGTGGCGCG
Organism: Aselliscus stoliczkanus; assembly: GCA_033961575.1. Taxonomy (NCBI): domain Eukaryota; kingdom Metazoa; phylum Chordata; class Mammalia; order Chiroptera; family Hipposideridae; genus Aselliscus; species Aselliscus stoliczkanus. The sequence continues at coordinate 158,201,563 of CM066732.1, read as the reverse complement.
GTGGTTAAGCGCTGGCTTGGGAAGCCAGCCGCCCTGGTTTGGTCCCACATATGAGGGCCAGTGACACTGCCCTCAAAAAAAAAAAAAATAATAATAATAATAATAATAATAATCTTTGTGTCACTGCAGACTCATATAATTGGTCATCTTTCACTGACACATTTTTAGTTAATCTTGCATGACTTCGTTTATGATACATTTCCCAGACATGAAGAACTAAAGCTCAGGAGCCTTACCTCTTGACTACTCCTAACTTTTGCTGTAAGCCCCTCTCCCTTGAAGGAAATAACTAGACTTCTTTTTTCTAATAGACCTCAAAGTTACAGAGTTTTATCAAAATCTTTGATTCATAATCTCAGAGTACTCATCACTGTTCTGTATTGGACATGTTTTTATTCCTTTATTTATGTATTGTTTATTCCTTTATTCATTGATTCACTAATAAAAATATCATCAAATCTCATGAATCATAAAACCCAACAATATCCTTGAATATCACTAATAACTGTCCAAACGCCCATTTCCAAAAGTACTAACAGACGAGGACACCAACGATTTTGTCCATCTTTCTGTGTATTCCTCTCTCCAGGAATTAGCTTTAATCTTTATCAGTGGAGAAGCACTTAAATGAATTGCAATGCAAAAACAAAATACAATGTGAAGCAGCCCTGAAAATGAATGAAGCACCCTCCATCTTTCTTATTGGATTTGAGTACTACCGAATCAGCTCAATCATAAATCCCAACTCAGGCCTGTGCTGGCGTTACTTGGTTTTATTTATTAATATACCCATTTATTACTTTGAAAAATTCAAGCGACACCCAGAAACCAACCTCAACCCCAGAACATAAACTCTAACTGTTACTTACATCAATCTCTTCTCTCCTTACCCATAGCTTATAAAAGCCAAGATCTTTAGCATTAGATGATGGTGAAATCATCTGCGATGTGTTCTCTTGGTAAAAATGTAGACTTTCAAAGGAAAAAAAGAGACTGAGGTTAGATATTTTTTAATGAAAGTTAGTCTTGCAGCCTTAAATTAATTACAAACTTGTGTCATTTCATAACCTCATCACTGCCCAAGAATGGCACACCTTATTCTTTGACTTATTAGTTTTTATCTTTAAATAATACAATGGACACCAACACAAGATCAAGAAACCATTCTTTACCATAAATATCTACCCACATACATCCTATTAATAAATTTAAGAGCTCAATGATTGCTTTTAGTGGACCTCACTTGTACAAAATTGAATAAATGAAAATCTGTTCCACGGCATATTGTCACCAATCATGCACAAATTTTTCTGATTTAGATGTCGAGTGATTCATTGTTTATTCATGCACATAATTAGGCATGAAGCAAATTAATTGTCTACCAATTTTTCTAAAGAATTTTTCCATGAAAATTTCTATGTGTACTTTAGCCAAAGCCAGAGGGGATCTAGAGTTCCTTTTCTTTATCTGGACACCATTTGGGCATAACCAGAGGAATCACCATCTTTGGTTCTCACACATGTTGCTCATTGGCTCTTGTTCGGCATTCTTTTGATCGGCATTCTTTTGAATAATTAATCTGTATATAAACGCACTCCTTCATGTCCTTATAACCATACATCAATATCAATGAAACCCAAGGCACTGCACAAGAGCACTGAATAGCCTGTCTACAAGGTCAGGGCCATGCACGAAGTGATTAAATTCTCTTTCGATTTTTTTTTTTAAGAAAAACTCAGTAAATGGAGTTAAATTAATTATAACTCTGGTCAGATGACACATTCTCAATATTGGTTCGTGTATGGCTCTCTCTCCATGAGACAATTATTTAAGCAATTGTTTATTTACATAAACTTTTCTGTCCTTTTCTAATTAAAACAACCCACTTAACAACCAAAGCAGCCACACAGACGCTTAGGTATATATGGCCATACCGTCCTTATGGAAAGATTCAGAGCTTTGAACTGTTTATCTATGAAGCCCAGTGTTTCAAATATGCACTCATAATAATTGTTGTTTTGTGACATAATTTCATAATTGGTCCATGTATGGCCCTCCTAATCTTCTTTCATTTACACATTTCTTTATCCATTCATGAGTTCACTTCCCAAAGAGTTCACCTTACCTCTTTTCTGCAATAGTCCACAGGTGTCTGGGCAGGGATTAATCACAATTTTGGATTCTGACAGAACTCCCACTCCAGGAGTCATCACTGGCCCAAGTTTCACACTCTTTTTCTTCAGTCCTTTCTCCCTTTGTTTATCGATTCATTCACTGATCAAATAATATAAGCAATGTATATAAATCACAAAATCTCAAAAACAAAACCCTTGAATATTACTAAGGTCTATCCATATGCTGATATGCTGAGATCTTTTGAAGAGAGAAATGTTGAAATCAACTGTCATGTAAATATGAAAGAGAATAGCAAGCATCTCCAAAAATATATGAAACATCTTTCTCTTTTTTAAGGAGTTATCAGTTGTGCAGAATTGAATGAATCATCATCATTTATGGTTCATAACCTACTCCCCTTACTGTACAGGATTCTTTAATTTCATACATTTATGTAGCTATTTATTACTTCGAAATATTTCAGTGATCACTCATGAACAAGTTCCCCTAACCAAGTTCATAAACTTGGAATGTTACTCACTTTGGTATTTATGCTTCTTATAACATAAAGGGATAAGCCAAAATCTTCATCATTAGATACAATTAAATCAGCTATGGTGTGTTAATTCTAAGGTAAACAGTAGGCTTTAAAAATTATGAAAAAACTGGGCCAGCCAAGTGGTGCAATGGTTATCTGAGCAGCAGGGATCCGGTTCGGATCCCACATATGAGGGCCAGTGACACTGCCCTCTATAGCTAAGATGGTGAACAACAGCTCGACCTGGAGCTGGGTTGCGGTGAGTCACCGGTGACAGCGTAGGCTGCAGTGAGCGGCCGTCCAGAGACCGGCCGATCTGTCTCACCCAGGAAGAGTGAAATGATAATACCAACATGGGCCAGTGAAGCAATGTCCTCCACAACTAGACTGAAGAACAAAAGGACAGCAACTTTAAAATCTTTAAAATATGCTGAAAAAAACAGAAATTGAGGTATGTTTAAAGGATACTAACTGCTGAGTTCTAGATTAGACATAAAACTTGCTTCATTTCATTAGCTTAATATAACTACTTTTTATTTACTCAATTATTTAATTTTAACCAATATAACGAGCACCATCGTCACCACCTAGTCCACAAGTCAGAACTATGACTATTATAAACATGTCTAAATACTTTACATAGGTAAAGTCTAGATTGTCCCTTTTAATGTTGTAAATGTTTTTCTTAGGGGATCAGATGGACTCATGTCTTCTTAGGGAGCCCACTTCACGGACAGTGTAGTGGCCTGACCTCTGCACTGTACATCTGAAGGTGCCGCTGAATAATATTAGATGTTGACTATAATTTAACACATATATAGTCATGGGATGTGGAATATAGTGTGGGGATGGAGTCAATGGAATTGTAATAGATATGTATGATATCGGAGGTGGGGGGACAGGGGAGGGGGGAGGGATAGTCACTTTGAAAGGGGGGAAAAGATAACTATTGCATAGTTTTGTACATCTGTAACTATTAATGATAATTTTTAAAAAAAGAAACAAAACAAAACAAAACATAGAAAAAAATACGTGATGACTTTCCCAACAATATTTCATTTATAATTTTTTAAAAAATCTATGCCGGGCCAGCCGAGTGGCACGTTGGTTAAGTGTTGGCTTGGGATGCCAGCTCTGAGCAGCCGGACCCCAGTTCGGATCCCATATGAGGGCCAGTGATGCTGCGCCCTCTACAGCTAAGATCGTGAACAACAACTCAACCTGGAGCTGGGCTGCCCTGAGTCACCGGCAACGGTGTAGGCTGCAGTGGGGCTGGCCAGCAGCTGGCGTGCACTTGCGCAAGCTGCTATTTGACAGGCCGTCCAATAGCCGGCAATTGACTGCCTCACCCGGGAAGAGCGCAGTGATAATACCAACATGGGCCAGTGAAGCGACATCTTCCACAACTAGACGGAAGAACAAAAAGGACAGCAACTTTACTGTTCCCTTTCCCTGGTTCCCCAAAGTTGTTCCCCTCCCCAAATTCCCCAATAAAATATTTTAAATAAATAAATAAATGAAAGAAGTTATAAAATCATAATGTAAGATAAAGCTAAGATTATTGGTGGGAACGTGCCATGATACTAGCTTTTATTTATTTATTTTTATTTTTTTATTATTTCATTTATTTTTAATTTTAAATAATGTGATTATTTCATATATAAATTATAAAGTATATAAATTATAAAATATATAAATATAAAACATAATATAAACTCTCCAACTGAAACTCAGAACTGAAATGCAGTAATACCTTGGTTTGCGAGCATAATTCGTTCCAGAAACAAACTACTCATATTGCAAGATACCGCTCATTTACCAAGTTAAAATGGATTCGAAATGTTTGCTTGTCTTGTGGAACACTCGCAAACCATGTTACTCGCAATCCAAGGTTTTACTGTACTATTATTACATGTCCTTGTCTCTATATACTTAATCTAAGTAGGAAGAAACTAGGTCCCATTTTCTTCATATGTACATCAGTAAGGTATAGGACGATTAGTCCTTAATTTTATTTCACATTACATGCTCCATATTGTTCATTGTTTGCTTTCTCTTAAGTAATCATTTGAGATATAATCACATTCATTTAATAACTTATAACACTATATAATTACCCCAAAAATCTACAGACCCTAAACTTGAACACCAAAAATACTAACAACTATCCACAGGCTCATTACCCACAGAAATAACTGACTATATCCCGTTTCACTCGTTTGTTTTTTTAATAAATACAGTGAACTCAATTAGATTAATTCCAACTGGTATTATATAACACATTCTTAACGCTGGCCCATGCTTGCTTCTTTCCAATTAGATAGTTATGAAATCATTTGTTTATGTAAACATTTTTTTTCTTTATTCTTAATCAAACTATCAACCAGCAACCTCCCACCACCCCAAAATGGCAATATGGACACTTAGATGCATCTGTCTACGAGCCTGTGTGTCAAGAGCAACTATGTGCTCCCAAGGGAGTAACACCTTTTACCTTATATGGGTTATATTGTAACTCACTGTCAACAAATATATTACTAATACTTGTTTCGTGACACATTCTCATAAATGAGCCACACGTGACCCTCTTCATCTTCATTCACTTAACACATTTATTTATTCACGCATTCATTCATTCACTTACATCAATACAATCCAGGAACCACTAAGACCCAAGAGCCAGATCCCCAATGGGCTTGAAATTCTGCTCTGAACTCTGTTCCTATCGGGGGACTAACTAGGTCTCCTTGTAACAGACCTCAGAATTCAGGGTTTAATCAACATTATATACCCCAGAATTACTCATCACTGATCCAAGCTCAACTGTTTTCTTCCTTTTTTATTTATACATTTATTTTTACATTGTTTGTTAATTGCTTATGCATTATTTATTATTTCATTCATGGCTTTACTGATAAAAGTTGATTCCCATGAAGCACAAAAACCCAAGAACAGTATCTTTGAATTGCAGAGAGCTGTTTACAGGTTTATCTCCCACAGAGCTAATAAACGAGATCTCTTTTTCATTAGACCTGTGTCGCACTCATGGATTAGTCAATAACCTGGCTTCATATCCACACCATGTGTTTTCCCACCCTCTGCTTGGTCATCTTTCATTTAATTTCTTCATATTTAAGAAATAGTACAAATGAACTTGTCATCTTACCCCACAACTAGAACACTATCTTCCTAGATGCTTTCTCTCCATGATTTAACAACCTGGCTCGTTATCGATAGAGAAGTTTTCTGAAACGGTGGTGCAAAAATAAAATGGAATATTAAGCAACTGTGAAAATGAATGCAAGGCCTCCCAACTTTGTTTTGCATGTATCTCAGTTGTACTAAAATGAATTCATCTTAATCAGTGGTTTGTTACACGCCCCCAGTAGTGGCCCATGCCTGGCATTCTATGACTTATGTTTGCCGTAGCAACTCAGTCCTTTGAAACAATTCCATGGACAACACGAATAACGCCCTCCACACCAAGAACATGAACTCTGTTAACTTACATGATTCGCTTTGCTCCTTATCAACAGAAGTGACAGCCAAGATCTTCATCACCGCACAATGAATCAATCAGATGGGTATATTGCATCTGTAGAGTCAAAGGCAAATTTTAGAAAATGGAAAAGGAAGTATAGATTTTTAAAAAGACCTTAGTCCTATTGCACCTAATTTATCATAAATCCCTGTTGTCATCACATTCCATTAGCCCAAGAATAGCCCCTTTTTATTTCTTTTCTTAAATGATTAACATATATAATATGATGACAACTATCAAATCTACATTCTAGTAGAAGAATTAAGAAATGTTTTCATTCCAAATTCTGTAAGTTAAACCCTACCCACATTAGAGCCTAAATGATCTTCTCCATGGGTCTTCCTTGATTAGAATTGAATTTACATCCTTATTTATTGACATATTCTCACCAATAATCCATGCCGAACACTACTTTATGAATGCATTCATTTATTTATTTGACTTATTTACCCATAAAATAACTTATTCATATTTTCACTTTTCAAAACAAATGTAAAATGGTTTAAAATACTAGTATAGGAAACTGTCTCTATGCTCTTTACCCTAAGTGGGCATCCCATCCCTGTATATTTACATGGACATCAGAAAAGTAGAATGAGATTAATAAACATTTTTTAATGACATAGTATCCTCACTGTTTGCCCTTTGTGAAACAACCTCTTCCATCATTCACTTGAAATAATATCATCAATATTCATGAACCTACATACCTCAGCCAAGAGTACTACGCAACACTTAACATCTGCCCATAAACGCAATACCCACAGAAAAACAACTTCATGTGGTTTTAAAAATGATACTGATTGCGAAGAACTGATTTAATAATAACTCCTCTCATATAACACATTCTTCACGTTGGCCTATCCTTGCTCTTCTTTCATTAGGGAGTTCTGTAATTGACTATTTATTTTGTTCCCCTTTTCTTAGTAAAATTAACAACCATCAACTCAGAAACACTGACTCTTACATATATCTGCCCATGTTTTGAATCAATATGGCAAAAGCCCTGGGCTCTGTGAAGAGTGATTATTGGAACTCAGCTCCTCAGAAATGATTTAATAATAATTTCTATCTCATTACAGACTCTCATAACTGGTAAATATCGAGCCCTCTCTGTCTTCATTCACTGATATGTTTCTTTATTTACTCATGTACTGACTCACCAATAAAACAGCCCACACCTAAGATCCACCAAAGCCAAGAGCAAGGTGCCTATATTTCTACCTTCACCTACAAACTCATGCCCCATCAGGCAGGAAATTAAATTTGTTTTTATAATGCACCTCAGAGTTATAGGATTTAACCAAAATCTTTGATCCAGACACCCCTGGGTATTTATCATTGATCTAGGCTTGGGACATTTGTCATTATTCATTTATGCATTTGTTTATTGATTCATTCATTCATTGACTAAAAATTACTTAATCATATCCACGAATCACAACAAAGCAAGAATAAGATGTAAGAATATTACTAACTTCTGTCTTTTGCCTAATTTCTACTAGAATTAATACATTAGATCTTTTTCTAAGGTGGACCTCACTGTTACACATATGGATCAATCAACATTACCTAAGCAAACCCACACTCATCATGGCCATGCTTGGCCATCTTTTTTCAGTTTTTCTTCACTTTGGTCAAATTTCAAATATATAACAAAGAAAATCCAGGAATGTCTCTTTTTACTTCACTAAAAATGTTCCATATTTCTTCATGTTTCTCTCTCTCAACAGGTTAGAAACCAAAATCTTTATCACTGGTAGAATGTATAAGTCAACAATAGTGAAAAATAAAATGAAATATTAAACAACTGTAAGATGAATGAAGCACTCTATTTCATCATTTTTTAAAAATGGATGTCACTTGTTCAAAGTTGGATTAATCCAAAATTTTGTTTCATGGCACATTTGACCAGTGCTAATTCTTGACCCTCCAATGTTATTATCCATTTGCTTATTTTTTATGCATTTTAGTGGTTATTAAAAAATTTTTAAATAATCTATTTCAATATACACTTTAATATTTAGTGTGTGCTTCTTCCCCATTTTTCTCATTCATTTATCCACTTTAATTGATCCATTAATTGGCTAATAATAATACAATCAATACCCATTGGTCAAAAAAACACCAAGAGGGGAGGCCGGTTAGCTCAGTTGGTTAGAGCACAGTGCTCATAACAACAAGGTTGCCGGTTCAATCCCTGCATGGGTCACTGAGCTGCACCCTCCACAACTACTGGGTTGTCGGAAAAGTCATGACGCATTTTTGCAATGAAAAATATAGAAAAAATACATCATGACTTTTCCAACAACCCAATAGATTGAAACAACTACTTGACTTGGTCCTGGTAACAGTTTCCCAATTAAAAAAACACAAAAACATAAAGTAAAAGATCCTTGAATAATCATTCATTTATATCATTGCTTTATAGCAGTGCTGGCCAATAAAAACACAATGCAAGCCACCCATATATTTTAACTTTTCTAGAATCTACATTTTTAAATAGTAACAGGTGAAATCAATCATAATTGTTTATTTTATTTAATCCACTATATCTAAAATACTATCATTTCGGGCCAGCCGAGTGGCGCATTGGTTAAGAGCTGGCTTGGGACGCCAGCAGCCCCGGTTCGGATCCCACATATGAGGGCCAGTGACCCTGCCCTCTGCAGCTAAGATGGTGAACAACAGCTACACCTGGAGCTGGGCTGCTGTGAGTCCCCGGGGATGGCACAGCTGCAGCCCCTGCTGCAGTGGGCTGCCATAGGCTACAGTGAGTGGCCGGCAGCCAGCGTGAGCAGCCAGCAGCAGGTGTGAACTGCCAAGAGCCACTGTGAGCGGCCATCCAGAGGCCGGCGACCGATCTGTCTCACCCGAGAAGAGCGCAGTGATGATACCAACATGGGCCAGTGAAGCGACGTCCTCTGCAACTGGACTGAAGAACAAAAGGACAGCAACTTGTCTGTTCCCCTTCCCCGGTTCCCCAACGCTGTTCCTCTCCCCCAAATTCTCCAATAAAGTCTTTAAAAAATAATAATAATAATAAAAATAATAAAAAAATAAGATACTATCATTTCAACATGTAATCAATATAAATCAATTATTGATGAAATTATTTTACTTTTTTGTACTGACTCTTAAATTTGGTGTGTGTTTTCCACATAGATCACATCTCAATTCAGATTAGCCACACTCTAGGCCCTCAGCAGCCACCTGGGACTAGGGCCGCCATTCTGGACAGCACACGTCCACAGGCTAACTTTCCACAGAAACATACTAGTTTGTCTTTCTACAAATGATTTGTAACATATAAATCAACATTCTTGCTGCACAGCAATGTCACACTCACCACTGGCCTGTTCTTAGCCCTCTCTCTTTTAATTTGTCTCTATTTCAAAGATGACACAATGAGCTATTATGAACCCTCCATCTTCCTCCACAATAGAACTGACAATATCTATCTTCCTATGTGCTACTCACTCAACCAGTTAATAGCATAGATCTTTATCAATGGGGGAATGCTTAAATCAACAGTGGAATGAAATGAAAATGCAATAATAAAATGCCAATAACATAAATAAAATGGGCTTAGTGTATTTTTAGTGGAAATAAATTGTGCTGAATTAGATTCATCATGATCCTTGGCGCATATCACACTCTCATCATTGCTTCACGCAAGGCCTCCTGGGATCGTATCAATGTATAAAGCCATTTGTTTCTTTTAAGTAACACAGTCAACATCCATGAGCAAACCATCCAAGAACTCTGTCACTTAATCAGCCTGCATGTTCCTTACCCACAGAGGTAAGCCCTCCATTATTACAGAATGGTTAATTAGCTCTAGTGCATTCATTTTGTAAAATAGAAATCGGGTGTGAAAAAAGAGTGAACGATATTAAATTTTTGAATGAATGTTAGTTGTGAAAATACTAGATTAACCATAATCCTTGGCTTGTGCCACAGTCTCACCATTGGTCCATGTTTGGATCTACTTCTCAACATTGACCCACAAAAATACTCCCTTTTTTATTAACTTAGTCAATTAATAATTCTCAATTATTATTTCAGTGAACACAGTTGAATTGCTCACCTGAGTAAGAATAAGAATGATGACTATTACCAACATCTGTCTTTATTCTCCCCCCTATACAGGTGACAGCCTCAGGTACGATTCCAGAGCTGCAATGGAGTGGCTTGCTCTGGGCCTCCCTTCTCTTCCTTTGCAAGTGGCAATGGTTCCAGCCCAGTATGTTTATCATGTGGGGACAATCAACCTGTCTCTAGTTTGGAAATCTCAATAAAGATGAGTCACACCCAAATTGGAAGTGAATCATCATGTGGACGTTGAACTGAAGCTCTGGTTTTATGGACTTCTCAGATATTCTCAAGAGAAATGCTAATATTTCACATATGGGCAGGAAGTAAATATTTCTCACCAATTGGGAGAAATGTGGCAGGTATGTTGCTTTTCAGCAAACGTGCCCTTTGCCTCCCCTATCCTCCCTGGAAAGACTAGCCTGCCCTCCGCCACTGATGCTGTGCTTGGCCCAGGACCTGCACTGCCCAATGGGGCATGAGTGGATGTGACTTCAACCACATCCAAGCAGAGGCTTTAAATGTGCTCGGGTGGTTTTGCTAGGCCTCTGGAGCTTCAAGCCTTCACTAGAAGAAGATCTCGTCCCAGACACTACAGCTCCTTTGTCTAGGGACCTTGAACAGGAAGGCAACAGGGCAGAGGGGAACCCAACCCTCGGCCTGGGGCACAACTGCTGCAAGAGACACACAGACCCATATGTGAAGAATAAATGTTGCTGTTGTTGCTATTATTATTTTATGAGCTGCTGAAGTTGTGGGTTACTTGTTATGCAGCATCATCAAAGTAAGGACTAACTCACACATTTCCTTATTTTTAGGAATTTATTCATGTATTGATTTCTTATAATAGTCAATGAAATCACCATGAATGTACCATCAAACCCAAGAAAAACTATAATTTATGTTCATATAAATAATATATGTTTTTGTTTTGTTTTGTTTTTTTGAGGGCAGTGTCACTGGCCCTCATATGTGGGACCCGAACCTGGGCCACTGGCTTTCTAACCCAGCGCTTAACCACCGCGCCATTCAGCCGGCCCCCTAAATAATATCTGTTGACATTATATGTATAGCTATAAATTATAGATACATGACAGGTAGGTAGGTAAATAGATGGATAGATAGATGATAGATAAATAGATGATAGATAGATAGATAGATAGATAGATAGATAGATAGATAGATAGATAGATTGATCTTGGATGGTTTGGACAGTTTTTTGTCATTCTTACCCATAAATGGAGAAACAAAGACCTACATAATAGACTTCAGTTGTGCAGAAATATATGAATATAAATACTCGGTTCAGGATACACTTCATCATTAACTCATGCTTCATCTACTTTATGTATATTTACACCTGTCTATATTCCTCACCAACAAAAGAGACATTTTATTTATGGACATGTGTGATTTGTATTCGTCACAAACTTTGGTCCATGACACATTATCATCCTTGCGAAGTACACAGACTCTATTATATTTCATTTTTTGAAGTAAATAAATATAATAAATATCCACAAAACCACTGTTCAACCCACCAAGTACAACTTTGACAGTGAGTTTTTGGTCCTTTCCCACCAAGATACATAGACCTTCAACATCAGAGAAATGTTCAGAAATGCTAAATAGTTGATAAAATAAATGAATAAGCCCTATGTCTAGTTTTCATGAACCAAAAACCTTTTTTTGCCAATGAATCTCAGTTGTGCAGAACTGGATTCATTATAATCTTTTTTTTTATGGTACACTCTCATCTCTGACCCATAACTAACCTTCTTCTATTAATTTATGTATTTAATTATTCATATTTAATATTCAAGAAACTCCCATTAACCAGCCACTCAAAGCAACTGACTGACAGAATAGCTGTTAGCCACATATGATCGATTTAATTAATCAAAATTAAGTAAAATTTAAAACTGAGTTCCTCATGCATACTCGCCACATTTCAAGTGCTCAAGAGTCACATGTGGCTACCATATTGGACAGAATAAATTGTACAACATGCCCACCATTACAGAAAGTTCTACTGGGAAGTGCTAAAGTGACAGTCTAGCACTTTTGCTAATTAAGCTGAATTAGATTAATCATAATTCTTGATCATTTATCCATGCTGATTCTCTTTTGTTTGATTTTATCACTTCTAAAGAAGTTTTAATGAGCAACCATAAATCCAATCTCTTGCTCAATAAGTAGAAATTTAACATTATCTTTCATGTCCCTTCGTGCTCCTTGCTCTAATAGCCTAAATCTTTATCCATGGAGAAATGTCTAAATTATGTACATATACACATTGACATACAAAACAGCTGGTGAAAGAAATGAAACAGGCTACATTATTTTTGGAAGTCAAGGGCACAGAACTGAAATAAAGTGATAATCCTTTAATCCTCGGGCCATTCTCACCATTCTGTTTGGATCTTTCTTGTATTTTCTACATTCATGGAATTATTTCTTTATTTTCAGTGCTAAAATCAACATCTAATACATAACCAGGCAAAAACAAGAATATTCAGTATTTACTCCTTAACTGACACAATTTTTAAATGGATCTTGGATGCACAGAATTAGAATCATCTTAATTCTGGGATAATAAGATACTACTATCATCATTGACCCATGCTTGTCCTCTCTTGTTTTATTCATTAATTTGTTAATTCATTCATTTACTTATTTATGAACACCCTCAAATAACTTTCCAGCTGAAGGTTTAAGAAAATTGACTATTCCCTACATTTTCTTTACATACTGTATCCACCCAAATAAGAGTCAAAACTCTCATTAATATTGCATAATTAAGTAAACTATCATGCATCCATTTTGTGCAACAGAAAACAACTATTTAAAAAAATGAATATCCGGGCTGGCCGAGTGGCTCAGTTGGTTAAGAGCTTGCTCAAGAGTGCGAGCTGAGCTCTGAGCAACAGCAGTTCGATGCCCAGCCCGAGCTAAGCTGCCGCTGAGCTGCCAACAGGGGGCAGGATGGCTCAGCTAAAAAATAAAAAATGAATATCCTTGATCATTTTTAATGGCTCTCACTTACATAGAACCAAATTAATCTCCTTTGTTTATGAAACATTCTCCTCATAGGTCTATGCTTGGCCCTTTTTAATTTTATTTATTCCTTTAAAAAAATCATAAAAGAATACCTACGAACCTTACCCAACAAATAGAAAACTACCAGTACCATACATCTCCATGTGCATCTCTCACTGAGTTAACAGCCTGAACTTTGTCAGGAGGAAAGTGTCTCTATAAACCATAGTGTATGAATTAACAGTACAATGCTAGCAAAATCAATGAAAGAGCATAGATATGTTTATTTCAATGCCCCTCAAATTTGCAGAACTCTGTAATCATAAATCTTGGGTCATGACACATGGTCTTCATTAATCCATGTCTGACCCTCTTTGATTTATTCATGTACACACATCCACTTATTTTTAATAAATCAATAAACCGCTCAACACAAGAATAAGAAAAAGTAACAATTACATTTATATAAACAGATACATGCAGTTAAACATATACACATATGTACAATATAATTATAATGTATATAATTGTTTATTTTTATTTACTCATCTCAGTTATATTATTTTTTAATGGGTTACAGTTATGCCACATGAAATTCACCACCCTTGGTTCATGATACCGTCTTGTCAGCATGGAGACACCCAAGTCTGTATCCTTGGCCATCTGATTTTATTTGTGCCCACTGCTGTTTAATAATGCATCCACACCCCTCCACCACCCACCCACCTGTAAAGCAACACTAACCATCACTCACATTGGTTGGTCCACAGCTCATTTCCCACAGAGGTCACAGCCAAGGTCTTCATCATTAGACCCACTCTGAGGTCTCTATTCTGTGGAACATAAGGCAGATACTTAGACAACCTGGGTATTTTTTCATGGCCATCAGGTGAGTGGCTCAGGATTAATCACAATCTTTGGTTCATAACACAGTCTCACCATTGGCTTTCATTGTACTGACTTTTTCGTCAAATAATTTTATTATAACAATGAACACACACAAATTCACCACTTTAATCAAAGAATAACAATTGTAAGTATCTGTCTCAATGCTTCTTACTCACGAAGAACCAGCCCAGGTCTTAATTCCTAATAGTCTCAGATATACAGAGTTGGAGTAATACTAATCTTTGATTCCAGATATAATTTCATGATTGTTTCTTACTTGTCTTTTTTATTGCTTTTACTTATTTTTTTTAAGTACAATAAACACACAAGATCTCAGCACTAACCCAGAACAAAAAATATCGATTAGTACTTATAGGAGTATTTATATACCGATGGCTTCTTATCCACAGAGGTAAGAGCTTTGTTTTGTTTAAATAGTCCACAATTGCATATAAGTGGATTCATCTCAATCCATACTCATAAAACATCTTTGGCCCATTCTTGGCCCTCGTTCATTTTGTCATTTATTTTATTACTCATCTAATTCATTTTTAACTCTACAGTAAATACACCTGGAGCCACCCTTCAATCCAAGTGCAATGACTGTTCCATATACCTGTTGATATGCTTCCAACCCTCAGTCCCAACAGCCCGAAACCTGCCAGGTTTGGAGAGGGGGGTGAACTCGAGTACTCATAACCCTTGTGTAAAAACATTCTCATCGCTGGTGGTGCATGCTTGGCCCTGGTTCATTTTATTTATGCGTGCACTCACTTGTGGCTACTCAGTGAACACCCATTGAAGCCCTGCTTCTATCTGTCTGCAGTTTCCTTCCCAAAGCCAAGGTTTTCTCTGGCGGAGGAACCCCAGTGTGCCCGTTCTGTGGAAAGCAAAGGCCCATCAAAAGGAGAAAACAGCCTCCACCTTATTTGTGTGTTAATGTCAGGTTAACAGACCTGGATTAATCAGAATCTTTTGTCCAGAACACATTCTCACAATTGCTCCATTCAAGGCCTTTATCACATTATTGCTTTATTATTATTATTATTATTTTGAGGGCAGTGTCACTGGCCCTCATATGTGGGATCCGAACCGGGGCCGCTGGCGTCCCAAGCCAGCTCTTAACCACTGCGCCACTCGGCCGGCCCTATTGCTTTATTTTTAATAATAAAATTAACCACCACAAACCACTCCAATCTCTTTTACTGTCCCTCATTTGCAGAGCATTAATCACAATACTTGGCCCGTGATCCACTCGTCATCCTTCCTGGTGGGCCTCTCGTATTTTATTACTTGCGAAAAACAGTACAATAACCACGCATGGCCCTCCACCTCCCTTTCTCCCTCCTTCGCCCCTTGCTGCTCGCTACCTTAAATAATCACTCTGAAATCTCCTGTGTACCCTAGCCTTCCATATATATATATATATATATATATATATATATATAAAACTTGATCACATATATGTATTCTTGAAAAAATATTTTCATGGGCCAATAGCTTGCTGGGCCTCTGCAGGGCCTCTGTCAAGAGGGAGAATTAAACACATATGATTGACTTAAGAGCACACCAGGGAGTGGTAAAAGGACTCGAACCCAGGTCCTTGGACTCTACATGCCGTCTTTACCTATATGCAGGCATGAGGTGGTGTTGTATGCGATGGTTAGTTTACAGGTGCTCACATCATGCTGTCAACCTCCAAATCCTGTCTAGCTGGGAGACATCAGGAAAGCTAACTAGGCTCTGTGTGCCTGTGTCCCCATCTGTCCAATAGTCACAGCACTGGCCCCTCAGCAGATTTAGCTCTGATTTCCATGCCAGAGTCAGCCAGGTGAACCCCCTCCCCACCCCGTCTCTGCGCCCCTCACCCAAACCTTTGTTCCCTCTGCAGCAGCGCCCGAGCTGTGGTGCTAGACAGACAGACAGACCAGGTTCCACCCCAGCAGGCACTCATGAGCTGTGTAACTGCAGAGACGTGACCTGGCCTCTCTGTCTTGTGCCCCGACTTGTGCGATTTGTAGAATGAGGACGCCAACAGCCTCGTGGATCCAAGGTGAGGGTGACTGCACTACCGACAGTTCCTCAGGCAGCCCCCAACCTGCACACACCCTGCCCTGCCCCGCCCGCGTCCCTCACCCCACAACTCAAACAGCCCCCAGTCTGACTAGATGCTCAGGCCAAGCCGAGCCGCTCGGAAAGGACGGGCCTCAGGCAGGAGATGGCTGGGATCTGTTCTGTTTTGGACATGGCATCGAAGCTTATACCCGGATCCCGGAAAGCAGAAATCCAGGGGGATTCATTCCATAAAATGGGGCTCCCCCCACCCCAGGGTGTCTATACCGTGAGATTCTTGATGTTCCAATTGCTTCCCAGAAACCAAAGAGGCCGCTTCCACGGATATGGCCCTCCTGACGGGACACAACGAGCTTCCTTCCGGCCCTCCCAGGCTGGCCGGGGAGCTGTCCAGCACCCTGGCCTCGGAGCAACTCCAAGACATATATAATGTAAAGCGTACATATATTATATATGTGCGCATGCTGTGATATATTCATAAGTATGTCACTTGGGGACTTCGATAAGGGAGTCACAGAGAGACCACTGGCTGGAAAGCAGGCCCAGGACCCCCGCCTCTGCTCTCATCACACTGCGGGGGGCCCATCTCCTTTCTGAGCCTCAAGGCATCAATAATCTACCAGGCTCCCGCCCTCCCAGGTGGTATGAAAATGAAAGCATGAAGTTTAAGTGCAAGTTCCCTGTAAGCAGCAAGGGTCATTAATGCTGTGTACCTCCTGGACCGAGCACGGAGCGTCCCCAGCGTGCCGTGGCATATATTAGCTTGTCGGATCCTCACAACAGCAGTCCTGCGAATTAGACATAATAATCATAATAAGCCAATATTTATTGAATGCATACTCTCCGCCAGGCACCATGCTGCCTCCTCTGCAAACGTGACAGTCCTCTGGGATGGATGCAATTCAACAGCAGCTTTTTCTTATCCCCCTCAAAAAGTTTGGAGCGTGCATTTTGTGCCAGCCATTGGTCTAGGTGCCAAGGCCACAGCAATGAACAAAACAGGCCAAATCCAACAGCTAACATCCGTGTAGGTGGATACTGATATAAACAATATTCAAAATAAATAAGTACGATATGTGGGATATGAGATGGTGATAAGAACTACGAGTTGACTCTTGAAAAACAGGTTTTAACTGTGCGGATCCACTTGCAAGCGGATTTTTTTCAATAAATACTGTATTTTCTCATCCTTATGATTTTCTTAGTAACATTTCCTTTTCTCTGGTTTTCTTTATTGTAAGAATATAGTATATAATATACATAACATACAAAACAGGTGCTAATCAACTGATTATGTTATCAGTAAGGTTCTGGTCAACAGTAAGCTATTAGTAGTTACCTTTTGGGGGAGTCAATAGTTATATGCAGATTTTTGACTAAGCAGGAGGTCGGTACCCCTAACCCCTTTGTTGTCCAAGGGTCAACTATATGGAGAAAAGTTAAACAGGAAAGGGGGCGATAAAAACAGCAGGAAGAAGAAAGCCTCACTTAAGAGGTAAATATTTGAACAAAGACATTATCAGCCCCATTTTGCACAAGAGAAAACTGAGCCTCAGAGAAGTTAAGGGACTTACAAGTGTCACACAGCCAGGAAGGTGCCGAGCTGCGAGGCAAACTGGGAAGTCTGGCTCCAGGCTGTCTTTCACCCACTTAGCTCCAGTGCCTCATCTTTGTAGTTCTGGATCTGACACCCCCATCAGCCCATAAGGTAACTGTGTGAACACATGGGTGGGCGAGTAAGAGGGCTTGTCGGACCTCCCCCACTGATGCCCCAGGAGCACGGGCATCCACGGGATGCACCAATATTCCTGGGTGAATAAATAAACTTCCTTGAAGGCCATGCTTTGGCAACAGTTCCCACAGGACTTGCACAGTTTTCTGGGGTCAGCTCTGCTGGGATCTCAGCAAACACCCAGCCAGCGCAGCAAGGCAGCAAAGAAGTTGACCCCATCTCCTGCCCTTTGCATGTGAAGGCGTCTAAAGGTGCTCAACCCACCAGAATCACTCCTGCATGCAGCGACATGCCACCTCGGCTTGAGCTGCACATGTTCTGCCCAGGAACGGAAGGAGGTCACCCAGTCCTCCTGCCTTATGTGGAGTGAGCCCCAGAATTGGCCCCACTAGCCACCCTCCAAAGAGCAAGCAAAGAAACACTTCTAAAGTGTCTATTTTCTTTCCAACCCCCACCCCCCCAAAAAAAAAAAAACAGATAGAGAAAGAAGTTTGGTGGTAGCTTGTGAAAGTTGCCCACTGCTGCTAGAAGCCACGAAATTGAACCCAGATAACTGAAGTGTTCCTCTCGCCCTACTCAGCGCTTCTCAGCTCCCATGCAACCTCTCGGTACCTCTCAGCACCCCCAAGGAGGGTCCTTCAGGGGAGCACCACCTAGCCACATAGAACTCTCATTTCTGTGACTAGAATAAAACTTGCTAGTCTTAAATTTGTGTTTGCATTTCTATTTCACTGCCTCCCTCTCCAAACGCAAACGCATACACCTCGCTGGGTTCAGCTATCTGTAAAACATGGATAATGATTCTCACCAGCCAGAGGCATTAAATGCCATCTCCATGAGAACAGCTGTAACAATTATAATTTTAATTACAATGAAATATTTGGGTACTCACCACATGGAAACATTGTTTTAAGCACTGTAAATGTTTGACTCGTTTGGTCTTCCAGTACCACTAATCAGGTACTATTGGTATCCCCATTCTACAACTGAGGAAACTGAGGCACAGAGGTTAAACACTTGGTCTGAACTCACAAAGCTGGTAAAATGGCAGCGCTGAGACTGACGCCTAGGATGTGGGTGCCAGGACTCGGCCCATCAGCAGATTGTTCGAAACCTATCAGCTGGATTGCAGCCAGGCCTCGGGGTGCTGATTTGCCCTCCAGCCCTCTGTCTGGTTCCCTCTCCCCTTACCTTGCACCCTTTCAGGCTCTAGAGCCATTTGTCCGTCTTGCTTCCTTTAGCATTCAGTCATTACATGAGCTCCCAGAATTTTCATGAGACTCTTAGCTGTACTGCAGCATGTCCACGATATGTCTGACCCCTGCACGTGTGATCATTACAGGTAGCATGAGCTAGAGAAGGTGTTACTTAACAAATAAATTTGGAGTCCCGGGGATAAGAAGTCCCGATGGACCAGGAAGTTGAGTCCAACGGGTGAACCCCAAGGGGTGCCTATTTTTTGTTCAGGCAGAATCATCAAAGAAAAGGAAATGGGGGGAGGGTGTGGGTTTGGAAGAAAAGCCAATTTCTGTTCCCTCTATGATTTGGGGCAAGTCACTCACCATTCCTAACCCTCCGTTTCCTTTTATCTTACTGGAGGGTGATAACTGCTGGCATTTGGGGAGGCTGTGGTGACTTGGAGGAGATACAGCTATGCCGAGTGACTGGCAGTGGCCTGTTAGGTTCAGGGCTTACTCGTCCATCCAGGAGCGCCAGTGGCAAGGGGCTGCCTGCTGCGTCCCCCACGCTGTGGAGCAGCTGGGACCGAGAGCTGACGCTGTGCGGCTCCCGCACCACAGCTGGGGCCTGGTCCCTGTGAGCTGGCAGCCCACCTGTTGTCCCAGAGCCAGTCAGTAGCCAGAGGCAGAACAGAAGGCAGGAGCCGCGCCAGCCAGCTGCATTCAGAGAGAACCTCTGTGCACTGAACAAGTGAGCCTTCGAGCTTGGTAAGAAACAGACTACTCTCTCTCATCCATCCATCCATCCATCCATCCATCCATCCTCTGCACTTTAACTCACGCCCCCATCTTCCCAGCATTCACCAGCCAGCCAGCCATCCCTATGCACTGACGCGTCTGGACCAGGCGACCCTCCATCCGCCCGCCATACACCCCTCCTTCCCGTCTCCATTATGCACAGAAATCAGACGAACCTGGCTTCCATCCCTGGCTCCTGCTTCCTAGCCCATCTTGGACAAGTCACTAAGGCTCGAAGGCCTCTCATCTGTAAAATTAAGGGAGGGGAGATGTACTGGGTGAGGATTTAGAGAGAGAGAGTGGATATACCAGTGCCTGGCCTGAGCAAATGACCATTAAAGGCTCATGCCCTCTGCTTCTGCCACTGGGCTGGGATTGCTGCGGGGTGAGAACCCGTGCACCCTGCATGACAGACTAAGAAGGATTTTTTAGAAACTCCCTGCCACATCTTAGTGGTGTGCATCCCCCGGAGGCACCCCGGGGCTGGGCAGTGGCCAGAGCGATTTGGGATAGTGGCCCCTCCTGGACCCACAGCAGAGGGTGCCATCTAGTAAGCAGACCGACAACAGGTGGGGTCCCCTGTGTGGGTCCCAGGCCATGGCAACTGCTGTCTGCTGGGGGACAGCGGAGCTGTGAGCCAGCTGTGGGGGTCCCAGGCCCCGGATGCTCTGCTTGGCATCTGCTGCGCAGGCATCCTAATCACTTGGGGGCAGGAGGGCTAGGCTGTGTGGAGCCCTTTGTTCTGTGCCCGATAGGCAGCTCTGTGTACCTACCCTACCCAGCTCCCCTCTAGGTTTCCAGGGAAAACTAACTCCAGCAGCTCCTGCTTGCTGAGTGTGTCATGTGTTGGATACGGGGATGGGAGCCTCCTGTGCATTGTCGCCAATCCTCTAAGTGACCCCGGGAAGGCCTGGGATTGGCCCCATTTTCAGCGAGAAAACTAAAGTTCACTGAGGCTGGGTTACTCACCTAAGGTTAGGGTAGGTATGCAAAGCCCTGGGTTTGCAGCTGCACTTACCTTGCCTAACTCCAGGGCCCCTGAGAGTGCAGGAAAGGGTCTGGACATGGGTCAGGATAAGCCCCTCTGTAAGAGAAACGGATGAGTCAGTCGGGGGTATTTGAAAGCCGAATAAATGTTGGATGACATTAAGGAAATGCTGTTAATTGTTTAGCGGTGATAACGGCATTGTGGTTGTGTTTTGAAAACAGAAAGGAGTTCTTCTTTTTTAGAGATGCATACTGAAAAATGCTTGGAGGAAATGATGTGGTGTCTGGAATTTGCTTCAAAATAGTCCTGGAGGTGTGTGTGTGGTGGGGGAGGGAAGACAGGAGGAGAAGTCCTGAGAGGCGGTGCGGGCCACACCTGGGTGACGGCAACATGAAAGCGGTGTGACTGGTGAAGAAAATGCATAGTATTTCTTTACTTTTGTGCTGCTCGAAATAGCTCATAATTAAAGGGTTTTTAAGTCAAATAAAAATAAGGATGAGGCAGTGGGAGGGGGAAGCCATTTAAAAGAGCAAAGAGGCCCCGGGTCTAAGCTAAACCTTGGGCAGTACTGGGGGGCTGATTCATAGGGAACAAATGCCTCCAAGTGCAGAGGGGACCAGAAAGAGGCCGGGGCCTGTTGGAGCGAACAGTTCTAAGCTGGGTGGGTTGAGGCGACAGAGAAAGGGTGGTTCAGAGCAAGACACCTGCCAGCCGTCCCCAGAGCCCCCGATCCCTTCCCTGACCCTTCCGTCCAGCCCCAGGCCGCCTTCCTCCCTCCCAGGTCCTCCCGGCCCCCAGACTCCCACAGAACCCCATGCCGTCCCCAGGCCTTCCAGCTCCCCCGTGAAGGCCCTCCTGCCCCTCCCTGGACCCTGCAACCTTTTCACTGGCTCTAAAAGGGCCGAGAGCACCCCTCTTCTCCAAGGCAGAGCTGGCCACCTGATGAGTCCTTCCCTGGGGCCAGCTCAGCCAGGCTGGGAAGGATTCATCTGTGTAGCTTCCAAATATTTTTTTTTTGGGGGGGGGGGTACACAAGAGTTGGTACTCTTGCCCTAAACTTGTTACCAAGCTACACTCGTGGTCCTCAGTCCCCCTATTTCTTATAAGTCATATTGCTGCACACTGACTCACACTGGACCCCAGGTTCACAGCAGTCTCTGCGGACCCCCGGGCCACCGCGCCCCTCCACCTCTCTCCCTTTCTGTCCCATCGGCAGCGCCCCTCCACCTCTCCCCCTTTCTGTCCCATCGGCAGCTGCCAGACTCTGGGCCCTCTGTTTCCTGGGTGCCTTGCCACGCTACACGCCCCCTGGAAATGCCCCACCTCCTTCATCTCCCACTTTGGGAAACCAGCCACCACCGGACAGCTCCCCGGACCCTCCGGGCTGCCTGCTGCATTGCAGCTCAGCCCTTGGTGAGGGAGGGGCTCAGCCTGCAGCCACCCTGCTCCCAGCGGCCCCAGCCCACGGCAGGCTGGCCCCTCACACATCTGACGCAGTTACAAGCGCCACTGCAAAAGTAAAAACGCCAGTCCCTGCTGACTGTCTCCCCCTCCTCACTTTCTGGGCTCAAAATGTGGCCCAGGCAGCCCCCTTGTGGCATTTGGGGGCGCCACAGACTCTTGGCTGGCATCTGGAGAGTTCAGACCGTCTGCTTCCACTGCACCGTGAGTTGGCACAAATCTTACATGGCCCAAGCCTCCCCGATGCAGACCTCGGCTCAGAGCCCTCCCTCTCTCTCCCCTCCACGGCCCCCTCCTCCCTGCCTCCCACCACTCTGGAACTCTCCTGGTGTATATTGCTCTGACAAGCAGACAGGTGTCTGGCCACTGTAGCAGTGGCAGGGGGCGGGAGAGAAGGTTGTGGGAAGAGGGGCTTTTCTTGCAATGATGTATGGTTTCCATCTCCACCTCATAAATAGGGAAACTGAGGTGCAGAGGCCCAGAGACCCGTCTGTGTCAGAAAAGGGGCTGGGATCCCTCCCCGCAAGAGTGGGTTCTAGCATGGGGCATGCCTCTGTGGTGAGGGGGATGCCTGCGGGCTATCCCCTCTTGCCTCTCTCAGCCATGGAGCCCTCATCCCCTCCAAAGCCAGTCCTCCCCAGGAGACAGCTCTAAGGGCCCCCCGCCATGTGTTCCCTCCTCTCTACTGTCCACACAAACAAGACCCAACCCCTCCATCTGCAATCTGCTTGGAGGTGGGCAGGGCCCTCTCCACATCAGGTTAATAATGCCATTTTCATAAGCCTCTGCCCATAGGTGCTACCACCTAATTTTGAATCTGCCCTTCAAACGGATTGGGCCACAGAGGAGCCGGGAGCCAAGCACCGCTGGGAGGTGCTTGTAACTAATCAATCCATCCCCTGCCCACCCACGCCCCCCCAGCACTCAGCACAGCCTCGCTGAGCAGTCTTCAGAGAAGAGTGTGTTGGGGAGCCTTGGACAGCCCGGGGTTCCCTCCTGCCTCGGCCTCACACCAGCTGAGAGACGGTGAGTGTGGGACTTCATCTCCCTGCCTCAGTTTCTTCATCCATCAAATGGGGATTCTGAGGCTGGTGCTCAGAGTTTCTGCCAGGGTGAGTCCTAGGCAGACAGCCCAGCTCAGGGCTTGGCCCCTACATAGGACTCCATAAATCTCAGCTGCCATCAGCCCCCCTTGATCCCTTGATTTACAGTGACTCACTCCCTGCCTCTTCCCCCCACCAGACTGAGCTTCGAGGACAGGAAGCCGACCGGCATTGCTTCGTGTCCAGCCTCCCACTCGGGTCTGGGCCTGGGAAGGTAGGTGCACTGAGGTGGCTTGGAGAATGAATGCATGGATGGGTGGCTGTACCCCAACGTCTGCGGGATGCGTGCACCCCGCTAGGCTTCCCTTCCCCGATGTCCCCTCTCGACGCTGGCCCCTCTAGGAAGCAGCAAGGAAAGATGTTTCTTGCTGCTTCTCCCCCAGGTCCCTCGTGCTGCTCTATACAATGCAAATTCTTGCTTTATTAAACCCAGATGTGGGCTTGCATGTCATTTCTACCGCGTACTGCATCTACTGTGAGCTCACAGGCCAAGGGCTGCCTCTGAATGACTTGATTGGTGAGGTAGGGCCGGCAGAGGGGTCTCTGCCAGGCAAGGTTCCAGTTTGTATTCGGAGCAGGGTCTCGAAAAGGCCAGATCGGTTTCTTTCTTGCGACACTTGTTACATGCGCGCCTCCCTCTCCGGGTCCCCGTGTCTACTCCACAAGCCATTTATGAAGTGTCTGATGTGTGCTAGGCTACTCTTATCTCCTTTAGCCTCACTTCAAGCCGGTGAGGGAGCCCCTCTCATCTCCATTTCAGAGGAAAAACCGAGGCTCAGAAAAGTGAAGGGAATCGCCATGGTCTCCCAGCTACAGAGCAGGAGTCCAGCCCAGTCTGCCTGGCTCAGGGGCCCCCCAACCCCGCGGTGTCCACCGAACGATGCCGCCGTTGTCACCACCGCTGCTGTGGCAGACCAGGGCTTCCGGGGCTCCTGTGTAAAAGGCAGGGGCTTTGCATAGAGTGCGTTCTCCCTGGCAACTGGCAAAGGGGCCATAAAAACCTGAGAGGGCTCCGAAGCGGCTTAACGGAGAGATCAGAGCAGCTGGACCAGGGAGGGCAGACCCGCGCCCTCCCCTGGGCTCTCTGCAGAGTAGCAGGGGCTCTGTCCCAGCTCCCAACCTGCCGGGGTGGGACAGGTGTAGACGGCCCGATCGGGACGGGGACAGGGACCCCAGGGCTGACCCCACAGTGGCGGGGGGGAGGGGGCACCTCGCGATTCCACGGGGGAAGGAGAGGACTGAGAAGGGAGCTGGCTGCCTGCAAAGAGCTGAGGGCAGAGGGGGCGAGGGGCTGCGCGAGCCGCGGAGGCAGATGCAGAAAGCAGGGGAGGGCTCGGCAAAGCAGCTCGGTGTGCGAGCCCCGAGCGGGCTGCTCTGGGAGAGAGGAGCTCCCTGTTACGGGAGGCATCCGAGCAGAGAGAGGCAGGCCGGTACTTGGCCGGGAGGCTGCACGCGGCTCCCTGCCCGGGCTGGCAGCCCGCACGTCTAGGCCTCTGAGCAGCTTCTCCGGAGCTGAGTCCCGAGCGAGCGGGGCTGGCTGTGCAGGAGGCAGGCTGGGGTCAGAGCAAAAGGATGCACACTCTCCCATGTACCTTGCCCTGAGCTGAAAGGCAGAGGCACCGAGATGGCTGGTGGAGCGCTTCTGTCCCAGTGAGGCAGTGAGGGAGAGGAGCGGAGAATGGGGGTGAGTGCTCGGGGCCAGCGGCGGGAGGTGGGGGGCTGTCCTGCAGCCAACTCCCCATCTCAATGGCCCTGCCACCTGGAGTGGCCAAGTGCCCGCCCCAGCTCCCAGGCCCAGAAAGGCTGGCCTGGGTCCTCTCTGGGGCAACAGGCTGGCATAGAGGGTGGGGGGCAGCCTTCCTGAGATGGGGGGGGGGACAAGTAGAAGGAGGGGCATCTGGTGAGTGGAGGGGCTGACTTGTCATGCGAACAGCAGGGCCCTCTCCTGCAGGCTGGGCCGCAGCCGCTGATCTCACCGGCTGCCGGACTGTGACTTGGATGCTCTGGGGACCTGTGGAAGCCCCTCGCCCGGGACAGGGCCGAGGGGCCTGGGTGGCGATGAATGCAGCCAGGCTGGAGTCGGGCGCTGGCTCTCCAGGCCCATTCATGGGGACTCAGTTCCCAGGAAGTCCAGGTGGATGGGGCCTTTATCAGGGCACCCCCGCCAGACTAGGCTCTGTTCTGCAGTTTCTAAAGGAGTTTTCTTGTCTTTGTTCCCAGTGCAGCCAGAGAGAGAGAGAGAGAGAGAGAGAGAGAGAGAGAGAGAGAGAGTGTGTGTGTGTGTGTGTGTGTGTGTGTGTGAGAGAGAGAGAGAGAGAGAGAGAGAGAGAGAGACAGACAGGCTGGCTGAGGGGCCAGCCCAGGTTCCTTGTCTGAAATGATAAGGCTGCCCTCGGTGACACTGAGGGGTAGAGACGCACCTCCACAGGGTAGAAAGATTCAGGGAGGGCGGAGGCACCAGGGACGGACAGAGCCCCTGGCCACCCTGCCTAATGCTCTGGCTTCTGACAGCCCAATCTGCCAGGGCGCTGTCAGCCTTGGGGTCCCGACAGCTGCTCCGACCCACCGTGGGGGGGCAGCATCGTGTTGCAGGTGGAGAGGCAGGCTGGCTCCCTGCAGACAGACAGACAGACTGGCGGCTGTCCCGCTTAGGTTCTGCTAGTGAGCCCATTTGCTTTCTCAGAGTCTTGTTTTTTGTTGCTTTCCGTCGTTGCTGTTGTTTTAATCTATTAAAGGACTGTCAATTTGAAAATGTTTGATAAAGTGGTATTTACATATGTGTTACAGCCTCTGCAGCATTACACGGGGCGGGGGTGGGGGGAGTAGCAGAAGGAGTCACGCACATAGAAATTGTACAAATAAAGGTTTCCGGTCGGGGTAGCTGATGGCGCGGAAGAGGACTCAGAGTATCTTTGGTGTGGATTTGAAAAGTCGTCCATAAGCCTAACCAGCCAGAGGCCACGGGGCAACAGACCCTTGCGTCCCTGACAGGCAGGCTGGCTGGGGAAGGGGCCCTGCACCCCCCCACCGATAGCCCCCCGTGCCGCAGGCACAGGCAGAGCCCAGCGCTCTGGTCCGTGCGTGAGGAAATTAGGAACGGAGTCTCGGCATGAAGCACGGGGCGGTTCGGACGGCAGAGACTCCGGCAGCCAGAGCAACAGCCCGGGTGTGAGACGTGGGTCTGACCAAGCCCACAGCCCAGAGTCAATAAACCCAAAACTTAGGAGAGAGGAGTCTTTGTGCCCGGTGGCCGAGGAAGTCCACTTTTGTGTAAAAGGCATCGTGCAAGTCAGACTTGCACTCGGTACGGCTGCGCTGAGGCACAAAGGCTCCTTCAGGCTGGGCCGGGCCCAGGAGCGTTTTCTGTGAAATGGAGGAGAAGTCAGGTTCAGCCACAAGTTCTTCCAGGAATTAGGAACCTCTGGAGACTGTAACCACTGTTCCTTCCGAGCCACCACTGCCAAACTCTATAAAATACGAGCCTAAAAAATCTGCCTGAAGAGCAGTCTGACCTTTTATATATATTTATTAAAAATTAAAAATAAAAAACTATCGCTCAACTTTTCAGGAGAACACAGTTAAAACCCACGGGGCAGCCCCTTTCTGGGGCCCCCAGGAGTTGGGGAACAGGCGCATTTCCCTTTGGGGCCAGGGGGCGGGGCCTTTCGTCCCCTTTTTGTCTTCCCCAGTGGGGCTCTGAGAAGGCCCTGCCCTGGCCTCAGGAGGGAGGGGTGACGTGGGAGAGGCCACTGATTATTGCGGGCACTGCGTGCTGGCTACTGTGCTGCTGCTGATTTATTTGTGCTATTTTCTCACTGCGCCTGTATGAGACTAGATTCCTCTTCTTGGCGTCAGGAAACTGAGGCACGGAAAATCTCGGGGGCTGTAAGTCTGGTCCGTAACTGGGTTTGCGCTCAAGACGGCTGGCCTCTTGGGGTGCCTCCTAATCACTCCCCACCCCGGGGACAGAAAGGGGACCAAAACCTGGACCATGCCAGTGACTTTTGTTCTTCCTGAAGCCGGTGGCATTGTGGACTTGGCATCACAGCCCTCTACCCTAAAGCCCACGTTCTTTCTAGCACATAACACTGTCCCCACAGGTACAGGCACCACTCTCAACCCTGTCCTCTCCTCAGAGCTGCCACCATCACCCCAGCTGGTGGCCCTGTTGTCACATGCTAGGACTTGCCTCTTTCTCCTGTTCTGGGGCCAGCCCTACTTCCCTCTGGGGAGGAGCAGGCCACAAAAGACGCAATCAACCGTTTCCAGCCTGTAATTATGTCCCGAAAACCTGTCATTGTCACTCTCGACCCCAATATGCTACCGTCCCTGACCTATGGGACCCCAGACTCCGGGTTCTGGGGCACTACACACACAGCTGCCAGCAGGCAGGGGGGCACCTGGCATGTGCACCCAAGAGGGCAGGATAGGGCCGTGGGGGGCTATGGGAGTGCCAGCCTGGGCCCCCCAAGGCGTGTGTTTGCAGTTTCACGGCATTCTGAGGACTCACCAGGGCCACACAGCATAGCTCAGTCCTCTGGCACTGACCATCGCGATGCCCAGGGAAGAGTACGAAGTGGTTTCCAGTTAGGGGATGTCAGATCCAGGCAAGACGGGGGTCGAGAGTACTGGAAAGGGACAGAGGAGAGGGGCTGGTTAACATGTGGCCGGTTTCATGAATTCTAGAAAAATGCAACATTTATCTGCGACTACAAAGATGTGTCCATGAGGCATCGCTATTCCAGGCACTTCTTTGCCGGACTTTTGAACGTGGTACTGGCGGTGGGGAGCCCTGGGGGAAATAGAGGACGGAAGGCCTGTGAGGCTGGGGAGCTTCGAAGCTTCGAGCCGGACCCTGAAGGGTCTTACACACCGGGCTAAGGCTCCTGGACCACGTCCCAGAAGCTCCGGGAAGTCAGATGGAGGATTGAAAACAAGACAATGACAGGGTCAAAATGGCATTCTAGAAAGGTTGCTCAGTGAAAGCAAACTTTGCAAACCATTTCACCCAGCCAGGAACAGGGCTTGCAGACTGAGCTGCAGCGGTGCCCACAGTAGGTCACCAGTAAGAGCAAAACACGGGGCCAGCTCAGATCTCTTTTTTAGTGGGTGTCCATTGAGCAGAATCATGTTCATCAAAACCCTGGTTCATGACATGCCCTTCTCATTTATCTATGCCAGGACCACTTCTATTTTATTCTTATTTATTTCATCCCTATTTATTTTCTTATAATGTAACAGCACCCATGAGCCTTGTGGCCCACCCTGACGATGGGGGTTTTGACCAAAGCTTCTATTACACACGCTCTCCTGCCCTGGCACACTCACAGCTGGGGTTTCCGACAGGAGAGGAGCGTCTGATCGACAGTGGGGAACACATACCCCGCAATATTAAACAGCTCTTAAAAAGAATTAAAGAGCCGAGACCTGCTATCTTCCAATGGACCTCAGTATTTTGCACAGAACTGGGTTACTCACAATCCTTTGTTCATAAACACTTTCTCATCACTGGTCTAGGCATGTATGTCCCTATTTTATTTTGCTAATTTATGCATCTGTAGATTCATCTGTAATAATGTCGTGAACACTAGGAGCCCACTCCCCACATCCCAGCCTTGGCAATTACTTACACCTGCCTCCACAACCCATCCCCACAGGGTACGCACCATGGGCTTTCGTGAAGGTGACAAAAACTCCAGTGTGGAAAGATTACAGGGGCTAGTGTTGTTATAAGGAAGGGCATTGATCTTTATCGTCTCCAAGCAAATTCCTGAGTGAAGAAACACAAGCATCACAAAAAGGAAATGTACCCTATGATATAAGCTAATGTAAAATATGAACAAAACCATATACTTTAGAGGTCATTTCTATACATATGCAAATACACAGAAAACATTGGCAACCATCACCCTGAAACCAAAAACTGCAATTAATAAGCAGGGGTGGAGGAAGGGATTGGAGCTGGCTTTGGCTTTTCTCTGAAGTGTTTGATTTTTAGTAATGACTGTATTAATTACCAATGCATTTCCTGCATAATTCAAATAAACATATTGTGTGTGGGGTTTCGTTTTTCCACAAATACAAAAGGAGGAACATTTTGACTGATACATCAGGAGTGGACACCTAAGCCCAAAACAAGTTCTGCAGACACAAGGGATTTATTTTATCCCAAAGATAATTCCTTTTTTAATTTATATGTTCTAAAGCTGGAGCCCCGGGGCTCCGAGTGGCGTGTCAGTGATATGAGGCCAGCAGGTGCGCCAGCCGGCTGTGATTTCACACCCTCCAGGCCCAAATCCCCCCAGAGCCACCCGGCTGGTGTCTGCAATGCACCCATCAGGGAGTCCTTTTTCCTTTTCAGTCTTTAAGAGGCCCCAAAAGCAAATGCCCCGGCCTGTGTTCTCGGAGAGTAGCTAACTGGAATGAGAATGTGACATGAGATAGGCCCAGGCAAAGGGGACACACGGGTCTCTGGGGAGCAGCAGCCCACAGCTCACATGCGCCAACAGCCGCGTGGCTTGCTGGCCCTGCTGTATCCAACCCCTCGATTCCCGTGCAGAACCCACAGCTGCCACGTTTCTTCCCAGTTTTAACCAAGAGGGAGTGTGGCTAAAGGACGTGGGTTATTTCTAACCTGTCGCTCCATGAAAATGGGAGTGATCTTGCAGATCTTCACCTACCCCGACTTCTGCACCCCAACTTGCCGTCACAGCCGCCTTGCACTCCAGCTCCCGCTTCCAGGCCCCTTCGGCCATCGCAGGCTGTCAGAGTCCCTGAACAAGCACGGGGCTAAGTGTGCAACAAAGATGGTCTCACTGTCACCGACAGATAAAGACATCTATCGGGGACACCGAGCCAGGCCAGCTTGACCCCCAGTCAGTCTGAAGCCTCGTTCATCTGCTCACACACCGGCTAGCTGGTTAATCAGCTAGTGTCTCCCCCACTAAGCTAACACAGATGGGCCCTTCTAGAAGTTTCTTCCCCTCTGCCAGGCAAGGCCTATTTTTGACCATGGCTTTGTGTGGAAGAAATATGAGCACAGGTTAACAAGTCCTCTGCCAGCATGAACAGCAATCTGTCGCCTCTCCACACACACGAGGCTCTCCTATTCGTTACACAGCTTCTTATTTGGGGCTGGGTTTGGTCCTGGTGAATACTTTGAGGTGTCTGTGATAGTTGTACAGATACAAGATATATTTGTGATAAATAAAAGTAAAATGCAGGGCCCAGGGTGAAGTTACCTACACCACCTCTGGGCCACACAATTCACCGTGCAAACAGTCACTCTCCCAGAGGCTGCATAACCCAGGCCAAGCCAGTAGTGATGTGGCCGCCTCAGGAGGCGGCCCTCCGGACCCAGCCCTGACCCCCACACATCTCTGTTTCCCTTGTCTTCCCTCTGGAGTCTAAAAAATGAGGAAGGCTTTCAAAGGGACAATTAAGGGACAGATCCACCTAAAATAAAAACCATTTTTACATGTGTTAAGGTACCTACTGCATGCCAAGCAGTTTGTATTTTATTTCATTTACAGCATCAAGGCAACGCTTAAAGACGATTGTCCCCATCCTACAGGAGAGGGGGAGGGGGGCTAACAGTAACTGGTCCCACGTCACCCACCTCCTCCCAGGGGATCCTGCCCTCTCTGACCCCTGAGCAGGCCCCTTTGAGCCCCCACCACAGATGTCCCAGGTGCTGGCACCCCTCGGTATTATGGGGAGAGACTGTAAAACCTCCGTTGATTACATAGATAGATAAGAGTAATGGCGTTATCCTGGGCGTTTAATTATATTACTGTATTAAGGCTGTATACCCCCGCTCCCCCACTCCTCAAGGCCCCGTACCTCCCCCCAAAAAGGTTGTCAGTGTAACAGAGCAGGATGTATGTACCTGGCCTGCTGCGAGGTCAGCCTAGGAGGGTCCCACAGGCCTCTGGGCAGGGGTGCCATCTTGGGCGTCTGGAGCTGGGCCCCATCCTGGCCTCAGGAACCCACCAACTCACTGCCCATCTGGGGGGCAGTGAGTCTCAGCTGCAGAACAAAGGGCTCAAGTTAGTTCCATTCTGAGGCATGCACACATTTACAAATTATCCAAATTTAAATAACGGGGGGAAAAGATCATTTTCCGACCTTGGATTCAATCCTGGGTCAGGCATCTGCTTCCTCCCCGGGAGAGGGCGGCCACCTTGCATCCACACCACCTGGGAGACAGAAGACACACTGCTCACAGGGTTCGCTGGCCAAGGGGCAGCCCACCATTCCGAGCCCCTGCCTCAGGCCTCGCCTGCTGCCCACCGCCCTACTGTGTGCTAGGAGATGAAAGAACAGCAAGTGCAGACTGATACAGCAAGGGCAGGACAAAAACTACAGGGATCCCCATGGATGTGGACGGGGTTCCCGGGTGAGGGAGGGACCACCAGCCAGGGAAGATGCTACTGAAAACTGCTGTGGAGTCAAAGCTCAGGGAGCTGAGAACGTCACTCAGGGTCCCAGCAGCAGCCGGGCCTCGGGCTCATGTCAACTCTGACATGCATGCGCTGGAGAGCAAAATGGGGGTCCAGCAAGAACAGGGAGCTTGCCAAGAGCTGGGGAGTCACAGGACAGAAGCTGGGCTTGAGGGCCAGTGCAGACCCCAGCGGGTGGACATGTGGCCTGGGCCTCAGGGCTCCCTTCTGAAAATTGGAGGCAATAAAAGTAACCCCTTCACGGGCTGTTATAAGAATCCGGAGACGGAAAACAGTGCCCGGCACATAGTAAGCACCAGAGAAATATCATGGAGGGACCCAAATGCAGCCATGTGGAAAAAAGAGGGGGTGATGTGGTCACGTGACAAAAGCGGCAACGAGGTTGCATGTGCACTATGATGGCTACTGTGGAAAATGCATGCTTTTCCCAAAGCCCAGACTTTCATAATTAAAGACCTAAATGTATCCAATAACTTTTTAGAAAGAAGCGAGGTTCCAGTCAACGGGACGAGTGCGGATCCACTGAACACTCACATCAGAGGTAAGACTTGGGGTGGGGGTCTCATGCTGACCTCCCCCGGGGGTGGGGAGGCTGGCTGATGGGTTGAGGGGTACCTGTGTAATTAACAGGGGTAAGCCAGTGCTCTGGAAAAAAGGTTAAAAGGTTAGTTTGTCTGTGAGAAAAACCATGACATGGGGGACTCAACACCTCTGTTCAAATACTTGAGTGGCTATAATTAGCAGGTCCTGGGCCAGCTGTCCTGACCCTCCACCGATAACCAAATTAGCCAAAATGAGTCGGGAATGACCACATGAGCTTTTTGGGGAGATGGAGGCAGACACTGAGGCCCCCTTCCTCTGGTCTGGCCTCCCATTGGGCCATGAGGCTGACCGTGTAGACCCTGGAGTGAAATAGACCTCACTGGCCCCGACGGTCCCTCAAGGTCTCCAAATGGCCACTGCCGACCCCACCCAGGGTATCTGCTCCTGCCCGCTCCATCCATCAGTCGAGGGAGGAAAACCTGGCTTTCAAAACGCCGTCCCTGCCTCTTCATTCCTGAACTGCTGTGAAATTCAATGCTGTGAAACGAGGGCACCCCTACCTCGTTTAAGGAGCACGGTCAGTATTAGGGGCTGAGTGCCGAGGGTCCTGCCTGACACTGAGCAGATAGATACTTAGGGAAACATCAGTCTTAATAAAATCTAATGGCCCCTGTGTGAAAGACACGTGCCTTCTAAACTGACACACTCCACCCTCGCTAGCCGTAGTCATCGGCCAGTGGTCACCAGGGGTGTTCAGTGGCCTGGGCCTGAGTGCCATCGCTACAGCTAGTTACAGCTCCTGGGCAAGAGGCTTCACTCCTGGGGTCTGGTTCACTCACTTTCCAGGCAGGGCATCATCACCTCCCTGGGTTAGTGGAATAATTAAAGTTGGCATCATGTGTGAACACGCCGTCTGAATCTCGGCCGTTACAATTACAGCAGGTGCTCTAAAAGTAGTAACATGAAGTGACCTAACGATACAACAGGCCCTTGCTGTTCATAGCATTTCACAGTTTACACAGGGCTTGATACACCCTTCTCCCCTGGGGCAAAGGTGCTCCTTCCATTTGCAAGTGGGGACCCTGAGGCCAGCCTCTGCCACCCACTCCAGCCCTTGTCCCACCGGCACCATGCTCCTGGGTCTGCAGCCCCTGGCTCATCCACGCAGCAGGAGACCACCAGGCATGGAGGGAGCCCACCAGAGACATGAGTAGATTCCACTGAGACCCCTCCCAGCCCAGCTGTCCAACCTGGATAAAGACTAGAAGGAACCACCAGCCTGTGCTGCCAACAGTGGCTTACATGTGAGGACTTCTAATTAAATAAAATAGGAGGACCCCCAATTTTTAAGATCAGCTGATAGAATTGAGGCAGGGCAGGGGCGGGGGGGGGACATCTGCGCTCTATCTGCTCAGCCAAGCCCCTCCCATCATCACTGCTCGCCAGGGTCACCCCTCGAACACCTCTCAGGACCCCAGCGTAACAGGAGCAAAGTGAGACCACTACCCAAACCTCCTTGCAGATCTGGGGAAACTGAGGGCCCAGGAAGAGGCGGTCACCCTGCAAGTCAGCGTGGGTCCCCAGTGGGGCAGCTGGCGTGCTCCTTCCCAACCAGCTTCCCTTGAAAGGCAAGAGCAGCTTCGGGAGCAGCTGACCGGCCTGGCAGGTTTGGGCAGCTCTAATCTGTGACCCCTCTCCCCACCCCTCCCGCAGGCAGCACTCTCCCCCTCCCAGGGTTATTCTGGGCGGCGCGGTCCGGCTGCCCTCTGGGGCTGCCAATCAAGGGGGAGGCAGGGCCTCAGCTGCAGGGACATTGCTGGGTCGCGGCACTGGCCTTCACCTTGATGGCCCGGGGAGGTGAGGGGCTGCAGGGACCTTCTCCAGGAGGCCCCCACCCAGCCCGGTTTGGGGGTGCAAGAGAGACCCTGGAGACAGCCCCAGCTGTACGGTAACTCGCTGTCTTGAGTCACGGCGACCCCCTTCCAGACTCAGTTTCCCCAATGATGTCCGAGGCCCACTGGGGCCTGAATATCCCCAGGGGAAGAGAGGGGAGTGAGACTAGCTGCTCTGGGGCAAGGGGAGGAGGCTCTCTCAACGGAAAGGCCGCAAGCCAGGAGTTTTGAGCGGACAAGACAGGGGCCTGGGAGAGAGGGACCCCAATTCGCGCTGTGCCAGGCCAGCAGACCCTACAGTTCCCGCGGTCCACTGTGACCCTCCTCATGGAGCCACTCTTGGGGCTCCCGCCACTGGCCTCATCTGGGAGGAAGGGAGTTGAATGAGGAATGAGCACACCAGTCGCATCACACTGGGGAAACCAAGAAGGACCCACCAAGGGCTCATCTATGACCTTGATATTAGTTCAACGAAACAACTAACAACCTGTGGCCCTCCCAGTGGCCCTGTGTGCCCACCCCCATTGTGACGCACAGTCCCACCCGTGCCAGCGGCAGGACCAGGGCAGTGGAGAGAGCAGAAGGGGACATTCGTTTTGAAGTCACTTAGCCCCTAAAACCTGGTGTCTGCGTCCCCCACACCCAGGTGGCTCTGAGTATGTCCTAGAAGTGGACAGGGGTCTGTCTGTCTGCACCTGATGTTGGCCCTGACGCCCATCTTGGTGGCCCGGAGACCCAGAGTCTCTAGGTGTGACAGCTAGTGTCTGAGAGGCCAGAAAAGGGGAACACGGAACCCTCATTCTCTCTCCTTCCCCTTCTGCCCTCAGGCCTGCTCTCTCCACTGTCTCTACCTTCCTACTCAGCAATTTGGGCCTCCCACCCTCCTCCCCTGTCCTCACCTCTCCCCTAATTCCTCCACACACACACCCCGGCCCCTGCCCCCCGCCCCAGGCTCAACTCTGCTCCTAAATATCCTCTCATCTCCTCTTCCAAGCTCTATTTTTAAAATCAGATTTCCTTTACTGTACAAGTGAGCTGACAGGGAGAGGTATTTGCTGAGGGATTGCCCCCCCCAGCCCCCCCCCACCCAACCCTTCATAGACACACGTTGGCAGCTCTGACCCAATGGGCCACTTGCTCAGAGGCAAGCAAGGAGCTAACCTGACCGTGAAGGCTCTGGGCACTGCAGGTGGTGAGGCTGGGGTATCTGTCTATGGGTGTCGGGGGGCGGGGAGAGGGTCTGACTCAAAGTCCCCAATTCAGGTGCCTTAAATCCTATTTTGGGGAGGCAGGGGGCGGCGGAGTATGGTGAGAATTTCCAAATCGGTAGATATTTCTTCAAGAAACTATCCCGAAGCTTGAGACCTCAGCATGTATCAAGCGGCACTTGTAGGACTGAGAGCCCAGAAAAGAGGCAGGGGCCACCTGTGGGCTTGTGGAGGGTGGAGTCCGAAGGAAGCACGCAGTGTTTGTATAATGCTAAGTGGGAGGACAGAGGCATCTCTGCTTTCTGAAATGATGGCCCCAGTAATACCCAAAGTCCTCGCAAAAGGGCAGACAGCTGAGCTCAGCAAACCCTCAGAGGAGAGGCTCACTAAGGGTAGAGGGGGACCCCTGGCCTTGTCCCCCAAGATCCCGCGCTCACCTCCAGCATGGCAGCATGTAGCTGCAAGGGCGTGGTCCTTGCCTCCTTGCTGGTAACAGACGTTCTACGGGGCGAGGTTGCCTCCATTTCTTTACCCCAGGGACCCAGCACAGTGCCTGGCCCGGAAAAAAGAATCAGGACAAGCTGCTTGTGAATTAACGAATGATCCACAGAGGTACTCACTTAAAAACATAAAAAGACCTGCGAACAATCAAATCGAGATGTGTTTGGGGACAGAAAGTAAGAAACCCAGCCTTTCAGGAGCAAACTAGGAAGAGCAACAAGGAACTAGAAATTGGAGATGGTGAAAAATTTTGGTTTCATGCAAAGGGATGTAGGCTTTTTATTCTAAGGAATGAAAAGCCACATAAAAATTTTTCAATTTAACAAATACTTGATACAATTTTCATTCCATGCTCAGGCCTCTGGATTTTACGTTGTGGACATGAACTTTGGAAGGTTTTAAACTGAAAATACCAGGAGTAAAACTGGGTGCCGAGCTAAGACCCTGAGATATGTTGTTAGCAATGAAATACATGAAAAGATTTTCAGCAGGGGTGTCATGAATAGGCTTGGAGTTTGGGGAAGAAATCTGGACTTTATTTTGAGGATCAAAGGTTTCTATCATGCTAAGGAGTTTGGGTTCTTGCCAAAGGGTTTTAAGAAATGTGATGGTGAGATTTTTGCTCCTGGGAGATAAGTGTGCAGAACAACATGATAAAACGTATTTTTAAGGCTAATGGCTTTGGACTTTAGATGACAGGCAATAAGGAAACATTGAAAATTATAAGTAGAAATGGAACAGCCACAAATTTAAGTATCATACTAAACCATTTGGACTTTATCGGTGGAGGGGATGCTGAAGTTTGACTTTGAGAGCGTGCCAAGGAGATTTTGGCACCAAAGTTGAAAGACGTTAATCAGAAGACTTACGTGATCAACATTGGGAATATGCAAAAATATTTGGAATTTATTTCCAGGCTCTGACATGATTAGATTTTTGCACATGTCTAGGAATTTGATTTTAGCTAATAAAAAGTTGTAAGAGAGGGACATGGTGAGAATTCTTTTTATACATGATAAATAGTATGTAGTGAAGTTGCAAAATAAAATTCACATTTTATGCTAGAATTTGGACTTTTATTCCACAATTCCACAACTGAGAGACGGTGTAAGATTTGAAAGAGGGGGTTACAGGATCCAATTTGATATACTGTGCTAGGAAGTGTGAATTTTATTTTAAGGGATGACAAGATCGAACTTTTATATCATGCTAATAAGTTTGGATTTAAGCCAATGAAGGGTTTAAAAGAATGACGGGGTGAGATTTGGGGTTTTTTATAGACCAGTCTGAAGATAGATTACATGGTAAAACGTTGCATTTTATGTTAAGTAGTTGGGACTTTATGTTACAGGCAATGAAGAAGCCTTGAAAAGTTTTAAATTGAGGATTTACATGATCAAACTTATACATTTGGGCAAATCTACAAAAGTGGATTTTTATGGTAAAGATAATATGATCAGATTTTTATAGCATGCTAAGGAGATGGGATTTTCTGGGAGACTTGAAGGCACTGGAGCATTTCGCTTTGGGGAGGGATATGATCTCATTTTTGAACCCTCATGCAGAGGCCTTGGATTTTAGCCAGTAAAGCGTTTTAAGAAGTGACTGATGAGAGTTTTGCCTCCAGGGAAATTAGCTGGTAAAACATGTTTGATGCTACGGTGTCTGGATGTGATGAACTAGATAATGAGCGAGCATGGACAGCTCAAAGGAGGCACCCGTGGCACAAGTGTGCCCTCTCCAAACTGTATGCTGAAGAACTGGGTCATTTATAGCAAGTAGTAGAGGGGTGGGGCAGGTCTCATGCAGAGGTCACGTAATTGATTTCACAGAGCATGCTAAGAAGTTTGGACACTTTTGGAGGAACGACACAGGGTCACATTTTTGTGCACACTAAAGAATTTGGATTTCAGCCATTAAGCGACTTTAAGAGAGGGACATGAAGAAATTTCTGTGTTTGCTAAGAGCAGTGTGTAGAGACATTACGGAGTAAGATGTATATTTTATGCCAAGGAGTTTAGGTCTTTTCTCAAACATGATAAAGAGATATTATAGGGTTTTAAGCAGAAGTTACAGGACCAAATTCATGCATCTTGCAAGGAAGTGTGAGGGATCTTTTATTTTTGAGGAATGACATGGTCAAATTTTTATATCATGCTTAGAGGTTTGGAATTTAGCCAATAAAGAGTTTAAGGAGTGGCCAAGAAAGATTTTGGGTTCTATATCCATCAGTTCGCAAATAAATTACATGGGAAAAATTTTTATTTTATGCTAAGTGATTGGAATGTCATATTATATGCGATAAAAAAGTTTTATAAGATTTAAATAGAGAAGTTATGGGTTAGCTTTTATGCATCTTGCTAAAAGTTTGAACTTTGATATTAAGGAGTATTAAAACCAGGATTCTATAACATACCAAGAATATTAGATTTTAGGTTGAAGACAGGAATGTTGAAGGATTTAACAGTTACATCATCAAATTTGTAAATACATTAATAAGAATAGATTTTACATTAAAAAGGGATGTAGCTTTTTTTTTTTTTTTTTTTGAGGGCAGTGTCACTGGCCCTTATATGTGGACCGAACCGGGGCCGCTGGCTTCCCAAGCCAGTGCTTAACCACCGTGCCACTTGGCCGGCCCCAATTTTTTTTTTTTTTTTAACTCATCTTAGTAAGGAGTTTAAATTTTAGCCAATAAAGATTTTTTAGGACTTTAAGAGACATACTGAGATTTTTAATTTTAGCCAATTTAAATTTTTAATTTTTACATTTCAGTCAATAAAGTGTTTTAAGGGTTTTAAAAGACATACTGAGATTTTTATTTCTAATAGATAAGTCTGCAGATGAATTACATAGTCAAACTTTGTATTTCGATTAGAACTTTATATCAGAGACTTGAATTTTACAATAATACACACCTTATAGGACTTTTAGGAAGAGGAAATGAGCTAACGGAGGCGATGTACTCCGCATATGTTGCTGTGATGGGGATGCTGGTAGTGATGGGTAAGAAGGACGGGGGCTTTACGTAACGTATACATCATGCTAAAAACAAAAAATGTAATCTCTACCTTGAAAATTGACATGATCAGAACTTTCTATTATTCTAAGACCTTGAAATATTAGGCAGAAAATGATTTGGGTGGGTTTATGTGTCAGGAATTATTATGCTAAAAGATTTGGAATTAATATTGCAGACAGTAAATAAACAGCAAAAGGTTTTAATCAAAGGGCCTGTGGGATCAAATTTAACAGTCATGCCAACAAGAATGTACTTAATTATGGGCTGGCCGAGTGGCGCAGTGGTTAAGCGCTGGCTTTGGAAGCCAGCGGCCCCGGTTCAGGTCCCACATATGAGGGCCAGTGACACTGCCCTCAAAAAAAAAAAAAAAAAAAAGAATGTACTTAATTTTGAGAAACAGCAGATCAGAATTTTGTACCTTGTTGGAAAGTCTGAATATTAGCCAATGAGGAGTTTCGCAGAAGGGCACACATGTTTGTTTTCTTTTTTTAATGGATCGGTCCATTTGTTAAGAGGTAACAAACTGTGTAAAATGTATAGAGCAGCAACCGTACAGATAATCTACTGAATGACCAGAATTCAACTTGCTGTGCCCCAGCAGAGAACTATACAAATAAAGCCAACAGAAAACATCTCAAAATTCAGTCTCAGCCCACTAAAACCATCCATGACTAGACTTTGAAAATTCTCTTCCAAGATAATCACATGTCAAAGATACCTCCTGTCCTCCCCGGATCCCTACCCCTCACTTAATATCCTAACTCAACAGGATACACCCCTCTGTTGGGGGAAACCAACCAGCAATAGAGAAGGGGTGTCTCTACTAGAGCAAACCAGTCAGCCCCACCTGATAAACATGGACCAGTCAATTCGTTTGCATGTGTGGAACTGAGGCTAATGTCTGAAGTTCCTGAAACCCCAAAGAGGGCAATCCTGGGGAAGTGGAGATTTTAGTGGGGGGCAGGGGGGGTTCACAGGTCTCCTCAACAGCTCAGGGCTGGGGAGAACACAACACTGGAAGTCGGTGAAAGAGAGGAAGGGAAATCAGCAAAAAATTCCGAGTCAGAATCACGTCACAGATGCGCAAGTCTCTGGCACATCCTAGAAGTTTTATAAACGTTTACGGAAAAAATAAAACCCGGAATCCAGATTTCTCTATCTGCCCCTCCCCTCCAATTTCTACTTTGAATCCAGGGGAGTAAGTAAGAGCTATTTGGGGCTGCAAATGCAACTGACTGATGGGAAAGTGGCCAGGTGCCCATTTTCTCCTCTTGCCCTGAACTTGTCAAACAGTGGGCGTCTCTGCTAGAGATTCCCGCCTCGCACGGAGGAGGCCAATCTTGCTCCAGGGCGTCTCGCCTGCCAGGGGCGGCTTTGGATGGCACTGCAATGTGGCCTCTGTGACTTCTGGGTGACTACAGAAGGGAAGGAGGGTTGACCAGGCATGTGTGCCAGGGTGAAATGAAGCAGCCAGTGCATCCTGCCAGGTGCCTGCCTGCCACGGCAGCGTTCTGGGCCCATCGCCCCAGAAAATTAATGAGCTGTGAATTTCTCACAGCCACGGGGAAGTAGGCAGGCCAGACTGGCAGAGGACGCCTGGGAGAGCAGGCTAGAGGGTCAGGGGTGGACAGATTCTCTCCCCGGGGGTACCCCCAGTGGGACGCAGGGAGGGTCTCCCCCGTTTCTCTGTTCTGATGAGTTGGGCATCTGGTTTGTCCTGGAGAACCTGACCCTGACCTCTGGAGCCCCTAAACCATTGCCTTTACTCCGCACCCCTCCCCCACCAGGTCCCAGTCACTGGCGGGCCGTATCGCCACCTTACCAGTCTTCAGAGAACACTCCTTTCCATCCGACGAAATGATAGAACCCTCTGAAGACTCATTTGAGACGATGATGGAGCGTAAGAATCCATCATCAAAACAAATGGAGTCCTCCGAGGGCTCATCCAACACCGCCGTGGAGACATCGGGCAGCGGAATGCAGGAGGCGGCGGGGCCAGCCAGTGGCCCAGCCCAGGAAATGGCGGAGCTGCCCATTGATCTCCTCCAAGACATGGAGGAGCCATCCAGTGGCCCACATAGGGAAATAAAGGATCCACCCAATGACCTACTCCAAGACCTGGAGGAGTCACTCATTGGTTCACATCAGGAAATGGGGGATCCGCTCGGTGAGGCACCTGGTAAAACGGAAGAAGCATCAGGCAGCCCTTGGGGAGAGCAGGCAGAGGAAGAGTACAACACTGACCTGGATGAAGTGGGAGAGGAGGAACGCCCTGAAGAGCAGACCGACACCTCGACTGCGGAGTTCATGGCCATGGTGAGGTCCATCATCTCTCTGTACTTCCGGATGCAAGACCTCAGAGAACAGCAAAGAGTCGCAGAAGAGATCTTGATGGAAGGGATCAGCGCGGGCCAGCTGCCACTCCCAAAACACTTCTCCGGGGATCGCAGAGAATACCACGAGTTTATCGTGCTCTGCCAACTGATCTTACAAAGCTATCCCAGAATGTTCTACAACGACCGCCTGCGAGTGGGGTACATCATCTGCCACCTCTCCGGCCTGGCCTTAGAATGGGCCAAAGCGCTGGTGCAGGAAGACAGCCCCCTGATTGGCGACTTCCCGGCCTTCCTGGAGGCCATGTCAGATGTGTTCGAATACAGGCAGGCACTGCGCGTGGCGGAAGAGGCCATGTTCAACATCAGGCAAGGGGATCGCGCGGCCATTGACTACATCAATGAGTTCCAGGGCCTGGTACCCACCTTAGGATGGCCAGACGAAGTCCTGCAGGCCCACCTGTGCCAGGGGCTCAACGAGGAGATCAGGCATTATCTGTTCCGGGTCCCTCAGCCGGATTCGCTGGACAGTCTGATTGTGCTCGTCCTGCAAATAGAAGAGAAGCTGGCGGAGAGAAGAGCCATGCTCAGGCTGCCCCCAGAGGCCCGCCCACGGAACCTGACCTGGATCGACTCACCTGCTCCAGAGAGATGGATGGTTAGCAGCTGGCTGCCCTGTGAAGTCCACCCCACCATTGACCGCGACCATCTCTTCCTGCTGCTCATGGTGAGAGTGAACCCTTACCACAGCGTCGCAGTTCAGGCCCTGGTAGACTCAGGGGCAGGCGCCAACTTCATGGATGAAAGGTTCGCCCAAGAGCACTACGTCGAGCTGTACGAGAAGCCCTACCCACAGCCGATCCAAACCATGGACGGCTCACTGGTCGGCAACGAACCTGTCTGGCTCTACACAGAGCCCCTGGTGTGCATCCACCAGAACCACCAGGAGTCCATCGAGTTCGACATCGTCCCTTCACCCAACTTCTCCGTGATCTTGGGCATCAACTGGCTCCGAGTCCACACCCCCGAGGTTGACTGGGTCAAAGGCCGCTGCACCTTCCACTCTCCCTACTGCCTGAAGAACTGCTTCCGCCCGCCCCCACCATGCATCGCACTGGAGAGACATGCCATAAGCCTGCTACCCGGACTGCCGCCCCTGTATTCCGACCTGGCCGACGTGTTTAACCCGAAGGAAGCAGATGATGAGACTTCCGACCAGCCAAGCTCAGACGGATCCGATGATCTTTCTGAATCAGAGCCCTCTGAGCTTCAGCAGGCTGGAGACAGTGATCACAGCGAGACCTTCTACGAGTGTCCCTCGTCCGCGCCTTGGGAACCTGTGGGTGCTGGGATGCAAGAAAGAGCCAGGCTGCGGGATGAATACTGGGACCTGCAGGACATGCTGACCAACAGACAGGACTACATACAGATGATTCCAGAACTATTCGACCAGTTACACGGAGCTACATGGTTCACAAAGCTGGAGCTGCGTGGGACCATTGTGGAGGAAAGCATGAACATACACCAAGCAGAGGATGTATGGAGGGCAGCGTTTGGTTTGGAGCTTCAAGAGATGGAGAGCTACACGCCCTTCCTGATCTCCTCAGACCCTACCATCCCTCAGAGCGTGATTCACTTCATCCTGAAGGACATGCTGGGCTACTCTGTGCTCTCCTACGGACAGGACGTCCTCATCTACTCCATGAGCCAGGAGGAACACCTGCAACACGTCCGCCAGGTCCTGGTCCGCTTCCGGCACCACAGCGTCTACTGCTCCCTGGATAGGAGCCAGTTCCACCGACACACTGCCGAATTCCTGGGATTTGTCATGACCCCCAAAGGGGTGAAACTGAACAAGAACATCGTGACCACCGTAACAGGGTACCCCATCCCTGGCTCTAAGAAGTCCCTGCGACACCTAATCGAGTTCATCTTCCCCTACCGCCACTTCGTGGAGCGCTTCACTATCATCACAGAGCCCCTGGTGCGCCAGCTCCTGACCACCGACCCGTTCTTCTGGGGGGATGAGGAGCAGGAGGCCTTCGAATGCCTGAAGCGGGCTTTCCGCAAGGCGCCCCTTCTCCACCACCCTAAGCCCCAGAACCCATTCTACTTGGAAACAGGAGTCACCAAGACGGCGCTGCACGCCTCCCTGATCCAAATAGATGACCAGACCGGCAAGAGAGTCTCCTGCGCTTTCTACTCCCGAAACATCTCCCCGATCGAGGTGGACTACTCTCAACTGGAGATGAAGATTCTTCCAATACGGGCTGCCTTCATGGTGTGGTGCCGCTACCTGGAGAACACCGAGGAGCCCATCATGATCCTTCTCAACACAGAGGATCTAGCCTCTCTGAATAATGACAGGCTCACCGTACTTCTCCCCGGGCATTGGGTCTTCTTCTTCTCCCACTTCCGCTTTGATGTCATGGAGCGGCCTGAGCAAGACGGTGGCCGGCCTCTGCCGCCCGTGAGAAACCCCCACCGCAGGCCTTTCCAGCCCCACACTGCCACCCAGCCCCTGATGCTCTTCGCCACGAGACGATCCCGCAGGGATCAGCTCCCAGAAGCCGCAGAGGAAGAGGAGAGTGAAGATGCACCCCACCAGGACGAGCCACATGGGCAGACCCTCCAGCAAGAGTTCCTGGCCCAGATACCAGCTGACCAGATACTCCACAGCCTCCTGGCCCATCTCAGCGTGGCCCAGATCAGGGCCGTCATTCTGCACTTCTTCCGAGGCCTGCTGTTCTGGAAGAACACCCTGGCCGTGGCAGCCCTCCTGGTGCTGCTGAAGGCAAGGCAGCGCCTCCCGCCGCTGCCCGCACCCACCCTGGAAGTGGCTCTGGTCCCTGCCAGGCGCTCCCTGCGCCTCATCCTGGACTCGTCCCTCCTCACAAGCCACGGCATCGCCACAGCCATCACCCAGCTGCTCACGCGGATGCCCTCTCTCATGGGCGCTAACGCCCTCCCGGTGGAGCAGAGGGCGGAGCAGAGCGCCCTGCTGCCCCAGGCCTCCCGAGGCCTGCGCATCACACCCGCCTTCTGGATGATGCTGTGTGAGCGCTTCGGTGTCAGAATCACCCCGGGAGAAGGAACGCGCCCTTTACTGCGCGGGAGC
This sequence comes from Aselliscus stoliczkanus, assembly GCA_033961575.1. Lineage (NCBI taxonomy): Eukaryota > Metazoa > Chordata > Mammalia > Chiroptera > Hipposideridae > Aselliscus > Aselliscus stoliczkanus. The sequence goes on along the minus strand of CM066732.1, from coordinate 158,156,935 downwards.
CGCTACCTGGAGCTGCACGTCGTCGGTGGTGATGTCGTCTTGCGAGAAGCCCTGCAAGACGACCTGCAACGTTACCGTCAGTGTGGCCTGCATGACGGCCTGCAAGACACCTCGCAGGACGCGCAGGAAGACGACGTGCAGGAAGACGACGTGCAGGAAGACGACGTGCAGGAAGCCCAGAGCGACAGCAGCCTCGCCGTCGCGCCCCGCCAACAGGCCCCCGTGGGCTCTGGAATCCTCAGCTTCCTACACAACCACCTGCGTGGTGCCCACGGGCAGGCCGGCCTGACCGACCAAGAGCCAGCGGCCAGGACCCTGACCCACTTTCTGGCCATGATCTGCACAGAGGCCCCAGGCCCCATCCAGGGGAGACAGCCCAGAGAAGGAGCAAGGCTGGAAGAACTGCCCGATGATGACACAGACACAGACCACCACTGAAAACACCGCCTGGCCAGCAACAGGCCCTCCACTCCTCTGCCCCCAACACCCCACACAATCTCCTCCCAGCCTCCCCGTGCCTCAGCCTGCTTCGCTCAGCCCCAGTGCCGCCTCCTTGCCACTCCTGACCCAAGGGGAACCCACTCGAGAAGGGCAATGATTTCTTCAACTCATCAACCAGCAACATCATCAGTGCCAACAGACTATCCAGTCATCAGAGACCCCGAGCCAGCTCAGGGCTACACATCCCGTCTTAATTCTCCAGGTCCCAGGCCCACCACTGGGAGTGAGATCAATGAGAGGAGAAAGCAGTGATGAGCAGGAAATGACCCCATGACCCCAGGCCAGGTGAGGAATCAGGCACAGCAAAGGCAGCCAAGCAAGCAGATCCCAGGGACCCGCCCCCCTGGAGTGACACGCGGGCCCCCTTGTGCCGTCCTGGGACACTGACCTTGGGTGCTCCACTGATTTCTTCTACCTCCATCACCGGTGCTCCTGCTCCCCTGGGCCCCTACCCCCACCCCCATGTCTGGTGGTGTGTCGTGATGCCTCCCCCACCCCTCCACCCCCTGCAAAGCCAGCCACCCCCGTCTGGTCCAGCTCCCTCCACACTGACTGCCTGGCCCTGAGCTCCGCCTCTTACCTGGACAGTGCGCGCCACAGTGCGTCTCACCATGCCAGTACTCACCGGACTTGCATCCTTGAGAGTCACCATGACTCTGCAGGACACTGACAGGCTCCCTGCCCACCCCCAGCATTGACAGCACAGGGGCCTGGAGGCCCGTGACAAGGGGAGGGGGCACCAAGAGACACTGGGGAGGTCCGAGGCCCTCAGTGGACTGTGCCAAGCAACTGAGTGTTCCCACCAGACCACCGCTCTCTTGCCACGGGGAGGAGACCCTTCCCCCACCCCTTCCCCTCTCACCTTTTCCCACCCCCCAAAATAAAGCAGAATAAAAGATTATCTGACTTTGTGGTGTGTTCTGAAGGTGGAGGGTGGGGGGCAAGCAGGAAAGAAGGGGGCAAACGGAGTGTGGGGAGGAGAGAGGAGGGAAAGCAGGGTGAGGGGCTGGGCTCCCCCAGGTGGAAACAGGCCCCACCTGGTACCCGACACGCAATCTGGAAGCTACTTCTTCTTAAGGGTCCAAAGTAGGAGCCCCAGAAATCCAAGTCCTACCACTGGCCTCAGCCTTCTTCCCACAGGAGAAATGAGGGGCAGGCAAGTTGTGCTCGGCCTCATAGCTCAGAGTCTGAGAATCAAGGAGCCCCAGTTCAGGTCCTTCTCCCATCATCTCCCACCCAGTGGAGAAGGCCAAGGACACACTGTCCTAAAAGGGGCAAAATGGCTCTACTGAGGGGGAGGGGGTCCCAAGAGAGTGAGGGCAGCAGGGAGGGTGGCACTCACTCACGGTTCACTCATGCGACACACGCCCTGATCTAGACCTCCCTGCCTGGTCTTGGATCCTACCTACCCAGCAGCAACCTCTGACCTCACCCCTGCCCCCACCCCTGCACATTGTGGAAAGACATGCACCACTCTCAGCATAACCTGGAACCTCAGCTGGAAGAGTGGGTCCAACAATAAGGGCTGTCATGGACCTCAGGTCTGCCCTCCTAGCACGGAATCTTCCCTGACAGGTGGCACCATGAGATCACCAAGCAGATCTCAGGTTCAAAGGTCAGGGGTGCTGTGGGGCCTGACTTCCCATCCCCTTCAAAGGCCGGGCCCTCCCCACCCATCCTAAGGAAAGTTACATCCCACTGATGTATCCCCTATTCACGGACCCCAGAGTTCTGTGCCCTCCCTGGTCCTACTCCATTCTCATTCCCTGTGCCCACACTGGTCCCCAGGGTCAACTGGCCGTCACCCACCCATCCATTGATCTGTGGCATCTACCCCTGATGGCAGCACCAAGAGATCATGGTCAGGACCTCCAGGTTCAGAGCCAGGGGCTCAGCTATACCTCTGAGCTTCTCCCCACCCCCACCCAGTCCCCTGCCGACTGGCTGCACACCTCTGTCCCAGCCTCAGTTTCCTCATCTGCTGCTAGGACCTGTCAGGGTTGTGTGACAATTCAAAAGGTCATTAAGGACGTGCGAGGCACGGCCGGCACTCAGAGTTCCTGTCCTCCATCACCGCCCATGCATGGCTTTCCAGTACCATCTGTTCAGGAGAAACTTGGAGAAACCAAGGCCCAAACAGGGTAGACAACCTGGTGGTGGCCAAGGAGTCAGGAACATAGCTGCGACTGGGGCCCTCCCAGGGCCTCTGCTCTCTTACCCTGGGCCACACCACACTGCCACCTCCACCGTGCACACCTATGGTCACAGGGCACAGAAACCACCCCTACAAACAGCTGGCATCACAGTAGCCCCAGGAGCCAAAGGGACTACATCTGTGTATCTGTCCACCCCCTGATAGCAGCTCCAAGAGGCCACGGCAGGTCCCATGGATCAAGGCCGGTGGCTCAGCTGCAAGCTGAGTGTCCCTCAGTGTCGCTTTAGTGGCTCCACTGACTTGCTGGGTGACCCTGACTAGTGGCTTCCCAGTCTTCAGGACCATTTTCCCATCATCAAATGGGGGTGTGGTAAGAGGTGAAGGGAGTTTTGGGGGCAAAAAGACAATCTCCAAGGGCCCTTGGTTCCTAAAATGCCTTCTGTTCCCAGGTGACACTCTTCTGGGTACTCCCAAATCCTTTGGCATGAACTCCTATGGGGCAGAGGCTGAGGTCACGGTGGGGAGGCCACAGAGCACTGACCTCTTGCTCAGGCTGTCCCTGGGGGTCTCAGAGGCTGGACCCCCAGGGCAAACCTATGTGCCTGCTAGGTAGGGGATGCTCTGGGCGACTAGGGGATGGACGGATGACCCCTGATGTCCCTGCAGCCCAGGCCAGCTCAGATGGAGGCACAATGAGACACACTCTCAGGTTAAGGCCAAATGAAGAATCTGTCACCAAACAATCAGCCGTGGCCCTCAGTGAAGTCCACATGCCAACAAGGTTGCACACATTCTCCACCATGACATGCACACAAGTGCGCACACGCACACACAAACAGATACGCCAACGGGGCTGCCCGCACAATGCTGGCCACTGCCTCCCACACCAGCAGTCATGCCCTGGCCTCACTGGGCCCCCTACCCCAATCCAGTCAGAGGGGGCTTGATCCCCATTTTCAGAGAAAAGAGGCAGCCACAAGCCAAGGAAAACTACCGACAAGGCAAAAACTGGTCATGAGGAGGTCCCTGTCTTCCAAGAAAAAGAATTTAAAAACACAATACAAACCTTTTTTTCCCCTAAAAGAAAAAGAAGAAAGAAGAAAAAAAAAAAGAGTTAGTATTAAACAACATGTTGGGTTATGACATCACAGTCACCACAAAAAGGTGAAAACTCAAGACAAGTGTCTTGGACAATAGACACCCAGCACACAAGCATATGGCCATGCCAGGTCACAACTAAATGTACCCATGTGCCCCCTCCGCGCCCCCCCCCCAGCCCACTGGCATCCACTGGGCTCTGACACCATTCAAGGGACCCAGGGACTCCTGAGTTCCACCCCAGGTGAGGTTGCTAACCTTTCTCCCACCTCCCAGCCCGCCCCCACAGACGTCCTGAGCACTCCGGCCCCCAGACCTGAGTCCGCTCTGAAAGGTGCAACAGCAGACAACCCCAGGCAGCTTCTGGCTACTCACCATCAGGGCCTGCCCATCCCTCCTGCAGGTGGCCAAAGGTCCAATTAGGGGCTCAGACGCAGGCATCCGTGGAGGGGTGTGACAGCTAGAGACGCTTAAGGTCCCCTCCCCACCCACCCACCGGGGCAGCCCCTACCTGCTCCCCAAGAGAGAAAGAGGAAGGCAACACACAGAGCCCATCCCTCACCCCCACCCCCGCCCAGGACCCGCTGCTGGCCAGCAACCCTCATCCTGGCCCCTGACGGAGCCTTCCAGAACAAACAGAGGACTTGTTTCTGAAACACCTTCAACCTGAGAATCCACAGTCCCCAGGGCAGCCAAACCCAGGCCTCCAAAGGGAGGTCCGGTTAGCTCAGACCAAAGACAAAGGGAAGCATCACTAGAAGAGGGGGGTGGGCGAGCAGGGCGGGACCAGAAAGAGGCAACACCATGTTCTGACCGCCTCCTGCCACTTCTCACCAAGCTGTTCCCCAGGTGAGGCACTGGGCATCCCCCACCAGTCACTGGGGGAGCCTGCTGAGCACGCAGACTCGGCCCCAGCCCCACCCTTCAGACCCCAGAAACCAGCGCCCAGCGTTCTGGAGAACCACCTGTCCCATGTGTCACACACTGTCCATTCCTCGAGCTCCTGTTTATATCCAAGGGCACCCTGAGTGCGATAAAGGCCTTTCCTTGGCCTTCACTGAGGCCTTCCATGCTGGGACCTCCATTCCCTTGTCACACGTCTTGCTCTAACTCACTCCACCCAACAAAGGCACACACAACATACTCCTGCCCCTCCGTGAAGTCGCCCACCTTTGTTCAAGCTGCCCGCTCCTCAGGAAGGCTTTCCAGGACCTCCTGATGCCGTGAAGGACCAAAGATGCAAAGGTAGATGGACGGAGGGGAGGTGCGAGGGAGAGTTGAGGAGGAGACAGGGGTGAGAAGGGGGTTGTGGAGGGGAAGGGAGCCATGGCCTCTCCTGTCCTGCCGCCCACACGTGTGCCTGGGCTGGCTGCATGCACAGCTGGTTAGTGGGTTAATGATTCCACAGGGGTTTGGCACGGGTCCCCTCCCACCATGCACCTGAGTTAGTGAGGGACACCAACGACGAGGCTATGGCCCAGAGGGACATTGGTCTAGCTCCCTTGGGCGCCCAGTCTGGGCAGGAATAGACAAGGGGGAAAACGGGGCACCTGCTATCAGCTCTGACTAAAGGAAGCAGAACCCAGAGTTAGGAATCCTGGGAAGGTCTCCGGATTGGTTGAAGGAGAGAGGAAGCAGCCGCCTGTGAAGGGCCTCAGCCTCCTGGTCATGAAAAAGGCCTGGGTAGAGGCTAAGGCCCCTCAAGGAGACCCTCCTCCTGTGGCCGCAGGAAGGGTCAGCCTGCTCTGTCTGAGCCCCACCCCCAGTCCTAGGAACAAGGAGCACAGTCTCGCCAACATCTGTGTATCTGTCCCGGAGCTGGGTCCTCCCAGGGGGCTCCCTACGAGCACAGCTCAGTGGTCTCCCCGATCCATCCCTGGCCTGTCTGCTCTCAGCCACCAAGTTAGAAGGTGGCCCTGGACCCAGCCCTGGGGAGTGTCCTGCTGGAGGCACAGTCTTGCCCTCTGAGGAGGGGCTCTCAGGGATGGTCCAGCCCCAGGCGCTCCCCCCCTCCAGGACCTTGGGGACCTGCATAAGAGAGGAGAGCATGCTGGGAAGAGGTTGGCGGGCAGCAACAAGCTTGAGGACACGCCCCATTGCAGCCAGGGGTGCAGAGGAGGGTCCGGGGCTGCGCTGGTTGAAGGGGATGAAGAAAGGCATCATCTAGGCGCTGGATAACTGGGCATCAACTCCTGGATGAGGCCGTTCTCACCCCCCTCCTACTTACTATGGCCGCAACCCTCCTCTTGGAAGCGCACTGCAAGCACCCGGATGACGGGCGGGACTCCTGCTGCTAGTGGTTAGAGCAGCGACAGCAAGGGACAGCCAGCCCAGGCAGCATGGCCCACTGCTGGGGGCCTGTGACATGGTGGTACCGCCCACCTCACCCAGCCTTGCCCTACCACTGCCTCCCCTGGCCAGGGCCAGGGTCTTCCTTAGCGGGGCTCCACGAGAGGTCCGGGAGAGAGCGAAGAGGGGTCAGATCATACAGGTGGGGGTCACCGGGTAGGGGGCATGCCTGATGCTGACACAGGAGCTGTGAGTGGACATCAGGGGTCTGACCCCCTCTACAGCTCTCTGTTCCCAACACTTTTCCTGCCTCATCTCTTGCATCCGAAAGGGGGCTCAGTGGGCACCTCTGGGACCCTACGAGGAGTCACCGAGCCCCACAGGAGCTTAGTTTCCCTGAGAAGAAATGTGGATGAGGGGTCGCCTAGGATTGAGGAAGGGTATAGGAGTATGGGGGTGACAGCTAAAGGCTATGGGATTTCTTTTAGGGGTGATAACATTCTACAATCAAATGCACTGATGGTTGCACGTATCTGTACATGTACTAAAAACCACTGAATTGTGTACTTTAGTGGATGGATTTTATGTATGTAGATATCCCAATAAAGTTGTTTAAAATAGAGCATCCCTTGTTCCTGCACATCTTTCTTGCTTTCCATGTCCACTTTCCTCTGCTACGGGTCTCACCATCAACTCACCAACCACCAACACTCCAGAAACACAAGTGGTTGGTGGTCAATAAATATCAAAGGCCCTTAGGAGAACTGGGCATGGACGAGGAAAGGATATGTATTTGGGGAGGGGCTCCATGTGACACATGAATGGGGGGAAGGATTTAGTAGGACAAATGGATGAAGGGCCTCAGTATGACACATGATTGGAGGAAGGATTCCCTATGATACATGAGGAGAGAAGGGACTCAGTGTGACATGTGTTAGGGTGGGGTTCAGTGTAACATATGCATGCAGGAAGAGCTCAGTGACACTTGAGTGGGGACGGAGCTGTGGGTAACACAGGAATAGGGGAAGGTGTGACACATGAGTGGGAGCTTGCTGTGACACCTGGATGTCAAAGGGACGCAGTGTGACACATGGGTGAAGGAGGTGCTCTATGCGATACATAAGTAGGGGAGGGAGTTTGCATGCCACATGAGTGGAGAAGGGGGCTCAGTGTGACACGACTGGTGAATGGGGACAACACAATACACAGATGGGGTACGATCCATGTAACACATGAGTGGGGAGGATCAGTGTGACATATAAGTGGTAGGACTCAGCGAGAGACAGGAGAGAAGGAGGGGCTTGGTGTGACACAGGGAGGGAAGGGACTCTGTATGACACATGAATGGGGGCCTTGGTTTGACACATGGGTAAAACAGGGGCTCTATGTGGCCCATGAGCAGAGAAGGGGCTCTATGTTTCACATGAGTAGGGAAGGGATACAGTGTCAGACAAGGTGGGGGAAATACTCAGTGTAACATATGAATGAAGCAGGGGATCAGTATAACACATGGATGGGAAAGGATATGTGAATGGGGGCTCTGTGAGACACGTGGGTCAAGAAGGGGTTCCAGGTGACACATGAGAGGGAGAAAGGCTCAATGTACTACATGTGTGGGGAAAGGGCTGCATATGACACATGAATTGGAAAGGGACTTAGTATGACACAGGACTGGGGGGCTCAGTGTAACACATGGAAGAGGGACTCCAAGTGACACGTGACAGGAGAGGGGCTCATGTAACAGTAGGGTAAAGAATGGGTTCTATGTGACACACAAGTGGGGGAGGGATTCAGCATGACATATAAGTGGGGGAGCGACTCAGTGTAACACATAGTGGGGGAAGGGGATTAGTGTGACACATAAATAGAGTTGAGAAACTGTCACACACAAATGGAGGAGGTGCTTGGGGTGACACATGGGTGGAGACAGGGTTCTATATTACACATAAGTAGGGAAGGAACTCAGTGTGACCCATGAGCGGGGGTCCTTGGTGTATCACAGGCATGAAGGAGGTGCTTTATGAGAGACCTGAGCGGAGTTGGGCTCAGTGCAGAACCTGAGTGGAAGAGAGGTTTGGTTGACACATGAGTGGGGGGACAGAGTGACACATAGATGGGGGAGACTCAGTGTTTCACACTGGTGAATAGGCTACGTGTGACGTCAGAAAGGGGGCTCCATGTGATAAATGAGAAAGGGAGGGTTCAGTGTGACACATGGGTCACAGTCTTGATGTGACATGGGTCACATGGGTGAAGGAAATGCTGTACGTGGCAGATAAGTGGGGGACTCTATGTTACCTATGGGTGAAGGAGGGGCTCCATTTGATGCAAGAGAGGAGGAGCTCAGCGTAACACATGGATGGAGGACGTGATTAGTTTGACACGAGGAGGGGAGAGACTCAGCATTACACATGGGGGAAGAGGGACTCAGTGTGTCACATGAGTGGGGAAAGGTCAATGTGAAACATGGATGGGAAAAACTCAGTGTGACACATGAGTGGAGAAGGTGCTCTAGGTGACATCAGTTGGGAAGAGACTTCATATGATGCATTAAGAGGGGAGGGGCTCAGTATGAAGCATGAATAGGGGAGGGCCCTGCTGTGACACACGGATGAGGGGCTCACTGTGACACATGGGTGGAAGAGGGACTTAATGTGAACATGGATGGGGACTGGCTTCATATGATACATGAGTAGAGAATGGGTTCAGTGTGACACACGAGGGAGGAGGTGCGTAGGGTGACACATGGATAGGGAAAGGGATTTAGTGTGACTCATCCGTGGGGGAGAGCCTCAGTAACATGGGTACTGCAGGGGTTCTATGTGACACATGAGTGTGGAAGGGGCTCAGTGTGGCCAATGGGTGGGATAGGGACTCAAGTATGACACTTGAGTGAGGGGGCTCAGTGTTACATGTGGGTAGAAAAGGGGTATCATGTGACACATGGGTGGGAGAGGGGTTCAGGAGGATGCACATGAATGTGGGAGGGGCACCACATGACATGTGGGTAGTGGGACATATAAGTGGAGAATGAATTCAAGTGTGATACATGAATGGAGGAGGAACTCCATGTAGCACACGAGAAAAGGAGGGGCTCAAAGAAGTACATGGGTAGAAGAAAGGGTTCAATATGACAGACGGATGGGAGAGTGGATCAACATCACACAGGAATGGCAGCTGGGGCTCAGTATGACCCATGAGTGGGGAGGGTCTCCATACGATATATGAGTAGGGGAGGGGCTCAGTGTGACTAATGAGTGGGTAAGGGGCTCAGTGTTAGACAAATTTGGGGGAGGAGCTCAGTTTGACACTGGGGTGGGGGCTCTTGGTGTGACAAATGGGTATAGAAGGGATTCCATGTGACACAAGAGGAAGGGATTCAGTGAGACACAGGTTGGGAAAGGGGGCTCAGATGACACATCAGTGAGGAAGGCACTCAGTGTGACACATGAGTGAAAGGGGTGCTCTATGAGACACATGAGTGGGAGGAGGTACTCTATGTAAGGCAAGGGACTCTATGATAGACGAATAGGGGAGGGGCTCAGGGTGACACAAGGGTGGGGAGAGACTTGATGTGAGCATGGGTAGCAGGGGATCGGTTCAGTGTAACTCGTAGTGAGGGTGGTGCTCAGCATTACAAATGGGCTGGAGAGGGGCTCAGGGGGGTGCTAGAGGACCTCTATGTGACACATGAGTGTGGAAGGGGCTCACTGACACACAAGTGGAAAAGAAGTTCAGTATGGCCCATGGGTAGGATACGGACTCAAATGGGACATTTGAGTGAGGGGCTCCATGTAACACATGGGTGAAGAGGGGCATCCTGTGACACATGGGTGGGGAAAGGCTCAGTGTTACTCATGGATGGGAGGAGGGGCGATGTGAGACACATACGTGGGGATTAGACTCAAGGATGACACATGAGTGGAGGAGGGGCTCAGTGTGACCCACGAATAGGAGTGGGCTCGGTGTGTCACATGAATGGAGGAGGGACTCAGTGTGACCCGAGTGGGAGGGATTTAGTTGGCACTGGCACCTAGTTTCTACCCTCAGCAACAGGCCAGAGGAGCAGCCCCTCCCACCAGAAGTGATTGGCATGCTGGAGAGAAGGTGGGACACCCAGGGACTCACCTCAGCCCCAAAGACCCCTACGCAGTCTACACACACCACACTAATTCTGATTCAGAATCAAATGGAAACAGGCAAATAAACAATCCTAAAAGTTACAGAAGTTCATCCACCAAAGGTAAAATTCCAAATTGGTAATCTTGAAACATCTAAGGCCATCAAGATCCCAAAAACGAAGTCTACCCCAATCCTTAAAGGGGCCCTTTTAAGACACTTAGCCACCGTCATACCCCACAAGCCCATGTCCCCTCCTCACGGAACATCCGCAGGATCTTCATGGGCACCAGACGGTCCCGGGTTCTGGCTCTCCAAGACCTAGAAACTCCCAAAATGGGTATCTGACAACCAAGGAAAGACATTAAAATCAATAGAAAAAAACACCATCATGACTATTAATATTTTAGAGAATAAAAATATGTACATTGTAAAAGCCCAGGGTAGCAAGGACATAGCTCAGAATTTTATAATGGAGTAAATTTTGCTGTGCAAAAAATTCACTGCCTTGTGCACCACTTTCTGATCTTACGTTTCCTCAGGAACATGACCAGTTCATCAGACGGGCCCACCCCTCTCCGTCCCCCAGTAACGCCCCCTCCTCCAAAGCACATTCCAGTCCTCGGCCTTGAACCGCTCTAGGGCCGAGCAATGCGAAGTGAAGGTCCTCCTCCCCCTCAGCTTCCCCTGTCAGTCATTTATTCATTCATTCATTCAGCTTTGGTGGAAAGAGCAAAAAATTTGGTCCTTAACCCTCCAACTGAGTTCTGACACGCGACACTCAGGGAACCCGTGTGACCATCAGTTTTACCATCTAAACAAGGGAATGATGTGACCAACATCCAAGGATCTGGGTAGGACTGAGTGATCCCCAACAAAGGGGACAGCAAGGAGGCTGGCCCAGAGGACGAGGTGCAGAGTGCAAGGAGCCAAGGCTTCTGGAGGGGCAGGAACCACCCCAGGGACCTGGGAGGGGGGACCCTGTGGGAAAGCCGGAGGGCCTGGGTTCCCGGCACCATTTCTGAGATGTCAGCCACCAGCGGGAAAGAAAGAGGGCACATGTAACCTCTGCTTCCAGGCTGTGCTCAGCAAGACCTTGGCTGAGCTCACTGCCCCTACCCTCTGCCCCCAAGAAGTCAGTTTGCCCTTCTCTGCACCAAGTCCCCAAGGCTCTCTGCCATCCACCGACTCGTGTGCGTCTCCCCGAGGTGTGCACGTTCAAGGGCAACGTCCGTTTACTCGATGCCTGGCACAGGGCCTGGCACACAGTAGACCTTCACCGAATGTGCAAACGAATGAATGAAAGCCTACCATGTACAAGGCCCTGGAGGCCAGATGAGCCCGAAGCGAGGATGATGGAGGTGAGGCAGATGATGGATGGGTGATGGCCAGGTCCACAGTGATGGAGATGAGATGCTGTGCCCAGGATGACAGAGGCCAGGTGGAGGGAGGGGACCCCGAGATGACCCACCCTCGGGGAAGGATGGGTCGGACCTTGGGACCCGGTACTTGCAGGTAACAGTAAGCAGTGCTGGGTGAGGGGAGACAGGAAGATGGAGCCCATGGTGACAGACATGCGTGAGATGGACCCGCAAAAGTCTAGAGGGGGAGGAGGAGGAACCCAGGACCCACAAGCTGGGCCTGGAAAGCTCTGAGGGTCGGTCACAGCCCAGCCTAGCGTCCAGCTCAACACCCACACCCCGCCTGCTTCCATTATTAGAATATCCGTCATGTGCGAAGTTTGGAGAACAATTTCCAAGCCCAAGAACCTTGCCAGGGAGGAAGAGTGGATGCCCTGGAAAGGGGGTCAGAAAACTTTTTGGCTTGCATATCCCATCAAGGAAGTTAAAAAAGCCACCTATCTCCCCATCCCCCAGCCCTTTTTGTTGTTGTTGTTGTTTTTGAGGACAGTGTCACTGGCCCTCATATGTGGGACCCGAACCAGGGCCGCTGGCTTCCCAAGCCAGCGCTTAACCACTGAGCCACTCGGCCGGCCCCTCCAGCCCATTTTTTTAATTGGCAACCAAGTTTTCGTGCCAAAATTAAGGAGTTCCACCGATGGAACCTCCTGCATGTCACATGACATATATGTGACATGTATAGATATCTGGTAGAACCTCAGAGCTACAAAAGAAGCTCATTCAATTTGTCTACTCTCAACCTCACTGGCAATCAGGCAAAACAGACTTCTATCAAAAAAAGTCTGACGTCGTTTTGGGCACTTTTCAATCCAAGTCAATGTGTGCCTCTGCATCACGAGGCCAAATGTTGCCCTCTGGATTCTGACTCTCAGGTAGACGCGGCACCTGGGTGATGAGTGGGGGTGGGGCACGCTGGGAACTGACCTGCGTTCTGCAGACGTCCTCAAGGCATGGCGCAGCAGCTGGGTTCCAGAAGGCCCGTCCGGCCCGAAGGCCCCAGCCAGAGCGACCGGGTGGCAGACCCCACGGGTAGTGGCTGGGAACACTGGGGAGGCTGCAGAGGCTGGGCACAGGACCCAGCCAAACTGTGCTCAACCCATTCTTGTCCCACCATCCATGAGGTGGCTCAATGTTTATTGTGAAGTGCCCCAGAAGCTGGGATCTAAGGAGTAGGGGGCTGGTCAGAACCCCAGGCAAGGGGTAGGAAGTGGTGGGGGGGAGGCTGTGGGAAGGTTGCATTCCAGAACACACGAGGGAGATGCCAACTGGGCAGACTGGGCAGAGCTGTTAAAGGGGTGCCAGCAGCTCATAGGGGCAAAATCCCCCGCCTGTGGCAGCCGTGAGACAGGCACTAGGGACAGTGAAGGGCAGGGGGTTGGGGCTGAGGCTGCCACTCTACCGCCCACTGTGGCAGAACTAGACACACAGGTGGGCGAATGGACACAGCTCTCAGGGGCATGTGGCAGGGGTGACTTGGACAGTGGGTCTCCGGGAGAAGTGGGTGTGAAATCCACACTCAGGGTGTCTGGGGTAAGGGACAGATCCACTCTGTCACTTCCAGTCACTCTCCACCATGTCTCTCACACACGCATGCACACCCAAGCACAGACCCGCACATGCATGCACACTCACATGCATGTGTACACAAGCAAGCACACACACACATACACACAGGTACACATCCACCCTCAACCCAGGCCAGGGACCCTTGGACACAGCCCTCCCCGGGCCAGGACAACACCTGAACTTAACCTGGAGCAGTCACCCAGCACCCACGTCAGGTGCCTACCTGGTGCCGGGGCTGTGCGGGAGCTGGGTTGGAGGGTGCAGACCACAGGGCCCAGGTTGTAGAAACCCTCCCTGAGCAGCAACCTGGCAGGTGATGAGCACAGGCTGCGTGGGGGGGTTGGGCTCAGGTCACAGTTAATTCTGAGTAAAGGGAGACGAGTTGCAGCCTGAGTAACAATTCCAGAAGGCCAGTTCTGGGGTGCTTCAGGGGGCCTTCCTCCCAGACTATGCCCTTTTGATTCCTAGGCTCTGAGGCCCTGGCCACGGTGTCGCAGAAGGCCCCTCCTGGCCCTAGGAAGGGGAATCCTAGACCTCATGGACATGTGAATACCCCAGAATGGCCTCTGCCCCTCTCCAAGCCCAGGGTCCCATCTCTGACCTGGAGGACGGACAAGCATCCAGCCCACTGACAGGCACACTTCCACTCACTCCTTCCACCATCAGCCAACACCAAGCAAACAGATAAAGTGCTTTGTAAAGTGCAGGTATATAGGTAATATTCCACAACACCCTACCAGCCCCCACCCTCCCCCACCCAGCCCACCCACTGCAATTCAGGGTCTGGGAGGCTCTGCCCAGAGGTCCCTCGGCTGCAGGAAAGTAGCCATGGGGCTGAGGGCTGTCTGGGAAATGCACAACTATCAAATTAGCCTAATCAACATCTCCCTGGGTTTCAGGTCCCCCCTCCATTACCAACCCAGTGACATCCGGCTTGAATTTGGCCTGACTCTCTGCCAGTTGGCGGTTGTCCTGCTCCCCATTTTTCTGCCCATGCATTGGGCCAACCCACCTTCACCCACCCATGGGTGGGCCCAGCATGGGGCTTTTAGAAGCCCTGCATGATTGCTGGGTGTAGGGGTCAAGGGGAGTCCAAAACGTCCCCTGAGAAGCACGGGGAGGGCATTATTCGGAGCACTGCCTTCCAAGGTGGCTTGTGAGAACAGCCTTCCGTGTGAGGGGAGCTTGAGAGAAAGCTTCCCACCGACTGCCTGTCGCTGCCAAACTCCGGCCCTAGCTTCAAAATGGTGGCCGCCATTGAGGATGGAGGAGAAAATCAGTCATCTGGGATAAAATTGCAACCCAAGTCATCTCCATCCCCTGCTTCTTCTAAGAGCTGAGCTGGGAGTGCCAGTGAAATCTGGGGCCCAGCTTGCGGCCATGATTTCCTCCCCCAGGAACCACTGACCTTCCTGCCACGGATCCATTTTGCCAAATGGCCGCTACTCACAAAGCTCGAGCGGTGACTCCCACCAGAGAACGTCTCTCCAACAAGCAGGAGGAGGACAAAGTGGTGGGGAAACTAAGGCCCTAAGGGGGAGATTTGGAGACCAACTGTGGCTGGGCCTACAGAGTCCTAGATGAGGCTTCTCCCCTTGCATCCTCGCGCTCTCTGGCCTGGTCTTCGGCATGGTGCTGGGGCTGGGCTCCTGGCAGACGGGTACCACCACGGTCAGTCTGCCCAAGAAGGCGGGAGCTCTGGCACCAAGCCTTCTGCTCTCTTGATGGATGACAGCAGGCAATCCACTCAGCCTTCCGAGCTCTTCCTGAATCTCAGAAATCTGAGGCAGCCTAGGGTAGGGAATAGTGCCATGGCTTCCAGAAAGAGGTCTGGTCTTAATGGACATCAGGAGCCAACGTTTCTCTCATCCTCAGTGTCCTCATCTGTAAAATGGGGCAGCTAACCAGGAGATCCCTATGGGTCTTATGCTGAGATCACAGCAGCACCACCTGGAATTTGGTCCTTCTCTCTTGGAGGGCAGGGTCTGAATCAAATTTCATCCCATACCCCAGGATCCCAACGCCTAGCAACATCTTAGAATGCCACTGTCTTCCTGGGAGGGGGCTGTATGATAAACTCTGACTCATCTTACTTCAAGTCAAGGTGATCCAGAAGTTCCATCAATCCGTGCTGTCACTCCTCCAACTCTACTTTGAGCCTATCTCCCTGAAGTTGATGGCTTTACGGAGCAGGTTTCACATGTTCTTCAGAGCCATTACAAGCCTGGCTTATCCATTTTGCATTTGGCTTCAGAATTTGTTGTGGGGACTTCTAGGAAATCAGTAATGAGTGATTCTAATAATTGTTTGTTCTTAGAAATCTCCTAAAAATAACTTGGTCAAATGAGGGTGGGGTGGGGCAGTCCTCTAAGACATTTCTCCTTCATTCCATCCAAGGTCTCGAGTTCCGATTACTCATTTAAAAAGTTTTTGTGTGTATAGTTCCAAATTCTAATGAATTTCCAGGAAATATCACCAAAATGATGTTGGCATCATTAAGATGTGTTTTCTTCAAGAACTCTTGCTAGCTGCTCCCTTTGCCTGCAGACTCCAACTGCAAAAAATATGTCAGTTTCTGGGATATATTATTGTAGCTGTCTGAATGGCATAACTGATGATATCGGATTCTCAGAATAGCCAAGTCTAGAGACTTCAGAGTCAGCATATCCAGAATAATACTTAGCAGTCTCTCCTCCCAAAGGTCGACACTTTTCATCGCTTCACCTCTCCCCATGCTTATGGTTTCTGAGCAAGTCAATATTTTTGGCCTTATTTTTTTAATTGTCCTCTCTCTCCAGCTTAGTAAACAGTCCCATGTCAAACACCTTCCCGAAGGACCACAGCTCCAGGTGCTCAAGGCAGGGTCCCAGCCTAAAATGCAGCTGCATCTGGCAGGCTGCCATCTTGTCCCCATGTACTTGGGGGGCCTCCTTTGATGTCCATGCCATCTCCACGCCCATCACAAGGGCCCAGCCCTGTCCCAGTTCCAACCTCAGTGAACTTCCGTGGCTGGAAAGAGGCAACCAGATCTGACCAGCCCCGAGGTTGCGGCTTCACACCGGGTTGGCAAGTGGGCGTTTAGCACCTTCCCCTGGGAGAGGAGCTAAGCCACAGAAACCAGCTTGGGTTACATTCCAGGGTCCAGCCAACTTGGCAGCCCCATGGGTCAAGGCTGGTGTGCAGCCAGCCGTGAGTCCAGCACAGCTAAAAGACGTAATATAACAGCGCTTTGCTGCAGATACACACACTCATGGGCAGGCTTTGTCAGTAGTGCGCCACCCACAATCCATGATTGCTGCGACCGTGCCCTTCCTAATGCTCTTCCTCCTGCTCCACATCTCTCCTTATGCATTTAGAGCCCAGCTGCCTGCAGGGCTCAAACGCTACCTCCGATGTTGCCAATGAGGCGTGCCACAGGCCACAGGGAAAAAGCAGTCTCCTCCATCATTTTCAGTTTCAAGTCAAATCTCAGCCACATCCAGTCCTGCCCAGCAAGTCCTGCCCAGCAAGTTGATGGCCTTGAGGCTTCTTCACCAGTTCTGCATGTCTGTGCTTCTTTAGAGCCCGGAGCTGGGGTTCTTGGCTCTGAAACATCAAGAGGGCCCCTCTTCATGAACATCTGAGTTTCACTGGAGTCTGCAGCTGAGGTCTGAGCTCTGGAACAGCAAGAGGGCCACTCATCATGGACTTCTGAGCCTCATCGGAAGCTGGAGCTGGCGTCTCAGTTCTGGAACATCTAGAGGGCCACTCATCATGGACATCTGAGCCTCATCAAAAGCAGGAGCTGGAGTCTCAGTTTTCGAACAGCAAGAGGGCCACTTATCATGGACTTCTGAGCCTCATCAAAAGCAGGAGCTGGAGTCTCAGTTTTCGAACAGCAAGAGGGCCACTCATCATGGACTTCTGAGCCTCATCAAAGGCTGGAGCTTGGGTCTCAGTTCTGGAACATCTAGAGGGCCACTCATCATAGACATCTGAGCCTCATCAAAGGCTGGAGCTTGGGTCTCAGTTCTGGAACATCTAGAGGGCCACTCATCATAGACATCTGAGCCTCATCAAAGGCTGGAGCTTGGGTCTCAGTTCTGGAACATCTAGAGGGCCACTCATCATAGACATCTGAGCCTCATCAAAGGCTGGAGCTTGAGTCTCAGTTCTGGAACAGCAAGAGGGCCACTCATCATGGACTTCTGAGCCTCATCGGAGGCCGGAGCTGAGGTCTCATCTCTGGAACACCAGGGGGTCCCTCATTCTGGATGCCTGAGCTTCACTGGAGGCAGGAGCTGGCGTCTCAGTTCTGGAACATCTAGAGGGCCACTGGTCATGGACATCTGAGCCTCATCGGAGGCCAGAGCTGAGGTCTCATCTCTGGAACATCAGGGGGTCCCCCATTCTGGATGCCTGAGCTTCATCAGAAGATGGGGCTCTACCCACCACATTCAGGACTCTACTGGACTGTCAGCCTCCTCTTGGCTGGGCATGGACTCATCTGGGTGAGGCACACTCTGGAGGCCATCTCCACCTCTCACTGCTGCCTGGATCATCACTCAGCACCATCCATGTCTCTATCTTCATCAGGACTGGGGTCAGGTCTCCTTGGTCGAACATGGCCATGGTCCACAGGTGGTTCATTCTCTTCACAATGGAGCCGTGCTCAGCCCCATGCACTCATGGCTGGACTCGCCTGTAATTCTCTTGAGGCACCTCAATGTGGGGGGAGGGAAGGTAG
This sequence comes from Aselliscus stoliczkanus, assembly GCA_033961575.1. NCBI lineage: Eukaryota > Metazoa > Chordata > Mammalia > Chiroptera > Hipposideridae > Aselliscus > Aselliscus stoliczkanus. Next base: position 158,139,060 of record CM066732.1, on the reverse strand, counting down.
AGGAGGAAGAGGAGGAGGAGGAAAAAAAAAAGAAAGAAGAGAAGGAGGAGGTGGAGGGGGAGGAGGTGGTGGTGGCGGCTTTGGCTTTGACGGTGACGGTGACAATGGCGGTGGTGGCAGTCAGCCTCTCCTTTTCCAGGTGGCATGTCTAGCCCATCTGCTGCAGCCAAGCCAGGCGTGCCCCAGGACTCCTCGTGGACTTGGGCCCACAGCTCTCCCGCCCACGCTCCCTCTGCCCTCAGGCAGCCCCAGCCACAAGCTGCTGGCCGACAGCCTGAGATTTCTGAGCTGGGTGGGGGGGGTGCACAACTCAGTGGCTCTGCCAACGGGATGGGGACTGTGTCTGAAGCGTGGCCTCCACAACCACCTCAGGGCTCGCTCAGTAACCATCTTGTGGAATGGGTGATGATGGCGCAGGGCCTCAGCTAGGCTGGACCTGTTTGGCCACTCACTCACCAGCAGCTCAAGGATGACAACTGCTCGGCCAGGCCCCTGCCATGACCCTGGGAATGTGTGGGGGCGGCCCCTCCAGGCCCCCGGAAACCAGGACAGCGGGCTCAGCTCAGGATCCTCCGCCGCCTGTGTACCTTCCTTTCTCGAAAGAAACCTGGCATCCTACAACCACTAGGAGAAGGGGGACCAGCCAGGCTAGTTCACCCAAATGTGTGTCTGCCTCAGGACCCCCACCGGGCCAGCTCTGCTGAGGGGCATCCCATCACCCTCGAGTGCCCAACGGGTAGGGGACAGGTGGCTCCGGAGACTGGAGCTGGCTCCGCGGCCATTATACAGCCCAAAGTGAGGGAAGCCCCAGGGAGACAGGACGCCGACATTCACCCCTCCTCATATTAGTAGCACATCCATCACTGTGTTTGTTAAGGCAAAAAATACATTTATTGAGAGCACAGCAGGGTGTGCCAAGCCCCAGGCGGGCGCTTTCAGACCGCCTCGCGGGCTCCTCACAACAGCCCTGTGAGGAAGGTGTCCGAGCCTGGTTCTCAGATGCAGACGTCGAAGACGCAGCCGCTCCCCTAAGTCTCAGGGTTCGTGAGGGGTGGGCAGGGTCAAGCCCGCATGTCTGACCCTGAGGCCAGCGGAGTCCATCAGTCAGAAGGGAAGGCCGAGGAGGGCACGCCCCTCCTTGCAGAGGGCGCCCGAGTCCAGAGTCTTTGGGTCCAGCCTGTCCTGAGGGAACGTGTGCAGGGCGTCCCCGTGGCTGTGGAGGCTGAGAGAGACACAGGTGCAGATGAAGGCCACCCGCCCGCTCTCACTGGCTGACAAGAGCTCTCATGCAGACAGGCAGGCCAGGGGCAAGGGCGGGACGTGAAGCCCACGCTGCTTAGGAAACGGGCACTTGAGTCTGGACGTCACAGGAAACGGCCCTGGCTGCCAGCAGCCGTGGGGGACACGGGGGGCGCCGGGCACCAGCTCCTGCCTGCCTGTCCACCTGGCACCCTTCAACCTCTGCTGTCCTCCACGTGGACGGACTTCTGGAAGCATAACCCTAGGCCTGGCACCCTCCTCACCAGTAACCTCTGATGGTTCTCACCTCACAACCCAGGACCTAGAACCCTTGGCCTTTCTAAAAGTCACCCCAGCTCTCCTGCCCAAACCATTACCAATTAAACTCGGGTGTTCACTGAAGTATCAGCCTCATCCTCCTTTGGGGGTTTCTAGGAATTCTCCCTGATCTTCCCATTTTGGCCTCCCTCTCCCCTACTCCCCCAAACCTGTTAAATCTCTGTATTTGAAAACCCAACTTTCCCTCCCTCACTGTCTCCCCAGGACGGGCCAGGTGCTTCCGCCACACCCTACACTCCGCCCCAAGTCCCATGAGCCACACAGGAGCCCACAGACCACAGGGCGTGTGGCCAGCCGCAGAGCCCCCGGGAGGGCACGGGGCAAGGGGACGCGTGCGCCAGGTAACAAAGCATTTATTCTCACATAAACAGTCTGAAGCCCGCAACAGCCATGCAGGTAGTGTGACGACTTCCAGGTTCCAGGTGAGCAAGCTCACCCGGGCCCCCCCACCCACCCACACACACAAAGGTGCTGGGGCAGCCTCAAACCCAGACCCTGATTCCTGGGAACCCGCACAAGGCATAGCTGACACCCTCAGTGTCTACCAGCATCCCCTAGCAGACACTGCCTGAAGTACCCAATCCACAGGTAGGTAAACCAAGGCTCGGGTTGGTTCAAGTAACCTGCCCAAGGCAACTAAGCTGATAAACGGTGACACCAGGACCAGAAATTAAACGGGCAAGACCTCCAGAGCCCCATCCCTCATCATCTACCCATGCTCTATTCTTTGGAGGGCAAGAGTAGATGAAAGGAATCAAGGCCTAGGGTCCAATCCCTCTGGTTTGCTGGATGCCCATGGTTGCACCCTACCCTTGGCATTTGCCTCACGGGTCAATGCTGACAGTCACCAATGCTGGGGACAAAGACTTTTCAGGTGGAAGGCTCCCTTCACCCAGGCAAGGGCTCCTGAGGCCCACAGTCAGCCTCAGAGAGGGTGCAGGCATGGCCAGGATGTCCCTTAGATGTGGCACCTGCCAAATGCCACATTATCAAAATCACTTGGGCCACAACACAAACGAGGACACTTTACCCCAAATAAAGTTTTTTTCTACATATAAATATTTCCAAAAATGTGCTTAAGACCTCTTCCACCGGGAGGGACCCCCAGGGACTGCGTCCCCGAGTAAACTCCCACCACAAGCAACCCCTCAGGACTCGCCCTTTCCCAAGAAAACACACTCTTTCCTCTTAAAGACGGATGTGGAGTCAACATGTACATCAGCCAAACAGTGCATTCAGCTTCACATCCATGAGAAGTCCGCCCTTGTCAGTCTGTGAGCATTTATTAGGCGCCTACTAGTTCAGGAAGCAGGGCTGTAAAGGGTCAGACAGGCTCAGGCCTCAGAGTAAGGGAAGGGTTCAAGTGCAGCTTAGCTGTGATCTCACTGGGCCTCCACTTTCCCATCTGCCCTCGGAGACTAAGCCCAGCCCATGCGCACCTCAAAGGGACAAAGATGTGAAAACACTGGGCACCTGAGAGCCCCTCATCCCTGGGTCACACGGGCCTGGCCTTTGAGGAGCTGGAGGTCCAGGGGATAGCTGACACCTAAACACGGACTCATAGTCTCCTGGGAGAAGGACCCTACCCTACCTGCCCCCACCATGGGGTGCCTCAGGAGTGCCGAGGCGAGATGCTCAGACAAGTTCTCCAGGACATGGGATGGCCTCAGTGCAGACACCAAAGGCAGCACTGCAAGAGCCCCCCAGCAAGGCCCAAGAGAGGGCGCCTGCGCCTGTGCGCCTGGCGGCAGGTGTGCCAGGTGCCCAGGTGCTGCTGCCACACATCCCAGGGAAAGCTCAGGCCGCCATAAGAAGGGGCCAGGCTGCCAGAGCACAGAGGCGGCCAGGGCCTGCCCACCGAGGCAAACTGGGGGGCCAGGGAGCTTCTGCAGAAACAGGGTGGGCAGAGAGGAAGCATGCGGGGCAGAATGGAAACCCAATTCAACCCCACCTCGGATGGAAAGGGGGCATTAGAGCAGAATGCTGCTCCCACACACACGACATAAGGGCCAGGCAAGGAATCAAGTGGTCTCCGGAAGAGATCCTGCTCCAAGATGACCCCTGCAGGGACGCCTCCGAGACTTATGCCCGCAAGGGCCACATCTACCTGTGGACACATTTCCACGCACAACTCAACCCAGCTGAGCATGGCCGCTGCCAGAGCGCTGCCAGGCACGTGGGGAGGGCCTGGACACACCCAGGTACATCTGGGCTGACAACAGGCAGCCACTGGGGGGCGGACACACTGGGTCAGGACTGACAGGACTCCTTCCGCTTTTCTCAGCTAGGGCATTGATTCCACCATCCAAAGCACAGAATGGACTCCATGATCTTGGGAGGGAGGGCAGCTGGTTGGTGGAGTCGAAAAAGCACCTGTTTTTCATGCAAGACAGTTCAACCCTGGATCAGACACCCAACTGCCCCTGATTCTCAACTTGCTCGCCTACAAAATGGGCCCACACCCCAGTGAAGCAGGAAGCAGATGCGGCAAAGCATACAACAGCCCCGAACTGGGGCCCAGGCCATGGAGGGGAGTGGGAACTAATTTCTTTTCCTCACAGCCAGGGAAAGAAGCAAGAGCGGTGTGGCAGCCTAGCAGCGCAGGCCTTTCCCTAAAGGGTGGAAGACATAGGGTTAGTCCCCAAAGACGGGACACACAAGCCCCTCCTCAACTTCTCTCAACCATCCCCCTCCCTCCCTAACCAACTTCCCACAGGGAACAATACAAGTGTCTGCAGAAACGCTTCCAAGCAGACATGACAGCGACAGGTATAGCACATCCCAAGTGGGCACACGGCCGGCTTCAACCTGCATGTGATGGGGTTGGACAGGGAGGCAGAGGGAAGGCTCCGAGGAGGGAAAAGCCTCACTCATTCATCAGACCGATATTCACCCTGCGCCCGCGTGATAAACTCTTGCAGGCTGCTCAGCCTCTGTCTTACACATTCCACTGACTATTGCAAATTCAATCTTAGCGGAAGGGCAGTGCTGACCTTTTCTTCACTTAGAACTAGCGAAGGCTTCGCTGGCCCTTTTGAGACAATCCCCAACACACGACCATTCTCAGTGACAGCAGGCATTTGATTAGCATTGTTACTGCTGACCCAGCCCTTGACCTCACAACGACCCTGTGAGGTAAGTGTTCCCATGACCCACTGCTTACAAAAAAGAGCCCGAGGGTCAGAGAGGAGAAGTGACTTGCCCAACACACCGCTCAGTTAGTTAGATAGTCCTAGGGTCTGTGGGATTCTAATTTCTAACAGAAAACACCGATTCGTTACTCGGACCGCTATAATTCCATTGTGTGACACTGGAAACAAGACTCCTGGTGTTCAAACAACATATGTCATATGACAGTCCATAAGATACAACGACTGTTAATAGGTCAATTAGGAGCAAAACACAATAATCTGAGTACAGGTTATAAATATCCCCCACTTGCATTTGGTTACAACTTAGTTATTTGACCGTACACCCATCCATCCATTCAACAAAAATGGAAGCGACCCCTACCACTCCCCTGCTACTGTCTTAGGCACCCAGGTTGCTAGGATTTGAACCCAAGTGTTGTCTATTGGGAGGGGACTTTACAGAGGAGAGTGCAATATCTTTGACGGTTCGTGCCTAATATTTTGGGGGGAGGACTCTGCCAGGAGGGTCTCTTGTGGAAAGGCATGTCTAAATGCTGCCCACAGGTCAGACACAGCCGGGCACTGCATTCTTTCACAGAGGACAGGGGTGAATGCGTACCCCACGGGGGTTAACAGTCATTACGCAAAGAGGTTCCCATCCACGAGCACGAAAGTTCCCACCAAAGTTACTCCTATCTGATCTTGGCAAGTCATACAAATGTAGAGTTCTATCCCCCGATATCCCCTGCATGTTTGCTGAACCCACTCCCCACTGGCCTGCCCGAATTGGACTGTCCATCCTGGCCTTCCATCCTGTCCCTAGCACAGCCCCAGGGCACGTGCACCGCCCTTTTCAAATGACAGCTCCAAATCCTGCCAAATCCTGTACAGACTGATCCCCACAACAGCCCTGCGAGGTACGTGCTACGCTCCCCCAAAAGACAGAGCCAAGCTGTGACCAGGAGTTTAAACCCTCTGCGCTTGTCCAGCTGCATTCCCTGGCTTTGCCCACTCCACCCACTCTCCAAGGCAACAAATAAAATGCAGAATTCTCCATGGCATTTTATTTCCAAATTCTCAATGGAGCCCAGACCAAAGCCTTCCTTGTCCCACGCTGGCAGTAGTAGGGCCCGGGACCCGCATGGACACTGGGGGCTGCATCCAGGTTTTACAAGGTGCCATGTGCCTCAGATGGCCTGGGCTGCCCGTGGGTTGTTCTGTGCAGACCCCCCGCAAGGGCATGATCCTTGTCAACCACACAAGCAATCATCTCCCCCAATTTTCTCTAAATAGAGCCAAGCATTAACTAATCTCGAATGGGACAGGAATGGCTCTAAGATCTCCTGCTCGCCAGACCAGGCTGTTCTAATGACTTGAAAGCCTGTTCACAGCTGGTATCAGCCGTCCTCTCAGACCCCCCAGCTGTCATTCACGCCTCTTGAGGATATGGGCTATGATTTCTGAGCGCCAAGGGAACACAGTTTACTGATTACTAATCAACCTAGTTTTGTAAGGAACAAAGTTGGAGAAGGCAATCAAAATGCAACAGAACTCAGGCCTGGAAGTGGGGACAGAATCAAGGGTCTCGCCCTGTTACTGACACACAAACACAGCCCCTTGCAAACATGCTCAGCTCTCCTTTCAAAAGGAGATGTCACAATGAGTCCTTGTGACCCTGCTCTAGTATAGCTCTAGCGGATTTTTAAAACTGTTTGTTGACTGTGAGTGAATGAAGGAATGACTGAAGGAATGAAGGGGTGAGTTACAACCACTGCCATCTGGTGGAGGAAGCTGAAAGGTGGAAGGCAAAGCTCCCGGCAGGGACCATGCACCAGGCAGGGTGGCCAGGGAGGACATCTCTGCTCACAGGCGGAGGCCGCTCTGGGACCCAGCTCTGCATTTGTCCTGGTCCGTGAGCATTGGAAAGCGCCATGGGAAAGGAAGCATATAGGTGACAGTGGCAGATGAGATCCAGCTGGGATGTGCTCAGAGCAGTGACCCCGGAAGAGGAAGCTACAAATAAGGACATTCGCTTCATGACCACAGCCCACCCAAAAGGGAAAGGTTTGCTTTCGGGAAAGGGCGAGGCCAAAGCACAAGGTCAAGAAATGTAAGCTGGGGCCGACCGAGTAGCACAGTGGTTAAGAGCTGGCATGGGACTCCAGGGGTCCCGGTTCGGATCCCACATATGAGAGGCAGTGACCCTGCCCTCTACAGCTAAGATGGGGAACAACAGCTCCCCCTGGAGCTGGGCTGCTGTGAGTCCCCGGGACGGCATAGCTGCAGCCCCTGCTGCAGTGGGCTGCCATAGGCTACAGTGAGTGGCCGGCAGCCAGCGTGAGTGGCTGGCAGCCAGCGTGAGATGCCAAGAGCCACTATGAGCCACCGTCCAGAGGCCGGCGACTGATCTGCCTCACCCAAGAGCGCAATGACGATACCAACAAGGGTCAGTGAAGCAATGTCCTCCACAACTAGACTGAAGAACAAAAGGACAGCAACTTGTCTGTTCCCCTTCTCTGGTTCCTCAACGCTGTTCCCCTCCCCCAATTCCCCAATAAAATCCTTTTTAAAAAAAATTTAGGCTGAATGCTTGCATGGATGGATGAATGGAAGGACGGAAGGATGGAAGGATGGATGATGGATGATGCATGAATAGATGGATGGATGGATGGATCAAATTAGGCTGGAAATTGTCACTGACCTCCCAACCCTCGATGCTGGGATAAATCAGTGGGTAAGAAATTCTGGGTGGCAAATGGCACCCAGTGCTATAGTAGAGGGGTCATTGGGAAGAAGAGGTCCTCTGCTAAGAGCACAGGGTGTTCTAGAAAGCAGGGCAAGCCCTTCTTGGATCACATGCCCTCCCCAAATGGCCACGATGACCTTTGAGCCCTGGCTAGCTTTGCGGCGGGGTAATGGGGTGAAGGCTGAGGAGAGCGTGGAGTCCACTCTGTGCCTTAGATTGTGGAATCAATTTCCCCAGCTGAGAAAGACGGAAGGAGGAGTCCTCATCAGTCCTGACCCAGTGTGTCCCATTCACGGCCATGGGCTCATCCAGCAGGAGACTGACGTGCCATGAAAAATGATATGTCTGGGCACAGGTAAGTAATTCATAGGAATGAAAAAAAGGGGAGGTTGCTACACCATATCTATGGCATAATTTATAACTAATACAAGATGTTATTCAGAATAAGAGCAGGTAGGTGTCGTGAACTGATGAAGACTATGGGGGAAAGAAAAATGTTGAGAATGGAATGTTCAATGGAAAAGGCAAGGTGTAAAAAGTTTATGTGGTGGGGGCTGGCCGAGTGGCGCGGTGGTTAAGCAAAAAAAGTTTATGTGGTGAAGAATGGCAGTGAAGTTTAGGAAAAAAATAGATGCTCATTAAATAAATAAACAAACATTCATTTCAAAGGGAAAAAAAAGTCTGTCCATAGACAAGAATGCGAAGATGAGAAAGGAAAACGGGTGGCAGGTTAGGGTGTTTGACTGATGGGCGACTTCCTGCTCTAAGGTCATGAGCCATCCCCACCATCTACATGAGGAACTCAAGGGGCCCTTGGCCGATCTGCTCCAGAGGGCCAGCCTCCAGCCTCCATCCCCTAGAAGGCCAGCCCTGAGGCCACGTGTCCTGAGGAGAAGCAGGGGTCTCAGGGAATCCAAAAAGAGTTGTTGAGTCCTGGTGCCACCAGAGGAAGGATTTGTGTTCAGGGTGCATGCCAAGGTCAAGTTAAGAGACAAAATTTGGTTTTGTTTTAAAAAGTTAAAAGGCAGCAACACACACTGAAGACAGGCCCTGTTCAGAGCGCACTGAGATCCCAACTTGGGCCTCGTGGGTGCGGCACACTCAGAACCGGACGGGAGCCCACGCGGGAATTCCACCCCTGGCTTCTGCAGCTCTCGGGAGCCCTGTCCTCAATCCCAGCATCCCAGAGCCGGAGGACCTTAGAAGTCCAGATCCAAGAGCCCTGACCCAATAACCCCCATGCCCTCCACTTTCCGAAGACAGAATTCATCGGATCCCAACTCACCCATCGGGTACCCACTGGGTCTGGCCATTTCCACCCACTGTGGTCCCTCAATAGCCCCTCAGATGTTGGGAGAAGGTCTCCTAGCGGCTTCTCCTGTTCCTCCATATTTCCTCAGGGCATGTGGCTGGGACCCCTACCTCCTCTGCATCTATACGAATACTTTATCTTCCTGAGCCTCAGCTGACTTTTTAAACAACCTCACAAGGGTTCTTCAGAAAGACTCTCCCAGTGTCTTCCTGTCCTGGGCCCCTCACACCCCCACCCTCATCCACAAGGTGACACTTGGACTGGTTGAGAGGCTCTTTGGGGACCCCATCTTAACAGATATCCCCAGGGGAAGGGAATAAGTGTATCCCAGGCTTCGGACCCGCCAAGGCAGAGCCCGGAGTCCCCCAGCTCTGAAAGCAGAGACGAGCCCTAGTACCACATCCATCCACACTGCTCTGCTCACGTGGCCCACACACGAGGTGCTCAAGACACCAAAGGGTGGCTCCTGACACAAGAATTCCACATCTGCCTTCTTTTAAATGTTTGTTTATCCATCAGAACCCAAGCTAGGGCATGGGAGCCACTGGTCCCCCTCACACCCCCTTGAATCTGTAGTCTGATTCCCAGGCCCCACTATTATTCCGGGCCCTCACTTTGCTGCCCTCCACAGACCTTTGCATCGTGGGCCTGGCCTGGAGCAACAGACCCACCTTGCGCCCGTGCCCATCCACTCCCTATTCCCAGCCAGGGTCCAAAGTCACTGCAAATGTAACCCCCCCACATCCCCACCCCATCCACCAGGAGCTGCTGTCCCTGCACTCCACCGCCCGCCAGCCCCACCTCTAGCCCGACTCCCCTGGGCTGCCCATGCTCCCAGCCACAGGTCCTGGGTCCAGCCAAGCACCTGCTCAGGGCACTTGTTAAGAACCCGATTTTTTTTAATGTCCCAAAAAGGAATTTGTAAGAAGTTGAGAAGGACAGGCACACAACACACAACTGCACAAATCCTATCCACTGCAGAGAAAGGACAATGGACAGAACTCGGGGGTCCCTGGGGTGGGGCAGTTCAGTACAAACAGCCCCACACATACCTGCCTACAGCCCTGGGAGGGCAGGCCAGCAGAGCGCAGCTTCCACACACGGCACAAACCACCTTCCACCGAAAGACAGAGCACATCAGAAATCAGTCTAGAAGACAGTGAGGCCTTGCCATGGCTCTGGGGTGCCATGTCAAGGGGGCCAGGACCCTGGGACCCCTGCCGCAAGCCCGGGCTGAGCTGCACTGCCCTGGGACGCCCTGAGCTAAGAAAGCTAGGAGGCCACCCCATAGAAGCCTGGGCCGGATGGACCATACCAGGGTCCACATTGGAGAAAACTGCAGGCACAAGGTTTCTGGTGCTTCACCTCTGGGCACCTGGGTCACTGGGCTGCAAGGTCGCCCTTCTCAGGCACTCCTGCCACTTCTGGCCTGCCTGCCTTTGACCTCCCCGCACAGCCCCTCCAGATGAGTGGAGCCACACCCAGGCCAGGGCAGCAGGAGGGGCCCACTCGCCACTCAGGGCCTCCTGCTCCCTAACCTCTGCTGCCCCCTGGCGGGAACAGCCTCCCTCACAGGTGACCCACGCCCAGGGAAGGGCCAAGACACCCACCTGGCCCAACCCCCCATTCCCAGGGCTGAGCCCTTTCCACCTATCCAGGCCATAGATAGAGCACTGTCAACAGGCATGTGAGCATTTGCCCCCAGGATTAATCCAAGCAGGGAGCTGATGTCATTCCAAGTTTCGGATGGGGAAACGAAGGATGAAGACAGCTGAAGTGCAATGGCCACACAGCCAGGAGACGCACATCACTCCAAGGTGTCCCGAGCCCGCGCCTCCCTGCCAGGTAAAGTGTGTGCAACAAGCACATGGCCTGCCAAGAGCCATCCTCCCTGGTGCCCACTTCCTCCAGCTAGCTAGATGACAGGACCCCCAAACAGGAAGGAAGTCCCTTCCTTCCATCCTCTCCCTCCCTCCCTCCCTTTTTCCCTTCCAGTCACTCATCCATCTGCTCATTTAGATTTGAGTTTTTTCTTTATGGACTAGCACAGCTTTAAATCAATCTTAGCCCTTAGTTCACGAAGACCTCCCCCCACAAGCCCTATTTATTCATTTATATTTTTATTCCGTATTCCCTTCTTTTTTGTTTCTCTCCAAATTTCATCTTTCTCCCTTTCTCTCACTCTTCCTCACACATTCTCTCATTCTTATAAACGGAGGCACAGGCACGCGGGACAAATTGGGGTCCCACATGCGACACCCTCCTGACTTCTTTTCTCATGCATTCACTCTCTCACTGGTTCACCCTTCCTTTCTTATTCGAAGTGTTCTTTTACTTATTAGTCTCCTGTAAAATGACTGCATTAGTTAAAACCCCATGTGCAAAATAAACATCATTGGCCCGTGTATTTATTTGCATTAGCAATCTTTCTTCCTTGATTTAGGCACCTTTTACACATAGGTAGTTATTCTTTTATTTATGGGCCTCGATTGCATATATTTTATTACAGTGCTATAGAAGATGCAGGCTTGTCTTTGGGCCAGGGACTTTCTCTATTTTTCATTTATTTTTTGAAAGGTGTAATGTATTTATCTACTTAAGGAGTATGTATGTAAACCAATTATAATCCCTGTTCAGACAACCTCTTAACTATCCATTTATCACTTTGGTTGTTTATTATCTTTCCTTTTTCCTCTTTTACTCCTTTTCTTGTCCTCTCCATGCTCCCCTGCCCTGGACACATGGATCGAAGGATCTCATGGGCCTTTAGGATCAGTGCCCACCTCATCACTATCCCTAGCAGATCCTTCTCCTGCAGACACACCCACCGTACTGGTGACCTTTGTACGGGGTGTTCTGTTTGGTTTCCTTTCTCTTGCACTCAGTTTCATTTCACCTTCCTTCATCTGTCTTTGACTCACTAATGCTTTTGTTCCTGTTCATGTGTAGAGACTTCACGTGCCTGGCGTGGGACAAGTGACAATTCCACAGGCCGCACTGGCCAGGCTGGCGCAGGCATCTCCACTTCTAATTCAGTCACTCATGTGTCCGTTCATTCTTCCTGTCACTCTTCTATTTCAATGTTTATTCTCTTATTTGTAGGCCTCAGGTGCGCAGAATTGGACTAACCATACTCTGTGCTTCCCACAGTCTTCTCAACACCAGTCTGTGGGGCTCTCTTTTGCTCATGAATCCCTTGTTCTCCTGATTTGCTTTAGGGTTTATTTAACTATCTTCAGAGCCCAGTTTTGAATGAGTCATAATTTTTGGCTTCATACCTTCTCAATTTTTTATTCTAGCATGTACCCACTCTCCCTCTCGTGTGTGTGCGTGTGTGTGTGTGCGCGTGTGTGTGTGTGCGTGTGTGTGCGTGCGTGTGTGTGTGTGCATGTGTGTGTTTAATTCATTCAATGTCTTGATTGCTTGTATGTCCATCTTGTCGTAATTTTCTGTGTCCCCTCTCCCTTCCTGGCTTTCTCTTTTTTTGTGTGTTCTTTTATCCTCCTGAGCCTTGGGGTGCAAAAGTGAATTAAATGAAATCATCATTTCTCATTCATTCATTCCCACAGTCATTCTTCTTTTTATTTAGGCATGTGGTTGTTGTTGTTTTTCTAATGAATCTCACTTTTTACTATTTATTATATATAATGAATATTTGTTCATTATATTTAAGTACTTATCCAGGAAGTGCCTTTTCCCCCATGTGTCTATTATTTTTTTTTTTAAGAGGGCAGTGTCACCGGCCCTCACATGTGGGACCCGAACCGGGGCCGCTGGCTTCCCAAACCAGCACTTAACCACCACGCCACCGGCCGGCCCCCATGTGTCTATTTTAATTTCTTTTCCAATGTTTCCTTCTCCCAGCAGTCTTCCCTTTCAGACTCCTTTTCCGGCTTTCTCGTGGAGCACGTGCATTTATTCTCAGTCTTTTTGGCATGGTATTTTTTTTATTCTTCATAAACTCCGGGGCCACAGATTTGAATTAACACAGATGACCGGTGCTATGCCAGTGCCCTGTCGTACTCTTAATTGTTTGGCCTGCTTATGTATTATCTTTTCTACTCCTTTTTTATGTTGATTTTTCCCCCATCTTAATTGTTTTTTGCTACCAGTCTTTCAATCTTCCTTTCTTACTGCTTTTCACTCTTTTGGAGACGAGGCACCAAATTGGGATTGGCTGAGCCCTAACCCCCTCTGCAACACCCTCATCAGTCAATGCAAATCTTTTTTCTCATTCTTTCCTTCATTCATGCATTCATGCATCCATTCAGTCTTTCTTTCTATTTAAACAGTTATTTTTACACATCTAGATGGCAGGTGCACCTAATTGGATACATGATAATCTATAGTCAATGGGTCCTCCCCTCCCTGGCCCCATGGAGGTCCTCCCTTCCATGTTTCAGCTTTCAACTGTTCCCTGGGTGGGTGGGTGGTTGCCCATCTCAGGGGCACAGATGTGAATTAATCAGTGTGCTTGGTTCCCACTCCCCTTCATTCTTATTCCTAGAACAGCTCTCTCCTATATATGTGTACCTATTTGTTTGTTAATATATCACCGTTCTCCCTTCTCTGGGAATTTTTACATTGCTTTCCAACCTTCACTGTTTCTCTCTTTCACTCTCTTTCTTTCTTGCATTCTTTCATTCCTTGGAGCTCAGCTGCCAGGGACTGATGAATCCTAATGCCACCTGCAAACACCCATCCCTGGCCCCTGCAGCTCCATGTGTCCTTCCTTCCTTCCTTCCTTCCTTCCTTCCTTCCTTCCTTCCTTCCTTCCTTCTTCCTTCCTGCTTTTCTTCTTCTTATTAGGTATTTACTCCTCTATTAACGGAACTGAATGCTTAGATTTTGACCAATTATGATCCACAGTTTGTGATGGCCCCCATTATCAGTCCTAGCCTAACGCTCTCCTGTGGATCTATCCTTGTGTCCATTTAGTCATTGTCACTTTTTACACTTCCAGTCTCTTTTGTTACAGCTTTCCATATCCCCTCCTTTCTTACTTGCTTTCTTTCATTCTCCTACAGCTTCGGTGACCAGAGGGAATTAATTACCACCCTCCCAACAGCTCATCAGGAGTGGCTACAGACCTGCCTCCTCCCTCTGCTCCGTCCCACCTGTTTCCTAAGATGCGCCTGTGCTTGTCTGTTTACTTATTATTTTATTGATACTACTGTGGTTTTAGACTTGGACTCACAACGACCCTTGATCCACTTTTACTCCTCCTACCATTGCCTTCTTTTCACTAACACACCCATTCATGTATTTCTCTACTTAACGCCTGTTACTTTTTCTTTTCTATTTCTTGATTTAGGTATTTTATTTTGTTCTCTTCATTCTTTTATCCTTTCATGTAACAGATATCAGCTCCCAGGTCTACAACTCAAAGCCCCCCATGCCATGGCCCCCTCCGGACCTACGCAGTCCACTGCTCACTCAACCATTCCATTTTTTTGTTGTTGTTGTTCATTCATTTCAAAATGCATTTATTTATGTGTACCCAGAGTTAGTAAAAGTTTAATCTCACCCTTGGTCCCCTGGGTCCTCTTTTGTTTTTGCTTTTTTTCCAGCTGAGCCATCCTGCCACCTGTTGGCAGCTTAACGGCAGCTCAGCTCGGGCTGGGCATCGAACTGCTGTTGCTCAGAGCTCAGCTCGCACTCTTGAGCGAGCTCTTAACTAACTAAGCAATTCAGCTGGCCCCCCTCTTTTGTTTTTAACTGATCTCTGAACTCTTTCTCTGTTGTGTATTTATTTTTCTAAGCTACAAGCACATATATGGGTTGATCCTAATGCTTAGCTTATAATAACCTGACCTAGTCCCCCTTATATACTTACTCATCCAATTTTAAAAAATTCTTGGGCCAGCCGAGTGGTGCGGTGTTAAGCGCTGGCTTGGGAAGCCAGCGACCCTGGTTCAGGCCCCACATATGGGGGCTAGTGACACTGCCCTCAAAAAAAAAAAAATTCTTTCTTCCCTTTATGTATCATTTGGTTCCTGGCCATATTCTTTCTCCCTTTCAATCACCTGTTCCTTGCCTCTTGTACCTTTCACTTTGATGGGCCTCATAATCTCATCCTCACCATTGGTTTGTGGGTTTTTTCAGTTACTTTCTCCTTATTTTTTTACATTTTTTTTGACATGCAAAATCCTATACATAATCAATGTATACATATTCATGAGTTCAGAGATAAGTATACACTGTGAACGGTCACTATGATCTATGTCATAAATCTATCCATCACCTCCAAAAGTTTCCTCCCACCCTTATTTATTGTTATCATTTAAGAGTACATATAACATAAAATCTACGCTGTTAGCAAATTTTTACATATACAATACAGTATTGTCACCCTTGATTTATGCATTTCCACTTCTTATTTCTTCTTTCATTTAGATTTTATTCTTTTACTGACAATCTTTAGGTGTTACGTATTTGAATCACACATATTCCTTGGTCGTGATGACCTGATATTGGTTCCGTGTGACCCTATGTGCATATTGATTCAATATTTTATTGATTTATACATTGATCTCCTGTAAGTCAAACTGGGTCTTGTTGAGTGTACACTCTCATCCAGGCTTGCTAATTTCTTTACCTGTTTATTCATTCCTTTATGTGTTCTTTCATTCATTCATCCATTCATTTATTTTGACCATGTAATAGATACAGTATCAACCAAATGACCTCCCAACAATAAGAAAAAAATTAAACAATCACAGTATCTTAGACCTTCCTTTTTCCTACTACCAAGTTAACCACCGCGGTGTGCATAACTTAGACTCCTTAAAACCTACAGGTGGCAGGTGTAGGCACAGGCACAGTAAACGTTAGTGCAGCCAGATCCTCCCAGGGCTCCCATCCTAGACACACCAGGGGCAGATCTGCCATTAGGGCCAGATGCCCAGGCTCTCTGGGCAGGGCAGGTCCTACCCCCGCCCCAGCCCCATGAATGGCCATCCCCATGAGAAAGCATCCCCAGGAGTACACAGAGACACACACGTTGCACACGGTCTCCCGGTTCCCTGGTGGGAAACGACAGACATGGCGTTCATTTTTAAATAGACAGCTTTGTCTGTAGCAATATAAAAATATTTTGGCCTTTCAAGGCCAATACAAAAGACATTCCCCGTTACCATTGCTGAGTGTCTCTGTCCCAAACAATAAAGAACTTGAAGAGGCTTAGCCGGAAACTTTGAAGACAGAAAATCTGCCCATTCTGTTTTCCAGACATTTCAAGGGGGTGAGCGAAGGTCAGTGAAGCTGGAAGCCCCTTTAAGAGGCAGGTCCCTTGGCCCAAGTTTTTTCCTTGGCCCTTTGAAGGGCCCCCAGCTCACAAGGGCACTTCCATCCTAGTCTGCCCTGCGGCACAAGAGCCAAAGGGACACTCAATAATGAAAGGGCCATTCATTTAAAGGAGTGAAAGAGAAATTCTTTTGGGGTCCAGCACTCGAAGCTGCCTATAGAATTCTTTGCCACAGAGACAACACAAGGCGGCTGGGGGTCCTGCCTTAGAACATAAGACCCCAAGCCCACACTCGACTTGTCTTGCTGGGCACCCACCTCCCTGTGAGCAGACCACCAGCCCGTGGTCACCAGTCCCTCGCTCGCCTGGCAGTGTGCTGAGTGGCAAGTGTGCTGAGTGTCACCCTCAGTGACAAGGCCACAGATGTGCACCCCACACTCCAACAACTTACGATTTTACAGGTGGAGTGTGCTGGGGTCCAGTGTCGGAGGTCTTCTCCCATGAAGGGTTCCGGACAACGGCTTCGTCTGGAAGGAGAAAGCACCGGTTCACTGGAAGAGAACCTCACCCAACGGAAGCAGGGACTCCCCAACTTCTAGCAAGTGTGGAATTGGGGAAACCATTTCTTTCTATTGTTACTACACTGGGTCATGCCCACACCCACCCGCCAAGCTCCCCACCCCGGCTCCGGCCACAGGCGGAGTGGATGGGGCTGCAGAACGTGATTGGCGATCCCCATGGGGCTAAGTGCTGTTTGTGAACCCCAAAGGCTTGGGGCCACCGCACAAGTGAGCGGAGCTAGGCACCGAGAGAGTAGATAGGGTGCTCCCTAGAAACACATCCCGCCTTGAAGGAAGAGCTCAGCATCAGCCCCTGTGTGCTC
The DNA here is from genome assembly GCA_033961575.1 of Aselliscus stoliczkanus. Taxonomy (NCBI): domain Eukaryota; kingdom Metazoa; phylum Chordata; class Mammalia; order Chiroptera; family Hipposideridae; genus Aselliscus; species Aselliscus stoliczkanus. Next base: position 158,122,164 of record CM066732.1, on the reverse strand, counting down.
AGGGCGAAGTCACCAGTACACTGCGGTGTGAGCGCAAGTGGGCCAGGGGCAGCTGGCCCTCAGTGGGACACAGAACTGGGCTGTCGGCCACACCAAGGGTCATGAGGCCCTTCACGGGCAGTGTTCCTCAAGCCACGGCACACACCTCATGGGACAGGCATCTTCACTAAGTACGTACAAATGTTAACTGGCACCACGAAAAGCCGTGACCAGGCACATCAAGCCTTTGACTTCAAGCATTTGCCTTCGATTTTGAGTTTTAAAATAGCGAGTTGAGTAATGGCGACTACGTCATTACAGCAGGCCCTCAGTATCCATGAGGAGTGGTCCCAGGACCCACTCAAGACCAAAATCCACAGATTTCTATGAAGTGGCGTCGTATTGGCAGATGACCGACGCACATCCCCTGCCATGTACTTTAAACCATCCCCAGATTACTTGTCAGACCTAATACAGTGGAAATGCTGGGTAAATAGTTGTTACGTTGTATTGTTTAGGGAACAATGACAGGGAAAAAAGTCAGTACATGTTCAGGACAGACGCGGCCAGCAACCACCATAGGCCTAACAACAAGTACACGTTGTCAGCAGCAGCGGAACTTACTTTTCCAAATAGTTTTACTCTACATTTGGTTGGATTCATGGGTGCAGAACCCACAGATACAGAGAGCCAACTATATATTGGCTCATCAACTGTGACAAATGTGGCACATGAATGCAAGATGCTAATGGCAGAGGAAACTAGGGAGGGGGCCAGGGGCACTCTCTGGGCTCGCCACTCACTTATTCAGTGAACCTAAAACTGCTCGGGGGGTGGGGAGTCTACTTACTAAAAAAAAAAAAAAAAAAAGAGTTTCAGTGAGTTGATTTTGAACATAGGCTCATTAGTCTAGTGAAGGTATGGTGTGGCCAAGAGGTGGTCTGCAATGGCTGACGTTTGAACAGTAAGGTGGGGAGCAGGGAGCTGGAGACAGGGGCAAGAATGAGAGGGCACAGGCTGGCCCTGGCCCTCAGAGGACCCCAAGGAAGAGGCTCTCTCAAACCTGCCCCCACCCTTGGACACCCCACTTGGACACCCCACCTTTGCCTCTCCATTCCCAGTCGTCTCATTCTCTGGGGCACCTGAGAGCTGGCCAGGACAGAAGGGAACATACCTTTTACTTCCAAATCATCCTAAAAATTCCTCCCCTAGCCTCGAGTGACCCAAACACAATTTTCCCCTAATTGGTTGACTTTATATCCAAAAAATAAGGTTTTTAAAAAGTAAGTGTTAAGCAGTTAGCTTGTGGGTGACCAAGGACAGGCTCTGGTTCTCTAAAGGCTCTGAGCCCCCCGTTTCATGCTGAATACCATCTGAGATGTTCCAGGCACTCCCTAGAAGCCGAGCCCCTGAGGTGGCCCTCTCATCACCACCATGGTCTTAAGGTGACCGAGGGACTCGAGCCTGAACATGAAGCCAGACCACAGACACTGCCTCTTCCCACACGAATGCGAGCCAGGAAAGTACTTTGGGGGTTTGCGCTGGTTCGGTCTCTGCTATTTGAATAGGACCAGGGAAATCAGAAGCAGCTTGGGGCATCTGGGGTTTATTTTTTCCTGCTTCTGCTCCAGGGTCTCATGAATTTGCGGAGCTCCTGCTGCCCTTGATTAACTTTCGTGCAGACCCTGGGATGCTCCGTGAAGACGCAGCCTTGGTTTCAAAGCTTCGTGTACCAGCCCTGTGTTTGCGGTGATGTATTACTAACTTGGTGCTGGGCTGGAATCTTTACAGATGTCAGAGAAGCTACAGGGATGAGTCACTGTCTGGAAACAACAGAAAACACGAGGCCTCTTTCCAGGGTCCAGGGGAACAACTGCCGTGAGCCTTTGATTGAAGACCTCATAACCGTGTAAGCTGAGCCCCTGATCCACGTAGCAGGAGCTGGTGGACCTACCCATGACATCCTCCCTGGCTTAACGGGATTTGAAAATTCTAGCTCGGCGTCCCAAGATTTTTAAAGTCGCTTTTTTCTGGAGGCAAACAGGACCTAATTGATCTGGCCTGTCTTTGGTACAAATAACTGTGGCTGTTTCGAGCAGATAAGACATAAAGAGATTATTTTTTAATAAAATGATCATTTCTAGACATAGAGGCTGTAGTTCATACAAATAATCAGCCTTACCTCCAATCTCATGCTTCCTACCTGTTGAGTCGAGACCCCCTCTTACAGCTTCCCCCTACAAATGCAAGCTCTTTGCAGAGCTAACTTCCTGTACCTTTGTCAAGGCTGGGGCCCTGGATATTACAGGCCAATTTATGAAAATGGGAGAGGTAATTGGGACATCCTTTGAAATCCTGTCCCCTCTCTCCTGCCGGCCACCTCAGCCCTCTTAATTCCAGTTGGCCAGGCTGTGAAGGATGTTTACATATGCCTCTTCCTGGAATTTTACTCTTTGCTTCAGGAGTGGGCAATTAGAGAGAATTAGGGCCTATTTGGCGTATGTGTACCGTTAATGGATAGAGTGGTGCAGGCAGCCTTGGGAAAAGCAGTCTGCTGGTCTAATTGAAGCTGGCAATTTTTCGATCCCTCATTTCAGCTCACAGGTATTGTAGTCACCAAGGTCACAAGACAAAGGCTGCAGCCCACCAGGGTAATAACCGGTGCAGGCCTGACCGAGGCCCTGCGAGCTATTTACTATCGCCCAGTGGAACACAAAGGGATAGCTGGGGATGCTTTCCAAGCCGGGCCTGAGACAGGAAGCCAACACAGGCCAGTTACTGATCACATTTCCAGAAGTTGCCACCTTGATGGCTTTTTCAGGAAGTTCTCCTTTGAGCGGGCCAGAGTGCCAACGGGGGAGTTGCCGAGGGTCTCGTGACCCAAAGGGACAGGGTGAGCCACAGGAGAAGGTGCAGCCAGCCACACCCTCCTGGGGCTGCAGCCATGGGGCCAGTCTCATTACATGGTGATGACGCCACAGCCCAGAGAGGGCTTCCAGGCCTGGCCAGAGGCCCACCCATCTGGAAGAATGCTCCATAAAATGCAGCCCTTGCACCAAAGAGTGTCTTGGAGCTAGCGTGGGCATGACCGCTATTATAATAGAATCTATGTTCGCAAAAGGCAAGGACTACTAATGACCATAGCCTCATAGCCTAGGCTGGTCAAGTGGGCGCTGCCCATCGGCAGTGGGCTGCACATCCTGGGCCTGCCACCTTGGTCTCTGGTTTCCTTGTTTCTAAAGAACAGGGAGTTAGAAGGCAGTGTATCAGTGATCTCAGCCCCCCAACTCTCAAGTCCCAACAAACAAACAAGGCACAGATGACCAATGAGGCAGCCGGAAGGAACTCAGAGCTCCAAGGGCACTCACAGAATGCTAATCCTACACTGCCCCATTTCCCAAGTGGGAAAACTGAGGCTGGAGATACGGCCAAGGTCACACCCATAGCCAGGGCTGCACATGCTAGCATTGGCTCTCTGCAAGGGCTCTCGGGGATGCTATCTGACCCTGTGTTCAGAGCATCTCTCCTCTGACCACCTGAGCGGTCCAAAGTAGCAGGGCGTGTGCCCTGATCCCAGTGCCCAGACAGGCTACTTGAGACCTCCATCCCCTCCCCTCACCTTCCCAATACTGACATCCCATGCTTCTGCCGCCTTACAGAATATGCAGAGGTGATCAGCTACTGCCTCATTTTACAGATGGGCAAACTGAGGCCCCGAAGCCAGCAGTAACAAAGACACTGGCCCAGAAGGAGACCTGAGACGCCTTCCCTTGTGCCAAGGACTTTGCCCACATTCCAGCGGAGGGGCCCAAACCCTCAGGGTCGTTTAGGGCGGTGGTGGCACAAATTGTTTTACCACTCAAAGGGTCACCATGCTCAGGGCCGCTCCTGCCCAGGTAGGCCGCGCTGACCCTTCCCTGGTCTGTGACCTCCAGTGCAGCCCTGTGGCTCCCCAAGCCCCCCCACCCCAATTCCTTAGGCTGGTAGGAACGAGCCTCTCAACCCACAGGATGGCCCCAAGAAAAGGCCGGCACGGCAGGCGCAGCACAGCTGCGGGCCTGGAGAGCCAGCACAGACGTGCGGTCAGCCTCTGGCCCCTGTGACGGTCCTCTTTCCCCAACTTTCCATCCTGGAGTTCTGTCCCTTGGCCCCATTCTGTCTCTTTGGCTGTCTCTTGGGCATCAGGCCCAGTTCGATCAAATTCTTGTTTACAGGCACAGCTACTCTGATTCTTCCTCCTGAGAAATTTGCAAAAAGAAAGTCCTAGAACAAGGAGCATGAGCATGGCCAGGGCCACACGGCCCGGGTGGCTGGTTAAGCGTGCCATTGTGCAGCCTCTTGTCTGCGTCTCCGAAGACACACACACAGGGCAAGGGCCCCCCGCCCCCGCAGGAGTCCTCCCTCCCCCAGAGGGGACACACACACACTCCCACACCCTGGGTCTCAGGAGAAGGTAATTGAGGTTTTCTTCTTTTCATCTGAAGAAAAGGCACCTTCTATTGAAAGAATGTATTCACAGACCTGGGAAAACTCGTCTGCACTCAGCCCTCCCAATTATCCCCAGGTGGCTGTCCTCCGTGGGGGCTCCCCACATTCCTTTCTTCCTGTGGCTTTGTTTCCATCAGAACAGCCCTGAGAGTCTCCTCCTTAAGCCCTTGCCAAAGAGCCTATTCACTGTGCAGAGAGAAGCCAGGCAAGAGGTGGTGAGCAGGCTTCCTTTCCCCCGACCCCCAGGGTGGCGGACTTAGGAAGTCTCCATCTGGATTTTTTTTTAAGCCCAAAGAAATTGGAGAGCAATTAAGAGAGTCATGACTACACCCTCACCATCCTCCTCTCCCTTAATTAACTCCTCTCTCACACACATCCCCCCAGGTGGGGGCCACCCGACCACCCAACACCTGCTCGGGCCCCTGGTCCCCATGACCACCAAGGACTTGGGGGGGGGGAAGGGAGCCAAGAAGACAATTATAGTATGTCTGGAGACATTCTAATCCCACTTAGCTCCCCAAAACATGGCTAGAGCGATCAGTTTTCCAGTGAAGACTGGGGGTAAGGCACCAGAAATTCCAGGACATGTGGGCACCTCCCAAGATATAGCTCTCAGAGGTCGGGTGGCTTATGTTGGCACAGAAGGGAGTCCCTTCACCTCTGCTGGGCCCAGTGGAATTCGGGGACCCCCCACCCTGCTCTGTCCTGTCCTGCTGCAATGCCCAGAGGGCGCCCAATGGGGGGGCCTCCTCCCAGCGGGGCCCCTGGGGGCCTTCCCTGGCTCTGAGGCTGACTCGTTCCTCGCCAAGGTGTTCCGGCCTCCGCAACCCCATCCCACAGGCTTCCCAGAGGGCCGGGGCTGCCCCCAGCCCCACAGGGGCAGCCTTCCCTCCTGCCCGACTGAGGCTTGTCTCTCCCTTGCCACGCGGGAACCCCACACTTGATATGGTCTCATTTGGAGAGCTACAACTCTTTTCCGGAATGTTCCATGCGTTCAAACCGGGGGCTGGGAGACCAAGCTATATCTCCTTATTCCTCTTTGAGGAGAGTAGACGGGGCTCCACGCAGGAGGGCGGGGAGGGAAACTTGTTCTTGGGACTTATCCACAACTTGTTAAATTCCAGTCATCTAAAAAAAAAGTACACCACCCCCAGCACCCCAGGCCTTTCCCATTTCAGCCAACAATGCTGGTTTCTACATTGTCCACTGCCCTTTAACCCTGTGGGGCCTTAATTTGTGCCCCCCACACCCCTTTCTGTGTAAAGCCGCCTTCCTCTTTTCAAGGAAAAATTCATTAGCAAACTCATTAAAGACGGGCAGATTTTTTTTCTTTCTGAAGTCGGATTGCACATAAAAAACACATTTAAGTCACTTCATGTAAATGAAGGAATAAGAAACACATGCGTCCTGTGCCCGTAGTCTTGCCAGGTTTTGACATTACTTGGAGAAATGTGCTTGGAAATACATTTGGGGTTTAAATCACAAATCAGGAGGCACCGAGTTCAGAGACCCTGGAAGCTGCAATCAGCCCCATGAGCAACCTACAGGAGGAAAAATTTCGGGGTGAGAGGCGGGGCCCTTTCTTCCTTTCCCTGAGCACAGCAGCTGAGTGGCACTCAATTCCCTTTCCCACCCGCCCAGGGGAAGCAGGCAGACGGGAGGGCAGCTTTCAGACAAGGCCACCACCTCTTCCCCGACATCTGTGCCCACCCAGAAGCGTCCAGCTAGAGGCAGGCCCCAGGGAACACTTAGTACAATGACAAAATGGCCAGAGAACTCCCTCCCGCCGCAGTGACAGGGTCCTCTGCCCATCTGGCCGGTCAGGCGCTCATTTCCGCCCCCTTACTGCTCAGGGATGGGCCAATCCATCAAAACAGAATTCTCTTGAAAACAGTTATTTTTCAACTCTTAGTAATGGTCTTCCTGCAATTCCTGCTGTGATTGGCTGCAAGGCTGATGTATGATGCTATGTTTCAACTTCTTTAATTGAGAACTTGATCTACTGTTATCTATTTTGTGCTTAAGACACACAATGTGTTTGCCTGAGACTGCACATTCACAAGTGTACCTGGAATACAGCTCAGACCAGAGACAGGACACCCCGAACTGCTGAGCAGTGGGAGGGGAGGGGCTGGCGAGGTCTGGGGCTGGTGGGGCACTTGCCCTCACCTTGACTCTGCCCTTCAGCTCAGCCCACCTTGAAGGGGCCCTGAGATGCCCTAAGGAAGAGTCTAGAAGCCCTGGGCATTTGGTTCAGACTAGCTGCACGGATCTTTCTGGTAAGCTCCAGAGATGGCCCCCCTAGGAGTCCTACATCCTGCCCTGTGTAAAGCTGCCCCCATGCCTCTCTTCCACATCACCATGTTTGCAGGTGGCTCAGCAAATGCTAGCTGTGAGGTAAATATCACAGGGCAGAGTCTTCCGGGGCCCCTCCTGGGTTGAGCCCTGGGCACACTCTCCCACCTCTCTCCATCCTGACGGGCTCCCCCGGGAACGAAAACCAGCAGACACAGGCACGGCCCCCAGGTCCGGATCCCTCTGCCCCCTCCACCTACACTCTCACGTTTTATTTAAAAAGAATATCCGCACCCCATTTCCAATCCAGGGGAGAAGGCAGGGCTCCACGTGGGAGAAGCTGTCTCCGAAACTTCCGTTTGAGGAAAGAGCATTTTGGAGGCCATGCTGAAAACCCGAAACCCACAGAGAGCCCGGGGACTAGCCGCTCTGTCCACTGGGCAGCAGGCTGCACAGGGGATGGGGCACCTGGAGACGGGGACCCCGGCTCGGGCATGGAGCGGTGCTCATACCTTCCCTCTCACAGAGACCCCGTGTGTACGCGAGCATCACGGGGGATGCTAGCATCTGGGGAAATGAATCCACATCACCCCCGGCCTCCACGCCTTGTCCTCTCCCACCCAGACTACCTGGCACCCTGCACCCACTGATTCATCCTGGCATCTACCCCAGGCACAACAGACATGAGGCCCGCCAGGCATGCTAGCAGAGCCCCGCTGGGCTGCTGGCTCCAAAACATTCCCATCGCCCCTCCATGAAGCTCAGCAGGTGGGACCCCAGAAAGAAGGGTGCCTGCAGCTAAGCCTCCTTTGTCCTTGTCCACCTTGGTTAGCTGCCATATGGGCCACATCACCGCATAGGACCTCCCAGGACAGTCAACTTGACCCTCTGGGCCTTAAGGCAAAGCTGGTCTTGGCACCCCAGAAGGACCTTAGCCCCGAGCCCCCAAGGCTCCATTAACGTGTCTTGCATAAGTAAACCCACAGATAAACAAATGACGGGTTCTGGAGGGAACTGTGTGCTGTAATCCTCCACTTTCTTCTTCTTCTTCTCTACCATTGCTGATTTTATTTAAACAAACAAAACATTCCCATCTCATTGCAATTTCAGGAGTGAGGAAAAGAGGCCAAGAAAAGAACTCACTCAAAAACCACTATTTGATTAAACGATATTATCAAAGCCTCGTGTGTGAGAAGCCAGCCTTCTCTTGGGGACTGATGTGACCGTGGCATGGGAGAGAAATGTTTTTCTAGCTACAGAGAAGTCAAGCATGTGTGTTTCCATGTCTCCAAACTGGGGGGGGTGCTGACGGAGCAAATGCACCATGATTCATCTCATTAACATGCTCAGCAAAGCTTTGTTGAGGACCTACTATGTGCCTGGCCTGGGCCGGTTGTCAGGGCCCAGGCCAGAGTTAGACGCCCCTCACTTACCATGCAGGGCCCACTGCGCGCCGTCAACTGGGTGGCCCCCATGTACGCCGGCTCCGTGAGGCAAGGCACCTTGTAGACCCCCAGGGCCCCGGGTTGGGTTCAAAGGTAGTGGCCCTTGCCCAGGATAAATGTATAGTCTTGAAGAGAGACACACGAACGGAACCTAATGAAATCTTCATGTCCCAAGAAAACAAGAGACTCACCCCAAACCAGGAAGGAGGCGAGAGGCACAAGGCTGAGGTGAGACGTCAGGACGGAGGGCTGGTCCAGGGCGGCGGCGGTCTAGGGGCTCTTCGTCCTTTTCCTCCTCTTCCATCCTTCAGCCAGCCTGGCCGGGTCGCAGCCACTGTGCCAGTGACGGGATCGACCCTGGGGAGGGACGGCAAGTGAGCACGAGAAGGCAAGCACGCCGGAAAAGCCACACACACACCAAGAAAAGGCACAGGGCCCAGTCTCACCTGAAGTTTGGTTTTTGGTGGAAGGTGGCTCATGGGCATGAACGATGACAGGAAAGGGTGCGAGAAGCCACAGACCTGGGGGGCAGCCCCCAGGCCAGCCTGAGACCTAGGGACCAGGCAGAGCCCATAACTCAGAGGGACAGGGTGGCGGCACGGGCAGGCCGCGGGGACACCTGCTCCGACACGACCTGGGGTTCTGGGAGGAAGGGGCAGGACCGAAGGTCACCTGGACCCTGGGAACAGGCCCACGGGAGGAGGCCTTTGAAGATGGTTGGGAGAGGCGGCATGCCAGCAAGGGGCTGTCCCCAGATCCCGGGGACCTGCTGGCAACCTGAGCAGCGCTGAGGGGCGGCTCCTTGGGCTGGGGGAAGGGTGTGCAGACCCCGCATCAGGGCCAAAGGCAGGAAGTAGGTGGACCAGACAGCAGGCAAGACCAGGAAGCTCAGGTGTGGGCTCAGCAAGAGAATCCAACCTGTGAGGCAGAGGGCTGGGCGGCTGAGGCCCGGGGGGAATGAGCCAGGGAACTCGGGCACAGAGAAGGGGCGAGTCGGTCAGGCCGAGCAAGACTGGCAAGCAAAGCTCCAGGTGGGCAGCCAACCTGGCTGGTGACAAGCCCGGGGAGGAGCTGCCAGGTAGCGCAGAGCAGGTAGGCAGCCAGGCAGAGCAGCAGCCTACGGAGCTCCCTGGAGGTTCCCGGCCATCTGTCCTTTGCATGGCACAGGCCCAGCCAACGACTGGGAGGCCAAGGAGCTGGGTTTGGCCCCAGGGGGAGGAAGGTCTCATGGAGGGAGGGGTCCAACTCACGGACCCCCAACTCAAGAGGGAGACCTGTATGGCCAGAGCCCACGGGGACACACACACAGCTGTTCCTGTGTCCCACCAGGGCAGGGACCCGGAACAGCCGTCAGCACTCAGCTACGGGATGGATGTGGAGGCAAGGAAGGCCGGAGGGGCTGGCTCGCAGAGCCCTGGAGACGAGTAGGCTCGAGGCTCCTCCAGGGTCTGAATCCAAGGCCGCTGGCCAACTGGCCAAAGGCAGGCAAACCAGGCTCACTCCCCGCACCATCTTGCCTGCCTCCTACAGAGCCGGAGCAGTGGGCTCCAGCGCTGGGACAGCCTGAGGCCGCCCTCAGCAGAGGCAACCCCCCGGCCCACACTCCTGAGGGGGGCAGAGGCCATCAAGGGACGTGCTAGCGTGGCGGGTGCCAAGTCCGGGGCCGGGCTATGGGCTTGCTCAGTAAGGATCAACTGTTGAATGACGGGATGGGCGCATGAGTGAATGAAGGGGTGAGACAGGCAGGGCCCCTGCTCAAATGGGGCTGGGGGTGGGGCGAGGCCCACTCCTCTCAGTAACACGAAATCCGCCCTCCACCCTTTTGACCTGTATCTACTTGCGTCCCCAGTGACTCCCGTCTAGCAGCTTTGAGTATGGCAGTCAAGTTCCTTCATTGACTCATCTGCCCAAACATACATCCCACATACTCTTACTGAACCCCACTTTTTGCCAAGCTGGTGCTGGGACACCCAAAGGAGGTGTGGGCTGGCCTAGGGCACCCCCAGAGGACCGAATTAGGAAATGGTAATGGAATGGAGGGGGAGAGAAGGGAGGATGAAGCACAGAGGTGGGTGCAGTAAAGGCAGAAAGCCAGAAACTCAGACGCTCCTGGCCTCACTGGTTCCCTAGTTTCCTGTCCGGTTAAACCACATCTTCCCAAATCTCCCCAGCCTACAGGGCTCACCAAAGGACAGATGTTGAGACCAGTGGGCTCTGGGTGCCACGGTGCCAACTCAGGAAGCCATTCAAGACCCCTGGGCTGGAAGAGTGGGATGCAGGGGTCCCATGTGCAAAGGCACAAAACGGGGTGCCACACAAACAAAACAGCCCACCCCTACACTCAGGGGAGTGATGAGCTTGGACCCCTCTGCTGGTGACCTCAGAAAAGCAAGGCTGCCTGTTTCACAGAAACCCCAGCAGGAGGGGGTTGGGGGACGGTTTCCCCATGCCAGGCAGTTAGGGTTCCAGGAAATGAGCACAAGACCCTGGCTGACTCATGCCTTACACCCCATCCCAGGTGCTCAAATGCTAGAATATAGATGACTTTGGGTCTATATTTTAATTATCACTATATTTCAGGTGAGAAGGATCCTATGGATGTTTTTCCTTTAAAATCTGTTCTCTCATTCACAAACACTGGGAATGCTCTATTATGTCTCCAATAACTGGGTAAGAGGAAGTTTTTGTGGGAGCCCCATTTTCAGAGGTGCCAGCCTCCCCTAGTCCTCTAGTCTAGGCAACATCTGGGTCACCTCCACCAAAAGGTGGACACCCTTTGACCTTTTTTATTGGATGAGCGCAGGTTTTGCTAACTTGGAGTGTCTAACTCTGATCCAGGCAGCCAGAGGGCCTTAGCAGAAAGAGGGAGAGAGGAGGGCATAAGTTTTTTACTAATAGTTTTCTTGCTCTAACCACCTTGTTTTCCCCTTCAGTTTTTTCCATTTGGTTGAAGGTCTGGCCAGAGACTGAAGTTTAATTGGAATGATCTACTTTACCTGCCTTGGGGTGACAAATGTCCAGAACTCAGGACACACAAGGGCAAGTTTCAGGCCCAGGCCATACCTGCTATTATGTTAATGGACTTGGGGGAGTTCAAGGATCAGGACAGAAAGGAGTTTGGGCAGAACACAGGACACATGGGGGGCAGGGACGACATGAAGGCCACAAGTGCCCACAGGGCCTGACACCAGATCTGACTGGTCCGTCCCCTCTGCATTTGGCCCACTGATCCTGACAAACCACTAGCTTTCTGGACCTCACTCTCAGTCCACGGGACATAAAATCCCAAACCATGCCCTTCCGTGGGGGCAGGAGCCTCTGGGGCACCAATATCCACATACTTTTTGACCTGGATGGGGCATTCCACGGGTGTCGACTTTGTGATAATTCCACGGGTTCTATGCCGATGACTTGACACTCGTCTACCAGTTGGTAACCTTAAGTGTTTAATGTTCTAATAATGTTCAGTGGGTTCTGAAACAAGACAGGTGAGTGCTAGCGTTGAAACCGGGCACGTTTTCCTCAGCTCTTGGAGAAGGAATCCCAGAGGCAGGCATCACCCCACCCTGTTGCATCTGTGTGAGGGTCCAACAAAGAAACTTTCTGCAAAAGCAGCCCTACCCCAAAACAGCTTTCAACCTCCAACTTGCCCTGAATGGGCCAGGCCAAGACTTAAATGAGGAGCAAATGAAACCTCAGCTCCAACCCGAAATTAGAAGTGTGGCCTAAGGACCAAGTGGCCCCTGCCCCTGCAGACGCCAGTTCACCTCATTATGATAATCAGTGTGTTTTTCCTTCCCAGACAAAGAAGGCTCCTTAGGAGAGGAACACTGGAATCCAGCAGCTAGCTCATTAACGTCTGCAGTCTCTTCCTTGACAAGGCCCAAGATTAGCCCTGTGTTCATTAAGGAAAAGGATGGAAAGTGGAATAAAACTGAAAAACACAGCTGGGGGGAGGGGTAGGGCTCTTTCTGTTGGCCATTCATTCATTGAAAGACTCCATGTACCTTCAGGATTTAATCACCAGCAAAGGGGCCAGGGAGGCTTTAACCAGGATGAAGGAGGTAAAGAGGTTAAACTTGATAGAAGGAGTTAAAACCCCCAAAACGGGACAATTTGATTTGAAAGCTTCCTGGGATTTGCCACTGGGGTAATCAATTTAAAACCTTTTTCCTGTTTATTTTAGTCCAAGCCGACACAAGAGGAAACCTCTCTCTGGGTGTGTTTTTGGTAGATTTTAATATTTTCTAAGTTTCCCTTCCCTACTTTTTTGTCTTTAAGTGCCTTAATTCTTTTCTTTCTCTCCCACTTCCCCCCCCTCCCCTCTCCACTTCTTTCTTCTCTCTGTGGTCCTCCCCGTGGGAACTTAACCTGTAAGAAAATCTGATGGTGGCTAATTGTATTTTCTCATGACTATTTCATTAACCTTATTTCAAGTCCCTCAAATAGTGTCTGGTTCTCACTCGCAAGACATCCCACCTGACCTGTCAGGTTAAGATTTTTAACCCTATTTTGCAACGGAGAAAAAAAGTGGCTTGCAAAAACTGACCTACTCCAAGGCCTCAGGACCAGGTGGGTTAGTCAGGACTCAAATCCAGGGAGCGATGGTAAAAGACAAGTTCCAGAAGTTGGGTGATCTGGACATGCGAGTTCCTAAAAGAAGCTAAGAAGGAGGGATGCCAGGGGCAGGTGTCCCTGTGACGTCCACAGGGCCTTTGTGTGTCAATAGATGTGAAACCAGGACGGAAAGCCATCCGAGAGGAGGTTGGAAATGTGTCCGTGAGTCCATGGGCCAGAAACGTGTCTAGGCTTAAGCTACAGAAAAGTCATTACCTGAGAGCTTTCGACGGAGTACAGAAGTCAGGAAGCAGTGGGTTGAAGAGGAAATTGGAGGTGAGGAAGGAAGACAGCAAGTGTAGACAGGCCTTTCAAGAAGCTTGGCTGTGAAAGGAAAGGGCGAGACTGTAGTTGGCAGAAAGGAGGCGAAGAAAACCGTGGGAGGCTCAGGGTACAGGGAGAGCAGTTCGGAAATCAGAGGGTATAAATCAGAGGGTGGTAGGAGGACCAGGTCTGAGACAGGAGGGACAGTGAGAGGACACCTCTTCCTTTATGACACAAGAGGCAAAGGGGGTGCGAATGTATCATGGGGCCCAAATCTGAAGGGCCGCTTGACAGCCTCTGTTCCCCTGGGAGGCAGCAGGCCAGCTCCGGGGTCGGAACAGGGAGTTGTGAGGGTCAAATGAATTGACAGTTGCAAAAAGGCCTTCGCAAACTGCAAAGGGAGACATAAACGTTCACTGTAATTACTCACTGGTAGTAGGACGCTCAATTTTACAGCCCACTCAAATCGCACCGGGGCCTGGATTTTCACTGACCAGAAATTATGCGTCCTTACATTAGGGATGTAAAAACCAGTGGTAAAAGCGCCTGCCGGCCTCTGGAAGACAAAAGGTTCCCTCCTAATAGCCTGGATTAACTCAAAGCAGATCTCCGCCCACTTCATTTGTCACCTTCCAAGTCATCCTTCCACCTTCATTTGCCACATAATCCAATCAGGCCCTTTCAGAAGCCAGGAGCTATTGTCTACACCAGGCTGGGCTTCTCTAAAGCAGCCTGAGTCCTTTTTTGTCTTGTCCGGACAAAACTGGTTGGCTTAAAAGGGGACGAAAGAAAGTGCTGGTCAAATGAGGACCCCAATTAGCTTCCAAGAGACTGTTTTCATCATCTTTGTATCACATACCAGGCCTGGTGTGCTGGGCATATTGTCGGTGTTCCAGAAAATGTTTGTTGAATTAATTCTGCTTTAATTCATTTTAGAATTTTATTGATGCAAACACACACAGCACCTACTGGGTGCTAGCCCAGTTATTACCGACGGAGCATAGGGCTGGGCCTGAGAACAATGAGGGACAACCTCGGTGTGTTAAGGATCTGGCAATTTCTACAGCGATTTACAAAGCACTTTCATAGTAGTTCCATCATTTGGTCTTCAAAAGCGCCCTGTGGGGTAGATAAAGGCAGGGTTTTTTGTTTGGTTGGTTTTTGGTGGGTTTTTTTAAATCCTCATTTAGACCATGAAAGGAACTGAGACCTGGAGAAGTTAAGCGACTTGTTTAAGGTCACACCGTTATTGAGAGGTGCAGCCAGCACATGGTACCAGCATTGAGGCCACCCAGACCCCCAAGACCACCCTGGGCAGCTGTACAGTCAAACAGACTGTCCCATTGTCAAAAGCTTGATTGTAAATCAGAAGACTCTTAGTCTAACTCTGGGCCAGGGGGGTAAGGGGCAGCTACAATGGCAGCTAGGGTCCAACTCTGACTCCTTCCCTTGCCAGCAGTGTGACAAAATACTTACATTCCTCCAGCCTCAGTGCCCTCACTGTAAATGTGAATAAACCCTACTCCATGGGAGGGGCGCTCAGTTCTTACCCACCTTTTTAAAATTACTCAGGTCAATGCCAAATTCATTCTCATCTGTAAATGAGGCTGCCTCCTTCACATATACGTTCGTCTGACATAGAAATAACATATTCACAGAACAAAGAAAGTGCTCTGGAAATGACCGCATGCAGAGTCCATGCTCCTACAAGTCAGCCCGTCCGTCACCCTTCCTGGTGGAGTCCCTACCTGGTGCAAGGAGAGCCCCGTGGACAGGGGCTATTCCGAGTGCTGTGGGAGAATAAATGAGAGGAGTCAGAAAAGTGAGACAGTGGGAATGGACTGACCTACCAAATTTTTTCAACAAACATTTGCTGACCGCCTCCTCCATGCCCAGCCCTGCCCGAGGCTGCTTTAGCTCATTTAATACTCACAACAGCCCTGGGAGGTTGCGCTTCTCGTCCCCATCCCCCAGAAAGGACAGGGTGACCTCAAAAGAAGTGGGGATGCCCTTGGCAGTTCAGTAGCATGACATCAGGGCTCATGCTTATTCCAGAAGCCAACCTGGGCCTTGGAATTGCCAATGAGATGCTGGTGGAGCCCTTGGCCCAGGTCCCCCTCCTGAGAAGTTCCCAAAGGGATCTTTCCATTCAGGACATCATACGGGCAACAACAGGGTCAGCTGAGAAAGACTGACACCTTCTTGGGGAGGGAAACACTCCAGGTTGCTGGCACATTAACACAAGCAGAGACTTACAGGAAAAGTATCCATAGCAACAGGCACAAGCATAGCAAAGGTCAGGGGTTAACGACCAATGCCCCCTCACTAGGGCATGGTTTTAAGCCTTTAGCCAAGAGTAACAGCTGGCTGGTCAGTTCTGGTCCTCTTCATCCTCTGTCATCCTGGGCCTGGGAGGTCTCTGCCAGTGGCTGCTTCGTATGCTGGTGGGATCCAGGAATCAGTGCTCCTAGCGTCCTCTGCAATTGATCAAAAGTTAGAGGACCCACTTAAAAGCCCAAGTCCAGGTATCAATTAAAATTTAAATGAATTAATTACATCTGGAACTAATTAATTAAAATTTAAAGTAGTCTATTAATTGCTAATGGGTCTGGGAGCAGTACAGGGAGGGTGGCAGGGGTGGGGATTTTTCCCGCCCTGTTGAGTATAAACTGTTACAAGGAAGAGTTAAATACCATCCTGTGGAGATGAACACCAAGTACCTTGGCAGCAGTTGGGCATCAAGAGGTGGTCCTTGAAGGCAAGGAGGTGGCCGGTGATGTCATCACTGAAGAGGGACCCTACGGCATGAGAGGGGATCGGATTAGAAACCATCTTGATGACCTCTAACGGCCAGCACAGGAACAGCAGAGAGAAAGACGGGGTGGTCAGGGAGAAAGGAGGGGGGAATGGGAAGAGGAAGGAGGAGGGAGGGGTTAGGGAGGAGGAGAGAGGGGTGTGGAGGGGATTGGGAGGGGTGTGGAGGGAGTGAAGAGGAGGGAGGAGGGAATGGGAGAAAGGAAGGGGGGAAAGGAGGAATGAGGAAAATGGGAGGGGAGGGGGGAAAGAGGAGAAATGGGAGGGGTAAGAGGGGGAGGAGAAATAAGGGAGGGAGGAGGGAGAGGAGAAACGGGAGGGGGAGGAGGGAGAGAAGTGGGAGGGGAGGAGGGAGAGAAGTGGGAGGGGGTAAGGAGAACTTGATTGACAGCGCACATGTGTTAACTGTGCGCCTGCGCGACCTCCAGCCCTGTTTAGCAGGCCGAGAGCCATTTGCAGGCACAGCCCGCTAGGGGGCGCGCGGTCAGCACCCAGCGCCCGGGAGCATGGCCACCTGCGGCGCCGCCCGCGCCTGGCCCACAGCTGCAAGGGGCACAGCTGGCAAAAAGTGGGCCAGGTGGGGTGGGGGGACGCCCAACAAGGCTCCAGCAAGGAGGGTGCGCACAGCCCAGCCCAGCCCATCGCTCAGGGCTGCTAGGTCGCCATCAGCAGCCAGAATCCACCTGTGGACGTCGGGCAAGCAGCCCCCCCAAGCACTCCCAGGGCATTCTGCACCCCGCAAATGTGGGGGTCACTCTGCACCAGAGACGTGAGGATTCCAAGGAGACGCTTTCCACAAGGGTCTTTCCAGAACATGATTCCACTTTTAATAAGTAACAACAGAAATCTTGGCCCCAACCTTCGGGTAAACCAATTAAACATACGTTAATTAAAATTTAAAAGGCCCAGTTCTGAAAACAACGTTTTCACTCATTTCTGCGCTCTCTGGACACATGATACAAAATAGTCTATCGCTAGAAAATATAAAGGCAGCCAAAACCACCTAAAATCATCCAGACCAACATCGCCCCCCCGCACCCCGCAATCTCGCCTCCCTTCTCCACAACAAGTTCAGGACCCCGCACATCGGCGCCTAATGAACCACGTTAAGGCCTCTTCATCCTGCTCGGGAGAGCCACGCCTTCCTACGACCCCAAAACCAAAGCCAACTACAATTAATTTGCGTCCACGCTCTTCCACGGCCCCCTAAGTCACACAACCAGGGAGGATCACGACATCTCCACCCAGCGGGAACCCTGCAACTGCTCCCCAGCAAACCCAGGGATCGCGAAACGTTTGCCCCCTAAGTAAATGAATGCAGAATTCTCCAGTAAATCCCGTGCCTGACCCCCTCCAGCAGAAGAACAAAGGCCACCTCCCCTCCCCACCCCGCCCCCCAAAATTCCGCAGTGCCACCAGCGCCCTCTGGCGGCCAACGCGAAAATCTCCCAGAAACCTGCCACGTAGCAACTCGCGGGCGCCCCCCCTCCCCAAGCCCGCGGGCCCCGAGTGGGGAGGGGGCGGCGTGGCGGGGGTGGGGGGGGCTTGACAGGGACAAAGGAAATGGTAAAAGGCAACTTTGTCAAAAGTCAAAAGCCCACCGCATGTCAGAATCTTTTGGCGACCATCACATAATGCTGAAAAGACCCCCAACTCCCAATTCCCACCTCCCAGACCCCCCCAAACACGCCCCCTTTTCTGGATTCCTCTCGTCCCTCTGGCTTCCCAGAGCCAAGGACACAGCCTGCTCTCTACGCCAGCCCACCCCGCGCTTCTCTTCTGTGTGCCCCCCAATACTGGGCCCTCCCCCCAGCCGCCCTTCTCTCCAGAGCTGATTCTAGGGGGCTTCTGGCAGGTTTGCACTTGGGCGCCATCTCCCTCCACGGCGAAGGCGGCTCGTAAAGGGTGAAACCAGATGCTATCAGTTAGAAATTTTACTCTTCATCTTTGACTCGAGTCGGCTCTCCCCTAGACCTGTGGGCTGGAAACGGGGACTGCTTCGCGGATAGGAGCCTCTACTCCTCACGCCTACGGGCCCCCAAGAAGCTGGCCACGAACTGGGGGTGGCGGGGAACTACGCCCAGAAGACCCTTCTCCTCGGGTGCTTTCCCCCCAATTAGTGGGGCATGCAGATGCATCCGCCGCCATATCGCCTACTATTCGAGATTCTCCAAGTGGCTTCGAACACCGAAAATCTGGGTTTTGGACCCCAGTGACAGTGGGACACAGGATTCCGACACGGGTTTGGTGTGATTCTTCCCACTCCTCTTAATTTCCCCTCCCACCACCCAGTCTACCCTCAAGGACTGGACGAGAAAGGGGCCCTGAGTCCCCCCCGGGGAAATGTGCCTCGAGATTTTCCTTCCTGACAGCATTTCGTTGCCGATGCTGGGCTACCAGGAGAGGTGGCCACCTTCAGGAGAAGGTCCCTGGCGTCTGTCTTCGGCATGTCCAAGAGGACAGAGCCCAACCCAGAAGGGGGTGTAGCCTTCCTTTTGCACATCCTTTCAGGCAAGGATGGCCAACCACTCACCAGGTGGGGAGATTCTCGCGTGGGCGCCCGGGTTCTCGGGAGGAGCTGCAGCCGAGGCCAGCGGGCCAAGGCGCGCTCCATCCCAGCTCTCCGCCGTCTGCGCTAGGGGCTGGCTGGGTGGGGTTTATATTGAGGCGCAGAAGGGGTGGTCTCTGACGTCAGCGCATTCTGCTGCAATGCGCTCATTTCTCCAAAAGTGATTGGCCGGAAAAATGAGCCCCCCAGATTCTATGACAAATTGCTCTAGCCGCACCCAGATTGCAGCAAAGAAGGGAGGAAAAAATTCTGCCGCAGTGCCCCTCGCCGCCATGACCAACACCCTGTGCTCGCTGGTGCTGTTTCCCTCCACGAGCCAGGCTCACCAAGCAAGGCGATTTGTGTGCACAGTTTGCTGGGAGCATGGGACCAGGGATGGTTTTTCTCGGGTGGGCCAAGGGTAAAGCTGGGGCGCGGGTGGACGCAGATCACACACCTGGCTATTTCGGAACCTCTATTAGAGGATGCATCTTAGGGAAAGAACATGATGCTTTCTGCTTATTGTCCTGGAAGATAAAATACCCCAGGCAAGATAAATGACACCCACATGTAAGTTGGCGGCTGTCATCCCCTTTTAGCCCACCCACCCATTTCTAATTGGTTACCTTTGACACGGGAGACTCGGCACAGTATCTCCAAATCAGAAAAACCGGATTTTGAGTCATGGCTCTGCCACTTACAACCTAGGTACCCAGAACGCTGCAGTGCCTCTTAGCCTCTGCCAGGGGTCCATTGCCTCCACCTTAACAAGGGGGGTACCCGCTACCCGGCATTGTAATAAGAACCTATGCATGAGCTCTGTCTCTCTAGGGAAAATACTTTTTTGAGGAGGACTGTGCCCCACCTGGAGATGCATGGAGTACACCCCACAAAAACTTGAGGTGACTTCCCCTCGCGTACTTTGAAAGCTCCCCCACCCCACACCCCCCAGGGGAAACAGGCAGCGACACATGTTGCGGCAGAGCGGAGCTGCACGGCCTCGTACGCCGGGACTTGGCACATGAGATTCGATCCTTAACAGGTGGCGCCTTCGGCAGCTCTGCTGGGCACTGAGTGGCAAAGCGGGCAGGGCCGTCAATCAAATGTCCTCTCGCAAAGGTCAAAATGCTGTTGAAAGGGACTAAAGATCTATCTTAGGGTGACAGGTGGGTGGCAGCCGGGAGGGTAAGGATGAAGCGTCTGGTGACAGAAGAGGAGTGAGAATGAGTGATGGGCCCCAAAGGGGAAAGGCAAAGGGCCCCGTGCAGGTATCAAGTTAGAACAGCTCCCCACACTTCTTGGGGGGTTGTTCAAAGCGGTTTCAGAGACAGCCCCCCAGGTCCAGCAGTCCTGCGAGGTGGTTGTAGCACAGACAGGAGATTCGAGGCGGAGATGAAGAGACAAGACTATTTGTAAAGCCCATGGCTAGTGACAGGGAGGTAAAAATGGACCACCAGGCCACGGGAGACCCTGAACCTTGGGTGGGGTCTCGTTTATAGGTGCATAGGCGTATCTGGGGCTATGAGGATAAAGCGGGCTTTGGGGGGCATGGCTGGGAGCCACCTTAACATGTCAAATAATGTGAGGCAGAAAGAGAACACACAGCCTAAAACATGGGGAGCATGCAAGCCGCCCTCCAGACTAGAGCCCTGCAGCAGGACTTCCGAGGCCGAAAGGCCTGCATCAACCGCAGACGTCAAAAAAGGTTCAAAAATCATGGCTCCGGGCATCCCAGTCAACAGAAGAACGTTTATTAGCCACGGTATTAATAGCTAGGAAACAGCCGGTGCTGGACGGGTCCAATCAGCGGCCAGGAGCTCCTGTCGTCAGGCCCTCGCGGCCAATCACACGCCGGCAAGCCGGGTTGCTAGCCTCCCTGGGCAGAGGCGAGGGGTGCGCATTGTCACGGGGGCTCCCGCTTGCCCTCCGCGCGTGGGAGGCCTGCGTGGGAGCCAAGGCAGCCACTGGAGAGCGTCAGTAGTCACGCACTTGGGGGGTCCCTGGAGTTTTTGTTAGAGACAGTGCTTCCTGGCATCAGCTCTGCAGCCCCAAAGAACATGAGTTGACGCGCTGGGAGGAGCCCCAGGCTTTGGTTGGGGTGCCCCTGGGAGGCCCTGTGGAAGGAGAAACTCCAGACATGCAATACGCATCTCTCTCCACAAGGCCTGGCCCCATGGAGGAAAGTTGGGCCTCCCACCGCCAAGTCAGCCTCCCTGCTTTTTTTCTGGCTTCCTGCCTCCTAAGCCTGCTGCTCAGAGGTTAACAGTAAACCCAACTCCCCTTTTTCAGGGTCTTACTGACAGGCCAAGGTAAGGGACCCTGGAAATGATGTGTTTTTGACAAAAGTTCCTGGGGTTTGAATCCCAGCTCTGCTCCCTCCTAGCTGGGAGGCTGAGGTCCAGGCCCTTCTCTCTGGGCCCCTATTTCCTCATCTGGAAAAAGGAAAGAGTTGGACAAGATGGTCCCCAAGGAGCCTTCCAGTCCTGCTTTGCTTGATTTGAATGTATACATCAGGCGAGTCAAATGTCTTCCAGAACATTCTGCATGACAGTAATTAGTATCAGGTGTATCCTGCAGTCCATGTGGTTACTTCATCATGCTGCTTTTCTTTCCATTGTATTTTATTTTAAACAGAACGCCATGGCAACATGTTTATCCTTCTGGCTTCCTAAAAGAAAGGGAGGAAGAAATAAAAAGACAGAAAAAGAAAAGGCAAAGAGAAAGAAAAGACTGCTGTAAACTAATCCTACTGAGCATGGTTTAACCACAATACAAAAAAATCCATATGTTTAAATGTTTTCGTTGGCTTTTCTGGAGCTCAGAACCTAACTTTTTAAATATTTATTGGTCCAAAGCAATGGAAGAAATAACTTAAGAGAGCCAATCTATGGTACTATTTGGATCCCAACTATTTTTCAGTCTCGGCGGTGTCCTTCCTGCATGCTTTTCTTGCTCGAGAAGGACATTGGGGGGGCTCAGATTCATATCTATAGGGCAAAACAGACGAGGAAATCCAGGTTAAGAAATGGCTCACGTTCTTTTCTGTACATGCTGAAACCCAACTCTCCTGAAGAGCCCTGGAGGACAGCCAGTGTCCCAGACGCATGGCTTAGCCTGCTGCCTTTTTTTTTTTTTTTCCACGTAGATCTAATTCAAAGCACACATTTTTCTTCTTCTTTTTTTTAATTCGTACTTGGGAACCCTCAAAAGCCAAATGCGCAGTCTCCTATCCACATGTACATACTTGTGGGCAAGTGTACAAGCGCCCTAAGATTCGGCCAGGAAGTGAGGACAAGGTCCCCCTATATCCATCTTCCAGGCACAGGTAAATGCACTCTCTTCTCAAAACTATACTGAGAGCTTTTACAGAACAGCATCCCTGGGTGCCTGCCCCTCTAAGCAGGCCTTCCCAGGCTTCCAGGTACCCCCAAAATGGGCGTGTTCCCCAGAGAGCTTTCCAGGCCCTCTTCTGCACTTCTTGGGGGTGGCTAAAGCCATCCTTGCTGCTACCTTTCTAATCTCTAACTTCAACCCCCCTCTAGCAATTCAAATCCCCCAAAATCATACGTTCCTGAGCACCCCCCACCCACAGACCTCAGCCCAAGTCAGAGAAGCAGCAGGGCATACAGAGGGTCTTTCCATGAGACTGTGGGGGAGCCTGGCATTGTCAGATACAACCTCAATGCTTCCTGTAAGGTGCGGGGTGGGTGTCAAGCAGTCAAGGATTTCGGGGGCAGGGGACAAACAACAGCCCATCTTCTGGAGTCCTGGAATTGACAGTGGTTCTTCTAGAAGGTACACCAATCCATTGGTCCCATGCTAACAGCCCTTCAGGAACTTGATTTTGCCTTTAAAATAAAGTCTAATGTCTAGTTTGGCATTTAAGGACTTGTGGGGCGGGCGGGGGGGAGTTTCCTTTTTATTTCTGGTCACATATCCAAACACAATTCATACCCACATTCCCTTCCAGGTAGATGTTTGCGGGTCCCTGTTGTGTCCTGTTCCTGGGTTGGGAGGTGAGCAGCACTGTGGCTGCCCGTGTATTTCTGGAGTTCTCCCACCCAGAACCCCAATATCAGCGCATTCTGTTACCCTGAAACCTGAGTTTTGGATGCAGCCCCAACCTTTGCATAGAGGATTTTGCCAAATTGTAGATATTCAAAGACAAATAAAATTCAGCCTTGTGCGAAAGGCCAAGGATAAAACTTACTTCCCGGTAGATTGCTAGACTTTCAGGCAGCACATGTATGTTTGACTCGGGGGTCCGTGGTATGTGGCAGAGGGGGTGAACATGGCTCTTTAGGGATACGTGTCATGACTAAGCCAGTGAAAAAAAGACCTGGAAGGCAATACCCCCAAATTACTCTCAAATACCCCAAAAGAACATTCGTGGTTCTAGGCAAATAGATTCTGGGCAGTTTTTCTTCTTTCCACTTTTATGGATTTCTCTTCTGGCACATATTGCTTTTATAATGTGCATTTTTTAAAAACGCAACAATCCAAGAAGGCTGACCGTTTGAGCCTCTTCCTTAGGGACCTCAAATACGAAATATTTTTCTAATGAGTAAATAAAAATCAAGAGGCTCAGGACGCCCCTCTTGAGTAGCTCCAGGCACGGTCCCCGACAGAGGCATTCAAGCATGGGGTGGGCATGATGGGGGCCAGAGGCACCCCACAGCTGAGCCCAACTCCTGCAAGTGCTCTCTTGAACCTGCCACAGAGGTGAACAAACTCCTAGCTGGGAACAGCAACCAAAAAAATGAACTTTATTGGTTTCATTCCTACAGGAGGGGCCTAGAGAAATCCATTTACTAGGGGATAAGGCATGCCAAGAATGGGGTCTTGGCGAAGCAGGCCACTGTCACGGGTTGGGCTTTAGAAGTCACATCCTGACACTAGGAAAACGTGGCCATGTCGCCCCACCCTGCCCCCACCGGCCCCCCAGCTTTGGGTGTGGGCCAGCTCCAGAGTCAAGCAAGGGGTTTTTTTGGCCCAACTCCATGGAAATATCTCCTTTGGTGGAGCAAAGAACGGCTTCATTCAACTGCCTGCGGCTAGGGAGGGGGCTGGCTTTACAGTGTTGACAGAGAAGCAGAGGCCTGGGGAGGGGCCCCAGAGGAGAAAATGTATTCCAGGTAGAACAAGACTGGAAAGTTTGCTTTTTTTTTTTTTTAACTAAAAGATTGCTGACAGTTGAAAAACTGCCACCCCACCCAAGAGGCTCCAAGAGAAGTCATTTGTACTAGATTTCAGCAAGGACTACAGCAGGGACCTGTCTCCTTAACGGCCAAGGGAAGGGAGCCAGTTCCGGGCACGCTTTCAGTTTAAACATTCGAGGTCTGGGTCCTTCCAGAGCCCACAGTGGGCCTCCCGGGTGATAGCTGTGTCTCAGCACTCACCCAGAAGCCACCAGTTCACCAGTGGGGAGCCCGGGGGGAGTCTGCAGTTAGAGGCCCGGTGTACCAAGAGGTTATGAGTAGGTTCCCGGGGACAAACTGTCCTCCCTTGCTTGGTGACCCTAAGTTTGCCGGATCCATGTCACAGTCTATGGCCAGGGAAGGACACCAACAAACATAGGAACTCCCAGCCCCTCAGGTTTCACCAAAAAGCCAGAAGTAACCACTCTCACGTAACTGCTACCGCGCAAAATGGCTCAGAAACTCTTCTATAAATGAGAGGCTTGGCAGGGACTTGGGGGGGGAGGGGGGGTCTCTACTGAGAGATGGGATTCTTTGTCCTACCACCTAGTGCCATCCTGGGGATGCAGGGAGATGAGAAACCAACTGAGGGTGAAGCATGGCACACAAGCCGGCGGCCCGTGCTACCTTGAGCTGGTAGCACCTGTAATACCAGGCACCTGAATCGAGGGAATGACATCACAAAACCACAGTACGAATTGCTGGTTTTCTGCCCCAGCTCTCAGATAGAGCAGCAGTCTTGCCTGGTGGTTGAGGGTTTGGGCCCTGAGATCAGACCTCAGGTGCAAATCCACTGCTACCCGTGTGTCTTTGGTTATTTGTTTAACCTCTCTGAACCTCATTTTCATGATTTTTAGAATGGAGATTAAATGCCTCCTTCAGGTGAGAAGATTAAATGCGGAGAAAACCCGTGTGCTGTGTTCGCCATGTGTCCCCAGCTATGCGACTTGGGAGGTGGAAGAGGTGACCTTCTCTTTTCCTATGTTGTTTTCATTTATTTTATAAGAAGCATAAATTTATTTTGTAATTTAAATATCTATATATAAAGCCAGTATAACTCTAGGTCAAGCAAAGGCCCCGTTACCCTACCACTGACACGTGGGTGCCCTTCTCAGGTGGGCTGTCTCCAAAATGCCTGAGAGCCAGGCGGCTGAACCCCGCAGTTTGGGGGATGGGCTCTGCTTGTCCCCACAATTGGTCAGAGACAAAAGAGAAGCAAGCCTCCCGCTCGTGGCCTCTTTGCTGGGCCTCATAGGCTCTCTGTGGACCGGTATGGCCCCCTCAGAACAGCCAAGCACCCCAGTACTCTTCCTTGGTAAGACCTCCTGTCTCAGAGTCTGGGGTCTGAGATACAGTTTGCAAGCTCAGTGGAAAATGGATCTTCCAGATAAAAGTATTCCCAGAACTCTGGGCCTGCGTCCTCCTCCTTCCCCGTTCCGTGTAGGCCACAGGCACTGTGCCGCCTGGCGAGGGGGCAGCCAGCAAGGTGGGTGAGAACGCGGGCTCTGACGTCAGACGCTGGTTAGGATTCTAACACCGCCCCTTACGAGCAGTTTGACTTTGGGCAAGTCCCTTATGCCTCTCTATGTCTCAGTTTCCTCATCTGTAAAATGGGGATGATAATAGTTCCTGCCTTCCGGGATTGGTGAGAAGGTTAACTGAGTCTGGGTACCCAGTAGATGCTCAGTAACCAAGGTGGCATCCTCCCGCTGCAGGCAGACAGCTGCGCTGTCCCCAGGGAGAGCAGCTCTTACAATGCCACCCTTCGCACAGGAATGCAGAGCAGGAAACCTTCGCCACAGGCCTGGCAGCTGGCAATGCCTGGGGGGTGGCCAGGAGTCCTCAGGCCAGCCCCTGCTGCGTGCCCTTTCTAGGGCCAGTATGCAGACACCCACCAAAAAGCTTCATTCCCCACCCCACCCCTTCCCGTTTTGGGTAACTTCACCACCTGGGACACTGGGGGTGATCTCAGGTCACGGAGGGTCATTTCAGAACACCGCAGGTCACCGTGGGGCTCGGTCACCGTGGGTCATGGTGCGTCGTCAATATCTACCAACTTGCTCGGGCTTATGCCCTGCAAACGTTTCTCCCTCTGAGACACAGGCAGAAATGTTCAACATACCCTTTAGGTGTTTGCGGAAGGGATGAGCCTGCCTTTAGGTAAACGGAGCTGCCCTCGCACATTTGATGATTAAAAAAAAAAAAAAAAAAAACTGAAGCCACATTTCCAGGGCCTACCTGCTTCCACTGGCTCTCAAACTAAGGATACCTCTGCCTTCATGAGCTGTTTGGGATGAAGGGCTTTGGGAAGGCCTCTGGGACCCCAGCTCTCCTCACTCCACTGAGCCTTCCATTTGCTCTCTGCAAAAATGTGAAAATAGTACTGATGCCACAGGTTTGCTCTGAACACAGAACAAGACAGCCTATGTTACTCAGAAGGACCCTGAGGGTCACTGTCCAGGGCTGGAGGTGGAGGCTCCATCTGAACCAGTCACCTCGTAGGTGGCACATCCAGACCAGGCACACTCAGAACTGGCTGCCCCCAAAATACATCAGCTGAGATTTTCACTTTTTGCCGGAGCTTTGTGAACTTTAAAAAGTTAATTCCAGATAGTTTTATTCATGCATTTGTCCATCCAGTTCAAGAAACACTGGATGCCTAGGACTGGCACTAGTGGTAAAATGACAATGGAGGGACAAGCTCCCTGCCTCTCGGAGTTCAGGGAGCTGAGCTGCACACCTACTGTGTGCTGGGCTGGGCTCTAACTGCCTGTTTCCATCTCGGGTGGACAGCATGCTCAGCTCAGGCCCTGAGAACAAGTGAGTGCCCCCCCACCCTTCCTGGGGAAAGAATCCACAAGTGGTAAATTGTCATTGAACTAGAAAAGCCAGCTAAACGGGGGCTGGGATGCCACGGAAAGCTGGCACCTCTCACCCGCCCGGCTCTGAGTATCAGGAATTCTGGGCCCACGTCCTTTCCCGACAGTCTGGCTGTAGGTACATTTCCCAGAAATCTCAGTGTTTACTCTGAGGGGCCTCCCACAGGAGAAGTCCTTCAGATTCTGCTTTGGGCTCTAAGTCGCTTTCTGGCTGGCGCACAGCACAGAAATCTCAGAGCGTTGAACATATGGCCACGTGGCCGCCCCAGAGATCCAAGCAAAACTGTCTGGCTGCCCGGCCTGAGCTGCCCCTGAAAGGTTTCAGTGTATATCCCGGCCCTCCTATTTGGGGGTTCGCATGGGCCCTCACACACGCGCCCTGAGCAGCTGGCCCAGACCCAGGCAGGGATCTATGGCTGGTTTCTGCACCCCAAATCAGGGCCCTCCTTCGGAGAAACCCGAGTGGGGCTGGGTTGAGGGATTCAGGAAGTGGCTGGAGGCCGTATGTAAGCTGCCTTTCCCACCAGGCTGGAAAGGAAGTGGGGTGAGGTGGGGGCAGGAGGTAGGGACAGGAAGATAAGGGGAGGGGCCGAGGGGTCAAAGGGACTGGCACGCCCACTCCAGGCTCCTCTCCGGGCGGGGTTTCCATGGGAGGAGCGTCCACGTGGAACAGAAAGGCTCCATCCCAGGACCTTGTCTGAAAGACGCGCTGACCGCTACCACCTGGGAAGGGCCGCAGCAGCAGAACGCTGCACCGATAAGGGGCCAGAGGCCAGGCTGGGGCTCCTGAGAGAAGCCCCTTCCTTTTCCGGCCTCCCAGGCACCACAGTCTCAGATAAAACACGTCCTCCTCGGGTTCATTTAGTACATAAAGTGTGCTCAATGGAGAACAAAGACTCAAAAATATACATCCTCAAATAAGTAAAGCAGAAGACAGAACAGGTGTGTGGGGGCCGGGGGACATGCTGCCCCTGTGTGTGCCACGTCTCACCCAGTGGGCAACACAGGCTGGGCCCCCTGGAGTCCTTGCACATTCTCTTTAATATTTTATTGATTTATTTATGTACTTATTTTATTTATTGGGGCTAACATCATGTAAATTTCACGCATACATGATAATTCAACCTCTGTGTACTTTATAGGGTGCTCACCCTATAAAAGTCTTGTCTCCTTCCATTACCATATGTTTCACCCCCTTTACCCACTTGGTCCTCCCTGCAACGCCACCCCCCACCCCCTGCCCCCGTAACCACCATTCTGGTGTCTGTGTCTGTGCGGTTATTGTGAATTAAGAGCCTGAGTTAGGGTCCAGGAAAGCAGCCCACAAAACTGTGTCCCTCCGCCCAAGAAATCTGGGAGGGTCTGTGTTGGACAAGCAGACTGGAGGAAACACACTGCAGCTTCTCAGGGACAGTTCTGGGCGGGCCTCACAGCAGGGCTGGGGAAGCGGGGCTGGGCAGCTGCAGACTCTGCCACGTTCCCACATGTTAAAGGCAATGCTGTGCCTGCATTTTGACTCTTGGTAGGGGGCAACGTGAGGCAGAAGTAAGATATGAAGGACTTGAGCATCTGCTCCAGGAGCCCCTTGAGTCAAGTCGAGAGGGTCTCTGAACCAGGAACCTGGGACCAGGCCACCCAGCAGCCCCCCAAGTGGAAGTCCCTGCTGAGCAGAGCAGAGATGCAGAGCTGTGTTCCCCTAGATCAGAATTTCACACTTGAATCCACA
The DNA here is from genome assembly GCA_033961575.1 of Aselliscus stoliczkanus. Classification (NCBI taxonomy): domain Eukaryota; kingdom Metazoa; phylum Chordata; class Mammalia; order Chiroptera; family Hipposideridae; genus Aselliscus; species Aselliscus stoliczkanus. Next base: position 158,093,911 of record CM066732.1, on the reverse strand, counting down.
TTTCCTCTAAACCAAGTGAAAACCTCCCATCTCGTCCCTCCCACTCCAAGCCAAGATTTACTTGCTCCCAGCAAGCCTGAGTTCAGGCTGTCTGCTTTACACCCTTGCTCAGCCAGGCTCAGCTTTGCGACTATCCAGCACCTCACCCTGCAGCTGCAGCCAGAGGTCATGGCCAGTGGGACTCAAGCCCAGAGGCCAGCATCACCCCACAGCGGGTTCTGCAGAAAGGAAAGAGTAACACTTGATTTGGACCCCATCCAAATCTCCCTGCAGGGCTTTTGTTTGTTTTTTAAGATAACTACATTCCCCACCACACACAGGCTCTCTCATCAACTTTGTTTTTATTATTAAATTTATTGGGGTGACAATGGTTAGTAAAATTACATAGGTTTCAATTCTATAATTGAATTCTATACATGTGCAATTCTATAATACATCATCGATCTCTCAACAATTTTATCCTGTGTTTGCGATCTAAAGGGGCATGACTTTCTAGAGGGCATTTCGGCAGCAACGGGCCAATCCTTTCCATGTACATGAGTTTCGGCCCGGCCATTTCCTCTAGAAATGAACCCCGCAGAAATGACTGCACCATGCCGGAAGATGCAGGGCCACTGCCATAGCACTGCTGGCCGAACTGGCCACAACATGGCTGTGAGCTTGCCACGTGCCTGGCAGGGGGCTAAGGATTTCCTTGTACCTATGAGCAGCTCATTTCATCTTCACTCAGGAGGTGTGTGCTTTATCATACCTATTTCCAGATGAGGAAACGGAGGCACGGGGCTACAGCGTGTGAGAAGCAGGCCTAGGGTTTGTGCCAGGAGCCACTTCTCCCTGCTGCATTACATGTCACCCATCCCCCTTGCCCACTGGGAGGGCAGGGAACATGCAAATGTCCAGGAATACTGCCCTGAGCTCTTGGCCACACAGGCGACAGAACCCCACATGAGGTTGGGGAATCCTCTGGGTACAACCTTCCAGTTGGGAAGCTATTTATGTCACCCCCTCCAGATGGGATAAGCCCATAGGGCCTCCTTACTTGGCACGGAAGAGGGACATCACTGCACGTGGCTGGCACTGTGGTGGCAGGAACTCCATGCAAAAATCAGTTTGAGTCGACCTTTCAGAAAGAGCCTGTGGTAGTTTCCACCCCAACTCTTCAGCAAATACCAGAAGGGGCATGACATTGTCCTGGGAGCACTGACAGAGCCCCTATGAGGTGCCTGTCACACGGCGGGGAGCCACAGAGAACCCCAGCCCCACGTGCCTGGCGGTCCCCCACGCTGTGGATCTGTGTCAGCCATTGCATCTTACACGAAGTCCCAGGGTGAGTGCCACAGGTGCCCGCACACCGCCCACTGTGGAACCGCGGGCAGTGACGCTGACCCTGCTGAGCCACAGCTCAGCAAGCCGTGGGGCACCGGCCAAGCACCTGATGCCACAGCCCCACACACGGTTCGAAATTGCTGATTTGGAGCCTAGATCATTCAAACTATCCCGTTGTCAAAAATGCCAAGCAGCCCAGACATACATTTGCACAGGCGCACATTTGCAAAGTCCCCTTTCCATTTGCTCAAAGGTTGAGCGTGGCCAGCAAGAAGCACTCAAGAGGCTTCGGGCAGTCTCAGGGTGAATCTGCAGGTGACACACCTCCTCGGAGACTCACAGACCCAGAAACTCATTCCTCGGTCCTCAGGGCTGAGCAGGAAAGGGGGATGGGCAGCATTCAGCCTCACCCCTCCCCCAGCGCAGACACAGTCATTTGCAAACTAGCAAGACCAGGCTAGGGGCCTGAAAACTCCAGGCTGGAGAGTTCATCCCCGTCTTAAAGGAGCAGAGCTAGCCCAGCTGGAATCAGCCTGGACCTCAGACCCCCGCCCCTGAGGGAATTCATTCTGTTCACTCTCTGGGCTAAGTCACCCCACCCCTCGCTCCAGGCTGGGAGAAGGAGCCCACAGATCCTGTGGGATGTGCAGGATCCACGCTGCCTCCTGAGGCATGGGAAGGGGTTGGCACCCCATCAGACACCACTGTGAGGAAGGCTGTTTGGGAGTTCCCAGGGTAGCAGTTCAGGCCTCCTCTTACAATTTATCGTGACTTCGATGATCGCAATATGGTGTTGTGTTCTTGTTTTTACCCCCAAACCCTACCAACAGAGCTTCCATTCTTCACTTTTACAAAATCCTCAGCTGGGGTTCCCAGAGGCCCAGAGCCTTGCCCTATTCCCCAGCTCTGACTTGGCAGCACTAAGATGAAGGCCAGTCAGCAGACAGCCAGACCTTTCTCCTCATTTCCCCAAGGATGTTGCTGGCTTGAGATGTAGGGGGACAAGGAGCCCAGTAGCCAGGGCCTGGGACTTGCATGGGAAGGTCAGGACCCATCGTGCTGGGTTCTATGTTAGAGTCTGCTGGTATCACTGGTCAATGTCACTGTTCAAAGGCCCAAAGGAAAAGGACACCACAGGGCTGACTAGGGCACTTCCTGTGCCTGCCTCATGCTTAGAACAAGAGATCTGTCAAGTTGGATGACAACTGAAACAGCAGAGAGCCCCCACGTAGTGGGACAAGTCAGGGGCAGAGAATTCTTCGAAGTATGACTGCTCCACTGGAAGAGATACGACTGTCATGAGAGCATCTTCGACTCAGTAAGACAAGCATTTTAGGGGGCACAAAAACCTCTTCCCAGTAAACACTCCCTCCCTCTCAGCAGCTCCTCTGTCTCCTGACAGCCTTGTTGATTTCCCTTCTAGAAGAGCAGGACCCCGGGTGGCTCTGCTCATTGTGGGGAATGAAAATTGCTCCTCCAGAGAATAACACAGGGCTTGAGTCCCTGCAGCTTTGGGTCTAGGAAACAGTCAAGATCCATCTCTTGGGGATGGAGCTGGCCCAGACAGAGTGTGTGTGTGTGTGTGTGTGTGTGTGTGTGTGTGTGTGTGTGTGCGCGCACTCGCGTACACACATATGTGCACAAGTGTGTGCCTGCTCACGCTCAGGCTTGTGCTTTCAAAAGTAACATACCAGTTTTGCACTGTATTCAACCAAGCACTGCCAGGACCCCCAGGACTCCACCGTCTCTGCCCAGACAGCGCAGAGGGCTGAAATCTGCCTGGGAATGGGAAAGGAGGCTGGGCTGCCATCTGACTCCACCATCCCCCACCTTGGGTTGGTGATTCACTGGTAACCAAGAGCCTTGGGGGAGGGTCGACTAAGAGTCAAGTATCAATTCCTCTTGAAATTCAGAGTTTCAGATGGGGGAGGTGCGGGACAAGGGCCTGGAGCAATTTTGCCGCAGCCTTTCAGCAAATACTTGAGTCTTGCACCAAGTTGCCGAGGGCCGTAGATCCGCAGATAACCCTCGAAACTGAGAATCGTGGAGACCCATGAAATCACAAACCATGGCGAATTGTGGTGAATCACAGTGAACTGTGCTGCAGGGGAACGCATCCAGGAATTCAGGGGGTTAGGGCAGATTAGTGTGGCCAATTACAGAGCTGCAGGATTATGGCATAGCAGACCGCGGGCAACTGGTGGACCGCGGGCAACTGGTGGACCGCGGGCAACTGGCGAACCGTGGGCAACTGGCGAACCGTGGGCAACTGGTGGACCACGGGCAACTGGCGGACCGTGGGCATCTGGCAGACATGGACAACTGGCAGACTGCAGGCAACTGGTGGACCCTAGCCCAGCAATTGCAGTCTCCTCTCCCAGACCTGCACACTCCTGGTAATCTCTGATTTGAGTCTGGAACATGAATACCATTCTGGTCCCCCAGCTACCCACAGCCCACTCTCAGCACAGCAGGGCTGTGCTCCTCTTACTCAAAGGATGGAACTACAGGTGCCAAACATCTGCAGACTCCAAAACTTAATAACTCAGATCCCAGGCCTAAAAGCACAGGGTGTCCTACATCTCACTCTTGGACTGTTCTCAAACAGAAACAGTTTGTCCACTGGTGCTAGCAGAGTCAAACGCTAAACGCCGAGAATTGCAGTGGAGAAATATTGGCTATTTTATTATGAATGGCGCCATCTGGGAGAAGAGAAAGCTCATGCTCAGAAGCCCGAACTCTCTGGTGGCATGTAGGTTACAGATTCTATAGAGCAAAATCACAAGACACCATAGCTTAGGGGGTTCGGGGTTGTGCAAGGGGCTGATTGGTCAGAGGTGAAGTAAGGGTAATAAATCATTTCTTCAGGTCTTGAGGACAGTTCTGAGGGCTGCTCCGGCGTCCCTCTGTCTGGTCTCATGGGAAAGTAGCCAGAGGGTTGTTCCACCTTAGGACTCAGGAGCTGAAACATAACTTAGGTCAAGATGTTATCTTTAGCTGGTCTGAGGTCCCAACCCTGTGATTATGGTCCAGGCTACTGTCTTATGCTGCCTCGGGGGTTGCTGATTATCCGGGGAAAAGGTTAGATCTCTGAAGGATATTTCTAGAGCTAGGATTTAAAGCTAAATTTAATCAAAGTCATAAGGACCCTAGGTTGCAGAACAACAGATCAGGCCAGCCCCCACTGGGAGAGCCATTTGCAAAACTGCAGGGCGAGGTGGGGGGCAGCCCCACCCCCAGTGTTGAGGAGATGAGTCTAGCTAGTCTTTCTTTTCTTAAAGGAACAGGGCATCCCAGGCAGGCTGTAACAGCTCTGAGGTTGGAATTCAGAGTTCATCTTGGCGGGGAGATCAGTTGCTGCTCTTCTTGTCCTATCCTACACCCCACACAGGAGGGCCACAGAGCAGACCTAAGACAGTTGGGAGCAGCCCTACTAAAGCCATTCTGGTTATGCTGTCCTCCCAGATGTGGGGAGAAGCCAGCGTGATCACCCACACCCCACCTGCGGATAAGGGATTTTGTGATTCCTGAGGGGGTTAGTTCTGGAACACTCATACAATTCATAGTGTTTTCAGGAACTATGCCATGGCATTTATTTCTTTTATTTAATGCAACAATGCTAGAAAATAGATCTTCAGCCCTCCAGTTTTGGAGAATCCCAAACTAGCTCTTCTCACTCACTGGTCAGGTGCCCGGGTCACACAAACCATAAGGGGAAAAAGATGGGCTCTCAGCAGGGGGAGGCCCCCAACTGAACAACTTTCCTAAGTTAGGATGAAGGTCTAGAGGAATTTCCACTACAGAGTTCCCGAAAATGCTCCAGAAGTGTACACATTGCCCAGGCCCACTAAGGCTGATGTGGTTATGTATAGGTACCTAGCCGTGAGAACCTATGGATCTGAGAAGCACTAAGACCTACAAAGTTGCCAACTAAGGTGCTTCATGGTGAATCCTAGTGAACTGTGCGGCAGAGAACTGCCTCCAAGCAAAGAGAGGTGGGGAGGCCAGGGCTCAGGCAGACCCAGTGTCACAATCGACAACGCTGCAGGATGACGGGACCACGGACTTCGGGACACCGGCGGACCGTGGGCGATGGGCGAACCCCAGCCCAGCAGCAGGCTGTGCTCTTTTTGCCCAAAGGAATAGCTAATGGGCTTGGGGGAATCTGCAATGCCAAACTTCCCCCAGAGAACCCAAACTCCAATTCCTTGGACCCCAAGTCTCAAAGGTCTCACTTTCCAGGCGGACCGCCTCGGGCAGAGAAAGTTATTTGCAAAACAGTAAGGGGAATGCAAAGCTTCCTCTGGAATTCAGTTGGCTTTTGAGTTTTTTCTCTTCTTAAAGGAACAGGGCATCCCAACAGGCTTTCTGAAGCTGCCTTAAGGATGAAATTGACCGAAGCCATCCTGGAGAGCCATTGTTACTATGCTTGACACCTCACCGCAGGCGGGAGGGCACTGTGCAAACCCTAGACATTTTGGGGCAGTTGGAAACTGGTACTCCAGACCTAGAGAATGGTTACACACCCCTGCAAGAATCAGAGATTTGAGCAAATACCAGTGAAACCTGGCAAATCATGGCGAACCGTGGACACAAACCACAGTCTGGCAGAGGTGGAACAGGGAGACCAAAGGAATTGCGGTGAACCTCAGCATATGTGCAAGATTACTGTGCTTGGTGCTATTGACCGCGGGCTACTGGCGAACCGCGGGCCACTGGCGAACCGCGGGCCACTGGTGAACCACGGGCCACTGGCGAACCGCGGGCCATGTCAAACCACGGCCCACGAGAAGTGCCCTTTTAAAGGCCAGCAAACTTTCTTTGTCTGTTGAGGGACTGAGGCATTAAAGTCATTTTCACTCTTCAGCCACCAGCAGCCTCATCCTGCACCTGGACTCAGTGGTCTTGGGGGAACGCTGTAGGCATGCCAAACCTTGTCAGAAATCCCAAAGCGAATTCTGTAGTCTCCAAGACTAAAAAAAAAGGAAAGTGGCGCCCTCTTTGACCAAAGGGTGAGTCTGTTCTCATTTTTTGCCCCTCCCAGTGCTCAGGCACAGGCTGACAGCTATTTACAAAGCAGCGGGAAGGCAGTTCAGTAATATGGGAATATGGTAATGCTTTTGGCGGTTTGGTCTTTCCCACCCCGGAGGGTCTTCTCTTAAAGGAGCAGAGGCTCTCCAGGCAGGCTGAAGGGGCCATTAAAGGCTGAAAATATGGAGTTCAGCCTGGGAGCCTGCACGTACGCATCCTGCGCTGTCCCTGTTGTGGGCTCAAGAGTGGGATCCACAGATTTCTGGAGTGACACTGGCTAAGTCATTCTGGCTAAACTGTCTTTTCCTCATACCTGGGGATAGGCCTGTATGGTATCCCTTCCTACACCCCACTCTGTGTATCTAAGATTTCAGGGGATTTGGGGCCTCCTAAGGGGGTCTAGTCTCTGTGCACTCTTACCGTGCACTTACACAGTGGAAATTTTGCGAACATAATTGTCCGAACTCCCTATATAGTTCTTTATTAAACCATGGCATTTACTCAACACAACAGACCTAGAAAATGAGTCTTCTAGTCTCCCGTTTGTGGAATCCCAAATGGGTCCATCTAGCGTATGGAGAGGCCTGGACTGGACAAAGCTGGGGAAAGCCACAGAGGTCACAGCCAGGCTATCCACCAGGGGTGGTTTCAGGCTAGAGGCCTGCAGCAATTTCCATGCCCCACCCCCAGCCTTTTAGCAAATGAATGACACAGAGCAGATGCTAGGATGTAGGGGGCACAGAGTTCTGGGTGTTGAACCAAGGCAACTGGCAGTTCAAGGTCACGGTGCTGCCAGTGGTACCAGAGCGCAGCCAGGGATGGGAAGCCAGGAACCCACGATGCCATAAATAGTGACAGGATCACGAAGTCAGACCATACCTGGCTCACCACGGCATGGTACGCGGCAACCATTGGCACCACCAGACTGGGTTGCTTCTCACAATCTCCCTAATGATTTGGGGTCTCGGCCTTCAGTGCATCTTACCTGTAGTGCTGCCAGGCAGCCCTGCCAGGCATTTGGGCATTAAGACCCGTCCCTGCTCAAAGGGGAAGTGTGATGGGCAAGAAGCACCCAAGTGGCCTTGGAAGGTGCCTAATGTCCCGTTTTCCAGGCCACAGGGCCTCCAGTCATACCCTGCCCCAACCTTTCCAAGCCCCCATCCTAAGACATTTTCAAACCAGCTCGACCAGGTAGGGGACCGGAAAATGTGAATTCTGTTTGTCTAAAGTGCCAGTAAGTGCTTGTGTGTGCTTCCTCTTCTTAAAGGAACAGCTGGGAGCAGTCCCTGGGACTAAAGGCCACCCTCCCCTGGGGCTGTTTGCTTCCATTCACTTCCTGGGTAAGCCACCACCTCTCCCTCCCGGCTGGGGGAACCCCCCCTCCTCACAGATCTCCGGGCTCCAGAGCTGAGCAGGTTCCTGGCTGCCTCCTGAGGCCTGAGACAGACATACTTCATTGAACACCACTGGAGGATGGTACTTGGGGACCCTGGGCTTCTGGCTGCTGTCTGCTCTTCAGTTTACTGTGATCTCAGGGCTCTTTACTTGGCATTTATTTCACCGAATCTTCACGACAGTCCCGGGAGGTGTGTTTTTGTTCTCCAACATCACAGATGCCTAAACTAGAAAAGCAAAGGGACTTGACTTCCTGCACTGGCAGCAATAAGGTTCAATCCCAATCTTGTGACCGTCACAGGCCAGTGTGCTGCTGAGAAAGTAAAGGTGGGGACACAGAACCTCTCCCCCCCCCCAACCCCAGCCCAGGACTCTGGGGAGGGCAGTGGTGGGGAGCAGTCTGAGACTTACGTTGTTGAGGTGGTGGGCTTGGGATGGTGGGGCACAAGTTCTGATTGGAGACAGGAACCTGATGGCAGGCCTGATGATGTTGAATCCTTTCATAAGAATTGCTCCCCTAAAGTTCTTTACGACTAAAAATTCCACTCAGACACTTAAGTGCCCATTAGGATACAAGGCCTCCCTGGAGACCCCGGTAGAGAATCTGTCATATGGGGAATGCCAGTAGCCAGGATTTGATGAGTGACAAGCTTAGGGGACCAAACAGCTCCCTGTGGATAACTGAGGCACAGGAGCCTTGTGGCAGAAGGGCCATCCTTTTTCTTGTGCAATCAGAAAGCTCCCGAAAGCCACACTGACATTCCCCAGAGCCTCATCTCGTTTAATTCTCCCAGCAGCCCAATCAAGCAACTGTCATAATATTTTAACCTTTAAGACAATTACAGAAATAATTCTCGTTTCTTGTTTTTAAAAAATGACAAAAACAAACAAAACAAAAGCGAAAGAATGCAGCAGTGTGTGACCATGGAGAGTGATATTTTTCAGCCCCGTTTTAAACTCCTCTCCTCACCAGCTCCCCAGGGCAGCCCTGGTCCAGCTGGCTTTATGGCATCCCAAATGTGATGGGGATGAGAAGGTGGTCTTGAAGGGAAGAGCTTCTCCACAGAGGTCCATGTCCCCACTGGAGGGTCAGGGGACACACTCTTTAATACAGTCAAGGGGTGTCTTCGGGGCTTAAGGGGAGGACCAAGGAGAATGCTGGAAGGTACAGGAAGCCCCTTTGTGTCTTGTAAAGGCAGTTGGCCATCCCAGACCAGCTCTGCTGTGGGGAAGGTACATTTCAGAGAGCTTGGGGTAGAGGGGGATCCCCAAAATGCTGGGAGAGTAGGGTTATTGCTGACTTTGGGAGATGCCACCTCCTCCTAATGCGAGCTCACAGTCCCTTCCTCCCTCTAAAAATGCAAAGGGAGGGGTGAAGACTTGACAGGCCTCCAGACCTGGAAATAAATGGAATGGTCCCCCAGGGCGCCACCTTCTGCCTCACTATGTCCAGAGAGCAGGTCTGCAGTTTCCCTTTTAACCAAGGAGGAAATGAGGCAGCTGTGTCAGTGGAGACCACTCTGCCAGGCAAAGATACTAGGCCTGGGGTGAATCTGACTCCCAGCTGTACCCGCTTCTCCTACGCCAGTGTCTGGAGCTGAAACAGGCCCGGAAAAATAGTCTCATTTCTCCTTCCTCCCCAGGCTCACTTCTCCCTCTCCCTCAGTCTCTCCTCCACTCCTACCCCAGACCCCCGGCCTCCTGATCTACTGTCCACCCAGGGAGGGCAGGAGAAGCCCCCAGACACCCCCAGATCCAACTTCCTGCCCTCCTTCATCCACAGGGCTCTGCCATGGGGCGATAGCGATGGGGAAGCTGGCAGGCTGGCTGGTTCTCAAACTTGATGTTGTCAGTCTTCATGATTTTCGCCCTTTTCAGAGTTGGATGGTAGTATCTCATCATGCTTTTCAATGTCATTTTCCTAATAAACAGTGATATCAAACAGGTTCTTCTGTATTTATTACCATCCATGTATCTTCTTTGGTAAAGTGTTATGCTCCAATACTTTGCCCACTTTTTTTTTTTTTTTTTAAGATTTTGTTGGGGAACGGGGGAGGAGAACAGGCAAGTTGCTGTCCCTTTGCTCCTCAGTCCAGCTGCGGAGGACGTTGCCTCACTGTTGGTATCGTCATTGCACTCTTCCCAGATGAGGCAGATCGGTCGCCAGCCCCTGGATGGTCGCCCACCGTGGCCATTGGCAGCTCACGCTGGCTGCCGGCCACTCACTGTAGCCTATGGCAGCCCAGTGCAGCAGGGGCTGCAGCCTACTCTGTCACCGGGGCTCGCACAGCCCAGCTCCAGGTGGAGCTGTTGTTAGCTGTAGAGGGCAGTGTCACTGGCCCTCATGTGGGATCTGAACCGGGCCGCCGGCATCCCAAAACCAGCTCCTAACCAATGCGCCACTCGGCCGGCCCAATTTTGCCCATTTTTAATCGAGTTGTTTGTTTTCTTATTATTAAGCTTTAAGAGTTTTTCTACATTACAGATGCAAGTTCTTTTCCAAATATATACTTTGCGAATATTTTCTTCCAGTCTGTGGCTTAAAAATGTTTTTAGAAGAGAAGTTTTTAATTTTGATGAAGTCCAGTTTATCAGCTTGTTCTTCTATGGTGTCTTAATTAAGAAATCTTAAACCAAGCTCACAAAGATCTTTTCCCATATGTTCTTTTAGAAGTTTTCTAGTTTTAGGTTTTATATTTGGGTCTGTGATGCAGTTTGTCTTTGTTGCGCAGTATGAATGAGAGTTCATTTTTTTGCATATGGATATCTAACTCTTCCAGCCCCATTTGTTGAAAAACAATTCCTTCTTCACTGAATTGCCTTTGTGCTTTTGTCAAAAATCAGGACTCCACATGTGTATGTGTGGTGTGTTTCTGGATTCTCTATTTTGTTCTATTGACCTATTTTGTCTCTTTTTACCAGTGGCACACTGTTTTAATCACCACAGCATCATAATGAGCCCGGAAACCGGGTAGTATCAGCCTATGGACTTTATTCTTGTTTTTCAGAGTAGCTTTGGCTAGGGTCTTACATTACCAGATGAATTCTAGACTCAGCTTAAAATAAATCTATCAATTACTATTTTTAAAAATCCTACTGGGATTTTGATTGAGATGGTGTTTTTCTATTGATTAATTGGGGGAGAAATGACATCTTAACAACATAGAGTCTTCCAACCCATGACCAAGGTATGTCACTCCATTTATTTACATCTGTAATTTCTCTCAACAGTTTTGTAGTTTTCATTGTACAGTTCTCTCACATCTTTTGTCAGATTTATCCATAAGTATTTTTTTTTTTTGAAATTTTATTGGGGAACAGTGTGTTTTTCCAGGACCCATCAGCTCCGAGTCAAGTAGTTGTTTTAATCTAATAGTTGTGGAGGGCACAGCTCCTTCGCCCATGCGGGGATCGAACCAGCAACCTTGGTGTTATGAGCCTGCGCTCTAACCACCTGAGCTGATCGGCCACCCGATCCATAAGTATTTAATATATTTTGATGTTATTATACATGGCATTTTAATTTCAACTTCTGATTATTTGTTGCTAGTGTATAGAAAAACAATTAATTTTTTTATATTGATCTTGTAATCTGCAATCTTGCTAATCTTACTTATTAATTCTAGTAGCTTTATTATCTAGATTCCATGGGGTTTCTAACACAGATGATCACATCATCTGCTAATAAAGACAGATTTACGTCTTCCTTTCCAATCTGAATGCCTTTTTTTTTCCTTTCTTTTTCTGTTTTTGAAATAGAGAGGCAGACAGACTAGAACCCCCAGTACAATGTTGAATATAAATGGTGTGAACAGACATCCTTGTCTTGTTATTGTTCTCAGGGGGCAAGCATTCAGTCTTTCACCATTAAGTACAATATTAGCTATAGGATTTTTATAGATGCTCTTTGTCACATCAAGGAAGTTCTTTTCCTAGTTGCTGGGAGGTTGTTTTTTTTTTTTTTTTTATCACAAATGGATGTTGAATTTAATTAAATGCTTTTTCTGTGTCTATTAAAATGTTCTTATGGTTTTTCTTTTTTAAGGGCATTAATATAGTAAATTACGTTGGTTAATTTTCAGATGTTAAACCAATCCTGCATTCCTGGAAGAAATTCCATTTGATCATGAATATTTCCCTTTTTATATATTTATTGTTTGATTCAATTTCCTCATATTTTGCTGAGGATTTTTGCATCTGTGTGAATGAGGGATATTGGTGTATAGTTCCCTTTCTTGTAATATCGTTATCTGGTTTTCATATCAGGTTAATGTTGTCCACATAGAATAAGTTAGGATGTATGTCTTCCTTTTAAATTCTCTAAGGAGTTTGTGAAGAATTGGTATTATTTCTTCCTAAGTGTTTGGTGGCATTCTCTGCTGAAGCCATGTGAGCCTAGAGTTCTCTCTGTGGGAAAGTTTTTAACTATAAATTCAATGTCTTTAATATATATATACAGCTAATTACATTATCAATTTCTTCTTGAATGAGCTTTCATAATTTGATTTGACAAAGAGCTTTTTTGTATCATGTTAAGTTGCAGAATTTATATGCATACAGTTGTTCATAATATCCACTTATTATCCTGTTAATACCGGCAGATCTAGTGGTGTCACCTCTCTCATTCCTGATATTGGTAGTTTGTATTTTCTCTCGTTTTTTTCCCTAGTCAGTCTGGCTAGATGTGTGTCAATTTTCTTGAGCTTCCAAAGAATCAGCTTTGGTTTCATTGATTTTTTTCTCTATCATTTTTCCTGTTTTATATGTCACTTATTTCTGTTTTGGTCTTGATTTTTTTCCTTTCTTCTGTTTACTATAAGTTTAATTTGCTGTTCTTTTTCTGGTTTGTTAATTTGGCAATGGAGTTCATTGATTTTAGACCTTTCTTCTTTTTAATACAGGCATTTGGTGCTATAAATTCCTGTCCCAGTACAGCTTGAGAGAGCCATCCCACAAATTCGGACATATTGTATTTTAATTTTTACTCAATTCAAAATACATCTGAAACTGCCGCTGAATAATATTAGATGTTGACTATAATTTAACACATATACCGTCATGGGATGTGGAGTATAGTGTGGGGATGGAGTCAATGGAATTGTAATAGATATGTATGATATTGGGGGTGGGGGGGCAGTGGAGGGGGGAGTCACTTTGTAAGGGGTGAAAAAGATAACTATAGCATTGTTTTGTACAACTGTAACTAATAATAATTAAAAAAATTAAATTAAATTAAAAAAATAAAATTAAAAGAACAATACTTTCTACTTTCCCTTTTTATTTCTCTTTGACCCATGAGTTATTTAGAAAGGTGTTAGTTTCCAAGTGCTTGAGAATTTCCCAGAGATCTTATTGATTTCCAATTTAACTCCACTGTGGGCAGAGAATATACTTTATATGACTTGTATCCTTTTATTTTTATTTTATTTTATTTTTATTTTTATTTTTATTTTTTTTTTGAGGGCAGTGTCACTGGCCCTCATATGTGGGACCCGAACCGGGGCTGCTGGCTTCCCAAGCCAGCGCTTAACCACCGTGCCACTCTGCCGGCCCCTGTATCCTTTTAAATATATTGATATTTGCTGTATGGCCCAGGATATGATCTATCTTTATAAATGGTCCAAATACACTTGAAAGGAATGTGTGTCTGCAGTTGTTGGGTGGAGTGTTCTATAAATGTCAGTTATGTCAAGTTGGCTGATAGGCTGTTCACGTCCACTAGATCCATCCTGATTTCCTACCTCCTTGTTCTATCAATTACCGAAAAGAGCATGTTGAAATAACCAACTATAATTGCAGATTTGGCTATCTCCCCTTCTCGTCAGTTTTCTTAGTCTTCATTTCATGTGTTTTGAAGCTCTGTTATTAGAGGTGTAAATGTTGGAGGTTGTTATGTTCTCTTGATCAATGATGCCATTACCATTATAAAATGAACTTTGTGTTTAGCCTTGGGGATAGCCTTTGCTCTGAAATCTACTTGTCTTATATTAACATAGCCACTTGAACTTTCTTTTGATTAGCGTTAGCATCGTATATCTTTTTCCATTCTTCACTTTTAACATGCTTGTGTCTTTAGTCTTGAGGTGTGTTTGTTATAAGCAACATTGGGTCTTGCTTGTCTGTTAATGGAGGTGTTTAGACCACTTACGCTTAATGTGATTATTGATTTTACTTAAGTTTAAGCCTATCACCTTACTATTTGCTTTCCATTTGATTCAGCGGTTCTTTGTTCTCTTGTTCTTCTTTTCTCTGCAATGCTGGAACTAATTATGATTTTTATTTCCAGTATATCTCCATCATGAGCTTGTTAGTTATAATTCTTAGTTATGTATTTTAGTCATTATTTAAGGTTTATCGTATATGTTATTAACTTACCACAGTCCACCTTCAAGTAAATACCACTTCATATCTAGTATAAGAACCTTTCATACTAAACTTCCATTTCTCCACTCCCAACCTCCATGCTGTTGCTGTCATAAATTTTATTTTTACATATCTTATCAACACTATAATACATTGTTAATATTATTATTTGGCTGTCTACCATCTTTTAAAGAAATTTAAAGAATTTTTTTTAAATCTTGACTAGTTATCGTTTTGGTATTCTTTCATTTGTGTAGATCCATATTTCTGTCTAATACCATTTTCCTATGCCCAGAGTTATTAAGTTGACCATTTTACTTTCCTTTTAGTATTTTAAAGATTGTTGCTCCATTGTCTTCTTGCTAGCATTGTTTCTAGTAAGAACTCTGTATTCGTTTTTATTTTTATTCCTCTGTACTAACATGTCTTTTTGCCTCTGTGTGTAAGATATTTTTTTTTCTTTATTACTTATTTTGAGCAACTTATGATGTGCTTTGGTGTAGTTTTTTGTTTTTGTTTTTTCCTTATTCTTTTACTTAGGGGTTATTGAGTTCCTTGGATCTGAGGGATTATAGTTTTCATCAAATTTGGAAAAATTTGGGCCATTACTTCTTCAAATATTTTGTTCTGTCCCCACTCCTCCCCCTTGTTTTAGGGTCTTCAATTAATTACCTGTATATTTTGGCTGCTGGAAATTGTCCCAGAGCTCATTGAAAGTGTTTTAATTTTTTGGATTAATTTCTCTGTGTATTTCATTTTGGATAGTTTGTATTACAAATCATCAAGTTAATTATCCTTTTTCTGCAATATTTAATCTGCCAATAATCTTACCCAATGTAATTTTTATCTCACACGTTGCAGTGCTCATCTCTGGAAGTTCAATTTGGTTCTGTTTTTGTATCTTCCTCTGCTCTACTTAACCTTCTGAACATATGGCATACAGTTATAATAACTTTCAATATTTTCTTCTGCTAATTCTAGCATCTGTGTACGTTCTAGGTTGGTTTTGAATAATCAGCCTCCTTATTGTGGGTCACGTAGTCTTGACTCTTTGACTGCCTGGCAAACTGATTGGATGCCAGATATTGTGCCAGATATTGCCTTGTCTGTGTGCTACATGTCTTGGTATTACTATAAATATTCCGAGCTTTGTTCTGGGACTCAGTCAAGTTACCTGGAAACAGTCAGAGCCTTCTGGATCTTGTTTATATAATTTTCTAGGCAGGTCTGAAGCAGCATTTAGTCCAGGGCTAATTATTTCCCACTACTGAAGCCATGCCTTCCTGAGAATTCTAGTCAATACTCTGTGAACAAGAGTTTTTCTAATCTGCTGAGTGGAAATAGACACTATTCCCAACCCTACGTGAGTGTTGGGACGGTTCCCTCTAATCTTTTTGGATGGTTTAAGTTTCTTTTTTTTAATTCCTGGATTTGAGCAAGTCAGTTTTTCCAACCTGAGGTCATTTTCTTCCAGACAGTCACTCCGCAGATCTCCAGGGCTTTCTCGCCCTTCAGGGTCCTCTGCCCTAAGAGTACTAGCTGCCTTGGTCTCCTGGGCCTCTCGGCTCCTTCTCCTGGACCCGGGGATCCTCTGGGAGCCTCGGTTTCCATCCCTGTCCTACCGCCTGGAAATCTCCCAAGGAAGTCAGCGGGGCAATCGTAGGACTCACCTCATTTGTTTCCCATCTTTTAGTGGAGTCCAGTGTCTTGAAAATCCCTTGGTTCATATATTTTGCCTGGTGTTTTGAAGGTTTCATGTAGGAAAGTAAATCCATTCCCCATTACTGTCTTGACCAGAAGTGGAAGTTCAGCCAGACATTTCTGATATGTCTTCTCATCTCCCAGTGCCCACTCTGCCCAGTGTTCCCACAGCTCTCACTCTGTGGATTCCACTCAGCCTGACAAGAAGAATGAAACCTAACGGGATGGGGGAACCCCGTTGTTTGGCTGTGAAAACAGTACCCTTACTTTCTCCATAAAAACCAAGAAACTATCCAGCATGACATCTGAGACTATTTGGGGGGAATCACAAACACGCAAACCCCAACTCGGCAGAACTGTTAATAAGCCAGCAAACAGTAGTGACGATCATGAGTGGATGTGGGACAAGTGTGGACATTCTGACAGTATGGGGGACACACAGCAGGGCAGGGGCAGCACCCCCAAACCAGGTTTGACACAGCCGAGGAGGCGGCAGCTCTGCAGGTGGGAACTTGTGGGGAGAACGCAGAGGGTGATGGTTTCATCAACTGCTTGTTTCCTCTAGTCAGGGACGGGGAGGGCAGAGGGCGGCCAGGCTTCCCCAGCAAAATTCGTTCCTGAAAGTCCCTCTTGCTGCCGAGCCCCAGTGAGGCCTGGCAGCCTCCTCCCTCGCCGTGTAGGAGCCGGTCAGCCCAGAGCTGAGGCAGGGCAGGCTGGGGCCCCACGCGGCCTGGGGCGTGCACAGCCTGAGGCGGGGAGCTGCCAGGGTATCAGTTAATCCTCACAAGAGGCCCGTCAGGGTGGGTTCTTGGCCCCATTGTACAGAGTTCCTGAGTTACTCAGCGGACAGATGGGGCAAATTGAAGGGCCCGCCTGAAGCCTTCCTGTCTTCCAGCCATGGGCGCGCCCTTCGCTGCCCTTAAGAGCTCAAAACCGGGCCGGCCGAGTGGCGCATTGGTTAAGCGCTGGTTTTGGGATGCCAGCGGCCCCGGTTCGGATCCCACATGAGGGCCAGTGACACTGCCCTCTACAGCTAACAACAGCTCCACCTGGAGCTGGGCTGTGCGAGCCCCGGTGATGGTGTGGGCTGCAGCCCCTGCTGCAGTGGGCTGCCATAGGCTACAGTGAGTGGCCCACAGCCAGCGTGAGCGGCTGGCAGCCAAGCGTGAGCTGCCAACAGCCGCAGTGAGCGACATCCAGAGGCCAGCGACCGATCTGCCTCATCCGGGAAGAGCGCAATGACGATACCAACAGTGAAGCAACATCCTCCGCAACTAAACTGAAGAACAAGAAGACAGCAACTTGTCTGTTCCCCTTCCCCGATTCCCCAACGCTGTTCCCCTCCACCAAATCCCCAATAAAATCTTAAAAAAAAAAAAAAAAAAAAAAAAAAAGAGCTCAAAACCTCTGCTCCCCAAATTCCCTGGCTGAGTGGCATCCAGGGGTGTCCTGGACCCCAGACCCTAACTTATGGCCCGCTGCAATATGCCTGTACGGAGTGGAGACACTGAAGAACTTTCTGTCTTCCTCCAGGCCTTATAAGTAAACAAAGCTGCAATGCCCTCCTGGCATTTGAGATGGTTAATGAAAGATTGGAGGGGATGCTGGCCTGGGTCTGGGGCAAGGGTCTATCCTAAATAGGTCATGTGGAGTCCTGGGCAGGATACTCTGTGCCCTGGAGCTAGAGACGTATGGGTCTAAAATTGGAAGGTGCGGAGGTGGCCTTGACTTTTTCCGGCCTTGGATCATCCACACCCGGCCTTCAGCTGGAAGGATCTGACAGGTGGTCCCAGCCCCTGGGCCCATGTGCCTGGATTCCTGTGTTCTCAGCAGAGGCCCGAAAATAGACTGGGATGTGATAGCCACGTCCACAGCGCCCCAAGTCTCTGTGACGAGCTGCAAGGGTTCCTTGCTGCCTCTCAGGGCCTATCGCCGCCTGCTCCGCAAGCCTGCGGCCCATGAGGGGGCTTTGGAACTGGGCAGGCTTGGCCCCATATTTCTGCTCAATTACTTGTTACTTGTGGGTTTGGGGCAATTCACCCAAGTCCTCTGAGCCTCATGTTTCTTGTTTGCTCACATTTTCTCTGCTTTTCAATCCATGATGAGGCCTTGGGACGCACCCTCTTTCCAAATGCCGTAATTTGCTATCTTTCTCGTTCCCAGGTCCCACAGATGTCACTTAATTTCCCACATACACTCAGAACACCCGGAATTCTGCTGTGTACACATTCACCCTATGCCCGGAAGCCTGCAATTTACTTCGGCCGAAAGCTGCTCCCTCCGTTGGATTTAAATGTCCCTGGCTGACGCACGCAGGGCAGAGCCGAGGCTGCCACTCTTCCTGGTGGAGCGCGCACTTCCTCCCTTAGACTCAGGGCTCAGGGGCCTGCGGGGCCTCCATCTGCTGGGCGGCAGGATGTGGCCTTTTGTGACTGCAGATTACATGTGCTCGTTACACTGATTTTTACAAGAATCGTACAGGATAGCTCACTGCCCTTATATGGCTGAGGAAACTGAGGGACAGAGCTAGGAAAGAGAGTGCTCAAGTTCACAACGCCAATAACGATCAGACTTGACCCTTGTACCCAGTTCTGTCTCAATCCAGAATGCCTGCTCTCCCCCTCCGGGGCCATAGGAACTGCTAATAATGGTTCCTTATTCCCAGCCTGGAGCCACCAGCTGCCGAGATGTTGAACAAGAGCTTCCTGGCGCCATGTCCCAGGCCCCGGGCTATTTTAGGTGTCAGGAATTTGTGCACATTTAGCATGTGGCCAGGACCACTGGAGAGTCCCTCCAGCCTGCCAGCACCCCTCAGCCCACCCCAAGACCTTCTTCCATTCCCTGGTGTGTGGGGTAGAAGGGTGAGGGTATTTACCTGAAAACCCCTGTGCCTGGAGAAAGTCAGGTGACCCCAAGCCTGGGCCCTGTGGACATTCTCTGTCCTTCTGCCCACAGCCCATAACCTCTGGATGGCTCCAGAAGATCTCTCTGAAGTGGTAACCTCCTTTAGACCATCGAAACAGCCAAATAGCTGATCCTCTGTCGGGGAAGCCTGGTGGCTTTAACTCTGCCCTAATGTGATTCTTTGGGCACATGATCAATATGCAGTGTCTCAGCAGGCCCTCATTGGTGTTCATTTTCAAGCTGGGGCAGTAGGGGCTGCAGGAAAGGGGCCTTGGCCAGTGGGGGTCATGCATTGTCAGTGAGTGGCTGCATGCTGTCTCAACATAGATCATCCCAAATGCTTTTAACAACCTGGCAAGGAAAATCTCCTGTCCCTGTTGCACAGAAGGGGGTACCAAGACTTCCAGGAGACCTGCTGCACTCACAGTCTTTGAATTCAGGTCTGCCTCTAAAATCCATAGCTTCTCTCTTTTGGAGCTCAGAAATATCCACCTTTCAAATTCTACACCATACTACCTCCTAGCAGGTGGTCAATGGCAGTGCCAACGTGGTGTGCCCTGTCCCAGGCTATCTTCAGGCCTTGCTTGGGCTACAGGTATCTGAGCACTTTTAATAGGTGGCAGGACCATGCAACTGTCCTCCACCTCAAGAGGAGCAGATGCCATGGGGAGAGGACAGAGCTGGATCTGAATGTGTGTACGTGCCTGGAGTCTGGTTTCAGCTCTGCCTTCCTTCATGGAACCTACATTATTATTTTATTAATAACTGGCCACCACTGGGCCTGACACAAACTCTAGTTGTTGTAGACTCTTGTCAATTCTCTCACCAGAAGCTGTAGGGGGCGCAGTGATGGAGCGAGCCTCTGGGGGAAGTCTTCTAGGCCCAGTGGTCTCTGAAAGTCCTCTTTTCACATAGAAAGTTCTAGAAAGCCGCACAGTTCTCCTGGAGGGAGCCAGGTTTGGGAAGATTTAGAGGTCAAGGGTTGAAGGGAAGGTCACCCAGAGAGCAGCTCATGGTCCCTTGTTTCATTTGGGGGAGAGGAGCACCCCTTCAGGGACCTGACACCTCCTTTCAGAGGTCCTGACAGTCACAACTCACCTGTGCTCATCTACCCCACAGGACCATCTACAGTCGGACCTGCCAGGCCCTGGCTGTGCCCCACAACCCCCAATAAAAGGAATCTGAGTTCATCCCTCAACTCAAACTGTCACCCTCTGGATCCTGGGGGCGACAGCCAAGGAGGCAGGATGTGACATATTGACTAGTCAGGAGGGAGCAGCAGCTCCAGATTCAGCGGCACCATCCTGAAAACGCAGGCAGCTGTCAGAGGAAGCAGGCGCTCCTGTTCACACACCGCCACCACCATGGCCCTCTCAGGGTGCGTCCAGGGCTGTGCCCCCAGAGTGGCTGCATGACTTGTACAGAGCCTGGGCAGGAGGTCTCCGCCAAGCCCCTGCCCCTGGCAGCCACTGCTCTCAGTGCCAGGCCAGAGGGCAACCTTTGTACACACACACACCAACACCAAGGTGCCACCCACTTCATCCACAAGGGTTTTAAAGAGAATTTCGAGTTGTTTTATCTTCTAATAAAGGGAACTTGGCAAGTGCTTCTTCCAGGGTCCGAGAGCCCCAGAGGGGGTTTGGGGCAACACAGGCTGGGGGGTGGGGGATGGCTCCCAAGGACATCAGGATGCGGGTACTGCTGGGAGGCCCTCTCCCCATAGACAGCGGGGCTGTGCAGTGGCCTGATTGGCCAAGGCCTTCAGGCCATATGGAGGCCCCACCTCCAGACGTGCCTGGCTTGGGTTTCCCGGCCTTTGGCGCTGGAGGCCACACAAAGATGGTATTCATGGCGAGGCCTTAAATTCTCTCCGGAATGAGGCAGGGTTTAAATAAATACATAAGAAGTTTGGATGCTGGGCTGGACCGGGCTTGCCGGGGGTGGGTGCTGGTAACGCCGAGAGAGAGGGGGCCGCTCCCGCCCCAACTTCGCGCAGAATTAGTAAAAATGCCTCTTCTGTTGTCAATCAATGGGGAACTCCCATGCACCCCATTCAGCGACAGGCATGAAAGACTTGTGTTTGTTGATAGCTCTAGTGACCAAGACCTTCAGTGTTCACGTTACATGAAGAGTCTAACCTCCCTGCAGGCTGTGAGGTATGTAGGTCTTGGGGTTCGCGTCTTCATACTCTTACAAAGGATAATGGAGCTGGGTTTCAGGTGTTGGGGATGCAGACACAAGGAGGCCACAAGACACATGAGTTCTTTGCTGTCATGCAGGTTGGGGTCACAAACGATGAGAAAATGAGATGAAGAGATGCCTACTCCAGAACCTAGCCCAGGAGTTCTGTTGGGAAGCTCCCAGCCCTGTGCCAGGCACCTGAGCCAGCAGAATGGGCACCGTCAGCCCTGCTTTCTAGGTGAGGAAACTGAGGCAGGGAACATGAGGGATTTGTGCCAGGAAGTGGAAGCCAAATACTTCCTCCCGGAACTTCCTCCAGAGAAGGAACATTCTTGGGGCCTGTGTGTGCATGTCGGGGTGCCGAACCACAGGACCACCCTGCCCTGGCCAGCCTGGAAATAGCAAGAAATGTGTTTCAATGATCTTTGGCTTCTGTGTGGAGCTGTCCAGGGCAGGGCTCCGGGGACCCTATGCTGGAAACCCAGGGCCTCGTTCTAAAGCTCCCTGAGGATGACCAGAGCACAGGGGGGCAGGCGGCCCCCCAGGCCACATCACCACGTGCAAGGGAGTGCGTCTCTCTTCCTGGGCTGGGACGCGTTGTGTGACGGGCTCTGCCAACTAGAGAAACACAACCTCCTTCCTGCCCCACTTAGTGGGGCAAACTCCCACCAAAGAGGGAGATTGGGATACTGCGCGCGGAGCCACCCAGGACTTGCCTCAGGAGTGGGGGCAGCGGAGGGCAGGGAACATGGGGGACGTCTTGGTCTCTTTACTCGGATGGGTTAGCAGCAGTCCCCTCAGAAATGGAATTTGGTTGAAGAGCCCCCACCCCACCCACCCAAACCTCAGGCACGTTACCTCACTTGAAAAGGGTCTTTTAAGAAATGCAATAAAGCCCCAGAAGGGTCAGCTCTGCCCAGTGTTGATAAGTGAGAAGTTAGAGGCTCAGGCAGGACCTTCCAACATGGAGAGATGAGTGGTCACTATCACCCCGGGATTATTATACCACAGAGCAGGGCTTGGCTCCCCAAAGGACCTCCAAGTCCAAAGGGAGTGACAGAGGCAAAGGGCCTCCCTCCAAGTTTGATATTAAGTTTAAAAAATTTATGTGAATTTTGTGTTCTATGCTATTCTATTGCTGGCTGGTTTTAATATTTTTTAAAATCACATACCATAATTGAGTGTAGATCGGTGTAACCTTTTTAAGAGTAGCATTTCAAATGCCCTTTCGCTGTTCCACTGAAATGGATGGGGTGTTTGCAGCCTTCTTTTTTTTTTCATCCCGGCACTATTTGTAATTATAAAAAATTGCAGCAACCTCTTTGCCCGTCATTAGAGAAATAGCTGGATGAACCGTGGTGACATCCATTTAAGGAATACAATTTACTGTTCCGGAGACAGACAGAGTGAAGCAGAGAGACGTGTATGGGCCTGGGAAGCACCGGGCCAGTTGTCAAGACCAAAGACAAGTTGAAGAGCTCTATGGGTTGGATGATCCCATCTGTTAAAAAAAAAAAAAAAAAAAGTGGCTTATATACTTATTTTATTAAATGACCGTATATGTCTAAAAATATTCAAAAGAAGCGACAGTAACCACGTTAAAAGTGATTAATTTGGGGGAGCGTACCTTCTTCTGTATTTAAATCTGTTACAACAAGCCAGTACCACTTCTGTCACATAAAAAAATAGAGATCCGAAACAAATTGCTTACCTGTGGATAAAAACCACAGACCCAGAAAAGTGCATCCTAGCTCCCCAGTGGGTTTTGGCCACAGGCCCATCATCACCACGTCTACATGTCCAGGCTGAGAAACATGCTGCCAACATGCGGCCTGGCCACTGGACAGCTTGGAGGCTCCCCGGAGGTCCACCGTGATGGACACAGACTCAGGAGCTCAGCGGTCCTCTGTCTGCCAACCAGACCGGGCACCAGGGAGGCCCTGCCCAGTGACTGTGTCTGTTCAGACCAGCCGAGTTCTTCCCTTCTCCTGGAAGTGGGTGGACAGCAAGGCAGATGCCCCCAAAAGTCCCCCAGAGGGAGATAATGGGCCCCATTGTCTGTGGATAAGAGAATGCCTGCCCCTGCCCCTACCGCTCAGTCAGCATCCCAGACAAAGACACAGAGTTGAAGGGATGCTCGCTGTCTGGTCTCCTCCCTGCGTCTTAAATGCACATCCAGCCACCCCTGACTTGTGAGGGGAGAAGGTAAGGGGAAAGTACACCCACCCGCTCCATGGACAGTGTGGAGGTGGAGGAGGGAGGAGCACAGGTCACAGGGACTCGACAGATAACTGGTGCTTTGGGTACCAGTATGGTGTCAGGACAGGACACCCGGAGCCTGGGGCTGGGAACATGCCGGACGTGAAGGCGAGGAGGGGGCGTGAGAGCGCTGGAACGCCAGGGCGCCTCACTGTCCGCCAGGGGAGGGTAAAGACACTGCCGTCCACATATCCCAGGCGTCTCATTTCTCGGAGGGCAATAATTTGATTATAACGAAGAACAAATGAGAAATACAGTAAGTTGTGTGCAGTTGTCTGTTCGCCAGTCACCTGGCAACAGTGGGAGGTCAAGGGTAGGAACCCAGGCAACTGCCACAGTACAGAGTGGGTAGAGGCAGGAGGCCAGCGTGGTGAGGCCACAGCCAGACTTAGACCCAGGTGTGGAACAAAACACGCCAGGCGGGCAGGGCCCTGCGGCCTGCATCTTTCTAGACCCAGGCTGCTCACATGTGTCCAGGTCCAGGACCCAGCACACATGCAGCCCCTGGTCCTGGGATGGGGCCTGCCTGAGATCTCCAGCAAAAATAGAGAAATCAAGTCAGCCTTAATTAAGTCACACACAGGGACTTGGGGTCCAGAGGGGCCGCGCCACCTGCCCACAGCCCTCATTGTGCACAGTTAATCCCATCCAGGTGTCTGCTGGCAGCCCCTGATCAATTAGTCACTGCAATTGAAGCTGAGTGTAATTAATTATTCAATTTTGAGCTGTTCCAGCTTAATGCATCTGAAATGACATCATGCAGGCTGGGCATTCTGCAGGCGGGGACAAAAGGCAAACAGGTCTGAACAAAGCCCCCTGCACCTGACCTGCTCTGAATCCCCACTAATCCTGGGCCTCCCAGCAAGGAGCCTGCGCACCTCCACACCCGCCTCAGAGCCCGCTCCCAGCAGGTGCACAGCCCGCACGTGGGGGCCACTCTGGGAGTCTTGACCTCAGGTCACCGACCACTGCCAGCTTAATCAGCATCCTGTCACCACCCTGGCTCCCAGCCCCACCAAGGGCTTCACTCTGATGCCCCCTTCTCTCAGGCTGAACTCATAGGTTTGGTCCCACTTGGAGTGACCCCATAGGCCTCTCTGCGGTGGCCTCTGCTCTGTTCTGGTCATGGAGGGGAGACAGACAAGCCCTTTGGGGAGGCTGGCGCAGGATTCCTGCCACAGTCTTCTCTCCTGCACGAGGCCCGTGCCTCAGAGGTGCAGGAAGGGGTTGCAAGCCGCGGGCAGCAGGGCTCCCTGGTTGAGTCTTTCAATGACAGGTGGGGGTCCCTTTACTGACCTTGATCGTCCTTGCCTCCAGCTGCCCTCCTCTACCGCGGCCCAGGCTCAGACCCCTCTTACCGGCCCATTCACAAAGCCTTCACCCTGGACCCCAGTGCCAGCATCTACCCGAAAGGGACAGCATTCTTGCCTAAAAGGTCCATGGCTCACTACCACCCTGGTCAAGTGCAAACTCTCAGCCTGGCTGCGAGGCCCCAGGCTCTCCACCCTGCCTCCTCCTTACCCTGTTTCTCCCCTCTTTTTCCTCACACACAAGCTGTCGCCACCATGTTGGTCCCTGGCCTTTGGTGTTTAGAATGGCCTTCCCAGACCGCAAAGCCCCCACCTCTGCCTACCCAGCAACCTCCTATTCTTCCCTCTCTTTCCTCGGAGATGCGTGTGTCCCCCGACCCCAGCCTGCAGTGGGCCCGCCCCTGATGGCCCCTCTTATCTCAATGCATCGTAAGCCTGTGTGTGCAGGGCAGCTCCAGCTGGTGGTGAGGGGTGGGGGGTGGGGGCAGCAACCCCTCTCCCTCGGCTGTGTTTGCCAGGCATCCAGCACAACGCTTAACACATAATGGACCCTCCAGAAATGTTTGTTGAATTCATGAAGGAAGAAATTATTAAATCGGTCAAATTGAACTCATTATCTCCCCCCTTCCTCCCTGCCAATAAGTGAGGCCTTGCACGCGGCTTCTGGCATAATGGTGTCATTATCAGCCACTCAGCCAGCCCAGCTGCAGTCCGGGCCATTTTTACCCTCTCTGCTCATGGCTGCCCACAGCCAATGTATTATCCAAGCTGGCTCCAAAGAGACCCCCAATCCTGCATTCTTCTCAAGCCCCTCTCCCCAGCCTAACTCAGGCCTCATAGTTCCCTCCCTGAGCCCCTGCCCAGCCTCCACCCTGGGGATCCTGTCTTCAGCAACACCCACCCTCCAAGATGGCCCCCAATGGGCTTTCTGAAATGCAACACTGGTCATGAACCTCTGTGTTCACGCAATTTCACTTCTAGGTGTACATCCGAAGGTATTAAAGCCAGGGATTTGACAGATATTTGTACACCCCATGTCCACTGGGGCATTATTCACGATAGACAAAAGGTGGAAGCAACCCAAGTGTCCACCGACGGATGAACAGATAAACAAAACGTGGGCCACCCACACAGCGGAATATTACTGTCTTAATAAGAAATGCAATCTGTCACATGCTACAACATGGATGAAGCTTCAGGACATGATGCTGAGTGTAATAAGCCAGACACAAAAGGTCAAATCCTGTCTGATTCCACTTGCGTGAGGCTCCTAGAGGACTCAAATTCACAGACACAAAAAGTACAGCAGTGATTAGCAGTCACTGGAGGGAGGGGCAGCCAGTGTTTAATGGGGACAGGGTTTCAGTTTGGGAAGATGAAAACTGTCTGGAGATGGACAGTGGTTTTGGTTGCACAATGTAAATGTCCTAAATACCACAGAACCATACAGTGAAAACTGGTTAAAATGGTAAGTTTTTATTTAATTTATTTTTATTTGTTTGAGGGCAGTGTCACTAGCCCTCATATGTGGGGCCCGAACCGGGGCCGCTGGCATCCCAAGCCAGCGCTTAACCACCGTGCCACTCAGCCAGCCCAAGAATGGTAAGTTTTATGTTGTATATATTTTACACAATTCTTTATTGTTGTTGCTTTTGTTTTTGTTTTGAGGGCAGTGACATTGGCCCTCATATGTGGAACCGAACCGGGGCCGCTGGCTTCCCAGGCCAGCGCTTAACCACCGCGCCACTCGGCCGGCCCTTACCAATTTTGTTGTTGTTGTTGTTGTTGTTGTTGTTTTTGTTTTGAGAACACAATTCTTTAGAATCCTAACAAATAAAACTTTTAAAACTGCTCAGGGGCTAGCCGAGTGGCGCGGTGGTTAAGCGCTGGCTTGGGAAGCCAGCGGCCCCGGTTCGGGTCCCACATATGGGGGTCAGTGACACTGCCCTCAAAAAAAAACCAAAAAAACAAAACTGCTCTGGAGGTGTCATAGTCCCTCAATGCCACACCCCTGCCCCACTAGCCCTCCCACCCACACCACCCTGTTGCCAGGCTCCACCTTCACCCAGGCGCCCTTACTCCCCTGCACTCCCTCCGCTCTGGGCACCAGCCTCCCTGTCGAGCTCGCTGCCTCTGCTCAGGCTGTTCCCTGTTCCCTGAAAACCTGCCCACCCCACCCAGTCTGCACTGTCCGAGGGCTGGAACCTGTTCTGTCACTTTCTGCGTCCACCACAGGCCTGGCAACACCTGGCAACAGCACCGCACTCTGTAAACATTGGGTGAACTAGTGAAGGAGGGAAGGAATGCTTGGGTGTCCACTGGCCCCTAACTGCTACGTGGTCTTCCCTCTTTTTATTACTTCCAGCTCCCCAGAACTCACAGCCCCCACCTTGCCAGGTCTCCTAAGGCGGGGAACCAGGCGCACTGACCAATGGGACAGTGGCCTTGAGGTTTGTGGGTGACTCCTGGGGAGGCAGCACCCCCAGCCTGGGCCACACCCCAGGTCTGTCATTCTCAGGATCCCTCTGGGGAAAAGCAAGGCTGTCTCATATCACCCAGATGGACTCGTGCTGGGTTGGTCATGCCCTGTGCTGCTGACTTTTCACTCCTTTGTTCACAGTGAGAGCCACTTTGGTGTCAGATGGACTGAGCCTCAGTTTCCCTCTTTGTAAAATGGGGGCTACAGGCCTATTGTGAGTTGGGATGATGGCAACAACAGCAACTGCAGCAATTTGCTGGGCTCTGTCCCCAGCAAGCCCTGGAGAAGCCACAGAGCTCCGGTCCTGTTCAGAGACAGAAAGGAAGCAAGGAGTTCCTGGACTTACTCTTTGTCAAAACCAGTTAAGAGCCACCAGGGAGCCATTTCGGTGGACATTTGGATGTGCCCACTCAACAGGTGTCCACCAGGAAGTACGGACAAGAACGGTCACAGCAAGCGGACTCAGAGTCGCACTAACCAGACACACCCCAATTCCCTGGAGCAGGTGATCCCGTGCGCCTGCTGTAGCCTGGGGATGATCGCCCCACGTCCACTCCCAACACACAACGGACAGTCCCGCGGACACAGGAGAGAATAGGGCAGGCCTCACTTATAGAAAGAACATACAAAAGCAACACTGAGCTGTGGGTTTAACTGATTTACAGTGTCAGACATCGGAATGTTGTTAGCCCGCGGCAGGGCGGGGGTGGGGGGTGGGAGGGGGGCGTTCGTGTCTGCAAAGAGCATGAGAGGGCCTCTGAGCTGCAGAAAAGTCCGGGTCTGGACCGGGTTACACGGGTGGTTCCGTTTGGTGAAAATGCATCAGTTGGCTTATTTATACCATGTGCACTTTTGTGTGTGTATATCATGCTTTAATAAAAAGGAAGAGGAAGGGAGGGGAGGGAAGATGAGGAGAGGGGAGGGGGGCAGGCCTAGTCACACAAAGATCTGCCCCTCTGGAGGGTCTGACAGGCTGAGGGTAGGGATGCCTTTCTAAAGAGGAGACACAGACACATCGTTGTCTTCTGACTCCTGAGGAGGAACAGGGAGAAGGGTGTGAGCCAATAGTGAGGGCCCAGCTTTCAGGGAGGATGGAGTGGCCGCGGGGCTGAACGTCTGCTGCATCTGGGGCAGGGCTGGAAGGTGGACCACCGCACCAGCTGTGCCCAGAGCTCAAAGCAAGCCTGCAGCGCCCAGCAGGCCTTGGGCGTGGCCCTGCGAGGGAAAGCCAGGCGAGCAGAGGCGAATGTCAGGGAGAAAGGAGACCAAGGTGTCAGCCCAGAACACCTCCTGAGCATCGATGCTGGTGGTTCCAGCCCCCTGCTGAGGCTCAGGTTCCCCAGGAAGGAACACTCTGGCAGGGCCCGGCCTCATGCCCTCCGTTTGTGGCCAGTGAGGATGTGGCTCCATTCCTGGGACCCCTGATTTTGGAAGCAGGGAGAGCAGGTCTGCCCTCTGGGTGCCGATTCCCCTGCTCTGCCTGGTCCGAGCGCATCCGGGAGCGCCTGGTGCCCGGGAGCCTGCTCCAGGAGGCCCACGGTGACACTGGGCTGGCACGGCTCCCCACGCGGTCATGTCTAATTGCCGTTGCGGCCTAGCTGATTAGCACAGTAACCACTAGCCTCAGGAAGGAGGTGGACTTCAGAGCGCCAGGAATTAAGCCGAGACTTTGCAAGTTCATGCCTTTGCCTGCCCCGGCTAGCAGCATGGGTACCCATGGGCAGAATCGGGCCTTATCCAAACTTGGCTCACATGCTCTCGTCTGTTGACTAAAATGAGTTCATTTAAAGGCAAGCCATCCCCTTGGCTTGGTTCCTGCACTGGCCATCCCAGCAGGGACCCTGGGACCCCATTTCCCCAGAAACAGCTCGGAAGGGAATAGTGCCGCTGTGTTGGGCGGGGCTGCGCCCTCGCACCAGGGGAACATCAAGCCCGCGGCTTTCTAAGAAAGCATTTTGGCCAACGCCTGTGGCAACAGCATGACCACATGGCTTGGCCACAGCCTAGTCTGTCTGTGTGGGATTCTCCAGGAATCGTTTGTCTCGGAGGATGTGGTCAGAGATGGAGAGAAGCGGCGGAAGTGTTCCCTGTGTTCCAAGGCCTGGGGCTGCGGTTGACAAGCCCACAGGAAGTGTGGCCATTCACACAGGTGGAGGGAAGGCAGGGCCAGCTTTCTTCCTTTCCTTTTTCTTTTTTTTTTTTCTTTTTCTTTTTTAAGGATGAAAGATGTCCAGCAGACACGGAAAGAAGAACGAACGAACCTCCACACACATACCCTTCACCCAGATTCAACAGGGTAGAGTTTGCACCACTTGGAGGCCTCTTGCAAACCCATGGCAGGGGCGGAGAGCGTCCCACTCCCCTCCCACTCTGACCACCCAACCCAACTTTTCTTCACCTTAGTCAGCTCTCTTCTAGAAGCTTTCTGTGCACCCCAGGCCCATGCCCTTGGAAAGCCCTTTGTGCAGACAAGACCCCCCACACATGCGCACCAGGTTCTCTGGAAAGTCCCTCCAAGTCCTTTGAGGCAGTCTCAGAACAGGTGGCATGAAAGCGAGCGAGAGCTACTTTGGGCACCACGGGATGGCCACACGCCACCTGACACTGTCAGAGCCCCGGCACCCGTGATAAATGTGCTCAACTCTGAAACAGGCTTCAAAGCGGGTGCCACAGGCAGTTCCAAACCCAGATTCCCGGGGCTATTGGGTTTCATGATTTCTCTTGCAGCCTTGGTTACGGGTTAGCATGAATCTCCTCACCCCTTAATTATAGTTCTGGCATTCGAAAAACACACCGCCACGTCTCCCTCCCTTGGCGCCCTCGCCTCATTCCTCCCCACTCCCAAACGCTCCGAGAGCCGGAGATAATCCCTGGGCCGTTTGTGACTGTCCGTGTCCCGTCTTCCATGAGCTGACCGCACACTCCTTGGCCCGTGCCTCTTAGCTGCCTTACAAGGTAATACTGCCTGCCAAGAGATGCTACTTTGGGAAGAGTCAAGAGGACAGAGAATGTCAGGATCTTTTTTTATGCGCTGAGCCAAGTCATTCCAGGGGCCGTGCAGAACAGGCGGTGGTGTTCTGTACCCGAGACAACTTGAACACACGCTTGCTCTCTTCCAGGGGGGCGGGCGGTGGAAAAAGTAAGCCCATGGCCTCTTTGGCTGGGGACGGACGGAGCAAATTAAAACATTGAGGAATTTCCCCCTTCCAACTGCAGATCTGTTTTAGGTCTGATGTCTGTCAACCAAATTAAAATAGATGAAAGCCAGCCTCAACTGTATCTCTGGGTGGACGAGAGGCCAGCCTCCATGATGGGGACGGTGACCTTGCTCTCGGCTGCACCCCTGATGGATCACATCTTCGGGGGGCAAACAGGCTCAGTGTCCTGCCCTCCTGCTCCTCCCCACACCCCACACAGGGGACCCGGCAGGAAAGCCAGAGGGAAACTTCAGGGTGACCCAAAGTCCTTTGGAGGTGAAGAAAAAGATGGAGGGGGAGAATCAAGCCCGCAAGAGCAGGGTGGGACCTACAGGGCTCTGGTGTTTAAGGGACAGTGAACTCAGTATGGGCCTGAGCTGGGTGTGTGTCTCTACACACTGCTTCCACTCCGGCTATGTGAATAGGGCAACATGTCCGCCACACAGAGGGGATGGACCTACGCTGCTCCTACCCTCTCCCAGGCCGCATGTTGTAAGAGGAAAATGGGCCATGGGGCACTTTTAGATTAGGGAGTGGGAAAGACACCAGGACGCTGAAAGGAGGCCACGAGGCCCGCTGAGTTGGGAAAAGGCATGTGGGGCAGAGGTCGGGGTGAGAAGGAGCGGCCCTGCGGGCCCTGCTGGAAAGAGCCCCAGGCGGCCGACGTGCTGACAGAGGGGCCTCGTGTGAGCGGCACCGCCCCGATGTACAGTGCGATGAGTTCTTTATGCTGCCTCCCCCTGCAGCCTTCCCCGCAGGGTCCTCAAGAGGCCACTCGCTTGCCAGGAGAGGGGTAGGCTGCTGCAGGGAGAGGCACCCTAAGGGGAGGCTTCAGGGAGGACATACCACGGGCCAGGACCCCCAGGAAAGGGCACTGAGACACCCCCCAGCCCCCCCCCAAAGTCCTCATTGAATCCTCTCGTAGGGCCCACCAGAGGCTGCAAGTTTTCTTGCTTTCACCGGGAAGCAGCAGAGAGGCAGACAGGGGCTGGCCAGGAGGCAGGGCGTCCTGTGCCGGGTGGCCTTCCTCCAGGCAGACGGAAAGGAGAGGTCCTGCACCCCTCCTCTCCTCCCCTCGCCTCCTCTAAGCCCCCAGGGACTGTCCGGGTGGCCCCCGAGAGAGCAGGTTTGCCCCTGCCAGCTGCCACCCTCCTTCCTTCCATCCTGGGCCTACAGCAAGGACACGGCACGTAGTTCATGCTGTCCGCCACTCTTCCCCTGAGGTCACTGGACGGAAAGGATGGCATTCACTGTCCCCGCACATGGCCGTAACCAGATCGGCCAGGAGCCCCCGGCCCTCCTCCAGCCAAGCCCTGCCGGAGCCCGAAAATAGCCTTGATGTATGTATGGCATCTTCTGGAGCTGGACAGACCTGATCATTCAGACATGCCTGGCATCTTGTGTGTGCTCGGTAGTTATCAATAAGGCAGGTGCTGCCCCGGGGCTCATTCCTGGGGGGCCCCTGGATCAGCAGCACACATGTCTGCCATGTCTGGGGACTGATGTCAGTGTCTCTGTGCCCCTGGGCTTGATGCATGGCCTCCACCAGGCTGACATCGATAATTATAGATTGGGCATCAGGACTGGCAGGGGCCCAGCCTCAGGGCCTTGGCCCCATCTGTTCCTTTGATAGAGAGGGAAACTGAGGCCAAAGAGGTCATAGCTGCTGCACAGAGACCCAGGGACCCAGGCGCCCACAGGCCGCATGCACCCGCCCTGCTCTGGGCTCAACAGAGGAAGAGTGGTCAGGGAGTCAGGGCGCCCTGAAGGTTCGTCTCCGGATGTACCGGAGAGGGACGTGCCTTCTATTCTTGGGAACGGGCCTCAAAGTGAAAGAGAGGCTCACAGTGCAAGAAGATCTGGCCCTTGGACGAAGGCTGTCAGCACATCCTGGGAGGCCTTGGACACCCCTCCTGAGCCCCACTTTGTATAGCCGTACAGGGGGGTTTCCAGCCCTGGCGCTGCCAACATTTGGGCTGGACCATTCTGTGCTATAAAGGGTGCAACAGAACCCCTGGCCTCTACCCACCATGTGCCAGGAGCATCCGGTTGTCGCAACCAAAAATGTCTCTAGACAGTGCCCAATATCGCCTGGGAAAAAATCGCCCCAGACTGAGAACCCTGCTGTGGAGGGATGGGCCCCTGCCTGGGCCTGCCCCTTCCCTGCTCCCCGCTACTCGCATCGCACCTGCAGGCTCTGGGGTCAAGTTGCCACCTCCCTGTACTGGGGTGCCATCCTGACCAAGGCTGCAGAAGGTTCTGGTTTTGGCATTGGGTCCCACGCAATGAGGACATGCTCACAGTGCGGGGAGAGGGAGGGCAGAGGGAATTTGGGGCAGAAAGCACATATACAAAGGCAAAGGAACAAATTGACAAGGGCATCTGGTTGTCCAGGGAACCCGGAGATGCCGAGCCAGGTGAGGGGCAGGAGGCGCACGCAGGTCGGGGGGCAAG
Organism: Aselliscus stoliczkanus; assembly: GCA_033961575.1. Taxonomy (NCBI): domain Eukaryota; kingdom Metazoa; phylum Chordata; class Mammalia; order Chiroptera; family Hipposideridae; genus Aselliscus; species Aselliscus stoliczkanus. The sequence continues at coordinate 158,061,311 of CM066732.1, read as the reverse complement.
GCAGGGCGCCCGCCCAGGGGCTGGGCCGCCTCAGAAGGGCCAGGGCGCCGGCCCTGGCAGGCCCATGCCTTCCCAGTGGGGCCCTGCGACCACACTCCTTCCCATGTGCCCTGCAGGTGGGCCCACCCGTTTTTCTGGACAGGGCCCCCACTGTACCCTCCAGAGCAGATCCTTCTCAGGGAAACACCTGCTCCTTGGGCAGCAAGGCCAGTGCCCCCAGGCCCAAGCGGGAGCTCAGGTCAGCCAGGGGTTGGGCAGGCTCTGGGCCGTGCGGGGAGGACCCTAGCTGAGCCCACGTGAGGCACCAGAGGCCCCTTCCCGTGCCTCCCCGCCACCTTGGGTGGGCACCGTCCCTGCAGATGGGCTGTCCCTGAGGGACCTGTGGCCTGAGAGGGGCTGGTGGGCCCAGGGAACCCGGCAACGGGGGAAATGCAACTTTGAGCTCTTTCAGACAACACCGGGGACATCTCAGTAGCAGAACTCGGGGATCAGGGCCAGAGAGCCGAGGGCGGTGCTGGGTCCCGGCCCAGACAGGGCAGACGGGCGAGCTTCAGTGCGTGCATGCTGCCATCGTGTGGAAGCCCGGGAGCTGTGGGACACCCCCGGGCCCCCACCGGGCCCCTATCCTGGCCAGGGTGCCTCACACCCCAGGCTGCAGGCCTCACGGCCCAGTTGGCCTTGGCAGAGGGGTTGGCTGCTCTGTCACATCCCAGGGGGCCCCTGAGTAGGAGCCAGGGGTGGGAGGGCACGGGTGGTTTGCATGGGCAAACCCACTCGAAGGGCCTTTCAGACAAGGCTGGCAGTGTGTGTGAGTGTGTGTGTGTGAGGGTGTGTGTGTGAGGGTGTGTGTGTGAGTGTGAGGGTGCCTCCTGGAGGCGGGACACAGACCCAGCCCTGCCCTGTCCCTCCGTGCTTGGCAGCGCGTGGTTTCCTCACTCATCCTGGAAAGATGCTGTTCTCAGCGGACACTGGGACACGCTTACCACGGCCCTGCCGTCTCACCTTGTCCCCACTCCTCACCCCCTACCCCTTCCAGCAGTGTCCTTCATCGTAGGGAGAGCACGTCTCAAAGAGGAGAGCAGCGAGCTCTCGTGTTGGCCCAGACTCGCCACGCTGTCTGTACGCGCCGCAGCGTCTGCTCAGGCTGCACTGCGGTGCCCTGGGCCCCTGCCCAGGACTCCCCTCCCGCGCACACTGGCAGCCCTGGCCTCTCTCACAGCCACCGCATTAACATCTGCCGTAGCTGGATCCATCAGGGTCCACAGAAAGTAGATGCGTACTTGACATATCAGATTTCGGAACCTGTGAGAAGGGACTGGGAGGTTCAGCGTCCCCGACAGCCGGGCAGCCTATGGGGGTGGGTTCCACCCGGATCCACAGGGCCAGTGAGGGGAAAGTTCCCACTTCTGGGCTCTGTGGAGTGGACCCCGCAGGAAGGAGGTAAGTGCCAGCCTCATGAGCCTCCTGGGTCACAGAGTAGGGGGAGGAGAGAGGGGAGTAACCCCAGAGAGGGGCAGGCCCCCCAAAGTGGGGTCTGAGCAGTGTTTGCATTCAGAGCACAGGGGTGTCCTTTCTCCTGGGGGGAGGCATGCTGACGGCAGGAAGCTGCTCACCCTCTCCTTTGGGACAGGCACTCAGAGAGCTCAGTGAGTGGGAGAGGACACAGCCAGGCTAGGGGCCGGAGAGTGTCCCTCCCCTCAGCCCTGCCCCATCCTTGCTGGGCCCTGAGGCTGGCTCATCCGGGGCTCTGCTATCTGTTCTGGTGGGTTCTGGAAGTGGGAACCAGGACAGAGAGGCTGGGCTCTCCCCCGTGCTTCTGGTCAGCAGGGACGACGATGGCTATCTACTGCCAGCCCTTCAGTTATCTCGATACCTGTGATTCATCTTCTTATCTCAATACCTGTGATTCACCTTGGGTCAGATCGCCTCATCTGAACCACCTGAGTAAGGTTCTGTTTTCTGTCAAGGCTCTGTAACCTCTGACCCCACCCCACCTGCGAACGCGCACACACACACACACACACACACACACACACACACACACACACACACACACACACCTCTCCACCACTAAACATTTTCATTCTATGCCCCAAACGTTGGGTTCAACCTCATCTAATCACTGCCATCAAACATGGCAATTTCAATTCTCAATGGAGCAGCTTTCACATTGGCCCACTTGCCACTGTCCCCACTCCCACCCGGCTGGGTCCTGCACATGGTCCAGCCCTAGCCCTGGCATCTTTGATCAACCAAAGCATGTCAGTCCCCTGCTTAAAGCCCCAGGAATAAAATCGCAAGTCCCTACCGGCCACTGACAAAACGCTGTAGGATAAGCCTGCCTCACTGGCCTCGCCGATGTGGTCTCAGCCCTCACCTTCTGCCTTCTGTCCTGCTTACCCCAAGCCCCCTTGAACTAGATGGCCTTCACCCCTGACACTTCACCTCCAGGACCACTCTTGCTCCAACCCTCGTGTCTGCATGCGCCATCTCCTCAGGGATACCTGTCCCAACCCCACAGCCACTCTGAGAGCCTCCTGTTTCTTTGGAAGCTTCTGGAATGTTCTTCCCCTCTTTCTGCTCTCAGCTCCCTCCCGAGAGCTTTGCCTGTCCCCCTTTCACACATATATAACCTGTGGGGGCCATGGAGTCACTGAAGGGTCTAGATCCCCACTGAACATCAAGCCAAAGAAGGTCCTGGACCCCTACTCTGCCTGGGCCTTGCCTGTACACAGACATCAAGGGGAATGGAAATTTCCTCCCCTCTGGAGACGCTCGTGGACTTGGGAGAAGATGCTGGGTGAGTTCTTACAGTGGCTGATTGAGAATTCAGCGAAATGCCTGCAATTTCTCCTGGCAAGCACTGCCATGGGTGATTAACATAAAACGACCTAATAAACAGCCCCAGAAGCCTTTGCACATACGTCCTTACAGGCATGCTTAAGTAAATTAAGGGCTGAAGTGATTTTTTTCCCAGCAAGAAAGATTGGACCACTTAATTAAGAGCTATCCTTAATCTTGGACAAACTAGGTCTAATTTCTTCAAATTATTCCACATTTCACTAATTTTCCCCCCTTTTACTCAAGGGTGTCTGAGCAGGAGTGCCCTGAGCAATTTTCAAAGCCTGGATGTAAAGGCTGTCTCATTTTCTTCTGACGTGAACAGAGCATCTCAGCACTTGTTATTTGCATCAGGGAGAGAAACCGGGGTGTGCGGGGCTGGGGAGTCTCAGGGGCCGGTCTGCAGCCCCCTGGAGCTCGCAGCGGGAGCTTCATCAGCACCGATTGTGGCTGCCTTGTCAAGGAGAGAGACAAGCACCTAGCATGACAGACAGACCTGAGATGTGACGGGTGCATCAGGCAGAAAGCATTCTCAAGTCCCAGAAGGGGAGGTGCCACTGTGGGGCCCCTGCAACCCCCTCACCCACCAGCAACTCATTCGGAAATCTCACTGGCACTCACTTCTTTTCAAATTCAAAACAAAACAAAAATCTTGAAGACAGAAGGGACCAACACTGGACGAGAGCCAGCTGTGTGACAGGCACAGAATTCAGTGCTTTCGACGTCTCAGCTCTCGACGTCTGTCACGGCCCATTTGACCACTGGGGAAACTGAGGCTCAGAGAATTTATGCCCAGGAAGTGGGGGAGCTGTGAGGGAATATAGTTTTCTCCAGCTCCAAAGGCCGTGTCTGTCCTGTTCTGCCATGTGTCTGCCCCACAGAGACAAGGGTCTTCAAGTCGGGTGGTGCCAGCTTCCTGTCTCTCTGTCCAGCACTCCGTGGGGGCTGATGTGTGCAAATACACCAGTGAACAAACATTGGTGCCCCAAGGACCTGTAGTGGACAGCGATTACTTTTGCAGACCCGACTTCTGCTGGCAGCACTTGCGTTTTTCTGTTGGGGAACCACTCTCCTCCTCACTCTGAGTCATTGAGGCTTGAGTGTCAGAACCCCTTCCCCAGCTTCAGGGGCCAGCGGACCACAGGATGCCTCTCCCCTGGCCAGTGTGAGAGGTTCTGGAACCCAAGCCACCGTCAGTGCTAGGGCTCGTGTCCTCTCCCTGCAAAACGGACACTGTCTCTCGTCTGAACTTGAAGCTGGACCGAGCTGTGCCCAGAGCTGCTGAGGGACGAGCAGAGAGACCCAGAATGAAGGCACGGAGGGCAACGCTCTGAGTGGGTCTAGCCAGCCCCAGGGCACCAGTCAACCCATCCCTTTTCCTTTTACGTGGGCCACCTCAGAGACAAGAAAGCCCAATCCCTCTGCCTGGAACTGGGATCCAAGTAAAACTGGTTTATTTGGGAAGAAATTCCAGGAAGCCCCTGTAGAGACAGGGAGGCGAGAGCGGGAAGAAGCCCATACAGGGACCCTAAATGAGCAGTTTCCCTCTGCGGGCAACTGGGGCTCAGTCCCACTGGGAGACCCCACGGAACTTGTCTCAGCTGTCCCACTGGAGGCTCATGGAGGGCTGCTCTGGGCAGTGCCCCCCAGCACGTCCAGCCTGCCCGACACCACCCTGCAGCCAGAGTCACAGTATGTGCAGCTGGGGGGGGTCTCTGGTCAGTGTCCATGGAAGCAGCGAGAGCCAAGGGATCTGGGGTGACACCTTCCCATTTTATCAGGGGAGGAACGGAGGGCCAGGACAGTGGAGGGACAGTCAGCGGTGTGTCCACCCTGGCCTCCCAGTGCTGCCCCAGCATGCACCATGCTCCCCCTGCCTCTACCATTGCCCATTGGGGGCCACTGCTGGACTGCAGGCTGCCCAGCTCAGTCAGAAGGCTTCGGAGGAGCGCTTGCTGTGTGCCATCTCTGTGCTAAGCCATTGGACTCTGGAAAAAGGAAAATCCCACCCCCACCTTTAAGAAGCACCCGATGCCATGCTCCTGAGGAGCCAGGGGCACAAAAGGTGTCGTGAGCGAGGTGTGCAGTTTTACAGGTGACATTGGCAATTCTATCCCGGCCAATAAAAGGCCCCAATGTAGAGTACTGTTTAGTTTACAACACTTTTCCCCATCCATCACGTTTTTAAAAATCTCAGAGAGCTTATTCCCTCATCTGTACAAGGAGAGTATGTGCCTTATGGTCTCTACCCGACGGGGCGAAAGGGCCCTGTGCCTGAGACCTCGTGGTGAACTGGGAAGTGTGTGTCGTGCATGGAGGCAGATGCAGGCATCACCTGCAAACCCTACAGTGAGAGCCAGTCAGGATGCTTTAAATGGCAAGCAACAGACATACAACTCAAATGGGCTTAGGAAAGAAAGACAGCTTAAGGATTTAGAGTTTTGAAATCTAGGGCTCAAACACTATTTCTCTCTCTCCCTCTTTCTGCCTCTCCGCACTCCTTCCTTCTTATCTCTGCTTCTCTCTTGGTTTCCCTCATTTTTTTTCTTCCTATTATAGAAACTTCCTCTAGGAACCCTATGCTCCTATTATACCAGGTGAAAAACTCTAGTAAAAAGGGTCTGTTTTGGGGGCCGGCCGAGTGGCACGGTGGTTAAGCTCTGGCCTGGGAAGCCAGAGGCCCCGGTTCGGGTCCCACATATGTAGGCCAGTGACACTGCCCTCAAAACAAACAAACAAACAAACAAACAAAAGGGTCTGTTTTCTCCTTGCTCCTATATATCAACAGAAGGGAAGGGCATGGATTGTCTCAGCTTAGGATATGTGCCCCCCTCAACCATTTGTGGGGGATAGTATTCTATGATTGTCCAGGTGGAGAGGGAGTGAAGATCTATGGTTGATGGCCCCATCGAAACCTCACTGAGTGGGTCCTCAAAGCCAGGATGTTTGCTTGTCAAAATAACCTCCCAGGGGCCGGCTGAGTGGCGTGGTGGTTAAGCGCTGGCTTGGGAAGTCAGCAGCCCTGGATCCTACATATGAGGGCCAGTGACACTGTCTTAAAAAAAAACACAAAAAAAAACAACCTCCCGGGAAAGATCTTTTAAACTCACATACAGTATCTGGTCCGTGGTAGATACTTGCTGGTATTGGCTTAGAAACCAATGAATAAATATAGAATTTGACACATGCAACGTATACAGTGTAATTTTTTAAAAAGAATACCCCTATTTCTTTCTGCCTTTGGTAGCCCTGGATGTGGGGCTTTGAGACTTTCATTTTTCCAGCATTAAACTAAAGTCACAGTTTTTACCACTGCCAAGCATAGATCCTTCAGAACATGGCACTTGAAACCCATGAAGACTGATTACCAAAATGGTGGTATTCGGATTGTTTCTCCTAGGGTTTCCAGGAAGTTATCCAAATGTACCCCAGGTCTCTATCCTAGACCTCAAACTGAGGTCTTAACCTGATAGCAGATGCACAGACAAGCTCCCCATGGACGTAGGTGCCATGATGCTCTGCCTGGATTCACTCTCCACGACCCCAGGCGGGATGGGAGGTCATTTCCCAGCTTACCAGGGTGCTCTCTGGGGGTGGTATTCATCCAAAAAGATATGCCTCACCCACCATCACATCCCCTTACCAGGCAGGGGCAGCCCACATAGAATGACCAGTTGGCTTAGAGACCCAAAGGCTTGACACCCCTTTCCTGATGTGGGACAGCTCTGACGGGCAGCCCTGTGGGACCGACGGAAGTCCTTTGCTGTGATTGCATGGCAGCTCAGCTTCTGCTGTACCCCACTTCCTTCAGCTCCCCGCTCCCAGGAGGCTGGTCCCAATGACTCTCCCCAAAAGACTTCCTGATACAAATCTTCATCTCAGAGGCTAAATGCCAGGGAACCCAACCTGCAACAGATGGTACCAGGAGAGGTCCAAGTGTCTCTGAAATGGGATTTTGGAGTTGGCTCCGCCACCAAATGGCTGGCAAAGAGGACTGTCACTGGTGACAGGGGCACTGACAGCCCCTGGCATGAAGCAAAGGTGCAATTAAGAGCAGCAGAGAGGAATGCCCAGGAGAAGCCCAAGAACCAAGGGAATAGTCCTCCTACTGACTATGGAATTGGCCACTGTTGCTGGGGGCAACTGAAGCACTGGAGGAAGACAAGCAAAGCCTGAGGGTGGTTAATCACCAATTAAAGGCTAATTAAGATAACCAGAGGGTCTCCTCCTGCACCGCACAGTGTAAATTAGAGACTCCCGTCTCCTGCAGCTGGAGTGCAGACAGAGCTGAGGATCTCGCCCCGGGCTTCATCGTGAGGACTGCAGAGCCCTGAAAGAGGCTGAATTCTCAGCCTGGGCAGATCTGGTACATCGAACTTGAATCCTCAGCGGGCCACTCACTAACCCATCTGGGCTGCGAAGGCAAACAGTGGGGAGCTGGACTAGTGGGTGCTCCTTGGGCCTCTCTCTATCCGGACGTGTCCCTCCATGTGGTCTGTCCCACACAAAAAGCATCAGAGTAGCTGAATTTCTTACATGATGGCTCAGGCCTGCAAAGCAAGAGAGAGCCAGGTGGATGCTAGAACAATCTTTTACAACTTACCCACAGCTGGTGCAGCGGTCAAGAGAAATTCTCTGGCCCCGTCGTCCACTTTGTATGGAAAGAATAATGGCTCGGATTCTTCAGCAGTGGCAAATGGTTTGACCAGCTTCTCAGGAGCCCAGAAGGAAAATGATTCCGCCAGGAAGGTGGAGGTCAGAGGAAGCGGCACGTGGGCAGGCTGTGGGAGGAGGCCTCCGCATGCAGGTGAAACCCATCTGAGAGCTTCTACAAGAGGCAGTGCATCTCCGAGGAGACAAGATGACTGGGCCAGCGGATGTCAGCCAGCCCCTGTAGCGGTCATCTCAGTGTGGACCGGGCACATGACCAGAGCAGCCACGGGCCCACTAACCCAGGCTGAATGTCCAACCTGCCAGCAACAGAGACCAACACTGAGTTTCCAAGTAGCATGTCCTTTGAGAAAACCACCAGCCACTTGGTAGCAAATAATGGACTACATTGGACCCGTTTGCCCTAGAGAGACAGGGAGATTTGTTATAGAGAATTGTCTCATGAGGTTATGGAACCTGGCAAGCTCAGATTCGCAGTGTGGACCAGCAGGCTCAGACCCAGGAGATGCGACGGAGCAGATGAAGCCCGGAGGCTGTCTGCTGAAAATGTCCTCTTGCTTCAGGAGGCCGATCTTTTTGTCCTCTTCAGGCCCTCAGCAGTAGCCCACCCACATGTAGAGGCGGTCTTCTTTACCTGAAGTTCAACCCTTAAATGTTAAACTTCTCCAAAAACACCCTGCAAGTTGACACATAAAATGAAGCATCACATCCAGGAAAGGGGTTTGCCTTTCAGGGCCACGAAGCCTCAGCCAGCCCCACCCCACCCCACCCCCACCTGAAAGTTTGCAGAGCGTTTGATCCACCAATACAGGTGCCACACAAAATCCCAGCACAGGAGGCGTGGCGACACAAATATGAGCACAGCACCCACCGATCCCGTCACTGACAAGACCCTCCGAAAGCTGCAGGCGGTGGGAGGGGCAATGGCTTGCTGAAGGCACAGCTGAGATGCTAGCTTAAAGGTGACGCCCTGTAAGACTGGGACGCTATCCTCCAGGACACGTGCACCCTACGTGGATGGCCATTGTATGGAGTTCTGCCCCTATAGGAAAAACATCTGAGTCCAGGAACCAAGGGCGGAAATAGGAATGGCCCTGCTAATAATCAGCCCCTGCGGCCTATTTGGAGAGTTCATGACCCTTTCCTGCAACTCAGCACCCTGTGACTACAGAGGTCCTGCTTCTCAAAGGGGGATCCTTGTCCCAGGGACACAGAGAGAGTTCTGATCAACTTGAACAGCTTCACGGCATCATTAAAATCCATCCATTTGGTGCTGGCAGAGTGGCGCATTGGTTGAGAGCTGGTTTTGGGATGCCAGCGACCCTGGTTCGGATCCCACATATGAGGGCCAGTGACACTGCCCTCTACAGCTAACAACAGCTCCACCTGGAGCTGGGCTGTGCGAGTCCCTGGCGATAGTGTAGGCTGCAGCCCCTGCTGCAGTGGGCTGCCATAGGCTACAGTGAGTGGCCGGCAGCCAGCGTGAGCTGCCAATAGCCGCGGTGAGCGGCATCCAGAGGCCGACGACCGATCTGCCTCATCCGGGAAGAGCGCAATGACAATACCAACATGGGCCAGTGAAGCAACGTCCTCCGCAACTAGACTGAAGAACAAAGGACAGCAATTTGTCTGTTCCCCTTCCCCGGTTCCCCGACGCTGTTCCCCTCCCCCAATTCCCCAATAAAATCTTTTTTAAAAAAATCCATCCATTTGAAGTATACAAGTCAATGATTTTCAATTCCTCCATCACTGTAACCCAGTTCTATGACATTTCCATCATCTCAGTAAGAGCTTTCATCTGCATTTACACTCAATCCCCATTGCAATCCCAGCCCCAGGCAACCGTGAATCTACTTTCTGTCTCTGTAGATTTACCTTTCTTGGAGATTTCATGTAAGTGACATCACACAATATGTGGTCTTTCGTGCCTCGCTTCCTTTGCCTAATATGTTTTTGAGGTCCATCCGCATTGTAGCACGTATCGTCACTTCATTCCTTTTTATTGATGAATAGCGTTCCATTTTCGTTTATCGGTTCACTAATTAAGGGACATTTGGGCTGTTTCTACTTTTTGGCTAATAGAAATTAAGCTGCTATGAGCATTTACATGCAAGTTGTGTGTGAACTTCTGTTTTTATTTCCCTTGGGTAAATATGTAGGAGTGGAATTTTGGGATCATTTAGTAAATTTATGTTTAACATTTTAAGGAAATGCCACCCCGTGTTCCCAAGTAGCTGTACGATTTTATATTCCTACCAGCCTTCGCCAAGAGAGCCCATCTCTCCACGTTCTACTTCACATTTGTTATTGTCTATCTTTTTAATTATAGCCATTCTAGTGGGTGTGAAGTGGTATTTCATTGTGGTTTTCATTTGCAATTCCCTAATGACTAATGATGGTGAGCGTCTTCTCAAGTGCCTATTAGCCGTTTGTTTATCTTCTCTGGTGAGATGTCTATTCAACTCTTTTGCCCATTTTTTAATTGGATGTTTGTCCTCTTGTTGAGTTCTCTATATATTCTGGACACAAGTCCTTCATCAGATATGTGATTTGCAAATATTTCCTCTCAGGCTATGGCTTGTCTTTTCATTTTCCTAATGATGTCTTTTGAAGTACAAACAGTTTTTAATTTTGATGAAGCCCAGCCGATCTTTTTTTTTATACATAGAGTGTGCTGAATCTAAGAAAACTTTGCCTAATACAAGGTTATGAAGATTTTCTACTGTGTGTTTGTCTGAAAAGTTTATAGCTTTAGCATTTACATTTATGGCTACAGTCCATTTGGAGTTAATTTGGGGGCGTGGTATGGAGATCTCAGCTTATCTTTCTATGTGTGGATATTCAGCCAGCCCAGCACACTGTGTTGAAAAGCTTGTCCTTTCCCCATTAAATGGATGGTCTTGGTACGTTTATCAAAAATCAATTGACCATAAAAGTAAGGACCTATCACTGGGCTCTCAGTTCTGTCCCATTGATTTATATGTCCATGCTTATGCCACCTTCACATGGTCTCAATTAACAAAGCTTTTTAGTAAGTTTTGGAATTGGGAAGTGGAAGTCCTCCTACTTTGTTCTTTCTAAAAATTGTTTTTGCTATTCTGGGCTTTTTTTCCTTCCCATGTAAATTGTAAGATCAGCTTGTCAATTTCTGTGAAAAAGCCTGCTGGGATATTGATAGGGATGGTGTTGAAGCTGTAGATCAATTTGGGGAGAATTGCCATCTTAACAATATTGATTCTTCTAATCTGTGAACATGAAATGTCTCTATTTATTTAGTCTTTAATTTCCCTCAGCAATGTCTTGTAGCTGTCACTGTACAAGTCTTGCACTTCTCTTATTAAATGTATTCCTAAGTGTTTTATTCTTTTTGATGCTACTGAATGGAACTGCTTTCTTAATTTCATTTTCAGATTGTTCATTGCCAGTATAACAGAAATGCAATTGCTTTTTGTATGTTGACCTTGTATCCTACTTACTTGCTGAATTTGTTAATCATGGTGGAAGTTTTGTGGAGTCCTTTGGACTTTTTACATCTAAGAATATGTCATCTGGAATGGAGAGAGTTTTACTCCCTTCTTTCCAATCTGGATGTTTTTATTTATTGTATCTGATTGCACTGTCCCAAACTTTGAGTACAATGTTGCCTAGAAATGGTAAGAGTGAGAAACTTTGCCTTTCTCCTAATCTTGCGGAGAGAGCATTCATTCTTTCACCATTAAGTGTGGACGAAGTTATCGGATTTAGGTAAATGCCTTTGATCAAGGTTGATGAAGTTCCTTTCCATCTCTTCCAAGTTTGTTGGAAGTTTATTTTTAATCATGAATGCATGTCACATTTTGTTAAATGCTTTTTCTGTATCTATTGAGATGTCAGGTGTGTTTTGTTCCTTATTCTATTATTATGGTGCATTACAGTATAATTGATTTTTGGATGTTAATCCAGCCTTGCATTCCTGGGATGAGCCTCACTTGGTCATGGTATATAATCATTTGTATATGTTGCTGAATTCACTTTGCTAATATTTGTAGAGGATTTTTGCATCTCTAATAGTGAGGGATATTCATCTGTAATTTTCTTTTTTTGTGGTATCTTTGTCTGTTGAGCAGTGTTCCTTCTGACTCTATTTCTGGAAGAGTTCGTGGAATATTGATGCTATTTCTCCTTTAAATATTTGATAGAACTCACCAGTGAAGCTATCTGGCCCTGGGGTGTTGTTTGTGGGAAGGCTTAACTACTAATCAACATTTTTTTTTGCTTATTTATAGGGCTTTCTATTTTTTCTAGAGTGAATTTTGGTGATCTGTGTCTTTTTAGAAATTTATCCATTTCTTCAGTTGCCTAACTTGTTGGCATAGAGTTGTTCACGGTATTCCCTTATAATCCTATTAAACTCTGTAGGGACAGAGATTATGTCACTCTTTTTAAATTATTTTGATGATCTGCATATTCTTTAGATTTTCCTTGATCAAGCTAGCTAAAGGTTTGTTTATTTGGCTGATCTTTTCAAAGAACCAACTTTTGTTTTCATTTATTTTCTCTTTCTTTTTTACAACCTTGATTTCTTTTTTTAAATTTATTTATTTATTTATTTATAATTAGCTTCAGATGTACAACACATTGCAATAGTTATACTTTTTACCCCTCAAAGTGACAACCCCCTTCCCCCAATTCGCCACCCCACTCCTCTCCCCCATATCATATATATCTATTACATTTCCTCTGACTCCCTTCCACAGTATAATCCACATCCCGTGACCATCTATATATTCACTTACAGTTGGTATACAATATTATACAACATCAGCTTCAGATGTACAGTGCAGTGATCAAGCCTCTACTCCATCCATGAAATGGTCTCCCTAACAAGACATATGACCATTTTGTGGCACCCCACAAAATATTTACAACATTATTAATTATATTCCCCGAACTATGTTTCATATCCCTGTGGCAATATTGTAATTACCTATTTATGCTGTCTAATCCCTTCCCCTTCCCCCCCTCCCCACCCCGCTCCCAACTAGCAACCCTCAGTTTTTCCTCTATATCTATGAGACTGTTTCTGTTTACTTTGCTCATTCATTCAGTTTTTCAAATTCCACATATAAGTGAGATCATATGGTATTTGTCTTTCTCCAACTGACTTATTTCATTTACCATAATAGCCTCTAGGTCCATCCATATCATTGCAAATGGTAACGATTTCATTCTTCTTACAGTGGAGTAACACTCCACTGTATAAATGTACCACAGTTTCTTAATCCAGTCATCTACCGATGGGCATTTTGTACAACCTTGATTTCCATTCTAATCTTTTTTTCTTTTTAAATTGGGGAATTGGGGGAGGGGAACAGACAAGTTGCTGTCCTTTTGTTCTTCAGTCTAGTTGTGGAGGACATTGCTTCACTGGCCCTTGTTGGCATCATCATTGCGTTCTTCCCGGGTGAGGCAGGTTGGTCGCCGGCCTCTGGACAGCCGCTCACAGCGGCTCTTGGCAGCTCACACTGGCTGCCAGCCGCTCACGCTGGCTGCCGGCCACTCACTGTAGCCTATGGCAGCCCACTGCAGCAGGGGCTGCAGCTATGCCGTCCAGGGGACTCACAGCAGCCCAGCTCCAGGTGGAGCTGTTGTTCACCATCTTAGCTGTAGAGGGCAGTGTCACTGTCCCTCATATGTGGGACCCGACCCGGGGCCGCTGGCTTCCCAAGCCAGCTCTTAACCAAGGTGCGCACTCTGCTGGCCCTCTCCATTCTAATCTCGATTCCCTTCTTTCTGCTTGCCTTGCATTTGGTTTGCTCTTAATGTTCTAGATTGGTCATGTGAAAGATGAGATTACTAATTTGAGATCTTTTTTCCAAACATAGACATTTCAGCTACCATTTCTCTCTTGAGCATTCCTTTGGCTCCATCCAACAGATTTCTGATATGTTGTGTTTTTGTTTTCATTCAGTTCAAAATACTTTGTATTTCCAGATTTCCTTCTGTCATTTTCTAATTCCTTTTTTTTTTGTGGGGGGCGGTTGAAGAACATACTTTGTATGATTTCAGTTTTTGAAAATTTGCTAAGACATGCTTTCTAGATGAGAATATGGTGTATCTTAGAGAATATGCCATGTACACTTGAAAAGGATAGGTACCTCCCCTTTTCAGGCAGAATCCTGTGGATATCAGTTAGGTCAAGTTCATCGATGGTGTGGTGTCCTTGCTGATTTTCTCTCTATTTGTCCTGATATTTAAATAGAGGTGTTGGAATCTTCCACTGTACGTGTGATGTTAACCATTTCTCTTTGCATTTATATGATCTTTATTTTCATGTATTTTGAAACTGCTTTATAGGGCACATAAAAGTTTAAGGTTGTCATGTCCTGTTGATTAATCCATCTCTTTTTCATTGTAAAATGTCCCTTCTTTGTCTCTAGTGGCTTTTTTGTTTTAAAGGTCTATTTTTCCAATATTAATATAGTCACTTCAATTATTTTATGGTTACTGGTTTTTTAGTGTCTTTTCTGTGCTTTTGCTTTCAATCTATTTGTGTCTTTGAATATAAAGTGTGTCTATTGTAGACAACATAACGGTGAATCCTGGGGTTTTTTACTGTCTGACAATCTCTACTTTTTGAGTGTTTATTTATATTTAATGTAATTATTAGTATGGTCTGATACACGTCTGCTATTTTGATATTTGTTTTCTATATGCCTCATGTCTTTTGTTTCTCTGTTTCTCCATTACTTCATTCTTTTGTGTTAAATAGATCTTTGTTAGAGTATAATTGTAATTCCTTTTTTGTTTAATTATATTTTTTGAATTGTTTTCCTAGTGATTGGATTACAATATGCATCTTAACTTAAAACAATCTATTGAGGATTAAAACTAACTTAATTCTAATAGGATATGGAAACTTTGCTCCAAAATAACTCCTTTGTTTCTTCTCTTTTGTGTTACTATTGTCATATAAATTACAACTTTGTATTTTATAAGCCCAACAATACAGTTTTATAGTAATTGTTTCATGCAGTTGTGTTTTACATCAATTAAGAGAAGAGTAAAAATACATTCATGATATTTTTATATTTACCTACATAATAACTTTTATGGATGCTATTTATGTCTTCATGCAGATTCAAGATAATATCTGGTATCATTTCTTTTTAGCCTGAATGACGTCTTTCGGTAAATTTTTGTAGGACATGTCCACAGGCAATGAATTCTTTCAGTGTTTGCTTATCTAGAAATGTCTTTATTTTGCCTTCATGTTTGAAAGATAACTTTGCTGGATATAGAATTCTGGACTTTCTTCCAGCACTTGAATTGCATCATCCTTCTGCCTCCTGGCCTCCATTGTTTCTTCTGATAATCCGATTGTGGTTTTCTTGTACATGAGTCATCTTCCTGCTGCCATTTTCAAGATTTTGTCTTTGATGACATGTCACAACCTTTGACCATGATGAGTCTGCGTTCGGGGTTTTTTGAGTTTATCCTACTAGACTTTGCATATACTAATGTGTTTTAATCAAAATTGGGAACTTTTTTTTTTTTTAGCTGAGCCATCCTGCCACCTGTTGGCAGCTCAGTGGGCAGCTCCGCTCGGGCTGGGCATCGAACTGCTGTTGCTCAGAGCTTAGCTCACACCAACTGAGTCACTCGGCCAGCCCAAAATTGGGAACTTTTTAACTATATTTCTTCAGAAAAATTGTATGACTTTCACTGATGATCTCATGGGTCTCTGAAGCTCTGTTCATTTCATCATTCATTCTTTTTTCTTTCTGTTCTTTAGATAGTTTCCATTGCTTTATATTCCAGTTTGCTGAACCTCTCTTCCTCCAGCTCAAATCTGCCAATGAGCCCCTCTAGTGAATTTTTCCTTTCAGCTGTTATACTTTTCTTTTTTTTTTTTTTTTTTTTTTGAGGGCAGTGTCACTGGCTCTCATATGTGGGACCTGAACCGGGGCCGCTGGCTTCCCAAGCCAGCGCTTAACCACTTCGCCACTCAGCCGGGCCCACAGCTGTTATACTTTTCAACTCTACTTTTTCTATTTGATTTTTTTTTATACCTTGTATCTCTTTTTTGATGTTCTCTAGTGATGAGTCAATGTTATCATGCCTTTCTTTAATTCTTTAAACACAATTTCTTTTAGATCTTTGAAATGTTTATAATAGCTGGTTTTAAGTCTTTGTCTACCAAGTCCAAAGCTGGGATCCCTCAGAGACGATGTCTATCAACTGCTTCTTTCCTGTGTATAGCTGTGCCTTTCTGTTTCTTGGTATGTTTTGCAATTTTTATTAGAGATTGGACATTGTGGATAATACATTATAACAAATCTGAATTCTGATTTGCCTTCCCCAGGGAGTGTTCCAGCATTTCTTTGTTCCTTTAGTAACTTGCGTGGATAAATTATTTAGAGTCTGCCTTCCTTTCAGTGTATAAACACTAATATCTATGCTCTTAAAAAATTCTCGTTTTCACTGTTAAACCTGGCTTCCTATTATTTGACCTTGGGTGAGCATAGCTTCATGATCAGCCAATGGCTGGTCAGAGGTTTTGCTTAAATACCCTGAGCCAGTAAGGTTTCCTCCTGTTGGCATGGTGAGGCACCCATTCAAAGACCAGGCAGTTTGCAAGCCTGTCCTGGTTCTTACCACCTGCTTGTGCAAGGACCCATGGTCAGCCAGGGACAAGTGGGTCACTGAGGCCCACTCTGATCTTTCCTAAACACGCACACCTACACAGCCATCCCGATCCCTGGGACTACGTGGAGACTTACCAAAGCCCCCTTTGGCTAGCCTATTCCCTGGATCTCTTTTAAATTTTTGGCTCATCTGCTGGTTTCCCGAATCAATATTATAGCCCTGGGCAACTGTGACATTGGCCTTCCTTGATTGTTTGCTAGAGAGATGGCAATTGCTCTTGACAGTGCTCCTGGACAAGGGGCTTTTCTCTGGAGCTCCAAATTAGATCAGCCCTCTCCAGCAGCAGCAAGGCTGCTGCCACATTGGCCTGGGGAGAGGGAGATGGGAGCAGCCTTGTGTTAAAATGGCACAGATCCCACCATTGTCAACCAAGGTTCAGTAGTTTCTCTTGAATAAATGTCTTTCAATTTGTTATATGCCTTTGGTTAATTTCCAGAGTTCTGAAATGGTTGCTTTTGACAATACTGTCCAGTGTTATCATTGTTTTTATAGAGACAAGATTTGCTGAGGTCCTTCTTACACCACTGCCCCCATTAAACTTCAAGCTCAGTTGCTGCCCAGTCATTTCGGGCTCTTCATGCAAACAGATCAGTAGACAAGGAAAGGAATCACCATTCTGGCTGGAGGAATTGACCCTGATCATCAGGAGAAGATCGGGTTTTGATTCAGTTATGGGAACAGGAAGGAACACATTTGGCCCCTGGGTTATTTTCTGGACACCTGTCAGTCCACCTTTGCCCAATCTGATGGTAAATAGCAAGCGCTGCAGCCATGGCCTGAGCAGGTTGTGGTGACCAAGGTTTCAGGTCCCTCGGGGGTGATGATCTGGGTCTCTCTGCCTGTAGCCCACCTAGACCATTACAGGTACTACATAAGGAGGAGAGAGATATCAAGTGGTTGAGAGGTAGGAGACAGTGAATACCAGCCATGGCCTCAAAGTCAGCTGCTGCTGCTGGGGCAGTCAGTTCATCTCACTAATGTTCCTCCTGTGAGGTTCCCCCAGAAAAAGAGGCCTGGGGCATCCTGGAGGAGTCACTCTCAGAAACTGTTCCGTGAAACAAGGGAATCAAGTGGCCCCAGGGCTCGACTGTAGTGGGTACTGTTAGGGACTGAAATGTCAATTTTCTCAACTTCGGAGATTGTTAGTAGCTGACAGCTCTCAGCTGAGTCCCACCCCTCACTTCCACCATTGTCCTCGGCTAGAGAAAGCTTCCTTGCACAAGGTCAAAGCCCCTTCCTGGGCAATCCACAGCCAATGACTGGTCAATATGGTGGTATCAAGGCCTAGCCCTCTTTCTCCAAGGTCACGCCAGCTCCAAAGCTCCACATGTCATTGTAACTGCATGACAACTCAACCTACCCCATTTTCTACTCCTGCTTCCTCAACTCCCTACAGAGGTGTTGATCTTGAGACATTTCTCCTCTGATCTCTTGTGCATAAATCTCCACTTAGAGTATACCTCCAGGGGAATCCAATCTGTAACAACTGGTATTTCACTCTTGGTTCAATCATACATAATTAAGCCCAGCATTTATCATGACTCAACCCCCCTTCTCCATTTTTCCTGGCAGCTAGTGGGGAGAGAAGGGTGTCCAAAAAAAGGACAGATATTTCAAAATAAGGGCAACTGCTCTATGAATGAGAAATTAAACCATTTTGGACACCAATGTATAAAATGATGAAAAATTGTGATTACCTAAGACTAACCTCTGGGACTCTGACAATAACCTCTGATAATTGTATAGTATCAACCTTACCTGAGCTGAAAATAGCTTCAGATGATGGGTGGAGTGTGGCTATCCCCGTGCCAGCACTGAGCATTGCTCTTGGGGGTGTTCAGGATGCATTGCCTAATTGAAGAAAGGTAAAACCCTTCCTACATGTTTTGTTGTACTGGCCTAATACCCACTCAAGTAGTGATTTGAATCACGTAGCAGTCAAGAACTGTGGCTTGGGAGCCATACCCATCAGGGTCCAGAGAAGCTGGACCAATCAGAAAGAGAGGGCAGAGAGAGAAAGGGATCTGTTGTGGAGATATGACCTTGCACAACTATGAGGCTGGTAAGCAGTCTCTGTGAGCCTGTTGTCTTTCTCTCTGATGCTGGAGCTTGGAGAACACAAGGCAGGCAAGTGGGGAGGTGAGATGAGTATGAAGTCGGGGAGGTCAGGATCTGAATTCACAGGCAGAGCTGGACCTACCAGGACAGACAGACCAAGGTCAGTCTGAAGCCGGCAGTTCATGCAGAATCCCAGATCCTTCACCACACCTGGCCAGGAGGTGGACACTCAAAGAAGATCCACACCCCTCCTTTTAAATCCTATAACTTAAATACTGAAATAGAGACTTTACTGCTATTGCCATATCTTATGCTAAATGATAAGGAGACTAGAAAATGAAAAAAAAACAAATAAAAATATTTGGCATATATGTATAAATATGTTCAAAATAAGGAAGAACTACTCATAATTATTGCAGGCATCCTTTCTGCAACTGGTTACATGGTGGAAGCTGATATTTACAAGTACCTTCTTCCAATACTCGTTTCATATCCTTTTGTCCTTAATGAACCTCTCAGCTAGTTATGGCTCTTTGCCTCCATGGTGGCCTAAGCCTTTATTCGTGAAGAGTTTGGGCCACTGGAGCTTCTACCTGAATCGGGTTGTTATTTTATTGATTTAAATCACAAAACATGAGGGTAATGAAAAACACCAAGGAGACCTCTGCATTCCAGACATACTCCTCCTTACCCCCAATGTGAAGCAGCACCCCAATTTCTCCTTGATAGTCAACATTAGTCTCTCCAGCTAGTGCAGTAACCCCTTTTTGTTTGTTGAGTCACCACAGTGAGGAGTTCAAGTGGCCAGATGGTAGTCTCAGCATCCAGCTCAGCAGACTCACTGTTGTGTCAATGGTGGAAGCAGTCTGTAGATCTATGGGTGTTCGCTTTGGCAGAAGCATCAAGGGCAGGGAAGGCAAATCCACACCCGGAGTAAATATCTATCCCAATAGAACAAAGTGCTTCCCTATTTCCTGATGGAAGTGGTCCAATCTAATACATCTGTCTCCAGGTAGCTGGATGACCTCCTGGGAAACAGGACCGCATCAGGACTCAGTGTTGGCCTCTACTGTTGACAAATAGGGCACTCAGCAATGGCCACAGATAAGCGGCCTCAGCGGGTGGAAGGAAATGATCCTGAGTCCGTGCATAACCTCCATTCTTTCCCACGAGGCTGTTTTGTTCATGAGCCTGTGGGATAATGACAAGAGCAGCTGAGAAACAGAGCTGCCTGCTACACACAGCATAAGTCATCCTCTCTACCTGGTTAATAAATTCTTCCTCTGCTGAGGTCACCTTTTGATGCCTTGGGTGACCATTCACATGGGATTCAAATACCTTCGTCTATGCTGATTTGGAGGGCTCTATCTACTTATTTCTTCCTCAGATCTTCTTGTCACCAGTTTCCAGTGCTCTGACCAGCCAGCCAAATCATTAGCCATTGTCCATAAATCAATATAGAGCTGCATCTCTGGCCACCTCTCCTTCTGGACAAAATGAACAATCAACATTCTGCCCACTGGGGGCATGTCCTCTCACCACTAGCCTTCAGGACTGTCCCAGAGTGGGGCTGGAATACTACAGCTCTCCATTTTGGGATGGCACCTGTATATCATGCAGAACCATCTCTAAACCAGAATGGACATTTTTCTTCCTCACTTAACTGGGAGTTCATGGGAACTCCCCATGAAGCCCTAAATACAGATCTATAGGGAGAAGGTGATTTAGCACAGAATAGGGGCCGCCAGTACCTGGGTCGCTTCCTCATGCAACTTACTTTTGCCTTAAGGTCTTGCTTGAACCTGAACTTATGCATGCCACTTCCATTTGATGACGGAGTTCTGCCGTGTGTGTCCAGTGTGTAGGCTTTATAGGTCAGGTTATACCTCGTCCACAATGGGTAGTTCAGAGCATGTGGTAATTTGGTGTCCCACGGGCAAGGGTTCAAGCTCTACGAGAGCCCAGTAGCAAGTAAAAAATTGTTTCTCAAGTACTCTCAAATAGAGAGTACTTGGCCACAAAGGTCACAAGAACGAGTTTTAAAATGCTCATGGGGGCCGGCCGAGTGGCGCGGTGGTTAAGCGCTGGCTTGGGAAGCCAGCGGCCCCGGTTCGGGTCCCACATTTTGAGGTCCAGTGACACTGCCCTCAAAAAAAAATAAAAAAATAAAATAAAATAAAATAAAATAAAATAAAATAAAATGCTTATGGTCTGTGCTCTAAGTCACCTAGAAGCATCTTCTAAACAGCATCCCTGTTGGCCCCTGACACTTCAAGCACCATTTGGACCTGCTGCGTCATGGGGCCCAAATGGCAAAGAAGCTCGGGCGGTGGCCGGGATCTGTTCCAGAGCCTTCTCTTGTTCCGGACACCACTCAAAACTAGCAGATTATCAGACCTTTCAATACATGGGTCAGAATAACACGCCCAGATGAGGAATGTGTTTCCTCCCCAACCCAAAGAGGTGCCCAGAAGTTGTGTTTCGTTCATGTGCATAGGAGCTAACAGATGAAGCAACCAATCCTTCACCTTGGAAAGAATATTGCAACATGCCCCAAATTACTGAGCTCCTAGAATTCTCAGCGAAGTGGAAGGCCCCTGAATTTCTGTGGGATTTGTTTCCTGTCCTCTGGCACTCAAGTGTCTTCCCAATGTACCCTGCTCACCAAGTCCAGTCAGAGTAATGCCATCAATGGAATGAACCAGCACGTTGTCCTGTGTAAGGGGAAGACAAGCAAAGTCCCTGGGGAGGTGATTGTGACAGAGCTGAGAGTTGACACACCCCTGAGATCGGACACTGGTGATGGATTGCTGGCCTTGCCAACCGAACACAAACTGGTTTGACTGTCTTGACTAAAAGGTACAGAGAACAAAGCGTTCACCATCTCAACAGCTGCATACCAGGTGTCAGGCAACGTGTTGATTTGCTCCGGCAGTGAAACCGCAGCTGGAAAAGCAGCTGCGAGTTGGAAGCACCACCTGATTAAGTTTATAATCATTTACTGTCATCCAGTTTTCGTCCATTTTCTTCTCAGACCAAGTAAATGAGTCAAATGAAGATATTGTAGGAATCGCCAGCCCTCCATGGTTCAAGTGCTTGGTGGTGATGCCAATCTCTGCAATGCCACCAGGAACGCAGTACAACTTTGATGTACTCTTTTCATAGATAGAGCCAGTTCTGGTGGCTTCCACATGGCCCTTCCTACCACAACAGCCTCCACTCCATGGGTCCCAGAATCCATGCGGAATTCTGACAGCTGTTGAATGTGTCTATTTCAACGATGAGTTCCAGAACTGGGGAGCTGGGCAGATAACCACAGTTCTGGAGGGACCCACTGGGCTCATTAAGAGACAGACTGGAATAAAACTTCATGATCACTTGACTTCCAGAAGCGCCTACTCTGACTGGTGGGATTTCGGGTTCCTAGGAATGAGTATTCATTCAGAGCCAGTGTCCGGCAACCCCTGAAATGTCCGATAAGATAATAGGGAAGTGCTACATGCCATGTCTTAGCATTAAAAAGAGCTGGTCTTGTTATGATTGATAATAATTGCAGTAAAGGGTTTTAATTCCATCCTTATCTACAACTTAGCAAAGAGACAACTTGATTCCACTAGGTAGTGGGGCCGTGGGCCTGAGGGAGGCGTTGTAGATAGAGTGAGTTAGTCCCTAGTGGGTGAGTGGATGGAGCAGGAGGCAAGTAGAGAAACCACACTCTGAAATGACAAAGGGCGGACCCTCATTCTACTCAGGAGTCTTACTGACAACCCCGCAGGAATAATGCAGACTGAGAGATCCCGTGGCCCAGGAGGTCCCAGGGAAGCACCATTGTGAATACCAAGGAAACTGGGACTAAGTTATTTTTTTAAAACCAGAAGGCAGAATCAGGAAGTGGAAAGAAAATTGACACAAGCATTTGGAGAGCTGGACGCTGGGCATAGCTCAACCACTTCCCAGGCAGATGATCTTGGACACCTGTTTTCACTTCCCTGGGCCTCAATTTCATTATCTGTAACACTAGAAGATAATGTTATCTACCTCTTAGGTTGTTGAGTGAATTACATAAGATTATGCATTTAAAGTACTTAACACGTATTATCAAAAAGGCAAGAGATAACAAGTGCTGGTGAGGATGCCGAGAAAAGGGAACCCACGTGCACTGCTGGTGGGATTGTAAATTGGTGCAGCCACTATGGAAAACTGTGTGGGGGTTCCTCAAAAAATTAAAACTAGAACTACCAGCAATCCCAAAGGAAATAAAACCACTGTCTCAAAGAGATAGCTGCACTCCCATGTTCATTGCAGGATTATTTGCAATAGCCAAAAACATGGAACCCTAAGTGTCCATATCAATGGAGAGAGAAAATATATATGTACACCTATACACACATACACAGACACACACACAGACACACACAGAGACACGCAGAGACACACACGCACACAGACACAGACAGAGACACACAGAGACACACACACACAGACACACACACAGACACACGCACACAGACACACACGCACACAGACACACATGTACACACGCACGCACACAGACACACACAGAGACACACACAGACACACACAGAGACACAGACATACACACATAGACACACAGAGACACAGACACACGCACACAAGCACAGACACACACACATACACACAGACACATACACAGACACAAACACCCAGAGACACACACACAGAGACACACACACACAGACACACACACACAGACACATGCACACACACACACACACACACGCACGCACGTGCACACGCACACGCACAGGAATATTAGCCATAAGAAAAAAGAAGAAAGCCTGCCATTGTGAAAACATGGATGAATCTTGAAGGTATTCTGCTAAGTGAAATAAGAGAAGGACAAATACTGTATGATCTCACTTATATGTGGAATCTAAAAAAGCTGTACTCACTGGTAGCCAGAGGTGGGGGGCTAGGGAAAATGGGAGGATATAGGTCAAAGAGCACACAGTTCCAGTTATTAGATGGATAAGTTCTAGGATCTAATGTACAGCATGGTGACAACACTTAACAATTCTGTGTAACATACCTGAAAGCTGCTGAGAGAGTAGATCTTAAATGTTTTCACTACAACAACATCAAAATGGTAACTATGTGAGGTGAAGAATGTGTTAACTAACTTTATTATGGTAATATTTTCAATATATACAATATCAAACCATCACATTGTAGACTTTAAACTTACACAATGTTATAGGTCAATTATATCTCAGTAAAGCGGGGTGCAGGTAAAGTACTTAGCACAGTGTCTGACGTAGTTATGTGCTATTGTCCTTAATAGTCTCATTCCTGCGCTATCATCTTAGGCCAGGGTTCTCAATCTGGGCAATATTGACATTTGGGGTCCATTAATTCCTTGTTGTGTGCACTGTTTTGAGCTTTGTAGGCTGTTTAGCCGCATCCCTGGTCTCAACCCATTAGGTGCGGGTAGCATCGTCCAGTTTTGACAATGAAAGCCGTCTCCAGTCATTGTCAAATGTCTCCCGAGGGGCAATATTGTCCTGGGTTGAGAGTTCTAGGCTAGTTATTCTCCTCATCTCAGTTTCCATGTTGGTGAATAAGTTGGTGAGGCCGAGGGGACAGAGATTCCCTTGAAAGCCGTTATTCATGTAAGCGTTGGCTTATTCCCAATACTAAGTACTCTGTGCAAGACACACTATCTTTATTTTTACCATTTTCTGTCCTACCCCCATGAGGACTTGGGGCTGGGTTTCCATCTTTTGTCCGTGAACTACGCCAGTTTCTTGGATGGGAGATATGCAGGGCGAATGTGTTCTCCTTCAGCAGTGGGAGAGAGTCACTAAAGAAAAGAAAGCCACAGGCCTCAGCATTTGGCTTAGGAGGCATCCCCAGACCCAGGTACCGAGGTGGTCCTACCTGAAGCTGCCTGCAGGCTGCAGTGTCCTGGGGGCCTGGAGGGCATCTCAGAAGCTCACCTTCCCCTTGATTTCCTGTTCAGCTGGCTCCCCGCTCCTCGTTCGCCTTCAGGAACCTTCCATCCATCAATCCCCTGCATTGCAGCTCATGCTTCTTCCCCTACTGGGAGTTCACTGGGCACTTTCCTGGCTGGCTCCCCAAGCTCTGGGCGCCATAACAGGCCCCTCACAGCACCAATCCCTCCTGACGCCTGTCCCCACACCTTCACCGCCACCCACCCCACCTCTGAGCCTTCTGAATCCTGGGGCCCTACAGCAAGGACCACCAGTGCTGAGCCTCCCCAATCCTCCCCTCGCCCTGCTGCCCCACATGCTGGCTGCGCCTTCCATCTGGGTTTCTTCACCCAGGTCACCTGCCTGACCCCAGGGTTGGCAACAGTGACTCTAATGATCCATCATTGTTCCCTCTCTCCTGGGTCACCCAGGGCTGTCAATGGATACGTTTCCTATTAAATTATACTTGCTTTCCCAGAAAATGCCGTACTTGATCAGGATTTTAAAAATTTTGTAGCTCTAATTTGAAAATTACATATATAATTTGATTGAGGATATTTGTTTCTTCAGGACTGAGGACTGGCTCTCCTTTGATAACTGTTTTAGCACTGGAGTCTTCCTTCCTAGCTCTGAAAAAAATCATTGAAGGATCTTCATCTCGTCTTCATCTTGGCTCTGGAACCAGGCCTCTAGCCGGGTGCATGCCATTCTGTCCCCAGGTCAATGTCGGGGACCCCGAGTCAGCTAATGGGCAGTGGCCCACTCTGGGGTCTTCTCCCAGGAAATGCCCTACTCCCCCGGCTGGAATTTGGCTAATGAATGTTTCCCTGGAGAACTCATCCCTTCCACAGAAGTTTCTATGCTTGTTGCCTCAACATGGTCGCTTATTTTTCTTACAATTTTTGAAATGGCATCCATCTCTGAGGCCGTATCCTCCTGCTCGTCCCTCATGTTGTCTCGCCGCACTGACCAGACCCCCGCCCAGATGAGCAATCAGCACCGAGGGAAGAAGTGGGGGCCAAGGAGGGAGGAGGCCTGGCTGAGCAGCTAGGAGGGTGGTGGCAGTGACCGGCAGAGGGGGGACAGGCCATGGCAGGAAGTGGAGAGGAGACCCTCACCCTTTGGGCCAGCAGGGCTGAGGGCCTGGACAGAGGCTCCCTCGCCCTGCAGGGGGTTGGGGGGTCGGGCTGACCCCTCAGGGGTGGGCACAGGCAGTGTCAGGCACTCCATGGGAACTCAGAAGGGCAGCTTTGCTGAGCTGAGAATCAGAGCTGGTGGCTGGGGCCTGGAGGCAGGCGAGGGGCAGGTTCCTCTGGAGTCAGGAGACCAAATGGGGCCCGTGTGCCTGATGTGCGAACGTGGAAAGGCTGCAAGTTCCCCCAACTAAGTCTGTTCTACTCCCTCACCGGGACAACTCCACCTTCACTGAGTCCTGGGGGCCCAGGGCCAGCAGGGCATCTCAGACAAATCCCCACCCCACCCCCGAGGTCTAAAAGGAACCTGGTGCCTGGGGAAAGCTGGACATGGGCTCTGCTGTGAGGGGCCTGGCCTGCTCACACATGGAGCCCCTGGCCCGACACCGCCTCACCCCCATGTCCCTGCTCCAATCACCACCCCAAACAGCCCCCCGTCCGGAGGCAGGCGCCAAGGAAAGGCCTGTGCAGGCCCTTGGGTGGGACCGGTGATTCCAGTGCTCCAAGCACAGGTCTGGCAGGGCCGGGGGGGGCGGGGGCGAGCAGGGCCCTCCAAGGATGGGCCCCCAACCCTTCTTCCCCGGGGCTAAGCCTCCTGTGGGAGGGAGGCAGTGTAGCCTGGCGCACAACAGATCACAGAAACACACCAATAGCCCTTGGGTTTTGTTTATTTTTCAATAAACAAATTTTTTGCATGTCTGGAGGTTAAGTAAACGGGAAAGCTAAAAAGAGCGCCACAGACATTTTTAAAATTTTTGGGTTACAAGAAGATCATCACGCCTACTCCTCCCTCAACTTTGGAACCAAATTGGTGCTCATGTCACAGACAGCTATCTTTGAGCTTCTCCGTTTGTTACGTAAACTACACACTACTCCAAACACACACAAGGTGTGCATGGGCAGCCAAAAAAATCCTGACACTCTCAGCAGAATCTGGTTACCCCATAGAGGATGGAATGGACCATTTCTGCATGACGTGAAGACCGTGGCGAGGTGCCGACACTGTTCTGATCTCGCGGGATGTGTGCACGTGGGCACTGTGGGATTTGGGTGGGGCAGCCACATCGCGTGCTGGTAAGAGACAATTAGTCACGTGGGCAGGTAAGATGGTCAGGCATAGGGGAGGCGTCTGCTGAGGACTCTCCGCTGCTCCCACGGTATTTTACCGGCACTGCACTTGGCTTCCTGGCCACACCTGAGTGTCGGCTCCCCTCCCAGACGGCCCCTCATCCTGCGGGACCCACAGCGTCCCCCGCACACTGCCTTGCACTCAGCAGGTGCGTGGAGATGCTTTCCTGAGCAAGTGATGGTGGATGAGGCGATGGATCGATGAGGAGTTGGTCAAGGACAGACAGTGGAATGTCTTCCTTGTCACCAGGGGACGAAGCATCGAAAAAGTGGAGCAGACAATTTGATCATTTCGTCCAATCTCAGAATTTCGCATTTGGGGAAACTGAGGATCAGAACCGTTAGCTGACTCAATCAAGGTCTCACGCGAGAGAGGCCAGGCGGGGTGCCAGACGCCCGCCTGGCACATGCCAACAGTTCTTTTTTTTTGTCTTTTTAAAATTTTTATTTCTTAAAACAGAACTCAAAGTGAGATGAGATGGTGACTTCAGTGATTTGTGGGGAGGAGGAGGGACTTGGGGTGAGGGTTATCAGAGACTAGGGGTGGGGGAGGCAGGTGGTGGGGTGAGGGAGGGTGGCAACAGGGGTTTGGGGTGGGAAAGGGCTTGGCAATGATGGTAATGAGGGTGACTGGGTTTGGGGACTGAGGCAACTGTGGCGGAGGAGAGTGGGAAGGGTAGGGGTAAAATGGGGAGGGATCTGGGGATGGGAGGGGCTTGGCAGGGATGGTGGTGAGAGGGCTTTGGGGTGACGTCATCTGTCAGGGCTGGGGTGATGAGGGTGGGACAGAGCTTGGGGCTGGGATAATAAAGAACTGGGAGTGATGGGGACAGTGGCTTGGGTGGGGACATCAGGAGTTTCGGGGAGATGGCAATCAGGCTTTGAATTAGATGACAAGGGCCTTGACGTGGTGGACAGTGGCTGAGCGTGATAAGCTCGATGGTTGTATGATGACGGTGACCCATGTTCATGTGTGTGAGGTGATTTGAATGACTGGGATGATGAAGGTGATGATCACTTAGAAAGCACTTGGAACAAGGTAAACACGGCAGGTAATACTCAATAAAGCTAAGAGTATTATTGATTCCTATCCAAAAGACTTAAGAAGCAAAATAGTCCTATCTGGTACCCAAGGGCTGTTTAGCTGCCCACCTCTAAGAGCTGGAAAGCTAAACAGAGCTCTGTCCCATTTCCTTCTATTTTTGCAAAAAATATAGATGCTCTTTTTTTAAAAAAGAAAAGTCAAATCCATAATTCAAAAGCTGGCTAGGTCTTTTGGGATCTGAGAGTTACTAACTCAGCAACACCAACTGAATCCATGGCTGTGTAGGCCAGGTCTGGTACCACTTTGGCCATGGAACTAGGAAACGCCCCACAAGTGACAATTTCCACTAAACCGCAGGGAAAACCTTGGTGAGGGCTGTGTTGCTGCTCAGATTTCGCCAGGGGCACTTGTGGTTCAAGGTGCATTTAAATTTCAAGGGACATCTCTAACCTATAGGGTAGGAGGCAGGTGTGGTGGTGGGTGGGTGGGACGAGGGCTGCTTAAGTGGCAAGTCCAGGCTGCACACTGGGGCTCAAAGCGGCCAATTGTTCCCAAATGGAAAGTTTGCCAGGAGGCTCCCCACTTTGAGAACTGCAGTTAGGGTCAATTTCAGAATGTCAAGTGTTCATCCAGGATAAGCCAAAACCTTTGGACCCCAGGGTGAGACCGAGTCTTCATCAGATCGTAATTGATAGGGTCTGGAACTGTTGGGGCTCATACCCCCTCGTTCCTAATTCAGAGTTTTAGACAAGAGAGGACCTTACTGATCACTGTGTTCGGGCCCCTCTCTGGAGAGGGGTGAAAAGGTAGGCCCGGGGTGGGGGAGGGGACTCGCCCAGGATGGCACGGCGAGCTCAGTGGCAGGGCTGGGACAAGGCCCTGGGCCCCCAGCTGCCAACCCGGGGCTCTCTCTGCCTAACACACGGCTGCTGCACTCTGCAAAATCTCAAATCAATCACAAAGATCTAAGGACTGCGATGTTGAACTTGAAGTGAGTGCGAGTTGAATGTGTCGTGTGACAATTAACGAACGAAAGAGATTTTTAGCCCTTTTCACAGTGGTCGGTCATGCACGACACGCGTCATGGTTTCACGAGGACCCTGTGGCCGAGGCCCCTCAGAGAGGAGCATCGGCCCGAGGCCTGGTACCGTTGCCATGTTTTTTTTTGGTCTTTTTTGATTTTACGTTTAGAATAACATACTTATTTCTTTTACACGTTTAAAGATGAAATTCTTATTATTATTTTTATCATGCATTAAGAGAGAGAAAGAGGCTTTGCTTTAGCGTCGCGTGGGTCACACGGCCACACACAGATCGTAGAGAAAAGCATAGCGTTCGCCAGATTTGACACAAAGGATAGCAAATTCCACCACAAAGATGAGAACAGACCGCATAGAGTGAGCTCTGCGGGACCCCGAGAATACAGGGGGGGCGGTGGGAACGCCGCTTAGATCTCCTCGTCGCCAGCCTCCTTGCTGAAGGTGGCCATGTCGATCTTCTCGGGGAAGATGATGTTCACGGCCAGGTCCTCCCCGCTGTTGTACTGCAGCAGCAGATTCTTCTTCTTGCGCAGCATGTGGTTGTAGCGCAGGTTGGACACCCAGGCCTCACACTTGTTGAGGAAGACGATGCCCATGGTGCCCAGCACCACCAGACTGGTCAGCACGCCCAGGATGGTGAAGCAGATGGCCTGGCCCTCGGAGAGGAGCGGGGTGCTCTTGTTGAGCTCCCTCATGGACACTTTCAGGACGCGGTGCTCGGGCTGCGGCACTGGCAGCTCGTGCACCCCGGGGGTCAGGCGGTAGGTCAGCCCGTACCCACTGGGCAGACGGGTGACCTGCTGGGAGCCGGCCGCGCGCTTCCTGCCACAGATGGGGCCTGTGAACTCGGGCTTGCACAGACACTCGAACCTCACCTGGCTGTGCTGCAGGCAGGTGCCCCCGTTCAGGCACGGGTCAGCGGCGCAGGTGGTCACCGGGCGGCTGCAGGTCTTGTCCACAAAGCCGGTGGGGCAGCGGCAACGGAAGTCGCCCCCGATGTCGGTGCAGATGCCCTGGTTCTCGCATGGGTTGGGGGTGCAGCTGTTGGCCACGATCTCGCAGAAATTGCCTGAGAAGCCGGGGGCGCACAGGCAGGAGGCATGGGAGGCCCGGCCCTCATCGTCCACACAGGTGCCTCCGTGCTGGCAGGGCGAACTGCAACACAACAGGGGACACGGTGAAAGGCCCTCTGGGGGCTGGGCTAGGACAGCGGTGCTGGGGGGGGGGCAGGGGCCTGGACCACTCCACATGGCAGACCTATTGGGGCCTGACAAAACAGCAGGTGCTCAGAACACACTAGGCGAGTGAGCGGCGCCAGCCAGGGAGGACCAGGGAGGCACCAGGCACTGGGATCCCTGCCTGCGGCGCTCTCCCGGCTGTCCTGGGCGGGATGCGCGCCTGTGTGGGCTGCGCGCCCCCGTCACGCTGCCAACCTGGAATACGCCTGACGTCCCGGGCTGGGTGGCCATATCCTCCCCCACCTTTTATGTCATCTCTCTGACCAGAGGCCTGACGGGTAGTCACCGGACAGGTGGGGAAACCGAGGCTAAGAGAGGCAAAGCCAGTAAGAACGCAGCCCCGGAGCGAGCCCCTCCCTTAGCTCGGTCCCTGGGTCGCTGAGGCTGAGCCGCAGCAGACATCACTCCCTGTCTCCCACCACCATCACCACCCCATTATGATTTTTATTTTTATTTTCAGCAGAGCGAGCCTGCAGGTTATTGTGCAGGAAACCCTTGGGGACTCTCAGAGTGAAAGAAATACGCGGTCTGTCTTTGCCGGCTCGAGCCGTCCGTGCCCGGCTGGTTAATAGCGCCTCATTCACCGAAGTGCAGCTTGCAGACCGGAGCTGTCTGCTCAGCGCAGAACACACGGAGCAGTTAATGTAAGTGCTTTTAAACGAACAGGCCCTTTGTCATCTGATAAATGCCAAAACTCCAGGGAAGAAAAGGGCTCTAGGCACAAGAAACCAAGACTGCCGCTCCAGGGCTGCCTAGGAGCCGGGCTCTGAGGGAATTTCAACAACCCTGGGCCGTATTTTGACAGACTGGTTCAAGTCTGTTAGAGAGAAAAGCAAAATATTGTAAAGGTCCCCCCGTGTATTTTCCCTTCCGGCTGGTAAGGAGAAATGGCGTTTGGTGTCCCCCTCTCTCCTCTGACCCCTCTGTGCGCTGATCCTCTGAGGCCTCGTAAATGCCCATTTGTGGCGGTTGCCAGTTCCAGGGCTCTCCACCCCACCCTGCCATGCCAGGCCCAGACAAGCTGGTCCTGCACTTCGCCTCTGTTTCCTCAGAGGGAAGGGAACCCCCGCCCCAGCTCCTGGGCCAGGGCGGGGTTCTAAAGGGAATTCTTCCTTCTGTCAAGATTCTTCCGGTCTCCGTTTAAGCCTCATCCATGCAGATAAGGGCCAGACATGGCTGAAGCGCAAGAGAGGCAAGTGGCCATTCTGTCTGTTGTGCCCACTCCCCAGAAGTCCCAGGGGCCCCACTGCGCTGAGGATGGCCGAGAGCTGGACCCCAACCCCTGGGCCCTTATGGCTTGTCCTTCCCCGACTCGGTGCCACCACGGCCTTCTCTCCCCACCTCCTCAGACTAGCAGCTCCCTCCTAAGACATCCCAAAAACCCACTCTTCCCCTAAACTACCCCCTAAAATATGGTGAGTGGGTTTCACAGCCTTGGGCCCTGCCCAAGTCTGATCTCTTACTATATTGGCTTTAGAAAATTATGCAGCTCCGAGCCCAGTTCACGGTCCCCATCTACTGACATTCACACACATCAGGACTTGGGAATATGAAATTGCCTTCAGGTCATTTGAGAAAATTATGGAAATGACACTTTCCCTGATGGAGGGCGGCCCTCCCTTGGGGCTGTAGGACCAGCACTTCCTCAGTCTTTTGTCAGGGGACAGGTCCAGTTGGGTTAGGCTGAAAGGGTCTTCAGGGGTCTGCAGCAGGAATCAGATCACACATAATGGGGAAAGAATATTTACCCATTGATCACGCAGGGCCCATCCTTCTTCTGACAGTCCTTTCCGGAGAACCCAGGGATGCAGGAGCACTCGTAGTGGCCGTTATCAAGGTCCACGCAAGTGCCGTTGTTAGCACAGGGGGTCGAGGTGCAAGCCCGGATATCTGGGGGAGGAAGGAGAGAAAATCAGCGCTTGCCAGTCCCTCCCCCAGGGAGATAGAAGGAGAGCTTCCCCGATGGAGATGGGAAGAGAGACCCCTCCAGCCAATCAAGGGGGCACCCCAAATGAACTGTCTGGATGTCTGCTCGTGGCCACTGCCGACAGTCACTAAGTGGGGTCCTGAGTAAGAGGGTGTACTGACCCCCCAAAACCCTGAAGTGAGTCAACAGCTCAAGGATCTAAAGGGGCTTCCTGGCTACAGGTCCTGGAGACAAAGTCACGGCCGCCTGCTTGCTAACATTCAGCCCCGGACAGCTGTGCTTTGTTCCGGGCGACGGGCGCCTCCTCAAGTCCAGCATGACGCCCTGCACTGCAGACCCTTCCCTCCCCCAAGCATGTGCCAGGCTGAGGTTCCCTGAGGCTGCTTCCTCCAGACAAGTGTTGCTAATGGTTGGGGAGCGGGGACAGCCACGGGGGGTGGGGGGGGGCCTAGTGCAGCCCAACTGTTAGAAACATCAGCAGTCCTTTATATTGTTCCGTCACAGAGGGGTAGGGGGGAAAGGAGATGTGAAGACCCCGCTGGGAACCAAAAAACCTGATTTAGCCCCAGCACTGCCTCCACCTCCCAGTGGTCTCTCTGCTCTCAGGTTCTGAACTAAAGGAGTCCACGATAAAAAGGCTGCCTCTTTGGGCCGACGGAGTGGCGTGGTGGTTAAGGGCTAGCGTGGGACACCAGCGGCCCCGGTTCAGATCCCACATAGGAGGACCAGTGACACTGCCCTCTAAAAAAAAAACAAACAAAACAAAACAAAACAAAAGGCTGCCTCTTTGGAAGGT
The DNA here is from genome assembly GCA_033961575.1 of Aselliscus stoliczkanus. Lineage (NCBI taxonomy): Eukaryota > Metazoa > Chordata > Mammalia > Chiroptera > Hipposideridae > Aselliscus > Aselliscus stoliczkanus. The sequence continues at coordinate 158,028,714 of CM066732.1, read as the reverse complement.
GGCAAGATTAGAACCATTGAGCCCTCTCCCGTCAGCGAGCGTTTCCATGAGCACGGGTATATTCCCACTGTCTTTCTCCAGCTCCCATCGGACACACTTCATTATCCCAGGCTCAGCAAGCCAGGGAGGAGCTGAACCAAGGAGCCTGGGTCAGGGGCTCTCTGACAGTGCAGACCTCAGCCCTCCCTGCCCCACCCCCCAGCTGGGCTAGGAAGGGATGGTCCTATGTCCATCTCCAACCAGCTGCCAGAGTCCAGTCCCTTCCCACACTGTGCCTCAATTTCCCCACTTATAAAAGGAGGGGCTCTCCCTGGCCAGTCTCTGAGGGATGTTTTAGCTTTGGTTTTCTACCAAATAGAAAGCCGGGACCAACAAGAGACACAGCAAGTTAAGGTAGACTGAGGATGGGGGTGGGGTCCCAGTGCTGAGGCTACACGTGCAGACTTTCCCCTCTATTACAGAACCCTGCACCCTCGTGGAGGGGGGATGGCAAACGATCAATAAGGAGAAGGCTGACCGCCTTGCTGATGGCCTCTCCTGAGCCCAGGAGGCGTTCCTTGGGAGCCAGGCTGGGAGCACAGAAACATAAAGAGGATTTATCATTACGGGAAGGAAGGCCAGCGTGAGCATGCGGTCTCTGCGGCCAGTTCCTATCCTCACTTCCCTGTGTTGTCACTGGAAATCTGAAATTTAGGCTAAAGAGCTGGCCACCACCCTACTCCTCTCCCCATGGTGTCAAGTCTCCTCGGCAGAGGCTAAGCCCACCTTTTCCCAAGGAGAGGGCTGCCCGCAAGAGTTTGTTTTCGTTTTTTTGGTTTGGTTTTTTTGGGGGGTGGGGGGTGGAGGGGGTCTCAGCCAGGGCAGCAGCCCTGGCTGTGACAGCTTCAAAGGCTTTGAGAAAAGGGGAAAGGGCCTCCATTACCCAGAGGGCTATTTCCTGGACCCAGTGTCCCAAGCTGAGAGCCTTTGTCAGCCCAGTGGGGAGGGGGCCTTTGTCTGGAAACCCCTTGGGAAGTCCTGGGCTTAGATACCAAACTGGGTGAGCTCTAGGCTGAAAGCTCTGATCCCAGATGAAATCTCTGGAATGCCCTGGTCCCCAAACAGCTAGAGCTATTGCGAGCGTGGAGGGTTCAGTGCTGAGGGGCAGAGGAGCTGCAGACCGGTGTGTGAGTCAGCTGCAGGCCAAGCCCTGCGCCCTGCGGGGGTGGGGGGTGCTTTAAGGCAAGTCTGCTGCCTCAGGTTTTCCTTAAGGGAGGGTGTTAGAAAGAGCCCAGATGAGAATGGACCCATTCCTGGGGCTGGGGAAGGGGGTTTTAGCTGTCTCTTCTGCCGACTTCTGTGTCCTTGAGCAAACCCTTTCGCTTCCCTGAGCCTCAGTTTCCCTATTAGTACCACTCGTCTAATGTTGGGGATGGAGGGACAGAGGCCCTGCGGCACTGCCCAGGCTGCCGGAGTTTTTTTCGAGGACTTCAGTCTGCCTGGGCTTCTGGGCAGGTTTTGCCAAATACGAATGGGCTCAGATGAACACTTGCAGCCTGAAAATGCAGCGACAGCCAACTCTCAATTGCTTGGGGTAAAGGAGGACAAAGATTGCATAAATTAATGAAATCAACAGCTAACACCAAACCACGCTTTAACCACTTCTCAGCCTTGCCCAGCGCCCAGCTGCCCCTACACCTGAGCTTGTCATTAAGCCCCCAGCCAGGTCCTAGTCGCCCTGACTCTGCTCCTTCCGCCCACCACTCAGCACTGACGCCCCCCCCCACCATTTGTTTGTTGTTTGTTTGCTTTCTGCTGTCTCTGTAACAATCTTGCCTGTGACTCTGTTGGAGTCTTTGCTCTGCGACCCCCACCCCACCTCCAGCATTCCTTTCTCCTGGAGCTGCTGTAACCTGGACAGGTTATCCGGGTCTGTTCCCCATCCTCTCAGCTTTGTGTGGAATGTGTTTATTTTGTGACTCTTTATTCAACAGGCAGCTCCCCAACCACCCCCTCCCTAGTGCCTTCTCCGGGTGCTGGGTGCCGGTGGTGCCGAGAGGAGCAAAATTATGTCCCTACCTGTGAGAAGGCTCCCACCACCAGCGGGAAGGGTATGAACAGGTCATTACCACACAGAATGCACCGGGGGTGTGTCGGAATCATGCTGTGGGGGAGGCGGGCGGGGCAGAGGGGCCGAGCTGGGGGTGGGCAAGGGCCCGTGCCAACCTGTGTCGCAGAGGTTCCCGTCCCAGCCATCGTCGCAAATGCACTGCCAGGGTTCCACACAGAGTCCGTTAACACAGCCAGGGAAGGTCATGCATTGGTCACAGAGGGGACCCTGCCAGCCAGGCTGGCACCTGTGTGGGGGGAGGAGGAAAAGATGGGGACATATGAGGGGGGCACGGGTGAAGAGGGAGCTCAGGCTGCTTTCTGTGGAATGGAGAGCCCTTGGGGTCTTTGCACAGGACTGGGCCAGTGAGTCCCAGGAAGCAAACACCAGTTACCTGCACGAAAAGCTTAAACAGAGGACCAACTGAGGAGCAGAGAGAGGGGTCCCCGAGAGCCCAGGATAACGCTGCGTTTTGCCGCAGTGGCCTGCAGTGGTCTCATCCTGTAAGCGCTCTCCTGCCACCCCCCTTCTGAGAAAGCAGACAGGAGCTGTGCTGTCCCCCCAACAATCCCCTGTCCTCTCTCCCCTCACTCACTGCCTCCACCAGTTTCCTCTGGGGTTGGGGAAGCTGCTGCAGCCCCTCTTTTTTGCCTGACACCATGACTCCCCAGGATTCTGCCCTGGCCCCAACAAGCTGCCTCTGGGGTGCCACTCCATTACCTGCAAACATTGTCATCTTCGCAGAATCCATTTTGGGGATGGCAGGCCGGAAAGCACTCAGCTCCTGAGGCACAAGAAAGGTTACACTGTTCACCCCACAAGGCCCCAGAGGCCAAAGCAAAGCCCCTGGCCTCCCTCAAGGGAGCCCACGACCCTCTGCAGTCCTACCAGCCTGGCACACAGTAGGCACTTCATATCAACCCACTCAGGAAAATTCTCTGCCACATTCCTGGTTATGGAGTGACCACAGTACATTGCCTAGCTCTCAGAAGCAGGTCAGACATCTCATTCCCCACCCCCCGAAACAAAATACGAAACCCCAAGTCTTAAAATTGGGGATGGGGACACAGTGGGTGGAAAGATTTTGACTCCTGGGCACTCAGCCAAACCCTCACTGACGTTAGGTGAGCTAAAGGGGGGGCAGACTTTGAGCTATTTACCTCTGAGAAAGCCCAGACAGGTTCACCTGGTGGCTTACAGGTAAGGTGTCTGGATTTTTTAAAGGTCCGTCCCAGCTAAGCCAGGCACCCAGGTCAAATTCCTCAACTTCCCCTACCCCACACTGTTCGTATTTAAAAAACACACAAAGGTTTCGCAGAGCTGACTCTATTTAGAGACTCTGACACTTCAGGAGGCACCTACTGTGTGCGTTTACTTCAACCTGCTGCCCAGCTTTCCAGACAGCCCCCACCATAACCACTGGTGCAGTGGGGGCGGGGGCCACTGCAGGAAAGGGGCCACTGTCTGGCTGTCAGAGACAGATGGCCGCTGCAGACAGAAGTGTCGCAGCCCCTCACCTAGGGAAACGGCACTTCACGCAGGAGAAGCTCAGGCTGGGCTCCTGGTTGGAGATTTGGGACTACGACGGCAAAATGCCTCCCCACCCCCCGTCCCCACAGACCTGTTCCCCAGCGCGCACACAGGAACATCCTAAAGTTGCACCCCAAAGCCTTGCTTTCCACAGAGGACTCCCAGCATCACCTCCTTTCTCCATACCTCCTGTCTCGGCGCACCGACAACCCTCCGAGCGCCACTTCTGCGGGGCGGGAAGGGGCTGGGGTCCCCACGCCTCTCCTGTCCCCCGGGACTCCCAGGGCCGGGCTTGGCGTGCATGGGCGGCGGGCCGGGCGAGGCACGCAAGGAGCGGGGCTCGGGGTTCGCTGGGGCGGACGGGAGTTGGGGCGCGTGGGACGGGGCGCGCAGGTCACCGGGCGGCCAGGGGGGCGTCGCAGGCTTCCCCAGCGGGGGCGCGAGCCGGGCCGCCGGGGGGCTCACCATGGGCACTGCGGCCGGAGGCCAGCAGGAGCGAGAGGACGGGCAGGAGGGCTGCGGTCGCGGTCATCGCGGGGCGGCCGGGGTCGCGGTCCTGGCAGCGGCGCGGGCGCGGGTCCGGCTCCGGGCGCCGCGCTGGGCTTCTGGTTGCGGACGCGGAAGGGGGCGCGGGCGCGCGGCGAGGGGAAAGCCAGGGCTGCGCCGGGCTGCGCGCTGCGCTCTCCAGGGCCGCCGCCGCCGAGCTGCCGCCGCCGCCGCGCGCGCCCCCTTTTCGTACCGCGGCCCCCCCGCGGCCCCCGCCCCCCGCCCCCGCCCCCGCGCGCACGGGGCCGGCGCCGGCCAGTCCCGGTGACCCCCGCCCCTCGCGGGGCCGCCCCCCCACCGCGCGGCCCGGAAACCCGCTCGCGCGCGGCGCACTCTTGGCTAGACGGGCACAGGTACCCCGCGCGCGATGAGCACACGTTTCCCACACAGGACGGCCCACGGGCGCGCACCGCCGGGCCCGCGGAGCGCGAGCGCTGGGCCGCAGACCCCGGGACGGCGCCAGGACGCGCTCGGAGCACGGAAACACCAGCACGCCCATCGCCGGGGTCCCGGGCACACGTGCCACGGCTCGCACTCCCGGGAAACCGCACATGCACGCTCTGAAGACGTAGAATCCGCCCGTCATCACACACGCACCCAGCCAACGGCTCGTGAAAAGCCTTAGGCATGCAGACCCCCTAGCCATAAAGACGCAGGAAAAACGCACACACTTGTAGCCACACGCACACTGCAACCCAGGCACATCCTACGACACAAACACACACTGCAACACAGAAGCACGTTATGGAAATAGTCGGGAGTGCCACATGCCCAGCCATGGGCAGGCAGAGAGGCCAGCGCACATATGGTTATGAAACCCTGGCATCTTTCCGTGCGCACCAGGCCGTCCACTCAGAGGCACGTGCGGAGCCGCGTGCAACCCGAACCTGCGAACACACTTGTCAACATACAGACACCGGAGCACATGTTGAGTCATCACACACCCCACACACGCCGGCACACACCGTCAGGGCCTCAGTCGTGTGAAATAAACCACGTCTCTCTCACGCACAACCACACACCTGATATTCACAAGCACACACACATACCCAGTCCCCAGGACTTACACACAGCAGGCTCTTGGTTATACACTCATTAAAACACACTTACACAGTCACCCGACACACAAACACGCAGAATCACATCCATCAGTGACATGTGTAGGCAAGCTCACAAGTATGCTCCCTCTCCCACGCGGAGTGGCACAGCAGGCACTCAGCACGTATTCCAGACCCACGGGGAGTCTCATCCAGAGGCGGCAGGGGTGTGCGGTGGGGATGCTGACTCTCCCGGAGACCCTCCCTCTCCAAAGAGCTCCTGGGGGAATGGGCCTTAGAGCCCGCACTCTTCTGGGCAGCCCCCCACACCCAGACCCGATATGAGAGGTTCAGGAAAATGCTGGAAGGAGCTGCTAGGCAGTAGTGGGGGGGGGGGTGAAAGGTGATTAAAGGTGTTTAACCTCCTGGGGATGAGTACCAGGAGGTCAGGATCTTTAGAGGAGTCATTTGTGTAAGCTTCATTTGCATAGATTAGTTTGCATATAGATCCCAGGTGCAGGGAGTCTGGTGCTCAGCCATTTCACGGCCTCCCCATTTCATGGTTTCCCCTTTTCCAACATGCTGGTGTGGGGGGGGGGCAGGGGGAAGCTCTGCAATTTTAAACCTGGGTTTGGGGCCTTGACCTTTGGGCCATCTCACAGGCCTTGGAAGGTGTGAGGTCACACTTGCTGACCTGGGGATAGATGTGGGAAGCTAGGCCCTAAGGCCCTAACTCTGGACTCTGGAAGGCACATGACTGGGGTAGAGACTGGAGCCGCTCCAGGCTGGCTCCAAGGAGGCTGGAGGGAAGCCCCCACCCCCTTGGGGAAGGCACCCTCCCTGGTGTTCTCTGCAGAAGACGCAGAAAGGGAGGTAGATGCTGGGAATGGATTTGGTGATGGCTGGAGTAGCTGTCCCTGACTGGGAGCCCCCCCAGCCCCGCCCCCCACCCCACCCCCAGCCCCCAGGCCTTTCTGTTACTCTGCTCTCTTTTCCATCGCGGACTCTTCTTAGGTGAAGAAATGGAGTCCAGAGAAGGAAGGCCTTTTGCCCAAGGCCCTGGGCTACAATGAGAGTGGCCGGCAGGCCCACGCCTGGAGGTCCGAGTGTCCACTGCATGGAGATCGCCAAACTTGCCTCACCCCCTCCTCTCTTCCCTCCAAGGACCCTGACCTCAACCTCCAGAATTATCCTATGCAGTGCTGCGGGTAGATCAGGAAGGGCTGGGTTCTCAGCCAGATGCTAAGGAGGGGCGGGGGCTCTCAGGGCTAAGAGACCCAGGGTGAGCACCCCACTTCAGAGCAAGTCATGAGGTGCGGTGTAGACTGCATGGAGCACCAAGGGGGTGCCCGGAGGCCATCAGTACGCCCCCGTCTGGACCCCTCCTTTGCCCAGCTGAGTGGCTTCCCACCGCTGCCCTCCCCGGTTTTGGAAAGTGAGAGAGGCTTGGGGGGGGGGGCATTCTCATCCAAGGGTGTCTGTGTCCCAATGTCACAGGCTTAGGCTGAAAGGACTGGCTGGCACCTGCTTGCTAATCCCAGCTCCATCCCCGGACTACTGAGGGTCCTGGGCCCAGTTTCCTTGTCTATAAACAGGGATGCCACACCTGTCTCCAAAGGGAACCCGGTTTTCGGAAGTAGAAAACCACCGTACTTACAAGGCCTGGCCCCTTCTCCAACAGCTGCCACCAGCCTCCGCCCAGTCAGCTAGAGAGAGCTGGAGGAGGGGGCAGAAGCCTCTAGAGCCCCCTGCAGGGCTGCTGAGGGGAGGGGGCCTCCTTTCTGGCAGGACCTGTAAGCCTAGAGCTTTCTTGTCGGTTTGCTCTAGTGTCAATAAAGCGTTTGTAAATTCAGGAGACCAGAGATTTCTTTTCATCAAGCAGACAAGAGAAAGCGTAGCTTAGGAGCCGTGGGGAGGGCAGGTTGCTGACTGTCACAGACTTCAAGGCTGCACAGAAAGCATGAAAATGCCAATCGGGTACCTTGGGGAGAAGTCAGCACTGTATGCCGTTTGCTAGCAGACCCTGGGGGCTGGGAAGTGTGGGGCTGGCTAAGTCCGGACAGCCGCTCCTCTCTCTGTGCATTCCTCCCCTCGCCTCTCTTTTCCTCTCCTCTCCTGCACTTCCCTCTTCTCCTCTCCAAAGTACAAACCTCTGGGATCCCAGAGAAGGCAGGCAGCCCCCACCTTCCACACAGCATGGCATGGCAGGTGGTCTACACAGGTAGCAGGGACTGACCTGCCACCCGTGGGACTGGATTGGAATGCAGGCCTGGGCTTCCACAGGGCTCCTTCCATCTGCCAAGCCAAGTGGTCCCGCCTGAGGCCCCAGCCCTCCAGCAGCCATAAAGGGTCCTCTGTGCCTTCTGCCCCGAGGCCAGCTGGTTAGACAGCGAGGGAGCTGAGGATGGGTGCAAGTTTTCTGAGAGAACCAAAGAAGTGTTATCTCCAGCCCCTTTCCCTCCCCCTCTCCAAACACACACACCACCCCCAGCCTTCACTAGACAGCGTCTGATGCTGATCAGGGAAGCCCAGCAGGGTCCAGCTGGAGGGGCCCCAGAGACCAGCTTTCCCTGGTTGTGCACCCGCTGGGCAAGGCAGCTGGGGGAGGTCTCACTCCCTCCTTGACATCCTGCTCTGCACCCCCACCCCCAGTTGAGAGTCTCCAAGCTCCAGGCTTTGTTTCTGCCCAGACTGGGTCACGGTTTTGAAGGTATCTGCACCCCCAGTGGACCAGTCCCAGTGGGATGTTACACAGTCGGGGAAACTGAGGCCCAGTGGGCACTCACAGGCGCTTGTGTTCGCTCTCCCTCCTCCCTGCATCCTCCATCCTCCGTCCAAGAGAGTACTCAGCTCCCCTGGCCCTGCCTGACGTGCAGGATGCCTCCTGGAACTGGGCAGGACCAGCACCCAAAGACTCAGGCGGCCTGATCAGAATCCTGGAACTGAAATCGCCTACAGGCTGGGACCTCCCTGCCAGGAGGCCACAGCCCCGGGTTAAGGGTTCACCAGAGAGTGGGGGCTGCCTTTTCTGCCTCCCCTGACTGCTCCTCGGATTTACATTCCAGCTTAGCCCCACAGCACGCCATCTCCTCAGGGCCTCCTCACAGCTGGGCTAGGTAGGGATTGCAAGGCCCATTTCAGAGATGAGCACATTGAGGCGTGAAGACCTCGAGACAGGTGTGCGCCTAATGAGTAGCAGAATAGGAGTTTGAGTCCCAGTCTACTAGAAACCCGAGCACCAAGCTCTCTGCTCAGCCAACGCTGGCTTCCAAGTGAGCAGGGCAGGGCGGAGAGCAGAAAGGCCCAGAGGCATCCCTGCCCCTCCACCTCCTGCCCTCCCCTCTTTGGGTGGAGGCACAGTCCAGCCATCTTGGGGCCTGTGAGGTTCCACGCAAACACCTGAGAGACGCTCAGCTGCCACAACGCCAGTTCTTTTCCCAGCGAAAATTAACCTTTGGAGAGAAATTCTCCTTTTTCTTTTTTTTTTTTTCCGGAGGAGAGGGGTCGGGGGGGGGGGCGGAGGAGAGAGGGAAACGAGGGGTGCACCCGGGTACATTTAGGCTCAAGAACACGAAGGTTTGGTTTCAAGTTCAATCAGAGAGAAGCCTCTTCAGCCTGAAGTGGCGCGCTCAGCGGAGCCTGCGGGGGGAACGTGGCTCCTGGCCTCGTGTGCGGGACCTGCAGAGGCGCGTGACAGCCCAGGCCTGCTGTGTCCCCAAACCCCCGAGGCAGGTCTGCATGTGACGGAGAAAGAGCGGCTCCCCCGGGCCCAGCCACAAGCTCCGGGGAGGGAAACTAGGAGAGGGCGAGAGCCGGGTGAGGCAGGGGCGCGCTGGTTTGGGACCCTATATAGTGTTGACTTCCGCGGGGTCCCGCCCTCCCCCAAACAGAACCAATTTCTCATCATCGATGGTAGGATTCAAAAATAGATTTGCTGGCTTCCTTCCTTGCCATTGGAATCGACGTGGATGTCAAGTTCACAGGTCTAATTGTCTACGTCATCCATCAAATTATCCCCTTAAAGGGCGTCACTGAGTCATGCTGTGCGCGTGGGGAGCTCTGGGGGTCTCCGGAAGGGTTAATGCCGGCTTCCGCCCCGCCCCCACACCTTGTAGGTACATTCACCCCCATCCCGGAGAGAAGAAATCGGGACAAGAGGAGAAAGGAGTCTTTTCACCACTCAGCCTGTTGATGCAGGCTTTGGCAAAAAGTACAGTAATTCTTCATTCATCAGAAATTCCCAGAAGTTAATTTTCCATAAAATGGGAGGTTCACCTCTTTAAATGTAGTCTTTCATCCTCTCAGCATTGGCTGAGCTCCTACTGTGTGCCCAGGGCTCTGCTGGGGTGGAGGGCAGGGTGTACAATGATGAGTCTCAGGGTGGTCCCTCACCTCCTAAAGCTCCAGGTGAGAGACCTAATGCTTAGAGACCTTTGAGATGCAGGGGTGGGGTGCTGGGAGGGAGGTAAACAGACGCTGAGCTGGGCACATGTGGGGAGGGAGGGTGAGTGCTTCTTCAGGTTGGTTGTGCGAGGATGCATAGGAGTTCACAGGGTGCTCCATTGCGGGAACACCTTTGTGCCTGCACGCAAACACCTGTGAGATGGTTAATGAGTGGGTTTGTTCATTGTGACTGGGGCAGACCTAGGCTGGAGAAAGAATGTTACAAATTTTCAGCATTTCGGATATAAACCCCTCTTAACTATTCTGGAATGTTCTACAGCCTCCCCTACCCTGGCAAACGGTCCAGAAAACCTGAATTCCCCTTTTCTCATACCAGGGTCGACCCACGAACATGTCTTGTCCAGACTTGTGCTAAATCTTGGAAAGCGGGCCAGGCCGCCCCAACCTGTCCCTGTAGTGCCCCCCTATCTACCTTCCCAGGAGGGCCCAGCTAGCTCAGCCCTTCAGAGGCACCAGCCACCTGGAAACAGGAGGCCTCCTTTAGCCACAGGAGGCGTCTTCTTAAGCCCTGAGCCCGGGAAGGAGGACCCACCCTGGTCCCGGCTTAGGAGTTACTGGGGTGCTCATGGCAGAATCAGAACCGGTCCAGGTCTATGAAGAGGAGTCTTGCATCGTGGCTGGGCCTGCCACACCTGTCGGGGACGTGGAAACACACAGCTCTCGAGGAATTGAAAATGTTCCTGTATTATATTTATTCTCGTATTTGTAAGAAACCATTAGCATCTCCATTCAATCATATTCAAAAAATTGTTTTTGGTGTGGTGCTGCATCCAAGGCGTTAGGGATGACTGTACCAGGGCAGGGCAGTGGGAGGCCAGGGCCTCTCCCCACCCACCCTGAAAGCCTGCCCCCCCCCCCCCCGGCTTGCCAGGTCTTGGCCCAGGTCTGGAAGCCAGTGAGCCTGTGGCCTCCTCCCAGCCACGCCTGGCATCACAATCGCCTCGAATGCATCCTCCCACCTGGTGTTAATGGATTTTGCACGTGTGTCTGACCTCAGCATGGCCAGAAGTGCCCTTAGCAGGCAGCCTGCTGGGCTGCCCAGGAGGTGTTTGTGGATTAAGCGAATTAATGAATAAATGAATGAGGCACAAAGTGTTCTCTGAGGGTTACTATGGGCCCCTCGGAAAGATCCTGTGTCCTAGCAACTGGCCTCATCCCGTGGCCCACTCCAGCCAGTGCCCTCTCTGCATCTCTGATCTCTGGGTTCCAGGGGTTGCTGACCTTGAGCTGGGCTTCCTGAGTGCAGGGCCCCTGAGGTGGCAGGGGCGAACCCGCCTTGGCCCCGCTCTCTCCCCGCCAGGGCCTCTCAGCTCTTTTACTAGGAATGTGGGGAGCAGCTGCACTGAGACGGTAGTCAGCACCCCTACTGTCACATGCCCCCCCTGCCCACCTCCCCCAGCCTGGCTCCTCTGTGCTGCTCTCCATGAGCCCGTTCCTATGGTGATGCTCAGCGCCTCCAGAGGCCCTACCTAGCTGTTTGCAGCCAAGCTCCAGCTAGGGATGGGGGCAGGGGGCCCAGCTCCCCACACCCAACACACATAGGGTTGCTTGGTACCCAAACTCAAGTTTAGCCCAATGCAATGAACCTTAATTTGATTCCTGCTCAGAAATGTCCATTTCCTCCTCCCTTTCCACCTGTGGGGGCTCCTCTGTTAGCCACAAAGGTTGATGCTGGAGCCCAGAGAGGCTGAGCAATTCTCCCTAGGTCACACAGCAAGGCATTGGCAGAGCAGTACTAGAGTGTTGGAGCCCGGTACCCCACCAGGATGACTGTAAAAGTTAATTATAAACAGTGCTTTGAGGAACTCCCAGGTTTCCTTGTTTGAAGGGCTCCACCTGAGGTCAGACCAGAAAGCACACAGACTCCAAACAGAAAAAGTGATGTCACAAGATAGGACTCTAGTTGGGACTGAGGGATTGGTCCTCTCTTTACTGCTTGGCTGTCAGGAAACTTGGGGAAACAAGGCTGCTCCCCGAGATGGGCCAGTCTCTCCCCACTTCCTCTTAGTTCCTTCTTTCTCCGGGCCCAGGCCGGCCCAGCCACCTGCATGGTGGAATCCAGCTCTCTCTGCCATTGTTACTCCAAGCATGCCCCCTGAGGTCCCTCTGAAACACTCATCTCCAGTCATCATTCTCCAGGCCTCCTGAGGGACACCACCGTCCTGCAGTTGCCCAAGCCAAGACCTGTCCGTCCATCCAGGTGCATGCAGGCCCCAATGCATTAGGTTTCCTAATGCGTGTCTGTCTAGACCATGGTCCTGCTTAGCATTTCCACAGAAGGGAGGTCGAGAGAAGGGAGGGAGGGAGGGAGGGAGGGAGAGAGGGAGGGAGGGAGGGAGGGAGGGAGGGAGGGAGGGAGGGAAGGGAAGGAAGTCAGCCCTGCCTTTTCCAAATCCATTTCAGCTCCCCTAGGGCTGCACATGCAGAATGAGGTGCACGGTAGGCTCTCATTAAGTATTTGTGGAATTGAATTGCACCATCTTATCCAGGAATCGATGAGGAGGCATTTGGCAGGAATGGGGGCACCTCAGGGATCGGAAGTGGTCTTTTAAAGCCTGGGGAGCCCCTCTTCCCTGGAAAGATTTGCCTCCAGCCTGCAGACGTGTTTCTTTTCAGCGCCTTGCTCCTGCCTCTCTCCGATGGCCAATTATTTCTGACTGTATTTTCCTTAATTCTGCCTTTCCTCTGTGAGCGGCGGGCAGCCTTCGTGGTCCGTGGCCCGCAACAGGACCCCAATTGATCCGGGCATGCTGAGAAGGGGACCCTGCCGGCACATTCTCACCCTGGTTAGCTTTTTCCTGCTAACAAGAGAAGACAGGAGGAAGAATCCTGCATTTGTTGCCTCCTCAGTACTTTCTCTGCACAAGGCAAGGTGGCAGGAGAAGGGAAGGGGCGCAGAGGGCCGGCGCTGGGTGAGCCTGGGGAGCTGGTTCAGGCTCCCGGGATGCTGTTCATTCCCCGTGGGGCTGTAACCCTGGTGTCCCAGTCCTGCCGCATCTCTGAACCGAGGACGCTGATGACACACCAGCAGGGAGTGACGGTGCGGTGCAAACTGCAAAGGGGCACACAGGGTCGGGCGCTATCCAGGCTCCTTAAATGCTGCCCTCTAGGCCCGCCTGCCCCCAGGCCTTGCTGCGCCCTAATCCCACACCTACAGCTCATGCCTGGGGACCTGTGCCCGCTCAGTCTGCCCGCTTGACAGCTTGAGGTAACAAGGAGACACAACGTAGGGCCAGGCCCAGGAAGCTCCCAGGATTCAGGCAGGGGCCCAGCAGGGAACAGATGGTACTTACAAGATGGTTAATGCGGGGAGAGTTTATTAAAGGGCTATTTACGGAGATGTGGGTGGGGTGTGAGGAAACCTGAGGGGTGACAGCAGGCACAGTCACCCCGCCGGCCTGAGGGGTGAGGGGAAGCGCCACCACCTGAACTGGGAGCTGGGAGACCGCTGGCCAAGCCAACCTCGGCCGAGGCGGCTCCACTCCACGGTGACCCCTTTCCTCTGCCTTCCCAGGGCCTCCTCCAGCTGGGGGCAGAGGGCACAGAGCCAGCTGCTGTAGATGTCTGGGGGGGCTCCAGGTACTCCGAGCAGGAGCAGAAGGACAAAAGGAAAGGAGCCCCTACAACCTTGGGCATCACCAAGCCCACCGCCTTCTTCTTAGCTGGGGAAGCTGAGCTGCGGACGTCTTTTCAGGGCAGACGTAGGATTTGAACCCAGGTCTCCTGGCTGGAGCCCAGGCCTCACGCTCTTGGCACTGCCCTCGCTCCTTGGAGTGTAGACCATCTCGGAGCAGTGCCTCGCTGACGGTCACACCCCACTGGGCTGTGAGCTGCATGAGCTGAGACACACACGGGGGGTGTGTATGTGGTTGTGAATGCTGAGTCTGCATGGCAAGGGTGACTGCTGGAGCTCAGTGGAGCTGGGCAGTAGCTGCCACCATGGGGAGTGGCAGACCTGGGTGGTGGAGAATAGAGAGATGAGCCATGGAGAAGGGGAATGGAGAGTTGGGTGAGGAACAAAAGCCGATGAGGCAGCACCATTCAAGCACTAGGAGAGGACAGTTCACAAAGGAAACAGAGGAAGCTGCGAAAAGTCACGTGGGGACCAGAGACCGAAGCGTCCTGTCACCTGGTTACCTTATTGCCCTCCTGGCTCTGGCTTTCCAGCTCCTGTGACCCCGATAGCTCCTTCCTGGACACCCCCAGACACACTCAAACCCCTCATCTTTACAAAAGCAGAGAGGAACCGAGACACCAAGGAGGAAGGGGATGAGCATGGGTCCCCAGTGCGTCAGGGACATCAAATAAGGTCCCGGCTGAGCAGACGTCATCATTTGGGCAGGTTAAGTGGAGGCCTCCGGAGCAGGAGCAAGGAAGCCAGTAAGCAGGGGCTGTGGAGTGAGTAGGAGGCCAGAGGGGCTGGAGGCAATAAACCATGGCTGTGAACAGGAAGGGAGAGCGAGACGAGAGGGCTTCACTCTGCTCCATGGGGGGGGGGTGTATGTTCTGCGTGTGTGTGCGCATGTATGTGTGTGTGCGCGCGTGTGCGTGTGTGTGTGTGTGCGCGCGCGTGTGTGCATGTGTGTGTGCGTGCGCATTTAAAGATGGGAGAGACTCAAGGGTGTTTAGAGGCGGAGAGGCTGCAGATACCAGGTGAGGCGTAATTGATGAACTGAGTGCGGGGAACACAACCTCTCCTCTAGGAGTTCCTGGTCTGGTGGGGAAACGAGGGTTTGAATCGATGCCTCCACTAATGGGAGACATGCTGTAATTGAATTACCGCATCCAGCAGCCATCTGGGGCTTGGTAGGTGCTCTATGGTGAGCCCCTTTCCTGCCCCCCACGGGCAAAGAGAAAGCCACCTCGTGGCCTGTGCCCCGTGGCCCAGGCCCTAGGAAGCACTCAACAATGGTCCTTAGAGGAGCAGCGTTGTGTTTTTAACTTTCAAAGTGGCTTTACATTTATTTTATTTACTCCTCAGAACCCAGCATTTGCCACGCTTTGCTTTAGATGCCATTGAGTCACTTGATGTGGTGGGATGTGGGAGGAAATTTCTGGAGACCACAGTGCAACGTTTGGTTCTCCTCTGAGCCCTAGCCATATAGGAAGGGCCCAGGGGCTTTCTGTTGAGTGAATACATGATGGATGATGGATGGATAGATGGATGACGGATGGATGGATGGATGGATGGATGGATGGATGGATGGATGGATGGCACCTTGGAACATTCAATAGGAAAGCTACCTTTCTCATCACATGGGTAAACTGAGGACTGGTGACCAGGGCTGTGTGTGGCACAGTGCCAATCATTGGAGGCACTAATAGTTGTCTCATGACAATGACAGTTCAGTTTCCGGCAGGAGTCAGTCATCTAGTGCCCCCAGCCACGGAAGTCCTCCTCCCTGTCACTTCCTCTAAGGAAGACACTCGGGCGGGCCGGTTTGGGCTCTGTGTTCCCCCATCTGGAACCCTCCGGGAGGCCTAGGGAAGGCAAGGCCCATTCCTGGGGAGGGCACTGAGGGACTCGCATGTGGGGTGCCTCCCTGAATACTGTCACTGCCCTATGCCTGGCGCATGAAGGTCAATCCTCCTCCTCGCCTCCAAGGCGTGTCCATGAGCAGGACAGCCCGAGCACGCACACCCTCTGACCTCCGTGCCCTGGCTCGTCCTGGGCTTCTCTTGAAGGGTCCGCCCCTCAGACCGGCCCATGCCAAGTGCTGCCTCCCCCAGGAGGGCTTCCATGATACCTGCCAGGCTGCTTGCCACTATACGACCCCGCTGGCTGGTGGTTAGTTGACTGTGTTGTCCAACACCATACACACTCCACATAAACTAGAAGCTCCTGGAGGGGAGGGGAAAAAAAGGAGGGCTGGCGTGTGGCAGGCTGGGGGCTGGGCCTCAGCCCTGCCTGTGCCTTTTTGGCACCCAGGAGTGCGAGGCCTGGTCTCGTGCTTGCAGTCGGTGCAGGTGGCCACCCATCTCCCTCTGCTGAGTGTCAGCCAGGACGTGGGCAGGGATTCCCTTAGGAGGGGCCCTCCACCCTGCTCACGGTCGGGCGTCTGTCTCGGCAGCCCCTCAGCCTGCACATCCCTGTTCTAGTATTTTTAACTCGATGGGGCTTTTAATAAACCCTCCGTGTGTGAGAAGCAGTAAACAATGATTTGAGAACCTGACTAATTAAAACATGCTCTTTGGCTGCAGACAGAAGCCTTAGGTGGCTTGTTCCATTCCTAGCGAGGGCCCTTCCCACTGGGGCCACCTCAGGTGGGCTCTGCTCCGTAACTGCCAGACCAGTGTCTCCAGCCCAGGGATCCCGGGCCAGGGAATCAACGGCCCCCAGGGGACTGCAGCTGGGGGACCACCCCCAGGGCCCCCTCTCCGGCCCCCCTACCTCTTCCAGGCAGCCTCCTCACTGCTGTCCTATGTGCAGTGCCTGGGGTGGGGGGTGGTCGATTCCCATCTCCCCCGATGCAGCTGCTCATAGCACTTTCTCTGGGTGCTTTTGGTGCCAGTTGCTCAGCTCCTAATGTCCACTGGTCCCTTTGACTGCCTTCTCTCTCCTGGTCCTGTGAGACCCCTGGGTTCATCTTCTGTCTCTCTCCACTCCTTTGCTTGAGGACACTCTGCAGCCTGCCATAGGCCCTGGGGGAGGCCAGCAGGCTCTCTCTTTCTGTCTCTTGTCGTTCTGCTCGGCAATGTACTCTCTTTCATCTCTGAGGGTGGCCCATCTTGGCAGCCCCTGGGGGACCTGTCCACACTGCTCTGCTCTCCATAGGACTCAGGGAGGAGGCTGCCTTCTCCTGCTCTCTCGTCCCTCCTAAGAGGTTTAAGCCTCACCCCAAACCCCTGGCACCGTACAGCCTCTCCTGGCCCTCTCCTGTCCCCTAGCCTGCCTGGGGGAAGGACACGCAGGGACAGGCAGTGTGCTGGCTGCTGTGGATGCGCCCTGAGGACAGGAGTCTTCTTCCTTTGTGTGGGGATGACCCCTCAGCAGGTTGCAGAGTGTCCCATGGAGGCAAACAGTAGGAATTCCGTAAATGTCAAAGAGACCACCATAAAAGAAGCAGGGTAGCCAGGCCTCCCTGGGCAGGAAACCAGAGGAGGTGACCACTTTCTACTTGTGATCTCAGGGCTATCCCCCAACCCTTAAAACACCTACTCCTGCGCCGGCCGAATGGTGCCGTGGTTAAGAGCTGGTTTTGGGATGCCAGCGGCCCCGGTTCGGATCCCACATGAGGGCCAGTGACACTGCCCTCTACAGCTAACAACAGCTCCACCTGGAGCTGGGCTGGGCGAGCCCCGGTGATGGTGTGGGCTGCAGCCCCTGCTGCAGTGGGCTGCCATAGGCTACAGTGAGTGGCCGGCAGCCAGCGTGAGCGGCTGGCAGCCAGCGTGAGCTGCCAATAGCCGCAGTGAGCGACCATCCAGAGGCCGGCGACCCATCTGCCTCACCCGGGAAGAGCGCAATGACGATACCAACATGGGCCAGTGAAGCAACGTCCTCCACAACTAGACTGAAGAACAAAAGGACAGCCACTTGTCTGTTCCCCTTCCCGGATTCCCCAGCGCTGTTCCCCTCCCCTAATTCCCCAATAAAATCTTTAAAGAAACAAAAAAAAAAGAAACACCTACGCCCCACTGGACAGCTGTCCACACCAGGCTTCATTTCCAAAGTTGGTAGTCTGAAAACCCAGCGCCGAGTCCCAGCCACCACTGCCCGGCTGGGGCCTTTGAGACAGAGTCTTGAGCCCCATCAGATTCAGTGTTCACGTCTGTAAGATAAGGCTAAGGCCCCCTGCCCTGAGTGCCCCTCCTGAGCCCTGGCGAGACTGTCGGGCTGGGGTTGGAGGGAGGGCAGGGAGCAGAAAGCCAGCCCTTGGTTATCACCACGCCTGCTAATTGTTGTTATTACATTAATTAGGAATGTGCCCGACGACCTTTGGGGTAATTGAGCCTCTCTCAGGGGAGGGAGAGCCTCCCCACTGGCGCCCCACTCTGCAGAGCCAGGCCACCTGCTTGGGGATGGCCAGGCGATGACTGGCCAATAGGCCAGCCTGTGGGCACCCCGGAGCCTCTGATGGTCACGGAGCTTCGCTGGTTCTGCACGCCGCTTAGTTCAGCCCGCGATAGGGACACTGCCTCCGACAAAGCGCTGGGTGCGTTCCCAGCCTCCACATCTGCCTGCCTCCTCCCAGCCCCCCTGCCTTGTCAAGACAGAAGCTGGCAGGGAGGGGTTTGCAAACATGAATCGTGGCATTTATTCATATGTTCGCTGGCCCCGACTTCATAAAAACATCTGTGGGTGACTCTTCTTCGAGAGATGGGAGGTTGCTGGCTTTTTTCTCAGCGTTGTCGGGAAAGAGGAGAAACTGAGTGCTGGAAAACGGACTGTATAATCAAGATGGGCACATTTCTCGGGGTGTGTAGTCACACACTAATTAGCTAGTCTGAAGACCGTGACTGCAGAACAAGCGACAAGAGGGCCCGGTGAGGTGGCCCAGATGCTGCTAGGTTCCTTTGCATTGTCCCCGCAGCCCAGGGGCCAGGGGCCAGGGGCCACAGGCTGGGGACAAGCCACCAGGAGCCCACAGGGTGGCGGGGAGCAGGCCTGTGCAGACATGTGGGTGCTCTGGACTGGAGCAGGGCTGGCCCATCACTGCACCCCTCCCAGCCAAGGCCTCAGTTTCCCCATCTGTGCCTGGGGTGGTTATGGCAAAACCCAAAGACCATCTACATCCTGGAGCCCACTCCCCTCCTGCAACCCAGTTCTAGCACCTTTGTCACACCTCCCTCCCTGCCTGCCTCCCTAAGGAACCCAAGCTGGCACTGAGAGCCCTGTCTCCTCCCAATGCCAGCCTTTCTCTCCTGATGCCACAGCCATGCTGACTGCTGCTCGCTCTCTCTCTCTCTCTGCTTCCCACACATCCACGAAGTCCCACCTTCGGGCCTCAGTTTTTGCTGTTCCCTCCACTGGAGGACCCCCTGCAACACGAGATGCAGCATGAATGCCATACTGACCCTCTCTCCCCAGGCCCCCAAGGAAAGGCAGGCCGTCACATTCACTGGTAAAGCAGCAACTGAGGGGTCAGGGAATATAACCACCAAATGTGGGCCTTCTCCCAATGCTCTGGAGTGACCAACGGGGACCCCAGTACAGGTTCCAGCTGGGTTCATCTTCTTTCAGTGCAGCCCCCAAGGAGAAAGTTGGGATTCTATAAAGGGCGAGTGGTGTTGTGGAGAAGACTGACAGAATGCCCAGGTGTGGGCCTGGGCAAGCGGCCGACACCCTGCTGAGCCTCGGAGTCCTGACCTGCAGAATGAAGATGGTACGGAGCAACCTTCTGGGTCCACTGTGCCCATCAGAAGTTCTCAGAGGTAGCTAGCTGGAAGCCAGCATCTGACCCAATGGCCCCAGTGCAGCGCAGCCCTGAGCTGGACAGGGAGCCCTCTCCCACCCGCCAAGCTGCAGGAGGGCCGAGGAGGCCCTGAGTGCCTTTGGAAGGCTTCCCAGTGGAGGTGACCTTGGGGATGGGCCTTGAAGGGTACAGATAAGTTTGCCAAATGCAGGGGAGGGGGAGGCCTTCCCGGCAGCAGGACAAGCTTGAGCCAGAGAAGGCCAAGGCGCCAACGTGCCTAGCTATTTTAGGAGCCTTGTCAGAGACCCGGTGGAGTGAGGGGAGCAGCTGTCCCTGAGGCTGAAGGTCGGAGGGGCTGCCCAGCCAGGGTCCCGAATGCCAGACGCTGGGTGGTGTCAAGGGGAGACTCCAACAGGCTCTGAGAAGGGAAAGGACAAGGTCAGAGCTTTAAAAAGCTGTAGCGATCACCGAGCGGCCATGGGGAAAGGAAGGGTGTGAGGACCGCGGGGAGAGCCCTGAGCCTGCAGCTAGGCCCAGTTGGGAGGTGGGGAGGGCAGATGCGGGGCGGGATCTGGGGGCCTGGAGGAGGGAGGAGGGCGCTGGAGGCAGAAGCCCAGAATTAGAGGTGGGAGGGTGGTTCTGACCCTGGACCCCCACTGGACCTCCCTTGCAGGGCGGCGCCCCTACACTACGCCCGCCCGTGCTCCCCGTGTCCTGCTTTCCATCTAACAAAGGAGAAAACGTGCCTGGAGAAGGTCTGCATTTGGCCAATGTTCAGGCATGACCGGGGGGATCCAAGAGGCGGTGAGGGCCTGGAAGTTTCTAGAAGGCTTGACTCTCCTCCCTGCACTTCTAGCTAGCCACTCCTCAGCCCCTCTCGTCCTCCTGAAGGTTAGGACAACTGCCCTGCCCCAGTCAGCACCCCACCCTGGGTGAGCCCGCCGCGCCCCCTGCTGGTGCCAGCTTGGAAAAGGGGGGGCCCGGGAGAGGGGCGGCTGTTCTCCGCGACAAGGGGCCCTCTTTTTCTCCTTGGTAGGTACCCGTATATATTTCTTTAAAAAATTGTACACGTGGCAAAAAGCTAAGAGGGGAGCTGTTATTGATGGAAACAGGCGAGGGGAAGATGTTCATTATCATTTTCCGCCTAATGGAGCCCGTTGAAGGCTCTCTCCGGGGGTGATAAATCCCTCTGCCCCAGTTCTCCCAGCCATGGAGCCGCAAGCACATCATAACTCATGTTACAGAGATCACACCGCTTCTCTGAGCTTCCCCAATGCAGCCGCTCGGATGGACGGAGAGCGGCTGATAACAAATTTTGGAAACATAGAGTTGCACACCTCATTGTGCAAGCATTAAGATGACAATGCATTGGGTTATTTCCCCCAATTGGCCATCCCTATCGGCCTGGGTGGTGGCCGGATGGAGGCCAGGCAGGGGGAGCCTATGCGCCCTGGAGACCCGAGGGTGGCATTGGAGGATGCGGCCCAGGGCTTGTCAGGTCTGGCTAAGAGTGATCAAGACCCAGCAGGGGCCAGTGACCACAGAGGTCTCTGTCTCACCGATTGTGTACGGCGGAAGGCGCCCCAGGGCCCCGCTGAACTGCTCTCCCCCTGCCAGGCCCCCACGAAGGCCACTGCCTTCCAGTTACTGCTCCTGTCGTCGGTTCCCAGCAGCTCGGCCAGGTGGCTGGATGTTCTCACCCCTCCTGGGAGCCCGCACAGACAGCTGCGTTAGACGAAATCCAGACTGCAGGGCCTGCTCAATAAAACTTCCCATCAGGCCTCCGCGAAGCCCAGCCAAACGGCTCCCCTGGCGTCATGTCGGCCCAGGGTCTGGCCACCCTGGCTGGAGGGGTGCACAGGAGGGGCGCCCAGGCCGGTTTCAGACACACCCAGAAGTGTGGGAGGACAGAGTGGGAGAAGGGGAGAAGCCAGAGGCCACCCCATTGGGTGGGACGGGGAGGAAGGGGAGATGGAGGGAGACAGGAAGCCACTGTCGTGTTTCCCCGCACTGGCCTGGGATCCGCCCTGCCTGTCCCCAGAGTGTGCAGGGTTTCCCCACCTGTGTCCAGCACCCCAGATGACATGTGTCCCAGATCTTTGACTTTCTTGCATATTACACTCGTATTTTTGTTCCCAACATGCAAAGATTTGGGGAGCACGTGGTCATTTTACACCCCACCCCACCCCCGGGCCATTTTGAATAGAATGAGGAGAGAGACATTTATTTCCAGGCCTTCGCAGCCCTGTGGCTCTCAGGCCCTCAGCTGCCGCCAGCAGGAGGGACAGACATTCCAGGAAGGAGGCAGCTGGGAGGGGTAAGAGGCAGGGCGGGGCGTTCTCCCAGCCTAGGGCAGGTGGAGCCACCCAGAGGCCTTGGCCAGTAACTGACGCCTGCTCTCACCTGGGAGGCTCTGGACCAGGTGACCAGGTGGCCAGGTGCGGCCAGAGATGGGGGCTGAGCCTGGGCCCTGCCAGGGGCACCTTCCGAAGTGTCCGGGGATGTGCCCAATGTGGTGGTCACCTGTGGCTCTGCTGCTTGTCCCTCTGGAGCAAAGCTCCCTGAGGGCAGGAAGGATGAATCCAGACATGTTCTGACCCCCTGTTGTACCTGCAACAGGACAAGCTGCCTTCAGCCAGGGTCATGAGGCATCCTGCAAGGAAGCTCATCTTTTAATGGGCTTTGAAGCCTGAGTAGGAATTTTTTTTTTTTTTTTGAGGGCAGTGTCACTGGCCCTCATATGTGGGATCTGAACCAGGGCCGCTGGCATCCCACGCCAGCGCTTACCACCGCACCACTCGGCCGGCCCTGAGTAGGATTTTTAAATGAAAGTAATTTGGAGTGGATCCGCGTGTACCCCAAATCTTGCTTGCTGGGGACAGAAATATGATCTGGGATATGTGTCCCTTGGGGGCTGGACAAGGAATACATACTGTTTTTTATTTTAATTTTTTATTTTTTTTGAGGGCAGTGTCACTGGCCCTCGTATGTGGGACCCGAACCGGGGCCGCTGGCGTCCCAACCAGCGCTTAACCACCGTGCCACTCAGCCGGCCCTGAATACATACTGTTTAAAGAAAATGTTAGAAAAGGCTGAGATTAAGAAGAAAAAAATCATCCGTGGTTCCTCCACACAGAAAACCTTGACACGATGCATTTCCTTCTAGTCTTTTTTCTGTCCACTTTCTCCTGGGTTGTTTTGCATGCCAGAGACCCGACTTCATCTATAATCTTGTTTCTCATCAGTTCCCATACAGAAATATTTCCCTCTGTTTATATAAATTCAACAGAGACGAAGTATCCATGGCTACGCAATAGTTCCCTGAGTGGTTGGCACCGCAGTTGCAGGGCAATTTTTATTCAGTACATTTATGATTGAAAATCTTACTGTTTTTAGTAAAAGCAGTTCTGTATGGTGTCATTGTGTCTAATGGTATTCTCCTATTTCAGATGAATTGCTTTCAATCATTTCTCAAAAGTAGAATCTGTATCTAAGATGATGGAAATCATTTAAAGGGAAAAAAATAGGGCTTTTTTTTTTTTTTTGGTTGATACAAGTAATATGCATTGACTTTAGAAAACTTAGGAAATAGAGACACATATAAAGAGAAAAACACAGGTCGCCAATAACCTTGTGAATATTTATATTTTTGTGACCCAGAGGGCAGGCAGTGTGTGTGTCTGTGTGTGCGCGGCGCCCGCACACATTTATGAGAAGACTGTCTCCAGCTTCCTCAGCCAGCACTTCATAGGTGACACATCCCATGGCTTTACAGAAGGCTGTGCCCTGGGCCCCCGGGCTCCCAGCGTGGGCCCCGCCCTCCCCGTCTTCAGGCCCCGAGGCCACGCCCCTTTCTCCAGCCTGGCAGTTTCTCTTAGTTTGGGGGTCAGGGTGGGGGGTGGCAACTCCAGTCCTGACAGCCGCTGGAGGTGAAGTCGACCCAGCTCGGCCACCACCGTGTCTCTGCCACCCTCCTGTCACCTTCATGGGCCCATGAGGTGAGCACCCACCTCCCTGCTCCCACGCTCAGGAAACCTGCAGGCCCCCTGACCGCTCTCCTTCGCTCATGCGCCATATCCAAGCCTTCGGAAGTCCCGTTGGTTTTTATCTTCAAAATGTGTCCAGAATTCCACTTGTCCCCGCTCTGCGTGCCAGCGCCTGTCTGAACCTGCATCATGGCGACAACTTCCCAGCAGCTCCTCCAGCTTCTCCGCTGCAGGGCGAGCCTGCGAAAGCCAGACTGTCTCCGGCATCGTGGCCAGACCGTTACCCAGGACCCTATGATCTGAGTCTCCCCACCCGCTGCCCGTGCAAGCCCTCACCTGTCACCTGACAGCCTTTCTCTCCCCTCTCTCCTCTCCGGCCACATGGCCCCCTTGCTGTTGCTCGGACACCAGGAGGACCCCTGCCCCTGGGCCTTGGCACAGGCTGTTCCCTCCGTGGAGCTTCCTTTGCCCAGATTCCCACATGGCTCACTCCTTCGCAGCACTAAGGTCTCAGTCAGATTCACCTTGTCAGTGACTTATCACCTTCGGTGCTCGTTTTGCCTCAAGCTTTTCTAGTTTATCTAATGATTGACTCATTTATTTAGCACTTTATTGTCAACAAAGCCTCTTAGCTCATCAGATGTCCACAATCATCACATCAGTGGGCGAGACAGGAGTTTGTTCCCACTTTATGGGAAGGAGGAAGAGACCTGATTTGGCTGGATACCTACCAGGTGCAAATCCATAGCTCTCTTGGTCCCCATTTGGCCTCAGAGGAAAGAGATTCCCATCCCATTGTCCTCTGCCTGCTTTCCCAGAATCCCCAGAAATTCTGGGAGGCCAGTGTAGCCACACCTTAACCAGCTCTGCAAACAGTGTTTTGAAGCTTCCTTCTCCCTCTCCTGGGTAAATGCCAGGGACTAACAGAAAGCTGGCAGGCACCTAAGGTGCCCTGGGGTCCCATCTTGGCCCCTTTAAACAGATTCAACCCCCGTGTGCACTGTGGTAAGGGAAGCCTTGCCGTGGGCATTGGCTCAGACAGCTGAAATCCATCCAGACCAACCACTTCCATCGCACCACCCATCTCAAGTCCGCTTCAGGGTTTCCAGCGCTTCGGCTGGGGTCAGTGCCCATGTGGGTTGAATTGGCTAATTGGGAACAGGACTGACCCTGCCTCCTCCACCTGCCTCCAGTGGGCACCACCAGCCCTCCAGCTCTCGCTCACCTGGGCTCCAGGTAGGACATGGGCTTGGCACCTCTGCTCCCTTTGTCCCTTGGAACGGCATCGGCGGCATCCAAAGAGGGCCACCCTCCACGGGGCGCCCAATGGGACAGATACTGAAATGTTGGCATCAGCTCTCTGCTGAAATTCCGTGAACACCCCTGACCCTCGGCCCCTCCTCCCTGGTGGAGTCTGGCTCTGGAAAATTGTGAGGATCCTTCTTCTCTTGAAGACCCACGTAGACTCCTTCCCCGCTGTCAACCCCACCCCCGAAGCACACCCTCGCTGTTGGCAGCCTCCCAAGGTCACCTCCACGGAGCGCTGGTTGCCCTCTCTCCTTGTGCCTGGCAGTGTGCGGGGCTTTACCTGCATTGGCGCCTTTCATCTTATAGCCGTACAGTGGGTCCCATGCGTCCAATGACGAAAGGCTCAGAGAGGTGAAGAGCCTTGCTCCAGGGCACACAGCCAGTCAAGGAGACAGCCAGGACTGAAACTCACAGCTACAGGCCCCTCCTTTCGGTCCATCATCCGTCCCTCCCTTCAAAGTCCCTGCCAGCCAGGGAGACAGCCTGGCCTCCCCAAACCCCTGGCCCAGAGACCAGCTATGGGATCTTGAGGAATGGCCCCCACCTCTCCCCAGCCTCACAGCCTGCTCCTCCACCCTGGCCTCCCCTGGGTCTGCTCACAGATAGAAATCAACCCAGGAATCGGCACACGGAATGCCAAGCCCAGGCACAGCACTGGTCGGGGCAGGGGCTGGCTGGGAGGGGCGAGCCGGGTGGGAGTTCAAGGTCCCTGCTGACTCGGTCTTGTTCGTCTGGGCCCAGTTTCCTTCTCTGTAAAAGGGGCAGCAAACGGCCTCCCTCGCCGAGGGCTCTGAGAAGGCTGCATAGACGGTAGAGCCCCACCCTTGTGGTGACTCATGATTGTCAGAGACCAGGCCCCTTATGCCATGGTCAGCGTGGGCCCCGAAGACAGACAGACGGTCTTTATCAGCCCTCCCAGGCGTCTGGTCCTGCCGCTGACCACCACTAGGAAAGAGGGCTACCGACGGAGGGGCCTGAGACTGCCGGCCTTGTTCCAGGTAGACAGTGCACGGCTTCCGACGGCTGCCCGTCTGGCCCTGCACAGCAGTGCCACTTGTTCGGGGCCTTGCTGGGCCGGGGGCCGTGTTGATCTTGGAGGGCTAGCAGGCACTCACAGGGTTCCAAGAGAGGTGTTCCTTGGCTGCTTTATGGAAATTATTTTATGGGCCGTGTAGGTGTTGGGCAACTCCCATCCTGCAAATATTTCCAGGCTAAAAATACTGTGGTCACGCTCCGTGGTGGAGAACTTTGGGGCCCAGTGTAATAGTACAAATCTCCAGCCACACACTCATGCATGCGAGAAGTCGAGCCTTGTTTTTCTACAACTCAGCTCTTCTGAGGACCTGTTCTGTGGGTGGCAAGAGCGGTCCTGAGTTCAGCCTTCCACCCTTGCCACACCCACTTCCAACCCGAGGTTGGGAACTTGGGGGAGACTGACATAGCAAGCAGCAATTGGGGGGGTGGTATCTTAAAGACCCACAGCATCTACACGCTGCCCACCGGCCCCCAACTCTCCTCCCAATTTCTCCTTTTGAAATCCAGAAGTCAAGAATTAACTTCTAAACAGTATGATGGTTCCTCAAAAAGTTAAACAGGGAATTACCATATGATCCAGCAATTCCACTTCTGAATGTATGTCCCCCAAAAAAACTGAAAGCAGGGGCTCAAATACATGTTTGTACATCCATATACACAGCAACATTATTTGCAAAAGCCAAATGGTGGGAACACCCAAATGTCCATCAATGGATGACTGGATAGACAAAAAGAGGTCTATACATAATGGAATATTAGTCAGCCTTAAAAAAGGAGATTCTGACACTTGCTCCAATGTGGATGAACCTTGCAGACATTATGCTGAGTGAATAACCCAGTCACAAAAGGACAAATACAGTTCCACTTATATGAGATGCCACAGTTGTCAGATTGGGGCTGTATTTTTTAATGGGGACAGAGCTTCTGTTTGGGAAGATGACAGAGTCCCAGAGAGGGACAGTGGTGATGGTGGTGGTGGCACAACAATGTGAACATATTTAGTTAAGCATTTTTTTTTTTTTTGAGGGCAGTGTCACTGGCCCTACCCGAACCGGGACCGCTGGCTTCCCAAGCCAGCGCTCAACCACCGCACCACTCGGCCAGCCCAGTGTGAACGTATTTAAAGCCCTGAATAGTACACTTGAAAATGGTTAAGATGGTAAAATTTATGTCATGTATATTTTACTACAATTAAAAAAAAACTCACCAGGGCAGCCGGGTGGCTCAGTTGGTTAGAGCATGAGCTTTGAGCAACAGGGTTGCTGGTTTGACTTGCGTGGGATGGTGGGCTGCCGCACCCCTCCGGCCGCAACTAGATTGAAAAAATGGCAACTGGACTTGGAGCTGATGGGTCCTGGGAAAAACACTGTTCCCCCAATTAAGTTTTTAAAAAAAGCACCAAAAATTTAAAGTTTTCTTCCCTCTTTTCTGCAGTATCTTCTAGTGTCTGAACTGTGAACACAGTACCCCTGGGACAATGGTGCTTAGCCCAGGTGATTCTGTCCCCCTCCAGGGGACATTTGGCAATGCTTGAGGTCATTTTGGGTTGTCATAACTGGGAGTGGGAAAGGGTGCTCCTGGCATCCAGTTGGTAGAGGCCAGGGATGCTGCTCAACCCCCTACAATGCCCAGGGCAGCACCCCCAGCACAGCACAGAATGACCAGGCCCCAAATGTCAACAGAACCAAAGTTGAGAAACCCTGCTCTGGGGAGGGTCCAAAGTTAAAACAAAGCAGTGCTTCAAAAACACCCACATTGGGGCGGCTGGTTAGCTCAGGTGGTTAGAACACAGGCTCATAACACCAAGGTTGACGGTTTGATTCCCACATGGGCCAAGGAGCTGCGCCCTCCACAACTAGATTGAAGACAACTGCTTGACTTGGAGCTGATGGGTCCTGGAAAAACACACAGCTTCCCAATAAAATTTATTTTTAAAAAAACCACCTAGATTACCTTCTCTTCTGCAACCTGCTAAAGAAACAAAATATTTTCTAAGAAAAACAAAACAAAACAAAACAGTATTCTCTTTCCTGCACTGGCTAACCTGCCCCAACCTGACCGGGGCAAGGAGTGCTCTGTGTTCTTCTGGGGGCCTCTGCTGACCCTTGTCCAGTGGTCTGTGAGCTCCATGGGTCAGTATCTGTCTGTCTTGGTCCTTACTACAGCCCCCTGCCCCAAATACACCTAGGCAGCACATGGCCTACATGGGGACTCAGCAGCACTGAACAGGACCACCAGTGTCAGCCCCATTATCCATGGAGCTCGGCCAATGAGGTACCCCAGCTCCCAGGCTCAGGGGGCACAGCTAGGCCCCACCGTGGCCCCAGAGCCATCAAAGGCACGGGAGAGACAAACAGGAGTTAGCAGTCGCCTGGTGAATGCCCCTCGCCCACCTGGCCTTACACAAGCCGTCTTGTGTGAGCCCCAGTGATTCTTTGCAACCGCAATTGTGGAAAGCAACTCGTGAGAAACTTGTTGACCCACGTCGCTGAGAGGTGTGGGGAAGGATGTCAGGCATGGCTGGATCCAGGAGCTGGGGGTGTCATGGGGCTCTTTCTGTATCAGACTGCTCTTCCTTCCTGCTCAGCCCTCCTCTCCCTTGGGTCCTGGCTGGCCTCATTCCTTCTTGAAGCAGAAGGCTACGAACGTGCAGGATGTCTGGAATGCAGACAAGGCAGCCCCACCCCCTTACATTGTCACCATAGCTCACAATCCCCCAGTGCATGACAGCTCATCTCTCTCCTTGAGTGGATAGCAATCCCAACCCAGGCTCTAATGGGCCTTTTGGGCCACATCCTCACCCCTGTGGGCAAGGTGGGGCACCATGACCCACAGGGTCAGCTACCCTGGGGGAAAGATACTGATAAACAAAACCAGACCATTTCTCCCCACCCTGAGGCCAGACCTGGCTAGCCGGCAGAGGAAGGGAGTCCAGCATGAGGGGTACTTTTGTCTTAAACAGCATTGAGGCCATATGCCATTGTCCAGCTCACGGCCTGCTCTCAGACCCAGCCTTAGCCCTCGCTCTGCTTGTATCTCACACGGCCCGTGGCTACTAGGAAGCTTACCACCACCCCATAGCCTGAGCTGGCCTCTGCATGCCTGCTCTGCTCCCACACCCCCACCCCTGCTATTTCCTGGCAGCCCGGCTTCCTTCTAAGTTAACTTGCTCTGTGGGTGTTGCTTCCTAAGCCGCTTTAAGGCCGTTCTGGAACAAACTGAGGGGAAGAATAAAACAAAGCCATCAACAGTGATGCTGGTGTGACAGATGGATTTTCCCTCAATTCTTAGGGTATTAGCACAAAGGAAAGCCTGACGCCCCTGGAGTTTGGGGGCTGACAGCCCGGAAAGGGTTCCTGCAGGCACCTGGGCTGAGGGCATTAATCAGGGGACCTCTCACAGGGTCAAGGATGGGCCTGAAGGGCAAGTTTAGCCCAAGGCAATGTTTAGACCGATGATCTACAAGCCACCAAGGCCATCTTGGAATTTAAGCAAATATTGAATGAATGAATGAATGCATGAATGAGGCCAGTTTCCCACTCCAAATCAGTGTGGAGTCCGAGTCCTCCCTGCTCCCTACCCCACATGTACCTACCTTCACCTGTGGATGATCAGAGACCCCCTCAGGGCTTTGCCTGGCTCGAACCCCAGCCCTTCCACACACCAACCATGTGACTTTGGGCAAAGGTATCCATTTCCTGGGGTGCTGTAACAAGGTACCCCAAACTTGGTGGCTGAAAACAATGGAACTGTATCGTCTCACAGTGCTGGAGGCCAGGAGTCCAAAATCAAGGTGTTGGAAAGAATGTGCTCCCTCCCAAGGCTTCAGGGGAGGGTCCTTCCTGGCCTCTTCCAGCTGCTGGTAGCGCCAGGCATCTTTGGCTTGAGGCCACATCACTCCAATCTCTGCCTCCCTCTTCACAAGGCCTCCTCCTCTGTGGGTCTCTTCTAAGGACGCTTGTGAGAGACCGAATGTACAAAGCACAGTGACCAGAGCTGACGCGAAGCCTGAGCAGCCTGCCCAGGAGCCCAGCCCGGGGAGCCGGCCCCTGAGAGTCAGACTTGCAGGAGGCCAGAGGGCGACCCCAGGGACCGCCCAGGAAGCTAACAATGACTATAACAACTGTCCCCAAATGGCCAGGACCTGACCAATGGCTCCAAGCAGCCCTAATTTTTTTTTTTTTTTTTTGAGGGCAGCGTCACTGGCCCTCATATGTGGGACCCGAACCAGGGCCTCTGGCGTCCCAAGCCAGCGCTTAACCACCGCGCCACTCGGCTGGCCCAGCAGCCCTAATGTTTGTCCTCCCTTCCAACTGGGACCAACCAGAGAAAGCAAAATATGGCCCCTCGTGGACCACACGGGACGCCCCGCGTCGCTGAGCCGCCTCCACCCTCCCCAGGCCCACGGCGCCATCAGGCTCCCTGATAGTTCGCCTCGGCTTTTCTCATTCGGTTGGTCTTCATTAATTTCCACACTTGCCATGGGATTTAGGGCTCACGGGGATAATCCAGGATCATCTCATCTCGAGAGCCTGTTCCCAAAAGTGGTCACATTTACGGGTTCTGGGGGTAAGGTCGTGGACCACCTTTTGGGGGGCCACCATTCAACCCACCAGAGCAGGTAAGTCAGCGGCTCCCTGCCTCAGCCTCCTTGGCTGTAAGTGGGAGGTGATACCGGGACCCACCCCAGTTGGCTGCCATGACAGTTCCATGAGTGTATTTACAGGAACCCTTAGAATAAGTCCTGGTAGGAGATAAAGCACTCAACACGAGTCCGTCATTATTCACAGAGTGGGGAGAGCAGCCTTCCAGCAGTGAAGATACAAAAACCAAATTAAGAGGCATGATGATTCTTTTCCTCGATGGAAACGTTCTAAAATTAGATTGTGGTGATGGTTGTACAACTTTGCAAATTTACTAAGCATTATTGAATTATACACTTAAAACGGGTGAGCATTATGATATATACATTCTGTCTCAATGAAGCTGTTAGGAAACAAAGTAGCCCGCTCCGTGCGATCCTAGGTTCTCTGAACTTGCACATCCCAGGGGAAGAAACGCAGCAGAGGCAGGAGAGGGCCGGGCAGGGCTCTGGGGCAAACCTTCTGAAGGACACTCAGCCCAGGACGTGTGAGGAGGGAGGCTGTGAAACTGCCTTTCTAAGGGGCTGACTCACAGACACAGCAAAACTGGTGCCATCTTGCTTTTCCATGTCACCAACCACCTGTTCTGATGAGGACCTGAGGGATGGGTGACTGCACTTCTGTGGGACGGGGATCAGGCTTTCGGAGTCAGAGGATGCCTAGGGGGCTATGGTTCCAACTGGGGACCAGCCTCCTGTCCCATCCTGAAGCCTGCATAGCTCACGCTGCTTCTGAAAAACAAGCTTGTCATTTGGGGATCCCGTGTTATTTGGTCTTGGGCACCCTGCAATACCCCTCGCTCCCACAAACCCTCTCAATTCCTGCCTAGCTGCCCCCATCCCAGCTCTGCCACTGAGCAGCTGGGCAAGCTGCATAATCTGTGCCTCATTTTCATAAGTAGGAAATAGGGGTGATCATTAATCACCATCTGTCTAGAACCCGAGGAACCTCATTTATAGTTTCATGCTTCCCGCTGCCACCTTCGCTGGACTTTTCTCCCAATAGGCATCATCTGCTACACTTGCTCAGAGGATGACCTTCACCTCCTGGTAGGCAAAGTGCCGACCAGAAAGGAGCCCCAAATGCCCGTCTCCATCACTGACTGTGGGCTCCCTGGGACGGATGCTGGGACGCAGCTGTACCCCGGAGCCCCGGGCATGTGTGGGGTGGCCCTGTCCCAGCTCCCTGCCCTCCCCTGTCCTGCATCCGTCTTCTGGATTCATACACACATTCCTGCCTGAGGCTCAGGCCGTCGTCCTGTCACTGAGACACATAAATGACACGGGGCGCTGACACGATAGGACGCAGAGGTTCTACAAATACCGCTGGTGTACCTTTTGAAGTGCTCTCAATCTCCAGTGGTGTTTCAACCGGGAACAAAGATCGTGGAGTTAAAAACAAGGAATATGGAAAGAAAATTTAGAAGCCGGGAAATTATCACGCATGTGACAAGGACATTCAGAGTCATGTGGTCCTGACCCCTTCTCCACAGTGACCCTGACGCCACAATTCTCCAGGCCCATGCAGGTAGAACAAGTCACTGAACCTCCTACGAACTTGGTTTCGTCATCTGAGGCATGCAGATGATAAGAAACAGCCCCAAAGTGATACGTGTACACACATGCACACAGCAGCACTCTTCACAACAGCCAAAAGATGGAAACAACCCAACTGTCCATCAACAGATGAACAGATAAAATGTGGTCTAGCCATGCACATGGAATATTACTCAGCCATAAAAAAGAATAAAATTCTGACACATGCTACCCACGGATGGAACTTGAAAACATGCTCCTTGAAAGAAGGCAGGCACAAAAGACCACCTATTGTATAAGCCCATTTCTATGAAGTGTCCAGAATAGGCAAATACATAGAGACAGGAAGTAGATGGGTGGTTATCAAGGGCTGATTCCCCCGTCCACAGGCTTAATGATTATTGGGTTTCCTTTGGGGGAGATAAAAATGTTCTGGAACTAGGTACAGGTGATGTACCACAAGGTGAGTATACTAAATAGTACTGAATTGTTCATTTAAAGTGTTCTTTTATGTTATGTGAATTTTACCTCAATAAAAAACATGGGCCCTGGGCCGGCCGAGTGGCACATTGGTTAACAGCTGGTTTGGGACGCCAGCGGCCCGGTTCGGCTCCCACGTGTGAGGGAGGGCCAATGACACTGCCCTCCACAGCTAACAACAGCTCCACCTGGAGCTGGGCTGTGTGAGCCCCGGCGACGGTGTAGGCTGCAGCCCCTGCTGCAGTGGGGCTGCCATAGGCTACAGTGAGCGGCTGGCAGCCAGCGTGAGCTGCCAATAGCTGCGGTGAGCGACCATCCAGAGGCTGGCGACCGATCTGCCTCATCCGGGAAGAGCACAATGACGATACCAACATGGGCCAGTGAAGCAACATCCTCCGCAACTAGACTGAAGAACAAAAGGACAGCAACTTGTTTGTTCCCCTTCCCCAATTCCCCAGTGCTGTTCCCCTCCCCCAATTCCCCAATAAAATCTTTGGGGGAAAAAAAAAAAACAAACACGAGCCCTAGCTGATGGGATGCTGGTGACAACGAAGTGAGTTCATTGTCACACCAGGCCTGCACCCAGCTGGGGCTAAGTGCTAGCTCTTGCAGACCAACAAGGTCATAGCTGCAGCCGCCTGAAAGCCAGGTGTTCAAAACGTGGATTTCATCCTCATGAAACGAACCCAGTACTTGGTAAAACCAGGGTGGTTTCTCCAACAAAAAAACTGCAAGATACCAACCCCCTGGCAGTGACATTTACACACCAGTCATGCACGTTTGAAAGAAGAAGCACCCGAGGGCTCTGCTACAAAACAGAGTGAGCGCCTGGCTCCGATCAGTCCAGAGAAACGCACAGTCCCAGCACAACCACACGGCAGATCAAAGACGGCTGCCTTCAAGGTCGATTCCACCATCTCTGGGGGGGATCCCGCAATGCGGGAATTTCCTGGAGGAGCTCCGAACGTCAGATATGCTGAATGTGTCAGTCAGTCAGTCAGGGGCGGTGGAGCTGAGAAAGGTGGCCTCCGTTAACTCCCCCTAACTCTTACCTAACCGGCTCAGGTGAGACCACACATGGGTTCTTTGGGCCTTTCTCTTTGGCCTTTGGATGTTAGGTTTCTGGCTGTGTTTATGAAGCCATATTGATTTGAGAGACATGGAAGTTGCAATAGCGCCAGCTTTTTAAGGGAATGTAGAGGGTATTGGACTGTGAAAAGATGGGACCCTCATGCTAGCCTTGCTCCCTTGAATCCGTCAAAGGCCACATTGCAGCCTCTGTTGGGAACGGTGGGCAGGTGACCAGTTCTGTCAACAGTGAGTGTAAAAACTTCACCTTTTAGAAAACCCCAGAAAGAAGGAGGGAGGAGGGTGGACAGTCGCTGAGCTCTCCAGATGGAAGCACGGGTGCAGTGGGGGCTCTCTGCCTTTGTAACTCAGGGTCAAGTGGCTATTTTTATTCAGAAAGAGTGAGGGGGAAATGCTTTAGAACAAAGGACAAAATATGGATAAGATGAACTAATTCACTTTTCATCTTAACGATAAAGAGTGACTCACAAAGCCCGTCGCTGTGGAGGCCAGTTTTTCAAGGCTGAATACTCTTGTTCTGCAATTTCAGAGGACCCCTTCTTCCATCACAGGCATTTTGTTTTAATTTGGTTTGCCGAAGTTTGGGGGATGGAAGACAGGATGTATGGATGGGAGCGCAATTTCAGCCGCCTGGCCATCATAGAAAAAGCAAGTCTCAGAACAACTAAGTTCTCGAAGTTTTTCTGGTCACCTCTGGGCGGATGTGCCTGGACTGGGGCACATCAGGCAGGCCCGCCACATGGGGCCTGGTGGCAGTAGTGTTATTCATCCCATTTCATTCTGCAGAGGCTTTAGGAGGGTTTAGGAAGTGACACCTAGAGCAGCCAGATAAATTAGAAGTGGGCGAGAAAAACCAGACGAGGGAAAACTAAGTTGGAGGCGGGTGAGTCTGGGCCACAAGGAGTCTGCACACACCCTCCCCCATCATGACAGGCGGTTTAGCTCTGAGCCTCCCAGACAGAACAAAGAAGACGTATGTCATTTTCCTGCATCAGCTCAGCCTGCCCCCACCCTCCTCGCTGCAGGGCCATGGGGCCACTCACACGACGCCAATTGTTTCTTGTGGTGCTGCCTCGACACTTACATCGACGAGGGCAGGGCCATGTCTAACGGTCTTCCTGAGTGCCCAGGGCTTGGGTGTTCAGTTAGTCTTTGATGAATGAACGGACGAATGAATATATGATCACAGATTGCAAAAAGAATTCACTTCTCCCCCTCAGCAGGCCAAGGGGCAAGCTAGGGAGAAGAGAGTCAGCTGGCCCTGCCCCAGCACCTTGCCCAGAGCTCAGTTCTTGTCACCCAACCCCTTATCAGAAGCATGTGGTGACAATTTCAGCCTGTTTGTTCACTCATGAAAGCCACAAACATTTGTAGGTTATCTCCCAGGATCTGAACCTCCGCTCTGCCACTCACTAAGCTATGTGACCTTGGCCAGGTTACTGAGCCTCTCTGTGCCTTCATTTCCCCATCTGTAAAATGGGGATAATAGCAGCACCTTCCTCAGAGGGATCCCAGAAGGATTCAGGAGTTTGTGGCCATGCAAACATGGTAAGCATGAGGTTGGGGTTGATTACTACCATTATTATTATTATTATTATTATTATTATTATTATTATTATTACTTTGACCTAGATTCATGGGGGGACAAAAATGAAAGTGAGCTCCCTCCAGGAGCTTCAAGAGCCTTCCAAAATGACACCCCCATCCTTGGTGGTGCATTGCAGCTCCCCCATGCCATCAGCAGCTGTGTGGCCTCATTGCCCATATGTACCCTAGACATGCTGTGTCTGTACACTCGGTCATGTGGGGCTGGAGGCCATCACTGATGACGGGGAGACTGTGGTCACTGCTGCCCTCTGGGTCCTACATGTTCCAGTTGCCCAGACACCCCAGGTGGTGTCCCCTACCTGGATGACACAGCACGGCCACCAACAAAGTGGACACTGGGGAAGCCTGCTTTTCCTGCCCACCCTCCATCAGAGACGCCCTTTGGGGCTGTGGTGTGTGGGTAGCCAAGCAGAGTGTGAGGCCTGCGAGGCTGAGGCTGGACATGTCTCCTGAGAAGCCTCTGGAAGGGGCAGAGGAGGAGACAGGAGAGAAGGGGGAAGAGGGACTGGAAGCAGAGAGGAGGATGAGGCGTGGGGAGGAAGAAGGCGAAGACGGGGGAGACGAGCAAGGGGCCGGCAGGGTGACCGCACCCTGCAGGGCCCGGCCGGGTGCTCTGAGTGAGGCATGCATTGGATAAATGTTTGTTACAGATCGAGCTGAGCTGTATCTGCAGAGAATGCGGGGCACACAGCCTGGAAGCTTCCAGGCACACAGTGCAGGCCCCAAGGTGGTATTGCACTTCAGCTCCTCTTAACGGGGTCCCTGGAATGCATAAGTGGCCCCTTATTACCCCAGTAGCACCAGCACAGGGCACCCTGCCCGCTCCGTGACGCCCGGTCCACCTCACAAGCTCGGTGGCAGCCCTGCCCTCACTTGCCCGGAGCCTGGGAGGGTGGGTGTGCAGGCTGGATGGACAGGGGCTAAGAGGCAGCCGAGGCCCAGGACTCCAGGGGTGCGGCAGACGGAAGAGGGGGTAGGGTGGTGGGTGGGGAGGCACTGAGGGTTCCCAGGTCTTGGAGTGGGGGCTGAGGCTGCAGAGCAGGGTGAGGGACCGTGGAGACAGAAGGAGGTTTTAATTGTGACTTAAGGTTCCCCAGGGACAGCTCGGGGTGGTGTCTGGAGGCACAGGTGGCTGGAAACGGAATAGTTAAATGGAAAGTTCCAGAAAGGAAGCATGCGGCAGGCTGACGCGGCCAGAGTGTGAAGAAGGACGGGGTGGCTGACTGAGCCAGGGCCCACACCCTCCATTACAAGGGACAGAGACGGCGGGGGGCGGTCGGATGCGGACCGGCATCCACCTTGTCAAGTGGGACAGGGTGTCACCCCCGGTGGAGGAGCCACAGCCAGAAGTCTCCAGGCGGAGCTGAGAAGCTGACTCCATGATGAGGGCCTGAAGGAGTGAGGCGGGGGCAGCTCTCTGAGGGCAGAGGGGCACTCACTCACTCACTCACTCACTCACTCATTCATTCACTGCATATTTCTTACGCACCCACCGTGTTCCAGGCAAGGTCTAGGGCAGCAGCGGTGACAACACAGACGCACCTCCCCCCCACACACACACACACTCATTCTGTGGCTCTTACATTTTGCTGGTGGAGACGGACAGATGGCAAACAAAATGAACAAGTCAAACAGTTGTTACTGAAAATGCTAAGTGGGGGGTACAACTTCAGATAAGGTGATGGGGAAGCCACAGGGCATCTAGGGGAAGAGCACTGAGGCAGGGAGGCAGGTGCAAAGGCCCTGGGGCAGGAGTGTGGCCTGAGTATGTGTGGTGGCTACAGGGAATGAGGGAGATGGAGAGTCATAGGGGGCCAGCCCAGGGAGGCACAGAGTCTTTGGAGGGCTTTATGGGGACTTGGGTGGCCCAGGAGACTTTGGTGGACTTTGGGAAGAGAAGAAACTTATGGGGGTGGCAGGGGCAGAAGCAAAGAGACAGGTAAAAGCTTCCCCAGTCATCCAGAGGCTCTGGTGGCAGCTTAGGCCAGCCCAGGGCAGCAGCCGCAGACGCCCTGCAATGTGGCTGGAACCTGGCTGGGCTCAGAAGGCAGGCCCTGCTGGGCCTCCTAACAGGCTGGAGGTGGGGAATTAGAGAAAGGAGTCCCGGAGAGCCCCACATCTCTGGCCTGTGCTGTTGGAAGAACCTGAGACTGGTCTGGCTGCCCTTGGACGTGGTGGGTGTACAATGCCCACTGGATATCCTAGCGGCGGTGTTTGGAGAATAGGGTGTGGAGTTTGGGGGAAGGTCCTGGCTACAGATGTAAATTCAGGACTTGTCCGAGAGCGAGTGGGATTTACAGCCACATATAGGATGAGATCACCAAGAGCAAGCCCAGACATTTGTCCCCACATCTCCTCGCTCAACAGCGGCCCTGCGAGCGAGCGAGACCATTTCTTGGTCGCTCTACATGTTTGGCCCCAACCCGGCGCCCAGCAGGGACTGAGCAGGCCCCCAGCCCTGGCTGGTGTCAGAAACGACTCACTCAAGGCACAGAAACATCAGGAAGCGATTGGGTCCTAGCTGGCTGCAGAGCCTCAAGGCTTGACTCCTTGCCTCTCGCCTTCTCGAGTCTCCCTTCCCTGGGACCCAAACAGTCTTTATTACTTTCACCGGCACCGAGGACGCGATCCTTGTTGAGGCTGATTATAGAGTTCAAGAAATTGATTGCTTCTTCTGGTGGAGTTGTCTAAGTTAATGAATTTTAAGCACATCTATTTTTGAAAGGATGCATTTGAGCCCATCCCTATGGCGACCATATTTCCCAAACCCGGGGCCAGAGACACTGCCTGACACACAGGCTGATGGATGGCCCAAGGGAGGCAACAGAATATCTGCAGCCGGGGCTGTCTCGCCTTGGTCTCTAATTTATTCCTCCCGCATGGCGGGCAGGATATTAAGAACTCACAGGCGTCTGTTATCTCCAAGCGTGTCCGTACTTGTAACGGGTTGACTTCAGTAAACCTATTGGGGAGGGTGTTATCTCTGGCTTGTTTCAGTGGCAGGGTGGGGGGTGGGGCTCTAGGAAAGTAATACGCTAGTTTCACTAAGTTTTTCAATTTTCTGCCCATCACTCTGTGCCAGAGAGAAAGCTTCGCGGGGAAAGTTGAGGCGTCTGCCGAGGAGGCAGGAACCTCCAGGTGGATAGACCTGCCCAGGCCCCGGGCCAGCCCCAGCGCTGCCACTTCATAATCATCACAGCAAGCCCTAATGGAGCACTTAAAATGTGCCAGGCCCCGTGCCAGGCGTCTTCTACGAGCCACCTTGTCAAGACCTCTTGAATTCCCTGGGACACAGAGGCCGTGGTTCTCACCACTTTGCAGACACTGCAGCCAAATCTCAGAGAGGCACAGCTGCTTGCCCAACGACACACAGCGTGTAAGAGAAAAGAACCATCCCAGCAAACCTTTATCAACCATTTCCTCTGTGCCTGCCCCACGTGCTCAGCGCACCAATCCATTACTCAACCTTGGGAGGAGTGGGTCACCACATCCCCTGAAAGGGCTAATGTGCACAAAGAGTAAGAGCCACATAATAATCAGCTGTGACTGTGATTCCCACAGGTGAGGAGACTGAGGCACGGGATGTTTGCCCAGCTTCCCCAAAGTCACGCATCGAACTAAAGGCGTTGCACGCAGCAGCCTGAGCCCAGGGTACAGGAAATTCACACTCTGGCCTTGACCACCTTTGTGACTTTCCTTCCTGAGGTCAGGTGAGCAAAGGCATGGAAGGAGGTGTCAGCGGCCCCTCGCCCCTGGGGCTCTGGTCAGCCTGAGCAGCTGCCCAAGGGCAGGCTCAATGCTTTGCCCCAAGCAAGTGGGCAACATTGGAACTGCCCCATGGCTACCCCGTCTGTGCTGCAAGTGGACAATACACCTAAATAATGTGTCTGATAGAAAAGCCAGCCAAGGAGGGGAGGTGGGTGGCCCATGGGTGTGGACAATTTAAAGTAGGGGGTTAGGGGAGACGGGGCTCTGAAGGAGGTGAGCTACTCAACCCAGACTCTCAGCATTCACTTTAGGACTCTCTTCCTCGCCTTCTCCCTGATTCATGCCAGGGTTCTATTGGATCTACGAGTGCATCCTGAATTTGACCATCACTCCCTCCTTGGCCACCACCTGGCCCAGGTCACTTTCTGCCCGCATCCTCCCCTTCTCAGTTGCCTCCTCCAGGGCCTTCCTGCTTCCTGCAGTGTGTTCAGCTCTGATGTCTCATATCTCACCTCTCATTGGACAAAGATAAAAGTAATCCCCTCATATTAAAAGGCCCGGCCCATGTCCACCTCTCTAATCCAGGGTGCTGACCTCAGTTGGGAAGGCCAACTACAGCCAAGGGCTTGGGCTGTAATCCCACCTTCTGCACATGGCAGCTGTGTGACCTCAGATGAATTACCGAACCTCTCTGTGCCTTTTGGCTGCCTGTCTATAAAATGGGAGAAAACCCTCATACAATAGGCCCCAGTGTATGGGAGAAATGCGCCCCGTCTTTGCAGCCCCCGCCCACCACAGCAGTGGTGTGGGACGGGTGGACGTGCCAGGATCTATCCCGGTTCTGCAGGCTCACAGCCTGGGCCTCAGTCCATATCCCACTCAGGGTGCATTTTGTGCAATGAGTGCATCTTTTGGGGGATCGATCGTATTACGCGTTGTCCTTGCCATCCTGAGGAGGTTAGTGACTCATTGAGGTCATATGGCAGGTGAGAGCCAAGCCAACTTGCCATGGTTCCAGCTGCGGCTGCCACAGGTGAGCCGACGAAAGACATTTTTATTTTCACAAACAGACTGTGGCAGGGCCTCCTTCCCGGCAGAAGGAAAGGTCTAGAACAGGGAATAAAATCTCCATCACTTAGTTTTTAAGATTCAGTGAACCTTCCCACTTGCAGCAAAAACAGCTTACTTTCAAATTAGTCAACCAGTGTGTGAGTCATTTCTTTGCAAGGGCCTGTGCAGGGAATACTAATGAGCGCCTCCCTGCGGGTGGGTCCCTGCACGGCGCCCATGGGGGCCTGCAGGAGCCGGGCAGGGGGCACCTGCGGCAGTTAGCACGCCCAGGGACGCAGCCCCCACCCCCACGGACCCTCAGGCTCTGGGGAAGCAAATGCCTGCTTTTGTCATCCTCCCTGTTGGTACCCAACAGCATGATCCTCAGCCTTCCTCCAGAAAGGTAATTAATCCGGAAGCAGGGGCTGAGGCAGCACCCACATAAGTCATGCCCACGCTGACGGGAGGGAGGGGAGAGGGCCGGAGCTGGGGCCTTGCTGAAAACTCCTGAGATTGTGGTTCTGTTTCTGCTGGGAAGTGGGGCACCAGAATGACTCAGACAGAGGCCCGTGTTCCCATGAGGGGCAGTGGGGAGAATGAGCCGGTGGGCTGCCCCCTCTCCCACCCCAAGGCCTGCAAAAGCACCTCAAAGCCCCACATTCACATACTCATTTACTCAGTCACCCATTTGCCCATTCATTCATTCATTTACTTATTGGTCCTTCATTGCTGCTGCTCTGAACTAAACCCACTTAGACCAAGGTGGGCATGGGGGCCACAAGCAGAAAGTGAGCCCCAATGTGGATAAGAAGTTCTGTGAGGAGGCAGGCAGGGAAGGATTCCTGGAAGAGAGGACAGTGAGCTGAGCCTCAGGAGGGATGGAGGGGGCCGGCCATGAAGGGTGGGGCTGGGGCTGTGAAGGCCTGAATGTACAAACAGCATGAGAAGCTGCTGGTGCAGCTGGAGGTGGGCAGGACCAGGTGAAGAGGGCCATGGACAAAGGCCTGAGGGCTGTACCCCAGGCCACTGGGGCCCGGGATGTACGTGCAGGAAAGAAGCATGATCAGAATGGAGGTCTAGACAGCTTGCCCAGGCTCACAGTGGACATGAGACAAGGACCAGAGCTTGGTGGCTACCTGGTCCAGGTACCTGGTACGGTCCAGGTAAGGGAGGATATGGCCTCAACTGGGGCCATGGCCCAAAGGATGGAGAGGCAGAAGGTCAAGGACCCACTGGAGGCCCAGTTGATGGTGCTGTGCGATTCTCAGGGGAGGCTGGGACATCTCTAGGTTTCATCAGGGCTCCAGGCCTGCAGAGGGGACAATGGAGCAAAGGCTATGGTTTCTGGGGAGCTCTTGGAGGTGGTTATGGAAGCAACCACGGGAGCTGGCCACACTGACATCACAGGAGAGCCACTGGGTATCTGTTGCTGTGACCGGTGCCCGCCCCGGAGAGAGACCCTTAATTCCGCACACTGACAATGTGCTTTGCATGTTCACAGCAGACAGGTCCCAAAGGGCCTGGATCCCATGTCCCCTCCTCACCTCCCTGCTCTGCAGTCCTCAAATGCACAGCTGCAGCTGCCACCTCCCCGGGGCTGAGGGCTCCCTGTCTTGGGAGATGGGGGTGGGGGATGGGGGGAGTCTCCTGAGACCATGCGTGCAGCAACTTGGGGAGGGTTTCCTCCCTGGGTCCCTGAAGACACTGGAGAGCTGAGGTCAGCAGCGACAGCTTCTTGCCTCTCACTCCCTCACTGCCCCATCCTTGGCAGCCTCTCCGCCCAGGAGAGGTCATTGCTCCCTCGTGGCTAATCCATCTCTCTTAGACTAAAAAGGTCCTGAATGTCAGATCCAGGAGGAAACCCCTAGACAGAGTGCCTGCCAGATCTCTCATGTGCCCTGGAACCCCAGGGCAATACTGGTCCAAGGCATCCAGGGAGAGAGGGGGACCTGGGACCCCAGGACCAGCAGGAGGTAGCTGCCATCTGGAGGCTTCTGCAGGCCCAGAAGGGGGAACCCAAATCCCCCTGGCAAGGAGTTTGCAGACGTGGGGAGGGAGGACAGTGTGGGGGAGGCAGATGTCATTAGCATGGGGGGCAGATAGTAGTGGGTGTAGTAAGTTGAGAGTAAACCCTGAGCCCCAGAGCAGCCCCGACCCCTCCAGCTGGCCAGCTCTTCCCTGCACTGAGGTTCCCTGCCCCTGCCACCCCCCCCCCACCTGCCTGATGGGGCCATCGCAGTGAGAAGGGGCAACAGGGTTTGGTCCCCTCGAGGCTCTGGGAGGGCCCGGGAAAGGTAGAAAGTATGAGCCAACCCCACAAGTCTGAGCACAGACTGCGTGCAGCTTTCTTGTTTTTTTCACCTTAAAAAAAAAAAAAAAGAGAGAGAGTTATAAGAGCATTAAGCATGAAAGCCAATTTTGACAAGGAGAAGCACGGCGTGACCCCACATCCCGCAGCCACCTCCCTTTCTCTGTGCTCCGCCTGCCTTGTCGCCTTCCTGCCCACTGCAGTCAAAGGCACAGCCACATTTGTTCTCTGCTTTTTCATCTTGTCATGTTTCATTAGCCGGCTCCGTTTTCTAGTTAAAAAAGAAAAAAAAAAAAAGTGCGCGCACACACAGGTCTGATCCTGACGTTTCCACTCTGGAAAGGTGTGTGGCTGATGTATTTCAGCTACAGTGTCACCAACCCAATAACATTCTCCTGAGAATGTCTCCCTGTGGCAGGGTCACCATGGGTGGCATTTCGCCAGGGAGCACGGGCACCACTCTGGTCTGATTTTCCCTTCTCCGTAGGACACTTGGAACAGCCACTCACGTCCGCTCCCCGTGGCTCCTTATCAGTTTACTCATCCCAGTCATTAGACGCGGAGGCTGAATCCGGCTTTCCAGTGTCTGAGTCACATGGCAGCGAGCGTCTGCATGCAGACACCTTGTTGCTTCTCTTGGGTGGTTTTCTTCGGAGTACATTTCCAGCAGGAGGACGGCTTGACTAAAGGGCATCAACACTTTTATGCTCTTCATGTGAATTTTCATCTTGTTGCAAAGGGGCTGTATCCTTGTCAAGTCCCCCAGTGACTATTTCACACAGCACTGAGGGTGTCATTAAAAGTATCTATTCTGCTAATGCATTAGCTACAAAATGATCTGATGTGAATCTCAACGATGTCACGTCCCTGGAAAACGGATCTCAGGGTTTTTTTGTGTTGTTGTTTTTTCCTCCCTTTGGTACAGTATTTTCATAGGGATTTTGATTAGACAGAACCATATGAAATAGCCTAAATTCTACCACTCCTGTCCTACAGAGATGGCAATTTCATATGGTTCAACCCAGAACTACAGATTTGAGTGGGGGGCTGCAACAGGCTGTCAAGAGAGCAGACACCAAATGACTATTTCTCCTTCCTGACAAGAGATTCCGAGGTCACTCCTCGACATGACCGTCAATGTTAGGAAATGAATTCCATCCCTGACCTGCTGGTTCCTACAGGCTGGTGTCAGCCAAACAGGGCGACGGTGGGGTTCTCCAAAGCGCCTGCTATTGCAGGGGCCTGCGTGACGATGGTGTGTCCAATCATGTGTTCTTCTCCAGCCCAGCCAGGTGGGCACTGGCACAGCTCCGTGGTTTTCCAGTGGGCAGGGTGCCACCCAGGCTCCTGACTTCTG
Source organism: Aselliscus stoliczkanus (assembly GCA_033961575.1). Taxonomy (NCBI): domain Eukaryota; kingdom Metazoa; phylum Chordata; class Mammalia; order Chiroptera; family Hipposideridae; genus Aselliscus; species Aselliscus stoliczkanus. Next base: position 157,985,585 of record CM066732.1, on the reverse strand, counting down.
CAGTCTCTTCCCAAGCCAGGCCCTGCCACCCGGGAGCTCTGTGCAGGATGCCAGGAACCCCGGGCTCTATTCTCAGACCATCCCTATGGAGGTGGCATGGGGGTGGGGGGCGGAAAGCGGAAAAGAAAAATGACATGCCAGCAGCTGATGAGAGCCCCACTGTAGGGACTCGGACACAGAGATGGCTTTTCTTTTCTTTTCTTTTTTTACCACACGGATTTAGTGAATTCTTGATGACATACAAATCTCGATTTTTTTTCTCTAAACTATCATAAAATATACCATCTTAACCATCTTCAAGTGTACACTTCAGTGGCATTAAGGGCATTCACGCTGTTGTGCAGCCATCACCACCATCCATCCCCAGGTTTTTATCTTCCCAAACTGAAACTCTGTCCCCATTAAACAACACCGCCACATCTCCCTTTGCCTCCAGCCCCTACAACCTCCACTCTATTTCCTGTCTCTGTGAATTTTACTGCTCTGGGGACCCCATGTAACTGGAATCACATGGTGTTTGTCCTTTTGTGACTGGCTTTTTTTCACTCAGTGTATTGTCCTCAAGGTCCATCCATGTTGCAACAAGTGTCAGTTTCCTTTCTTTTTAAGGCTGGACATATTCCCTGGTATGGAGGGACCACATCTTGTCTATCCTTCCATCCATCCATCCACCCACCCACCCATCCATCCACTCATCCACCCATCCATCCACCCATTTATCATCCATCTATCATCCACCCATCCATCCACTCATCCATCCATCCATCCATCCACCCACCCACCCACCCATCCATCCACCCACCCATCCATCCATCCACCCACCCACCCATCCATCCACTCATCCACCCATCCATCCACCCATTTATCATCCATCTATCATCCACCCATCCATCCACTCATCCATCCATCCATCCATCCACCCACCCACCCATCCATCCACTCATCCACCCATCCATCCACCCATTTATCCATCCATCCATCCATCCATCCACCCACCCATCCATCCATCCACCCATCCATCCATCCATCCATCCATGGACACTGGGTTGCTTCCACCTCTTGGCTGTTGTGAACAGTGCTGCTGTGAACATGGTGTGCAAATACGACGTACATTTTTTTTTTTGAGGGCAGTGTCACTGACTCTCCTATGTGGGACCCGAACCGGGGCCGCTGGCTTCCCAAGCCAGCACTTAACCACCGCGCCACTGGGCCGGCCCATGACGTACATTTTAAAAATCTGTATGAGGTTGGAGACCGAGTCCAGCCTCTCTCACACTGACCCCTGCCTTTGACCCTAGAGAGAGGTTTCCAGAAGAGAAACTGAGGCTCAGTGGGTAGTGATGATGTGCAGAGATCGGGGGGAGGGGCTCTGGCCCTTGCAGCCCCATCCCTCGGGCCAGCTGTGCCCGGTGGCCAGGTCTGTTGTTAGCCCAGTTGAAGGAAGGCCCTTGCATGGAAAAGACTCACTGGGAACCCTGGCAGCAGGCAACACATTGGGTCTGTACAAGCCCCTCCCTCCACAGCCAAGCCCTAGAAGACCCTTTAACCAAAATTTGGGGGCCACAGCCCTCCAGCCCCGCTTTCGCATAGCCGGAGGCCCCATTTACAGATGGGGCCACTGAGGCCCATGGGCCCCCCTGGAGGCTGGGTCAGCACCCCACCAGCCACTCCGTGGGTGAGACAGGGAGGATGTGGCTCCCAGCCTCTCGGGCATATTGAGCGTGGGGACAGCTGCCAAGAGGCGCAGGTAATTGATGATTCCTCTGACCTCCAGCACTTTTAATTTGATTGACCGCACACTCAGAGACGGGCCAGATCCACTATGTACGCCAAGGGGCGGGCCCATAAATCAGGCTCCCGCGGAGGCCTCCCTCACCAGGAGCCCTAAATCTCCAACTGGAGCTGTGCGGTGCGGGTGGGGGGCTGGCCACCTCCTGCAGATGCAGAATAATCTGTAGGGGCCTCTCCAGTTTGGCAAGGGGCGGCCGTGTCCCCCTCCATGGCCCCAGCTGCCTTCCCAGAGCTGATGAAAGCCCTCAACGTCTCAGAGCCCCTCACAGATCATTCCTGGCTGTGGGCATAGGGACAGGGAGGGCCGGGAATAAACCGCCCTCCTCAGGTGCTCATCTGCGTGCCAGGTTACAGGGTGGGGGCACTTACCTGCCCCCCAACCCGTCCTCTCCTTTGTCACACCTCTGCTGCCACTGCCCTCCCCAAGGCTTCTGCCCTCACCCACACAAGGACGCCAATGACCCCAGGTCACTAAATCTGATGGGCGCCCCTCCTCATTCCTGTCATCACCCACCCTGGGTAGCTGATGGTCCCACCCTGTTCAAATCCTCCCTACCCTTGGCTTCGGGTGGTCCTCCCGCCTCTTTGAGACTGTCCTGGACTTTGTTTGCAGGCTGGGCTCTTGCCCTTGGCCTTTCTTCCCAAGGAGGGGTCAGCCTGGACACTCAGCCCTCCTCTCTCACTATGCCTGCCTTGCCCATCCTCCCCCAGCATTTAACACCCCCCCGCACCATGTGCCTGTGACTCTCAGCCCCCGTCTGCTGCCCAGGCCCGAGCTCACACCTAAGGGCCCACCTTCCTCACGGACCCTTCCACCACCAAGGACCCCAGACTTGCAACTCCGCACCCCCTCAATCCTGAGATCAGGGACCAAAGTGGAAGTGCTCGCCAGCCTCCACTTACTGAATGCCTCCTTCACCCCCAAGTCCAGGTAATCTCTAGTCTGGAAAATTCGGCCTCAATGACCCCGCCTCCAGCCCACCCACTCCTGCATCCCCTGGCGCTCTCAGTACCAGCCCCGCCGTCTCCGACCCTCCCTCAAGAAGCTCTTGTGGGCTCTCGGGATCACGCCCAACCCCTTAGCACACTCTTCCGGGCCCTTCAGGGTCTGCCCTGCCTTCCTTCCGGCCCCAACACCCCTTTCCCTTGTTTGGAGGACATCAAGGCAGATACGGATCAAACATCGCTTCCTCTGAGGTCCCCAGACACAGCCTGTGACGTCCAGGGGGGTGAGGACCTGTCGTTATCTCTGCATCCCTGATGGAGGAATAGGAAGGGGATTCTGCGCAGAAGGAACGGCAGAGGCCGAGGCCCGCACTCATCAAAGGAGTGCGGGGTGGGTGACGGCAGCCCCTGCAGAGGCACAGGGCCTGGGGGCTGAGGCAGGGGAGGGGCTCGGGGCCTCTTTGAGTCACGTTAGCAGGACAGCCTTTGTCCGAGGGCTGCAGGGGACGTGGCCAGGTCTGAGGCCTGAGGAAAGATGCCCAGTAGAGGCAGGAAGCGGCTCTGGCCGAGATCGCCTGTGCCCGGCCTCAGTGCCTTCCGCTTTCCCACAAGGCTCCTGGCCAAGGCTGTTCAGGCCACTGTGCACTTTTTTACAAGCCTGGAGGTTTGTAAAAATTATTAGTTGGTGGAAACTCGAGGGCTGCTGGCCAGCCCTCTGTGGTGGCGGTGGCAGCCCGCCCGCAGGACACCCGCATGGCCTCTGGCAGCAGCAGGGATGGACCGGGGAGGGAGCCTTGGGTCCAGGGGCTCCCTGCTGCGGAATGTCCTTCTGGGGAGGAGCCAGGGCTGGAGCCCCACACCCCCAGCCCCCAGGGTCACTGAGGCCGCTGGGTTGGGGCTTAGGCGGGTGGCAGTGCAGGAAGGCGGCCACTCCGAAACAGTGTGGCCCTTACCCTGAAGGAGCTGGCTGGGCCTCTGGACACGGGTTTCGATCCCAGACCTGCTGTACCTGGCCACGTGGCTGGGGACGGTAACAGGGAGCCCAGCGAACACCCGCAGCCCTGGGCTCTGAGCTGGGTCCCTTCCACAAACTGCATCGCTCGTCAAACAGTGCCGGAAGGGAGGTGCCATTATCACCACCTCCTGTATCGGGTCACTTTCCCCCCCGCAGCAAGAGAGGGCGACTGTGGCGCCCGCTTCCTCGTAGGGCACACGAGAAATACCGCCCAGCACCTGGTGCACATTAGCGGCCGATGAACTCGAGCTGTCTCTCCTTTCCCACCACAAACCCTCCTGGAGCTGGCCGAGCTGGCCGGCTTCTCTCCGGCTTGCCAGAGTCCTCTCAGCAGAAAGGAATGTGCCGGCACGGCAATCTCTGGAAACACCCAGGGTCTGCGAGCGAGCTGGAAGAGGTCAGCTGTGCGGGACCTCGGCCCCCAAACCCCTGGGTGCAGCTGACTCCCTGGAACAAACTAGCAGGACATGGGGCCGGGGTCCCCTCCCTCTGCGCTCACCCCTCCACCAGTAATCATGACCATCTGAGGGCATGGGCCTCACCTTCTTTGGCTCAGCTGAGAGGTTCTCAGGAAGTGAGGGAGGGAGGGGGAGGGAGAGAGGGAGGGAGGGAAGGGGTGGTGGATGGAGGCCTGTCTTTCCTTCTAGATGGGGGAACTGTGTGCTAAAAGCACGGCTGAAGTCAGGAGGCCTGGTTCTCCTCCCAGCCTTGCCATTGTTGCCCTGTGTAGCTTTGAACAGGGCCTTAGCCCTCTGGGCCTCGGTTTCCCCAAGCCACACATGTAGTCCTCTTGCTTCATCCACTGTCACCACCAGAATGACCAACACCATTCTGTGTGCGATGCAACAGTATGATGGGGCCATCAGAAAAAGACGCTGATGGCCTAGGTTTCAATCAACAGGAGCATGGTTCTTACAGCTAGGGAGGTGAGAGTCTGCAGCAGACCGCACCTAGGGCATTAATGCTCAGCTCTGGGAGCAGCTGACAACTGACTCCTGCTCAGAGCAGGGCACTGAAGTGCATCTTGCAAGGAGCAGATGAAAGAAGCCCTGAGCCTCGATCTGGAAGGAAGAGGTCAAGAGGGTGAGGTTGCCACCTCCAGATGTACTGGGGCCCAACAGCAGTGCTAGAAAGCTCTTTCCTAACGATGAGAACTCCTTCACAAAGCAATGGGCTCCCTATGAGGTAGTGAGCTCTCCAAGCCCTGGAGGCAAGCAAGGCTCTGTGTGGATTGTGGGATTCTGCGTGTGCCCCTGTAGCCTGTGCTCTCCTTGGAGGGGTGGGGGAGGGGTTTGGCCCTTCGGCCCATGGTTCATGAGGCCTGTGCTGTTCTTGGAGAAGGGGACATTCGTGTTCCTGGCCACAGAAGCACCTGGTCCACCTCACAAATATTTGATGGGCCACATAGGTGGCTCCAAATGCCACATCCCTAGTCTGCAGGCTGAGAATGCAGGGGAGGGGGCTGCACAGCTAGTCGAGGCCTCAGACCCCATCTCTTCCGTTCCAGCTCAGCTGGTTCCTGAGACCCAGCATCACCTCCACTTCCCAGAGCGGGCCTTGAGAGCTTGACCTTCAGACCTCACCGTTAGCATTCCTGCTTCAGCTCCCCTCCTGTACATGCAATACCCTCTCCACTCACGCCTTCTCAAGTGGCCTGAGCTCTCCCACCACCCTCAGAGCCACCCCAGGATGAACTCCCCCCACCCCACAGTCCTTTCCTGGCACAGGGATGAGGGTTAGCTGTCACTGCCACCTCCAGGACCCGTGGACAGACAGGAGGGCCCCATCTGCCCTTTATAGATGGGATGCCAAGGCCCAGAGGGCTGCAGCATCCTACCAGGGGCCACGTGGCAAGACTGGAGCAGGGAGGACCAGAGCCCCACTGGCCTGGGCCCCCAGCCCTGAGCCCCTGCTCCCAGGCCCCACCCCCGCCCAGCTGCTGGGGCCTAATCCAGGGCTGTGGGAAGTGGACAGGGCGGGCGCAGAGGCAGTGGGGATTGGGAGGCCCCATGCCTCTGGGATGCCTTGATGCTGCAGATGTGGCTCTGGGCTCCTCCTGCCTTGGGCGGATTTGACGAACTTGCTAAATTGCAATTCTCCGTGGCTTAGGGAGCTGGGCCCTGGCCAATGCCTGCATTAAACTCAGCAGCTGGGGGCTGTGAGAGCCAAGGGGTGGAGGCCCGGCTGGGCAGGGGGCTCAGGGGCCTCTAGGCCTTCAGCCCCTCCACCCTGGGGCCCAGCAACTGAAGGGGGAGGTGCTGTTCCCAGGAAGTGCTGATGGGAGCCACACGGGAGGGAGGGCCCCACAGATCCAGCCAAGGAAGGACTTGCATCCAGAAAAATAAACTTCCCAGGATTCTGTAGATTAGAGTGGGGTGAGAACGCTGTGCGCTCAGCCCGTAGGGGCAGCAGGCTAGGGAGCCATTCTTGTCCAGAGTCCCTGGCCTGGCACTGGCATGCTGGGATGCCGAGCTCTGAACCCGCTCTCCTCTGAGCCAGGCTGCCTAGAGAGGCATATGTTCCGCACAGCTGGACCCGGGCACCTCCTTCAGTCACCTTGTGAGCCCAGTTCTAGGGCTAAGAAGGGGTCTGGCGTGAGAGCCGGCTCCCCGGAGCACCCAGCATGGGGCTCTGGGCCTGGCTGAAGGCACACGGGGTTCCCAGTTTCACAGGCCCACAAACCCAAGTTCCAGGCTGAGCGACCACAGCTCCATCAACCCGGTTGCTCCCTGGCAAGGGACAGATAGACCCTGTGGATGTTGCCGGGCTGCTGGGTGACCTCGGGAAAGTTAGTCCCCCTAAAAAAGCAGAGGCAGCATAAGGGCCAGTGAGAAAGTGCTGGGTGCACAGTAGGCCGGCAGCAGAGGAAGGTTTCCGGGCTGGGTCCCCCCACCCCAGGGGTCTCCCTTCCCCCGAGAGAAGCAGCAGATGTTTCTGGCACAGGAGCCTCGAGCAGAACTCTGTGCTGCAGACAATAAATTTCCACACACGTACACAGAGAGCAGCGTCTCTGCTTCCGGCTGCCTCGTCTCCTGGAATAGCTGCCTTTTAATTACATGGAAAGGTCACCAGAAAAAAAAGAAAGAAATGAAAAGCGGGTGTCGCTAGAAACTTCCTCTCCATGTCTAGAACTTTGCAACAAAGTAGCAGAGAGCCAAGGGGAGGGCAGAGGCTGGGATCCCACTGGGCAAGGGGGAAGGGGGCCCATGCCTCCAATTTTTACTCCTAAAGTGGGTTAACAGGTCTTGGAGACTGAAAGCCTTCCTCCAACCACTGAATGCTGCTGCAGGCAGGCAGTGGGCTTGGCACTGGGGACAGTGAGCCCCAATTCCCAGTCCCATGGGCTTATAATCTAGAGTGTGTGTGTGAGATAAGTCACATGAACTTGGCCATCTCCATAGTGGTGCGTGTTGCAGGCCTGCAGTAGGAAGGCTGGCTGTCAGAGAAACCAAGGAAGGCTTCCCGAAGGAAGCTGCATGGGAGCCTGGAGGTAGAGTAGGTAGGAACAATGGAGAGGAAGAAGTCTTTGTCCTCTGAAGCATGAGCTGGACACAGTGAAAAGCACCCAGAACAGCAAACTGTGTTCCCAACCAGGCGAGCCACGGGCGGCTTGCCTCGCCCTCCCTCATCCGTGCTCCTGCCTCTCCACCTTTGCCCATGCTGTTCCTACACCCACAGTGCCTTTCCAGGACAGAGCCTTCACAGACCTTGGGTCTTTTCCTAACTTTCCAAGCCACAGACAACCACAGCTGGCAGAGAGCGTCCTCCTCCCGGGGCTCCACCTGCCCTGTAGGGAACCCCAGGGACCCTCAGCTTTTCCTAGGGCCACTGGGGCGTCTCTTCAGGCCATGTAAGCTGAGGCAAAGTGGGCCTCCAGTGCCCTTCACACCCCCAGCATCGACCCTGCGTGCTGGGGCGGGGGGGCGGGGGGCGTCTTAAAGTGTGCCTGGAACACATGACCACATGGTCAGTCTCACCGGGTTGGGGAGATGGGTCTATAATGACTTGAAATGAATGGAATATTTTTCTTTCTCCCCTGTAAATTGGATTTACTGGTCAAACGGACTAAATTTATATTATCAGTTCAGTCCCATACCTGAGACTAGCCGCTTACGTAAAAATACTTGTTAAAAATACAATGAATCATCTCCATTATGAGGAAACAACAATGCAATGCCAACGTACATCAGGGGCCATGGGAGAAACCCATAGCCAAATATCCACCATGCTGCAGGCCTCTGGGAAGGGACTTAGGGGTTTTCATTGTCTTCTCTGCACTCACACATTTCCTCCGATTCCACTGTGAACTGATTTCTTTCATGATCAGAAAAAAAAAAAAAAGATAACATTTTTAATAAAAGGGTAATGGATCTACCTTACTAATTGCAGTTTTGAATTTTAAAAGGCCTCCCATTGTCCTCTCCCCCGTCCCCACTCTGAAAGTGGCAGGTTTCCTGGCCACCCTGGTTCCCGACAGACATTTGTGCACACGGCTATACACACCCGGGCAGGACATCTGGTCTCCTGCCCCGTTCACTTAACATTAACGATAAGCATGTCTTTCATAAGACTTCATAATTATGGTGGTGAAGGGCCGCGCCATCTTCCTGCAGGCGGCCTTGATTCCCGCCTTAAATTCTTGGGGGGGGGGTAGCGGCAGCCTGCAGAGCTATTAGGGGGCAGTGATTGATGGGTTCGCTCAGCAGGGCCAGCACGCAGCACGCCCTGGAAGAGCGCGTTGGCCTTGTTCACCGGGCGTACCTGTCTGGCCTGGGGGATGACTGTGTCTCTGTGCCCAGGAAAACAGCCCAGAGCTGCCCTTCTTGCTATCTGTGCAGCCCCCCCAAAGCCAATGGGGCGCATCTCAGAGCCCAGCTCGGGGGTCGCTTGCTTTCAGGTCCATGTCTCCCTGGCATTCGAAACCCTCTCCGCTTGATCTGTTGCGTATCTTGGGCTGGGTCTCCTGCTTTCCCTGCTGGCTTTATGGGATACCCTCATGTCAGGACCCTCAGACCCCCATACACACAGATATGCCAGCACCTACCTGAGAGGCCTCTTGTTCATTTCCCAACACTCCCCCCGCAGGCTGTGCCTCATGCGCGGGTCCCCCTGGCCCTGAACAGAGCCCCCTAAAGAGTTGAAGCCAGTCGGACAGGCAGCCAGGTGTTTCTCCTTTCCCCCAGACTCTCTCCACCTCCCATTTTTTCCCATCTTGGAACATGGCATCAGCATCCATCCCGTGGCCAAACTGGGTGACCCTCCTGCAACCCCGCCCTGCCCCCCATCTTTGCCTATTTTGGTCGTGAACCTGAAGCACAGATGTTTCATCAAGGCTTCCTGCAGCCTCTACTCTCCCGCAGCCCGCCTGCTCGCTGCCAGCCCGCTCCCCTCCTGTCTTGCACTCGGCGGAAGCATGTTAAAGTGCCAATGTGATCATGCCCCACTTAGAAAGAACCGGCTTAGCACTGCCCTGGGGACGCAGTCCGAGCCCCTCCCCACATCTACGCGGCCTGCCCTCTGGCCCCTTCCCTCCAGCCTCCATTGCAGAAGTCCCGCTGCCCCAGCTCCTCCTCCCTAGAGCGCTGCCCTCCCCACCCCCCACCGCCTCTGCCAGGCAGAGCTCACTTTTCCTGTGAGTCTCAGTGGAGACATTCCTTCCTTCCTCCGGGAAGCCTGTCCCTGCTGCCTCCCCCATCAAAGTGCAAGCATTCACTGTGTCATTTCCTAGCGACAGGACCATCTGCCTCACCAAAACCGCAGCTCCTTAACAGTCGGTTACCTCCACCAGGGTCCAGCTCCCAGGCAGGACCTGGCAGGCACTGGTGGGTCCTCAGGAAACGTGTGAGGAGGAAAATGGGCACAGAAGCCGGGAGGGAGGAAGGCAGATGAGTACAAATGAGTGACGGGTGTGCCGGAGTTGGTTCACACTGAGTACAAATGAGTGACGGGTGTGCCGGAGTTGGTTCACGCTGGCTTACAAGAACCAACCGTTCAACTTTCAAGAGATTTTTGTGAGTTGGCTGTTGAACATCAGGCAGCTTGAAACTGACCACGATCGGGGTATTTACACCAGGGAAATTGGCAAATGCTACAAATCAGGGCTTTGATTTCCCAGAGAACCTGTCTACCAGCTCACCACCAACTGGATTCCCAAGTTTGCCCACACTGGCCCCAACTTCAACGAAGAATTCTGGACTCACAATGTTGGAAGGGATCTTGAGACCCATCTCGTCAGCCTCCCGCCCCACCCGCCCATGTACCTCATTCAGTCGCTCAACAAGCAGTCTCTGACCACCTCCCAAAGTCAGGCTCCGTGTTGGGCTCAGGAGATCACAGTCTGACGGAGGGGCAGGGGGGGAGGGGCGCAGGTTTCTGTGGCAATGAGGTGAAGTGCTCTGACCAAAGGATGGCTAAGGCCACTGGTGGGGCATGGAGGAAGGAATGGTCACTTCTGGGGCACTTTCCGAGGACACCAAAGAGGAAACGCTATAATGTTGTTCACATGACTCAAGCGATTTAAATTCTAGGTGTTCAGGGTACCATGGGCTTACAAATTAGGAATAATCTTGGAGGCAAATTCCAGCCAACCCAGCTGATCTAGGCTTCAACCAACGAGGCCCTTTTCTCACTTAGCGAGGAGCCTGGAGGTGGGTGGCAGTGGTGTCAGGGCCTTCCAGACCCAGGCGCTTCCTTCCTGCCTCCCCATCACTCTCAGCCTACCGGAGGGCGGGGGGAAGAACCAGGGAGCCTCTCTCGTCCCCTGAATTTATGTACCCAGAAGTAGATGCCACCCTCATTAGAGGGGTCTTCGCTGGGGCCGAGCTGCTTCTGAGAGTGCGTGTCAACAGCGCAAACAGCGTCGTTATCGGCGGGGCAGGGAGGGCTGGCCAGGGCAGCCTAAGGAGCGAGACAATGCCGGCTCCTCATCTATCTGCTACCTAATGAGCTACATCCTCGCTTGCCCAAACTGCTACCTGGCAGTTGGCCGGGAGCCTGCCGAAGCCCCATTAACCTTTTCGGCTCTTTCCAAGAGCACATTTACCAAGGGATGAGGGCTGCAGACCGCATGGGCCAGCTCAGGCCCCGTCTGTCATTGCTCAGTCTCTGTTCCAATTTCACTTCCTCTGAGAGGCTGTCACGATCACTCTCCCCCATTTTACCTCTCTGCTGACCACCTACTATATCATCCCACTTCACTTCCTCCAAAGCATCCCTCCCCTTATCCTGCGGCACGGCCTGGTGTGTTGACATGTTTATTGTCTGCCTCCTCTTCTAGACCGGAAGCTGTGGGAGAGCCGGGTCCTTACCTCTCTTGCTCATCACTGTGTGCTCAGTGCCTCTAACTGCTCTGGGTGCACAGTAGGGCCTCAAGAAGTATCTGTTGAATGAATTGTTGACGGACCATCTCTAGGGTGGTTGTGGCTTTCTCAGGACAGTGCACACGAAGGGCCTAGCGAGGAGGTGTGCAACCAAATGTCAACTCGGGCAAGGGTGAGATAGGATCCTTCTCTTGTCTAGCCCCTTCATTTTCTGGGTAAGGCAACTGCAGCCCAGAGAGGCGCAGGAACTCTCGGAAGGTCACACAGCATCCGTTGGCCAAGAGAACCTGGGTCTTGGCCCCCTCTGTTTCTAGTTTGCAAGCTGCAGCTTTAGTCCTGGGAGAGTCAGCCTGGCAGTTTTGAAATAACAGAGGGAAAAGTTACAGCTCTCCTATTCCTCAAGAAAAATTAATTCCACCACCAGGCATCTGTCCCCAAAGCTTCGGAATCTGGGGATCAAATCATGGCCCTGTCTTTGCAGTTGCTACACTTCGATGTATCCACGGCAGATTCTCAGGTAAAATATATTGCCATCGGGCAGCCCTGTGCACAGCAGCGCCCGAGTAATCTCACTCGACACAATACAAATGGGATACAATGTCGCCCATCCGGGCTTTAAATGAGAAAGTTAGAAAAACAAAATGCAGAGCCAGGAAGTGGTTCTGATTACAGGGAGCTCAAAGTAATTGCCTTGCCTGGGAAAGCCAGGCAACTCGCTGCCTGCAATGAGGGCCTGCCTCCCCACCCCCATCCATCATCCCATCACCCGGACTTTGAATATTAAGTAAAGTTTTATTTATGGTTCTCCTCGCAGGCTTATGACTCTCCAGCGAGACGGGGATAATAACAAACCCTCTCACACAAAAGTTAGGCTATAAAAAAATAATTAAGGAAAATTTCCCCTGCAGTACCGGGCGGCTGGGAAGCCCTTCAGCAAACACTCTGCACTAGGCCTTCATAATGAAAGCAAATTGCTCCTGGGCTGGAGGGGGCAGGGCGCTTGCCCAGGAAGAGGCAATCTGCTTCTCCCCTTCCTGCCGCTCCCTGCCCCCAAAGATGGGACCCCAGGAGATGGCAGGGCCAGCTACCCAGGAGAGCACCCCACCACCACCACCATAGGCGGAGCTGAGGGCTGGATTCTTCTTTGCAGAAAGTGAAAGATGCACTTTGTAACAGATGGCTTCTTAGCAAATGTCAGCCTGTTCCATGGGCCCCAATTTGCCCCTTGAGGATATTGATTCTGGGGCAGGTTAGAGAGGGCAGGTTGATTCCAAGCGTCCCACAGGCAAGATCAGGATGCCAGGCGCTGGGGGAGCCCTGAGGTGTGTGGGGGTGGGGGTGGTGGGCGTGGAGGTTTTGGCTCAGGACCTAAGGCTGGGGTTGCAGAACTGCCAAGGGGGGCATGTCAGAAGTTTGTCACTGTCTCCAGGAAGAGAAGTGTGTTCCTGGTTCCAGGTGGGTGTCCTCCAACCACAATGACCAACCACTTCTTCCAGGGCCCTGACCTGTGCCAGGCACCAGGCGAAGTGAGCGCTTTGCCTGAATCATCGTAGTCATCCCCACAATGACCCTCTGGGGTCCTCACTGTCCCCGTACGTCCCCAGATGAGGACCCTGAGGCTGGGGGTTGCCGAGTTAAGTGCCGAGAAGCAGAGAAGCCCTGTGCTGTGTGCACAGAGACAGTAGCTTACATGGGTGACCAAGAGCTCAGTCTCAGAAACAGCGTTTCCTCCTTGATTTCCTTGATCCTTGTTGGATATCTGTCGATCTTCTGACATCAGCCCAGGATCTCTGGTGAGGGCATTTATATTCCTAAACATTTCTAAAATTTCATTTAACAAGCGGTATTGAGCATCTCCTTCTGGGTATTGGGTACATCAATTCAGGCAATAAATAGATACCAGTGGACAGCCCTGTGAGTGGCAAGGGGGACATGACAGGAGCAAGACAGACATAGTACACTATTGAAAATGGTGATGGAGGTGGGGTGTGGAACAGTGTTACAGGCAGAGGGAACAGCATATGCAAAGGTCCTGAGTCTGGAAGGAATATTCCCCTACAATTGCTCCTCTTTCATTGTATATCAGCCAGCACTCAACATTCTATTTTTGCAAGAATATGTATTGTGTGTGTGTGTGTGTGTGTGTGTGTGAGACAGAGAGAGAGAGAAAAAGTGTGCACATTCATATATTCAACTGATATTTACCGAGCTCCATGCAATGCCAGGCACCGTGCTCGTTAGGGGAATGTAGCAGTAAACACATGAGAAGCACTTCCTGCCAGCCCTCCTGCGTTGTAGCTCTTATCAGGCTTAAAAGCCCCTCAGTAGGCCTCCCGGATACAGGCTGCATTCCCAGAGTTCCAGGTCTATGGGTATGGCTTCCTCCTTAGCCTAACACCAAGTGTTCTCAGTGTGGAATGCCCTTTTCCATCTTATCTGACCATCTCCTCAGCCATCAGAACCAACTCCAACATCACCTCCTCTGGGAAGCCCCCTGAGTCAGCCAGCCTGAGTAATTGCCCCACCACAGACCATTCTACCTAGGTAAGATGTTTACATGGCTTCTTCCCCCTGGGACTGTAGGGTGAACTTGAGTTTGTCAGGTAGAAAAAGGAGTAGGAGGCTGGAGCACGACACAGCCTGTGCCAAGGGTAGAGGGTGCTGTCAGAGGCCCTCACCAGTGTGGCGGCTCCAACGCCAGCACAGTGCCTGGCAGATGGTAGGTCTCAGTAACTGTTGCTAGGGAGGGGGTACCTGCGTGAGGGAAGACACAGTCACCCAAACACTTAGCTTTTCGTCAGACCTTCTGCCAGAAGGTCTGGAAAGATGCTCTTTCCACACGGGACTTTGCAACAGGCCTGGGTCTCCTTAAAGAAAAGCCATTAAACCAGCCGCAGCCATGGAGACCTCAGCCCCAGCCCGGGACGTATGGCCAGTTTATGAAACAGACTAAAATTCCAGGAGCCAGGCGCAGACAGGAGGCTTGCATGGAATGACAAGCCGGCTGGGCCCGCGTCTGATGAGCATCTCTCCCTCCTCACCTCAGGCCAAGCAAACTGCTGGGACACAGCCAGAGCCCCCAGCAAAGCCCCTCCTCACCTGCCGCCTGCGTCCCCCAGACTCGGGAGTGGAGGGGAAGCTAGCTCCATGGAGCCCCCACCCCCACCCCGCCCACCTAGGGCTCCTCCCCAGTCAGGGTGAGCTCAGGGGTCAGGGGAAAGCATCCATGTGGGCACGTACCGCATGCAAAGCCAGCCTTCTGGGAAAGCTCTCAGCCTGTGGTGGGGGAAACCCTCTCAGAATCCTCAGGGAGGAGCCTCCAGGGCACGGGGTCCCCCCAGACCCTCTGCCCAGAGCAACCCGGGTTCCCACGCGTGCAGCTGGCTCCCTGGATATGGAGCCGAAAGCCTCCACACAGACAGACACCAGGCACTGGGGTTCTCGGAGGATCTGAGGGACGGTCTGTCCGCACAGCCAGGAACTTGTGGGGTGAAGGAGCCAGGGCAAGACTCTGCAGACCCCGCCAGCCCACCGGCGCCCACGTGACTCGGTCCCTAGTTGGGGGTGGGCACCTGCAGGGGCGAGCAAGAGAGTGCTGGGGCTCTGCTTATGGCTTCCAGTGGCAGCCACTCCAAGGGGCAGAGAACCCAAGCTCTGGATGCGATGGGGCGCAGGGGGCCTGGGGGGCATCATGACTCTGGGGTCAGGAGGCCCCCCCAGTGTGGACTGAGCAGCAGACCGTGGGAGCCGGTACATTTGCCAGCTGGTCTCTGTCTCAGCCCGCGCTGGGGGCCCTCGCCGTGTTCGAGTGTGGGGACGGGGCTTCCTGGAGTTCCGGTCCAGGTCAGGCTGCCTCGTGACAGTGCGCCTGATGGCTGTCCCACCTCCCTCCACATGTCGTGACTGCAGTGTCCCCACCCCCTGTGGTTCTGGACGGAGAGCCCACTCCTCACAGGGCATGAGCTAGGCCTGTGTGTGTGAGGGAGAGAAAGGCAAGAGAAGCAAGAGGGCATATGACACGAGTGTACCCGTGCAGGTGCATGTAGCATTTGGGGGGCTGCTGTGGTCCCAGCAGGGCCCCCTGAAGCCCTGGTGGTTGCCTAGGGGCCGCCCCCTCTCGCAGTTGCCTTCATGCCGGCAGTCACCCTGCTCCTGCTGTGTCTTGGCCCGTCTCCCCTCTCCCTTACAAGTCAACAGCTTGTTGAACAGGGCTCTCCACACACCTCACCCTGGAGCCTCCATCAGGGCGGCCCTGCCCCCGCCACCAGCCATCCCTGACCCAGGCCAGCTGCTCAGCTAGCCCCTGAACGTGCCACCTGGCCTAAACCCACTGCAGATGAGGCCCAGGTGTGGACTAAAGTGGCCGGGTGGTCAGGCCAAACGGACAATGGGAAGATCCATGGAGCCTCGGGTTCTCTGAGCCAAAGGGCCCCATCCGTGAAAACCCAGCTGCCTGGCACTAAGGGGAGAGTTTTTGCGAGATGAGACCAGGCCTCCGGGTTTGGGGGACAAGAGAGCACTAATCCCCATGTCCACCCAGCCAGGGAACATTTGATCTTTTGGCGAGGAGTGTGGGTACACTTCCTGCCGCCCGGACGCAGCCGGACTCTCCATCTGTGTCCATGGCAAATGGATGCCCCTCGGGGATGGCCCGGGGAATCGGTCCCTGGGTTGATCGTCTCCTGGACGTGAGTAGGTGGCTGGGGACATTTCAGGCAGGGTGCCCAGACACCCCTCTTAACAACCATGCGGATGTCCGTGTCCAGCCCAGACCAGAAAAGGCCAACCCCGCCCACCTCTGTCCCCCACGAGGGCCAGGCTCACCCTCTCCAGACGTGGCCTCCTGCCTGCTGTGAAAGACTGAGTCTGGTGACGTCAAGCCTTTTCGCTTTAAAGCATAATTCCTCAAACATGCTCTCATATCCATGCCCCAAAGGCACAAAACAGATCAAAATGGCCCAGATGGTTTGGAGGCCACTCGGGGGCCCGGGCGATGTGGTGCTCTGGGCGCGTGCTGGGCGCCGGGGTTCCCGCCATCGTCCTTACGAGAGTCACTGCTTGTCTCTGAGCCTCCGTTTCTTTATCTGAGAAATGCAAGTGACATCTTCCTCCTGATAGAGGTCACTTCCTGTGTCACGTGCAAGTCCCTTTCTCTGGTGTCTCACGAGTGTGACCGTGTCCTTGGCCTCCCCGCGCTTGCTGCTCTCGTCTGTAAAATGGAGAGACGCCAGCCCCGCCCCCTCCCTCTGAGGAGCTGTGCTGTGCAGATTTGTGCTGGTGGTCACTGTCCGGACAGGCCACTAGAGAGAGGGGGCCGTCAGTGGGGGGGAGGCGGGACCAGGGTAGGGGTGAAGGAGGCAGGCTTGGGAGGTCTGAGGGCAGCCCTGGCACCTTCCACCAGCACAGCCCGCCCCGTCAGTCCCTCAGACCCCTCAAGACCCAGGCCAGAGCTGCCGGTCAGCCATCGGCACAGCCTCTAGTTAGTCCCCTGAACTCTTTCCTACGTCTCATGAAGAAAGGCTCAACCCAAGAAGGAGTTCAGCTTCGTATCCCCAAGACCAGGACATTGATGGGGGGCCATTCTGACCTTGAGCTCTTTTTCCCCATCAATAACATAAGGAGGACGCCAGCCTGTCTGACCCCAGAATCCATCACTCTGCAATGCCCGCCTGGGTGGCTACTGCCCTTCACCCTGAAAGCCAGTGCTGTGGAGATAACAAGACCAACTTAAAGAGAAGGGAAGGCACAGGCATCTGTGGGCAGCATTCTGGTCCCTGGGTGAGGGGCTACAGGCTCCTTGGGCACAGCACATTCCTCCTAAGCCTCGGCTCCTCGTTGTGCAGTGGGAGGCCCGGAGGCCCCCAGAGAAAGTAGGGGGAGGGCTGGGAGAGTGGAGAAGTGGGGGCCTCGGCCAGGCTGGTTTTATCACACTCATTCCTCCCCTCACTGGCTTTGCCCATCTTGACACAACTGAGAGCTCGTGTCACTGAAGCACAAATATTTACAGTCATTTATAAGATGGATGGTCCACACCCGTTGCTCCCAGTGTTCCCAGGCATGAGAATTGCCTGGGCAGTGAGTCCCAGACAGAGAGGCAGGGTCCTTCCTGCCTGTTCTGAACCAGAATTCCCAGGCCTGGGGCTGGGGCTGGCAGACTGGACGTTTTTAAGTTTCCCACAGGTGATTCTTCCATAGCCAGTGGGAAGATCCACGCTGGGACCCCCAGTCTACACTCGAGCAGGAATTCCTGGGGAAGTTGTAGCGGAAACGACAGGCAGTAGATTCTGTGCCCTGGACCAGCCCCAGCTGCCCCCTGCACTTCCTCTCTGGGAGGCTTTGGTAAGTCACGTCTCAGGGCTTGGTCCCTCTGCCTTCGAGAGCCAGCCCAGTGGCACCAGTTTAAAAGGAACCATTCTGTCTTTCTCCCATCCTCCCTCTGCTCCCCCATAGCTCTTTGCCCCCACGCCACAGTCAAGGCACTCAACACCCCGAGTGTTGCTTCTCATGGAACGTGAGCCACCGACTGCCACCACGCCAGCTCGCACTTCATCTGCACCACATGTGTCTTCAACGTCATTCCTTCTTACTGCAGCCAGTGCCGATCCATCATCCATCCATCGTCATGCCCACTTTCCCGGTCAGTCAACTGAGCCTCACAGGGTGGAAACCTGGCGGAGTTGCAACTCTGCTCCCCAGACTGACGTTGGGCGGGTCTAGAGCGTGTTACCCCCTTGTGCCTCACCACTCGCCCTCCCTCCTCCCCTCTCTTCCTCCCACAAACAGTTGTTCAAGGCCGTCTGTGTGCCAGGCATTGTCCTCGGTGCCAGGGGTGTGAAGACGAATCGGACACGGCCTGCCAGAGAAGACAGATGGCGAAGCAAGTGCTCACAGGGCAGGGTGGCACGAGTCGGAGCAGAAGTGAGTTCAGGATATGATTCAGAAGACGAGGCCACACAGAGGGAGCAGGCCGGGAGATGCCACAGAAAAAGCAGGAAGGCTGGCTTCCTACAGCCCCCGGCACACAGCAGAACTGCTCAAAGGCCAAAGGACAATGCAAGCGCTCCGAGCCTGTTCCTTGTTCATCTCCGTTTGCTGGAACCCCATGACCTCCTGACCCCACTGGGCCGCATCTGTTTATGCGCTCATTGGAATCTGTGCTGACAATATACTTGTTTAATTTCCAGCGAGAGGGGGGAGATTTGTCAGGGTCAGGGATACGTCTTGCATAAAACATTTTGATTAAACTCTGTTGGCCAGAGACTTACTTTCCCCGTCATACTTAGAGAGAGCTAGCTGTGTCCTAATAGGAGTCACTGCCTCGTCGGTGTGTTCACCACTTACCGTTCACTCTCTGCCAGATGTTGCTGGATATAAATTCCTCCCCAGAAGAGAGCCCGGGGTGTCTTGGGAGAGGTGTTAACTCACGTGGGCCACAGGAGACCGCTGCACGCCCGGCTGGAGGACAGCCAGGGTCCTACAGGGAGGCCAGGAAGAGGACGTCCTGCCTCCAGTGTCCCGGAGGGAGTGATTAAAAACAGGGGCCCAGCAGAGTGTCTCATCTCTGTCAGCTGCCTGATAGGTGTGGGGGCCCCACTTGGAGCCAGCAACGGCGGGCCTGCCAATGGAGGCTGAGAAGCCGAGGTTATTGTGCTAGGCTGCTGAGGGCTGAGGCCATCCTTGGCCTTGAAGGAGGGGCCGGCAGAGGGGTGTATGGCTGCGAGCGAGCAGGAGGCCTCCCTCGGCCTTGGATGGGATGGGGAAATCACTGGGCAGGCAGCGTAGTAAGGAGCTGTGTGCCTCCTGAGAGAGTTTCAGGTGGGAACAGGCTTTGCTTGTGTCTTGAGTGGATTGGGGAGTGGGGAGGCCACTGAAAGAAGGAAGAACAGGGAGCCACCTCTTATGCCACACACCTGCTGTGTGCCAGCCCTTTACACACTTCATCTCCTTCTATCCTCACCACAGTCCTGCTAATCATGGGTTATTATGCACATTTTTCAGATGTGGAAACTGAGGGTCAGAGAAGCAAAGGCACTTATCTGGAGTCACACAGCCAGAAAGTGGAGGTGCAGGGGTCTGGGCCCAGAACCTGTATACATGGCTGTATATATGGAGCCTGGCCCAGTGCAGAGAATCAAAGCTGCAGGAGAGCCCAGAAGGGAGTGCTCACCAGATGACCCACAGGGCCGCAGAAGCAGGCGTGGCTCGCTATCAGTCAGCAGACGAGAGGCACACGCTCTTCCACAGCCCCCTTCCCTGTGCATGGCAGGCATTGCCAATCAATCATGCACTGAATCGTGCCTTAGAATCCTCCTCCGCTCAGGCCTCCAGGCAGCACCGACAATCAGGGCTGGACAGATGGACGGATTTGCCATCCCAGGCTGGTTCTCTGATTTTAAGTTTCCATGTTCTAGGGCCATACTGTCCAATCCAGTAGCCACTAGCTACCTGGGGCTGCTGCATGCCTACAATGCACAGAATGGGTAAGGAGATGTGTTCTTTTTTGTTTTGAGTTTATTTGTTTTGTTTTCTTTGAGGGCAGTGTCACTGGCCCTTGTATGTGGGACCCGAACCGGGGCCACTGGCGTCCCAAGCCAGCGCCTAACCACCGCGCCCCTCGGCCAGCCCGGGGGATGCGTTGCTGGATTACAAAGATAACCAAAAAAAAAAAAAGTAAAATATCTCATTAATCCTTTTGATGTCAATTGCATGTCAGCATGATAACATTTTGGATATACCGAGTTAATGAAGATACATTCATAAAATTAATTTCACCTTTGCTTTTTACTTGTTTAACGTGTGGCTCCCATGACTCGTTGGGCCGTGCTGGGCCAGGGTTCAGGCTGCTGTGAAGAGCGCCCCTGGTGGATGGGGAGCACAAATCCGCCTCACCAAGCGCTGGCCTGACCCGCAGTGGCCCAGGGCAAGTGACTTACTGGGCTCTGCACCTCAGCTGCCTCATCTGTGAAGTGGGAATAATAACAATTATTATCTCATAGCACTGTGACTGCGGAATGGATGAACTAATATGTGTAAAGCATATGGAACAGCGCCTGGCACTGTAGTGAGTGCTAAGCAAAGGCTGACTATATTTTTAACATCTTTTTGCCTGGGAGGTGGAGCCCGGGCCCCTTTCTCTCCTGGGCCTCCCGACCTTGGCCCCACTCCAGAGCAGCCTCCACTCTCTGCAGGAGTGATGGAAGGGATCCAAGGCCCAGCTGGCCCCCAGCAGGAAGAGAGCAGCTTCCTGTCATGTACCCCCCCAAAAGCTCCCCCATTAGGCTGAAGCCATCGCTGGAGCCACTTCCTGTGTCACACCAACAAACCCCCTGTGGCCCCCCTCATTTGGGTTCCTGCCCGCCAGGGCCCTGAGCTCTCAAACCCTGAGCCCCAATTGTAATCTTTGGCTGCCTCAAAGCCCCCCACCCTATACTTTTGCTGTTCCCTGACCCTGTTCTCACTACACAGTTGGTGCCTCTATCACTTCCAGGGAAGCTGCTTAGCTCAGTTCCACTTCCCAAAGAGCCCGGGGACAATAATAGCTATGCCTTTTCTGATATGAAGCAAGAGTGGCTAGTTTTGAAGCACAACAAAGAAAAATACAGGAAAAGTATAAAAGAGGAAAAAAGAAGTCTTCTGTAAATTCCACCAACAAGAGACAGCCATTGTTAATATCTTCCTAAGCTCCCTTCCAAAGCAGTGTTCTCCAATAGCAAAATAAATCAAGCCACAAATGCAAGCCACATGGGTGATTTTGAATTTTCTAGTGGCTACATATAGAAAGTAAAACACGCATGTGAAATTAATTTTAACGATATATTTTATTTAACCCAATGTATCCAAAAAATATTATCATCTCAACATGTGATCAGTATAAAACAATTATTAATGAGAGCGTTTGCATCCTTCTTTGAAACCCAGTGTGCTGTTACTCTCACAGCACATCTCAATTTGGGGTGACCACATTTCAAGTGCTTGATAGCCCCATGAGGTTCACGGCTGCTATAACTGGACAGCATGGGTCTAGGGTGCTTTTTTAAAAAAGATTTTATTGGGGAATTGGGGGAGGGGACCAGGCAAGTTGTTGTTCTTCAGTCTTCGTTGTGGAGGGCGCCAGTCGCCATCTGGCTTCCCATCGGCAGCTCGTGGCCTCTAAGCTCAAGATGCTGTGTTCAGTCTTCGTTGCGGGTGGGCGTAGCCACCACCCCATGCAGGAGTCGAACCTGGCAGCCTTATTGTTAAGAGCGCACGCCCCATCCACTGAGCCATCCAGGCGGCAGCTCAGCTCAAGGTGCCGAGTTCAGTCTTAGTTGCAGGTGGGCATAGCCCACCATTGAACAGGCAATCTTGTTGTTACACCAGCTGAGCCCTCCTGCCAGCTGTTGGCAGCTCAGTGGCAGCTCAGCTTGGGCGCAGCGTTCACTGGCCCATGTGGGAATCGAACCGGCAGCCCTGTTGCTCAGAGCACACGCTCTAAGCCAACTCTTTTTTTTTTTTTTGAGGGCAGTGTCACTGGACCTCATATGTGGGACCGAACCGGGGCCACTGACTTCCTAATCCAGCGCTTAACCACTGCGCCACTCGGCCGGCCCTTTAGGGTGCTTTTTAAAGCAAACAGGCATGAAGGAGTTTGACAGCATTGACTGGGATGGCCGACACAGTTCGGGGCCCTGCTGGCCCACACTTGACCCTGACAAGCTTTGCAATGACAAAACCCCCTTCTCCCTCAAGGCAGGCACCCCACAAGGAACCCCACAAGGAACTCCATATCCTTTCCCAGGAGTCCACACATCATTCCAGATATATGGAATGCCAGGAATAACGGATGCTAACCAAGGAAAGACTAAGATGGCTTCCATGTACTCCGGGCTCACAGGGGGACCTCCAAGACTAAGAACCGGGGAGTCCCTGGAACCGCTCAGCCATCTTCATTACACTTCCTTGGGCTTCCTCAGTTTTGCACTTTAGGAAGAAGCTCCAAGGCGCCTAGTGCTTCAGCCTTGACATCCTGCCAACTTGGGCTCCTTGCAATGGGCTCCCCACACTTTCCGAACAGTGCGTCTCCCCAGATGAAAGGCTGTAAAAGAAAATAAAAATAGTCCCGAGGAAAAGGACTGTTTGAGCTGGCCCCGTTTTCAGAGTCCCTGCTTCATCTCTGATGTGAATCCACCCCTTCTAAAGCATGGCTGTTCAGTTAGAAACATCATTATTGCACTGTCTTTGATGAGGTCCTTAAAAAAATCATAAACACCCAGCACATTAGGAGGCGAGCCCAGAAAGCATTGTTTCTAGTCCTTCGCTCAGGCAGAAGTGATGGCCATGATCTGCCGTGACCAGCCTTTTCCCAAGTCGACATATCAAAGCTGCCTTTGGCTTCCTCCCTGCTTACACGGAGTACAGCCTTGCTTCTTTTCAAGGGCTTGCTGAGGTAGCCCTGGACTAGGAGGCTGGCAACCAGACAGCCACTTCGGCTCCAACACGAGTGCGCTGGCCCGGGGCACCTCCCCTCTCTGGGCCTCTTGTTCTCAATTGCCTCATGAAGACGAGCCCAAGTGAGTAACGCTGGAGTGAGGCCAACTCAGTGTGTGTTCTTGTAGAAGCCGAGGGACGTCCCTTGAGGCTCTGGGGATATTAATAATGACATGAACAATAGCAACCATCACCACTACCATTCACTGAGCACTTGCTGCATGCCAGGCCACCACACTAAGCACATTACATGCACTATCTCCTTTAATATTGCAACTCTGTAAGGAGGTACTCTTAGTAGACCCACTTTACTGATGAGGAGACTGAGGCACAGGGGAGGGCGAGTCCTTTGCAGGACTATCTGCCCTGTCTGGTCCTTCTCCATTTCTCAGGAGGTGTCCTCGATGGAGAGGGCCACGCCACCCTGATTTTTGGCCGTTCCCAGAATTGCAGCCGGAGCCCAGAGCGAATAGGTCTGCAAGGAGGTCACTGAACTGGGTAACAGCAGGCTAAGGGACATCCTGAAACCAACCCTTTCCTGCAAAGCCAGGCCACCCCTCTCCACACAGGCTCCTGTGCTCCTGCCCAATAGCAGACGCAGGAGTGGGATGGCTGCCGGTGGCCGCCCTGTGTGGGCACTTGGCCCAGGATTCCAGCAATTTCTTATTCAGAAGCCCAAGACGTAGAACAGATTTTAAGGGGGCAGCCGGGTTGAAGAGGGAGTGAAAGGCCCAGAGACCCCTAGAGCAGCCTGTGTCACCCTAAGCCCCTGAAAACCCCTGCTCTGGGCAACTCTGCCCTTTGACTGAATGGGTAAACTGGGTCTCCGAGCACCTGCTGTATGCCCCACAGTGCAGAGGCTCCCCCAGTTTACCAACCCTGGATTTCGGGGAGCAGAGTGCTGAGGCAGGACGTGAACTGGGTCACATTCCCAGGCCCATACCTTGGCTACTTTGTCCATCTTGGTCTCCTCAACCGAGGGGCCCTTGCCCCCTTCATCCCCACTGACAGCTGATGGGTTCCAGATTTTCTGTTTTACTTTTGCAAGAAAATGGAGCCCAGAGCTTTGGTTTGGCTCCCCACATGGAAAATCCACCCTGCCGTTTGGCCGGCGACGATGCACGCTGACCTCGGGGCCCTCCTTTCCAGGACAGTAGAGTTGGGGTGGAGGGGGGGCCCCCAGAACAGGGCTTGGCAGGGCCTGCAATGAAGCGGTCAGCATGGCAGCTGCCCCCATCTGTGGCGCAGGCCTGCCCGGCAGTGGACCCGGACCCAGCTCAGGCCCTGTGGGAAGAGGATTGGAGACAGCTTGCCTGGCCTCGCCCAAACCCACAGCCCCAGATGAGCTCACTTCCGCCCCCTGCTGGGCGGGGAGCAGAGGAACACCGGCGGCTCCTGCCAGGGAGCCTGGGGCCCGGGGCTGGGGCCCAAGGCGGGAATCCCTGTCTTGGTCACGCTCCCTCCATTCCCCTTCGGAGGCCCCTGTCTCCTTCTGAAGGGGCGGGGGGCGGGGGGGCTCAGCCCTTCCTGCCTCAGGACAGGGCACTAACATGGAGCTGTCCTCTCAGTGTAAAGGTCACTGCGGCTCTCCTCGAGACCCACACCGCAGCAGCCCTGAGCTTTCCAGAGGCGTTTGGGGGCTCCAGCAGACCTCCCCCACCTTGGCCTCGTGGTGGGCGGAGCTGGACTGCAGCCCCATCTGCCAGGTGGGAGAACTGGAGGGTGACACTGAGGGCCTTAGCCCGCAGCTGGTGAGTGTAACTGAGTTCCTGGGACAGCTAATCCTTCAGGAACTCCCTCCCCAAGCAGCCCCCCTTTTGCTGAGTGACCACCACGCCATCCGTCAAGCCCAAGCCCCCACTGGTTTGGGGTTTGCTTCAAGCAGGATCCCCTGCAGCTGTCCATGTGTTAGGATAAATATGTTGGCACATCCCTGGGTGAGAAGCTCTCCGGCCACCCCCACTGCCTGGGCCCAGGGGGCTTCCCCCAGCTGGCCCACCACCCTCTGAGCTTGGACTGAGACGGGGTGGGCTCCACCACGCACGTGTTTGTTGGGTCCACACAGCGGCCGTTTGGCCTGTGCTCTGATAGGTCTGCAGCCAGAAAATCCATGCCCGCTGGACTCTGCTCAGGGGCCCTGCCCTGTGTTATCTCATCCCTGTCGAGGGCTGCCCAGTGCCCAGGCCTGGCTGGGGTGCAGGGACTCTGGGGGAAGGCACGAGAGCTGGAGAGGAGGGTGGTTGGAGCCGCCCCCCTGCCCAGGCTCTGTCCAGGGACCAAGGCCGGCTGCTGCAGCTGCTGAGAGGGGGGAGGCCGGCGGGGAAGGGGGTGGAAGGAGAGGCGAAGAGAGGGAAAGCAAGGAGGGGAAAGGGAAGAGAGTAGGAGGGCGGGCTGAGGCGGGAGGGGTGGGCAAGAGGAGAACTGAAGGGAGGAGGAAGAGGCTGAGGACGGAGGGGAGGTGGAGAGGCGAGGAGGGAGGGGAGGGGAGAGGCGAGGAGGGCGGGGAGGTGGAGAGGCGAGGAGGGCGGGGAGGGGGAGAGGCGAGGAGGAGGGAGGGGAGGGGGAGAGGCGAGGAGGGCGGGGAGGTGGAGAGGCGAGGCGGGAGGGGAGGGGGAGAGGCGAGGAGGGAGGGGAGGGGGAGAGGCGAGGAGGGAGGGGAGGGGGAGAGGCGAGGAGGGAGGGGAGGGGGAGAGGCGAGGAGGGCGGGGAGGGGGAGAGGCGAGGAGGGCGGGGAGGGGGAGAGGCGAGGAGGGAGGGGAGGTGGAGAGGCGAGGAGGGAGCCAGCCGGAGCCGGGCCAGGGTCAGACCAGAGGACGACAAGCTCAAGACCAGCGCAGTGCCTGTCCTCTCTCCTCAGAGACCCACCGACCTCCTCCTTGGCCTTGAGCTGTAGCCTCTGCTCCCCTCTCCCCCTTTATCCGAGTCACATGTCAGATGGAACCTTGTCACCCCTGAAAGACCCTCCAGCAGCCCCCCATTGTCCATGGGATCCCAGCTCATCCCATCGTGACCCTGCTAGCCTCCTCCTTCTCGGGCTCCTCCCAGCCACACGGGGCCCTGGCTGCACCGTCCTGAGTCGGGGCTCCCCACTCACCCCACGCCTTTGCCGGCTCCGCCCCCACCTACCACCTGCCCCCAGCACCTGCCTCCGCGCCCGTGCATCCCCTGGGCTCGTAGCACCCTCGCCTCTGCCCTGTCCAGCCCCACCCTCACCTGGACCTTAGCTGGTCACAAGTCAGGCCCCTTCTTGGGGCAGTGACAGCCCCGGGCCTTTTCCTGAGCTTCTCTGGGCCCAGCACAGGACCGAGAATGGGACGGAGGCTGACCCTGTCACACTCAGAACAAACACATTTACCCCTTTCAGGGGCCATTTTGCCTCAGATGCCACCATTGCTGTCCTCTCTCACACTCCCACCTTCCACTGCCCCCACCGGTGTCCACCTGGAGGCAAGCTCACTCCAAATAAAGGGAACCCCAAAGTTAAGAGGGGCCCATCAGATCCTCGGTTTCTGACCTCTTACTGCCTCCACAGCTCCTCCCCAGGGCCAGGGCGCCCCAGCTCCCCGCTGGCACAGGGCCCACCTGAGCCGGGCTCTACCAGTGTCCCCGCGAGGGTGGCCCGGGGGAACCAGTGCACATTTCCTGGGGGGGGCTTCAGAACCCAGCCTCCACACCGTCACCTCCCCTGACCCTCAAACATTAGCTGCTTTTTCTCACCTCCTGGCAAGCAGCCCCAATGACCTGTCCTCTGGTCTCACCCACTTCTCAGGACATCTCCCCAAATGCTTCAACGTGGTCTCCATTTTTGCACAAAAAAACATGATCCCTCTTTCCTGGTCCTCCCAGCTTGCCTTGGTGGCAGCGAGCGCTGCCTGTGCCATGAAATTATTTAGGGCACCTTCGTCGTCCCCACGTCCCACTTGCCTTTCTCCTTGACGCAGGTCGTTCAAGGCTATTCCCTCCGAGTGACTTTCATGTCGCAAACACTCCATTAAGCTTTTATCTGCCTGGGGGAGCCATGCCTTCAGGAACCAGGAAAGGAAGCAGTTTCTTGACAGTGAACAGAAGAAATATGTAAATGGGCACGGAACTGAGAGACTGTCTCGTCCCCCCAATTCCGCCCACCCCATCTCCAAGAGGGAACATCCCTGCCTCACTCCCCACTCCCTGCTCTGGCAAGGGGTGCTGCAAGGCAGGCAGGGCAAAACCATTTCGAAACCCTTATCTGAATCTTTGGTTCATTCCAGTGGCAAAGAAACCCATTCCCAGGAAACCAGGGGCCTTTGAAGGGGCTGTATTGGCAGGAAGAGCACTGGAGAAGGAGTCAGAGATCCGGGCTGGAGTTGTAGCTAGGCCCTGGCCATGCTGACCTCTGCGGTACTTGTCAGACTTTTCACATGGGGCATTCGTTGTGATTTCTTTTCTTTTTTTCTTTTTTTTTTTTAGAGGGCAGTATCACTGGCCCTCATATGTGGGATCTGAACCGGGGCCGCTGGCATCCCAAGCCAGTGCATAACCACCACGCCACTCGGCCGGCCCTGTTGTGATTTCTTCTAAACATTCTCTCTTGGCCTGACTCTGAGGGCCCCCACACTGTATAAAATGAGATGCCACCACCATGGCCCTGCCCAGTCCAGGCTGCAACGTGTCCTCCTGTGTGGCCTTAGGCTGCCACCTGCTCTACGTGCCTCAGTTTCTCACCTCTGCTTCCTTCATGAGGATTGAGCATGATCACAAAAGCCATGTCTTGTGTTCCGAGGTGTGTTCACCCCATCATGGATTTGGATTCCTGTAAAAACGCTCTAAGGCTGGTGGTCGCCCCATTTCAGCAATAGGTCAGTCGGGCATGTCAGCACCCCCCTAGGGACAAGTGCTCGGGCGCTGTGCCCCTCAGCAGTCTGCGGCTGGCAAAGGGCCCAGTTGCGAAGGCTAACCAGCCCCCTACTATTTCCAAGTTGCCGGCAGACCCAATTTCCGTTGCCACCGGGCAGCCATTCTCCAAGGCGCCAGGCCCTGTCTTCTGTCACTGCCTCCAAGCTGGGGGAACTTATCCCTGAGCTGGCTGCTCACAGACACAGTCGCTTGTAATCCTCTCAGCAGCTCTCACAAAAGGCCCATTTCACAGATGAGGAAACTAAAGCTCAGAGAGGTGAAGTAACTTTCCCAAGGCCACACAGCTGCTAAGTTCTGGCCTGTGTGGTGGTGAGCTCTTTCCCAATGACATGGCACATGACTCATCTGTGTGGCCCATGGTCACCCCTTCCCCCGTTTGGCCTGGGCTCTATCTGACCAAAGGCTCTTCTCCTTCAGGACACAGACGGCTGGGCTAGACAGCCTAGGTTCCACTTCTTCCTTACTCTGCCCATGCCGACGGACAACTTGGGGCTTGGCGAGGACCTTCCAGTAGTTGGGGGCACAGCACTTGTGAGGCAGGAAATGGCAACGCGGCAGGTGAGGGACCAGCCTCTGAACTCCCACCAGTGTAAAGAGCTGCCACCTCTCTCCGTCTCCCCTGCATCCTCGGTGTGGTCCCTGCCCAAGGCCACCAGCAGTGGGCCAGGTACCGTATCAGGCGGCTTCTGAAGCTTGGTCCCCACCCCCATGGTGCCGTCCATCGAAAAGGGGATGCACATCCAGCTACCTGGAGCCCAGGTGAGCAATCCGGAAGCCTCCTGGAGGACTTAGGGCTCCAGGCATGCTGGGCTGAGGGCAGACACTCCTGCGCCCGAAAGGTCACCATCCAGCACAGTCAATATGTTTTACGGAAGGAGGCATCAGATACGTATTTCTTAAAAAAAAAAAGGGGAGGGCCGGCCGAGTGGCATGGTGGTTAAGTGCTGGCTTGGGAAGCCAGCGGCCCCGGTTCGGGTCCCACATACGAGGGCCAGTGACACTGCCATAAATAAATAAATAAATAAATTAATTAATTAATTAGTTAAAAAGGGAAAATGTGCCAAGTCTCGTTCCTGGTGCTGGCACCACCGGCAGCTCCTGGCTCATTTCTCCCATCTCCTCTGGCTATAATGGTAATGAAACCCACGATTCAAAGCGTTTCTGCCGCTCAGCTCCATTCCCAACACAATATTTCACCCTACGGTTAAGTGAGGATACATAAAGACACCCCAAACTCCTATGCAGTTGACACCATGCTCTGTGGACCTCAGGAACACCCAGCCACCTTGGTCACTGCGGCCAGGGCCTCAGGATGGACAGAGTGCAGGGCCCCTTGGTGGGGAGGCCATGGAAATGCCAGCCCCTCTCAGGGCCTCAGTGTCCCCACCTGTAATATGGGGGAGTACACCAGAGCCTCTTGGACCCACTCTGTCGGCTGTAGCCTTCACATTCTGACTCCTGAGTCAGGCTAGCAGAGCAGGCCCTCCCTGGGACCATTTATAATGAGGCAGTCTGCCCTGAGACCTGGGCAGCGGGGTCAGTTTCAGCATGACCCTGGGGTCTCTCTCCCTGCCTGACTGACCCCCGGTCCGGTCCAGGAGGCCAGCCCCTGGAGAAACCCTGGGTGGCAGTGTTGACATCATGGAGCGCCCAGGGCAAGTGGGTGCTGCAGTGCCCTCAGGCCACCAGGGGGCAGAGGCACCCAGGCGCGCGGCCTTCCGCACCAGTGAGCCTGGCGCTCGGCCACCACCGGACATGTCCGAAGAGGGGACTGAGTAGCGGGCAGGGGCCGGCCGGACCTCCCCCCTGCAGCCTGGATGGCCCCCGGGCTCTGCCCCAGCCTCTTCTGGAAAGTTCATTAAAACTCAGTGAAACCCGCTGCGGCTGAACCCCAGCTAAGGGGCCCAGGGATGGGGGATTTCACACCAGCGCCCCCCCCACCCATGCACATAAAGTTTAACCACTCAGACGGTTCAATCCACTCCTCCCTCGCCCATTTCTCAAGTGGGGAAACTGAGGCCCAGAGAGGCCAGGGGCTAAAACCAAGACCCTCCCCTGGAGAGGCTCTCCCAGCACTGGGTGACTTTGCCTGTTGTGGTGGGAAACGCTTCTGAGAATTCCTTAAGTCCCTTTCGCAAAAAGACAGGTTGTGCTTTGTGCAGAAATCGTTATTCAGAAATTACAGACTCCGGTTGTTTCTATGGAAACATTTTTCACCTTATGCAAATGAAGCAAGAGGCATGAAAACAACGCCTTCCCTTTCTGCCCCCCTTATTTCTCTTTGGAACCTTGAAAAGCAGCCGCTGAAAGTTTAATCCTGGGCAGAGTGGGCGTGAGGCGGCCTCTGACCTGCGGGGTGTGTTGGCTTCATCAATGCGGGGCCTTTGCCCCGGGCTGAGCTGCGCCTCAGAGCTCCCCGGCTAGTGACTCAGAGGCTCTGCCTCATTGACTCTGATCATTAGTGAGTGGTAAGTGACAAAGGTCACGCCAGAGCATCCCTCCTGCACTTTGAAGGGGGCCCCACTGCCCATCCACACTCCCGGGGAAGCCCACCCTCAGCGCAGCCAGGAGGGCAGGCACCCCATTTCCTGTCGTTTTCCACCCCCACCTCTTTGGAGCACCTGTTGTTTCCCCAACTCGACTGGTGTCCCTTGACATTCCTTTGAGGGCCTTTCCCTCTTCACCCCCTGCTGCACCCAGATCTGCCTCCAGAGAAGAGAGTGTTTGGGGTTACCAGGGATAGGGGTATCAGGCACATCTTTCCTCCAGTGTTGATTCAGGCCCCAGTAGTGATGCTTCCTGGCTGTGTGGCCTTACCTCTCTGAGCCTCCCTTCCCCTGTTACCCCACTCCACCCTGCTTAGAATGCGGGTGATAGCATCCACCTGCAGGGTTGCAGTGAGGGTGAAAGGGCCACCTTCAGCACTTAGCACACAGTGGGGGCTCAATCTTAGGAACCCCCAAGTTGCTCCTTGGGGAAGGGAAGCCAGGAGGAACACAGACTCATGAGGGGTGTGCTGTGTGGGGTGTGGGCACCCCAGGGAAGCTCACGTCCCATCACCTGAGAATCCCCCGCAGCTGCTCTGGGAGGCAGCGGCCACCAGAAAGCAGTGTCTCACAGAGCAAGGGCACTGAATTTAGAGCCCAGAGATCTGGGTTCAGGTTCTGACTCAAAGATGTCAGAATTGGGTGATCTGGAGACCATTTCTGCCCAGGCCTCAGTTTCCCCATCCATCGGGACCTCCATCATTTCCCTGCCGACCCCACAGGGCTGTGTGGGGACCAGACAACTGAAGGTCATGGGAGGTAGGCGGATGAGAGACAGGGATATGCAGGGCGTGGAGGCTGGACATGACAGTCCATCCTGGGTACGAGCCACTACCCGACGGCCATGACCCGACCGTGCAAGCTCTGGCTCTGGGCCCCTCAGGACACCCTGCTCCCTTGCTCTGCTCTCTTCTCCCCAAACCGCTCTCCTGAAAAGGCAAGCTTGGAACCTCTACAGCACGTGCTAGACACTCTCCTGTCTGGTCCAAGTATATCACTCATTTAATAAGAACATTGCATACGTACTATAATTCTCCCACTTTGCCGGTGAGAAAACTGAGGCACAGAGAGGCTGAGTAAATTGCTCAAGGTCACACAGCTGGTAAGCTAGTGACTGGGATGAGAAGCAGCAGCTAAACCAAGTGCAGAGGCCACACGCTTGACCACCTTGCTACCCTGATCCTGTTTGCATGTGGGAGTCGTATCAGTCTCCAGGGGCTGTCATAACAAAAGACACAAACTGAGTGGCTTAAACAACAAAAATGTGTTGTCTCACAGTTGTGGCGGCTGGAAGTCCGAGATCAGTCATTGGCGGGCTTGGCTCCTTCTGAGGGTCGCGGGAGAACTGCTCCGGCCTCCGCCCGTGGCTTGTGGACAGCCGTCCTCATGTCCATGGTGATCGCCCTGTGGGTGTCTCTGTGTTTCAAACTTCCACTTCTTAGAAGGCCACTAGCCATTAGATTAGAGCCCACCCTAGTGACTTCATTTTAACTTTTTATCTCTGTAAAGACCCTCTCCAAATCAGACCACAGCCTGAGGTACTGGGAGTCAGGACGCCAACATATGAATTTGGAGGGTGGGGGACACAATTCAACCCAAATAGGAGTGAAGAGACTGTCTAAGGTACAAGACACAGTGGTTAGGGTGGATGAGGATGATGAAGGGCACTTTTCTCTCCTCGCAAATAAAACCCGAACCCCCAAAGTTGAAGCAGTTAGCCTGAGAGCCCCCATTTTCTACAGAAGCCCCCAGAACCAGCCCCCAGGACTTCCCATGAGAGAACAGAGCCGCTTTCCTCTACCTTCCACCCAGCCCGTGCGCGTCCACACGTGCCCACTGAGCAGCCGTTCGAGGCACCGGCTGTAAGAACATCATTTAAAGGAATAAAAGAAAACCAACAGGAAGAATGAAAAATCATAATATCGTGAACACAACTCGGGAATGGGGCAAGAGTGTAACCGAGCAAACATCTGTTTGCGGGGGGGCTAGAGGCCTTGTGAGGCACTGTCTGTGCCAGTTATCAATGTCCTCTCAGCTCCAAGTGCATGCTTTATTGCTGGCTCCGGGGAAGGTGGGCCCCTACGTCACCTTTCCTGGGCCTAGTGGCACCACGCTGAACTCAGTCAGCAGGGGGAAGGGGGCTCCTTCTGGGTTGGGGGGCACCTGGGTGACCCCTGCACACTCTCCTCTAGCCTCAGCCCTGGCAGTGCAGTGCATGCAGCCGGAAGCTCCTCGGGGGGGGGGGGGTCACAGGGCCGGTCTCTGACAGGACGCCCTCCCCGCCCCCCACCCCCAACAGCTTTCCCCAGCACCCTGGAGGGCAGATTTCCAGCAAGTTCCCTGTGGGGGATTTCCAGCAGCTTCTGCCAGCCTGGCACCACACTGGCCTCTCTGCCATTCAGTGAAGTACAGCCAGCCCCCCAACAATATCCAGATGTCAGCCCAGGGGTGAGGGGCGCCTTCCTCGGGTGCTGTATCTCAGCCCTGGGGGCAGCGGCAGAGCCTCACACCTGCTACTCCCGGTGTTCAGAGTTTTCCTTCTTTCTTACCAGCCTGTGCCTCGCTAGTCCAACCCCGGTCATAGGCGATGCTTCGGTGTGATAGAGTCCCCTGTTCAAATGACTGCATCATGTGTGTCCCCTGACTGGACCCTGACTGATACAAAATCGGTACCAGCAATGGTCCCGGGTGGCAGGTGGGATTTGGGTATTGGCCCTGTCATGTCTCTGGGCTCCCTGTTGATGGGAAATGGGGTGTTAGAAAGAACTCCTTCTATTGTAGCAGTAGTGTCACCACTGTCACCTGTTGTTGACTGCAATGCAGTGGAGGCTGAACTTGACCATCACGGTGGTCGTGACGACGCCCAGGATCTGGGTGAACTCTGGATTCTTCGGAGCACACCTGAGCACCTACAAAGAGCAAGTGACAAGGCCAGGTCCATTAGCTCTCAGCTCACCAGCGAGCTGCCCTGACAGCTCTCAAGGAAGCCCTAAGTTCTTTCAGCTGCAAGACTGACATTGCTTAAAATCAAATACCAAGTTTAACTACGCAGTTTGCTGGAATGCAACAATTTGAATTCACAGGCTCAAAAAGTTTCTCAGGAGAAAGTTAAGGCATTGATTGGTAGACTAGGATTCCAAAACTTGGAAGGGGGTCATCAGGTTGGATCCAAATGAGGCGGTCAGTCTTGAATCCCCAAATCATGCTGAGCCCCCTTTCCTTCTCATATCTGAAGAGACCAGCTTGCCTCTGCCTGAAATCCTGTGGACACTCACCTGGTGTCCATTCCCAAGACTCGCTGCGGCCACTCCCTGCTGAAACCAGACACACAAGGGTCCATTCTTAACATACTTTGGGTGGGCAGGCGCACACGACGACTATCAAAAGCTTACCCACCAAAACAATGACAAAGCTTTGCTAATATATATGGGCAGAAACCTGGGGACCACGTGCGGGTGGATTCTAAGGGTTCTGGACCACAGAGGGAGGAGTTAACATTGGATCAGACCAAATATGATTGACATAGTTGCATTCACTAGAGATTCCGGATTTAACGTGTTAGCTTGTATAGCTGTGTATGCATTATGTAACCAATTACTACAAACTTAGCGACTGGAAATAACACCCTTTCATCGTCTGTCCCAGTTTGGATGGGTCAGTAATCGGGACACGTGCTCCAGGTGGGTCCTCAGCTTCCAGGCTTCTCACAAGGTGTCAGCCAGCACTGGGGTCACATCGGAGGCTGGACTGGGGAAGGGCCTGCTTCTGAGGGCACTTGGTTGCTAGCAGAATTCAGCTCCCTGCAGCCTGCTGGGCTGAGGGCCCCAGTGGCTAGGGGACTGGTGGCTGCAGACTGTCGTCATGGGCCTCTTCCACACGGTCACTCACTTTACTAAAGCCTGCAAGTTGATGAGGCGACAGAGTCTGCTGGCGAGACAGAAGTCCCCATCCCATGTAACCTAATCACAAAAGTGACATGCCATTGGCTTTGTCATAGTCTGCTGGTTAGAAGTATGTCACAGGTCCCACCCGTACTCCAAGGGAGGAAATTGCACGAAGGCATGGGTACCAACAGCAGGGTCCCTGGGAGCTGCCCTGGAGTCTGCCCACCACCAATCTGACAGCTCATTTGGTTGGTTGACTGGAGTTTGGACTCAACAGTTAATAAGGCTGATGCCAGGGTGTCCCTGATGTGATGTGGAGGAAGGAATGCAAAGGCTTAAGTGGTTGGGATGGTTTGACAGGATCTAAAATGTGAAGCTTGCACACCCAGCCCTCAACTCTGCTCTGCAAGGAGGCCCAGGAGACACTCCCCTCACTGGGGAGCAGGGGCCTGCACCCGGGAACCTCTCTGTGGTCACCGCTTTTTAGGCGAGGCATGAGCACAGAGAATGCTGCCACCGAGGTGATGCCCTGGTTGCAACGGTTAGACAAGTGACAGATGGACTCTTGGCCCAGGTCTGATTCACAGCAGGCCCAGCTGGTCTGTGGACTCACGCTGTGGCCATTTCCCAGTCCTGAAATGTCTAATTGAAATAGACGTATTTAGCAACTGTCAGGATTCCACACCGGCTTCCTGACCCATGATGGCGGGAGCCCCTGGAACTTCCATTTCCACCCAAGACAGTGAACCAGAAGCCACAGCTCGTCTCTGGGGGAACTGGAGAGATGAATGCCAGCTGGTGGGAGCAGGGGTGGTGAGACCTATCACACCCCCACATTTCGCTCACTAGTTAGTCCCATGCACATATCCAGTGGAATGCTCCCACCAGCAGACATCACAATGGTGTCACTGGAAGATGAGATTGCCACCTGGCCATTTTGAAGCCACTGAACCAACATGAAAAATAAATTGCTCTAGGACCGGCCGAGTGGCTCAGTTGGTTAAGAGCTCGCTCAAGGGCCGGCCGAGTGGCGCATTGGTTAAGTGCTGGTTTTGGGATGCCAGCGGCCCCGGTTCGGATCCCACATGAGGGCCAGCGACACTGCCCTCTACAGCTAACAACAGCTCCCCCTGGAGCTGGGCTGTGCAAGCCCCGGTGATGGTGTGGGCTGCAGCCCCTGCTGCAGTGGGCTGCCATAGGCTACAGTGAGTGGCCCGCAGCCAGCGTGAGCGGCTGGCAGCCAAGAGTGAGCTGCCAATAGCCGCAGTGAGCGACATCCAGAGGCCAGCGACCGATGTGCCTCATCCGGGAAGAGCGCAATGACGATACCAACAGTGAAGCAACATCCTCCGCAACTAAACTGAAGAACAAAAAGACAGCAACTTGTCTGTTCCCCTTCCCCGATTCCCCAACGCTGTTCCCCTCCGCCAATTCCCCAATAAAAATCTTTAAAAAAAAAAAAAAGAGCTCGCTCAAGAGGGCGAGCTGAGCTCTGAGCAACAGCAGTTCGATGCCCAGCCCGAGCTGAGCTGCCGCTGAGCTGCCAACAGGTGGCAGGATGGCTCAGCTGTAAAAGTAAAACAAATATATTAAAAAAACAAAAAATAAAAATAAATAAATTGCTCCTCTGGCTAGACCAGGGATCAGCAAACTGCGGCTTGTCACGCGGCTCTTTGGGTACATTACATATTCCATCTCAAAAGTTTGCCGACCCCTGGAAAAGCCAATCCTGTCTCTCACAACAATTTAAAAATCACTCGAGAGCCATAAATATATTTTTACATAATCACCATTATGTGAATAATATCCTTTAAAAATTTTATAAATGAAACTATGATAGTTTTATTTTCATTTTCAATTTTACTTCAGAGCCTTTGGCTTGAAAGCCGCAGTTTGCTGACCCCTGGCGGCTCTTCCATCTCAAAGGTTTGCCGACCCCTAGGCTAGTGTGATTGATCCCGATCGCCAGGGGGAAATTGGGCTGTCACCAGATGGTGGGACAAGCAAGACTATATCTGGAATCCAGTGAGTTCTCTAGGGCACCTCTTGGTACTTTCACGCCCAAGAGTAATGGTTGATGGGAAATTACACCAACCAAAAAAATAAAGGGTGACTGAGGTTTGAATCACTTCACTGGTTAAAGACCAGCTGAGGTTCAGGCTGAGGGTCGGGGGTGCATGGGGTGGGCAGTAGAAGAAGGAAGCTGTAGATACCAACTGTAGTCCTGGGATTTAATTACAGACACGCGCCCTGTGGTAGCTTCGCCTATTTTGTATGTGCTACTTACGTTTATGTGCTTACTTGTACATGCTAACTGTTTTCTTCTCTCTCCTTCTTCCCATGATCCTTTTATATACAATCTGTTAGAAGTTAGCTTTACAGTTTAGTCTGTAGTTGAGAACATACTCATGGGATGCTCTGAATTCGAAGAGTAATTGATACAGTCAGCAGTGGCCACGTGACTGTTGGGACCCTGTATGTCTTCTCATTTGGGGGGAGAGGGTAAGAACTTTGTCGCTGTACGATGTATGGCTGGATCTTGTTAGGCGGACACATAAGGTGGTTTTACTGTTACGTGGGAGTTGGAATGTGTGTAGCGGTGTACAGATGGGAGCCGAGTAGCCAAAGGCGTCGAGTGTGTCAGTTATCGATTCATCGTCCCTCAGCTCCGAATCGGCCCTTTACTGCCTGCTGCATGAAAATTGAGCAGGGCCCCTTCATCATCTTTCCTGTGCGTCCTGGCACCATGTTAAGCTTTGTCACAGTGTGTGTGTGTGGCAGGGAGGGATGTCTTCCTGCTCCGGTGTGCTGCCTGGGCAGGCTCCCGCATCGCGCTGGCTTCCCCTGTGCCAGGCTCCCTGCAGCGTGGCTGGCTTCTCCAGCGTCCAGCCCTCATGTTGCCGTGGTCAGCAGCACCAGGCCATCAGCAGCTTCCCTTGGGTTTCCAGAAGGATATGCTGGTGCAGCCCCACAGCCACATGCACTGAGCCCCAGCTCCTCAGAGTTGTCTCCCTGAGACCTTTCTAAGTCCCTCCCAGGCAGAGCTGGTCACCCTCTCCTCTGCCCTCCCATCCCAGGCCCCTGGCATGGTTTCCTGGGTGATCACACTCCATTCACATGCACACTTCTGTGTGCTGGTAAATCCTCTGCCCCACTCTATCTCCTCCACTGGGTTCCTGCCCAGTCAGTGAGGACAGCAGGGTCCGGCCAAGCTGAGGTTGAAAAACTTAAGTGAGGACAGTTGATACTGTGCCGTGTACCGGGAAGATACTCAGAGACGTTTAATCAAAGCAGAAGTAAAACCCAGTGAGAGAGGCAAGGCAGGAAGTGCTCTTAACCCCATATCATGGAACAAGACCAAGGCCCAGAGAGGTAAAGCAACTTGCTCAGAGTCACACAGCACATGGATAGTTCAGACTCCAGGTTCCATGCCATACTGCCCTGTCTCTATTCCTCCCTTCAGGCGGTGGGTAGAGGGACAGGAGCACATCATAGGGCTCCCCTATTTGTTGATGCTGGGGAAACTGAGGCCCAAGACCTAGATCACCCAGCAAGGGAAACGTGTGCCTCTCACGCTCAAGTTGGTGTGACCAGAGTGATTGAGGGCTAGGCTGGACTGCCGGGGAGTGGGGAGCCAAGCTCTTGCTGGTCAAGAGGGAGCAGAGCGAGGAAAATAATTACAGGTGGATGAATTATTCACGGCATCGTCGACCTCCTCAGGCCCGGACAGCCGGGAGCTCACTGAATAGCCTGGCGCATCTTATTACCCACATGTAATGGCCTCTTTTTCTCTGTCTCAGAAGAAAGTGATTCAACACCATCAAATATTAACGGGGGCGGCTGACACAGTGGCTGCTCCCACACTGGTGCTCAGGGCTGCCCCAGAAGTTAGGGATGATGCCAATATGAGGACTGGGGATGGGGCCGGGGAGGGACCGGGTGGGCGCGCCTTCTTCCGGGAGCCTGAAACGGGTCCCACATGTGGCGCCTCACCTCACCCTAATCTCAGGTGCACCAGAAATGCTACGCTTTCTTTTCCTAAAATGGAGATTAATGGTGATTAACTTTTAACACTGTTCCCATCTCAGTTGGTGTGGGGTCCCTGACAGTGTGTCTCTGCCCCAGGGTTCTCTTGAGGCTAAGGATTAGGAGGGGCTTTGGGGTCTGATTATTGTCACCATCACAGAGGACCACAAACGGGGAGACTTTAAGAGTTTTATAGTGTTAGCTCTTTTTTTTTTTTTTTTTGAGGGCAGTGTCACTGGCCCTTGTATGTGGGACCCAAACCGGGGCCGCTGGCGTCCCAAGCCAGTGCTTAACCACCGCGCCACTTGGCCGGCCCCACAAATCCTTTTTTTTTCCTTTTCCCAGCTGAGCCATCCTGCCACCTGTTGGCAGCTCAGCGGCTGCTCAGCTCAGGCTGGGCATCGAACTGCTGTTGCTCAGAGCTCAGCTCGCACTCTTGAGCGAGCTCCTTACCCACTAAGTCACTCGGCCGGCCCTATAAACAACAGAAATTTATAAGTTGTAGAGGCCAGAAGTCCAAAATCAACATGTGGTGGGGCCACAATCTCTCTGGAAGCCCTGGAAAGGTATCCCTCCTGGCCTCTCCCCACGTCGGATGGGGTCTGCAGTCCTCAGCCGGCAGACTCATCTCCACAGGGGTGTCCTTTCTGGGTTCTCCCTCTGTCTTGCCCTGTGTCCCCTTCTCATAAGGGTACCAGTCATTGGACTTAGGACCCATTCCACCCTAGCACAACCTCAGCTTAACTGAACCACATCTACAACAAATGCCCTACCTGAACAACCCTACCTCCAAATGCAGGCATTCTCGGCAGCTCTAGAGGGACAATAAATTGGGGGATACAATTCACCCCCTTTAGAACCCATGCTGGCACTCACGGCGGTGGCCACAGCCTGCCTTGTTTCTGACATTTAGGTCCGCCCAGGTCACACAGGTGTCCTGATCCAGTTTCTCGGGGCTTCTCCCTCCTCTCTCGCCCAAGTCCATAACCTCTCCTGCTGTTTCTGCAGCCCTTCTGGGGACATGGGAAACTCAGAGGGGTTGTCCAAGGCCCTTCTTTCCAGGTGCACCTCACCTCACTCCCACTGCTTAGGAGGACCAAGGGCTCATCTGTCCCCAGGCTCTGCCAGGAGGCAGGGGCCTTCGGCTCCAAGTGGAGGAGCCAATGTTGTTGACGCCCCTCCCACGTCCCCTCACCCCTCACCATCTCAAGCACGGTGACCCAACAGATTCCAACTGCGTGCACCTGGGACCCTTTACCTGCGGCGCCTTTGGCCATCAGAGTCCACTTAGCTGCAGTGTGGGGTGGCCCAAGTGCCAGATCGTCCCTCAGCCAACAACGCTGGCTCCCTCGCCCCTCGAGCTGTCAGCCCTGCTGCATATCCCACGCTGCACCCCAGAGATGTCCATGGGACTAGGTTCCAGGCCCATTTCCTGTAGTGACTTCCCTGGAAAAGCTCCCTTTGCCACCTCCCCGCCTTGCCATCCTAGTTCCTCGCTCATCATCTCATGAATAAGCCTCTCCTGTTCGCAGCCTTGCAGGGTCTGCCGCCGTGGGTACCCACACTGGCATCTTCTCCAGCTGGTACGGCCAGGTCCCTTCTCATTGACCCTGCGCGTCCCGACTCGCTTCTTCCTGATCCGATCTCATCTCCTACCTCACCAGGAGGCAGCTTTGATCTTAGAGAGTCAGAGTCGAGGATGAAGCCGCCCAGCAGCCCCCATCAGGCCGCCCACCCTGCTTCTACTTCACCACGGCATCAACGTGGTGGTCCGAGCCCCCACGCGGCGGGGCACAGCCGTCCGCCTTGGGGTCTCCGCCCCGTGACTTTCGCCACAGTCTGGCAGGAGCCATTATCTGATGTTACCTATTTGTTCAACTTTTACTCCTTTACTCAACAGAAGTTGGTTGTGTCCCTATGTGGGCAAGTGTCCCTCCAGATACTGAGAACACAGGGGAGGACGAGACAGACCTAGGTCCAGGGGGGAACACAGAAATACACAAGTCATCACACAAGTAACTAATCAATGACACTGCATTGAGAGCCAGAGAGAAGGCACAAGAGTGGGGGAACCCACGCCAGGTTCCTCACCAGGGAGGCCCCAGAAGACCCTTGAGACAGAAATCCCTAGAAGGAGGGTGACCAGAGAGATGGCTGGGCAGGGGATGCAGCTCGAGATATGAAGGACCCTTTCTGTTTCCGGTCTGGGTGTTAGCAGCATCCTTACCGTCCAGCCCCTTACTAGGTGCGTTTGCTCTTGCACTCAGCAGGTGTTTATTGAGGTGTGACTCTGGGAGTGCTGGGAGGCAAAGTTCTAAGGCTGATTTCCCACATGGGACCATGGTCAGGAGTGGGGATGCCATTGGGGGTGTTCAGGGAATGCCTCTGTGAGGAGAAGAGGTGTGTCTGAGACTGACCTAGGTAATCTAGGTCTTAGGCCTCAGTTCCCCCAACATCAGCAGCAAGGGAGCTATATGACATGTCCCTGTCCCTCCACCCCCTCCCCCTACTGGGGGGGAATAGAGGCTGGGCAGTAAAACAATTAAGTTCAGGAACTCACCCTAGAAAAAGCACTCCATACCTCATTGCTGAATATCACTATGGTCACCTTCAAAGTGCTCCCCTTGGGAAGCTATGCACTGATGCCAGTGCTTAGTCCACCCTTCAAAGCCATTTTAGAACTCCTTTTCTGGAATGGCCATTGTATTACCCTTGAGGTCCTGAATGTCATCAAAATGTTTTCCTTTCAATATTGCCTTTGTCTTTGGGTAAAGAAAGAAGTCACTGGGGGCCAGATCAGGTGGGTAGGGAGAGTGTTCCAATACAGCTATTTGTTTACTGGCTAAAAACTCCCTCACGGACAGTGCCGTGTGACCTGGTGCCTTGTCGTGATGCAAGAGCCATGGATTGTTGGAGAAAAGTTCAGGTCGTCTAACTTTTTCACGCAGCCTTTTCAGCACTTCCAAATAGTAAACTTGGTTAACTGTTTGTCTAGTTGGTACAAATTCATAATGAATAATCCCTTTGATATTAAAAAAATGTTAGCAACATTGTTGCAACAAGTTTGCAGACTTAATTGTCAGACCTTGTATGGCACAGAACCTGGAGTCTGAACCACCCATGTGTTATGTGATGCTGAGCAAGTTGCTTTACATCTCTAGGCCCTGGTCTTGTTCTATCCTAGGCCCTGGGAACATGCAGGTGACACCCAGGTTCTGCCTCGAAAGGCTTGATGCCACAAGGGGAAGACAGACATTTCTGAAATGTATCCTGATGCATTTCCCTCCGCCCTTCCTCTCTTATGTTTGGGAGGGGGTGGCGACCACTGAGAACAAGGATGTCATGAAGACTGGGGGATAAAGCCTCTGACCTAGGGAACTTCCCACCCAATGGGAAGAGAGAGCTGGAAGCCAGTGGGGAGGGGGGCAATGAAGTTTCCCAGAACCCCCAGAGAATTCCAGGAAAGTGGCCAGGGCCCTGGCCTACAAAATGGCACAGGGAAACGTCTCGGGTAAACCCCTGCACATTGGCCCTCTCCACTCTGCCCACCGACACCTGGCCACGCCATCCTCCTCCTGAAGCCAGTGAGCTGTTAAAACCGAATCCCAGACTTGTGATCTCCAGCCTGGCATGCAAGAAACTCGCAGGCTGCCATTCGGTCCTAACAACCAGTAAAAAAACGGAGCAAGCTGAAAAATCAATAACTCTTCTTAGATCTGTAAGAAAAGTAAGGTCACTGCAAGCTGCTGCCCTCATAATTGGAAACACCAACAGGTGAATAGAGAGAAACATACTTCATGGGAACAGAAACTTTCACTGAAACATGACCTGTAATTGATGAATTGCTGGAGGCTCAGTGTGGACAAGTCTGAGGGTAAAACCCCAGGGGTTGGGACCCAGTCTTAGAGGGCACTCACACTTTTGTGAGTTTCACCTGCAAAAGCTAGATCTGGTTCTCACAGAGTAACTGCCCCCACCACCACAACGCAACGCCTGTGCTTCTTGTGATGTCAGGGACGGGGGAGAGGAACCATGTTGAATTACACGAGAGCCCCTCAGGGGAAACTAGTTAACTAGAGCTTAGAGGGAGGGACATACCCAACTCCTGCCCACTCTAGTGATTCTGTCCCACTTTAGGGGGAAGTACTGAGAAACACGTATGAAGTCCAGAAGCACAGGCTTATTAAAGACTGAGGCCTCCTCATAGGACTAGAGAACACGTCCCCTCCCCCACACCTCAGCACCACACCGCTAAAGGTGGTTTAACAGCAGGTCCTTTTACCCACTACATCATATCCGGCTATCAAGACACAATTACAAGGAATTTTAAAAGGCAAAAAACACAGTTTGAAGAGACAGAGTAAACATCAGAACCAGACTCAGACATGGCAGGGGTGTTGGAATGATCAGACTGGGAATTTAAAATAACCATAATCAATATGCTAAGGGCTTTCATGGATAAAGTAGTCAGCATGCAAGAACAGATGGACATTGTAAGCAGAGAAATAGGAATCCTAAGAAAGGACCAAAAAGAAATGCTAAAGATGAAACACACGGTAACCGAAATGAAGAAGGCCTCTGATGGGCTCATTAATAGACTGGACACGGCTGAGGAGAGAATCTCTGAGCTTGAGGATACAACAATAGAATCTTCCAAAACTGGAAACCAAAGAGAGCAAGGACTGAAAAAAAACAGAACAGACTAGCCAAGGTCCTTGGGACAACTACAAAATATGTAACATGCATAATAGGAATACCAGAGGGGGAGAGAGAAAAAGGACAGAAAAAAATATTGAAACAATAAGGACTAAGAGTTTCCCCCAAATTAATGTCACACACCAACCCACAGCTCAGAAAGTTCAGAGAACACCAAGCAGAATAAATGCCCCAAAAGCACAGCTAGGCATTTCATTGTTAAACTATAGAAAATCAAAGTTAAAGAAACCCTGAAAGGAGCTGGAGGAAAAAAGGACATTATGTATAGAAGACCAAAGGTAAGAACCACATCCAACTTCTCCTCAGATGCCATGCAAGCAAGAAGAGAGTGGGGCGAAATATTTGAAGCGCTGAGTGAGGAGAAAAGAAAAAAAGCCCACAATCTAGAATTCTGTACCCTGTGAAAATACCCTTCAAAAGTGACGGAGAAATAAAACCTTTCTCAGACAAATAAAAAGAGAGGGAATTTGTTGCTAGTAGACTTGACTTTCAAGAAATGTTAAAAGAAGCTCTTTAGAGAGAAGGAAAAAAATATAGGTCAGAAACAAAGATCAACATACAGGAAGGAAGAGCACAGGAGAAAGAATAAGTGAAGGGAAAATAAAGCCTTTTACTTTTTTATTCTTAATTGATCCAACAGGTAATTCAAAATAATACCAACAGTGTACTTGCTTAGGTATGCTTATGTATATATTTTATGTATGTGGTATATATATGTTTCCATATGATTATATATAAGTGAAATCAATGACAGGAACAATATAAAGGATAGGAGAAAGGAATTAGGATTATTTCGTTATTATAAGGTACTCACACTACCCGTGAAGCAGTATAGTGTACCTGAAAGTAGGCTTAGATTAGCCATAAATGTATATTGCAAAATCTAGGGCAACCAATACAAATATATATATATATATATATATATATATATATATATATATATATATATATATAACTCATATGGAAAAAGGAGGAGGATGGAATTATATAAAATGATCCATTAAAACCACAAAAGGCAGGGCCGGCCGAGTGGCGCGGTGGTTGAGCGCTGGCTTGGGACGCCAGCGGCCCTGGTTCGGGTCCCACATCTGAGGGCCAGTGACACTACCCTCAAAAAAAGAAAAAAGAAAAAAGAAAAAATCATGGGTCGGGGGAAAAAAGTCAAAATCATAGAAACAGTTAAAATGTTGGTTGTTAGAGACTGGAATGTGGGGGAAATGAGATGTTTGTCAAAGGGTATAAGTGTCAGGTATAAAATGAATGAGTTC
Organism: Aselliscus stoliczkanus; assembly: GCA_033961575.1. Classification (NCBI taxonomy): domain Eukaryota; kingdom Metazoa; phylum Chordata; class Mammalia; order Chiroptera; family Hipposideridae; genus Aselliscus; species Aselliscus stoliczkanus. The sequence goes on along the minus strand of CM066732.1, from coordinate 157,941,716 downwards.
AGCAGATCTAAATGTGCAGCATGGTGGCTGTAGTTAACAATATTATATTCTATATTTGAAAGTTGCTAAGATAGCAGATCTTAATAGTTCTCAACACACACACACACGCACACACAAACAACTCTGTGAGGTGATGGATGTATTAGCTATCTTTATCATGGTAATAATTTCACAATATATATCAAATCATCATGTTGTACACCTCAAATTTATACAATTTTATTTGCCAGTTATATCTCAATAAAGCTGGAGGGGAAAAGAATAGTTACTTTAACACATAAATCCCCAAATACCAAGTACTTAACTCAATAAATACTTATTTCCTACTAAAATATCCCACAAAAGGCAGAAAAAGAGTGGAAGACAAAATAGAAAGAACAGTGGCAGCAAATATAAAACAGTAACAAATATGGTAGCTATTAATCTAACTATATCAATAATCACTTGGAATATCAATGGTCTAAATGCACCAATTAAAAAACAGAGATTGGTACAGTGGATCAAATAGCAAGAGCCAACTATATATTATCTAAAAGAAACCCACTTCAAATATAATGGCACAGATATATTAACAGTAAATGGATGGAGGAAAATATACCATGCTAACACTAATCCAAAGAAAGCAGGGGCCGGCCGACTGGCACGGTGCTTAAGCGCTGGCTTGGGAAGCCAGCAGCCCCGGATCGGGTCCCACATATGAGGGCCTGTGACACTGCCCTCAAAAACAAAACAAAACAAAACAAAACAACAACAAAAAAAAACCTACAGCCTTGGGCCGGCTGAGTGGCGCGGTGGTTAAGCGCTGGCTTGGGAAGCCAGCGGCCTTGGTTCGGGTCCCACATGTGAGGGCCAGTGACACTGCCCTCAAAAAAAAAAAATATCAGTAAGGACATAGATCAACAAAATGGGTAAAACTGACTTCTAGAGAGACTATTTAACCCAACAACAGCAGATTATACGTTATTCTCAAACTCACTTAGGACATTCACCAAGATAAATCCACATTCTGGGGATAAAACACACCTTAACAAATTTTTAAAGAATAGAAATCATATAATGTCTGTTCTCAAACTACAATGGGATTAAACCAGAAATCAAAACAAAAAGAACACCAGAGGACCCCAAAACCCTTGGAGATTAAACAACACACTCCTAAATAATACAAGGGTCAAAAGAGAAATTTCAAGAGAAAATTTAAAATATTTTTAACTCAATAGGAATGAAAACGTGCTTATTGAAATTTGTGGGACAGCAAAAGCAGCACTTACAGGGAAATTTATAGCATTGAGTGCATATTAGAATCAAAGGAAGATCTGAAATCAATGATCTAAACTTCCATCTTAGACAACCAGAAAAGGATCAAATCAAATTCAAAGTAAGCAGAAAAAAATAATAAAAATTATAGTACAGAGGGGGTCCAAGATGACACAGTAGATAAACACTGTGCCTGTTTCTTTCTGGGAACCCATTAAAATTACAACTGAATTATACAACAATAAACCTGGAGAACCATCTGAAGTCTGGCTGAACAGAAGTTTTATAACTAAGGTTATAAAGAAGCCATGTCAAGGCTAGTAGGAGGGGCAGAGATGCAAAATGGGCCAACCCCAAATCGCTGTGTGGCAGTTGAGAATCAGGAGGGATATCTTGGCCAGAGAGGTTTCCCCTGGAAAAATGGGGGATCCCATACAGGCCTCCCCAGCCCAGAATATTGGTGCTGAAAAGAGGAGACCCTACAGCATCTGGCTGTAAAAAACAGTGGGGATTCCGACCGTACAGCTAGCACGGAAGGCTGCAGGAAACCGGAAGTCCTCTTAAAGGGCCTCACTCACTTGCGGGCACTCACCTGGGGCTCCAGCAGAGGGACTGTGACTAGGGGGCTTCGGAAACATAAGTGGGGCAGACAGAGGTGTGTGGCTTCAAGTTGAGGTCTGGAGAACAGCTGGCATTTTGTCTGTGTGAGGTCTTTCTCCTGAGCATCTGGCAGGTGGGCGTCATCTTTTCTGTGTTGAGCCCTCCCCCACCAAGGCCAAATCTGAATCTGAAGGGTCTGGTGAGCTCCAGGGCTCTGCCCTGCTGACTCCGTTGGACCCCGCCCCACCCAATGTACCCAACGCCAGAGGCACTTTCTCTGAGAGTAGCCAGCCTTGCCCACATTGCACTTTTTCTTGAAAAAACTATCAGAGTCCACAGGACCCAGGCGGGCAGCAGCTGGCCTCGGTGTGCTCTGAGACTTTTGCTGAGTAGCTCCAGGCTCAGTACTGGCACAAAACCAGAACCTACATTAACCTGGTGACCACACTCTCCCCACTGTAGTGACTCCTTGAGATCCTGCCTCCTTGAGATAAATGCACAAGAGTTTATCAGGGGCTGACCCTTAAGGAAGCTGGCAGGTGGCGTCAGGCCTTGGGGTGTCCTGCCGTTTTGCAGAGCCACCCCAATTCCAGTACTGGTGGCAGCCATCCTCAGTTTGCAGTGTGGCCCCTCCCATGCACCTCCAGGTTTAGCACAAGCAGTGAACTACTGTGGATTGCTGTGTAGTTCCTACCAGGTAGTCCCCTGCTGGTCACAGGCAGTGGGTGACCTGGGCCTGCACCAGAGCCCCTCTCAAGAGGCCTCAGAACCAACATACCTGAAGATTGTCTTCATACCACAGTAGAACACCACCCAACTAGCCCCACAAGTGGAACATACAAAGGGCAGTCTCAACAGGCACTAGAGCCCACTGGGGTGAATCCTACTCATTGGGTAAGCCCCCTGCACAGCAGTCCGTAAGCTGTGGAAATGGCCAAACCCCACAGCCAATCAGCCTGAGGGTCAATCCCACCCACTGATATGACAATAGAAATCAAAGCTCAACTATAACAGGAGAGCACATACAACCCACACAAGGGACACTCCTGGAGAACCCAGAGCAGGTGACCAGAGAGACTGTGCCAGGGCCCCACAGGACACCTACTACATAAGGCCACCTGGCCAAGACAGGGAGACATAGCAGATCTACCTAATACATAGAAACAAACACAGGGATGCAGCCAAAATGAGGAAACAAATAAATATGTCCCAAATGAAAGAACAGGAGAAAACTCCAGAAAAAGAACTAAACGAAATGAAGGCAAGCAACTTACCAGAGACAGAGTTCAAAACAATGGTTATAAGGATGCTCAAGGAACTTAGTGAGAACTTCAACAGAGAGACAGCAAGTGCAGAAAAGGACGTAGGAACCATAAAACAAAACCAGTTAGAAGTGAAGAATACAATAACTGAAATGAAGAATGCACTACAAGGAATCACCAACAGACTAGATAGAGCAGAGGGTCAAATAAGCGATTTGGAAGACAAGGTAGCAGAAAACACACAATTGGAACAGCAAAAAGAAAAAAGAATTTTAAAAATGAGAGTAATTTAAAAGACCTCTTGACAATATCAAGAGTAACCACATTTGTATCATAGGGATACCACAAGAAGAGAGAAAACATGGGACTGAGAACCTATTTGAAGAAATAATGACTGAAAACTTTCCTAACCTGGTGAAGGAAATAGACATAGAAGTCCAGGAAGTGCAGAGTCCCAAACAAGATGAACCCAAACAGGCCCCAGACACATTATAATCAAAGTGGGAAAGGTAAAACACAAAGAGAGAATCCTAAAAGCAGCAAGAGAAAGGCAACGGAACTTATAAGGGAGCCCCCATAAGATTGTCAGCTGATTTCTCAACAGAATCTTTGGAGGGTAGAGGGATTAGGAGGAAATATTCAAAGTGATGAAAAGCCAGGACCTACAACCAAGACTACTCTACCCAGTGGAGCTACCATTAAAATTGAAGGACAGATAAAGAAGTTCCCAGACAAGAAAATGCTACAGGAGTTCATCACCACTAAACCAGTATTACAAAAAATGTTAGAGGGACTCCTTTAAAATGGAAAAAAAAAAACAACCCCAATACTAAAATGGCAATAGATAACAACAATTACTTTCAATGTAAATGGATTAAATGCTCCAATCAAAAGACATAGGAGGGCTGAATGGATAAGAAAACAAGACCCTTACATATGTTGCCTACAAGAGAATCACTTCAGATTGAAAGACACACAGAAGGAAAGTAAAGGGATGGAAAAAGATATTTCAGGAAAATGGAAACAAATAAAAATGCCGTTATAGCAATACTTATACCTGACAAAATAGACTTTAAAACAAAGGCTATAACAAAAGACAAAGAGGGACCCAGTAATCCCACTTCTGGATATTTCTCCAAAGAAACCCAAACCACTACTTCAAGGGGACATGTGCATCCATATGTTTATTGCAGCATTGTTTACAATGGCCAAGATGTGGAGGCAGCCTGGGTGTCTGTTGGAAGAATGGTTAAAGACGAGGTGGTACATATATATACAATGGGATATTGCTCAGCCAGGGAAGGGAATGGGTTCTTGCCATCTGCGGTGGCATGGATAGACCTGGAGGGTATTGTGCTGAGTGGAGTATGTCAGACAGAGAAAGACTGATGCAATGTGATTTTGCTTATATGTGGAATCTAAAAAACAAAATAGACAAACAAAATAGAAATAAACTCATAGATACAGAGAACATATTGATGGTTGCCAGATGGGAAGGGGGTGGGGGGATGAGTGAAAAAGGGGAAGGGATTAAGAGGTACAAATTGGTTGTTACACAGTAATCATGGAGATGTAGGGATATAGTCTATAATATTGTAATAACTATGTATGGTGTTAGACGGGTAGTAGATTTGTTGGGCTGATAGATGCATGGGGATTGGGGGCAGGGTGAAAAAGGTGAAGGGAATTAAGAAGTGCAAACTGGTAGTTACAAAAGAGTCATGAGGATGTAAAGTACAGCAGAGAGAATATAGTCAATAATATGGTAATAACTTTGCAAAGTGCCAGGTGGGTACTAGACTAGTCAGGGGGATCACTTGTTTTGTGTGTTTTTTTTTAAGATTTTTTATTGGGGAATTAGGGGAGGGGAACAGTGTTGGGGAATTGGGGGAGGGGACTGGGCAAGTTGTTGTTCTTCGATCTTTGTTGTGGAGGGCGCCAGTCACCATGTGGCTTCCCATCGGCAGCTCGTGGCCTCTAAGCTCAAGGTGCTGTGTTCAACCTTAGTTGCAGGTGGGCGTGGCCACCATCCCATGCGGGAGTCGAACAAGCAGCCTTGTTGTTAAGAGCACATGCTCTATCCTCTGAGCCATCCAGGCGGCAGCTCAGCTCAAGGTACGGAGTTCAGTCTTAGTTGTGGGCAGGCGTAGCCCACCATTGAATAGGCAATCTTGTTGTTACACCAGCTGAGCCATCCTGCCACCTGTGGGCAGCTCAGGGACAGCTCAGCTAGGGAGCAGCATTCACTGGCCCATGTGGGATCGAACCGGCAGCCCTGTTGCTCAGAGCATGAGCTCTAAGCCAACTCTTAACCAACTGAGCCACTCGGCCGGCCCCAGGATCACTTCTTAAGTTATATAAATGTCTAACCACTATGCTGTACAACTGAAATTAATATACAATAGTATTGAATGTCAGCTGTAATTGAAAATTTGAAAAGCTGGGGAACAGTGAAGGGGAATAAGAGGTCTAAATTCCACATATAAAACAAAGAAGTCATGGATATGTAATGTACAGCATGGGGAATATAGTCAATAATACTGTGATAATGTGGTATGGTGTCAGATGGTTGCTGGACTTATCATGGTGATCACTTCTTTAGGTATATAAATGTTGAATAACTATGGCATATACCTGAAACTAATATAATATTGTATGTTAAGTATATTTTAATAAAAATATTTTAAAAATTATAACAGAAATTAATGAAATTGAAAACAGGAAATCAATAGAGAAAATCAACAAAATCAAAAGCTGTTTCTTTTAAAAGATCAATCATGGGCCGGCTGAGTGGTGCTTTGGTTAAGAGCTGGCTTGGGATGCCAGCTCTGAGCAGCAGGGCCCCGGTTTGGATCCCACATGAGGGCCAGTGACACTGCCCTCTACAGCTAAGATGGTGAACAACAGCTCCACCTGGAGCTGGGCTGCTGTGAGTCGCTGGCGATGGTGTAGGCTGCAGCCCCTGCTGCAGTGGGCTGCCACAAGCTACCATGAGTGGCTGGCAGCCAGCATGAGCTGTCGTGAGCTGCCGTGAGCAGCCGTCCAATGGCCAGCGACTGACTGCCTCAGCCAGGAAGAGTGCAATGCTCACAATACCAAGATGGGCCGGTGAAGTGACGCCCTCCACAACTAGACGGAAGAACAAAAGGACAGCAACCTGTCTGTTCTCCTTCCCTGATTCCCCAACGTTGTTCCCCTCCCCCAATTCCCCAATAAAATCTTAAAAAAATAAAAATACAATAAAAGATCAATCAAATCAATAAGATTCTAGCTAGGCTAACTAAGAAAAAAGGGAGAGGACTCAAATTATCAATATCAGAAAAGAAAGAAGGGACATCACAACAGATCTCATGGACATTAAAAGGGTGACCAAGGGATACCATGAACAACTCTATGCTCATAAATTTGATAAATTCTTTGAAAGGCACAATCTGCCAAAATTCACACAAGAAGAAAATACAATCCTTTTTGTTGTTTTTTTAGCTGAGCCATCCTGCTACCTGTTGGCAGCTCAGCAGCAGCTCAGTTCGGGCTGGGCATCAAACTGCTGTTGCTCAGAGCTCAGCTCACACTCTTGAGCGAGCTCTTAACCCACTGAGCCACTCGGCCGGCCCAGAAAAAAATACAATCTTCAAAGGCCTATTTCTAGTAATGAAATTGAATCGATAATTAATAACCTTCCAATACAGAAAGCACCATGCCCCGATGGGTTCACTGGTGAATTCTACCAAACATTTAAGGAAAAATTCTCTTTCAGAGGATAAAAGGAGAGGGAACACTTCCTAACTCACCATATAAGGATGGCATTACCCTAATACCAAAGCCAGATAAAGACTTTACAAGAAAATAAAATCACAGAACAATATCTGTCATGAACATAGATGTAAAAATCCTCAACAAAATTTTAGCAAATCAAATCCAACAATGTATACAAAGAATCATAAACCACAGTCAAGTAGGACTTATTCCAGGTAGGCAAGGCTCAAAAATCAACATAATCCATCACATCAACAGGTTAAAAAAAAAAATCACATGATTATATCAATAGACACAGAAAAAGCATTTGAAAAAATCCTGAAACCATTCATAGTAAAAACAAACGAACACACATGGAAAAAAAGAAACAAAAACCTCTTAGTATACTAGGAATTGAGGAGAACTTCTCGATTTGATAAAGAACATCAACAAAAACATTACAGCTAACATCATACTTAATGGTGAGAAACTAGAAGCTTTTTTAATAAAAATCAGGAACAAGGCAAGGATGTCCTTTCTCATCACTCCTTGTCAACATCATACTAGAAGTTCTAGCTAATGCAATAAGACAAGAAAATGAAATAAATGGTATACTAATTGGGAAGGAAGAAATAAATGTTTTTTTCACAGATGACATGATCGTCCATGTGGAAAATCCAAAGGAACTGGCAAAAACCCTTGTATAGCTAAGAGCATTTATATCAAGGTTGCAAGATACAGGTTAATATTAAAAAATCAATTGCTAGGCCGGCCGAGTGGCTCAGTTGGTTAAGAGCTCGCTCAAGAGTGCGAGCTGATCTCTGAGCAACAGCAGTTCAATGCCCAGCCGAGCTGAGCAGCCGCTGAGCTGCCAACAGGTGGCAGGATGGCTCAGCTAAAAAAAATAAAAATAAAAAATCAATTGCTTTCTTACATACCGCTATGGGGAGGCTGGTCAGAACAGGGCAGGGCCAGCATCAAGAGTACAAACAGTGACCAAGGCTGAGGCCCAGCAGGCCGAAAGGGCGTGTGGCCAGGACCTGGGTCAGGTAGGAGGAAACAGGTGAGAACAGGTGTGCCCTGCCTGCAGGTGGGGCTGTGGGGTGGTAGGGGACGTCCAGCCTGGAGGACAGATCCAGTTAGCACAGCAGAGGTTGACCTCAGGTAGTGGGTCCCCAGCCACAGCAAGCTACACACCCTGCTGGACCTGGACTTCTTGACCCACAGGCCTCTCTGGGCCCAGGGGTCCTGGGAATTCTCTAGAGCCAGGTGCTGGGCTCCTGGCGCAGGTAACACCATCCCCCAGTAGCAAAGCCTGCACACTTCAACAAAACCCAGAAAGGGAAGCAATGTCTGTCTTTCTGCTCTGACGAGTCGGGGCAGGGGGGAGGAGTGGGGTGCAGCCATCACTGTGGGTGCCCAGGCTCATGGCACTCCAGGACATCACTGCCCAGGCTGCATCTGTCCAGCCTAAGGCGCTGGGAGCCCAGGCTGTGAGCCCAAAGCACCTGGGCCTGCCTCTGCCTCTCTGAGCTGGTGACTGGATGTGGCCCGTAAGCTCTCTGAGCCTCAGTGTCCTCTTCTTTCGACAGGCCCCCTGGACTTGTCCACCCTGTGGTCATATATCCCCACAGCTTCCTGCTTCTCCTCTCACCTTCAGGGAGGGAGGGAGGGAGGGAGGGTGGGAGGGAGGAGGAGGGAAGGAGGGAGGAGGGAGGGAGGGAGGCAGGGAGGGAGGGAGGGAAGGAGGGAGGGAGGGAGGCAGGGAGGGAGGGAGGGAGGGAGGGAGGGAGGGAGGGAGGGAGAGACGCAGGGAGGGAGGCAGGGAGGGAGGGAGGGAGGGAGGGAAGGAGGGAGGGAGGGAGGAGGCAGGGAGGGAGGGAGGGAGGGAGGGAGGGAGAGACGCAGGGAGGGAGGGAGGGAGGGAGGAGGGAGGGAGGGAGGGAGGGAGGGAGAGACGCAGGGAGGGAGGGAGGGAGGGAGGGAGGGAGGAGGGAGGGAGGGAGGAGGGAGGGAGGGAGGGAGGAAGGACGGAGGGAGGGAGGGAGGGAGGGAAGGAGGGATGGAGGGAGGCAGGGAGGGAGGGAGGCAGGGAGGGAGGCAGGGAGGAGGGAGGGAGGCAGGGAGGAGGGAGGGAGGGAGGGAGGGAGAGAGAGAGAGAGGGGGAGGGAGGGAGGGAGGGAGAGAGGGAGGGAGGGAGGGAGGAAGGAGGGAGGAGGGAGGCAGGGAGGAGGGAGGGAGGGAGGGAGGAGGGAGGATGGAGGGGGAGGGAGGAGGAGGGAGGGAGGAGGGAGGGAGGCAGGGAGGGAGGGAGGGAGGGAGGGAGGGAGGGAGGGAGGGAGGAAGGACGGAGGGAGGGAGGGAGGGAGGGAAGGAGGGATGGAGGGAGGCAGGGAGGGAGGGAGGCAGGGAGGGAGGCAGGGAGGAGGGAGGGAGGAGGCAGGGAGGAGGGAGGGAGGGAGGGAGGGAGGGAGGGAGGGAGAGAGAGAGAGGAGGGGGAGGGAGGGAGGGAGAGAGGGAGGGAGGGAGGGAGGAAGGAGGGAGGGAGAGCAGGGAGGAGGGAGGGAGGGAGGGAGGAGGGAGGATGGAGGGGAGGGAGGAGGAGGGAGGGAGGAGGGAGGGAGGCAGGGAGGAGGGAGGGAGGGAGGGAGGAGGGAGGGAGGGAGCGAGGGAGGGAGGGAGGGAGGGAGGGAGGGAGAGAGAGGGCGGGGGAGGGAGGGAGGGAGAGAGGGAGGGAGGGAGGGAGGAAGGAGGGAGGGAGGCAGGGAGGAGGGAGGGAGGGAGGGAGGAGGGAGGATGGAGGGGGAGGGAGGGAGGGCAACGATAATATCAGCTTTCAGGGAAGTTGTGAGAACTAAGTGACAGGGCCCATGGGAGGCCCCACATGTCAAACATCGCAAACAACAGATGCATAATTGATATCGGCCCTTTTCTATTCCCTTCTTTTTGGACCTTTCGCATTTGTCCCAGAACGCTGAGCTTAGCGTTCAGGCCTCCTGGCCTGGGCGCACTCCTCTTCCTGGCTAAGAATGACCAGCCACCCACAAGGGTCCAGCTTCCAACCACACCCTCATGACATCACCTAGTGCTGCTCCACACACGGAGGCAGCACGAGAACACGGAGGCGGCTGGGTGGGCAGTTAGGGACGGGGAGCTTAAGGTGCCTCAGCCCCGGAGGTCCCAAGACCAGACCCTGACTCCTGCCACTGGCTGCACTCTCTCCTCCCTCCTCCTGTCTGCCCCGGGGGCATGTGCCAGGCAGGGGACGTACTGGTCCCACACCGCCTGGCTGCTTTCCCCCTAATATGGCAATGCAGTCCATCTGCTTTGGGCCTGGAGCCCATGGCACCCTGCGGTGTTCCATATAAACCCCCAGAGAAGGAAACCAAGGCCTCAGAGGGGAAAGACTTGCCTGTCACGTCTGGGATGTGGTGGCTGTACACATGCGCTTCCCAGTTGGAAGCACCTGGGTTTAAAGCTATCCCCAGCCTCCGTTTTCTCACCTGTAACTTGGGGGCAAGGCTGCCTTCCTCTTGGGTGACAGGGTTGGCTGAGATCATCTTTCCTCTATTCAATTGGCACTTACTGAGCCCCTACTTTGTGTCAAATGCTGTCACAGAAATATGGGACACATCAGTGAAGAAAAGAGGGGAAAAAGAACCTGCCCTTGTGGAATCTATATTCTAGTCTTAGGAGGTAAAAATAAACAATAAGTCAAAAGACATTAAAGTGCCAGATGGTGGTAAATGCTTTGAAGAGAAATACATCTGCTACAAGAGGGGTGGGGTGAGCATCGCTAATCTGTGTCCCTTACGTGTTGTCCGGACAGGCCCTCTCTGAGCAAGTGGAGTTTGAGAAGAGGCCTGAAGGAAGACAGGCAGTCAGCCAAGTGGTATCTCAGGAAAGAGCCTTAAGACAGAAGCAACAGCCAGTGCAAAGGTCCTGAGGCCGGAGCACAACTGTATATACAGGAGGAGCAAGGAGGCGAGGGCAGTGGGGCAGAGCAGGGGCAGGGAAAGGTGTGCAGACCACAGGGACGGCCTGCAGAATGTGGAACGGCCTGGAGAGGTGGCCCCACTGCAGGGGTTTGAGCGATGTGCTGCAGGAGAGCCTGCGGGGACAAAGGCAGCCTCGGGGACTGGACGGAGCCGTGCATTGGTCCAAGGGGGAGGTGACGGTGGCTGGAACAGGGTAGACATCTAGGAGGCAGGGAGCGGTGGCCAGCTTTCAGATATAGTCTAAACTGTGCTGTCCAACGTGCTAGCCACTAGCTCTAGGGGACTATTTAAATTTAAGCTAATTAAAATTAAATGAAAAAGAAGTCAGTTGTTCGGTCACACTGGCCATACACCAAGTGTTCGATCGCCACGCTGGAGAGCACAGATGGAACATGCGTCCTTCCTCGTGGAAAGTACTGTGGACAGCACTGCTCTTGAAGATGCAGTGCCAGCAAGAGTGACCTACCACGTGCGCATGGGACGTGAGAGGACAAGAGGAGCCAAGACCCGGGGCCACGGCCGTGTCCAGCACACACACGAGCCAGCTGCTGTGGCCTCCGGTTCCACCACTCCCTCATTCCTACATGTTTGGTCGGGTGCCCTCGGAGACCCCTTCCCTTCGGCTCCAGCCTCAGGGTCCTAGGGATCCCCCAGCAAACACTCAGGAGAAGCCACGTACCCCTCACCCCCACCCACAGCCCCTTCTGAAGGCAGCAGGACATCCTGCAGGCCGCCGACCCCGAGCCTGGAGAACAAGCCTAGGCCAGGAGCTGGCGCTGGGCCCCCTTGGGTTCAGCTTTGGGCGAGTGGCCATCCCTCGCCTGGCCTCAGTTTCCCCACTGTGGAAAGACAGGCTTGTCTCATTCTGGTGCTAGGGCTTGTGTGTGTGTGTGTGGTGGGGAAAAGCCGCAGCTCGGGCAGGGCGTTTGGCGGGGCAGGGGTCTCTGGGTGTACGGAGAAGAGGGGGGGCCCGAGATGACGGGGAGCGGGGACAATTTCACTGGAGAATGCCACAGAACTCGGCTGAGTCATCTGCAGCTCCAGGAGCTAAGAGGCCAATTGCGGCCTTTCATCACAGTGATCTGCAAAGTACAGCCTCTGTCACTCAGGCGCTGGCAGAACAAGGAGCCCACTCTTTGAGATAAATGACTCCTGACTCTTCCTCAAATAACCTGCTCACACTTCCCGATGAGCTGCCACAAAGGGGGACGGTGGAGGAGGGCTCTCTACTGCAGACACCTCTGTGCCGGGCGGGGCCGGTAACCCCAGAGCCCACTGCTCTACAGAAGCGCAGTTGATTGCAGCGCAAATTGGGAGAACCGGAGAAGGGGGCTGTCTGCGGCGGGGAAGCGGAGTGGGCGCACCCCTGGCCAGGGCAGGGCCACTTATTGCCTTAGCCGTCCAGGGTTCACAGAAGAGCAGGCACCTTTCCCCCTAAATGACACCAAAACATGTCTCTAACAGGTCACCCTGCCCGTCCCAACAGTCTTGTTGGAGTGTGGCAAGATGGACCGGGGTCAGAGACGCGGACAGAACATCTCTGTTTACAGAACAACAGCCATTGACAGCTCGAGGCCACCAGCGCTTCTCTGCCCTTTTCTGCTTCTCCCCACGGACACGTGTTGACCCAAGCCTGGCCCTGATAAAGCACTCACACCAACAATTCAAAACAGGGGTCCACAGGGACAGTGCAGAATACAAGAGAGAAGCGCTCTCTGACATGCCAAGATGTAAGTGAGCTGTTCTAGAGTACTGGGGTTTGGAGGCGTCTCTGCCTCGCACCCCAAGTTTATAAACCACATCCCTGCAGAACGCTGGGGTTCAGCTGGCCTGACCAGAGCGCACTGCCGTGGAAATGGAAGGAGGGCAGTTTATTTCTCAACGCACAGTAAAAGGCGAAGTTACAGTTTTCTCACTCTACCCACCCCCCGTTAATTGTTCTTTGGCCTCCAACATCTGCTGCTCTGAGAGGACTTCAGAAAGCTCCCAGGAAAACAAAGGCAGCCAGTCGGCTCGTTAAGCAAGCCCCTGGATGGCCCTGAAGGGGCTGGTCCCACTGCTGCCTTCAGAGGCGATGGCTGCTTTGCTCCTGGTTGCTCGGGGCTCTGAGCAGGCGGGAGTCGGTTCGAGGGATGAAATGAAGTGTATCCACAGTTCGTGGCGGGCTCTTGGGGTGTTTGCAGCAGCCTGCGGCCGGCTCAGCTGTCTGGCTGTGACACTGTGACCCTTGCCTCCCAGGGCTGGCTTCCAGACTGCCTCCGCCAGGATCAGAGCAGCAGCCAAGCCGGTGAGATGCCAGCCCCGGGCAAGAGTGGGCCTGCCCGGGTGGGCTCGTCAACAATGCGTTTGCTTGGTTGAGTCCAGCTGCGGGGGCCGGCTAATGAGAACCAGTTGTGGGCAGGGGGTCAGGATCAGAGCCCTGTCCCCAGGTAAAACTGGCTCAGAAAACCGCTCCGCCTGCTTAGCTTTCTGGTCCAAACTCCGTGCATCGCATGTTCTTGCTGTCTGAGAAGTCAGCTCTGCGGCCTGCCCTGCCTGTGGGATGGGACACAAAAGGACATGGAGGGCAAGGACATAGGAACAGAGTCAGCAAGTGCTGGGTGCCAGTGTAGACCCGGGACGCCCTAGCTGCGAAGCCTGGAGTAAGGTGGTCACCCTCTCTGGGTCCCGTGTCCTTACCTGTGGAACGGGCATAGTGACAACCACCAGAGTCATTAGTGAGGTTCAATGACATCACCCTGGCGCTGACGGATACTCAGAAAAGACAGCCGAAGCATATACAATAACGTACTACATTGTTAAACACAAACAAGACCCATGCGCTCATCACCGCGTCCAATATGGGGAGGAGTTCCTTGGGGGACCCAGAATGGGGTGAAGGGCCCGGAGCAGGGAGGGTGCCAGGGCCCGGCCCCGGGCCCCTGAGGACGGGGCCCCAAACTGGAGGTGGCCCTTCAGGTCAGGAGGGCAGACGGGGGCCCCTGTCCGGGGCCAAGCCCCCTTCCACGGACTGCTCCTACATTACCCGTCTGGTGATGACTTTTACCTTTCTCCTTCCAGGTAGGAGGATGTGGGCATTCCCTTCATGCCTCAGTGCAGCCTCGATTCTGAAGAGTCTGGGATATTTTTAGCACATCTTCTGGGACCGCCAGGTACTGACAGCGGGCCAAGCCAGCTGTTCTCCTCCCCCAAATCGGGAGCACGGCGAACGAGCCGCGGTGGAGAACTTCGGGTGCCTCCCGGGGGACAAGAGGCAGCAGGCCTCGGACTTTGCGGCTTGTCTCTCTGCTATGTGATTCTGGGCAGGTTGCCCAGCCTCTCTGAGCCTCCACTCCTCAACCTTGCAGTGGGCTGACAGTACCTATCGTATAGATAGTGACCTGGAGGCCGATCCAAGCCAAAATTGGAAGTAAGACAGGGCCAAGCATTGGCTATAGGGATGCTATGGCCTGAATGTTTGTGTTCCCCCAAAGCCCATATGTTGAAGCCCTACTTCCCAATGTGATGGTATCTGGAGGTGGGGTTTGGGGGAGGCGATTAGGTTTAGATGAGGTCATGAGGGTGGAGGCCCCATGATGGGAATGACATCTTTATGAAAAGAGACCACAGAGTTTTTTCTCTCCCTCCCACTTCCCCGCACCCCCACCACCATGTGAGGTGCGGAAAGAAGGTAGCCAACCATCTGCAAGAGGCCTTGGGCTTCCAGCCTCCATAATTTTGAGAAATAATTGTCTGTTGTTTAAGCTCCCCAGTCTATGGTATTTCGTTACAGCAGCCTGAGGCGACTAAGGCAGACATGGCTGCCAAGAAGTGGGGTGCTGCTGTAACAAATGCCTAACAGTGTGGAAGCAGCTTTGGAACCAGAAAATGGGCAGTGGCTGGAGGAGTTTTGAGGTGCATGCTACCAGAAGCTGCTGCTGGGAACAAACTGTTAAAAGTGATCCTCGGGAGATCTCAGAGAGAAAAGAGGGGTGCTACGGAGAAAGTCTCCGTCTTCTTAGAGGCTACACCAACAACCCTGCACAGAATATTGTAGAAACGTGGACTTTCAGGGAGATTCCAACGAGGTCTCAAATGGAAATGAGGAACAAGTGTTTGGACAATAGACAAAAGGTGATCTCTTATAAACTGGCGAAGAACTTGCTGAGTTGTCCTAGGGTTTTGTGGAAGGTAGAACTTGCCAGCAATGAAAATGGATATGTAGCTGAGTGCTTTCTAAGCAGAGCATTGAAGGTGCGGCTTGGTTCCTCCTGGCTGCTTAATAGTAAAACGTGAGCAGAGAGCAATGAATTGAAGAAGAAATTGTTAAGCACAAGGGAACCAGAACCTAAAGATTTGGAAAATTCTCAGCCTGTTCCATATTGCAGAAAATGAGAAACAGTGTGTCGGGGAGAGAGTGGGAAGGGTGTGGCTGACGGATGACCCTTTGAGAAGGAGATTAGTGTGGGGGGGGAGGGGTGTGTGTGTGAACTGTGCTCCTGACCTTGGCGGGAACACTGCCAGTTTGACCAGAAGGGGGTGGACAAGGAACAGGATGAAGGAAAGCTCTGAACTACTAGGATTCTGCAAGACAGGACTATCAAGCTATTTATTTGGCCGCAGACTCACATTATTTTTCTAGAAAAAAAGGCAAAGGAATTGCAGGAAGGTGGTCAAATGCATGAACTTTCAGTTGTAAGACAGGTAAGTACTACAGACGTTGTGTACACATGGTGACTATGTAACAGTGCTGTACGATATATAGGAAAGTTGTTAAGACTTCTCATTACACAGAGAGTATTTTTTCTTTTTATTTTATCTAGATGAGATGCTAACTAAACTTATTGTGGTAACCATTTCACAACACAGTAGGCCCCCTTTATCTGTGGTCTTCCTTCCCACAATTTCAATTACCCACAGTCCACTGCAGTCTAAAAATATTCAATGAAAACTTCCAGAAATAAACAGTTGGTAAGTTCTAAGTGTGTGCCGTCTGAGTAGCGTGATGAAACCTCTTGCCGTCTTGCCCCGTCCTGCCCGGGACGTGAGTCATCCCTCTGTCCGGGGCCGCCACGCTGCAGTCATTCCCTCCCCCGAGTCACTTAGCACCCGTCTCAGTTATCAGATCTAGTGTCATGGCACCGCAGTGCTTGTGTTCAAGTCACCCTTGTCCTACTTAATAACAGCCCCAAAGTGCAGGGGTACTGATGCTGCCAACTCGGATATGCCACAGAGAATCCGTGAAGTGCTTCCTTTAAGTGGAAAGGTAGTATGTACAGAAAAAGACATAGTATGTACAGGGTTTGGCAGTATCTGCAGTTTCAGGCATCCGCTGGGGGACTTGGAGCCTGTTTCCCATGGGTAAGGGGGAATTGAATTGTAAATCAAATCATCATACTGTATACCTTAAACTTAGACAGTGATGTATGTCAATTATTTCTCAGTAAAACTAGGAGAAAAAAGCAAAGGAGAGAACAGCTCCAAAAGCGATTCAGAGATCATGAAGGCCACCACCTAGGTTTCAATAAGCCAGGTGGCCTCCATACAAAGCCGTGGGTGCAAGGCTCCCTGGAGCCATGGGGGTGCAACCCCCTCCCAGCAGACCTGCTGTTGCAGGCACCCAGTCCATAGTAATTGTTACAGCAGCCCAAGCAGACAAGGCCACGAATTCCAGGCCCAAGAACAAGGAATTCAGAACCAGCCAAGGTGGGTGTAGATGGTGAATCCAAATGTCAGTTAAAAGTGGGGGTTCAGAAGCCAGACCTCCTGGGCTTAACTCCCTTCTCATGTCACTCACTGCTGTGTGACCCTGGGCAAGTTATCAACCCCTCTGTGCCTCAGATACCATATTAGAAAAATGGAAATAATAATGGAACCAATGCCCTGGCCCCCAGTGCTGCAAGTCGGGCCTCAGCAGGCACCTCGCCCATTATCAGCTTTTATAAGTGGCCGTCACCATGATGGTCGCTACCACCACAAACTTAGGGGCAGCCACAAGCTCTGTGTTCTGGGACCCCTGAAGAGGGTGTGTTAAAAGGTGAAGCTAAGAGATTCAGCTGGCAGAGAAACAATGAGTCTTTTCCCAGATTCCAACAACTTACTACTTCCACAGACAGCAAAAACAAGAGTAGCCACTGGTGCCCGCGACCAACCCCCTGGGGAGACCAGCACAAAGGGGCCAGTGGCTGCACGTGGATTGCCAGTTTCCTGCTGCATTTTAGGGGTTTCATGGCCAGCAATGGCGCCCTACAGGGCCGCCTGAGCCTGAGAGGGCCACCCTGGCAGGTGCGGAGGGGCCCAGGGGCCTTCGAAGCCCCCATGCGCCCCTGTGCTGGAGGGTTACAGGGGTTCTGCCAGGACTTGGATCAGCCGCACCCAGGCCTTGTCTCTGCGGCCTCTGCCGAGGCGTACGGGCCAGAGCCAGGGCAGAGCTGTTCCCCTACAGCTGGATGGAGGTCGGCCTTAAGGAGATGGCTGGGTAGGCCCCGAGAAGTGGGTTAGATCAGAGGCCAGGCCTTGGGACCAGCACCCCAGGTGGCAGCTACGGCTGGAGCCGAGGGGATTCCTGGGAACCACGGGCGACCATGTTTGGCAGGTTTTGGACAAGGGCGTCTGGTTAAGGAGACACTGGGACACAGATCTTGGGGGCTCACAGTCTGGGGATGGGGGCGGCTGAACCAGAAATAAGCAGGAAGCCAGTGCTGGGACAGAGAGCAGCATGGGGTTGGGGACAGGAGGGGTGTGACAGGAAATGCCAGTGCCTTTGGTTTTCTATAATTCAAGGGTCTCCATTTGGAGTCTGTCTCTTCCTAGGAGCTTACACATGGCCAAGGCCTCAGGGCGGGGGTGCAGGGAGTTGTAACTGGCCCCCTGTGTTGTCTGTTCACATCTGGTGGGGGGTCAGGGAAAGAGGGGACCCACAGTTGCAGCCTCAGAGAAAGCTGGGTTGGGCCAGGCCCTGGGGGCAGCAGAGGCTGGTGGAAGGACCCGAGAGCAGGAACCAGGCCTGGTCGCCCCTGGCCAGCCTCCGTGTTAATCAGAGCCGCCATCTGTGTCGATGCCATGATTCGATGAACCTCGAAATGCATGACTGAGGGGTCATCTCATTAAGTCGCTCCCGAAATAAGCAGCCTTGAACTCTGACCCTCCCGGAAGGGCTCCGTCCTGCATTCTCGCGAAGGCCTTTGGCTAAAAGCAACACAAACAGGCCCTGCGATCGAATGTCCCCCACCCGGGCAGCTACGTGGCAGGCTCGAGGCACCCCTGCCAACTTGCTGTCAATGCTGACCTGCCGCGGAGGCTGGGAGGACCCCCGGCCACAGGTGATCAATCCCTCAGTCCCGCCTTGCCAGCTCCGAAAGGCAGGTGATCATTTCTCCTGTCAGCCGCTTGTCAGCCTTTCTGGGTTGGTTTTTCTCCATCAGTGTAAAGGGCAAGTGGCAAATATACAAGAATCCTCTAGACACTCCACGCCCACCCCTCCACGCGGTTCAGCCTGGTGGTGCTAAGGCGGGGGAGGGGCAGGGAGGTAGCGGGACCCTGAGGTCTCAGAGGAGGAAAAGCCCTCAGAGGGCTGTGTCTGCCTGTTAGGAACTGGCTGTTAACTAGCCCTGTGTGCCCGCCTGGAGCTTCACCCACAGGTCCCTGCTTTGAGCCTCACTCCTCCTTGGTGAGAAAGTGCTCACCATCCCCAATAACACCCGCGAGCCTTAAAATGGGGACCACAACCCGTTCCTCACCTCCCCCGGAACAGGGGTCCTGGCACGCACAGTAAAGGCTTCGCAAACACTGGTTCATTAGGGGCAGCAGTCTCCACATCGTTATTCTTGGGAAGACTAGCCTGACCCCTGACCCCTCTCGCGGCCTCCCAGCACCCTCCTGGTCCTTAGGCCCTGAACCGCTTTGCACAGTCTCCTCTGGGCTCTGCCTAATAAAGGATATTAGAGGAGGGGAGGCCAGGGGGAGGATAGTGGAAAGCTGTGATTATCAGGCGATTGCAGGCTCAGCAGAAGAGAAAGCAAACCCAGCCCACCTAGCAATTACCCAGATGCACCCTGTGGGGAAGGGCTGGGAGGGGGAGGGAGGGATGAGCTAATTCCTCCCTCTTTGCTGGGGCTGTTGGGGGAAGATGCTTGGACCTTCACTCCCTTGCCGACCCATTCAGTGAAGACTGAATGCCCCAGTTGGCCTCGGAGGCCACCCCTGGACTGGTTCTTGCCACCTCCCGGTCTCCACCTTGCCCCCTGTAACATCTCCTGTGTTCTAGCCACCCTGGCTTTCCACCAAGCTCTTTTGTGACTCAGGGTGGTCACAAGGGCTTGTTCCCCTGCCTGGAATGCTGTTCCCTCTGCCCTTGCCTGGCTATCTCTGACTCCTACTTTGGGTTCCTACTTAAATGTCACTAGTAAGTCACCTTACATAGGCCTTCCCTGACTCCCAGGCCAAATGAGGTCCTCCCTTTAGTTTCTAACAGCATAGCCAGGGCCCCCCGGAAGCATGCTGTGAGGTCCCCAAATGCCCATTAGCCCCGCACTCAGGGTCACCCAGGTGGAGCTGGGTTCGGGGTTTGGGGTCGGCCTGCTGCAGCCAGGCCTTCTGCCAGTTGGCCGCCCAGCGTTGTTCCGGATCTGATTTCTGGCAGCCGGCCCCCCGCCAGCCAAAGGGCAAAGTTTTACTAACGAGGATCCTTTCTATGCACTGGGGCTGTGGAACTCGTGCCTGAGCTAATTAATTTCTAGGTTCCACATGAATGCAAGAGCTGAAAATTAGCGCTTGCAGAAAGCTAGTCCCAGCCGTACCCCTCAATTACAAGGGGCCTGGAGGCCTGGAGGTGCTGACGGCTCCTGGCACAGAAGGGGCTGCCTCCTCCCCACCCTGCCCAGACAGGCCCCGCTTGGCCAGCCTTTCCCTCTGGGCTCCAGGCAGCAGGGAGGATGCAGTGTGAGGCTACACGCACCCCAGCATCCAGCCCAGGGTCCCAACGCCTGGGATTATGGGACCCTAAGTCCGGCCCTCGTGATGCCCTGCCTTATGCTGGATATGCCCCACTGCCTGCTGCCTTCCCTTGAACTAGACTGAGGGTTCCCTGGGGCAGGGGGCAGGTCAGACCCCCTCCTGGGTCCCCAGGGGCACCCAAAATAGTCTTGCCTAATGGTCTCTCCTGCCTCCTGGCTGCAAAATTTGGACCCGGCTTCTCCTCCAAGCAGGGCTGCCTGTGAGCACTGTGATAGGAGTCCTGGGTCTTCACTGTCAAATAAGGATGATGCCATGTATCCCCCGGGCCCCGAGGCTGACGTGACCATGGTGACAGTGGCCACCTACTGTTTGGTGGCACCGAATGAACTGAACACAGCCCTGTGACCTCCTGAAGGCCATGCAGATCCAGAGAAAGCTGGAGAAACCCTTCCCTTTGATCAAAATGAGTGTGCACCCAGGAGCCAGACTGGCCTTGGCATACGCAGGAAGCTTGCCAAGTGCTCAGGCCTCAGGTCTGATGGCTGGGCACAATTCCCGGCTGCCCTTTCTCCAATACACCCTCTGTGAGACTCAGGGAGTCCCAAAGCCCTTGTTCAAACCCTCAGGACCAGACATTGTTTAGAATTTAGAATTTATGAGATTTCAGAAAAGGTATCGGGCATATACGCAACTATCACTCTTAGCAGGGCGGGGGAGCATCCCATAAGAACGTCAGGAGCTCCATAAGGAAATGTGTGCATACTCATCCCAAGAGATCAATAAAGACTGCAACAGCCGCATGTCCGTTCTGGCCAGTGATGCTGCCAAACTTTGCCAACCAATTTCAGGTGTTTTTTTTTGTGTTTTTTTTTTTTTTTTTTTTTGAGGACAGTGTCACTGGCCCTCATATGTGGAATCCGAACCAGGGCTGCTGGCGTCCCAAGCCAGCTCTTAACCACCACGCCACTCGGCCGGCCCCCGATTTCAGTTTTAAAGCTTGGTGGGTTCCAGAGTGGGGGAGGGCTGCTGGGAGTGGGGAGGGCTGCTGGCGGATGGAGGAGGGCTGCTGGGAAGCTAAAAAGCAATCAAGAGCTTGGCAGCGAGCCTGGCTCCAGGAGCTGTTCCTGCAATCACCATTGGTCTTCTGGGTGTAGTGACAAACAAGGTGGCATTTGCAGTTGCAAGTGAATGTTAGATCCTGCCACTGTCTCTAGGACTGGGGTGGCTTAAAGGGATCCAAGAGAACACAGGATGACAAAATTTGGGAAGACTTTGTTGGTCCAATTACCCTTGGAAGTCACTCTGTCCTTTCTAGACTCAGAGTCCTTTTCACAAAGGTTACATGAGCCAAGCATCATGTCACAGTCTCCTTCTAGGAAGAGCACAGGAGACACGACTTCCCTGTTTTTCTCACCCTCACTCCAGGTCAGAGAAAACCGGGCCGGATTCATAGCTCGGTGCCCGCAATGCCCTGGAAAGCTTAGGGCAGGCAGCCGTGCCCTGGAGTAAGTGAGCCCTCCCCTGCCGGGCCCCAGGATGGGGGGTGGGGGAGGAGGCAGCCTTCCACTATAGAAGGGCAGAAACACTAACTGAAACCTGAGAGTCATTAAAAACGGAACAGTCCATTAAAAAGGATTATAGGCAGGACCCACACGGCCAATCAGTGCCCCATTCACGGCCCTGAGCCTGTTTCCATGTCTGCACATCCTTCGGAAAAAGTAGGGGGGGGGGGTCCCACTTCTGAATGAAGGCCTTATTCATGTCACCTCCTCGGGAGCCTGGCCTCTGAGTCAGGGCACGTGTCGAGCTGGCAGGGCACAAGTGGGCACACATATTAAACTCCTCTCCGTTTGCACAACTGAGCTCTTGTCTTCTGAGCAGTGTTATTTTAGGAAGGGTTCCCAAACCCATGAGGCTAGCTAAAAGCCCACATTCCCTAAGGGGACTTCGTTTTTAGCTCAAACACTGCTAATTCTGGTTCTGCCCCAGGGACCAAAGTCTTTATGGCTTGTCTCTGATTTCTAAGGGGGTGTTCATTTCTGGAAGCTTAGCAGCTGAGGGAACCAGTCCACACCCTAAGCTACTCTGAGTCCCAAGGGCTCCCACCAGGGGACCTGTCCAGGAAACCTGCCCAGGCCAGGGTCGTGGGAAATCTTCCTGTCCCCCAGATGTATGTTCCCGACAAGCACTTGCAGGCGGCCTGTCTGAAGTCATCCCAGGAGACAGAACAAAGGCCACCTGCTCCCACCTTTGCACCCTCTTCCTCCTCTCTTCCCTCATTCTGACTTCCTGGGATGGTCCCCCCACACAGGGTAGCCAGCTGGTGGGCAGCGGCCCAGACTGTTTTCTAGGGGTCACAGGCTAAGGCAGGAAGTATCTCCCCACCCTCCCTCTTTTCCCCTTAATTATACAAGAATAACTTAAAACAGGGGTGGATACCCCCCCTGCTCCTTCTCAAAATCTGCTCCCCAGAGTGACAGCCAACATATTTAGCGATCCGTTCCGCGCGGGCACCCGCCAGGAAGAAAAGTCACTGTGAGATGAGGGGATAGTCCAGAAGACCACTCTCACTTCTGACACCAACTGCAAGTTTGGGGGTTCCCAAGAACACCCGCACTTTTGAGGATTTGCTAGAAGGACTCACGAACCCATGAGAGCTGTTATACCCAGAGTTACAGCAAAAGGGTGCAGACGAACATCAGCCAAGGGAGTGGGGAGGGCATGGGGCTGGTCCTGGAAAGTTCCAAACCCAGGACTTTTAGGTGTCTCCCGGGGGTGCCGTGGGCAGTGGTGCTCCCCCTGCAGTGAAGCGGGGCTCCACCGTGGACTGTCAAACCGGAGAGCTGGCCTGAGCCTTGGCGCTCCATTTCCCTTGGGGTCTCCAGGGTCGATCGCCCACCTGGCTGACCTCAGATCCAAGCCCCTCAGGAGGGTGAGCTGGTGTCCTATGACTCAACTCCACACACCCCTACATGTCACATTGTTAGACTTCCTGGTGTGGCCCAAAGCCCCAGGTAAATGAAGACAGCCCGGGGCCAGTAGCTGAGGGCAAAGGCCAGACCTGTTTGTGGGCAAAGTTAAAGGCTTTTCTACAATCACCAACCAATCCAAGTGGATGCAAGAAGTGGTGCCGTGCCAGCGTGTACCTGCTGACTGGCAGCCCATGGGCCTACGGAAGCTTCCAGAAGTTGTCAGGAACAGCAGCCACATCCAGAGGTGTTGTTCCGAGTATGTCCCCCGACCCTGGACACTGTGAGCCCCACCTGTCTTTCTTCCACAGTTCAGTCCTACTGTGCTCACCATACGTCCCTGCCCAGCTTCTGGGCAGCCAGGTTCTCAGCGGGGAACCTGGGGTAGCAACACAGGGTATGGGGCTGGCTGGCAGGACCATGGAGTTTTTCTCATGGTGCCCAGCATTCTCTTGCTGACAGGCCATATCCTGGGCCAGTCTTGACTCAGAGAAGCTTTCACAAGGATACCTTATGCCAAATGGAACTACCTAGCCAGATGTAGTCAATCTATTATTGCCCAAAATAGCCACTGCTGAGTCCTCAAAAGACCAGCAGAATAACTTGTTGCTGAAGCAAAGCCAGGTTTACCACCTACTGCTAACTGCTACTTGCTACCTACCACCTACTGCTCCTGCTACCTCCCATCCACAGAAGAGAGGGTCCTTCCCCAGAGCTTCTGTTACCTTCCCTTGGGGTGCACTCTGCCTGCAGAGCTTAGAAATGCCAGCAACAACTTCCTTTTCACCCCCAGATGCCCCCCACAACCCAAGCCATTGGCGATGACTCAAGCACAATTGTATTTCCTACAGCTGGAGCCTGGCGATTCCCCACACGTTAAATACAGTAGGCTACCCACGGAAAGACAGGAACGGTGGCTTGGTTTCTAGAGGGGACTCTGGGCGGGCCAAGGGCCCACCACCTCTCATGATAGGACGTTCTTACCCACAGTGTCAGGACTTTGCAGCCTGGGGTTATGGGAAGTTCTCCTGGGTCCCCGGAGCACGAGGAGGGGCTTCTGAGAGCTTGGCAGGGGCCCCTCAGCCCCCGACCATCTACATTTCTCTATCCCCGAGCCCCGCTCCACCCATGCACATGTTTCCTGGGCCCTGCCCCAGGCTACACTCCAGACTGGAAACCAATGGGGCAGATGTGGTGTCTGGCTGAGCTCCAGGAGGCCCATCTTCTGCCTGATGGGTCTCCCTGAGATGCCCATCACCCAGTCCACCTGGCCCTGGCTGTCTTATAACCCCACTCCTAGCTTCTAGGCACAGGGAGGGCTGGCTGACAGGGCTGAGGATGGGAACCATAGCCTGAGTGTCCAGCCTCCCAGGGGACACACAAGTCAATCAAGAATTACGATTAAGTGACAAGAGTGATCATAGCGGCACGTCCCAAGCTGCCCAGAGTTCTCGGCAGGATCAGAGGAAATGCTGTGATGTGGCCTCCCAGGCATGGGGTGGCAGCTGCTCTCTGAGTGACCCAAAGGCATCCTTCCCCCACAGTGGGCACTGACCCATCCCTCCATCAGCCCTTCAGAGGGGTAGGCATTGACGGCGGCACACAAGCCATCCCCTGGCTGACGGGGAGGTGTCTGTGCTTTGTCTGAAATCAGGTGGGGCAGTCCCAGGGGTGCTGGGGGTCAGAAAAGTGAGGCAAGAGGGGGCTTCTCCAAGGCTGGCAGGGCTGGGACACAGGTAACCTGGGCAGGGAGTGGGGAGTTGAGCACCACGTGGACCCTGGATGGAGGCTGAGGGCAGGTGGCTATTGGGGAGTACTTGCAAGGACCCCAGAGCCACTGCCCAGCCCCCCCTGTGCCTCCGCCCCAGCCCAGTGGCAGGAGCAGAGTGGAGAGGAGCCTGGGCATTTGGAAGCCATCCAAAGCCTCCAGTAGGGTTCTCCCCCCGTTTTCTGGCACCTCACATTTACTGCTGGCCCCCACAACCCACCTGTTCTGACTCAGGTTTTTCTCTCACTCTAGTCCCTTCCCTGTCACCCCTGTTGCCTGACACAGGACTCTGGTCACTCTTGGCTTCAGTGTCCCCTCTACATTGTGGCTCCAGGATGGGATTTCCTCCTGCAGGTCTGACCCCATCGCAAAGGTGTCCCTGGGTCCCCTTCCTCTACAGCACACAGGGCAAGCTTTGTGTGTCCCAAGACCCTCTCCCAGACCCACACACCCTGCAGCCTCACCACTCCCTGCCCGAGCCCCCAATCCTACACTCGCATCCGCTGGTCGAAGGCCTCCCTGCCACACTGTCACACTGCCACACCTCTGCAGGCGCCGCTGTTCCTGCGCCCAGCAGGCCCTCCTTCCAGTCTAGCTCAAAGTCGGGAGGCCTCTGTCACTTTCCACTCTTCCGCCCTGGCCTAGAAGGCAGTGCTGGGGGGCTGCCCTCTGCCTGGATCACACCCCCACTCACACTTGTCTCCAGACTGCGGGGGCCTTCAGGGCTGGGACACCCCGCCCTCTCTCCACTGCCTCGTGTTCTCAGTCCCTCTCGCAGGGCTGGCACCACGTAGCTGCTCAGTAAATATTAAATGAAGGAATTAATGAATGAGGCCCTAATGAAAAGCTAAAAATGGACTGTTCCTCCCAGGGCCTGACCCACTTTCTGAGCCCTCACCAGCTGCTCTGGAAGCAGCATCGATTCTTCTGCCTCGCGGCGCTGTCACATCCATGAGTCTGGCTGCCCAGTTCCAGCCCCTTGCAGGGTCTGCGGGCAGGAGACCTAGGCCGGTGAGGGCTGGAGGGTGGACCGGCTCGCAGAGGTCCACGCCCTCGGCTGGTGCAGGCTGCCATCCTGGGCGCCAAGCACCCCACGTCCTGCCACATTGAACTTGGGAGTCCCCAACACTTTTGAGCCTCAGTCTCCTCACCTGTAAAATAGGGTGACATTGCCCCTGAGCAGGAACCAGATCAGGGGCTGGCACACTTTTTTCTGTAAGAAGTGCCAGATAGTAAATATTTCAGGCTTTGTGGGCCCAGTTCTCTGCCTCCAGCACTCGTACTGCTGTGTCACAAAAGCCGCCACAGACAAGATGTAAATAAATGCACATGGCCATGCTCCAGTAGTGACTATTTATGGACCCTGGAGTTGGAATTGCACATAACTTCACATGGCATGAGATATTCTTTTTTTTTAGTTTTTCCCCAACCATTTAAAAACATAGAAGCTATTCTTAGTTAGCAGGATGTACAAAAAGAAGCGGTGGGCCGGATTTGGTTCACTGGCCATATTCTGCTTCCCTGAGCCAAGTTACAGAAGCACTCCCCTGTGCCTCTGCACCCGGGGTTATTGTATGTTTCCAGTGTTCCCTCCAAAACGAGGCATTCGGAGACTTGATATTAAAATAATTCTTTTCTTTAGTGGTTTACTCATTTGTTAAGAGCTAATAATTTTCAGGGCCATCCATAAATGGAGTTAGTCGCTAGAATGGTAGTAAGCTCCCCACCCCTATGGACATGCAAGCAAAGTGGAATGACTGGGCCAGGGAAGCTGTGCAGAGAATTTAGGCATCAGGTAGGAAGTGCAAGTAAGCATCCATCAAAATATTATGGACTGTGTGCAGGCCTATGGCCACAACTGGACGTAGGGGGCTGGGGCCCAACTTCTCCCTCTCCTAGTCCCACCCCCAGGCCCTGAGCCTAGCACAGGGAACACTCATCCAGGGGTTGAATAAAAAGTCAATGCAGAGCCGGCTGAGTGGCGTGTTGGTAAGAGTTGACTTGGGAACGTGAGCTCTGAGCAGTAGGGCCCCGGTTCAGATCCCACATGAGGGCCAGTGATACTGCCCTCTGCAGCTAAGATGGTGAACAACAGCTCCACCTGGAGCTGGATTGCCATGAATCACCAGTGACAGCGTGGGCTGCAGCCGGGCTTCAGTGGGCTGCCATGAGCTACAGTGAGCGGCCGGCAGTGTGAGCTGCCTCAGCCGGGAAGAGCGCAATGATCACAATACCAACATGGGCCAGTGAAGCGAAGTCCGCCACAACTAGACTGAAGAACAAAAGGACAGCAACTTGTCTATTCCCCTCCCCCTAGTCCCCAACACTGTTCCCCTCCCCCAATTCCCCAATAAAATCTTAAAAAAAAGAAAGTCAATGCCAATGTGCCTGGCAGCACGCGGCACTGGGGCTCTGGAGGGGCTCAGGCCCTAGTTGCTACCTCAGTTTGGGCCCCCAGAACCAACCCTGAGACAAGGGCTGTGTGCACATTATTTGTTTGGGAGGTGATTCCTGGAAGCATGTGATGAAATGGGGAAGCGAGTTGGGCTGGAGGCAGGTTTATAAAGGGATGTTAATGAGCAGTTACCACTGTGGCTACCTGGGGCTCAGCCTGCAGGGAAGCCTCCGAGAGAAGCAGGGGACACTCGTTAGGCTTGTCCACCACAGGCACCAGCATTGGGTTGCTTGTCCACAACTCCTGCCCCCAGCTCCTGCTGTTACCTCTGGCCCCTCCCTGCTGCCCTGTGCCCCAAGGCCAGAGCACACTTCTGTGGTCAGAGGGTTTCTCTGCAGGTAGACGCAGGTACTGGAGGTAGGGAGAGAACAGACACTGCCTAAACGCCCACTCCCGCCCTGGCCAGGGAAATGCTGAGGACCTGATTCCTGCCAGCTTCTGGCCCCAAACCTGCACAGGGCCCCTGCTGTAAACAGAAAGCCAGACCTAGGCACCCCCACCCCTACTCAGTCCATATTTCTGAGCGGGGCAGCTGTGGCTGCGTGGCTTTCCTGTCTGAGCTTTTGCATCTTTATTGCAATACTCCCCTCAGGGATGTTGAAAACCAAGTGAGATGAGACGTGTGAGTTCTGCAGACAGATCCTGTACATCACAGGTGCTCAATAAATGACAGGGGGTTGTCGCTGTGTTCCCTTGGCTGCCCACGTCTTTGACCAACTGAGCCTTGATTTCCCACAATGGACCTCCCAACCTCACTCTAAAAGTGGTTGTCTTAAACCAATCAGCACATCCCACCCCCTGGCTATAGTGATTGGTCAGGGATGGGCATGTGACCAAATTCTAGCCAATAGGAGGAAAAAATTCAGAACGTGTTTGGGGCTAATAAAAATGACTGTCTCTGCCCCAGGACAGGGTGGTAGGAATATGAGTTTGAGCTAAGGCAGACATTTTGCCACCAAGAGGGGAGTGGCTGGGCTGCTGGGGGCACCGTTTGGAGGCCCAGGATGTAACTGAATAAAGGGACAGAGTATGGCTAGATCTGGGGTGATAGTCTTTTTGAGCTGCTAGCTCAAGCCTTCCCCAAAACTTCTAAACTTTTCAGTTACATAAACCCATAAGTGCCCTTTATGTTGAAGCCACCAGCAGTTGTGGTTTTATTATTTTTTTTTTTGTCCTTTGCAACCTAGAGAGTCTATAATAAATAGAGCAACTCTCCTGGTTACCTGAGGCCGAAGGGCAGAGCCGTAAACTGTGGGATTCACCGAATGGACAGGAAAGCAAGGCCTCCAGAGTAGACCAGCGGGCAGAGGAGGCAGCCGGGAAGATCAGCTGGCCTTCTGCTCATTGCAGCAGTAAAGTCACTCCTCTCAGCTACTCTGAAACCCTGAGCCTGAGGACATCACAGAGACACCGTGAATGACTGAAGTGGTGCCTGACCAGGAGCCTCGGGGTGACCTACAGTCCCCAGAGACGAGGTGAGGGCAGGGAGGAAGGAGACACTACCCACATACGCGGTCCCACATGGCTGGCATGCCGTTGGGCAAATGTAACCAAGCGGCACGCAGGGGCTCTTTCCTTCCTTCTTGATAATTTCAGAAGCAGAGAAAACCTTCAGCAGCCAGGCCCACGGCGGTCACTTGGCACAGCCCGGAGGCCTCGGGAGTGGCTCCCAGCCAGGAAGAGGAGGGCGGGGAGGAGACAAGGCCGCGGGAGGAAGATGGAGCTGGGAGCCCTGGGGCGCGCTCAAGCTTAGAAATTGCCAACTTTGCTTACACAGTTAACACATTTGCGCCTCCAGGGATGTTAGCAGGGAGGACGGGTGTGAGAATTGTGGGCTTTTTCTTTTTGTAACAATTATCACGAAATAGCCGCCACCACACGTTCAGCATTTAACCCTCACATGAGTCGGCACATCAGACAGGCTAGAGCTGGCTGCCCACGACGGAGATGGTGCAAGTGGTACCTCAGAGCCCAGCTCTCAAGGTGTCATCTGCTCAGCGTGTGGGTGACCTTGTGGCTATGAGGCCCTGGACAAGGCCAAACAGAATGCAAGTGAATGCCCAGAGCTGGCGGGCAGAGCCTCTCTGACGCCCGGTGCTGACAGCCAGGTGGCCAGCTTGGCCATGGAGGATGGAACGGGGTGATCCTCACCAGCCTGGACACCATACATTCCTTTCAATAACCCCTGGGTCATCAGCATTAGACCATCTCATAAGGGGGTAAACCTGGAGCTGAGAGCCAGGGTGGCTCACCCAGTGTCACTCAGATACACTGAAGCGGAATGGGTCTGGGCCCTGCTCTGAGTCCCCAGAACTGGATGGCCCCACTTCTCTCGCTTGGTTTTTACCCATCCTCCCCAAACCTGCTCCTTCCCACACCATTTACCACACCCCTCTCCCCCCACAGCCATCAACCCAACCCCTCCTCCAAGTCATCCTCTGCCAAATCCCCTCACGGACTCAGCACCTAGGCATCCGGTGGGAATAAGAAATGCAGAAAGGACTGGGTGGGGGGTAGCAGGACACTGACTGGAGCCAAGGGTCTATTGGGCAGACAGTGGTCAAGGCTTCCTGCCACTGTGCACGTGTCGGCACCTGAGAATCACACTTTAGGACCCCCTGGGGCCATCTTTTGAAAGCTAAACAGTAAGAAGGGATCCCCATTCACACTGGGTTTCAAAATTGTGCCCTCCCTACTCCTAACACACACACACACACTGACACACCGCGGTTTGATGGGAAGCAGAGAGAGCAAACGTCCCCTACCCCCTGACCCCATCTTACCCTGCCCTCCCCTGGCCCCTGCAGGGCCCCTGGGAGCTTCCAGCTCTCAGCCCACCGCATGCCTTGCCCAGGAGCTGCTGGAAGGCGACACGGCCCTGGGCATGGTGGCTGGAGGGCATCTGGGCGGCCCGCAGAGCTGCCATCTGCTCCTCTGCTCGGAGCACGTCGGATGCTGCGAGGCGCGTGAGCTGGCAGCGAGGATGACAGGCGGGGTTGCTGGCCTGGCAGTGACCCCCAACAAGGGCAGAGCCGGGGACACATCCTGAGACCACAGCAGGGGCCACTCATGCTGCGCGATCGGCCTGCCAACCAGGCCCGGGGCAGGGAGGAAGGGCGGTGCGCCCCGGCCTCTCATTTCATTTCCAGAAAGGGCACAGAACAAAGAGCGCGCAGCTGCGCCCCCACCGCGCAGAAGTGACCATCGCCAGCATTTTGTTCCATTGTCACAACTCTTTCTCCCTTTTAATGTGATACAGAAACACCGCAGACAATATTGAAGTCCTCTATGTGGCCCAGGCAGGGTGAGGGCCCATATGTTTCTTGCCATCGACACGCCTCTCCTTCAAGGGCGGAAATGAAGCGCTTCTGGAGTGCAGTGTGCCCAGAGCTGGTCCGGGGAACCGCCAACCTCTTGAGCCCTCTTCTCCTTGTGATGAGACGACAAGTGGTGACTCCTGTCCCTACTTCATGTGAGGGACACTGAGCTGCCACCATGTGGGATATGAGCGCCTCAAGCTACAGGAAGGCATGTTGCCAAGGAAGGGATGCAAGGTGGGTTATGTCAGCTCCTCAACAGCATCCCCAGAACTCAGGCCCTTCTGACCACCTGCTCTCCCAGCCTTGGCACATTGACCTGGTACCCACATGCTCTACATGATCTTTGCTTCCCCACATTGCCTGCGTACACAACACACCTTCACAGAGAAAAGGTGCTGTCTTTATGGGCTGCCCCAAAGACCCCAGCACACTTTCCTTGGTCTCTTCGGCCTGCCCCAGCGGCCTCAGATGAGAGCAGTTGCACTGCCATGATTGGCTTGGTGGCCATGCCAGAAGCCAGGTGATCAGAGCAAATCGGGGTTCTGTTAGTGAGGAGGAAGGACAAGCAAGGGGGTGAAGGGAAGGGTGTTAGGTGGACAGTCACTAACCAGGGTCGGCACTCTTCCCAGTGGATAACGCACAGTGGGAGGCAGCATAAGAGTGAAGTCAGATCATCTACGCCGAAGCCACAGCCTTGCACTGCACGGCCCTATCTCCTGCACCGTCTCTGCTACTTGCACACACCACCAGCCACCAAACTGTCCCCTGCACTCCTCCACATCTGCACCACTCACGCCACCTGACCACCCTCCCCACTGCACCTCACAGGGCTCTGTGGCTGCACTACCTGCAACTTGCAAGGTGTACGGGCCAGGAGTGCAGGGCCATGCCTGGGGGAGGGATCTGAGGAGCAGGGGCAGGGTCAGGGAGCAAAGGCCACCCAAGGGCCAGCCTGAGAGGTGGGGGAGTCAGGACCAGAACCAGAAAGAATGACAGTGGATGGGTCCACACCGGCTCCATCACTTCCCACTGTGGGTCTGCAGGGTCTGCACCCTCTAAGCACTCTTTGGACATTTGGGAGGGAAATAAGGGTGTACTGGGATGAGGGGCTGAATCCATTAGAATTAGGTTTGGCTGCAAAGCAGAAAACACAAATAATGCAGGATTAAACACACAAGGACTTACTTGATCAAGTAAAAGAAATTGAGAAGGAGACCCAAGATGGCAGAGTAGATAAACACTGTGCCTGTTTCCTTCCATGAACACATTAAGATTACAGCTAAATTATAGAACAATCAACCTGCAGAACCATCTGAAGTCTGGCTGAACAGAAGTTTTATAACTAAGGATATAAAGAAGAAGCCATGTCAAGACTAGTAGGAAGGGCAGAGATGGGAACCATGCTGCTCCCAAACCTCCGTGTAGCAGTTGAGAATAGAGAGGGATATGTCAGCTGCAGAGGTTCCCCCCGGAGGAGCAAGGGGCCCCAGTCCCACCCCAGACTTTCCAGCCCAGAGTACTGGTGCCAGGAAGAGGAACCCCCACAACACCTGGCTGTGAAAAACAGTGGGGATTCTGACCATACGGTGGAACAGAAGGCAATGGGAAACCCAGACGTTCTCTTAAATGGCCCAAGCACAGACTCAGTCGCTCACAGTTACTCACCTTGGGCTCCAGTAGGGGAACTTGGGGGGCATCAGAGATGTACGGGGAGCAAATTGAGGTATGTGGCTTTGAAGCCAGTGCTGGAGGACAGTCAGTATTTTCCCTGTAAGAGGGGCCTCCTCCAGTGCAGCCAGCAGGCAGGCGCCATCTTTAAATGAATTGAACTCTCCCCCACCAAGGCCAAATCTGAATCTGATTGGTCTGGTGAGCTCCGGGGCTCTGCACTGCTGACTCCCTGGGACCCTGCCCACCCAACTCTCCCAATGCCAGAGGCACTTTCTTGGGGAACAGCCAGCCCCACCCACGTTGCACTCTTTCATAGAAAACTACCAGAGTCCACAGGCACCATGCAGGTGACAATCGGCCTTTGTGTGCTTTGAAACTTTTCCTGAGTCACTCCAGGCTCAGCACTGGCACCAAACCAGAATCTACATTAACCTGGTGACCACAGCTCTTCCTATTCAAGTTACTCCCTGAGACTCTGCCTCACCCAACTTGTGTACTGCATGATACTTTATCAGTAGCTGAGCCTTAAGGGAACTGGCAGGTGGCAGCAGGCCTCAGGGTGTCCTAACTTTTTGCAGAGCTATCCCAGGCCTGGTACTGGTGGCAGCTATCCTCATTTCACAGCATGGCCTCTCCCACATACCTCCAAGTTTAGCATAGGCAGTGAAAAACCACAGATTGCTTTGTAGCTCCTACCAGGTAACCCATGGCCGGTCATAGGCAGTGGGTGACCTGGGTCTGCACTAGAGCCCAAGGCCCCAAGAGGCCCCAGAACCAACATACTTGGAGGTTGGCTTCGGACAATAGTAGAGCACCACCCAATTAGCCCCATAAGTGGCACACACAAAGGGCAGTCTCAACAGGCACCAGAGCCCGTCAGGCAATTCCCGTTCCATGGGGGTAAGACCCCTACACAAAAGCCCATAAGCTGTGGACATGGCTAAACCCCACAGCTATTCAGCCTGAGGGTCAATCCCACCCACTGACATGCCAATAGCAATCAAGGCTCAACTATAACAGAAGAGCACACACAACCCACACAAGGGACACTCCTGGAGCACCCAGCTCAGGTCACCAGGGAGACTGTGCCAGGGCCCCACAGGACACCTACTACACAAAGCCATCTGGCCAAGACAGGGAGACAGAGCAGATCTACCTAATACATAGAACAAATACAGGTAGGCAGTCAAAATGAGGAAACAAAGAAATACATTCCAAATGAAAGAATGGGAGAAACTCCAGAAAAAGAACTAAACAAAATGGAGGCAAGCAACCTACCAGAGATAGAGTTGAAAACAATGGTTATAAAGATGCTCAAGGAACTTAGTGAGAACTTCAACAAGAGCTAACAAGCATAAAAAAGAACATAGAAACCATAAAAAAGAACCACTCAAAGTGAAGAATACAATAACTGAAATGAAGAATGCACTAGAAGGAATCACCAACAGACTAGATGAAGCAGAGGATCGAATCAGTGACTTAAAAGACAAGGTAGCAGAAAACACCCAATCAGAACAGCAAAAAGAAAAAAGAATTAAAAAGAAAGGTTAGTTTAAGAGAAGTCTGGGACAACTTCAAGCATAACAACATTCACATCACAGGGGTACCACAAGGAAAACAGAGAAAGCATGGGCTTGAAAATGTATTTGAAAAAATAATGACTGAACACTTTCCTAACCTGGTGAAGGAAATAGACATACAAGCCCAGGAAGTGCAGAGTCCCAAACAAGATAAACCCAAACAGGCAGGCACCTAGACATATTATAATCACAATGGCTTAGGTTAAAGACAAAAAGGGAATCCTAAAAGCAGCAAGAGAAAGGCAGCTAATAATTGTAAGGGAGCCTCCATAAGATTGTCAGCTACTTTCTCAACAGAAACTTTGCAGACCAGAAGGGATTGGCAGAAAATATTCAAAGTGATGAAAAGTCAGTATATGCAACCAAGACTACTTTACCCAGCAAGGCTCTCATTTAAAATTGAAGGACAAGTAAAGAGCTTCCCAGACAAGACAAAACTAAAGGAGCTCATCACCACCAAACCAGTATTACAAACAATGTCAGAGGGACTCCTTTGAGACGGGGAAAAGAAAAAAAAAAAGATATGAATAATAAAATGGCAATAGCTACATACCTATCAACAATTACTTTCAATGTAACTGGATTAAACACTCCACTTAAAAGACATAGGAGGGCTAAATGGATAAGAAAACAAAACCCTTGCATATGTTGCCTACAAGAGAATCACTTCAGGTTGAAAGACTCACACACAGATGTAAAGTAAAAAAATGGAAAAAGATATTTCATGCAAATAGAAATGGAAAAACAAACCAACCTGGAATAGCAATACTTACATCAGACAAAATAGACTTTAAAACAAAGGCTGTAACAAGAGACAAAGAAGGGCCAAGTAATTCCACTTCTGGCTATTTATCCAAAGAAACCCAAAACACTACTTGGAGGGGTCATGTACATCCATATGTTCATTGCAGCATTGTTTACAATAGCCAAGATGTGGAGGCAGCCTGAGTGTCCATTGGTGAAAGAATGGATAAAGAGGAGGTGGTACATATATACAATGGGATATTATTGGTTGGCCATTTAAAGAAGAGGTTCTTGTCATCTGTGGCAGCATGGATGGACTGGGATGGTATTGTGCTGAGCTGCGTACGTCAGACAGACAAAGGCAGGTGCAATGTGATTTCACTTATATGTGGAATCCAAAGGACAAAATAAACAAATCATAAATGAACTCATAGATATAGAGAACATTTTGATGGTTGCCAGATGGGAGAAGGTTGGGGGTGTGGATGAAAAAAGGGGAAGGGATTAAGTAGTACAAACTGGTAGTTACAAAATAGTCATGAGGATATAAAGTAAAGCAGAGGGAATATAGTCAATAATATGGTAATAAGTAGGTACAGTGTCAGGTGGGTACTACACTAGACAGGGGATCACTTCTTAAATTATATAAATGCCTAACCACTATGCTGTACACCTGAAATTAATATAAAATAATATTGAATGTCACCTGTAATTGAAAAATTGAAAAGGGGGGAAGGTGAAGCACAATAAGTGGTCCAAATTTCTAGGTATAAAAAAAATAAGTCATGGGGATGTAATGTACAGCATGGGAAATATAATCAATAATATTGTGATAGCGTGGTATGGTGTCAGATGGTTGCTGGACTTATGGTGATCACTTCTTAAGTCTGTAAATGTTGAACAACTCTGGTGTAGCCCTGAAACTCATGTAATATTGTATGTTAACTATATTTTTAATAAAAATGTTTTTAAAAACAGACATTGAAAAATTGGCCATGCAGACCTGGTGTGGCTTTTTCCCATCCATCTCTCTTTTTCCACATCCTTAACATGTAGCTTCCATTGTGTAAGTCACCTCCTGGTCTAACAAAGTTCCTGGATCTCCAGCCATCATGTCTTCATTCCAGATGATAACAAAAAAGAGGAAGGGGTATTGCAAAGGGAGGCTTTTCCCAGCTTTCTGTCTCAGTCCTTCTGAGAAGCCATGCTAGACACTTTCATTTCCAGCCAAAGCAGAGTAACAGGGGCCAGATTTACCATCCCATATTAAACTACACACACATACAAAACAAAACAAAACAAAACAAAACAAACAAACAAACAAAAAACTATCGTTTCAGTCACTGGGTAAAAGGCAGCCCAAGACAGTAAGCCATGAGAGAAAGTAAACAAATGAGCCCTACAACTGCTCCTGGAGAAGGTTCCAGGTTACATTCCAGAGAAGGGAAACCCAAATATAGCCCATCAGTCTCTCTGAGTTGTGACACAGAGTTCAGAGAGTCCAAGGCATGTATAATTTATGGTGTAGAACACCAGAGAAGAGATAGCTGCAGAGAGACAGCACTTCAGAGAGCTGCAGATTGCTCTCCGTCATCCTTTAGCTAAGTAGTGATCAGGGCAGGAGTGTGAGGAAACTACCAAGGCTGAGCAAAGAGCATCCAGAAAGGAAGAGGCAGAATAGTCCCTTGGGCTCATGCAGGGAGGAGAACAGTTTGTCTTACCACTAGTCAGAGTGGTAAGACCTCACTGAGTAGAGTCCTCAGAAAAATATTGCCTCTATTATGGTATCAAATTTGCCCTACACTAAAGGCTGACCTAGGACTGCCTACAACACTTAAAAGTAAGCCTTGAAGGGATCAACTGTCTCCAAGTAACTTAACTGCGTCTCAGAACAAAGTCAAAATATGTTTTTTTAAAAAAAGTGAAAAACTCCAGCACCTAACAAAGTGAAATTACAATAAAATTACAATTACAATAAAATTACAATTACAAAAAATTACAATTATAATAAAATTACAATTACAAAAATAAATCCAATAAAAAATCACCAGGAATGAAAAGGAGGGAAATCTGACCCATAAAAAGAAAAATAATAAATCAATAGAAACAGATCCAGAGATGACCAGATGATAAAAAGAAGAAAATGGGTGGTAAAACAGATTTATGTCCAAGAATGTAGAGGCAATGATGAGCATGAAGAAGAGAGAAATAAAACATATTTTAAAGACCTAAATTCAACTTCTAGATTTAAAAAATACAATGTGTGAGATGAACAACATCCACTAAATGGGATTTAACAACAGACTAAACACTTTGAAAAGGAAGATTACTGAACTTGAAGGCATGGCCATAGAAATTATCCAAAATGAAACATAGGGGGAAACAATGCACAGACGATGACTGAGCTGTGGGACAACATCAAGTAGCTTAACACATATGTAATTGGGGTCCCAGGGTAGGGGAAAGGAGAGGGAACAGGAAAACTATTTGAAGAAATAATGACCAAAATTTTCCCAAATTTGATGAAAACTGTAAATGTACAAATCCGAGAATCTCAGTGAACCCCAAGCAGGGGGAGAAAACTACAGAAGGCCATATCATAATCAAACTGCTGAAAAACTATAAAAGCAGATGAAAAGAAGCATGATGTACACAGAAACAAAGATAAGAATGGCAGATTATTTTTCCTGGAAATAATCTAAGCCAAAAGAAAATGGAGCAACACCTTTATTGAAAGAAAAAAGTCAAGCTAAAATGTAATACCCAGGGAAAATATCTTTCAAACATGGACGTAAAATAAAGACTTTTTCGGACCATCAAAACTGGAAAGAATTTACCATTAGCAGACCAGCTCAAAATCTTACAGGGAGCCCTCCAGAAGGAATCTGGAGCAGGAATGAAGAGCAACAGAAATGGCTGTTATGTGGGTAAATATAAAAGGCTTTGTTTCTTTTTTAAAATATCTCTTTATAAAATACTTGACTGTTTAAACAGAAAATAACAACAAGGTATTGTGAAACTTATAACATATATAGAAATAAAATGTACAACAAAATAACCTGAATTCCTGAATGGAGGAAAATGGAAGTATGTTGTGGTAAGGTTCTTATGTTATTCATGAATATAATATTATTTGAAGGTGAAGTCTGATAAGTTAAAAATGTATACTGTAAACTCTAAACCACGAAACGACAACAATACTCGCAAAGAAGTATAGCTGATACATCAATAAAAAGGTAAAATAAAATAATGAATATTACTCAATACAAAAAGAAGGCGGGAAAAGGGAACTTAGAACAGATGGGCCATATTGAGAATAAGTATTAAGGTAATAGGTTTAAATCCAACCATAATAATCATACTAAATATAAACTGTCTAAACTCACCAATTGAAAAGCAGAGATTGTCAGATAGAATGAAATAGCAAGATGCAATTATACAGTGTCTACAAGAAACCCACCATAAGTATAAAGCCACATATAGATTAACAATAAAAATGTAGAAAAAGATACATGATATTAGCACTAACCAAAAGAAAGCTGGAGTGTCTATACTAATATACAAAGTAGATTAAAGAAAATAATATTACCAGGAATAAACAGAAGAGTTTTATAATGATAAAGAGGTCAATTCCTCAAGAGTTTATAACAATCTTAAATGTTTATGCACCTAATAACAAAGCTTCAAAGTGCATGATGCAAAAACTGATAGCACTGCAAATGGAAATAAACAAATCCACAGCTATAATCAGAGATTTCAACACCACTCTGAATAATTGATAGAAACAGACAGAAAATCAGTATTGATACAAAAGATCTGAACAACACTTCAGTGACCTTGATATTTATAGAACACTCTACTAAACAACAGGAGAATACACATTCTTCTTAAGTGTACACAAAACACTTACTAAGAGAAACATAATTTGGGCAATCAACAAGTCTCAACAAATTTTCAAGGATTGAAATCCTTCAAAGTATGTTCTCCTAGCACAATGGAATTAAATTAGAAATCAGTAACAGACAAATGCCTAGAAAATCATCAAACATTTGGACACTAAACAACATACTCCTAAATAAACCATGGGTCAAAGAGGAAATCACAGTGGGAATTAGAAAATTGTTTAAGCTCAATACAGTGAAAACACAGCACATAAAGCAATGGTTGGAGGGAAAGTTATAGCACTAAGTGCTTATATTATAAAAGAAGAAATGTCTGAAATTAATGACCTCAGTTTTCACCTTAAGAAACTAGAGAAAAGAGAAAAACCCAAAGTAAGCAGAAGACAGAAAAATATAAAGAGCAGAAATAAAAAAAATAGCAAACATTAAAACAATAGAAAAATCAGTGAAACAAAAAACTGGTTCTTTAAGTCAATAAAATTGATAAGCTTCTAGGGCCGGCCGAGTCGCGTGGTGATTAAGTGCTGGGTTGGGAAGCCAGCGGCCCCGGTTCGGTCCCACATATGAGGGCCAGTGACAATGCCCTCAAAAAATAAATAAATCAATCAATAAAAATAAATAAAAGTAAAATTGATAAGCTTCTAACCAGACTGATCAGGAAAAGAAAAGAGAGAATATATATATTACCAATATCAGGGATGAGAGAGGGAACATCACTATGGATCCTACAGACATTGAAAGGATAAATGAATATTTTGAATAACTTTATACCAACAAATTTGACAACTTAGGTGAATTGGACAAATTCTTTGAAGGATACAATCTATTAAAGATCTCAAGAGGGCCGGCTGAGCGGCACAGTGATTAAGAGCTGGCTTGGGACGCCAGCGGCCCCAGTTCAGTTCCCACATATGGAGGCCAGTGACACTGCCCTCTTAAAAAAAAAACAGATCTGAAGAATAAAAAGATGTCTGAGACTTCCAGTAAAATGGCACAATAGACAGACGCTGTGCTAACTGCCTCCCAGAATCACACCAAAACTACAAACAAATTAGGGCCGGCCGAGTGGCTCAGTTGGTTAAGAGCTCGCTCGAGTGTGAGCTGAGCTCTGAGCAACGGCGGTTCGATGCCAGCCCAAGCTGAGTTGCCGTGAGCTGCCAATAGGTGGCAGGATGGCTCAGCCAAAAAAAAATATATATATATATAAACAAATTATACAGCATTCAACCCAGGAGGTCCCCAGAACACTGGAGGAACAGAACCACTAAAGGAAGAACTTAAAGAGGAGGCCACAGCGGGTCTGGTAGGAGGGGCGGAGACGAGAGGGGGCGGAGACGAGAGGGGGCGGAGACGAGAGGGGGCGGAGACGAGAGGGGGCGAGCCCCGTGAGGGAAGCCTCAGCCATGGGAAGCTTGTCTGTTTCGGGGACAGACCCTCTGGCCACACACCAAGCTCACCAGCCTAGAGCTCCTTTGCCGGGAAGAGGAGTTCCAATACAGCCAGCAGTAAATTAGTGAGGACTCTCTCTGCTCAGCTCGGTGAGGCTGAGAGCGGCTGGAGAATCAGTGGGGCCGGCGCCCGGGCTTGCTCGGCGGTGAGCACTTACCTGGTTCCTGGTGGAGGGAGTGGCTGTGTGAGCCGGGAGCCTGCGGGGACGGACTGAGCTGAGCACCTTTGGTGCAAAGGCTGGAGGTTTTTGGACTGTTGTTCCCGTGGTGCGGAGCCCGCACGCGAGTGGTGTAGGGAGGACGCCATTTTGTCGGACTTGGGCCCGCCCACGGAGGATCAGGTCCGGGACCTCATTGGTCTGGTGGAATTGGCACAGAAGTGCATGTGTGCGTGCGCCTGCGGCCTTGGATCCCCACCCTCCACCCAGCTTATACTGCGTTGCCAGGGAAACGCAGGGCGGGTGCCCTCCGGCTCCAACAGGCTGCTCACTGAGACCCGAGAGTGCGCAAGCCGCCTCGGTCCCCGCTCTCCGCACTGCGCTTGCAGAGTTGCCAGGCTGGTGATTGGTTGTCGGGCTGCTCGGCCTGATTTGCGAGCGGCTCATTGGGACAGGCTGAGATTGGGGAGTTTTCCTGGGAGTGTTGGGCCGTGAGCTGTGTGCCTGCGTGATCCAGCCAGGGCTCTCCTGGTGATCTATCTAACACATCAAAGCAATCCCAGAGCGACAGCCAGAATGGGGAAACAAAGAAACATGTCACAAGTAAAAGATCAGAAGAAACCTCTAGAAATGGAACTAAATGAAACAGTGGGAGCCAACCTTTCAGAGACAGAGTTTAGAACACTGATGATAAGAATGTTTAAGGAACTTAGCGAGGACATAAAGAAGGATAGGGAAACCATAAAAAACAACCTGTTAGAACTAAAGAATACAATAACTGAAATGAAGAACACACTCGAAGGAATCACCAGTAGAGTAGATGAAGCAGAGGAGCGGATCAGCGATTTGCAAGATAAAATAGCAAAAATCACCCAGTTGGCACAGCAAAAATACCAAAGAATAAAAAACAATGAAAATAGTTTAAGAGCCCTATGGGACAAGGTGAAGCACAACCACCTTCAACTCATAGGAATACCAGAAGGAGAAGAGAAGAAGCAAGGGGTTGAAAAGGTATTTGAAAAAATAATGACTGAAAACTTCCCTACCCTGGTGAAGGAAATCAACGTACATGCCCAGGACGTGCAGAGGGTTCCAAACAGGCTGAACCCAAACAGGTCCACACCAAGACACATCATAGTTAAAATGGCAAAGGTTAAAGACAGAGACAGAATCCTAGAGGCTGTAAGAGAAAGACAGCAGGTTACATACAAAGGAACTCCTGTTAGACTAACAGCTGACTTGTCTACAGAAACTCTGCAGGCCAGAAGGGAGTGGCAGGAGATACTCAAAGTGACACAAAATAAAGGCCTACAACCAAGATTGCTCTACCCAGCACGGCTGTCACTTAAAATTGAAGGAGAAATAAAGAGCTTCTCAGAAAAGAATAAGCTTAAGGAATTCATTACCACCAAGCCAGCATTGCAAGAAATGTTAAAAGGGCTTTTTTAAACAAAAGAAAGGGGTAAACAAGCTAACCCAGGTAGACCAAGAATACAAATAACAAAATGGCAATACATATGCACCTATCAATAATCATTTTAAATGTGAATGGGCTAAATGCTGTTATCAAAAGACAGAGAGTGGCTGAGTGGATAAGAAAATAGGACACATCTATATGCTGTTTACAGATGGAATAAGATATTTCATGCAAATGGAAATGAGAAAAAAAAACTGGAGTACCAATACTTATTTGGACAAAATACACTTTAAAATGACTACAATAAAAGACAAAGAAGGGCACTATAACCCTAATAAACATCTATGCACCCAACATAGGAACTCCTAATTACATGTAACAGATTTTAACAGACATAAAGACAGAGATAGTAACACTAACATAGTAGGGGACTTGAACACCATTGTCACCAATGGACAGTCCCTTTCGACAGAAAATCAACACAGAAAGAGTTGATATAAAGGAAAAACTGATGGTTGTTGGCTGGAAGGGAGTGGGGAAGAGGGAGAGGGGGAAGGTTCTGGACAGTGTAGGTGGGACTACAATGTTGCCGCAGGGAGATGGGGGCAGTTCTGGGAATGTAATTGATAATGTTGTGACGAGACTATTATGTTGTGTGAAATAAGTCAGTCGGAGAAGGACAGGTACCATGTGATCTCACTTGTGTGTGGAGTCTGAAGAGCTGAGTGAACGATCAAAGTAAACAGACTCGTAGATGTAGAGGAAAAACTGAGGGTTGCTAGTTGGGAGGGGGGTGGAGATGGGGGGGAAGGCGAAGGGATTAGACATCATAAATAGACAACTACAATATTGCCACAGGGATATGAAACACAGTTCGGAGAATATAATAATGTTGTAAAAATTTTGTGGCATGTCAGATAATCACATGTCTTGTTAGGGAGACCACTTCATGGATGGAGTAGAGGCTTGATCACTGCACTATATACCTGAAACTGATGTTGTATAGTATTGTATGCCAACTTTAACTGAATATGTGGATGGTCACGGGATGTGGAGTATACTGTGGAGGGGAGTCAGGGGAGTTGTGATAGATATGTATGATATGGGGGGGAGTGGGGTGGCGAACTGGGGGAGGGGGGTTGTCACTTTAGGGGGTAAAGAGTATAAATATTGCATTGCGTTGTACACCTGAAACTAATACAAATAAAAAAAAAGATATCTGAATAGTCCTATATCTATTAAATAACTCATGTTTGTAGTTAAAAATCTTCCACAAAGAAAATTCCAGAGCCGGCTGAGTGGCGCATTGGTTAAGTGCTGGTTTTGCGATGCCAGCAGCCCCGGTTCGGATCCCACATGTGAGGGCCAGTGACACTGCCCTCTATAGCTAGACACAGCTCCATCTGGAGCTGGGCTGTGCAAGCCCCGGCGATGGTGTAGGCTGCAGCCCCTGCTGCAGTGGGCTGCCATAGGCTACAGTGAGTGGCCGGCAGCCAGTGTGAGCTGCCAATAGCCATGGTGAGCAACCAGAGGCCGACGACTGATCTGCCTCATCCGGGAAGAGCGCAATGACGATACCAACATGGGCCAGTGAAGCAACATCCTCTGCAACTAGACTGAAGAACAAAAAGACAGCAACTTGTCTGTTCCCCTTCCCTGGTTCCCCAACGCTGTTCCCCTCCCCCAATTCCCCAATAAAATCTTAAAAAAAAAAAAAAAGAAAATTCTAGACCCAGATCGCATTTCTGATAAATTCTACCTAACACATAAGGATAAAATAACACCCATTCTAAAGAAACTCTTTCAAAAAATAGAAGAGGAGGAAACTTTTCAACTCATCTTTTGAGGCCAGCATTACCCTGATACCAAAACTAGACAACAACATTATAAGAGAAGAAATTTATAGGTCTATAAATTTCTCATGAACATTCCTCATGAACATAGACACAAAAATTCTTAACAAAATATCTGCAAACTGAATCCAACAAAATATAAAAAGCATGACATCATGTCAAAGTGAGGTTTATTCCAGCAATATGAGATTGGTTTAACATTTGAAAATCAACCAGTGTGATGCAGCATGTTAACAGACTAAATAAGAAAAAAATATATGATTATCTCAACAGATGCAAACATTTTCTTGACAAAATTCAACTTCCATTCCTAATAAAAACTCAGTAAACTACCAACAGAAAGGAACTTTCTCAACCTGGTAAAGGGCATCAGAAAAAAAAGCTGAACAGCTTAATAGTAAGTTATACTTGATAGTGAAAGATTCAGTACTTGCCCTGTAAGACAGAGAACACGGTAAGGATGCCCGCCCTGCCCACTTCTATTCAGCATTGTAATAGAGGCCCTAGATAGTGCAATAAGGCAAGAAAACAAAACAAAAGTTAGATAGATTAAAGCAAAAAGTAAACAGTTCTTACACGCAGTTTTCATGCTCATTTCTGTAAAAATAACTATTTACCAAAAAGCTGTTGGAACTGATATGTTAGGTTAGCAAGACTGCCAGGTGTTAGGTCAATGATATTTCTACATACTAGCAACAAACAGTAAGTTAGGAAATTTTTTTTAACACAATAAACACAAGCTATAAAATAAAAAATTGATAAAGTGGATTTTATTAAAACTTTTCTCTACCTTAAGGACACCTTTTAAGAAAGTTAAAAAGCAAGCAAAGGCTGGGAAAGGATACCTGTAAAGTGAGTGTCTGACAAAAAACTCATGTTCAGAATACATACAGAACACAACTGAATAATTACAAACAATCCAACTAAGAAACAGCCCAAAGATTGAACAGACACTTCACTAAAGTAGATTCTTACCACCCATCATTAGGAAAATGGGAATTAAAACCATGAGGTATCAATACACACCTACCACGAATGGCTAAAGTTAAAAAGGCTGACCATAACAAGTGTTGACAAGCACATAGAACAACTGGCATTCTCATATTTTACAGGTGGGATGAATTACAGCATGTTCACACAGTGGAATATGTCTCAACACTAAGGAGTGAACTATTGATACACACAACATGGGTAAACCTCAAAAACATTCTTTTTTTTTTTTTAAGATTTTTGTTGGGGAACTGGGGGAGGGAAACAGCGTTGGGGAACTGGGGAAGGGGAACAGACAAGCTGCTGTCCTTTTGTTCTTCAGTCTAGTCGTGGAGGATGTTGCTTCACTGGCCCATGTTGGTATCATCATTGCGCTCTTCCCGGATGAGGCAGATCGGTCACCGGCCTCTGGATGGTCGCTCACCGTGGCTATTGGCAGCTCATGCTGGCTGCCGGCCACTCACTGTAGCCTATGGCAGCCCACTGCAGCAGGGGCTGCAGCCTACACCGTCGCCAGGGCTCGCAGCCCAGCTCCAGGTGGAGCTGTTGTTAGCTGCGGAGGGCAGTGTCACTGGCCCGCATATGTGGGAGTGGGACCCGAACCGGGGCGCTGGCATCCCAAAACCAGC
Source organism: Aselliscus stoliczkanus (assembly GCA_033961575.1). Classification (NCBI taxonomy): domain Eukaryota; kingdom Metazoa; phylum Chordata; class Mammalia; order Chiroptera; family Hipposideridae; genus Aselliscus; species Aselliscus stoliczkanus. The sequence goes on along the minus strand of CM066732.1, from coordinate 157,897,029 downwards.
TCTTAACCAATGCGCCACTCTCAGCCGGCCCCTCAAAAACATTCTCAGTGAGAGAAGCAAGAAACAAAGAGAAAGTACATACTCCAGGATCACACTTATGTAAAAACTCTAAAAAACGCAAACTAACCTCTGATGGTAGAAAACAAATCAGCATTTGCTCAGGAACACCTGTGACCTCAAGGATGCCTTCCAAAGAAGACCCAGGAAACATTTGCAGTTGACAGAAATAGTTCCTATCTTGATTGTGGTCATGGCTTCATGAGTGTACAAATATATGCCGACACATCAAGTTGTGTACTTCATGACCATTTTAATGCAAGTCAATTATGTCTCAATAAAGCTTTTTTTTTTTTTTTTTAAGTTCCTTTTAACAACTTCTTTGGCCCCAAGGGTGGCTGGGAACTGTAGTCATTCAGATACATGTGTACCCTGACCCCAGCGACCCCAGCGACCCCAGCGTAAGGTTGTTAGGGAGGGAGGGAGCAGCTTGCATGGGAGCCACCCCATGCTGCCGACAAGAGCGGTCTGAAGATTGCCACTCCCTGGGGACCGACCAGAGTCTGGCAGTCTCTCTCCAGCCCCTGCCCTCCTGCTCAGCAAGGACGAGCATTCACGTTTGCTCGTTTGTTTCCCAGCTCCTTGCTTCCAGGATGCAGTGCCCAGAAGTGGCCATCATCCCATGGAGGCTCCCAGCATGCCAGGGCCTCCACAGACTTCTTTCCCAATCTTTACAGCCCTTGCAGAGAAAGGGCTATTATGCCATCTTCCAGGTGTGGAAGCTAAGCCTCTGCACAGGCACAAATGGCCTCCAGCAGGTAAGAAGGAGGCAAAACAGATCCCTATGAAGACCTGCGCCAGCACTCCCTCTGCCAGCCAGGGGTGTTTGTCCAGAGAGGGGACCAAAAGGGGCAGATATTCAAGTCCCCGAATCTGGAGGAGGCCAGGCCTGAGGAAGGCAGGACCTAGGACTGGGTCCCGGAGCGGGGGTTCCACCGGTAAAGCCCCCCAAGCCATTCAGGAGAGCACTCAGGTCCTGGCAGAGCCTTGGAACAGGCCACCTTAGAAAATAACAATCTAACTTCCCTCCCAGCCAGAAATGCTTCCGCAGGTGAACTCCCTCGACTTGATTCCCTCTAGCCTTGGAGCCCTCACTATCTACTAGTCTAACTCCGCGGTCAGCAAACTGCAGCTCACGAGCCACATGCAGCTCTTTGGGTTTGTTGTCTCAAAGGTTTGCCGACCCCTGAAAGAGCCAATCCTGTCCCTCACAACAATTTAAAAATTATTCTAGAGCCATAAATATGTTTTTACGTAATCATCATTATGTGAATAATATCCTTTAAAAATGTTATAAATGAAACTATGATAGTTTTATTTTCATTTTCAATTTTACTTCAGAGCCACATGTATGTATCCAAAGAGGCACATGTGACTCGCAAGCCACAGTTTGCGGACCCCTGGTGGCTCTGCTGTCTCAAAAGTTTGCCGACCCCTGCTCTAACCTTTTGCTCTGAACCATCAAAAGGTTTTATCCTGCCTAGGGTAATCAAGCCTGGTTTGCCCAGGACTGTCCCATTTTAAAGCCAAAAGTCCCGTATCCCAGGAACGCCCTCAGTCCTAGGCGGATTGGGTAGTGGTCACCCTACCCGTATCCCAGTCACTGGTCCCAGTGGCCCAGAGGAGCACGCCGGGTTCCTGGACCTTGGCCGGGCACCACGCTCCTCCCTCCGGCATCCTCAGGAGGGGGATTCGGTTGTGTCTTCCTCAGTCTGACCACCTCAAGGTGAACACCCACTCCTGGTCCCTTCTGCACAGGGATCATCTCCATCACATCATGTCGGGTGCTCCCGAACCCCCCAATTGGCTGGCCCAGTTTGTGGACAAGTGAGCCCAGTGGCTATGGGGAAAGAGGTTGGACATTGCCGCAGACACTTGGTTCAAATCCCAGCCTCTTTACTTCCATTGAGCACGTTCACCTAATCATCTGTGCCTCAGTTTCCCCCTGGGAGACGCCCTTTCTGCTAGGCTGCTGTAAGGGGCAGCAGTAATGCGCAGTGAAGACAGATGTGGCAGAGGCTCAGTCAGCATACTTGCCTTTCTGGCTCCTTGCTTTGGACGTGTGCAGCCCAGAGTGAACCCACTGCCCCAGTTTGGGGGTCACCAGCACAGAGCTTGAGATGCTTGAGGGCCTGGGGAGAGCCCCAGCCTGGGCCAGGGCCGCTCCTGCCTCTCACCCTCCAGGCTCAGCCGCAGCAGGTCCCTGTCCACTGTGCGACTTGGAGGCTTGTTGCGGCCACTGTTCCGACCAGCCTCCATCCAGATCTCTTACAGGCACGGGAACTGGCTGAAACACAGAAGAATCAGCAGGAACCATTTTCCTACCCAGTGGAGTGGGGGAAATTGGTGGCTGCCTCTGCCACCCAGTTTTCAACAAGGGCAGGCTGCTCACATTCCCGCAGCTCAGCTCTGCCGCCAGCTGGCCTCCCTTTCTGGAGCTTGGTGCCCGACACAGAGGGTTGCGTCCCAGTGTCCGGTGATCCCAGGGCCAAGACCGCTGAGTAGGCATGCCTGGAGGTGCACAGGGCAGAGGGCAGTCTGGAAGGGACATGGCGGGGCAGAAGACCCTCAGCATGTCAAGAGTATAAGTCACATCAGAGACTCGGGGAAGCCTTGAGTGTCACATGGGATGTGTCAGGCAGTAGGGAGCCATTGCAGGCTCTTGAACAATAGAGGGACAGAATGAGAAAGGTATTAGAGACCCTGCCTAGTGCTCAGAACAGATATAAAGCAGGTTTCAAAGCCCCCACCCCCCAGAGGGAGGTGGGAGCTCTGGGCTGGAAATGATGGGTGTGAGGGCCTACCCAGTTCCAGGCAGCCTCAGTTTCCACTCTTTGGCCCAGCATATCAACTTAGCACTGCCTCGGCCTCTCCCATCAATCCATACCACTCAGGCGGTGACAGGTGAGCACACGAGGCGTTGGCACTCAGGCTCCAGGCAGCCTGGCTTGAGGCCGTCCCTGACCGCATCCTCTTCTTCTTGCCCTGTTCCTTCCTCCGAGGCCTCTTAGAGGGCTGGGCTCCATCTCCTTGCCCCAGTGCCCAGGCCCCTGCAGAATGCTCCTCCTACAATCCGCTTGGAGTCCTGTCCAAGTGCAGCTGGCCTGAGTGCCAAGGCTCTCTAGGTACTTCCTTCAGTTCTGCCTGTCAGCTCTCATCACACTGGGGTTCAGTCCTCTAGTGTTCCCATGGTCATTCATTCATTCATTCATTCAGCTAATGTCTGCCTCTCACTTCCGCTGCTGAGCTCTGGGTGTCAGGCCCCTGCAGGTTTGGGAGGGGGCACCTAGAACCAGGGCCCTGCCTGCAGGGCCCGCTGTGCGTCAGAGAAGGAATGCCCTGGGTGGTGACACCCACTGAGGTCAGGGCAAAGCTTAGGGAAGCACACAGAAAGAGAGGAGCTAGGAAACGGAGGACTTCCTGGAGGAGGGAGCACCTAAGTGGAAACTAGAAGGCCTTTGGGAATGCATGAGATGCGTTCCCAGGGAGCAAGGAAGGCTGCTCCATGCTAAGGAACAGCACACGCAGATGTCCCCTAGGGGGGTCCTTCAAGGTGGCTTTCCCCCTTGAGTGAGACAGGCAGGCTGCCTGGGGGTCCATCTCAATGGAGCCCATCCGAAGAACCAGCCCCTTACTCTGCCTCCTACTGAGTGCTGGGCTGATGATCAGGAGGAGATTGGAGGGTGCCAGTGCCGGCACCTCCAAACATGCCAAACATGGCCCTGCCTGGGGTGGAAGACTCAGCCCTGTTCTTACAGGGACACCAAGGACAAACTGCAGCTCAGAACTTTCTGGGTGACGATCGAACCATGGAGACCTCTTGGGAGGTAGGGAGGGAATCTCTCATCACCTCAGGTGTGCCCGTTTGGGTGCGGTGCGGACTCGCTCTAAGCCATGCTGGGCCTCAGCAGTGAGGGAGGGGCGGGGGAGACCAGCCCAGATGGGGTGGCCAGCCTGGGGCAATCTGAGAAGGTTTCCGAAAGGAGACAGCTTGGGAGCTGAGATGAGGCGTTTTCCAGGTGCCCACTCCATGGAAGGGCATCTCAGGGTGACGGGAGTGGAGGGAATAGACCTCTCAGCTGCCCCAGGGTCCCCAGAGCTCACATTCCAAGAAGCTGCTCCAATTCCAGCCCGAAGGAGGCGGCAGGGAATGGAAGGCTGGGATCCACCAGCAGGACTGGCGACTCCGGGGCCCAAGGGGAAGGGAAGGGCTGCACATCTGCACCTGGTGTGGGGAGTTACAGGAACCCCACTCTCGGTGACCCCCTCCCTGCCGGCCTCCCTCATCCACTCAGCCACCAGCACCAGAAGCGGGACTCCCCCAATTCTTCCCTCTCTCCCTCATTCATCCATGCATTTGTTCATCCTCGTCCCCTACCCCCAGCCTCTCCTGGATCTGGGATTGCACTCCAGCGGGAGAGATCAATGTACACACATAAACAAATAAAGCAGAGAGCATGAGAGAGTACTGAGAGGGCCATGAAGAAAAAACCAGGGGATGGGGTTGAGAGATGGGGGAGGGGATTGTGGCCAAAGTGGCCAACAGAGGCCCAGATGGCGTCAGGAGGCCTGGGGGCAAAGGGCCTACACAGCCCCAGGGCATGGTGTCCAAGCCGGGACACTTTTATCCCTTCTTCCCACCCTCGCCTCCTCCAGGAAGCCTGCCTGGGTGCTGCTGGTGCAGAGGCCTTTCCAGACCAGCCCACCTGGCAAGGATTTTCAGGTTGCACTACCTGGACCTTCTCCTCAGAGAGGCCTGGAGGTGGATCCTGTGGGAGGCGGCTTGAAAGGGAGCGACTGCCTGACCAGGTTCACCAGGGTGTTCAAACCCCAGCTTAGCCCCTATTTGCTAAGTGGCCTTAGATAAGGGATTTTGCCTCTCTGAGCCTCGGTTTCCCCATCTGCCAAAGGGGGAGTGCTGCCACCTCCTCCTCAGCCAGCGCCCTCTGTCTTCCCCTCTTCCCAACATCGGTGAGCTGCGCGGAGGGGAGAAGAGCGAGGTTGCAGGGTGGGGACCAGTTGGTGCAGCATGGGGGAGGGGCTCTCCCGGGCCTTCCAAGGCAGGCCCAGGCTCCTGTAGGCAAGCTGCCCCCACCCGCCCGGCCCCGCCCCCGCCTCCCCAGCCATCTGCAGCGTTGGCAGCCGCAGAGCCAGGGTGGATGGCGAACATTCTGGCACCATCTGAGGAGCAGGACCAGTGTCTGGGGAGGAAGTGTGAGCAGAGCCCCACCTGAACACTCCGTCCACATCCCAGCGTTACTGTTGTCCCCTTGGGGCCTGGGGAAGGCAGGGACATGAGGGCTCGGCAGGTGGGAGGTTGGCAGGCTGGCGCTGCTGGACTCTTACTGCTTCTCATGTGCTGCCTCCAGCCTGCCACAGGGCCTGACCAGTGTCAGAACCTGAGAGGGCAGGAGTGGTGGCCAGCGTCTGTCCCAGCTCATGGTGGGGAAACCGAGGTCCCAAGCAGAGACCAGTCCCACAGTGAACGTGAAACAGCCCTGAGGGAGGGGTGTGGACAGTCCTAGTCTGGAGTTGCCGCCTCTCATTTTTTCCTAACCATAGGTAGCCCCATGCATCTGGAGGCAGACGGGAGTCATCGGATGTTCGCCCTGCCCCAGGGAACTGGGAAACCTCCCTGTACCCCGTTTCCATGTGTTGTTACCCAATAATGTCCCTGGGGCCTATGAGGGAGGAGAAAGAGGACTTTGCCTGACAGGAAGCCTCTGATTCCTAGCTCCTTTTTGTTGGTTTTCCCCCCTCCCATGCTGTCAATGCCTTTTCTGAGCCCTGTCCTGTGCCTGAATATAGCAACCTACTCCCCGAATTAAATAAGAGTGAGTAGAAACTGCAAAGATGCAACATGAAATAGAAGACGAATGGCGGTAATGGTTGCACAACAATGAATGTTATTTAATATCACTGAACTGTGCACTTAAATGATTAAAATGATATATTTTATGTTATGGATATTTTACCATAATAAACTTTTTTTTTAAATTGTGAAATAACCTTTTTTTTAAATTAGCTTCAGGTGTACAACACAGTGAAATAGTTATACTTTACCCCCCAAAGTGACAACCTCCCTCCCGCAGTTCACCACCCCACTCCTCCCCCATATCATACATATCTATTACAATTCCTTTGACTCCCTTCCACTGTATAATCCACATCCCGTGACTATCTATATATTCAATTACAGTTGGCATACAATATTATACAACATCAGCTTCAGGTGTACAGTGCAGTGATCAAGCCTCTACTCCATCCATGAAGTGGTCTCCCTAACCACAATAAACTTTTTTAATATATAAAATATTCATTGGCAGCATCTTTTAATCTCCATGTGCCTGGAAGTGATATAAACACGTGTAAGTATGAGCCACAAGGTCCTGAGAGGAACAGGAGTCCAGTGTATGGACTTTGTGACTGACCTCTCTTCCAACACATGGATCCTTCCTGGTCCCTCTCTCTGATCCTTTTTCCTGGGTTCCTATGCTGGGCTGGCAGGGCTGGCAGACGGGTCCGGCTGCCCCCAGGAAGCTCTGACACCTGGGGAAACAGCCTGGCCTGAGCCCCCACAATCCCCCTGCCCAGTGCCTCTGGGAGGAAAGCGTGAGGCTCACCTTGTACCCTTCTTCAGGGGCTCTGCTGGGGACAGGAAGGGGGTGGTCCCGCTGGAGGTTCCGGGAACAACACCGACCCTCCAGAGGTCATCCCTTTTCTGAGCCTCGCGGGGAGGAAGGAAGACCCTCCCCTGTGACTTAGCCACCCTGGGCCAGGTGCGCTGGGTCAGGGAGAGAAGGAAGGCGGGTCAGGCACCTGCTGTGATGGAGGGAGCTACCAGTGGGCGCGGGGCAGAGCGGAAGCTGGGAGAGGGAAAGCTTGTTAGGGTCAAGCCTTTCACCCGCAGTTTCTACCTCGGTAATATGTGACCTCTGGGGCGTCAGGAACGTGGCTTCAATCTATTGCTGCCATATCCCCAGGGCCTAGAGCAGGGCTGGTATACAGTAGGTGTCTAATAAACGAGTGAATGGCTGAATGGGTGGGGCAGGTCAGTCCTGCGGACCTCCGGCTTGCAAGGCCCATTCACTCTTTCACCCAACGTCCCCCTCGCGCATTCATTCCTCATTCATTCGTTCCTCCCACCCGCGCGCACTGCGCCCATTCATTCATGCGCTCTGCCATTCACGCTCACACGGCCCATTCATCCCCTGCCCGCCGCCATTCCTTCCCGGCGCCTGCGCCCACGTGGCCCCCCGCGCCCGGCCCCGGCCCCGCGCCCCCCGAGTGCGCCCCGGCTGGGCACTGCCGGGGGAGCCGCCGAGCCCGCCGCGGCTGCGCGGGGCCGGGGCTGGCGGGGAGCCGGGCTGGGGGCGGGGGGCGGGCGCTCCCTGCGGGAAGCCGGGCGGGGAGCCGGGCGCGCTCGGCCTCGGCAGGACGCGCGCGGGGCGGCGGTGCGGGGCCATGTGGACGGGCAGCCGGCGGCCGGGCCGGCTCCGCCGGGCGGTGAGTACCTGCGAGCCGGGCGGGCGCGGGGCGGGGCGGGGCACCCACGCCGCGGGGCGGTCTCTGCTCGGCGACCGAGGCGCCTGCCCCCCAATCGAGCGAGGGGGCGCCTGCGCGGCCTCCCCGCGGCGCCCCATCTCGTGCCAGGGCCCCGGGGCGGGGCGGGGACTCGGCCTCGGCGCGCGCTCGCGCCCCAGAGCCGTGGGTCCAGAGCCTGGGTCCCGTTGGCGGGGTCCTTGCAGCGGGAGACAGGGTGGGCCGGGGAGAGGCCTGAGGATTGGGGACCCGCCGCTGTGGGGGGCGGGGTGGGGCAGGCTGGCCTCGTCCTGCCCTGGGTCAGGGGGCAGGGCAGACCTGGGGGATGCTACCCACTGAGAAAGGCTGGACCAAGGGCCGGTTCCCTGAGCGATTGCAGCGTGGGCGCGCCCCTGCCCTACACACCCTCCCTCTCATTCATTACCTGCAAGGCAGGTACTGTCAATCTCCTCAGTCACAAGAGAGGAAACTGAGGCTCAGGGAGGCTAGGGCTCACCTCCCCGAACCCCAGCACGTTGGATGGGAATTTCTGCCCTAGCGCTTCCGCTTCCTGCCTGCTTTACAGTTATTTCCTTCCTCGTCTGGGCCCCACCCCATCCTCAGCGTGGTTCCTTTGGGCAGGAACAGCGGGGGTGGGGGGGAACACCCTGGAGTCTCCTGAGCTGGCAGAATAGGAACAGTGTAGGCACCCCAGAGTGAGTGGGGGAGGCTGAATGGCGAGCACCTGCAAATATGGAGGCCTGGATGGCCAAGGTCAGCCCACCTGCAGACCAGGGGGCAAGGCCTTGGACCATGGATGGGGCAGGGTCTCCATGGGCCTGGCTCCAATACATTAGATCTCTGGGGGCCAGAGACAGGTCCTTTCCCTTCTCTGAGCCCCAGTCTCCTCACCCACCAACCTCAGCAGAGGCCCTTTCCACTCCAAGGGCCAGCAGGGACTGTGGGAGAAGGCCCCCTATAAACTGTGGCATGCAGTCCCCACCAGACCGTGTGTGGCACTGCCGGCTTGGGGCAAGCGGCCGATGGAGGCGGCTCTGCCTGGCATTTGTGATGCGCAGGGCGGGGAGGTGGCAGCGCGGGCCTTGGCAACATCCCCGAAAACCCTTAATTTTCCAGACTCTCACTATAATCAAGGCGGCACAGAAAAAAGAGCAGGATAGCAGATGAGGCTTCTTCCCCGCTCTCAGCGCGCGGGGCGCGGCGAGGGGCGGCTGGGCTGCGCGAGGACTCTCCCTGAGCTATTGTCTCATATTTATAGGTTCCTGTGCTCTGTGTTCCTCTTATTGTCAGAACCTGGAGCTGTTCACACCTGAGACTCTGAATGGGGAAGGCAAGGGCTGCCAGGAGCCTCAGCCACAGGGATGGGCTTCCCACTGGCTGCTGTGGGGAGTGGGACTCTTCCAGGTCAGGGAGGGAAAGTGAGTCAGAGCAGTCTGGAAGACGGTCCCATCCACTCGCCAAGACTCTTGGGCACAGGATCTGGCCCACAATAGCTGCCATTTATTGAGCACCCACTATGTGCCAGGCCTGGTATTAGCATTTCCGCACATCATCTCCACAGCACCACTTGGAAGTAGTTCCTGTACTCCTGTAGGCCCTTAATGACGTCGAGGAATGAATGAACGAGCGAATGAATGAATGGGAATGAGAGCAGTCCATGAATCTATGGCTTGTTTGGAGGTAGTGCACATATAATTTCCCAAATCCCAGGAGGCTTTTGAGGTGCGAGTTGAGTAGGAGCTGAATAGGTGAGGGTAAAAGAGTGTGGGTCAAGGCTTGGGGTGACGGGGATGTGCAGGGTCAGAAGAGGCTCAGTCCTGCTGGACTGTGGAGGTCAAGGGCATGGCCTTGGGGCAGAGAGAGATCGTTCCTCCCCCTATCTCAGCAGGCGCAGATCCCTCCGGACAAAACCAGAGTGAGCCTGAGACCCACTGTGTTGGTCTAGAATCGCCCCAAAGGCCCCTCCTGGTTCCCTCTCCTGCCCCAGAGCGCAGAGCTCTTCCTAGCCTTGGACGGGAGTCTGGAGTCTGGAGTCTTGGGTTCCAGTTCCTCCTCTGCCACTGATTTCCTGTGTAATCTTGTGCAAGGTCCTGTCCCTCCCTGGGCTCAGTGTCTGGGGCTCAACACTTCTCACAGCCAGAGGAGTGACTTCTGCTGCCCGAGAGCAGAACAGATGGTAGGCTGTGGTGGGAGAAGCTGACTAGAGCTGTGTCTATATGTTCAATATTATAGGAATGCATGAATACGTGAATAAATTCTACACTCACCCAGCATATGCTCCCCATGCACCCCACGGGGGCCACTTAGGTGAATCAGACACAGACCTTGCTCTCTAAGAGCTCTGTCAGGAGACACAGACCTTGACCAACGTGGCAGGTGTCCTTGTCTTTTCCTGTCCCCCAGCCAGGAAAGGGACCCAGCAGTGGCCACAGACACAATGGTCCATGAGTCTAGAGGCCAGTACAGCAGCCCCTGAGCGCTTCCCAGGTTGGGGATCAGCTAGTGCCAAGCTCTGAACCAGACCAGGGACCCACAGTCATTTGTTCAATTAACAGGACCTGAATCAAGTTGGGATGGAGATGGGCACAGAACGTGCTGTCATGCTGTGGGTGATGTGTGCAGGGATTACGGGAAACACAGGTGGAGAAGCAATGTGGGATGGACTGAAGGGGATGGTGGTGGATGGCAGATGGACAGACAATGATGGAAAGCATGTAGCAGGACAGATCAGTGGATGGATAGATAGAAAGCTAGATGAAAAGCTTTGGATGAGAGGCAAAATTGATGGATGTAAGTGGCAAGAGGGGAGGATGGATGGAGGAATGGATAAGGATACAGGACTGGATGAAGAGAACAAAATATCAATGATGGATATATGGGTGAATTGATAGGTGGGAAGATGAATTCCTGATGCATATGGCAAGATGGGAAGATGAATGGATGGGAGGATCTAAAATAGAGGTCAACTGATAGATGGGTAAAGAGATGATGGATACAGGAATGTATGTCAGAGGATGGATGGATACAGACATGAGAAAATGATGGATTGTAAATGGATGTAGTCAATACATGGTGCAAGGTGAATGAATGAGGATTTGAATTATGTCAATAAGATGATGGATGTAGGAATAGATAGGTGGATGGATGGATACAGGAAGAATGGATGGATAGTTGCACACGCGTATTTTAATGAATGCATAGGTACAAGCATGGAAGGGTGGATCAGTGCACGAATGGACACGTGTTGATGGATGGATGCACCTGGGATGGCCCGTTGGATGCATGGATACAGGTATCAGTAACAGAGAAGGACACATGGATGAATAGCTGGCTGGATGGATACAGGAATGACAGGATGAGTTGATGGGTGAGTACATGTCAGTGCATGGCAGGTACAGGCATGGAAGGAGCATCGATGTATGAATGGGCACATGCTAATGAATGAGTGGTTATAGGGATGGATGAGTGGCTGAGTGAGTGGGACATCTTTATTTCCCAAATGCTGGTATCTTGCTCATGTAAACCCTAGTCTCTTGGGTTCCATGATAGTGTAGCAGGCAGGCTGCAGGGCTGGGGAGAGGGGGCCATTTGGCCTCTCCAGTTTCATGTTGCTGGAAGACATGCTCACGGAATGATGAAACAACAGTGTAGCCTCTTGTAAAGAGAGGCAACCAGCGGGAAGTCCTGTGGGATGGGGGTGGGGATGGGGGGTCGCTTACGGGAATCTGGACCACAGAGAGCATGTGCGTGGATGTGGGGACTTGAGACAGCTGAGGCCTGTGGCCACCCTCCAGAGTTCTCAGGCCAGCATGGAAATATCCAGAAGCAAGGAGGCAGAGTGATTAAAAGAACAAGTGTGAGGCTTCTGAGTGTCCTCGTCTATAAAAAGGAGATGGTAATAAAAACTTCTGCACAGGAATGAGGGAGGCTTATGGAAGGTGACTACCCGCCTTTCGGTGTTTGCCAGTCCCTGGCATAAGGCAAGCCATGGCTGTTTGCCAGTTACTGTTAGAGCCCATGTCCTCCTCTGTGAAACGGGCAGCAATTCCTAGCTCAGGAATTACATTTAGGAGAATTAAAGGAGGTGGTGCTTGGAGTTCTTAGCGATGCCCAGTGTGCGCATCTGCAGGGTCCCACCAACGCCCTGTTCCAGCCCAGCAGGCAATGGCAGCTCTGTCCGTCCTCTCATGGAGCTCATTAAAGCCAGCTTCCCACTCATAGGAGCAGGAGGATGGGATTGGGGGTATGGGGTGGGGGGCAGGCATGGTGGAGGGGCTGGCGGGGTCCTGGACAGGAAATGATGTGAGTCTGCAACATCCGAGCTATGTGACCTCAGACAAGTCACCTAACTTCCCTGAAACTGCTCCTTTTAGCGTAACACAGAGTTCACAGCTGCCCCACCTCATGGGTCTGGGTAAGGGTGAGGGCGTTGATGTGTGTCTACACCCAGCTTGGAGCCCAGTGGCCACACAGTAGGGCTCAGGAAATGGGGCTGAAACGGATGAGTCCAGAGGCAGGGCTGCTGCACCAGGGGAGGCAGCGCAGGCTGTGAGAGGGGAGCAGGCCCAGGCTGCCGAGCTCGCAGCCGACAGCATCCTCCAAGGCCTCGGGCCCAGGCGGCTGAGAGCCAATGGGTTGTTATGACAACCGGAACTTGTCTGATGCAGCCGGCAACTCTGGGAGATGCTCAGAGGACTGGCTAGCCAGGGCCCCTAGAACACTGCTGTGACCGCACATGCTGGGAAATGGACAAATCAGAGCCCTGTGCTCACCAGCCCTGAGGTTCTCCTGGGTGCCAGACTCCGTGCTGAAGGCACCCAGCACGTGCCCTCTGGCACTGCTTCCCACCACTGCCCGTGGCCTGGGTATTGCTCCTTCCCTGTGTGACAATGAGGAGGGGACATGACCTGCCCAAGGTCCTGCTGGGGTACCAGAGGGGCATTTGACCTTGTATCTTCTGGCCTCCAAGTCCTGTTCCCAGTGGGGATGAAACGGGCTGGATGACCGCGGCTGCAGATGGGCTTGTCCAGGCGTAAGGGGGTGGCTATCAGGGGGCTGTAGGGGTGGGGAACACTGTGGCCTTGCCAAGGGCCTGAGAGCCCTCCCCATGTACTCCCCGTGCCCAGCCCAGAGGAGGTCCACAGCGGGCTGGGGAAGCTTGTGAGCTGACAGCCTGGGCCTGGGATGCATTCACTTCCACATTCATTTGAGAACTGCTTACTGAGCACCTACTCTGTGCTGGCCCTGTGCGGAGAGCTGGGATACAGTGGAGCTTACATTTGAGGGGACACCGATGATAAACAAATAACCGCAGGCGTATCAATTACCATTCAGGGGGGTGGTATGAGAAGAGCAGGGCTTATAAGAGGCTGCTGCAGGGGCCCCTGATCTAACCTGGGTGATGCAAGGAGACAGGCTGTTGAACTGGGGCCCTGAAAGTTAGAGGGGAATTAGATGAGGAGGAGGACTCAGATGTGCTCCTGGCAGAGGGAACAGCAAGTGCAAAGGCCCTGAGACCAGCCAGAGCTTAGCACCCGTCAGTAACTTGATGGAAATTTCAGGGAGGGGCGGGGAGATGGTACACAGTAGCAAGGACAGAAGACGCTGGGCGATCGGGGCCTTGCAGGGCGTATGAAAATGTGATATTGTCTGGTTGTCTGGTCCGTGATTTTGAAAGTTCACTTTGGCATGCTTGTGGGAGGGGCTGAGCTGAACCAGCATCGGGTCCGAGGCCCCAGGGAGCGGTGATGGCAGGTGTCCAGGTGAGACATGGTGGCACTGGGACCAGAGAGGTGATGGTAGGGATAGAGGGAGGTGGTCAGATCTCAGAGAAGGTGAGTTGCCAGGGCCTGGTAGGTAGGGGTGCGCTCAGGGAAGAGGAGAAGAAAAGGTCCAGGCAGCTCTCATCCCCACCTCGGGCAGCTCAGCTCGTGGAGTTTTTCAGACATGCAGTCAGTGGTGCTGTGGGTCATCCAGAGAGGTGTGCAGCTGAGCCCAGCAAAGAGGGGGTCCCCAGCACTTGATGTGAGGGGTCTAGGTACTGCCATGTGGGCCGGGGCCCCCGGGACACAGCCATGAGCAGGCCAGTGCTGGGAATGGTGGTGGCCACCAGCTGGCCAGCCAAGGGCCTTCCTTTGGCCAATACGACCTCAAGACAAGTGTCCTGTCTGGACCCCTGGCTCCCTGAGATGCCACGGACAGGCCTGTCTCCCTTTACACAAAGGAGGAAGTGCCAGGCCTGGCTCTGGATTAGTCTCCCCCAGCGGACCCCCATCTAACTACGCCCTGGGCCCCCATGTGCCAAGGGCTCTTGCATGATAATGCTTCATAGTGTTATCAACTGCTGTTCCTCCCCTCATTCTGTGTGTCGCTGAGGAATTGCACAGGGCTGCTAGTAACAGAGACTGGAAATAATCATGGCATAAATAAGTCGAGGTTATTTCTCTCACGTTGAAGTGCCAGAGGCAGAGGCTGTGGTGCAGGGCTGGTGTGATGACCCAGTGGTCACCAGGAACCCAGGTTCCTTTCGTCTTTCTGCTCCTCCAGTTTTCGGATATGGCTTCCGCCACAGGGCTTCCTCATGGTGCAATAGAGCTGTCACAGCTCCAATGATCACTTCTGTGTTCTAGATAAGCCGAAAGGTGGGGAGTGGGAGCCCAAAGGGTACAGGCAAGCTGTCTGATCCCTCTTACTTACCGATTTCTCCAGAAGTCACAACCAACAACTTCTATTTACATCTCATTGGCTACCCCTGACTGCAAAGCAGCCTGGGAAATGCAGTTCTTTAGCTAGAATAAAATGAGGGTTCTTTACTAAGGAAGAAGGGGAGAGCGGTGGGGACCCAGCAGTGTCCGCCCCAGCCTTGCGTTTGGCCAGACAGATGTAGTTCTGATTCCCTCCTTCAGGCCCTCTGCTCACCCTGCTGTGGCCATTGTCACAGCGCCTGCTTCTCCCTGTCCCTGCACCCAGCACCACACCTGGCAGAGGAGAGGTGACATTGTGAGTGGAGTGTTGGAGGCCCAACCCACGGCCCGTCCCTGTACACAGCAGGTGCCTCCCTAGCACACACAGAGCCCAGGACATGACCTTGTCCTTTCCAGCACTTTCTAAGCCCCGAAGCCCAGCTCCCATTTAGTGAGAATCAATTTAGGGGGCGGGAGGCCCCCCGCCCCATGCTCCCTGGATCGATGGGTAGGCGGGCATTTGGCTGATCACTCTGGCCAGTGAGGGCTGAGTGGCCCCGACCGCCGAGAGGGCGTAGGAATCCCAGCACCCTGGGACGAGAGAAATGGGTCAGTGAGGCACTGGAAGAGGCTTGACCTTGGACCGACTAAGGATGATGCTCTCGGGGACCGGCAGCCCCAGGCAGGGAGGCCATTGCTCCCTCATGGAGCCCAGGGTGGAAGTCCCCAGGAAGGGAACATGCAGAGAGGATCTGCAAAGCTGCAAACCGAGCCCCAGCCCAGGTCAGAGCCCCGAGGGCCAGACACCTCGCTCCAGCTGGGCAGCATGGCCCGGCCAAGAGGAGACGCGGGCATCACCTGGCCTGCTGTCTCCCCCAGAGCCCCTGAGCGTGGGCTGCCGGCCCGCCACTAGCCCCCTTGCCCACCTGAGCCGACGACAGGAGGCCAGGCTGCCTTTTTCTAGGTTCCTGGATGAGGTCACTGTGCGGGTGCTGGACCCCAGGACCCTGGAGGCCTTCTGGGGGCCCAGAGGCCGCAGCCCAGAGCCCTCCCCTGGCGAGCGAGGCCCCCTCACAGGAGCTGCAGCCCCAGAGAAGACCCTGGCCCTGAGCCCCCGGCTGTCCTCAGAAGCGGCAGGGGAGGCTGCAAGCAGAGTGGGGCCCGGCCAGGTGGTGGAGACCAGTGGGCCTCACATGGTCAGCGGCAAGCGTGGAGGCCAAGCTGCCTCCCCCTGGCAGCCTCCAAGCCGGGTGAGTCTCAGCCCCAGGTCACCCCAGCAGGCAGCCTGCAGGGGTCAGCTGGGCCCCTTCCCTGCCCTCTCCATGGGCCATTTTCCCACACGTCCTGGCTGATTCCCTCTGAGTTCCCGAATCTCACCCCTTTTATAATATTACAACAGGAAAGACCTAAATGCCAAAAGAGTGAATCTCTAAGGTGAAATTCTGGCTTGGGGGCAGGTAGGCAGGACTGAGTGTGCGTGTCTGATGATAACAATGTCAACGCCCATTGGCGGAGCTTTTGGTGGTTTACCATGGGATTTCATATTATCCGTGTGAATTTTTTTTTTTTTTTTTTGAGGGCAGTGTCATTGGCCCTCACATGTGGGACCAAACCGGGGCCGCTGGCTTCCCAAGCCAGCGCTTAACCACAGCGCCACTCGGCCGGCCCTCCGTGTGAATTTTTGAACCTCAGACCCGTGAGGTAGGATGCCACAGTCTTGTCAAGCAGCCAGAGTCCATGTCCTTCATAGCTCCCCCATTTCATGGGGCTGGAAACTGAGGCTCTGAGGGGCTGCCACGTGCCTCAGGTCACATGAATTTGGACTTGGACTGGCCTTGGACTGAGGTCTTCAGATCTAAATGCAGGCTTCTCTCAGCACCTCAGCACCCTGCTCCACACACACGCAGGAAGAAAGACTGTGAGACAGCTGTCCTGGGGGTGAAGTTGTGCGGAGTGTCAGGATGGCAGTGCCCCAATCTTGGTGCTGACCTTCTGTGCCCCAAAACGTCTGTGTCCCCTGTGGCCAGGGTGGGTCCTACGGGCTGTTGCGGACATTGCTTCTGCCCCCATATCCCCATCCCAGCTTCTCCCAGCACAGGACTGAGGTGGGGCCACGAGGCCAGGCTGGTGGGGATCTTGACCAGGCACCCCCCAGAATGGCTTTCTTGTAGCGTACGTTGTTTCAAAAACAAAATCCTGGGTGGGAGCAACAGCTGATACTTGCTGAGTGTTTATTAGCGTTGTTCTAATTCTTGATCACAAGCCTCAGGTGTGCACCCCAGTTCTCGGCTTGAGATGGACTCAGCTCAAGGATGTTGTCTGCTGTGTGATCTTGGACAGGTCATCCACCCCCTCTGGGCCTCGGTTTCCCGAGCCATGAAAAGGTAGTATAAGGGGTGTGATTTTTCCTTTGCCTTGTACAGGGAAAGCAGCAGCGGGAACCCTATAAGCATTGTGTCCCCTGCCTCCTCACAGGGGCCTGGCGATCTGGGACCCCCGCCTCTGCTGCTCTGGGCTCTGCACAGCACACAGACCTCACTCTGGGGACTGCTGGGCCCCGGGGAGCCCCATGATGCCCAGGCCTCTGGAGGATTCTGTCTCAGGTCTCCTTCAACATGTCTCTCAGGGCTGCCAGGGGGACCCTCGGGCCCAGCAGTGGGTGCTGGGGGTGTGAGGCTCTGTGCTGGGGCCGGGCTGGGAGTGTCCTTCCCAAGGGGCTGGCAGTGGCTCCTTGAAGGAGGAGGTGGCATTAGCCCCTTCCCCAACTGCGCCCCCCAGGGCCATATCACATGGAGGGCACCTACTCTGGGCCCCCTCAGCTCCAGGCTCACATCAAATACTCAAAACAAGGCAGTGAGAGAGAGAGACTAGGACCAGGCCTGTTTTATAGACCAGGAGGTTCACACAACTGAGCAAGCCGCCCGCCTCTGTGCCTTTAAGTGTGGGGCTGGGGATTAGAGATCATGGGAATTCAGTCGCGGGGGGATGATGGCCCCTCCTTGCTCCTGCAAGCCCCTGCCCTCCTGGCCTGACAAGCCTGTGTCCCCAGAGCAGTTCTCAGGGTGGCGGCAAAGTTTTGCGGCAGCAGGACAGACCCCTGGTGTCTAGTCACCAACCTGAATGCCCTTTGTTGCCACAGTGCCTGGAGTCTCACCATTAACCACTTCAGGGAGGAAGCTACAAACCCCGGGGGGCTCTGGATTACAGTCCTGTCTCAGCCTCCTCTGGCTGAGTGGCCATCAGTGACCCTGGTCCTCCCCTTCATTGTCCAGCAAACAAGAAGCCACTGTGGAAGGTCTCTGGGACCTCCAGCTGTCACTGCCCACAGACCTGGAACCACGGCTCAATCATACTATAGTGTGAATGACTCAAGCCAGCCGTTTCCTGGAAACTAAAGGGTTCGAGGAGAGCGGGAGGGGCAGGACCAGGGTCTTGGAAGAACAGCAGCCTGGGAGCTCCGAAGCAGCCTGGGTGGCATGTGACAGGACCCCCAGTGCCAGGCCTGGCAGTCCTTAGAACCGCCTTTAGATTCTGTCCGAAGGCCTTTCCCACTGAGTGACCGTGACAAGTCACCGCACCCTCCGGGCCTCTGTCTCGCCACCTGTAGGACAAGCTTCGATGCTGGGCAGCGCCTCTGGAGGGGCAGCTGCTTCTGCACTCCTCAACTGTTTCCATGTGAGAATGTGGGCAGGAGTTGCCAGATCTCCCAAAATTTCAGTAGAAGCCAAAAATACGAATTTTAAAATGTAAACTCTCCCAATTTTTAAATTTTGGCTCAAACGTTTTAAAAAAAATTTGAAAAGCTCTTGCAGGCCAAATACAACACGCTGGTGGGCCAGATTTAGCTCCGGAGGCCAGTTTGCAGCCGCCAGCCTTGGCCAGCTGCAGCCACACACCGCTGAGGCCTGCAGGGCCACGCGGAGCCAGACAAGCACAGGGCATCCTCAGCCCACGGCCAGGCCCACTGGAACCCCACGGGGAAGGACATCCCTGCCCCATCTGGGCCTGGGTTCAGGTCCTGAGCTTGCTGAGTGACATTGGGCATGTGCTCACCCCTCTCCCGATAGTCACACATGGAGAATCTGGTGACTCACCCTAGTATTGCCACTGTGGTATCGGTGGATGACCCACTGTGTGTCCAGCACAGGCTAGCCCTGTGGGTTATGCGCGGGACACAAGGACAGCGTCTCACCCACGCACGACACAGTATGTGACACTGCCAGTCCCTCCCTCCTCTTGGACACACCTGCACCCCTACTACCTCCCTGCCTGCTCCTGTTCGGCCAGCGCCTCCCTGAACCCTGACCTCGGCGGAGCTCCTTGACATTCACCGCCTTGGCCATCTCGTCCAGTGTTGTGGCTTTAGGTGCTGTCTCTAGGCTGACCGCTCCCAGATTCACATCTCCTGGGCCCTCCTCGGAACCCCACGTGTACCCAGCCCTTGTTGATGACGTTTAATAGACACCTCTGCATATGAACCCTCAGCTCCCCACCCCCTTCCAGCTGCTCCGGCCGAAACACTCATGTCATCTTTGGCGATGCTTTCTTCTGCACCCCCCTCTAGTCTGTCAGGGCATCTGAGCCTCTCCTACCTCCACCCGGGTCCCCACTCGCCTGGATTTGTGCAGGTGCCTCCCGCTGGACTTCTCAGGGAGTCCCTGCACTCTGCTCTCAGCGCGGCTTCCACGCAGCAGCACGACGGATACGCCCCTGCTCAGCCTGCGGGGCCTTCCGATCCACTCAAGGTAGAAGCCAAAGTCCTGACAATGGCCCATGAGGCCCCCCAACTGGCCCCTGCTCCCCACTGGTGACCAGGTACTCCCCAAACTCGCCAGACGCCCCAGCCTTAGGGCCTGCTCCTCCCACCATTCCCCCAGGCTGCTCACAGTTCATCTTGACCACCCTGTTGACAGTGGCAAACCCAGCCCAGCACCAGCCCTCCCGTCCTTCTCAGCAGTGTCCCCACAGACACTGGGGCAGAGGGACACTTCGCTGGTGTCTCATGTAATCTGTCTCCCCCTCGAGATAGTCAGCACTGTGAGAGCAGAGATTTCCTTTAGTTTGGTCCCTGCTGAGCCGCCTAGAAGAGAGCACACAGTAAATGTTTGTTGAATGAATGCAAGAAGGCCAGGAGTGGTGTGAATATGTATTTTATTTTATTTTATTTTATTTTATTTTTTTTTGAGGGCAGTGTCACTGGCCCTCATATGTGGGACCCAAACCGGGGCCGCTGGCTTCCCAAGCCAGCGCTTAACCACCGTGCCACTCGGCCAGCCCTGAATATGTATTTTAGAAAGGTCTCTACTCCAGGTGATTAAATTAAAAGGCTGGCTTTCTGAAGCGACCACAGTCCTTTAGAAGCCCTGTTCCCAAGATAGTCCCTTACACACATAGCCACCTTGTCATTTCAAAATCTTTTGAAGATTTTCCATCCTCCCTAGATGAGGAATTGAGCTCAGAGAGATTAAGAGCCTTGCCCGAGGTCACACAGCTGCATAGGAGGCCCAAGTAGCTGTCAGTGGGAGGTGGGTGACACCTGTCTTGGCCATGCCTGGGACTTGTCCCCTACCCCAGGCCTCATTTCTGTCCTCCATATCTTTGGCTTGTTTGTTCCCCTTGAGTTGGGGGTGGGGAGCATGATAAGGGGGGAAATGAGGAAGCTGGAGCCCAGAGTGGACATAAGGAGGCCCCAGGGCTCAGCAGCTAGGTCAGGGTCAGGGGGTCCAGCCCCAGCCTGAGGGAGAGCAGGACTGGTCCAGCGTCACTGGGGCTGAGCTGGGGGCAGAACCCAGGACCCCCGTGTCTTAGACGTCACCCTCGGCACCTAGCAGCCCCCCTTCCCACCAGACCTGGACACGCCTCCTTTTCTCAACGGTTTTGAGAACCACAGATTCTGGGGGAGGATGGGCAGATGGCCTGGTAGAGGATTCACGTGCCCGCTTGTGGGGGCCGGAGTGGCATGGCGCCACATCCACAGAGGGGCTTCCCTGCAGGGCGCTGGGTACCAGTCAGGCTCAGGTGCCCTCCCGCTTGGGGGCGGGCTTTGAGGTAGGGTATGGGATGGTGTGCTACTGGTGGGGGCCGTGAGTGTGGGTAGGCTGCTCCCTGTGGGGTAAAGATGCCTCTACCTGGGAATTAAGAACAACTGCATTCATACAGCTGTCACCACCTGCCACCTGCCATTGGAGGCCTCTGTGCCAGGCCCTGGGGCTGTCAGGGGGTCATTTATAGTTCAGGGGGGCAGGGTGGGGACAGGCAAATGACCAAAGAAGATGAGACCAAAGAGACAAGGTGTGATGAGAAGTCATTTGGTTGGGGAGAGGCTACTCCAGATGGGTGGTCAGAGAAGTAAGGCCCAGCCATGTAAAGATCTGGGGCAGGGCATTCAGGTGGCGGGAAGCTGTGCAAAGTCCCTGAGGCAGGAGTGAGCTGGGTGAGCTTGGGACCAGCAAGGTGGCCAGTGTGACAGATGTGTGCCAAGTGAGGGGTGGTGGCCAGAGAGTTAGGCAGGGCTGAATCAGGATTTAGCAACCCCTCCCTGAGACCTGATTGGCGGCAGTGTTACTGCCCTCTGTCTCTTCTGGGGAGCACCTACTGTGTAAGTCAGTTGCTGGGCTCAGGCGCCCCTGGGAGGATGGACAAGAGTCCTGGTACCAAATCACACGGCTACATACAAGCGGCAGGGGTTTTCCTCTTGGAGCCTCTGTTTTTGCATCTGTAAAATGGGGGATATAGGACCCACCTTGCAAAGTCTCTGTGATGATTAAATAGGATTAAGTCCGTAACTGGGCTGAGGCCACTGGGAACAGTCCAGATGAACTAAAGGGTGGGGGTCGATGGGCCCGTTTCTGACCCGGGTGGTCCTCCTGAATCTCAGAGCCCCACAGGGGATAAGGAAAGGAAGCAGGTGGCAGGTGGGAGGCAGTGGGGCCGTGGAGCTCTGTCTGAGGGAAAGGGCAGGCATTATCCAGGGAGGGGAGCAGCATGGGCAAAGACACTGGGGGAGACAGCAGCTGGGCTGAGGCTGGGACGCATGGCACAGTCCAGGTTGGCCAATAAGTAGGACTCGTGTGATGTCATTGGGAAATGACATGGGGAGGGAGGGACCACCCCATGGGGCTAGACCACCTGAAGGGGACAAGGGGAGAGTTTAGGGCAGACAGTAATGACGTGTTGCAGGGAGAGGCATGGGCCGTGAGTGTGGGGTGGACGACTGGAGGGACAGTGCCCAGAGCAGGGATGGACTGCCCTCTGAGAGCACCCAGAGTGTCCAACTGTGTTCCACCACCTGTGTCAGGAGAGCACGGGGCCCTACTCGCCTGTGGGTCCCTGGATGGGCCAGAGGGGCCCTGAGGGTATTTTCCTGCCCCATCATCTCACGCTGGAGACCCTGAATGACCCACAAGCCTCTCATACTCATGGTCCCCACCTGCCCCTGCCCTCTTCCTGTAGGAGGCACCACCTCTGGCCCCAGACCCAGGCAGCGCCCCAGGCTGCTCCGCCCAGCCCACCAGGCCGCCCTCAGCTAGCCTCAGGGCACTTGGAGCAAGCCATCCCATGCTCTAGCCTTGGTTCCCTTATCCATAAAAAGCGCATTTCGGGAATATCCCAAAATCTTATGTTTATGAATTGCAGAGTCAAGACTTGAACATAGGGCTTTGGTCCCAACACCAAGACCATTGCCAAAGGCACAGCACCTCCCCGCAGGGCCAGCCTCACTGCTCTGCCTGCTGTTCCCTGGCCACACAGCCATGTCTGCTCATCAGCACACACCAGGGCTTTGTGCATGCTGCCCACCCGCCTGGGCGAGGCATTGGGCCAGTCCACGGACACACCTAGGAAAGACAGGCCCTGCCCCAGGGAGTACACATGTGGTGGTGGGGCCTTAACCTAACAACTCTGCTGGGTCTCCCTGGAGGGCTGCCTGGAGATGGCTTTAAGGTGAAGGCAGTAGTTACCCCCCAGGCACTGAGGGTGGGGGGCACGGAGAATTTCAGAGTCTTGGTAGGATGAGAGCCAGGCTTCTGAAATAACAAAGTGAAGGGAGGGGCTGCTCAGGTGTCAGGGTGTGGACCCCCCTCCCTTCCCTGTAACTTCCCTGTCCCACCCCCCACCCGCTGCCTCCAGGGCAATTTAGCAGCCTCTCTTAGAGTCCCTTCTGGGGGGGGGGAAGAAATTCCCAGACAGGCCTTTTAGAAAAGCTGAAACGTTCAATATAAATAATTAATGCTAGATTTTTAAAATTAAATTTTAATACATTCTTATTAATTTTAGACAAACTCCCTGGCAAGTCATTCACTGTGAGTGATTGAGGTAACTGGAGACGTGAGGAATGTCCCCAGCCGTCGTTGGGTGCCCAAGGCCTCAGGTCTGGGGTCCAGGCCCAGCTGGGCTCATCTCCCTGAGCTTTGCTTCCCTCCTCAGCAGGAGGGACTGCTGGCTGCCCTGCCACAGCTGCCCTGCGCAGCCAGCGGACAATGCTATGACGTGCAAGGGGTGGTGGGTGGAGGTGTCGTTATTATTTTTGCCATTCTGCTGAGGGTGGACTCCCAGGACTGGAGTGGGGTTTCATTTCTCAACCATTAGCCCCTGGAGGCTGGATTCACCTCTTTTGCTGCCCCCGCCCCAGCCCAAGAGCTTAGCCCAGAACGAATGAATGAGTGAGGATCCCTCCGTGGGAACGAGCATTTGGACTTTTGAGCTGGGTCTGAACCTGTTTGGGGCTGACCCTCGGAACTGACGGCTCCTCCCATCCTGCGTGCTGGCCGGGGGGGAGGCCAGGCCTGCTGGGCGCTGGGGGTGCCCTGGAGAAGGGACAGGGCTCCTGCCGGGAACTCACGGCCTGAAGGGAAGAGGCAGAAAAAAATACGCCACGGTGCTGTGGGATCCAGGCATGCATTGTCCGTGTTTATTGAGCGCCTGCTGTATGCTGGGATCTAGTGTGCTGAGCACCGTGATGGGGACCTGGGAAAGGTGGGCCTGGGGTCCATAGGGGGTTTGGGGGAGGCTTTGGCTGAACAGCCAACTCTTTTTCTTGGGGGAGGAAGGCGCACAGAGGGGGTCCAGGCTCGCGGTATCAGACAACTTTCAGAGTCCGGAATTGTGTCTGGCTGCCAGTCTGGGCCCCTCGGGGGTCCTTTCTTCTGAAATTCCTTCCCTCCACCCCAGTCCCTTCGCAGCCCGCTGTGCTGAAAGGGCATCAGAGCGCTTCTTTCCGCCTCCCCCCACCCCCAACCCCAGCTTGCAGGTGAGGAAACTGAGGCCAGGGGAGTCCCGGGAAGGCCTGTCCGGGCAACCGGATAGTTGGTGGCCGAGTCCGGCCCAGGCCCCCGGGCTGGGCCTCCCAGCCTGGCGCTGACCGCGGGGCTGCGCCCTCGCCCGGCGGGGCGGTGGGGGAGGCGGCGTGGGGCCCGGACCGGAGCGGAGCGCGCTCCCGGCGGACGCGGCCACGGCCACGGCGCCCCGCGCGAGGGGCCGGGATGGGCAGTCATCAGTCTTCCCAGGTGTGTCGCGTGGTCCCTGGGCTCAGCACCCCGTCCCCTTTTAAGGCCCATCATGGCCCGGAAAGACGAGGGAAAGCCCCCGGGCGCGGCCTCTCCGGAGTGATGGAGAGCCCGCCCCGCGCCCCCCGCTCCGCGCAGGAAGTGCGATGCCGCCCGGGCCGCTTTCGGCCCCCGCCGCTCGCTGGCGCCCGCAGGGTTAACGGCAACGGCGGGTCCCCCCGCCGGGTGCGCAGAGGGGCTGCCCGGCCGCGTGGGGCTGGGCGGGGAGGGTCTGCGCAAGCCCGGCAGGGCGCCCCACCGGCGAGCCGGGCAGGCAAGGGTTAATCCCTCGGGCCCGGGAGGGGCGGGCCAGGCCCAGAGCCCCAGAGTCTGAGGGCGGCAGGGTTCCCGGTTGAGGAGTCTGAGGTCCCGAATGCCACCCGCCTGGGACTGTGTGTGTCGGGCTCTGCAGTCCGTGTGGCCCCGGTCCCCGGATCCGCACATTCTCTCACTCAGACTCTGAGATTCCGGGACTCGGCTTCCTCCGGGAGGGAGCGCGGGGCTGCAAGGGTTAACGGGCGGGGGGGGGGGGCGCCGCGGGGCCGCGGCCACGGGAGAGGTAACGGGACCGAAGCGGGGCCGTGCCTTCCCGGGTGCCGGCGTCCCGGGGCCAGCCCCTTCCTCCCTCGCGGGGGGCGTAACTGGGTGCCCGGGAGCAACGCGGCCCCGGCGGGCTCACCTGTTACTCGGCCGCGGCCCCGCGCGCCCCCCGCGGCCCAGGGATCGCGGCCGGGGCTGGAGGCGAGGGGCGCGGGCCGGGCTCCCCACCCAGCCAGCCACGCGGGGGGCCCGGCGCGGCCCCGGCGCGCACGCCTCCTGCCTGCTGACCCTCTCGTTTGGTTTCTCGCAGGCCTCTGCCGCAGACATGGAGAAACTCAGGTGAGTGGAGCGCCTTCCGTGCCGCGGCTCCGGGCCGGGGCGGGGCGGGGGCGCCGAAGGGCGAGGGACGGGGCTGTGCCGGAGCGCACCTCCCGGGCCGCCCAGCGGGGCGCGTGTGCGCGGTGCCCCGCGGCGGGGGCTCCTCGGCCGGACCGGGGCGCTGCGGCCGGGGGCGGGGGGGCGCCGCCGGGGCCCCCCTGGACTCGCCATCGTCTCTCGGGACCCTCCGGGGTTCCGCGCCTGCTGTTACGCACTGGTCCCCGGCGCCGGCTGGTCCCCCCATGCCTGGCTGACAGTTGCCTGGTTCTGAGCTTTTAAGTTTACGCCTCATGGGGGCGGGGGTGGGGGATGGAGTCCTCGCTGCTGGCCGAGGCAGTGGCGTCTTGGAGCCATTTTGGGGGAATCCCGCGACGGCGTCTGGGGAGTGTCCCCCGCGGCCTCCCTCCTGGTGCTCAACTTTGAGTCCTTGTGGACTCCCCCGGGCTCCCTGCTCGGCCCTTCGGCCGGCTGAGGATCAGCCGCTTTGAATATTCACGACTTCCTCTGAGACTTCCCCTGGCTGCCCTGACCCCCACTTTGGGAACACCCCTCCCGTGTTTTCCTTCCGGAGTCTGAGCCGAGGCGTTGTGTGGGCAGCAGGCCCAGCTCTGGCTGCTGGGTTTCAGCACCATCAACCCGGGCTGGAGGGTCTCTTGCACCCTCCTCGCTCCCTCCAAGGCCAGAATTGGAATCCGTGGGGAGGACTCTAGGTGGTAGGTTCGCCCATTCCCCCAAGGGTTACGGACCCAATAGAGCCCAGGCTCGGCCCAGGGCAGGCCCCTGTGTCTAGGGCAGAGAAGCCAGGGCATTCCCAGGTGGCTGTTAGTGCTGTGGATGAGTCACTTGGGAATGTCCAGGTGGGAGCCTGGGGACAGACAGGTGGGCTCACACAGAGACCCCAGAGCGGTCACCAGAGCAGGGCCATCTCCTGGCCACTGAGCTGGAGTGCAGCCTTCCCTGTGGGTCCCACAGGACCAGGACCTGTTTGTCCTGGGCTGATAGGAGGGGTCCAGCCTATTAGGTTGCAGGCGCTCAGACCCCAGATCTGATGTCTGTCA
Organism: Aselliscus stoliczkanus; assembly: GCA_033961575.1. NCBI lineage: Eukaryota > Metazoa > Chordata > Mammalia > Chiroptera > Hipposideridae > Aselliscus > Aselliscus stoliczkanus. The sequence continues at coordinate 157,871,229 of CM066732.1, read as the reverse complement.
GCCAGGCCCATCTTGTCGTGGTCAAGGTCCAAGTAGGGCTGGTGAGGCCCAGAGAGCAGCAGCCCTGTCTCCAGGCACACAGATGAGCTCAGGCCAGGGCCCTTCCAGGTACCCAACATTGGCTGTCATCTCACCAGTACCCCCACCAGGGTTGGGCTCCCTCTGGCGGGGGGGACTTGAGAAAATGTCTCCTCTATGGTTCTCTCTTCCTCTCTCTCTCTCTCTCTGTCTGTCTGTCTCTCTCTCTGTCTCTCCCCCTGCCCCCATGCCAAGCCAAGTCTCTTGAGTACCTGTCTTTGTACTCTGGGTAATAGGAACAGAGACATGGCTCAGCCGGGTTGGGGGCGCAGGTAGGTGGATGAGCCAGATGGACAGGTAAGCCAGGTGGCAGAGCCTCTGGCCGAGCTGCTGAGGGTGCCAGGCATCTCTGCTGGCTGGGCTGAGGGCTGTGCTGCGCTGAGTCCTGACGGCTGGTGGCAGTGGCCAGGGCCTGGGCTTCTGGGCTGCATTGGGTCACATGCCCTTTCGGCCAAGGCAGAATTCCAGAGGTGGCAGGACCCAGCATAGCCTCGAGAATTTGCGGGGGGGAACCCTGCCTTCCTCCCCATCTCACCCCGTTAGTGTTCTCAGAGCTGCCTCAAGGGCCTTTCCTGACCGTTCCCTCCTGGCCAGTGAAGGGGCTGCCCCTGGAGGGGTCTGTCCTGAGCACAGTGCCAAAGGTCAGGAACCAAGAGGTCCAGAGAGACGCAGGGGAAACTGGTCAGCATGGCCTCCCTAAGGAAGGTCTCAGGGCTGGGCGTCCCACAGACTTGGTTTGTAGCACTGTCAAGACTTGTCTGGCCAAGTCCTGACCCTCACTGCGCTCAGTTTCCCCATCTGTAAAATGGATGTCTTAACCACCTCACCATGCAGGGCTATTGGGAGGATGACATGACTGTGCTACTGTGGCTGACATCCCCCACGTGGGACCTGGACTATAGCAGCGGCTCTAGGCAGAAGTTCACTTTGGGGGCATTGGTACTACAGGTCCCTAAAGCAGGAGAAGATGCACCTGTGTTCCCAGGAAAGGGGTCCTGGGGGGTCCTGTGCCCTGGTCCTGCCTCCTGGCACATCGCAGGCAGGGCCTGGGATCTGAATTGAGAGGGCAGGCCCTTTGCCCCACCCACCCCTCCTCACCCCCTCCCCGACCTGGGCTCATGGGAAGGTACAGCAAATACTTTTTGAATGAGCAAAAAGATGATACCATTTCACTCCTCAGCGGCTCCCTTTGTGGGCAGGTGTGTAGCGGGGCTCTCCCAGCCCCAGCCCCTCCGCCTGGCTCCCTGGCTCCCACCCCTCACCACCCACCCCAACTCTGAGTCCCCAACAACCTGTCACCTGCACGCCTCGCTGCCTTTGTGCGTGCTGTTCCCACTGCCCAGAATGCCCTTCCACCTGCCTTCTTATCCACATGACACACTATCGGTCCTCCCTGTCACCTTTTTTCTGTGGCTTTTGTGATCCTCTTGGCCCTCACCCCCAAGCGGACTCATTCACCCACTGTGTGGCCAGCCCTACAGAGCATGGACACAGGTTCATCCCAGATTGGGGACACTGGCCTGGGGAATTGGGGTGGGCTTCCTGGAAGCAGGGACACTTAAGCCCAGGCTTGAAGGAAGAATAGGAGTTTGCAAGGAGAATAGACAGGATGGGCCTTCCCGGAGGTGCAAAGGCCCAGGGGCCTGAGGAAGCAGGATGTGTCCAGGGAGACAGGCGAGGGGTGGGGGTGGAGGCCTCCCTGGCGCTCTCCTTGCTACCTGTAGTGTCCTCTATCCTCTCTACTTTGAGCACAGCCTGGGTGTGACCCTAGATTTCTCCAGCCCTAGCACCTGGCAAGGCCTGGCACACAGTACAGCTCGCCCAGGTCTGGCCACCTCCGCTCCGGTCTATCGTCCGCCCCTGTCCCCTGCCCCCTTCCCTTGGCTCACTGAGCTATTCTGCTTCTGACTGCTTGAAAAACTCTTCCAGTGACACTCAAATATTTGCAGATATTAGCAGGTCACAGCCAGCTCTCTGTGTGCAGAGCCAGCCGCTCCTCTAATCCCCAAATTAATCCCCTCCTCTGTACAGGGTCCCTCTGCCCTCGCCCCCGCAGGGGCCACTTTGTCTGCTTTGTGCCTTTGGGAGAGCTTCCTCTGTGTAAGCCTCAGCCCCCTCCTCTGTCATGTAGGAAAACGGGTCAGGCGCATTGCATGGCGCCTGGGACTCGGAAGGTACCCCGGAGACCCAGAGCTATTCCCGGAACGAGTCCACCCCTCCCCCCAAAATAGAATGTTTTCAAAGTCGTGAACTGTGGTAAGCAGACAGAAAAAGTAACCAAGATCTGTGAGGTTTAGGACGGCTACTCAATGATAACCGCCCAGGTCAGGTTGACTGTTGTCAGCCTGCCAGGGCCCCCCAAGACCCTTCCCCAATCACAGCCCCCTGAGGTCTCCAGTATCCTGACTTTTGTGATAAGCAGTCCTGTTTTGTCACAGTTTGGCCACCTAAGAGAACATACCTAGCCGACACAGTTTTACTTGCCTGGTCTAGAACCCCATATACGTGGAGTCTTTCAGCCGTGGTTTTCAGGCTGGCTTTTTTTCATCAAAACGTCATGTTTCAAAGAGTCATTCTTGGTCGTGCGTGGAGCTGTCCATTGCTGGCTGTCTTGGGGAACAGCATTTGTGACTGAAGTTACTTCAGTCTATTTATTCATAGACTGGGCAGCTTCCAGCTTGGGCCACTGAGAAAGAAGGTCCCATCCAGGTGACCCGGGGAACTGGGGCTGCATTTCTGGGGGTGTACCCCAGAGCAGAGCTGCTGGGCCATAAGGCATGCATACGGTCAGCTTTTGGCGATAAGGCCCCACTCTCCTGGGGGCTTCTGCCAGTCGCTCTCTCGGCAGTACCTGGAGTTCCTGTGTCTCCACAGCCTCTCAGCACTTGGCACTGTCAGGTGGTGGGCGTGGTGCTGTTTCTTGCACTTCTCCGGATTACTGCCCACTTGGGTTTCCTCTTTTGCGGGGCCTGTGTGCCTTTTTCCATCAAGTTGTACTATGGATCTGTAGGAGTTCTTCAGCTAGTCCTTGTCAGTTACCCGTGTGGCAAATACCCCTCCCCCATCTTGCTCGCTTCTCACTCTTTAAATGGTCCTCTGATGAACAGAAGTTCTTATTTTTAATCTGTTGAATGTTTTAGACTTTTCCTTTTTGATTAAAGCTTGTATTTTGTTTAAGAAACTCTTCTGATGTCATGAACTTACTGGCTTTCACTCCATTTGAGATTGATTTTTGTGTATGGTTTGAGGTCGGGCTCCTTTTTTTTTTTTTTTTTGCACATAGACACCCAAATGTTCGTGCCCACATCTGATTCATTTATATGACTGATATTTGTTAGGTCTGGGCCATGCCACACAATGTTCTCTATGCTGGAACGTACTATGGGGAAACGCCAGGCTGATGTCCTGGAGATAGAGTCAGGTGGTTATCAGGTTGTCTTACAAATGTAAAATCACCTTACCTCATCTCACATGACTCTCCCCTCACCTGTTCTCCTCTAGCCACCAGGCCTCCTTGCTGTCATCAAACATATCAGACAGTCTGCTGCCCCAGGGCCTTTGCACATGCTGTTTCCGTCTGCCTGAAAGTTCTTCCCCAGATATCCAAACGACTCCGCCTCCTTTCCTTTCACATCTTTCTCAGTGTTATCCGAGGGGGTGCTGGTGGTGGGGGAGCTTTCCTGACGACTCTCTCTGTTTACAATTATAATAACCCCCTCCCTGTCCTCTCTCTTCTCTGCTTTGATTTTCCCTGATCCCCACCAGACTCACAATTTATTTTATTTATTTATTTATCTTCTTTATCGCCTGTCTCCCCCCAGAACAGCAGCCCACTGGTGATCCCCAATGCTTAGAATTGGCACCTAGTAGGTGCTCAATAAATGCTTTTGAATGACAATGAGCTGTGACAAATGGTGAGAAAGAAGGAGGCGGGGGACTCTTCATGATGCCCCAGAAGGGGACTCCCCATTCTGCCCTGCAGGAAAGGGAGTGTTGGGGGGCACTCGTGCCTCCCGCCCCCTCCCTCAGTCCTCAGAGATTGGTGTTTTGGGTTGTTGTTTTTTTTAAAAGGTACCCACTGAGAGGCCCTGAGAACTGTGAGAGCCTGCACTGGAGATTGGACCTCAACTGTCCACCCCTTGTGTCCTCCACTCTACCCCCAGCAGGCACACCTCCTTAAGTGTGGTTCTTCAAGGCTCTCAGTCCCGCTTCTAAAACTGATCCTACTGGAAGAAGGTTGATGGACTAATTCTCACTAAGGTGTGAATGACTACCGCCCTTTGATTTCTCCCCTTGGGAGTCAGGGCTTTACAAAGAGACCCTCCACAGGAACTGTTCTCTCTTCCCTGTTTCTGACCTGCCCTTCAAAGCCTCCGGTCCCCACAACCTACCTGAGTCCTCACTCTTCTGCAAAGACTCCTGATGAAGTATGCGATTACGAAGATAGATTCACCTGGGTTTGAATCCCAGCTCTGACACTTACTGGCAGTGTGGCCTTGGGAAAGTTTCTGAACCTCTCTGATTCTCAGTTTCCACATCTGTAAAATGAGCATAATAATGTGACCTGCAATAGAGAGTATTCTGAGCATTGCATCATTAGCATGGAGCTCGGAGCATGGTTAATGTGCATGAACCAATTCCAGCGACTAACTGCCCACCCCTCTGTCAGATGGTGTCATTTTGCTGTGTTTCGCCAACCACTGGGCAGGTGTGACATTATTCCCATTGTGAAAGAGAGGACCCAGCGAGGTGGGGCAGGGGATGTGACTGGCAGCCCTAGATTGTGTTAGGACCGTGACAGCATTTCAGAGTCAGGGGCAGGGGGCCTGCTCTGCTCACCTCAGACTGTCCACACTTTTCCTGGGGAGGGCTCATCACTGGTCCTGCTGATGGCTGGGTATTAGAGCAAGGATGCGCAGGCCACCCCTGTTATCACAGGCAGAAAACCAACCCTGACCGCTGCTTCTGGGCCTCTGCTGTGCACCAGGCACCCTGCCCAGCCCTCTCCTGGACATTCTCCTTTCGCCTCCATGACAAGCTGAGAGTTGATTCGTGTCCCCGTGCCTCGAGGGGCCCACCAAAGCTGAGGGGCTCATGAGCTCCGGTGTCGGGGGCAGCGCCAAGGTGTCTGCCTTGATGGAGTTGCTGCCACCTGAGACGGAGAAGATGGAGGTTTGGGGGTCCACGAGGTGCTTGGGTAAATGCAGCAAGGCCTGAGGCCAAGTCTCCTGGGTTCCTCAGCCCTCAGCCCAACAGCAGAGGGGCACTCTGCCAGGCAGGGTTTGTACCTTCAGGAGGAGTGATGGCCAGGGCTGGGAGACCGGTGGTGACATAGGAGTGGCTGCCCCGGGGAGGGCTCCAGTCCTGGCGCCTGTGCTCACCAGCCAGGTGCCCTTGATAAAGGCCTTACTCCTCAGGCCGTGATTCCTTCATCGGGACGACGGGTTGCGCCCCTTGTCATGCCTTGGGTGAGGATGCAACGAAGAAAACGCCGATGGCATGCAGCAGGCGTCACTGGGTGATTGAAGGGGGGTGATTTCAGGGGAAGCTTCCAGAAGAGGTCACGATGGTGTCAAGTGCTGCTCCAGGCTTTAATTACAGATGGGGAAACTGAGGCCCAGAAAGGCAGCCTCCTTCCGGCCCACCGGCTGATGCTGAAATCCACTGTCATGGCTCCAGGCCTCTTCTCCCAGGCTCGGTTTCACTCTCAGGACTATCTCCTGTGGGTGTGGGAGTAGGTTAGGGGGTAGGTTAGGGGCTGCGGGTGGGGCGGGACCCACCAGGCACGAGGGCACCTGGAGTGTGGGGGTGGGGCTGGCCATCCCACGCCCCACAGCCCAGGGTCACTGATGAGCCTCCCGCAGCCCTGATTACCTTGATGATCCCCAGAATTCCAGAAAACAGGCCCTCCCGCCAATCCAATTACCGTGTGCCTGTGTCTGTTTGCGGTGGAGAGCTGGCTGGCGGGGCGCTCAAATTAGAGAAGCCAGCGTGGGTCCTTGGTGGGCAGTAATAAACCTGATCATCAAAGTGTTGAATGGCGGCCCCCTCTCACCTGGGCCCCAGGGCAGGGATGGCGGGTGCTGGGAGGTTAATGTGGGAGCCCTGCAGGAAGCTCCTTGTCCTCTGTGGGACCCACGCCAGTCCTCCCTTGGACACCCTGAACATTGGGGCTGGAGGGCAGGTATGGCCTCGGGGCAGCGGAGGGGTCCGGGACCAGGTGTGCCTAGCCCTGTGCTCCAGGCGCACCAGTCCAGAGAGGGAGGCAGACAGGAGAGTGACACCCAGCAGTGCCTGTCTGGGTGCTAGGAAAGGGGGCTGGGCTGGGGGGCCCAGGAGCCCCATGCAGCCAGGGTTGAGAGGGCCTCCAGGGCGGGGCCCAGTGCGGCTCACCTCATGCGCGGGCTGCCAGATGAAGTGCGGGACGCCCGGAGACATTTAAATTTCAGATAAACAGCTGGATGCTTGCTTCATGTATCTCTCATGCGATGTTTGGGACATACACTAAACACTTACTGGCTCTTGATCTGAAATTCAAGTTCCACCCTCTTGTGATCATTTCAGGAAGTTCAGCCTTCATAGAAATCAGGAAACAACTTCTTTGGGTCTGGCCAGGCAAACAAAACCAAACTTAAAGCTCCAAAACTCAGGGGCAGGAAAAGCCCAAGACACCGGGCCCTGCAGAGGGGAGTTTGGGGTGGGTCCTCAGCAGGCCTGCAGCCTGTTGACCTGGGTTGGGCACTTTTCCCCTCCTAGCCTCAGTTTGCCCATCTGGAAAATGCCCTCACTTGTGAGTTTTTCATTCATTCAGCAAATGCTCATTGGGCCCTCCTGTGTGCCAGGCTCAGGTTGAATGAGGCAGCAGAGGGGCAATCATTGGGGTCCCCGGGGACGGGGTCCGGGCAGCAGGGACGGTGGGTGCGAAGGCTCTGAGGCAGCAGCATGCTTAGTGTGTCTGGAGCCGGGCAGGTGGAGGTGTGGTCCCCGAGGCGATGGGGAGGCCCTGGGACTGACCCAAGTGAGGCAGGGCACAGGGGCAGGTTTTGGGCGGAGCGGGGATGGATCTGATTTGGTTTTTAACAGGTCCTCTCTGGCCGAGGGCAGACAAGGGCGACAGGCACGAGCCAGTTAGGGGGCTGGGCAGCTGTCCCACAAAAGGAGCCAGGCCCAGGTGGCACTGGAAGCTGAGCCACAGGGATTTGCTGCCAGCCTGGAAGAGCAGGAGAGGAAGAGAGGCATCGGGGATGCCTCCAGGCATGGGCACGGGACCCGCCGTGATGGGGAGTGGCGGGGGGAGGGGAGGCTGTGGACTTGGAGAGGCTGAGCAGCGTTCACGTGGGTCCCGCAGATCTGAGCTGCCTGCATTCATCCCAGGGACCTAGAGGCAGCAGGGGTAGGCATGCCTGGAGTCAGGGGAGACATAGATTTGGGGGTCCTCAGCAGAGCGATGGTATCTGTGGCTGGGGTCACCATGGGGTGGGTGTACCCAGGGAAGGGGAGAGGCTGAAGGCCTGATCCCAGGGACCCACTGGTGGTAGGAGGTCGGGGAGGGGGGAGCATCCACACGGCAGGTGGAGAAGGGCAGCCAGGGGAGGGGGCGTGTGCGGGAGGAGAGAGGGGTCCACGGTGTCACTGGCGGCCGGAAGCTCAGGTCACATGAGGGCTGAGAAGGGCCCAACAAAAGCAGGTTCAGTGACATAGAGGGGACAAGGGCCAGGTGGGCGTTGGTCCTGGCAGGATGGGAGTGAGGACAGACATTTCCACAGAGCGGAGAACAGGGCGGTACCTGGAGGGTCAAGAGACTGTTTTTTGTCAATACGGCAGAACTGACTGCACGCTCATATGCAGAGAGAATGATCCGGAAGAGTGGGAGAGCCTGGTGGTTTGGGAGTGAGGCGAGACCGCCATGGGCTGGAGTCACGCCTGGGGTGGGGGGCGGCGCTGCCTGGCGGCTTGTCTGCAGTGACAGGCGGGCGGCACCGGGTGTCAGGCAGATGCTTACAGGTGGGTAGGCCTGGCAGTGGCATCTGTGGGCGTCCCCTTTGGGTGGCTTCAGCCAAAAAGCAAGTGAGGCCATCGCCTGAGGGGCTGAAGGAGGGGGTGTTGGGAGGGTGAGCAGAGAAAAGCAGGTGTGAAGCTGGGTGAGGGAGGGCACAGGAGTGTAGTGACACTCCCAGGTCCCTCTGCCGGATGAGCAGAACGAGGCCTGTCAGTTCAGCCATGTCTCTGTGAGCTGACGGATGGGTGGCCCTAACTGCAGTGGGTTTGGCCCCGGTGTTAGTACAGTGAAGAGAGAGATGGGGGTGGCTGCCTGTGAAGGAGGGTGAGGGGCTTTGAGAAGCTACTGGTGTTGCGGAGTGAGGGGGCATCAGAGAGAATGAGCTGGAAAGAGAGTGGGGTGTCAGAAGTGGGGTGACTGAAGGGGTCTGGCACTGGTGGAGACAGGCCTGACTCCCTCTCCCATCCCCAGGCCCTCCTCTGTCACCCCTGCCGCCCCTCCTCCCCAGTCAGTGTCACTAAGTGTTGTCCCCCCTCCCAGCCCTGGGTTCTGGAGGCCACATGTCATCTGTCCATCTCCACAGGCCCTTGTGGCTGAGAAGTGTTGACAGAGCCCCACGCTGGGGGGTCTGGGACCCTGGGTTTGGCCTGCCCTGACTCACATGTGACACTTGGTCATGTGGCCACTCTGGGCCCATGTTCTTTGTCTGCAGTCTTGGTCTGATGAGGACCAGCGTGGTCAGTGGCGGACCGTGACCTGCTGAGAGTGGATGCTGAGACATGCACAGGGTCTAAGACCCACTGTCCCAGGGGCTCTGCCCCCCACCTCCGCTCCTCAGACCCCCAGAGCTCTGATGTTTATCTCTGTTTCTTTCTGGGGGCCAGACTCCCCAGTCCTTCTCCTGATGGGCCTTTCCTGACAGAGGCTGCCCAGAGGCGTTGGACACCTCCAGCACATGACCATCAGGCCCTGTCACGTGCTCGGCCTTGCGTCAGGTGCTGGAACCATGAGGAGGAGCAGACACAGCCCCTGTACCCAGAGACCACCGCCTGCATTGTAAGGTTGGGATGGGGATAGAAAAGAGGGCTCTGACCCAGTGGGATGCCAGGGAGGGCTTCCTGGAGGAGGCGAACAGAGTGAACCAAAGAGCAGGGAAGGACATGTGCTGAGCAGGAGAGGCAGTGTACACAAAGGCCCAGGGGTGACTGCAGCTGCTCTGTCCACCTTTCCAGGTTGCTTTGCTTTGCCCCAGCCCCGGGCACCCCTGGGTCTGCCCATCCACTGAGGGCTCGCCAGGCCACAGTGCCTCCAGCTCCCAGCACCCGGGTCTGCCTTGGCAGAGAGAGGGGCCTTGGGAGCAGGGCTGCAGTGGCCTGATAAGATGAGGCGAGATGAAGCGTTTCCTACGCACCTCTAGTCTCCTGTCTCTGGGCAGAAAGGAGCAGTGAAGCCGCCATGTCACCCCGGGCCACAGGGAGGGGAGGGAGGGCGGCCCCATTGGGTGACCTTGGTCAGCAGGCCAGAGGAGAGCAGAACCTGGGCAGACGTCAAGTTCAAGGACTCCCTGTACCCTTGTAGGATTGTCCAGGCTTGAGTGGGTGACCCCCCTAGCTGTGGACCCCCACGTCAGCACTGTGACCGTCCCCTCCGCCAGCACGCATGCTCGCACACATGCACACGTATGCGTGCACCTACATGGTCTCCCCCAGGAGCTTTGCACAGCAGCCTGGCAGCCGTAGTGGCGGCATCCAGAGTCCCCATCTCCATGTGTGGGGTGTTGCTGGTGACACAGTTGTACAGGTCAGCTGCGGGGTGTCCAGGGGCTGGTGGGGCGCGCCTCACTCACAGAGCCATGCCGGCTGGGAGTTCGGCACCGTTTTCCTCCCAGGAGAAGCTCAAGGACCCAACAAGACGCAGAATGAGCTGTCCTGTGGGACCGCAAGCCCCGGTGCCCTTGAGCCTGCACAGGTCACGTCACCTCTAAGACTCTAGCCTCTGCCTCTGTCAAGCTGGCTATGGTTGGCCTCACAGGGAGATGATGGCTGTGCCCCGTCTGACCATGCTGTGTGTGAGATGGTTCAGTGAGAAGCATAAAACACTGCGATTTGCACTAAGATCTGTCATGTCCACGTGCAGAACAATTGACCCGGCGTTGAACCCCAACTGGGCCATGTGCCATCATAGGGGCCCCGTTCCTTGATCTCCCTGAACCTCAGTTTTCTCATCTGTAAAATGGGGTGGTGCGCCACCTTTACAGGGTGGTCTGAGACTGGATGACCAGGTTTGGGCGTGTACCTGGGGCAGGGTGGGCCCTGGGAAGGCCTGGGGGTGTGAGTTGACCACATCTACCTGCCCCCCGGGAAAGGTCCAGCGTGGACTCCTGGCGGCACATGAAGGGTGGAATTGGCAGGGCGATGATCAAGGTCAAGGGGAGTAGAGAAAGACTCCTGAGACACACGGGAAAGTGGTGGCGCAGGCGGGCACGTGAGGGTCTGGGGGCAGGGGCACTGAGTTCCCACAGGGATTACCTTCCTGCAGTGGCCTTCTGTAGGGAGACTCAGGAATGGTCCCTGAGTGGGGCAGGGGGCAGACATGGTTCTGCAGGGACCCGGCCCTGGGCCCACACAGGGTGTCGGAGGAAGGCCAGGTAAGAGCAGGCAGGTAACCACCCTGCGTTGCCCCCTGGGGAATGAGAACAGGCTGCCCCCAGAGGAGGGGCGGGTCTGTAAAGAGCCTGGAGGGAGGACCGTCAGTGCTGAGAGCGCAGCAAGGACAAAGGCCCTGAGGTGGCCCGGGAGAGGCCCCGGGTGACTGAGCAGCCTGAAGGCCAGTGTGAGTGAGGGTGTCAGCACGCGGCGAGCTGGGGCAGTGTGGGTCCCAGGGGACAGGGACTTGTGGTGAGGAGTCATGGGGGATTTTGACCAGAGGTGGCGCAGGTCTGACTCAGTTTAGTAACATGCCATCTGGCTGCTGGGGGCACATTGGAGAGCAGGGACCAGTGTGGAGCGGGATCCCCGGGCACCATCGCTCAGCCACAAACAGGGCAGTGACTCAGCCCCTGTAATGTTCGCTGATGAAGGGATAGTAATTGATTCCCACCTAGGGCTGGGAGGATGGCGCTCTGGGTGGGGAGGAGTTAACTTGGAGCAGGAGGGAGCAAATGCGATCCTGGCAGAGGGGACACGGGGACAAAGTCACCAAGATGAGAAGCTGCCTGCCGCATGTGGGGAATGACAAGCAATTTGGCGCTGCTGGAGCTGGAGCCTGAGTGCTGGGAGCCCAGGCGATGGCAGGCTGTGCCCGGGGCTGTGCCGCAAGAGCGCCAGCCCTTGCCTGACTGTGGCACCGCTCTCGGGTCTGGGAGCCGGGTCAGTGACCCCTTTAGCCCGCTGAGTCCTCCCACCCAGCCCCACCCCGTCACCAGAGGCCTCCAGGGATGGGAGCTGCTGACCTGCCAGGGTGCACCCCTGCCCCAGTCACCTTGTCGACACTGGGGAGCAGAGAAAGATTTTCTCCTGCACCCCAGGGTCCCCTTCCTCCCCGTGCCCAGCTTGGCGCCATCGAGAGGCCGGGACCCCAGGTGGCCACAAGTGATAGAGGGGCAGCAGGAGGTAGTCTGGGACTGATGGGAAAAGATGGGGAAAGAGAGGGACCTTTGGCAAAGAGGAACCAAGAAAGACTTCCTGGAAGAGGTGGCATTTGAGCTGAGCCTCACAAGCAAGGAGGGGATCTAGGGACTCAGAGAGAGAAGGCAGGAGCATCCTGGGTGTAGGGGACAGCTTGGCTAATGGCTTCGAGGACGGATGTGAGTGTGGCCACATTTGGCGGGGGGACTTGGAAAGGACTGAAGAGGGCAGTTGTCCTTTTTAGCAGGGGAAGGAGGAAGGGGGAGCCTCGCTGTCTTGAGAGCAGAACGTCCTGTCATTCTGCCTTGAGGCAGGGTGTGGGGGCTGGGGTGTGCCCAGCATGGCTGGGCTACGTCAGAGGGGGCCACAGCCATCTGTGCAATGGGGACGATGGTGGCCTACCTCCCAGGCTGAGATGAGGAGGGAGACGCACCTGGCACTAACTGAGTGTCCACCCCCGAAGACTCAGGCCAGTCTTCTGTCCATTGTCTGCCTAGTGGTCATCAGGCCCTTTACCAGCAAGAGCGGGAATGTGGCCTCATGTGCCCAGCTCGAGGTGGCAGATGCTGGTCATCCCAGGCCCAAGGTTCAGTCATGCCAGCTCCCCCAAGGGCTGGGGAAGCTGCATGGGAGGCAGGCCCCAAGCCTGTCTACTCTCCTCTCAAAACATGCAGGTGCCCTGTGGGCAGGGCAGCCCATTTTACAGATGAGCAGAGTGGGGCACACAGAAGCTATGATGGCACAGCTTGCAGTCCAAGCTGGGACTTTCCCTGCTGTCCCCCTCAGACTGTCGAATCGATGCTTCAGATCTTCCTCTTTTTTTTTTTTTTTTTGAGGGCAGTGTCACTGGCCCTCATATGTGGGACCCGAGCCGGGGCCGCTGGCTTCCCAAGCCAGCGCCCAACCACCGCGTCACTCGGCCGGCCCCAGATCTTGCTCTTTTTTGGACCAAAATTTGATCCTTCGTAAACATTTTTTCTGTTGTTTTTTTTTTTTTCATTTTTGTATCCTCACTGTAGCATTATGACAAAAACAGAAAAATATAAAACAAAAATTTTGGATTACCCAGAATCCCATTTCCTGGGCGTAATGACATTTCCTGTCCTTCCATTGTTTTCTGTGGCTGTCTGTTTGCAGTTATTTTTAAGCGGGATTGTACCGCTCTTTCTTCTAACGCACGTGTACCCGTGTCTCCAATGTCCTTTGGAAGCCTCTCCTCTCGTCACGTTTCCCTGGGGCCTGCGAGGCTGCGGAGGGTCCCTGGAGAGCTGACAGGGAGGGGACCACCTGGAGGACTCTGCTAAAGCGCTGACGTACATCCTGTTGCCCCCAGCAGGGCGGCGCCATGGCCCTGCCACGCAGGCCTGCGTCCCTTTCCATATCTGCCCACCCTGCTTCCAACCCCCTCTACCCACCACCCACCCTGACGGGCCCCAGGCATTCCAGTAGGCCCTGCCCTGGGCGCCCTAACATCCTCCAGGTCACACAACCTCCAGGAACCCCACTCCAGCTATCCGTACACATCAGCCCATCACAGCCACCCAGCAGAGGGGCGGGCTGGGGCCACGCTGTTCCTCCACACTCCTTGCCTCCCGGGCTCTCTGACCAGTTGGTCCTGCACACAAGGAGCTGGGGAGCTTGCCCCCCACGACTCTCCTCTGAGGCTGCAGTGGGGGGTGCAGGCCTGCAGGGGAACGAGACAGCAGGCAGGTGGGATTCAGTGCCATCCATGAACTCAGGCTCTGGTACACAGGCTGGGAACACCCCCACCCCAGCTCCTACACCCTCACCCCGCCACCCTGCACAGGTGTCTTCCTGCTGGGTGGGGGCTGCCCCTGTCTCTGTGATGTGCCCATGGTGGGCCCGGCACGGCCTCTGCCCTGGTTCTGGCTGCCCCCTCTCTCTGTGATGTGCCCGTGGTGGGCCCGGCACGGCCCCTGCCCCGGTTCTGAGCAGCTCTGTCCTCTTCGCCCACAGGCTGCGCAGCCCTTGGGTGCCCTCGTGCCTCGGGCAGCCCCGCGTCCTCCAGGGCCGCCTGGCCAGGTCCTCGCCCTCGCTCTGGGACAGGTAACACACCTGTTGTCTCCCTGGCTCCTTGGTGTCTCTGCATCTGTCCCCAAGCATCCATCTGGTGTCTGTGTCAACTCCCCCAGACAGCCCTCCGGGAGGCCCAGCGCGGGCGGGGGTCCGCACCAGCGCATCCTTGCTGCTGCTTTCTGTGCCATCCTTTCTCAGAGGCCACCAAAGCCCATGTCCCTCCCACCCTGGGCCCTGCCAAGGGCTCTGTCCTCAGCCTCAGGCCTCCCCTGAGTGGCCAGGAGGGGCTCCTAGAAGGCAGGAGGGGATTCCTCGAGGCCCCACTCTGGGCCAAGTGAGCTCATGGCTGTCCGCTGTGAGGCAGGAAAGTGCCTCCGGGCTTCCATGAGCAGGGAGGACCCGAAGGGCACCCACCCACCCACCACACACACCCTCCACGTCAGGTTAGTTTCAGATTCTGCTCTGATTCGCCAGGACTCACGGGAAGTGAGGTGACCTCCCTAGGCTGCAACCTGAGCAGGGCTTTCCAAGCCCCCCCACCCAGAAGAGTGGCTCTGATCTGGGGGCATAGCACTGGCCGGTCTGATCTGAAGGGCCCACACACTCTCCCTGTGCATCTAAGGGTCTGTCTCCAGACACCAGAGCTGCGAGCCAGCTCCCCCCGGGGGTGTACAGGGGGGCTGCTGAGCCCCAGGCCGTGCAATCCCCCCATTTCCCTGCGGCCTGGAAGCCCCCACAGTGCCTGCCTCTGGCCTCATCTTCTGGTGGTTCTAGTGGCCCAGTGTGGTGTAGGGACCTGAGTGACAGCCCTGCCCCCGAGTGTGGGTACCCCCGTGTGTGAGGGCACACAGCCCTGTTTTACAGATGTGGAGACAGGCTGAGGCTAGGCAGGGCTCAGGTTAGTGCCCTGGGGATGGAGGGACTGGAAGGGGTGGTGACCACCCAGGTGACCACAGGCCTGAGTATCCAGCCCGGGCCCTCCCTGGACCAGGCCAAGGAGGGGCCATGGGCAAAGCTTCTGAGAAGTTGAACCCCAGGACTTGGTGAGGAGTGAGGGGCAAGGAGGGGTCGCCAAGGGCTTTTATGGTCTGACTGGGGGCTGAGGGCGCACTCCCTGGGGACGGGGAGTGCAGAGGGGAGGGAGCGGTCAGTGTGAGGTGCCTGTGGGCCGGCAGGTGGAGAGGCTGTTGGGCAGCTAGACCTGGGGGAGCGGAGCCCGGAGAGGGGCCTGGGAGGGTCCGTGTGGGGTTGGACATGTTCAGGGGGCGGCGGGGGTGCAAACCAGGCCCTGGGGACCACCTTAAGCCAGGTCAAGAGGTCCACGGATGGCACAGAGCCAGTGTGGCGTAGAGGCGGGACACCTGGGGGCAGGCACTGGGGCAAGCCAGCCGGGGTGTCGGCTGTGCCTGAGGGCCCCGGAGCGCACGTCCAGGGCCCTGGCCCGGCACCTGCAGCGAGCAGGCAGGGCCTGGGACAGGGCGGAGTCAGGGCTGGGGTGTCAGGGCTGGGGTGCTGCCAGCCCAGGCCCGGCCAGGGTGCGGCTTGGGGTGGGTGGGTGTGAGGGGTCAAGGAGGCGGGGAGCGGCATTTGAGGGTTGGTGGGACAGAGTGGCCCAGTATGTCTGGAAAGCCATCCATAGGCCAAGGGTAAACTGAGGCCCAGGCTCCATGAAGCTGGTCCCCGGGGTGCGGTGGGTGGTCCCAGCTCTGCCTGGAGCCCCCCCCCAGCCCTCTCATACTTTCCTCCCACACTTGCCTCGTTGATGAACTCGTTCCCTTTTCGTCTGTCTCCCCTGAGACTGCGGGCTCTGTGGGGTGCAGGGAACTGCTGTGAGGTGCTGGGAACAGGGTGGGGCCAGCGGGAAGGGAAAGAAAGGGGGTGACAGTGGATGCATTGCAGTGTGATAAGGCTGGGCCACCGTAGGAGTGGGCAGTGTGCGCGATGGCAGTGTCCGAGCTGTGGCTGTGGGAGGGTGGCCAAGGTTGGGGGGTGAAAAGGTGGCTGACTCTGAGAGGTGGGGTGGGGTGGGGTGCTGTGAGGCACCCCATGGATACTGTGCCCCCAGGATGGGGCAGGGCTGGCGTGAGGGGGTCAGAAGAACCAAGGTCCAGAGGCTGCTCGGTGATGGCCCGGGAGTGTGGCTAGAGGAGGAGGGAGGACTCAGGGCTCCGGCGGCCACATGGGTGGGCAGACAATACCCTCACCTCTTCCCGAGGGCACAGGTCCCACCGGGGCACGTGACCGAGGGCTGCATAGACCTGAAGCTCCCAGGGGAATGACAGACTTCAGGGGCTGCTGCCCCACCCCACCTCCGTGCCTGCAGGGGAACCTGGATGACATGGGAGAGCCCCAAAGAAGCTCTACGCCCTATGGGTGGGGAGAAAGGCCTGGCCCAGGGCAATCTGGGATCTGTAGTTGCAGGACGGTGAGAGTGGTGCAGCCGGGCATGCTGCCTGGAGGAGGCGGGCAGACATATGTGGGCAGCCAAGGGCGCTCTGCCTCTGGACTTCTTCCTTGCTTGTCACTCTGCATCCTCCTTGGGGACTGACTCCTGGGAGGACCTGCCCCGCCCATCTCTGAGGTTCTCAAAATGTAAGCAACTCTTTATTTAAAAAAATATAGACCTTGGCAGGAATCCCCAAGAATACTTAATGGAGGCTTGCTGGGTGTGTGCCCTTGGCAACGTGAGTGGTTTACACACAGGGCCCAAGACTGAAGATAGCTCTGCCCCGGACGCTGGAGGAAGCCCCCTTGACTCCATACCCCTCCCTCAGGTTTGGGTCTGGGGGTCCCGAGAACACAGGGCCTTGCCCAAGGTCCCACAGCGTATCAGGTACAGGCTAGGCTCCCAGGCCCTCTCCCTACCCCAGGATTCCAGTGTGATACCCGGGGACTTCCCTCCTGCTCCTACCCCATGGTCTGGAGCCGGCACTGTCCACCCCCTTTGTCCTGGTCCCACAGCAAACCCCCAGCATTGAGCGTCCAAATGAATGTTGGCACTGGATGGTCCCCTGGGGATGTGTGCCCCTTCCAGTTCGGGAGCCCTCTGACCTGGGCACTTCTGTGTGTGGAAGTTTTCTTGGAGCCAAGGCTTGCTGTCCACAGGGCAAGATGGGGGCTGTTCCTACTTCCAAGGGGGGAGTTGAGGCTCAGGTGGACAGTGGGCAGCCTGGTGGGTGCATGGTGGGACCAGCAGCAGGTCTGTGTGACAGCAGCCCCTCTGCCCACCCAGAGATGCCAGGCTGGAATTCATCTGCACCACGCTGGGCTTGTCCCTGCAGTGCAGGGGTGACGGGGGAAAGTGCACGCCCGGAGCACTGAACAGCAGCTTGACTCTTAGCTCCACGCGTCTCTAAGGCCCAGCAGAACTCCCCGGGTGCCCGTCACCCACCCAGCAGCCCCCTTTCTCTCCTGGCCCTCCTGTTAGAGCAGCCCGCTGCCCCTCTGTGTGCTCAGACAGTAAGGGAAGGGGCATCAGAGCGGTGCCTGCTTAGAAGGAGCAGTACGCTGCGCTCTGGGTGCTGGGGCGCTGCTCCTGGGAGGGTGTGGCCCACGGGACTGGTCACTGCCGTGGCCTGCCCCTCCTGCCTTGTGCCCAACCACAGCTCAAGGGAACTGATGGCTTGAGGGTTAGAGGGCAGATTATCCAGAGTCTGTTTCCTGAGTGTAGGACTCAGGTGTCCTAGAGTCCTAGAAGAACCCAGTCTGTGGGGAAAATAGAGCCTCAAGAGCTAAGCCTAGGGCCCTGGAAGGCTTCCTGGAGGAAGGGGCGTGTGAGCTGGCCTGGGTTTTGCTGAGTGTTCCATGCTGTGTGGAGAGCTAGTTGGATACTGGTGGACGCTGCCTGGGCATCAGGCATCGCAACCCCATCCTCTCCCTGGCCCAGAGGCCACACAGCCCATTTGGAGAAGGGAGGCCTGATCTAGGACATGGCACTGCTATCACTGGGCCTCAGCGTCCTCACGCAACGCTGTGGAGGAACAAAAGTGGGGGCCCTTGTAAGCTGTGCCATCTGGGGGTCGGCTCCGTGACCTCCAGAGCCTGGGTGCGAATGGGCACTCTTAAACTGGAGTCCTTTAAGCCACCCCAAACACTCACCAGGTTCTGGGATCAGCACCCTTCCCCCCCACCCCCTTCCCGAGGTGACCCCGCAGGGATTTACTGCTGACCGGGGGCTGCTGGGGTCGGAGGAACCCTCTGGGACAGAGTGGCTCAGTGTCAGAGTCCCTGGGCCATTCGCTCGCGTGCAGCCCCCCACCCCCAACCCGGCCAGGAGGGAGGGAGGGAGGGAATGTGAGCCGCGCCGAGCGTGTGTGAGTGCGGTGGCACCCACTGCGCGCCGCTGGCCCGCGGGCCTCAGTTTCCCGCGCTCAGCGCCGCGGCCCGGCCCGCCGCCGCGTGTCGTTGCAGCGCGCTGCAGGAACAGAAGGGCGAGCTGCGCAAGCGGCTTTCCTACACCACGCACAGGCTGGAGAAGCTGGAGACCGAGTTTGACTCCACGCGCCACTACCTGGAGATCGAGCTGCGGCGCGCGCAGGAGGAGCTGGAGAAGGTCACGGAGAAGCTGCGCAGGTCAGGGCCGGGCCGTGGGGGGCAAAGCGGGCGGGGCTCCGCGATCCGCCGCCCCCCGGACGGGTGACTCCCTTCGCGGATGCGGATGGATGCGGAGTCCGGGGCTCAGAGAGGTCAAGCTCACGCTGTGCCAAGACCTGAACCCAGGGCTGTCCTCTGCCCGCGACAGGCTACTTCCAGCCTCCTCCCCACCCCCTGCTCACTCCCCCTTTCATATTGATTTGGGGGGTAGCAGCATGACACAGGCCCTGCCTGCTCTCCCAGGGCCCCACCACTGTCCCTTGGGTGCCTGATGGGAAAAGCGATTCTAGCCCCGGAGATAAATAGAGCTTGACAGTTTCCTTGGGCAGCCTGGCAGTACTACGTGAAGTGCCTGGTGAGGTGTGGGCTCCCTGAATAATTACTCCTGTAAAAACCAAATTTTTCTGAAAGCATTGTTCTTCTGCATATTTAAGATGGATATTTTTCTAAAACATATTTCCAGCTTTCCTTCAGGAAGAATGCAAACTTTGCTGTTGGCTCGGTTTGTTTTAAATATTTACAGAGTATCGTGGCTGGTGCTGCCCCAAGACAGGATTTGCCAGTGGGGCTGTTTGTCCCTCCCTGAATGGCCCCGTCCTGCTGGGCTTTTTGAATGTCACCATCGAATCATGGGGAGCCATGGGCAGTGTAGTCAGACCTCAGTGTAGGTCCTGGCTCTGACACATAACTGCGTCTACCCTCAATTTCCCTATTTGGGGGGGGGGGTGGCAATAACATCAGACACACGTTGTCAAGAGTATTGTCACTGTCCCTAGCTCCTTCACTGTCACACTCACTCCATGGCAGCAGTGGAAGCACAGAGCACCGTAGTACCACCCACACTCACCTCCACTGTCACCCTTCCTCCAGGGCGCCGTACCTACCCCCAGGCCCAACTCACAGTCAGTCCTAGGTGCTGACTAATCTGCTAATCTGCTACTGAACATAACCGCCTTCCTAAGAACTGTGTGTAAAATGTGAGTGCACGGGTCCTGAGTGAGACCGTCAGGCACCTGTGAATGACAAGCCTTCCTTTCTCATCTCCAGGGTCCTCGACCCTGGCCCAGGAAAGGCCTTGATCAGGTGTCTCCTGCTGTGTGCAGTGCAGCCATTAGACCAGGGTGGGGCTGGTGGCCAGGCTTGGCTTTCCCTTGGCCGCCCTGCTGGGCAGGCTGTGGCTCTGGGGGTCAGGGGAGGGCCAGGCCCGGCACAGCAGTGGCCCCACTGCCTCCTGTTCCAGGATTCAGAGCAACTACATGGCACTGCAGAGGATCAACCAGGAGCTGGAGGCCAAGCTGTACCGCATGGTGAGGGCCACCACCCAGTGCCCGTGACCCACTCAGCACCCCCACCCTGAGGCCCCCAGCTCTGAAACCTAGCTGTTATCCCCTTGTTCTTGTTGAGTCCTAACCCCAGGGGCTGAGTCAGTCCCACCCTGTCTGTGCGAATGGGAGGGGGCTCCAAGATGAGTGAGGTGTAGGGTCCGGGCCGTGAGCCCTGAGCACCCCACCAGTGTGAGCAGGCCTGTGGGAGCGAGGACACACGCCAGGGATGGTGCCCTAGCTCAGCGTCAGTCTAGAAACGCAGGCCTGGGAGGAGAGACGCCCAAACCGGGTTCGAGCCCCAAAGGTGCCTCTTGTGGCTCTGCTTAGGACCCTGGATAAGGTCCTTTACTTTCTGAACCTCAGTTTCCCAATCTGCCCGGTGAGATGGGCCAGACCTCATGCTGAGTGTAAGCCATCCGCACTCAGCCCTTACCCCAGACTCCTGGGAGGCACGACGTTACCCTGGCGGGGTGCAGATGAGAAACTGAGGCTCCAGGAAGCAGCGACTTGCCCCAGGCTGTCTGGCTTGTCAGTGGTGGACTGGGATTTGAACCTGGGTCCATCTGTGCTCTTACCCCTGCGTGCCACGGCCCTCCAAGCACCTCGTTATTACCTGCTGCAAGAGGGCCCAGGGCAGCCCTGATGGAACAACCGGGCTTGAGCCCCAGGCCTTGGCTGACGCTGACTGCCTCCTTCCACCGCCCCTGCCCCTGCCCCAGGGCCAGCATTATGAGGAAGAAAAGCGAGCGCTGAGCCATGAGATCGTCGCCCTCAACAGCCACCTGCTGGAGGCCAAGGTGACCATCGACAAGCTGTCGGAGGACAACGTGAGTCTCGGGCTGTTCTGGCTCTGAGGGGCCCAGGCCCGGGGGCGGGCGCAGGTGCAGGTGGATAGACAGGGCGGCCAGGGCCTCAAGGTTATCCCGGCACTCGGGGAGCGACAGGGCAGCCTCACCAGAGACACTGCCGGCGGCACCCTGGAAGGCCCTCTGCTGGAAGGAAATAGGACTCGAGGAGGGCGACATTGGGCCATATTATCTCATTCAAGGCAGGGCTTCCTGACCCCACAGCTGGGGTGTGGCCACGCAGGACTCCTGACTTCACCAGTCCTAGTGGGCATCAGAGCCATGTGGCTGCCCATGGGGCCTGATTTCAAGGGCCGCATTAGATGGGCCCAGCTGCCCTTCATGGACCCCTGACTGCTGACCACAGATTCAGTAATTAGTGTCTGTTCTTTGCCGGACTCTGGGCTCTGAGAATATAGTGTGAACCACACAGGCAAAAAACGTCTCTGCCCACGTGGAGTTTACATCTGAGTGGGGAAGACAGACAGAAAACAAGAGAAATACGCAAACTCTGTAGTGTGTTAGAAGTGCTACACGCTGCAGAGAAAAATAAAGCAGGCAGTGGTGCCAGGGAGTTGGCAGTTGCAGGGTTGGCAAATTTCAGTAGGGAGCTTCTGGGAGAGGCTGCTGGAGCCGAAACCTGATGGAGGTGAGGGAGCCAGCCTAGCATATCCGGGGACGAGTGCGCCTTCCAGGCAGAGACCGCAGTGGGGGCCTGGATGATTGGAGGAACAGCAAACATACCAGTGGGCTCTTGGGGGAGGCGGGGCCACAGTCTGAGGTCAGAAGGATAATGGGAGGACTCACTGTCCTACTACAGGATTCTGGGTTTTATTCTGAGCGAAATAGGGAGCCATTGAAGGGTCTTGGACAGAGGAGTAACCTAACTGGACTCCAACTTTTACTGGGCTCTCATGACAGCTCTGTGTGAACACATAGTAGGGACACATAGTAGGGATGCAAGCGGAAACGGGAAGATCAAGGAGGAGGCTATGGCAACATTCGGGGCGCAAGTCGATGGTAGCAGAGCGGGATGGCAGCAATGGGGGTGAGAGAAAGGACCCAGGTTCCGGTTCTGTTTTGAAAATGGAAGCAACAGGATTGATGGAGATTTTGGATGTGGGGTGTGAGAGAAAGCTATGGGTTATGCCATTTCCTGGGCTGGGGACACCGGGGGAGGAGCAGGAGTGGGGATGGCAGGAGCTGGGGTCAGCAGTTACACCGACATCCGAGGGAGATGCTGTGACGGCCGTGGACGTGAGGGTCTGGCATTTAGGGCAGAGGTCAGCATCCGTGTGGCGTGCACGCAGGTGAGAAGAAGGCTGGTTCCAGGACAGGGTGGCTCTCGGAAGTCTGTTAACGACTCAGTGGCAGAGCTGGGCTGGGCAGCCAGTGCCCACAACTCTCTGATGCCAGGGGCAACCTATCTGGGACCTCATGAGGGGGGCCAGTTTTCAGCTCTCAGCCAACTGCACCCTTCCTAGGAGGCCCAAGGAGGTGTTGAGGTTCCCCTCCACTGTGCAGGCCGAGTTGGGGTACCAGCCCAGCGAAGAAGGTAGAGGTGAGGGAGCCTCTGTGACCCGAGTGGGGGGACCACAGGAGTGCCCATGCCTTCAACAGCTTGCCTGAGCTGCAGGACACTGGTCCTGGTGGACCTGGGCCCGTGGGTGAACCCCAGACTCCTCACTGTCAGAGCCCTCACTGTGGAGGGTCCCTGGGATGAGGCAGGGCACTGGTCCTGGTGGACCTGGGCCCGGAGGTGGACCCCAGACTCCTCACTGTCAGAGCCCTCACTGGGGGGAGGGGCGGTCCTGGGACGAGGCAGGAATGAAAGGCCCAGCCACAAGCACATGCAACAGAGATTTTCCAAAGATGAAACCACACCCCTTGAGTCCTACTGTTTGCATCTGTTTTCAGCTCAGAAGCTGAGCTGGTCCCACCCTGGACCTGGGGTCACACAGGCCCTCTGCCCCCACTTGCCCTGACCCTGGCCCAGCCCTGCAGCCACCCCCACTGCCAGGCCACACTCTGAGAATGGGGGTGTGAGCGGCGAGCCTGAGATTGGGGTGGCAGGCTCATTCCTGTCCCAGCACTCTCCACTGAGTTGTCTTTGCATGGACTCGGGTCTCCACACCTGGGGCCTCCCGGAGTTCAGGGCCCATTGGGGACCCTTCTGCCACGGCCCTCACCTGGTGGGAGTTCCTATCTGGGGAAGCAGGGGGACCGCGTGGCAGGGCCATCCATGCACCAGCAGCTCCAGATCAGAGCCAAAGCCCCATTCTGCAGGCGAGAGCGTGAGGCTTGTCTTGCCAACTGCATAGCCGGCTCTGCCCACCGGTTTCGGTGTTGGCCACGGGGCGCCAGTCAGGGCAGCAGGGACCTTGGCGAGGGGCGACCTGCGCCAAACGCCTTCTCTTGTCTTTTAGGAGCTCTATAGGAAGGACTGCAATCTGGCGGCCCAGCTGCTGCAGAGCAGCCAGACCTACGGCAGGGTCCATAAGGTGTCCGAGGTAACGTGAGCCACCCCCAGCCAGGCCCGTCCCCCAGGACCACTCGGGGCTCCACTCCAAGGCCACTCCCCACTCTTGAGGGACAGATGCTGGGCAAGCCTGCGCCCCTGCCCCCTCGCCCGCAACTCCTGCAGCACCCTGGCCTTTCTGAGATATGGTGGCAGGGCCGCCCCCCATGCGCCCCTCCTCACTCAGCATGGGCAGTCTACCCATCCCCCTCAGTGTCCTCTGGGGGTGCTGCTTGTTGCTGTCCCAACCCCCCCCCAATCCGCATAGTGAACGAGGCAGAGTGATCCTCTGTGAACCTCACAAAAACCCTATGGTTTGGTTTGGGCACAATTACTGACAGTGCCCATTTCAGAGAGAACTGGCTTCACAGCGGAGTGACTCGGCCAAGGCCACAGGGCTCTCTGGTGCCAAAGCCAGGCTGCCCGTCCCCTTCACACACGCCCCTCACCCAGGCCTCGGTCCATATCCCCTCCACCTTTGGCCTGGGCCCCACCTGAAACACTCACAAAATAGATCAAACAGTAGCGGGACGTCCCCACGAGGCACCAGGCGGCCGTGCCGCAACTGCCGGGCGCCTGGCGCAGGCCCTCAATCTTTGTTGCATCTGTGTCTGAGTCTGTGCTGTTCCGGGGCTCCCAGGACACAACTGGGGAGCGCACGTCAGCTCCTCCGAGGCGGGAAATGGAGTGTGCGGGGCGCTGTCCTGCTGCGGGGCTGAGCCAGGCCCTGAGAGCGGCCTCCCAGCCGCGGGGCCCGGCTGCAGTGGGCTGGGGGCCGGGGGTGAGCAGGGTGGACCCCGGAGCGTGGGAAGTGCGGGGTCCCGGGCACCGCGGCTGACTTCGCCCCCTCCCGGTGCAGCTGCCCTCGGACTTCGCGGAGCGCGCGGGGCTGCGCCTGGACACGCGCGGCTGCGGCCTGGCGCCCCCGCTCTGCCGCCCGGGCTTCGCGGACAGCGGCCTCGCCGACGCGCTGGAGCGGCCGGAGCCCCGCAGCCTGTCCCCGCGCCTGTCGGACGCCGCGGCCCGGGACCTGGCCTTCGGGGACGGCGCGGAGCGGCCCGGCGCGCCCTACGCGGGCGGCATCTACCGCAGCGACACGGCGCTGTACCGCGCGGCCGAGCGGCGGCCCGAGCGGCGGCCCAGCGCCGACGCGCCCGTCACCGACGTGGGCTTCCTGCGGCCGCACAACTCCACGGACAGCGCGGCGGAGGACGAGGCGGAGGCGGAGGCGGGCGGCTTCCCCGCCGGCTTCGCGGGCTACGCGCGCTCGCTGCCCACGTCCAGCTCCTACTCGAGCTTCAGCGCCACGTCGGAGGAGAAGGAGGGCGGCGCGGCCCCGCCGTTCCCGCCGCGCCCGCCGCCCGCCGCCTTCCCGGGCAGCCCGCCTTCCGCCGCCGGCGCGGGGCCCGCGCTCAGGCCCGGCCTGTGGGGCCTGCGGGCCGCGCCGGGGCGCTGGCGGCCGCCGAGCGTGGAGGACCTGGGCGCCTACGCCCTGCCGGCCGCCGCGGGCCGCGCCTCGCCCTGCGGCCTCTCCGAGCGCTACTTCGGCGGCGGCAGCCCCGAGCCCGAGGCCCGCGGCGGGGCGCGCTACGCCGGCTACGCGGCCGACAGCCTGTCGGAGGGCGAGGGGGGCGCGGCGCGGCGCGGGGCGCGGGGCGGCGCGGGGGGCAGCCCGGGGCCCGGGCGCGGCAGCCCGCACAGCTCCCGGGACTCCCTGGAGCCCAGCTCCATGGACGCCTCCCCGGAGAGGCGCCCCGCCGCCCGCCCCAGCCCGCCGCCGGCCTTCGCGCGGACCGGGGGCGCGGGCCTGAGCCGCAAGGACAGCCTGACCAAGGCGCAGCTCTACGGGACCCTGCTCAACTGAGCGCCCCGGGCCCCGCGCGCCTCCCCCGGGCCCCTCGTGCCCGCCTCCCCCGGGCCCCGCGCCCCGCCTCCCCGGGCACCGACCCCGCCCCCCGCCTCCCGGGCCCCGCCCCCCGCCTCCCGGGCCCCGCCCCCCGCCTCCCCACCAGGACGCGCCCCCCACCGAGCCCGCCCAGGCTGGGGGGAGGCCTGATGCCTGTCTGTCCACCCCAGCCCCGCCCCACGACGGAGCGCCCCCCGAGGACAGTTTTTCACACGCCCACATCCTTCCCCACCCAAGATGAGCATTCCCCCTTTTATAAAGTGAAACTATTTTTCTAGAGAAAAAGGGTCTTTCTTAACGCACTTGGCCTCCAGCTCCCTGGATGGCAGCCTTGGCGTTTTCAACACAAAGCTCCTTTATTTTTCGGATGAGCGCACGTGGGGCCTCCCCTCGGAAGGCAGGAGGGTGTCCCCCGCAGACGCCCAGCGAGCCAGTGACAAGGGAACCCCAAAGGGGAACCTGGAACACAGGGCGAAGGGGTATGAAATGTTTTTAAGCTGTTTCCGCCGTGTGGCCAACACACCGCCCCGGGCTCGTCCGCGGTCCGTCGTCCCGCGTGGGGCCGGTGCTCGGCCCGCTCCCGGGCACCACCTCGCGCTGCCTCAGGCGTGCTGAGGCCCTCCGACTCCCGTTTCTGTAGCTTGCTTTCCCGTCGTCTGCAATGCATGCCGTCTCGTTAGTACTGTATTTTACATCCATTAATAAAAGACATCGGTGGAAAGAATTTTGGTGTGGGATGTTTCTTCTCCCCACTGCCTTTGGATCTCCTGTGGCCCTGGGAGTCCCACCTTGGCCTTTGCTCTCCGCGGCTGGGGTGGATCCTTCCCCACCCCAGGGCCTCATTGTCCAGGGTGTGAATTCTCCCTCTGTCTTAACACTGGATGTGGTTATTGCCCTTTTGTGCAGTGTCCCTATATCTGAGTCCCTCCGTTCTTTCCTGCATCCCAGACTTTGCTTCTGCTTAAAGGTTCCTTTGGCTTTCCTTTGGTGTGGCTCTGCGAGTGACAAACTCTCCCAGCTTTTATTTCTCTGAAGATGTGATGCGTTTGCCCCATTTTTGAAGGCTGTTCTCACCAAGGAGGATGTTGCCTGGCGGTCACGCTCCCTCTGCACAGGGGATGCCATTTGCAACGTCTTAGGGCTCCCTGTCAGTGTGGGGACTCATTGTCAGTCACCCCTCCCCACCCGCAAATGTTCCTGTCTTGTTCTCCAGCTTTTCAAGATCTTCCCTTTGACTTGGGTTTCCCTCAGTTTCCCTGAGGTGTGTCTGGCTGTGGATTTGTCCTTCTTAGGAATCCACAGGGGCTCTTATATCTGTGGATTGGTGTATTTCATCAGTTCTGGAAAAATTCTCAATTATTATTTTTTAAAACTATTTCTCCACCCACTCTGCCCCCCTCACAATCCTGTCTGGTGTCCTCTGTCCAGTGTGACCCACACTGTCTTCACTCATCTCTCCTGCTGTGTCCATTCAGCTAGCAAACCCACCCACTGGGTTTTCCATTTTCGTTACTAATGTTTTCCATTTCTAGAAGTTCTGTCTGGTTGTTTTACAAATCCACTATGCTACTTTCTAACAGCTTTCTCGTCCCTGGGGATATTTCCAAGCTTGTCTTCTATAAATTCCTTAAACATAGTGGTCACAGCGGTTCACTGTCTTGACTTCCATCCCGTGGGGCGTGGATCTGTTTCTCTCGCTTTCTGCACAGGGGCCTCATCTTTGATGCACGCTCATCAATGCCCTGAGATGTACTTGTGGGGTTCTGCAAGGCCTAGGATGGAGGCCCCACCCCCAGGGGGGTTCATGTCTGCTGCTTCCAGGGGCCTGGCACGTCCCGGCGGGGACAACCTGAGCCCAGGATATGCCGTCCGGTTCCCTGGCCCACCCGGCTTTGTCTCCAAGGTGGGTCTGCCTTTGCCAGCCAACCCCAAGGAGGGGTGTCCTCCCCTGTGGCTCCCAGCATCCCTGCACTTGACCTGCCTCTGCAGGGGAGGCCAGAGCGGGCTGGCTGCCTCCCCCAGAAGCAGATGTGCCCCAGGAAGCAGCTTCCCCGAGCCTGAGGCGCGAGTGGAGAGACTTGGGAGCCCGCTCCCCTCTCTGGGACCATCTCCCCATGGGCACACAGGGGAAGTGACGTCACTGAACTAGGGGGCAGCTGAAGGGTGGAGGGAAAAACACACAGCCCCTGGCACCCAGCGGGCGCTCACTCAGAGGTGGTCCCAGATGGGAACACAGCCTTGTCAGCCCTCCACCCCTATGTCAGTCACGCGACGGGGCAGCAAGGTTGGGAACCCCAAGGGCTATGCAGGCTTGACCAGATTCGGGGTTCTGGCCCCATGTTGTCCCCTCAGAGCCTGAGGGCCCCCTAGAAGGCCTCCGGACCTCACAGAGCTGTCTTGTCATAACCTCCAAAGCCACCCCTTCTCCTTTCGCTCAGAATCCTGCCGTCCCCCAGTGGGAGCCCATCTGTGCACGCACCATTTACCCACCCGCCCATGTACATCCTTTCTCAGCCCCCAGCAGGGCAGTGCAGAGTGGAGCTCTGCCACCTGCCGGCTGTGTGACTTTGGGCAAGTCCCAGGCCCCTCTGGTCCTGGAGCCTCAGGACAGTGACTGATGGGGTTCCCCGGGGCCGCTAGGCAGGTGACAGTCCCATGGAGAGCCCCAGGCTGGGCCAGGGCATTCCCAAGGGAGGAAAGAGCACAGGGTCTGCAGTCCGACGGCGCTGGGCACAGCCTTGTGCCCTCCAAGCAGCAGTTTCCTCAACTGGACGGTGGGGATCACGCCCACCTTGCAGGGGCCGCGAGAATCAGCTCCACTCGCCAGTCACGGCCAGGCCCGGCAGCAGCCACAGCCATGTGCTGGCATCTCCAGATGAAACTGTTCTGTGACGGCCTCAGATCCGCAGTTCAGATGGTAGGTGAGGTTAAGGTGAGCACACAGCCCAGGAAGGTGAGTGCAGAGACAGCCCACACTTCTTTTTCATTCCTGCTCCACACTTCCTAAATTTAGCTTTCTTATTTTAAAATTGCAAATGGTGAACTCCTCACCACCTTGCAGAAGCTCAGAGTGAGCCTTTAAGATCACTCTTTGGGAGAAGCATTCAGAAGAAGAAACAGATAAAGGCATAGAGTACACCTGCCAGTCTTCCTAAGAGAGTCACCTAAGAAAAGGGAGGGGCTTACAGCCAGCTGGCACCCACAGGGCACTGAGCTAAGAAACCAAATCCACAGAGGAGCGGTGCTGGAAGACTGCCACGGTGGCTTCTGGGAGCTTTGGACGTCCCCTTGCCCCAGGAGGGTCAGGGCTTTTGTTGGTGCCCAGCGTGGAAAAGAAATGGACCTTGGGGACTGCTACACTGACGGCAGAGCCGGGTTGGAACCCAGGTTCTGGAGAGGCGAAGCTGGGCGCCCCGAGCTCACCCGCCCCTGCCCATGGGCCTCCTCACTGTTTCCGCACTGACTCCTCTGCCGAGGACGCCCTCCTCACCAGCTTGTGGTCTGCCCCTTCCAGGAAGCCGTCCAAGGCTGCAGGAGCCCCTCTGCCCTGAGCCATGGGGCCGCCCCACAGTTTCAGTCCTGGTGGGGTTCAGTGCTCATTGGTCTGCCCAGATCCCTGGGGACTGGGTCTTTACAGCCCCACTTCTTGGGGTTCCTCACAGGCCCTTTGCTTCTCCACATCACTCCTTCACCTAGGCCAGATGCACTCACGTGGGCAAGGAGCCCAGAGGGCCCCAGGGGCACAGCTGGCCAGGCTTCGTTTTGTGGGAAGGGAGGGGGCCTGAGCCTCGGCGCTGTGAGACCAACGGGGCGCCATGCTCTGGCACCATGCTCCCGAGGGTGACCTAAGCCCCAGAGGCCTCCCCCCGCGCGCTCCCCACTGCCCAGCGACTCCCTCGCCAGGCCCTGCAGAGCAAGGCTGCCCCACATCAAGCTCCCACCATTCTCTTTGGTTTCGGAGCTCCAGAGGGCCTGTGAGTGGGGCGGAAGGAGGGACTGCCAACACATACTTATCGCTGGGACAAACCAAGAAATAACAAAACACTCACGTTTATTGAACACTGCTGACAACCTGCCAAGTCCCTTCGCTAATGCCGACCTCACAACCCTGAGACAAACGGATTCTTGTGCCCATTTTACAGATGAGGAAACTGAGGCCCATAGGGTGGTGGAGGTGGCTTCTACCACGTCTGACCCCGAAGCCAACCTCAGCGTTTACTCCCACCCCACCCCCAAAAATAGGGCAGCCTGGGGACTGGCCGACGTCTGGAAGGTTCTCCTCTAGGAGGCTCAGTGCCAGATCTTAATGTCCCCCTCCCAGGAGCAGGTGGCCAGGACGGAGGGCAGCACAGGGTGGAAGGTGGTGCCGACGCAGGCCTGTGTGTGCCCGTAGAGCGTCCGCGCTCGGCTGGCGGTGCGGAAGCAGTACACCAGGACCCGGCCATCTGCGCTGCCCGACACCAGCAGCTCTCCGTCTGGGGAACACTCGCAGCCCACCGAGTAGCCTTCTACCTGCAGGGGGACAGGGGGCGCAGGCCACGCCAGGGCCCCACGCACACCTGTTCTTCACTGCGCCTGTGAGGAGGGGTCCTTATCCCATGCTATGAGGGGCAGGCCGAGAGCAGAGCTGCGGGGAGCAGCTCCCGCAGGCAAAGCCCAGCTCCTCCAAGAGGCTGGGGCCCTGCTGCGGACGGCTGCGCGAGGCTAGCTCAGTGGAATCCAGTTGGAATGGCTCGCCGAGTCCTCAAGTCCCCGGCCCCCCCCACCCCAGTGAGGCAGACCTCAGTGGGGACAGGGGGCAGAGCTAGAAACAGCCCACCCCCACTCTGTCCCGTGCCCCCACCCCCACCCGTGACCGTGTGAGCCAGAGACTCAGGAGAAACCTTGCTTGCGCAGCAGCTGGGACCTACAGCAGGGCCAGATGAGGCCCAGGCTGCGCAGCACATGGTCACCCGGGAAGGAAACAACAGAATCTGCTGGACAGAAGGTCCATCGCTGGCACTGTCTGGCGGGAGGCTCTGGGGCCAGTGCTCAGCTATCTGCGGGGGACAGGGACAGGGTACCTTGTGCCCTTCGTAGCGCCGCCTCCTGCTCATCCGGTAGGGCCACACGGCGGAGAAGAGGGCCAGGTAATTGCCGTTGGTCTGCGCCAGGAACACGGGCTCCCGAGGGTGCAAGGCGAGGCTGGGGCAGGTGTACCTCTCCTGAGAGACAGAGGGCCACAGACAGGGTGGAGGAGGGCACCGGCTGGGAGGTCACGCTGCCCCACCCGCGGCCTGTGGGCCTTGTGCCCTCCTCCCGGACCTTGGCTTAGGGGTCTGTATGAGTTTCCTCTTGCTGCTGTAACAGAGTGCCATAAAGCCAGTGGCTTACAAACACAAATTTATTATCTTACAGTGCTGGAGGTCAGAGGTCTGACATGGGTCTCCCTGGGCTAAAATCAAGGAGGAGGCATCAGCGGGGAGTGTTTTCCTTGCACATCCAGCTTCTAGGGGTCGCCTCGCTCCTTGGCTCATGGCCCCTGCGGTAGGCTGAAAAACGCTGCCCCCCCAAATATACCCTTGTCCTAATTCCTGGGACCTATGAGTGTCACCTTATATATTTAAAAAAGCGGGGCTTTGGCAGATGTAACTAAGTTAGGGGTGTTGAGATGGGAGATTATCCTGTATTATTGCAGCCACATGCATCCTCATCAAAGCGTGGCTGAGGGAGGTCGGACACACAGACAAGGCCACGTGAAGAGGAGCAGAGGGCCATCTGGAGACACTGGCACGAAGAGCGGAGGGCTGCGGCCGCAGCCAAGCATCACCACCGCCGCCAGACGCTGGGCGCAGCAAGGGACAGGCACCCCCCAGCGCCTCCGGTGGGAGCGTGCCCTGCCGACACGTGACTTCCGCCCAGTGATCCTGATGACAAACCTCTGGCCTCTGGAACCGTGAGGGAGTATATTTCTGTTGGTTTTAGCCTCTGTGGTCATGTGTTCCACAGCGACAGGAAATGACTGTGTGTGGCCCACACAGCCAAATGCACAGTAAGTGGGGAGGTGAATGGCCAAGCAAGAAGATGAATGGGTGAACAAAGCAGAGCGCTCAACACCCAGGCGGGGCAATCTCTGATGGGCTCCATCACACAGAAACACCCCGAGAGACTCCCTTCTCAACTGCACTGTCCCTCCATGTCCTAGGAGTTGCCCAAACTCAGGGCAGAGCGGGGAGCAGTCAGAGCCATGGCTGCAGGCTAATGCGCTCCTAGGAGGCATGGAGGCCGTGGGGCCCCATAACAGGCTGCCTGGTGTGGTGCTGCCCTGTAGGGCACCTGCTCACCTGCATGGAGGGTGAAGAGGTGCGACTCTAGGAGGGCCAAGGGCGCAGGCACGCAGCGCTCTCATCCCCTCACTCACTTCCCCTGCTCTCTGCAAGGGCTGCCCCCTGTCCCCCCCATCCCCTCCCCCTCCCCGCCCAGGACCTGTCCTTCCCAGGAGGCCTCACTAGAGCCCTGAAGTGAAGGTCTAGAGGCAAGTTTGTACAGGGTCACTCAGAACCCTCGGTAAAAAAGGGAAAAGCAGGGAGAGGGAAAAGGTGTGTGTGTGTGTGTGTGTGTTTAAGTTCAGGGTGGGAACACCAAAGAGATAAGTCATGGAGGGGCTGGCCGAGTGGCGCGGTGGTTAAGTGCTGGTTTGGGAAGCCAACGGCCCTGGTTCGGTCCCACATATGAGGGCCGGTGACACTGCCCTCAAAAAAAAAAAAAAAAAAGAGATAAGTCATGGCTGATTTGAAATCTTGAAAGATGATGGTGGTGATGACGTTGGTAAAGATGGTGATGGAGATGATAAAGATGGTTGTGATGGGGTGATGGTGACGATGGTAATGACAGTGATGGTGATGAAGTGGGGACTAGGGTGGTGATAATAGTGATGATGGTGATGGTGACAATGACAGTGATGATGATGATGGTGAGGATGGAGGTGGTGACGGTGGTGAGGATAGCGATAGCGGTGATGGTCATGGCAGTGAAGGTGATAATGGTGGTAGTGGTGATATTAGGTAATACATTTAAGGAGCACTCCCTGTGCCTGGCGCTGTGCTAGATTCTTTACAAGCATTCTTTCTTTTAATTTTCAAAACCACGCAATGAGGCAAGTAATATTCTCACCCTCAGTTTTCTAAAAGGAAAATGAGAATCAAAGAGGCTAAACAATGGGCCCAGGGCCCTCAGGCTTGTAAGTGGTGCATCCGGGAGTTTAATGCAGGTGGCCTAACTCTGGCATCCCTGCTTTAACTCCCAAGTCACACCCCTGCCACAGCCACCCAGCAAGGGCTGAGCGGAAACCTGTGGGCTGGCGAGGGTGGTACAGGGACTGTAGGGGTGTCTCAGGCTGCTCGGCCATCTTCCCACCGATCTGGACCGGGCTGCCCCTCCCTACTTTTGCCCTGTGGGCTGGCTGTGCTAGGCACGGACCAGCAGGAGGACGGCTGGGGGACTGCTGTGATCTGGGAGCCTGTGGAAGGTTCTCTAGGCAGGCCTGGACCTGAGCTTGCCTTCCTGCATCCTAGAGATTTCAGGCAGCCAATCTGTCTCTAAACACCCTGCCTACTGCGCAGTTTCCTGCAGGAAGTGACCAGAACCCCAGACAGCCTAGGGCTATGTAGATTCATCCTGGGGCTGAAGCTGAAAGTGCTGCCAAATAGGGTTTCTCACATGGAAGATCTGGTTGGAGATCTTGGCAGAACTCCGGAAATCCCAGGCGATGATGGCGCGGTCGGCGGAGTCCCGGCTCGAAGCATCTGTGCTGCTCAGAAACTCGGAGCCTTCCTGGAGGAAAAGGATGTCCAAGGTCTGCTGGATGGTCGCCTTGTAGCTTCTCACCACCTGCAAGGCAGGCACTTGTCATGCTGGGGAGCCCAGGAACACAGGACGTGAGCCCGCAGGGAGGGCAAGGCGGGCGAGGTGCCCAGGCTGAGCAGCACAAGCCGTTGGGGGTTGTACAGGGAGACCTCGGGAACCTCCTGCTCCGCCAGGCAAATGTCTGTCTTCCCCAAGACCTACCCCGCAATACTTCCCACAGCCTTGCTGATGGCCCTTCCCTGGGGACAGTTCCCCTCCCGTGCCCACCCCACCCCCTTGGCACTGGGCCCAAGAAGTCATGATGATCTGGTTCCCTAGGGAACAGCTGGTGCTTGATGAAGGTGAGCTGAGGGCAGGGCCCACACCTAGCCAAGGGCGCCTAAGGGGCGTTGCTGATGCCCATCAATCTAGGGCCATACTTGTGAGAGGGTCTTGCTTCTGAGACAGCACATAATTCAACTCACAGAGTCTCCGCCTACTGCCCCTAGAGCAGTGGCTGTGTCACTGGGAGAGAGTGTTCTTAAAGACCATAAAGCCAGAGCCACAGGGAGCAGGTGAGCTTTAAAGACATTTTTTACTTCTTAGCAGTGTCGCCAATATTCTGGTCTCCTGCCTTGTAAACTAACATGATTAAGTATCAAGCAGTTGTTGCGCTTTCTTTTGAGCATTTTATCACATTCACCTTCCGTCTAAGACAACGGCTTTCGCAGCGGCAGGTGAGAGAGGGGGGTCCCCAGTACCAGGAGTGACAAGAACCTCCACTTAACAAATTCATGGAAGACGCGACTTTAAATGGCAACACTGAGCTCCAGGCCAGGGCACACACAGCGCCTGGGCTGGCCGGGCCCCTGCTTCCCAGCTCCCAGG
Source organism: Aselliscus stoliczkanus (assembly GCA_033961575.1). Lineage (NCBI taxonomy): Eukaryota > Metazoa > Chordata > Mammalia > Chiroptera > Hipposideridae > Aselliscus > Aselliscus stoliczkanus. The sequence continues at coordinate 157,837,590 of CM066732.1, read as the reverse complement.
GCGCCACCAGGTGGCCGCAGCATAAACAAAGTTCTCGGTACCTCGGTACCCCCTCACCCCACCCGCACCCCTACACTCCCACAGGGCTGTAAAATGAGCCATCTTGACAATGTCTTTTTTAAAATTGGAGTTTTCAGCTTTTCAAATGTTGCAGACTTACTTTCTATCACTCTCTTTCAAAGGTACACAAGTCAGATTCACATTCCATGCAGTACTCCATACATCCAATTTAGTTAGGCGGGGCAGGGGTAGGGTGGGGGGATGGAGACCCCCTCTCCATATGAGGAACACCGAGGCTCAGAGGGTCTCAGGGTTGGCTGAAGGTCCCACGGCCAGCTGTGTGGGAACCTCTCCCCACCCTGGCAGCTTCCCTGGGGCCCACAGCCCGGTCTCCTGCGGGCCAATCCTGCCTCAGTAAATGCTGGAAAAATTCCTGGGGGCGGGTGGGCCACAACTGACTGATCTCTGAGCCTCTTCAAAAGCAGCCCAGCTAGGGCAATTTCAAGCCTGAGGAGTGGTCCAGAGACAGAAAAGAGAAGGCAGCCCTGCAGTCCTCGGACCCTGGATGCAGAGTGGCTGCCCTTACTGGCCAGCAGTGTGGCGCTCCACAGGCAGCCCGGGCCCCCTTCTCCCTCCCTCCCTCCCTCCCTCCCTCCCTCCCTCCCTGCACCAGGATTCCACAGGCTGCTCTGCCCTCCGAGGGGGTCCCTGCGTCTCACAGTGTGGACTGGGAGGCAAGCTCTGGACCCTGGCCAGCGGAGGCACAGAGGCTGCGCAGCCGAGAGAGGCCCTGCCAGCCCAGTCTGGAGCTGGGGCAGCAGTCTAGGACCCGGGGGGTGGGGGGATGTGGCACACCACTGCAGCGTTTGGGACTGACTTTGAGGGGAGGGATGACTGGAGCCCCATCATCACGGCTCTGAAGCTATCTCTTTGCAGGCTCCAAATCCATCCTCTCCGCCCATCCCCCAGCCATTCCAGACGCCCCGCCCCTCACTTAACCACCCTCACACCAGCCACCCCAAGTCTCCACTTGCCCTCCCCCTTTTCGTGAAACCCTCCCTGTCACCACAGCTCAGGTGAGGATCAGGGGGAGCACATGCCGAGAGAGGGGTGAGTCTGGCCTAGCTCGCGTCCCTGTACCTAGCCAAGCGGCGGGGAGCACACAGCAGCCCCTGTGGCCGTGTGAGCCCGTGGGCAGGTTCTGGCCTTTGCACCTCGGCCCCCCTGCAGCAGCAGCGAGGAAACACACGGACCCGGGAAAGGATGGAGGAAAAGGGGGCCCTCCCTGCCTGGGGGAGCGCCAGTGCATGCCAGCCACTGGCAGAGGGGGCTCACACAGTCATCTCACGATGACAGCGACGGCGGGAGGGCACAGTGCAGGCCCGGAGAGAGCGAGGAGCCAGGGGTCCTCAGCCTGTCCACTAGAACAACCTGCGTGACCCACCAACACACCGCCTGCCGCCCAAGACAAACTCTTCGAGGAGAAGGAAAACCGCTGTTCTGTGCGTTTCCTGAGAATGGATGGAAATGGCCCAATTCATTAGGGCTTCATAAAATTGAATGGCCAGGAAACAAACCGTGTTATGGGCGATCCCTGCCAATAACGCTGCCTTAAGTGGTAGGCTGACCTTTGCAGCGATCGCTGCCGAACATGATTTACTCGCCTTCACAACTGCTCGTGCCCCAGGAAAGAGCAGAGGAGCCATTCGTGTGTCGAGCCGGTGGGTTTTATGGCCGCCTTAATTACACCGACAGCTGGCGCCTCCCGTCCCAGGGGCGAGGGATGGCGACGCGGCCTAACTAGCTGGGTCCAGGAGGGAGCCTCTCTGGCAACTAGGGGCCTCTGGCGGGTAAGTGGCTACTTGGCCAAAGGTCTACGGCTTTGGGGAAAGGGGAAGATGTAGTCATGACACTTTCATTGGTGATGAAAATCACCTGATGTCCTGAAGATCTGCCAACTGCTTGGCCCACCAGACAGACCTGGGCAAGTGGGCTGCCTAGGGCTTGTCCGAAGGCACCGTGTTCCCTTCCTTGTGTGCCTGCTGCTTCCAAGTGCGAGGGCTTGGGGTGCAGGTGGAGCTCCAGTCCTAGCCCAGCTGCGGACTCACCGTGTGCCCCGGGGAGTCCCTTTCCTCTCCCGGTCTGGGCTGTGAGTCATCACCAGGCGCCCGGGCTGGACCGCACGCGAGCCTCCGTGCCTCTAACACCACTGGCACCCCTGCCGGTCCTCTGGCGAGGGCTGCCACAGGACCCTGTGCTCCCTCAGCCGCCTGCCCAGGCCGCCTGCCTGCCCCACAGGACTGTGCGAGCCTGGGACAGACATGCCACATTTCTGGGCCACCCTGCGACAGCACTGGGTCTGCACTGCAGCAGGATAATGAATGAGGGGATAAGTGAATGAGTGGATAAACAAATGGATGAATGAACAAAAAGACAACTTGAAAAGCAGTGGCCTGGATGCCTCTGGCTGCCAGCAACATGACGGCACTTGGGAATGGCAGCCACCAGCTCCAGCGGGCACCCTGGGTGATAACACTCATTCACAGGCTTCTCCTGTGACCTGTGACATGGACGACAGAGGAAACCTGATTTCCCAAGAAGCTCCGAGGCCATGTGGGGTGGGAGCAAAGAGCAGCGCAGCTGTGCTCAATGCCACGTCACCAGTGGGGCTGTCAGGGGCCTCGCCCTCCACAGTGGGAGGTAGACACCTGGGTATCTGAGCCTGACAGCCTTACTGGCTGGGTGGCCCTGGACAAGCAACCCGCCTCTCCGTGCTCAGTCTCCACACCTGTGGGGACAATAGCAAGACCTTCGGCTTGCCAGGAAACAAAAGTGACATGCCTGGCTCAGTGGCTGACATGCAGCAGCTGTTCAAACCTTCTCTGCCCCGGCCGGCCAGAGCTAAAGTCCCCGGATGGAGCTGTGAGTCTCTGGGCAAGTCCCTTCTTCCCAGATTTCAATTCCTTCTCCCTAAAGATGAACACACTGGTCCCTTTCAAATGTTAAGATAAGAGGGGTCTATTCATAGGGGCAAAAGTTTCTAGGGTTTAAATTCACACAAGGAGAAGTAGCCATTCACACAGGACAGTGTACACCAAAAGTGCGCTGTTGGTAAATTTGAAAAGGACCAGAAATTTACATTAAAAAAAGAAACTAAAAAATTTTAAGAAGAAAACCTGACTGACGTTTGCTACAACCTGGGACTGGGGGAAACTCCCCTACTACAAGGCCAGAAACAATAAGACAAAAGATGGTAAATCTGATGACATGAAAATAATAATAACCATAAAACACTATTGCATGGCATAAAAACAAGCAAATAAATAAGTAAACTTAAAAAAGACACATGGAGGAAATATCTGCAATTTATATTAGAGGCAAACATCACTACCTCTAATGTACAGACAGTTTCTAAAACCAGACGGAAATGGCCAGCAGCTCTACAGAAACATGAGCAGAAGTGAACAGAGAGTTCATATAGACGCAAATGTAATAGGTCCTTCAATCCTGTTCATGAGAAATGAGATCTCGCTCATGAGAAGTGAAAATGTAAATTACAAATTCAAATTAGCAAAACCCAAAAATTTGATCACACACTCCGTGAAATGGCTGCAGGGGATCAGCTACTCTACATGCCGCCACAGGAACGCGAAATGGTTCAGTCCCTGCGGAGAAAACTTGGGCAGCACCCAGCACAATCACACATGCCTCGTCACCCAGAAATATTCATGGCCCAGCAGGCCACTGACAGAACTGATCCAAAGCCACATGGGCAGCGCCCCAAGAAGTACAAGCACAGGCCATTGAAAGCAGCACCACTTGTAAAAATAAAAAAATTAGAAGGATCCAAATGGACATCAAGAAGGGACTGGTTAAATACCGTCCCCACCCCCCCACCCCCAAATGTGACGCAGCTGAAAAGAGAGTGAGGTCTGCCTCCGCCTCCGCCTCCCCCACATATGTGGTGTGACCTCCAGATACACGTCTCAGTGAAAAAAGCTAAGTGACAGGAAAAAAGGGTGGAAAGTATGTAGAAGAGGTGACATAAATGTATGTGTGTGTTTGTTTACATTTTTTGAAAACCGTAGAAAGATAAACCAGAAACTAAAGTAAATAAATAAATGAGATTGCCTCTAGAAGAAGGGAGAGAACAGAATGCAGGAGGCTGGGTTGGAGGCAGAACTTAGAAAATCTCTGTAAGGGGCCAAATAGTAAATATTTTAGGGTTTGTGGGCCACTGATGGTCACTGTTGTGTGCATGCGTGTGCGTGTGTGCGTGCGTGTGCGTGTGTGTGCGTGTGTGCGTGTGTGCGTGCGTGTGCGTGTGTGCATGTGTGTGCGTGTGCGTGCATGTGCGTGCGTGTGCGTGTGCCACAGCCGCTTAAAAGTGTAAAAGCATTCTGAGCTCCAGGACCCTACAAAAAATAGTCCGTAGGCCAGATTGGGCCCAAGGGCTGTAGTTCTCCCAATTTCTTCTCCAGAACAATGTACATATTTTATAATATTATACAACAAACTTAACTTAAAAGGCAGTCTCTAAAATGTGAAAGCAAAATCAAGCAAATGAAACTAACTATGTATTGAGCTGAACGCTTAACCACATAAACAGGGTTTATTTTAAGAGACATTAAAGCACAGTAATTTAATGGTAGATCCTTAGTTGAATATACATTATGAACAGAAAACCAGTAATTTGATGGCAAATCCTAATTAGATATACACTGTGAACAAAAAGAACTGCAAAATTCTTAAACTGTTTTCAGTCATTACATTGCTAGTGTCAATATATACCAAAAAAAAAAAATTGGCAGATAGAAATAAAAGTTTTCAGTATAAAAGAAATCAAAAACATATAAAAGCAAAGAAGCTAAAGAAAAAAAACCTGTGATCCTAAATTTGAATTGGAAAAACCAGTATTGCCAATGATCTAGTTTTTCTTAACAACAAAATCAGTTCCTACCTCTGTCTACATAAGGAGTCTAGAAACAATGAGTAACTATTGCACTCAGATTCTGGTCTCTAAACTCAGCTAAACCCACAAGTGACCCAGACGGTAGACCAGAGCATTACAACAGTTACTGTAACAATATGGCGTATGTTTACGAAGGTAGAGGAGAGGCTGACCAAGGTGAGTAGAGACACGGAGGACGCATGAGACCCTTGCTGAGCTTCTAGAGATGAAATACACAATGTCGAGATGGAAGATCCATTAGATGGGATTAACATGAGATGGAGACACTGAAAAAAAATTAGTGAACTAGAAGATACAGCAATCAAAATTATTCAAAACATACCAAAGAGAAAAAAAATGACTGAATTTTTTAAATGAATGAAATCTAGTGTTAACCCCAAATGGAGTGGGCCCACCATAGCCTCTCACTCTCTCCCAGAAATTACAACTAAAAATTCACACGAAATGCAAGGAGCAACTACCTGAAGACTTTGAAAGAAGACAGGTGGATTATGGGAGGGAAGTCAAAATGTGAAGAAAGACCAGTATGGTGAGTGAGGCTGTATGTTTGTGGGATTTTTAGGTGTGTGTGTGTGTGTGTGTGTGTGTGTGTGTGTGTGTGTGTGTGTTCTTGGTCTTTTTACTCCTGACATTGATCTACAGCCTGACTGAGTTAAGGAATTACACAGTGGGCGTGAACAGCAAACATTTTGAAATAAATCCATCATTCTGGCCAGAGGAACAAGAAAATGGGTCCCTATAAGCCAGAAAGCATAGGGGAAATTAAAAACAATATCTCCTTCTTGTTCTCTGGGCCCTGCCCTAATGCCAGCCCCAACAGCAGAACTGTATACTACCCTGGTAATTTACAAGTGCCTAAAACCCAGAAGGGGAAAAAACTTTCAATAGAAAACTGGGGGAATGGGGCTATATGGTAGTAATAATAATAATAATAATATAATAATAATAATAATAATAATAATAATAATAATAATCAAACAAAACACAAAAACAGGAAGAGAGAAAGCCATGTTATTTTTTCCTCTACTTTCTCCAAAGTTAGCCACTTTGCTTAGAAAGGGACCCCAGTTGTGGACATTGTGTGACCAGGCAGAAGGCTAACACTCTGAGAGAGTCCCATCTCACTGGGCAGAAGAGCCAGGACGGGAGGCCCTGGGGAGCCAGGGAGTGGGCCAATGGTTAGTGGCTCAACATCACAAAGGTTTTGAATACTGAACTGAAAATGGAACACTGCCCACAGGAGAGAAAGATTTGCCTCTGAACCTAATTGGGTTGGTTGCCTGTTAAGATAAACAAATCACTATTCTCCACATGATTTTAATAGGACCCAGGATCTTACAACATAATATTCAAAACATGCAGGACATATTCTGAAATTACTTGATATATAAAGAACCAGGACTGGCAGACTGAGTGGCGCATTGGTTAAGAGCTGGCTTGGGACGCCAGCGGCCCCGGTTCGGATCCCACATGAGGGCCAGTGACACTGCCCTCTACAGCTAACCACAGCTCCACCTGGAGCTGGGCTGCAAGAGCCCTGGCAATGGTGTAGGCTGCAGCCCCTGCTGTAGTGGGCTGCCATAGCCTACAGTGAGTGGCCGGTAGCCAGTGTGAGCTGCCAATGGCCGCGGTGAGTGACCATCCAGAGGACAGTGACCGATCTGCCTCATCTGGGAAGAGCGCAATGATGATACCAACATGGGCCAGTGAAGCAACGTCCTCCGCAACTAGACTGAAGAACAAAAAGACAGCAACTTGTCTGTTCCCCTTCCCTGGTTCCCCAACGCTGTTCCCCTCCCCCAATTCCCCAATAAAATCTGTAAAAAAAAAAAAAAATAGAAAGAACCAGGAAAATGTAAACAGTAACCATGAGAAAAGTGAACCAATAGATGCCAACTCTGAAATGACCCAGATGTTGAAATTATCAGACACATTGAAACAGTCATTATAATAACACTCTTAAGTGAATGGATATATAGTCTCAATAGAGAAACAGAAATTACATATTTTTAAATAAAAATATTAGAACTGAAAATATTTTTTTCTAATCATGGGATAAGCCCAAACAAAATGGAAGTGACAAAAAAACACATTCAGTGAACTTGAAGATAGATTGATAGGAATAATTCAATCTGAAACAAAAAGGAACAAAGCCTTAGGGTATGTATGTATAAATGTGTGTGTGTGTGTGTGTGTGTGTGTGTGTGTGTGTGTGTGTGTGTATCCAAAGTGCCCAAATTTGTTGAAAGGCAGAAACTGACAAAGTAAAGAGGCTCAGCAAGCCACAAAGAGGACAAAATCAAAGAAAACAGCAAGCCCTGACACATCATACTCACACTTCTGAAAACCTGAAAGAAAAAAAATCTTGAAAGCACCCAGGAGGAAGAAATGAAGCATTACATGAACAAAAATTTGAAATACTATGGATTTCTTATCAGAAGCTATGGAGGCTAAAAGATAGTGGAACACATTGAAAATGGTGAAAGAAAGGAGTGGCTACCCAGAATTTTAGAGACAGCAAAACATCCTTCAGGAGTAGAGGTGAAATAAAGGCCTGACAAGTAGGGAAAACAAAAAACAAAACTAACTGAATTTGTCATCAGCAGACCTTCTCTGTGTAAAACAAATGGTTAAAACAGTTCTTCAGGTTGAAGAAAAATAACAGCAGAGGAAAACTTGGAGCTTTAGGAAGAGCAAGCAACAGAAATGGTATGTGATTAGGTAAATATAAAAGACCGTTTGTCTCTGATTAAGTTCTCTGAAACATGCAAGACTGTTGAAAACAAAAATTGTAAGTCCTTAAGGAAGAAAGAAAATTATACTAGGCCTGAATCTACCCAAAACAATGAAAAGCAATGAAAATAGTAAATATGTAGGGAAATATAAAATAAAAATACTTTTTTTTTTTGGGGGGGGCAGTGTCACTGGCCCTCATATGTGGGACCCAAACCGGGGCCGCTGGCTTCCCAAGCCAGCACTTAACCACCGCGCCACTCGGCCGGCCCTAAAATACTTCTTTATCATTACAGTATTTTAAAAAGATAATTTGCTGTTTCCAGCAAAAATAACAATGTATTGTGAGAATTGTAATATATGAGGAAGTAAAACATGTGTCAATAATAGTACAAAGACCCTGAGGGGAAAAGTTGAAAATCTGTATATTGTTGTAAAGTTCTTACACAAGTAGAGATATAGTATGACTTGAAAGTAGACTGATAAGATAAAGAAGTATACTAGAAACTCTAAAGCAACCACTAAAAATAAACCACAACACAAAGTTACAGATAATAAAGCAACAAAGGAGATAAGATGAAATCATAAAAAAATAATACTAAATTAATCCAAGAAAAAAAGAAGGGGGGAGGACAGAAAAAAGGACAAAAGAATAGATGGAACAAACAAAAAAATAGTAAGATGATAGATTTAAACCCAATCATATCAATAATTACATTAAATTAAAACAGGATAAATACCCCAGTTCAAATGAAAAGATTGTTATGTAGAATTAAAATAAATGATCAATAACCAACTCAAGGCTGCCTACAAGAAACGTGTTTTAAATAAAAAGACACGAATAGGTTAAACAGATGGAAAAAGATGTACCGTGTTAGTAATCAAAATAAACCTGGAATGCCTATGCTACTAACAAAGTAGATTTTAGAGTAAAGAATATCATCAAGGAAAAAGAGGGTCTTTTCACAATGATAAAAGAGTCAATTCATCAGGAAAACATAACAGCCCTAAATGTTTATACACCTAATAACAAAGCTTCAAAGCAAATGAAGGAAAATTAATAGAACTTAAAAAGTAAATAAGACAAATCCGCTCTCACAGTCACAAATTTCAACCAGCTTTTCTTTAACTAATAGAACAAATAGATAGAAATATCGGAAAGAATACAGAAGACTTGAATAACACTGTCAATCAACTTGATAGAATTGACATTTCTAGAACATTGCACCCATCAACAGCAGAATACACATTCTTTTCAACTGTACACAGAACACTTACCAAGATAGACATATTCTAGGACATCAAACAACTCTCAATAAATTTAAAAGGATTCAAACATACAACGTATGTTTTGTGACCAAAATGGAGTTAATTCAGAAATCACTTACAGTTATCTGGAAAATTCCCAAGTATTTGAAATGTAAATTGCACACTCCTAAATAATCCATGGATCCAAAAGAAATCAAAAAGGTAACTAGAAAATACTTTTTACTGAAGAAAAATGTAAAATAATATATCAACACTTGTATAATGCAGCTATAAACCCTAGTGGGAAATTAACAGCACTGAACATCTAGAACAGAAAAGAAGTCTCAAAACAATGACCTCAACTTCCACTTTAAGAAACTTGAAAAAGAAGATAAAATTAAACCCAACTTTTAAGCAAAAGAAAATAATTAAGATAAGAAATCAATATTTTTTTTAAAGAAAAGAAACAGAAAAATCAATGAAACCAAAATCTGGTACTTTCAACAAAATTGAAAAGCCTCTAGGCAGGCTGATCAAAGGAAAAATAGAAAAGGTGCAAATTATCAATATTAGGAATGAGAGAAATGAGCAGATTATACAGATATTAAAATATTATGAAAAACTTTATGCCAAAAAATTAGGTAACTTTGATGACGTGGATAAATTTCTTGAACAACACAAACTACTAAAGGTCACTCAAAAAGACATAGAAAACTGTAATAACTACATTTACTAAATAAATTTTATTTAAATTTTCAAATCTTCCCACAAAGAAAATTTCACGCTAAGGTAGCTTCACGAAGCAATTCTAGCAAACATTTATGGAAGAAATAGTATCAATTCTACACAAACTCTTTCAGAAAATTGAAGAAAAAGGAATATTTCCCAAGTCATTTCATAAGGCCAGAATTACTCTGATAGATACCAAAACCAGACAAAGATATCACAAGAAAAAGTACAGGGCCGGCCGAGTGGCGCGGTGGTTAAGTTCTGGCTTGGGAAGCCAGCGGCCCCGGTTCGGTCCCACATATGAGGGCCAGTGACACTGCCCTCAAAAAAAACAAAAAACAAACAAACCAGAAAACACACAGATCAATACCCCTCATGAACATAGATATAAAACTTCTTAACACATATTAGCTAATAGAATCCCAAATTATACAGTGGATAATATATCATGATCAAGTGGGATTTATCCTAGGAATGCAAGGCTATTTTTATGTTTGAAAATCTATCAACAAAATTCACTATATTAACAGAATAAAGAAGTAAAACCGTATTATCCCTTCAATAGATGTGAGAAAGGCATTTGACGAAATCCAACATTCACTCATGATAAGAACTTTAAACAAACCAGGAATAAGGGACTGTCCTCAAACTAACAGGGGCAGCTACAAAAACACCTATATATAGTTCACATCATATGTAACTGGAGAAGACTGAATGCTTTCCTTCTAAGACTGGGAACAAGGCGACGATGCCCACTCTCAGCGCTCCCGGGTCAGCATGTTCTTGAGGCTTGAGCCAGTGAAATAAGGTAGGGAGGAAGAAATGGCATCCAGATTGGAAAAGAAGCATTAAAGCTGCATTTATGCACAGATGACATGATCATCTTCGCAGAAAACCCACCAGAATCTACAAAGAAACAACTAGAACTAATAAATAAGCTTAGAAGAGTTGCAGAATTCAAGGTGAATATACAAATATCCACTGTATTTCTGTACACTAACAATGTATAATCAGAAATTGAAATTTAAAAGTGCTACTTACAACAGCATAAAAAATATAAATATTTAGGAATAAACTTGACCAAAAAAATGTGAAGGAGTTATACAATGAACACTATGAAACACTGGTGAGAGAAATTAAAGATTTAAATATATGGAGAAGCATACGGTGCTTGAGGATTGGAAGACTCAAAGTTGTTAAGAATTCAATTCTCTCTCAAATTGATCTGTAGATTAAATGCAATATCATTCAAAGTTCAGGCAGAGTTTTGCTTGTAGAAACTGACAAAGTGATTGTAAAATTGAAATGTAAATGCAAAGAACCTAGAATGTCAAAACAATTTTGAAAATGAAAAAAATTGGAAGACTTATACTACCTGGTTTCAAGACTCATTATTAATAAGAGCACAGTAATGAAAACGATGGGGTATTGGAGGAAGAGAGACAAAGCAATGGAACAGAAGAGCACACAATAGACCTACACATATTTAGTCAACTGGTTTTCCGCAGAGGCATAAAGGCGAAAGTGCTATTTTCAACAAATGTTGCAGAAATATTGAAAATCCATATGCAAAACCATGAACTTCCAGCCATATCTGATACCCATATACAAAAATTAATATGAAATGGACCACAGACTAATATAAAGTCTAAAACTATACAACTTCTAAAAGTAAACAGGAACAAATCTTTGTGGCCTTAGGTTAGGCAAAATTTACTTAAATATAACACCAATAGCATGATTCAGAAAAGAAAAGCATTGATAAAAATGGACTTGATCAAAAATGTTTAAATTTCCTCTTCAAAAACACTGTTATGAGAATGAAAATACACCCCATAGACTGAGAGGAAGTATTTGCAAATCACATTTGTGATAAACGTCTTATAAAACATATGAGGAACTCTCAAAACTCAGTAGTACAAAAACAAACAATCCAATTTAAAAAAATGGGCAAAATAATTGAACAGACACTTCATCAAAAAATGTAGAGATGGCATATAGGCTCAAGACAAGATGTTCAATATCATTAGTCATTAGGGAAATGCAAATTAAAACCACGGTGAGATACCGCACAACACACATTTCAGAATGACCGAAATTAAAATGATTGATTATATCAAATGCTGGCTAAGATCCAGAGCAATGGAGCCCTCACACAATGTTGGTGGAAGTGTAAACTAGTGCAACCACTTGGAAAGCTGGCCATTTCTTTAAAAGTTTAACATCACCAGCACATGACCCAGACGTTCCAATCCTAGGATTTTCTAATGTCTTAGTCTGCTGAGGCTGCCATAACAAAGTACCATAGACTGGGGGCTTAAAAAACAGACCTTTATTTTCTCACAGTTCTGGAGGACGGAAGGTGCCAGGAGGGTTGATTTCTGGTGAGAATTCTAACCTTGATTTGAAGATGACACTTCCCTGCTGTGTCCCCACGTGGCCTTTTCTCTGTGCAGCACACAGAAATAGCTCTGTCTCTTTTCCTCTTCTTGTAAGGACACCAGTCCTACTGGATTAGAGCCTTACTCTTTGGCCTCATTTAATCTTAATTATCTCTTAAAGCCCTATCTCCAAGTACAGTCACATTGGGGGTTGGGGCTTCGACATATGGCTTGGAGGTAGGGGGAACACAGTTCAGTCCATAACACCCAAAGAAATGAGAGTATGTGTCCACACATAGGCTTGTACATGAATGTTAATAGTAACTTTCTTTGAAATAACCCAAAACTGTAAACAACCCCATGCTTATCAGTAGGTAAATAGTTAATTGTGGCATATCCTTACAATGGAATACTATTTAGCAATATGAAGAAATGAACTATTATTGATACACACAATAACATGGATCAATTTCAAAATAATTATGCTGGGGAAAAAACACACAAAAAAAGAGTACATACCATAGGGCCATATTCACACAAAAAGTCTAGAAAATGAAAACTAATTTATAATGACAGGGAATAGACTGAGTGGTTGGCTGAAAATAAGCGTGTCTCAGAGGAGCAGGAGGAAGGGGTTATAGAAGGTACACAAAAATGTTTGAAGGTGATGGATATATTACTTATCTTGATTGTGGTATTGGTTTCATGGGTATATATGTATGTTAAAACTTATTAAACTATACACTTCAAATATGTGCAGTTTATTGTATGTCAATTTTGCTTCCACAAATGTATTTTTTAAAAGGGCTGACATGGAAAAGATGAAAGCAAAATAAAGACTATTTTCTGACAAATAAAAACTGAGAGATTCACTAGCAGTAAACCTGTACTACAAGGTTTGTTTGTAAATGTGAAAGAAAGTTCTTCAGACTGAAGAGTAATGACACCAGGTTGATACTCAGATCAGCAGAAAGGAATGAAGACCCTCTAGCCATTTAAAAAATAATGAAACTATGTTAAGAACAATTTTAGGCCAACAAATTTGACAATTTTGATGAAATGGACAAATTCCTTGAAAAAGGTTACAAAATGAAAAAAACAGAACATCTGAATAGCCCTATATACACCTTTAAAATTTTTTATGTTTTTTTAATGTAATTAAAAACCTTCCAACAAGGAAAAGCCTGGGTCCAGATGCCTTCACTGGTGAAATCTTTCAAACATTAAGGAATAAATAACACAAATCCTACACAAATATTCAAAAAGTATATGAGGAGAGAACATTTCTCAATTCATTTTGAGGCCAATATTAATCTCATATCAAAACCAGAAAAAGGCAACACAAGAAAAAAGTATAAGCCAATAATCCTCATGAACATAGATGTAAAATCCATAACAAATTATTAGCAACTAGAATTGAACCATATATTCAAAGGTAATATATGATGTAGGGTTTATCCCAGAAAAGCATGATTGGTTTAACATTAAACAAAATAAATGTGCTTCACCATATTAACTGAATACAGGAAAAAATATAGATGTGGTATAATTTTTTGACAAAATACAACACTAATATATGATTAAAACAAAAACTTTCAGAAAACTAAGCATAGAAGAGAATTTCCTAAAAGTGATTTAGGACAGCTATGAAAACCCCACATCTCACATCACTCTTAATGGTAAAAGGCTGAATGATTTCCCCATAAGATCAGGAACAAGGCAAGGATGATCCCTCTCACCACTTTTAATCAACATTGTACTGGACGTGTTATCCATTGCAATATAGCAAGAAAAGGAAATAAATGTATACACATTGGGAAGGAAGCTGTAAAACTATTAGTCACAGATAATATGATTATGTACATGGAAATTTCTCAGTATTCTATGAAAAAGCTACTAGGACTAAGAAATGGATTTAGTAAGGTCACAGGATACAAGGTCAATACAATCACCCTCGATATCTATGGGGGACTGGTTCCAGGACCCCCCGAAGACACCAAAATCCACAAATGCTCAAGTCCCTAATATAAGATGGTATAGATCAATGCATGCAGTCCACCCTTCGCATCTGTGGATTCCCAACAGTGGTCAAAAATACTGTTTTCAATCTGCAATTGGTGGAATCTATGGAAACAAACTCACAGATATGGAGGGCCAACTGTATAAGAAAGTTAATAGCATTTCTATACACTCGCAACAATCAATTGGAAAATATAAATTTTCCAATGAAAAATATAATTTCATTCACAATAGTATCCAAAACCATGAAATACTGAGGAATAAATTTAACACAATATGAGTAACATCTGAACACTGGAAACTACAAAACACAGCTGAAAGAAACTAAAGGAGATCGAAGGACACACAAAGACACACTATGCTCATGGTGAGAAGGTCCAGTGTTGTTAAGATGTCAATTCTCCCCAAACTGATCTATATGTTGGACACAATCGTAATCAAAATACCAGCAGGGTTGTTGTTGTTTTTTGTAGAAATTGACAAGGAGTTGTAAAATTAAAGTGGGAATATAAAGGACCTAGAATAACAGAACAATTTTGAAAAATAAAAACACATTTGGAGAGCTTGTACTATCTGGTTTCAAGATAGTGGAAGGATAGATATATCAATCAATGGAACAGAACTGAGAACCCAGAAAGAGATCCACCATACAGGACCAGTTGATTTTCAACCAAAGGTTAGACAGCAATCTAACAGGAAAAGGAACGACCTTTCAACAAATGCTGCAAGAACAACTGAGTGTCACACATAACAAAAATAAATAAATAAATCTTACCTCAAACCACATACAAAAATTAACTCAAAATAATTGTAGATCTAAATATACAAGTGAAAACTATGAAACTTCTAAAAGAAAACACAGGTGAAAACCTTTGCAACCTTAAAGATTAGGCAATGATTCCTTAGATAGCATACAAAAAGCCAAGGAATGGGAGAAAATAATCCCAGAATGCATAAAAAACTCCTAGAACTTCATCATCATCATCATCATCATCATCATCATCATCATCATCTTACATAAGCAAAAGATTTGAAAAGACCCTTCTCAAAAGAAGATATTCAAATGGTTCATGAACCCATGAAAAGACGCTCAACATCATTAGTCATCAGGGAAATGAAATTAAAGCCACAATCAGATACCACTACACACTACAATGGCTAAACTGGAAAAGATCGATGATACTAAGTGTCGGTGAGAATGTGAACATGGAAACTCTCCCACACTGCTGGTGGGAATGCAAAAGGGGTACAACCACTTAAGAAATAGTTGGGCCATTTATTACAAATTTAAATATACACGTACCATACCACTTAGCAATGACACTCCCAGAGTAACTGAGAGAGATGAAAATATTATGTCCACACAAAGACTTGTTCAGGAATAGTCACAGCAGCTTCATTTACATAGCCCAAAACTGGAGACAACCCCGAAAAGTCCATTGACAGGTAAATGGATAAACCAACTGTGGTGCAGCCATACAGAGGAATGCTACTCAGCAATAAAAAAGAGCTCTGATACAAACAACCACACAGATGAACCCAAGAGATATTATGCTAATTGAGAGAAGCCAGACACAAAAGAGTACCTACTGTGTGGTTCCATTGATATAAAAAAGTCAGAAAAACGCGAACTGTTCTTTGGTGACAGACTGGATCCGTGGCTGGGGCCTGTTACAGAGGGAGAGGACCCTGGAGAGGAGGAATGTTCTCTTTCTTGATTGTGGTGGTGGCTCCAAGGACACACAGGCTGTCAAGCATAGCTGTGCACACTTAATTGTGTGTAAGTTATACCTCAGTGAAGTTGATTTTTAAAAAACAACTCTGGGCCTACTTAAGGAAGCCCCCTCACCGAATGCAGGGCAATTTGAACCCTGGAGTGGTAACAATAGTCACAACCGACTGAAACATATCAAGTAGGTTATAAATCATGAGTTCATAATGATTCCAAAAAAAAATAAAGAAGAGAAATAAACCTATTTAGGTACTTTTGGAGAATGCTAGGGAAACAACTCTTTATTCTGAAAACTCATAAATAGAGGAGAAAACTAGAGCCTTTACTCCTGCTCTTTCTGTCTTCCCGGTAGCTAAGTTTAAAAACAAAGCTTTCTTGAAAGAATAGTGCCTTATTTTATTTTGATTTTTTAAAGATTTTATTGGGGAATTGGGGAAGGGGAACAGACAAGTTGCTGTTTTTTTGTTCTTCAGTCTAGTTGTGGAGGACGTTGCTTCACTGGCCCATGTTGGTATCGTCATTGCGCTCTTCCTGGATGAGGCAGATTGGTCTCCAGCCTCTGGATGGTCGCTCACCGCAGCTATTGGCAGCTCACGCTGGCTGCCGGCCACTCACTGTAGCCTATGGCAGCCCATTGCAGCAGGGGCTGCAGCTACGCCATCGCCGGCAACTCACAGCAGCCCAGCTCCAGGTGGAGCTGTTGTTAGCTGTAGAGGGCAGTGTCACTGGCCCTCATATGTGGGATCCAAACTGGGGCCGCTGGCATCCCAAACCAGCTCTTAACCAATGCACCACTCGGCTGGCCCGAATAGTGCCTTATTTTGAAACCTCTGATGAATTCATAGGTCTAGGCAATGGTCATTAGTGACCACTAAACCCATCAGGCAACAAGCTGATGGAGACCTTCTAATGGCAGCTGCAGGCTGCCAACTCCTGAACACCCTGGTCAGTCACATCACTAAAACGGGTTCAACCAGACATTAGGCACCTCCAAACGGAAGTGTGCACTATGACCTATGAACTGTCCTTGCCAAAAAACTGAGCCTGAATTGGATCAAATAGTTTTGAAAAAAATCCTTGACTTTTATCAAGCCTGTACCGAGATCCTTGCAAATAAATAAGTAAATAAATGAAAAAAAAAGAAAAGAAAAAAAGAAAAGTACCCCTGGACAGGCAGTGTCGGTATTACCTGGGAGCTTATTAAAACTGCATCTTCTCTAGCTGCACTCCAGACCCGAATCAGAATTAGAGTAACGAGGCCTCCAGGTGATCTACACACACATCGCAGCGTGAGGAGCAGGGCAGTGGCCGTAACACCCAGATTATAAGATGCACAGGGACAGGGGAGCACGTTAAATGACATCACAGGGGAGGCACTCAGGAAAGTGAAGAAAAGACAATTGATTTACTCCCCAATAAATAAGCTACAAGGAAAACAAAGATGGAGAGAAACCATCTTTGGTTTACAGGTTAAACAAGACTTAAGAGACGTATCGATCACGTGTTTCGATCCTGATTTGAACAAGGCAACTGTTTAAAAATCTTTCAAATTATGAGGTAATCTGGGAAATTTGAATATGGATTGGACATTTGATGATATTAAGGAATTATTGTTAAATTGTGAGAAGTGACAATGGTACTATAATAATTTAAAGTCCTTATCTTTTAAAGAAACAAAAGTATGTACAAATGAAATAATAGCATGTTTCTGGGATTTGCTTCAAAATACTCCAGCAGCAGGGGCAGGAGGGGAGGAAAGTGGGCAGGCTTATAGATAAAGGAAGCTTGCCCAGAAATTTATAGCTGTTGGAACACGGTGCTGGTTGCAAGGAGGTTCATCAAATCATCTCTACTTTGGTATATATTTACATTTTTCAATAACAAAAAGTCTCTTTAAAGTGATCTGTGGAAAGGATGAGCTCCACGAATGTTGATTCTCATCGTCAGTCCGCCCTTAAATCATAAGCAGAGTGGGGACCCACTGAAACCAGGCAGCAGGCACAGAGCAGGTCTAATTGAAGCAGAATTACAGCTACAGCAGCATACACTTGTCCCGTTTTGTCCAGGAACCAGTCCCACCTCCCAACAGGACTCAGTGGCCTTCGGAGGCTGAACGCACCGTTGTGTTGTGTAAATGAGAGTCTGGAGCTCGGCAATTCTCCTCCCTAGGTGCCAGTGGTTTCTATGGAAACCACCAGAGAATGATATTTCTGAGAGCACAAAGCGTCTCTACTGGCCTCCACCAGCTTTGTTCACACTTACCCATCAGCATCTGAGATCCAGCCTATCAAAGTGGGCCTTGTGGCTCACTTTTAAAATAGGTACAGCTCATTATAAAGCACCTGCTCTCAAATGTTTCCAAGGAAACAGGCCCCAAGACACCCCTCTGTAAATTCATTAGCATTTAACACTCCTTAATGAGGCTTAAAGATGCCGCGCTTTAATAACCAGATGCTAGGGGAGGACCCCTTCCCTTTTACACTGAGGTGTAACTGATGAGCTGGCTCAGGTGCCCAGCCTTCCTTCAAGCCAGTGCCACCGGGAGCACCGGGTATCTGCACGCCTGGGGAGGGCTCCTTGGTTGTAAACCCTCCCCGGAGGGTTCAGCTCTGGGCCGCAACCTAGAAATGGCCAGGGTGGAGGCTGTGCGCTGCCAGCCAGGCTAAGCTGGTGTCCTAACCTCCTCCACACACAGCCGTGTGGACTCCAGCCACACAGACCCTCACCATCCCCTCACCTGTCAAATCCTTCAGGCCTCTTTGCCTTTCTGCATCCCTTATGCTTAAAATGTCCTACCCCAACTTGCTGCCTAGAAAACTCCTATGCATCCTTTAAAACCCTCTTCCAACCAAGCCTCCCAGAAGTGCCAAGCTGATTCATCAGCTCCTTTTTCGGCAGGCCTTCCTTTCGTCACACCTGCATGGCAGCCCCCAGCATGCTAAGCTCTAGCTGGCCAATACTGTCTCCTCCCCCCAAATGTGAGCTCAGGACTCGGGGCAGGGATGAGCCTTACTCTCCTCCATCCTATGGCTGCTTGCCACCCAGCAGGTATTCACAGTGTCTGTAGGGCCCCCTGATGAATCCATCTCAGCCCAGCAGCTCCAGGAGAGGGAGTAGACTACTCATATGAGGCCTTGGCTCAGTCTTTCCCAGGTAACCCTGGGGTCCACTCCATACAGACCACAGCACGGAGTTCAGCCCCTTCCTGACAGATGGGGAAACAGAGGCTGAGAATGGAGGTACTGAATGTGAGGGACTCAAAGGGGCCACTCAGGCCTTTTCCCCAAGGGGATGTGGGGGAACAGAGGAGGGGGTTGTGAAACTGTCCTCAGACCACTGGGAAGGATGGCGTCATCTGTCGGAGCTGTGTGGGAGGGCGAGGGCCAGCCCAGACAAGGGGTCTCTCTCCGTGTACGGCCTGGGGGTCATTCCTGAGGCAGAGGCAGAAGCAGAACCTACACCCCCATGGACAGCAGCCTTCCTGAGGGTGATCTCCACAATGCAGCCCCAAGAGCTGGCCAGGGAGTGGGGGTGGCACGGAGGGGATACCTGGAGAGAAGTGGCCAACAGTGTCTCACTCTCCAGGAGCCCCCAGGGAACCCAGGAGGCCCTCTTCCCCGCCACCACCACCCCTGGACAGGTCCTGAGCTGCCACCTTCCTCTGTCTCTGAGGGTGTTTACTGGCCAGTTTTCTGGGAATGACAGCACCTCGGATAGCTCCTGGGCCTCCCAAGGCCCCTGGGACTGGAACTGGGGTTCCCACGTGGTATCTCCTAAGGTCCCACTTTCAGTTCTTCCCCTACATTCTGAGCACCCATGCTTACCAGGAAAAATTAATTCATTCCTTTCTTTTAAAAATGAATCAAAATGAAAAAAAAAATGAATCAATGACATGGGAGATGTATGCCAAGCCTCTGATCAGCCTGGGCGGACCTGTGTCACTACACTGAGTTAGAACATCTTTAGCGGAAAGCAGACACTTGACATTTTGGTCAGGTGTGCTGCCTGGCTGGGGGAAAGGTATGGTCCTGGCTCGGCTTTTAGCAAGACTGACGACAGCTCCTGATGGCCCATTATCACGAGCTCATGGAGGGCATGACCCCATGGTGATCATCTGAGAACATCGAGACGGCAGGGAGCATTAACGGAACACCTACTGTGTGCCATGCACCTTGCTAGGTGCTTCACAGGTGACCTCACTTAATCCTCACGACCATGGGGCATCAGGATTACCCGCCCCACTGTCCGGATGGGCTCAGCGAGATGGAGCGGGCCACCCAGGGCCACACGGCTGGCTGGAGGCAGGGCCAGCCGGACCCCCGATCCACAGCCCACCTGGAGGCCTGCCCCCGACCGCGTAGTCCGCCAGCGGCAGAGAGTAGTTGCTGAATTAGTGCTTGCTGAATCCCAAACGAATCTGAACATACCCACAGAGAAGCCGTCACGTCGGAGACTGTGAAATTTTAAATTACAGATACAGAACACGAGGGGAAGGAAGAAAAGCAGCAACAGTCAATTACACGTGTATCTATGTTGCTGATCCTCTCAAGTGAAAAATTGGTTTTCCTCACTTTACAACGGAGCCACGAATAAAATCGGGCTCTGACAGAGCCGCCACCCTCCAGGGCAGCCTGGTCTGCAGTCAGCGGCCCTGTGCCGGGCAGAGCATTCGAGCACCTTCTCCCAGCACCCCAACCCTCAAGAAGTAATGGGGGACAAAGCACTAAGGTTTGGAACTACTCTGGACAAAAGGGAGGCCCTGCCCAGCAACCGTAACCAGGACACTGAGGGGAGGGGGTTATCTCTCTGATGAGACACGAGGACCAACAAAGGCCGCTTCACAGTGCATGGGCCTAGGGCTGGACCACGGACAACGCCCCATGCCCAGCACGCCTCCGTCTGACCATCACCCTACCCCTGCTTCCCTCCCTCCAAAGCCAGGACAGATCTCACCCTCTCGGGCCACCGGAAGGACTAAAAGACATGCGCTGGCCTGTGTCCCAGGTAGCCTGTCCCTGGTCAGGAGAGGAGGGACACGGCCTCCACCCAGGGCCCAACATGCTCGGAACCATGCAGAGCAGCAGCCGGGCAGAGGGGAAAGTGAGGGAGCCACCCTGGGCCCCTCCTGTCTCCACGCTCCCATGAGCACCACAGAACCCAGCGGGAGCTGACTCGCCTGGTCCCTGGTGAACACAGAGGGGTTGGTGAGTGCGGGGAGGCGGGGGCTGTGGCATCTGCCCAGAGCACAGCAGCTGGAGCCCAGCGATCCTCTGGGTGGGGCTGGGCAGCACCAAGGAGAGGGGGAGGGCACTGGACCTAGAGCCAGGGCTTAGCAGCGGCCACTGCGGGGGCTCTGGGGGGCCACTCCTCGTCCTTGGCTCTCACCTATGGACAAGCACCCCTGCTGCCCGCCTTGTGTGGTGACAGGGCCACACACTCTGCTTCACTATTATTGTTGGAAGTCCCAATAGCTTACAAACAGACGCATTTAGGGAGATGGATGAGGGGTTCCCACACTCACAGAGTTTTGCAGAGACTTGGGGCCCAGGGACCCCTCCCTGAGAAGAAAAGGCACCTTTTCTGAGAGGTTCTTCCTGGCCCTACCCTCAGAACCACCCACTCCCCCCCACAGTGGGGACCCCTGGAATCACAAGGACATCTCTGTCACCCCACCAACTGTCCATTTCCAATCCTTACATCCCACATAACTCTGAATTCTGAATTCTGCATCCATCGGGCACAAGACACACGCTGGCTGCCTGACGGAGGACCGAGGTGCTGGGCAAGGCTGACGGGCTGACTTCAAGGCCTGAGAGAAGGTGGCCCAGGGCACCATGGACTTGGCACCAAGACCTAGCCCATGGCCAAGACGGGGCCCTGAAAGGACGCAGGTCTCCCTGGCGTGGGTGCCCAGGCGCTGGCACACGTCCTTCCAGCCGAGGAGGCAGCCCCTCGCTAGCCCACCCTCTCTCTCCAGGTCTTCCCCCAAGGAACGGGGCATGCATAAGCCTCACCGATGCTAAACACAAGCAAATAACCCCCAGGGCAAACTAGTCTCCCTTCTGGAAGGAAGTGGGCAGAGGCACCCAGCCCTAAAACCTCGCATACCCTTTCATCAGTTCTGCATCTAGGAATTTATGCACAGAGATGTCTGCTTTAGTGGAGTAATAAAGGAAACACTGGAAATATGATAAATAGCCATTTATAGAGAACTGGTTAAATACATTATAGTATATTGGGTAATTATTAAAAATTATATCACCCAAAACTTTTTAACAATATGGGAAACACTAATGCTATAACTACATTGGGGGAAAATTATATAAAAATGTAAATATAGGCATAAATACTGGAAGGCAGGATACCAGCTGCCAACGGTGGTTGCAGCCGGGTTGATCCTGGTGGATTCTCTTCCTCATCAGTTTCCGCTCTCCTTCCAAGGAGCCCCCAGGGAGCATAGATGACTTCCGTAATCAGAATGAACGTCTAGGAAACGAGCTCACCGTCCGCTCTCGTCGCGGGTGTACTTGTGTCCCCAGGCTCCGGACGCCCTTATCTACTTTTTAATTCTTAAGAGTAGTGCCCACTCATGGCAGACAAGTCTGGAAAGGTGTGACGTCCTCCTTCCGTGCCATCCCCGCCCAGTACAGAGGTGGTGGCCTCGGGGCAGGCTCAGTGCAGCACCGATGTGCCCAGGGGGAGCATGAGGAGCAGCCCTGGGGGGGGGGGCTGTGGGACGGAGAGGGCCTGAATCTCACCAAACTGAGGGGTGACAGAAGGGGCAGGGCGGGGCCCTGCTGGCCCATGTGGCACCCTGGCTTATTTTAGAAAAAGACTCTCCTTGGGCCGGCTGAGTGGCGCATTGGTTAAGAGCTGGTTTGGGACGCCAGCAGCCCCAGTTCAGATCCCACATAAGGGCCAGTGACACTGCCCTCTACAGCTAACCACAGCTCCACCTGGAGCTGGGCTGCAGCCCCTGCGGCAGTGGGCTGCCATAGGCTACAGTGAGTGGCCCGCAGCCAGCGTGAGCTGCCAATAGCCGCGGTGAGCGACCATCCAGAGGCCGGAGACCGAGCTGCCTCATCCGGGAAGAGCACAATGACGATACCAACATGGGCCAGTGAAGCAACGTCCTCCGCAACTAGACTGAAGAACAAAAGGACAGCCACTTGTCTGTTCCCCTTCCGCGGTTCCCCAACGCTGTTCCCCTCCCCCAATTCCCCAATAAACTCTTTGGGAAAAAAAAAAAAGAGACCCTCCTTCAGGTGGAGACCCCCATGCCAGGGGCACGGCTTGACGGGCCAGTGGAGCGTGCACTCGATTCCAGCCCTCAGCCAGGTGCCCGTGCGCAGTGGACCTGCACAACCTCACCATTGGGCCCAGGAGCGGAAAGCACGGGGACCGGGGTGGTGAGGGAGGACAAGGCTAAGCTGCCACCAAGGTTTCTGGCTTGGTCAGAGACAAGGCGTTTGCTGTCGCTTCCTCAAATCCTGTGAATTAGGAAGAAGCCCCACACATGGCAGGCGCTCAGCAAATGTTCAATGAATAATGAATGGGGAGAGCCAGACAGCCAGGCCTGTTTGCAAAAAAAGTTTTATGTGAACGACTGTCATTAAGAACCGAGAAGTTTGCCTGACGCAAGACGAGCATGCAGGGGGTGAGGACAGCGTCCGCCCCTCATTTCCCCTCTGAATCCACCATGATGAGGCCCTCGGCACTGCCTGATTACAGGCGGTGCGCCACTTGTTCTCGGCACATCCTATCACCTTTCTCCCATCCGTGCCAGCCCCGCCAGCCGGCGCCAGGGTCTGCCCTCAGGGTGCTCAGGAAAGGGCAGCTGCCAGGAGTCTGCTCACTCGCGGGGGGCACAGAACAGTCAGAAATACCAGCCTATATCTGGGGAGCTGCAGGGGGCACAAATCTGGGTTCCTAGAGCTGTAAAGTCTCTCCAGAGTTAGTTACACTGCCGGTTCACGGAGTCTGGTATAATCATTTATTCAAGAAATGCTGACCGACATGCAATAGTCACAGGGATGTGAAATCCAGTATGGGGAATATAATCAATAATGTTGTAAAGACTACGTAGGGTGTCAGATGGGCACGGGACTTATGGGGGCTCACTTCATAAGCTGCGTAGATGCCTGACCGCTGGGCTGCACACCTGAAGCTGAAGTAGAATACCAAATGTCAACTATAATTAAATATAAATATACACAGGATGTAAAGTCCAGCATAGGGAATAGAGTCAGTGGTATAGTAACAGTATTATGATGTCATAAGGGTAGTAGACTTGGGGGATTATCACTTTGTGAGGAGTGTCAATGCCTAATCATTATGCTGTTTTGCACACCTAAAACTAATAAAAAAACGGAAAAGAAATAAAATACATGAAAAAAGAGAAGAGAGAAAGAGGAAGGAAGGAAGGAAGGAAGGAAGGAAGGAAGGAAGGAAGGAAGGAAGGAAGGAAGGAAGGAAGGAAGGAAGGAAGGAAGGAAGGAAGGAAGGAAGGAAGGAAGTCTGACCGGGCCACTGCTCCTGTGGCAGCTCAGAAAGGTCTGGAGGCGCCAGGTTGGACGAGACCATCGTGTTCCCGCCCCCCTGCAGCTCCCATCCCAGTCGGGGGAGGACACTTGCCAGGCAGCTAAAACCAAGACTGAGGGAGGGAAGGGGACACCAACCTAGTGGGACTCAAGACAAAGCCCCGGAGAGGAGACATCAGGGGAGCTCTATAGGACGGGGGCATCTGGCCAGGAGAAGAGCAGAAATTCAAGGCCGAGAAAAAAATATGCTCAAAATCCCCGTCAGCCCACTAGAGCCTCTCTCCCCACTGATTACAATTAGAGCTCTGGGCCTAACAAAAAGAATCCCCCCGAGAATGCTGAAAGTAGACAAAAGCAGATTGACTGCGAAGAGAGGTGAAAAGTTGGAGAAGTGACAGGCACAGAGGTGAGCTGCTATTTTCTTTTCTTTTTCTGTGTTTCTTTTTTTCTTATTTTCTCTAACAGCTTTGACCTGAGAGCAGGCCCCCCATGGAGCTATGGTGGCAGCTTCAAAATACATAAAGCAAAAAAATGATAGAACTGAACAGAGAAATACACAAATCCACAATTATACTTGGAGACGCCAACACTCTGTGAATAACTGAAAGAACAAGTAGACAAAAAATGATCAAGCATATGGAAGATCTAACTAAACAACACCATTAACTAACTTGACCAGATTGTCACCTATAGAACACGACACCTAACAACAGCAAAATACACATCATTTCCAAGAGCACACGAAACATTCAACAAAAAAAGACCATACTTTGGGCCATAAAACTAACCTTAATAAATTTAAAAGATTGAAATCATACAAAGTATGTTTTCTGACCATAACAGAATTAAATCAGAAATTAATAACAGAAAGATATCTGGAAAATCCCTACATGTTTAGAAACTAAACAATACACCTCTAAACAACCTGTAGATCAAGAAAGAAGTAAATATATAATTTTAAATATTTTGTGAATTGAAAGAAAATTTAAATACAGCATATCAATATTTGTGGGATGCAGGCTTAGAGGAAAATATATCAAATTAAAATATTTACATTAAAAAAGATTTCAAATCAATGATCTAACTTGCCACTGTAAGAAATTAGAAAAACAGCAAAGTAAACTCAAAGAAAGCAGTAGAAAATAAAAATGAAAGCAGAAATTAATGAAGTTGAAAATAGAAAAACAATGGAGAAAAATCAATGTTTCAGGGCCGGCCGAGTGGCACATTGGTTAAGCGCTGGTTTTGGGATGCCAGCGGCCCCGGTTTGGATCCCACATGAGGGCCAGTGACACTGCCCTCTACAACTAACAACAGCTCCACCTGGAGCTGGGCTGTGCGAGCCCCGGTGATGGTGTGTGCTGCAGCCCCTGCTGCAGTGGGCTGCCATGGGCTACAGTGAGTGGCCCGCAGCCAGCGTGAGCGGCTGGCAGCCAAGAGTGAGCTGCCAATAGCCGCGGTGAGCGACATCCAGAGGCCAGCGACCGATCTGCCTCATCCGAGAAGAGCGCAATGACGATACCAACAGTGAAGCAACATCCTCCGGAACTAAACTGAAGAACAAAAAGACAGCAACTTGTCTGTTCCCCTTCCCCGATTCCCCAACGCTGTTCCCCTCCGCCAATTCCCCAATAAAATCTTTTAAAAAAAAAAAAATCAATGTTTCATTGAAAAGATCAGTAAGATTGATAAATATCTAGCCACATTAAGAAAATAAAAAAAAAAGACACAAATATTATCAGGAACGAGGAAGAAGGAGCGAAAACCTAAAAACATTGAAAGGATCATAAAGGAATATTATGGACAAGTGTATACAGATAAATTTGATAACTTAGATGAAATGAACGAATTCTTTGAGGGAAACAAACCACCACCAAAGCTCATTCATGAAGAAATAATCACTCTGAAGAGTCCTATACAAAACCATAAGGAGACAGACACTTCGAACCCACTTCAGTCCACAGCAGTACCACTTCATACCCTCTGGGATGGGATTAGCAACAAGACAGATAGCACATGTTGGTGAGGCCACGCAGGGACTGGAACCCCCACCCTGCTCGTGGGCATATAGAATGGCGCAGCCACAGGCTGCCGGTTTCTCAAAAGGGTCCCCATTGAGCTACCACAAGGCCCAGCAACTTCACTCCTTGGCAGAGCCTGTGACAGATGAAAACATCTGTCCACACAGAAACTTGTACACGAGTGTTCATAGCAGCACTCTTCATACCAGCCAAAAAATAGAAACAACACAAATGTCCATCAAATGGCAAATGGGTAAACAAAATGTGGTACGTCCACACAATGGACTATTATTCAGGTATGAAAAGGAACAAAGTACAGCCAGCCGAGTGGCGCATTGGTTAAGAGCTGGCTTGGGACACCAGTGGCCCTGGTTCGGATCCCACATATGAGGGCCAGTGACACTGCCCTCTACAGTTAAGATGGTGAACAACAGCTCCACCTGGAGCTGGGATGCGTGAGTCCCCGGGCATAGCTGCAGCGCATGCTGCAGTGGGCTGCGATAGGCTACAGTGAGCGGCCGGCAGCCAGCGTGAGCTGACAAGAGCTGCCATGAGCAGCCGTCCAGTGGCTGGTGACCCATCTGCCTCACCCGAGAAGAGCGCAATGAGGATACCAACATGAGCCAGTGAAGCAACGTCCTCCACAACTAGACTGAAGAACAAAAGGACAGCAACTTGTCTGTTCCCCTTCCCTGGTTCCCCAACGCTGTTCCCCTCCCCCAATTCCCCAATAAAAATCTTTTAAAAAAGTGTTTGTAATGTCTATAATTGCCATGTGTCCCCTTCCTGTGCGAGGGAGAGGGAGAATTTAGAAGACCTGGGTGCAGATGCAGTCCCCATGGCTTCCCACCACCGCACTGAGAGTTGGACGTTTCAGAACTGGCCTCCTCGCCTACATCATAGGGGCCGAAAGGCTGCCCTCACAGGGGTGCTGGGGTTATGGTTTCAGGTCTGAGGCTGCAGGGCCCCCAGTGTCCCGTTCACAGCGGTCCCTGACTCCAGGTACTGAGCAGCACAATGCAGGGCTGGGTGAACACCTGAACTCCGGGGCTGGCCCATGCCGGCTTCCCGGAGAACAACACACACACACTGACAAAGCCTGTTTACACCCAAGACTAAAGCTTCAGCCACGCTGGGAGGACCTGCAGGAGTGTGGGAGGCAAGCCACCTGGTTCAAGGTCTTACCCCACTGCCAGCCGTGTGCTAGCAGCTAGCAACCTTCTGAGCCATACCCGAGGTTCCCCTGCTAGTGGAGGGGGTGGCGGTAGCACCTGGCACATGTGTGGGGCTACTGTGCAGCAGCTGAGCTGCGATACGTAGGGTGCTCGGTGCAGAGCCCAGCAGGCGGTGGGCGCCCAGTATGTACCACCTCCATTGGCACTTACTGATCACCAGCACTCAGCCCTGGTGTCCCTTGGCAGTCGGGGCAATGGGACATGGAGCCACCCAAAGTCTGCACCAGGCTTTCTGGCGTCCTCCCCCCATCTCTCTGCTTCCGTGAGTTTCCTACTCTCATCCACATCAAAGTTCGGTTTGAGGCAAAACTTAGAACTGCAGAAAGTACAAAGAGTCCAAATAAAACGCCTTTTTAATACAAAGCTGATGAAAGAGACAAATGGAAAGTAATCAAAACCTCATTAGGGCAAATAAGCAACCTGCCTACTATGCCACGAAAACTGATGGCACTAGGAGGCACAGAGCGAAGGCGCCAAGCCTTCCAGACAGCGAGGATCTCAGGAATGCAAATTTCAGGACGCGCTCACCCACACAGGCAGAAATCCTGCAAGACACCACTCGGGAGTCTCACCGAGACACCCCAAGCGGGGCCCTCCCTCCGTCTACACATTGGAGTCACCTGACGGGTTCAAAAACGCTGATGCCTGGGGGGCTCCAGAAAGCGCCCCCCAGGTGCTTCTGACCTGTGTGCTAAGACGGCCGGCGAAGGCCACCCATGCTTTCCCAGCTGTCATCATTCCCGCTCACAGCAGGATGCGAGGTGACAAATGCAGGTGGCTCGGGTTCTGCTTCCGGTGGTGAGCCCATCACTTGGGACTGCACACACCGGTCCTGATTAGGGATGTCAGTCATTCAGGCAAGTCCTGCTCCCACCCCCACCCCCACCCCTCCCACAAACATACACACTTGGTAGGCACTGCAGGTACGGCAGCAAATGGGGCAAATTCGCAACTTCAGGGAGTTTACATTCTGCTGGGAAAGCACATTGAGGGGCTGTGACAACAGGAGCCAAGATGAGGATCGAAGTAGTCGGAGGGGAAGCCAGCAGCCTCCCGCAATACCACCTGCATGTTAGGACACATCTGCAGGGGGTCTGGGACAAGGTCCAAAGGGAGGTCCAGAAACTAACTCAAGGAGCAGCCAGTTAGCCCAGGGGGTTAGAGCGCAGGTTCCTAACACCAAGGTTGCCGGTTCGATTCCCACATGGGCCACTAAGATGCGCCCTCCACAACTAGACTGAAACAACTACTTGACTTGGAGCTGATGGGTCCTAGAAAAACACACTGTTCTCCAATTTAAAAAAAAGAAAAAGAAAGAAAGAAACTAACTCAAGATCTGGAAGTCAGATGGGAAAGTAAGGAGAGAGGGAGGGATGAAGGGAGGGAGGAAGGAAGGGAGGGAGGGAGGGAGGGAGGGAGGGAGAGAGAAGGCAAGGAAGGATGGAAGGCAGGCATGATGTAGAACAAGCAGGAAATGATGATTTGTGTCAAACCAGCCCTGGATCAAAAGTGAGCTGGCCTGTCCGAGACAGTTTTATGGTGAGAATTTATCCCAGGGCAGATGGAGGCCTGAGTGCGTGTCCGCCTCTCTTCTTGGAGCAGAGCGGAGTGGTGCATGAGAAGACTCACTGGCCAGCCACCCACAGAAGGGAGGAGGAGCTGGGGCAAAGGCCGAGCTCCCAGCCCGGGGCCACATGTCCTAGATTTTCCAGAGCTGCTCCAATTTCCAGTGCTCAGTCTGCTCAACTGAGAGGTGTTTGCTGAAGTTGGGGTTCCATAATTTAGTCTTGCAAAAAGGGTGATTCACTAAATATGCAATGTGATTCTTAAGCCTGTGTAGGAGTTTTTCTACAAATTTGACTCATGATACTTTCTTTTATTTCCTATCCTAACTTGGCTCAAACTACACAGTCCCCTGAAAGTAACTTTAAAGTAACTACCTTGAGCGTTTGTTTCCCACAGTGCTGGTGTGCCCTGGAGTGCTGGGCCCACGTCTCACACATTTGAAACTCTCCAGCTCCATGCTGGCCACAGAGCCAGCACCCTGTGTGGCTGGAAAAGGGTGAGGCCTACCAAAGACGGGGAACACGAGAGCTCAGAACTGCAGTGTCAGGACCCCCACACCGCATCTGACACAGCTCTCCCTTGTCCACAATTCCAGAATGACCAGTTGCTGCTGAGTTGCAGCTAACCTTTATATGCCATCTATGGGAGGGCCATCTCCCTGCACACATCCCGGAGTGGCTGCTGCCACCCTGTGAGCAGGTGGGGAGCTCCATCACAGTGAGTGAGGCGGCTGACCCCATCGGGTCACTCCAGCTTATCCCCTGAGCACCTGCTCTGCTCCAGGCCCTGTGTGAGATGCTGGGGTGCAGACATGACTTGACTCAGCCCCCCATACAGGTGGTTGTAAATGGACAGCTGTCAGATGAAGGAGCTTATGGTCAAGTAAGAAGGTCAGGAGCTGTCACTAAGATAGGTCACAGGTGGTACAGGCCAGTGGAGGACAAAGGCGCAGGGCGCTCACAGGAGACAAGCACGGGCCCTCTACGTTCAGAGGACCTCGGGGCCCTAGCTTCTCAAAGTGTGGTCCAGGGTCCACCTGCCTCTGCATCTCCTGGGGGCTTGGTAGAAATGCAGGAGTGGGTGTCTGTGTCCCCCCACATCCAAATGTTGAAGTCCTAACCTCCAATGGTATTTAGTTCAGATGGGGTCATGAGGGTGGAGGCCCCATGACAGGATGAAGAGACCAGAGCTCGCTCTCCCCGCCAGGTGAGGACACAGCCAGGAGTCGGCCATCTGCAAGCCAGGAAGAACGCCCTCACCAGGACCCAACTGGCACCTTGATCTTGGACATCTAGCTTCCAGAACTCTGAAAAGCAAAATTCTGTTCTTTACGCTGCCGGTCTGTGGTAGCTAGTTATGGCAGCCCGAGCTGATGGAGCCACCGTCCCTACCCCAGAACCTGCTGAAACAGACTCTGTACCCGAACCAGAGTCCCGGATGCTCTCCTACGCATAGGTGGGTTTGAGAAGCCCTGCTTTACGGACAACCTCACCCACCCCTTTCCTACACCAATGGGAAAACCATGACTAAGAGAGGCCTTAGCCAAAGGAATTTGCCTAAAATCACCCAGCTGAGCAAGTGGTAGAGGGGAGATGTGAGTCCAGGTCTCCTGCAGCTCAGGCCAGTAGCACTGGAGGCCAGGAGGGGCTTCTGGAGAGAGGGGCCTCTACAGTGACATGAAGTTCGGACCATGGACATCATGGGTTCTAGTCCATACCCATGTTCAAGGAAAAAGAGTCAGGAAACTGTACTGGCAGCACCAAGCCAGCTCCGAGAGAGCACGGTCAGCGGGCTCGGCAGACCACATCCTGCTGACCTGCTGAAAACGAAGTCAGGCACTTTGCAGTAATGAGAGATGTCATGAGGCAGAGAGAGCAGCCAAGAGAAGAAGGAAGAGGAGCCAAGCAGCCCATTTGCTGTAATGAACTGGGCTGGGTCAAGAAATCCCCAATCCCAACTTTCATCATTTGCCTAAGCTTAAGGAATCATAAACGTGTAGGACGGCAAAGTAGCTTAAAAGTACTCTTCAGACTGTTCTCTCAGACCTCAGCCCCGAGTCAGGCTCCAGGGGGCTCAGTCACCCAGCATGCCTCCACTCCATCGTCAGAAACCTCCCCCTTATCTTCCAAATGCTGACTCGCTTTGACCCAGCAATGTGAGTTCTGGGACCCAAGTTTAAGGAGATAAACCCCCAATATGGAAAACATTAGATGCACAAATACGTGTCTTACAGAGAAATGTACAGTAACGTAGACCTGGATGGCTGTCTGGACGTCATAACAAGAGAAAGAAGTGCCTCAGACACCACTGACTGAAGAAGAGTTCTCTGGAAAAGACATTCTCTGAGCACACGGTTCCCGCAAAGATACCCATTAACAGGGGGAGGCACAGGGGCACCCACCTCGTCAGCCAGATCAGGAGAATTAGCCCCAACAATCAACAGGGTGACAGATGTCCCAGCCAGATCTACCCATCGCAGGGGTCGGCCAGGCTGTAAATATTTCACTTTGAGGCCATGCGGTCTCTGCTGCAACTACTCAGTTCTGCCACTGTAGTGTGAAAGCAGCCATAGACAATACACTAATGAATGAGCATGACTGTGTTCTAATAAAACTTTATTTATAAAAACAGGCAGTGGGCCAGGTTTGGACCCAGGCTGCAGTTTGCTGACCCCTGATCTCCATCCTCACATCTATTAATTTTAAAAGGAAAAAGGGTGTGGGGGAATATCCTAAATGTCCAATCTAGGGAAATTGCTTAATGAGCTAAACCACTTGGAATTGACTCATTCGGTCCATATTTATTGCATGCTTGCTTATGTCAGACACCGCTCTCAGAGCCGCAGATAAGGCAAGGAGCAAGTCAGCCAAACACTGCAGCAAAGGGATGTCCGAAAAACTCCACAGGAGTTTGTGATAACAAGGAAAACCCTTACAGTGTTCTGAGAAAAGCAAAGTACAAAACTATGTATAAAAATAAGGCCAAGGGCCAGCCAAGTGCACGTCGGTTAGGAGTTGGCTTGGGACCCAGCTCTGAGAAGCATGGCCCCGGTTTGGACCTCACATGGGCCAGTGATGCTGTGCCCTCTACAGCTAAGATGGTGAACAACAGCTGGACCTGGAGCTGGGCTGCCGCGAGTCACAGACGACGCTGTAGACTGCAGTGGGGGTGGCCGGCAGCTGGCGTGTGCTTTCGTGAGCTGCTTTGAGCCACCATGAGCGGCCGTCCAATGGCCGACGAACGACTGCCTCACCTGGGAACAGTGCAATTATGAACCAACATGGGCCAGTAAAGCAATGTTCTCCACAACTAAACTGAAGAACAAAAGGACAGCAACTTGTCTGTTCCCCTTCCCCAGTTCCCCAATAAAATATTTTTTAAAAAAAGGCCAAACAATGTTTTTCTGTGAAAAACACACACAGGGGAAAAGAACAAGGAAAGGAAAATATCAAAATGTTATTAATGTTTACCTTTGGCTGGTTCTGTGACCCCTTTTCTCTATTTTCTCTTTTCTTCCATATGATCGCATATTACTTTTATGACAAATATAACAAGCCTCCCTATATTTGTTTTGAACAGGGGACACTTGTCTTGATTTTAAGTTAAGGTCTGGGTCCCTCCTGCTTCCACAGGCAGTTCCCAGCCCCGGCCCTGAGGCATCAGAACACGCCCGGCTCCGCCCTAGATGTCCGCACACCGCCAGGGAGGGAGGGCCGGGCATTCAGCACCTGGGACAGAGCCCGGCGGCGCAGCCAGAGCCGCCCCAGGTGGGAGCCTGGGCCTTTCCGGTGAGTCCAGATGAGACACTCGGGCAACACTTGTCAGAGGAAACTACTGAAGCAGGAAAGAGGTGTCCCCTGAGCCTGGCTGATGCAAACGGAACTAGCCCTGTGACCCAGCGCAGAGGACAGGAGTCAGATTGTTGGTAAGAAGGAAGTAAAAACAAATACTGCACGGGTCCCTTTACCCACATTGTTAGCTTGGGAGAGACTGGCAAACATGCCACATCCAGTTACAACGGCATCTGCTGCCACTGGCTTCTCCCCCAGCATTTTCAGAGGCGTCAGCTGGTGTCAGCCCCAGGAGAAAACCCCGTATTTTTAACAAACTCTTGAATCAGATGGCGTCCTTAGTGGGTAATTCTTACATGTTAGTTCTTTAAGGCTAAAAGCAGGAGGTGCACCTGCAGGGGCTGGGAAAGGGACGGTCACATGACTAAGAGTTTCCAACTCACATAACACTGGCCAGTGTTTGCTTCCATTTATCATGTATTTACATCCCAAACGTAAGTGTCCTAGTGTTGCTGTTTTTTAAATTCTACTGTATCTACTTCTTTAGGGTAACGTTTCTCTTTTCCTAGTATTTTGTAAAAAGAGTTTCTTTGTAAAAGAAAAATGTGGTATTTTTTATAAAGTACATCTCTCTCTGCTCTAACTCTCTCACTCGTGAAGTACTTTAAGCAAGATATCTATGGATAAAAGATCCCAGACTCTAATTTAAAGAAACTGACTCTGTTTTTAGGTTCTCGTCAAAACACCAGCAGCCCCTTCCAACAGCCCGTTGGGAAACCGCCTTCCTGCAGTGGCCGGTCTGCGGCACCAAAACAAAACTTTTCAAGGCTGGCCTTGGAGGTGCCGTCTCACCTGCCTCCTTCCTGGCCAGGTGGACCGTCCTCTGCTCAGTGCAGGCTTGGGGGCTGCGCCTGTCCAGGACAGGGCAGGTGGAGCCCCTGAGTGGGGAGCCTTCAGGTAGGACCTTTAGGTGCTGCAGACGCAACAGGAGGAGAAAACTCTGACACGCTGCACCTTCTTTCAAAGTCAAGTCAACACGTGTTTTATCGTGAACTACCCTGCAGGACTGAGTGGCTGTGTGCCTCCTCCAGACCAGAGCGGTGCTTCTCAGGTCCTGAAAACAAGCCATTCTGGACTCACTGAACCCCCAGGTACAGGCAGGCTGTGGCTGTTCCTCACCATCCTGCCGTGAACCCCTCCCTGACCTCAGCAGCCCCTGCTCATACACCTCCATGGCCCCCCTCTTCCAATCCAAACCAAGACTCATGGCCCTGACAGCCTCTCTGCCTGAAGCCCATCCATGCACAGCATGTGGGGCAGGTCGCTGGTCCCTGCCCCCAGTTTGTATGCCTCTCCCCTACGTGCACACCCAGCCTGACTGCCTTCCCCCTTCTCACCCATCCAGTCAGCCAAGATGTGCCGGCTGCCTGCCATGTGCCAGGCACTGTTCTAGAAGCTGGAAGTCAACATCAAACAAAACAAGGATCCCTGCCCGGGTGGCTCTTACGTTCAAGTGGAGGGAAACAGGACATAAATGAACACGCAGGATCCACAGTGTGCCAGCTGATGATACATGCCATGGGGAGAAGTGAGGTGGCAACAGAGACAACCGAGTGCCGGGTGGTGGCTGGCATGGGGTCAGGGAAGGCCACACTGGGGAGGTGGCATTTGAGCAGAGCCCTGGAGGAGGGAGGGAACGAGTCTCTAGCGGAATACTGGGAGGAGAGCTTTCCAGGGAGAAGCAGCGGCTAGTGCAGAGGCCCTGAGGCAGGAATGTGTTGGTGTGTTCTAGGAAAAGCAAGGAAGCCGGTGGGGCTGGGGATGATGAGAAGAGGGCGAGGGAAGATCGTGCAGGCCTTGTGGAGCGCTGGCTTTTGTCATGAGTGAGATCGGAGCCTGGAGGGCTCTGACCAGAGGAGTGACACATCTGACTCCCACTGTAACAGACCAGTCTGGCCTCCACGTGCGGAGAACAAACTGCAAGGGGCAATGGGGAAAGAAACACCAGACAGGAAAGTGCTGCACGTATCCCAGCAAGAGACAGCAGCGGTTTAAAGCAGAGTTAAGACAGCTGTGTGAGGCGTGGTTTGGGAGTGGGGAGATGACGGAAAGAGCAGAGACAGGGATGATTTTGAAGGATGGAGTTGCCACGGATGAAGCCGGCAGCAGGAGCAGCAGACTGCAGCGGAGGGTGGGAGCGGAGGCCACTTCTCGTGGGATGGATGGTGACCAGCCTTTAAGGCTCCCAAAGGAACACAGTCTAAACCAAGCTAAAAGCAGTCACCCCCTCTGAACGCTGGCCCTCCCCCACCCCTTCTTCTCTCTCCCTCTCTCTCTTACACGCACGCACACACACCCCTCTTCTCAGCACCAGTTATCTGTATCCACACATTATCCCCTTGAGTAATCCAAAGATGGTTCATTCTATATCATCGGGCAGCATTTGCACACAGTAGATGCTCAATGAATCTTTTTAATAATATGCTGCACGGAATTGCACCTGTGATGTTTTAACAGTCTAACAACTCAAAAATGTTTTTCGAAACATCTAGCAATTATGCTTAGCACTGATTAAATATAAGTAGTAATTATCGCATCTGAAGGGTCCTACGTGGAGATGCTGACCTACCCCCAGTCACTCACTGTCAAGGGCAGCGCTCCTGTGGAATGGCTAAGCAAGGAAGGCGGGTGTTACCTTGCTGGTCCTTGTGTCCCAGGCTTTGATTTCAGAGCTGAAGCCTCCACACACAAACAGGCTGTGGTCTTTAGGATGAAATTTCAACGTAGTAACTCTAAAGTTACTTTGACCACTGAATAGCTGGGTTCCTACAACACAAAGAGAGAGGGTAAGAGAGGGTTAGAAAATACTCAGGTCACAAAATAAATATCTTAAAATGAAGGTGCCACCTGAAATGGAGCTACAGGCCAACGCAGTCCACCTGGGCCTGAGATGGCCAGTGAGCACTTTCTGGAAACACAACACGGCAGCTGCAACTCTGGCCTCACTCTCTGGGCACCCCACCCTTGATTAGCTGAACTCCTGCCCCCAGGATGAAACTAGGTGGCTGGATCCACGAATGCCACTGTTCAGGTGCTCCATAAGCATTATGGGTATCAACTCATTTACACCACATGGCCACTCCAAACCCACTTTACAACTGGAAAAAAACAAGGCTTGGGAGATTAAGTAACCTCTTGAAATCTGTGCAGTTAACACAGAAGATTCTTTACCTGGGAGTCTGAAGATCAAAAGTAGAAGGCTCCAAAGTGATTCTTTTTAGGGTCACCCATCTTGCAATCACACCCTTATAATAACCCATGAATGGTTTCCTGCAGAGCCTGGCAGGCGGGGGCGGCACGATACTCTGGGCGACAAATGAAGGTGACATCACAGTGGCCCAAGCCCCAGGATGAGCAGTGTGGTGTGGGCCATCGGGAATCTCACTGGTTCTACAGGATTCAAGACAGTCCTCATCCTTTACTATTTGTCATACAACGATTGTCAAGCACTTGTGTGATTGTGCAAATGCTCCTGTGCCCCTACATACATGTGGTGTGCAAAATGTCTGCTCTGTCACTGGGAGCTTCTAGAGGAAGCGACCCAAGTGGGTCAGACTCGGGGCTCCAAAGCCAGTGCTCCTTCCTCTGCCAGTGCTGCCTCATGTCCCCAAGCCCTGCCTGTCATTCTTCTGTGTCCAATTCGACTACAGCAAGGAACCCAGCGGCCGTAGGAGTCACTCTCACCACTAAGAATCTGAGTGCTGATGTACATGTGTCCCTAGGGGCTGGGCCACCAGGCCACGTCCCTGCTCACACACCAGGCACGGCACCTGCTGCATACCATGCCAACCGGTCACGTGAAGGGGCTTCTGGCAGCGATGCCAACTAGGGCTCCCCCAGCTCGTGAAGCACACCCTTCACTGCCCTTGGCCCAAGGAAGCTCCTACACTGGACTGGGGCAGCGGACAGTTAGGGACACAGGAAGTTGGTGCCCAAGAGGCCAGCCCATGTGACACCAAGATCACTTCCTCTTCCAGGAACGGAAGTGCGTTTGCTCTTTCAACTCAGAAAGCACCTCCTGGAGGCTGCTCTGCTCTGCGGTCAGGACACACACGATTGGCGCTCTACCAGCTCGCCAGGTAAGGGCACGAAAGCCATCGCTCAGAACCCTGGAGAGTTCCCTACAGCAGGGGCCTTTATAAACCCAATTTGCCTAGGTCCCTGGCCTCCGAACTTGTCTGACCGCGTGTAACCTGTAAACACACATCGCCAAGACGTGTATGTTTGTGTGTTAGTTATAGAGCGTCCACTGTACCAATTCATCATGAACAGTACAACAAATACCAAAAACAGAACATTATAAAGGATGAGGCAAGGAGAAAATAACCAATATTTTAAAATGCATCTTAATCTGCCATTTACTAAGAGTATCAACAAACCGCTTTAAAATCGTTAAATCAAATGAGTTATATTTTTAACGGGAGCAACAGGAGTGCCGATGCTTCCATTTTTTTCAAATGCTGGGAATGTTTTGTGATTCCGTGATTTAAAAGTGGCCCAGGTATAGGTATAGCTTCTTCACTGGAGCCTGTCCGAGCCACAGAGAGCCTCCCCAACCACCAGAGCCGTGCAGACCCGCATAGAAGAGGCTCCCCATCAGCGGCAAGGCAGGCAGACGCCTTCGCTTCTGCCCAGCACCACTGCAAAGCATTGTGGGAACATTTAGCTCATAAAGCCCCATTTCCCCCGGTGCCAAATAATGGCTCCTGCAACCCATCAGAGGGGATTATGGCATGCTCGTATTTTTAACAACCCCATTCAAAATCTACTGAAATGTTCATTTAAAGGATTTTAAAGCAGATTAGAAAAACACTGTTCCCAAGTCAAGGGTGCAGATATTAGAGTTTTTAATAGGTGACATATTTACATCGTGTTTGGCGACAAAAATTAGAGAATGATGGAAACAATTAAACACATCTGTTTTCAAAATGTGCTTTCCATAGAACAGATTTTTTAGAAAGCAGTTATGCTCATGACTTTGTTAAAGTGTCACCTCTACCTTAATGGATGATTAAATGTGTTGACTTTTATTCTAATATCTTCTAGGGGTCTGCCTACAACTGGCAGTCACTTGCCTTCAGAGAAAATTTTGAAAACACCTGACTTTTTGTAAATGAAGACCTTATACCTCTTTAAGCTCAACAAGTCCTTTAACTATTTCGCAGCAAAAAACAGCACATAAAGATTTTCCTGGTCATCCATGTCATCACAATGCTGTCAACAGCTGGCCACGTCATGTCATATCACCCATAATGGTGAAAGGACTGTGAACAACATCCTAGCTGTCCAGCCTAAGGGGAGCATTAAGGCAAATATGGCTTTCACCTGGTGGAATGTTGAAAAGCCACTTAAAACTGGAATCAGAAATAGTGCTCTCGGGCAAGATGGACAATGCTTGTCTTGCTACCTGTTCTTAAATTACAAGAATATGAAATAAGGATTAATATGGGCAGAGACTGGGAAGAGATTCACCAGCGTGAAATGAGCTATTCTTGCAGTAGTAAAATCACTTTTTAAATTATGCTAATATTGTTGCTGTAATATTGTTTTTCTAATAAATGAAGACTTCTTCTAAAAAGGCACCAGGGAGATGAGCAGACTTGTAGTACTAAGTTCCTCTCATTAGGTCAACAGAAAAGCAACACTCTCAAGTAAACAAAACATCGCTTCCTGGGGAACTTATCTAATTGGAAACCTGGTATTCCTCAAGCTCACTCTTCTTTTCCTTTCCAGGAGCTCATCTGGACCCCAAGCTCTTCTCGCCTGTTGAGCTGCAGTGGGCGCCTATAGCCAGTCCCCGTCCTAGCGGGGATTGCCAGGGTCTGCTCTGCGCTCGTCTAGGCAGGGCGTGCAGCCGCACCGTGGAGAGACCAGGGCAAGCCTTTACCTGCAGCACACGCCTCAGGATGCTGGCTCTGGCCAAGTGGCTGGGGGTCCTCTGGGGGCTGGGCCCTTCACCATGCCCCCAGGTGGATAAGGAGCCTGCAGGTGCCGCTGTAGCCATGCACCCCCAAGGCCCACCCTCAAGGCCAAGTCTTTCCTGACAGCAGCGGCTGTGCCCACTGCCGACTTCTTGCTCATTTGGAATTCACTGCCAATCCTTAAGTCCAAAAGGAAAAACAAACTCTATTTGCCTGGAAAAAAACTTGCTCCTTGTTGCGTGGGCTACAGCATATAACATAAGCTTATTTCAGAAATGGCAGTGAATTCGCCATGGTTTTCAAAAATTGCAGTGACACAGTCTTGCCAATAATGGAGACAAAAAGATGGGAGGAAAAGTGGAAGTTGAGTTGCTAACAGATGATGATTGAACCTTTTCTGGTTAAAAAAAAAAAAGAATATGTTATTCTGATGTTATTCTTCCTCAACCACCTGCAGGGATTGAGAGAGAATTTATGTTTTTTAAGTACTAAAATTTTCCAATGAGAAGACAAGCTAGAGTTTACATCTTTTTCTTACTTTTACATATAATAACAAGGTCTTACTGTACTTCTTTGTTAAAGAGTCTAAAACCATAAGATTTTTAAAAATTTTATTAAGCTTCCAGATACCTACTAGGAAACACCAAGGGGGAAATTCCGCTGGGCAAGAAAGCAGATTCCCAGCCGCCCTCGTCTGTGTATTCTCAGCAGCGGGAGGGGGAGAGCAGTGGGCTGAGAGTCACACGGACCCGGGTGCCCCCAGTGCTGTCACTTCTGGTGGAGGGGCCTCAGGCAGGCTCCCCCGCTGCTGTTGGAGGGCCTGGTGAACGCAAGGCTGTCAGGGGCAGAAAGCATTCGTGGCAGACAGCAAACAACAAAAGAGAGCCATTATGGTTTGAGAAAACCCACAATGACTGAGTTCATCCTTGGACACAGTAAGAGCTAAAGCCAAGGGATATGAGTTTGGAACCTTGGGAGATGCATGACGTTGAGCCTGTGCCGCGAGGCTGTGGGCACACGATGCCGTGGGCTGCCTTTACATTGTGTGAAAGAGATCTAGATAAAGGCTGGGCAACATGTATCAGGAACTGTCCTGAACATGATTATTAGCCACAGTGGAGTTCCCACTCTGCCTGTTCATCAGTCGAGTGGCTTGTTTATCACACCCTGTCCTGGTGATGCTGCTTTAAGCACAATGGTTAGTTGCTATGTAACCTTTCACCTGGAGACTGTCTGGCTTGTTTATGTGTTTGCCATAGAAAATTCCATTAGTGCTGCTTATAGGAAATTGAGTTTTAAGATATTTAATCCACTAACACTGACTTTATTGGCCTTGTTATAATGAACTCCAACAGTATAAGAACTGTTCAGATCCTCTTGCACTTAGGAAAAAATCACCGCTTTTCCTCCTTGAATCAATAATGACACAAATGAACTATACATCGTCATTAAAGCAAAAACATGTTCAAAATGGAAAGCAGAAACTCCATTTGTTCTCTTGACACTATTATTATCGCCAGGGCTTTCATCACCCGTCTGGCTAGGAGACGGCAGCTGGAAATGGTGGCCAGGTAGCTCCACAGAGGTGTCCCTCTTCCTTTCTCAGGTGGAGACAGCGAGCTCCCCAGAGGTGACCACCCACGCGCGGCCGGGCAGTACTCCTTGTCCACCCTAACCCTACCCTGGGGACCCTCTCCAAGCAGGGCTCCCGGTCCACTCAGCGTGTCCAGCCCACAGCCCAGTTCAGATGAAATCCAAGTGTGGTCCCCACGTGTCCTCCTCTCCGGGCCTGCTGGGGGCTTGCATGTGTCCCGACACAACCCTATGTGGTAGGTGTAGTTAACCCATTTCACAGCTGGGAAATGAATGGAAGCTCAGGGAGGTGAGGGTTCGTCCAGGGCCCCAGCAGTCTGCCACACTGGGCGGGGGGCGGCGGGCGGCTGCACTGTCTTACCTCAGAGCCCGGCTCTGCACCCAGCCCCACCTGCCTCGAGCTGTTCGTGACCTTTCCTTCTCCTGAGCCCTGTGCACATCCAGGCTCCTGAGCACGGCGGGAAGACGTTGACAAGGGGAAGCTGATGTGTCGGCTGTGGTGATTGAGCTTGTGTTCCCAGCCAGGCGGCATATGACTCATTCGCTAAAATCAATATCGTTACACTCACCCTCTGGGAAGTATTCAGCCAGCTGTAAATTTAACCATCCTGACTCAAAGCTAACGAGAAAAGGAGCTTACTAACTTTCAAATCAAACGCTGTGAATCAGGAACAGGGGCCATATCTTGGCAGGTGGGGCAGAATGCTGGGAAGGGTCCGGGCGAGAGTCAGACAGGCCAGCACGAGTGTGCCCTATGGATGGGCGGGGGGCCGGTGGACCGGGCAGCAATCCCCTCAGACCTGTGGGATCCCACATGCAAAACCGGGATAATACAACTGACCTTCAGAGCTTGTGAGAATTAGAAATAATGCAGGTGAGACAGCAAGCCCCCGACAAATGATGGGCCCAATGGACAGCAGCTACGGCAGCAACAATAGCAGCCACAAGAGATAATAGCGGTTGCTGTGGTGATTTCTTTATATCAAGTTCAGCTACTGCTTTTAATTATCTGGACAAGACTGAATTTTCCACATTAAAAAAGAAAAAAGAAAAAGCCTTTTCAACTTGCAAGCAAGATGTGTCCCAAAGGCTGGCCCTAAGTTGGTTTGCTGGGACTCAGGAGTCACCCCTCGGACGGCACACATGTTGTAGCCGTGTTTAGGCCCCAGCGTCAGGCGACACAGGTCGTCTTACCTACAAAAGGCCCAAACGCAACGCAATTACAATTAAACACACACAGGGATAAGACGTGGCCCCTGTGTGATCGCGGTAACGAATGCAATCGCACTGCGGATGAAAAACCACCTCGTACTCGTCCAGAGGGCTGGCACGAGCTTAACTACTGACGAAGAGGGTGACGGGACAGGCCTTGCAGACCTCTGGGCACTTGCCAGCGGGAGATACGGGCTGGCAGCATGTTCTACTGAAGTCTCAAAACATCTGACTTAATATTAATATCCCTACCTAGGGCCAGCGTCTCACCCCAAGGCGGTGTGGAAAGAGCAGAGAACACAAGGCTGAGACTGGAGAGAAAGATGCTTCAGTGACAGCGGGAGGGCTGCATGTGAGCAGGGGCGGTGGTCGGGCGCTTCAGGGTACGGCCTGGCCTTGGAGAACAGACAAGGTTAAAGGGGGTGCCAGGGAAGGGGCAGGCTCAGGGGAAGCAGGGCCGCAGGTGACGGGGAATGCAGAGGGGTCTGTGGGGTCCCGCCTGCATCAGTGCGAAGGTGAGTGGACGGCTGCTCCCTGGGCAGGAGGCACCGGGGGGCAGCAGCTCAGACTTCGCTGGGCTTCGGAGCCCCTCGGAGCCTCCATGTCTGCATCTAGTGGCAAAACCCCTGCGACCGAAGGAGTGAGCACATCGCGGTGCCAGCCGCAAGCGGCCACAGCACAGCCCAACGTGCTATGTGCTGGCCTCCTGGTCTCCACAGATACCTGAAGGACGCCTCTGAGACGTGCTGGGGGACACTCAGTCATGGTGCTAGGAAGCCTGAGAATGGAGGGCCCAGGCCCCACTCTGAGGCCCAGCGGGGCGGCCCCCTCTACAGGCTCATTAGCCCCCAAGGAGCCCCTTTCGCGGCCCCTTCTCCGAAGCCCCGAGAGCCCTAGCACTTGTCACCAGGGTCGTACTTTGGATGCTTCTCGCCCTTCTTATGCTAAGTGTTCTAAAATCATCAGGGCTCCCGCTTCTCCCACTGGAACGGCAGCTGTCAATAGCTGCAGAAGCACCCTTCAGCCGGTCACTTCATCAGAGGGATCAGCCGAGGCCCATCTGGGCTCACTTTCCTCCCAGAGGGCTGCCCAGTGACAGCCCAGTGGGTACCCCAGGAGTCAGCTTAAGCAAACTGTTTGTCCACAGCAGGAAAACAGACGTGGTGAGGGCACACCACTCCGGGTGTCAGCAGGCAAAGCCTCTGCCAGCCACACAGGCTGGGGCTGGATCCCAGCTCTCTTGTCACTGGCTGTGCGGCCTCAAGCAACTCACCAACCACTCTAAGCCTCAGCGTATGGGTCAGTGAAATGGAGATAAGAACACTCGCCTCACAGGTTAGTGTGGAGACTAAATACGTAATAAGCAAAGGGTCTGACATCCATTTATTCATTTCAGCTTGATGCAGGCCGGGCAGTGCCAGGAGCCAGGCCCACAGGGGCCCAATGGCCGTCCCCTGTTTCCCTGGAGCATTTCTGTGGAGGGGGCCTAATCATGACGCAAAAGCTAGGGAGGCACCAGAAGACACTTCTTGGAAAATAAGAGAAATGGTCATTTATGGGTCCAGACCCAGCTGGCCACTCATTTCCATGCACCATGACCTTCCACTAAAAGGCACGGGGCACCCAGAGCAGCAGGAGCCAGCCAAGGGCTGGGGCAGCAAGGCTGCGGGCAGTGGGGTCCAAGCGAAGAACCGCCCCCAACACAAGGCAGGTGCCATCCCATCACAAGGAGGACCAGCCACCCTCTCCCCCAGAGGAGAAGGGAAACACGGAGAGAAGCGGGGAGAGCCCTGTCTGCCCCAGGCCCACATCGGGACCAAGAGCCACAGAGCAAGGCAACTCAGGGGGCCCTGGGGGCTTTGGAACTGAGTCCTCAAAGCTGCCCCATTTGGGGAAATGACCCAGCAACTGGGGCTCTCTGGCCACTCAGCAGGAACAAGGTCATCACTCCCTACCTTCCGAAGGGCCCCATGGGGCAGTGACGGAGGGAGGGAAGGGACACCCTTTGCCAAGGGCCTACCAGGCGCACCCAGCAAGCCGCAGAGCACCTCTGCATACCTTATCTCAGCAACCCACCAGCCAGGCTCTGTCACCCCTCCGTTCACAGATGCGGAAACGGGGGAGAAAGCACGTCCCCGGGGACGCCCAGCTCGGAAGGCGGAAGAGCTGCGTCCATGCTCCGATCACACCCCAGCATCCAGGAGCTGGGGCCGGGTGGCGCCGCGCGGATGGCCAGGGCTGGCGGGGCGCACATGGGGGAGCTGCCGGGCACAGGAAGGAGGACGGGGTGCCCTGGGGGCTCCGGGGAGAGGACCATCTCCTTTCCTCGGGGGCCTGAGGGGCTGGACTCTGCAAGGAACCAGCTCCGCTTGGAAGTGCACGAGCTCGCCAGGGACTTTTAGGACCCTGGCTGATTTGGTATGCAGGACAACTGACTCACAGAGCAGGCGACACTCCGGCCCTGGTGGAGTCGACCAGCATTCCCTGAGGCCACCTCGGCCTAATGCACCAGAGACTCTGTTCAGAAGATTACAGACTGAATCAGGCGCATCAAAAATAATTAATCTGTGAGCAGATTTTATTTAAGTGTTGATTCATGGTTGTTCTATAAGCCAACAGCCCGTCAGAACTATAAATTAACGAGATAAAATGTTACTGGCCCTCCATATTTCAGGCCAAGTATTGACGTTTTAGAATCCACAGATTTTTAACTGTATTGATTGAGGACACCAGGATGAATGGCCTTGGCGCCAAATTCCCATTAACGACAATGGGCACCGAGTGACTAATTCCCAGAGCCCTGCCAGTGAGAACGCCCTGCATTGCCTTCTCCTGGCAGGGAGTCCTAATTAGATTGAAATGAAAAAGCCAAATCACCAAAGGCGAAAAGAGGCAGATCAAGTAAAGAGGGAGATCAGACTCAGTGACCAGAGAGGACGAGATGTCAAACCAGGCCGGGAGCCACAGGGGCCGCACAGGCCCGCCTGGCCTCTGCTAAGGAGAGTACCCAGCATGCCCTGGGAGGTGGGGGGCAGGGGAGAGATGCAGCCGTGGGTGGGTTCCGCACCCCCACCC
Organism: Aselliscus stoliczkanus; assembly: GCA_033961575.1. NCBI lineage: Eukaryota > Metazoa > Chordata > Mammalia > Chiroptera > Hipposideridae > Aselliscus > Aselliscus stoliczkanus. The sequence goes on along the minus strand of CM066732.1, from coordinate 157,792,762 downwards.
CTGCGGCCCCTGATGGGTTTCACTGCCCGGCAAGGGCCAACCTCAGCTCTGTCTTGTCCACCAGCCATGGCCAGACAATGGCCACACAAAGACCATCAGGACAGGCCCCATCCTCCAGGAGCGCCCACACTAGCCAAGGAGACAGACACGGAAATCAGCAACCCCCCTCAGCAGGAGAGGCCCCATCTAGGGGCTGGAGGGCTTCTCCACAGGTGAAGTCCAAAGCCCTCACCTTCCCCCTGAGGGACGAAGGACGTCCAACATGCTCACCACTGTGGCCCAGCACCAGGTCGTGGACATAGTAAGTGCACAGTAAGTAAGTGCTGAATGAATGACTGCGGGTCTTCAACAGGTGAACCAGTGCTGTACACCATCCCCAGCAGAGAGGTGCTGTGCAAAAGGCCCGTCACCTCGCAGCCTGGATGGCAGAGCTCTGAGGGCAGGGCCACGCCTCCCCTCTGCCACCCCGCACAGCACAGCTGGAGAAGCACACTGGGCAGGGCCAGACAGCACCCTCCCCCCCGCCACAGTGCCCTGCAGCCGGGCAGCTGCGTCCCCTCCTCCCGCTCTCCCTCCGCTCAGTCACACCCAACCAGCTGCTGCAACCAGGGAAACCTGCCCACAGTGCAAACTGAGCCGATTCTCTCCTGCCCCACACTCAGCGGCTGCCCCTTCTGCCACCTGCTGAGCCAGTCCCTAACCTATCAGGCAAGAGGGCTCTCTGACTGCCCCCCCAGGATGGCAGAGTCTATTTAACATCTGTTGATTGAGAAGATAGGTCATGACAACGGGCCCTGGAAATCCATTAATGTTATCAAACAAGCCTGCGTGTGACTAACCCGGAAGCATCGCCAGTGTGAGAACCTGTCCCTTCACTCTGAAGGCGGGTGGGCGGGCAGGCGGGGCACATGCTCCGTGACCCCGGGCAGGGACAGTGCCTGCGGAACGTACCCCAGAGGCCAGGAACCGTATGAAGCTCAGGCTCCTGTTCCTGCACCCCAGACTCACCTCCCCCCACTCCCTGCATCCCACATTTCCACACACACCACGTGGTCCATGTCCTCATTATTCTGTCTGCAGAGAGCCCACTTCCCTCCCCTTCAACCACGCCGCCTCCATCTCACTCCTCTGTCCCCCTAATTCCTGCATCAGCTTGGATCCCACTTCCCCCTTGATCTTCCAGGCTAGATGTGCTCGTAGTTCCTGTGTGTTGCTCCATCACTGGGACCTGCGGCCCCCCCTGCACTTCCATTCCCCCCAGCGGACGTGAGCTTCTCCAGGGTGGACCCTGGGTCTTGTTCACCTCAGTGGCTCTACTGAACACAGCTCCTTGGACACACAGGCAACAGGGTGTAACAGTCAGGCAGCAGGCTTTGGAGCCAGACCTCAGCACACACACCCTGGCACTGCCACTTCCCGGCTCGCACCTCTGGGCCAGTGTGTGAAAGGAGGATTCTGGCAGCGCTGGCTTCAAAGGGTGAGTGGGGCCATATGAGACGCCTATGTCAGTCTGTAGAAGAAAGCCTAGCACGCAGTGGGTACTCAAGGGCAGCACCTGCTATCATCACTGACCCCATCGTCGCCATCACCATGTGGCACCGAACTCCCTGAGCCTTGCGGGGCTCACAGCAAGACCACAAGCAGTCAGGGAAACGCTGCTGAGAAGAGCACCGTACACTCTCGGCACTGTGCGATGGGCACAGGATCCGCAGTTGCACAGACATGGCTCAAACCCTCATGTGACAGGCACCGGGAGCGGCCCTGAGCAAGCTACTCACACCACAGAGCCTCAGTCTCCTCACCTGTAAAGCAGGGAAATAATCGCAGGCAGCAGGCCGAGGTGAGGACTGACATGTCACATGCAAGCTTACGGTACAGTACTGGCTGCTGACGCCACCATCAGTGCCCCACTGGGAGCACACGGAGCTCAGTCAAAAGAGCTGCAAAGTGGCCTCTCCACAGCCCAGGAGACAGGACCCTCGAGGCGGGAGACGAAGGCCACAGCTATTGCCCCAAACCACTGCTGCCTCCCTCCCTGCACCTCCTCCGAGCTGCTGGCGACGGTCCACACGGCCCAACCCAGAGTTCCCATCCCTGCTCCTGGGCCGTGGGCCAGGCAGGCGGGGCTGCCCCAGGGCTCACCTCCCCACCCCCCAGTGACTGGTGTGCATCCCGGCCTCCCATCCTGGCCCTGACAATGATGCCCAGCAGAAGAGGGACCCAGGAAGAGCCCAGGGCGGAGAAGGCCTGAGGTTCGGGGCGGAGGTTTGAACCCAGCTCTGCACTGCCTGGCTCTGTTCTCACCTGGAAACCGCAGACAGGAGCCCGCTCGAGGGCTGCGGCTGGCTAGGGAGCTCCCGGTGCCCGCTACACAGGAGTGCCAGGGAACGGAAAGCGCCTCCCATGACTTCTGTCTCCTTCTCGCCCTGCTTGTCAAGAGCCCCCTTCGGATTTGCCCCGTGCGAATCCATCTCACCCAATGCCGTTTCAGCGGGGACACTGACACGGAATTCTTTCAGAGCCGCACCTATCAGCTGGTATCGTTCCTTACAGCCTTTCAACAGTAATGAATTGACAGGAATTCTGAACTGATTCTGACCAAAGGACAGTGTGATAAGGCTAAATCTATTTCAGTACAAATTACATGTCAGAAGTTGATTAACAAGCCACCTCTGTATCCAGCCCCAAAGCTTGGGGCTGAGACAACCTTGGGGCTCCGTCCTCTGGGCGGCTGGCACAGGCCCTCCTCAAACGCTCTGTGCAGAGTCTGGATTCCCAGCCGGCGGCCGGGCGTGCGCCTGTCCTGAGGCCCGCCTCTCCCTGTCCTGAGACGGGCTGCAGGCCCCGCAGAAAGCTGACGCGGTTTCCAGCTCTGCAGAAGGGCCCCTGGGGGGAGCGACTCAGAAACACACCTGTTTCGAGGTCTGTGAGGTGCAGGGCGCAGTCGAAGCCACCGCTGAGGAGGCGCTGGCCGCAGGGAGACCACTGGGCGGCCCGCACGGCCTCACTGTGCAGGGAGTAGGTCTGCAGGCAGCTCCCCGAGTCCACGGCGTTCCACACCTGCGAGGCAAACACAGCGTCAGGCGTCAGACACGGGGCCTGGCCTCCGGGGCTCAGCTCAGCCCCTCTGCACAGGCGAAGGGGCCTTGCAGTGCAACTAGATTCCCTTTCTTTTACCATCAAAACAAGAGCCAGATGTTAAACTTCATAGAAATGTAAGGCTTGGGGTTGGTGACTCGAAGGCAGCTTTCCCCAAAACCTGTTCTAGGGTTAGGGGAGCCCACGAGAAAGCAGCCTGCCCTGTGTTCTGTCGCTGCCCTGCACACATTCACAGTTCTGCCCAGGCTTATCTGCATCTCTGACACTTGTCCTCTGAGATGGGACCTTCTCTGCCCTGGAGCGGACACTGTGCCAGGCCAACTCTCTTCACAGGTCCTGCTTGAAAACTAAGATCCAACAAAGAAGCTGCCATGTCTGTGCTTACAGCCGGGCAAAGAGTGAATACCTGCCCAGCGGGCACGTGTCCTTCCTTCTGGGAGCGAAGGTACTGTCCCTCGTCCCCACCCTGGCTTTCCATGGGCAGAAAGCCCCATGTACACTTAATGACTTCTGAAATATATTTTTAAGCCCTCAAGTACAGAGCTGTATATTCTGAGAGCCAGGCCCACTGTGACTATGAGAACGCTGGGTTCAGCTTGTCGCCAGCTCTCCTGGGAAACCACCCATCAGCACACAGTCGGGGGGAAGGCCCAGGGCCTGGCCCACACAGCTGCCCTCGCTGTCACTGCATGAAGAAGGAGGTGTCCTCACCTACCACCTGAGGTGGCTCAGGACTGAGCGGGAAAAGCAGGAAGAGCAGCCGCAGCCAGCGCAGCTCGGAGCCGGCGCCCTCCCCCGGCCCCAACGCTGCTTGCGGCTGTGTGACCTGGATGAGCAGCTTGGCTCTCTGGGCCTCAGTCTCCTCCTCCGTAAAGTGAGGATAGCACAAGCCGCTCCCCAAGGGCATGGTGAGGGATGAGTGAGGGCCACACACGCAGCACTGCGGGGTGCCTCCTGGGGCTGGCAGCGGTTCCTGGCAGCAGGATGCCCTGACTCGCTGTCAGCTACATTCAGGAACCCGCACTCATTTCCTTAGTCTGAGGAAAGTCAGGGTGCACCCAGGCACGTGCACAAGCCTGATCCTAGAGAGAGCCTTCCCTTTCACAATGAGGAGATTCATCCTGAAGGTTCTGAAAATGAAAGGATCAGAGTTCTGAAAGCATGTTTCCTGGGCATGTACATGTCTAAGCTTAAGAAAACAAGAGGTCGAGAGTGGCCTTCCAAGAAGGCGAAGAGAGCTGAGTTCCTTTCTTCCTTATCTGGGGTCAATAGCTGGGGTCACAAACTGAAAAACCAAGAACAGCAGCATTTACATTTAGAAATATGGACAGAAATAACAGAAAAAAACAGCCAGAGCCTTGAAAGTGGAGTGGGAATTCATGCTAGATGTGCAGGGTGCAGGGAATTGTTTTTTTCAAAACTATGTACAAGTATGACTTTAACAGAGAAAGTAAAGTCAAATGAATGAGCTGGAGCCACAGACTTAAAGTGGCTAAACAGTAAAAAGCCATATTGAGTACACAGGACACATTGCTTACACATACTATGAAGCCATCTAAGTTTTAAAAACACACGAAACACTACCTCACACCCATTAGGATGGCTTCTACCAAAAGGAACTGTTCATGAGGGTGTGCAGAGATTGGAATGCATGTGCACTGTCGGTGGGAAAGAAAACTGGTCCAGCCACCACAGAAACAGCATGGCAATACCTCAAAAACTTAATCATGACATTATAATATGATCCAGCAATTCCACGTGTGTGTATATACTCAACAGAATTAAAACCAGGGTCTCAAAGAGACATGTACACACCCATGTTCACAGTCGCTATTCACAATAGCCACAGGTAGGTGCAGCCAAGTGTCCAGATGAACAGATAAACAAAACGCGGTCCGTCCATACAGTGGAATATGACTCCGCCTAAAAAAGGAAGGAGAGTCTGACACCTGCTACAGCATGGATGGACCTGGACGAAATAAGCCAGTCACAAAAGACAGTGTATAATTCCACTTATAGGGTGTCCCTAGACTTGTCAAAACCATAGAAATAGGATGGCGAATGGGGGTTGCCAGGGGCTGAGGGAGGGGAGGGGGAATGGGGAGTCAGTGTTAATGGGGATGCAGTATCAGTTGTGCAAGATAAAACGGGCTCTGCAGATGGATGGTGGCAATGGTGGCACAACAACGTGAGTGTACTTAATGCCGCAGGACCATACACTTTATTTTCTTCACTTTTTTATATGAGGGCAGTGTCACTGGCCCTCACATGTGGGATCTGAGCCGGGGCTGCTAGCATCCCAAGCCAGCTCCCAACCACCATGCCACTCGGCCGGCCCATGGACCGTACACTTTAAAGTGGTTAAAATGGGGACCGGCTGAGTGGCTCAGTTGGTTAAGAGTTCGCTCAAGAGTGCGAGCTGAGCTCTGAGCAACAGTGGTTCGATGCCAGCCCGAGCTGAGCTGTGTTGAGCTGCCAACAAGTGGCAGGATGGCTCAGCTAAAAAAAAAAAAAAAAAATGGTTAAAATGGTAAATTCTATGCTCTGTGTATTTCAATACAATCTTAAAAACACACATGAAGCAAAAAACTCTATCATGTTATCTGTGCATTTGTAGTAAGACTATAAAATATGCATGGAGATGGTGGCCATTCCCAGGAACGCAGGGACAGGGGCGGGCTAGGGGAAGGCAGCTGTGGCCACTATGCTGTGTCCCCTCTAAAGAGAGGCGGGGAGGGCGGGAGGAATGAATATAAGTATGATCTGAAGCAAACATGCCCAAATGTTCCCATCCATTAAACCCATTCATTTATGCATTTGTTCAGCAAATGCTTTCTGAGTGCCCACTGTTAGCCAGGCACTGTTTGGCAGTAAACAACTAAGACAAAAAACCCTGCCTTCAAAGACTTTACTTCTAGTAGGGGAGACAGACACGAAACAAGATAGACAAGCAGAATCTATATAGTGTAGAAGGGTAAGGACTGACATTCTAAAAAGTCAGCAGGAAAGGGGCTATAGGGTCAGAAGGGGCTGACATGATGGCCTCTCGGAGAAGAGGGCTGTGAAGGGACCGGAAGGGGAGACGAAGCGAGCTGTTCCGAAATGGGGAAGCGGCTCCAGGCAGGAACAGGCCACTCCGGCTGCAGTGCGGGGCGGATCGGGGGATGCCAGGGAGCCCGTGAGGCGCTTCTGCGGGGAAGCAGGGCAGAGGGGAGGAGGGTTTGGACCAGGCGGAGGCAGAGGAGAAGTCGCCTTGCTTGGAAGGTGGGACCAACAAGGTTTCCTTGGCTTGGAAGTGGGGCAGGGGGCAAGAGGAAAGGCAGGACAACCCCCTAGGCTTCGCCCGAGCATCAGGAGGAAAGGGGGGGCTGGGGTGTGTTAGACGCTGGAGGAGCAAGTACGAGGGAGACCAGCAGCTCATTTTGGAACAACAGAGAGCAGGCGGTGGACACACGGGTGTGGCTGAGCTGTGGGGGCCGCTCTCCCCGGTGGTGTTACAGTCATGAGCTAGATGAGCTCTCCCGGGGGGAACCGGAGGAGGCGTGGCCTGGCAGGGGGTGGGGGTGGGGGTGTCAAATGCTGCTGACAGGTGGATAAGAGCAGAACAGGGAACAGACCCCTGGGTTTCACAGTCTGAGTGGTGGGTACACAGGTGTCTTATGTTACTTTCTATACTTCTGAGTATGTTTAGAACATTTCATAATTCGGGCCAGCCGAGTGGCGCGGTGGTTAAGCGCTGGCTTGGGAAGCCAGCGGCCCCGGTTTGGGTCCCACATGTGAGGGCCAGTGACACTGCCCTCAAAAAAATAAATAAATAAATAAATAAAGGGAGACCCTCAAATTAAAAAAAAAAATTTCATAATTTATAATGTTAATGGAGAAGAGAAGGAAAAAAGGAAGGAAGGGGAGGGAAGAGGAGGACGGGGCAAGGGGGAGGAGGAGGGGAGGAGGGGGAGGAGGAGAGGGAGGAGGGGAGGAGGGAAGGGGAGGAGGGGGAGGAGGAGGAGGGGGAGGGGAGGAGGAGGAGGGGAGGAGGGGAAGGGGAGGGGGAGGAGGAGGGAAGGGGAGGAGGGGGAGGGGAGGAGGAGGGGAGGGGCGGGGAGGGAGAGGAGGGAAGGGGTAGGAGGAGGAGGAGGGAAGGGGAGGAGGGGGAGGGAAAGGGAGGAGGGGAGGGGGAGGAGAGGGGAGGAGGAGGGAAGGGGAGGAGGAGGAGGAGGGAAGGAGGAGGGGAGGGAAAGGGAGGAGGGAGAGAGGGAGGAGGGAGGAGGAGGGAAGGGGAGGAGGGGGAGGGAAAGGGAGGGGAGGGAGGGAAGGGGAGGAGGGGAGGGAAGGGGAGGAGGGGAGGGAAGGGGAGGAGGGGAGGAAGGGGAGGGGAGGGGAGGGAAGGGGAGGGGGAGGAGAGGGAGGAGGGGGAGGGAAGGGGAGGGGAGGAGGAGGGAAGGGAGGAGGGGAGGGAAGGGAGGAGGGGAGTGGAGGAGGGAGGGGAGGAGGAGGAGGAGGGGGAGGGGGAGGCGGAGGGAAGGGGAGGAGGGGGGAGGGGCGGGGAGGAGGGACGGGGGAGGGGGGAGGAGGGAAGAGGGGGAGGGGAGGGGAGGAGGGGGAGGGGGAGGAGGGGGGAGGAGGAAGGATGGATCAGGGTTATAAGCAAAGAAAGAAGAAAGGCGAGACCTTGAACTCTGTGGCACCAGGGCCAGAAGCAGCAAACCAGAAGTTCGAATTCTGGGCCAAGGGGCCTCCTGAATCCATGATGGAAACATGTTTAAGAAAATCCATCAAGGGACGGCCAGGTGGTGAGAGCGTGTGCTCTTAGCAACAAGGCTGCCAGTTCGACTCCCTCATGGGACCATGGGCTGCGCCCCACCCCACCCCCACCCCCGCAACTAGATTGAGAGCAGCGACTAGACTTGGAGCTGAGCCGCACCCTCCACAACTAAGATCGAAGGACAACAACTTGACTTGGAGCTGAGGGGTCCTGGAAAGAACACATTGTTCCCCAAAAAAACTACATTGTTCCCCAATAAAGCTGAAAAATTTTTAAAAAGATAAAGGTATAAAATTAAAAAAAAAAAAAAAACAAAGGAAGAAAATCCATCAGTCTCCCCTCTGAAGGGAAAACCGCCTACTAGGCTCTCCTGGTTGATATGTACACAACAATAGCATCAGAATCAATGCAGACCTCTCAAAGCTACCCAGGGTGCAGGCGAGAACAATCTTTGCTAATCGTTCTCCCTAATTGAATTTAATGTTTACTGTCAGGTTTTAAAGATTAATTCCCAAACACCATGGCAGCCTGAAGTGTCTCCCTTTTTTCAATTAAGTAATATAAGCTCCCAGTCTGCCTTCATGGAATTAAGGAGTTAAGTCTCCTGTCAAATGTTCTAAGACAACTTGATATATTAACTAGAGACATTCTGCGTGTCCAACAAAAGTCAGATTTGGAAAGAACATGACAAGTGACGTGTGTGTGGTCACTTGCTCATCCCACCTTTACTGTGGTTTCCACGTCCGGGTCACTGAGACACGGCCCCACCAGGAGGTCCTCCCAGTGTCTAAAGACATATGTTTATCACTGGTTTAGCCACAGCTCATGTCCTTCTGCCTACCTGCCTGCCTTTTGGTTTTGATTATAAGAACAAATACAATCTCCTTATAAAATATTCAAATTATACAGAAGTGCCAAAAACAAAGTGCCATAGAAATCGCTACGGGATTGCTGTTTCTCTGATTACACTGGAAATAAGTCCGCTCTGCAAAATAAATTGTCAAAAAATAGAAACACAAGAAAGTAAATAAGGTTCATCCATAATCCCACCACCTGGAGATAGTGGCTGTCAGGTTTGCGGGGAGCCTCCGCCTCCCATTTGGGACTAGCCCCACCTGCCTGGGGGACCCTCCTGGCCTCTGCTACCCCAGGATGGCATTCTAGAGACCAGCTGCCTGCAAAAGCTCTGTGAGTCTGCAGCATGTGTGTTTCCAGGGCTGGCACTGCAGGCCAATTTGGGGAGTTTCTTAACAATAGTGGTTCTTCAGGGTTTATCTCTCCTTTCATTTAGGTAGTCTTTCATTTCCCTGAGCAACAGTTTTTGATTTTTGATTAAAAAGATGTTGCATATCTTATGTCAAATTTATCCCTTAGTATTTTATATTTTGATAATACTGTAAATTGTATTTAAAATTTATTAATTTCAGGTTCTTCATTTCTAGTATGTAGAAATACATTTAATTTTTGTATATTGACCTTGAATTCTCAAATCTTGCTAAAACTTATTTCAAGAAGCTTTTTTGTAGATTCAGTAGAAGTTTCTAGACAATCATGTTGTCTGCGAATAAAGCCAGTTTTGCTTCCTCCTTCCCAATCCAGATAACTTTTATGTCTTTCTCTTGCCTAATTGCACTGGCTAGGGTCTCCACAATGCTGAGCAGACGAGGGGAGAGTGTGCACTCTTGCCCTATTCCTGATCGCTTGGGAAAAACAGTCAGACTTTTACACAGTTAAGTATGACGCCAGAACTAATGTTTTCATAAGGGTCCCTTATCAGTTTGAGAAAATTCTCTTCTATTCCTAGTTTGCTGAAAGTTTTTATCAGGAATGAATGCTGGATATCGTCAAAAGCTCTTCCTGGGCCGGCCGAGTGGCGCATTGGTTAAGCGCTGGTTTTGGGATGCCAGCGGCCCCGGTTCGGATCCCACATGAGGGCCGGTGACACTGCCCTCTACAGCTAACAACAGCTCCACCTGGAGCTGGGCTGTGTGAGCCCCGGCGATGGTGTGGGCTGCAGCCCCTGCTGCAGTGGGCTGCCATAGGCTACAGTGAGTGGCCTGCAGCCAGCGTGAGCGGCTGGCAGCCAAGCGTGAGCTGCCAATAGCCGCGGTGAGCGACATCCAGAGGCCAGCGACCGATCTGCCTCATCCGGGAAGAGCGCAATGACGATACCAACAGTGAAGCAACATCCTCCGCAACTAAACTGAAGAACAAAAAGACAGCAACTTGTCTGTTCCCCTTCCCCGATTCCCCAACGCTGTTCCCCTCCGCCAAGTCCCCAATAAAAAATCTTAAAAAACAAAAAAAAAAACAAAAACAAAAAAAGCTCTTCCTGTATCTCTTGAGATATATGATTCTCCTTTCACAGTTGATTAATATACTGAATTACATTGATTGATTTCCAAATATTAAGCTAAACTTGCATTCCTGGGACAGATCCTACTTGGATATTAATATAATAATATAATATCTAATATAACATAATATCTAATATAATATTGATAGAGAATCTGTTCCAGACCCTTGAGATGGCTGTCTTCATGAGTATGTGATGTTCTCTTTATGCCTATCTCCAAATCTTCCCGTTTTATAAAGACACTGGTCATAATGGATTAGGGCCCATCCTAACAACCTCATTTTAACTTGATTATCTCTATAAAGACCCTATCTCCAAATAAAGACACATTCTGAAGCACTGGGGGTTAGGTGACTTCAAAATATGAATTTTGTGGGCCGGCCGAGTGGCTCAGTTGGTTAAGAGCTCGCTCAAGAGTGCGAGCTGAGCTCTGAGCAACAGCGGTTTGATGCCCAGCCTGAGCCGAGCTGCCAACAGGTGGCAGGATGGCTCAGCTATAAAAAAAATAAAAAAAATATATATATATATATATATATATATATATATATATATATATATATATATGAATTTGAGAAAGACACAATTCAACCCATAACAAATTGTTATTTTTTGTTGCTTAAATGTTTGGTAAAATTCACAAGTGAAGTCATTTGGGCCTGGAGCTTTCTTTGTGGGAATTTAATTATTAATTCAATTTCTTTAATAGATACGGGGCTTTGGCGGGGATCTATTTCTCCGTGAGTGAGCTTTTATCATTTGGGTCTTTCAAAGGGTTTATCCATGTCATCCAGATTGTACAAGTCATGGTATAAAGTTGATCTTCAGGGCCGGCTGAGTGGCGCGGTGGTTAAGAGCTGGCCTGGGAAGCCATCGGCCACGGTTCGGGTCCCACATACGAGGGCCAGTGACACTGCCCTTAAAAAAAAAAAAAAAGTTGATCTTCATAACTTCACCTTAGAATCCTTGTAATATCTTTAGATAGTACTCTCATTCCTAATATTGGTAATTTGTATCTTTTCTCATTTGTTCCTGATGAGTGGCTAAAGGTTTATCACTTTTATTGATCTCAAAGAACCAGTTTTTGGATTGCTGATTTTTCTCTATTTATCTGTTTTCTATTTCATTTATTCCTGCTCTTATCTTTATCCCCTTTCTTTTGCTTTTTTGGGTTGAATTTGCTCTTCTTTTTCTTGTGTCTTAAATTGGAAGCTGAAATCATTGATTTAAAATTTTCTTCCTTATTAATATAGGCATTTAGTGCTATAAATTACCATCTGAGAACTGCTCTAACTGTGGTCCACAAATTGTTATATGTTGTGTTTTCATTTGCATGCAGTTCAAAATATTTTCTAATACACATATCAGCTTCTTCCTTGACTCATGGGTTATTTAGAAGAATACTATTTAGTTTCCAAATACTTGGGAATATTCCAGATACCTGTTATTGATTTTTATCTTATCATTAAAATATATACATTGTATGATATCAATCCTTTAAAATTTACTGAGACTTGTTTTATGGTGTAGAATATGGTCTATCTTGGTAAATATTCCATGTGCGCTTAAAAAGAATGTGTTTTCTGCTGTTGTTACATGGGGTGTTTTAGTAAATGTCAATAATTACGCCGAATTGGGTGATAGTGTTGTTCAAGCCTTCTATATCTTTACTGTTTTTCTGTCTAATTGATCAGTTAATTGTTGAAAAAAGGGTTTTTATAGTTGGAGATAATTGAGATCTCCAACTATAACTATGGATTTGATTATTTCTCAATTCAGTTCTATCAGTTTTACTTCGTGTATTCTAAAGTTCTTTTATTGGATGTATAAACATTTATGCACCTAATGTTATGTCTTTGATGAACTGACCTCATTATCCTTATAAAATGACTTTTTTTATCCCTGATAATATTCTTTGCTCTGAAATCTACATTGTCTGATATTAATATGGCCACTTTAGCTTTTTCTTTCTTTTTTAGCTGAGCCATCCTGCCACCTGTTGGCAGCTCAGCGGCAGCTAAGCGGCAGCTAAGCTCAGGCTGGGCATTGAACTGCTGTTGCTCAGAGCTCAGCTAGCACTCTTGAGCGAGCCCTTAACCAACTGAGCCACTCAGCCGGCCCGCCACTTTAGCTTTTTTAAAATTACTATTTGTGGGCTGGCCGAGTGGTGCGTTGGTTAAGAGCTGGCTTGGGACGCCAGCTCTGAGCAGCAGGGCCCCGGATCCCTCATATGAGGGCCAGTGACACTGCCCTGTACAGCTAAGATGGTGAACAACGGCTCCACCTGGAGCTGGGCTGCTGTGAGTCCCTGGGATGGCATAGCCCCTGCTGCAGTGGGCTGCCATAGGCTACAGTGAGTGGCCGGCAGCCAGCGTGAGCTGCCAATAGCCACAGTGAGCGACCATCCAGAGGCCGGCGACCGATCTGCCTCATCCAGGAAGAGCTCAATGACGATACCAACATGGGCCAGTGAAGCGATGTCCTCCGCAACTAGACTGAAGAACAAAAGACAGCAACTTGTCTGTTCCCCTTCCCTGGTTCTCCAACGCTGTTCCCCTTCCCCAATTCTCCAATAAAATCTTAAAAAAAAAAAAAAATTACTATTTATTTGGTATACTTTTTCCATTCTTTTTTTTTTTTTTTTTTGAGGGCAGTGTCACTGGCCCTCATATGTGGGACCTGAATCGGGGCCACTGCGCCACTCAGCCGGCCCTACTTTTCCCATTCTTTTAACTTTTTGTGCCTTTGTACTTAAAGCAGGTTTGTTATGGGCGTTATATACTTGGGTCTTGCCTTTTTATACAACCAAACACTCTGTGTCTTTTAAATGGATGTTTAGACCATTTCATCTATTATTGATATGGTTTGGGTTTAAATTTGCTATTTGTTTTCTATTTATCTCACCTGTTCTTTGTTCCCTCTTTCCTATTTTTTTCGCCTTCTTTTGGATTGTGTTTTATTATTTCGTTTGATCTCCTATTGTTAGATTACTAATCATAAGTCTTTCTTTTGTTTTATTTCTAGGTGCTTTATGGTTTATAGCATACATCTGTAACTTTTCACGGTCTACTTTCAAGTAATATTAGCACTTGCTTTGTAAGAACCATAACAACAATATACACTACTTTCTCCATCTCAGCTTTTATGCATTGTTATCATACATTTTATATCTATAAATGTTATAAAGTCCACAAAACACTTATTATTTTTACTTTAAACAATCAATCATTTAAAATAATTTTTAATAAGAACAAAAAGTATTTACACTTACCAACATATTTATTGTTTCTGTGCTCATCATCACTCCGTGTAGATGTAGATTACTACCTGGTATCATTTCTCTTCTGCCTCAAGAACTTTACTTAACATTTCCCATAGTGCAGTTCTGCTGGTGATGAAAGACTTCAGCTTTTAAATGTCTGAAAACGTATTTTGCTTTTCTTTTAAAAAGATATTTTGCTAGGTATTACATTTTAAGTTGACAGTGGTTTCTTTGTGTTTCTTTCAGTACTTTAAGTATGTTGTTCCACTGTGTTCTGGCATTATTTCCAATAAAAAGTCTGCTGTCATTCTTATCTTTGTTCCTTTACATGTAACTTGGCTTTTCCTACCCCTCTGGCTGCTTTTAAGATTTTTCTCTTTATCATTGGCTAAAAGAAGTTCCATTATGATGTATTGGAGCTTGGGGTTCTTGGATCTGTGGGTTTCTAATTTCCTGTAATTTGGAAAACTTTCAGTCATTATTTCTTTAAATATTTTTTCTGTTCCCCTTCCTTTGAGGACTCCACTTTCATGTGTATTGAATGAACCTGAAGTTACACCACAACTCACTGATGCTCTGTTCATTTTTCCCCCAAGCTTTTTATTCTCTACTGCATTTTAGATAGTTTCTATAACTATGTCTTCAAATTTGCTAACCTTTCTTTTATAGTTTCTGATCTGTTATTAATCTCATCTACTATATTTTGATCAGAGACTATTTTTTTCATCTCTAGAATTCAATTTATATCTTTCTTCTATCTTCCATGTCTCTCCTTAACATACTTATGCTTTCCTCTACCTTTTTGCATATATGAAGCATATTTATAACAGTTGGTTTGTTATTTACTAATCGTATCATCTGTGCCATTTCTGGGTCTGTTCCTATTGACAGATTCTTCTTCTCATCATGGCTCAGATTTTTCTACTTTTTTTGCATGCCTTATCATCTTTGTTTGGATGCCAGATACAGAGAATTTTACTTTAGTGGATGTTTTATATTTTTGTATTCCTATAAATACTCTTGAGGTTTGTTCTAGGACACAGTTTAATTACTTGGAAACAGTTTGCTCCTTGCCAGAATAGTTTCTAGCCTTGATAGCAGGGACCAGAGCAGCATTTAGTTTAGGGTTTGGGGCTATTTTACCACCCGACTGAGGCACCCCCTTGTGAATTACGAGGATTTCCTACTCTGGATTGTGGAAATATGAACTATTCCTAATCCTGTGGTCTCTGGGGATTGTTCACCTTGTTCTTTTTGAGTGGTTCTCTCCCCACCTTGAGGAGCCGCCTCACCAGTCATGTGCTGATCAGTATTCCACTAAAGACTCTGAAAGAACTTCCTACAGATCTCTTCCTATAGAACTTCCTACAGATCCCATACCCTGCCCTCTGGTAGGAATATTTAGAAGAGTGAGGGGGTTAGAGTATTTGTTCTGTGTGTGTCACACAAATGATGAGAAGGCCAGTTGCAATCTACAAACAGGCATAGCCAAGGAGCCAGGCATGATTAGAGGAGGTGAACCTGCCCAAACTACTCCCTTACCCCTGCCAGCTTCAGTAAACCTTGTAGAGAGCCTGGGAAGACTGCAGGGCTCCTAGAATACATGGCCCAGGAGTTTGAACCAATTTTACTTGAATTTCTAAGGGGCAGGGCACTTTGGCTGATGTCTTTGTTACAAGAAGCACACATTTGCAGAAATAATGACATCTAAAGCAGTATTTTCATTTTACACCATCCTCCTAAGTGCTTCCTAAGATGTTTTCTATACCAAATGATGCGAGATCCCTCAAAGTAAAGGTTGAGAAACTCAATCAGAATCTGTAAGTACATGAGCATTCATTATATAGAGAATTCCAAGAAATTATTCTCTCTATTCAATAAGGTCAGAATAAAGGCAAGGAGCTTTAAATGTCAACCGAAGATGTAAAAGGGCAGAGGAGAGTTTTCTTAGAGTAAACAGGATTAAGAGGAAGACATATCACAGAGGTTGCTGAAGGGTGCATGGAGAGCTACAGGTCATCAGGTCCACCCTCCTTGTGAGTGGCGCTGGCCCTTGGCAGCTGGCAGGGTCCCCAGCAGGTGGTGTAGGACTGTCCAGTGGTGGGGAGTCCAGGACTCCAGGAGCCAGAGCCCTGTCTGAAGGCATCACGACCCTGGACATTATTTGGAGACAAAGTACCGCCTCACTCCTACCTCCAGGTAAAAGGAGTCACATATTTAGCAGTTACTATGCTCCGGGCATGCTTTAAGCACTTTCTAAGAATTAACTCAATCCTTACCACAACCTATGAGGTAGATGTTATTAGAAACGTCATTTGGCAGATGATAAAACTGCAGCACAGAGAAACCCTCGGTCCTGGCTAAGGGGCGGGGCACAGGACCCAGAGCCAGGCAGTGCGCTTCCAGCCCCCACCCCACTGCAATGCACCCCAGGGTCCATCCCACCGCTCTGAGCCCTGCTCGCCAGAGGACAGGCGCAAAGCCCACTGGCCTTCCTCCCACTGCCAGCCCGTTAGCTATTTCATGGGGATTCCCCACAGAATCACTGCCTCCTAATCTGTCCAATTCGCTTCACCTCTGCTGCCACCAGCCTCATCTGAGCCACCGTCACATCTCCCTGCACCACTGCAAAAGCCTCAAAACTGATGCCCCAGCTTTCTCTCAGCCCCACAGTCTGTGGCCACGGCCACCAGGGTGGCCCTCGGAGGCAGAAGTCAAGTTGTACCCCTCCCCCGCTGGAACCCTCAAGTGTTTGTCATTCCTGGAATGAATCCCATGTTCTCGCCACTCTGGCCTCCTGGCTGCTCACACACCTCGGTCCTTCCACTCAGGGCCTGTGCACCTGCCCTTCCTCTTCCTACAATGTCCTCCAGACAGCCGCAGTCCCCTCAAGTCTGCTCAGAGACGCCCCCTGGCCGTCCAGTCTAAGTCCTGCCCCCATGGCTCTCCTTCATCTCAGCTGGCTCTGCTCGTCTTCAAAGCGTGTGTAAGTCCCTAACACATTTATTTCATTATCTGCTTCTCCCACTAAAATGTAAGGTCCATGAGGGTAAGGACACTGTTCACTGTCTATTTTGCTCACTTCTGTATCTCCAGTGTCTTGAACAGGGTCTGGCATATACTAGAAACTCAATAAGTATTTGTTGAGTAAATGAAGGTACAGATGTACTGGATGGATGGATGGATGGATGGATGGATGGATGGATGGATGGATGGACGGACGGACGGACGGACGGACGGACGGACGGACGGACGGGTGGACAGGTGGGTGGGTGGGTGGGTGGAAGTATGGACAAACGGACAGATGGATGGGTGGACAGAATGATAGATGGACAGATGGAAAATAAGGATGGCTATCCTAGCTTTGTGTCATCCACAGCTGGGACAAACAGGTCTCCCTTCTGTAACATTACTCAATCTGTTTATTAGGTTATGGAACAGAAGAATGCTGAGTACAATGTCCTTTGGCCACGAGAGACCTTTGGCCACTCAGAGCAAATCATTAATTCTTTTAGTTGAGTGCTACTTTTCAACAAGCCATTGTCATGCAGCTGGACTGTTTCTCTCTCTCTCTCTCTCTCTCTCTCCCTCCCCCTCTCCCCTCCCCCTTCCCCACTCCTCTTCCCTCCTCTCTCTCCCTCTCCATCTCTCTCTCCCCCCCCTCTCTCTCTGCTCCCCCTCCATTCACAAGAATGGCCTAAGACTCTGGTACCACAAGAACCTTGGGCTGGTTCCTGCTGTTCTGTTTAAAAAAAAAACGATGAGATGAAATCGCCAATGTTCTGAAGGCCTGGGCTCTAAGAGTGTCACCTGCCTTTCCAAAGCAAGAGTCACTCGGTCTCTGGCTCAGTATATACAGATTCATTAGTCTAAGAACTCATAAAAGAATGAATGGTTTTGGCAAATGAACGCTGGCTCCCGACAAGCACATCTGTGTTTTAATCCTGTACTGCCAAGGCCTGCCCTATGCCCATCTGCCCTTTTTCTGGTGTGAGCATCCCACCCTTCCTTGGGGAGCCACGTATGCCCCTCTCGGCCACTGGCACACGAGGCAGTGACTCTGGCTCCCACAAAGGACATGTAACCCAGGCATGGCCAACTGGAGGCTATGGTGCAGGCCCAGGGCTTCAGCAGCTGTGCCAGGGAGGGTGCATTTCCTCTCCACTGGGGTTGCAAGGCAGTGGCCCGATGCGGGAAGGAAGCTGCCATGGATGGGGTGGGCATGTCCCTGGGACCAGAGCTACCTGAAAGACAGAGAAGGTGAGACAAAGACATGAGGACACCTGAGCCTGAATGCAGCCATGCCTGATGGTGCACAGCTCTTCGCCTTGTCACCTCTTGAGCCAACAGGTTCACTTTTTTGCTTAAGCTACTAGGAGTTGAGTGTTCTGTACCTTGCAACCAAGTGCTCTGACACAAATGCATTCTAGACTTTTGCCAGAAGCGAATGTTAAGTTTCCTAGTGCTTTGCTTCTAACGCTACCTCTTCTCTCTCTTGGAAAATGAGTTTCTTATTTTCCCATCTCTAGTCTTCTCAGCTCTCTCCCGTCTCCATCACTTCTAAGCACTATCGCGTTGGCACAGCCGCAGTCCTCTAGGTCTCAGCGCTGGAGCTCATGTGACACGGCAGGATGCTCTTTCACACCAGCCTCATCTGATGGGGACTAGGGAGTGCGTGTAGGGACCTGTCCAGGCTGACTGTCACGTCTGTCCCTGAGCCCCAGGCCTCCCTGCTCCGTGGTATGCTTATCCTGAACACAGATAACTAAAGGGGCTCCGCGCTGCTGCCTTCTCCTTTTCCTAAGAAGTACTCTCTCCTTCAGAAACTGGAGGGGGAGAGAGGAGGGTCTTACCTGGTTAGAAGCATAAAATAAGTAAGATTCGATTTTAACCTTTGTGGATCACTTTCCACAGCACCCTTCCCAATTACAGTATCATACGACGCTCACAGAGACTCATGAGGTCAGCAGGGAAGTTATCTCCATTTCACAGACGTGGAAACAAAGGCTTAGCTAGATTGGACAACTCTCATTAATTCACTGGGCTTACTCACAAGGTATTTATTCTGGGTCCGCTATGTACCAAGCACGCTGCTCACTGCTGACATCCCTGGGGGACAAAATCGCCCACATGAGTCTGGTGGAAGAAGAGAGATTATGCAAATGCACAAACAGGTATCAAAACTGGGGATTAGAGCCGGGAAAGAAAAGAACTGGGCTCTGGAGATAATAAAAGCAGGTGAAACTTAATTTCCACGGGCAGAAGAGGGCGGGCAGAGCCTGTGGAGGGAGGGCTGAGGCTGTAGGAGGGGCTGGCAGCGTAGCCAGAGCCCAGGGTGGAGGGGGAGAGCGACAGCCAGACGCGGGTCCCGGGGGCCCTGCCACACGCAGAGAACTTCAGAACTGTGGTCCTCGGGTCCAATGGGAGGTGGCCGAAGGGCTGGATGCAGTGGAGCAGAGCAATAATCATTGTCCTTTTTAAAACTCAGGTTGCTGCGCAAGAGGCCACAATAATGCAAGGAGACCAATGAAAGGGCGTCCAAAAGGCGAGACAAACCAGGCCAAGGGGGCGGTGGGTGGGCTGGGGAAGCAAGGACACACTGACGTCTGTCTGGCAAAGGACCACCAGGACCTGGGGGTGGCTCAGAGGGGGCAGTGAGGTTGAAGGAAAGCAGTGGAGAAGCTGGGGTGCCGTGGGTGGTGGGGGCTCCATGGTGACAGAGGCAGGGAGGACAGAACCTGGGACTTCTCATTTCCACCGCCGCATCCTGGCACCACCTCCACCAGCAATGGCAGCAGCAGAGCGTGGGGATACCACGCCACCTGGGCTGGCTCAAAAATCAACACGTCTGCGCTGTCCACGTGCAGGGACCAGGGCTGCTCCTGACAGTTATCGAGTACAGGCTCCTGAGAGCGGCCTGATTTAGTTCTAAAGGCCTCCAACTTAATTCCTGCTCAGGCCCCGTCGTGTGTGTGCGTGTGTGTGTGTGTGTGTTGGCGGGGAGGGGGGACCTGGGGTCCTCGCTGCCATATGCAGGGGACGGTCTCCTGACAGCTTTTCCAGAGGCCCAGCTGAGGCAACCTCTCCCACCCCCACCTGACAGCCAGCCAAGGCAGGGCCCCACAACAGAGGTGACCACTCTAAAAGTGAGGCCACCCGGGTCCTGCTGCCATGGCAACCGCCACAGCAGCGCCAGGCTGTGTCTGCCCGCTTCCAGGGCAGCCCTATGGGCATGTTCCATCAGGCCCACACCGGCCGAAGAGTTCTCACCAGCCCTCCCATCAGGGTTTGGATGCAGTGATCAGTTTCACCAAGATTTCTCAATATGCGCAAAAATGAATGCTGCCCCCTCATCCCCAAAACACCATCCAGACTCCCAGTAAGGGGGTGCTCTCAGCGTCTCCTGGCCACAAGGCCTCATCCAGCTGTGGGTACAGAGGGGAACGTAAACAGCAGTGGTCCAGCCGAGAAGCCTTCAACTGACACAGGAGGCTCCACCCCCTGCCAGCCTCACCTCACCTTCCCCCACTGGTACATCACCTCCTAGCATGTTTCCCAAATTCGCCTGCTCTTTGTGACATGGGCCCTTCACATGCCCTTCCCTCTACCTGACGCAGAGTCCTCCCTCCCCACCAGGTTGGCCCCACTCTTTCTTCTAGTCTCAGCTGAGATGCTCCTTCCTCCGGGAAGCCCTCCTGATGCCCAGGGCTGGGAAAAGGCCCCAGAGGACGTTCCCTGGGCACTCTGTGCTTCTCCTGTGGGGGGCTGGACACACCATGTGGTAGAATCTGGGGCCCACCTGACCTGCTCTTTCATGAAGACGAGTAAAGAGTGGTCAGTGTGGTCAGGACAGTGGTCAGCGGGACTGTGCAGATGGATGGAAGCTTTGTTTTTATTCCTTCCCCCATTATTTTATTTCCTTCCTCCATTATTTTATTTATAATGTTTTTGATTATGAAATAAGTATATGCACTTTTACAATAACCCCCATCAGCACTGGGCTATCACCTCTAGAGACACTCCCTCGCCCATGCCCCACACTGCCAGGTGCTTACACAGCTAATGGAATCTTCACAGCACCCCTCTGAGACGGGTGTGACTGAGCCATTTTACAGATGAAGAAACTGAGGCTCCTGGGATGCAGGAAATCGCCTGAGGTTACACAATGAGCAAGTAACGGCCAGAGTCTGTGTGGTGCCCTCTGGGGTGCTTCTCACCTGGGCGCCAGGGTTAGTGCCCTGGGCAATGAATGGGCCCGGTATGGTACTAAAAGGAACAGAGGTGACACTGGATCTAACGCTTGCACTCGGAAACAGCAGCCATGTGAACCTGCTGACAGTATCTGCACAGTATTTTTCTATGCATACTGTGTTTTTCCTGAGATCCTACTAAACACACAATTTGGCATCCTGCTTTCTTCACTTAACATTTTCCGGTGTTCTTAAAAACTTCGTTTTCAAAAGTGCAGTTACTCATCAATTCCAGAATTGCAGAGCACAGATACGGCAGGGGCCCTGAACTTGACCATGTCCCCCGGTGCCAATCGCTATGTGCACACAGCAAGAGGATTTAACAGTCTGATTCAGCACGGTGGGAAGGAGCAAATTGCTCGAGTCTAGGAAATACATTACCTCAATCTCGCAAATGGCTTTTGAAAACCATTAGGCCACAGAAATGTCATCCTGTAGGCGGGGCTTCCGCTGCCTCCCTTCCCCTGCCCAGCAGCATCCCATGTCACCCATCAGAGCACTCAAGTCTGGGGCGGTGGCAGGCTGAGCCCCTCGGCCCAGATCCCCCTCCAATTCCTCCTGAAAGACAAGCAGGATGCTCTCTCAGCCAGCCCTGATCTGCTCAATGCAGGACGGTAGCAGAGCTGGTGCCCATGACGAAGAGCAATCCATCGGGCCCCAGCCACGCCCTGCAGAAGTTCCGGCCCCGCTGCCCAGGGCTGCTGAGAACTCCCCGGAAACTCTGATCTCCAGGTCAGTGTCCAAAAATAAAATCAGACGAGATATATACGTCTCCAGTCCATTTCTCAAAAACAACCCCTATATCTAATCACTTCTACAAGGGCCAGCTAAGGACGAACCAGTTTCCAGAAGCTTTCAATTTGCTCAAAACTCCTTAGCACCCAAGCTCATGTCTGGCCTGGGGTTCTTTTGGTTGAATATTTATCACTCCCTAACAAACTGTACCTTTTCATTTTTTTAATTTTTTTTTTTAGCTGAGCCATCCTGCCACCTGTTGGCAGCTCAACAGCAACTCAGCTCGGGCTGGCATCGAACTGCCGTTGCTCAGAGCTCAGCTCGCACTCTTGAGCGAGCTCTTAACCAACTGAGCCACTCAGCCAGCCCTCATTTTTTTTTAATTGGGGAACAAAGTATACATAGGTGGTATTATAAATGAAGCCCCCAAAATTTCCAATAGTCTTGAATTAATCTATATCATTACATTGCTTCAATGAGCACAAAATTATTTTACCTACAAAAGTTTAACAAGTGATTCTAAAGGATTAAGAAGAGTTATATAACGGGATAATAACATTAAGTCTATAGCACTGAAGTCAGTGATTTTTGTGGTCACACAGCCTGTCATTTACAGAGGCTGCTGGCTGGGACCATAACAGTCACAGTCCTGGTATCTGGACCTGCGCTGACGGCAACAATGACTCAGGCATCAGGGAAGGGTCCCTGGAAAGCCCAGTGTACTGACTATAGAAAGCCCGGTGTCCCTTTGTCTTTGTGTCTCTCCCGCACTCTTGCTCAACAAGCTTTCAGGAACAGCGGGTTAGCTCAGGTGGTTAGCGCGCTGGGCGTGGCGCTCATAACACCAAGGTTGCTGGTTCAATTCCCACATGGGCCACTGAGGTGTTCCCTCCACAACTAGATTGAAACAACTACTTGACTTGGAGCTGATGGGTCTGGAAAAACACAGTTCCCCAATTAAATAAGAAAAAAGAAAGAAAGAAAAGAAAAAGAAAGGAAGAGGCCAGCTGAGTAGCTCATTGGTTAGGAGTTGGCTTGGGAGTTGCTAGCTCTGAGCAGCTCTGAGCAGCAGTGCCCCAGTTCGGATCCCACATGAGGGCCAGTGACGCTGCGCCCTCTACAGCTAAGATGGTGAACAACAGCTCCACCTGGAGCTGGGCTGCTGTGAGTTGCCCACGACGGCATAGGCTGCAGTGGGGCTGCAGTGGGGCTGTGAGCTACCGTGAATGGCCGACAGTTATTGTGAGTGGCCGTCCAATGGCCAGGGACTGATCTGCCTCACCCAGGAAGAGTGCAATGATCACAATATCAACATGGGCCAGTGAAGCAACGTCCTCCACAACTAGACTGAAGAACAAAAGGACAGCAACTTGTTTGTTCCCCTTCCCCAACCCCCCAATGCTGTTCCCTCCCCGAATTACCCAATACAATCTTTAAAAAAATAAAACAATAAAAATAAAAAAATCTGTGTAATATTGAGCAGATATTAAATTTGTCTCTTAAAAAATACAAGCGTTCAGATATGACATGTGGCTTCCAGTTTTTTTTTCTTTTCTCTTTTATTAGTTTCAGGTGTACAAAACAATGTAATAGTAAGACATTTACACCCCTCACAAAGTGGTAACCCTCCTCCCCCAAGCTACGACCCCTCTGACGTTGTATCTAGCTGTTACAATTCCACAGACTCTATTCCCTATGCTGTACTCCACATCCCGTGACTATATATGCTTCCAATGTTTTTAAAAGAGGAAAGCAGCACAACTGCTGCTTAGCTTTCAGGCTGTTGTTTTCTAAAGTAATTACTGTCGGTATTGGTTGTACTTGGTACATTTTCACTGCCTCAGACCAGCAGGATCCACAGTGTAGCTACGTATTGTGCCTCGGTGGCATTTGGGGACAGCCCTCAGGACCCCAGGGGCAGAGCGTGGCCTGCTTCTCCTCTGGATGCCAGCAGGGAAGGGGTCACATGTCGGGGACGGGGATCAAACTCAACAGTTAAGTGATGGCTTGGAATCACTGCAGACTGCACTTTCTTTTCCTGTTCCAGGACGGTCAACCTCAAGTCCTTCCCTTAGGGTCAGAATCGCCCCGCCAGGCCGCGCGTCATCTCACAGAAGCCGCACGGAGCTGGGAGTACAGGAGTCCCAACCCCGCAGCAGTGGAAACGGGCTCCCCAGGGCCACCAACACGCAAGTTAGGCTGGAACAAAGCATCTTTCTATCCTGGCCTTTCTCCCAGACGCTCCCTAACGGGCTCAGCGCCCACCTCTTCCTACAGGGAAATCGCAGCTCAATGAGGCCACCAAGGGGCTTCAGAACAAAGGTGTCTGGGAGCTTCCTGTAAACCCACCCATGAGAAACCTGGAGTCAGCAGTCTCCATGTCGGCTCCGGCATCCAGGAAACTTCCAGCTGCCCTCCAGGCCCGGGGTCAGAGGGCCACACACAACTTTCCTCTCCGCTGCCAGCCCTCGAGCTACACTGGCTTCTAAGCTGTCTCGTCACCTCTACAAAAGGAAGCTTTAAAACCCTCGGTTGTGTATAATAAGTCTTTTGATATTCTAGTTTAAAACCTCTTTTGGCATAAACTATAAATGAGGACCAGAGAAGCTAAGGCTCTGAGGAGACTCGTGTTACCTACCACCTTGGAGAAGTTCAGTGTCATGTTTGTTCAGTAAACATGTGAATTCTGTGTCCAAACCAATACAAGTCGCTCTAGTCTGTAGCTTATTTGCTTGCTTTTTAATAGCAAACAATAAAAAAAGTGTAACTGAATCCTCTGATCCTGAATTCATCTAGACTTCGCAGCAGAGAGACACATTAATAATCAATTCCGAAGTTCCATTTGGGAGCTTGCAGGGTAGAAATCTGAGATTGCTGAGAGATGGGAACACTGTGGGCAGGCAGGAGGCATGCGGGGACACAGCTGACAGCAATAAGGACACCAAGGCCGGGCGGCACTTCGGACACCCCGAGCCCTACCCCCACCGTGCCCCTCTTATTGATGTGCCTGAGCAGACAACCACATTTCAGAGCCTCCGTTTCCCCGGCTGGACAATGGGGCTCCACTACCCTTCCAGCAGTTGTGGGGAAGCTCAGAGGGAATTCAGGTAACAAAGGAAAAGTAAGGCAGGAGTGCCACGCTCCATTTGCACTCTGCCCTACACTGCACCGACATGACCCAGGGATGGCGCAGACAGGGCTCGAGACACTAAAAAGCAGGACGGACAGGAGCTGCTGGGTGCCTTCCTTTAGGACAGTGGCCAAGCAGAGGAGTCAGCAGCACACGTCGAAGTGCTGACTGTCCGCACTCAGTCCAGCCCCAGAGGCCCGGTGCCCAAGCCCCAGCCCAAGGCCAGTGCAGACATGACAGGGGCATCCGAGGCCAGTGAAGAAGGGTCCCGGCGCCAGTGTGACAAGGATGACGCCTGGGCCACGTGTGTCCGTGGAAAAGGCGCTGCCCTGGCCTTGGCCTCAGCTCCCATGAGCCCTGTCCTAAGCCAGGGCAGAGCTGGACCAGGGACAGCTCAGAGCCAGGCCAGACGGGGCCCAGGACACCTGGCTTCCACCTGGCGCCACGGGCTATAGACACGCACGTGTGTCCTACTGTTCCCCGCGGCAGCTTTCCTGACCCTCAGCTGAATGGAATCGGACAGGCAAGCCTGTCCGCCTCTCCATGTCTCTGGAAAGGATAAACAGCTGCTTTCAAAACAGAAAAATTACCATCAGCTTCAGTGTGGCGCCAGCCCTCCTGCCCCGCTTTCCTCGCCTTTTCCTGGGTCCCAATGTCCCTTCATCGTCAGGCAGCACAACGGTGCGCCCAGGAGGCCCCAGTCGGTGCACCGATCTTTCTGTGGGCGGCCCCTTGCAGGCCTGAGGCCACCGCTGCTGGCCAGGGACACAGGGGACACAGCGGGCTCGGCTCCCCATCTGGCTGCCGCCGCTGTGAGCGGGAAGAGCCTCACCTGGAGGACGGAGAAGGCACTGCCCCTCCTTAAGGCTGCGGGGAGGCTAAGCCGCGAACACACACACAGGGCACCCAGCCCAGCGCCAGGCGCGGCAGCAGGGAGCTTAGTGCTCATTCACACTCCACTCATTCAACAAATACTCTGCCTGCTTCCCAGATGCACTCGCTCACATCAGCCCAGAGCGCTCCCAATTAATGAAAGAACAAATTACACTGTCATTACTTTGGTTTAATTCTGTAATTAAAGAACTTCAAGAGGCGACAGGTTCTAAATAATGCATGCTTTTCGTCAGAGAAATGTTGAGTTCTGGGCAAAGAGAAAAAAATCAGGGGGAAAGCTTTGGGGAAATGGAGAGAGTAGACATACGAGGCGGGAGCAGTGATATTTATCCCCAAAGATCAGAGGGAACAATCAAGTGACAGCTGAAGGACTTAATTTGTTTTTGAATTAAGGCTTCAGCTATCCCTGAAAACAGGAAAATATATAGCCCCCACCCCATGCACCCCCTTCCACATCTGCCATAAACAGAACCGGTGTCGGGAGTAATTCAATTGGTGGCTTTCCCAGTTGATGAGGCAAAGCACGGCAGTCATTTTGACATCTGCTTGTATGTGACTCTCCTTTTTATGTCAGTTCAGGGGAAAGGGAAATAAAGAAAGGGGGGAAACGTATGGCACGTAAATTTTTTTAAATGTGTGTCTCTCATCCAGCAGATCATGCAGCTGCCACATGTCACAAACCGAACAAGGTTGTTGGTGCCCAGAAGTGAGACGGATGGAGTCGAAGTCAGCCCCCCGACCCCCGCCTCGGGGCCGGCCGCGGCAGTCAGCACCTGAGCTCTCTGTGGGCCGCAGAGCAGAACACCAGGTCTGCAGTGGGAGGCAGCAACCAGGCCTGCAGCTTCAAATTAAATAACTTATTGAGATGTTTTCTTCTCGTTAGGCATAATGTTTTCGTAAATCTCATACATGGTGTAATTGCAGTGTCCTGATTCTCTGAATCACGTAGAGAAATGGCTTTTAGACATGGCTTTCATTTACGCTTCTATTGGCTGCAGAACCCAAAGGATGAAATGTTATTAAATATAACTTTTTTTTCCTGCAATATCGCCAAGTTCCAAGAACAGCCTGGAGGTTTCCCTGAAAAGGTTGGCAAATGTGCTTAGTACACAGACTAGCAGCTGCTTTACAAACTGCACGCTTTTATTAAATTACTGCCCCTGCCAGCCACAGGATTAAAGGAGAGAAGTGAACCTGATGGGAGAGGCTCCGAGCAACAGGTCTAAGTCCCAGCGATAAACCTCCTTAGTCTGCAAGGCCAGAGGAGGGACCTTCAGTTGGGGTGTTTCTTTTGGGGTGAGGTGCTAGAAAATAACATTTTAATAACATGTACACTATTTCAATGCTGACATGTCACTTGTCCACATTGCTAGACACGTGATGATTTTCTTTCCTCCTTTCCCCACCGGGGACCCACCAGGGTACCAGGGTCTGGTAGAATGCCTGGATGCAGTAGGTGCCAACTGAATACTGGCTCAGTGATCAAGTGAAGACGTATACCCCCGGCAGGTCCTCAGGACATGTCCAGCTCACTGCTCCATTCAGGGGCAGGGTGACAAGGCCACTCGCTGTGACAGGCCGCACTCTGACCCCCTCTGCTGCACAAGCCCACTCCTCTTGCGGGAGCCCCTATGGCCTCCCAGCCCCGGCCCGTCTGTCTCTTCCCCAAGGAAGCACCTGAGAAAGGCAGCCGGGCAGCACATCCTCTCTCTCACCAGTTGTGACCTTGGGCGCCTGCCTGGCCCTCTGCAGAGGCGGTTTCTCAGCTCTACAGTGGGAATGAAGGTGCCTAAGAGAACCAGCACTTGGCATGCAGTGCGTGCTCAATGCGTGGCAGCAGCCGCTGTGCCTCTGCCTCTCACACACCTGTCCGTCTTCCGGCAGCCCCCTGCGGGATGCTCGGTGAACTGCTGTGACCCCGTGGGCACTTCATCCCCACGAAAGCACTGACGGGTGTGAGGTTGTGACTGCCCACTTTCGCAGGTGAGGAAACTGCGCAGAGAGCGTCACGTCGGGGCGTGCTGCCCCCCCCGAGCCCCGCCCATCTGCAGGGCAGCTCTTGCCAGTGGCCTGCGCTGCGCGCCTCCCAGCCTCCCACCCCCACGTCCCTCCAGGAGCCCTCAGGCCCTGGTACAGCTGCTTCCGGCCTCTTCCTGCGCAGTCCCTGAGGTGAGCTCTGCCCAGTGAGGACACCCCTCAGTTTCAGACCCAGTCACCCCAGGCCCCCTTCCCTACTCCCCTGCCAGTAAGGGCGGCTCTGGTCTTGCCCCCAACTACTTGGGTCACACAATTACTCCCATGGATATCTACCCGTCTCCCGCCTGTAACGATGGCTCCCTCAAAGAGAGGGCTCTCAGCCCACAGCTTCGCACACTCAGACCCATCACATAGTAGGGCTCAGTCAGCGTGTGATGCCCACGTGGGCAAACGCCCAGAGCACCTCCTGAGTGTCCATCATCAGTGATGCTGGCAGCCCAGGCTTCCAAGACCAAGCCGGGCCGGCTCCTGTGGGCCTTGGTGGATTAAGGCCACGAGCAGGAGGAAACACAAGGCTGCTCATTGGCTCCACACAGAGTCCTCGCTCCAAATGCCACGGCCAGGGCACTTTGACACACACTCAGCAGTGGCATCTTTAATCATTTCAGGGTTAATAAAAACTGTCAATTACATTTGTCATCATGGCGATCCTGGGGAAGCGATCCCAAGCCAATCTCTGGCCAGATGACAGCCTAGTCTGTTTGTTACATGTCCCTCCAGCTGCCTCGCTGATGAATTAATAGAGCTGGTTACCTCCCCTTGGCCTGTCCCATCATAAATAATCAGAAGTAATATGGATCTCCCAAATAATCTCACCTCAGAATTGCTGCTGTGACTCTCCATAAATAAAAGGGAACAGAAACAAGGAATGAACCCTACCACCCCAGAGCGGGAAGCCTACCAGGGGAAGCGAGTGTGCTGCAGCCCAGGCTTCTTCCACCGTGATGGGGGAGGGGGGCTGGGGAGTTGGGGGGATGGGGCGACGGGCCGGGGCCTGTCTTTCCACGGCAATGTCCCTCAGTGCCCAGCGCAGTCCCCACAGAGCTAACACATTGCATCACGCTGGCTAGCCCCCCCACCAAGCCCAGTAAGCTTACGGGGGTGGGGGGGGGTGTGTCCCATTCTACAAGAGAGCAACGGGCGGCTGAGAACAGACTCGGTAGCTTGCCACAGCACGCGGACTCAAACCCAGGTGTCTGGCGCCACCCCGCTGCCTGTGGCCAAGGGCGTCTGAGTGCGGCTGGCCGCCTGTCTGCATTCTGAGAGCAGTTATTTTGCAATCAAGGAATTCCTGCGCATTCCAAATGCCAGGTGCAAATGCATCCAAGTTGAAAATGCTCCCCTGGTATAACTGACAACCCATAAAGATAGGAATGGAGTCAGGTCGAAACTGAAAAAGGAAAACACTGCTTTCTACCCCAGGACTACTCCAAACAAATGCTCTGAAATCATTAAATTTGCCTACATTAAGCATTCTATTTTTATCAGAGATTGACTTGAAAATGGCTAATCAGGGACTCTCACATTTTCCACATTTGTGTTTAAACAACGAATCCTTTCTTTGACACGTAAATCTGGACATGCCCCACGAGTCAGGGCCTGGCATGTCCCCGCCGGCAGCAGCGGGGCTGACCGCCCCACAGCATGTGGGTGCCCATGTGCTGATTCTGCTCCCATGCACAGAGAGCCTGCTCCACAGGTGGCAGGAACTTCTGTTACAAACCCCCCAAACGTTCAAAATTGCTCTTATTTTCAGAGAAGACGTGGCGAGTACGAAGGGTATACCACTATTTCCAGGATTCATTTTAAAACAACTGCAATTCAAAGGGTTAAGCTGAGCCCAACGCCTGGGAGATTGCTGCTAATTTCTCTGACTCGCTGTCATATAAAGAGCGTCCGCCCCCACACAGCAATCAGGGGCTGCCCAACTGCCCTTCCAGAGAGTTCTGTCTCCAGTGAGAAATCCAGATGACACTTTTTTGACAGCCCAATAGTCATTAGGTTTGCAAGTTAACTTTCATGAGACAGGCAAAGGCTCTTATTTTGATGACTTTCCTCCATTTCGGCAATTTTATCACCTTCATAAACACTAATGGGTCTTGAGTACCTGCTGTGGGTGTGGCGTGCTGTGCCAGGCTGAACTGCACAACGCCACACAAAATGCCACAAATGAGTCACCCATCTCCACTGGCAATCAGCTCCGTGATGCATAGGAGTCCGGGGGCTGGAGCGACAGCAGCTCTGAGCCATGGCTGGTGCCAGCAACGGGCAACAATTCCAAGGGCAGGGTCCCTCCTGCAGGGCGCCATGGGCCAGACACACCGCCAGGTGCCACACACATATTATTGGTAATCCTACCAGCACCCCAGGATGGTATCATGACACCCATTCATCAGAGGTGCAGAACGTGAAGGTCCAAGAGGAGGGATGCCCTTTGCCCAGGGCACAGAGCTAGAAACTGACCAGGGAACTGAAGCCCAGCCCACCTCTGCACCACCCCTCGCCTCAGTTTACAACCCTAGCCACCAGTGCCCGGCCATTTTCACAGGCCAGTGGTCAGTCATGTGATGAGGAAATGCAGACCTCCCCCCTGGGGGGAGGAGCTCTAGAAAGAGCTCAAATCCCAGCTCTGTCTCCCCCGAGTTGAGGGACCCTGGGCGCATTGCTACACCATCCTGAGCAGTTAGTCTCCTCAGATGTAAAATAAGGAAAATGCAACAACGAACTTGAACTTCACAGGGTGGCTGAGAAGATGAAATGGGATAGTATGCGAAGCCACTCAGCCTCTTCCCCTCACCAGCTCTGCCTGTAATCCGCTGGGGATGACAGCGCACAGGAATTCCAAATCCCTCCTCCCAGGTTGGCCAGGCGGGGCGGTCCTGAGGTGGGGCCCAGTCTCCCTCCTGGTGCCTCTGCTGGTCCCCTCCCCACAGCCACCAACCAGGCTGTGGGGAGGGGGTTAGGAGGCTGTCTGGCAGGGGACGGGCGCTCAATAAACGCTCATTCAATTCAATTTGACTTAATTCAAAAACCTGACTCACAGCCTCAAGAGTGGCAGGGGCACAGAGGGCTAGAACTACAAACTCAAATCCATTTGAAGCCCATAAATTTTACATCTTGCCGATGAATGCATTTTCTTATTAAGCGACAATATTATAAACCTTTTCTGAATTCCTGGCAATGTTTAAGAATCATATCTTCATGGGGCTGAAAGTTGTCGTCACGTCACAAAGAAATTGAAGGGATTCTAAAACAACTGATGAAAAGGAATAACTGAAACCAAGTTTGCTGAACAAATCAAATTATTTCACCACCGTGCCTGTCTTTGCAAAGCTTCTCCAAATTACACTTCATTATGAGACTCGGAAATTAGACACCAGTAACAAAATGAGAAAGCCAGAACACATAAATATTTACATAATCGTCAGAATAATATTCTTCTCCTGTGCAAATCCACCCACTACCTTGTTTATTCTTATTAACTCAGGTTTAGAAATGGGACAATCGTGTGAAATAGGGCCGTGGGGATTTCCTTCCCAGACTCAAAGCATTTCTTCCTTTCTTTTGAGAAAACAGAGGCGTCTCAGGAGAGAAGGGCATGAGACGGCGAGGAGGGAGGGCGGCCGCCCCTAGACCCCTCCGATCCTCAGTCCGCAGCTCAGGACCCTGAGCGGCTTGGCAGACGTGTGTACTTTTCCCAGCTTCTCTCTTCTCCGCCTTCACGAGGAAAGGTGTTGGCACTGTGCGGCTCTGGGTGCACGTGTGGGGCAACAGTGCCAGCGGCAGGAGATAACAGCAGCCGCAGTGCAACAGTAACTGCGATGATACTAATAACAATAGCAACCAAAGTCCAGTGTCTGGGTGCCGGGCAGTGCCCAGCGCCCATCCCTACAGCCACTCTGCAAACGGGGGTGTCATCCCCACTTACAGGTAAGAAAACCGAGGCCACACAGAGCTGAGGTATGAACCCAGCTTTGGGGGGCTTCTTCCACCACTCTAGCCCCACATACTGGGTGCTGACACGACATGTGCAGTGAAGCTGATCCTCGACAAGCACCACGGATGTGGGTCTCGCTGGAGCCAAGGAAGTTGCGGGGCTGAGGGCGGCTGGCGGCAGAGGGGCAGGGAGCCCCTCTCCACAGCCGGCTGCTCTCAGGATCAAGGCCGTGAGTGGGCTAATCCAGAGCACAAGTCCCTGGGACTGGGTTTCACCTCCTTTCTTACCGCCATCATTAGCCCTCATCATATGAATCAAACATTCATTCACTCGTTCGGTGATTCATTCATTCAACAAGCATGCACTGAGCGCCCAATTCTGGCTCCCGCCCCACGCCATGTACTGAGGGACCAAATGGCTAAGGCCCAGCCCCAGCCGGCCTTCTCTGCTCTGCCAGGCGAGGCTCTAACTGTTGTGCCACGATTTCCCAAACAGAAAGGCAGGACAGATGGCGCAGCATATGTTGTGGCTCGGGGACAATGAACGCAGGGCCCTAGCAAACCGAGGCCTCTGGCGCCAGCGCTCGAGTCTCTGAGGTGGGCGCACGTGCCCTCCACACCTCAGGGAGCCTGAAGGCAGAGGCTCAGGCTTTCTCTTCTGCACAGGTGATGCCTGGCCAGGTGTTGCTAAGTAGAAAGCAACCTCCGAATGACCCAATGACATGGCAAAGTGAAAACCAGCCACACGGCCTCCTGTCCCCAGGGGCCTCCTCAGCCCAGGCGCATTTGAGAGGCACTGAACCCCCGACTCACAGGCTGCTCCCCCGGCCTGGAGAGCAGCTCAGGCCGCTGTCCGGGCCACACGACCACACCGAGCCATTACAGGAGGAAGTCAGGATGACAAAAGTATCTGACTGCAAATCCACGGAGACTCCATTAGGAGGCCATTAAAACACCATTAAAACATGTGAGCTCAATGTAAAACTATTTCACTGCAAATTATACTGTTGTAAAATAAACAAAGAAATGGATTCCAAAAGCATTAAAGTAACATTAAAGCAAACTGAACCCCTTTCTCAAGTACAAGAGAATTCTAAGTAAGACGAGCATTCTAAGTACCGTCTCTGGTAAAAGCCAGGCCCAGACCTGCCATCAGTCCTGTCTTCCAGCCTTGCCGCGGTCTCTGTGACACTCCACAAGCATTTAACCTCTCTGAGCCTCAAGGCCCCACAGGGAAAAGGCCTCGTTGGTGGGAGGATGAGATGAGACGGGAAAGAGACAGCTGCAGGGCAAGGCTCATACGCCAAGGACCTGCGGCTGGTCAGGAGACCTAGAAAGTGCGGCCGAGTCTGGGCTGTGGGCCTCTCCTCTAATCTGGGAAGGCTGGGAGAGCTCGCCCTCGGGGCTGGCGGGCCCACCTTCCCCTTTTATGGAGAAGACAACTGAGGCCCAGAGGGGCCAATGACTGGCCCTGGGTCGGCCCCACGGCGTGGAGCCTCTCTCCCCTCCTCCAGGCACCGGAGCCCGCCCCTCCCCCTCTGAAGACTCACCCACACTCAGTGTCTCCTGCGCCGTCACTCATTTCTCCCTGGAACTCACGTCCAACCCCCAAATCTCGCTGAGGTGCCTCTCCTAGGCGACCCACAGAGCTGAGGTCTTCCCTGAGGGGACTACTGGCCCTCAGCTGTGAGGTTCCCCATCCGTCTGGACGGGAAGCCACTCCCTCACTGAGCCCGCCTCGCGGCCCTGCCACCTGAGTGAACCAATGGAAGCACGCCTCGTCTCCCCACTAGCAGGGCAGGTGGGCTCACAGGCCTCAGCTCTGGACTGGAGGCCCAGCCAGCCTCTCACCTCCAGGGCAGTTTGGTGAGCAATTCTCTCAGTGGCCTCCAAACTTTTTTCATCACCTCTCCCTATTATTAAAAAAATTTTTTGAGCATACAACTTTGAGTACATGAATACTAGCCTACTGACATGTTATATACATTATAAAACATGTACACACACCAACAGAAATTTTAGAAAGGATATGAAAAGTAGATATAAGTGGAATGTCTGATGTTTTCTCTTGGGTTCCCCTCTGTCTCCTGGGAGATTTTACCTGGCACCCAGGGACGTGGGCCCTGCTTTTGGGAGTGCCCTCGGCATGACCCCTGTCTTCGACCGGGGATGGGCATCTAGGTCATGCAATGAAACCATCATGCACAAGCCCAAGCTCAGGACCACACAGACTGACCTCAAACCCCGGGACCCACCCAGCGTGTGGGGAACAGGTGCTCACACGGCTGCTCTCAGCCTGTTCCCCCAGGCGCACTGTCCCTCTCCTGATGTCAGGTGCACAGGACACGAGCTCCAGGGAGGTCTGTGCTCTAACAGCACCTAGATATGCACAGTTCATTTCTATGCACCCAAATAACAGCCAAAAAGAAGAACACAACGGAATAGTCTGCAGCTGTGACAAAGCGACAGGGGGGCACCAGGGACTGCTGTGCCCTGATCGGACATGCTGTTAAGTGGGGAAAAAAGCAAAATCCAAAAGAGGAGCTGTAATATGCTACTTTTTATGGAGAAAGATAGGGAAATAAGATGCTACCTATTTGAGCAAAAAGAAACATGGAAGGAAAAAACAAAGACTAATGAGGCTGGTGACAGGTGGGGAGGGCTGGGGACAGGGTAGGTGGGAAAGGGAATGGGGTGGGGGCACTGCTCTAGAAGGACTTGAGTTTTGGAAATATGTTAGTGGTTTGGAAAGGAGGGAGGGAGAGGGGGAGGCGGGAGGAAAGAAGGGAAGGAAGGAAGGGGGCAAGGAGAGGGAGGGTGGAAGTCTACAAGATTGGGGGAAACCCCTAAAATAGAATACAAAGAAAAACAAATGAGGGCCAGCGGAGGGCGCGGTGGTTAAGCGCTGGCTTGGGATGCCAGCGGCCCCGGTTCGAATCCCACATATGAGGGCCAGTGACATTGCCCTCAAAAAAAAAAACACACACAAAAAAAAAATAACAAATGAACCAAATTGTATTTGAAATGAATAACAAAACCACACTGAAGGGAGAAAAAGAAATAGAACTAACCAGAGAAACATCTGAAATGCATTTGGACTATATGCCCTCAGGCCAAAAGCAAAAAGAACGCTAATAATGAATTCTAATTAGTAGGCTTTTTTGCAGAGTTCCGCAACACTGAAACAACTTTTTGACATTCTAGGGTTGAGCGAGGGTGTAAACACATTGAGAAAGTGGGTGCCAGGTTTCACACTGTTGGAGAAGGGAGTCACAAATACGGAAATGGGGAGGGCAAAACGCCCCACGTCACGGGGTAGGAACCAGAACCCTGTGTGCGCCCGTGGGTTTGAGAGAAAGGGCTGCACGGGGCATGTACGGGCACGCATGCGCACACACCTACGGCCCAGGTGCTGTCCTTGGAGAAGCACTGACACCCCAGTAGCAATGAGTACACGTAGCACCCAAATCTTGGTTTCTAAATACCATTCTCCACTAAAAAGGTGCTACTCCTCAGAGATGGATCCCTGAAGGTGAGGCAAGGATAGGACACGATGAGCCTGGAACATCTTGCCGCACCAAAAATTAAGGATGTGCCCAAAGGAGGATGGAGTCATCTGAAGGGGACATGAGAGCCAGCTTGAAGGAGCCTCTATGGGTCAAATGATAAAAAAGAGATTCAGATTTATTAATCTAAGACCCATGAATCCACATTGATGCAAAACAAAGAAATGGACTAATGGGGGGGGGCATGAAAACTCTATGGGAAAAAGTGATAGAAATCACCATTTGCTAACCATCATCACAGGAATTGACACAGGCAAGAGTCCTCTGCAGATGCCAAAACTAGTAGATAAACCTTGGAGGACTCACAGGGTATTTACATAGTTACAAAGTGTCTCCCCACGTGGTACTTTTTAATTGTGAAAGGTAAATTAGTAACTATCCTGGAGAAACCTGGCAGACACCAACTTAATGAAATGATCAAATTAACACCCCCAGCGACAGGACTCATTGAAGTATGTGCCCCCTGATAGGCCGCACTGAGAAGGGCCTAAAATCACCCCTGGGCATTCCGGCCAGAAAGCCCCAAACCTGAGTCTAATCATGACAAGCACAAGACAAGCCCCAAATGTGAATGTCATGAAGTACAGGAACTGCTCTAAACTAAAGGAGGCTAAAGAGACATGACAGTGAAGGTGACACGGAATCTGAATTGTCTTTTGCTATAAAGGATGTCAGCAGGACAATGTTGAATAAAATCTCGATACAGTGTATACAGTAGGGAATAATGTTGTTTCAGTGTTATTTTCCTGATTTTGAAAATCGCTACGTAAGATAATTTCTTGTTTGGGGGAAATACACACTGAAGTATTTAGGGGTAAAGGGCCATCAGTCTGCAACTTGAGTGGTTCCGAAAAAGAAAGTTTATATGTATGTATGGTTATCAATACATACATCCATCCACCTACCTACCTACCCATGTACCTAGACAGAATAAAATGATATCAACATTTGGAAAATCAGGGTAAAGGGTGTCTGGGAATTCTTTGTATTAATACTATTGTTCCCAACTTTTCTTTAAGTCTGAAATTATGTTTAAAAAACCTTTTTTAAAGAAGAAAAGAGAGGGTGTTGTTTTGTTTTGGGTAGGCTGGTAAACTTAGTGGAGTTATTTGCAAGGTCTGTTTGGCAGGCTCCACTTTGGGGAGATTTAGGCATTGTGACAGTAAGCTTTGTAAAAATGACTAGCGAGAGGAATTGACTTTGACAAGGGGGGTAATAGCCACTGACTGATTACACTTTCTTTCCAGTTAGTGTTTCTGTAAAATACTTTCTTTTCCTTTGTTTTCCTTTTCATTTCTTTTCTGATTTTCGAATTGCTCCTAACCTAGGTGAGATGAGAACAAAACACCTGGCTTCCTCCTCAGCTCCCCTTTTAACACGGTCGTAACTCACAGCTTGCTGATGCTGAAACTGAGATGCACAAGTGTAACACAATTACTGCACAGAAGGAACCCAAGGAAGAAGCGTATGCCTCCATGAGGAAGAATCACAAAGAAAGTTCTGAACAGAAACTCACTCCCATCTCTCCGGGCCAAATAGCTCTCCAACTGTGGGATTCTGCTCACATCATCCTGAAATGTAATGGAATTTTTTCCCAGTTATATAAAGAGGCAGACTTTAATAAATAATCCTTTAACTGCTTTTATCAAATGTATATTACTTTTAATTTGCATTAAGCAAAACCAAATGAAAACCAATTTCTTTCAGTTTAACGGGGGAATGGAAGTGCCTTGCCAGGCAGTTACAGAATTCTAAAAACAATCCTTTAGAAAATATAATGAAATCTAAATGTTCTAAAATCACTAGTCTTATCAAAAGTTGTTTTATTAATTGAAGCTCTAAGAATCCAGACACCCAAATCAAGTCATGTCAATGCTTTAAAGTCTTACATTAATTGGTCATGCTTATAAAATAAGAATACAAGGCAGAATAAATGTCAGGGGCCAAAGAGGGTGACAGGTTAACTAGCTGAGCAGAAATGACACTGATTTAAACTGTAAGTGTGGTTACTGCCCCCCCCCCATTGATTCACTCAGGAACACCCTGCTACAGGCAGGCCATGGAGACTTGCTTGGGCCAGGAGGGAAGGCTGAGGCCGGGGGGCACCTCTGCAATGGCCACCTTCCGGGCCCTGCCTCGCCAGCCAGAAAGGTGCAGGCCACCCATGGTGGGGGGCGGGGGAGTCAGGGAACAAGCCAGTCTGTGCAGGTCCACCCAGCCTGGTCCTCCTGGGACTTGCCCCACATCCCTCCCAGGAGGGTGCAAGCTCCCCTAGCTGGGTCACCTGGAACAAGCCATCAGTCCCCTCAGCACCTCAGTGTCCTCATCTGCCAATGGGGACCACAGTCCTTCGGAGCCTAAGCTGTGAGGCTGATAATGCGTCAAAGTCATTTTGCGTACCACTGGGACCCACCGCTCTTAATGAAGTCAGCACCCATTCAGGGGACACTTACCTTGTGCCAAGCACTGTTTTACATGCTGATGATAAAACAGTCAAACTCCCTCATTTCTTGCAGCTAATTACTCAAAAGTAAGGTATTATTAATAAAGAAAGAATTTGGGCCTTGGGATATATATATGGCCTCATTATTATCATCCTTCTCCTTGGTCAAAGTCACAACTCTTCCATTTCCCCAAGAGGGTCAGGAGGTCAGTGACCGGGGGGTCTGGAGGCGCCTCAGATTGGAAGGGCTGAGGGAGACCCCATCTACAGCCTGCCACCCAACACTGGCCGGACCCAGCAGGCCACTGGGGAGAAGCCTTCCTGAGAGCACACACCAACTGCAGGCCCTGGTGGTCTTCAGAACTTGGCCCCAGCCTCTGGTGTCAAGTCCATCTCATCTTCCTGGACCCTAACACATTTCAGAGTCAAATGCAACAAATATTCGCTGAGCAGTCCCCACCATGTGTCAGGCAATGCACTAACCATGTTATGGGCTGAATTGTGTCCCCCTCAGATTCCTGCACTGAAGCCTTAACCCCCAGTGTGGTTATGTTTGGAGATGGGGTCTCTAGGGAAGTCAAGGTGACATGCAGGGACTCAACAACGCAGTTAGACCGAGCTAGTTTGCAGTATGACTCGTCGTGTAGTTCACTATCTGGTCACCTGTAGTTAGACTTAGTGTATTTGCAGTTTGATCCACCCTGATATTCGCCTGTTTCCTCTTTGTTTCTCCCCTCGATAACTGAAGAACTCTGTTCCCTTTCTCAAGGCTGCCCATACCTCGTAAATTAATAACATCCTAACCTGGGAAAGAGCAATTTCTGAATCCTCAGGGCTCCAGACACTGAAATCCAATTTACAACTTCTTGCAGTTTTTACTGGTGATGCATTCAGGTCCCAGGCCTCGATGACCCAGTCCGAGTCCGGAGTCCGGAGATAATATCGTCTTCAAACAGACCAGACCCCAGGAAGGATGGCAGCCCCCACACCTGCCTGACTGACTGCCCCTTTCCTATATAAGGAAAAGCTAACCTGGGGCCGGCCGAGTGGCTCAGTTGATTAAGAACACGAACTCTGAGCAACAGGGTCACCAGTTCAATTTCCACATGGGCCAGTGAGCTGCGCCCAAGCTGAGCTGCCACTGAGCTGCCAACAGGTGGCAGGATGCCTCAGCTGGTGAGAGCGCGTGCTCCTAACAGCAAGGTTACCAGTTTGACTCCGCAGCTAAGATTGAACACAGCACCTTGAGCTGAGCAGCCGCAAGCTGCCGACGGATAACTGGACTTGCAGCTGAGCTAGCAGCGCCCTCCACAACTAAGATTGAAGGACAACAACTTGACTGTTCCCCTTCCCCAATTTCCCAATAAAATCTTGAAAGAGGGCCAGCCAAGTGGCGCATTGGTTAAGAGCTGGTTTTGGGATGCCAGCGGCCCCGGTTCGGATCCCACATGAGGGCCAATGACACTGCCCTCTACAGCTAACAACAGCTCCACCTGGAGCTGGGCTGTGCAGTGGGCTGCCATAGGCTACAGTGAGTGGCCGGCAGCCAGCGTGAGCTGCCAATAGCCGCAGTGAGCGACATCCAGAGACCGGTGACGGATCTGCCTCATCCGGGAAGAGCACAATGATGATACCAACATGGGCCAGTGAAGGAATGTCCTCTGCAACGAGACTGAAGAACAAAAAGACAGCAACTTGTCTGTTCCCCTTCCCCCATTCCCCAATACTGTTCCCCTCCCCCAATTCCCCAATAAAATCTTTAAAAATAAAAAATCTTGAAAGAAAAGAAAAGAAAAAGCTAACCTGAAGTTAGTGTCGCTGTCCACTCTGAGACTCTGGACTCTGACCCAGTGACCCACCCCGCGTGTTTCTCTCCTTACTACCCGAGGCAGCCATCATCCTTGGCCACTGCCATGGGCATTCTCTCTCTGCCCTAACTTTAATAAAAACTTGCTTTGCTTTCCCACTTTGTAGAGCCTGTGAATGCTTTCACCTTTTATGAATGACCAGGGGTAATTCCACGCCATGGCAGGAAGTACTTAAAGTAAAATGGGATCGTAAGTGCGGGGCCCTGGCCTGACAGCATCAGTGTCCTCATAAGGGGCCCCAGAGGGCTCGCGGGCTCACCGCTCTCTCCATGCTGGAGAATAGGAGGAAAAGCCCTGTGAGGGCACAGCGAGAAGGCGGCCGTCTGCACCCCCAAAGGGAGAGGGCTCACCAGACACCAACCCTGCTGGCACCTTGATCTTGGACTTCCGCCTCCAGAACTGTGAGAAAGTGAATTTCTGTTGCTGAGCCACCCAGTCTGTGGGATTTTGTTATGGCGCCCCAAGCAGACAGACATAGCATTTTATATGTTACAGAAAATCCATGATTTTCTGAAGCTCTCAGAAGCTGTATATGTAGGATCACCTAGGCCTCGCCCAAGCCCCTGGGACCTCCGTGGTTTATGATGGGCATCTTGACAGATAAACAGTGGACTCTCCTCTAAGAGGGGTGGGAGGCTCCCTGAGCTGCGTAAGACCCCCGTGGGTGGCGCCTTCTCTTTCCTTTCACTCCAGGTCCTGATCGCTCACTGACAGGGAGGTCTCCTGTCCGCCCCAAGCAGTGGCAGTATGCACTGCCCCCTGTCCCCACGCAATCTGGCCTCTGCCATGCTTGTCCCCAAGGAGAAGAGGCGCTGGTGACAAGCGGAGGGTCAGACGTCTAGAAAGCGGGCAGACGAACTTTGGCAGAGCAGAGGGTGGGAAGGAGGGTCGGGATGGGTCCTCTTCTGCAGACCCAGCTAAAAGCCTGAGGAAGAAAACACCAAGTGCCAAAGAGAAAAACAAAATGTCCCCAGTTTTACAAATGAGTAGCTACAGTGTGATAAAAGGTTTCCAGTGACAGCATCATACACTGATTCAATAAGTGTAGGATCCGAAGTGACTTGGGTGGAAGTGAAGCTGACACACTCTGGAAAACTGTATTAGATGAGTCAGAGCAGCCCGGGGGGGCACGGTGACTCTGGTGCCAGAGACGCAGGAGAAAGCTTGGTAATATTGCTTTGAGAAAGGTAAGAAGAAAAACAAACCAATATCATGAAATTAATACATATGAGATTTTAAATATGAATGTGCAACTCAATTAAAGTTATATTCAAAGTAGAATAAAAACTAAGATATGGTACTTTTGAGAGAGGGGCCAGATAAAAGCTGATAGATCCATTTGATTAAGAAGTGAGATGGGGCCTCAGAGGGAGAACCGGGCGGGTTCAGCAGGGCAGACTGGCGCCCGCAGCCTGAGTGACAGGCACAAGGCTGGGCTCTCACTGCTCAGGCACTACCCGCCACAGAGGAGGAAACTGAGGCCCAGGGGGCTAAGATGGCCCTCCCCAAACACACGGCTAGTGAGTGGTCCAGTCGGGCTCGGCGCTGGGGCTGCCTGAGCCTGGACTCCGTCCTCACCCTCCTGGCCACACACACAGAATGCCTGGACTCAGTCGGCCCTGTCTTTCTGCCCCACGAAGCCTCCTGCTTCCCAAACCACCCTCACCATCTGGAGTTGGCAGGGAGGGCACCTGCCTCTAGCCCGTATCCAGGGACCTGAGATGGCCACAGCACAGCATTCATTTCTAGAGTCTGTGCCCTTACACATCCGCGGCCACACCCTGGTGCCTCCCAGAAAGGGACGAGTGGCCATGGTGAGTGCTCCCCAGGAGAACCAGGCTTCCCTGGGAAGGAAAAGGAGACGCCTCCAGCTCCAGGTGAAGGAGCACAGAGTGAGGTAATGGCAAAGTCGCAGCAAGCGCCAGCTCCTGGGCAGAGAAACCCGTTCCAGCGCACAGGCCTCTCCCTCCCTGCTCAGCCCGCCTGCCCGCCTCCCCGCCTGGAGAAACAGGGAGGGATGTGGAAGGAGCCCTGGACTGCCCCCTGCTCTTGGCCTTGATGCCCAGCCTGTAAGACGGGGTGGGCCGGGTATGGAAGCCCATCAGTGTTGCCCTAAAGGCCAGCCCCACCAGGCCCAGCCATCTGGCCAGAGGTCATGTTTCTCACGGCGGCAGCAGCCCAGACCCCCCGAACGTGTACTTTGAAACAGGCTATTTTTCCCTCAGCGGTGAAGGATGTCAAGTGATAGGGCCAGTTTAATAAGGAAAGTGATGACGGGGACCCCACCGCACATCCTTCACCCACACGCCACCCCAGCTCCTGCCTCGGCAACCTCCATTAATACACTGACAGCTGCCGAGGCCCCACAGAGCTGGCTCCTTCCTCCAGAGCACAAACCTTTACAAAGAGCGTACTGCGCGTCGCTCACCGTGATCATGCTGTGGATACAACAGTGAGCAAGACCATGAATCCCTGCTGCACGGTTCACAAACGGGACTGTCTGAGAGGTGACAGGTAAGTGCTGGGAGGAGACTGGGCCACGGGAACACGCTGGGAGAGGGCACCGAACCTGACCTGGGGGGTCATGGTCGGCAGGGGGGTGGGGGGCTTCCTGGGACTTATTCAGATGAAGTAGCAGAGGGAGACTCAGAGGCCCCCTGAGGAACATGGGCCCATTCTGGAGGGTTTTAAGGGACACACTGAGTAATCAACTGGTGATGGATAATTTTGAGGCCCTTTGCCTGCAATTTCAGTAGCTGCCACTAGAGGCAATAGGCGCAGAGCCCAGCTAGCAGGGTCCCTGGGGCTGGGGAGCCAACAGCACGGACAGGCCAGCAGCCCCATCAGGCAGCGTCTGGGGACAGCGGCACTCCTTTCGTCTGCGTGCCCCACGGCCTGGCACCACGTGTCGCGAAGCGGGTTCAGTAAATGAGGAACAGGGGCTCTTCACCTTCGATGGAAAGGTGCTGTGCATGTGGAGGGTGGGACAGTGTGGGATGGGGGTCATTCCAGAGCGCTGGGGCTCGGCTGATGCTGTAGGCTGGGCCGTGGGTACAGGGACGCTGCAGAGGCAAAGGCACGAGAGAGCTCACCATAACCCACCTTCTAATCCTGCACAGAGGACACACAGAACACTTGACAAATGCCACCTGGGCACAAGCTGGCGCCTGAGGACTTGATTGGCGTCTGACAGCTCTACATATGGCCTGAAATACAGAGTCATGGCGCCATTGTCCGAGATTCATGCTTTCTTCAGAGAACTCGGAGCACAGATTTATAACTTGTTGTCACACAGAGGCCCACTGCTCCCTGGAAGGGTGATCCCAGTTGGGAAAAATAGCCAATAACTCTTCGGAGTCGGAAGCCCATTCTCAGGTTGATTTCCCAAAGCACAAAAGGAGAAAAACAAAGAAAAGTGTAATTGAAGAAAACAATAGCCCTACAGACATAACCCAACACAGAGCCCATTATCTTCTCACACTGACTTTTCAAGAACTTTGTGATGGATCGCCCCAGAAAGCTTAGTTTGTACTTTTAACCACAAGAGTTAGTGGGCTAGAAAAAATTAATTCCAAGCATTAGCTGGTAGAGAGAGAAATAAAGGACATATCTATTAATTTTTTAAACTATCCCATGATGCTGTGGAATGCATATGCATGATGCCGCTGCTGTGCGTGGGGGAACCGCCTGCCTCTGTACTTATGCAAATCCAGTTTGGGGTGGAAATGTCAGCCCTCAGGAGGCAGGCTCCAGCTCACCAACCCCAGTGTCCCCTGGCTTGTTGCGGGCTCCTTCCCCCCGCATGACTTCACTGGCTACGTCCCCATGCCTGAAACGAAGCTGAACTCATTTTCATGCTGTCCCTAGCTCATTCCAGACAAGAGCTTTGGTGCAAAGTCCACACAGTTCAGCCGGGGAAACTGTTAGATTAACAAAGACCCCCAAGATGAAGCCTGTCATTTTCGAGAACTCCTTCAATACAAAAACTTGACAAGGCCTTCATAACAGCCTGCATCGACATGGCCCTTCCCCAGTGTCACTGGCGTATGACAGCACTGCCTAATGGGTTTCACACAGAGGCCAGCCAGGCTGCCAAGGATGGCTCCTAGGACATACACACACCGGCTTTGGCCTGGGTCTGCCCCTGTCAGGCATTTATCAATGGGAGGGGCAGAAAGAGCAGAGGTTTGGGATCCTAACAGATGTGGGTCTCAATCCTGGTCTCCCTAACTTTTATCTGTGCGCTCAATGGCAATGTTTGCATATTCAGCCAACAGCTACTCCCCAGTATCTGCGACGTGCTTTGCCCAGCCCTGGACACTGGCCAGCACAGAGACTGCCCTGCCCTGTCACAGCTCAGCTGGACATGCACACTGAGGGCTGGAGCACATCAAACAGGACGGACTTGACCCTGAGCCTGAGGCCGGAGGGCAGGCTCAGGCGTGCATACTGGGAAAGCTCACTCTGGCTGCCTGGGGGACAGGGGGGCGGGGAGGAACACCGCTGAGCCTGCTGCACTCGTCCAGCCATGGAAGGATGGTGGCACAGACCAGGAAGGTGTCAATGAAGACTGAAGCAGCCATACCCGAGA
Source organism: Aselliscus stoliczkanus (assembly GCA_033961575.1). NCBI lineage: Eukaryota > Metazoa > Chordata > Mammalia > Chiroptera > Hipposideridae > Aselliscus > Aselliscus stoliczkanus. The sequence goes on along the minus strand of CM066732.1, from coordinate 157,748,836 downwards.
GGCACTCAGGGAAACCAGGCTGTGTGACTGACAGGATATTGGGGGGAAAGGGGCAGCCCAAGCCAGCATGCAGGCAGGGGGGGCACAGGTGCAGGGAAAGGCATCGCCTCTCTGGGGCTCAGTTTACCCAGAGGTGCAATGGAACGTTACACTCTTGCTCCACATGACTGGAGGCACGTGTCAGAGCCTGACCTACAGCAGGTGCTCACTAGGTGGTGATGACAGAAGCAGCTGCTTGGAAGGGTCCCTGATCTCACCAACTAGGAAGGGCTGCTCTCAGAACCCGGGCTCCGGACTGCCAGGCCCGATGCTCCAGCCTGAACGCCAAGCAGGTGGCAGGCTCGTCGCCCTCAGGACCTCCATCGTACAGGAGGTCAGGGGACAAAGAAGCCCTGGGGAGGTCTCCAACAGCAAAGGATGTATCCTGTAAATGCGCAATATGCAAATGAGGCCTGAAGTTTAATTAGGATAGCAGGCATGGGTCTTTGTGTACACAAGATACAAACTGTCAGGCTGTGAACAAACTTGTCACAGCAATGAAGCTACTGCCCTGCCCTTGCTAGACTTATGCTGGCACCTAGAATGTGGTGTGAAAACTCCACGGGCTCCTTGCAAGTGATGTAGCCTTGGGAGAGCCAGGGGTCTGGGGCACCCACGCCGCCAGTCCCGGAGGCCCTATCCGACGGACCCAGGGAGCCCAGGGAGCCCAGGCCGACCGGGCAGGCGGCTCCAAGGAGAGAATGGACACACCCAAAGCCTCCTCCCACCCCCCGGAAACAGCAGGTAATGAACGCCTCACTTATACCCACTCTGGCTGGTACAGGGCAAGCCCTGTGAGCCGTGACAAGGCCTGGCCAGCGGCAGCGCTGGCTGTACCCGCCGGTCACCAGCTTTCACCCTCGCCCTGTGCTTCCTGTGCCCCCATCGCAAGACCTGGACAACAAGGTGCCATGACACTGCGAGGACACGTCGCACCCACCCAAGCAAGCCGCTCTGCCAGCACGCAGGGCCTCCGCAGGGCGGTGGTTTGCACGCGGAGGCTGCTTCCGGGGCGTCTGCAGAGGGGCTGGGTCGACTCTCGGCAAACAGACAAGGCCTCATTCCCGGAGCAGAGGCTCTGGTTCTGAACACAGATAAGGAGTCGAATGCCCCTTGGGTGGGAGGCAGAGAAGAGGGTGTTCTCCAGTAAGCCGAGAACAGGGTGTTCAGACAGAACTAGAGTCAATTAAAAAGTAGCCAAAAGTTCACTTTTCGAGGAAAGCTTAGGAATTTGTTTTAAAACTCTTAGTCACACATGGCTGTTTTCTAGATGTTTTTGAGAGGAGCCAGTAGATCAGATTGGTCACTATAACAATCAAGTGTTTTCAACGGTTTGGCTCAGTGCTTCTTCCCCAAACGCTCCCGGGAGCCAGGCTTCATGCCAGATGTGAAGGTGGGCTGCCTGTTGTGAACCCACCGTCCCATTAAACAAGGTACACCTGAGCAATGGGGTGCCATCGGCCCCGGAAGACCCCAACCCAGCCCGAGACCCACCGACCCCCAACAGCAGTCAGTCGGGGCGGTGTTCTCCCCAGAAGCTTCACACACACACACACACACACACACACACACACACACACACACACACACACACACGCTGTCCCAGCAGGAGAGCAGGTGGGGAAACAGGTATCAGAAGTAATTAAATGACTGAGGAGACAGCAAGAACTCGGAGACACACACTGGCACCGTTTCTTATTACTATTATTGTGATAACACAGAGGAAGAACAGGTCTCCCAGACAAGGAGAAAGCGAGCTCCAGGGCATTTTTAAATTGGGCAGATTATAGAGAGGTGAGAGAGTAAATGAAAATCTGCCCCATTACAAATACAGCCTGCAGTTACTGAAGTCTTATTTTTTTTCAGAAGTGACTCATACCAAGGTCTTTATAATAGTTTGCAATAAACTCTGCAGGATACGCACCACTTCTCTCTTGAAAATTGACATCATAAGCCAAAAAATAGCACTCTGACGTTTCTATCTTCTTTAGGGCGGCCAGCTGGGAAAGGGACTATCACACCACCCCTGGAGGCGGCATGGAGCACGGCCTAAAACAACAAGGTCCTATTCCACACCCACCAGAGGGGCAAAACTCAAAACCCCTAACAGCAAGTGCTGGAGGGGGCGGTGTGAAGAGATGGAACTCTCGGGGACTGTGGTGGCGTCAATGAGCAAACACCCAGGACAGCGCCCTGGCAACGGCAAGTCAGGTGGCTCAACACCAAGGCCCGTCAGCCCACCGGGGGAGGCGGGGGTCCAAGCACCCCTCACGGGTGTGTGCACAGAGGCAAATCTAAGGGTGCTGGTCTTAACACAGCTCTGCAAACTCTGTGACACTCGTCCAGGTAAAGGTGGGCTCTAATGTGCCCCACGCTGGGTGGGAGCCAGCCTTGGTGACTGGCTTCTAGAGAGCAGGACACGGCAGATGGGAAGCTGCCGAACTTCTGCGCAGCCTTGGCCGGGCCTCGCGTGGAACCAGCCTCCATGCTGTGAGGACGCCCAGGCCCGGTGCAGAGGCGGCGTGTGTGCTGGCAGCGACGGTACAGCCAGAGGCCCCGCAGCCACAGCACTGCACAAGCTCTCCAGCTCCCCACGTGATGCTGGCTGGCACGGAGATGAGCTCTCCCCACCAAGCGGACTCATAAGCAGCACACACATTACGGGACTCAGCTGCTAAGTTTGGAGGTGCTTTGTTATGTAGCAACAGAGAACTGGAACACACACGTGCTCACTGCAGTGCTGTTTGCAAGGTTAAAAGGTAAAAGCCGCTTAGCCTTCCATGAGTAGGGGATGAGTAAGAAACTCTAGTTTACTCGTATGGTGGAATACTACACAGCAGTTAAAAAGGAATAATCCAGGCAGACAGATGCACATGTGCTTGTGTATGGAAAAATGGTAATGTTTAATGTTCTACAAATTACGAAGGATATAAAATGTCATATTTCTATAAATATCTAAAATTCAAAGGCAATATCACATGTTCATGGATTAACACATGTAGGAAGCATTCAAAGGCAGACTCATCAACCTCAGGGAGGGGCGTCTGCTGGGGAGGGTGGGAGGTGGGGCTTTCGCTACCCAGCTGTGATGCTTTACTCCTTGCCAAACAAAAGAAAGAACCCAACACAAATAGGGCAAAATGTTAAAAGCTGTTCAATCTGGGGCCGGCTGAATGGCGCATTCGTTAAGAGCTGGTTTTGGGATGCCAGCGGCCCAGCTTCGGATCCCACATATGAGGGCCAGTGGCACTGCCCTCTACAGCTAACTAACAACAGCTCCACCTGGAGCTGGGCTGCATGAGCCCCGGCGACGGTGTAGGCTGCAGCCCCTGCTGCGCTGGGCAGCCATAGGCTACAGTGAGCGGCCGGCAGCCAGCGTGAGCGGCTGGCAGCCAGCATGAGCTGCCAACAGCCGCGGTGAGCGACCATCCAGAGGCCGGCGACCGATCTGCCTCATCCGGGAGGAGCGCAATGACGATACCAACATGGGCCAGTGAAGCGACGTCCTCCGCAGCTAGACTGAGGAGCGGAGGGACAGCAACTTGTCTGTTCCCCTCCCCCAATTCCCCAATAAAAATCTTTTTTTAAAAAAAAGCAAAAAGCTGTTCAATCTGGTGTGCGAGTCTTACGATAGCCGATTTTCTGTGGGATCGGAGCAGGCCACAAATGGCTCATTCCTGGGCCCACCTGGCTGGGCCGACGCGGCGATAGCAGCGCGGTGCCGTCTCCTCACTGGGGCAGCTCCCTGAAGGCGCTGACTGCGCCCAGCGCCCCTGGCTCGCGGTGGGGGCTCAGTGACCGACCAGAGGCCCCAGCGGCCCCAGGAAAATCCCATCCCCTCCCCTGGTGCACAGGCCGAGCCCAGAGCAATGGTGTGTTCTAACCCAGGGACCTCACAGCAGGAGAAACGCAGGGGGAAGGCAGCCCCGTGAAACAGAAACTCCTCCCTCATCCAGAGGCCACTGTCCTCTTCTCTGCCTTAACACTGCTGCCATCTCGGCTTGGGCCAAACAAAGGGCCTGTCACAAACACAGGCAGCTGCAAATTCGACATATGCAGTGCAAAGAAGTAAATATCTCATGATAACAGCCGGAATGCTAGAGGCCTTCTGAGGACTAACAGCAGACAGAAAAACTCCTTCAGTGGGGAGATGGGAAAGGCAGGAAGGGAGCTGCTCCAAGAGGAGGGCTGGGGGGGCGAGGGGAAGGAGGAGGGAGAAGAGAATGGGGGGAGGGAGAGGAGGGGGAGGGGAGGGGCGGGGGGGACGGGCGGGGGAGGGGAGAGAAGGGGAGGCGAGGAGGGGGAGGGGGGAGGGGAGAAAATACTACACCCCAGGGGAGGGCCAGCAGGAGGGGAGCAGCCTGCGGGCGGAGCTACACCCAGGAACCAGCCACAGCCCCCCTAGTGCCTGAGGCAGCCGCCTCACTGAGCGACTCCGCGCGGCTTTCTCATTACTCTCTGCCTAGTGCATTCCTGACAGACACTGCAGGTGGGGACAGACAGCTGGCCATCTTTATTTGTGTTTTGCTACTTTTTCCTATTTTCCAAATACTTCTGCCATAATAAGAAATTTTTATTTAAAACAAAAAAATATTGTTGGGCCGGCTGAGTGGCGCGGTGGTTAAGCGCTGGCTTGGGAAGCCAGCGGCCCCCGGTTCGTGTCCCACATATGAGGGCCAGTGACACTGCCCTCAAAAAAAAAAAAAATGTTGTTCTTGGTCTATGCTAATCATTCTAGCCCTAGGAATCAAGCCTAGAAGAATAACCACAGAGGCGCTAAATATTATGTACATAACAATGATCACTGCAGCCTTGCCTATAAAACAACAATAAAAAGTCTGCTGGAGCAAGCCTCGGTGATCAGCCATAGGAACACAATTTAGTAAAGTGTGGTAAAGCACGCGGAAGACGGGGATTTGGAAGGCTGTGAAAACGGGTAGAGATTAAGCTTTAAAACGGGAATCCAAAATGAGAGTTGAAGAATGCCGCAGAGCCTTCAATACCACACTCCCATGGGAAAGGCCAGCACGGAGCCCAGGCTGTCCGCAAGTGGAGTGCAGGGGCGCCCACGCAGCGAATGGAGGCGGCCGGAGGGCAGCGGCCAAGCTGGCAGCCTCCAGGTGCCCTCAGAGGTGCCGGCCACTCCCAGGTGCATCCTCACACAACCCCAGGGCAGGGGGCAACCTGATACAAAGAACCCAGGAGGAACCTCTGAGCAAGGGCTCATGGATGCAAAACTCTTCAGAGAAGAAAACTCCCATTAACTTCAAACAGACGTGTTCTCTGAGGGTTTAACCCAGGAAGAGTTTCTGAGCGTTTGCATCCTTGGCCCATGATACAAAGCCAGGCAGGGGACATGAGGGGCCTGTGTTTGCATTGCCGTGCCATTTGTGGGAGGTTAGACATGGGGCTCCACCTCCTTGCCTGAGACCTTCCTCCAGCTATAAAAACAACTCTGGATGTCTGTGTCTGAAATTACTCGCTCAAAACTATAACTATTATATTAACGTGGATGACTGTAAAACTATATTTGGCTTTGTAAATGAAAACACCAGGCTGCCAAACCTTCCAGAAGAAATTAAACTGTTAATGTGTTAAAGACTATTACAGCCTCAAAGACATTGCCATAGAATCCCCGCTCCTTTTTCAACAATGCAAGATGCTGGATTATATTGGAAACCTCTGTGAATGGCCTAATTATAGTTAATAAGGTCATCATCTTCCCATGAAATAGCCTTTTCTGTTTTCCAACAGCGCTTTCAACAATTCTAAAAACTTCATTTGAAGACTCCCTGAGAAGGCCATCACATTACAGGGCAGGCAGCAGGAGAGTGCAGGGAGAGGCGGTGAAGGGGGGCAGGCTCTGTGAAGACAGGAAACAGAACTCTCTCAGGGTGCGGCATTTCCAGGCCAGGGTCCCACATCAGAAAACAGGAGAGGCGAGGGACCCCTCCTCCCTCGGCACGGTCCACGGGTGACCCCCCAGGGCCTTGGCACAGAGCCCACCCTTTTTCCTTGTGGCGAAGACTACCGCACCATTGCTCAAGGTTTTCATTTTTAATAGAAACACAGAAGTCGGAAAGTCAGTGCAGGGGTGTCACTGTGTACAATGTGCAAAATTACAGGCAGCGAGAAAGTAGGACGTAAGAACTTCAGTCGCGTCCTTCGTGCCAACCTAACCGGATGTGCATGGGGTGTAAGCGTCCAGGCCGCTGCAAGGGAACAGATCACCATGACAAGCCTGTCCACGAGAGAGGCACCAGAAATAGAGTGGCCAGGAAAAGCCCAGGGTCACCGCAGCCAGGGAGAAGCCAGGCGGAAAACGCGATCGCAGCTCTGTGGGTCACGCAGACAAGTCACACGGGATGAGGTGCAGGGGGGTGTGCAGGCCTGCTCCCGCCTGGCTCTCTGCGCCTCACTGGCAGCGTCAGCCAGTAAAGGCTCGGTCTCTAGCACCCCTATCAGCAAGAGGAGGTAACGCTCAGGCAGCACCCCCTCCCTGCAGGAGGAAGGTGGCTAGGAGCAGGGAGGGGGCGGCGGGAGCCACAGCCTAGGGGCTCGTTGCTTGCAGGGGAGGTCACCCAGGTCGCGGGAAAGAGCCTGGCCCCAAACCGGCTCCGTGCCTAGTTCAGGGGCCCGAGGCCCTGCCTCCCCAGCTCCCTGGGTGGCTGGAGGACTGCCACGTGTGCAAAGCGCCCAGCAGTGCGGCGTGTCCTGCTGAGGGGGTCCCCAGCAGTGCGGCGTGTCCTGCTGAGGGGGTCCTCTCAGCATGGCTGCTTCCTCCCTTCGCTGGTGTTGGCACAGGCGATGCCCACAGGCAACAGGTGGGTGAGAGTATAAGCGGAGGAATCGGCCATGGAAATCAGAGGAACGGCCCTGGTGCGAGGTAGCCAGCTTCCCTAGGCCCACAGGGGCACGGGGTTCCAGGCTGGGCTCACCACGGTTCACCCCCCTTGGTGTGGGGTACCTAGACTCTTTCCTCCTAGCTTCATAATGCTGCCAAGCCATGAGTTTTCTGCAGTCATGTGATTTCTAAATCCTCAGCCCAGATCTTACCCCGGGGCCAGCGCAGGTCTTCCAGACCTGGGTTTATGAGGGTGACTCTCCCTGGGGTGGGTAGCATGGCATTTTCTCTTCAGCTCAAGTCAAGTTGGCATGACTGTCAAGGTACTAGGTCCCATGTGTAAGTCCCAAGTGCTGCTAGAAGAGGGTGCCACACAGACAGTGACGGGTACTGTGCTGCTGCCCGGGGACAGACGACGCAGCAGCCGCTTCTCCATAAGTGCGGAGGCAGGAGGGCCAGGTGCACGCGTGGCTGCGGTTTACGCCGCCTGTGGTGAGGAAGGGAGGTACAGACAGAACGAGCCCTGGAGCTGAGTCCTGGAAGAGAAGGACGAAAAGGGTGTGTCATGTTTAGGGAACAGCAATCAGACCAACTGGAAAAGAAAGGCACACCGTGGGGTGGCTGGTGACAGGACCAGAAACAGGGGAAGGAGGAGACAGACCAGGTGACACAGGGCTTAGTTTGCATCCTGTACTGTAGGCTGGCACAAAACCAACAAAGGGTTTACACAAAGGAGTGGCCATCAGAGTTTACAATCATCAATAACAGCAATGACAGCGGCTGCCATCGTTTGGGCGCCCGCTGTCTGCCGGAACCACCCCAGGCATACTTCCCTAGTGCCGGCTCTTCCTCTCGCAACAACCATGAGAATACATACCCCGCAGAAGAAGAAACCAAATGGCAGTGAGAGGACGAGGTGAATTCAGGAAAGAGGAAGTCACAACTTAGTGATGGCTAGAGCGACGAGGGCGGAACACCGGAGGCTCCACGAGGCCTGCGCCCGTGTCTGTCTTAGTCACACTCTGTCTCCTGACCCAGGACCTGCCACCTAGCGGATGCTCAGGTAATCTGGCGGCAGCACTCACAGAGATGGAGAAGGACAGATGGACAGCAGCAGAGCAGGGAGGAGGAGGTGATGCAGCCAGGTGTGCCAGGGCAGACGCATTATCAAGAGCTGTGTGGTCTCTGAGGCGTCACCCAGCTGGCAAGCTAGCAAGCGAGTCTGTCACAGTTTTATACAGACTGGCAGAAGACACGAGCCGCCCGGGTCAGAGACAAAAACAGTTGATTACTTACAGCAACAGTAATAACCAGAGTAAGAACATGCCACACGTTTCCGTAGGGTGAGGTGATGAGGGCCAAGTTCTACCTGTGCACAGGGGGGCCCTGACATTAGGAAGCCGCCCCCCCCCCCACCGTCTAGCTAAGCAGGAAGCAATACGACCTTCACAAACCGATTTACCACTAAATGGTTTACCAAAGACCATGTGTGCGATGGGCAAACAGCTCATACAAATTGGGTGATGGACCACATATTAAAAGATCTGCTTGAACTCTGTAGTCCAAAATTAAGAGTGCCCTATAATTTGAGGAACTTCTTAACAGATGTGACTATACAGGAAACATCTCCTTCTCTAAGGACAAGACTGGCCTGCACCCCGCTTCCCGCCACACCAAGCTCCCGCAGGCTTGGCACGAGCCCTGCTCTCACCACCTCACACCCGAGTCCTCACACATTCCCAGTGTCAGCCTGCGTGCTATCTTTCCATGGGTTCTCCCCTACCCATCAGCCATTTCTCTCTAATTCTTAGTAAACAGCACTTTGCCACTTATAATTACCTTGTTAATGAATTGATTTACTCAGCTGTGAGCTAGGTACAGCGCCGCGCCGGCACGGTGCCTGGCAGCCGCCAGGCCCTCAGTGGATAGTGGCTGCTGTCAATATCCTTCCTCCCTTGGGCCCTTGGGGCCAAGAGCCAAACAGCAGCATGGCAGAGCTCTGTGCCCCCCCCAAACTCCAGGAAGTCATTCCCAGAGAGCTCCCTGAGGCCAGGGACTGGCACTCACATGTTTCTTCCTCATCTCAGTGGCTGCTATCCCCCAAATCACTGTAAAAACAGAGCTTTAACTATCTCCCTCTGGAAACTCAGTGGAGCCCTGGCCCGGGGTATTCTTATTTTAAAACACTTCTTTTCTAAAATGGTAAACTTTTGCAGCTACTGCAAACAATTAAAATCGAGAGAGCTCCATGGAGAGATGGAAGGGGGGTGGGTAATTATTATCAACAAAACCAACGAGAGAGAACAAATGTATTGGGCCAAAAACCTAATAAAATAAGTATGAGAATTCTGGTCAGCTCTGCAGGAAGCAAATTACTCTTCTGCGTCTTTGCAGACAATACGCGGGAGAGGCAATTTATTAACTGGTGCCATGTTGGCCGCGACATTAACCTGCATCCCTAAAGTACTTAACTCTTACCCAGGAAACTGCTTACTTAACTTGCATTAGGACACGCAGGGCCAATGTAGGCCTGCTATTCACAGCTTCAAATTCAATTTAAAGGGATCCCTGTTCCAATTTCCTGTAGAAAGTTACTCCATGTTCTAATACATCAGTGTCAGGAAAAACGGCCTTTACTTAATTTCTTCTCATTATTCATACAACCAGGGATCACCCAGAGCAGCGTCTCCTCCTCTGTGCACCTAACCGCAATGATGGGGCTTTTTGCTGTTTATCTTCTCAGGTGCCAGTTGCTCTGAGGTCCCCTCCCTCAAAAGCACACCCTTTAGAGACCCTTGATCAGCTTCCTGGGGGATCTCTGCATGGGGACAGCTTGTGACAATGACATTCAAGTTTAACTGCCAGTATTTCTAACTGATCCGTGTTCTAAAAGGCAACGCGGAGTCAGAAAGCAGGAAGCTCAGCCCCGAGCCACCACCACGGCACCTGAGGCCAGACACTCTCCCCATGGCCTCAGACTCCTCGCTTGTAAAATGACAGGCTGGGCCCGGATCACTGAGTCTCCAACTTGATAAGCTGCAGAGCCATTTGCTCAAAGGCAGCCAAGTGAGGAAGCCCAGTCATGAGACTGATGACAGCTGAGCTACTGCGGGGAGGGTGGTCTCAAACCCTCCAGCTCACCCTCCCTGGAGGCAGCCCCCAAATTTCCATGGTGCCCTCGGAGCCCCCAAAGCACAGATTGTAAACCACTGATCCGAGTTACCTGGACAGGCCCCTCAAATAAAATTAAGTGTACTGTTCCCAATTTGCTATGCACACGCAAAACATTTTTAATACAACTGTAATGGAAAAATAATTCATGCATTTTATTTCCTATTTAATGCATTTATGTATTTTCCAAAATGAGCACGCATTATTTTAATAATCAGAAGAAAACAAACATTATTAAAAAGAAAATAATTCACATAGCTTTAAAAAAAACAAAAACACCTGAAGCACAGAGCAGACCGCCGGGACAGCCTGCGTGGTCTTGAACGTCATTGCCCCACGGTAACTGCTAATGACTTTCTTCCCTTCAGAGCTGCGAAATACCAGGAGTGTTTGGAAAAGGTCCGATGAGTCACCCAGCGCTCTGCTCTCAGCTGCGTCACTGAGCCCTGTGCAGGCCTGCGTAAATATTCATCATCCTCAGTAGCTCTGGGCTTGAGACTGAGGAGGGGGGCGGGGAGGGGGACAACGGAAGGAAACGAGATGGTGCTGAGGGGGTGGGGGGCTCAGCCCAGCAGAGAACCTGCCCTTGCCCCATCTCAGGCTTCTTCAGCCCTAACACCCACCACACTGGGCTGAGCAATACTGGAACTCAGTAAATGTAAAAATGGGTTTTCAGTAAATGGAGGCCTTTTTAAGCCCCTAAGTTTTAATTACATTTATACTAGAATCTCGGGAGTCTGCAGTAAAGGGGGGTAGTAGAGGCAAAGCTATCTAAGTCGGGGGGGCCCAGATTAAGGGTCGTCATCAGAGGTCTCCCGACAGGTTTCCCTCGGATTCCTTGCACACCAGTTCAAGACCTCCCCATGACTCCCAGTTCCTACAGGAGAAACTTCAGATTACCCCACATGCCTCACAAAGCCCGACCCCCTACTGCCGACCCCCTACTGCAGGCATCACCAAGACCACCCCTTCTGCCCAGCCCCTCCCCCGCCTGAGGTGCAGGCATCTGAGCTCTGCCTCCCCAACCGGCACTGCCCCTCCCTGGACCCCCTCCCCACCCACCAGGGTCCTCCCCCACCGCCCCCCTCTGCCTCCAGGGCCAGCTCAAGTGTCTTCACCCACCCCTGTCAGGACTGGTTCTCTTCCTCCCTGCTCCCCACACAGGGTTTACACCAGCCCAAGGTCCTGCCGTGGACACCTGCAGGCACAGTGAGTTCTCAGGGGAGGGGCTGGCCACCTCTCTCTCCCCGTTCAATCTCCAGCGCCCAGACTCACTCCAGCGAGTGAAGCTGGGCACTGAGGCCTGTTTGGGCATGAAACTATGGTCCCCGCTCTTAATAATCTTGGGCTTTAGAGGACAGCCGCCTCCAAAACCTACAGAAAGAACACGGCCAGAGCTCCCAGGGCCCATGTGGTCTGATGTGCACGTAAGAAGCAGCCCCCAGCGGCTGCTGCCTTGGGAGAGTGCCAGCGAGGGCACCCTGAAGAAGGCGTGGGGGGGGGCCCTGAAGACATCCATCCACCCCCACCAGCCACCCAGGAGGCCAGCCTCGCTTATCTGATAAGCCAAGCTGGCTTTTCCAATCCCCATCTCACCTGAGTTGGAAAGATAGATAGGGCTTTGAAGCAAAGGCTTTTTTTCACTGCCTCCTGGACTCTGAGAGCTATGTGGGCCTGAGAGTCAAAGGGGGTTATTCATGTCAGAGGAGGGCAATTACCCCCCAAAATGTGAGCACGTCAGTAAGAATCCAAAAGCAACTTTTCAGGAATATGGGACACAATGCAAATTCAATGTCAGCACCGAGGATAGGTCATGACCTAACCTCTCAGAAACTCTCTGGCTACTGTTAAGATGTTGACTGCAGGCTCAGCCCGGCATCCATCTTCTTCCCCTGGAAGGACTGCAGCAAACTGGGTCTTCTGTGCTTAACTCGCTCCATCCCCAAACTGCTGACAACCTCCCTGAGATTTCCCTAACAAATCAGGCTCCTCGCTCAGCAGCCTCTGCCCAGAGAGCAATTCTGAACCCCGATGAGGAAGAAGGAAGGGAATGAAGAGAGGGGACCAACTCACAGAGCTGCTGCCCAGCCTCCTCATGTTGCGGGTCTGCCCCTTCCCTCCCTAGGGCCACGCTGTGCGCCACTCATTCACTCGCCACACAAATGCCAGCACCCACGCTGTGTAAGGCAGAGGGCACAGGACATGCACAATCTGACCCTGATTCAAGAACGCAGTCCAGGGGGACATGGAGACAGGCCAGGGCTGCGGGGGCTGCACGCATGTGACAGGCATGAGCGCTGGGGATGCACAGGGAGGGGATTACGAAGCCCGGTGGCACGATTCCAGCTCTGCCACTTGGTAGCAGTGTCACCTTGGGCAAGTCACCCAGGAGGGGTTTGGTGCGATCCCCGTGCATTCCCCACTCAACTCCCAGATCTTCACGCTAAATACAGACAGCATCAGCATAAGTCTCAATTTCTTCAACTGCAAAGCGAAGAAGAGATGCCTAAAGAGACTCCTGTAAAAACAGGCATTGGCAGCTGCTTTCACTGCCCTTATTCCATTACTGACGGTGGCACACGCCCGCCTCCTGGGTGTGCCAGGAGCAGGAAACACGCTTGCCGATGCCCCTCAGGCAAGCCACCCCCGCACCACTGAACAGCCTGACCGCCCTCCAAAGCCAGTCGCCCTGGCTCTCGGTGCTGGGACACCCCTGTTCACAGGAGGGCGGGCGGGGACTCCCAACCTCCCTGCTCCATCCTCTGCTTTGAACTTGGTCCTGACTGGGCTGCAGCCTCTCCATCTTGGGAGAATCCAAACATCTGCTTTACTCCTTTGGGTCAGCATGGGAGAGTGGGAAGAACGCAGGCTTTGGGGCAAAGAGTCCTGACCCCAGTCCCAGCTCCCACCTGCTTGCAGGGTGCTCCCAGGGCCCGCGGGCCCCTGGGGTCCCCAAGTGTAGGAAGAGCATGCCATGAACATCACAGAAGTTGTCGGGGGATCCGCAGTGTATATGGTGCCGAGCACTGAGCTGGGCACATGGGGGTATCTCAGCAAATGGGAGCTGTATCGCTACCAGGAGTTCAACCTTGGGGAGCCAGCTGTGAGTTCCTACGGTACCAGACACAGGCCGTGACCAAGTCCGCACCAGCGCAGCACCCTTCTGCGCATGGCGCTTCACCGGGGGAGCCAGAAAGCAGCCAACGGGAATTAAGTTAATGCTCTGTTTGGCAGTGCTTCCCTAGGCCCATCATCCATTCCTAGTCCCGGGAAGCTGCCAGCCAAGGGAGCTGAAATATTGATTGCCACAATCATCTCAATGGAAAACTGAGGGCCAAGCACTTCATGTTTCAATTAGAAGAGTAGACTTGCCGTTCTAATTCTTCTTCATTCCAGCCAGCCTCACTCTGGGCAACAAATGGGCTCCTAAAAAGTTGAGTTAATCAGCAATCTATTAATGGAATCCCACCTCCACGTTGATTTTCCATTATCTTTTCAAAATGATACATATTCATTCTCCATCTTTAATTTTCAGCACGGGGAAAGAATCAGGAGCAACCGTGATGGTGCTATGCTCTGGGCATCACTCAGGGCTGCCACCTCGCTGACTTGCCCACCAGCCCTGCAGGCCGGACAGCACCAGCCCCGTTCCACCAGAAACTGTGGGCAGAAGCTGAGGGCCATCCCTTAGGCCCAGGTAGAGACGATGTGTCACAAGGACAAGTCTGCCCAGCTCCTTCCAGGAGCCCCACTGATCCCAGTAATTCCTACGGCTTTGCCTCCAATTCACTCGCTTGCTATCTGGCCCCGCAGGCTTTGGCTGGAAAGGCAGCTGGGCCATTCCGACTCACCTGAGCCCAAGTCAGCTTTGCTCCTGCACCGGCTGGCTGCTCCCTCGGATGCTAGATGAGTAAGGAGTGGATCCTCCAAAACCAGGGCAGGGGGCGGAGGGGAGGGAGGCCCATTTTTCTCTGTACATCCTTTTACCTCTTTCGAATTTTGTACCGCATTTGTGATTCTGCTCTTAAAAATCAATTTTAAAATGAAATAGGGGGAAATGGTTGCTTCCCCCTGCAGAGGCTTACAATCAAATAGAGGAGATAAGATTCGATCTCAAGGTAAATTTTCATTCCCCCCACTACCATTTATTGGGCGCTTTTCCTGTGGAAGTCCTGAGTGAGGCAAGGTAGGTGCACAGATGTAGCGCGACGCGGCTCACTTGCTCGAGATGGAAGGGCCTCCCAGCGGGTCTCCCCAAACGCTGGCTGCCCGAGCGCCATCCCCCTGGCATTCTATCTCATCTGCGGCTCTGCTCCACAGTGGCCTCGTGGTGTTAGGAACCTCTCTGCTTGCTTCATGACTTCCTCTGGAGGTCACACAGAGAGAAACCGATTCAGAACCTGGAAGGTTCATTTCAGCGACTCTGCGGGGAGAGTTGGGAGGACACCTATCATCCTCTCATCACCTCATCTAAAGTGAGTTTGGAGATGAGAAAACCACTCGGCTTAATAGGGACTTGGAGATCACAGCCAAGGTTCCGTGTTTTCCAAACGGGAAACCAAAGCCAGGGCTGGCCTGGCGTGCTCAGGGTCTCAGCGGGTAAACAATACATCCATAAGCGGACAACCAGCTCATCGCTCTGTCCATCCCCCGTGGACACCTGTCTTGTCCCGGCCAACACTAATAACCTTGCAAAGAAATGAGTCACTTGCTTGCCCAGATCATGCCTGTAAAGCGGAGGGCTTTTTTTTTTTTTTTTTTTTTTTTTTTTTAGGAAAAAGTAATAACAAAGAAAAGGAAAAATAAGTCTTAAGTAAAGGTTGTCTTCCTGACATGATGGATGGAAAGCTTCCGGGCGTGAGGCGGAATGGTGTGTGATTGTGCCGAGGTAATAACGGCTGTCAAATGTCAGGGGAGCAGATGTCACTACCTTTTGACAGAGGACACTTGGGAAGAAGAAGTTACAAATGGAAAGCTTTCCTTCCCTTTCCTTTCTGAGGCGTAGAATCATCACTCACCTGAATTGTCGAGATCTGTCCCAGGCAGCATGTGTGCCATAAAGAGGGGTTCAGAAAACCTCGGTGCCATTATGAGCATTCAAGGGAGCAGCAGTAATAACTGGGTTTTAAAAGCCTCGCACGATTGCGCAGAAGTACTTTGCAGCACTTACTGTTCCTTCCCCAGCACCTACTAATGCCAGTCACACCCCAGGAAGATCCACCAAGGAGAAGGAGCTGGCGCCCCTCCCAGGAGTCTGTGTGCAATGCCACCCCAGAATTCCAGAGCGAAATGGCAAGTGCCACATCCAGAGAAGGGAGTGACCTAAGAGGGCAGATGGCCACTCAGGAAGAGACGGCCCTGGGCCGTTCCGGGCGATGAATACCCCCCTGCTTACAGTCTCTAGTACTTCTCAGTTCCTCTATATGAACATGCTTTTCTTTTTGAATCGGAAATAAAGTGAAACACCAAAAAGAAAAAAAATTAAACTTTTTTTTTTTTAAGAACCACAAGAACTTGTTATTATACAAAGCTATGGGGAGAAAGGAGTGATGGGTTCCAGCAGGGGTTGAGGGAGAGCCATCCAGAGGAGACAGAACTCGAGGCAGCAAAGAAGGGCAAGGCCTCGTCTCTCGTGGGGGAGCGGGGATGTGGGCTCCGAGTCACCTCTGCCAGCACTGTGGGAGGGACAGGAGAGCCACGGACACTGCGGGGACGAGAGGAGCCCTGCCCTCAGGACACTTAGAACTTGTGGGCACAACTGGTCTGGGACTCTGGAAGCACCCAGGGACGGTGACAGGCAAGAAAATGCTTAATCAGGTGGTACAGGAGGGGACCCTGCGGGATGGAGGCCACCGAGGAGGTTTGCAGGAGCAGGGACACGGCTCCCACCTGGTGGAGCCCAGGCCGCCGCCACTGGGGGGGTGGGGACGCCCCACCCGCCTGGAACCGGAGCGGCCGCCAACGCGCCCTGCAGGCCCAGAGGAAATATTATTGCGAGACAAAAAGTGAATTATGAAATCCGCAAGCAATAATTAGTTTAAATTACTACTTCTACTTGAATAATTAAACACGCTTATTTTCACTCACTGATGTTTTATTCATTACCATACATCTTTCCTGAAAGTTGTTTTTAACGTGAATATTCTTTTATTTGCAAAGAGCCCACAGAGATTTACTATGCTAATTTCAAACCTTTCTTCTAAAATAAAAACAACAATAACAAAAATACTCCAGATTATCATCCATGAGTGACTGCTGTGTGGGGTCCATTATCAACTTAAGTCATAGCGGCTGGCTAGAAACACTGTGGGTAGTTGTAAAGTTATTCACACACCCAAGCTGCCTTCCTTTAAAATTCACCACTGACAGGGCGGTATTTAAATAAGCTCAAAATGATTATGAAAATAAAAAGACCCAAGAACAGAAAGACCATTTAGGCGCAGAAGGAAAGAGCCTGTGCTTTTCATCACACCCTCTATTAATGAAAATGTTTTCTCATTTCCACAAATAATGTTTGGATTTTATAAGTCTTATTTTTACACCCTGGAGCCAGGATACCCATAAGCACAGTAATAAAGGCTTAAGGTTTTTATTAAGCGAAGTTACCTTTGGGAATAAGTACGAACTTAAATATAATCCATGAACCAGCACTCCCTGCTGGGCCCTGTGCTGGTGTTGGCTGAATGGCAAAGCACCAGGTCCTGGCTAATGCCAGCAAGCTGCGCCTCGTCAGCCCCCCACAGACGGGAGGGACAGCGCTGCCCCACTCGGAGCCAGCCGCACGGAGGCCCGGGAGCCCAGCGCCCTCCGAGGGGACCGCGAAGCCGTCTGATGTGCAGGCATGCGGGGGGCTTCACAGAAGCCACACGCTGGACTCTGGAGGACAACGACACCATCAAGGAATGTTCCCTTGCAGTGTGGTGTGTGTGCACACGCACCCGTGCACACACACATGCATACCCTCCAGCCCTGTCACTCCATCCAGTCTCCTCGGGGGGAGGGGGCGCACCTGTCTGGGAACTAGCCACTCCTCAGATAACATCTGTTGAGTGAAACTAAGTATCTGAAGATTTTTTTGAGGCCCCAACTATATTTCTCTTTCCCCAACAGCCTTCAAAAGCCATCAATCATCCATCTCAGGAATTCGACTAATTGTACAGCCCACCTCCCACATACAATTTGAGTTACTCCCGGACCCTGCGGCAGCACAGCCTTTCATCTGGCGTTCTCCCTTTGTTACTATAAGCCAAGTCTGCTGAGTATTTTTCCCACGGGTTACAACCAGTCTTCTGCAGCAACAGGAAAGTGGGTTACTCAAATTCTGAAGTTTCCACATAAAAAACGACCATCTACTGAACAGAATTACGAGCTGCGGCACCGGTCTGGTCTTTGGAAAATGAAGGGACTCGGGAGGCCACAGGCCAGGGCTTAGCTGATTCTAGAACTCAACATTATCTGCGTCATCGTTGTTAGAAGCATCCGGAAAGCAGAGTGCGCTTCTGCTGGGCTTCTGTTTCCGTGGCAACAGCTTCACTGGCCTGTCACAGAGGAAGGATGGAAGAAGGGGATTGAGACTGGAGAGGGAAAGAGAGAGGCAGGGCGGGGGATGGAAGGGAGGAGAAGCACAGGAGTCAGCTGGGGTCAGGATGTGGCAGGAGGCCGGAGGAAGGCAGGGTGAAAAAAGTAAAGCAAAAGACAGGAAAGAAAGGACGAGAGAAAGGGGAAAGGAAGGAGAGAGGTGGGAGAGAAGGAAAGGGCGGAGACGTCAGAAGCAGAAACTTCTAGTCGGGGGAGATCACCTATAGATGTGCTGCTTCCATCTGTACGCAAAGAATGTTCTAGTTCCTACTCATTAAATGTAACACATTTCAACTCTCCGTTACTGCCTCGAGACACACTCAATTATCCGATAAACCCCAGGAAAGCTGTGCGAAAAAGTCCACGTGGTGCAAGAGTCTATCTTGAAACTCTTACAAACGCCAACGTTAGCCAAAGGTCTGGCTGGGCTCAATCCAGAAGGAAAAAAGAACAAAGGAACAGAAAACCTGTTATCTCTAACCGGCAACCATTAAGAGGAGTGAGCTCTGTTCAAGCCGCATTAATATCAAACCTTCTGCAGGTCATGCCCACGAGGCAATGAGGAAACAGGTCTGGAAAACCAAAAGGTGTCCAGTCTGAGCTGCAAGGACCTGACATGGGGCGCCAGGCAGGGGCTGTGTGGGGCCGGCTCCGCACAGCACACTCGGAATAAGTGGCCAGGACAAGGTGCAGTCCACTCCCTGGTTTGTTAATGATTAACAAACCATTAACAGGAGTAATAAGAGTTCCAAATGCAACATGGGATGTTGTATTGGATCCTGAAACAGAAAAGGGACACAAGTGGAAAAACTAGTGAAATCCAAATACCAAAGACTATAGTTTAGTTAACAGCTGCACGGATATTAATGTCTTCGTTCTGACAAACGCACCAGGGTTGTAGAAGATGTTAACACAAGGGGAAGTCGGGTGACAAGTATATAGGAACTGTCGGGTTACTTTTACAACTCTTCTATAAATCTAAAGTCATTTTTTAAAGTTAAAAAAAAAAAAGAACAAGGGCCATTTAAAAAGACGACTCCTGTTTTTCTAACCATGATTTATCTTTTTCATATAAAACCAATGCCCTTGATAGGGTTTAAACTATCATAAAGTTTTATTGGAATGCTGGCTGAAACGTTACAGTGAAAGCTGGACTCTTTGCAGCAAAAGTGAATTATTGGACTCGAAACGTGTTAGCAGGGTCCCGTCTCTCGAAAGCTGGGATCTGAGGACTGACATGCCTGCATGCATCAAGGAACAGGGCTCTGTCCACCAGAAATGGGAGAGCTTTGAAGAGCACGCTTTCACGGCCTCTTCACACTCCACACTCCTGATTTCCTGCTTCGCAAGTCTTCTCCAGGTAGTCTCCCCCAACCCATCAGCCTCACCTAACAGCCTTGCAGGCAGCTGAGGGCAGCACACTCCTCCACACCTTCCAGTCTTTGCATAGTCTGTTCCCTCTGCCAAGAATGCTCTTCCATCCCTTTGCTGCTGAACAATTTCTACCCTGCCTCTAAGACCCCTGGTGACCCTTGCTGACACTGCCCCTCCCCAGGGCTGTCTGATGTGCCCCACTGCATTTTATCCTCCACCCCACCAGAGCAGTTACGATGCTTCACTGTAAGCATCTGTCTGCTTGTTTCTTTTTCCCAGAGGCCAGGCATCTTTCAAGGAAGGCTAGGACACCCTATTCATCTGTAGCCCACTCCCATCCCTAGCACCCAAATCTTGCAACACATACTGAGTGAATTACATACTATGAGTCAAGAATGCAGGCAACACTTCTAAAAGAGAAAATACTAGTAACAACCTTCCATCTTCTCTTAAAAGATCAAGAAGATTCTATCTGTAAGCAGCAAAGGAAGCAGAGGCCCTTTTAAAAGCAACAGTCTCTGTTACAGGACGACAGGTCCATTTCCACAGACAACATAAGGCTGCACAAGTATCCTCTCCCGACCGGGAAGCTTCTCAAAGGTTTTGGTTTCCTTGACAACAGTACTGCTGGAGACAAGCAGGGAAATAATTAAAAAGTATGTTCCCTTCGCTTCAAACTCTGTAAGTGTTTTTAAGCAATAATGAAGAGGCCACGTTCAGTGTGGACAGTGTCAGAATGGGCAGCGCTAAGGGCATGCGGGGACACTCCGCTCTGCCACCCCCTCCGGTGACACCTCCTCCACTGGAGGCCTAAGTGAAAGACCTGAGCCGTCTGCCCAGAATGACACTCCCCACGGGAATCACAGCCGACACAGGTCAGGTTCACAATCGCACTTCCAAGTGCCAGGCCCTGGCCAAACACCATTTAATCCTCGCAATGGTTCTTTGAGCTGGGTAACTCTTATTGTTACCACTTGGCAGGAGAGAAACTGAGGTGCAGAAAAGTGAGTAGGAGCCCTGGCAGTCTGGCCCAGGGGTCCTTGGCCCTGCTGCAACCCCGCGCCGGGGGGAGCACGCGTGAATTCCTAGGCGGACCTCTGCAGAAGTGTCCCCGCCGCCCCGCTCTAACCCTCTGTCTCATCAGGGCAGCCAGGGCATGGCCCTGGAAGAAAGTGCCTTTCCTCTGAGCCCTGCCGTCCTGCCAGCCCACGTCCCATGCCAGGCCATTCATGCGTGTGGGCTTCGCTCGGGCAGCCAGAAGTGGGCATCCCCTCACCCCTGCCCTGGGGCTGCGAGAGGAAGCGGCACTGTGACGCCAGCGCTGCTCGGCTCCAAGCTTGATTTCTAATACATGCCTCCCTCTCCTTTCAGGGTGGCTTTCCGTGGTCTGCTTTGTTTTAACAGCTTTACTATATTCGTATCTTTTATTGTGAGCCTCCTCAAATCCTTTCTGGATTTATGACTTATAAATAAATAATAAATAAGCGCACAAGCTGCACGCATTGGCCGAGCCCATTACCGGAGGCTGTAAACACAAACATTTCGGCAGACTAAGAACAACAGTGGCTTCAATTTAGCTCCTGGCTCTGTCTTCCAAGCCCTTTCCAGAACCTGCACCCCCTAAAGGACACTTCCAGGTGGGGGACAGGGGTCCAGGCATGTGGACAAGACCACCCCTGAGATTCTCCATACCCCTGAGATTCCAGGAGGCCCACAGAGTAGGTAGACAGAGCAGGTAGACAGAGCAGGTATCATGCATTCATTCACAGGTGTTTTTAAGCACCTACTATGCATTCAGCTCTCCTCCGGGAACTGGAGTACAAGGGAGGAAAATAAATTCTCTGCCATCACAGAACTCACATGAGAGTTCTTCCCATTTTATAGATGAACTAACTAAGATCCGAAAGATTAAGGGCCTCGCCCACACTCACGTGAGTCCTTTCTAGAGTTCCCAAGCAGGAAGGCGACACAGAGCAGCCCCAGAATGCAGAGCAGAAAGGGGTGAGCTCAAACACCAGCTCTGTGCTCAGGAGCTCAGTGTCCTTCAATGCCCCTCCCTGGTCCTCAGTTTTCTCATCTGTAAAATGGGCACAAGGCAGCTGCTGCTGCCAGCTTACATCATGCCATGCCCACTAAATGCCTGGTATGTTCCTCAGAGTTTTCCCTGGGTTTTCTTGTTTAATCCTCAGAAGACTGAGGTGGATGCTATTATTATCCCTACTTTACTGCCGGGGAAACTAAGGTCCCAGAAGTTCTATAACTTCGCCAGAGGCACACAGTGACAAGGCGCAGGGACGGGGGCTGACCCACAGCGGGACTCCTGAGCTGGGCTGACTGCGCTGTGACCCCGCTGTGGGGAAAAGAGATGCGACACCCCGGGGTGGTGCCAGACCAAGTTCAAGCGCTGGAAGCGGCAGCCGGCCTTGTGCGGAGACTGTTCCTGTCCCGGCCTAGAGCCCACAGCAGTCCCACCTGGCTCACCTCGCTGGGCCCAGCACAGCACACAGCACTCCCCCCACCCACAGGGCTGCTCATCTCATCTTCAAAGACCCATCTCAACTTTCCCCTCCCTGAAGCCAGTCCTGCCCCGCCCTCCTCCGACAGACCCTCTTGGAGCCCTATCCCCAACACAGGGGGCCCAGGAGGGGCTGTCACACTGTCCCTCTGTAGTCTGTTTTGAGGCCTGTCCCCTATTAGCTTTCACGCCAGCAAGGGTGTGTCCGGTCCCCTCGGAGCCCAGGGCCTGTTCAGAGCCAGCATTTAACCAATGGCTGGGCTGCCGGATGACCAAATGGAGAAGTAGAGAGACCAGGTCTTCCGAAACGGGCTCCAAGGCACCCCTTCTGCGGCGCCTGGTCCCTCTCTGGGGCCGTTGCTGCTCACACCACCGGCAGAGCCTGACACGAGGCCCGAGGAATTCACCGGCCACAAAGTGGCAAGTCCAGAAGGCCTGGCTCGTGAGCTGAGCCCTGCCCGAGGCCACCACCTCAACCGCCAGCCGCAGAGGTTACGCTGCTGAGCCGGAAAATAGGAAGCGGCGTCTGGAAGAACAGGAGTTCCTTGCGAGGCCTGCTGGCGGCCATGGGTGCACACGGGGTTATTTGTTCAACGAATCAAGGCGACTGGAGGCAAATTGGATTGCAAGGCTCCCATGCTTAAGGACGCGGCTTAGGAGGCAATTACAGAATAAACCCTGGCTTGAAGTTCCCGATAATACCTTCCATTTGTTAGGGCTTTCTAGTTTACAAAGTGGCCTCACATATCTAAGCTCGTCTGATCCTTACAGCCCTGTGAAGTAATTATGTCACAGATGAGAAGGCGGATGCCCAGAGAAACCAGGAAAGGGGCGGGCTCACCTCATTCTGATACTCACAGTGTGCCAAGCGCTGTGCCAGGCTGGGGGCGGGGGGAGGCAGGGATGCCGGACTGCAGGGCCAAGCGCAGGGCTCTCTCCGGGGCAGCGCACAGCCGCCGTGGGCCCTGGCCATGGCACGCGCCATTCCAGAAGGGCCTCGGATTCCCTGACGCTTCACCCACTGCCCAGCCCAGGCTCCAACCCTTCTTCCATCCTTGCCCCCTTTGCAAGGAATCCACTCCCCAAGCTGACCAGTTCTGAGTGCTGGAAAGTTCTTCCTCACACGGCGCTGGCCTCTGCCCTCTGCAGCCTCTGCCCTACCTGCAAGCCAGGCTGCGTCTTAGCCCCCTTCCCCAGCACAGCCCCAGCTCAGCCCGGCCAGCCCCCGGGTCGTCGTCTTGCCTCCCACCAGCCTGGCCCCTTCACAGACTGACGGCACCGTGGCACGTCTCCAGGGAACCGGGACACTTCAGAACACACGTGAACAAGAGATAAGGACGCGAAAGGGGGCCAGGATGAAAACAAACAACTTTTCCAACCAAAGGTTACATGAAAATGTGTTTTAATTTGTGTTTTTGTACCTTTCAAAATAACACTCCAAGCAGTTCAGAAAGAGACCACTTCTGTTTATAAAAGCTCTTCATTTTTCCCTCCAGTTGTCCGGGGCTGTGTAAACACACTGTGAGTAGGAAAGAGAAATTACTGCTTGTGAGACTTTTAATGCTAGCATGTATGTGAATTAGAATTCTAAACCCAGCAGGTTAAAAATGTTCTGAAAGCAATTTTGGTGTTAGTCTAAATAAGTATAGGTCACATTCACTTAGATAAGGGCCTTTGCCCCCGGGGGCTCCAAGGGAAAATTCCAGGCATGATAGTTAAGCAAAATAGTTGGTTATTATGCAGGCTTTGCCATGGCAGGACAAATTGGTATAATCCTTTCGGAAAGCAATCTGACAGAAGATGTATCTGGACCCATGAAAATGTACAGCCCTTTGACCTAGCAGTCCCACTTCTGGGAATCAATCTGAAAGAAATAATCCAACAGAAAAGGGTTTCATGCATGAAGATAACCACTTCAGCATTATCTATAATAGCAAAAATTAGAAACCACCTAAGTGTCCAAGGATGACTAAGTAAATTACAGTTAATCAACTCGATGGAGCATCATGGAACCAGTGAAAATTGACAGTCCTCCAAAGATGCACAGGCGGTTTGGTGGCGCTGCAACAGGGGAGGCTGGGCAAGAATGTTAAGTGGGAAAAGCAGGCTGTGAAATTGTGTGTGCACTCTGTGAAAAACACAAGCCCATATGGACCAGAAATTGATGGGAGGGTGTTAAAAGGATAATCATAATTTTAGTGTACGCTGGAATTGAGATTTTTTTTTTTTTTTTTTTTTTTTTTTTTTTTTCCACCGGTTGTGTAATGCTATAAAAGCATTTCCACAAAGGGCAGGGGGAAGGCAGGGAGGGTGGCAGAGGGGCTGCGGGAGGCCCGGCCCCTCCAGGATCGTGGTCTGGTCACACAGTTTGGAAACTGAACCAAACAAGCGGAGGTAGTGACAACAGCTGGGGCTGAACCTACACACATCTGCCAGGGCCGGGAGGTGACACCGTTTTTACCAATATATACATCCCGCCAAAAGAGAATTACAGATGTAAATAAAACCGTGGCTCTCAAAGCTTTTAGTCCTTTTCACACTCTCTAACTTCAGTGAAGACTCCAGAGAGCTGCTATTTATGTAGGTTGTATCTATCCATATTTAGCATATTAGAAATTAAACCGGAGGCATTTAAAATATTAATTTATGTAAAAGTAATAATTTATGTAAAAGCAACATAATGAACCCATTATATGTTAACATAAATAACATTTCTGATGAAAAATAAGTATGTTTTCCAAGACAGGAAAATTCGTGAGAAGACATTGTTTACATTTTTGCCATTTTTTAAATAACTGGCTTAATACAAGACAGCTGGGTCTCATAGCTGTTTCTGTATTTAATCTTTTGCAACACACTTCCCATCGCCTCTGGAAAACTCCATGTACACTCATGAGAAAATGAGAGTGAAAAGGGCAAATAACTTCTAGGTACTATTAGGAAAATAATGTTCACCCCACAGACCTCATGAAAGGGTCTTGAGGACCCCCAGGGGTTTGCAGACCACACGAAAGCCACTGCAGTAAATTACAGCATTAAAAATTGCTGCTGTAGTTGGGGGCGGGGGTGGGGGAGAGAGAAGATTTAAAATTATATGTATGGTTGGAACTCAAATATGTTGAATTTTTTTTTTAAAGACTGTCTGGAAATATACTGAGAAGTCTATAGACACTGCCTCTGGGTGGAGAGATGATGGGCAATTTTTTTCTTAAGACCGTCCTGTTGTTTCCCGTCGTGTATGTGTCTTTCTTTTATGGTCAAAAACAACATTTCTGTTTTGAGCAAAGGTTGGGTAGCCGTGGTTCACCCGTGCCCTGCGGAATAAGCTGGATGGGAAGACGGTCATTTGAAATCATTAGCAGCCGGCGTCCGCGTGGGGGGCGTCACGGAGCACGCGGCTCCCGCCTCCGCAGATCGATGCCGGGCACGGCGCGCACATTCATCACCCGCGCTCGCCAGCCCCCGGACCCCCCGAAAGCCTGGAAGAGATGACGAGAATTGAAACTGGCTCAAGCTAATCACTGCTAGATGAAGGTCAAATATAGGTGACTATCTATCAGATCTCGGGATGGGGGAAGACATGCCATCTCTCAATTAGTTACAAAGGGAAAGGTCCATAGACCTGACCACAAAAAAAGTTAGGTTTTTCTCTCTAAAATAAATAAATAGACAGACAGACAGATGAATAAATAAATAAAATAATGCGATGCACATGGGAGGGGGTGTGGACGAGGAGGGCCAATATTGTTAGTATGTAAATTGCCCAGAGAAGGCTACAGATTAAGGGAAAAGAACCGTGACCACGAACACCTATTTGGTGTTAACAGGGTTCGGAGTCAGGCTCTCAAAAAGAGCTGCACGTAAATGAACTCATCTGGTTCTCAAACAAGATGTCATTAGATTAGCAAACGTTCAAAAAAGTCATCCGTCTACCGCTGCCGAGGATAAGGAGGCACAGTCACATCTGCACATAGCTGATGGGAGGCCACGCAGCCACGCAAAACAATGAAGTAGGTGCGTGCACTGAGAGGAAAAGGCGCACAAGCCAGCAGAGGGAGAAATCAGCGCGAGCACGAGGCCAGAGCGAGGTCTGCACGCTGAGCACACCCCAGGCCTCTTCCTCGGCGCAGAGGCCGGACCACAGACAGCCCGCGGAGCCCCAGCCAGGCGGGCAGAGAGGCCGGACCACAGACAGCCCGCGGAGCCCCAGCCAGGCGGGCAGAGAGGCCGGACCACAGACAGCCCGCGGAGCCCCAGCCAGGCGGGCAGAGAGGCCGGACCACAGACAGCCCGCGGAGCCCCAGCCAGGCGGGCAGAGGCCGGACCACAGACAGCCCGCGGAGCCCCAGGCCTCTTCCTCAGCGCAGAGGCCGGACCACAGACAGCCCGCGGAGCCCCAGCCAGGCGGGCAGAGAGGCCGGACCACAGACAGCCCGCGGAGCCCCAGCCAGGCGGGCAGAGAGGCCGGACCACAGACAGCCCGCGGAGCCCCAGCCAGGCGGGCAGAGAGGCCGGACCACAGACAGCCCGCGGAGCCCCAGCCAGGCGGGCAGAGAGGCCGGACCACAGACAGCCCGCGGAGCCCCAGGCCTCTTCCTCAGCGCAGAGGCCGGACCACAGACAGCCCGCGGAGCCCCAGCCAGGCGGGCAGAGAGGCCGGACCACAGACAGCCCGCGGAGCCCCAGCCAGGCGCGCAGAGGCCGGACCACAGACAGCCCGCGGAGCCCCAGCCAGGCGGACAGAGGCCGGACCACAGACAGCCCGCGGAGCCCCAGCCAGGCGGGCAGAGAGGCCGGACCACAGACAGCCCGCGGAGCCCCAGCCAGGCGGGCAGAGAGGCCGGACCACAGACAGCCCGCGGAGCCCCAGCCAGGCGCGCAGAGGCCGGACCACAGACAGCCCGCGGAGCCCCAGCCAGGCGGACAGAGCCCGCACCCCAGACAGCCCGCGGAGCCCCAGCCAGGCGGGCAGAGAGGCCGGACCACAGACAGCCCGCGGAGCCCCAGCCAGGCGGGCAGAGAGGCCGGACCACAGACAGCCCGCGGAGCCCCAGCCAGGCGGGCAGAGAGGCCGGACCACAGACAGCCCGCGGAGCCCCAGGCCTCTTCCTCAGCGCAGAGGCCGGACCACAGACAGCCCGCGGAGCCCCAGCCAGGCGGGCAGAGGCCGGACCACAGACAGCCCGCGGAGCCCCAGCCAGGCGCGCAGAGGCCGGACCACAGACAGCCCGCGGAGCCCCAGCCAGGCGGACAGAGGCCGGACCACAGACAGCCCGCGGAGCCCCAGCCAGGCGGGCAGAGGCCGGACCACAGACAGCCCGCGGAGCCCCAGCCAGGCGGGCAGAGAGGCCCCGGGGAAGCACCTAGAGACATTCACATTCGGGGTCCTGTGGGGAGCACCGGCTTGCCGCCTCATCACCCTACACAACCTCACTGTGGACAAGCCCCGCACACGCACATGCAGAGCCTCTGGTCAGATCGGCTTTTTCGGGCCTCCCTCCTGAATCGGAATGAGCAGCAACAAATCTCTAACATGAAAAACCCAGACACCAAAGCAACAAGACAAAAGAAGCTGAAAAAAGAAACATTTCAGAAAACACAGGAAAACTTTCGAAGAACTCAGAGAGCTAAGTGAAGACCTTACAAATATGCAATAAAAAATAATACACTATATTAGAAAAAGGAACATTCAGAAAACAAGAAAACAAGAAACAGCTCTTGGAATGTAAAAATATGATAGAACAACATTTTTCTGAATATATGTTATACTTTAGTAAAAAAGTTTATAACAGGGCCGGCCAAGTAGTGCATTGGTTAAGAGCTGGTTTGGGACACCAGCAGCCCTGGTTCGGATCCCACATATGAAGGCCAGTGACACTGTCCTCTACAGCTAACAACAGCTCCACCTGGAGCTGGGCTGTAAACTCCGGCAACAATGTAGGCTGCAGCCCCTGCTGCAGTGGGCTGCCATAGGCTGCAATGAGTGGCCCGCAGCCAGCGTGCGCTGCCAATAGCCGCCGTGAGCGACCATCCAGAGGCTGGCGATCGATCTGCCTCATCCGGGAAGAGCGCAATGACGATACCAACATGGGCCAGTGAAGTAACGTCCTCCACAACTAGACTGAAGAACAAAAAGACAGCAACTTGTCTGTTCCCCTTCCCCGATTCCCCAACGCTGTTCCCCTCCCCCAATTCCCCAATAAAATCTTTTAAAAACAAAAAGTTTATAAGAGCAGAAATACAAAATCTGAAGGGGGGGGCAGAAAAGATTCAGAGATCAAGTGCAGGAAATTTCCCAGAAAAAAAATAAAACAGAAAGGCAAAGAGACAGAAAACTAGAGATAAGAAAAAAAAAAAAGAAAGAAAGAAAGAAGGTGGGCTGGCCAAGTGGCGCGGTGGTTAAGTGCTGGCTTTGGAAGCCAGCGGCCCCAGTTTGGGTCCCATATATGAGGGCCAGTGACACTGCCCTCAAAAAAGAAGAAAATTAAAAGCTTAATCCAGAGACACCCAGCCCATCCAACTAATCAGAGTCCGAAAGTCAAAGCTCTTGCAGCCCCAGCTGTTGCCATCTCTGTGGCCCCTGGTCCCAGACGCCT
Organism: Aselliscus stoliczkanus; assembly: GCA_033961575.1. Taxonomy (NCBI): domain Eukaryota; kingdom Metazoa; phylum Chordata; class Mammalia; order Chiroptera; family Hipposideridae; genus Aselliscus; species Aselliscus stoliczkanus. The sequence continues at coordinate 157,720,719 of CM066732.1, read as the reverse complement.
CCCCGCTGGTAACGGGAGACGGGCCTGGACGCAGCTCCAGGACCCCGGGCACAGCAGAGCTCGGGGCTTTCTAAGACTGTCGGTGTCTCCGAGGGGGTCGCAGTATTCCATGAGGGGGTGAGGCATCCTGCTTTCTTTTATCTTGTCCAGTAAAGAAACCGCAGGAGCTTGCCGGACTATGTGAAGGCAGGCACAGGTGCCTCCTGGCTGCACCTCAGGGCTCTGGTCCCTGCGCGGGGCGCCCGTCCCCCATACACGGGTCTGTGTTAGTGTCCCGTAGTGTGCGCCTAGGAGAGCTGCCTGACTAGAGACAGCAGAAGCTACGAGAAAAGGTTAAGAGGTTGGAGTGACTTACCCACCCCTTCTTTTAAGGAGTAAACATACTATAAATTTGCAGGGCAAATGACCAATCACATAATTTTTAAAAGCTGGTTACAAAAACAAAGTACCTGTGGTCTGACTAAAAGCAGTTGATGCACCTGGGAAAAAAGACTGGCAGGAAATGCTGCTTGGAAAAGGGTTCATGGCAGAGGGAGGGTCTATGGCTACATTTTTAAGTTCTGCCATTTCTTTTTTGCTTTTTTCCCCAACATTTTACCACTTTCATGATAGAGTTAAATCAAAAACAACTCATTTTTTTAAAGAAGGACAAAGCCATCACTGGGCATTAAATGGCACCTTTAAGAGTCTTCTGTGTCCAGTCTTAAAAGCAGCAAGAAAAAATTTACTAGACTATCTCAACTCCTAAGTGTGCCAATTTTGCAATCTGCATTTTTCAATTACATTAAAAGCATTTTCCCAAATTGCTCTAGTCTTTCCTTAATGACAGGGAAGAGACTGGATGAGGCCGGTTCCCCGAGGACAGAGTCTGCGCCTCACTTCCCAGGGCGCTGTCCCCCCACCCCACCCCAGCATCCGGCCAGCACACCACCCGGCCCTGAGTACACAGAACTGACCAATGAAATGACGTTTCAAAGAATGGAAACCGCATCTTGGGTTCTGCCACACTTTCCTTTTCTTATTCCTCCTTCAGCCCTAGGTTTTTTCTGGAAGGTGTAAGCTTGCAAGGCCCTCTGGCAGCAAATGAGAAGTGGGCAATGTCTCGTTTGCGGGCCTCGATAACGCCGCAGCTTTCATATGAGGGAGAGGAGTGTCAAAAAGATGTCACTTCCCGCGTGGAAGAGAAGGCTCCAGCTCAGGGTCTCACAGCTCCTCCCAGAGGCTCGGCAGGCCTGCTGTCAGACAGCCTGAAGCCCTCACTCTCTCCCAGCCAACCCTGGGACAAATGAGATGACCGTGCAAAGCTTTCCCCAAAAGAAAACACTGCAAGGGCGGGAAGAGAGAGGCACAAACACGGTTTCCAGACAGGAAGGCCCCGCTAGAGGAGGTCCCAGCTGCACACAGCCGCCCAACCGCACTGTGCTCCCTCAGGCAAGTGTCTTCCCCTCTCTGGGCCTCCATCAAATGAAGATGGAGCTGGATGATCCCTGTGCAGGCAGGCAGGCACGCATGCACCGCCCACTCTGTCCTCGCCTTCACCTAATTACCCTTGATGCACTGTTAATCATCCCCAAACACCCAACGCCCACCACAACCCAGCCCTCCTCCCCAGCTGTGCGTCTCATTTCCAGCAGATTTGCCTCGTGCTTGGAATAAATTGCCAACCATGTGCATAATGCTCCACGACTCCTCACTCTACACATCAAATCATTTCTCCATCTCATTCTGCAAAATCCATCAAAAATAATTCTTTCAAAACTGAAATACACCCTCACTTGAATCCATAAATTCCTTTTCTTTGAATCTGAGATAAATGGCTTGCTACAAAGCACATCTAAGATACCCTAATACAATCAGAAGATGCTAACAATGATAAATCGACGGGACCCTGTAACACATAAAAATGCAAAGCGAAACTACCACGGAAATCATCCCTCTCCTCTGCCCCTTAACAGAACCACGAGGGTTTTAAACCTGGGACAGAGCTGGGCGCCAGTGGGCGAGGGGAACGTGCGTTCCCATCCATTATTTTCAGAGGCGGAAGAGCAGAGTGGGGATTTTAGCTTTTGGCTCAGGCTGTGTAGTCTGGCGGCAGCTTCTCATCCTGCCTGTACCACTTACCAGCTGTGTGACGGCAGGCAAACCCCTTAACCTCCCTGTGCCTCAACTTCCTCATCTGTACGGTGGAAAGGAAGACAGCCCTTGCCTCTCTGGCCTGTTGCGAAGAGGCGGTGGAGTGCCTAGAACTATGCCGAGTAAGTGGTAAGCACTTGGGGACAGTTAGCTCCCTCCACCTGACCCCCCAGTCAGAGGTCACAGAGTTGGCAGCGACACAGTGAAACCCCAGTTTGGGTCGTCAGCCTCCAGAACAAAGTCCTTTTCCTCAAACGCACATGGGAAGGGGGCCTGGCCCAGCTGCACCTGATGCCACCTCGGCCATAGGAAGTGGGCACATCTTCCTGCCCCCGACCTCACTCTCCAGAGTCTCTGCAGGTGTGAAATTGCTCCTCCCAGCTGTGCGGATCACTTTCTTCTATCACATTTAAGTGTAATCAGTTTGGAGACATGGACCCTGCCCTCCAATGGGTACCTTCCAAGTGTGCAGTTCATGAAAAGGGAGCGGGTCATTGGTTTGGTGCAGACAACTTTTAAAGTATCTACCTCGGGACCACTGACATTGAAACTCTTGAAAACTGTATTTATAGACACTATGAAAAGAATCACACAAATAAGAGTTACAGTTAGTGGAGGACTCTAACTTGTCTGTTCTCTAATTGTTTAACTGATCAACACAGGATCAGGAGCGTCTGAAACATGCTTCTTCAGCTCCTCCTGAGTGCGGGCACCAGGCTGGGTCTTCGCATTTCTTCTCCCCAGCAACAACCCAAAGAGGTCGCCGTTATCCCCATTTCACCAATGAGAAAACTAGGGGACCAGAGAGGCTAAGTGATTTCCCGAAAGTCACACAGCAACCAAGCGGAGGCTATGGACCGGGAGGCCAGGAGTCTCATATAACAATGGCACCGAAGGTTTGTCAATCTGCTTGGGTTCCATGCACCACACAAAGGCTTTAGCTAAAGCCCATCTTAACTGCATGGAACGCAGCAAAAAGGCCACATTTACATACAGCCATGTTCACTGCTGTCCTATTTTAAAAATGAAAGCAGGACATGATAAGAAACAACACAGAAATGGCAGAGTTTGGGACAGTCATAAAAATCTGCTTGGGGAAGGTTTTTTTAATAAGGTAGAAAAATGCTCTTTACAAACAGTAGAAAATATGGGGGGGGCGGGGTAGAACCCAAAACGTGGGCCCAATTCTGTAAACGCACAGGCGTGTAGGGGTCCAGACCGGGGAGGTCACAGTGTCAATGAGGTACTGACTGGGGGTCTATCTTCTCCTTCATGCTTCATGTTTTCTGCGCCTTCAAAGTTTTCCACAATAAACATCTATCACATTCATGATCAAACAGGAAGTTTTAAAAAGTATTTCAAGGTACTTCGTTACTGAAAGAATTCCTAGCGCAAATCATGTTGTAAAACAAGTCAACGCCACCTGATTCATGCACTGAACATCCTGCTGCGTTTCAGAACCCCAGGTTATCACCCACAGACAGTAGGTCCCTGGAAGCAAGGAACATGCTGCATGCCTCTGGGCGTTGCTGCGACGCCAGGCGGGGCTCCGCACCTGGGCGGGCAGCAAGCGCTGGCTGTGTTTGCTTCAAGGCCTGGGCTGTGCTTCTTCCTTCAAAAAGGGCCTCCAAGCCTGAGTACCACCTTTACGTGCAGTGGGGATTCAAACATGCTGAGCCAAATGAGGACACAGGGAGATGGGAGAGTACAGAAGAGGGTATCCGGGCTGGGATCAGAGCTACGAAAAACAGATGCAGGGGGCAGGAAGGGATCGTCGGGGAGGAAAACAGAGCATCGGGGCGGAATTATGAGTCATTGTTTTATTTTGCTTAATTTCTCTAGCTGTAAATTTTTCAAAACTAATATAAGCATATTTTACAGCTCAGAGAACATTTAGAACATATTAAAATAAGTATCTTTCCACTGTAATGTGCCCAATTGAAATTTATGAATTCCAAAGCTGCATTTTAAAGAGAGGAAGGAACTGGCACTCCACGTTCTTTAATCAGGTGGATTGTGTTGTTTTTCTCCTGATCAGAAAAAAAAAATCCTATTTCAGTAAATGTTACCTTGAATCAAGGATTCTTCCACATTCTAGAAGCTTGAGTGAGCTGCTTATAGTAAGTCTTACTGTGCCCCCTGGTGGCAAATAGGATTTATGCACCCAGAAGACAATCCTTTTCCCAAAGGTTGGAAATAAAATACCCCCACAAAAAATTTTAATCTTTATTGATCACTTAACATGTACAAAACCTTGTGCCAGGTGTTACGAGAATATAGAAATGGGCCTGGCACAGTTCCCAGGCTGAAATGACTTCAAGTCCACAAGGTGTAGGAGATATGGTTCCATGGCCACGCAGGTTAGGAAGGGAGAAGATTCGGGGGAAAGCAAGAACAGGAGCACACAGGAAGTACCTACTATGTGCCAGGCGCCATGCTAGGTAATTCATATCCAATATCATTTATTTGTCATGAAAACCCAGCAAGGCATGTGTAATTATCTCCACTTTATATACACTGGTTGAGGTTCAGAGAAGTCAAGCAATTTGTCCCAGATCACACAGCCAATCGGTGGCAGAGGAAGGATTCAAGCTAAAGTTCTGCAACCCCTTCCCCCAAGCTCTTCCCTCCTTCCCGATCCGATGGAGGGGGCAAGAAGGCACTCTGGCCGACTTTAACCAAAAGACAAGGGGACAGGCACCCTGCGGGAGAGGGCACAGAGTTAGGGGTGCCCTCTCGCACCCACCTCTTCTAGTTCATCGCCCACTGCACCCACCATGTGCTCGCCATCCAGGACTGGGCTGCAGCAAGCCAGGGCTCCTGCCTGTGCCCACGGCCCTGCCCCACTCCAGGCTCAGTGTCCACATAACGCCTCCCATGCACGCCCCCCTCCGTCTCATATCGATCACGAGGCCCCCAGGTCTAACGCACCACCCACCCTCTGACACCAGGGAGGGAAAAGGATACCATCCTGCCCACGGCTAACGCTGCCCGCAGACTGCACGTGACCCTCAGGGCCCTGTCACTGCACGTGATCCTGTCCACAGTCTGTCTTCCTGTCCGGGCTCCTGCAGCCCCTGCCACACATTCTTCTCATGGAATAGTTGCTCAGGATCAGTCTGCCCCAAACCATGCTGCCAAATAACTGTCACAGAAAACGCACCTATCTTACAGCAGAGAGGACCCTGGCGGAACTGTTTGCATCCGAGGCTTATAACCCGGATTTTCAAGACACCGCAGTAAGAAGAGGGTCAGGACACACTGGCCCCTGTAGCCTGCCATGAGGTATGGGCAATGCAGTGGATGGAGCTCCCTGGAGGCTCCCAGGTGGAGTGGACACAGCAGCCGTGCCCAGCCCACCCTGCCCAGGGTAGCCCCACAGCAAACAGCACTGGACCCTGGTCTCAGTGACTCTGCCTGAGCACCTTCCCAGCCTGGGCCAAGTGCGCCCTCTTCTGGTCCTGAGGCGTCCCTGCTGGTTGGCTGCTCCCTGGCCCCCTCTAGCGAGGCCGCCGGGCACCCCCAGGGCACAGCGCCCAGCACACTCCCCTGCCCCACAGATACCCTCTCCGCGACTGAAAAGCAACGGCCCACATCAGTGGTTCCACTCAGACGCGCTCTGTTTGAAAACCGTCATGGGGATGTCTCTGCTCAGAACATCTGAACCTCCCGGGACAAAGTGACGGGAGCAAGGCCCACAGAGCAGCTCCCTGACGCCAGGCGCGGAGCAGTGCCTGTCCCCACCATCAGGGGAGAAGCCCATGGCAGGCGGGCGGGCGGCAGTGGGCACCCAGCAGGGCACACCTGCCGCCCCTGCATCCCCCCACTTACCTCTGCCCCCAGCAGCCCGGCCTGTCCCTCAAGACCTTCCCCCGAGCCAGCCTCCTCAAGTCCATGCTGTCCAACTGCCAGGCTGTCCCCTCCCTCTGGGGTCCCAGAAAGGGGCTGCCAGTGCCCCTCAGGTGGCCCGCCTATCACCACACTACCCTCCACAAAGCTCCACCACGGGCCCAGCTTTAGACACTCAGTGCCTGGGTATTTGTCCCACCTGCGAAGCCCCAGCCACAAGCCCCATAGCTTATTTTATCAAGGAGGAGACAGGTCAGAGAGGTTAAGTGCCTGGCCCAGGGCCATGAAGCTGAAAGGGATGGGCCCAGATCACTCAGATCGCCCACACAGGCTGCCAGGAACCCTCCAGGCTGCTCCTGACCAAAGGGACATGCCCCACTCTCAAAGACTTCACTGGAAGTGGGCTTCCTTTCTTTATTTCAAAAAATGCTCCCCTCCCCCTCCCTGCCCCCAAGGTAAAAAGCTCAAACCAGAACTTGCAAATACAGTGTCCTGAGCAGGTTGGTTCCAGAGCTCTGAGGAAAATGGAGGAAGGAACTGACATTCATTGAGAACCTATGGGGTCCCAAGCTCTGTGCCAGGGGTTTTGTTAAGCATTTTTCTCACATGATCACATGACATGGGCATGATGACACTCTTTACAGATGAGACACCAGACTAGGAGGGGGGACATCAGGCCAATTGACCAGCTACTCCGCAACAAAGCCGGATGCGAAGCCACGGCGTTCCTGCTCCACAGCCATTTTCTTTCTCTCCAGGGAGCTTTTGTTGAGCTCTCATTTATTTGGTACCCACTATGTATCAGGGCTCTGCTAGGGGCCAAGGAGAGTGAGGAGGGACAGAGTACACCCAGAGGGTGCAGACAGGTTACAGGCAGGTGCGACACACCTGTTACACTGGGCCTTGCTTACTGCCAGTCTGCATGACTTCAGTATAAGTTAAAATACATAAACAACAATGAAAAAACGAGTTTCTGTATAAACCGGAAGTGCCCAACAGGACACCAGCAGCCCTCCCTGGTCTGACCCCTGCCTACTTCCCCAGCCTCGGGCCAGTTGCCCCCATTGGGCCCCTTAAGGCCTCCCATGCTTAGAGCCAAGAACGTTCTTCCGTCCCTCCCTATCCTCTTCACCAAGTGCACCTTCCCTCCTTCTGGAAGCTTCACCAAGCCCCCCCAGGCTGGACGGCTGTCCCTCACACTGGGTTCCCGTAGTACGTGTGTCCTGCTGGGGGGTCCCATCCCCACACACCTGAGCCGAGAGCTGTGAGTGCCTCTTCACTTACCGTCCGCCCTGAAGCCAAGGGCCAGGTCTCTCTACCTTTGCACCCCCTGCATCCAGCACAGCACCTGGCACAGAGCTGGCATCGCTCAACACCCCACGGGGCTCACAGAGGACGCCCCGAGTTCCCAGGCTCAGCCCTGGGCCTACTCTCTTCTCCCGGATTGCTCTCACTCAGCAACCTCATCCTCCCTGGACCTCAGTGTGTCTGGACGGCCTCGGCGCCCCAGGGATAGGGACTAGCTTCCTCTGGTGGCCCAGGCAAGGCAGCGCCGTGAAGCACGGACCCAAATGGACCAGAGATCCAGGGTGGCCACTGAACCTCTCCCGAATGCAACAAAGGGAGTTACAGACATTCCCAAAAAGAAATGTTCAGCCTGAAACCATCCCCTACGTCACTGTTTTGAAGGATAAAACATCCCAGCAGTTTATTCCAAAAGGCATCTGAAAAAAGCAGTTCCACTCAAATCTTACCTTGAAGGTTTTATCCATAGAAGCTGAGAGAAGCAGGTGGCTCTTCGAAAAGACTGGACACCACTGAATGCTGTTGACGGGGCCCCTGTGGCCTCTTAGGTGGAAGAGCACCTTCCTGGAAATCTTGGTTTCTTGATACTGAGTGTCCAAATATGGCTGAATAAACTCAGACACTCTGGGGGCCACACAGAGAGGGGCCGGGGCCTGCCCTGCAGAGGGACCCTGTGTCCCCACATCCTTATTCTTGCCTGTTTCTGTGCTTAATGCTTGCGGCTGTCTTAGTCTTTTGGGGATATACGGCACAACACAGTCCTCACGCCTTTTCCTCTGAAGAGAGCTGCCATTGTGACCTGGGGTTTCATATTTGGTTTGGCCACAGAAAGATGGCTCAGGGGAGTTATACGTTCCCCGGGAGAGTTTCACCTGCTTAAAGTGGGCAGCTGCCAGGGACACCTGGCCAGCCGAAGAGTAGCTGGTCCACAGGGAAGGATGAGGACGCTCGCTTGTGGGACAGGTGACTTCAGGCTCCGTCCTGGGCCACTGCAGTCTCTGGCTGGGGCAAGATCCTGGGTCACTCCTCCAGAGCCGAACCAGTGGGAGACGCTGGCCGGCTGGGTCTTCCCAAGAACCGTGCTTTGTGGGCAGTGTTCCACCTTCCGACACGTTCGGGACTCCTGATGGGAAACCCCGCCCACGAGGTCTGACCACATCAGAAGTGTCTTTCATCTGGCCAGCTACAGTAAAACTTCCCACAGGCTCAGTCTCAGCCTCTGAGTCTGAGTCATCATAAGCCACCAACGAAGTCATTGCAAACACAGCTTCTTGATGTTCTTCGGGGACAAACTACCTAAGACCAAACAAAGTCAGGTGTCAGAAAATGGGCATGGAAGAATATTTACCACTACAGAGAGTTAAAAGGAAATACGCTACCTAGCAAATCCAAGACAGAAAACCCATAAGAATAAACACATAAAATACAAGGGTTTTTCTATACATCAGGCATAATTAGTCAGAGATGTCATTTTTGGAGCCGGCCAGGTGTCTCACTTGGTTAGAGCGCAAGCTCTAAGCAACAGGGTTGCCGATTCGATTCCCACATGGGCCTGTGAGCTGCGCCCGAGCTGAGCTGCCAACGGCCGGCCAGATGGCTCAGCTGGTGAGAGCGTGCGCTCTTAACAACGAGGTTGCCAGTTCGACTCCTGCGTGGGATGGTGGGCGGCGCCCCCTGCAACTATTGATAGATTGTAAGTGGTGACTGGACTTGGAGCTGAGCTTGTGCCCTCCACAACTAAGATTGAGTGACAACAACTTGACTTGGAGCTGATTGGTCCTGGAAAAACACAATGTTTCCCTTCCCCAATTCCCCAAAACTATTCCCTTCCCCAATTCTCCAATAAAATCTTAACGAAAGAAAAAAGATGGCTTTTGTTTTTTAAATGAAGACTATGGACTATCTGGGAATAAATTTAACAAAAAATACTCCTAATAAGCAAGACCTATATGAAGAACACTAAAGCTTTACTTAAAGACATAAAAAAGAGCCTGACTATATGCAGACACAATGCCTGAACAGAAGATGCCTTTTGGAAGGTCAATTTGGGGAGTATCCATTACAAATATAAACACATAAAGTTTTTACTGCAACAGCCTCACTTTAGAACTGTATCCTACACAAACACTAGCATATGTTTTCAAAGGTAGGTGTACAAAGAGAGCCTGCGGCACTGTTTATATACTCATCACCAGTGATGAGGTTTGTCTGAAAATACTGAAATGGAAAGACGTCCAGAACCCACCAATGGGAAAAGTGTGCTCCGGTCCTTAACTTCTATTCCCTCTGCCTAGAATATCCCCCAGATATCCCATTTGATAATAAGCCGACCCCTGGAAAGACAGCCCCACAATACGAGGCCAGGATGCCTGAGGCATCAGTCACCACTAATCCTGAGGGTATGATCCGAATCACGGCTAAGACAGACGCACACAGCAGTGAATTTCCTCTTTCTAAAAAATTCTCCCTGGAAATTCTGAACCATCATACATGATAAATTGTAGCCAACTAGTTTCTAGAAAGAAGTATTCTGTCTGAAGTTCAGGTCTGTGCTGTTAACATCAAGTACTGTAGAGGAAAACCAGGGTGCCAGACACAGCCGGGACAGCAGAGGGCGAGGTGGAGCAGCACGGACGCTTAAGCCGGGACCAACTTCTGAGAACGGCCGGCCACCAACTTCTGAGAACGCCCAGCGTGCCCTCTGGAAAACACCAAGCTGAGCTCCTCTTCCCCAATGTGGGTCAGGCCAGCACCAGAAGATTCCCTCTGCGCCATCTGTTAGGCCATTCCAGGCAGCTTGTCTGAAACGCAACTCTTAGTATAGGCCAGGGGTCTGCAAACTGCGGCTCGCCAGCCACATGCGGCTCTTTGGTCACATACATGTGGCTCTGAAGTCAAATTGAAAATGAAAATAGAACTATCATAGATAGTTTCATTTACAAAATCTTTAAAGGATATTATTCACATAATGGTGATTATACAAAAATATATTTAAAGCTCTCGAATAGTTTTTAAATTGTTGTGAGGGACGGGTTTGACTCTTCCTGCCCTAGATAGTGGGTCTCCTGTCACCTGGAACTAAACACCCCACCCAGTCCACAGCTTTTCCCCCAAAGGGTGCCATTCACCTGAAGAACTCCATTGCCAAACAAGCTAGGGTCATCTGCCTCCTCCAAAAATCCCACCCCCACCTGCAGCCTACACACAAAGCCATCGTCTACGTAAAACATCTACAATGAGCCAGGCCATCTCAAATGGAACTAATATAATGGACTAACTATAAATTAATGGAACTGAGCACTGTGAATGAGTTGGCATTTCTGTTCTCTAAATACTTAGCCTGATCCTGAGGCCCATCCTGAGCAGATATCTGACCTGTCTCAACTCCTGTGCACAGCAACCCATTACTTCCCGTCAAAGGTTCCCACCACCAGGGCACCATTAGGATGGGTTCCCACCCACCCAGTGGTCCACAGTGGGCGACTCACAGGAGAGGCTGATGGCCAGAATTAAAGATGAAGTCTAGGGCAAAAAGCAAGAGTAGGGGGATTCCTAACAGGGTAAGGCAGCAAAGACTGGATGACCAAAGGAGGGTGGGCGACAGGGCTCCTGATAATATCTGCTTTATTTGACAAACACTGACGGAGAGTCGGCCAGCCCACACTAGCCACCTGCACTCGCCATGCTCACACGCCAGTGGGAGAAGACCCTCAAGTGAAATGGGGAATGTCAGTTGGTGAGAAATCCTAAGGAGGAAGGTAAAACACACAGTAGGGGGCTTGGGGTTGCAGTTTCCTACAGGGAGGCCGAAGCAGGGTGAGGGAGCAGAGGTGGCGAGAAGCACTGGAGCTGGAACCTACAAATCTAACCAAATGAGTGAGAGAGGAGGCCAGGATGACTCAAGCAACACAGGCCAAACTAGAGAAGACTGGGAGTCACCGGGAGCAACGTTAATTTTAGAGGGGGGAAAAAAGTGTTTTCTGCCTTTTATGTTTCTAATGCAAAACGGGGTAATTTTTTTTTTTTTCATGAAAAGAGGGGTGTGATTAAACTAAGAGGAAGTGGTACAGCTAGAAGAAAGGCAAAGTCGTCGGAGAAAAGAGGCTACGGAGGGGGGTGGCGGTGACAGTGACCGGCGTGTCAGCCCCAGGAGGGCTTTGCGTGCTCTGTTCACTGGTGGATTCCCGCAGCTGGGGGAACGGGGGGGCACGGGCCAAGCACAAGAAACAGGGTGTTCTCATTCAACACACATTTCCTCGTTACCCACTCTGTGCCCAGCTTTATGTGGGGTCAGGTGTGGCCAGAGATTAAACACAGAACGCGGGTCCGGAGGCCCCAGGCTAAGCGAGGCAACAAACAAGATACGACCCGCGATGGGGTCTGAAGGATGGAGAGGCGCTAGTGCAGCTGTCACCAGCGACAGGGAAGGATGGTTCGGAGCACCGAGAGTTCGGAAGGCACCGAAGACGAAGGACAGACGCGTGGCGGTGAAAGGCCCGCGCAGAAGAGCGCGGAGCCTCCGCGCGGGCCACCGCCCGGCGCCAGCCCCCTCCCGCCCCCGGCCCGCCGCTCACCGCACGCACCGGAAGCGCTCGGTCCTCGCTGCGCCGGCCCGACCTGCGCTCCGCCTCCGACTCGGGTTCCGCCGGCACCCGGGTAGTCAACCAATCAGCGGCGAGATCTGTCCCGCCCCCGCACGAAGAGCCAATGGGAATGCTGCCTTGCCGGAAGTTGTTCCGGCGGACGGCGTTTCCACGGACGCCCTGGAGACCCCACCCCACCCCTCCATCCAGTGGCTGAGCCCGCAGTGCGGACGGGCCCGCCTGGGCCGGTAAGTGAGGGAGCGCGGGGGGAGGGAGGTCGGGGTGGCGCCCGATGCCCTACCCTCCCGGAGCCGTCTTCCCGCCGCCGCCTCCTGCTCCGATCCTGGCTCGCCGCGTGCGGGGCTCTGGCACCCCGAGGGGCACCGACCGCGCAGGGTCGCCCGCCTCCTCCCTTTCCTCCAGTGCCTGCCGTGTGCCCGGGACTTCGCCTATAGCACCGCGCCTAGCTTCCCCCGCTGTAAAGTTAGAAGGCTATTTCATGCCCACATCACAGACCAGGCAACCGAGGATGAGGCTCCCCTTCCCGCCCCCCAGGATTATGCATTAACAGCTGCTGCCACGGATGCTGAGGGTGTGAAACGGGAAGAGGGCGGGGAGGTTAGATGGAGGCCACGCTGGGCTGTGGGGTGGCTGATGCAATGACCAGCAATGGTCCCATTCTCAAGAAGATGTCTCTGGTCTCCACCGCAGCCCCCGCCCGACTCACCCCTGATTGGACACACTCCCCCACGGAGGTGAGTCAGGAGCCTCAACTGTTTGTCAGAAACGGGATGATTTCTAAGAAACCCCTACTGCAGATAGCTGAAGGGTGAGGTCAACAAAAAAAAAGAGGCTCTCATAAAAAGGAAAGTGAAAGAAGCAAGGCGAGGACTACAAAAGAAGATCCCTGCTGCACAGGCTGCATTCTCAGCTAGGACGGCCAGCAGCCTCTGCAGGGTCTCCCACAACCTGGGTACGTATTGCCATCTTTTGCTAGGCTGAGAGCTTATTAATATTTTTACCATCCTTTTACCAAAGTGTTGGAAACCTTGGCTCAGGGAAGGAGGGCTTGTCTCTCAGGGTCGGGCTATTGTGCATGTTCTTTCACCCCATTGACCTGAAGTTCAGAGGATTCACAGCTTCTTTTGGGAATAGAGATATTGGGTCAGCAGATGTCTGATTGGATTCACAACTTGACTTTCAGCACCTTCAGGTCTGCCGTTGTATTTTTCACTGACGAGGCCTCCTTTAATAGCCCACATCCATACAGCATTCTCATTTATGATGCTCAAAAGTACCTTATTATGCCTGGCTTCATATAGGCTAATGTCTTCTTTGCCTTTTAAGATCATGTTCATTTTGGGCCGGCTGAGTGGCGCGGTGGTTAAGCGCTGAAGCCAGCGGCCCTGGTTCGGGTCCCACATATGAGGGCCAGTGACACAGCCCTCAAAAAATTTAAAAAAAGAATCTTAAAAAAAAAGAAAGATAATGTTCATTTTATTATTTGGAGAGAAAAATAACCTTTCCATGTTTACAAAAGAAAAAGTGAACATAATCTGTTCTAAGGTTTGAAGTGTTAAAGAATTTGCTCTAAAGAAGTCGTCATCTGGGCTGGCCGAGTGGCGCGATTGTTAAGCGCTGGCTTGGGAAGCCAGGGGCCCCAGTTCGGGTCCCACATATGAGGGCCAGTGACACTGCCCTCTACAGCTAACAACAGCTCCACCTGGAGCTGGGCTGTGCAAGCCCCAGTGACGGTGTAGGCTGCAGCCCCTGCTGCAGTGGGCTGCCGTAGGCTACAGTGAGTGGCCGGCAGCCAGCGTGAGCTGCCAATAGCTGTGGTGAGCGACCATCCAGAGGCCGGTGACCTATCTGCCTCATCCGGGAAGAGTGCAATGACGATAGCAACATGGGCCAGTGAAGCAACGCTCTCCACAACTAGACTGAAGAACAAAAAGACAGCAACTTGTCTGTTCCCCTTCCCCGATTCCCCAACGCTGTTCCCCTCCCCCAATTCCCCAATAAAATCTTTAAAACAAAAAACTCCAAAATTTAATTCTAAAAGTTAGTTAACAAATAAAGGAGCATGCCGACTAGATGGGAGAAACGAGGGTAAATGGATGGATGCCTGAAATGGGAGTTCTATTCTCCTTGTCTCAGATCATTCTTGGTGTACTCATTCAAGAAGTTGCATCATACAAACCCAGAGACAAGAGTGGTAGTGTGGATGATTCCCACTCAATGAGTGTCTGTCTGCCTGTGATCACAAGACCAGAGAGACCTCATCTATTCCTACAGTCAGATTTAGTTCCCACGTGCATCTTCTTAAATGGGATTCTGATATTTAAAGATATGTGTTTTTTCCTAAAACATGGACCCTAAGTTCAGGCCCAGTTTCTTTGGCTGATCATCTAGTTATCTGCTCCGTTTTAAGGGGAGGTCGGCTGTCCGGGCATCACCCAGTCATTCTACCTGGCACTTTCCCTAGGAATTTTTTTTTTTTTTTGAGGGCAGTGTCACTGGCCCTCATATGTGGGATCCGAACCGGGACCGCTGGCGTCCCAAGCCATCTCCCAACCACCGCCACTTGGCCGACCCTTCCTAGGAATTTTTAAGGGTAATTTTAACTTCAGGACCTTACTGATAATGCTGGTGAGATGCTCTAGGAACTTAACTCTTGTTTATATCAATTAGCCTACGGTGAAATTGGCTTTGTTTTCACTTAACTTCACAGAACCTACCTATGACATTAAGTGGGGACGTACTGAACTGTAACACCTAGCTCTGAAACTTGGGAGAATTGGGGATCGTGTGTAAAGTATCTGGACATGATACTCGATCATTTGTGGCTAGAAGTAATTTTCATCGCTTTGAATGTTCTTCGATATAACATTTATGAAATAAATGAGTGTTTCTCCTTCCAGTGCTAGTCAGAAGGTTCTCCATGTTTCTTCTCTTTTTACCAGCTTCCCTAAACTGAGCTTTGTCATCTAAACTTCCCTTTCTGGGAATTGAGTTGGCTCCCAGCAAGGAGGGGAAAGAAACTGGTGCTGTCTTAGTCTGGTTTCAGTATTACGGTTTCTTTGGCTTTAAACAAATATTTAACAATGGATAAACAAAAGTAAATTTCCCCTCCAATTTGTGTGTTCGGGTCATAGAGTTAATAGAAAAAGCTTTTATACAAAATAGTTACTCGTTAAAGCTCAGCCGTGGGGCTGATGCTGTGCTAGACTGTTGCCTTACTGCATGACCGCACTTAAGCCAGGCCCCTTTCCTGCAAGTTAGTATTGTCGTGGTTATTCCCGTTTTTCAGTTGACAGGCTGAGGCTCCTCACAGTTAAGTAACCTGTAGGATAATGTTTGAGAGTAGGCTCTAGGGTCAAATTGAGCTCATATCCTGTCCCTACCACTTGCTGTGATGTCTTGGGCAAATTTTTTAACCTCTCTGTGCCTCAATTTACTCATCTGTGAAACAGAGCTAACAAATCTATCTCATAGGATTGCCGTAAGGCTTAAGTGAATGGATCTGTATAAGATGCTTAGAGCAATACCAGGTACAGAGTGCTGGAAGGTAGCTGCTCTGTTCATAGCCTGTCGGCGTCATCCTCCTCACTGAAGGTACACAGGGAGCAGCAAGTTGTAGATGGAGCTGGAGGTCAGTTGAGCTCAAGAACCTTCACAAACAATACTCGGAATGGACTTATCTCTTGCTTTACAGTTTACGAAATGCTACCATGTCGTTTTTTCTCATGTTTTCTCATCACAGCCTTTGAGGTAGGTTCCTGATGATGTCACTTTATAGATGGGGAAGCTGACGTTCAGAAAGGGGAAGTGACTGACCCAAGAGGGGACTGATTGTGGCCAATCTTCACCCCAAAGCAGCATCAGATGGCCTGCCCTGTGTCCCCCCTTTAAAATTAATAGTAAATTATGACAAATAGAAGGTACAGGTAGGCACACCTTCAAAGGTTTGTGGTTAAATAAGGAAGCATGTCCAATGGACAGGCCATATATAGTCCTTAGCTTGTTAGGAACCCAGATGGATAAGGCCCTGCCCTCTACCCCAGACCTTGCTTCATCTGAGAACAGAGCAGCTGGCCAGCCAAGGAAGCCATTTGTTCAACAGTATGTTGGTTATAGCAGCAAAGGTCTGGGAGTTCGTCCCAACACAATTAAAGAGTAAATAGCAATCTGCCAAATGTGTTTAGCTGTGCTGAACTTAGGGTTATTAAACACTAACACGAGTTCTCGTATGTCCTGGACCCTGGGCCAGGCACTGCGCACATGAGCAGATGCACACTTGGTCTTGGTCAGCAGGGGGCTTCTCTGCCGTCCTTATGTTTATACATCTGAGCAATTCCTTTAGTCCCCATCTTTGGCGTTGGTTCTTCCTCTTTTCCCCTTTTTCATGGCCCCAAACTTCCGCTTATATTATCCGTGTTCTTTATTATAATTCACCTCCAACCTTTTGGGAACAAAGAAGAACTTGATACAAGGAAGGAAAAGCAGCTGCGATGTTTTGTTAATTCTCTCCCTTCCTCTCCCTCTCCCTCTCTCCCTCTCCCCTTCATCCCCCTCGCCCCCCTCTCCCCGCTTTCCCTCTTTGTTCTCTCCCTCTATTCTCCCCCACAGTTCATCTGGATCGCTGAGCAACTCTTCCAACGCCCCGCTGTAAACCTAGGTCCTGGAAGATGGCGGATGTGCCCAAGGGCGAGTCCCCACTGGAGCTATTCAACAGCATAGCTGCTCAGGGGGAGCGCGTGAGAGCCCTCAAGGCCGGGAAGGCTCCACAGGTGTGTGATCTCACTGGGTTCTCCACACGGACATCCTGCCAAGTCTGTCTGGTACTGTTACCCGGGAGCGGACTGCTCCCTCAATAACTGACATATTTTGGCTATAATCTTACATTTGTTTCCTCCTCCATCAACGTTATTGATGCATGTGGTCTAAAGAAAAGCCCCAGAAATGCAGCAGTCATCCACCCCACCCCTCCCATTTCCTGCTTCCAGAAACAGCTACTTTCAATTATTTTAGCTGATTTTTTTGATATGTATCCCATATCTCTAAAAATCACGCTTATTATATTGCTCCTTGTTGACTTTCAGGTTCAAGGCTTTCCCTATGGAGAATGAGGAATTAGCACTTTCATAAGCACTCCATAGCCCTCCAGTCTCCTGATAACTGTCCCCATTTCCTTCAGTCAATACTAGCACCGGTGTCATTGTGAGCGTGTAAACGCTACCGACACCTGACCCACTGAGTATAGTATGAGTGCTTTTCTTTTCCTGACCAACTTTTGTTTTTTCTGGAGTTGCTATTTGTCTTAATTTCTTTTTGCTTGGCTTTTTTATATACTAATGATAATGGATCTCCAAGCTTTCTCCCAGTGGAGTGACTCTCCTCTGGGGCACTCACATCAACCAGTCTATACGTTCACCTTGAAGAGGCCTCTCCCGGGACCTTCCACCTTCTTCGCTCTGTACTGGTGACTCGCCTCCCACACCGTCCTCCTTAGAACCTGCTCTTGCTGCCCACCAGGGTTCCCTTCCCCTCTCCCTGGGGGCCCCTTTCCTGAGCCTCTGCCATACTCTCCCTTGGTTTACCCTCTTTGGACTGAGCAAATCCTCCAATGGTTTCTGAAGAAAATTACTAAGGAAATAATTTGGGGAGATGTTGCATGGTCTGAAAGTATCTCTGTTTTACCTAATATTTAACAACTAGGCTGGGAATGGAATTCTAAAGTGGGAGTGATTTTCCCGAAGCTTTCTGAAGCCATTATTCGCAGGGTTGCTGTGGAGAATCCAGACTCCATTCCTTTGTTTTGTTTGGTTTTGTTTTTTCAGAGGGCAGTGTCACTGGCCCTCATATGTGGGATCCGAACTGGGACCACTGGCGTCCCAAGTCAACTCTTAACCAACACGCCACTCGTCCCTGTCTGGAGACTTTTAACTCTTCCTGTCTAGACACTAGACCTCTGGGTGGGGTAGAGAGCTGAATAACTGCTTCTTAAACAGACTTTTAACCCGTATTCCTGTTTGTGTAACCCACTTTCACCCTCACTTCCATAAACACCTGGGGCCACTAGCACCCAAACTTCTTGGGGCTTTCACAGTAGTGTAAGTCCAGCATTTCCATGTCATCTGAGCATTTGTTCCTTTCACGTCCTCAGTCATCCATCAGCCATCCATCAGCTTTCCAGCTTCTGAAATCTCGGTGCTGGTGCCCTCTTCCTGTCCCTGTCCTCGTGGGGTTATGCCTTCTCTAAAGGTCTCTGGCTGTGTCGCAGTGGGTCTCAGGAGCGTCGTTCATCCAGTCTGCATCTTCCACTCTCACACGAGCACTTCCGTTCACACGGGGTCATTGCCCCGCCACTTTATCACCACAACTTCCCCGGCCGTCACTGCCAAGCCCTGTTGTCTTCTTTTCAAAAATCTCTTCCTAGGTTCTCACCAGATGGTGTCACACATCTCACACTCACCCTAGTAGTTTATTTTGACTCTTTGGACCCCAAATAAACCATTACATTTTAGAAATATAGTACTGAAAGAAAGTGATATCAAAAAGGGGAGTTGATTATTCACAGAAAGGTTTACATACCAGGTAGGGCTCAATGAATGAAGTAATTTGGTTAAGAAAAAAAAATCTAAAATGGGACCCAAGTGTTGATTCTTTACTCCATTTAACCCATTTTGGGAACTTGACAGTGATATTTTTGTCCATTTAACATTAAATTTGAGTAACATTTAATCAGTATTTTTATTGGTAATTCCTCATGACTCCAGTTATGTTCGTTATTTTAGCAAACAAGCAATACTTAACACAGTTTTAGACTAACTCTTCCAAGCGTGCAGGGTCTTTGACTGATGTGTAGTCCGTCGACACTCAACAAGTGCAGAGTTTACACAATAAGACTAGAGTAAAATGATGAAAACTCAGAAGTCAACTTGTATCTGACCCTGAAATGTATTACAATCGAAGTACCTGATGTTTTAGAAATTCACTTTCAGCTCGAGAATTGCGCCACTTTGAGAGCACCGGCCCAGGGTGGGCGCCGTGCCTGCCGCCTGTGTAGGTCGTGGTCCTCGGCTCTCTGCCCTGCTCTGTGTTCTGAGGGAATGAGACCCACTGCTTTCAGGAGCAATAGCTGACTCCCGCAGGGAGTGTTCTGGGGGGATGGGTCAGAGCCTGGGGGCTCTGACAGGAGACAGTGGCTGACCGCCACCACAGCTGGAGCAGGACTCGAAATGACATTGGGTCATCGGGGTGAAGAGAAAGAGCAGAGCTTTTTTCTTCTCCTTTTAGTCTAGTTAAACTTTTTATATTGAAATATTCAGAAGAGTATGGGGATCATAAGCAGGCGGCTCACTGAATTGTCACAGGAAAATCCACACCTGTGTAAGCAGCACGCAATTGGAGAAGCAGCATAGCGGCACCTGGCAGCCATCCTCAGGCCCGTTCAGCTCCTGTGCAGAGCTCAGGGTACTCGAGGCAGGGAGCTTGTCCTGCGTAGTCTCTGGCATCAGCTGTCTTTGAGATCCCGTTCGTGTATCACCTCTGTCACAAGCAACAGTGGCTATTGTGTCACTGTGTCTCTGCCACACTGTTTGTTGGTAATCCATAGCACGAGCAACAGATAAAACACATTCGGGCCTGCTGTGTGTCCATGTACAAACTCCTTTCCCTCTCTGAGTCTCAGGATTCCCCAGCTGGAAGAGGACAGTGACGATGACGCCTGCCTGATGGGTTATCGTGAGACCAAACAAAGTAGTGTGTGTGAAAGCATTTAGCACTGTGCCTGCCCCAGCAGCCATATCACTCAGCAAATGGTAGCTATTGTTAATATTGTCATTCTTCACCCTGTTTCCTATGTTCAGGATGAAATTGATTCTGCAGTAAAGCTGCTGTTATCTTTAAAAATGAGCTACAAAGCTGCCATGGGGGAGGATTGCAAGGCTGACTGCCCTCCAGGGAACCCAGCCCCTGGGGGTCATAATGACCCGGAAGCCACAGAAGCTGCAGAGGATTTTGTGGACCCGTGGACGGTACAAACAAGCAGTGCAAAAGGCATTGACTACGACAAGCTCATTGGTACGTCCTGGGAAAAGCTCGAGCTTTTAGAAGGGATAACATTAAGGTGACTTCGTGAATGTTTAATATTGAATTCATTATAAACCCAGTCAAGCTTCAATGCCAAGAAAAAAATCGGGTCCTGAAATCTTCTGGTGGTGTGTTATGTTCCTAAAGGACAATTTTTAAATAAAGTAACAATATAAAACAGATTGCAAAATAACGGTCTGCAGTAGACGGCTTAGTAGAAGCGTTTTCCTTTTTAGAGCAATTCAGAACTTGGGAAGGTCTTTTGAAAGGGGCCTTTGCAGTCATTTAAATTGTCTTTGACTCAGCGGTTTCGAGTCAGTCATAGACTACTCAGGTGTCTCAGTCAGTGATCCTGACTGTGGAGCTAAAAGAGCCGAAAGTCTGCTGAGAAGGGTGACTCCTCAGGAGGCACATTGTCATTGCCAAGCCCTTCCTCGGGGGTCTTCCTGCTCAGGAAAGTCTATACTCTGAGATCATTGCTGATTGTCAGAGAAGAAACAGAACTAAAACGTTCTTTTCCCAGTCAAAGCCAATTTTCCATGATTTAAGTATAGACTATCAATGAGGGACAATTCAGTTGAGGACAGGCGTTAATTCAGTTCAACAGTTAAAGACTATTAAAAACTACAGTTGTCAGTGTATATAAATTAAACCTTAAGCAAGAAGCATGCGTGTGTGCTCATGTGTCAGAAGTTGCTGGCTGGACTGAATTCTGGATGTGTTTCCCGTCAGAATCTGATCCCAGACAAAACACTGTTTTAGTTTGTAATTTGTTTTCTGTTTTGCTGGCTGTGATCTCAGCTGTCACTGTTAATACTAAAGACACGGACTTTGCATTGGGGGAAAAGACCTAGGGCAGAGGGCCCAAAGGTGTTTGGGTTCCTTAAGATGGAGCGTGGAGCACACGTTTCTCCGCTTAGCTTCATCGCACCTGATCAAACAGGCCTCCCACCACCTACATAATCATCTCTTCTCTTTTCCAATTTTCTTTTTGAAGTTCGGTTTGGAAGCAGTAAAATTGACAAGGAGCTGATAAACCGGATAGAGAGAGCCACGGGCCAGAGGCCCCACCGCTTCCTACGCAGAGGTGTCTTCTTCTCACACAGGTCGGGCTTTCCGCCTCAGCGCGTCTCACCCCTCTTCTTTAATTCACCAGATGATTAGGAGGCCGTGCCCTCAGGCTGCCTGGCGCCCTGTCAGTAACTGGCTGTGGGACCATGCCTTTCCCTTCACCCTCCAACCCTGAGTTTATTCACCTGTAAACAGCCCACTTGACAAGGCAAAGGTTACATTCACAGCAGATGAAATTCATGCCAGATTAGGTGCAGTAAGTTATAAAATGTTAGAAAGACAAAAGGGATTACTGTGTCCAAGCTCAGCAGTGTTTCCCATGCGATAAGCAGGAGGCTTCCTGAAATTATGTGTCCTCTTCCTCCTATTGTGCTGGCCTGCTCATAAAGAATACCGAAAGAGAAACTAAGAGTGTGTGTGACACAGAACATCCCTGCCTCAGACCATAAATGTCATGCAGATAACATCAGAAAATGGGTTTCTGCCTCTCCCACCCCACAGATCTCAGATTGGGGCTGGCCCATCTTTGAGGCTGTATTCATGGAATTTATGGTCCGAGGAAGGGTTGTTCTGTTCTGCTCCCACTTCCCGGCTCTGGAAGAACACACACAGGTCCCAAATCATCGGTCTGCCCAAACCCTTCAACTTCTACCTGCAGAGAACCCAGGCCCTGCTCAGCCCTCTTTCTGGGCAGAATACAGTTAGGGCTCTTTCCTTACTGAGACTTAATTCACCTTTTTCATGTGTACAGGCCAGTGGTTTTTAGTATATTCACAAGGCCATAACATGTGGCCTCTTGTGCCTGGCTTCTTTCACTGCGCACCATGTTTTCTAGGTTCCTCCATGTTGTAGCAGGGGTGAGTGGGTGGGGGCGTGGGGACGCCCTCTCTCTAACTGTGTCATCTGTAAAAGAGGGGAGTAGATGAGGGATAGCATGCACTGTCTGGCTGCAAACAGATGCTGGTCCTGACGGGACCGCCTCACCAGTTGTGTGGGTCGCTGACAGACACCACCCTCAAAGCCGAGCTCCGAGTGGAAGCCGCGAGCCACTCCATGCCGTCCTCAGGGGCTTGGGCTGAGGCCCCTGGTGCTCGGACACCTGCAGAGGCATCAGGGCGGTGCACAGGGCGGCCACATTGCGTCCTTGTCTGTGAGCCCATAGAGGTTGGAGTAAGTTAGTGGTGAAAGCCAAAGAAAGACTCTTTTCCTCCAGAATTAAGTTTCTGATTTCAGAAGTAGTGTGTGTTCATTCCATGGGGGGAGAAAGTCAGAACCAAGCACAGCAGAGAGAAGGCCCATGTCCCTGTCAGCCCAGAGAGGAGCACACTAGCCCTCGGCTTGGGGTCAAAGCAGAAGCACTTTAAGATCCTTTTGTGTGGGTGCTCCTACCCAGACCTCCGGAAATGGCTGATTCTCTTTTATTTGGGGACACTTTGCTCAGAAACAAGAAACAGTCACACCTTACGGTGGTGATTTTGCACCCTGTCACATGTCACAGTCACTGGAGGAGATTTTTAAACACAGCTTCCCAGACCTCACGCCAACCCCGTGAGTCAGAACCTCTGAAGGTGGGGTGTGGGCAGGTGCGGTGTGGAGCAGCAGCCAGGTGACCCTGAGCTCCAGCCGGGAAGGAGGACCCCCTGTGTGTATTGTCTGTGGACCTCAGGCCTGGGGGAGGGCGGATGAGTCCAGAGTGACACCCAGATGAAGACAGCTGGTCCCAGCCAGCTGAGGGAGCCCAAATCAGCTCTCCAGCTTTGCGGGGGGCTGTACCTCTAAACTCCCACCCAGGGCCATTTCTCACCCCCTCCTTAAGTCAGAACTGTGTGGAACCCTCGGATTTCCCCAGTCGGGCTTCAGAGTCTCGGGCTGGGTGGTTCCATACAAGAACTGTGTAGCGGTGGTCTGCTGTCACACCCGGACAGCGTGAAAAGCAGATGGTGTATCCACGTTGTATTTGGAAGAATTCCAAGAATTCCAGTGGCTACCCAACCATATCCATCTTTTTTAAACACATTCTTCCAAACCTTCATGTCTTACACGTTTAAAACCATCACAAGAGGAACTATGTCAAAGAGACGTTTCCTGTCATTTTTATAACATAAGCACCAAGAATAACAAACTGGTTATTATCTGTGTTGTCTCAACATTTCCAAATGAGCATTAGCACCTTGATTTTTGTCTCAGAAAACTGCCACTTTTCCTTTGTTTTCTTTTAGAGATATGAATCAAGTCCTCGATGCATATGAAAACAAGAAGCCATTTTATCTGTATACGGGCAGGGGCCCCTCTTCCGAAGCCATGCATGTGGGTCACCTCATCCCATTTATTTTCACAAAGTAAGTGTTGCACCATGTGACTTCTCTCACTTTTTTTAGTGAGTGGGCAGTGTTAGTTGCAAACTGTGTCTAGAACTGACAAGACAATACTAGCTCATGTTTGCTAAACAAGCAGAGTATTAGGGAATTGGCACCTTGGTGGCCTGCGTTCACTTCGTTTGTTTCTGATGTCGCTTTAGAGGAGTGTGGGTGATGGGGAGATCAGCCAGACCTATGTCTCTTCCCTGTCCACGTGACCGTAGGCCAGTTGTCTGAACTTTAGCTTCCACATTTGCAAAATGGGAATCATAGCACCTGCCTCATAACATCGTTGTAAGGCTACAAATAAAGTATACAAAACAGCCAGCCTAGGGCTGCCATGCAGGGTGCTCTGAGGTAACAAGCCCGTTGTCGGCCATCGGGCTCATGGGAGCATAAGAGCCTGTGATTTTGTAGACCAGGCAGTGTGCGACACATGTTGTTCATAGGAGCTGCGTTTTCAGAGGCAAAGCGACGTTTTTCTGCAGGGAAGTGAGACGTCCGCCTTCTTCCCTGTGTCTCACAGGTGGCTGCAGGACACGTTCAACGTGCCCTTGGTCATCCAGATGACCGACGACGAGAAGTACCTGTGGAAGGACCTGACCCTGGACCAGGCCTACGGGTACGCCGTGGAGAACGCCAAGGACATCATCGCCTGCGGCTTTGACATCAACAAGACCTTCATCTTCTCTGACCTCGACTACATGGGGTGAGCAGAAACACTCAGCTGCCTTTTGACTAAGTGGATGCAGACGCCGAGTCCTCGTGACCGCAGCGGAATGAGACGTCTGAAAGGGCCGTACGGCCTGGCGAATGTTTCTCTTCTTTATTAAGTATTCTGATCTGGTTTATCTGTTTTACGATTTCCATCCTCGGCTTCTGACAGAGGTGTTCTGCCCTGTGTTTCTTCTCCAAGGACAGTCGGTTTGCCAGGTCAGGGCACCTGTCTCTTTCCTCCCAGAGAAAAGGCACGGCTTACACAGTCCCCTCCCAGTCTGGTTTTTCAAATCAGCCTCTTCACCGGCCCAAACATTTCATTCTGGAAAGCCTTCAGTTTGCAACTTCTGAGGTCTTGAAGTTCATGCCAAATGAGTACTAAGGATGCGTTAGAAAAATACTAGATTTTTAAAAATCACTCTTCTTGTGGGCAGAGAGGCACTGTGGTGTGCTTGAAGAAGCATGACCTTATAAGGAAGGCAGACTGACCTGGGTTCGAGTCCTGGCACCTCTGTTTAGTGGCCAGGAGTCAGCAAGTCTGTCCATGAAGTAGGATTAGGTGAGACCTTGGGTGTCACCATTACTATAATCTTCATGGCACTTTGTTTTATTTCTCTCCTCTCATTCCTTAAGAGGACCTGATGCAACTGCTCAAACTCATAGACACTGTGGGTTCTGCTGCTCTTTTTAGGGCCAGGTGGCGCTGGCGTTGCCCAGTCACTGGTGTCTTGTGCAGCCTCTTCCTGCCCGCTGCCGCCCCTGCTGGCCCCGGTCTCCCGAGCCGGCGCTCTCCATAAAGCGCATATCTGGTCTCGTCCCCCACTCGCACCTTGTCTAGTTCAACCACATTCAACCACTGACCCCGGCACAACGGAAACCTTTCCTGTCAGCCCCCGAGTGGAACCTGGCCGTGTTCTCATTGCTTGTCGCTTGTTGCCTTGTGTGATTTTACATGGGTCCCAGCCTGGTGGGTGAGCGTCACAGGTAAAGGCGCGTCCACTTTGCCTGCAGTGGCGGGTGGGCACCTCCCTCCCCAGTGTCCCGGCCAGTGTCACCCCACCCTCCCACCCCCGGGTTCAGTGGAAGGCCACCCCCTGCGCCTGGGGTTTGATTCTGAGCGTCTTTGCAGGACGAGCCCTGGCTTCTACAAGAACGTGGTGAAGATTCAAAAGCACGTTACCTTTAACCAAGTCAAGGGCATTTTCGGCTTCACGGACAGTGACTGCATCGGTAAGGCACCCGCCACAGCCTGTCAGAGGAAGCAGCGGCCCCAGCCAGCTGTCGCCCAGGTGGCAGCAGCTGCAATTTGTGTCTTTAAATAGTAAACCCAGGGGTGGGTTTCCTTGAAACCTAAGGAGCTAGCGTGATGCCCAGGGGCAACTTTCCTAGGCTGTGTGGAGCTGTACTTTATGGTACCCATCTGCCCCTCCTCTGTCGTCTGTTTTAAGGCTTCAAAGAAAGTGGGAAAGGGTATGGCCAACTCTGGAGGTCCTGCGAATGCCTGCAGTGGGCACCTGAGCGTGTCTGAGTACCGCGGTTAGGTGCACTGGCATGGCACCCCTTGCCAGGGTGACACCAGGGTCCATACCGTTTGACCCCAAAACCCTACTCTGCAGGTCTAAGCAAACCGCAGTAGCAGTTTGTTAGCAACAACACCCAAAATATTAAAAACAGCTTCATGTACCAAGATATCATAACTTAATAATAATTAAAAAGGTGAGGGGGCCGGCCGAGTGGCGCAGTGGTTAAGCGCTGGCTTTGGAAGCCAGCAGCCCCGGTTCGGGTCCGACATATGAGGGCCAGTGACACTGCCCTCAAAAAAAAAAAAAAAGATGAGGAATGATCTGAATGCCCAGTCGGTAGACAGTGGTTAAATGCCATGTGATACATTTATTTACAGGATAAGACATACTTAACAACATGGGTCAATGCTATAAAGTAAAAAAGGCACGGGGAAAAAATGGAGTATAATCACAAATAGAAATGCGTAGAAACAGAGAAAATGGTGAAGAGACAAATTTGGACTGTAGAGTTTTTCTTCTACTTTCTGTAGTTTTCAGATTTCCTTTAATGGTTATTACTTTTCTGATGGGGAGAGAGCCTATTTTCTTCATCTCTTTCACAGAGTTAGTTAACCAGACAGGAATTGCTCCCATGTAAAGACAGACATTCTGTCCTCGTGTCTAGGGAAGGTCAGCTTTCCCGCCATCCAGGCCGCTCCCTCCTTCAGCACCTCGTTCCCTCAGATCTTCGGAGGCAGGGCGGATGTCCAGTGCCTCATCCCCTGTGCCATCGACCAGGTCAGGAGGCAGCCGGGTGTCGCGGGAGGCTCCGTGCCTCTGCGGTGGGAAAGGCAGCTTTGAAGGGGGGCGGGGTGGGGAGTCGGTCCTGTGAACCGGTTGGAAGTTAGGGGTTTGCTGTGAGGTTCCTCGGGCTAAAAGCTGGCACATTCCAGTCATCCTCAAAAGACCCTCTCCCCACAGGATCCTTACTTCAGGATGACGAGAGACGTTGCCCCCAGGATCGGCTATCCTAAGCCAGCCTTGCTGCACTCGACCTTCTTCCCCGCCCTGCAGGGAGCCCAGACCAAAATGAGTGCCAGCGACCCCAACTCCTCCATCTTCCTTACCGACACGGCCAAGCAGATCAAGACCAAGGTGAGCACTGCCCCGGGCAGAGGGGCAGCCTGTGTGAGCAGAGCCACACAGGCACACGCGCACACAGGTGCTCACACATGCACGCGCACCGTTGCTGTCATTTCAGCATCGGCTACCACAGGGCCACTGAAATCCAGCATCAATAGCTGCGCCCCCACTAGCTCGAGGCCACCTGTCCCCATTCCCATATAGCAGATGAATTTGTTTTGTTTGTGTCCTTTTATTTAGCCAAAACGTCAGATTTTTTTTTCTCCTTTTTTATTTTCTTTTCTTTTCTCTCCAGCACTCTGTTCTGGAAGCAAAGTTATAGCAATTGTCTTTCAAGTTACACTTAAACAATAGAAAAACATTTCAGTGTATTTCTGAGCACCGGTGGCATTCCAGGAGCTGGCCCAGGCGCTCTGTTTGTGTTTCCTCATTTCTGTTCTCACTGGGAGAGAGTGGTGTGTTCCTTTTAAAGATGAGAAGGGCCCGGAGGGGATGACCAACTTGACCAAGCCGCCACCAGTGGAGCCCAGCCGAGGGCTCCTGGCCCGTGAGCAGCCACTGTGGGGCTCAGGAGCAGCTTGTCTCCCAGTTCTCATTGAGACACGCAACTGATACATTCCTTCAGTGGGACAGTCCTGTCCGGCCCCGAATTGCCGCACCTGGTGCAACATGCAGTGGGTGCTCGGTAAATATTTGTCGAGTCACCAGAGAAACGTGAGATAGGCATTAGCTTGGCTTCCTTATTGTTCACGGCTCACCATTTCCCAGTGCTGACCTGCCAGCCTGTGTACAGTCCCCTCACTGCCCCGCAAGCCTGTTGACATTGTACTTGGAACCAGGTGTGTGTTTGCATGTTGGAAGATTACAGTGGGAGTGACAGAAACTGTATTTGAAGCACGTAAGGCAGCTGTCTGAGTTATTGCCAGGCCCCTGACCCTTCTGGAAAGTCCCAGGCAGGTTCTGTTTAACAATGGCAAAGTTTTTCAGGTTGAAAGTTGCACTGCTGACCCTCCCACCTTAGTGGGGAGCTGGTGTAAACAGGCTTTTTCTTTCCCTTTCTCAGAAACTGACAGAAACTTCCAGAGTATGGAGTGCAGAGGGGGAAGGGAAACTCCTGTTCTCTCTAGCAGAATAGTTTGAGAAGTTGTTTGAAAGAAGTCATTTTGGACGCTCAGGCATTTTTCATTCGCTTAGGGACAAGCAAAGACCCACACGGTGGGTGAGCAGGGAGCGTGAGGTCAGGAACCGCACAGGCTGCAGATGCCACCAGGGTCGCGAGTGCCTGTGGGGCTGGACAGGGCCAGGCCAGGCCTTTGTTCTCAATCTGCGAGCCCTCTTCAACTCCAGAATCACTTTCCATGCCAGCCACGAGGAGGGGCATCTGCTCCATCCCCTCCCAAGAATGCCCTCAGCAGCTGTGTGGGGACACAGCAGCATGGCTGCGTGATTGCCTACCAGGCACTGACCTCATTGAGCCATGACAGCCACCTGGAAGGCCGTGTCTAGTTCGCAGGCTAGGAAACCAAGGGTCCGAGAGGTTGTTTGGGCAGCTGCCCTGTGTTCACAGTTGGGAAACAGTGGGACGGGGACTGTGACCCCGTCTGCAACTGCGTGGGCCCCCCACTGTCTGGCCCTGCCAGTGGCGAGTGACCTTGGCTGTCCAGGTGTCGCTCGTGAAGCAGAGGCAGTTGTCCCCTTCACAGACTTGAGGCGGAGCTTACATGGGATCATGTATAAAAAGTGTTTGTGAACTGTCGAGTGCTGCCCAAATTTAAGATTTTAGTTCAAAAAGTGAATAGTTGGTCAGCTCCTTAGTAGGGTAGGCCCAAACATGCCTTCCCGGGCTATCACATGGTCACACCACGCTGTCAGAGCCTCCCAGGGCAGCCCTTGCCAGAACCTGCTGCGTGTGACAGTGAGGGATAGAGCCAGGCTGACCATCCCGTTGGATTGGAGCAGCCGAAGCTCACTGGCTCGTAGAGCTTGGTGACTGACTCAAGTTCCCATCCCTCGGCCCAAACAGCCCCATGTGGCACTGTTTCCTGTTCCTGTGACGTGGAACCATGTTTGGTACCTCTCACTCATTTCCATCATTTTGGATCCTGTGATGGCATTCCGGGCCCCACCACCAAGACTGCTCTCCACCCTAAGCCAAGCCCGTTGTCCTGTTGCCTTCCTGTAAGTCAGGCCCCAGCATCCCTGAGGCCCAGCCAGGCCCAACACCAGCACCACTTAAGCCACTTTCAGGAGCCTGGTGTCCCAGGAAGAGTCAGCCTTTCCTGTCCCTAGAAAGTGGAGAGAGCAATACCAAGTTCCTTGGGTCTTTGGGGATTCATGGTTTGTAGTAATCTGAACAGCCACTCCTTGGGGCACATCTGCTGTGTGCCTCTGTTGGACGAGGGGCCTGCCCGGATGGCAGTACCCGTGCATCTTGGGAAAATGCAGCAGACATGCACTTCTTTGTCCTCTCAGACAAGGGCTGGGAGCTGCCCCAGGGCCCTTAGCCTTCAAAACCACCCCCTGGAGCCTGGGAGGTGATCCTCAAGGCTTCCTTCCTGGCACTGCAGGGTCTTCCCTAAGGCCCAGCTGGCCTGGCCAGGCCTGGGAGTCTGCGCCCAGGAAGATGCCCAAAGGGGCAGGGGCTGCCACACAACCACTCCGCGCCTGCCCGAGGGCGCGCAGACCGAGTGCTAGGTGGGTCTCTCTTCTTGTTTATTTTGTATTTTCCATAGTTCTTGCAGTATACATACATGGATTTTACTATATGACTTGCCTCCTTTTTGTCAAGGAGAGGGAAGGTGACCTTTGACTTACCCTTATTCCCCCTGCCCCAGCAGCACTTTGCCGCACCCACCAGTAGGAGACGGGTTTCTCTGACCTTCCATGTGTCTGACGATCACCTGCTGCTTCCAGACCAGGGGTCAGCAAACTGCGGCTCGTGAGCCACATGTGGCTCTTTGAGTACGTTCCGTTCCAAAAGTTTGCCGACCCCTGGAAGAGCCAATCCTGTCCCTCACAACAATTTAAAAATTATTCAAGAGCCATAAATATATTTTTATAAATAAGGAAAAATTTAAAATAATATTATAAATGAAACTATGATAGTTTTATTTTCATTTTCAATTTTACCTCATGTACATACCCAAAGAGCCGCCTGTGGCTCGCGAGCCACAGTTTGCCGACCACTGGCAGCTCTTCCATCTCAAAAGTTTGCCAACCACTGTTCTAAATGGTCCCAGAATGCCCAGTTATACTCTGTCATGGGATCCTTTTGGGGAGACTTCCTTAATATCTCCACTTAGAATTTAACAACTCGACCCACTCTGTTCCTATGTAAAAAAAAAAAAAATAGGCGACATTTGTACATAGTAACTTCTCAGCTACTCATCAAAAGAACGCTGAAAGAACTTTGTCTCTCCTTTTTGGCTTTTCTTCTCTTCTTGCCTGTGGCCCTGATTTCCGCAAGGCTCTTCAGTGATTCCCGAAGCGCATTCTCTTGGTTTGAGCCTGTCTTTCTTCGTTCCTAAAACGCACATGATGGGCAGGGCCCTGCCTGCGGGCCCTTCCTACCTCCACACTTTTTGTGGGTCTGGCTTCCCCTGGTGAGCCATGTGCCCTGCCTCCGGTTTGTCTTTCACGGAAGAGAAGGCAGCAGCCAGGAGGCCGGGTGCTGATGTCCTGTCCTCCGGTGGTGACACGCCACCTGCCCCCGGCGGAGGCTGCCCCTTCCCTCATCACCTGTTCCTCTGAAGATGGCTTGTGTTCGTCCTCTTTCTGAAGGTCGCCACCTGAGAACACTTTAGGACGTTTCCCCCAGTTTCAGCTTTCCTGACTGTTCTTGTCTCTGGGGAGTGGAGGGCTGGTTACAAGCTAATCTTCCCTCGTCTCCCCGCTTCCCTGCAGTGAGGAACCCAGGCCTGGTGGGAAGGAGCAGTGTGAGGGGCCCCTGAGCCTCAGTCTCCCCTGGTCAGGATCTGACGAGACGGAAGCTGTCACTGGCATGACTCCCAGCCAGTTTCCACGCGCAGGGCGGCCAGGCCCGGCTAGCATATCCGTGTCCCCTTGCTGGTGCAGGTCAACAAGCACGCGTTTTCTGGAGGGAGAGACACCATCGAGGAGCACAAGAAGTTTGGGGGCAACTGCGACGTGGACGTGTCCTTCATGTACCTGACCTTCTTCCTCGAGGATGACGACCGGCTCGAGCAGATCAGGAAGGTGAGACGCGCGCGGCCCGAGTGCCAAGGGACCTCCTGAGAGACAGTTCACAGAGAAAAGACACCCTGCTGTTTAGTTAGTGGCCACAGGAAATTGCTTACTCCTACTAGCCTTCAGAGAAATATAAGTTAAAACACCGTCGCAGTTAAAGCAGGGCCTAGTGTTGCTGTTGTGTTTGCAGTGATTGTGAACAGAGGCTTCCAGGCTCCCCCGGGAACCCCGGTTTCCATACAGCCTCTCAGCCAGCAGCCAGGCCTCGGGTTTGAGAGCCCAGAGGTTATCCCAGCCTTTGCTTTGGGTTTTCCAGCTCCTGGCTGGAATCTTTTCCAAGGAAGTGATCCTGAATAAGTTAGCGCTCTCCAACAAAGATGCTCAGAACCGTAACAGCAGGAAGCTCGGAACAGTCCACAATAGAGGGAGTGTGAAGTACAAATTGTTCCAGGAGGGATGGTTGTGCTGGTGGGAGAGTTTTAGTGACACAGGATAATATGCCTCCATAGTGACAAAAGGACATCAAGTTGGAAATGCAATGAGAACAGCTATGTTTAAATACATTGCACTGGGAAAAAATCGAAAACTACGCCCAAATGTTGACAGCAGCCCTCTGCCCCTGGGTGCTGGCTTTCCGGGTGATGTTTTCTCATTACTGTGCTGCATTGTGGCGGTTTGGGTACTTGAGGATACGTTTGTTCAGTGAGTGTATTACAATGAGAGCATGGAAGCGATTCAGCAGAGATTTTATAGAAGCCAGTAAGGTGGGGCAGCGGCGGCTTATGCGGAGTGCTGGGGTTCGGCCAGCTGCAGGGTGCGTGGGGCGGCCCCCGTCGGCCCTGTCCCTGTGATGGGGCAAGCCGGCCAACCGGCAGGGCCGAGCTCCAGCCCCTTGCAGAGAAGCACAGTTTAAGGTCCAGGCTGTGGCACTTCTGGGCTCCGCGTGGTGGGCCGGGCGGGTGGAGCCGTTTCTCACCTGGTCTGTCTCCGGGCAGGATTACACCAGTGGGGCCATGCTCACGGGCGAGCTCAAGGTGGCGCTCATCGAGGTCCTGCAGCCGCTGATCGCAGAGCACCAGGCCCGGCGCAAGGAGGTCACGGACGAGATCGTGAAAGAGTTCATGACTCCCCGGAAGCTGTCGTACGACTTCCAGTAACGCCCGTTATAGCTGCAGATAGAGACATAATTCAGCATAATTCCCGCTTCACTTAGGCTGTCACATGGTAATCACTGGGCCTGGTGTCTGTAAGCCCTGTGCATCTGGCAGTGCCCTTTCTTTCTGTCCTGTCATCCCTCGCGTCTCTGGAGGCAGCGCCCTGGGAGCCGCCTGGGTGCCAGGCGGCAGGGCGTGCTCACACGGGCACATCCAGCTGGAGTCTCTCCCACGAGGCAGCCCAGGACATGGAGCCTTTGGCGCCGTGCCCGCCGGCCAGCCTCTCCTGGCCCACAGCGGGACTTCCGTTTGCAAGCGCCCTGCGGTTCCAAATATACTCTTGAAACTTGCTCGTAAAAGAACCTGTAGTCTGTGTGTGCATATCTGGAATCCAAATGCCATTATTATGAAACTAATAATCCCATCCCCCCAAAAAAAGCAAAAAGAATTGCTAGCTAGATGCTGTGCTACTCATTTGACCAAGAGTTCTCTGCCAGCCTGAAACTGCGTTTGACACTGAATATTGGCCAAAGTTGTCCACTTTTATTGTCTTTTGTGGGAGAAACTTGCCAGGTTACTAAACTCCAGCCCGTGCATGCATTCTACTCCAGAAGTCACCCCCTTTCCCTGAACATACGAGTATTTTGTTTTCCACCAAATAACCCTACACACTCCACCCAGAACCCCTGCGGCCACTTTGCTCTGATCCTGCCACAGGCCGAGGGGCATCTGCTGCCTTTCAGAGGTCTTGGCTGGCATGGAGGTCTCCATGGAGCAGTAGTGCCTTGCCCATGTCCCCCCCCCCGGGCGGGTGGACGTGGCCAGAAAGCAACAGCAGCCCCCGAGGCCCTCAGCGTTGTGTCTGTGGGAGCCCATTCAGTCAGGCATCCTGTGTAGTTTGGAAAAGCAGAAGAATACCCCAGGGAAAGCCCCCGTTTGAGGCGTCCTTCCTGGAGACACAGGGTCCACTCCTGAGTTCTCTCCCTCACGTCACTCGTCAGCATAAATAAACCGCCTTTGGTCCCGGCTGTGTGGCTGTGCTGTCTGGGGTTTGAAGCAGGACAGAAGGAGGGCCCTAGCATCCACTGGAGACATGCTTGGGGCTGTAGGTGGGACGGGCCCCACAGCCCTGGGAGCCCCACGGCACTGACAGCAGGCTCCCAGCATCTGCCTTGCTAGCGCTTGGTGACCCCGGTGTTGCCTCACACCGCATCTTGTTTGCTGCAGCCAGTGGAAGATACAAGCACCGGCCGTTCTGTGGACGTGGGAGTGGCCAGGGGCTCAGAGGCGGTGCTGGGCTGTGACAGGAGCCAGGCTCCAAGCTGGGCTGGGCCTGTTGACGTGGGGCCCAGGTGGCATGGAGCCTGGGCTCAGCCTTCTCGCCCATTCTCATTTTGAAGCGAGGAAGCAGCCGTAGGAGGAGACTGGCCACACAGCGAGTGTGTGACTGCAGGCCTGTTCTGACTTGTCTCCTCACACACAGAGGGACCGTGTTACACAAGGCGTGAGGTCCCCGCACTGGGGACACTCAGGGCGCAGCCTGACCACATCCGTGCCTCCCTGCCAGGCCTCAGTTCCCGCTGGCTGAGCCCCCAGCCACGCTCACCTGGCGGGCTGCCACCCACAGAGGGTGGCGCAGCTGTGTGGCCCTGGGCAACTGATGTGACTTCTTATTGCTCCTTTGTGCCCACGTTACAGTTGCAAGTGTGCGGAGAAAAGGAGGGACCATGTGTAAAGTGTTCACCCAGCCAGAGTGCAAGTCACCGGGGCATAAAACGGTGGGACCATGTCGGCTACGTGACTTTGGGCAGGTCACTTACCCTCTCAGGACCCCCTCACCTCCCTTATAAAACAAGACGCTTCATGTTTGGGTCTTGGGAGCAGTACCTTGGGTCAGTGGTCAGGTGACTCACCCAAGGTCACTGCTTGTTAGGGCCCCACATGTTGCTGAAACCAGAGTTGTTCAGCTTCCCGAGGGATCCCAGGATTAGGAGACAGGTAAGGGCTGGCCCGGCAGGTGTTGAGTGAGGCGGAGGTCGGTTCCCAGACCCTAGAGTGCAAGGAGGAGGCCCTGCCAGAGGGCTGTGACTGTTGATGTCCACTCGGCAGACCTTGCTGCGCCTCGTGCCCCAGCCTGGTGGGAAGACCAGCTGGGCTGCGTCTGAGGGACGAAGCACGGAGAGCACGCTACATGGCAGCAGAGCGCTGAGTGGGAGGGCTGTGACCGGTGGCCGGGGGAAGCTCGCGTCCGGGATAGCACCTCAGAGCCAGAGCGGAGCCGGGGCTCTGGGGCCTCCAGCCGCAGCAGACAGACAAGCGCTCCCAGAGTTACGGCGGTACATGCCTGGTAACCCGTCCCAGAGGCCCGCACGCAGCTGTGGGACCCCTGGGTGACCACCCTTCATCTCCCATTTGCTATTTCAAGTGTAGCCTGGGCTTAGTGGGAAGACCCAGCGTGGCCCAACTGTGATCCTAGCCCCGCCCCTTCCCTTCCCCATCCCCTCTCATCCCTGTTTCTAAAGACGGGCTGGGTTGGCATCCAAAGGGCCCTGCCCGCTAGAGGTTGTAGAGGGCGAGGACCTTCCTGCTAAGCCACCTCCCCAGCATGGCGGGGCTCGCTGCTCCGTGGCCAGTGGTCCCCACCCTCCCCGACCAGGACTGCTGTCAGTCACTGCTTCCAGGGCTGGAGCAAGTGGGTAGCCTAGTGGTCTTGCCACGAGTGGACACAGGCTCAGGGTTTTGATGAATTCTTGAAAACTTTTATTAGCTGATACCTTAGCATCTTTAATTGTAACCTGGATTAACTTCCAGGAAATACTGCAGGACTTCACTTACTCATCCAGCCATTCATTCCACACTCCCTGATTACCCGCCATGTGCCAGGCCCTGAGCTGCACATATTCCAAATCAGACATGCGCGGCCCTTAAGCAGCTCACAGTCTCGGGGGACAGGGATGGGGAATCCCAGGGGGAGTGGTCATACGACAAACCAGGGCCCCATGGGAACAAAGCAAGAGATACCTAAAAGTAGCCTGGTGGTCAGGCAGGGAGAGCTTCCTGGAGGAGGTGATGCCTGGGGTGGGGAGTGAGCCAGTCAGAGGGGGAAGGGCATTCCTACAGAGAGCACAGGGTGTAATCAAGTGCCTGGGTCAGTGTGACAGGAGCAGGCCGGAGGAGGGCGTCCACCCACATGTTCTGGGAATAGGAAAGAGTTTGGCCGGAACACTGGAGGTGCTTCTATCCAAGGACACGGTCCAGGCCTGTGTCTGTGAGCGTGGCAGAGGCAGGTGTGGGCTGGCTTTACCAGGGGGCTGCTGCCGTGGGGCCCAGCAGGTCTGTGCTGCATCTGCGCACCCTGGCCCCCAATCATCCCCATCACTGGACTGCATGTGGTGCCAGGGAGAGGGCTGGGGCCCCAGAAGTACAGGCGCAAGTGCCCCTACCCTCCCTGCTGTGTGACCTTCAGCGGCCCGGCTCCCTCTCTGAGCTATTTCCTCACCTGGCATCAGGCTGTTCTGGTAACCTGTGTGATGTGCCTGGATTGCTCAGGAAGCGCTGACCCCTCCCTCCTCCAGGCCTCACAGAAAGGCAGCTCGCAGCCCCGTGTCCAGGCAGTGGTGGGCCAGGCAGCTTTGCTCAAAAAGGGGGTGATTTGGGATGGGGCATTGAGGAGAGCCTGCATCACCCTGGGTGCTGAACAGCCCCTGTGGCTGGGTTTGGCGCACAGACCAGGCCCCCAGCCCCAAAGGCCAGGTAAGTAGAGCCGGCAGCGTGCTGCGCTGGGCCTCAGGGTGTCCATCCGCCCAGTGGGAGCACTGGTCACACAGATGTGGAGGGATTGCCTCTGAGAATGAGCCGGGCGGGGACACGGGGCACCAGCCCCACAGACCATAGGGCAGCACCACTGAACATTCTCAGAAACGTTTAATCAGCAGCCACCCCCCACGCAGTCTGCAGGCAGAGTGGGGGTGCGTGACAGGCCTGCACACCAGCCCGCCGCGCTGGCCCAGCAGTGCCTCTCTGAGCGGCCTGGTGCTGGAACAAACAGGCGTGGAACCAGACAGCTGCGCCTCTCCCGTCTGGTGGGGACCAATTAGGCTGCACCTGAGGGGCAATGCGTGAAAGCATACTAAACAGCAGTGGGGAACTGGACAGGGGCGTGGGGGCGGCGGACAGCTGAGTAAATGGATGGTGGTTGGGGTGCTCTGAAGACACGGGTGGTGGGGAGAGGCCCAGGGAGGCTGGAATGATGACTGACCACATGCACCAATGACTCCACCTCACGATGTCCTCATCCAAGTGGCCACTCCCCTTGGCTCATGTGACGCTTGGGCCAACCCCGGGCTGGTAACAGAGGGGCCCCTTGACCTTCTCTGGTCTGCAGTTGGGCAGGCAAAGCCCAGGGCCCGGCTGACTGGCTGCGGAGGGGCTCCTGGCTGTCCTGGGTGACAGCTCAGTAGGGACACTCCCCTTTGCCTCCTCCAGCTACTATGACCTCTGGAAGCTGCTGGCGGGTTGGACCCTGGGACTTTGGGACCAGCTACTTAAGCAGGCCCTGGGCGAGCCTCAGCGCGGCTTCGTAGGCGACAAAGACCACCATGTTGACGGGGAAGGCACGGCAGCAGTTGACTACCAGTCCCTTGAAGAGGACCCTTGGCCCCTCCTCCCGAACACTGGTCACCACACAGTGCACGAGGCCCCGATAGCGCTGCTGGCCCTGCCCATCCGCCTGCAGGCGCGACTTGATCACGTCCATGGGGGTGGCCACGGCCCAGGCCAAGACCCCCGCACAGCCACCGGCCACCAGCACACCCAAGACATCTGCAGGGAGAGACTGTGGCTGCCGTGACTGAAAGCAGATTGGGGCCCCCAGGGCAGGGCCCAGCCGTAATGGAGGCCTGAACTCACTCCAGTGTGATTCATTCAAGGCCACACAGAGCAGGCCTGTCCCAACCCTCAGTGTCCAGGGCACGGAGGTCCCCACCCCGGGACGCACTCGGCTCTAGTGTGCAGCATGACTCCTCCCCGGCTCCCCGGACTCCGTGCCCACTGGCTGAGCCTGCCCCCACTTCCCAGGCCCCAGCCCCGCTCACCTGGATGGCTGTGGCCAGCGGGGGTGAGCCACTCGCAGAGGATGGAGTAAGAGAGGAAGTAGGTGGCAAAGGAGTGGCTGTCCCTGAAGAGCAGGGCTGAGCTGCCCTTGTAGAGGCCCCGCAGCCCCTCTTCACGGGCCACCGTGGTCAGGCAGTGCAGCGGCCCGCGGTACTTGGGCCCAGGAGCTAGACTTGCGGAGGGCGCAGGGCACCGTGGGGGCACAGCCGAGGGCCACGAGGCGGAGGAGCGCCGCTGCTGCGTCTGCGTCTGCGTCTGCGTCTGCAGGCGGACCTTGGCCACCTCGGTGGGCGATGTCAGGAACACCTGAAGCAGGGACGAGGCAGGCATACCCTGGCCCTGGCCCCTGCGACGGTGACATCGGGGAGGCTGGGCCCCAAGAAGCTTCAGGCTGGCCCACGGCCACCATGGAGCGGGCTTCAAAGCCGGCTCTGCCCACCCACCAAAAGCCAACGGTTCCTTCCTGGCACAGAGCAGGTGTTAGGAAAATGTCTGTGATTCCGGTCCATGGAAGTACTTAATCACATAATTAATATGTTAATGACATAGTAATGTATTATTTAATTAATGTAAGTATTTAATGCAAGCAAACACACTTAATGTGTTTAATAACAGTCACGTATGACATATGATAATATTACTAATAATACTGGTTGCTATTTCATTGGAGTTCATACCTGTCAGACCCCATGCTGGGGGCTTTACACTCATGACCTCACTGAATGCTCCCCATGACGTCTCTTACTGATGAAGAGACAGAAGCTCAGAGAGGCTCCCTGGTAGGCACAGGGTCCCTCGGCTGACAGTCAGCTGAGCCCTCACCCACGGTCCCCTCTCCCCCGGTCTCTATCCGCCTCTGTCCTCACCGAGCCTCAGGTTCCCGCCTGCTGGGCTTGGTGGCCTCTCCCCATCCCAGGGCCCCCTTCACCCGCCCCACTCACACGGACGAGGCCAGAGGCGAATCCCGAGAGCGTAATGTCGATCCTGGCGGGCTTGGCATCGGCACTGCCGTACCGGAACCGGCAGATGTGTGAGAGGCAGTGACGGTAGGTGCCGAAAGACACAGAGGAGACCAGAGACACGGTGCCCACGGGCAACGAGAGGCCCCTGTAGAAGCCCCACACCTGGTGGGCAGGTGGGCGGGAGCCAGGTGAGAGGCCCGGCCAGAAGGGCAGCCCCGGTGGCACCCGTGCTGGCCCTGCCTGGCTGCAGCGCCCCGGGCGTGCCCGAGTGCCAAGGCCTCAGCTCCCTGAGCTGGAGCGGGCTCGCAGTGCTGAGCTGCAGAGGCGGTGAAGGGGGATTGAGGACCCAGGCCAGGCTCCACCTGGGGGTGAGCTGGGAGGCTATCGTGCTGCTATTTTCCTTTCGCTCATCCCTGGCAGGCTCCGAGTCCCAAGTTCACTCTGGTAAATGTCTGAGCCCCTCCTGCGCACAGGGCTCCGAGCTGGACCCTGGGGCCTGACAGCTCCACCCAGCACTGCCGGAGCCCAGCCTCAGAGGAATCCAGGAGGTGGATACTATTCCCAGCTGGAAGATGAGAAACCCAAGGCTCAGCGGGCCCACCTGCCTGGCCGGCTAGTGAGTGGCAGGCGTGGGGTCTGAGGCCTGACATCCCCTGCCCCTCCCCCGGGCCCAGGCCTACCCGCTCTCGGCGATACAGGTCCCGGACACAGCGCCAGATGCCCATGTGCTTGGGCTCCGTCTGGATCCTGACCTGTGAGAGAAGCAGGCTCCAGGCCCAGCACAAGGCCAGCAGGCCCTGGGGGAGGGGACGAGCCAGCTCCCGACTCTCTGTCGTGCTGACTGTGGGCAAGGCAGGGACAGTGACCCCTATTTAAGAGAAGCCTGAGGCTCAGGGTTGAGAAAGCGGCTGACCGACCCGAGGACCGCGGGGAGGGGTGAGTCCGATGAGCATGCTGGAAAGGTCTCCTGGCCATGGACGGAGGGCAGGAGACTCAGAGGGCGGCCTAAGCCCGGGGAGGGGCCTTGGGGTGGGCGGCAGAGGCCCACTGTCGTACCTTCACCGTGTCCAGGGGGTAGCCCACAGCAACGCCACAGACGCCTGAAAGGAAACCAGAGAGAGCAGCCTGAGGCCGTCTCGGAGGAGGAGAGAGAGACTTGCCCACACGCCCACCGAGAGCAGACCCACACTGGCTCTTCTGGTCCACACCATATCTCATCAACTTCTGTTTTACAGATAAGGAGACGAGGCTCAGAGAGCTCAGATGGCTCCTGACAAGTTGCTAGCGATTCCTCCTTCCCTGAGGCTTGGCCCATGGGTGCCTTGTTCTGAAAACCAGGGAAGCTCCTTGCCCTCTGGTGTCATGTTGTAGAACTTCTGATCCAGCGTTTGCTGGGCCCTGTCTCCAGGCCAGGAAGCACTAGCCCTCAAGCCTCAAGCTGTGAAAGGTTTGGGCACAGACCAAGCAAAGGCTGGGAGGTGGGAGAGCCAAGTCACCCCAGGGCTCTGTGAAGGGCTTCCCCACAAGTTTGCACGGACAGAGAGGGAGGCAAGGCTTCCTGGACCAGGCCTTCTGCTCCTGCATAGGGGGTCTGGTGCCCCCTTTCTGTTCCTGTCTCCTTTCCTGGCACCAGGGCCTCACCCCCAGCACTGCCTTGGGGAAGCTGGGGAGTGAACAGGCAGGACCCTGGGATTTACACACATAAACACCCCCTGAGGGTTGGGGGTGAGGGCCATCTGAGGACAGTAAGGCATGTGGGGGCTGAGCCCTATTTACTCTGTATCCCAGGACTCAATAAAGAACAAAGTGAATGAAGGAATGAATAAAGACAGTGAAGCAAAACACTGACTGACTTTGGTAGAATCATCGTCCTTGACCTTCACCAAACTCCTACTCGTCCATCAAAGCTCTGCCATAGCATCACCTCCTCTCTGGAGCCCCACCTCACTCCTGTGCCAGGAGGCATGTTGATCAGAGCCCCTGTTACATGGCTTTGCTGCTGTCCCACAGCATGCCATCTCTGCCTCCAGAACTGGAGTTCCTTAAGGACAAGGCCCACCCCTGGTCCCCATGACCCAGGGCCCAGCAAAGGGCAGGGGCCCTTTCCACCCAGGCCTCCTATGGGCTCTGGAGGAGACAGGGAGGACTCTGAAGCCGTTCCTGGCTGTTCGATCTTAGGCAAGTCAAGCCCCTTCTCAGAGCCTCCTTCTTAGAAGGCTAACGTCCAGGGCAGCGGCTGGTCTCAGGCCTGATGCACAGTAGGACCTCAAAAAGCCCCCTGGTGAGGCCAAGGCCCTGGTGTTTCTTGGCTCAGTGCTGCCCTCCCCACCCCAAGCTGTTCCCAGAAGTATCGACCCGGGAACCTACTGCTGTTTCACATGATAAACAAGGCCAAGGGTGCCTTACCCAAAATAGCCTAAGCCTGCTGGGTGGATGGCTGGGAGGAGCCATAGCCCGTTCTGAGCCTGTTTCCGGTGGGTCAGATATTTGTCTGGACCAGTCTTTCGCAATAAGCCCTTTCCCCAGAAGTGAAGTGAAAACAAATTGGTGGGCCCAGCAAGGTCAGGGTTGCACGCAGCCAGTGGGCGGGGCTGGGGCTCAGCCAGGACCCCCCACCCCCACCCCCCACCCCCCCACCCCGCCTTCGGCTCTGCCCCACCCTCTGTCAGTGTTTGTCTTCACTCTCCTGGGACCTCTCATCCTTTCCCACAGCCCAGCCATCCCTCTTTACGCCTATCACTCCCAGCCTCCACTTGGCTCCAGTAGAGACCACCCTGTGCCCCGCGCCCCCCACCCCCCGGTGAGCCCCCCAGGCCAGTGCAGACTACCCCCACCTCCACCTCCACCCGGCCCTAGTAGCCTCCCTGAGTCTCCAGGGAACCTGCTCTCTCCTCCTGGCACCCGGAACCCGGAACCCGTGGTCCACACCAGGTCCTGGCCCCTTCCAGAGTATAGTGTCTCCTCAGACCCCACGTCTGCCAGAGGCTACCCCGCAAGGCAGACCCTCCCAGCTCCCCCTGGCACCCCTGGAAGCAGCAGTCCGCTGCCCGGCCCTGCTGTCCCTGTCTGTTACCTCCGATGGCTCCGGCAATAAAATCCATGGAAAACGTGGGTGGTGGGGAAGGTCCTGGGGTCTCCCTGCCTGAGAGCAGTCTGATGCCACCAGCAGGGTGACAGCTCCCAGTCAGCAACTCTTAAATACCTGTGGGGGAAAGCAGGGGACAGGAGGCAGGAGCCTGATCAGTGGCCCCAAAGGCAGAGGTCATGCTGGGAAGCAGGCAGGTCGATGCCCAGCGGGACTCCTCCCACCCATTCCTCCAAAGGCCCCTGTCCCAATGCCCTCGGGACCGGTGTGGGGAAGTCTGTGAGAGGTCACAGGAGGTGTCAGGCTCTGAGGAAGCAGGATCTGCCCCCACTGCCTGCAGGCCTGGGCCCCAGGCCACATCCACACACCTCCTGGAGGGATGTCCAGGGATGGGGCTGTGATGTCTCCACAGCTCCAAGCCCAAACTCAGGCCTTAGCTGTGCCCGTGGGCCTTCCCGACTCCCTGGAATTGCTCCTGCCCAGGGAACCCTTAAAGCTCCCTCACCTATTCATTCAACAAACACTCAGAGAGGAGACACTGAGGCAAATAAGGCCCGGGGCCCATCCTCCAGGGCCTCCACTTGGCAGGGAGGGAGTGGGGACGACGGGCCACAGTGCCTGGCACCGGGGAGGCTGGCTGGAGCCCTGCCAGGGGCAGTGTGAACACCAGGCACAGCCCACTGTGCGCCCCATGACCTTCACACTGTCCCTGCCATGTCCACAGGTCTCCCCTCCCTCCAGGGCCCCAGCATCGATTCTGAGTCTTCAGTGCCCAGCACGGACCCAGCATGGAGCAGGAAT
Source organism: Aselliscus stoliczkanus (assembly GCA_033961575.1). Lineage (NCBI taxonomy): Eukaryota > Metazoa > Chordata > Mammalia > Chiroptera > Hipposideridae > Aselliscus > Aselliscus stoliczkanus. Next base: position 157,678,645 of record CM066732.1, on the reverse strand, counting down.
CACTGAGCGAGGTGGTCAAGCCCTGCAGGAGCCACCTCTGGGGCTGCCAGTTTGGCTTCTAACCAAACCAGGAGACCCCTGAAGAGGAAGCCCCTCCAAGTGGCCGTTTCCATCTGGCCTTGAACAAGCTGAGTACTGATGAGGGACAGCCTCACCTACTCCTGCCCAGCAGTGTGTGACTGGGGTGAGTGGGGTCATAAGTTTCCAGTAGCAACTGCCACCGCAGAGGGCAAAGGGCAGGATGCGGCTCATCCAAGGCCAGTCCTAACGTCTGTCCTGGCTTTTAGAGAGACGCAGTCAGGGCTGGCCAAGTGGCGCGGTGATTAAGCGCGGGCTTGGGATGCCAGCGGCCCCGGTTCGGATCCCACATATGAGGACCAGTGACACTGCCCTCAAAATAAATAAATAAATAAATAAATAAATAAATAGAGAGACGCAGTCAGTCTAGTTAGTAGCCAAGTTGCCTGCATTCAAATCCCAACTCTGTCACGTATGCCAGCTCTGAGACTTTGGGCAAGCCCCTTGACCTCTCTGTGCCTCCATTTCTGCATCCATGAGATAAGGATAGTACCTGCCTCATATCTGTGACTACTCAGGGCAAGCTCCAGTCATGTCCCTGTGGAAGGGGCCAGCCCAATATGAAGGCTGCATTAATAGGAGCATACATTCTAGAAGGAAGGAGGTGAGAGGCCTGTACTGAGCAGGGCAAATACAATTGGGTCTTGAGTAACAGATGCTACACTCGAGAGGCCAGCACCTTAGATGATGAGGAGCTTGAAGCACATTTCTAACTGAAAGAACAGGAACTGTGTGTCACATGTTTCCTGCATACTGTCTAATGTGGTAAATGCCACCGACCACCTGGCACCTGAACCAGAAACCCAGGAATTGCCCTGGATGCCTTTCCTCCTGCACCCCACATCCAGTGAGATGCCTTGTCCTGCGGTCAGACCTCTGGAGTTCATGTTCAGAGCTACTTTTGCTCTCCATCTGCACAGCCCCCGGCTGCATCATCTCCCCACTGGGCAACAGCTGCCCCTGCCTGCCTACTACATGCCACAGTCCAGGCACTGCGCCACGGCAATAAACACAGGAAGTGCTCCTGCCCCGTGGGTCTTCTGTTCTAGGGGGTCAGACAGACACCAATGCAATAAAAATAGAGTGTGCCGGATTGGGGTACGTGCCAAGGAGCAACATGGCGTAGGGAGGGGACAGGGAGTGTTGGGGGGAGGGTCAGTGTTAGTAGCAGCAGCCCAAGAAGGTGACATTTGAGACAAACATGTTTTCTCAGTCACTGCAGCCAAGTTTCACCTGCCCTTTGTCTCCTGAACAAACATGCCCAAACTTTACCCTTCTCTACGGCAAAAACAGAAAACATGCCACCTCACTGCTTAAGCTGTTTTGTACAGGTCTGAACATCTCCCCACCCAACAGTGAGCTTCTGGGAGGCAGAGTTATGTCGGATTTGTCTCTGAGCCTGCAGCACCTAGCACAGGGCAGGCACCCTGGAGAGGCTTGGTGAATAAATGCATGAGAAAATAAGTCAGTGAACGGATGGGTGGGTAGATGGATGAATGAGTGGGTGAATGGGTGAGTGGGCAGGTGGGTGGGTGGGTGGGTGGATGGATGGGTGAGTGGGCAGGTGGGTGGGTGTGCCAATAAACATACTTGGGGACTTTTGTGTTTCAGCGGGGAGATTTCTGGGTCAAAGATACCTGAGCTATTTTTTTTTTTTTTAAGATTTTATTGGGGAATTGGAGGAGGGAACAGCGTTGGGGAATCCGGAAAGGGGAACAGACAAGTTGCTGTCCTTTTGTTCTTCAGTCTAGTTGCGGAGGACGTTGCTTCACTGGCCCATGTTGGTATTATCATTGCGCTCTTCCCAGGTGAGGCAGTCGCTCGCCAGCCATTGGACAGCTGCTCACAGCGGTTCACAGCGGCTCATGAAAACGCACCCCAGCTGCTGGCCAGCCCCACTGCAGCCTACGCTGTTGCCAGTGACTCATGGCAGCCCAGCTCCAGGTGGAGCTGTTGTTCACCATCTTAGCTGTAGAGGGTGCAGCGTCACTGGCCCTCATGTGGGATCTGAACCGGGGCCCCGCTCCTCAGAGCTGATGCTCCCAAGCCAACTCTTAACCAATGCACCACTTGGCCGGCCCTATCTGAGCTATTTTTAACTTCCTCATACTTGACCATTTGGACAGGATTTGAGGGGAACAAGAGGGGCAGGTTGCCAAATGATGGAAACAGCTCAGGAGCCCAGAGTGGGCATGGGGCCAGCCTGGCTTCAGACATCTGCAGTTCTGGCGTTTTCAGAAAATGCGTCTCCTTGGCAAGTCTGGACAGGTCAGGAGAGCCCAGCTGCTCACCAGGCTCACTCTGTGACCCTCCGAGCCTCAGTTTCTTCATCTGTCAAGTGGGACAGAAGATGAGAGTGTACACTTGCGGCCTGGCCCTGCCGTGCTCTGCCTGGATCTGAACACCGCCCAGCTGCTGCTGCAGTCCCCATGGCCCCAGGCAGGGCTGGGGCTCAACCACCTTTGCAAGGGTGGTGTCTCTGGGGAGTGACTGGCTTATGGGGTGGTATGAGCCCCTGCCTCAGTCCTCTCAGACACCCTGGCCTCCCCTTGACATCCTGAAGGGTTAGGGCCCTGGGCCTGGGGTCTTCAAGCCTCCATAGCCCCCAGAAGAGGTCTCAGGGTTACAAGGCCTGTGACAGGGCATCCCTGCTGCCTCACCTGCCTGTACGGCCTCCCTGGACATGGCACACAGGCAGCCTGCCCCACACTGCCAGCTCCTTCCCCTGCCCACAGAGCTCAGACAGGCCTCAGACCCGGTGTGCCCACATCTGTGTTACACCCCAGTCTCAGAAGACACTGTCATGTCCACACGTGAAGGGGGTACAGACTCATTTGCAGGCAACAGTCAGAGCACATGCCTGAATGGGTCCCCAGCATGAACGGGGCTGGCAGGGAGTGCTGGGTGAAGCCGAAAGGCGGGTCGGGACTGGCAAGAACTTGGAATGCCCAGGCCGGTGTAAGCACAGAACATCTCAGGAGGTAATGGGCCTGCAAGGGCAGTGGCAGATGGAGGACATGGGACAGGGGCGCTGTCGGAACCAGCTGGGAAGGAAACAGAGAGGCACGTGTGGACGGGAAGCCCCTGAGAGCAGGCTAGACACCCGACCGGCACACAGATACTCAAAGGAGGCTGCGAGAAGCTTGCCTGCCACCCTTCACCTGGACAGAAAGGTCCCATGACAGGGTCACCCCTGTGGCACAGAGCTGAGGGGACTGGGAATGGGTCTGCGGTGGGCAAAGCCTGAAGCAGCTGGGCAGGTGGCAGAAAGGGAACCGTCTTCCCTGTGCAGCTGTCCCAGGAAGACGCTGCCAGACCAGGCGTTGCCTTGTGCCTGACAAGATGACCGCCTCAGGCTGGGCAGGCACGACAGGAGAAGCCAGCGGAGGAAGAAGGGAGATGACCCAGCCAGGGTCCCTCCCACCCGAAGAAGTTCTGGAATCGGGGGCGCTCCACCCAGGATGCTGAGGGCCGTCTCAGTTCCTTTCTCGCCTGTCTCCGGCACTCCGGAGGGGCCTGCCTGCCGTGTCTGTGGCAAGCCTCTGGGCCCCGTACATGTCCTTCTTTGCCCTCTGCCTCCCATTCCCACCTCTCCACAGTGCCATCTCCAACTTACTGGCCATTTCAACCAGATCCCAGGGGAGGGCACACTGCCCTCCTGTGGCCACTGCACCAGGTGCCTGCTCACACTGGCTGTCTGCCTGGGAACAGCCTGTTCAGCCCAGCCATTTCCCACACATGGGACCGTGGGAGTGTCCAGAGAGGGTACAGCCGGGATGGCCCAGGGCCGGCCCAGAGGATGGCTCCATGAGGTCTGCGCATTGCAGGGACAACGGAATGAGCAGAGAGCATGCACTGTGTCTGTGTCCTGGACACGTGGCTGAGCTCTTCCAGCCTGGCCCCCCTGCCCTAACCAGATGAGCCGACCCAAGCTGGCGACCATCCCTTTGGTCTTCTGGTCAGTCCAGGACACCCCCAGGCAGGCCCCACACCCCCTTAGTTCTATTTTTAGACCAGAAGCCTTTACCAAGTGTCTATTTATATCACTTCCCATCTTGGGTTTCTGGTCATTTCATCAGCTGGCTGAGCAGTCCTCCCTTCAGCCTCTTGGCCCACTCCAGGCTGAGCAGGCTCAGAATGGCGCCGAGCGCACGGAAGGGAGGCTCACAGCATACCTGAACTGGTAGCCCTGGGGAAACTGAATGCTTCCAGCTGAACAAAGAGACAAGAAACCCACCAGCAGGCAGCAACTTTGGGGTTGTCTAAATTCAGCAGAGAAAAGTGAATTCCTCAAAGTCTACCGAACAGGACACCCCTGGGTACTGTGGACTCAGAGGCCGACTGTCCCCACCATGGTCCCAGGCCCTCCATCCTCTGCGGCCCAGAGCAGACTCGCTCAGTGAGGCCGAGCCACTTCAGGATGGCCTGGACGAGGGGCCGGAGAGACGTCCAGACAGCAAACATTTACACACCGGGAGGAGATGCACCAGGCAGAGCTGGCTCTCATCACACCAGCGGCTGGTCGCCAGCCCCTCACCACAAGGCTACCACACCTGTCCATTACAGAGTCTTCAGCCACCACTACAGCCACCATTAGGGGACCCTTTGGGGCTGGGACTTCCCTTTGCAGGTCTAGTGAAAGTTGCCCTTAGAAAGCCCTTCAGACCTCGACTAATTAACTTTTCTTAATTGTGGTAACTCTGCTTTATAATATTATAGAAATTAACAATTGTCTTCCGTTTCCTGCAAATGTGTGGACAGCTGAAGGCAGAGGGCCATTGTATCTTGCTCTGGAGCACCAGGGCCCTGCCTGTCCTCTGCACGCTCCCTGCACACACAGCCGAACTCCCCAGAAGGTCTACACAGCCAGTCCACAGCCCGCGCCCACCCCATTCGCCCTGTGACACCCCGAGCTCCAGCCTTGCTCCCCACCCCAGGTCCAAACAGCCTCCTTCACTGAAATCAACAGATTCCAGGGTAGGGAGAACAGGCAATTTTCTTTTCCTCCTGGTGTTTCTAATTTTTCCACACTGAGCCTGTCTTGTGTAAATTATAATACAAAATAAAAAATACCCCATACTTTTCAGTGACCTGCTTGACCCCTGACCCTCACCTCCCCGCTTGATACTCCCTCCCTGCTGCTGTCCTCCTACAGTTCTGGCCTTAGGGCCCTCCTCCCCTTAAAGGTGGGGTCTGAGAAAAGCCGTGCAGAGGGGCTCTCCCCTGGAAGGGGGCACGTCTGGGGCCCTTGAGAACATGAGGAGTTAAAAAAAACGCACATTCTGTTCTGTAATTTTATCTTCAGGAATGAAACAGAACAGACACAGAACCCACTGATAACAATAAAACAGGCTCAAAGAAGTGGACATCACGAGCTCATTTATTTGGTGATAACTGTATTTTCACTTTCTCTCCCTAACTGTCATGGGAGCCCCTGGAGGTCAGGGAGGAGTGTCTGCCTTGTTTCCATGCCTGGCACAGAGCAGCACTCAGTCACTCTCTGTGCACCACCTGGGTCAATGATTCTCAGACAGCGTGGACATGCAGAGCTCTCTAGAACTTTTAAGAAGAAATGTGGTTCTACAGTTTAGTAACCCAGCAGTGCACCCAAGTGACCCCATCTGCTCCCACTGCCTGCCTTCACCCCTCCTGCCCTGCCCCAGAGCCGCTCTCTACTGCTCCCACAGACTGGACCTTTGTCCCCAAACCCAACAAGCCCCTGCCTGGGGCACAATAGGAACCCAACAGTGAGCTTCAGGAAGCTCCTTGGAGGAGGCCCTGTTTGGGCAGCCCCTACAGCGGTCCAGGTGAGGGGTCTCGTGGAGCGGCAGCGGGAGCCTGCGGGCCAGGGAGGAGGTGAAGTGTGAGGCTGCATCCTGTAGGGAGGGCTCAGAGGTGGGGCGGGTTTGGAGGGAGCAAAGGGTCAAGGAATGCAGTAGCATCAGGTGCCAACCCTCCTGGTGGTCTTGTGATGAATGATTGCTTATCATGGATACTATCATCAATTTGATATTTATCTCAATTGTTGGGCTGCTGCTAACACAAATATTTATGGCTACATTTTTTTTTTTTTTTGAGGGCAGTGTCACTGACCCTCATATGTGGGACCCAAACCGGGGCCGCTGGCTTCCCAAGTCAGCGCTTAACCACTGCACCACTCAGCCAGCCCTATGGCTACATTTTAAGGAGCACAGATAATCATCAACTAGAAGGCTTTGATAGCTTCTAAGGACAGTGAGGTTGATCAAAGGTCACAGCATGAAAACTTAAATCCAGGACACAGGAATGGAGTTAGTTTTATTCATATCTACATCTATTCAAGGGTTCATGCAACCTGTCCCAAGCATGACATTAACTTAAAGTCACATGCGTTGTCATCTTTATGTCCTTCTCAACCGTTCCATCATAATTTCTGACTTACTGTTTACTTGACTTCCTCTCAAACCTCCAAAAGCAGGGATGGATAGTGCAGGCTAGCGTGCTTCAACTCCTGAGGCCTGGGCAACCCAGGGACACCCCTTCCTAGAGATGAGTCACCTGGATGTAGGCTGTCCTGTTTAATCACCATGGTCTCAGAGCCCTTCAGCCACCAAGTATCCTCATCACCGTCTCCTGCCCTGTTTGGTGTCTGAGCTTCTCCTGGGGGCCCACATGCTACTACTTTTCTGGCTCTTGGGTCACTCTACCACCCCCACTTAAGGCATGGAGCTGGATCAGAGGCTGGCGATATTCAAACCCAGGCCTCCAGACCCCTAGTTCAGGGCCCACTAACCATCACAAGCACTGGACTAGGAGTCAGCAGACCTGGGTTTGGGTCTCTGCTTAATGATGGTTCTATTTAGATTCTAAGAATGAAAAGGAAAGCACGCCAGATGGATGGCTTCCCGGAGGCCTCTGCATCACCATGCTTCACTACTTATATGCCTGACATATATCCCACAGTTCCAAATATAGATCATTAAAAGCTGTCCATGAGATGCGTATCCCGTGTAATCCCCATCCCGATTTCAGAAACCGTAACTCTAGAACAGCACGGTGTGCTCTGCAGTGGATCCTCAGAAGAGTGTGGTCCTGACCGCAGGCGGTGAAGAAGGAAGTTGGGCCTGGCCTGAGGGTGTTATTTGACACTCACTGTGCAAGGAAAGCACCCAACCGAGCTCCGCCCCAACCGGACAGTCCGGGCTGAATCAGGCGCCGCCGGGGAGGGCGGGCGGGGCGCAGTCGCCGAGCGGGACCTCCCCAGGGGCCGAGGAGTGGTCCCGGGCTCTGGGCGGGGTGGGAGGGCGGCGGTGGCGGGCCCGGCTTCTGCTCCCCCCCCCGCCGCCCGGCCACCCGCGGCCGCCGCCTCCTCCCTCCACGCGTTTGGCCGCGCCGTCCAGGCACCTGCCGGGCCCCACGCACTGGCACGGCTCCCGGGGGCCTGGCCGTGCCCGTCGCCCCGGGCCCGCTCCCCGCCGCCCGAGACGCCGGCCCGCTCAGGCCCGGCGACCAGGAGGCCCCCGCGGAGGCCTCGGAGCGAGCTCCGTGCGAGCTGCGGCCGGAAGGCTCCCGGCGCTCCGCGTGGTCTCACGGCAGCCACCCCCGGGCGCAGGCGAGGACGCTGGGTTTCCGCCGCAGTGGGGCTCGGAACCCGGGCTCCTGGGCCGGGTCTGCAGCGAGCGCGCGCCGTGCACGCCAGCGGGTGCCCCGGGCCCGGCAGGCTGCATCCCGGGCGTGGGCCCCCGGGCCGGGCCGCACGGTCCTGCTCCCGCGAACCCCGAGGCCCGTGCCGCCGCGAGCAGCGCGGGACGTCTCACTCTTTGTCTGCAGCGCCTCTGCGCCTCGCCGGCCCACCCGCCATGTCCCCTCCGCCCCGCCCTCCCCCGGCGAGCTCAGCCAATGAGGAGCGGCGGCGGCGCGCAGGCCCCGGGGCGTTGTCCGCGCCTCGCGCGTCCATTGGCTGCGCTCTGCGCCCCGCCCACGCCCGGCCGGCGGCTCGAGGGGCGGGGCCTGCGGCCCGAAGTGAGGGACCCCCCGCTCCGGGCGGATCGCAGCGCGGGCCAGCGAGCCGGCCAGCGAGCAGCGTCCCTGGGCGCGGAGCCGCCGCCGCCCCCGACCCCGGCCCGCCCGGGGCTCCGCGCCAGGAGGCGGCGGGCAGGCTGCGCTCCAGCCCGTGCAGCCGGCGGTGCCCCCGACGGCCAGCAGCCCAGTGAAGGGCCGGAGAAGCAGCGGGGCTCGGAAGCGGCGGCCTCGCGGGGACCTGGCCATGGCGCTCGACTTCCTGGCCGGCTGCGCAGGGGGTAAGGGCCGCGGGCGCTCAGCGCGCCGTGCGCGGGGCGAGCGCCGGCGGGGACCTTCGGGGCGCGTCGGGACGGGGGTGTGGGCCCCGGGGCGGCCCAGCGCCTGCGGAGGCGGCACTCCCTGCGCGGAGGGGCCCCGCCGCCGCCGGCTGCCGCCCGGAGCAGCGCTCGCTCCCGGAGCCCGAGAAGGTTTAGCTGGGCTCTGCCCCCTCACCTCGCGGCCAGCTGGGCGGCGCTGGGGCCGCCCGACAGGCCCCCAGCAGGTGGCCCTGGGGGCACGGAGGCGCGCCCGCTGGACCCCAGGCGCCGAGTCAGGCTTTGGCCCGCGGCCGCGCAGTGATGGGGGGGCGCCCCGGGTGGCAGCGCGCCCGACGTGCCGCCTGCGGCAGCCCCTGGGCTCGCGCGGAGCAGTCGCCGGCGTGGGGCACCTTCAGCCAGGCCGGCCTTCGGTGCTGGGGTCTGAGCCTGTGTCCCCGGGAGGGCCTGCGTCCTTGGGCAGCCCAGCTTGGCTGTGGCCCGACTGTGGGCGCAGGGCGCCGCACCTCCCTGTTTGGCTTTTAGTTTCTCTTCTTGGACTTGGGGAGTTAATTTATTCAACAGGTATTAATTGGAAGCCAGGTCCCCCTATCAGGGATTCTGGGATGAGTTGACAGACATGGCAGGCCCTCCGAGGCAGGCGGCTGGCTGGGTGTTCCAAGCTCAGTGGGCACCTTTCTCCTCCAGCACCTGCCAGCCGGAGGGAGAGTGAGTAGCAGTGACCATAAGCATTGCAGCCTGTGTGGCGTGAGTGAGAGGAGACTGGTGGAGAAGGGAGTGTGCCAGGGAAGTGGTGTGTGTGGGGATTTAAGAACTTCCCAGGGCCGAGTGGCGCAGTGGTTAAGTCCTGGCTTGGGAAGCTAGCGGCCCTGGTTCGGGTCCCACATATGAGGGCCAGTGACACTGCCCTCAAAAAAAAAAAAAAAAAAAAAAACTTCCCAGACTGTTCCCCAAGGACTGGAACCTGAGGGCGGGGGAGAAACCCCAGAGTTTTTGGCAAATCAGTGGAGAATTCCTCCGAAGGCCAGGCACCAGAGGAGGGGGTCGGAGTTCTGCTCGTCCAGCTCTCAGCTGCCTCCGCCGCTTCAGATCCCACTCCCTGCTCTTACCATACCCCTCCCCTCCTTGTCTGTCACCCCTCTTGGGCTCCAGCTCTCCTTTAATCACCCTTCTCCCCCAAGGTGGCTTGGGAGGGTGAGGGCTGTCCCAGGGCCAATGCCCCTTTCCAACTTCTTGGGGAGTGTGAGTTCTCTCCCCAGAGGGGCAGGATTCCTTTTGTTTTCCTGCAGGTGTCCTGGGAACTTGGGGCTTGGGGTAGGAATACTTACTCATCCTAAGACCAGGCCTGCTTAGAGCCCCCCCCCACACACACACACACATGGACACTCGTATTCAGTCACTCTGGGCTCCGGCTCAGGCAGGGCCTCATTCTGGAATGCCCGTCTTCACCAGGCATACCTGGAAAAGGTCTTATATAGGCCTGAGAGCCCATCGCCCTGCCAAGCTGTAGGTGCTTCACCGGCCACCCACCCTGTCCCACCGGGGTCTACATGCAAGCCTGGGTGGATGGTGCTCACCTGTTTTCTCACTGTGACCTAGCCGAGACCTGAGCCTCCCAGGTGTATGAGGATGGAAGTGGCTGCAACAAGGGTTTTGTATGCCTGGGAGGGGACACTTAGGGTCCGCAGTCTCCGTGCCCCAGGGACCCTCTCGGCTTATTTGACCCAGGAGAAAGCTAGGCCGTGAGAAGTGAAGGCACTAGTATAAACTCATGTCGCCTGCTCATACACAGCAGGACAGAGGCTTCCTCTCCCCTTTAGCCCATGGCACAATGATCTGATTGTGTCCCAGGCCGCCTTCAGGCCCCTGGCATGGCCTAGTCTGCACAGAGGGGCCATCCTGGAACCATGCTCAGACCACTCCTTGGGGCCTGGCCCCAGAGACCTCTGTCTGACTCCTTCAGGTTTGGGATCTTCAAAGCCTGGAAACTCAGGACAGATGATGGCAGTGCTCCCCCTTCGTGGCCTGGGGTTCCTCTAGATTCAGATTCCGTGTTGGGGGAGGCTGGCACATCATCTTGTTTGTCTGAGTGTGGGTCACCTATTCAACCTTGACCTTGGAGAGGCTGGCTGGGACGTTGATTGACAGCATCTGGAGGCTTCACTTAGTGGAAGGGTCGGAATCCCTACCTGCACTCCCCGACCAGGGGGTCAGCCCCAGGTCTTCTGCCTGCTTACACCCTGAGCTCTGAATGGGGGTCTGCCTACTGCGGGCATGGATAGGAGGAGCAAAGTTCAGTGGTAGGCAGGGGATCCCTGCCTGGGGAGGACAGGTCAGTCATCCTGGTGTCCCCTCCTACGACCTCTGCTGCCAGGTGCCTCAGGGAGATGGCCTGGCCTGGCTTCCTGGCTCTCAGGTGACTGTGAAGTTCAAAGGATAAGGCTTCAGGGGACTGGAGGCCCTGGTAGAGGCAGGCCTCACAGTCTACCCATGCCTGTGGATATTCTGGGTGAGGGGGACCCAGTGTCTTGCCTGCGGGCACTGAAACCAGTCAAGGGAGGAAGTGAGAAGGAAATGTCCACCCTTGGAGGCCCTCCCAATAGAGGCTGGTGAATGAAGGTCTGCTCCTCCCATCCCAGAGGCTGCTGAAGGCTGTTGCTGGCACCTGGGCAAGTCAGGAGCCAGAGGCAAGACCGTCCACCCCCCTCCAGTGCTTCCAGCGTGTGCTTCTTGGGGACCCCACAGTTGGGCTGGCTGCAGGAGGCTTCGAGGGCTGGAGGGGCCCTTGGCTGAAGCAAGAAGGAAGCATACCGCGGGCAAGCACTAGATTTTCAAATCCCAAAGAAATCCAGTTACAGCCCAAGAAAAGAGGTTGTAGAACTAGGATTTTCTAATTGAGAAAATTAAAAACATGAAATGATTTTTTTTTTTTTGAAGGATAGATCTCAAAGGATAGCCACAAAGTATGTCTCGGGATCAGAAACACAGATGTGGAAGTCTTGCGGGAAAGAGGTGTGTGGTGTCTTCCCGTCCAGCTGAGTGTTAGGGGTTCCAGAAGGAGAGGAAGGCCTAGAGATGAAGAAGATGAGGAATAAATAAATAATAGTGGACATTTTCTCTGATCCGAGAAACGCAAGGCTATAGAATGACAGGGTTGGTGGAGTTCCAGGCAGGATTGTTTTGAAGAAAAAAGACACACCCCTGGCACCTCCGGTGACATTCCTGAAATCTACAGATAAAAATCTCAGAGGCTTCCTGTCAAAATAAATCAATTATTTACACGGCAAAGGAAACACTGGCAGCAGATTTCTCATGCAACACTGGAAGCCAGAGGTCTTCTGGGGCACTGCCACCCCTCCTGGCCTGGGTCTACAATCCTCATCAGACCCAACACTGTTCCCTGATGGCCTTAAAGAAATAGATTTTGCAGATGACCTGCCATTCAGAGGGCATTTCCCCATGTGTTACGGGTTCGAATCCACCACTTTCTAGCTGTGTGGCGTGGACAAGTTACTTCTCTGGGCTTTGGTTTCCTCATCTATCAAATGGGCGGGCTTTGGTTTCCTCATCTATCAAATGGGCTAACAGTCCTTTCTTTGGAGGAATTAAAAGGGAGAGGTAGTACAGGCATAAAACTAAGAACCGTAATCACTAGGCAGAAACATTACTGTTTGTTACTCAATACATGTTAGCTATTTTAATTATACATAAGCACTCCTGGAAATAAAAGAATTCCAGGATGTACGCACTTGAAATTCTAGGGAGGAAAGAGTGGGCGTTGGCTCGCCAGTTACTCATCGAGCCTCATTCTCTCCGTGAAGTGGGGAGTGCAGGTTCACAAGGATGTGTACAACATGCCCAGCATGTGAGACTCGGGCCAGTATCTGTGAGCCTTGGTCCTTTCCAGGGGGCTGGACTTTTCACAGGGCCTGGACCCATACCTAAACAAGCACGACTGCGACATCCCAAGCTGCGCCCCTGGGCACCAGGCAGCCCCCACTAAGGGAAGGAAGCCGTCAGCCCGCACCTGCGATGCACCAGGTCCCGGGGGGGGGGAGGCTCTCCTGGGAGGGGTCCATGCTCACCCCTGGACAGGTGAGGACATGAGGCTCAGACACTGAGTTCCTTGTGAGCTCAGCCAGCTGTTAACTGACAGAGGGAAAATTCAATCTGGGTGAGGATCTGGCCCCAACTCTAAAATTTCTGGAGCCCTCTCCCCATGCTGGGGGTGTTTGGAGCAATAGGAACATCTTAGAAATAGCATGTGCAGCCTCCAGGGAGATAACTTCTGTTGTCAACTGCAGTGGGCACCGGGGCAGAGGGAGAGACACGATCTTTGCGTTGGACAGACCCTGGTTGACCTTGAGCATGTCACCCTCACATGCTCCCCAGGCCCCCAGCCACAAGGGTTCAGGGGGTTCAGGGGCTCTCCGGAGGAGCCAGGCACAGAGCAACCCCTGTGCTGTCCTTCCCAGAACCCCACCCCACACTATAGGTTTCTCAGGTATTTGGATCACAAGTTCTCCTTTCTTCCTCCAGGTGTGGCAGGCGTGCTAGTGGGACACCCGTTTGACACGGTCAAGGTGAGTCTCTCATCACGGTTTTATCCTCAGGCTCTTGTGGAGGCACAGGCATTGGAGAGAGGCTTGCAGGGCCTAGGTGGCCCGAGGCCCCGTTCCAGTGACCCTCAGGAACACCTGGAAGGTCATCCCACGGGTTTTAAAACCAAGCAGTTTTTTTGTTTTGTTTTTGTTTTGAGGACAGTGTCACTGGCCCTCATATGTGGGACCCGAACTGGGGCCGCTGGCGTCCCAAGCCAGCGCTTAACCACCATGCCACTCGGCTGGCCCATCCCACAGGTTTTAGAATACAGTAGAATCAGGTTCTCCGTGACGCCCAGGTGGGCGGCCGCTTACCCACTGCGCCCAGTGGGCCTCGCCTGGGTCAGTCCCCACATCTCCCAGTGGGGGTTGAACTTTGAGGTCATTACTGAGGCTTGGCCAGCTGAGACCAAGGGGCCTGTTTCCCCTTGCCTAGAGCAATACTCCTCTGGACAGCTTCTTGAAAGAAAGAAAAGTTCAGAGAGAAAATACAGAAAATCAAAACTTGTCAGTAATTCCCACAACCATGATCTTCACAGAGCGGTGATCATCACTGTCGAGAGACTGAGTAACGGCTACCCCAGGACAGCTGTGTGCCTGCAGGGTGTTTGTGGGACAGACATTCAGTTCTTCCTCCACAAACCCAAACGTTGTTGTACACCGTTGAGTTCCAGGTTCCCCAATGCCTCGAGTGGAAACAAGGAAATCCATGTTGTCCCGATGGCAATTCCCACCTGAGATGGTACCTTGTTGTGGTGGTTTTATGTCAGGACCCTTCCTTACCAGCACCGCTGGGGAGCCAGGGCCACTGAGAGCAGTAGGGCACGAGGCCAGACCTGCTGCTGCCTTCAACGCTGACCTTGGCACTGCTTCCCGCTGCGGCAAGGGCAGAGCGAGGGCAAGGCTGTCACTTGCAGCTGGGTTTGAGGTGGACTTCCTGTCTCTTTTTTTTTCAGGAACCTGGGTGTTCCTTGGCTAAGAAAAGAACTTGGGAACTTAGGGCTGCAGTGTCCTCCAGCACGGCCCTCAGGGCCCGGTCGTATGCATCGGCTCAGACCTGAAAGTGTCCTGTCCCTGGGCCTATGTGGGCCCAGGCCGCCCGCTCGCAACCGTGGGCCAGTCACTTTACATCGGGGCCCAGTCATTCTCTCACGGTGAGGGGTTGGGCAGGATGCCTCAGGCCCTTGTGCCAGCTCAGCGGTGCGGATTCTGCCGGAGGAAAGGCCGGTTCTGCAGAGCATGGCTTTCCTTCTTTCCCACTGCCGGCGAACGTGGGGAGCGGGCAGAAGGGCCGGGCTTTCTGGCCGTGCAGCGGCCCCCGAGGTCCCCACGGGCCTGCTGGAGCAGCCCAGGACAGCTTGGCAGGGTCCATGCTGCACTGTGTTTATATCTTGTGGTCACGTGTGGCAAATGCCTCTGGAAGCTGCATCCAGCCAGGAAGGGCCTCGGATTCACTCCCTCAGCCCAGCTCTGCAGAGGCGTCTCTGAGCTGTGAGCGCCCAGGCCCAGCCTTCTGCAGGCTCCCACCGGGCCCCTCCGGCAGTCCCCAGCAGGCTGGGAGCGCTTTGTCCTGGTGCCCCGTTCCCTCTGATCTCCTGAGCCATCACAGGCACCCCGCAGTAATTCAGGTGCAGGCACACGTGGCCACCCACTGGGCGAATGCGCCTTGGCTCCCCCATTACTGGCACCTGCGGGGAGGACATCCCTTTGTGACTGTTTTGTTTTGTTTTGTTTTTGCCACTGTGGCCCACCAGAATCACATCTGGACAAACCTGTCCTAAAAAGCTGAGTTTTTTATGATGAGGGGGAGCAAACCCACCCCCAGTAATCACCACTGTCACTCAATTCTTGTGAAGCCTCTTGCCCCGCCCAGGGGCTCACACACTGTTTATTACATTGGGCCAGGCATGGAGCACACTCGTTTGGTTTAATTTAATGTTATAATGGCCTTACGTTTTTACTAGATGTTTTCCATTATAAACATTAAACATTCTCATTACAAGAAAATTGGGAAATATACAAAAGCAAATTATTTCCTTCCACCAGACAAGTCGGTTTTCACATCTTGTACATTCAGATCCCTCTCCTCCACTGTGTCCCCTGTGGGCAGGTGATATTTAAAAAAATTTTTTTCTTTTTAAAACATCTAATTGGCTTTATTGAAAGATTCATGAATTGGGCAGCACCCCATCTAGTAAATAGAAAGGTACTCCCTAAATGTGTTTTAACCATCAGGTACATACACATTTTTTTTTGGCTGGCTTTCTGTTACAAAAGTGATGTAAATTGTAAAAAACTTTTAACCATAAATGGAGGCATATAAACTAAAAAACAAAATAGTCCTTCATATATCCTTTTCCCTAACTCTTGTTAATGATTTTTACTGGAAAACAGAAATGTACACCCCCCCATATATGTTGTTGCTTTTGCAAAAGTAGGTCATAGCTCTGCGGTTGAAATTGAAATTTAGCACATGTAGAAAAGCGCACACATGCTAAGTGTACAAAGCTATGAACTGTGGGCACAGCACAGGGCCGGCCTCCCAGGAGCCCCCACTCGCCTCCTACCAACCCCCCTCCCCTCTCCTAACCAGAACTATCCTGACTCCCAATGCCGTGGTCCAACTCCCTTTTCCTGAACCTCATGCAGTTGGACCCGAGCTCCGGAATGTGTGAGGGGATGCGCGTGTTCCGTGTGAGTCACACTGTCTCATGGCTGGGACATTTGACGTGTATTCATCTAGGCCCTTGGGAACAAAGTTTGGTTTCCCTCTCTTGAGCCTGGAACCGCAGCCACTGTCCCCAGACACACACCTTCACACGCGTTTCTCTATGAAGGTAGTTTTCTGTCCTACTCAGGGGACATGACACGAATCAGGAACACCGTGTCCAAGCCACTTTTGCCAGGGAGTGGCCATCCTAGGCAGGAGAGGGGGCAGGGAGGCCCGAGGCTGGCCTGGGGCCTCTGCTCAGGTGTCATGTTGAAATATTGTGTCACTTTTACCACCTTGACTGTCTGAGCCGGAAGCTGCCTCCATCATAGCAAAAGTGTAACTCTGGTGTCGGTGAGTGTAAGCCTCACCCCCAAGACCAGGTGAACCCCATCCTTTGCTTCTCTGTCCCTGCTGAACCAGACCCTGGGGTAGGACAAATGTGAGGTGAGCTTGGGGCCAGCACAGGTCCGGGGTTGGGGCCCTCGGAGAGGCTGGTCAAGAAAATCAGCCCCTCTGGATCAGAGGGTCTTCACATTGGAGTCTCCCAGCCCTGGGGGGAACTAGGAGGCTCCTGGGTTTGTGTGAGAATGACCACTTTCCCAAGGTAGGGGCATCAGTCCTCAAACAAGATCCTGTCCTTAATTCTTTGCAGGTTGGACCCTGGTTCACGTCCATGCCCAGGACAGCTCGGGTCCCACAAGAGGCCACAGATCCTGTCACCCCAAAACGTTAAGACTCTCGGCTCTAGATATAAGACATGGGGCACCGGGTCACAATTTACCTCCAAACCTGTGCCCCCAGACATCGAGGGCTTACCGCAGACCCAGGGGTCAGAAACAAAGGGGAGAGGGGCTCTGTGGCCTCCTGTGGGACCCGAGCTGTTCTGGACATGGACATGAAACAGGGTCCAACCTGCAAAGAATTAAGGACACTGCCGGAGTGTCTGAAAACGCAGCCCAAGGAGGGGACAGCCCCACTTCATGTCGTCGCTGCTAGCACAGCCCTCTTAGTGCCAGGGGCCACAAGGGGAAGAGAGATGTCCTGCCAGAAACCCCAGAACACTGAAGGAAAATGAACACCACCTGAGCCAGACGGAGCTCATGGTGTTCATATGTCGTTCAAGTTCAACAAGCGGTTTTGCTCTTCTCTGAAAACTCAGCCCTCCCCTGCCAAGTCCTGGGAGAGCCAGCGGCCTGGGTGGGAATGGTGCTGGGGTGACAGCTGCTGTGGCTGCCGGCTGTAGACAGCCTGGTAAAACCCACCTGTTTTCACCAACCGGCACCCCCACACCACCCGGCCCCAACTGGCACTCATGTCCCTGGAGAGGACAGCCTCGGCCAAGTTGCTTGAGCCTCAGTCTCCCCATCTTTGAAATGGGAGCAACAAACCCACCTGGGCCTGTGATGACTATGCCCGAGCAACGAAAGGCGCTCCCACGGTGGCCCTGACCATAATGACAATTTCTGAGTCAGAGAGGGGGACTGGCTCCTGAGAATGTGACTTCACCTAGCCCCCACCCCTCCCCGGTGACACGGACTCAAGTTCAGCAAAGGTTCCTTGCTCTGCACCGTGGGGCCGGCATATCAAGCACAGAGATAAGCCCTCGGTTAACAAAGAAAGCTTTCACAGTGAGAACTGGCCCGCTGCGCCCGATCCCTGGGCCCCAGAGCTGCTGACGTGGTCCCCAAGGAGGCTGTCAGCTGCTCTCCTCTCACGGCTTGATTATAACTTATGACCACTGTTCTTACAAGAGGCTCCTGACAGAGCCTGAGCGGACCCCAAGGCTCGGTGCTCTGGCCCCCATGGCCACGTGCCAGCCCCCGATGAGGGCTGTTGTGACTGGAGCTGAGCACCAGCCTCGGTGCACCACTGGGACAGGGGGGAGGGCCCAGGAGGCACTGATGCCCCTCTGTCGGTACCTTGCAGAGACAGTGAAAAGGAGGCTTGGCGTCCCACAGTGGGGCAGAGGTGTCATGGCCGCCGTACCAAGAAGGTATCTTCAGGCCGAAAGACAAAGCCGACAACTCCATGGTACATGACAGAATTTATTGTAGGGTGGTTTACTTACGGGAAGATTGGGTCAGAGCGGAACAGACGACCAGCAGTCCTGCGCAGATTATTCTCCGCTACCAGACCCATTGCTGTACTTTTTCGATAGTATAACCCGGCTACCAATGACTGACAGGAAAAAGGGACAAAGAATGCAGTAGCGCAGCCGGGGCCAACCCTCCTGGGGGTCTTGTGATGGATGATTGCTTACAATCGATACTGTTATCAATTTGATATTTCTCTCCATTGTCATGCCATCCCTGCTGCTGCTAACAAAAACATTCCTGGTTACGGGTTTTAAGGGACACAGACTGTCATCAACTACAAGGCTTTGGTAGGCTTGCTAAGGACAGTGAGGTTGGTCAGAAGTCACACAGTGAAACTTAAAAATGAAACGAGATCCGGGACACACTTGGAGTTGGTTCTCTTCACATCTACATCAATATTACCCTATACTTTACATCTACATTACCCTATACTTATTGAGGTCTTCTTAGGGATCCCCTGTCCCCTTGGGGTGTCATCCAGTGCAGCTGGCTGTCTCTGTGGCTATGTGTTCACTGATACCCCTCCCTGAAGAGGCATGGACCTGGCCTCACCCCACCCTGGAATTACAAAAGTCACAGGAAGTTAGCCACTCGGCTCCCCGCCTTGTGGGCCTGGCATCGGGCCTCCTGGGCAGAGCCTCTGCAGCGGTCCTAAGTGCCGGGCCACGGGAGCTGGGCGCTCTGGCCCCGACTTGCCCACCTTTCACTGGGCCCTCTCCTTCCAGGTGCGGCTTCAGGTTCAGAGCATGGAAAAGCCCCAGTACCGAGGCACCTGGCACTGCTTCCAGTCCATCATCAAGCAGGAGAGCGTAAGTGGCCTGGGCAGGTGGGGTGGGGCGTCAGGGGGGCTTCTGGGCAAATCAGGACTTGGGAAATGGGAAGCTGTGAATGCCCGGCTCCTCAGATTGATGGCTCTGGTTCTACAATGCCGCTGGTCCTCATGAACTCCCGGGGTGGGCGGGGGCTGCCGCCCACCGCGTGGAGGTTCCCTGGGGAGGTTCCAGCAGGCGCAGGCCTGAGCCTCTGCGCGCCCCGCAGGTGCTGGGCCTGTACAAGGGCCTGGGCTCGCCGCTCATGGGACTCACCTTCATCAACGCGCTGGTGTTCGGCGTCCAAGGCAACACCCTGCGGGCTCTGGGCCGCGACTCGCCGCTGCACCAGTTCCTGGCCGGCGCGGCGGCGGGCGCCATCCAGTGCGTCATCTGCTGCCCCATGGAGCTGGCCAAGACGCGGCTGCAGCTGCAGGACGCGGGCCCGGCCCGCACCTACCGCGGCTCCCTGGACTGTCTGGCGCAGATCTACCGGCGCGAAGGCCTGCGCGGCGTGAACCGGGGCATGGTGTCCACGCTGCTGCGCGAGACGCCCAGCTTCGGCGTCTACTTCCTCACCTACGACGTGCTGACGCGCGCGCTGCGCTGCGAGCCCGGCGACCGGCTGCTGGTGCCCAAGCTGCTGCTGGCGGGCGGCACGTCGGGCATCCTGTCCTGGCTCTCCACCTACCCCATGGACGTGGTCAAGTCGCGGCTGCAGGCCGACGGGCTGCGCGGCGCCCCGCGCTATGGGGGCATCCTCGACTGCGCGCGCCAGAGCTACCGGGCCGAAGGCTGGCGCGTCTTCACGCGCGGCCTGGCCTCCACGCTGCTGCGCGCCTTCCCCGTCAACGCCGCCACCTTCGCCACCGTCACCGTGGTGCTCACCTATGCTCGCGGCCAGGAGGACCTGCCCGAGGGCGAGGCCGCGCCCGCCCCGGCTGCCCCGGCGGGGCCCGCGCTGACTCAGCCCTCCAACCTGTGACGCCAGGCCCCCGGCGAACAAGGCGCGGCTTCCCCGGGCGCTTTTCAAAAACCCAGCTTAGACATGGGGAGGCGCGCCCCGCGCCCATCAGCCTGCCCAGACGCCCAGAAACTCTGAGCTGGGAACTCGCTCAGACCTGGGCTGAGTTCCACGGTCAGCTGGGTGACCCGGGCCACGAACTTGACGTCCTGTTTTCTCAGCTGTGACATGGGGTTCCTCATACCCACATCGCTGTCAGGAAGCTCAGGTGATGTCCATGCAGCACCCGGCACTGTTACCCGGAGGCTTCCTGGGAGGCTTCCAGAAAGCCAGCCGACACTCCAGCCCTTCCCTGGGATCCCGCCCACCATCACCATGGGGTCTCTGAGGACCCACTGTCGGACCCTTGCCCAGTGACTGCACACCCTTTGCCTGGCAGAGCTCCAGGGACACTCCTTGGCCCCCTATTCAGTCTGTGTTGGGGACAGAGACGCAGCTCCACGTACCTCCTCGTGTCATAGAACGGAGTCCTCTGCTGATGCACCGCAGCTTCTCCATATGGCACTGCTGGGAATACCCCTACTACTGCCACTCCCGCTGGAGGGTGACCGGGGACCCACCAAGAAGCATGGCACTTGCTGGAGGTTCCATATCCTCCTGGAGACTCGAGTGGGAGATCAGGACTGGCCAGTGGGAGGGGGTCTCAACAGTTAAATAGGGAATAGTCTTTACCACCCTCTGGTCCATAGGTTGTCCATCTGTGAAATAGGGACACGGCTGATATCCCAGCCAGGGTTCCCCAAAGTGTGCAGAGGGGTCAGCAGGGAGATAATATGGGGTCCTCAGTCCCCAGCGAATGGTGTCTTCCCGGGGCAATCTCAGTGCCTGGTTTCCTGTGAGGCCGTGAAGGGGCTTGTTAGTGGGCACAGGTGCAGCCACTTAGGGCCCCTCCAGGCTGAGGGGGATCTGAGCCCATTCTCTGGAGCTGTCACTTGAAGTCAGGACTGTGGTGCGAGCTTGGGGTAGCCCGGGCACATCCGTACAGTGTGGTCATGTGACTGGATGGGGAGGTGTATGGTTTTGCAGAGGTTGGAGGTCCCTTTGCCCTGAACGGGGGAGCTCAGCCTCTTGGGCAATGTGACAAGCTCTCCTAGGAGGCAGCCTGTGGTCAAGGAAGACAAGACTCCCACCCTATACACGGGTGTCATTATTGTACAGAAACATAAAGGGAATAAAATATTCTTTTTTAAATACTTTTTTTTAAGAGGGTCAGGCTTCATTTTGTATATCACACAGGAAGGGGCTTCGTTCCGCACCCCTCCCTGGAGTCAGGGGGGCCGGCTTGGTGGTCCGTGTACTCTGGGGCCCTGATGGCAGCCCTAGCTGTGTGACTTGGGGCAAACTCTGGGATACATCTAGACCCTCAGTTTCCTCATCTGCAAAATGGGGCTAATGGAGGTATGAGGATTAAGTGAGTAAAGCTCAGACGTGCTGGATGAGTTCTCAGTGTTCAGCAGGTTCTCCTCAGATGTCTGGTTATCCCAGTGATGGGAGGAGGCCTGGTCCCTGCTCGTCCCCCAGCTGGGCAGGGCAGGGCAGGCAACGTGTGTTGTGAGCTCTGGGAGTACCACGCTGTGGTGAGGGCACAAAGGGACATTAGCTGAGGTCAGAAATGGCCTCCCAAAGGAGGGGAAGTCTAAGTGGAGCTCTGAAGGGTGAATGCATCTGTCCATCAGGGATTAGACCTAAACTGACATAAGAGGTCCATGAGAGCTTCCTGGAGGAGGCCTCATTTGCCCATCCCCACTGCTGCTCAGCCTCCTGGAGTCTCATCTCCAAAGCGCTCTACCTGGAGGCTCTTTCCTTCCCAAGTGCTAAACCAAAAAGCTCTACCCCCTACAGGGAGGGCAGGAGAGAGGGCCCCCAGCTTTCTCTCCAGGAGAGCACCAGATCTCCTGGGCCTTTACACCCCATTTAATCCCCAGCACCAATCTGTGACATTGGGCTTATCTTCAGTTTCCAGGGACAGGAGGCCAGGAAGGGGCTGGCTGGTGACTCCGGGGTGAAGTGTCCTCAGGCACATCACAGGCCGCAACCCAGGGTCCATTAACCCAGCGGTCCCCCTTTCTGGGGTCCCAGGCAGCAGCTCCTTGCCCCACGAGGACCCTTGGACTCGCTCACTTTTAAAAACCAAGGCAAATGCTAAAAACCAGGATACGCCACCCCTACCCTGAGCGCTGGTGGTTAAACATTACCAAGTTGGATGGGAGGAAGGCTTGGGAAGGGGGCGGGTTATGAATTTATTTGACAATTTATTTTCTCCCTGATTTGAATTTATATTTATTCTGTTTGGAATAAGTAATATATTAACGTGGGGGGGGGGTGCAAACGGAACCCAGGCTGTGCATTGAAGGGGAAAACCTGCTGCCCGCCTCCTCCCAGGCCAGCATGCCCCTCCCTGGAGCAAAGGACTTCCCGTCCTGGGCAAGTCCCAGCATGTGGGAACGTCCCCACTCCCCACAGAGTGTGGCCTAGGTACTGACTGTTCTGTTCTTTGCTTTTTTCACTTGACAGTTAGTTATCTTGGAGATGTAGGCTAAGACAATAGACGTTTCTTCTCTTGAAGGCCTGGAGGCCAGGAGTCTGAAATTCAGTGTCAGCAGTGTTGCCTCCTGGAGGCTCTAAGGGAGATCCTTCCTTGCCTCTTCCAGCGCCTGCTGGTGGGCAGCGCTGTAGGCATATCGTTCCAACCCTGCCTCTGTCCTCACATGGCCATCTGCCCTGTTCGTTTGTCTCCTTTTCTTATAAGGACCGCAATCATTAGCTTAAGGGCCCTATTCCAGTATGACCTCATTTAACGACATCTACAAAGACATGTTCCAAATAAGGGTGCAGTCACGGTAGCTGGGGGGCGTTGGCAGACCTCCCTAGGTGCCTTCCTGCTTTTCTCATAGAACCGCAATTTGTTGTGGGCTTTGGTTGAGTCCAGAATTTTAAAAAATATACCTTTACTGACTCCCTTGCAGCTAGGCCACAGGTCCCAGGTCTGGTTAGGGAGATGAAAGCAGACGTCAGTGGCTGGGGCTCCTGAAAAAGCTTTGTAAGAGGGACAAACACACTGTTTCCTGATGAAATGGGGACAAGATGCCTGCAGGAGCAGTGGAGAGGGAGCCAACCCTGTGGCCTTGGGGGAGCACTGCGCCAGCCGGGTCTGTCACTTGCCCCATGTTCCATGCACTGCTCCTTAGTTTCTCTGTCATTTGCGGCCAATTGCATCATGGCCGAGGCGAGGAGTTGACAGGTTTCTCCCAGGGGAGGGACTCGATCTGGTTCACGCCCTAAAGACCCCACAGGAGGAGGGGAGGCAGGCCAAGTGGGGGCTCTGAACCCAAGGTCATCTCAAGGCCAGGGACGGAGGGCCGGATCACTCTGGGGAATGAACGGTGACACATGGAGTCCCCATGGCAGTTTGAGGGAAACCCTGAGCCAACTTCTCCTGGCTTCTCCAGCGCAGGACGCCAGGCTGCAGAGGCCCCTGCGGCGGCCCGGCCCACCTCCTCTGGCACCGACACTGGGCCGAGGCACATCGGCTTCTCTCCCTTTTCTGTTAATCCCCGCGGACCTCAGGCACACAGACTGAGTGAAGCATAATCCTCCTCGTGACACCCTCACTGGCCCAGGCCTGGCCCGCTGTCACTTATTCAGTTGTTTCTCATAAATCAAAAGTCCTTTATCCCACACAGAGTAGGACCTCCGCACCCTCCCTGTGGATGGCAGGTTCTTGGGGGGGAGGGGGGCGCAGCGGCTCAGCCCTGTCAACCCCTCCAGTCCTCTTACCAGCCTCCTTTTTGCAGTGGAGGACGCCAGTGAGGAGGGTCCAGTCCAGGGTCACGCGGCCCGATGGTGCTGGGGCCAGGCATCCACCCTGCCGCAGGAGCCACACTGGCCAGGGTCAGACTCCTGGAGGCCAAACCACCAAGTTCTGTGGCTGCAGTGACAGACACCCTGGAGCGTCACGTTCAGAGGGTACTTGGACAGGCTCAGGATCCACGCTGTGTGCCCCTTGGTGTCGGCTCCCTTGCTGCTGTGACCCCATCCCCACGCCGGCATGACACCCACCCGCTCTCCCAGGGGGAGGCAGTGTGCACTGGGACAGGGCACCCCGGAGAAGAGGCAGCACTGCCGGGAGCTGGGCCTGTGTAGCCCCTTGCTCGCCTCCCTGGGGGCCCCCACCCCAGCCGCCATGCTCTCCCAGGCTTGCTGATAGGCATCAGAATAGTTTATGGGCCGGCCGAGTGGCGCATTGGTTAAGCGCTGGTTTTGGGATGCCAGCGGCCCCGGTTCGGATCCCACATATGAGGGCCAGTGACACTGCCCTCTACAGCTAACAACAGCTCCACCTGGAGCTGGGCTGTGCGAGCCCCGGT
The DNA here is from genome assembly GCA_033961575.1 of Aselliscus stoliczkanus. Taxonomy (NCBI): domain Eukaryota; kingdom Metazoa; phylum Chordata; class Mammalia; order Chiroptera; family Hipposideridae; genus Aselliscus; species Aselliscus stoliczkanus. The sequence continues at coordinate 157,654,642 of CM066732.1, read as the reverse complement.
GATGGTGTGGGCTGCAGCCCCTGCTGCAGTGGGCTGCCATGGGCTACAGTGAGTGGCCCGCAGCCAGCGTGAGCGGCTGGCAGCCAAGTGTGAGCTGCCAATAGCCACGGTGAGCGACATCCAGAGGTCAGCGACCGATCTGCCTCATCCGGGAAGAGCGCAATGACGATACCAACATGGGCCAATGAAGCAATGTCCTCCACAACTAGACTGAAGAACAAATAGACAGCAACATGTCTGTTCCCCTTCCCCGATTCCCCAACCCTGTTCCCCTCCGCCAATTCCCCAATAAAATCTTTAAAAAAAAAAAAAAAAAAAGAAAAAAAGAAACTGAGTGGGAATTTAAAAAAAAAAAAAAAAAGAATAGTTTATGTATATCCGCCTCCCCCAACCCCCACCGGCAGGGCGGGGGGTACTCCGTAGTTTGGTGCTGCCAGGTGGGAAGCCCTGCCGGGAAGGCTGGGGGTGCGTCGGCTAGGAGGGGCCGGGGTGCAGCCCTTGGGAGGCAGGAGTGGCAGTGAGAGAATAAAACCCCAGGACAGAGTAAAGGGGGCCGGCTGGGGCGGGGCCATCGGGAGGGTGAGCAGGGGACAGGCAGACAGATGGATTGTCCCCCAGGCCAAGGGAGGACGGGTGGGGAGCGAGTGAACGGGGTGACTGCAGCAGAGCGCGTTGGGGTCGGGGTGCAAAGATTTGGGAGTGCAAGTGGGAAGACGACGGGGAACCCCACGCACGCCGCCTGTGGCATGAGCGACAGCGCCACCCCTCCCTGGTCTGGGGGCGCACTACGAGCCCTCCCAGGACGCCTCCCCTCCGGCAGCTCCAAGCCGCCCTCCACGGGCTCGCAAATGCCTCCGCCCCACCTCCCGGGCCCTGAGGCTGGCCCCCAGCGACCCCGCCCGGCTTCTCCTGTCTGCTGCTGGGGAAGAGGAAGCTCTCGGACCCCAGGTCATCTGCCCTTCTGTCCAGCTGAATCCCAAGGCCCTTCCAACGTGGCTGCTGTCCCCTGGGCAGGCGGCCCCCCACGCTGGGCTGAGGTTGCCCTCAGAGGGCACGGGTGGCTCTGGGCACCAAGCTGTAACCTCTTAAGCGTCTGCGCCCCACTTTGGAGCGGGACACCTCCAGGTACCGCAGAGGGACAGGCTGGCGTCGCGCACGCGCCCGGACCGCACCGGGGGTGCCCCCGCTTGTGCCGCGGGACGGGGCTGGGCGGCGAGGCGGAGGCAGCCACACAGCACCTCCCAGTGGCAAGCGCGGGGGGCACGCCAGGTGGGGTGCGGGCGCCGTCGGGACCTACGGCTGGAGAGGAACTCAATACAGTGACCCTCTGGCGGGGGGGGGGAGGCCCGAGGCCATGGCGGCTGGGCAGGGGAGCAGCCCAGGCCAGGCGGCGGGCCGGGAGAGGTGCTCCGGCCCCCAGGCCGCCCGGCTTTCTGAGGCCCGCCCTCCGCTTTGTCATCGCACTTACCCACCTTTGTCTTTCATCATCTTCTGGTCTCCTCGGCTAGAAGTAACGCAAGTTCCATCAGCACCTACAACAGGGCCTCCTGACATAATTGGTGCTGTTTGTTGACTGAGTGAGCGAGCCTGCGAGTTCAAGGACAGGGAAGCTTTGGAAATGAAAAGCTGCAGGAGGAGACTGGAAATGCAGGTCAGGCCTGGGGCTCAGCTCCGAGGGCAGGTGAACGCTCTGGATTTTATCCCGTAGGGAGTGGGGCCACTGGAGGTTCAGTGAGCCCCCGCTGGAGACCCAGTTAAGACCGCAGCCGGAGGGGAGCGGCTGGGGCCAGAGTCGGAGTTGAGGCTGGCGCCGGGGGCGGCGGTCGTGGGTTGAGAGCCAGGCTCCTGGCCCAGCACACAGTTGTAAGAGCGAGAGGACAAGCCGCCAGGCCGCCATGCTGGGAGGAGGCAGCCACGGTGCCCACTCCATAAACGGGACCAGCGCCTCTTTGAAAGGGGTTGGTGATGAATCCAGGCTGAGGTGCGAGTGGCAGCCGAGTGCGGTGGGAGCCAGGTGGGCCTGCGTTTTGAATTCCAGCTTCCGGACCCTCGCCAGGGCCCCGCATCGTTACCGGACACGGGGCAACGCCACTGGGTTCCTCCAACCGTCACCTGGAGGAGTAAGTGCTGTCCAATGCCTAGCACGGCCCTGGGCAGGAAGGTTCCCAGCAAATGTTCGTACAGCCAGGCGGGGGTGCTGGCGAGGGCAAAGAAGGGACACTGGGTTCAGTCACCCGCGGGTGGCCACAGAAAGCAGTTCAAAGCCCTCAAGCTTTTGGTCTAAAAGGTGAGCATCACACATTATTTTTCACACGCTGGCCCTTCGCTCGGCAGTTCTGGGCCCCAGGCAGGCCCCGGACTCGCCACCTCTGCAACCTCCTGAAAGCAGCCCCTTCCGTATTAGCAGAAAGGGCAAGTCCCAGGAATCAAGAGGTGATAATAAATCTCACTCTGCCGTGCATCAGACCCCAGCCAGGGGTTGGGCAAGGCGCTCCTCTGCCTTCTGCTTTCGGCTGAATCCTAACTAGCTCAGTATATTTTATCAAGTTTTTAAGTCTAGTGAAGTTAGCAAGATTTTCTTTTTGGTACTGCAGCACGAGAACTAGCACTGCAGAGGGAAATTTCATTTGGTTGTGCTGTCCAAGTGGGTGTTTCTCATTAAAACTCCTCCTGGCTCTCCAGTCCACCTGGGTGCTGACAGGTTCCGTTAAGGAAGCATTTCTTGCGGGTGAGACTGAACCCTGGAGTTTCCACTCCTGTGAGGGAAGGAAATCCACGGGGGTCTGCCCTGGGCGGGGTGGGTGGCCATCCGACCAGGCGGGAGCTTACGGCCAGGCTTACTGGGCAACGAAACGCAGGAAGAAAACAAACAAGAACCACAGGCATCAAAAAGCTTAACAACATTATGCGTTTATTATCTTTTATAGAGCCATGTTACACATGCTTGGCGCTTCAAACTGAGTTATTGTTAAATGTTTTTCTGGATGCAAAGCCGTCTTGCTTGATGCGGATGCCTTAAATACTATAATATTTCTGCGTCTATGACCTATGAGCTAAGGAGAAACCAAGGACAATTCCAGAAATGGCAAAGAACGTTTAAGAAAAAGATGTACACGAGACGCAATGCTGAGTCCTTGAGTCAGGGCCTACGGAAGTTACCAGAAAGCGAATAAAAACAGAACTGTTCTATGAAAATGGTTTGCCCAATCACCATCTGCAGATAACAGAGCCTGTTAACAGTTATGGATGTCGTAGAAAAAGGTTGTTTGGTACAGATGCCCTTTGCCCTCCACAGTATATGCAGACATTGAGCAGCCCCCCCAGATAGAGCACAGCAACTGCCCCCTCTCTCTGCAACATCCCAAAGCTGTGTATAATGGCTTCTGGGTATCTTTAATGAAAAGCAGTCCATTTGATCAAACTTGCCACTTTGTGGTTTCCAATCATTGTACTTTAAGTAGAATGTGATGCCACACTCGCTCTCTGCAGTCTCCCATACAACTGCAGTCTGGCCGGAAACGTGGGGGCTGGGGTGACCAGCCTTTGGGAAGTTTGATTTGCCTGCTAATCTAAAGCCAGTGTTCAATTTCAACGTACCCTTCCAGTTTTGTACAAGGCGAGTGGATGAAGTGTGTCAGCAGTGTGCCACCTGCCCCTCCCATCAAGCCTCAACACAGGCCCAGCCTCAACATCCCCTCTGGCACTCTGCTGACCCGCTCAGGCCTGGAGGGGAGGCGTGGAAGCCTCTCGCCCACGTGGAGGGCCGCCCTCTAACGCCTGCTACCAAGGGCCAGTCCTGGCTCCATCTTCAGGCGACCAGGGGACCTGAGCACAGCCTGGGTGGTAACAGTCGAAGCCAACCATGTTCAGTAAGTCAGGGTGCAGACCTAGTCAGCCAGCCAAACGCTTCTGTACAGAAGAGGGGCTCTGCAGGCATGAAGTGCCTCTTGCGCGGTCGAGAGCACACTCTGGGGGTGCAGGGCCGGAGCTGCGGGCAAGCGGGCCTTGGAGTGCTGGCCTCCTCCTCTGCCTCTGGGTTCAAGCTTGGGTGGAATGGATGCCCCTGCCAGGACCTGCTGTGCCTGAACTCTTCCAGGGCACGGTGCTGCGCTACGGCCAGCGGGGCCAGGACGGAGGGCTACGGGGTCAGGGATGTGGCCCTGAAGTCAGGGGCCCAAGGCCATCCGGTGACAGCCAAGGAGCTGGTTTCACAGGCCAGCCAGGAGGAAGCCTCGCATGCTCATGGCATCAGAGGACGCCTATGGCAGCTGCGGCTCTCCGCACTATTTCCACCTCTGGGGTCTTTGCTCTAGCGGGGGCTCAGATGTCAAGCGAGTAGAAGGAACTTCAGGAATTCAGGAATAACACGGCCTTCCCCAGCCCTGCTGACCCCCAATCACAGAGTGGGCACAGGACGTGTCAGTTCTCTCTGCCTGTAGTGGGGGTGGGATCTCCAGGCTTCCAGCTCGACAACTTGTAGGGGGCCAGGCTTCTCGGTGCCACAGACCTGAATTCTGAGCTGTTACACAGATACGTTTTAAGCAGACTGGGGGCAGCAACAAAGCCTTCCGTGGACCCTTGTGATCTGGATGCCGGCTGGGAAGCGACTCGCCCATTTGTGAAGAAACCAGCCAGAACTCTGCCTGGGAACCCAGGCAGGCACTGGGCACGCTATTCTGCCAAAGGGTCTGACTTCACTCAAATTTAGCAAAACAAGTGACATTTAAAAGAACTTGTACATGAAAACCAGATAGAAAAAAAATCTTGATTTTCCTCAAATCCTCAGGCCTTGAATCTAGGCATGGCATACAAACACCATATGAAACCAACGGTTGAGTTCAATGTCACCTTGGAAAATAAATGTCACTCTGGGGTGACAGTTTTTTATACAAATATTATGCTTCCCCCTAAACCCCACTACGAAAAGGGGGAAAATAATAAGAAATCCAAAAATAGAAAACAACATTTTGTTAAATGTAAACTTATCCTCTGGGTTTTTATATTATATATGCTAGAAACATGCATTTATTTCAGCTCAGATGTAAGAAAATATGTCTATCAGTATTATTTATAAATCAGATTAATCCTCAAGACAACTGACTCACTGTTAGAACACCATTTCAAACTGTTGTAATTTACACCGTTAGCAAAATGATGAATTCTAACCACAAGTGAATGGGTTTCAGTTATACTCAGCGAGAACTACTTCTACTCTTTAAACTGTCGCTCATTTATTAGTTTTCTATACTACTGTAAATTGAGAGTGCTACATCAACAAGGAACCGGGACATCCAATTTTCTCCAAACCCCCAATGAAAGTCCTTTCAGAAATTAACTGCAGACTGAGAGGAGACACACGAACAGAGAAAGAGTTAAGGGAGTGATGACAATTCCGCTCGGAGACAGAAAGGGACCGAAGCAAGACCACCGGCTTCCGCCCAGAGGTCAAGGCACAGAGGAAGGAGGGCCCCCCTCCCAACGCAGGTCATGGTGTGGTTCTCGGGGCTGCCAGCACGCACTTCCCCACAGCACAAGTCTGCCCGCCGTGGGCCTTTGGGCAGGAGTCCTGGGGACAGCACCAGGACCAGGCTTGTGTGGCACAATGCCGGGCAAGGGTGGCTAATACAGCCACCCCTGGACTGCGCATCTGACGGCGGGAGGGAAGGAATGGGCGCTACATCGTGGGCACCTGGGGGGGGGGCCCTCTGCCCGACGTCTCGTCAGAAGCACACGCTCACATTGGGGCACTCAGCTTCGAAGGGGGCCGCCAGCCGCCATGGCTTACCTCTCTCCTGACTGCCAGATACAGCAAAGCCTGGCTTATTTATCCAGGGCACAGCTGGGCTCTTCTGATTAACTCAGTTCCATCAAACTACTCAATGAAAAACAGATTCTGAACGAACAAAAAAAAGTGTCTCAAGTTAAATTTTTCATTTATGATTCAGAAGGCACTTCAAAATTCCCAAGAGCCACAGGGTCACCGTTATTGGGCCACTAATCCTCCTGTACAGGACCGATGGAGACGCTGTAAGAAACAGCGCTACACTTTGACCTGATGGTGTCCTGGACATCTCGTAAATACATCTGATATTAGCGGGTTTGTCAATTACCTTGCAGAGTCAAGCACACAGCACAAAGTCACACGGTATGTTTGCATTTTGAGTAAATGAGATTTTGCTGTATCATGGCAGTTTATAAAATATTCTCACGAGTCTGATATTTGACTCGAAGTAAAATTCAAAAATTATAATCGTACATTTAAGAGGTCACAACGTGAGAGGTAAAGTACTCATTGAGTACAGCTTTCTCAAGAATCTAATCGCCTTGCCAATCTGCACTCAGCATCCGTTTAGAAGCATGAAATTAAGCTCCTGGCACTCAACTGCTACAACGAGCTAGCATTCGACTCCCCAAAACAGAGGCGCCTGGGCTCTCACACCATCCAGTAACTGTATGCGTTTCCCGTTAGACAAGCGGGGTAATTGGGAGGGGAGGGAGGCAGCCAGCCTGAACAATGGTACCTCCTGGCCTGCCCTCTGCTCACCCCGCCCTCCAGTTGACACCTTACCTTGAGGACACACACAGGCCAGGGCACAAGGGCTTCAATGACACATCTGCTGGGGGAGCTAAAATCCAAATCCAGTCTCCAAGGGGCCCGGGTGAGGTGCTCTGAGGTAGATCCTTAACTCAGGTGCCTGCTCCCTTTCAGAACTTAGTATGCACAGGAGGAATTACAGTCCCCACGCACCGCTTTACCCACAAGTCACTGTAACTGAGTGCAAAATCAAGGAGACTTGAGTTGCTTTATTTAGCTTCCAATTTCTGGGAGGCTCAATAAGTAGAATTACTCTGGACAACAAAAGGAAATAAGACTGTGCTTACAGGTCTCTTTCTGCCATCTTCTTTCTGTCGGACCCCTATTTTATTGTTGCCCTTTCTGTTACACGGCATGTACACATCAGGTGTTAAAAGGTACAATACATTCGACAACCGAGCACCACTTTCTGTAACTAAACAGGCAAAGAAATTACACTGAACACCAGCATCTGGCAGTATTTTTCGGAAAAAAAAAAAAAAGTGACTAAAATGGGTTTAAATTGATTAACACTATTAAATCACACCTAATATTTGATACTACATGATTCAATACAGCTATACGATACAATTATACAAAATGTGTTAACATCAAAGAATACAACCAAAATTAAGATAGCAAACAAAACCTATATAACTTTTTTTTACAGGAAAATACTTTTGAAGTATGCATGTAACTGCCCATTCTTTTAAAGAAAATCTACTGCAAGCAAAGTTATCAACCTCCAGAAAAATCACACATAGCATTACTAAGCATATCCCCAAAAAGTGTACAATATGCACACTTGGAAAATACAAAATTAAAAAAATTGTAAGCAACAGGTGAGCTTCATATTTATAAGAATGTGAAAAGAAGTCCCATTTTTAGCACTGTTGTATAAAGAATTGTCTTTTGATGCGAAGTTCATGAATTGTCCTCCTGTTGGGACCACACTTTACAAAAACACCGTGTTTTTGAAACGAGATTACAGAGCAAGATAGAGCATATCTTAGCAATGTCATCTTATTAAAGTTTTTTTTTAAATTTTTACTACTTTATCAAAACATGTCCCTTAGATGTGTAGGATTCATTTTTAAAATTCTTTCCTAGAAACAATATACAAAGGAGAGGCATATTTATTCCCAATCACACTCCTGGAAGACGCTTCCCGGGGGCGAGAAGGCTCTTCTCTCTCGTCTTCTCACTGGTTGTTTTTGGCCTTAGCATGTGTTAAGATGTGAGATTTCAGGTTAGTCGACTGAGCAAACTTCTTATTACAACCATCGAAGGGGCACACATAGGGCCTGTCCCCGGTATGGATCCGCACGTGTGTGCGCAAATTGAAGTCCAGTGAAAAGCGTTTCCCACAGCCTTCGAATGTGCACTGTCGAGAAAGACCAGAGAGAACCCACTCAGTGACGGGCCGCCCGCACGCTGGAGACAGCCTACTTCTCCCTGGACACTTTTCCTCCCTGCTCTGGGGACATTTTCCAGCTGTACTACTCCAGGATCAGTGGGCAGAACGACTGACTCCTAGAACCCAGGGTTAGCCCTCTTGAACTTAATGTATGAGAAACACTTGCAAAATAGCAAGACTCTTCCCAAATATTAGGTTAGGATCCCACAGTCCTGTGTAGTTCTAAAATAATGAAATACGAATGAATCAGCAGGTTTCTGGGGCTGAATGGCAAAAAAAGCCAGGCCTGGTTTACTAGCTGCCCTTGTTCAGGGGCTTCCCCAAAACAAGACAAAATATTAACTAAACTTACTCTCGTACAATAAAATTTTAGAAGCTCCCTGCCAATGAGTAACTCAATATACTCCCAACTACAAGAACTGAACGGCTTCAATCCCACAGTGAACGCACGAGAGATGCCGTTTCAGGCCTGCTCGAGCAAGCCTGTGTCCCTCCTGATGTGGGAAACCCCTCCTACATCATGTCCCCAGGTGCTCAGAGATCACATCCAGGGAAAGGGAAGTCCGCCCTGTGACTCATCTGGACGCCGCTGTCACCTCTCACTCAGAGCAGGACCCTGACTCTCCAGGGCCATCGTCGCCGCCTGACTACACTTGCAGGGTTGTGGAGGGGTGGGGGTAGGGGCTGGCTCTACCTGAAAGGGCTTCTCTCCAGTATGAACCAGTTGGTGTCGTTTTAGCTTTGAGCTCTCAACAAAAGCTTTGCCGCATTCTGCACAGACGTGCACTCGGGGGCCGTGGGTGTGCAGATGCTTTCTCATGGCAGAGTTATCCCTGAACATCTTTGTGCAGCCCTTGGAACAGAGAGAGAAGCTTAGTGGTTCACACTGCCAACTGTGACAATGGGTTAGCCACTTAACAGCCTTCACTGACACATTAAAACCAACAACCCCCAGCCTCCCATTTAAATTTTACTTAGTATTACAGTAGAGATGTTAAATTATTTAAGACAAAAACCAGACAGCTAAAAAAGGCCTTATCACTTAATGTAAACCCTTGTTTTACAGATGAGGAAACTGAGGCTTAGAGATGTCTTTAAGTAGACTTGCCCAAGGTCACACTACTAATAGTAACCGAGCTGGGAGTAGAACCCAGCCCCCTGGCTTCCAGCTACACCACAGCTGCCTTGCCCAACTCCGTCCCCCAAATGAAGTAACAGAAGCCCTGAGAAATAAATGGAGTTAAAATGACGGCAGTCCACCACTACCTTTGGTGGGCCCCATATTCTGTGCTGCAAGAATGGGCTGTCATTCTCCATCGCCTACTGTTCCCTCTTCTCTCTTTGCCTCTTTCCCCTTCTTGACAGAGAAAGAAGCAAGAGGGTCTCCAAGGAATGGCAACTACAGAAGAAATTTATTTTGTGAGACACTAGGAAAAGAAGCAGGCAAACTGATACCAGAGCGGGGTGGGGAGGTAGATGGGTGTGAGAGCCAAGTCCTTCACCATTTCTTCTGCAGTTGTTGCCCAGTAATGGAGTGAATGGGGGAAATGATCAGACAGCACGACAGAAGGACAGCACAAGTCAACCAGTGGACAGCTTCACAGGCAAAGGGCAGGAAAAGCCACAGTTTTGTCACCTTGACCCCTATGCTGAGTTTCCATTTCAAAAATGGGATTTTAATAAAATGAAGTTGGAAAAGAAGTACACAGGGAAGCTAGAGACGGCAGGCACTGAAGGCATAACTGTTTTCAAATGCTTACTTATTTTTTGGCCCCCGGTGAGTATCATTTTACATTTCATAATCTCCACATTAAGAGCATTAAAGCAGAATAAAGAACTTGTGAGGGCACAGCCAGGAGAGGTCACACTGTGAAACTACATTTATCCTTCTCCAATCGTTCATTCTCAACAATCCTGTATTCCCTTCAAAAAGTCTCCCCCTTTGTTTTTCTTCACCTGTGTGATACTTTATTTTTCTGTTAGTTTTATAGACAACTATGTTTGGAACAGACCCAACCAATACCTCAAAGTACTTTTTAGGCTATCGTTTTATTTTAAAGACTAATCACATTTGAAAACAATTAAGTACCCCTCTAGTAACACACAATTAACAGGGTAAATTAAGAAAATTGTGAAGGAAATGATGAAGTCTTATTAGGCTTACTTTAGCAACACCCAAAATCATCTCCAAATTTCCATAATGAACCTACTACGGTCCCATAAAGGTCCACAGGTAAGACACAACCCAATGTCTTAAGTTTGACTTAATGATCCAAAGAGAAGAATAAAGTCCTAACGTAGTATATTCAATATATAGTAATAATAAAAACACTGGTGCCCTACAGTAACCCCATTTAATACTATTAAATTTAAGTGGCCTTTACTGAACAAAACTTACATCACAAAATCATCTCTTGAATTTAGAAACCAAAGATTATAATTCCTCACTGAATCTCAAATATGAAGACAGAAATCAAAGTGCAAATTTCTTATCATCTCTCTAAAGCTTCGTCAGCAGTCTAATGACCACTTCCCCCTAGCGTTACTTACTTTATGAGGGCAAGCTATTGTTCTTGGAGCATCGTCTTCTTTAATTTTTCTTGGCTTCATTCTTACCAAAAGGAAAAAAAAAGAAAAAAAAGAGAGAGAGAGAGATTTGTAGGAGTGGGTAGACTTGACTGGCATAAACCATATAGTCCCTGGAATGTTTCCCTTATCAGCACAAAAGCTACAAAAGCTAAGATGACAATATGCTTCCATGAACAGGGAGCCCTGAGGCAACTCTCCGAGTCCCTTGGACTGAAGCCCTCTGCCCACTCTCCAAGGAGGAGTGCTGCCGCCTACAGTGGCTCAGCTGATAAGATGGCGGTGCACCTAGGATGGCACCCCAATCTGTGTGCCTCAAGTATCTGCTCTTTTCTCCAAACTCTTTAAAAACAAAAGGTCAACAGCCCAGAAAACCAGAGGAATCTCCTAGTGGGAGCGAAGCCAAGTGTCTGAAAGCAGTTGCTGTGATGATAAAGGTGCCTTTTAAAAAGGCAGCGATGGCTACTGGAGGGTAGCTATCTAACACAACTGCTTGGGGTTGGGGGCATTTCATACCGACAGAAATGATTTTTAGGTTCTTTTTTAAACAAGAGTGCCCTCCACAGAGAATTATTTACATACACAGAAGTATATGAGTTCTAGGAAACATAACTGTTACTACTGGCTATTTGGGTAGGAGCCCCTAGAGACTGGTGGGCAGGTGGGGACACCCTATCCTCTCCATCCCCCTTTTTAGCACAGTTAGGTTTTCAAAAAATAAGAGCACTTCTTTTAAAGGACAACACTTTCTGGCCCTGCTGTGGGACGGGGTGTAATAAGAGTCCTGGTCACGTGGGCAGCCAGAGAGCCCTGTGTGGAATTACTACCCAGAGAGCTTGCTGATTGGGTAACTTACCTACCTGCTATTTCCACTGAACCAACATTTGGTCTTTTGTCAAAACTCTCTCTCCAAATACACCCTACAGATCTGTGTGTGGTAGAGGTGTGAGAAATTAAGAGTTCCTAGACAAACTAGAAAAAAAAAAAAAAAAAGACTGAAATCTCTGAACTAGATGTCCTTTTGGGCCCTAGCTTTGCTACCTCACACTCCAGTGTGAGGATGGTGAGGGTGCTCATTTAGTAACGAACCAGGCTGTTGTTCTAACAACAGGAGCAACTGACCACCATGCTTACTACAAAAAGCTTCTCTGCCATCTCTCCCGGCATCAGCGAAGGGCCTCCCTACCAATGCCGCTTCGCCCTGCATCTGGGAAAAGGATGACCCGTTGCTTCTTCCTTTGAAGCTCCTGAACACATGAATCACCACCTAGTTAAACTTTCCATGCCCTGGAGGAGCGCACGGGAAACAATTGCTCTGGTAGCTATAACTTATCTCTAAGAAGTCTGTCCAAGACTGTCCAAATTTCCTATTAAAGGCTATAGCATTTCAGTCTGGTTCCCTTCTCCCATCCCAACCCTGTGGGTACTCGCTCCTTCTTCTACTTAGAGATGACCACACCAAGTCGCAAATATCTCAAGAGCCTGTTGTGTGCAAGGCTCTGAACTAGCCTTTGTTATCTTGAAAACCACTAAATCCTGTTTGTCTGACTTCAGAAAACTAGGTAGCACAAAAAAATGTGGTGCCACTGCGCCACCTGGGGGTTATATCAAAGTTTGAAAAACTACAGGTATTCATAGGAAAAGGTTGTACCCCAATCAAATATTAACAGTAGTACAGTGTATATTAAGAACCAAGCTTCAGGGGCCGGCCGAGTGGCGCATTGGTTAAGCGCTGGTTTTGGGATGCCGGCGGCCCCGGTTCGGATCCCACATGAGGGCCAGTGACACTGCCCTCTACAGCTAACAACAGCTCCACCTGGAGCTGGGCTGTGCGAGCCCCGGTGATGGTGTGGGCTGCAGCTCCTGCTGCAGTGGGCTGCCATAGGCTACAGTGAGTGGCCCGCAGCCATCGTGAGCGGCTGGCAGCCAAGCGTGAGCTGCCAATAGCCGCAGTGAGCGACATCCAGAGGCCAGCGACCCATCTGCCTCATCTGGGAAGAGCGCAATGACGATACCAACATGGGCCAGTGAAGCAACATCCTCCGCAACTAGACTGAGGAACGAAGGGACAGCAACTTGTCTGTTCCCCTACCCCGATTCCCCAACGCTGTTCCCCTCCGCCAATTCCCCAATAAAATCTTAAAAAAAAAAAAAAAAAAAGAACCAAGCTTCAATCTTCCCCATTAAAAATGTTTATCCTCTGATGACCCCACTAACGTGCTCTGTCTCCCGACTCAGAGATGGCTCCACAACTGTGTTTCAATTCAATAAACGGTACTCACCTAAAAGAGGGTCAAGTTTACTGCATGCAAATTCTCAATAAATCGACTTTTAAAAAATGCCCACTGGGTTGACAAATAACGTCGTACAGACAACTTTTTTCCCTCTTTCACCCATCTTGGGGCTTGAATATGGAGTCAATGGCAGTGAGGTACCTGGGCCTGTAGGACAGGTGTGGCCTAGCTGGGTTCTCACACTCCATACGTTTTCTTAAGATTTATTCCTAGGAACTTAATTTCTTTTTATCATGGAAAATTTCAAATATACACAAAAGAGAACAGTCCCATTTACCATTCATGCAACTCTTGTTTTGTTTTTTTTAAATGTTATCAAGTGGTATTTTTTCTTAAATGTCACTTTCAAAGTGCATATGAGTATTTAGCTATGTAATTAATTTTAGAGTTTAAAATGCATTTGGACAAATACCCTTGGACTCAAAGAGGAAGTGAAAGGTAGGTATTTCATTGCAGCCACTTTTAAGCTCCTTGGCAAATCGCTCCTCTTCACTACAGAGTAACAAATGAGGCAGAATGTGTTGGTCCCTTTTACATTTTATTCTAATGCAAAAATTGGGAAAAGGTTCTTTTTCAATGAGGTATACTTAGATTGAAAGATTTTTGTTTTGTGAATCAAGACTAAAATCTTCATGCACCAATAAATACCTTACAATATATATGTCTGAAATCCTAAAAAGAAAAATTTTTTAAAGACTAAAATCATGTGCTACTCCTTAGAATATCTTGACTTGCCCAAACTAGTCAGTAGCCACCAAGACTTGAGTCTGTGTTGGCTGTGATACTGTACAAAGATCTTTGGAACTGGAGACGACAATGACAACAGCATAGGCATTATGAATGAGACGGATGGGATGTGACTTGATGCTGACTCCTACTAGCTGCAGACCTTGAGCAAATTACTTAACTCCTCAGCCTCAGTTTCTTATTCTGTAAAAAGGCATAAGGCTACCTACGTTAGAATGTGAAGCTTAAGACATGCAGCACCTTAAGCTCCTGGGAAATGACAGCTATTATTATCACCAGCTGTGTGTTCACTGGGCCTAGCTAAAATTGAGTCAATTTCTTTAGGAAAAAAAAAAAAAAAAAGCCAGTTGTACTTAACAACCCAGAAGGTTCCGGTGCTCTGAACTACCCTTTTCAACTAAAGGGCTGCGAGACTGAGAAAGAACAGCACAGGTGAGCAGAGCACACACCGGAGGAGCCAGGCACCCCGTAAGAGAGGCTCCCATCCAGTTACAAATGGAGACTCCGCTCCCCTGTATGACAGCACTGCTGGGTTACGCTATCTGGTTCATTCTGCATCTGGGGAAGAACAACGCTGTAAAGGTTGGACTCCAGGACCAGGAGCTGCAGGAGTTTTCTGGCACAATTTTCAGCAGGGCACTGTGTAACCCAAAAGTTTCGGCCAAGTTAAATCTGCAAATGTCCCAGAGCCGAGATGAACATTTTTGAGGCAGTGACTTGATTTTTGAAAATAAGCCCCTTCCCTGCAAAACAAGCTTAGCTGACTTCAGACTGGAGCCACAAATTGTGACCTGTGCTGTTGGGACACAAGTTCCTGTGTGACACAGCTCCCAAGGCGAGCTTCAGCTCCTTTCTTTGTGCAAAGAATAATGTTGCCTTAGACAAGTGAGATCAAGTTTGTTAAATGAATTATCTCTTAAATAACAGTGTGTATTCATGTGATGACACTGAAGAGTCAGTTAAGTGACTTTCAGCTCCACGATCACATTTCATCTGCACATTAACCCGTGATTCAAGTCTCAGGTGGGTACTGACAACAAAATAACCGCCTCGGGACTGACCTACACACTCTTTATTTTGATCTTTCTGGACCGAGAGTTTCCAAAGCACTAACTTTAGTAAATGAAAAACGCACCAGGGTTGTCAATTTAATCAGGAAATAGAATTTGCCAGGTGCCACCCATTGACCACTTTTTAAAGTAGTATTTACTAAAAAGACATTTAAGGTAAGAGCAGTCACCCAGTCCCACCTCCCAAATACCGTGACCTTCAAATGAAAGCCTGTATTTCTAACACTTGCCCTCACACACATAACTGATTTCCAGTCTAGGGTCAGTATGGCAGGAGTCTGGAACATTCTGTGGTCAGTTTCAAGGCCAGTCCAGAAGCCCAGCACCCCAGGATACCGAAGACAGAGAAAAGCTGCTAACCCGCTCCCCCACCGCCCCCAAGCCAACAGCCAAGTCATGGAGCAGAGGTGGACCAGGGGCGGAGGGCAGCAGACCAAGTTCTATGGATCCTTCTCAGGGAAGAAGATGGGGTCTGGCCCCCAAGTTTGAAACTTAGTGCCTTAAGGTTTCAGGATCCCAGGCACCCATGCTGGGGCCTCTGGGGAAATCCTGCTCAGCTGCACACATTCTCTTCATGTGGAGAAGTCCTAACACCACAGGCCATTCCAGGCTCACAGGCTTCTCCCCACCACGCTGCCTAATTAGAGCAGGTTTGGCTCTGCAGGATCTTATCAAGATACCATGGAAAATGCGGATGAGAATGAGCCCCACCCTCAATCCACCTCCCAGGGCCCAAACCCTGACCTTTGCTTTGTATGATGAGCAAGGCTGCATTCTATTCTATCCTGCATACAAAATGAAATCTTTAACAGGTTGATTATAAATAGTAGGTTCAGTACCCAGGAGAGAATTCTCCTTGAGTGAGGTCAAATGAATTCTCTCCTTCAATACTGTTAAAAATATGCCCCATTTTGAGGCCACGGCTATCCTAGTCCTGACCCCCCACCCCCACCCCTTTTCAGGGAGTTTCTGATTACCTTTTCTTTTTTAGAAGACTTGTTCCCTACCACCAAGATCTTCTAGTTTCTTACTCACTCTGTCCACTACTGAATGAAATCGACTTTTCTTGAAGAAATTCTTACAACCCACCAATTTCTTATTCTAAATTAAACATGTGTTCCAGCCTCTTGCACAGCTGTCTTCTTGGTTTTCTTTTCACCTTATTCTTTAGGAAGTCTTCCTTTTGATGTTCACCTTCCTTTTACTGGAATATATCCTCAAGTAACCTCCTCAGAAAGGGTGCATGCAACATAAAACAAGTCTTCCTTGTCTAAAACTGTCATTATTTTGCCCTCATATTTAACTGTTAGCTTTGCTGGACCAAGAATTCTATGTTTATATTAATTTTTCCTCAGAGATCTCAAAACATACTGCTCCACTGTCTTCTAATTATCTATCGCTGTTGAAAGTAATTCTCATTTGGCTCTAATGATCATTCTTTTGTAGGTGACCTAGCTTTTCTCTCTGGAAATTTCTAGGTTCTTCATCCTTAAGTGGTTTGAAATTTCACAAAGGGTACCTTTGAAATACCAGGCACCTGGATGGCAGTCCCAATGGGTGGTCCCCTTTGCCAGGAAAAGGTCTAACACAGCCCTGATGTAGAGGCAAGGCCACTTGGGGAGCAAGCAGAGGCTTCTATTCCACAATGGCAACACGTGCCTCCTGAGTTTAGGGCTGACACACCCTGCATTTTCTGTGCAGGACTGGGGACAAGCTTTCAGGTCAGCCACCCCAATTCTCCAGCGAGGGTGAACAAGGCCAGAGGTCACCACCACCCACTTACGTCTACTGCCCACTACCCACAGGCTCCCTCTCTGCTAAACCCTCTGCTCCTCCACCGAGATCACGTCACAGTCTCCCACTTAGAATTCTCTCCTTCCGTCTTTGGGCCCTTCTGGAAAGGCCACTGCTTTTGAGATGGCTCTCCTAAGTCTTCCCTCCTCATCTGAATGATCCTCCTGCTGTGACACTGGTTCCTCTTACTCTCTGAATACAAGGGCTTTCCCAGCACTTAATGCAGGGGTCCTTTCCCTCCCAAACCTCCCCAGAGAGCTGACTTGCTGGACACTTGCATGCTTTTCCACCCCTCCTCAGATGACTCTAGCCCTAACTTACTCCCCAAAACCACCTCCAGTCCAGAATGGATGTTTCCTTAGCATCTGAAAGCAAACGCTGCCTACCCTGAACCCCAAATCAGCACCCTCTCCCAATTTCCCACCTCCTAAGGAAAAAAGCTTTTAATCAGTCTTTTCATTGTCTCCTGTCATGTCCAGCACATTTATTCTTTTACAGAGCCCAATTCCCAGGCAAACTTGCTGCTTACTCCTTCCTGAATATACACTGGATGCTGACTGTGTACACTGTGCTTGTATGTAGGCCCCGCCATGGGAATCCCACCTACCTATCGATCCCCATGCTCTCCAAGGCACACAGCAAATGCCACCCCCCTCCCCCGCAAGCTTCCCTTGGTTCCTGTGCCCTATCTCCATCCCTGAGATACAGCCCGGATCATAGCCTCACTCAATTCTGAGTACTATAAGGGAGAGGTGACTAACTTTAATAACACATGTAACATTAATCTCTGGCTCAATCAGTCCATAAATTCTAATCTCACTGATGACTATGTATCCTACAGATTCCATTTGTACGGGGGGGAGGGGAATGAATATTTGATACACACGCTTGTGTTTAAAATACGAATGGCAATAATAAAAGCTGGAACACAATGTCATTAACAAAAGGACCGAGCCCTAACTTTTTTTGTTAAGCCATGATAAATTAGAAATAAATTAATGTGTATATTCTCTGTAGGTACAATTTCACCGCAGAGAACAGGGTTCAAACCCCTTATTAAAATACAATGTGGGGCGGGCCGAGTGGCACGGCGGTTAAGCGCTGGCTTGGGAAGCCAGCGGCCCCGGTTCCGGTCCCACATGTGAGGGCCAGTGACCACTGCCCTCAAAAAAATAAAAATAAATAAATAAATAAAATACAATGTGGGGGGCCGGCCAAGTGGCACGGTGGTTAAGAGCTGGCTTGGGATGCCAGTGGCCCCGGTTCGGATCCCACATGAGGGCCAGTGACACTGCCCTCAAAAAAAAAAAAAAAAAAAAAAAAAAAAAGAATACAATGTGGTTCTTAAAACCCATCTGACATGTGGGAAACAGGTTCCAAAGGCAGGAGGTTGCCAGCCCACCTTGTTTTTTGGCAGGGCTACGAGGAGAAACCAGGACACTCCAGGGTTCCTGCTCTTTCTGACTCCACTCTGCTCTTGAGAGAAAAGAAAAAGAGGTGCCCCACTCTGTTCTTAGAAGGTGCAGGGCCACAAAGATTTCTTTCTTCCTAGCCCTGCCTGCACCTACTTCCCAGGCTGGCTCCAGGCTCTACTCAACCCCAGGCAGGGGAAAGAAGGCTCTCTGCACCAGGGTTCACAGTTCATTTCATTTAAAAGTTGACGTACATCTGTGTGGGTTTTCTCAGGTCCTCGTAAACACTGCCAAACAGTATTAGAAAATATATGATGTAAAAGGGGCAGAGCCTTCTGTGAGAGCCCAGCCGTTTTAGGCAAAACCAACACCCAATGGGTTCCAATCTTCCTGACTGCTCACTTTGGACAGTCACAGGGATCCCGGCCATAAATATCTGATCTCTTCCTGTCGTGCCAGCTTAAATGATCAAAATGCTGAAATCTTAACTGATGACTCGCTAAAATATGATCGGATGACTCTTGTATAGACCCAGGTCTCCTGCAGCTCAGCCCAGGACCATACACTCAATTTGAAACGTATACAAGCAGGCCAAGAGGCAGCGTGAAGACTACTAGTTCCAAGCAAGTTATGTGCATTTTATTTATCCATAAGCAATATTATTTATGGAATTAAAGAGTGTTTATTTCATCTTATTGTCTGCAAGGATCTAAAATGGTGCCCCTCGCATTTAATAGCACAGTTACTACTAAAAAGAAAACTGCTTTTGTTTTCAGACGTCCCCGCAGAGCAAGAATACAAATCACCGTTATAACTTAGGCAAAAAAAAAACAAAAAACAAACAAAAAAAACACCCCAGCTGGCAACACTCAACCACTTCCTATGATTAGAAGAAAGTCCTTTTAACTTACCTAGCAAATTCTGCCAGTTGTTTGGGATCTGAGAGGTCAATGCCAGGTATCCCTCCAGGAGGAAGTTTCTTTCCTGTCATATACTCTGAATAATCAGGAGGGGAGTTCTCTCCAATGATCTGTTCTTCAACCACCGTCTCATGGTCAATATCTTTTTTTTCATCTGCAACACATCATTAGATTATTTTAGCTGAGTAAAAACTGTCTATGTGGGCAAGTACATTTTAACTACAAAGTGTTTTCATTAGCAGCTTCTGAAATGGGTGATTCAGAGCCGCTACCTCCATTTCTTAAGCACCCAGTCTTTCTCCTCCATCTCTTGAAATCCTGTTTCTGCTTGCAAGTCACCAAAATCTTGGATGCCAAATCCAACGGCCCTTTCTTTCTGTGAGTGTCCCTTCTTGGCCTCCGGGAGCAGCTCAGGTGCCTGTCCCCAGCACTCACTTGCCTGGTTCCACTCCACTTCTCTAACTGGCTTGTTTTCAGCTGCTTTGCTTCTCCCTCCTCCTTAGCACTTGTCGGAGTTCTGCTTTTCATCTGCCACACACATTTCCTGGAACCAACTCTGCAGCACTGAATCAAACCTGGTTTTACAGCCGTCACCTCTGAGCTGGCCTCTTGATGCCTCTTCTTCACTCTTCTCCCCTCACTCTTTCCAGCTGTGCTGGGCTCTTAGCTGCTCCAACGTCATGGCCCATCAGCCTAACCTCAAGGCCTCCACTCACACCATTCTCATTGGCTCCAACTTGTAATCACAGCTCTGTGGTTTTTGTCAGCCTCTCCCACCAGACTGCAAGCTCCCTAAGAACTGGGATGCTCGTCAGTCTTTCTTTCTGAGGGCGTGTCACTGGCCCCACACAGGGGACCTGAACCGGGGCCGCTAGCGTCCCAGGCCAGCGCCACTCGGCCGGCCCTCGTCAGTCTTGCTCCCCAGGGCCTTGTCCAAAGTCTGCACTGCACACACTTGGCCCTCAATAAGAACGTGTTCCAAGAACATAGGACATCTCTAACTTGTATGTCTCATTATCGCCTCAACTACAACGGGTTAAAAAGAAGGAATACTGATGGCCCCCATAATTAATCTCCTATATCCCAGACACCAGATACTATTCATCCTTTTTAAAAGGTGTTCTCTCCCTTTGTCCAACTGCAGTCAACTTAGTTTTTATCATTAGTCTCAAACATAAATGACGATGGAATTTCTTAACTGATCTTTACAACTGTGTTTTCTACTCCCGTGATGATAAAGGATAAATCGACACAGAAAACATAGCTGATA
The DNA here is from genome assembly GCA_033961575.1 of Aselliscus stoliczkanus. Taxonomy (NCBI): domain Eukaryota; kingdom Metazoa; phylum Chordata; class Mammalia; order Chiroptera; family Hipposideridae; genus Aselliscus; species Aselliscus stoliczkanus. Next base: position 157,634,558 of record CM066732.1, on the reverse strand, counting down.
CACACTTTCACCTGTGGCGTGACACCTTCACCAGAGATATAAATCACTTCAACCTGGCATTCTGGGTGCCGACTAGTCCCATTTTAACGCATCTAGTCTTACCTTCTATTTCTCTTTTGCATGTGCCCTCCATAGTCCAACCACCCTGTTTTTCTCACCGGTGAATTCCCAAGTGCCTGGCAGGATACGCAGCACGCAAGACTGTCCCCTTCGCTCTATTGCCTCTCTAATTCCAGCCTACCCTCCAGAGCCTTGCTCAAATTCTCTAAGGGCTTGTTGATTCTATCACTCTAACCTCGGATTCTTACCTTTTCTTTGAACTCCTAGATTATTTCTTGATAATAACACTGACAAACCTCTAAATCGTGCTGTTTTGAATTTTTCTTGGCCTTGCCTCTTAAACTAGAGTGAAGTGCCCAGAGGCCAAAACCAGCTTTCTACTATTTTGGTGCCTAAAGCAGAAAATTTCAGTGCTAACAGAAATTTTCCATTTCTCCATCAAATTGTTTCACAAAAAGCAGTAACACAAGAACTTTCACAAGTGAAAACTGGCTTGTTCGACTCTTACCTTGCATTATCTTCCACCAATGTTAAAAAACAACACGGCCAAAAAACAAACCACACCAAATCCTGCAACTGATGTCACTACCAAAAAGCTACACATTGCTGTTCACACACACTGCTCCGTGATGTCAGAGGATGATGGCAAACGAATGGAGAATGTAGGTTCATTTGATTCACGTTCAATCCCTCTCAGCAGTGAAAAGCACAGAATACAAGTTTTAAACCTTAAATGCCTAACTCTCCCTCCACTCTTCATTTTAGGAACTATTACAGGTCATTACAAGGAATCACAGAATATAACAGCTACATTTTACTGAATGCTTACATGTAGGCACTGTTTTAATTGCTGCAAGTATCATCCTATACAGTGGATGAATGGGTAGCTTCATTTTACAGAGGAGATGGCTGAGGTACAGAGAGGTTGGTTAAGTAACTTGCTCAGGGTTAACTACTGTGTTTCCCTGAAAAAAAGACCTAACTGGAAAATAAGCCCTAGCATGATTTTCAGGGTGCTTGTAATATAAGCCCTATCCCAAAATAAGCCCCAGTTAAGATCGTCAGCCAGACATGACTGTACTGGAATAAGTGTGGATTCTTTTTTTTTTTTTAAAGATGTTATTGGGGAATTGGAGGAGGGGAACAGCGTTGGGGAATCAGGGAAGGGGAACAGACAAATTGCTGTCTTTTTGTTCTTCAGTCTAGTTGTGGAAGACGGTGCTTCACTGGCCCATGTTGGTATCGTCATTGCGCTCTTCCTGGATGAGGCAGATCAGTCGCCGGCCTCTGGATGGTCGCTAACTGCGGCTCTTGGCAGCTCATGCTGGCTGCCGACCACTCACTGTAGCCTATGGCAGCCCACTGCAGCAGGGGCTGCAGCCAACACTGTCGCCGGGGCTCACGCAGCCCAGCTCCAGGTGGAGCTGTTGTTAGCTGTAGAGGGCAGTGTCACTGGCCCTCATGTGGGATCCGAACCGGGGCCGCTGGCATCCCCAAACCAGCTCTTAACCAATGCGCCACTCGGCCGGCCCAGTGTGGATTTTTTGTACATGAATGTGTCTTTTAGAGCAAAAAATTAATGTTAAGACCTGGTCTTATTTTTGGGGAAACACAGTAGTTAGCCGCAAATGTGAACTCATGAAGTCTAACTCTTAAGACCTGTGTGCTTAACTGTCAAGCTCTGCTGTCTCCTGTTTGGAACGAGAAAGAGCTAGATAATATATCCTAGGTTACCCGTTTACAGAGATGAAGAATATCCAACCATGGAGGAACGGCCTAGGAAAAATATAGTTGGATGGTTTAATAAGAAAGGACAGGAAATGTGATTACTGATCACAAGCTACAAAGCTGGGACTCTGCACTCTAACCACATTCTTTAATTCACTTCTTTTCTCAGGGCTGGGATAATTCCTTCATCTCCAATCCCTTCAATTTAGACATGACTACCATACATCAACTTTCAAGTGGTACAGAATACACTGGTGGGAAGGGGAGTTGAGTTTTCTTCACTCCCGTTCTCTAATTCTGACACAAGAATGATATGATAGCAAGGCTGAGAAACACTGCTGCTCTGAACAAGCTGCTGATTGAGTGTGTATGCCTCAAGTATGCTGGGGCAGCAAGAAGGCTGACGTGACCTCCCGGAAAGAAGGAATCACAGGCTCGCGAAATCGTTCCTTGTAGTAGTTCTACCCGTGAGTACTGGAGGGTCTCCTAGGTGCCTGGCACCAGGAACAACATCTAGAAACACAACCGCCTTTCTGTCCTGGGTTGTGGAGATCAAGGTGCCAGCCAATTCAGTTCCTGGGGAATGCCCTCTTCCTGGTTTGTAGGCAGGTGCCTGCTTGCTGTGTCCTCACACACATCAGTTCTCTTCATGCTGCTGTGTAACTGCTGTCTCTTCTTAAAGGGCACTAATCCCGTTCGTGGGGCTCCATCCACCCTCACAACCTAATTACCTCCCAAAGGCCCCACTTCTAACACTATAACACTGGGGATTAGGGCTTCTGAATATGACTTTTGGGGTGACACACAGAAGTCAAACAAGGAAATACATTTTAAGACTCAGTTCTTAGTGTCAATATTCAAGATCAAGCATCTAGGGGACAGTCACTACGATAAAGAAGAATCAGAATATGAAACACGTATGAAATAAGCCTAAAGTAGAGGCTGACACGATTTCACGCTCTGCATGCACAGCTTGCCGACCCCCACTGGTTTTCATTCTTTCCTTTTTGTTCTTTTTTTTGAGGGCAGTGTCACTGGCCCTCACATGTGGGATCTGAACCAGGGCCGCTGGCGTCCCACGCCAGCTCCCAACCACCGCGCCACTCGGCCGGCCCTCCTTTTTTGTTCTTTTTAAATTTCAGTAAAAGACATTAATGTAGTACTTATTTTAACCCTGTTAAGTGTGCAATTCAGTGGCACTAAGTATGTTCACAACGTAGTGAACTATCACGATCTATACCCCAAACTTCTTCATCCCCAACAGAAACTTGGTGCCCCTTAAACAATGGCCCCCTTTCTCCCCCCAGCCTCTGACAACCTCTATTCTCCTTTGTTGCTGTGAATTTGCCTAATTTTGGTACTTTTTCTAAGTGGAATCACATGGTGTCTGTCCTCCTGTGCCTGGCTTATTTCACTCAGCATCATGTCTTCAAGGTTGATCCATTTACAGCACATTTCAAAATTGCATTCCTTTTCACAGCTGAATCATATTCCCATGTGGGCACACCACATTCATCTACTGAAGACCACTTGGGTTGTTTCCACCTTTTGGCTATTGTGAATAATGCTATGAATGATGGTGTGCAAATATGCCATCCTTTTTATAAATAAAGTTTTATTGGAACAGAGCCATGTTCATTTGTTTACATACCATCTATGGCTGCTTTCCTGCTACAAGGAGTTGATTAGTTCTAACAAAAACTGTAGGACTGGGCTGGCCGAGTGGCACGGTGGTTAAGAGCTGGTTTGGGGAAGCCAGCAGCCCCAGTTTGGGTCCCACATATGAGGGCCAGTGACACTGCCCTCAAAAAAAAAAAAAAGCAAAAACCTGCAGGACTGACAAAAACTGATATATTACTATCTCGCCCTTTTACAGGAAAGGTTTGCTAACCTGATCTAGATGATGGGATTTCACTTAGAGAAATGGGATTGAACTAATGGAGTTCTCTATTTGAAACAAGGAACAATTTCTGTCGGTGAAATTACTAAATGATGGGATTTGCTACAAAAAAGGACATCTGTCACAGGTCTTTAAAACAGGTTCGAGTCAAGTTTAATTCTGGAAGAGGAATAAACACAGCTGGGTAATGAATCAGATGGGTGGGGGCACATTAGGGATTGTCCAGTGTGCCATCCAAGTCTCTTGTTTTCATTTCTTGGAGATGGCATTATCATCAGCTGAGATGGAGAACAACAGGGGGAGAGACAACGTGCAGGAGAGGGCCTGGAGCTCCACTCTGAGATATCTGTGTGACATCTAGTGGACAGACCTCGAGAAAGTACCTGGAAATGCAAGTGTGGGGATAAAAAGAAACCTAGGTTGGAGAGAAATATATGGAAATCACTGGCACACAGACTGCAGTTAAAGCCACTAAAATCTATATATCTATTGAAAAAAAAACCAAAGAATAGGGAACTCAGAACCAAAACCCAGGTAATACTACTATTGAGAGAATGAGGAAGACTTTGCAAAGAGGTAGGGAGAAGACTAGCTTTGTCTAATGAAACCTTTACTCAGTGACAGCCAAGGGAAAGTGCCTCCCAGGGAAGGCGGTCGGCCCGAGGACTCAAAGTAAGTGTGCGGTACGACATAGTTTAAAACCACAACACAACAGGGCCAGCTGAGTGGCACATTGGTTAAGAGCTGGTTTTGGGATGCCAGTGGCCCTGCCCTCCACAGCTAACAACAGCTCCACCTGGAGCTGGGCTGTGCGAGCCCCGGTGATGGTGTAGGCTGCAGCCCCTGCTGCAGTGGGCTGCCATAGGCTACAGTGAGTGGCCGGCAGCCAGCGTGAGCGGCTGGCAGCCAACCGTGAGCTGCCAAAAGCCGCAGTGAGCGACATCCAGAGGCCGGCAACCGATCTGCCTCATCCGGAAGGAGAGCAATGATGATACCAACATGGGCCAGTGAAGCAATGTCCTCCGCAACTAGACTGAAGAACAAAAAGACTGCAACTTGCCTGTTCCCCTCCCCCAATTCCCCAATAAAATCTTTAAGGAAAAAAAAAACCCACAATACAACATTAAAGAGCAGCTGTTTTTGGTTATTATTACTATTCACCTGTACTCCTAAACAACGTCAGCAATACATATATTTTTACCTGAAAAAATCTTTTGTTGACCTAAATTCTAAAAATAATTGCTGTGGTTACTTTACACTTTCATCATATATATTTAAACTCCATGTTATCACGTTTCTTACTTATTCTTTAATAAACAGTGTATCATTTGGAAGTTAATGTGGAGAACTCCTTGAAGACCAGCGCACAGAAATTGTAAAGGTCATTAACTATTCAACAAAAATGCCAGGAAATAATATATTTATATATTTTTTAAAATAACCTTTCGAAGACAGCCAAACAAATGACAAAAGATGCTAGTTTCTATTGCCAGAAGAAATCAAAGACAACATCTGTCTCATTTTCACCAAGAACTGGACACATATTAAAGCAACACATCAAATAATGCCAATGTTTGCTATTATTTGGACATCTTATCTGGTTTTTGCAAAAGAAAACCTTCAGAAGTTTTTGCCAAATACAATAGAAATTTATGATGCTCTAAAAGAAAAACCAGTATTTTTATTACATTTACAGACCATATGTACATATAAGCTTCCCCTTTTGTTCAAACAAATATATTAGTGAAAATAATTCATTTTTCCTTTTTTTTGCAATTTTATTAAAAAAATGTTTCAGGGCCAGCTGAGTGGCGCGGTGGTTAAGAGCTGGCTTGGGACGCCGGCGGCCCTGGTTTGGATCCCACATATGAGGGCCAGTGACACTGCCATCCAAAGGAAAAAAAAAAAGATATTCAAGAACCTACAAAATAGTGGAGTCTCACCTGCCCCTCCATGCTCCAACCAAACTGGTTTTCTCCAGCGATTCAATGTCTGATAAAATGTATGTGAGAAATACAACTTGCCCTTCTTGCCCGCCTCTCACCCCCCATCTAAGTCCAGTCTGCTCTCCAAGGCCCAGATCAAGATCTCTTTCCTCCAGGACCTTTCGTTCCTGTCCCTGAGCCTAGCTTGGTTTCCCCACTTATTGAATAACGAGAATGCCACCTACCTTATAAGGCTAAGACAAGATAGCACATTAAATGCCAATCGCTGTATCTGTTAAAATAGAGAGGGGTGAGCAAAAACTCCTTTATTCCATTTTTCCCTCCCTCCTGGATTTAAGGAGAACAGTAGGTCCTATTGCTTAAAGGTTTTTAAAGAATGTTCAACTCTTTATGAAACTCCTAAGCATGTAAGGAATACAAAAACTTATGAATCATCCTCAGGCCACTTTAAGCCTTTGGCTGCTGTAAGACACTGGGTAGTCTGACACTAGACTGGTTGAAATTTGCGCATTACTACCACTCAGTGGTCTCCCCCTTCAGATATGAAACAGTCGGTTTATTTTATAATAGAATCCAGTCCTGAGAAAAGCTTGATTTTCCTTACACGTTTTTCCCATCTTAAAATCAGTTAAGTGGTAGTATTGTTTCCTTTTTGATCCTGACTGCCAGGAAGCTCATTAGAGTTGACCCTAATGCTTCCTGTTTTTTTCTCTGATTCTGATTTTCTATTTTTACCAATTTACATTTTTTATTTATTTACCTATTTATTTATTTGGGTTGGTTAGATTTTTTTTTTTTTTAAGATTTTATTGGGGAATTGGCGGAGGGGAACAGCGTTGGGGAATCGGGGAAGGGGAACAGACAAGTTGCTGTCTTTTTGTTCTTCAGTTTAGTTGCGGAGGATGTTGCTTCACTGTTGGTATCGTCATTGCGCTCTTCCCGGATGAGGCAGATCAGTCGCTGGCCCCTAGATGTCGCTCACCGCGGCTATTGGCAGCTCACTCTTGGCTGCCAGCAGCCCACAAAGGCTGCGGGCCACTCACTGTAGCCTATGGCAGCCCACTGCAGCAGGGGCTGCAGCCCACACCATCACCGGGGCTCGCACAGCCCAGCTCCAGGTGGAGTTGTTGTTAGCTGTAGAGGGCAGTGTCACTGGCCCTCATGTGGGATCTGAACCGGGGCCGCTGGCATCCCAAAACCAGTGCTTAACCAATGCGCCACTCGGCCGGCCCTGGGTTGGTTAGATTTTGTTTCTCCCCATCTCCCACTTTAGGCCATTAACTTTGGTCTGACCATTCCAGGTGATTTTTGGTAAAAATTATATTACTTACTCACCACTGCCATCACCCACCGTCACTGAAAAGGGGGAGGGGCACAACTAAATAATATGTAAACCACTGCTAAGTAACTGGCAAAACTCAGACACAGGTTGTTTCCACTTTTCCCCACTAATAGAGTCCTTAAGAAGGGATATTATTCTTTATTGACTACCTGTTTCTTGCCAGCAACTGTCACATGCCTCAACTCAAACAAAAACTTTTAAGATATTAATTAACCCCATGGTTTTTTTAGTTGAAAAAGTCAAGCCTCAGAAATGTCAAGTAATGTATTTAAAGAAGCGCAGTAAGAAAAAAAAAAAAGCGCAGTAAGTTGTAAATCTACGATATGAATCTAGGAGTGACTCTCAAGTCCATGGCATTTCTAAAAAAGGACCGCCTCGGGCAGGCCAAGGGGCACATTGGTTAAGAGCTGGTTTGGGGACGCCAGCAGCCCCGGTTCGGATCCCACATATGAGGGCCAGTGACACTGCCCTCTACAGCTAACAACAGCTCCACCTGGAGCTGGGCTGTGCGAGCCCCGGCGACGGTGTAGGCTACAGCCCCTGCTGCAGTGGGCTGCCATAGGCTACAGTGAGCGACCATCCAGAGGCTGGCAACCGATCTGCCTCATCCGGGAAGAGCGCAATGGCGATACCAACATGGGCCAGTGAAGCAACATCCTCCACAACTAGACTGAAGAACAAAAAGACAGGAACTTGTCTGTTCCCCTCCCCCAATTCCCCAATAAAATTTAAAAAAAAAAAAGGACTGCCTCTCCTCATCCTTGACACTTCTTTCCCACCCCTACAGTAGATAAAAATGGTATTGTGGTCCGTAGGCCACGATTCTGCCTTAGCACAACCTCCAGGCAAGCCTGCAGTTAGTTACTGAGGATCTTCTGTGTGCCCAGTGTGTCATCATAAGGCAGCAGGTTACAATTACTGCCCAGGACTTACACTCTACAGGAAGTAGACAGACAAGCAGCAGGTTAAAGAAAAAAAGCAAGACATTTTCAGACAGTGCTATCAAGAAAATAAAACGGGTTATGAGACATTGCGACTGTGTGTGTGTGTACACACCAATCTGAATGAACAGAGAAGCCCTCTTTGAGCTGAGACTTGAAAAACAACGAGGCATTAAATGCGAACACCTGGGGTCAGAGCAAGGAAAGCAGAGGTAAGAGCCAGTGCTGGGGAACAAGTTCAAGGAGCTGACAGGAGGACAGGAAGGTCAGACAGTAACGGGGGAGAGGGAGCAAAGCAGGGCCAAATCCTGCGTGGCCTTGCAGGTTACAAGGAGTTCGGATTTTACTGAATATAACGCCATGTCTGTGGGTGCGGGTGTGCTAACACACACAAAACAGAACATTTACCATTTTAACCATTTTTTAAGTTTCCAGTTCAGTGGCATTACACAATTCACACCGCTGTGTTTGAGGGCTTTTTAAGGTGAGGAGTGAAGTCATGTGATTTCAAAGTCTTACAAAATTCAGCAAGGAATAGAGTATGTGTATGTGAAATCCAGGTTTGTATTTAGTCCTTGTTAAGAATCTATAAAAACTTGTTTAATATAGACATCATACGTAATACATTGCGAGTTATCAACAAAATAATAAACTAAAAACCAACTGTCAACTTGGGAGTAGTGGCAGCAGCTTCTCTCCCTCAAATTTTTTGGGTGCTTAGAAGGAACCTAAGTAGACATGAAGGGAAAAGAAACCAAGAGGGATGTGTTGGGAATTGTCGGGGTGTTTCCCAGAGTGTAATGCTCTGAGATGGCAGCAATTCTATTTGAAGTCTGTGATTCGCCCAGGGCAGGGGGAGCAGCTTCCGGCACCGCCATGGCAGGGCAATGATTCATACAAGAAAGACAGTCTATCACAACCATTTACACTGCTGCAATGTCTAATCGTATCTAAAACCACTGTGTAAGACTAAAGTAGCTGAATGGTTAAGAATTTGAGTTCCTAACATTCGCCAGATCACGTTAAAATTAAATAGCTTTGCTTTAAGAACTCAGGTATATTGTCTCCTATTTTCATGTAGAAATTCAGAAAGGAGTAGAATTTCTTTGCTATAAAAGAAACGGAAAATGCTTTTAGGGATCCCCCTACTCTTAACGAGTCCTTTTCAAAAATCCTCAGGTCATAAGTTAAGATATGCCAAGGTCGGATACTTTGGTCAGTGCCCTCTAAAGAGGAAATTTGATGCTGCTACTAATATAATTCCCAGGAACCACTGGGCTTGCTGTTATCGATAAATTAATCAAAGTTAAACGGAATGGGACCTACTAACGTAAGATACTTAGGACTTGGAAATGGTTCCTTTCCTGTACTGTAATTAAAGTCTACCATACATAGAAAGGTATGAACTTATACAAGAGTCAACTAACTTCCAACACCTCCCCACATCTTCCTAATATTTTTAATGTTTAAGATAACAAATTATAAAAATACAAGCCTTGAGTTTATCCAATAATAATATAGAATACAACTCACTGGTAAACATCCAGATTTTAAAATTACAGTTTTTGGGCCGGTCAAGTGGCGTGGTGATTATAAGTGCTGGCTTGGGAAGCCAGTGGCCCCAGTTCGGATCCCACATATGAGGGCCAGTGACACTGCCCTCAAAATAAAATAAAATAAAATAAAATTACAGTTTTCATTTATGTGTATTTGTCCTATGGGAAGCTTATAAGAGCAGAGTTTTGTTAACTCCTGATCTGCTGGGAAGAGCAGATCAGGAGTTAACAAAAGAACATCAATCTTAGGATGGCCAAGTGGCACGGTGGTTAAGGGCTGGCTTGGGAAGCCAGCGGCCCCTGTTCGGGTCCCACATATGAGGGCCAGTGACACTGCCCTCAAAAAAAACAAAACAAAACAAAACAAAAAAAAAACATCAATCTTAAGAAATGTTCCTTCTAGTCATTAACCTGTTATGGGCCCTCAATTTCCCAGCCTTAAAACAAACCAACCTTACTAAGCAGACTTCAGAAACCAAACCAATAGAAAGACCTTTGGTAAATATCCACCCAGGAGTCTGGCATATTTTGAAATTTTTATTTTATTTATTCTTTTCCAAAAGGCTAAAACCTAAAATGCTAGTAGGTTGGTCAGGGGCCCTGACCTTTTCCTGATATGGATTTTTCTTTTCCCACTAGGGAAAGTCAGCTGTTGATGGTGGGAGGGGAAAAAAGAAGAAAAGGTTAATAACCTGGAGAGGAGAGGGACAGCAGAGGCTCCCAGAACTACCAGGCGGGAATCAGGATCTGACTTAGGCAGCCCTGCATAGGCCAGGGGGTTGATGTGATTACTCAGGAGAGCGTCTCTGGGTCTCTCTCTGGCTGGGCTCCGTGGGATTCTACATTTATGGCATCCCTACTTAGTGATAAACGACACGGTAAAAACGGAGGATGTGGAAATCCAGAGGAATGGCAAATGGTCAGGATTAGTCATTTCTGGCATAACCTGAACTTGCTGAATATATAAAACTAAGAAAAAATTTAATACTTTTTGATTTTCTTTCAATTGACTGATTGAAATAACAAAGGTTTTCTGGTCTTACATGTTTTACTCAATCCTACACAAAGCATTTCTATATTTGGTCTAACAAAAGATAATTAAAATATCAACAGCCTTGAGTGAAGGCCACAATTTCTAATCACTTGAAACCACGATTTTAAAGCCTTCTTAGGTTTCTGTCAAAGCTAAATGTTTTAAATACTCAGCTTTATCCTTAGCTTCCCTACTCGACCCAATGATTTAATCAAGTGGTTCAGTTTATAATAAGCTCTATAAAATAGGTAGTCACTCCTATATGGTGATCATCATCTAGGGGAAAATATATAATACGGTGCCCCAAATCTGGCAATATTGAAATAGTCATTCATTATATGAATGGAGGGTGGGGGGTGGGGGTGGAGGAAACGGGTCTTGAAGCAATAGATTAAGAATATTCAAAACATAGTTGAATTGTGATTAAATATTGAAACATATTCAGCCTTAGCTAGGCCTTGCTTTTCTCATCTGCAAGAATAAGATCCTGCTGTATTACCTATACAATGGAATATTATTCATCCATAAAAAGGAGTGAAATACATGTATGAACCTTGAAAATTAAGCCAGATACAAAAGGCCGTATATTGTACAATTCCATTGAAGTGAGATGTCCAGAATAGGCAACTCCAGAGAAACAAATTAGATTAGTGATAGGTAGCCAGGAGCTGGGGAGAGGGAAATGGAGATTAACTGCTAATAGGTGCGGGGTGGTTTTTCTTTGGGGTGATGGAAACATTCTGGAATTAGACAGTGGTTGGAGCTGCACAGCCTGGTGAATATAGTAGAAACTATTGAACTGCATACATGAATTAGTTATATCAATAAAACAGAATGCAGAACTCGAAGCATTTTAGATCATTCAGATCTAACACTACACTACTACAGAACTACAAGGTTCCCTTGCGACTGCTGTTCCATTCAAAAGATGCCAATCATACAGGTCACTGTTGCTCTGTGGGAAATTAAAGGAAGATGGCATACAAACAGCAAATGAAATCCCTAAAATCCAAATAATTGGTTTCCACAAATACAGTGGAATTTTTTCCCAAATTTTTTTCTTTTAAGCCAAGAGATATTAAAACATGTAACTAGAGTGCTGAAAACACGACCCTGTATGTACAATTATTTTTATAAGGACTTCAGGTAACTGAGCTTGGGCTTAGGCAGAACTGTCACCTTGCAGCTCATTCCAATCTAAGGGACTGTTTTAGGGAAACTAACGTAGTTAAAACTCTCCTGCCCAGGATCAAATGAGGTTGAACCATGTGAAAGCAGTGAGCACACTACATTGCCTACCAGTCAAAACACACACACACACACACATTTAGCTTATCAATTAACCTGCTTTGATTTCCTCACCTGTTATCAATTATCTCATTTTGGTTTTGAAGATGAAACTACAGTGTATTCAGTATTTCAACTTGGGACATATACAGTTAATCACAAACTATTTAGCTTCTTTTTGGTAATAATTCCAAACCTCAAGGACAAGGAAAAGGGGTAGTTCACCACAAAGCAAGGCTCGGGAATCAGGCCATATTATGTTATTGCCATCAAATATTTACAACCACCTTTATGCACAAAGTGCTCTGTAACACGCCAGACAATTAACTCTTTAAACAATTAGACATTAAAATAAACCCAACTTGTGCAACCGGGTAGGCAGCCACTTGCACAGGAGAGTAATGCCTTCTAAATGCTGACTTCATTGTAAATTGATTCCCATTAGTCAAGCCCCTCAGAATCTCCCCCCACACACACACACACACCTCACTTGATATGCATCAGCCTCCTTTCCAAACTTTCAGGGTATGGAACAGGGGGTTAGCAATTTTGGTAAGATCAAATACAGAACATGTAAAATGCCCTGGTTTTCTAAGTTACTATAAAACCAATGACCGTATCTACAGTGAGGAAAAGTAAATTTCATGTGACTAACGTATCTTTAGCTACTAAATATCTAATTTCAAAGGGTATCTTAGGTTCAGCAACTCATCCTAAGCAACACCAGCACCCTGATTCCAATCCTATTTATTAATAGGAAAACACGGCTGTTTGTCCCAACACTATCCGTGGGCAATCATTGTGAGCCACCAAAACATACAGAAGGTATCTCTTGATAACCATTAAGGCCTAAATCATTACGGCAGGCTTCACTTAAACAAACACCCTGCTCGACTCCACTGCGCCGAGCCCGGCCCGGCCCTGGGCCCCGCGGAGGCCCTGCCGGCGCTCTGCAGTCGGGTTTTGGCGGCGGCTCCATCCCTTCGCTCAGCCCTGAGTCACGGATCCGCCACCTCGAGTCGCCTTAAGTTGGGGGCTCTCAGGACACACAACCACAGCCCAGCTTTCCAGTGCAAACATTTCATCTTCTAGTTCATCCGTTCCTCTGAATTTTAACAATCCTTTAATACTCAAAGGCCACCACGTTTTGAGATTCCATCTAATGCAGAGAATTCATAGAATAGCGTTCAATTATGGGGAAAGGGTTCTACCAATTAGATTCAGTCTTGTTTTAAAAAACGTATTAAACGTGACCACCACGGGCAGTAGGTTAACTCCCTAAGACACGATTATTCTATTTACTACCCCAGCAACGTAAGCAGGTAGCGTGTGAATAGCTGGGATACCGACAGGAAAAACGCAGTCTTCCGATAAAGAACTAAGGACTTTACACATGCCCTGGGCCTTTTCTCCGGCCTCCGTTCAAAGCAGGATCGCCATAGTAAAAAAGACGCTTTCTAGAATATGCTTTTCAAACGGAAAATAAGGCGCTTCCCATGAACTAAAAAGCACGCCGAGACTTCAAGGTACTTGACTGCGTTAAGTCAGTCGTAGGACTACCTACTTGCAAAGCGCCAAGCACCGAGGAGCGCAACTTTGGAAAACCTAAAGGGCGAAGCGCTCTCCGCAGACAGCGTTCTCCGCGGAGCCCGCACCCGCCGCCCCGCCCCGCCCCGCCCGGGGAGCGCGTCCGCGGGCGGGGCGCGGCCTGCGCGACGCGTGGGAGCAAAGGGCCGCGGCGCCTCCCGGGAGCAGCGCAGGGCCCGGCCTAGGGGCGGGGGCGGCGCGCGGGGCGGCGGCGCCCCCTGGAGGAGGGCGGGGGGAAGGCGGCGCGGCCCGGCCCGGCCGGCTCCGGGCGCCAGGCCCGCGCGCCCCCCGCGCCCCCCGCCCCCAGGCCGCGCGCGGGGCCGGCGAGGCGGGGGCCGCGGCCAACGAGCCCACCGGCCGGCCGTTGGCCCAAGCCCGCCCCGCCCCCGCCCGCCCGCCCGCGCGGCCGCCCCGCCCGGGGAAACTACGCCATTGCGGCCTAGCGGGCGGCGCCGCGCCTCCGCCGCCATCTTGGCCCGGCCGTCGCCCGCCCGCCGCCCGCCGCCCGCCGCCGCCCCCGCCGCGGCCGCCCGCCATCTTTTGGGGCCGCCATACTTGCCCTGCGAAGAAGATGGCGGCGCCCATCACACACATAAAACATGGCTTCCCTTCAAAACAAAAACATCCCGGGGGCCGGCGCGCGCCGGCGCTCACCTGAGGACCACATGGTGACCGAGAACTCGCCCTCCAGGGTCTTGATCTGCACCTGCTTCTGCTCCCACTTCTTGCCGCCCGCGTCCGCGCCGCCCGCCGCCCCGGCCCCGCCGCCCAGGTAGCCCTTCTTGCCGCTCTTCTTGCCGCCGCCCTTCTTGACGCGGCCGCCGCCCGACGAGGACGAGCCGCCGCCGCCGCCGCTCTTGCCGGCCGCCGCCACGGTGACCAGCGTCTGCTCGATGTAGTCGTCGTCGCCGCCGGCCGGCGCGGGCACCGGGATGAGGATCTGGTCCTCGAAGCCGTCCTCGGCGCGCAGCCCGTCCGAGTCGTCGCCGCCCACCACCTCCTCGCGCGTCTGCACCAGGATCACCTCCTGGTGGTGGTGCACCTGGCTCGGGTCGTCGGGCACGAGCGGCTGCAGCGCGATCATGGGCGGGTGGTGGTGGTGGTGGTGGTGGTGGTGGTGGTGGCCCGCGTGCCCGTGGCCGCCGCCGCCGCCGTGGTCGCCGCCGCCGCCGTCCTCGTCGTCGTCGTCGTCGTCGTCCTCCTCGCCCACCACCGTGGTCTCGATGGTCTCCACCGGGATGGTCTCCACCTCGATCTCATGCAGCTCCACGATCTCGGCCGGCATCTCCGAGCCGTCCGTGGCGATGTAGAGGGTGTCGCCCGAGGCCATGGCTGGGCGCTCCGCCGCCACGGCCGCGGCGGCCTCGGCTCCGGGCGGGCGGGCGGGCGGGCGAGGAGGCGGCCGGCCGCGGGGAAGGCAGCCGAGGGAGGAAGGCGGCGGGCGGGGGGAGAGGGGGCGGGCGGCGGGGGGAAGGGGCGGGCGCGGCGGCGGCGGCGGCGGCGCCGGGCTTCCCCGCCTCCTCGCCTCGGCGCGCCCCGCGCTCGCTCGTCCGCTGCTCGCCGCGGCGCCCCGCCTCGCCGCGCCTCCTCCCGCCCTCCGGGCCGGCGCTCCGCTTCCCTCTTCCTCCGGCGCCTCCGCCTCCTTCCACACAAATACCAACTCCTCACCCCGAGCCCAGATCTCGCCGCCGCCGCCGCCGCCACACTCCGCTCGGGTTCGGCCTCGCGAGACTTCCGCGCGAGCCTCGGCCCGCCCCCCCGTCGCCCCCATTCGCCCGCTGGCCCTCTCGCCCCGCCCCCTCCGCCAATCGGCGGGCCCGTGCGCTTCGGCGGCCCCGCCCACCGCCCGGGGCTCCGCCCAGAGCGAGGACAGCCCCCGCGCGCGCGCGCTGGCTGGCCGGCTCGCGGCGCGTGACGTCAGCGCGCCCCTCGCCGCCGCGGCCGCCGGTGGTGCGGCTCCTGCTCTCCGCGGTGCCACCGCCGCCAAAACTCGCCGCCCGCGGGCCTGGGCCGCACTCGGGAGCGGGGCGTCGTCCCCGCAGCCGCCCCCTCAGGAGCCGGTGAGCGGTGCGCGCGGCCAGGGCGCCGCCGGGGAGGGCGGGCCGGCCGAGCGCGGGGTCGGAGGCTGAGGGTCCCCGCGAGGGAGCGGGCGGCGCGCCCGCGCGGGGCGACCCCGGGGCCCCAATAAAGTGCGTGTTGACGATCATCGCCTGGGCGTCCTTCTTGGCTTCCGAGGGCGTTCGCTGGGGCGCCCGGGCGGCGGCGGACGGCGGCGGCGGGGGAGCGAGGCGGGCCAGGCGAACAAAGGCGGGCGGGCGGCGGCGGCAGAAAATGTCCGCCGCGGGCGCGCCTCGCCCGCCGGCCCGGGGCCGGGGCGGGGGAAGCGGCGCGCGGGGCCGTTCTCCTTTGGGGCCCCGGGCGGCCCCCGGGCGCGGCCCAGCCAGGCGCGGTTCCCCTCGGCCGCCGTCCTCGGCGTGTCTGACCGCCATCGACGCGCCCCCCGCGCCCCCGCTGCCCCGCCCGTGCCTCCAGCCGCCCCGGGGCCTGGCCCCGGCCAGCGCTCCCTGCAGCCCCCGCACGGCCGGCTGGAGGGCGGCGAGCCACGTTTGCCCCTCGTATCCTTTGGCCGACCTGACAGTTGGTCCAGAGCAATAGAAATAAAGAGTTCCTCCTGATAAAGCCTTGAAAACCTGAAAACTTTGGAAGGTGTGTCTTTGTTGTCCTCGTTTGGCCAGTTTTGACGCCTGTGTGAAATCCTTGAACGTGTGAATTCTCCACGTTTGTTTGCTTTTGTCTTTTGGAACCGTGTTCTGGCCGTGATGGAGCTTAGATCCCACTTGTTAAAACAAGTGGGTGTCTTTCTGAGAACATACTAAGGGAAAGTTTGTGCAGTCTGATTAGGAAGTGACTCTCAGTGGAACTTAGCCCTTCCTTTTTTCTAAATGACATTGGGCTTGATTTTTGAGAATAATGGGAGGAGTGAAAAATTCGATCATTTTCTTTTTGCATCTGAGTTTTAAAACCTGAGTCATTCCCTTTGGAGTGCTGCACCCATGCAGTTTAGCAAAGTCAAATCCGTTGAAATAAGTCATTTCTGGCTTATAAATTATGCATAAATATTTCACAAATGAAAACCAGTTGTGGCAGAATTTTTACGTGGTTTAATTTCATTTTCCCCTCTCGCTAATAATTGATAGGAAATTCTTTTTGCAAGTCATTGATACTTCCCCATAGAGACAAGAGAAATGGGGGAAGCACCCAGTTAGGCAGCTTTCTTTTGAATCTCAGATCTGTAGATGTACACAATCAAGTGAAGAGAGCTGAAAAGGATTTTTTTGTTGTTGTGTTTTTTGTTTTGTTTTTTCTTTTTAGAGGGCAGTGTCACTGGCCCCCATATGTGGGATCCGAACCAGGGTCGCTGGGTCCCAAGCCAGCTCCCAACCACCACACCACTCTGCCGGCCCCTGAAAAGGTTTTTAAGACTGCCAGGAAGGGTGGTAGGTGTGAGGAAGTACCGAGATGCCCCCGATTGCTTTTCTAAATGCTATCCATAAATAGCTTTTAAAACTTTCCCCAGGGCAGGTGACCTGTTAGGCCTGGAGTTTTCTGTGGTGGCGGGTGTCCTTGCTTTCCACTGCGGAGTAATTTAGGACTAGATGTGTGAAGACACTGCAGTATTGGCTCTAGCCTGCTTGTACCAGCTGCTGAAAGTGAAAATCAATTTAAGAGGACAGGTTAAATTGCAGCTTTAGAGCTATAGGCTCTAAAGGTATGGATAATTTCACTACTTTTATTCTGAATTGGGCCCATGAGTGTTCCCTCTGAACTTCTCCAGTCCTTTGGTTTTGGCAACACAACAAATGATTGACATCACTTAATCAATCTGGCGTTTCTCTTACACAGTGTTTGAGTGCCGTTATCCTTCCAGCTTCCAAAGGCTGCAGCTGTAGGTCTGCAGCTCTGTGCCTTGCACGTGGAACAATTGTTTGCTTTTTGGTTCATCAAAAAATGAAGTGGAAAGCATTGACAGAGAAATTCTGTGTGATAGTGCTTGACCTTTTCAAGTGTCTCAAAAGCTCCAACTTTTTACAAAAAGCTTCCAGTCTACTGTGGAAATGAATGTCACCAACTACAGAAGGAAAAGCATTAGAAGAATCGTAAGAGCTGTGCAAAGCTTTCTAGCCTCTCCAAGAAGTCAGAGCTCCCTAATGGCTGAGTAGATGTGGTGACAAATATCCTGCAAGGAATATGTGCTCTGGCCACCTGATGAGGACAGTAGCAGGACAGAGATGTGGACTGTTAGCCACAATACTTGATGTCTCCTTACCTCCCTCGTTTCTTCTTTTTTTGAGGGCAGTGTCACTGGCACTCATATGTGGGACCCAAACCGGGGCTGCTGGCGTCCCAAGCCAGCGCTTAACCAGCGGGCCACTCGGCCGGCCCACCTCCCTCGTTTCTTAATGGTCCCTTTCCTGAATCCTCCATTCAGTGCTCCAACTGAGTTTTAAGAGCACGTGGTTTGGGGGGGGGCACCTATGGAGTGGGTGAATCGGGGGAATAGGTGGAAAAATAAAGGATGTGAGTTTAAAGATGCCTAGTAGCTCTCCTTGCTTGCTTTTTTCAGAGTATCTTACTTAGTGATTATTGGGAGCCTTAATTTAAATCCAGATCTACCATTTCTATTTCGAGCAGCTCGGGAATGATTGAAGCAATGAACTCATACTAAATAATTTCCCTTACCACAAACTAATTGAGCTGCCTCATGAAATTGCTTTTTGGTTAGTTCTAATGTCTAGTTCTTTTGAAGCTATTTCAAGTAGGCAGTTGGTGCTCTGCATCAGTTACAGCACGAAGGATGTTAGAGTTGGGCAGGACCGGTTGCTTCAAGGAAACCCTCTGAGGGGGAGCTGCCCACAGTCACATCGAAAGGGAGCCATGGGGCCGAGCTAGAGCTGGCGTTTCCTGTCTGTCAGGCTGCAGAGCCTCTGAAAGTTCTGGGGGTAGGACCCTGTGCCGATATTTGGAAAATCAGGATGAAAATTCATGTTTATGCATCTAAATGAGTTGCCCTTAGTTTGGATTAGTGCAAATTAAATGAGAAATTGTAGGTGTGTACATGTTTTCTTAAACATTTAAACTACAGTTATTCTTGCTAGATGTGGAACCTGAAATTTGAGCTATTAAAGGGATACTTTTACACCCCCCCCCCCAAATCAATGTATATGTGAGATTTGGAGCTTTAATTATGGTGAAATGGCTTGTCTATTAAACTAACATCATTTATGCAACATTTTATATCCTTTTATAAGGTTTTAGTTACATTGTTTTTCTGAGGCCTAAGTGGTTTATTACAGTAAGTGAATCTGGTTATTGCCCATAAGTCTAAGGAAAGTTGAAATCTTTAATAATAGATTAGCCTCGTTTTTCTCTACTTTGCTATTAGAATGCCCCTTAAAGAAGAAGCTAATCTACTTACTTGTACTGCAGTTGCTCCTGCCACCTGCCCATCCAAACAAATGCAGCATGCACACTGGAACAGAATGAGTAGAAAATTCTCGTTCCATCGTCCTAAGTTTCACAACCATACTTGTTTCACAGCGTACTTAACCGCAGTGTAAGAAAGACAGGACATGTCTTGTTCACAGACTAGTGGGTGTGAGGAGCTTCGTGTGGTGGGCTGGGGGGTGACCTGTACTCCGAGTAGGCGAAATAGGGGCTTTCCCTGTTGGTTAGAAGCCTAAGCTGGGGGATTGGGTGGGCCTAGCTTTTCTTCCCAGGTTGTGAGCCCTGGCTTTGCTGCCCGGAGAATAGCCGGAAGCAAGACGAAGGTCCTATCTTCATGGGGCCTGCGGGACCGGGGAGATAGGCTGTGAATAGGCATCTCACAAAGGCTTGTCTCAATTCCAGTTGAGAGAAGTCCTGGGAAGAAGAGAGTTCCGGAGTTGAACAGACCACAAAAGTGCATGATTCAGCGATTGGCTTTCCTTTTAGTTTTTTAGAGGGCAGTGTCACTGGCCCTCACATGTGGGATCCGAACTGGGGCCGCTGGCTTCCCAAGCCAGCTCTTAACTACCGTGCAACTTGGCCCGCCCTGGCTTTCATTTTTATAATGTTAATTTCTGTGTGAAAAGGGAATAGATAAAACAAGTCAGGTGATAAATTTGGAAATACTGGGGACAAGCTCCTAGTACTCAGTACAAAAAGGCTGTTTTTAGCCTTGGAAATTCATCTAATTAGTTAATCCCCTGGAACTGCAATTGGGGATGGCTGAGGTTTTCTTCATACTTGATTACTAATATGTCCTACTTTGTTTTTTAAGAACCATTTCTCGTTCAAAGTTCCCACTTGAACTTGAGGATTAATAGTGGAAATTGTGGTGGAGTTTCAGGCCTCGGAGGTTGAAGGTTGAACAGCTGCAAAACTGATCGGTGGGAAGAGCAGACTGGAGTCCTCAAAACTTGGTCTCAGGTCCTGGTTGTGACATTTGTCACCTGTATGACATCCGCAAAGTTCCGTAACCTCTACTCTTCATTTCCTCAGCTCTGAACCAGGCCCAGTAATGCTGGTCGTCAGGTTATAGGAGTCAGCAGGAATGGTAAGTAAACGCCCGACTGGGCCGGCAGGCAGTGTGTGTACTCTGCAGGACTGCTGTGTGTGGCCCCCACTCTACTCATGTGTTGCTAGGTGAGCTGGCCCCTGCCACTCACATCTCAGCTTCTGTGCTTGTGTTTTGCATCTAGGCACTGCCAGTCTTGGAGCTAATGCTTACAGATGACCCAGTACTCACTTTGTTTCTTAGAGGCCCATAATTCATTTGCTAGCCAGAGCTTTTTTAAAAAAATGATTTGTCATCAGTGATAGGTTTTTAATCTCTCTTGAGCTAGGCGGATTACTATCTATTAAAAGTAGAATAAACAACTTGCTTTTGTGTTGCGTGTTTTCTGTGTCAGTTTCTCAATGTTGGAGCTTTTGGAAGCATATCTGTATCTGAGATCCAGCTGCTGGAGTCTTATGGGTCACTTTTCCCCTTGGGACACAGGTGCTTTGGCTGAAGGGCAAACCCAAGAAGACTTGGCAAGGGTGTTGTCACAGTGAGGTCAACAGCCACCACTCGGGAACAGCAGCGTGGGGTGGGAGACAGGTAAGAGGAGACCGTCAGCCTCTTCACGCTCCAGGGAACCGCAGTCCAGTTCAGAGTTGCCCAAACTTCCCTCGTGTTCCTTAGGGCACAGCTGTGTCCGGCCTTAAGTCATGTACAATTTTAAACCTGGGATTGAAAGGAAGGGGTGAGGAGGAGGCACTTTATTATATCGTAAACTGTGCCATCCTGTTACTGCACAAGGAATGGATTGGGAGTGTCCTTGCACTATTTTGCTTAGGTGGCAATGTCATTGTGGCAAGAATGTGACCTTGGATTGCCTGAATCTTCCTAGTGACTTTCCGATCAAATCATCCGCAGGCAGTGCTAACCCTGACATGGTTTGAGGGTAGTGCCACCCCAGATGCTACCTTCTCTGCCATCTTCGCACCCTCTCCGTCTCAGGCACACTTAGTCTAGTCTTCCTCTCTGGTGTGACCTAAGCCACACCAGACCCTTAGTTAACGAGTCAGCACAGCCCCTTTATATGTTAGCCTTCATGACTCTGTTTAACCTTCATTTCCATCTCTTTTCAGTTGACATGTCCTGGTACTTGTAATTCCTTAGCACCACATCTGGAATCTTAAAACTCCTGGTGTTGGGGTCAGCCAAGTGGCACAGTGGTTGAGCGCTGGTTTGGGAGGCCAGCGGCCCCAGTTCAGGTCCTGCATGTGAGGGCCAGTGACATTGCCCTCAAAAAACAAAACAAGGGCTGGCCGAGTGGCGCGGTGGTTAAGCGCTGGCTTGGGAAGCCAGCGGCCCCGGTTCGGGTCCCATATATGAGGGCCAGTGACACTGCCCTCAAAAAACAAACAAAAAATCTCCCAGTATCCCCTCTCCAGTGCTCACACCTTCTCCTGTTCATCCCTTTATTTCAGCCTCAGATCTTCCTAATCCCTCTTCTTTCCCAGACCAGATCGCCATGGTTGATAACAGCATCCTCAGCTTCCCATAATGCTTACGTCTGATGAAACTTTACCCTTGGATCAACCCACTTCTATCTACTCCTGAAATCCTGGCATCTACTGGAAGAAACACCACTCATGTATGTAGATTTTTGTCATGTCTTATTCATGGTCTCCAGCCGCAGCTGAGTGTTTAATGTCATGTGACAGTTCATTTTACCTGTCCTAACTCAACCCCCCTCCACCGTTTTGCTGAGCAAATTCTCTAAATTACCCTCCTTGAAGTCCTTGAGAAATCTGCTTTTGTCCACCTCCCCATCCCTCTGGGGTAGCTCAGTTCCATTGCCTCCCACTTCAAGGAAATTGGAGGGATCAGAATTGATTTCCTCACATACCAGCCATCTCCCTACCTGTTAACCAGCAAGCTGCCCCCTTTCGCAGGCCACTCCTCCACCATGCTCATGCCTGTCGTGTTCTCTGGGTCCCTGCACATTCAGTCGTCTTCTCCCATGGACCTGCCACTTTCCTTGGCTCTCTTCCTTTGGATTAAGTCTCTCCTGGTCTTTAAATTCAAGGTGCTCTCTTGAGCATGGAAAACCTGTGTCTCCCTCTAGCCGTTGCCTTACCCCTTCCATTCTCAGCTAAGCCTCCTGAGACCAAGTCTGTCTCAGTAGTCTCTTCCTCATCTATTCAGTTCAGTACCGTGTCTCTGGCAGACATTCTGTCATCGACCTGCTGTTGTTCCCAAACAGGTGAAGACTTCTGACCTTGTTGACTGATCCTCTCTTAACACTTGATATTGCCTGCCTCTGTCCCTGGGACTTCTACCTTGGCTGTCTTAGCCATTCTCCTTTTTCTTCATCTTCTCGCTTCTGTTTGAGCTTCAGGGCATTCAGGATGGGTCAGCTTGGCAAGGTGTTCCTAAACCTTTTGGCCTTGCTTTCTCTGCTCCTGCTACCCGCAGACATACACATATGAGAGTTCCTACCTTTGTGTTCAGACCTCATTTTCCTCTACCTAAACTATCCTTTCCCACCTCCTCAACTTTACTTCTCTTCCAAAACGGCTCAGATGACATCACTAGGAAGTTTTCCTTGGAAGAGTATTTACATGGCGTTCTGCCTGAACTGCAGTCATTGTTCTTACATTATAATGAAATGGTGCTAATGTTCCTGCTTTCTGACAAAACCACACATTCTTTGAGGGCAGGGACAGTGTTTCGTTAGCCTCCTGCTCCCAGAGGGAAGCAGGGCCAGCGCTGCAGGACACACGGTGGGCCCGATCCCTGGTCACTTCCTGGCCTTCTGCACCCTGCTGCAGGTAGAATGAAGTCCAGGATCCTGAGCTGGCCTTTAAGAAGACTTGGCGTAGCAGAAAAAGTAGGAGTTTTGAAATCAGACAGACTTGAATTTGAATTTTGTTCCACCGGTTAGCTAAATGATCTTAAAGGAGTTTCTTGACTTCACTGGGCCAGTTTCTTTACAACTGTACAATAAGAACATTACCTTTCAAGATTGCTGTAGAGGTTGAGTGAAATAATGTATACAGTGCTCCTGGCATATAAGGCTCTAAATCAATTCCCTCGTCTCGTACTGTTTTTTTTCACCCCTCCTACTCCCTCACGGTGTCCGACCTCACAGAAGTTTCATTGTCAATGAATATGCTCTTCTTTTAGGAGGCTTCCTCTGATCCAGCAGCCTCTCTACTTGGAAAGCCCAGATCCCCCGTTAGAAACAATCCCTGTCCTGGTCGCCTGTTTCCCCCACAGTGTGTCATAGTCCTAACTCACGACTCAGGCAGCTGTCTTTTATTTTAGTTACTTGTACATAGTTCCTGGGTTGGAAGCTTCTGGAATGCCTGGATGTTTCTTCTCCATGCTCCTGAGCACTCAGGGATGAAACATACTGAGTGTTAAATAAATGGAGGTTTAGTTTGATGGGGGCGGGAGGGCAGGAAAATGCTTCTTCACTGGGCTAAACAATGTTGTCCGAGTCTTAAGTAACTGAGCTCCGGGAACTCTGCATTTTAGCTGACTTGTCCATAAGAGGTTTTGAGTGATAGGAACTTGCAAGCAGATAAAACAGCTGTCTGAAAAGTATACTCAATTCTAGAAAATGCATTTCAAACAGTGAAAAATCATCAGTCTTGGAATTAGTTTATAAGGTGAGGAAAATAAAGAAGATTGCTCGCCCTGGTCTACATGAGAATGATGTATATATCTAATTATTTCCCAGAAGCATTATTCAAAAAGAAAATCCTTTAAGTAGACCGTGCTCTGGAAAGGTAATTATATTTTGACCTGCTCAGATGAAGCTGACACAATCTTTCATTCAGCTCTCTCCAAGAAGTAGCATTACAAGTGAAATCCTGTTACAGCAGCTACCACCACCGAGTACCCATATAAAACAACCATTTTCTGTGGAAATAAATGCCTCTTGATGGATTTGTTAATGCAGCAGGTAGCAGGTGACAGTGCTATTTGTGTTACAGGCAGGTAGAGGTGTTATTGATTTGCCCACGTGTCTTCCAGCTCTGAGTAGTAATTCCGCTTGGACTCTGTTCATCCCCCACCCCCGCCCCCAAACCACTGACTTCTAGATGCAGAGCTCACTCGAGAGAATAGAGCCAGTCCACTTCCGGCTGCAACAGAAGTAGGGAACCCTGTCCAACACTGAGCTCACGATGTCCAAATTCGCTAGACCTCATCTCTTTCAGTGTTCAGAGTTGAAAACTAGCCACTGCTTGCTTCCACGCATGTGTAGCTTTTAAATCATACTCCCCACCCTATATTTGAACAGTTGTTTTTAGGATCCAAATTTAGTGACTGGCACATTACATGCCAAATGTCATATGTAAATCTGCATCTTATTAGGCATATGTCATATGACCCTATTGAGATGGGGGTGTCTTGACTCGCATCCAGTGAGTTGTCCTGCTGCCCTTTTTTTTTTTTTTTTTAAGCTGAGCCATCCTGCTTCCTGTTGGCAGCTCAGCGGCTGCTCAGCTCGGGCTGGGCATCGAACTGCTGTTGCTCAGAGCGCAGCTCAGACTCTTGAGCGAGCTCTTAACCAACTAAGCCACATGATCAGCCCTTGTCCTGCTGTCTTAATGGCAGCTAACTCATATAGCTCTTAAATAAACTGGGGTTGAAGCATAAATATCTTCTAGAAACCACCTAGAGGAATGATTGAGCACCATGCTATATGTCATGGATGAATGTGTGCATTTGTGTAGCCAAACGGACGGGCTCCCTATGGCTGTCATTTGTTGCCTGGTTAACAGCTGCTCTTCTCCCAATACCCAGCACTCGCTCCTCACAGATCCCCAATTTTTTCTTGTCAGGTAACAGGTATAAATCTTACCCCTTGTGAGGTGGGGGTGGAACTGCCTTAGCTTGGGGGGATAAATTAGCTAAGCAGCCACATCTTATTTCCTTTAGCCAGTGATTGATCAAAGGAGTAGGGGAGAATGTGACCCATGAAATGTGAAGGAAAATGTGTTATAGAGGCTTCCCTTCCCTAATAAAAGATAGAGTCCCAAGAAGAGACAACCCCTCTTCCTTCCTCTTCCCAGTCGTGATGGCTGGGGCTGTGGCAGCCATCGTAGGACTGTGAGGAAAAGGCTGAGAGAAGTGCAGGGTGACACTGGTCAGGCACTGTGGAGTGTGAACCACTGCTACCACTGGGCTTGTGTAAGCCATTGTGCTGGGGCGTTAGACATACCCCTCAAGTCAGATCACAGGTAGCTCCCTCTGGGAACAAGGGGTGCAGAGTGGGGTGGAGGGTATGGGACATCGAAGCGGGGGTTACTCTTCTTGTGTCTGAAGTGTTTCCTCTTGGTAATGCCGTGGTCCATCCATGTGGAATCCATGGCCTATTATAAAACTAGATTTTATATGTAATGGTTTTCAATTTTGTAAATAATTTTTAAAAAAATGCTATGCTAAAATAATGAAAAATGTAGGACATTTGTGTACATAGTATAATCCCAGCTTCTTGGGGGGAAAGGTATAGAAAAATGGGAAAGTAAATAATGTCAAAACAAAGTAGTTTGAATCTGGGGACTAGGATTTGGAATAATTGGTTTCTTTTTTTTATTGTGGTAAAATGCTTATAAAATCTACCATATTAACCTTTTTTTTTTTAAAGATTTTATTGGGGAATTGGGGGAGGGGAACAGACAAGTTGCTGTCCTTTTGTTCTTCAGTCTAGTTGCGGAGGACGTTGCTTCACTGGCCCATGTTGGTATCGTCATTGCGCTCTTCCCGGATGAGGCAGATCGGTCACCGGCCTCTGGATGGTCGCTCACCACAGCTATTGGCAGCTGACGCTGGCTGCCAGCTGCTCACGCAGGAACTTTTTTTTTTTGAGGACAGTGTCACTGGCCCTCATATGTGGGACCCGAACCGGGGCCGCTGGCGTCCCAAGCCAGCTCTTAATCACCGCGCCACTCGGCCGGCTCCGTATTAACCATTTTTAAGTGCACAGTTCAGTGGCATTAGGTACATTCACAGCGTTGAGTAGCCATCCCCACCATCCATCCCCCAAAATTCTTCATCCTGCAAAACTGAACTGGTTCATGAATCACCAACTCCCCATCCTCTGCCCTGTGACCCCTGCACCCACCGTTCATTTTTCTTGCGATGATTTGACTGTTGTCAGGACCTCACTTGTGTAAGTGAGTCATGCAGGGCTCTGTTTGTCCTTTTGTGACCAGTTTATTTCACTTAAAATGTCCTCAATGTCTATGCATGTTGTAATGAATGTCAGAACTCCTTTTTAAGGTTGAATAATATTCCATTGTGTGCATGGCCCACATTTTGCTTTTCCATTCATCAGGGGACACTTGGGATGCTTCCGCATTTTGGCTCTTGTGAATAATGCTGCTGTGAACGTGACATACAAACATATAATCAGAAAAAAAGGTAGCAAGTGCAGAAAAGCTTATGGAAGCCAAATCATCTATTTTGAATTTGCTTTTTTCCCATTGTTTCTCATTTTGTATCAGAGCTTTTGGGTACTTTGGCCCGCTGTAGCGTTTCCCCGCCGGAGGGAAGAATTACAGCTGGAAGCTTTCTCTTCACTCAGAAACCTACTAGTAGAGAAGTAGTTAACCGCTGCCCAACGCGGGACCTGCCTCCTCCTCTGGTAGTTAGTAAGCTCCGTACCTTCTCCTGGCCTGGAGCTTCTCCTATACACTGTGGCCCCTCCTCTGGCCCTGGCGTCAGGCCCCCTGTTCCCATAGCCCCAGGCATGTCTTCGCTGCACTTGGTCACTGCGCTCTGCTCGCGCCTGTCCCGTCAGTGCTGCTCAGAGCCCCCGTCAGCCCTACTCCTGTGCAGGGCGGCCTTGCAGTCACACCTGCCTTTCTGCGTGGCCGGATGTGCCTGTCCCTCCCTGCCTCCTTCCCACTGTCTTCCTCCCCAGGCTTCACCTCTGTATGCTGGATCCTTCAACTTCCGCCTCACACACCTCCTCAGTGC
The DNA here is from genome assembly GCA_033961575.1 of Aselliscus stoliczkanus. Classification (NCBI taxonomy): domain Eukaryota; kingdom Metazoa; phylum Chordata; class Mammalia; order Chiroptera; family Hipposideridae; genus Aselliscus; species Aselliscus stoliczkanus. The sequence continues at coordinate 157,607,653 of CM066732.1, read as the reverse complement.
TTCAGCCAGACACAAGCCCCGCCCTTGTCCGGCCCTCCCGTCTTCCCACCAGTGGTACTTCTGTTGCCCAAGCTTCAGGCTTCCAGTGTGCTTGTGCCTATGTTGAAACCTCCCACCCTCTCCCCTGCCCTGCTCTTTTTCCTCAGACTTCCTCCTCCCTTCTCTATTATGTATTTATATATGGTCTTTCTAATTCGAACATGAAGGAAGGACGCAGGACATACACTCATTAGTTAATAATCGTTACCTTAGGCAAGGCAAGGGAGAGAATACAGAATTAAAGACAGGGCCGGCCGAGTGGCACGGTGGTTAAGCGCTGGCTTGGGACGCCAGCGGCCCCGGTTCAGGTCCCACATATGAGGGCCAGTGACACTGCCCTTAAAAAAAAAAAATAGAAGTAAAGACAGACTTATCTACTGAACTCTGAGCAAGTGCCTGGAAGCTAGCAGCTAGGAGGAGACGGGCAGCCCACATCTGGGTCACCAGGAAAGGGACTGGGAAGTGCATCCGGCTGTTCCCATCAGCCCTCAGCCCTGGAGTTGGACACTGCTTCCAGAAGCATGAGATCTCCTATGTTTACAGTACACGAAACAGTTCTATGCAGGACAAGGAACAGACACCCCTCGTCACTTGTGTCCCTCACTCTCCCTTTCTCTGTGTGCGCTTGTCCTGTTCTTTTTTTCTCCTTTTTGTATCATCTCCTGACTCCTCCCTGTGTGTCACTTTTCCCATCCCCCATGTCTTCCCCTACCTGGCTTCACTCAGCTCCACTCTCTTTAATGTAGTTAGTGTATACATTCACACTTGTTCTATTTGTCGGCTGTGGCTTGATGTGTTATTAATAGAGCCAGTTGATGGATTATGGTTTGGAGCTTTTTTTCCCCCTAGAAAAATTCCAGCCTTTTTTTCAGTCATTGGGCTTTTATTGATTTTTCTCCCCATGGGTCAATGATCTGCAGAAAAGCTCCCACCACCCTGCGAAATACAGGCCTGGGAAGGGTTCCCAGAGCCTCTGAGCTCTGCGTGTGTAAAACTGAATCCTGGCCCTCTGGCCCACTCTCCAGTGCTGCCGTGTTTTTTTGTTTGTTTTGGTTTTATTTTTGAGGGCAGTGTCACTGGCCCTCATATGTGGGACCTGAAGCCAGCGCTTAACCACCTGCGCCACTCGGCCTGCCCAAGTGCTGCCATTTTTTATTCCACCCCCCACACGCACACACTGCCTGACCCCCCACCGCACACACCAAAACTTGGAAATCTGGTCTCTGAAGTTTTCTCCACTTTCCTCCAGCCTCTTTGCTGGGAGGGAGATGGACTGCCACCTTCTTTCCTGAGCTGGTTCCAGGATTGTAGAGACCGGCAAGATAAAAACTGTTTCCCAGACTCCGTGGTAACTGAGCTTCTGGGTGAAAATTGGTTCCTTCAGTCAGATGCCCAATTTTGGAAGGCTGGAGTAGCGTAGGCTTGGGTGTGTGCAGACTGTGGATGAAAAAGAGGCTCTGTACTCAACCTGACAAGTCTGATGACCGAAAGTAACCTCACAGGGTCACCTGATCACAGTCCCACACTGGGCAGGTCATGTTGGGCAGTTGCCCCAGGCCCATAACTTTTGTAGTAAAAGGCTCATCTTTGCCTTAAGCCAGCCTTGTCCACAGTCTGTGTGCATTGAGGTTCACACACCTTTGAAATGCTGAGTGATCCTCTTTGCAGACCCCTGGGAGGCATAGCCACCCTAACTGGAGCACGTGATCTTGTTAGCGATCCTGTAATCCCATCCTGCCTTGCTTCCTACCACCTTACGGTTAGTTTCCTCCTTAGTTCCAAATGTATAAAATAAACTGCAAAACTGTCACTCCCCAGAGCATTTGAGATCTTGCTGCCTGGTTTATGTTGTCAGTTTGGCTCAGATAAACTCATAAAAATTCTCTACAGGTTTGGACATTTTTTACACCAACAAAATATGCAATGTGTAAATTCCAGGCTCAATGTAAAGTAGGAAGTGACAGTGCTGGTTATTGAGTTTGTACCCTCCCTGACGCTCTATTTCCTGGGTGCTGGGAGGTATTTTGCAGGCACCCTGCTGGACCCCTTGGTCGCTACCCTGACCTTGCTGGCACATTTGAATGCCATCCCGGTGCTGGCCTGCTTCCTGACCCTCCCGGCAGAGCTCTTGGGCGGGGTGACCATTCCTGGATCTGGCCCATTGTTTTCAGTCCCATCCAGTGATTCTGTAAGCTCTTAAATCCGTCTGATCACCACTGCAGACAGCCAGCTGAGGACTGCGTGTTTGTCCCCCCCCCCCCATGTTTTTCATCCCCAATGGTATTAGGGTGAGGTGGTATTAGGTTTTAGGAAGTGAGACCTTTGGGGTGATTAGGAGGGTGGAGCCCTCGTAAATGGGATTAGTGCCTCTGTAAGATACCCCAGAGAAGTCCTCTGCTCCTGCTGTGACTGGCAGAGAGCTGCCACTAGAAGCCGACCAGGCTGGCACCTTGATCTCAGACTTCCACCCTCCAGGACTGGGAGAGAAATATCTGTTGTCTGTCTGCCACCCAGTGTGTGGTACTTTGTCACAGCAGCTGGATGGGACTAAGGCAGAACCTTTCCTTACTGCGGAGGTGATTACCCCTTTCCCCTCCCCCACAGAGTCAGTGTGCTGGTCGGGTGCCTCATTTCTCTTGGAGTTAGATGGAAAGGTCCTGGGGTAGGTCCCGAGTACAGGTGCTGGGTGCCTCCTACAAGCCCCCATCAGTGCTGGCTGCGTATCAGCCTGAGCAGTGGGTGTGGGCCACACCCGCCCAACAGCAGCACTCCGGGGCGGCTTTGTCAGCCTACAGCTACTATCAAGCCTCGGGGGAGGGCAGAACTAACTGGCACTGCCACTTCCTTTTTTAATTGCAGCCTGTAATTTACACATTGCATATGCCTGGGGTGGTTTTAAGCTGGCTGGGCCCCTGCCTTAAACCAAGTTGCTGGGTAGCTTTACAAGGTTCTAATCCCACAAACAAATCAAACCCACCCCGGAATGCAGGAACTCCGGGACCTGGGTCATGGGTGTTACTGTCCTAAGGACAGGTTTCTCAGCCTACCTCCAGGACAAAGAGCCTTAAATGAGGTTGAAATGTGCATGAGGCTAAAAGTTGAAAGACGAGTATGTGCTCTTTGTGGAGCAACTGTCTCAAGATCAAGGGGAGGTGAGGAAGCCACTTGCAGGATTTGCAGGACAAAGTGGACGGAGGTGCCTTCCGGGGCTATGACTGGGCAGTTACTTCCAGTGGGGATCTGCTCTATTGGGCCTTATAATGACCTTGACGATGGTGGTAGACGGAGCTGGGACAATGAAGAAAAGGAGATTTGACGGCTCAAGCAAGAGAGAAGGAAGCCGGCAGCCCGTGCCTGTGTTCACTCGTGGGCTTGCGGGTCTGTGGCTTTGAACCTGCGTTTGGGGCCTAGCTCTGCCTCCCCTTCTGAGTTGCCGGGAAATGCCTCCGGCAACAGCCCTGCTCTGGTAGAGCTCTGACTGGATGAACTGGGTTTCTCTAGTGCCTGCCTCTCCAGCTCTCAAATTCTTTGGTTCCTATGTGGGCTTTTGTCTGTAACTTGCCCTAGCAAGTGGGGGATCAGGACCCAGGGTGGGGAGACTGCAGACCAAGGAGCCCTCAGCAGGACCAGGCCACGCTCTATCTAAGCTGCTTCTGGGGTTCAGGTCATCTGGTTGTGGAGGCCACCATGGAGACACCATCAGTTGGGAGGCTGGTCACTAATTTACCCGGAGCTCGTGAGCGCCAGGGGCCAGGGACCTTTCACCCCGCGTCTTGCCAGCAGAGCACGGGAAGTGCAGGAAACAGACTTGAGTGATGGTGGGTGGGCAGTCCCGTTGCATTGAAGGCAGGTGTAGCCCGAGCCCAGCAGGTGTGTGAGCAGGTGCTGTGCTGTGGACAGGTGCTACTGCGCTCTGGGAAGCGGGTGTTGGGGGCTTTGCTGGGGCCCTCAGCATGGGCCTTGCAGGTGGGTGCTTGATAAGCTGAAGAGGCTGGTAGAACAGCAGTGGGGTGCAGCACTGAGAAGCGCAGAATGGTGGGTGTTGGGAACCATAGAGACAAGGTTTCCATGAACCTGGGGTGGCTACCATAACCCAGCTCAGGAGAATTGTCTCAGAAGCGTGGGCAAAAGAAGGGGATTCAGCCTTCTCTCCAGAAAGGCTTCCAGGAGGGGCTGTTGGCTGGGTGCCAGGTGCTTTTCAGTCATCCCTAGGGCTTGAGCCACCAGCCCCATGTTTCAAGCAGCTGATAAGTGGCAGAGTATTCGACACCACCTCTAGATAGGGGTTTTCCTCCCAGTGTTCAGTGTCACAAATAACATTGGCAAGAAATAAATTATGTTTTTTTTCTTTTGGAGGATTTTCAGGAGAGCAATTACAGGGTCAAAGCATAGGAGCATTTCCTTGGATCTTCATATAAAGTCATCAAATTTAGCCCCCCAAACAGGTGCATCAACTTACAAGGTCAGCAGCAATGGGCCAGTTCACCTGAAAATGATCCCCACTTCTCCATAAACACTGCTACACTGAGAAGGCTGTGCCCTGTCCTGACCTTGACTTGCCTTTCCCCTGCAGGTTGGTGGGCTGGTGTGAGTACTGTAGTACAGCTCAGGGCTCTGACTGGGATTGTCACAGGGGGAGGGCGGACTTGTTTATAATAAGTTTTCCAGTCCATGGGCATGGTATATCTTGCCACTTACTGAGGACTCCTTATTTCACAATAGTTTTATGATTTTCTCCAAAGAGCTCTTGTACATGTTTTATTAAAAGGCCTGTTTGATATTATTGTAAGTGGTTGTTCTTTCTTCATTTTCTAATTGTTATAGCTAGAATTTTTTTCTTTCTGTTTGTTTGAGGGGGTTTTTTGTTTGTTTTTTGAGGGCAGTGTCACTGGCCCCCATATGTGGTACCGAACCGGTGCCGCTGGCTTCCCAAGCCAGCGCTTAACCACCGCGCCACTCGGCCGGCCCTGCTAGAATTTTTTTAATGTAACTTTTTTTTGCATATTGCCTTTTACACCCAGCAACCTTGCTAAACTCGTATGCTGTAGTACGTATATCATACCTGTTGATTCTTTGACTTTTCTATCATCTCTAAATAATGAATTTTGTTTCTTCCTTCGGAATCTTTATACCGTTTTTCCTTGCCGTGCTGCCCCTGGCCAGGACCTCCAGTACAGTTTGAACCATACTAGAAGCAGTGACAGTGGGCACCTTCGCCATGTTTCCATTCTCACAGGGAAAGCTTTTAGTGTTCCACCATTCTAAGTGATGTTTGCTGTGCGGTTTTGTAACTGCCCTTTATCAGAGCAAGGAACGCCGTTTTGTTCCCAGTTTGCTAAGACTTTTCTCGTGACTGGATCTTGAATCTTATCTGCAACTATAGAGAGGATGGTCTGAGTTCTTTTTCCTGTAAAGTGATAGGTTTTGCTGAGGTTTCCAATTCTGAACCGAGCTGGCCCATTATCCTTTTTATGCATTGCAGGATACAGTTGGTTACTCATGTAGGATTTTTGCATCTGTTTTCATGACTGCGATTACTTTTTCTGTTTCACATTTCCCTTATCAGGTTTTGCCGTGAAGGTTATGATCGCCCCACAGAATGAGTTGGGCGGCTCCCTCTTTTTCTGTGTACTGAGTTTGTGTAAGAGTGGAATTCTCTATCTTTTTTTTTTTTTTTAAAGATTTTTATTGGAATTGGAGGAGAGCAACAGCGTTGGGGAATCAGGGAAGGGGAACAGACAAGTTGTTCTCCTTTTGTTCTTCAGTCTAGTTGTGGAGGACGTTGCTTCACTGGCCCATGTTGGTATCATCATTGCGCTCTTCCCGGGTGAGGCAGATCGGTCGCCAGCCTCTGGACAGCCACTCACAGAGGCTCTTGGCAGCTCACTGTGGCCGCTCACGCTGACTGCCAGCCACTCACTGCAGCCTTTGGCAGCCCACCGCAGCAGGGCCTGCAGCTATGCCATCCCGGGTACTCAAAGCAGCCCAGCTCCAGGTGGAGCTGTTGTTCACTATCTTAGTTGTAGAGGGCAGTGTCACTGGCCCGCATATGTGGGATCCAAACCGGGGCCACTGGCGTCCCAAGGCAGCTCTTAACCAACGCGCCACTCAGCCGGCCCTGTTTCTTAAATACATATGAGAATCACAGGTGAAGCCCCCTGAGGCTGGAGTTTGCTCTGTGGGAAGGCCGACTCTTGATAAACTTACTTTCAGAAATCTCATTCATTCTCTCCATCCTCCCAGAGCGAACCACCTTGAAGCTGGACTGTTGGGCAGCTTTCGGGGTCACTGCCCCTGAGCCACCCCCCCGGCTACTCTCCCTGAAACCCCACTTCGATCCTAGCTGTCTCCTGCTCCAGAGTGTCCCCTGCCCCCAGGTGAAATCCAGCAAGACCCTCAACTGTGGCTGGACCACCTGTCCATCCCTCTCTTCTGTTGTGCCCTGCTCACCTGTGGCACACCTGGGCTGCTTGTATCAGAACTTCTGACCATGCAGATTGCGATAACTCTGTCCCATCCTGACCTCTCGTGCCACTAACGCCACCCTAACAAGAAGCCACCCCCTCCTGTTTAGCTACCAGTCACCTCCCTCCTATAGCTTTCTATTTCTACATATTATCAAAATTGCTTTGGTGAATAACTGTGGTGTGTACACCTGAAACTAATATAATATGTTACCTATATTTTAATAAAAGTCTTTTTTAATTAAATTGCTTTGGGTAGAATTATTCTGTACTCGAGTGTTCCAAGAGGGTGGGCATATGTTTATGATCATGCACTTATTCAGTCAACAAACACCAGTGCAGCAGGCACTGTGCTGGGTGCTGGGATACATCAAAACCAAGACCGATGAGTTCCAACCGTTTCAGAACCTTCCAGTGAGCAGGAAGTAAAACAACAGCCTGCAGTGTACACAAGCATTAAAAAATAAATCACCCAGAATCCCACTGTTGTTCTGGAGCATTTCTAACCAGTTTTAAAAATGCGTATAATAACCTACCCAAAGTAACTGGATAGGTACATACTACCTTACTTTACAGGTGAGGAAACTGAGGCACAGAGAACTTAAGGCAAAGGTCACAGGAATGGCCAGGCAGCCTGGCTGAGCCCCCACCCCACCCTCTCCCCTTTTAAAAAATATAGTGGGTCAAGCTGTGTCCCTGTTGGGGGCCCAGATTCTTCACTTCTCTTACTAACAGGTCTTACCTTGGGAACACAGAAATGTGCTAACTCCCCCGTCGAGGGCCCTGCCCATCAGTGTTCCCAAGGAGAGCCCCTAGGTCCAGGTTGCCTGTCTGGGGGGTGCCCAGCCCCCAGTCCTGCCCCAACTAGTTCAGCTGAGGAACCCTGCGCCATTCAGCCTCTTGGAGCCGCCCCTGACTCCCCAGAAAAGGGGGCTCCAATGCCTTCCAGGGCTGGGCTACCACAGAGCTGAGTTAGCGAGCCCTATAAAGTGCCTGGCATGTGGCCGGTACCCTGATGACGCCGAGGTTAGCTGCTCCACCACCGTCCGTCTCCTTGGCTCAGGGCAACACACAGGTAGTGAGTGCTACGGGCACCAGGCTCCTGATGGGGCGGGGCCGTCAGTGCCAGGAGGAGGCGCCCCGCGTCTGAAGCCCGCGGGCCTTACACATCGCAGCTGCGTCTGGGAAGGCGGCTGGAGCGACAGGAGGCCGGCGCGGGACGAGCCTGGCGCCGAGGGAGCCGGCGCGGGAAGCCCGGGGGGCTGGCCGCGGGGTCAGGCTTCGCGTCTTCACCCCGAAAGCGCCACTGCGCTCCGGCCGCTGAGTGGGGACGGGCAGCGGGAGCCGCAGCCCGGAGCGCCGGGGACAAAGTCCGCGGAGCCGGAAGGAGCGCAGCCGGCTGCCCGCCCCCCGCCCGCCGGAGGGCGGGGCGATGCGCGGGGCGGGGCCCCGCCCCCCTCGCTGGTTGGCTGGAGGCGGGCGCACCTGACCGGGGTGGCCAGTCCCGCACTAGCAGGGCCCTGCTTCCGGAGCCGGCGGGGCTGGCCTTCCCGCCCCGAGCCGGGCCGGACCGGCCGGCAGAGGGCGGCTGCGGCCGCCGACACGCAGTGACGGGGTGGCTTCCCCGGCGGGTGGGCGATTGGCCGTGACCCGGACGTCCACGTGGCGAGTTCCCTGTGAGGCTCCTGGGACCTGCTCGTTGGCCGCGGCCGTGCGGTCCCCGGCGCCCCTGGGCAGCGGCCATGTGCTGTGCGGCGCGGCCGAGCCTCGCTCGGTGCCTGGCCCCCGCTGCCCTCGCCCCGCGGGTCCCAGCGCGCGCAGGCCCCTGCAGGCGGCCTTCCCCGAAGCTGGCGGCGCGCTCCGGCGAGAAGGGCCGAGGCTGCCCAGGGCCCCCCGGCCCCGCGGCACGCCCTGTGAGACGCGGGGCCGAGACGCCGCCCGGAGCGCCCGCCTGCGCCGGTCCCGAAATCAGACCTGCCTGCGGGGCCCTGCTCCGGTGGCCGCTCACACCCACGGGGGCGAGGGCTTCGCCGAAACAAGGACGCAAAACGGAACCTTACTGCTTTGTCCGTTATGGCCTCTCTCCTCCTCTAGGTCAGCTCTGCAGACAGCGAAGGTCATTGAAAGCGTTCCTTTGCCCAGTTCCGTGTGTGTATTTGGGGGTGGGGGGAGGCTTCCGCACCCCAACAAGCCGTTTTCAGACATCAGAAGGGGGTCTCAGAATTCAACCCAAGTCTCACATGATCTACCCAGGGATAGAATCAGATTCCACAAATAAAAGGTTCAGTCCCACAAAACTGCCCTCTTCAGAAGCCAGCCGCCAGCCCAGGTTGCTACCTGTGTTTCTGGCCAACTAGCTATAAATCAGAGATTCCCACAACCCCTTCCTTGGGTTTGATTAATTAGTTGGAATGGATCACAGAACTCAGGAAAATCTATGTACTTACTCGATTACTGATCTATTACAAAGGACTTTATGGAGCCTTCATTGGTAGCTACGAATGACTAATTCATTGGCCGATGGCAATTGAACTCAATCTCAGCCTCTCCCATCCCTGGAGGTCATGGGTTGGGACTCAAAGTTCCAAACCTCTAATCACGTGACTGGTTCTCCAGACAATTAGCCCTCACCCTTGGGTAAGGTCCAAAAGCCACCTCATTAACATAACAAAAGACAATTTAATCACTCCCAACACGTAGGAAATTCCAAGGGTTTTCAGATCTGTGAGCCAGGAACTGGATATAAACCAAATATTTTATAAATCACAATATCTCAGGTATTTAGTGAAAAGGCTATCCCTATTTTCTTTCTTTTTTTTAAAGATTTTATTGGGAAGTGGGGGAGGGGAACAGACAAGTTCCTGTCTTTTTGTTCCTCAGTCTAGTTGTGGAGGACGTTGCTTCACTGGCCCATGTTGCTATCGTCATTGCGCTCTTCCCGGATGCGGCAGATAGGTCACCGGCCTCTGGATGGTCGCTCACCGTGGCTATTGGCAGCTCACGCTGGCGGCCGGCCACTCACTGTGGCCTATGCCAGCCCACTGCAACAGGGGCTGCAGCCCACACCGTCACAGGGGCTCACACAGCCCAGCTCCAGGTGGAGCTGTGGTTGGCTGTAGAGGGCAGTGTCACTGGCCCTCATATGTGGGATCCGAACCGGGGCCGCTGGCATCCCAAAACCAGCTCTTAACCAATGTGCCACTCGGCCGGCCCTGTATTTTCTTTCTTTTCTTGACTAAATCAACTACTGATTAGCTACCTTCAACTTTTAAAAATGTATTTTTGGGCTGGCCCCGGTTCAGATTCCTCATATGAGGGCCAGTGACACTGCCCTCTACAGCTAACAGCAGCTCCACCTGGAGCTGGGCTGTGTGAGCCCCGGCGCCGGTGTAGGCTGCAGCCCCTGCTGCAGTGGGGCTGCCACAGGCTACAGTGAGTGGGCGGCAGCCAGCATGAGCTGCCAATAGCCACCATGAGTGGCCATCCAGAGGCCGGCGACTGATCTGCCTCACCCGAGAACAGCGCAATGACGATACCAACATGGACCAGTGAAGCAACGTCCTCCACAACTAGACTGAAGAGCAAAAAGACAGGAACTTGTCTGTTCCCCTTCCCCAATTCCCCAATGCTGTTACCCTCCCCCAATTCCCCAATAAAATCTTTAATAAATAAATTAAAATGTATTTTTACTGGGTTTGTTTTATTTAGATTAGTTCTGTTTTTTTTCTAAGTCACCATTTTACACTTTATGATTTCTAACTTTCTGTTTCTGTTTTGTTGTTGTTATTGTTTACCTTTAACTTGCGTTAGATACTTAGTTCATTAATTTTTCATTCATCCTTATTAATGTAACTATTTAAAGCTATGAATTTCCCTCTGAGTACTGCTTTAGCTGTTTACCTTAAGTTCTGATATGCAGTGTTTCAATTATGATTGTTTTCCAAATATCCTGAAAATTCAACTTGATTTCTTTTCTGACCCAAGAACAATTTAAGAGTTTTTAAATTTATAGGTAGTACGCTCTGTCATGTTTTGGTAATTAATTTCTGTATTGATTTACATTGTAATTGAAGAATGTTGTCCTATATCTACCTTTTGGAATAGACTGGGTTTTTTTTTGTTGTTGGGTTTTTTTTTGAAGGCAGTGTAACTGGCTCTCATATGTGGAACCCGAACCGGGACTGCTGGCTTCCAAAGCCAGCACTTAACCACCACGCCACTCAGCTGGCCCAAGGAATATACTGGTTTTTAAAACAATGGTTTAATATGTGGTCAGTCTTTGTGAATATTCAGATGTCCATCTGCAAAGGAGTAGTCTGTTTTTTAGGGTACAGAGTTTAATATAAATTAATTAAATCAATCTCAATAATTATATTATTAGGTCTTATCTAATCTTACTTGATTTTTTGAACACGTATCTGTGAGAGATAAATTGAAATTTTCTACTATGGTTGTGTTTTTTACTCTTTCTCTTTATATTTCTTTCATTGTATGAATGTAGATACTGTGTTATTTGATGCTCTCAAAAGACCTCAAAAAGAGTCTGGGAGCTTTGCTAGAAATAAATGATAAAGGTTTATTCAAGGGTCTTACAGTTTGCAAACTGGAAACACAGCTAAGCAAAAACCCAGAAGTGTTCCAAAGCAGAAAGAAAAGTTGAGTTCTTAAAGTAAAAAGTAAATTCTTGAGAATTTTCAGTGCTGCCCTCTTAACCCTAGAATGGTCCAGGGTGGTTATCAGTCAGATGTCAGGCAGCCTGAATGAATGATGGCTGTCAGGTGTGCTGGAAGATGGGCGCCAGGAGGTCTGGTCACATCTAGTGGTCTGGAGAATGGATGTCAGGTGGATGTCAGGTGGTCTGGATACGTGAGTCCTTTGGAGGGTAATCAGGGCTACCTGGAAATTTGATGTATATCCAAGGCATTGACGTAGGACGAGGAAGTTCAAAGGTGTAAGTTCCCAGGCTAGTTAAAACAAGAATAGAAGCATTTCCTCATGCCTCAACCTCCTTGATTTTGGTAATTTAGCAGCTTGGCGAGAGTGACTCCATTTTATTTCCTCACTCTGTTCCTTAATGCATAAAAATTAACGCATGCTATTTGGTACATAGTAGGTAAGTGATATCTTCCTTGTTACTTGCATTCATTATCATTACATAAACTGCTCCTCTTGGCCCCATCTCATGTTTTGCCTTGAACCTGACTCCTGCTTTCTGTTGGCATTTGCCTGTTACCTCTTGCACCATCCTTTTATTTTCATTCTTTCTGAGTCTTGTTGTTTGGGGAGTGTCTTGTCTCCAGCTTCGTCAGATAGGAACCATCTGTCTGACATTGCCCTTCACAGATGAGTCAACCTGCACATATAATTGCCATGACAATCATCTTAGTCTCAATTAAGTCATCTTATTTTATACTTTCTATTTTTGGAGGTTATAAAATATTTGCTTAATTTGGGTACAAGTGTTTCTTCTGATTTTCTGGAAATTTTGTAGCTGTGTACTTGTAGTTACCTTTCTAATTTTACATGACACACTTAATCCTTTATTTCTCTAAAGGGTATCTGTTGACTCCCAACTCTGAGTAATAGTGACACTATTGTTTTTTCCTCCTCTTTCCTTCCCTCTACCATCCTTACCACAGTATAATTTCACTGGCCCGTGTTGGTATTGTGATCATTGCGCTCTTCCCAGCTGAGGCAGTCGCTCGTGGGCCATTGTATGGCCGCTTACGGCAGCTCACGGTAGCTGCACTGCAGCCTACGCCATCGCTGGTGACTCACAGCAGCCCAGCTCCAGGTCGAGCTGTTGTTCACCATCTTAGCTGTAAAGGGCGCAGCATCACTGGCCCCCATGTGGGATCTGAACCGGGGCCCTGCTGCTCAGAGCTGGTATCCCAAGCCAACTCCTAACCAACGTGCCACTCGGCTGATCCATAGTAACAGCTTTTTGAACGAAAACAAAACTGTCCCATCCCCCAGTCCCGGCAGAGAGCTAACAGTGGTCATGCTTAGATGGAATTCAAGGACATCTAGATTGTCTTCCCTTTCTACCTTATGTCCCTGCCCAGGCTGCCCCCCAGAGCCCATGCCCTCACGAGGGCCGCTTGGAGGAGGCATCCGGTGTCCTGGCTGCTGATCAAAGCCCTGAGTATCTCAGCAGGGGTCACCTGGGAGGAGGGCCGCGAGCTGTCACCCTGGATCCCAGGCAGCACAAGGCCCTTTGCCTGGGCGGCTGATGTCAGGTCCGTCCTCCACGATGTGCTTCTTTCTCCAGCCTCTTCTGTGAACCCGGGCCTGGCTGGGAACAGGTCAAAAGTAAATCATGTTTGATATCAACTTATCAAAGCATTCTGGAAATGTTTGAGGACTCCGGAGTTCCCAGAAGGACCCAGCATTGCCCAGTGCCAAGCTCTGGCTGTGCCAGCTGTGCCCGCCCTGCTGAGCCTCCTGTAGCCCCTGTGCGTCAGCCCTCCAGAGCACCCCGATCCTGACCACACTTGGAACTTGTCCCTCTCCAGGCCTTTGCTTCTGTTGCTCCTTCCCCCTGGGCTGCCATCCTACCTCCAGTTTTTGCTGGTCTAGAGCGCACCCATTCTCTAAGACTCAGCCCGAACACCACCGCCGCTGCCGGCATCGGTCCCTCCCTCCTCTGGCCCCTCACAGCCCAGCCCAGGTTGCTGGCTCCATCCTCCGACTCACGTCTCTGCCTCCCCTCCCAGAACTGGGGTGGCCACAGAACTTTCTAGGGAGGTCTTTGGAGTCAGACAAGACCCACTGCCACCACGCTGCCATTCCCATGTCTATAAAATGGGGATAGGGGTGATGATTCGCTGCGGTGAGGATGCCTGCGGAGAGCGGCTGCTCGGGGCCTCGGCACCTACCACGTGGCCGCCCTGTGCTTGGCGCTGGGGACACAGCCGCAGAGCCAGCCCTGCCTGTCAGCACGGAAGGGCTCAAAATGAGCAACTCTCATTAGCACCGGTGGTATCTTGTTACTATATGAGCCTTATTGGTGTATTTACATTAAAGTACAATGTCTTACATGAACAAGCAGATGAATTTTTCCACAGGCCCACACTGTGGCTCCATGCAGACCAAGTTAGAGCACAGGTTAGCCCCCAGGAGTCCCCACCTAGGGCAACCACTATTTTGACTTTTACCACCATACATTAATTTTGCCTGTTGTTTGTACTTTATATAAATGGAATCATGCAGTATGTGCTCTCTCGGGCGTCGCTTCTTTCACCCAACATTATTATATGTTATTTGTCCATATGTTCTAACAACAACCACAACAACTGTATTCCTGTCCCCCGGGGCCTAGCACATGACAAGTGATTAGTTCATAGTGTGTCTTGGTTGAGGGAATTTGACCTGTTCGGCTTTTTTATACTAGAAGGTGACCTGAGTTGAATCCATTGTTGCAAAGGCACTGAAGGTGCAAATCAGGGCAGCGGAGAAGTCAAAGGAGTTCATTTTACAGGTCATTGGCATCTGTGGTTTGGCTTGGCTGTTTATAAATGCTTTTGGCAATGTCCTGAGGTCACCTTGGGCTGGTGGCTGTGGTTGTCCCTCGGGGTCACTGGGCTCTCTGCCCCTCTACCCTTCCCTGGTCCACCCAGGGCAAGGACCTGCGCCTTACCTCGCCTTGGTGTGTCTATCTGTCACCTCCCCGTCCTGTGTGGTCTAGGGTGGGCACCCAGCGGGCAGGACATGCCAAGTGGCCCTGAGCTTGGTCTTGAAGGGAGAAAGCATCCCTCATCTTGCCTCAAAGCCCCCAGATAGAACTCTCTGGGCCGGTGTCAGCCCAGAGACTCCCGGGGTGGGTTCACATTGGTCCCAAAGTCACTTCTGTGCAAAGGTGACTCCTGGAGGGACAGGGCATGGCTGTTCTTCCCAGCATCCCTTCCACAGATACGAAACCAAGGCTCGAGTGCAGGCTGAGTGTTTACTCAGTGAGTGGACGAGGAATGCACTCGGCCTGCACCTATTATGTGCCTACTGTGTGCCCTGAGTTGGCACTGAGGACCCAGAGATAAGCCAACCTGCCCAGGCCAAGCCACGCTTAGGGGAGGGGTCTAGGAAAGCTTCCCCAAGCAGGTGGCCTCTGAAGGATGACGTGGGCCTTTGCCAGGCCTGAGTGAGGGCACTCCTGGCCGAGGGAACAAGGCACAGCAGTGTGACCATGGTAAAGGGCAGCGACTCAGCTGCACTGATGAGAGGAGCATTCAGGAGAGAGGCTTGGCTGGAGCCTGCTTGGGGTGGTGCTGGTGAACCCTGAGACTCCCCTTGGGTGGGGCAGAAACCCGACTGTAGGCCCTCCCTTCTACCCTGTATGACCCTGTGCTGGCCTCTAAATCCCTATGGCAGATGGATGAATGGAGGTTGGGGTGCAGTGAGTCAGGGAATGGGGTTTGGAAGCTGCAGTCAGGGCCAGGGAGGCAGGCAGGGTTGGTTGAGACCGGCCCCCAGGCATATCCGAATCGCCAGCATCACTACTCCTGTACTTTGGGGCCATTATTAAGTAAAATAAGGGTGACTTGAACACAAGGACTGCGATGCCAGGACAGTGTGTCTGATAACGAGACGGCTCCTAATGAATGGGTAGCATATATATCATGGAGACACTGGACAAAGGGATGGTTCACGTCCCAGACAGGACAGAGAGAGACGGCATGAGATTTTGTCAGGCAACTTAGAACGGCGTGAAATTTAAAACTTGTAATTTGTTTATTTCTGGAATTTTCAATTTAATAGTTTTGGAATGCAGTTGACCACAGGTAACTGAAAGTGCAGAAGCTGAAGCTGAGGCCAAGGGGGAAATCCTGCGTTAGTCATGCTCTCTGTTCTCACCCCTGAAGCCATTCCTGCACTCTGTCCTCGGAGCATCAGCCTGTGTTTCTCGGGCAGGGCCTACCAGAGACTTAGCCACCTCCCTTGGTTCAACAGTGACCACTTGCCAGATGCACTTGTCTCCCTCAAGGTGTCAGTTGGTCAGTTGGGTTCCCCCCACACACACCTTTACCTTTGTGGAGGTGGAAGTGTCACTGACCTAGTTCCTGCCAGTTGACCCTAGAACAAGTGTTCAAGGAGGATTCGTTCTTGAATGGATTCATTTTGACTGGACATTCCATGGCGCTCGCCCCTCTGCACCCCCATGCCCCACCCCCAGCTGGAGGCCGTCCAGCGCCCTGGGGTCCCCCTTCCCCAGCCCCAGCGCCTGCCTGCTGCAAGCTGGCTCCTTCCTACTGCAGTCCTTTGCCCCAGCTGTCCTCTGCTCTCCGCCACCCCCACTCCGCCAAGGCACCGCGTGGGCTCCCAGGCCATTAACGCTTTGTGGCATTTGGGCGGTTCTTTTCCGTCGCCCACCTCCCGAGGCTGGTGCACAGAGTCCTCTCTGGTGTCGCCCGGGGCGGGTGGGGGTAGGGTGGGGGGCTGTTGCGTCCCTCCCCCCAAATAAGGGCTAGGTGGGCCGACGGAAAAGGGGTTAAAGCAATAATTTTTTTTTTTTTGAGGGCAGCGTCACTGGCCCTCACATGTGGGACCGAACCGGGGCCGCTGGCTTCCCAAGCCAGTGCTTAACCACCGCGCCCCTCGGCCGGCCCAAAAATAAGAATTTTTTTTAATTAAAATTTTTTTATATTAGTTTCAGGCATAAAATAATTTCAAAAGCGAATTTCTCCGCCCTTCCAATCGCGAGCCGCTGAGACACAAGACCTGGCCTTCTCACCTCGTCCCGCGCGGAGTGGGTGGCCCTCGCTGCCCCGGGAGCGCGAGGGGGGGCAGGTTCAAGGGCAGGGTCAGGGCGGGGCGGTGGGGCCTACCCTCGGGGGCTGGGCGGCTTCCGCGGCCGGGATGGGGCGGGGGCGGGTGAGCGCCAGGCCTTGGGGCTGCGCCCCGCTGGCTCGGAGGGTACACTGGGTTTAACCATCAGCTTCCAGATCTTATTCTTTTACAGGATCCGTGCTCGTGAAACTCGTACAGAACAGAAGCCTTAAAATAACCGCCCAGTCCCACAGCCGGCCTCTGCTTCCTCCAGAGCCTCTGCCCACTCGGGAGCGTGTGCCCACACATGCACCTCACGCGCGCAGACACAGACACGTGGAAACACCTGGATGACCTTGAGGTTGGTCAGAATACCCTGTGGTGTGGGCGTACCTATGTGGACTTCTCTCTAGTGATGAATCTGGGTTTTATGTTTACAGGTTTTGCTGTAAGAAACCCCACTTCCTCCTGCCACGCCATCAACAGGCATTTCATGTTTCCATCCCATCGTCCACGCTGTGGGTGAGGTCCAGCTCAAGTTGCTCCGCAGAAGGGTGCCCTGGGTGTGGGTATGGGGTTTAGGAAGACGTCCTGGACGTGAGGGCAAAGCCAAAGAGAGGAGGCCAGCAGCTGGGCTGCGGCCTTGAGGGCTCATGCCTGCGGCCTCTGGGACTCTCCAACTGTGTGTGGGACACACACACTGATTATTCTCTGAAAATTCAGTCACTTTGAAGTGGAAATAGACCCCTACGAGACTTCTAAGGAGAGGGCTCTCCCACGCCTGGGGCCTTTGGTGTATCTGAACAGGGAGGGGTGGGGCGGGGTGCCCAGGGGTGGGGTGGGGTGCCCATCACTCTGCCTATGATGCCACCACAACCTCCCCTCTGTTGAGTTCTGGGGAGTCCTTTTCAAAGCCACAATACCTCGGCGCGGGGGGTGGGGGGGCGGTGACCCTAACCCCAACAGAGCCCCTGGGGGCGCTGACTGGGTGACACTGACTTCCCTTGTGAGTGGGGGCATGTGGTGAGAGGCGGGAGCTGAGTACCTTCCTGCCCGCATTTCAGCCCTCAGCCTCCTCTGTCCAGGGACCAGCTTCACGCCCCAGCTCGGAAGGCGTTTCCATGGTTGGTGCCAGCAGCAATGGCACTTAAAAGCCCTATGCTCCAAACAAGATCTGAGCTTCAGAGCACGAGTCTAAGGCTGGAGGGTCCAGGAGGCCGCCCAGCCGAGGTGCATCCTGACAGGCCCCACAGACGGGGTGGGAGAGAGACAGAAAGGCACTGAGCGGCAGTGTGCCAACAGAATGCCAATCCCAGGCTGCCCCTGTGCCGGACTGCCGTGCTGTCACACCTGGGCCTGGGCTGGAGACCAAGAACATTCCAGAGCTTTGATTTGGAAACCTCAGCTCCATAGACGTGGGTATCCTGGTGGAGAGCGCACAAGCCAGACCGGCCTGGGCCAGACGCCAAGCTTACAGGAGGGCAAGAGCTGGTGGCGTCGCCCAGGACTGGCGCTGGCGTGGCTTGGAGAAGGACCTGACTGTGACTTGGCTGGGCTCCCGCTTGTGGAGCTGGTACCACGTCCCGTGCTCCAAACGTCCATAGTGACAGTGTCTGTTTGTGTGTGGTGGTGTGGTGTGCAGTTAGAATTTCCTCCCCAGGAACAGGGCAGACTTCTCCAACTGGTTTTTATTTTGTCCTTAGTTAAGCCACATTTGAAAATGACTTCATCCAAGAGGAGTCATGGATTAAGTTTCAGGGTCTGACTCCCTGCTGGTCTGGCTGAAGGCCCCTGGCCAATCAGTGAGCATCACTGGGCAGCACCTGACTCCCCACAGGCCCCATGTGCACTCCCCACCTCAGAAGCCTGGTTCTCCCAGAGGACCACTGCCATGACTGAGGGCCTACTGTGTGCCAGGGGGGGGGGCCTACTGGGTGCCAGGGGAGGGCTTGAACGCTTCCCACACAGGTTCCTGCTCACAACTGCCTTAGGAAGTAGGGTAGCTATCTCCACTTTACAGATGTGGAAACTGAGGCTCAGAGGTGATGTGTCTTGCCCAAGGCCACCTGGTAAGGACAGAGTCGCGGTCCCAGCTCTGACTGTGTCTCGACAGGGCGCTGCCCCTGGGGCCAGACAGGAAAGTCAGAGACCACAGAGGTAGTGCCCAGTTCTAGAGAAGAGGGTGGAAGACAGCTGAGCCTCCAGCTCAGGCTGACAGATTGGGGAAGCTGCCGGGAGGAGGTGGCGTTCAAGCTTTGCATGAAGGATTTGGAGAGAGAGAGGGAAGACAACGCAGGATAAGAGATTTGAGGATACAGGGCGGGGGTGGGAGCAGTTGTGGGTTGTGGCTGGAGGACAGTGCTCAGGCCGATGGCCAGATGTAGCCATGGGGGCACAGCAGGCCTTGTTGGGCCATGGGGCAAGCTGGGGGTGGACACAGTAGGGGGAGGCCAGAGTGGGCTGGGCGTGTCGACCACTCCTCAGCCGTCCTGGGCTCAGAGTCGCTAACGAGAGGCCTGTGGCCAGGCTGACTCTTGTTCTTTTGCAGGTAATTCATTTTGTCTGTTCTTTTATTTTTTTTGAGGGCAGTGTCCCTGACTCTCATATGTGAGACCCGAACCAGCCAGCCCCATTTTGTCTCTTCTTGGAAGCTTTTGGGTTTTCTGTCTTCATTTGGATGCTCAGAAATTTCTCTACGGTGTTTCTAAATGGTGATGTCTGGCTTTTTTCTTATTGTTCCATTTTGTGTTCACTTTTTAATGAAAGTGTAACATTTATAAAATGCACACATTTTTTTTTTTAAAGATTTTATTGGGGAATTGGCGGAGGGGAACAGCGTTGGGGAATCGGGGAAGGGGAACAGACAAGTTGCTGTCTTTTTGTTCTTCAGTTTAGTTGCGGAGGATGTTGCTTCACTGTTGGTATCGTCATTGCGCTCTTCCCGGAGGAGGCAGATCGGTCGCCGGCCTCTGGATGTCGCTCACTGTGGCTATTGGCAGCTCATGCTGGCTGCCGGCCACTCACTGTAGCCTATGGCAGCCCACTGCAGCAGGGGATGCAGCCCACACCATCACCGGGGCTCGCACAGCCCAGCTCCAGGTGGAGCTGTTGTTAGCTGTAGAGGGCAGTGTCACTGGCCCTCATGTGGGATCCGAACCGGGGCCGCTGGCATCCCAAAACCAGCGCTTAACCAATGCACCACTCGGCCGGCCCAAAATGCACACATCTTAAGAGTACAGCTCCACGGATGTTGACTTTCGTCTACACGCGTGTGAACCACTACCCAGGTCCAGGCTGCTTTCACCCCCAAGACCACTGTCCTGACCTCTAACACCACTGATTAGTTTTGACTGTTCTTGAACTTCACGTAAATGGAAACATACAGGTGTATGCTTTTACGTACTTGTGTTTTTTTTTAACTAAACTTTTAAAATTTTAGAACAGCTTTAGATTGACAGGATAACTGGGAAGAGAGTATAGATAGTTCTTGTACACCTGTTTTCATTTCATTAACTTCTCACACGAGTGTGGTAGATTTGTTACAATTAACAAATATTGATTGATACATCATTACTACCTGGAACCCATACTTTATTCTGATTTCCTCAGTTTCCCCTATGGTCCTTTTTCTGTTCCAGGGTTCCATCCTGGACATCACATTACATTCAGCCATCGTGTGTCCCTAGGTGCCTCTTGGCTGTGAGAGTTTCTCACACTAGCCTTGGTTCTGATGACCTTGGTAGTTTTAAGGAGCACTGGCCAGGTATTGTGTCCAGCATTCCTCAGCTGGGGTTTGTCTGACGTTTGCCGTATTAGGCTGGGGTTATGGGTTTGGGGATGAGATACTGTTCTCATCACATCAAGGGCATACACTATTAACGTGATTTGTCACTGACTTAGGTGCGTTTATCAGGCTTTCCCACTGTAAAGTGACTCTTTTCCCCCAGTCCCCCTTTCCCTACTGTCTTCTTCGGAAGTCACTATGCAGCCCACTTGAGTGGGGAGCTGTGCTCCGTCTCCTTAAGGACGACGTACATACATCAATTATTGGGAGTTCTGCGCAGGAGAGTGATCTCGGTAGCGTCCATTTAATTACTTAATTATTTTTATGTCAGTAAGGACTCATGGATATTTATTTAATAGTTAAGACAAGTAATCCAATGTTACTTTATTTATTTTGTTGCTCACATTGTTCCAGCTCTGGCCACAGGGAGCTCTTTCAGTTGGCTCCCGTGTCCTTTGACTTGACTTACCCCTGTCAGTGTGTGAGTGTGTGAGTGTGTGTGTGTGTGTGTTGAGCACTTCCATACTTTGACACTACAAGATGCCCCAACCTCATCCTTTATATTTCTTGCTGCAGCCCGAGAATCTGCCATTTCTTCAAAGAGCCCTAGTTTGTTTTCCTGGAGAAAGGTATTAGAAACCGAAATTATATGTGATCATAGCTCCTGGGATGTCCTTGCCTCTAGGTGCCCTCAGCTGACAAAGCTCGGAGAAACGTGTATGTATATTAACCCCTGTGTTACACATCTATATTTCTACACGTAACTATTTCTATCTGCGATAGGCTAAACCTAAGTTTATATTGATGATCCCAACCCTAATGCATTACCACATGGAACATTCTAGGCTCTGCCCCTTGCTTATCTCTAATCTCCCACTCGTCTGGTAAGACACCTGTCTGTCAGCATCTGCTCTTTATTTACTTAACTCTTCAATTCCAGTGTATGTGTAGAGTGGTCCTAGAATTGTTACCTCGTTGCCCACAGGAAGCAACATTATCAACTAGAGTGCAGTCCTTTGGCCCTTAGTCTTACAGTCTCCACTCGTTTTCGAACGAGTTACTTACGCCAGCACGATATACGCCCATGCTCTTCAGTGAGGCGGTTCCATACATTTCTAATACAATTAGGTTCTTTTGTCACATTCTGTATACTGCCCTGGGATCCCTGACTCCTAAATGGTTTTCTTTTTAATTTTTTATACATTGAGGTTTATTCTGTGATAGAAGGTTCTATGAGTTTCGACAAATGTGGATGCTTTATGTTCCCGATTACAGTCGCATCCACCATCATTTTTCATCCTTCACATCCGCTTGTGCTTTGCCTGTTCAGTCCTATCCCCACCCCAGTACCCTGGAAGCTACCGTTCTGTTTATGGTCACAATAGCCTTGCCTTTCGCAGAGTGTTATATAAATGGGATCATACAGTCTGTAGTGTTTTCAGTTTGGCTTCTTTCACTTAGAAGTATGCATAAATGATTCATCCATGTCTTCTTGTGACTTGTGAGCTCATTTCTTTTTATCTCAGAATAATATTCCATTGTATGGATGGAGCACAGTTTATTTATCCATTTACCTGTTGACACCTTGGCTGCTTCTAGTTTTAGGTGATTATAAATAAGGCTGCAATAAACATTCACATACAGTACTGCTTTTTTTTGTGTGGATATGTTTTAAATTCAGTTACGTAAATATTTAGGAGCCCAACTAGTGGATCATATGGTAAGAATATGTTTAGTTTTATAAGAAACCGCCCAACTGTCTTCCAAAGTGGCTGCGCCATTTTGCCTCCCCACCAGCAGTGAGTGAGAGTTCCTGTGGCTCCGTTCCTCACCAGCATTGGCATCGTCAGTGTCCTGGGTTTTAGCCATTCTGGTAGGTGGGTAGTGGTAGCTCATTGTTGTTTAATTTGCATTTCCCTGATGACAAAGGATGTTTGGCATCTTTTCATATCCTATTTGCCATCTGTATATCGTCTATGGTGAGGGGTCTGTTCAGATCTTTTGCCCATTTATTAACTGGGTTATTTGTTTTCTTACTGTTCACTTTTAAGAATTGTTAGTATGTTTTGGATACAAGTCCTTTATCAGGTACATGTTTTGCAGATATTTTCTCCCAGTCTGTGGCTTATCTTTTCATTCTTTTAACAGTGTTTTTCACAAAGCAAAAGTTTTACATTTTAATAAAAATTAACCTACTCGTATAAGTTTTTTATGGATTATACTACTGCTGTTGTTTTTAAAAACTCATCACGGGCCGGCCGAGTGGCGCAGTGGTTAAGAGCTGGCTTCGGACGCCAGCGACTCTGGTTCGGATCCCATATATGAGGGCCATTGACACAGTGACACTGCCCTCTAAAAAAGAAACAAAACTTAACACGAAACCCAAAGTCATGTAGACTTTTCTCCTATATGTTTTTCAAGAAGTTTGTTGTTTTGCATTTTACATTTAAGTCTATGATCCATTTTTTTTTTTTTTTAGCTGAGCCATCCTGCCACCTGTTGGCAGCTCAACGGCAACTCAGCTCAGGCTGGCATTGAACCGCTGTTGCTCAGAGCTCAGCTCACACTCTTGAGCAAGCTCTTAATCAACTGAGCCACTCGGCCGGCCCTATGATCCATTTTTGTCTAGTTTTTGTTTAGTCTGTGTCTAGGCTCATTCATTTTTCTGCATGTGAATGTCCAGTGCTTCCAGCACCACGTACTTAAGAGGCTGTCCTTTCTGCACTGAACTGCCTTTTCTCTGCTGTCAAATATCAGTTGACTTGGGCCGGCCGAGTGGTACGGTGGTTAAGCACTGGCTTGGGAAGCCAGTGGCCCCGGTTTGGTCCCACATATGAGGGCCAGTGACACTGCCCTCAAAAAAAAAAAAAAAAAAGATATCAGTTGACTATTTGGGTCTATTTCTGGGCTTTCTATTCTGTCCCATTGATCTATGTGCCTGTCCTTTCACCAGTGACACATTGTCTACATCTTGAAGCCCGGTAATATAAATCCTCCAACTTGGTTTTTCTCTGATAGTGTGGGCTGTGGATTGGGTCAGTTTGCATTTGTAAGGCTCCCTCCCAGGCTACGCACTTACTGCCTTAGAAACTGGGTAGCCCTGGGGGGGCTGACTCTGCCAGGTTAACAGGGCCCCAGGATGTCATAGTATCTGAATCACAGAAAGTAAAGAGGCACAAGTAGCACACCACATGGGTGTGTAATTCGCCCCTCTTGTGTTCTGGCTGCACACCATGCCACGAGACGGCTCTCGGGTCACCTGTCGTTGAAAGTGGGGGTTGTCTCCGGGATTGGCCTCTGACCACTACAGCTGCCCGAATATCCCTGCACATGTCTTTTGGTGGATATGCCTATTTTCATTTCTTTGGGTGAAATCCCAGCATCCCAGGTAAACCTATGTGGAGTTTTAGGAGCGATTGCTGCAGTTTCCGAAGAGGTTGACCCCTTTGAATCTCACTGACACCCTGAGCATTTTCAGTTCGAAGACTCATGTCTTTCTTCTGATCGCGGGGATTCTGACTGCTTGTTTAACAAGATTTCTTTATTCTTTCATTTAGCAAATCATTGTTAAGGGCATCTCCCTTGCCAGAAACTGATGTAGGCGTTAGGGGTACCAGGCAGGCGTGACCTCCAGAGGACAAGACACTTTAGAGGAGGGGACAATCAACAAGTAAATAAATGCGTGCTATAAACATTTATTTCAGATAAAGATAATCATAGTGACATATAATTAAATTATAATTTTGGTGAGAGACTGATGTCTATGAAGAAAAGGCAGCACAGGGCTAAATGTTGCCTCTCCTTCATCCTCTGTCCTTCTAGAAATCTCATTAGAGAAGCGTGGGATTATGTCCTTGTCTCTGTTTTTTATTTATTTATTTTTTTTGAGGGCAGTGTCACTGGCCCTCACATGTGGGACCGAACTGGCGCCGCTGGTTTCCCAAGCCAGCGCTTAACCACCGCGCCACTCGGCCAGCCCGTGTCATCCTTGTCTCTTTTCTTTCATGTGCTTCCATTGCAATAGAGGGTTATTGTTTTTTTAGAACAGGAAATTTGTGCCCATCTCTGCTTTATTTATTTACGCACTTTATGAATGAAATAGCCTTTTGTATCTCTTGGTAGAAGCTGTTTTCGGTCCTCAGCCCCACCCTGCTTCTCCTGTAGCTGTTTTCCGGTGGGAGGCGCTTGCCTTCTTTCAGAGAATGACCTCCCTCCAGGTGGGCCGAGCTGGGTCGCAGGCTGTCCCACTCCGCGGGGCTTCAGGCAGGGTGGGAGGGCCTGCACGGCAGCCTCCGCCCGTTTCCTGCAAACCTGGGGCTCCAGTTAGGGCGTTTGGGGGTGGCGCGCCCGGCTCCTCCCACCGGAGCACCCGGACCGGACCCTCCAGGAGTCAGTGAACGCCCCACCCGCCCGGGGGCAAGAGGGGCGCGGAGGTGTGCGGAGGAGTCCTCAAAGAGCGGCTGGCCTCGCGGGGGTCCCTTCAGTTTCTATCCCCAAGAGTCGGTTTCAGTGGTCGCAGTTTAACAATAACTATATATATACACACTCTCGTATATCATAGCTTTTAAAACATAAACTTGAGTTTTAAAATACACTTCATGATTTACAGAAAAATTGTGAGGCTAGTTTTAAGAGTTCACATAGCCTCCACGCCCAGTTCCTTTTATTTTAATATAATAGTGTGGTGCATTTGTTAACAATTAATGAGCCAATGTTGACATACTGTTGTTAACTAAAGTCCATCCTTTATTCAGAGTCCCTTGGTTTTCACCCAGTGTCCCCTTTCTGGCCTAGTATCCCACCTATGACACCCCCTACAAACGAATATGTATTTTTTTTCATTGCTGGGATGGGGGTGGGGGATGCTATCCCGTGTGCTCCAGGCAAGCTCGCCACCTTGAAGCCGAGTTTCTGTGGTCCAGGCTGACCCAGGGACTTGGGGGTCACTTGGGAGTCATGTGTCTTGCCGTTTTATTCCACTCTCAGGTCTCTCTCCAGTGTGTTCTTTGACTCATCCCCCTTACAGAGGACGAAGGCATTGGGCTAGTTCTAGACTGAGTGCTGGAGTAGAAGTATGAGTGAAGCTTTCTGAGTCTTTTCCTGGGGCAGAGGGAGCTGGCGGGTGTGGGCATGTCCCAGCGCTGGGACCCAGACCTCACTGAACTCAACGTGGGGGCCAACGTTCTGACTTTGGGCTTTTCAAGTAAAGATCAGGGGCTGTCCTGCTTTGCCGCTTATTCCTGTAGCACCTTAGACAAGGCCCTCTTCAGCTCTGAGCCTCAGTTTCCCTGTGTGGCTGGGAATGGAGCAGATTGCCCTGGGGAGCAGTGAGTTCTCTGTTTTGGAAATGTGCAAGCAGGGCTGGGTGCTGCCAGGCTGGTGGCAATGCTGGGCGCTGAGGGTCCGGTGGGGTGAGGGACCCAGTCTCTGTGCCCTCCCTTTTTCCCACACCTGACTCGGGGGCAGGATGCCCACGCACAGTTGTTGTCCCCACCCCCCACCCTCTACCCCTCGGCTCATGCCAGTATTGCCTTTGCCCTGGGCTGAGGGAAGCCTGCCAAATGTACCACACCCCTGGACCATGGACTTGCAGGAGATTGGAGGGAAGCTCACCATTATTCCCAGCCTGCCTTGGAGTTCTCTGGCTGCCAGGCCAGTCTGCTACCCAGGAAGCTCCCAGCACAGGCTGGGCTCTAGTCTTCAGGCTCACCAGGCACCCCCACCAAAGGAGCAAGAGAGACTCCAGAGAAGGTAAACATGCTGCCCTATGCTGCCTCTCCCTAAAAGCCTGAACCCTCCATTCAGTCAATGTCAGGGTTCTTCCAAGCTTCTGAGCCTTTGCATCTGCTGTCTCTTCTACCACCACCACCGGTGTCCTCCCCCTTTTCTAGCTGTGTTGAACTCCTACGCATCCTTCAAGGCCCAATGCAAAAGTCCCCTCTACTGGACCCTAGGTACTCCTACCTGCTTCACAGCACGCATCACCCTGAGTCACGCGAGGCGTCTTACGTGCCTGTGTCCCCGTGTCCCTGGATTTCCCCGAAGGCAGGGGTGGGGACGACACCACCATGAGGTTGTCACAGACACGTCAGCTGCCCTCAGCGTTATTGCAATGAAAGACGCCGGTAGAGGCTGTGGTGAATCTTTCCTTAACACCTGTTTACTGGCACCGAGGCACCACTGTTCTCTGTGCTGCCCCGCCCTCAGTGGACCCCACCCGGGCCTGTCGGTGCGGCAGGGGTGTCGGGACGGAGGGGATCGGGCCGCGGGCAGAACCGGCGCCCGGCCCCGGTGGCGCCTCCGCGACGCCGCGCGGCTGCCCCCGGGAGGGCGCGGGTCGCGCGCTGACCGGCCCGTTCTCCTACAGACGCGGCTGAGGTCCCGGGACCCACAGCCACGCGCTCCAGGCCCCCGCCCGGCCCCGCCTCCCGAGTCCCCGCCCCGGGCCCCCACCTTCCCCGCCGCGCGGCCCGGCGGCAGGTGGAGCGGAGCCGAGCCGAGCCCCGCACGCCATGGGCAACAGCGCGGGCCGCAGCGACTTCGAGTGGGTCTACACGGAGCAGCCGCACACGCAGCGCCGCAAGGAGATGCTCGGTGAGCGCGGGGCGCGGGGCGCGGGGATGGGGGAGGGGGGAGGCGCGGGGAGGCGCGGGGCGGGGGATGGAGGGGGGAGGGAGGGAGGGAGGCGCGGGGCGGGGGCGCGGGGCGCGGGGGGGACGCGGGGCCCCGGTGCGGGCCGCGGGAGCCGAGCGCGGGGCGGGGGCGCGGGGCGGGGGCGCGGGGCGGGGGCGCGGGGCGGGCTGGTCCTGGGCCGTGTCTGCGACCCCTGCGCCCCGCGACCTGCCAGCGGCCGCCGAGCCCGCCCCGCGCCCGGCGTGCGGGGCACGGGCCCCTCCGGGGAGGCGCACGCGGACCGCAGATGAAGCCTGTGCGAGGCGGAGGCTGTGCCCGAGAAGCCGCCCGTCCGCCCCGCCTTAGCGCCGTGCACTGCGGCCGCCCCGCTGTCGCCTAGTGTCCCGCGAGGCCAGTGTGACCCTCCGGGACGGGACGGCCTTGCCCTGCGCCCGGATAGGGGACCCAGGCCCCCACGGCGCCCACACTGCCTTGCCTCCCGCGCCGCGCCCGCGGGGCTGACAGCTGCTAGTCACGCCGATCACACGGACAGCGGCAGCTCGCTCACTGTGGGTGTCATTTACATGGATCCGATGATTGATTTCAGGCTTTCACTGGCCATTCCCATTTTTTGTTTCTCTTGGGTTGGTCGTTTGCTTGTTGTTAGAACTTCGTGTAAAAGCTTTTTAATCCTCCGTCTTCTATGTTGCGAGGAACCCTCTGCTTTATAATTTTTTTTGCTATCACACTTTCTTTTGAGTGCGTTCGAATCCATTGGCTTTTTCTTCAGGGTTTCCTCTTTGGTGTCTCTCGGCCCCACCCCGAGACTACGGACATAGACGCCCTAAAACTTCCCAGCCTTTCCGACACCAGATGCCTTGAGTGGTTAGTGCATGCCCTCACCCTGGTTTGACTCGGTGGTTTTTTCTGTGAGGTGAACAATAACGCACAGTATTTGTGGTCTCACCAGTGGCAGCATCTTCCCCAACACCTGTGAATTTGCTGGGGGTGACAGGGATGGTCTTGGGGCTCGCCTGGTCCCCCCGCCCCCACCAGAGGGCAGGTATCTTATCTGCTGCCCCCTCAGCGGGTCCCAGGCAGGGCTGCAATTCCTCTCCTTTCCCTGGCTGTCCCCCGCCTTCCCCTTTGCTGGCTTACTGGGCGCCCGGCCCCAGGTGGAGAGGTCTGGGAGACGCATCGTAGCCCACGGAGCTGCCTGACAGGATCCAGACACTCTGGGCTGGAACTTCTCTTTCCCAATCTGCAAAAGGGGCAGAGTCCTTTTTGCCTGGCCGAGTGGGTACAAGGGTGAAAGATCTTGGATGGCAAGGTGTTCAGTGTGGTACCCAGCCCTCCAGGACATGGAGGAGGATCTCTCTAGAGAGCCACATGACTTGAGCCAGGGTAGGGACCACACAAGTTCTCAAGGACTGACTCCCCAGGGAGCCTTGCTCACTCCTGTTTCCACTGGGTGCTGTGGATTCCTTCACATGCATCGTTTTGAACTAATGAACTTGGAATGTGCCATTACCCCTCCCTCCCTGGCATTTGCACAAGATGTTCCCTCGCCTGAATGTTCTTCCTCCTTGCTCTGCCCGGTTGGCTCTTGCTGAGGCCCACCTCCTACAGGAAGCCCCCCGGCTGCCCTTATGGGCCCTGGCTGGGTGAGAGCACTCCTCTGGGGTTCTCCTCGGTAGCTCCAGTCCATCCGGTCCTTATTTCTCTGGGGCAGGCTGGCAGGGGTCTAGGGCTTGGCTCCGGAGCTGATCTCTGCAAGGATGTCTACACTCACTCATTATAGCCGTGTGACCTCAGGCAAGCCAATAAACAGATGAGGAAATTGAGGCTTGGTTGAGTTAGAAGGGGTTAATAGTAGTACTTTTCCTTGCGGTGTTGTGCAGATTAAATGAGTGTGAAGTTTTGCCCAGCGCTCAGTGAATGTCATGGTTTACCTCCAGCAGACAGGCTGGGTTCTCTCCAAGGACAGGGAATGCCGGTCGGTCTCTGCTTTCCTGACACCTGTGCCGTTCCTGGCCCAAGAGAAATCCTTTGTGTAACTGCCCACCAGCATCACTTTACAAAAAGAGGCAGCAGAATAGGGTTCAGAGAGGGGAGGTGACTTGCCCAGGGCCGCTTAGCTTGGAGGCCACAGAGGCCAGGCTGTTATTCATGGGGCTCCTGCTCCAGGATGTGCAGTGGCCCCACCCCGGTGGCTGCTGTGCCCGTGTCAAGCTGCTGGGGGCCAGTGGATGCTCGATAAAGATCCTAATCTCAGAGTCAGGGCCAGAAAAATCCTTGCACAGGACGGGCTGTGTTCTTCGGGCGGGACCAAAGTCCATCTGCAGCTCCTGTGTGGATGGGGACATGCTCCCCAGGAAACAGTGTCCTAAGAAAAGGGGGTCCCGCGGCAGCCCCTAAGAGCCATGTGGCCCAGGCAGGACTGAAGCTTCCTGTACTGCGGGGGCGGGAACAGCAAGTCTGGTCTCCTGGAGGCCAGCGGCTAAGCCAGGTGGGTAGGAAGCAGGCGTTGGGTTTGTCTTTTCATAAACAAATACCTTTGTGATGTGTTTTTTAGTTGGTTTCTGTTCTTATGAAAATAGGGCACACACATGGTAAACAAAAAAAAAAATCAAATAATCAAAGGAAAACAAGGAAGTAAGACTCTTGGCGATGGTCGGATCACTCGCTGAGGAAGGGCCTGGCTCGGCTCTCACTGGCGGGCGGTAAAATCCAGAAGAGAACGGCCCGTGCTCTTCGAGGAATCTGTGGCCCCGTCCCACCCAGCCAGAGATGCTGCTCCGGGGAGAGCAGGCTCGCACAGGGCACCCTCTCTGAGCCCCTCGCTCCCGCAGCAGTCGGTGGGAAGTCCCCACCCTCCTGTGCCAGGCGGGCTGCGGGTGGTGCCAGGCCTGTGTGCACAGAAGGGAGCGGCGGTGCCTCCCTCCCCTCCGGCCCTGCGGAGCACCCCCCCTGAGCGGGCCTGACGGGCCACAGCTGAGCCCTGTGCTTGGCCAGCAGGCAGGGGGCTGCGATGGGCATGGGAAGGGCAGCGAGATGTAGCGCTCAGAGAAAAGGCAGGAGGGCTGGAGCTTAGGTTGCGGGGTGCGGGGCACAGATAGAGGGGCGCTCAGGCCCACAGCAGCACAGACAGTAGGTGATCGCCGAGGGGCTCCTCCTGGCCCCTGTTTGACCTGACTATATTCTCCCTGCTCGAATCCTCTGAGGGCTAAAGCCCTAGCTCCGCCCTGCCTGTTGGGCCCGGCCCGGTTCTGGCCCCTGCCCTCTCTCCTTACTTTCTGCTCTCTAGCCACTTTGTGGAGTGTACCCCATCGGCCCATTTCCTACTTCATGGGTTTTGCAAATGCTGTTCCCTCTGCTTGAATTCTTTTCCCCTATTCTTTATCTACCAAACTCCTATGCATCCTTTAGGTCGCAGCCTGAATGTCCTTTGCCCAGAAACACTTTCTAACCACACACACACACACACACACACACACACACACACACACACACTGCATGCTGGTGAACATTAAACGATTGAGTCTCTGGAGGGCACATGAAGCCCTCATCTGTAAGTATCTCCATCATGGACAATTTAAAGCGACCCACATGCATCATTGCTGAGCATGGAGTTGGGAAGAGAGCAAGGAGTGCACAGGGTGCTTGCTCGCTGGCCTAGGTGTGCCCCGATGGCCCGCACCACCTCCTATCTGCCCTCCTGAGCTCCTCCCCCCTCCTTCCTGGAGCCCTTTGCCCCACCTGTAATTCTGCCTTGATTTGTGGGGTGATTGCTTTAATGGTCCAACTCTCCCACTCACCTCTGAGCTTCCTGGAGGGCAGGGCCGGGCTCACCTGCACTGCAGCTGCTCCCTCGGGGCCCTGGCATGGCTCCGGCCTCCCGGAGAGGCTGAGTGAACCCATGAGACAACAGGCACGTAGGCAGCTCCAGCCCAGGGGCTGGCAGGAGCCTCGCTGGGCCGCTTTTCTTCCAGCGCTTTTGTGTGGTTTCACCCTTGCCACTTGGACCATTGGGAGATGTCCCCTTTTAGGGACCTTTTAGGTTTCCTTTAAGCTGATTAATCCAGTTCTTCTTTCTGGATTTTACTGCTTTCTCCTGTGAATTTTCTACTTGTGCCCTTGGATCCTTTTCCACCAGAGTTGTCCTTTTTCTTGATTTGTGAGTTTTGTATCGATGGCTCATGCTAGCCCTGCCTTTGCCCCACAGGGAACCGTCCCTGGTCTGTCCTTTGTTTTTCCACTTGAGTACTTTTTTCTTTCCCCCCCTTTTCACGCTTATAGACATTTACATGTTTTATGCACAGCAGGACCCTGGGAAGTTGTCACTTGCTCACAGCTACCCAGTGGGTTGGGGGTGGGGGTAGGGCTCACCCAGCACTGCGCGGCCTGAGCCTCTGCTCCGCCTGTCCTCAGGTCCTGACACATGACCCATGGCAGATGCCAGCTCACATGGCCCCGTCCAGACTCCATATTGATGGGTGGCTGTGTCTCCCACCTGGCCTCCCTTGTTCTTTAATTTGTACCAGCTTTTATGAGGTATGATTTACATATCATAAAAGCCACTCATTTGAAAGGCACAGTCCAGTGATTTTTAGTCAATTTACATAATCCATTTTAGAATATTTCCATCACTCGGAAAAAAGCCCTTATGACTACTCCGCAGCCCAACCCCCACATTCCTATATCCAAGTCCTTTTTGCTTCGAGCTTTATTTTAGCTGGAATATCAGGGGACTTGGTGTGTGTGGTGTCCTTCTCCTGAGGCATTCTAGGTGGGACACACCGTCCATGCCCCCACATGTGTGGCAGCCCTCCCCTGTCGTGGGAACCCCTCCCATCTCTGTGATCTGGGGCCTGGCTGCCACGGACCTTCAGCAAATATTTGTCAATGAAAACACAGCAGGTTTAGCGAGAGGCAGGTGGGGAGGCAGACAGCAGTGACTCCTGAAAGCACTTTGGGCCACTTTCCACATTTTTCTATGTTGAACCAGGTCCGCAAATACCAACCAGACAGGGTTAGGCTTGCCTTTTGGCTCCCAAGCTGCAAAGGTGGGGGCAGGGGTGGGTAGAGATGGGGCTGTGGGAAGGCGGCTTACCCAACTCAGGCCTAGTGCTGCACAGAAACCGCTGAGGCAGGGGCGTCAGCAGGGCGTTGGGTGCTTGTGTTAGGAGGAGGGGGTTGTCAGAGGAAAGTTCCTCGCCTGTGGATGCGCACTGGCCAGGGAAGGAACGCTGGGCCCCTGGCGCCCCACACACGGCAGCGCAGCTCGTGTGTGACAGGGCCGGCAGGCGCTGACGCAGGAGCTGGAGGTACTGACGCGATGGAAGGCGATGGCAAGGCCCCCCGCCCAGCCCGCGAGACTGGCACGCGGTGGCCTTTGGGGCTGGCAGGAGCGTCCAGTCCTGGTGCAGGGAAGGTTCCAGGGTGGAACTGCCTCTGGGGGCCGTGCTGGAGACCAGGAGGAAGTGAGGCCATGGCCAGCTTGTGGACAAGGGCTGGCAGCAGAAGTGTCTATTCAAGTTCTTTGCCCATTTTTAAATTGGGCTGTTAGCCTTTTGTTAAAATCTTTACCTATTCTGGATTCTAGACCCTCATCCACAGCTCACCACCTCTGAATTCGCTCCGAAAGCTGCTCCCTCCCAGTCCCCCAGGGACCGCTGGTGGCCCCTGGTGGCCGGCTGAGTGAGGCCCCTGTTTATTACTTGGGGTTTATTACTTGTCGCGTGGCTTGCTCCCTCTTTCTCACTTGCACCCTGACCACCAGGCTTGAAGATCCGATCGGCTGGTGTCCTTGGCCAGCTGCAGGGAGAGAGCTGGGCCCCAGGTGGCCTCGGCCCACTGGCGGAAGGAGGCTGGTGAGTGGGAGTGGAGGCAGGGAGTCCCGGTTCTGCTGTGGGGCTCAGACCCACTGGCCACGCGTGGGCTGTCCTGAGGCTGTGTGGGGCCACTGCCATTTGGTTGGAGCTCAGACAGCATGGCTGCCAGGAGAGGTGAAGCCTGGGTGGAGTGCTGGGGTGCGGACAGCTGCATTCTGTTGGCTTCTTGGGCAGAGGTGGCCTGCAGTTCCAGGACGTGGGAACCCTGACTCCCTCAGCTTCCCCCAGCACACGAGAGCTGTCCTGCCATTCGGAGGGGACATTTGCCCATGTTGTTGCGTTTCTCTTTGCATACCCCCAGGGATAGGCAGCTCACCACCTCTGAAGCAGCCTGTTCCATTGCTAGGTGGCTTTGACAGAAAGGGTGCTACAGCCGGACACCCTCTTTTATCTTCAGTCACTGGAGATGCAACTGTACCTTGAAAGCTGGCGTCCCCATGCCAGGCGCATGTCCTCAGGACGGAGGCTGGGGCGATGCTCTCAGGTGCTGTCTCATCACCATGAGACTCAGTCTCATCTGGAAATGGGACGTGGCTGCTCCTCCTGGGCTGGCAGGAGGGAGAAGGGGCCTGGCTCTGGGGGCCTTGGGCTAGCTTGACCAGGCACAGAGGGACAGTGACTTCCTAGGTCACTCAGGGGAAGAGCTGGGCAGGACTGGGCCTGGGCCTGGCTGATGGAGCAGGGGCCCAGCCTCTGCACCACTCCTGGGGGGCCTCTCCACAGGCCAGCCTGAGGCTGCCCGGCTGCTTGCTGGGCGGGGGGCTGGACAATGGAGGCCCTGGAGACTGGCACTGCCCATCCCGAGGGTGTTCTGGGACAATCCCCGGTGCTTGCCGGCCTCGGTTTCCCCATCTGTGCGTCATGGCGCTGGCTCCACCTGAGGCGCCGTGTGCTCTGCCCGGGACAGGACAGAGCAGACCTGGAGAGCCTGTCACCCTTAGTGTCTGATGACCCAGCCTTCTCCCTCCCTGCCCCTGGATGTAGCACCAGCCTCCCCACTGGCCCTGCCGGCCCCCTCCTGCTGAGAAGCCCGGAGGTTTCTAGAAGGCACAGCTGTGGAGGGCACTCCCGCTGCCCCCTCCCCCTGCAGGGACTGGCTGCTCCTGGGCGCGGAAGGCCTTGGCCTGCTTGGCCAACCCACCCTCATTGTTTTAGCCTCTTCTGTAAAACAAAATATAGAAAAGTACAAAAAACACCATAACAAACATCCACTACCCAAAATAAACGCATTCAACATTTTATCGCATTTCCTTCAGATCTTAAGAACTGAACCGCTTTTGAGACCCAGCCAGAGTCCTCCACGTTCGCCTCCCTTGGCCGCCCGGCCCTCTCCTAGGTTCCTGATACGCTTGGGTGTCCGGTCCACCTTGTCACTCTCTGCCATGGCGACGTGCGTGGTTCACCTGGGCACGGCCAGGCAGCTGTTTTGACTTCTGGCATTACATTTGTGACCAGTGGGGACACGTGCTCTTTATTTAGGCTGGTGGCAAAGACCCCCACTCTGAGAAGGCTCTCCAAAGCCCCCTAAGTTGTGGGGAGATGTGTCTGCACACCCACAGCTGGGCCAGATCTCAGAATGATCCTCCAAGGCGAATTTATCCCGGTGTCACTGCCTGGGGGCTTAATGGCTGGTGGAAGGAGGGCGGAGGGCAGGTGGAGGCCCTGGAGGCGAGGCCAACTCACCGTGCTCTCTCCTGGTCCCACCTGCAGCCAAGTACCCGGCCATCAAGGCCCTGATGCGGCCCGACCCTCAGCTCAAGTGGACGGTGCTGGGGATGGTGCTGGCGCAGCTGCTGGCCTGCCGGCTGGTGCGGGGGCTGCCGTGGCGCTGGCTGCTCTTCTGGGCCTACGCCTTCGGCGGCTGTGTCAACCACTCGCTGACGCTGGCCATCCACGACATCTCGCACAACGCTGCCTTCGGCACGGGCCGCGCCGCCCACAACCGCTGGTTCGCCGTCTTCGCCAACCTGCCGGTGGCCGTGCCCTACGCCGCCTCCTTCAAGAAGTACCACGTGGACCACCACCGCTACCTGGGCGGCGACGGGCTGGACGTGGACGTGCCCACGCGCCTGGAGGGCTGGCTGTTCTGCACGCCCGCCCGCAAGCTGCTCTGGCTGCTGCTGCAGCCTTTCTTCTACGCACTGCGGCCCCTCTGCGTGAACCCCAAGGCCCTGACCCGCATGGAGGTGTTCAACGCGCTGGTGCAGCTGGCGGCCGACGCGGCCATCTTCGCCCTCTGGGGGCCCAAGCCCGTGGCCTACCTGCTGGCCAGCACCCTGCTGGGTCTGGGCCTGCACCCCATCTCCGGCCACTTCGTGGCTGAGCACTACATGTTCCTCAAGGGCCACGAGACCTACTCCTACTATGGGCCCCTCAACCGGATCACCTTCAACGTGGGCTACCACATGGAGCACCACGACTTCCCCAGCATCCCGGGCTGCAACCTGCCCCTGGTACGTGGGGGAGGGCGCCGTGTCCACGGACGTGGGGCTGGGGAGCTTCTGGCCTCCTCCTCCGGGCTGGTCACCGGCGGGCCCCAGCGGGAGGGGAAAGGCTGTCCACCCAGTACAGGCCAGGGCACTCCTGGACACTGCGTTCAGGGAGGGCAGGCGCTCAAGGGACATCTACAGTTTGGGCCACTTGGTTTAATGAAAAGCAGTTGGAGCCCCGATATGTACTGGCTGTGCATCCTGGGGCAAACCACTTGCCCTCTCTGTGCCTCGGCTTCTTCTTTTGTGACCTGGGTCAGCAGTAGTGACACGGCATGTGAGCCATCTCCCCTTTCTGGCTTCTGACCCTGTCCCTGCTTATTTCTTGTCACTGCCCTGTGACTTTCCAGGGCCCCCCACATGGCACAGAGGAAAGGGTGGGCTTTGCCCTTTGTGACCCAAGGCGCGGAGCGGGGGCCTCCAGGGCTCGGCCTCTGTCGCAGGAGGCCTGGGACGCGAGAAGTGCTGAAGGAGGAGCCCTGGTCTGTCTGGGTGACTTGGAAAGAGCTGAGGTGCCCCGAGGCACAGGGGACCAGAGGAGACCGCAGTGGGGTCTCCTGTGTGTGCACGCCCGAGTGTGCCTGGTGTATAGAAGCATTTGTGCATATGGTTATGTGTGAGCCCTTGTCTGCGTGTGCAGGTGTCAGTGTCTGGCCCGTGTGTCCAGCCCTGGCTGTGCAGACCCTCCCCCACCCCTCCCTCCCTCCCTCCCCGCCCCTCCCCCTGCTGAAGGTACCGAGGTCCTGCTCTGTGCTGGGTACTATGTCACTTAAGCCTCGCCACAGCCAACACGCAAGTGCCCTCATTACACATCAGCCCCGTTTCACAGCCGAGAGGCAGGGGCTCAGAGAAGGGAGCTGCCTGCCTCAGGGAGTGGCAGAGCCACTTCGGGATCCCAGCAGGTCTCGAAGTGCTTTACTTCTGAGCAGAGAACAGCTCCCTGCTCACACCTGTGCAGCCCGCCTTGTCTCCGAGCCCCATTTTGAGCTGTACAGCAGGCCCTGAGCCCCACCGTGTCCCCCATCGGGGAATGGAGGGCCTCCCCTGGCCAGCAGGGGAGGTAGTGGTGCCCCTGCAGGTACTGAGGCCTGGGGAACTTCCTGGAGGAGGCGGGCTGAGGGTGTGAGGTGCAGGGGGCGGGGCAGAGCTGGAGGGGGCGGGGGTGCAGGACAGGCATTTGGGACATAACAAGTACTGCAGCTGGGAGGAGGGTGGGGGCGTGGAGGGGGCCGAGGCCAGAGAGGTTGGCAGGCTGGGGGCAGCTGGACTTGATCATGGCCCAGCAGGACTCAAGCCGGGCTGTGCGTCTGAGCTCCCTTAAGGGGAAGACCCCGACCCACCCTGGGCTCCTGCACCAGAAACTTGGCGAGCGGTCTGGGGAGGGGAAGCCACATTTTAAATATGGGGCTCGGGGCTGAGACACTGATGGTGCCCTGAGCAGGGGCACCCTGGGAGGTGACAGGGAGGTGCGTGTGCGCACATGCTTGAGCGTGTGCCTTGGGCCTGCCTGCACACGTGTGTGGCAGAGGCCGGTCCGTGCCAGGGCACGCCTCTGACCAGCCCCCTCTCCGCAGGTGCGGAAGATCGCGCCTGAATACTACGACCACCTGCCACAGCACCACTCGTGGGTCAAGGTGCTCTGGGATTTTGTGTTCGAGGACTCCTTGGGGCCCTACGCCAGGGTGAAGCGGGTGTGCAAGCTGGCAGAGGACCGCCTGTGACAGCCTGATCCGTGGTGCCCGAGTGGAGGGGCTGCGCTGTGCCCTAGCGGGCTGGCTGCCAGGCCTCGCCCTGCCCCACCCAGTGTCACTGTCCCCCCATTGGCCTAGTGCCCAGAACTGGTTTGGCTGCACTTGGTTCCCGCGCCCTGGGCTGTCCCCTGGACTCTGGACGGCCACGCCTGGGGGCAGGGGCACAGACTGTAGCCTGAAGAAGCCTGGTCTGCATGTGGACTTGCTGTTGCCCTCAGGCAGGCCCGCCCTTTCTGGGCCTCGCGGGGCCTGGCCCTGCGCCGGTGCTCCGTGACCAGTTCCACGGAGCGGATTTCTCTGGTGTTCCCATGCCTAAATTAAATCAGCGTTGTTTCCATGCCCAGGGATGTGCTTGGAGCGGGTGCCCTCCGCTGCAGCCTGGGCCTCGGAGAACGAGGAGGGGAGCCCCAAGTTATGCCCCTCCTGCTTCCTGCCCCTTAGGGACCACTGTCGCTCCCACACTTTGGTCGTAGGCAGCATTCCCTGAGGGCTCTGCCATTGTGGGTGGCCAGCCTTTGGGGGCGTAGGCAGCTCCATGTGGCCCCAAAGCCCCTCATTACCAGCCTCCCCCCTCCTGCGCCCTGGGGGGCTGGGGGCTGCAGACGTCGCCTCCCCTTGGCCCATGTTGCCTGCTCCTGCCATCCCCCCCGCCCCTGGCCTGCCGAACTCCTGCTCCACCGTGAGCCCTCACCCCTGCAGGAAGCCTTCCCTGACCCCAAAGGGGTTCAGGCTCGACTCCATGGGGTCTATCTCCCCCACCAGCTCAGAACGGGGGCCACAGGCCAGACATACGGTGGGTGGACAGCCAGGTGCCAGGGAAGCAGGCTGGTGTCTCTGTAGAGGGGGACACGGCTGTCCTGACTGGTGGGGGCTGATGGCTCTGCCGAGACCTCAGGCGGCAGCTCCCCTCCCCGAGACTGCAGGGTTCCTGGACCTCGGGAGGCGGGAGGCAGCTGGAGAGAGCAGTGAAAACCGCCTCTGCCTGGGGCCAGCCCCTCAGCCCTGTGCCTCAGGCTGACCTCCTAATGGGCACAACCATCCTCCTCCTGTCCTTGGGGTTGTTGGGGACAATCAGTGAGCTGAAGTGTGTCCCCAGCCCGGCCAGCACAGTCTCCTTGTCATCAGCCAGACTGGCCCTGCCTCATCCCCCTTCTGTGGCCCTCAGAGGATGGGGGCCAGGGCTGGGCACACTGTTAGGTCCGTGGTGGCTGCGGGAAGGCCCCAGATCTGAAGGCCTGCCCAGCCTGCGGGGTCCTTGCTCCTGGCCCACGAGCAGCAGTGGCCGAGGCCAGTCTCAGACCCTCCCTGGCTACGATGGGACTCGCCTGGTCTGAGAAGGGCTGGCAAGGGCCTTAGGTGGGCATTTGGGCGTCTCTGCTGCCATGGGGGTGGGGACCCGCAGTCCCCTCTGGAAGATGCAGGGGGAGACAGGAGTGGCGTGGAAGGCAAAGCCTGCCATTTCTGTACTGCCAACCGAGCCCACCGAGGTGCCCGTCTGCGCGGTGGGCAGTCGGACAGGACGTTCCCCTGACCCCGCTGGTCCGAGCACACACGGGGTCCCTTCAATACCCAGGCGCGGGTTGGCCACTCCGGGCCCATCTCCCACTGCCCTGGGGGCGTTGTTTCCAAGGCCTCCCTGGACCCGGCCGGAAGTGCCTGGGCTGCCCGGCTCCCCTCGGCGCCCGTCCTGTCTTGCGTGCAGCCCAGCTGCCCACCCGAGGCCTCCGCCTGGCTCCGACGACTCCTGGCCACCACTGCCGTGGGCCCTGTCCCCCAAAGAGGCACCCCCCAGCAGGAGCGACCCAGAGCCGGCGCGAGCGAGCGAGCGGGAGCCGGGCGTGCGGACAGGAAGCATTTATTACCACGTGGACAGACACCGCGGTGCGTGACAGGCCTTCGCCACCAGGACGCTGGGGAGGGGCTGCACGTGCACAGCCCCCCGCTGCCAGCCAAGGCGCTGACAGCGTCACCCAGGAGAAGACTGGGGAACCATCTAATGAAGCGCGCGATTTGGGGCGTCTTCTCTATAAACCAAAAGAAATGTACACTTAAATAGGCAAATATAAAATACAAAAAAAGGCGAGTAGACCTGGTGTTCTGTGTCAGGTAGAATCTAAAAAAATCCAGGAACTGAACGTTTTCCTCATTTTAGTATTTTATCTCAGGCTAAGACTTCCTTAGCTTCCGCACGCGGGCGTGTGCTGGCGGCCTGGGCCGGCCGGGCTCCTCACCGTCCCGGCCGTCGGGAGGAACGCGTCTCGGTGGCGGCAGGGCGTGCGCACTACGACGTGCTGATCCCACTCAGCTCCTGCCTGATGGCTGCGGGACAGGACAGGAGGCAGGCTCAGGTCCCCGGGGGCTGAGAGCCCCACCCGGGTTCCCAGAGGTCCGACACCGACTTCGGGGTGACAGCCAAGCCCCTGGAGGGCAGAGCCGCTCCTCCTGTTCGAGGACCAGCGGAGGGGTGACGGCCTGTGCAGACTCGGAGCTGAGGAAGGGCCGGGGCCGGCGGGCATCCCAGGCCTCCCCTGCGGCGGCAGCAGGAGGACACGCCCGTGCCTTCCCGGCCCGAGCCCTGACCCCACCGGGGAGGGCCAGGGGCCTCTCGTGCTCTGCTCCCAGCCTTCTCCGGACAGACCCCACTGGGCCTGGGGCCCAAGGCCAGGAGGAAGCCGAGGGCTGGGCACTTGTCACGTGGTAACGCGTGTTTCTTGGAGCCCCCGACGGCCCCACGGCCCACTTGGCCGCCCGCCTGTGAGGCATCCACCTGGGGCTTCCCCAGGGCGGAGGAGGCCTGGACACGCTTCCCAGCACACTGGGCTCTGCAGACAGGCTGGCTGTGCAGGCCGGCTCCCCGCCACACAGCAGCCCTGGCCCCGGGGCCCCGAGGGCAGCCCCTTCAGGGGGACACCCAGCATTAAGGCCGAGTTACTAGCTGGCCGCTGTCTCCCTCGGCTCTCTTCATTCATGAACCTCTTACGTCCCCAGCTCAGGCCTGTAGGGGGACTGGACAAACAGGAGCTGAGTGCTCTCTGCTGGGACCAGGACAGGCGGGGCTCGGTCACCCACCTCTGGGGTGGGCACCCCAGGCAGGCCCCCACCCTGGCCGCCTCTCTCTCTCCAGTCTAGGTGGCTCTCTGCCCCCAGCCCCCAGCTGTGACTTCATCCCGTCCCCAAACCCCCGCCTCTGGTGGTGGTGGGGGCCCAGGAGGTGCCTCGCTGCTCTGTCCCGGGGCTGAGCCCTGCCAAACCCTTCCTTTTCCTCTGGCTTCAGATCTGAGCAGCCCTATCAGAGGCTCTGACGGGAACGGGAAGGGCGGGCGTGATGCACTGTGAGGAGGCCCTGCCCTCTGTAACCAGAGGCCCTTTAGGGGAGCCACCTCCCTGCTGCCCCAGGGCCAAGCAGGCTGTGAAGCAGGTCAGGCCCAGAGGTACTTCTGTGGCTTTTTGGTGCCCCTAACCCCCAGGAATGCAGCAGTCACCCTTATAACCTCAAACCCAGGGATCGGAAGGGGCAGAAACAAAAGGGGCAGCCGAGTCCACAGACACTGAAATGAACAGCACGCTGAGCTGCCTGGACTGCCCCCAGCTCTGGAGCGCGTTCCTGATCACACAGGGGGCGTGGGGGATGGCACATTTAGGTGTCACCCCGCCAGGGAGGGCTGTATCCTCAGGCAAGTCCCTTAACTGCGTGAGTCTGTCTCCTCCGCTAGAGAATGGGGAAGGTGAAGTGGGCAGTTAGGAAGAAGCCTGGAGCCTCCTGGGCCCTGGTGCCCGCCGGCCCCACCCCGGTGACAGGCGGCTGTCCTTTCTGCAGCCCCACCCTGGGGGGTGATGCGCGGTGGGGCCTCCACTCACCATCGATGATCTCCTCCTTCACTTTGTGGAGCTCTCGAACCACCTCCTCAAGGATTTCCTGGGG
Organism: Aselliscus stoliczkanus; assembly: GCA_033961575.1. Classification (NCBI taxonomy): domain Eukaryota; kingdom Metazoa; phylum Chordata; class Mammalia; order Chiroptera; family Hipposideridae; genus Aselliscus; species Aselliscus stoliczkanus. Next base: position 157,566,936 of record CM066732.1, on the reverse strand, counting down.
GCAGACAGGAAAGCCGGTCTTGTTGGGCGGTGAGCCAGGAGGGGAAGGGGCACCCCGGCTTCCCCGCGCCCCGAGCCAGGGGGAGGGTGGGGTGCGCATGGGACAGGACCCTCCCACACTTCAGACCACCACGGAGGGAGAGCCCCCAAGGCAGGCGGGGGTGCCTCGGCGGGCAGAGGCCATGCTTTGTCGTGGAGTGGCGGGGGCGGGGACACGTGCTGCCACCCTCTTCTCCACAGGGACGGAGACGGTGTCTGCCCCTGGCTCCTCCTGGCGCTCAGGGAAGTATGCACTCACCTGTTTCATCCGATCTAGATCGAAGGCGTCCAAGGCCACATCATTTACACTTCCTGCTGGCTTCACCCTGGGGAGAGGACGGCAGGGTGCCGTAAAGAGAGCTGGCGGGGGGCCTGAGGGGGCCCACCCATTGGGGGACTGGCTGTGAGCACAGCCGCCCCGCTCAGGGGCCGAGCACTGCCCCTTCCCATCGTCCCTTTTTGCTTTTATCTCTGGCCACTCTTTGCTACCTGAAGAGGGTTCCCACGCCCTGCCTCCACCTCAAGAGTCTCATGGATACTGTGACCGTATTTCCCAACCCAAGAGTCAGGACGTGGGGTCCCGAGGGCAGCTGTTTGCTGATTTGAGAACTCTCACAGGTGTGGCAATGAGAGCACACAGCGTTCCCTGTCATACACTGTTATTTACTTGTCACACTGTTACCTGCCACCCACTGCCTCCCCTGGAAGGCGAACACCCCGGGTAAGCCAGTCCTTGGTGTGTGAAGGATCTATGTCCCTGGCTACACTGAGGCTTGGGAGAATCTAGTAACAATGGCCTTCAGTACAATGTGAAACACAAAACCATCCAGGAAACAGCTCAAAGCCTTACTTCCGACAGAAAACTGCTCCAGAGCCTAACTTCTTCAGGAAATTTCCTTGGATGTGGTTTTGCTCTTTTGAGGCAAAGATTTCAGCTTCAGGGCCAGTACATCTTTGAAAAACCTCTGAACCAAGGCTAGCTGGTTTGAAATTTAATGTCTTTTGCACAGACCTCTCCCTGGAAATCCTGGCAAAAGGCTTGTCTAACTGCCTTTTCAAACAGGACCGTGGAGCACCGGATCTGGTCTCTCTCCCCGCGTGGAGACAGGCTGGGGGGCAATGCCGTGGCCTGGGTGGAGGGGGTGCCACGTGGACCTGGCAGGGCTGGCACGGCGGCACAGGCCACTGTGCCAATTAGGACCAGCTGGTGAAATCGAGGACCGCTGCCCTCCAAGGCGAAGGGCAATAAGCATGAAAGGAGGCGCTGGTGCAGCCACTGTTGAAAACAGCATGGCGGCTCCTCAAAAATGTATGAAAGAACCACCGAATGAGCCAGCAACCCCGCTTCCGGGCAGGAATCCAAAGCGGGTGGAGTCAGCGTCTCAGAGGTCAGCTCACAGCAGCAGTGTTCATGAGTCACGACAGGGAAGCAGCCTGGGGGCCCGGGGTGGCTGAACGCAGAGAAGGCATGGTACCTATAACGGACTGCGTGCACGTGTAGCTGCGCAATGGGAATGGCTCGGCCATGAGGCAGAAGGAAGTCCTGCCGTTTGTGGCAACATGGGTGGACCTTGAGAGCATCATGCTAAGTGAGAAAAGCCAGACAGGGAAAGACAAAGACTGTATGATCTCATGTATATGTGGAGTTGAACAAACCTGATTTATAGAAACGAAGACTAGATTGGTGGTTGCCAGGGGCCGGGGGCTGAGGGAGATGGTGAAGGTGGTGAAAGCACTTCCAGCTCTAAGATGGCTACGTCTGGGGACGTGGTGGTGGCATGGTGATGCCAGTTAACAGTACTGTATGGTGTGCTTGAAAGTAGCTAAGAGAGCAGATCTTGAAAGTTCTTACCACACATACAGAAAGAGGTAACTGTGAGCTGACAGCTGTGTTAACTGTGTCACGGTAATCACTTCACTACATGTGCACATGGAACCACTATGCTGTATGTCTTAGACTATGCATAAATGCGAGACGTCAATTATCTCGGTGAAGCTGGAAAAAGCCCCATTGAATGTTATATAAAAGTGTAGTGGTCCAGTGCACACAAGTGGATTTAAAAAAAAGGGAAGAAATTGGGGCCGGCCGAGTGACGCTGTGGTAAAGAGCTGGCTTGGGACGCCAGCAGCCCTGGTTCGGTCCCACATAGGAGGGCCAGTGACACTGCCTTCAAAAAAAAAAAAAAAAAGGAAGTGCTTCCCCCTAGCCCCCGGTGAATTCTAGGAAGATGCCAAACGTGGTCCCGAACGAGTTTGTAAGTAATGGGGTCCCATGGGGATGGTGGTCCAGCCTGAGGGCCCTGGGCCCGTCACACCCATCCTGTAGGCTGAGGTCCCTGTCGCATCAGCAATTTTCTGGGTCATCGGGGCAAACCGCTTCACTGCTCTGCACATGCCTCACACCCCTGATGGGAACAGGGCCACGATCTGTGAGCTCAGCAATGCACCTGCCTGACAGGGACACATGCCTCACACCCCTGATGGGAACAGGGCCACGATCTGTGAGCTCAGCAATGCACCTGCCTGACAGGGACACATGCCTCACACCCCTGATGGGAACAGGGCCACGATCTGTGAGCTCAGCAATGCACCTGCCTGACAGGGACCGTTACTACACGGCCCCAAAAGCTGCCTGGGAAACTAGGGGACAGCGCTGTCTGAGCTGGCGCCCCATTCCAGCGGGAACGCCCTTGCCCGGTGAGGGACGCCTGGCAGCCCATCCTTGTTCCAGCAGCAGGAAGTGGCTAGCTGGGCTGACAGAGCTGCAGGCCTGGCCCTGGGAGCCTGCCTGCTCCTGGGCCCCATTTCTGTTCCTGCCTGCTCCGGGCCCCCTTCCCTTCACAGCCACAGCGAGCTCCCCTATCCGTCATGGCGCCCTTGGCTTACAGCTTGTGGACTGGGGCCCTGCACACAGATGAAAACCCAAACTTCTCACCACATGCCTCCTTCCTACCCCTGTAACCTCATCTTCCTCTGCCCTTCCCACTTTCCAGCACGTTCCAGCTACACGGGCCTGCTTTCTTGTCTTGAAACTTGCCTGGTTGGTTCCAGGCTCCGCTCCTCCAGGTTAGAAGGCTGTCCCCAGCCTTCACAGGGCAGGCTCCTCCTGGTTCAGGCCATCCCGGTGCCGCCTCTGACAGGCCTGCCCAGCCCACTCATAAAGCACCTCTGTCCCAGCGCTGCCTGCCCTGCGACCCCCGAGGTCTCCTCCAGGTGCCTCTCAGAGCCCACAGGCCTCCCCAGCAGAGAACCAGACCTTTGCAGGCAGCGACGTGCAAACCCCCACCCAGGACCGGGCAGGTCACAGGCCCTGGGGAATGGCTGCCCGCTGGCGCTGCCCCCACTGGCTCTGTGGTAAGAAGCACTGCCCTTCAATCCGTGGCGGGCTCTGGAGACATTTCTAGAAGCCTGCAAATCCAGGCCACCCTTGGCCCCTGGTGACGATGTGGCTGTTTGTCTCTGACTTTTGGGGCAGTGTCAGTTTCAAATCTCCTATCCTGTTCCCACACTGGCTTTTGGTTTGGGAAATACGGTCAGCACACTTTGGAGAAAACGGGCTCTGTGTGCCGTGTGCAGTGGAAGGAGCGGAGGCGGGTGCTGGGCTGGCCCCGGGATGCAGCTCTGGCTGGCGAGCACTTCCTGAGCCCGTGTTGCCCACACAGCTGTGCACATGACTGCTGTGACGCAGAGGCTGACACGCCTCTTCACTGGGAGGGGTGGGGAGGCTTGGAGAGGTCACACAATGTGTCATTGCTGGGACTCGATGCCAGCTCCACTCCCTGCCTGTCTGAGAGGAGAGGAAGGAGTGTGCCCGCAGGACCCCTGGGGCCCCCAGCCCTACCTGTCCCCAGGTCCGAGAGAAGAACAGACCACCCTTTCCCAGAGCCAACTGTTAGATGACAGGACATGGGATGGGGTCCGGGTGTTGGCCACAGGCAGGGGACCAAGGAGGCCCCAGAGACAGGGTTGTTCGGTACCTAGAGTGAGGCTGCGACTGAAGGGGGCTCTTAGCTTCGGGGCTCTTTGCCACGGACGGGGTTCTAGGGCAATGGAATGAAACAGACAGGTGAATTGGGGCGTTGCCGCCTCGGCCCCACCGGCCTCGCGGCTGCAGCCTTCCCAGGCAGCTCACCTGGACAGTAACGTGGACACAGGCTTCTCCACTGAGTTGCTCCGTTCCCAGGGCTTCCGGCCAGCCTCTGTCAATTCATTTCATGGACAAAGAGTCTCAGGGCTGAGGGACTCCCAGTGCCCCCCACCCTGGCAGGAGGCCCCCCAATGCTGCGGGGGCAGAGCGCCTGTCAGGAAGCCTGGCTCTGAGCGAAGCTGAGGCCTGGCTCTTTATTCCCAGTCCCCTTTGGCCCAGGCAGGGCTTGTAGGGCTGCAGATGGCCCTGCTGTCGCCCGTGTCTCTCCCACTCAAGACACAAGCCCTTGCCCCCCGGATCCAGTTGACCTTGACTTGGGGCCTGGTTTCCAATCCCCTCACCGTGGAAAGTCTGCGCACCTTGGAACATGAACCAACCAATCAGGGAACCTGAACTCGGACTGCCGGAGCAGACCAGCGCCTCCAGCGGCGGGCTGAGCGGTCAGAGGCGGGCCCTCCCCCGGACGCGCTCAGGCAGCCTGAGGGCCACATTTGCTTTTGGGGGCCAGGCCCCTGGGACCCCACGTGCACCCACCACCCACTGATTTGCTAGTTCTCCCATACACTACAGCTGGCCCTTTCTCATCCTGGGCTCCAGGGCTAGTTTGTCCGTCCTGTTCTTTTTTAGGTTAAGTGGGATTCAATTATAGATCATTTTACTTCAAGAGATTTGTTGAACTGAATTGAACTCACTGACTCTGCGGGATGAGCAGAGAGGCAGAACGAAAAAACCCCAGGGCAGCAGAGGAGAAGGCCGCCCCGAGCTGAGCCTGGAGACTCTGCGGGCCGACAGACCGAGGGTCCCAGGCAGGTGTCCTGAGCCACCGCCTGGGACACACGCGGGGCCTGCAGCCACGAGCCAGGACCACACCCTGGCTGTAGGCACGTGGCCTCAGCAAACCACTGGACCACACTGGGCTTCTGGGGAGGGGCCCTCGGTGGGGGGGGCAGCCTGCTTCCTCCCTGCCTCTCCTGCTGCAGCCCAGCGGATGCTGAACACGACTGAATGACTGACGGACCAAGCTCTGCGTCTTCTTCCCACTTACAGCCTCTAGTCGCCCTTCTGGTCCAGGGGTCGGCACACTGCGGCTCGCGAGCCACATGCGGCTCTTTGGGGACGTTCCATCTGAAACGTTTGCTGACCCCTGGAAGAGCCAATCCTGTCCCTCACAACAATTTAAAAATTATTCAGGAGCCATAAATACATTTCTACATAATCACCACTATGTGAATAATATCCTTTAAAAATTTTATAAATGGAACTATGACAGCTTTATTTTCATTTTCAGTTTTTCTTCAGATGCTCGCGAGCTGCAGTTTGCTGACCTCTGGCGGCTTTTCTGTCTCAAAAGTTTGCCGACCCCTGGGCTAGTCACATCCCTGTGTCCCAGAGCTCAGGCTGTGGAATCTCTGAGCAGGGTTCGGGCTGTTTCTGGTGGAGCAGGACTCACTGGTGACCACTGCCGCATCTGTCACACGGCATTTTGCAGGGGGACATGAATGTGGCTTTTCTACTTTCCTCTCCCGAGTCCTGGTCCAAGGTCAGGAACCCGAGCCCAGGGCAACCTCCCGCCACTTGAGAGGTGCAGGAACAGGACAGGGCCGGGCAGGTGGCCTTTGTGGTCTGGCCAGCTCTGGTGCTGCACAAGGCAGGTTGTCCCCTGAGATGCCAGCACCTCCGAGCTCCCGCGGGAGTTCCGTGTGGAGGCCACACTGAGACCCGCCCCGGGCTCCTCGGAGCGGGGCTACTGCGAAGGTGGCAAGGGCCCTGCAGGCGCAGCCCCTGCCGGCCCCTGCCCCCCGTAAGGCAGGGCGGAAGGATCAGGTGGCAAGGGCCCTGCAGGCGCAGCCCCTGCCGGCCCCTGCCCCCCGTAAAGCAGGGCGGAAGGATCAGGTGGCAAGGGCCCTGCAGGCGCAGCCCCTGCCCCCCGTAAAGCAGGGCGGAAGGGTCAGACCGTGCGCTGTAAGAGCCCCTGCTGCCCTAAGACCGCGCCTGGTGCCGGCCAGGACGGCACCTCTTACCTGAGCAGTTGGGCGGCTGGCTGGCTGCTCGGGTCCCCGGGGACGGAGAGGTGCTGGGCTCTTCCTAAAATGGGAGAGAAAGGCGGGGCCGTCAGCCTGCTTACGAAGGTTGGCTGGGCAGGGGCAGGGTTCTTTGACCAGGGTTGTGTACAGAACCTGTTACCCATATTTTAAGGAACATACGTTACTTTTATAAGCAGCAAAATAATATTATTCACAAATGAGAAACCCCAAAACTTGGAGGGGAGCTGGCCTGGCCCCTGGAAGTCAGGGAAGGAGAGGGCTACGCAGACTCAGCCTCCTGCCGGGCAGGCAGGCTCTCTTTAGGGCCGCACCAACCCCGGCCATTACCAAGCTCGCTGTGGGTCCCAGGCTTTGCAGGAGCACATCAAGCAGAGTCTGAGCTCCTGGGGTGTGCCAGCACGTCACAAGGAGCTTCTGCCCCATCGGCCACTGGGAGGGGAGGAGCCAGGCGGGACCCACCTAAAGGCCCTCCCCGCTCTAGGCCTGGCTCCCGCTTCTGATGGCTGGTGTGAGGCTCAGATGTCTGGGAGACCCTAGAGGGTGCTATGCAGCTGGACTGGCTGCCGGGCTGGGCTCGGGGGTCGGGTTCCTGTGGGCCCTGCGGGTCAGGGCAATCGCAGCACAGCCATGTCCTGGAGACACGGCTGTGGAAGACCGGGCATGCTGCACCTCTTTCACGAGGGAAAGGAAGTGGTGAGAAGCCCTTCCGTTATCCCTAGCCCACCCGGCCCACAAGTTAGTTCATCAACGTCGCTGCCAAAATGAGTTCTCAACTCTAGGTCTGTCCTTACTAGCCCTCCGCTAAGAACCCCTGCAGTCCTCTGAAGGCTGGTGGGGGGCAGCATGGCCGGTGGCCCTGGCCTCTCGCACACCCCTGCCGGGCCCACGCTGCTCCCATGTCGGCTCTCTGCTCTGGTCTCTGGCCTGCCCACTGCGGCTCGTCTTTCAAAACGCAGGGGGCTACAGGCAGGGTTTTGGGACTTGCCCCTCGACTCCTCATTCTGCCCTCATCGCTTTCTTTGCCAACAGTCTGCTTGCTGTGTCCTCTCCCTCAAGGTCAGAGGCCACGTCCTATCCCCCACTGGGTCCCCAGCACATGCACGGCCTGTCAGGCTGGCGTGCTGTGGGCCATCAGTGGAACTGGCCCCTATAGTGGTCACAACTGGCCTGTGGCCAGCAAGTGCCAAAGCGCCGGCCCACGCATCAGATTCCGGGCTCGGGGCTCTTTCCTTTTTTAAAATAATGCTTGTTTGTTCTCTACGGTTATAAGCCTAGTCCGTATTCTGAAGAGAATCTGGAAAGTGCTGGAAAGTATGAAACGGCAGAGCTGCCCTTCAGTGTCTCACTTGCAGCGCTCTGGTGTGGAGCTTTCCTAGCCCTGCTCTGTGAGAGGCAGCTGGGGCAAGGAAGGGGCCTGCTGACCGTGTGTGGGACCGAGACAAATGGAACCAGCAGTAACCAGGAGGTCCATTAGAAAAGAAAGGAAAAAGTGGAGGGTCAGAGGAAGAGAGCTGTACCCGTGGGGATGGGTGTCTTCAGGAGTCCCTGAGGTTTGACCCACTCATTTTCCAGGAGCCTGGGGCGGGGAGTCGGGGGTCTGGGGCCTGGGCTGAGAAGAATCAGCACCTGCCTAAGAAAAGCAGGGCCAGCCTGAGAGCTCTACCGCGGCCGCTGAAATCTGGCCACATCTCGTGATACCTGTGACTGGCCTGTGGCTCCCGGACACATAGGCCTCTGCAGTTTTAGACAATTGTGGACGAACTCCATACTCTACGCAAAAGGCATGGGGACAGTGGGGTACACAGGCCTGGCCCCCACAGGGCTTATGATCCTACAAAGAAGAGCATGTCTACATGAGCAACGATGCATGTGCTAAGGGCCCGAGGACACGCAGATGTGTTGGGGCCTAGGGATCAAGCCATGGGGCGTCCTACCCAGCCTGGGGTCTGGGAGGCTGCTTTTCAGGGAGAAATGTTAACGCAGAAAAGTGCAGGCGAGGAGTTAGCAGTGGGGACGAGGGGACTGCACGGCTCAGGAGTGGGATCAGAGGACGGATGGGAAAATCAGTGGGCAGGGCTGGAGCCCAGGGTCATAGTGGCTCAGTCCCGCTCTGCTGATGGAGGAAATTAAGTCAGCAAGTGCTCGCTGCTGCCTGGTGGTTGTATTTCTTCTGTCTCCTTCTGCCACTGAGAGGCAGCCTGCATGCCACTTGTAGGTAAGGTCTAAACCTAGCTATTTCAACAGGGCTGTTGTCATAGAGGAAAAGAGGGTGAGGTGCCCTGAGTGGACGCAGTACTCGGAGCCTCTGGGGCCTCCCTAGCCTCAAGGACACCGCAAGACGCGAGCCGAGTCCCCACGCCTCCGCCCAGCTCACCAGCAGCTCCTGCTGGACTTGACGGGCTCAAGGGGAGTCTTTCAGAGCAGGACTAATGAGAAATAACACATGCCTGGCCTTCCAGCAGGCGCTCCTGCGGCATGGCACTGCACCCCTGAATCCCGAGGGGCTGGGGTCTGTGGGTGGCCCTCTGTGCCCCAGGCTCCAGGCTTCTCCCTCACAGTGCTCCTGGGCAGCATCCTGCTTGTTTGCCTTTTATGAGTGTCCTCGGGCTGCAAGCTCCAAAGTGGAACTGTCGGCTGGACGCTCAGTGAGCACAGGCCTGGCACCCTTGCTGTGACTGGGATGGATCTGAGCCTTCCACAGGCCCTCCTGTCCTCCTGCACCCCGTCCCTTCTGTAAATCACCTAGGGAAGTATCTATCACATGTATGTCCAAACCAGGTGCACCTCGTGTCCCAAAGGTGTGGCTTGGGGTCAGAGAGCCTCCCTGAACTATTCTATTCACTGGGGGGTGGGGGTGGGGGCTTTTGCTCACCATTTGGCTTTCGTCTTCCTTTTTATCAGCCGGCTTGTCTGTTTGGGAGGCTGCTTTTCTCCTAACACAGGGAGAAGAAGTTACAGATCAGCTCCTGAATGATTTCCCACCAGTCCAGATGCCTCCTCTGTGCCGGACACAGCTTGGTCCTCAGAGCATCCTGTGTGGGGGTCTGACCCGTTTTGTGTGAAGGAGGCAACTTGTCCTAGCACCCGTCTGGTCTGTGGTGATGCTGGGTGAGTGTCCAGGACTTCTGTGCTCATCCCATGACCCTGGACAAAACTGCCCTTGGTAGAGAGGATGGGGACCGGGGGACATAGTTATCTCTGTCTGTGGCACCTGAGGGCCGGAAGAAGTTGGTCTGCACTCTGTCCGGTTCCCTGGGGGCCTGGCTGGCAGTTATTCTTCTGGGCCACATGGGATGGGAAAGGTGCCCTCTGGGCTGCAAGCTGTCACAGCCAGGGCTGTGGGGTCACTCCGTTTGCAGGCTAACCCTCCTGGGCGAGTGGGCCCCACCGCCTGTGGGAGGGAGGAAGGGCCTTTTTCTGTTGCCCCAATAGCACCACTGAGAGCCTGGACACGCTCAGAGAGGGGCAGGCTTCCAATAGCCCGAATCGATGCTCTCTGGTCATTTCACGCTTTCCCCCGCACAGGTATGAATTCTCTTCATATACTCTTATTTATTTATTTATTTATTTTGAGGGCAGTGTCACCGGCCCTCATATGTGGGACCCGAACAGGGGCCGCTGGCCTCCCAAGCCAGTGCTCAACCACCGCGCCACTCGGCCAGCCCTCTTATTTATTTTTTAAACCTCAGTGGTTGTCTATATCTGGCTAACTCCTAAATCTATACATTGGCCCTTAATATTCTCCGAAGACGTGCCTTTGGGCATCTCCAGCTCGGTGAAGCCACCAGCACACATAAGTGAGGCCTCGTGAACTGAGCTGCCCATCAAGAAGGAAGCTGGCCTTGGGCCGGCGGAGTGGCTGGTGGTTAAGGGTTGGCTTGGGGGCCGGCCGAGTGGCGCAGTGGTTAAGCACTGGCTTGGGAAGCCAGCGGCCCCGGTTTGGGTCCCACATATGAGGGCCAGTGACACTGCCCTCAAAAAAAAAGAAGAAAAAAAAAGAAAAAGAAAAAGAGTTGGCTTGGGAACACAGGCTCTGAGCAGCAGGGCCCCAGTTCAGATCCGACATGAGGGCCAGTGACGCTGCAACCTCTACAGCTAAGATGGTGAACAACAGCTCCACCTGGAGCGGGGCTGCTGTGAGTCGCAGGCGACGGCATAGGCTGCAGTGGGCTGCCATAAGCTACCATGAGTGGCTGGCAGCCTGCGTGAGCTGCTGTGAGCAGCTGTCCAATTGCCTCAGCCGGGAAGAGCGCAATGATAATACCAACATGGGCCAGCGAAGCTGTTCCCTCCCTCAATTCCCCAATAAAATCTTAAAAAAACAAAAAAACAAAAACAAAGAAGGAAGCTGGCCTGACGAGTGGCGAGGGGCCAATGGCTGCCTGTCACCAGCCTGGTGAGAGGGCCCACATGGCAGCCTCCTCAGGGGCTCCTTCTTCAGCCTCCTCATCTCAGGAAGAACCGGTCTACCGGCCTATCGCTCCTCCCAGACACCAACTTCTTCCTCACAACAGGAAGGCCGGTCAATGCTACCTCTGCATTTTGGTTTGAATATGTCTTTTCTGCCCATCACTCCTGACACCTAGTGCAAGCTGCCATCATCTGTTCCTGGATACTCTGCCCCGTGACATTCTACTCCTACCTAGAGCCAGTGTTTAATCTTTAAAAGTCCAGAGCGGACCAGGCCATCCCAGCCCTGCAGAGTCCGTGAGCTAAGTGTGCGTGCCAGTGCCCAGCACACAGCAGACCTCAGCAAGGCTTTGTCCCTGCTGGACTCCACCGCAGGGCACGGCCTCAGCTGCGGCCGCAGAGGGAAGCGGGGAGAGGCTGCAACCCGTGCCTGAGAAGCAGCAGTCAGCCAGGGCCTTCCCCTGTCCACTTCACGCAGCACCCATCACCAACGTGGGTTTCAGAGCCCCTCAATGAATCCTTGCGGAGCTGGGCCAAGTCCGCCTCTTCTTGGTGACCCTGGGCTCTCCAGCAGCACTGGGCATCCCAGGCCCGGGCTCCCCGTGAAGCCACCTGTTCCTGTTCTCAGGGACTTCCTCTCCGTTTGGTCTCAGCCACCTAGGCCAAGCTGTCATGGTTAAGGTGTTGGTTTTGAACTTGGGGAAAGTATGAATACTTTCTTTTTGAAAAACGTGTTTTATGGGGCCCCGTTCCCCTCTCTGATGGATTCCAACGTGCTTGCAGGACGAGGCTCTCTTCCAGGCTGACTTCTGGTCAGTCTGTTCCCCACCCAGTGCTCCAGGGCGTGAGTCAGCCCTCCCGGCATCAACACCGCCCAGCGCACCTCTGCATGGAGTGCTGTCCTCTCCTGCCTGCACCTGCAGCGTCCTTCTTGGCCTTCAAGGCTGAGCACATGTGGAGCCTCCTCTGGGAAGCCCGCCTGGCTCTCTCCCCCGGGAGCTGTCGACTCCTCCCATGTGCAGCCACTGTCACCCTGCACACCTCTGGTCGCTGTATGACAGCTGCTCACGTCTGTCGCCACTACTGGTTATCTGTGGATGCTGAGGCCCAGGCGGGGGCTGTGGGCCACCTCCCTGCTCCCTTCCCCCTTGTGGCAGGCTCCCCTGTGTGTACAGAGGTCCTGGGCAGGAAACGTAGGCTCTGCCCCTGCTGTGACGTGCCGGGCCTCTGCTCCCACCTCATCCTCACAGTTATGTGGATTTAAGGAGGTGAAACAGTGTCACATGAAGACCTGGGTACACAGAGGCAGGTGAGGTCACGGCTGGAGCAAGGCCCCTGCCCTTGCTTTTCTTGGATCACAGGGAGCATTCTGACAGGTGAGGCCTGCTGCTGGGCCTTTGGTGCCCAGGTGAGCCATGGCACTGGTCACCTGTGTTAGCACATTCCTACCACCACGCCACATTTACAAGTAAAACCAAGCTTTGCAACCTTTCCAAGAAGCTGTGTGACCTCTCCAGCTGCTCAGGTTTCAGCTGGGGAACAATTCAGAGCCAGGGCCAGACTGCGGGCCTTGGGCAAGCTGGAGCCGCACCTGCGGGTACGGATGGGCACGTGGGTGATGAGTCGCTGGGCCCCAGGGTGCAGCCATGATGTGCCTGCGACGGTCCTGCCGTCTCCCAGGGGTGATATCCTCCGGCCTCCTGCCTCCTCACAATTCCTTCTTCTGTGCCCTCCATCATGGCCTTCATCACTCACATGGCCACTCTGGGCCACATCTTATTTACATTAGGGTCCAAAGTGCAGGGGATACTCTTTTTCCCTGAATTTATCTCTGAAATTATATCCAAATTCCTCTCTGCTCAGAACAGGGCTGGTACCTGAAAGATGCTTCAATAAATACTTGTTAAACTGAAATGAAGATGGATTTGGGGCTTAGGGGGCTCCTTTTGCTTGATGCCTCGGGCTGACCCCATAAGAAGGGAAACCTTGATTAGCAGTCTCCTGCCTGGCGGTACCCTGGTGACAATGGGTCCTGGGGCCAGGCAAGCATTGTCGTTCGCTGATGGACAGGAGCGTCCTGACAGGTCCGGGGAAGCCCAGACACCCACCTCTTGGCCAGCAGTTTGTTCATCTCTTCCATGAGGCCTCCTCCTCCACCCCCACTGCTTGCCCGGTTGGCGTCAGACTTGGAGGTCCCACTGGGACTGGAACCTCCAGATGCATCTTCTGGCTGAGGGGAAAGAGGGCAGCGTTTTAGTCTGCTGTCTGGCAGCAAGTTACTTCAGATGAAGAGGATGTGTGTGAGTGTGGACGTGAGACTCCCATGATGACAGTGCTGGGAGAGGCCCAAGGGATCATCTAGTCCAATCTCCCCCGACCCACAGGGGACAAAACCAGAGGGACCAGCCTAGCCAGTCACAGTTAGCAGATACCCCCCAGGCCTAATGGCACACAGTCAGACTCCTGCCAAGGCCAGCGTGACATGAGGGAGGCGGAGACAACTCTCGGGAAGGAAGCCACACTCCCTACTAGAGGGGTCAGGACCACACTCAGCCTCCCTCCGCAACTGCCGCCTTCCAGGACGTATTGGGACGGGCTAGGGAATGAACCCTGAGCCCTATGGGGTTGGTTTCCACGATATACCATGGACAGAGCGATGGACTTAAACTCACGAGACCCACGTCCTGAGTCCAAATTCTGTGACTTAAACAAACGGTCTAAATATTTGTGCCTCAGTTTCCTCATCTAAGGGGGAACAATTTCTCGCCCCGCTTGTGAAGGTCAATGTGAGGACCACCTTCTGGTTTGCACAGCACCATCCCAGATGGTTCTCACTTAAAGCGACCAGCACAGGTGTAGTCTAGGGCAGGGAGGGCCGTGCTTCGCTCAGTGTCTCGCAGACAAGGGCAGGCTCTGTCCGCTGGGCAGTTAGAAAGCGCTCCCCCAGCCCATCCCGCCAGAGCCAGGGTCACTTACCCGCTGGACTCTTCTCAGCTTGGCCCCAGCCAGGGCGGCAGCCAGGCCTGACATGGAGCTGTCGTCATGGCTGGTGCCCTGGGCTCCTCCGGCTGGCAGTGGGGGCGGGGGCGGGGGGGTGGCCCCTGTGGGTGGAGGTGGGACAGGGGGCGGGGGCGGGGGCGGAGGCCCACTACACGAGAGGGGGGCGCTGGCTGTAGATGAGGGGTGCCCTGGTGGGAGGATGGGTCCTGAAACACAATAATGGGGCTCAATCAGTCCCCGGCCCCCAGCTGGTGATTCCCTGAGAGAGAGGAGGGACCAGGGCAGCCTGCTCCTCTGGGGGACGAGGGGCAGCTCAAGGCTGCTTCTTCCATCCCGCCCTGGATGAGCTGGGCCCTAGTCCAGTCACTCCCTATGCCGCTCCCCTAGCATTCTGGGGTCCCCTGGACCCACATCCTTGCTTAACACCCTTGAGCTTGGCCAACTTTCCCCTGCTCTAATCATGGCTTTCCAGTGGGAGAGGACGATCGCGGGTGGCAACTGTACCTTTGTTCCTTCTCGGTACCGTGTGCCATCCTAGGCATTAGCAGACGCTGCTCCCTGAGCTGCAACTGTGACTGGCCCTCGGCCTTTGGGGACTGTGCCAGGTGACTGCGGGCTGCAGGGCTGACCCGGGCATGTGCCGCCCCCATCTCCCCTCTAGCCAACGCCGACTGAGCTTACACTGTGTGCCCAGCACTGTGCCACAGGCTCTGCTCACGGTGCCCGGGGCCGAGGGCAGAAGCAGTCACCAATCCCACAGGTGAATGCACAGCTGTAGCTGTGGCAGGTTGACAAGTGCTCCCCAGAACAGGCACTTGGTGCCATCTTGGCATATAAAGGGGCCCAGAAGTCCATGGAAGGTCTCCTTGGGAGGGGGACAGAGAAACTAGAGTGAAGTTTGGTGAGGGCGGGAGCGAGTGGGGTTGGGTGGGGAGGGGGCGGGCAGGGCCAGGGGTTCTGGGAGCCAGGTCCCTGTGACTGGGGGCCGCGCTAAGGAGCCCCCGCTGGTCAGGAGTGACGAGGAAGGGAGCCATGGTGACAGGGTCAGACCTGGCAATGCAGAGGGTGGGCCAAAGGGGAGCAGGCTGAGGGGGGTGACTGCAGCAGTCTGGGTGAGAGGGGTTGCTCTCGGCCAGCATTCCCACTAGTGGGGGCTCCTGCAAGCAGCCGGGGCTCGGTTTCCTCATCAGTAAAACAGGATGATATTTACCCGCTTATTTCACAGGGCGTTTGAGGGGATTAAGCAAGACAGAGGATCTGAAAGCACTTTGTAAGTATAGACGCCTGGACTTAGTCATTTGCATTAGTTTTCCGATAACCCTTCTGCTTCCCTGTGCTGAGTTCCACTCAATGGCCAGGGGCGATACTTCCTGGGGGGGGGGGGTGTCGCTCTGACCGCCACGGGCAGGCGGGCCCTGCTCAGTGTGCCATTACACCCTGCACTTGGTCACCACGTGTGCTCTGTGATGATCCAGCGTCATTCACTGTCTCCTTGACTGGACACTGAGCTCCCTGGGGCAGGGGCTGCATCTGCCTTGCCCACTGCTGTGTCCCCCGCTTTAGCACAGTGCCTGAGACATGGCATGGGCTCAGGGAAAGGATGGAGAGGCTGGGGAGAGGGCCGGCCCAAGCTAACCCCCAACCCTCTGCTCTGTTCTCGTTACCCTAGTTTCACTGAATGACTGTCATACTTTGAGACCGATGCAACCAGCAGTGTGTCACAGAGGGCCCGACGTGCTCCTGGCACCAGCTAAGTGAGGGGGCTGCCCACCGGGCACAGGGATGGGAAGCCCCCCGGCCAGGGCGCTCACCTGTGGCTGAGGTCCTTCTCTCTAGAGACTCCTGACGCTGCTGCTGCTGCTCCATCACTTGTCTGAAAAGCAACAAGAGCAGAGCAGGTCTGACTCCTCGAGGCGGAGAGCAACGTGGCTCTGTGTGCACGGAGCTCGAGCTGCAGAGTCAGGTTTCGTCGGCACCCCCCGGGCGGGGGCTCAGCAGCGAGCCCCCCTCATCCCGCCCTGGGTTCTGCCTGCCACCAGGCTTGCTGCCCTACTTAACAGAGGCAGGGCACATGACTGATTCAAGGTCCCCAAACAGGTGTGTCTCAGGCACACCTGAGCAGAGAGCCCCTCTCAAAGGCTTGGGCAGCCAGCTGGCCTCGTGACCGCGCTTCTCCCCTGGCTGCACGGGCTCCCTGGCTCGGGCGGGCCTGTGGCCTCAGCAGACCTGACCTCAGGGCTCCTGTTCTTACTGCACCTGGCTAAGTTCCCTGGATGGAGCTCTGGGTATTGGTGGTGTCAGGAGAGGTGGACACTAAGGCGGCATGGCCTCATTCTCTTCACCCCAGACCCAGCCGCAGGCCAGCCTCCATGTAGAGGGCCGTTTGGCACACTGCACTGCAGTGCTGGTGGACCTTGGTGGCAACGGACATCCTAGCTCCTTATGGCAGAGTGGCCACAGGGTGCTTATAAAGGCCGGTCGAGTGAGGACACTGACCCACAAATACACCCACAGACTCTGGGACAGAGACGCTGGAGCAGGAGGGGCGCAAGGACTCATGCAGGCCAGGGACGGCATGGCGGCGGCCTTGCCTGCATGCAGCGTGGGGCCAAGGGTTTCCTGACACCCACCTGGGCCTAGGGGGAGAGCGCAAGGTCGCGGGCCACGAGTCGGCACCCTCTGTGACAGGAGGGCGTTTCCCCGGTGCCTGGCACCGGGTCCGGCACGTAGCGGCTGCTCAGTGGTGCTTTGTGAGGGAATAATACACGGATCTCGTCCAGCTGCTTCACCTCAGAGAAGGTCAAATGGGACCCACGGCTTACTGCAAAGACCATTTGGAGGTAGAGAGCTTTCTGGTTCCCGTTCTGGGATCCCTGGCTTTGTGGTAATAAGTAAGTCATTTCCCTTTCCTGGGCCTCAGATTCTTCTCCATAAAATAAGCATAACGCCTGTTTCATGAAGTTCTTGTAAGAATTATGCCTGATACCTAAAAAATACTGGAAAAGACCCTTTGGCCTTAAAGGTGGTTGGAAAGCTCCCAGCAGCACCTACATCGGCGTCGCTACCCAAACTGCCAAAACATCACCCAAACGCCACCCCTCCGGCAGGATCCATATGCACAGAAGCCCTCAGCACAATGAGGACATCTGGAAATATTTAAAAATCAGGTGTGAACTTGTGTTACTGTTTGTGTGGAAATGGGAGGGGTCCCGCACCTGGAGTCACCAGCTCACTGTGTGCCTCTATGTCCGTCATCTCCCCTGGGCCTCCCTCTGTGTTAAGTGACCAGCAGGGACCAGGGATAAGCAAGGTCCCTGCTCTGTGGTTGGACTTCTGCAGTTCACAGGTTGACCTCCAGGGGCGTTTGGGCCTGTGGACAGCTGACCGAGCCAGTGGCCTCTCACAGCTTGGACCGGGTGGCGGGTTAATGTAATGCAGCGTGGCGGTTAACCAGCTCCGAGAGCAACGGAAGGGCGTGTTCCGGACCACTGGCCCCGTGCAGTCGTTCCTCGGTCTGGCGGGCTCACTCAGCCCTTCTCTGGGCTGACGCAGCCCTGGGACCCGGAATGGCTGAGCTGCGTCCTGGCCACTCTGGGCAAGGCTTTCCATCCCCTGAGCTTCAGCTGGCTCACGTGAGAGGACGGGTAAGAACAAGCCCCGAGGGTTAGTGTGAGAGCTAACACGAGGCAGAGCCGGCGGCCCCGGTTCGGCTCCCACATATGAGGGCCAGTGACACTGCCTTCAAAGAAAAACCAAGAACGAAAATGAGGCAGAGCGTGTAAAAGCCCTCTGTAAATTGCTATATTCCTGAGAGGGTAGACGACAGGCCTGCGGAACCAGTGAGCACCTGGGAGTTAGTACAAAGGGATCTTCTAGGAAGCACATTCCCATCTCTGCCTCACTGAGATAAGCCGACCAAGGGTTACCACTGCCATCCTCAAACGGGGAAACGGAGGCCATGGCCTGCCCAAGGTCCTAAGCTCACCTCGGAGCCAGAGGCGCCCAGGGATCACCGGCTCCTCAGAGAGAGGGAGAGGCTGCAGACAAGAACACCCCGAGGGGGCCTCGCAGCCAGGTGAGCGGGGACACTGCCTCGTCCGTGGGAGCATGGCCGGGACCGGGTCTACTTTCACGCACAGCCTCCTTGAGGCAGAGAGAACCCGCCGGGCGATGGCAGCGTTCAGGTCCTGGCCCCGCCTGTCCTGGCAACGTGACCTGGGGAGGCGGCTCCCTCCTTGGCCACCACGCCCTCTTGTGTAGCTCCAGGGCAACAGCACTGGCCCTGCCTCCCAGCTCTAACCCTAGAAGCTGCTCCGAGGGGTGGCTGTCCTCCGAGGGCCCACGTCCCCCGGGGGCCGCCTCCTCCACAGGCGGCCCAGCGAGGACGTCCACGCAGGCCTGGCTCACACAGCACCCAGGCCTTCGCCGCTCTCACCTCACCGCAGGTGAGCGGGCAGGGGGCTGAGACCCTCCAGAAAGGCTGTGGCACCTGCCCAAGGCCCCCAGTGAGAGTGGCAGGACCAGGGCTCACGAGGCCTTCAGACAGAGTGAGAGGAGGGTGGCCCAGGACAGGGCCAAGGCCAGGGCCTCGCTCAGACAGACCTGGGCGGGCACACCCGCCATCTCCAGCAGTGCGGCCGTGGCCCCAGTACTGAATCCCTCCGTCGTGACAGCTTCGGAGTGACATACCCAGAGGGCTGAGTTACTACGAGCACACAGCCCCCAGGACACGCCAGGGCTCGCCGTCTGCAAAACCAGGCTCCATCATCTCTCTGGCTAAGCGGCAATGCACCTGACACTTCCCTTCTGGCCAGGCCTGTGCCCCCCGCCCCAGTGTGTGTCTTTGGGAGTCCTGGCCCTAGCTGCTGGTGTGTCCTTTGCTTGCTGAAGGGTGCCCCTGGCCACCGGGCTGACCCCTGCTGGGTGGGGGGTTACCTTCTCTGGATGTCCATCTCATCAGGAGAGGGGCCATTCTGCACCTGGCGCTGGGTGGAGGGGCCTGTGGGGCAGAGAAGCACAAAAGGAGGGTGGTTAGTAGAGAAGACAGGCCCCGACAAACAGGCCTGGAGGCAAGGACCTGTGTCTTCCCCCTGGTCCCACAAGAGACGTCCCTGGCCTTTCGGTTGGTTCACCTACCTGTGTAATGCCTGGTCCCCATCTCGTCCTCTCTCCCCGTCTCCTGGCTCTTCCCTCGGAGCCAATAAACGGGGTCACACACGGTTCAAAATCATCCCTTCTAGCTCCTGACCCCCCTCCCTCGCGCTCAAACTACACTTGCTGCTTCCACTTCCTCACTTGCCACTGTCCCCTCAACCCTCTAACAGCTGGCTCTGGCCTCTCCATGTCCCAAGAAGCTGTAATTGAAATCACCAGTGGACTCAGCATTACCAAACCCAGTAGATCCGTTTTATTCCACCTTTCGAGCCAAGGAATGACCCTTCCGGTAAGTGTCAGAGGCGGGTTTCAGCTCCTGGTCTGTCTGAGCCACAGCCCGTGTCCCTGGCTGCGCTGGGACGCCCTCCTGCCTGCACCCAGGAGTCTGCAGCTGTGGGGAGGGAGTGAGCTGGAGGAGGCAGAGATGGCAGAGGCTGCCTGTCACCGACGGAGCCACGGCGGAGCAGGCAAGGCCTGCCGGGAGCACCTGCATCTGCACGGGGCTGGTGCTGTGCTACATTTACAAGAAAAGCCAGGATTCTGCCCCAAGCTGAGAAAGAGCTCATTGTTCCTTCTCTCTGCCAGCTCAGGTGTCACTGGGGAACTGCAGAGAGTCACAGTAACGGGGCAGGGACTCTGGGCAAGCTGGTCTCATGCCTCGCTGACTAGATGGGGCAGGGGTTTTGTCTCCTCCCTGAGATGAGGTGACAGCGACACAGCCTACAACAAAGCCCATGATGTGCAGACGGCCTCTCCCACAGGTCCTCCAGGCCGCTGAGGGACGAGCAGGCTGTGCCCTGGGTCCGGGGTATGGCGGATGGAGTGACTGCGCCTCAAAGCTGAAGCTGACCATCTCATTCCAGGACACACTCCTGCCCAGCACAGGAGCCCTGGGGCCTCCGGCAGGGACACCCTGCATCGTCCCAGCCCTAGAAACCATTACCCCAAGTGAGAAGTGCTCTCTTACACTGCGGCGCCAAATCTACCCACCCACACAGGCCGAAGTACCTCTGCTGGGGTGACACAACATGGCTCAAATGCTTTTCTATGCTTGGCAGCCTTTCTCATGCCTGAGGCCGGCTGCCATATTCTGCAGTTTCAGACCCGCTGTCCTGGGCCTCGTATGTCTGCCGCGGTCATGTCCTCAGTGAGCCGTGCTGGGCTGCCTCTTGGCTGCCCGTGGAGGCTTCAGTTGGGGAAAGAGGAGGATCGAGGTGGTGGGCAGTGGGCCAGCTGCTGGGTGGGAGGAGGACGGGCCTCCCCGCGCTCAAGGAACGCTTCCCTGGCGGACTGCCGGGCCCGGGCCTCCGGCTGTGGGGCCAGGCGGGGGAGAAGCCTGAGGACTTCTGCTGGAGCGCTGGAGGCGGCTGACGTCAGCGTCTGGCACGGCCACCCGGCACGCGATGCGCACGCAATGCACGTTAGTTTCCTTTCCCTGTCTCTAAATACACTTGGTTTGTTTTTTGTTTTTCTTTTTTTTAGCTGAGCCATCCTGCCACCTGTTGGCAGCTCAGTGGCTGCTCAGCTCAGGCTGGGCATCGAACTGCTGTTGCTCGGAGCTCAGCTCGCACTCTTGAGCGAGCTCTTAACCAACTGAGCCACTCGGCTGGCCCTAAATACACTTGATTTTGCTTTATTTATTTAAAATATAATTATGTGCTTTTTAAAAATTGGTTTTTCTGACTATAAATCACGTGTAATAGGTGTTCAGTCTAATAGGCATCAGAAAATCTCAAAAGTTTAATAAAGAAACATTCCCAATCAAAAAAACCCTAGGGGCAAGCTCTCTTCTCTCCCACGTCTCCAGGCCCACGTCTTGGGGGTGCTGACCCCCTTGTCAGGAAATCTGAGCAAAGACACGAGAATGCTGCCTTACGGCAGTGCCCCGGCGCTCTCCTTACTTTAGTTCTCACAGCCCGCAGGGCTGCGCCCAGGGAGGGCTTCTACCAAGTGAGGAGACGCCCACAGAGGGGGCGACGCCCTTGCTCAGGGTCTCACCATGAGGAAGCCGCAGAGCCAGACTCCAACTGCCCGCAAAGCACCATTACTTAACCTCGGTCACACTGCGGGACAGGCTGGGGCCGGCTTAGAGGACGAAGGGCGAGGGACGAAGGGCAGCTGGCACGTCGCCAGAGCCATGTGCCCCTGGCATCCACACAGCGTACAGGTGTCCCCAACCCCGACTCAAGGCCTGCGCCCCACCCTCTGGGGCTCAGGCCTGAGCTCGCTCTATGCTGCCGGTGTGGCCCAGGCCTTGACCTCCGGGTGGGACAAGCGGACTTCTGCTGCGTTCTCAGACCTGCCTCCATGGCTGCGCCCATCCTGGAGACCCTGCCCGAGGACTGGAGTCCCCCCCCCACCCCCGGCCAGGCCGCACCCTAGGACCAAGGTCTCACGATGCTTGGGACAGACTCTGCTGGGAGTTTTTCTGTGTCTGCTGGCCTGGCCAGGGTCACTGGACTGTTTCCCACCCGTTATCAGGAGGGCTACGGCAGCCAGCTGCCGACATGGCGGTCTTACGCTTGGGTCCCTCATTCGCCTGCTGGGCTGGGCTCCTCCCAACTCCCTTGGCCAGTCTGTTCCTCCAGGGGGTGGGCAAGTTGGCAGCTCCCCTCGCTGTTCCCAGGGGCCCCAGTCCCTGCATTGAGTCACATTTTAAAATAGACAGCTGGAACTCTAGACAATACAGAGAGGAGACCACACTTGGTTGCATAAGCCTTCCATTCTTCTTAAACTAAGAAAATGTTGGTCTGTTTTGAGCCACGAGGGTCCTTAACCTTACGAAGCACAGTCCCTCTGGTTTAGAGCCTGGGGGCGGTCTGTCCAGTGTCACACGGCGTCTGCGGCAGACCTGAGCTTGCCACTGTCTCCTTACTCTGCGCTGCCGCCCTGGCCGAGGCAGGAGGCGGGGCGGGGAGGAAGGCCTCGCCCCCGGAGCTGTGGAGGATCCCCGGGAAACCCGGGAAGGCCCGTGTGTAGGAGCTCCGTCACTGGGGAAACCTCAGGGTGGGGGCAGTGGGGGCCGGTCAACACTCCCATCTGTCGCAGAGTCGAGCTGTTCTCAGTGATTCCCTGTGTGGTGCCAAGGAGCCACGGCAGAGGCACAGGGCATGTCCTGGGCCTCAGTTACCTCCAGGATGCAGGGGGGGGCGCGAGTGGGGACCCAGCTCCTGCTGCTCCGCCCGTGCAGTGAGTTAGTGAGTCTCACTGCTGCTGGGTCTGAGGGCCCCACAGAATTTGCCCGTAGCTGCCTCAGCGCCGCCCTGCTGGTCCGATGCCCTGGTCGGCCTCGGGACTCTCTGCCTCTCCTCTGCCCTCGTCTCCCCGCCCACCTTCCACAGACACTGCAGCCTCCCTGGCCCCCGGAAGCAGGAGCCTGGTCCTTGCGGGTTCGTCTGAGCTCCAGCGGGTGACACTGCAGCCCAGCCCAGCAGCGTCCCCTGGGCCCGCCCCGCAGCAGGCCGGCCGCCTTCGCTCCCTGAGCCCAGTCACCTGCCTGCTTCCCAGCTGCCTGTCCGTGTGGGCTGCTTAATCCCGCCGGGCACGTCCTTCACCCGTTGCGTCATCAAGACTCAACTCCACAGTCCCCGCTCCAGGACGCCTTCCCCACGACCTCCTCCTCCTCCCTGCTCGACACCCAAGGGCCTCGTTACAACGTTCTCACAAACATTACAGTCATCCGAAGGTAGTCTTCCCGCCCCTATGAGACCCTGGGCTTGCTGGGGGCAGCAAGGTCTTCCTCATCACTCCAGGTTTAAGGCCTGGCTCACTTCAGATACTTGGTATATTTTACTGACTTGCGTTGGGAAGGTTAGAGGGAACTTCTGATCACCAGCTCTGGGGAACAAAGCACAGGCGAAGAAGGACCAGGGCCAAACTGGCTCAGATGAAAATAAAAACCTAAGCAGTGAGCTATAGAAATACTGGGTTGTTGGAAAAGTCATGACCTATTTTTTCTGTTTTCTGTTGCAAAAATGTATCATGACTTTTCTGACAACCCCAATATAAGGCTTAGAAGGCATCCCCAATTCATGTTATTCAGAGAGGAGGTTGACCAAGGGAGAATTCTCAGGCTAACCGGTCCACCTGCTGCTGACCGGTCCACCTGCTGCTGACCGGAGCCCTGGGCTAACCTAAGAGACGGGGCTGCTGACCCCGCTGATGTCACAGGATACTGCTTTAGCCGTGGTCTCTGGCAGAGGACAACCCTCGACCCCACATGCAGCTGTGTACTGACTGCAGTCACCTCCTGTGGTCGTGCAGAGCCCCCCTTTGTGTGGTAAATGTACGGCGGACACATCTGAAGACACGTTTAACGGCCTTGTTCCCACAGGTGCTAATGGGGCGGGCGTGGGAGTGAGAGGACAGAGGGAGAAGACGCCCGGCTGTTAGCTGTGTCTTCCTTGGCAAACCCGCCTGTCCCTCTTTACGAAACGGGATTATGAATGCTAACACGAACAGTGGCACTCCACAAAGCGGCTGTGCGCAGTAAATGAGCTGAATGAAAAAAGCACTTGGTAAACCATAAAGCCCAGAAAAATACTAGGTTTAATTACTATTTAAGGCAAATTTCTTGGTTGGTCTCTCGCTGGGTCCAGCGCCTCTCGCTAATCATGACGCTGCCCCGTGGGGTTCGATGGAGCCGTCAGGATGGTGCCTCCCTCCCCTTCACGGGGCTTTCTCCTTCCCCGGCCTCTCGCCCCGGCCCTCACTGCCCAGCTGCAGGCTGAGTGGTGGTGGCTCCAAGGTGGTGGCCCCTGCCCAAGGCCATGACCTCACAGAGGCAGGGGGCCCGCCCACTGGGAGCTCCATCCAAGATAACTCTCACACTTCCGTCACTTGCCTCGATTTGCCAAAATAGGAAAAAAGGAAGGAAAACTGAAGGTGGAACATCAAACAAACATCGGGGAGCAGGGTGCCTGTGAATTAGTGTTCTGTGGGTCCAGCCATGGCATCAGTGCCACACCCTGCCGGAGGGTGGCCTGTGCCCTGATGGGCATTCTGTCTGGGCAGAGGCGCACGGGGACAGGGGCAAGACCCAGACCGACACTCGCAGGCAGGCTTGTCTCTGGTCCCGCTGGACCAGGGGAAGGAAGGCGCTGGCTTTCTGCTGTCTCCCAGGCCCCCTTTCCTGCCTCAGATCTAAGTTCCTTCAAACACTCACTCGTATACCACAAACATGGTGGTAACCAGGGGGTCTTTTTATCCTTGGGGTCACGAGGCGGGGGAGCACAGCAGAGAAAACAAAACTAGAGGAGAGGGCGAGGCTGGGCCAGACACCAGCCGTGAGCCCACCTTATGGAGGGGCTGTGTGGGGTGGCCAGGGGGTGGGAGCTGAGTGACCGAAGGTGAGAGTTAGTATGGCTGACGTTGGCCAGACTGAAGGACAAAGTGGCCAAAGGATCTGAAGTCACCTCTGAGTGGTCAGCAGGGTCTCTGCCCGGGTGGCCGAGGACCTGGGACAGGCATGCCTCCTCGGGTTCCCTGTGAGCAGGCAGTGGTGACCACCATGCCCTTCAAAGGGCTACTCCAGGTGGGAGGAGCGCGACATGGTCATGGAATCCACTGCCCCCTTCCTAGAGGCTTCCATAGCCTGTCTCTGACATGGGGATTGGACAAAGGATTCGACTGTGAGGGACAACCGTTTTTAGGGAAGCTGCCCTTGTCTAACAGAAAGGGGCAGGGACAGCAGGTGAGGGGACAAACCTGGGCACACATGGTCAGGCTTCCAGGAGAATGAACCAGGCGTGGGTAAACGGTGAAACCTGCTTTCAACCCAGAAAAAGAGGACGCGCCACGACTTCAGTGCACGTTAAGCACAAGCTGTTGACCTTCACCTCCCAGGGTAGGAGAGATGGGAGGAGAGCAGCACAGCGTCCTCAAGGGAACAGCTGAGCAAAAGGAACCGCCAGCCAGCGGGGCAGGAGGTGGGGCGGGCGAGGAGAAGGGCGAGAGGCAGGGAGGCGGGCGCGAGGCCTGGCGGGCAGGAGCCCAGCCCACACGGCAGCCTCTCAGCACCCACTGGCCTCGGGAATCCTCCGGAAAGTGAGACGGTCGGTCTACCTGCCTACTGCCACCCTGCCTATCACTGCCTCGGCGTCCCATCCACGGAATGCTCAAGCCAGGTACAAACAAGTGCCGCTGTCCCAGGAGAAAGATCCGAATCAGGCTGTCAGAGCTCTACAGGCCCCGTGGAGCCAAGGGCCTAGCCTCCGTGGGACGGGCTGATACGTGTGAGGGCGCCTGACTGCCCAGTGACTTCCTCCCAGGGGGCTGAAATCCCTCTCACTAGCAAGGCTCTCAAAGGTTCTTTATTTTTTTGAGGGCAGTGTCACTGGCCCTCATATGTGGGACCCGAACTGGGGCCGCCGGCGTCCCAAGCCAGCGCTTAACCACCGCGCCACATGGCCGGCCCTTAAAGGTTCTTATCAGGACCCCACAGGTAGTCTTTCAAGGGGTGGCCTGGCGGCCTCTGAACAGACAGCTCAGTGCTCGCACTCCCCCTCCAGTCCCCCCCACTGCCCCTCATTCCCATTTTCCAGCCCCTCCCCATTCCTGGCTGGCCTCTCTGGGCTGTTCCTGTTGATACAAAATCCTTGAGGGCGAATGCGGAGCCAGGAGACCCAAGTTCCTGTTGGAGTTCTGCTACAGGGCTGTGGGGAGCACCTCTCTGGGCCTCGGTTTCCCATAAAATAAGAATGAGGGAATCAAGGATCACTGAGTTCTAAATCTCTACAATTTGAAGGGACAAAGAAGGAAATAGAGTAAAACCTTGGATTGCGAGTAACGTGTTTGTGGGTGTTCCGCAAGACGAGCAGTTTGTTTCCGGAATGAATTATGCTCGCAAACCAAGGTATTACTGTATACCAAAATGTTAACAGTGGCCATCTCTGGATCATGGACTTACTTACCTCTTCTTGAACTTCCAAATTGCACACAGTAGGATGCATTTGACCTTACAATAAAGGCCTGAATGGCAGAGTCCCCACAGAGGGGACAAGCCCTCCTCTGTGCCGCCATCCCTGCGAGCCTGGCTGGTGCAGGGCTGGCATTTCAGTTACCAGCCTCAGGGGGGCAGATAAGCGGAGGCAACGTTGACACTTCCTCCTGAGAAAGGCCTTTAAGATTTATGAGGCTTGGGGACACCAGCCCCCAGCTCCTCTGGGACAGAAGGGACAGGCCGGGTTTCGAGTTAGCCTCTGTAGGAAAGGCATCCCCTGGGCCTCCTGAAAATACGGAACCTGAGCCCCCCAGGAGTGCCAGAGACAAAGGATCCAGCACCTGCTCAGTGACGCTTGATGGAATTTCTGGCCGGCCAGCGACAGCCACCTGGCCTGCGCTGGGCAGAGTGCCAAGCCCCTCTGAGCTCCCGCCCCACCCCGCCATCTCTGGCTGCCTCCCCTCTCTCCAGTTTGGATTGACTTCGACCGGCACTCTGGCGTGGGGGCGGCCTTCCCACACCAATTCCCTAGCACGCCCTCCCCTCTTGTTTTAAGTTTTCCACCCTCCCCTCTTGTTTTAAGTTTTCCGCTGTCAAGCAAACCAGTGTCCGTGTGGGGATGGAGCCTGTGATCTGGGCCTGTGGCCACACAGGAGTTGGTGGCAGAGCTGGGACCGACGCCTGGGGCTCTGTCCACCCTGGCACGCTGATGCCCAGCTCTGGTTAGACAAGCAGCTGCCCCCCACCCCCTCGGTCAGCAGCAGACAAACCCCGACTGCCTCCCAAGTTGGGGGAGTTTTCTAGTGCCTTCTCTGCCTGGTCCTTACTACTGAGTGTAGGCTGACTGCGGGCCGATAGGTGAGGCAGCTCACTTTCTTCTACTCACATCACCAGAGCCAGCTGATTTATCACCTACTCGAACCCTACAAGGGATCCTTATCCCTGCGCCCAGTTTCAGTGCAACCCCACGGTGACCAATGGTGAAAGCTGCGTCTAAGAGGCCACTGTCTACTGGACCCATGGGCCTGGAAGGTTAGCATGTACAGACATGCAAACGCAGTTCAGATGGGCTGCTGCCCAAGGCCACACCGATGGAAGGCCCTGCAGCCCTTGGGAGGAAAGGTCTTTTCATTGTGGCAGTGAGGGCAGGAGGCCTGCTGTGCCGCCCTGGGGCCCAGGGAGCAGTGCCCCCTCCCTGCCCCTCTCCTTGTGCCCAGGGCTCCTGAGGCCCAGATATAGGGAGGGCTCCTTCCTAGCTGAAGGTCAACAGGACTGGAATCCAGTCTCCCTGCTTCTGGGCCGGGACGCCGCCAGCCAGCCTGCTTGGTCCCACTCAGGCTGTGGTCCTCAGGCCACTGATTTTCCTAGGAAAATATCGTTTCTCCCTGTCCTAACAAGCTCATTTCAGGACACACAACAAACTTTGAAAAGAATCTCAAACAGAATAAAGTGCAATAAAAATCTGTCACACTTTTATAGTGTGTGTGACAAAGCTCCTTTGCATCATTTTTGTGATGAATCTGCTCAACTATCTAGGGCGGGGCTGATCAGATCTATTCTACAGACAGGGAAACCGAGGCTCTGAAACGGTGAGTGACTCGCCCAAGGTCACGCGTGTCTCAAGTGACCCGTGCTGCTGGGACAGGAGCCCACATTTCCCAACACCCAGGCCCACGCGCTCCTGCTTCTGCCTGCCACTTCTGCAAGGGCTCAGTGCAAACAGCATCTGAACCCTCTGATGGGTCAGCGGCAGGCTCTTCATCCCAAGGCCACACCCTCCCCCACCGCCCACCCTAGAGCAGCTGGGAGCAAAAGGAGAGGCCCGTGAGGAGCAGGAAGGAGAGGATGGAGCTCCCGTCACCTACAGTTCACTCTGCAAAGCACGGTGCAGTCGCAGTGGCAGAAGCAGAAGCAGTGGAAGGTCCACTCCCTGCTGACCATTACGTGCAGGCCCTGGGCGCAGTCTGGGAGGCGCGCTTCTCGCATCCTGGCCACTTACCTCTCCTTCCTCAGCCGCCTGGCTCCTGCAGTGGGAAACCGATCCTCGGGCGGCCGTCAGATGGGCTTCAGCGCTTCAATCTTTAATGTGGCCGCCCAGCTAACCTATCAGAGCCCTCCTGTCTACCCGATTCCAGCAAGAGCTGGGGGCCCTGGGGGAGGGTCTGGACCCCTTGGGGGGCCAGCCCACGGGCCCTGGTGACACCAGCTGTCTGCCAGAAGAAACCTCCCGCCGTGGCTCCCTCTTGTCCCCTGCGGGCGATGGGATGGGATGGGATAGGGTGGGCGCAGAGCCAGAAGGGAACAGGTGACTGGCCAAAGGAAGAGCCCCCGCACTGTTCAGCAGGGCGCCGTTCTCCCAGGCTCTCTCCAGGCGGCCCTGCCAGCCGTCCCTGGGCCTTCCCTTCCCCACCATCTTAACCTATCCGTGCCGCTCCTGTTTTCTTTGCCCATCCAGCCAGTTCCAAGGCCTACAGGAAATGGATCCTTTAACTTGCCAGCAAGCATGCCTGTGTCCCACCGCCCTGGCAGCCCTTACTGCGTCACACCTGTGGGCAGTGGCTGTTCCTTGTGCTGGGAAGCTTGTCTGCATGTCCCTGACTGGCAAACCCCCAAGGACCCAGAGGAGTGACCTGGACCCCAGATTAGGCCTCTGTCCCCCTGGAGCCGTCCCTGCTCGTCTGTGATCTCTGCCTGCGGTGCCTCAGTGTCCTAAGGAACACACTCACTGCCAACGTCGAGGTGCTGTCTACTGCACTGAGCCGTGAGCTGCCGGGGAATGAACCCCACAACTCTGCACAAAGCCTGGCCCAAAGTGCACAGGCCCTGCCCGTGGGACACGCCGGAACGTGGCACCACCTCCCACTCCGTGTTGGAAGCCTGTCAGCATCCTCGCCCGAAAGTGATGCCTGCTTCCCAGGCTGACCGCTTTCCCTGGCTCTCCGCCCTCTACTGGCCTCCAGGAAATGCTCTCTCTCAGCTCCCCCTCTCTGCCTCGGTCCCAGCCTCATGCTCTCTTCCTGGGGGCTTTCCAGCAGCCTCCACTGGTCTCTCTGCCGCAGGCTCGTGCCTTCGAGCCCATGTTTCCACACGAAACATCAGAAGGCACAGCGCTTCCGTGATGCTCCCCAGCCAGGAAGCTAATGGTTCCGGGGGGCTCCAGGGGAAAGCCTTCCTCTGGGACCTGAGGCCTCCTCCAGCAACCGTTCCCTGCTTGTGACCTATGTGGGTCAGGTGCCATCCCCCTTAGGGTGTTCCCTTGTGGATACGGACTGTTCTTTCTTTACTTCCCTGGACTAAAATGTAAACACGCATGGACTTGTAAGGTATCACAAGATTTCAAAGGAATGGGGATTCCGCCCCCAGACTCGGCCTAGGAAGGGTGTCTGAAGGTTGGCACCTCCTCTCCCCTCGACTTCCTCCCTGATGCAGGGCTCCCACGGTCCTGTGGGTCCAAACCCTTCCCCAGACGATGAACACATCAGTTCTTGTGGGCTTTGGGACCTGCGGCAGCTGGTCACTTTCTTCTTTGGGACTTAACTGCCCCCTGCGGGGTTGAACTAGAGAGGAACCATCTCGAGGCTGTTGCGGCAGCACCCACCATTTGCTGACTGCTCATTCCGTGCCAGGCGCTCTTCTGAGCACAGGGACTTGAAGCCACTTAGAGCTAAACTGAGTCCTGGCTCTGTAACTTACACTTTGACTTTGGGCAGGGTACTCAATCTTTCACTCTGTTTTCCTGTTTGAAACATAAAATAAGCACCACTTGTTTTGGCATGTGGACTGATGACATGTCAGTATCAGCCTAGAGTCTCATATAGTGCTGGCCTCTTTCCTTGTTAGGTAATTCTGAGTGATTATATATTTAGAACATTTCATATTTGTACCTATTAAATTCACATCCCAAGAAAGGGCCGGAAGTGGTGTTGTCACTACCCCACTGGGCCAGGGATGCTTGGAGAGATTAAAAACTTGCCTTCATCAAATTAATGAGTGCCAGAGTCGGAGGCAGACCAGGGCCTGCAATCTCTGACGCCAGGCTGTCAGTTAGCGTCCTGTCTCTTCAGAAGTCAAGTCTACAATGGGTTGTTGTGAAAACTGCCCAGAGGAGAGGCTTCTATCCTTGGTATCCAGTGGTCAGAAATCCAACTCCAGGCCTGCCCATCAGCAAGGACCACTTCTGCTTCAAAGAGCGGTACATTTTGGGAAAAAGCAGCTGGAGAAACTGAAGGTGAAGTTGTACCCAAACCTAGGATCGGGGCTCAGACGATCCACATGTTACTTCTGTTTGGGCTTCGGTTTATCATAACCCCCACCTAGAGAAGACATACTGAATGAAATCTGCAGACTTTCATACCCTTCTACGTGGGCAGGGCCCATACTGCAGGGCTCAGACCCTGGCTATGCTGCCGGCTCTCCCTCTAACTGCTGAATGCCCCAGGAGGTGAGTGATGACATTTCAACATCAGTGTTTGCAAAAGGGTCTCAGGAAGGACGCGCGCTACTGCAACCATCAGGCAGATGGCTGGCTCTGAACCTTGGTTCTGCCGGCGTCTGCCTCTGCAGGCTAGGTTCTCCATCTCTAAGAATCGGGTCTTAATTAACACCCATTCTTCTCAAACTATTCCAAAAAAATTCAAGAGGAGGGAACTTTCCCAAGTTCATTCTACAAGGCCACCATTACCCTGGTTCTAAAACCAGACAAAGACATTACAAAAAAAGAAAATTATACGCTGATCTCTCTGAAGAACACAGATGTAAAAATCCTCAACAAAATATTAGCAAACCAAATTCAGCAACACATTAAAAAGATCATACACCATAATCAAGTGGGATTCATTCCTGGGATGCAAGGTTGGTGCAATATCCAATTAACATGATTCACCACATAAACAGAATAAAAGATAAAAGTCATATGATCATATTAATAGATGCAGAAAAAGCATATGACATAATCCAGCATCCATTTATGATAAAAACTCTCAACAAAGTGGGCATAGAGGGAACATACCTCAACGTAATAAAGGCCATATATGACAAGCCCATAGCTAATATTTATACTCAATTGGGAAAAGCTATAAGTGTCTTCCCTAAGATCAGAAACAAGACAAAGATGCCCACTTTCACCACTTTTATTCAACACAGCATTGGAAGTCCTACCCACAGCAATCAGACAAGAAAAAGAAATAAAACACAACCAAACTGGAAAGGGAGAAGCAGAACTGTCATTATTTGCAGATGATATTACACACAGAGAACCCCAAAAATTCCACCAGAAAACTATTAGAACTGATAAATGAATTCAGTAAAGTAGGAAGATACAAAATCAATATTCAGTAACAGGATATAAAATTAATATTTTTATACGCCAATAGCAAGCTATCAGAAAGAGAAATTAAGAAAACAATCTCACTTACAATTGCACTAAAAAAACCCCCCAAAAAACCAAGGAATAAATTTAACCAAGGAAGTAAAAGACCTGACTTGGAAAATTATAAGACACTGAAGAAAAAAATTAAAGAAGATACAAATAAATGGGAGCATACGGATAGGAAGCTTATGGATAGGAAGAATTAACATCGTTAAAATGTCCATACTACCCAAAGCAATCTATAGATTCAATACAATCCATATGAAAACACCAATGGCATTTTTCACAGAACTAGAACAAACAATCCTAAAATTTATATGGAACCATACAAGACCCTGAATAGTCACGGCAATCTTGGGAAAGAACAAAGTTGGAGGTATCATGATACCTGACATCAAGCTATACTACAAGGCTAGAGTAATCAAAATGGCATGCTACTGGCAAAAAAACAGGCACAAAGATCAATGGAACAGAGTAGAGGCCAGAAATAAGCCCATGCCTATACGGTCATGCAATCTATGACAAAGGAGATAAGACTACACAATGGAGTAAAGACAGTTTCTTCAATAAATAGTGTTGGGAAAACTGGACAGATACATGTAATAAACGAAACTGGACCGCTTTCTTACACCGTATACAAGAATAAACTCAAAATGGACTAAAGCCTTAAACGTAAGACTCGAAACCATAAAACTCCTAGAAGAAAACACAGGCAGTAAACTCTGATATTGCTCTTAGTAATTTTTTTTCCTGCTATATCTTCTTGGGCAAGGGAAACAAAAGAAAAAATCAACAAATGGGACTACATCAAACTAAAAACTTTTTACACAGCAAAGGAAACCATCAATAAAATGAAAAGACATCCTACTGAATAGAAGACGTTCACCAATGATACATCCAATAAGGGGTTGTTAATATCCAACATTTATAAAGAACTCACACAACTCAACATGAAAAAACCCCAACAATTTGATTTTTTTAAAAAAGGCGGAGGACCTGAATAGACTTTTCTCCAAAAAGGACATACACATGGCCAACAGACTTATGAAAAGATGCTCAACATCACTAATCATCAGAGAGATGCAAATTAAACCATAATGAGATATCACCTCACACCTGTCAGGGTGGCCATCATCAGTTAATCAACAGACAAGTGCTGGCGAGGCTGTGGGGAAAAGGGACCCGTTGTGCACTGTGGGTGGGATTGTAGGTTGGTGCAGACGCTTTGGAAACCAGCTTGGAGATTCCTCAAAATATTAAAAATACAACTATCTTATGACCCAGCAATTCCACTTTTGGGTATTTATCCAAATAAATACAAAACACTAATTTGAAAAAATATAGGGCCGGCCGAGTGGCGCGGTGGTTGGGAGCTGGCTTGGGACGCCAGAGGCCCCGGTTCGGATCCCACATATGAGGGCCAGTGACACTGCCCTCTAAAAAAATAAATAAAATAAAATTGTTATTTAAAAAAAAAAAAGAAAAAAGAAAAAAATATATGTACCCCTATGTTCACTGCAGCATTATTTACAATAGCCAAGACATGGAGGCATTCTAAGTGCCCATCAATAGATGATAGGGTAAAGAAGGTGTGATATATATACACACAATATACATAAACACACATGGAATATTACTTGACCATAAAAAATGAAATCTGACCATCTGTGACAACATGGATGGACCTAGAGGGTATTATGCTGAGTGAAGTAAGTCAAACAGGGTATGATACATACCATGTGATCTCACTTATGTGTGGAATCTAAAGAACAAAGTAGAAATAGACTCATAGACACAGAGAACAAACTGATGGTTGTCAGAGAGGAGGGGGTTTGGGGAGCGGGGTGAAAAAGGGGAAGGGATTAAGAAGTACAAATTGGCAGCTATAAAATAGTCACGGGGATGCAAAGTACAGCATAGGGAATATAGTCAATAATATTGTAATAACTACATATGGTGCCAGGTGGGTATTAGATTTATCAGGGAGATCACTTTGTAAGTTATATAAATGTCTAACCACTGTGCTTACACCTGAAACTAATATAAAATAACACTGAATGTCAACTGTAATTGGAAAAAAAAAGACTACAGGCTGGCCGAGTGGCTCAGTTGGTTAAGGGTTCGCTTGGGAGCATGAGCTCTGAGCAGCAGGGCCACGGGTTCAGTTCTCACATGGGCCAGTGACGCTGCGCCCTCTACAGCTAAGATGGTGAACAACTCCACCTGGAGCTGGGCTGCCGTGAGCTACTGTGAGTGGCCGGCAGCCGGTGAAAACTGCCGTGAGTGGCCGTCCAATGGCAGGCGACTGACTGCCTCACCCGGGAAGAGTGCAAATATCACAATACCAACATGGGCCAGTGAAGCGACATCCTCCGCAACTAGACTGAAGACCAGAAGGACAGCAACTTGTCTGCTCCCCTTCCCCAATTCCCCAATAAAATCTAATTCCAAAAAAGACTAGGGTCTTGGCTGATATGGCGCTTTTCAGGTCTTTCTCCTTTTTCATACCATGAGCCAATGAACTAATTAATAAAATGTATCTGTTTCTTCAACAAGTATTTAGTCCCAGTGTTTTACTACAATGGAGGGAAGTGACTCCTAGGCCAGGTTACCTAAGAACACTGTTAATTCTGCGGTTTGGCCGGTCTCCAGCTGCACCCGGGTCCCTGAGGCCACACCTGGAGGGGGGCAGCTTCCCCTACTGGCCATTCCCGCACTCTGCCAGAGGCCAGTCCATCCCCTGCCCTCTGCTTCTCGCCTGGAATGGCCCTCCCACCTCAGGGGTGGGCTCTCGGCGTGCTCTGCGGGAGGTGGGGAACCAGGGAGAACTCTGACCACCCTCAGAGCATCAGTTCTCCTGAACGGCAAGCAATTCAAAGGAGGGAAATAAGCACAGATATGCCATAGAGTGGGGTATAAGATCTGCATGAGTTTCTACAGCACAGGGGGGCTCTGGAGACTGGCGTTCTCTAGGCCACAGGAAAGGCGGGCTTTGGGCCGACACTCAAGGCCCATCGACTCACTGCAGGCTGAGCCTCCAGCTGCTCTCGCCTGACTTCTGCGGTTCTTCAGTAGGTTACCTGCATCTTCCTGAAATGTTGCTTTCTCTCCTGCCTTCCTCTGTGGCGCCTCGGCCTGTGATGTGGCATGTTCCCATCTGTGCCCCATAAACCCCGCCATCCTGAGGCCCGCTTCTGACATCTACACAGGGAACGCTCCTCCTCTGAGCTCTGCCTGGCCCAGGCAGACTTTTACTGGAGCTGAGAAGGTGCTTGTCTGCTGCCCCTGCTGGAGAGAATTACCCTACATTTCTGCTTCCACATGGCCAAGTCTAATCCTCAAAACAATGACAGGCCGTTATCACTCCACGGAATAGATCAGAAAATGGGGTTTCAGAGGCATGAACCAGCCACCTAACTGGTGGTAAAGCGGGGTCAAGCCAGGACTCTTTCAGCTACAGCTTTTTGCCACCCCAAATTGGGTACTGTGTTCCTGTGAAGCGGGCAGCAGGCAGGGGTGCCATCCACGCACAGTGGTTCCTGAGGCTGGCCAGCCAGGGCTAGCCACACCGCCACCAATCAGGACGAAGTCACTGGCCGCGGCATGGAGCTGTCCAGAAAGCTGCAGACCAGCTGGGGATCTGCTGGGAGCCCCCTCGAAGGCCTAGCAAGAGCCCTGGCTCCAAGGCAGGGGTGTCCGGCTGTGACTGCTCACCTGAGGATGTGTCTGGCACCAAGAAGAGGCTGTGAAGGCCTGGGGCCTCCAGGGTGCCTTCCTCACGGCTCCAGGGGAAGGCCTAGGCCCTAGAATATTATGCTCCAAGGTCATCCTTCCGGCCCCAGCCCAGAAGAGATGCTCAGTAAATGGCTGTGGGCTCACTCATCACACAGATGCCACTGAGCGAGGAGCTGGGGACGTAGCCGTGGACACAAACTGCTCCCTGGACTTAGAGAGGAGAGACTGGGGAAAGACACAGCAGGGAAGAGCTGCAGTGGCAGCTGTGTGGGTGTCACCGCTCTGATTAGGTGACAAGTGAGCAGGAGTGTGAGGGCATGAGCCAAGGGTTCTTGGAGGGAACAGCATTCTAGGCAGAAGAGACATTAGGTGAAGGCCCCGAGTCGGAAGCATGCTGGTGGAAACACTGAGGAGGCCAGCAGGAGTGGGTGAGGTGGGCTGGGGAGGAAGGGAGCCAGGAAGGCAGCCAGAGCCAGGCAGGGCCAGGCAGGCTGGGTAAGCGCTGGGATTGGATTCTGAGTAAGACTGCAGGCCCCAGCGGAGGCCTGAGCAAGGGCTGACCTGACTTGGAAAGAACCATGTGCTTCGTGTGGACAACAGGTGACCACCACGGGCTAAGCGCAGAAGGCAGGCACATCTATTATATTGATCGTAGGTTGCTATTGTGAGAATGCAGTTGTTTATTGAATGGATAAACGAATGAATGAATGAAGGCAGGCTCAGACAAGCAGGTGGGGGGACAGGGCCTCAAATGCTCACACTCTGTCCACTCTAGAAACTGCCCAAGTTGTAGGTCCAGCTCAGCACTTGGGTTTCTGAGTCCCTGGGATGGTTGCTCACTAAGATGTTGGAGCTGGCTCTTACCATGTGTGAGCTAAACTGGGCAGCAGGCTGATCTGTGAAATTATCATTCTTTAGGAAGGGTACTACATATGCTAGGTAAGAAAAAGGCAAATAGATGCTAACGAATTTTTGACTTACTTTGGAAGATGTGGGTACTTGGCTATAAAGACAGGCCAGGTTCAATGCCAGTAACGGTGAGCCCACGATTGAGCTCAGTCATGATTTACAGAGCATGGGGGCCACCTGCTGACCAGGGTTTCCGGGAGAGACAATCTGGTCCAGTGGGCAGAGACCTGCACTTGGAATTAGGAGACCGGGGCTCTGCCACTCCCTGGTGTGGCCTTGGACAAGTCACTGACTGCTGTGAGCCTTGGTTTCTTCATCCTTAAAGTGGGGACACAATTCTTAACGTCTCTCTGACCGTCTCAGAAGGATGCTGTGAAGACCCAAAGGAGACAAGGTTCACCACAATGATGGTGGGAAGCGGGTGCTGTATAATAGAAGACCTGTTCCTTTCCTTAAGGAGCATGCGAGTGACACCCTGGGGGTGTCACTGCTTCTCTTCACACCAGTCATGACCCTGGCCACTGCTGAGGAGTGAGATCCTAGGAGTCTTGGGATAGGGTGCTCCAGGCACGGCAGCGACAGCCTGTGCTCTTACGGGGTGTTACAGCTTCCAGATCCCATCCCATCCGGTTTACCATCTCAGCGTCACAACAGCCTGGTAGGTGGTGATTAAGTCTGCTTTAGAGATGAGGAAGCCAAGGTCCAGGGCGGTGACATGGCTTGCTCAAGGCTTCCCAACTGCTAAGTGTGACAGGGCCTGGACCACGGGCAAGGCACCTTGTCACCTGCCCCAGAATCTGTGGCATTCCTGTCAGTTACAGGCTGCTCACTGTGCCCGAACCCGAGGCACGTGAGGCAGCATTCCGTCATGCGCCATTCGCTCTCTCGAGCCCTGACTGGGCAAGTGGTGACCAGGCCGTGTCTCTGGAAAGCTAAAATCCCCAGAGCCATCTTCCAGTGAGTGAGAGGAAGACAGTCCTGGGCTGGCAGAAGGAGGAGACCCTTGCTCTCTGGGATGTGAGCTGCCAATGCCAGTAACTCTTTAAAGGGAGACAATGGTGGCAGCAGGATGTTCGGACATGAGAGGGCACAAAGTCCTGCAACGTGCAGAGGGAGACCCTCAGGGTCAGGCGGAGCTTCTTCTGGGACCCCCAAACCACCAAGATCTGCTTGTGCCCCCAGAATCCTCCTTACCTTTGGATCCCCACCTACCCTCAGTCCCGAAGGCCCAGGTCAAGCCCCGTGTCCCTCACCACCCCGGAGCTCCCCACTATCCCAGCCAGTCTGGCTTCCCTCTCGGTCCCAAAGCGCGGGCTATGGGCGTCACCCCTGGAGTTGATACTGTTAATATTTCCAATATACTTTTTAAAAAGAGTAACTTCAAATAACTATAGTAATTTACAGGCGACAAAGAACTTTCACGCTATCCTCACAACAACCCTGTGAGGTAGGCAAGATTAACCTATCGCACAGATGGCGAAATCGAGTCTCAGAAAGGTGACCTGTCCAGGGCGTACCTTGGCACAAGCTGCTCTTGAACCGAGGTCTGCCTGAGTCCACGTCTGACGCACACCCACGTCAGAGTCACAAAGAGCTGTAGGTCCGTGAAAATAGGCTGCCGGCTGGTGCAGGCGCACTCCTGGTTTTAGGGGCGGTGCTCGGTGGGCCAAGGTGACGGGTGCGATTTCTGTGTGAGACAATTCTATTTGCCATGTCCCTCAATCACAGATAGCACCCCTCACCTTGCGCCCAGTTTCACAGGCTTGCGAGTGGTGCTGGTTCAGGAATGTCATCTTGGTCTGCAGAGGATGGTGCGATGGCAGGAAGTGCCAGGCTATATGAACACACAAAAGGGACGCGGGGACCCACTGGCGAGCCCAACACACCAACACCTAGGAAGCGCCAACCCTCCTTCAGGCACCACAAAGGTGAAAAGCAGCTGCCTGCCCTCCAGGGGCTCACAGTCTAGAAAGGAAACACGAATTCCCAGTATGGGACGAGAGCGTGTCCAGAGCTCCACAGGAGCTCCATGGTTGCTGGGGCGCCCACAGGGGGCAGGTCAGCAGCAGACCACCCAGAGTGCAGTGTCCCTGGTGTGTGTGGGGGCACAGCCTGGTCTGGCATGGCTCAACACAAAGCACTGGGAGAACTTAAGTGAAGCAGGAGTCAGGCCATGACAGGGCTTGCCGAAATGACCTTGGTTCTTTAGAAAGGCCGCATTAGAAGTGCCAGCAGGAAAGACAGACTGAAGGGGAAGAGAGGCTGACTAGTTAGGGTCTTGCTACAACCTTCAGGGGCAGCAATGACTTTCAGGGACTGAGGTGGTACCAAGGAGGTGCCCATGAGTCCAAGATAGGTCAGGGGTTGGGCCCAGTGCACAGCCTGCGTCAGTATAAAGCGCCCAGTGCAATCCCAGTGTGTGGGGCTGCACCTGGCGTGAGAGTCGCACAGCCCGGCAATCCCGAGGGGTTGATGCAGCAAGGGCTCCTACGTTAGTGCGCTGGCTTTTTAGGGTCCTGAACAAACAGGGCGCTTCCTGGCTTTCCAGCCTGACCAACAGGACATGCCCAGGGGTGCTAACCCTACGATGGGGGCCAGAGCAAAGCGCTGTGCGGTGAGGCAAGAGTGGGGGAGCCTGTCACAGGGGCTGGAGAGGCTTCATCTGAGGAGCAGCGTCCTGGCAGGAGGCATCCTGGGACAAGTAGGGAGGGCGGGCGGGTGGCCGACGGTGAATCTGAGCAGAGGCTGGCCGGGAACCAGCCCGCCTGGCACCAAGAAGTGGCCACCAGAGGGCAGCTGGGAGCGTGAGGGGGCCGCAGGGAGCAGCTGACCCCCGGTTCTCCTGTGGCCATGCTGGGTCTCCTCTCCACATCTCAGGGGGGCCTCGGCAGGACGGCGACGAAGACAGCCCAGTATTTCTTTTTCTTTAGGGAGAAAGGTAGGCGATTTTCAACAGAAAGGTTTATGAGGTGGAACAATGTGAGGTCACGGCTGTCTGTGACATCCCCGCCTGGGCTCCTTCCTATGCTGTGGTGACGCTGCACTGGGGATCGATTAAAGACACGGGACATTGGGAAAACATTTATCACCCATTTGCCAGGAGGGCCATATCCTGAAATACACCAATGATGTTATTACAAGCAAACCAACTAGGAAAAAGACACACCATTACATTCCAGGCTCGAAGAAAATAAGCACTCATCGTGTGTTTTCATTTACCCCACATGGATTTCCGTTAAGCTGCCAGGTTCCTGTTCTTTTCCCGTTTTTCAGAGTGCCAACAGATAAAGGAAAGTGGAACTAGCCTGGTTCCATCAGGGTGAGGCCCTGGTATGCTTCGGCAAACTCTTGGAACTCCCCAAAATAACCAGTTTGAAATTCATCTCATTCAGCCCCCAAACTGTCAGCAAAGGCGACCGTCCCACAGGCCGCCCGACCCTGCAGTACCAGCTCCGCCCTCTGAGGCAGCCCTCCCTCTAGTCTGCGCCTAAAGCCTTCGGAGGAAACTGCCATCCGCACTGAGCTCTGATACGCAGGCGGTGACTCCTAACGTGCCGGTCAGGCCTGTCTGGCCAGCGGGTCCTCAGATCTGCTGCCCTCCGCACTGCGCTTTGCTGCACACCCATGACGGCACCGGAGATAAGCATCACCGCCCATTTCCCAGACAGGGCACTGAGGCCCACGGTCACACAGCCTACGAGCAACAGCGGGCACTGGGACACATGTATTCCAGTGCTCCAGGAGAGGCTCTTTCCTCCAGCTCTGGGTGCAATGGACCTACTGGAAGTGGCCATGGGCCCCGACCCCAGCTTCTGCCGGAGGACCTCACATACGCAATGCCGTGGAGGGGTCCCTGCGCCTTCTCTTCAGACACGTTCGGGCTCGGCCACAATGGGAAGTTTGGCCAGCTCCTCTTGTCACTCCCGGGAACCTGCTGGGAGTGCCATGGCTTGGCAATGAGTGGGGGTGGCCGGATCTTCTGATTTGGAGTTCCCTGGGGTCTTAGCAGGAGACGCGAGCCCTTTGTTTTGGTCTGGGGTCCCAGCGCTTGGTCCTGAGCTGACAGGAAGACGGTGGGGGAGTGAGCTGAAGGACACTGCGGATCCTGAGGCAAGAACAGTGGGGAGGCTTGCGGAAGGGCAGGCGGCTCCACCCACTGGCAGGTCGGACTGGATTTCATTAGAGAGGACCAAAGGGAAGCAAAAGCCCCAAACCAAGCTCACGTGCTCCTGAGCACTGGCTTTCTGTCCCTCGCCTTCTTCCTAAAGCCTCACACGGGTCCTAGGCCCCAGAGAGAAGTCTTTCGTGGAAGGAATGGGTGTGTCAAACCTGGGCCACCTGGGACACGGGGGGACCGGGCGGAGGCCCCAGCTCTGCCCGACTTGCTGTGTAACGCTGTGCAAGCCCCTCTCCTCACTGGGTCTGTTTTGTCATCTGCAAAATGCACACTGTTTCATGATACCGGAGGCTCCCTCCCCTCCTCCAGCCCTCAGCCTCACCTGCCCTGACTACCTTCTTCCACCCCAGCCCAGGCTCAGGGGAGGAAGATTTTCTCAAACATTCACTCCCACCGCCCTGTGGCTGGATCCCATCAGCTGGGGCCTCACTTCAGGGACCATTAGGGCCCTGCCCTCCCAGAACAACGGGACACAATGACACAACGATCGTGGGAAGTTTTCAGAGAACCTAAAGTAGTTTAATGGAAGAGTACTGGGTCTGGGGAGTAAAAGTGGAGCAGGACGGGGGCAGCCTGAAGGACACAGGCTCTATTTACTGGACACCTACAAGTACGAGGTGTCTTACACAGGTGTCGTGTAAGGTGATCCTCCAACTTACAGATGAGGTGACTTGCTCGGGGTCTTGGTCTCATTGCTTACAATCAGTACAGCAGGAGTTTGCCACAAGTGTGGAAGTGGTGTGCCCGGAAGGCATGGACACTCTGTGCCCCTGGCCCCATCCCTAGCCCCATGCATCTTGGTGGTTCCTGAGCTATATCCTTTATAACAAACCAGTAATCTAGTGTGTAAAATGTCTTCCTGAGTTCTGTGAGCCACTCTAGTGAATTAACCGAACCCCGGTGGGGTTGGTGGGAACCTCTGATTTACAGCATGGTGGTCAGAAGCACAGGTGACAACTGGATTTGTGACTGGTGTCTGAAGTAGGCAGGGGCGGCGGCAGTCGTGGGAGACTAGCCCTTGACCTGTGTGGGAAACACACACACCTTCCCTATGTGAGACTTCACGTAGGGAATCGCTGAGGGCAGAGGACCACGGGAGGACGGAGGTGCTCTCTGTCACACCACGGGACCCAGCCGGGATGCACGTCCTTCTCACCGCACCACGTTGCTCTACCCCACACCTCGCTGCCTCTGGACGGGCAGGGGAACAGTGTTCTGATCCCAGCTTCCCTTCCCGACGGGGCCAGGTCTGTAACTAGTTTGGGCTAAGCCCTCACTTCCTCCCTCTGGGTTCAGTGTTCTCAGCCGTACAACGGGCAAAGACACTGGGCTATCTACCTGGCACTGTCAAGTGACACTCTGAGACAATGGATGTGATGCAAGAAAGAACAAGCAGTCTGATTCTTACAGAACTCTTAATCCATCCTCCCGGACTCAATTTTCATTACAAAGGTTTTGGAATGTTCGCTATATTATCTCGAAGTGAAATTCATAGATGATATAACGTACAGTATATAAATTAGAAAGAGCAATGCCTCAAGTGCACTCTTAGGAGGAGAAGAACAGATCTGCACTAGAACACGCACTGTAGGATGCAGCTGTAAGAGCTCAGACAGCGACATTGGGGGACAGCCAGTTACGTGTTCACACCTGTTGCGGTGAATGGCGATGCTGCAGACAGATCTGATCAAGGAGGGATGTGTGGATGAAGACAAGTTTCACAGGGGACAAGGCTTCCAAAACAGAAAACAAACCAAAGCACAATATTCCTTTGAAGTACGTGGTAGTTCCATTCCTAGAAATTCAGCACATATGAAAAGTGGTTGAAGAGCAAAAAGGGAACGCAGTTTGTTTTTTTTTTTTGAGGGCAGTGTCATTGGCCCTCAGATGTGGGACCCGGACCAGGGCCGCTGGCGTCCCAAGCCAGCGCTTAACCACCACGCCACTCGGCTGGCCCAGGAACGCAGTTTTTTAAAACAGCTTACAGTCCTGGCTCAGATAAATTAAGTCTGTCACCTCCACGGCTGGTGGGACATGCAAAACAAGATTTCATTGTGCAGTACTGCGGTGCACATTGTGACACATCCAGCACCGCAGGCCTCTCTGTCACTGAGTCACCAGACACCTCCCGGCCATGCAGGGATAAAATGTGCCCTAAGCCTGGGCTTGGAAGAGCAAGTCCAGATATTACCGGCATCCCTGGAATTATCTTTGTCATCCAATTAAGCCAAAGTCAGTCTGAGCTCCCACCTAAGCACATGCACAACCCGTGGCCGCCCACCTCGTCATGCAGCACCCGGAAATCCAGAAAGCTGGGCCGCCTGGTCTGTGAACCGCATGGGCCAGCAGCCTACATGGAGAGCTGTGGCCCCAGGGAGGTGCGGCCCTGTCCCCACGACCGGGGCTACGGTGGAGTCGGTGTTCCTTCTCCCTTGTTCAGAACAGAGCCAGGCATTAGGAACCTCATAGCACCTCCCTGCCCCCAAAACAATCTCAGATGTCCATTTCTATAGAAAAAGCCCCAATAACCCCGTGATTGATTTCCTCTGTCCACTGAGATAATCCCTGAACCGAGAGCCTTGTGGATCCCAAGAGAACGCTAAGCCGGCTCTGCACCCCTGCCCTCCACCCAGGGAGCTGTAGACGTTAGGTTCCCTAGGTTGGGTCTGACATTGAAGAACGAGCACCCCACACTCACTGCTGTAAGAAGGCAGATTTTGTGGGCACCAAGGAACAATGTCAGAAACCCAGATCTTTCAAGGGTCAAATGCTTATCTCTTCCATGTAGAAGGTAAGGCAGCAGAAATATTGCTGGGATGTGCCCATTCTCTCTAGAGTAGTAAGAATCCTGCCCTGATGGTGGCTTCGCTAGGCGGGGCGGCAGAAAAGAACAGACAGACAGAGCGTGGCCTCTGCCTGTTGTTAGCACACAGACCAGGCCACTTGTGTGAACGAGTGAAGTCTGGGTTTGAATTTTTGCTAATTCTCTGGCTGTGGAATTACAGGGAAGTCATGCCCCTCTCTGAGCTGTGGCTTCCTAACCTAGGGATCTGGGGACTCATCTCCAGGGCTGTGGGGGGACTCAGGTAGAAGGGGGTGTGTGAAAGCTGTTCACCAATGCCTCAGTCCCTGTGACGGCCTCAGAGTTGCTTTCAGGTTTGTGTCTAAGTATCTCGTGTCTGGCAGGCTTGGAAGACCCTGGAGGAAGCCACACTGGCACGTGCCCGCACTGCTCAGCAGGACCCAACCAGCTTAGAAAAGACCATGGCTGGAAGGCGTGAGCCCCAGATGCCACTGCAGAACAAGAGGGAGAGGGAGTTGAGGGCGAGCACGTAGGAGGTGCCAGGTACCACGCGGGCCCTTCAATCCTCTCCACACCTTTGTAAGTGGGACTTATGACCCCATTTTACAAATAGGAGCACTGAAGCTTACACAGGATAACCACATTTAACAAGACCAAAAGGGGAAGAACCAGTATTATTTGTGCTTTTATCATATACCGGGCACCACACGCCAAGTGCTTTATAAACATTTCAAATTTCAAGTTCATAACAACCGTAGGAAGCAGAGTTTATTAGCCCAAGGCCACAGGTGGCAGAGCAAAGACCTAATATAATAAAGATCTAGCTGCCCCCAAATGAATGCTTTTTTCACTAGAGCAAACTGCCTCCCCCCAAGGGAGGGAAGGATGGAATTTCCAGACACAGAGTGGGTTTCATGGGAAACATCACAATTAGCTGGCAGCGAGGGGCCTTCTGCAGAGCTGGTGGGCTGAGCAGGTGGTGGAGAGGCTGCCCGGATCAGTGTGGGACAGCCACACCACCGAGTCGCAGCCGCCGTGACGAGGAGACGGAGACTTGGGCTTTGGATGAACTCCGCAAATAAAATGTTGAGGGAAAGGAATCATGCACAAAAGCACACACTGAATGAAGGGTACACACAGGCAAATCGCTGTCGCTACGGACACTGACATCCTGGCTGTCCTGGGAGTCACATGTTTGTAAAAGCCCCTCCGGAGGCACATCTCAGGGTTGCGAGCGGACTGTCGCCTCAGGTGAAGAAAAGGCATAATTCCCTGTGGGCCCAGGGTCTCCCCTCCTCCGAAGGTCACGCCTGCAGAAGTGGGTCAGGCCACGCAACACACC
Organism: Aselliscus stoliczkanus; assembly: GCA_033961575.1. Taxonomy (NCBI): domain Eukaryota; kingdom Metazoa; phylum Chordata; class Mammalia; order Chiroptera; family Hipposideridae; genus Aselliscus; species Aselliscus stoliczkanus. Next base: position 157,522,868 of record CM066732.1, on the reverse strand, counting down.
CTGACGGGCAACTGCGACTCATGATGAAAGTTTCAAATCAGGCCACTCTCGCATTGTGACCAAACCCCCAAACTAGCTGGTGAGCCCCACAAAGACCTCCACTCATCTGAGTGACTACCTGACACGGATAAGCCATTTCCTCAGAATGGGTCAGGTTTCTTATGTGAAAAGGAGGTGGATTAATTGATCTCCTTGCAATTCTATGGAAAATTTAATAAAGTAACTAATAGGTTTTATTTAATATAAGTGATTGCTTTGAAAAAGTTAGCTGTCTGATTCAAGTAAAGCTTTTTTTGCCCCTCAATTATTCATGTGTAGAGATCCAGTGAACCTTAACGTTCACATCCGGGGGTGGTTCAGATCAGAACGCTTAAAACTCAGTTCGCTTTACTGCGAAGCTCAAGGCTCTCGGGTGGAAAAAACAATTTAATAAACATTTATTTGGTGCCTACAATGTTTCAGGCTGGTGCTGGTCACTCCACGTGGCTATGGGTGAGTGGCCTCCCTACCACACCCCAAGTTCGCAGCCAAAAATCCACATACCTTGGAGCCATTTCAAGGTGGGAAAGGGAGCGGAAGTACTCTGTGTACGACCGATGGGAAGCATACTCAAACCATGTTCTTAATTACTTAAAAAAATCCCCCCAGGCTTTAAATTGGGTCCCAAAGCTGCCATGTATCAGGCCAGTGGGTGTTTAAAAGCCACCTCCCTCCACGCCTCCCCACTTCCTACCTGATCTGGCTGCAGCAGCAGCGATGACAGAAATGATACCCACAATACGAATACTGGGTGACTGATACGTGTCAGGCAGTCTGCTAAACATTTTACTTTCTAGCCCATTTAAATGTAAAAATAACTCTGTATCGCCCCCATTTTATAGATAAAACTGAAGCACAGAAAAATGAAGTACCTTGTCCAAGAGTGCCTCAGCTAGACCATGGCAGAACCAGGACTCAGGCCCAACAGCGTGGCCCCAAGCCCGGTTCTCAACCAGTGGCTCTATCGGGTAAGAGCTCCGGTCCAGGGCAGGGCCACATCCGGGGCCGCCAGGACACGCACGCCCTGGAAAGCCTCGTCCTCCCTCTGAAGCCAACATTGCACGTTCCAGAACAAGCCCTGCCGAGAGGCTCTGGCCAGCACTGCCCTCGCAGTCTCCAGCAGGCATCAGGCCCCCAGGCTTCCAGGCCTTCGGGGCCCTCCCTGTGCAGGCCCCCGCTTCCAGCTGCATTCCCTAGTCTCCTAGTGCACCCCCGGCCCCCGGACGCTGCAGTGGACTCTCTGGCACGCGCCGAGCTCGCATGCCCGTGCACCTAGGAGGCCCACCTCCACCTCTGCCTTCCAATGGCAGTACTCCGTCGGGCCTTCTGTGGCAGCCCCGCTTCCCTTCTGTGTTCCCCGAGTCTCCTGCTCACACTATTGGAGCACTTATCACAGTACTTACAACTGGCAGGTTATGAATCTGTCTGCTTGGAAATACTAAGTGCCTTGAGCGGAAGGACTCACGTATTCCTTTCTTATATATGCTGCCTACCAGTTTCTAATAGGCAGCAAAGGTTTAGCAAAAGTTTGTTAATCATATAAATAATTGAATTTAAGAATAAACTGTTGTTCGCTCCCTCCCATCTGTGCCAAACACAGGTTCTAGAAGTAGGACGACTAGTGTAAAACGGATCCAGACAGATAGCTTCAGGCACCAGAGCAAATCGGTATCTCACCAAAGGCAAAAGACGGAGACGCCCTTCTCTCCGCCTTCAAACTGGTAATCTCCCTTTAACCCTAGCGTCAGGCAGCAGTCTCTGTGCAGACCCACGGGGATGTCAGCTCACTGCAGTCGCGGGGTGCGGACGCACTGAGAGCCAGAGCTGGGGGGAACGCGGGTAGGACGACGGGGAGCTTGGCATCGGCCCAGCGCAGCCCTGCTTACCTCCTTCCTGGGAATTCATGACGTTCAGCGCAAACAGCATGGCATTGCAGAAGGTGGTCGCCTCTTCCTTACTCGCGAAGTTTAAGCCGTAGACCTGGCGGGCATCTCGCCACTGGTGGAAGGTTGGTGTTGCCTGATTGTACTTCAGCCCTTTCACGATTGAATAATTGATCACAACCTGGAGGGGAAAAGAGAGAGAAATACATGTAAATAAATAAAAGGTAAGTGAGCTGGAAGGAGCTGCTATGGGGCAAGGGTATCATGTCCCCTGGGGCTACCAGAGGACAGGGAGATGGGGTGGGGTCACACGATGGGGAAGGCATGGCCAGGCAGCTCCCCCCCCACCCCACCCCCGCCATCTAAGGGAGAGAGGGTTTGAAAACCAGGAACTTGATTAACAGATAATACTCTCCAGTCTCAACCTTCAGATGAGAGGCCCGAGCTGCGAGTCAGGTTCCTTGGGTCCTGGTCCTGGCCCTGCCCTGAGCTGTGTCACCCAAGGTGGTCACTGCACCTCTCTGGGGCTCAGTTTCTCCAGTTATAAAATGGGGACAATAATCCTGGCTCTAGTGACCTCATGGGGTTACTGCAAAGCTCACTCTGTCATGCATGTCTTATCCAGGCTTCTAAGGTAAAGCTCCTTAAGGGCATGAGTCTTGTTGAATTCCTATGCCTCCAGAGCGTAGTACTTAGAATGCATTACTAGACGGGTTATTAGTTAAAAAGACAACTTGGAAAAGTTAAAATGTGCCACACACAAACAGCATTATTAATATCTTTATTATTAACTAATCAAGACATATCAGCTGACTGCCAGGAGCAATGCCAGGCCCAGCAGGGAAAGCTGCCGAGAAGACCAAGACAGAACCCAGACACTCAGGTGCTTACAGGTAGTCAGGGAATTCTACACCAGGCCTTCCTGACCTCTGACTTTGCTCTTTAGACATTTAATAGAGAATTATTTCCTAAATTCTGTAAGACTACATTTAGCAAGTAGGGCTCAGGAAAGGTGTGGGAGGCCTGGAGCCATTTTTCTGAATCCCTCAACCCTCTGCTTGGCCGGAGTCACATGACCTAACATCACGGAATTTACTAGTCATCAGTAGTCTTACCTGTAAAACGGGGAAGAATGGGATGTGGCTGTGGGATGGCACCCAGCAGCGTGTTATCCTGCATATGGAAGCACCTCACACAGCTGCTGGCCCACAGCGGGCTGTCCCTAAGTGTCAGCTGAGAAACGGGAAGGTCCCTGGAGATGGAAGTGTGCAGAGTGTGGGCGGCCTGCTGCTTGTGATGCGAGGGAAGAACGCTGCTTCAGGAGAGGTACCAGGCGACTCGTCAGGTCTCCCCTGGCTTTTAGGCTCCAGGTTGGTTTTGTGATTTGAACTTGGAGATAACTCTGTCTGCAGTGCCCGAGTCTGGAAGGTGAGCTCAGGAAGAGATTCAGAGATGCAAAGGGACGTGGCCAAGACACCCTGCTGGTTGGCGGGGGCACTACCATGAGAGCTCGGATTCACTGCTCGCCTTACTGCTCCACGCTGCGTGCTGTCAGGTAAGCAAGGCCAGAGGATAGCAAATGGGAGCCCTACTCGGGGAGCTCTGCCCCAGGCTCGGCCAGGGGGAAGGCGGCCTGAGGTGTCCTACAGTGACGAGAGAGAAAGAGAGCAAGACTCCGGTTCCTGGGGTGGTTCTCCCTCCAGGTTTAGCTGGGGGTCATCAGACAAAGGGCTGCAGGTTTTGTGGCATATATGCATATCAGAAGCACAGTGACCTGTGGTTAAAACCACCCTTAAGATTAGAGAGCACATCACCAGTGACCAGAGCGAGGGCGACAGACGCTGTTCCTTCCCGTCCCGGTAAGTCCAGACCAGAGGATCTGTGCTGAAGTGTTTCTGTGTTGGGTGCTGCACTTTAGTGGATAGGAACAAAGCAAGTCAGAAGGAAACGCTTTAAAGGGAAGGACGTCTGGAAACCACATTACATGGAAACTGTTTGAGGGACACTGACGCAAGATAAGAGACTGCAGTGAAGCACTAGTGTCTCCAGGTATCTGAGGGGTGTTCTGGGGGGCATGAGGGTTAGGATCCCAGATCTGAAATCTCTGGTTGGCTATGTGCTTGGAGAGAGACTTAGGGGTGTGGGAAATGGCGGAGGCTGATGCCTATTCAGAACATGGAAAAGGTGTGGCCAAAGGAATTAGTGAAAGGAACTCAAAAGACCAAAGAGAGGAACTCAATCCCATCTTTTTACAGTTGGGAAAGCCGAGGACCAGGTGCAATGAGTGGCTTGTCCAAAGTTGCACCGAAGTTAATGGGAGAACTGCACTTAGCAGCCATATCTATAGCCTAGGGTTCTGTGAGGCTTCTGATCACCAGCATAATGAACTAAAATCTCTTCCTGTAATTCCCTCTCCAGTCCTAGCTCTCACCTCTGCGGCCTCATAAACTGGTCCTCTAATTCTGGAAAAAAGTTTCAGATAGTAGAAGGGGTAAGAGCCTTCTGGAGGGCACATCCCTGTTCTGTGAGTTCTCTGGGTTCTTTGTCACACATGACTGCTGTCTCTCTGAATGCAGCCCTCTTGGGGATGGTCACTTCTGTCCTAGCTACAACTAGAGTATAAATAGAAAGTCTGCTCACCACATGCTGCCACCTGCTGGCTAGACACAGCCCACAACAGTCAGCACAGCTCTGAAGACGGCTATGGTACTGGGTACAAGAACCAAGCAGAGGGTTCTGCATTCAAATTCTGCCTTTATTACTCTGCTGTTGAATAACCTTGGACAAGTTACTGACATTAGTTTCTTTATAATGAAGATAATACTACAAATAATTCTGTATTGACTGTCCTTGTCATATTCTTTGTGAACATGATTTTCTACAGGATTCCTATAAGCAGAACAGGTGGATCAACGGACATAACATTTTAAAAATTTATATTTACTATTTGAAAAGGGACTTCTAAATTGCCCTCTAAAAAAGGAGAGTCCATGCAATGTGCGTTGGATGTATGTGCAGATGACACACGCCCGTATGCCACTTAACCGTCTGTTGAGAGGTACCCAGTGTTCATTAGCTGCCAGGTAGACCGTGTGGGCTGACGGTTAAAACTCCGCTTCTACCTGATGGTTCCCCTCCTTGGTTTGCTCTGCTGAGAACATGCGTGTTCCTGCACGTCCACTCCGGGGTGTGGACCACCTTCACTTCCTACACTTCCCCTAAGGCTCCTCCCGGAGGAGGCCGTGTTTCTGCCTGTCACCCACCTCAGCTCCTTTCACCCATTCTTCACCTACACAGCAAAGGGTTCACAGGGTATGTGCTCCTGTTTCTCATAATGTCTATGAGATTCATCCACATTACTGTACTTATCAATCTTTAATTTTTTTGATTGCCTCATAACATTCCTTTTTTTAAAAAATATTTTATTGGGTAATTGACGGGAGGGGAACAGCATTGGGGAATCAGGGAAGGGGAACAGACAATTTGCTGTCCTTTTGCTCTTCAGTCTAGTTGCGGAGGACGTTGCTTCACTGGCCCATGTTGGTATCGTCATTGCGCTCCTCCCGGATGAGACAGATCGGTCGCCGGCCTCTGGATGGTCGCTCACCGCGGCTATTGGCAGCTCATGCTGGCTGCCAGCCACTCACTATGGCCTATGGCAGCCCAGTGCAGCAGGGGCTGCAGCCTACACCGTCGCTGGGGCTCACAGCAGCCCAGCTCCAGGTGGAGCTGTTGTTAGCTGTGGAGGGCAGTGTTACTGGCCCTCATATGTGGGATCCGAACCGGGGCCGCGGGCGTCCCAAAACCAGCTCTTAACCAATGCGCCACTCGGCCGGCCCAACATTCCATTTTTTGATATACCACAAATCACTTATCCATTCTCCTGTCATTAGACATCTGTGTAGTTTCTAGCTATTATGCATGAAACTGTTCTGAATATTTTCATTCCTATCTTTTGGTGGCCACAGGCACTCACTTCCCTTGGGTATATACCAGGAGAAGGTTATAAGGCAGGCGTGCACTAAGGTTTAGTAAGTTTGGTCAAACCACTTTTCGAATAGGTTCTATCAATTTACACTCCAGTTGACATCAGCATCATGGAGGAATGAGAAGAACCTTTTGTATCGCCCCTTAAATTGATAACAAATCAGACACCTATAATCCCACAAAGATTCCTCTGTTCAGCACACAAGCATGCCTGAGAGATCCACGCATCGGTGCATCAGAAGGTGGGCGTACTGGAGCGCATGGAGGAGGTGGGATGGGGTAGGGCAGGGATGGCATCTGTAGGTGCAGTCTGGTGGCTGCCGAGGCCCCAGCTAATGTGGCAATGGTGGAGGAGTCAGGGTGCAGCCCCTACACTACGGCCCAGTGGACGGTGCGAGGGCATAAGTCGCGCTGGTGCTTGAGAAGCTGGCTCCCTCCCCCTCCACTGCTGCAAAACCCAGTAGCAGCACTGGGGATGTGCCTCATGGCACAGGCAAGCTGGTAGCCACAGGGCCATTAGTAAGTACCAGGGAGGCAGGGCTGCAGGCTTAAGAACCACCTACCACCTCCCCCTCCATGGTGGTGCCGAGACCGAGGTGACTTGTAGCTGGGACACTTACCACCCCATCACCCAAGAATCAATTTCCATGACAAGAGCAACCCCCCCCACCCATCATGACCCTGAGGCACACATATTGTAGCACAGAAAACAGGAAACACAAACTTGCTCTCTAGCGCCGTCTACTATAATCACCAACCTGCTGGACTGTGAAGCTCTGTCAGGTGCAACTGATCTCACGGAGTCACTGCACACAGATTTTCAAATACAAAATACGTCTTTCCTGGACTAAGTCACAAACACGACTGGCGATCGGTTACGGTAGAGGGAGAAGAGATGGAAGCAATGAGTCACGATACTTAAGTTAACTGTTAGATATTTGAAAATTTGTGTATAATGAATCTGTGAGTTCAGTTGCGCCTGACAGACGGCTAAACAAGAAAAGAGTCCACTATCTCAAATGCACTATCTCAAAGTCATGGAAAACTTATTTAAATGACACAGAAATGCAGTAATAAAGAAATCCAATGACATACAAGGAAACTCAGAAAAGCAGTTCAATGAGCTCAGGTATAAAATTAATGAACAAAAGGAATACTTTACTAGAGAGACTGAAACTATAGAAAAGAATCAAGTAGGGCCGGCCGAGTGGCGCAGTGGTTAAGCGCTGGCTTGGGAAGCCAGCGGCCCAGTTTGGGTCCCACATATGAGGGCCAGTGACACTGCCCTCAAAAAAAAACACAAAAAAGAACCAAGTAGAAATTCTGGAACTGAAGAACTCAATAAAGGAGATGAAGAATGCATCAAAGAGCACTGGAAACAGAGCAGTCCATATGGAAGGCAGAATTAATGATTTCAAAGACAGAAATCTAGAAATGATTCAGGTGGAAGGAGAGAGGGAACTCAGTTAAAAAAACGAATGAACTCTATTTCAGAACAGCATATTAAACAATTATAACATAAAGGTTAAAAGAAAAAAAAGCATTACAAATAACTATAGCAACTACAATTTGATGATAATTCTTGTACTGTTATCCCCATGCGATTACTAGGAGACTGAAGTATAGACATGAAAAGTGCTCTGTAGGCCGTAAAGAGATAAAACGTGTAAAACATCCCTAGTTGGTTATAAAACCAGGAATCTCTGTCTCCTTTAAAATATTTGACCTTGTAATTCATACTGACTGGGAACAGACCTGTGACAACTGGTCTTCTCTCCTGAGGTCCACAGAAGCTCCCGAGAACCAGGTTTCCTGCCACTTTCTCTGATGCCTTGGTTAACTAAGACTCCCTTTTATCTTCCTAGCTAACATGCCCCATCCACTGGGGACAGTCTCAACCACATTCTAGGGACCTGTGTCCTGAACATGCAATTCCAAGCGGAACTCCTCTGTCAGACTCTATGATCTCCAAGTTAGAGATCTTTGAATTGATACAAGAGATCACTGGAGGCTGTGGCCAGTCCCTCCCTGCGGGGGAAAGGCCTCCTCCAAAAGGGGTCCAACGTGTGGTGTCCTCTGAAGGAGGGCGGCAGGTCCGGACTCTTGAGAACAAGGTGCACTTAGGCTTCTGGGAAGCCTGCCTTCCAGCCCCGTGCCCTTCCCAGTGTGCACAGAGGGCAATCGAGGCACAAGGGGAAGAAACCTGGTCATAATAAAAGCAATCACTTAGGAAACACCTACTGTGATTCAGGAACTGCAGTAGGCGATGGACCTTATGTCGAGGGCAACTGCCAGGGTGGGAGTGCCCTGACAGCCCCTGCCCACGGGTGTTATGGAAATGTCTGAGATGTTTTTGGTTGTCACCATACTTGGGACTAAGGGTGCTATATATCCTGCAATGTATGGTGCATCGTGCCTAGAAAAGGCAGAGCTAGAACCAATGAATTGGAAGAATAGGGAAGCAGCTTCTAGTTGGTTTTTAGAAAAACCTTCTGCTCCGTAAGGATCATCAACACGGGAAAGGGATGCCTCTGAAGGTACCAAGCGGTCCAGGTTAGACAGACCACCTTTAATCAGGGGTCCTGAAGAGGGATGCTTTTTGGCCCCAGGAATCTGAAACTTAGTCGGGATACTTTGGCTAAAGCAGGCACACGTTCAGTAGGCAACCTACTTAAAATAGTCTTAAGTTTCTGTTCTCTCTTTTCTAATTGCTAATGTGTTGATTTTTGCGGGTAGCAGCTAACCTGCTGCTCAATTTAGCCAAGGCTGGACCAACAAACGATGTCAGAAGATGCTATTTAGGTAGAGTTTTTCACAAATGCTGAAACTCCTTTCACTGCTAAAAATGTCCTTGTCAATCTAAGAAGAAAGCTGGCGGAAGAGCGCTGAAGTACTAACCAAAGTACGTGGTTAGACTACACAGCCCCTTTCTCCACGCCTCTGTTTCGGTCCGTGTCACACTGGACTCCTCTTAGTTGAGCATACGCAGTTACTCCCGACATAGGTGGACTTACCTTGTACTTGCAGAGGTACTGACTAGGTACATTCACAAACTCTCTTATCTGATTTGCCCAGGATGTGCTATTAGGGAGAGAAGTGATATCACCCCAGAGTCTTCAAATCATCTTGGTATTCTTAGTGAGACTTAAGGGGGGTTGATGAACCAAAACCATCAATGCTGTATCACTTACGAATACGCAGGCACAGAACAAAACTAACGTATTTTTACAATATATTTTTCAAAGCTGTGTCATATCTATTATTTTACTCTGATATGACAATAACACAGTGAGGTATGGATTCCTGTCTCTATAGGACAGATGTGAAAAAGATAGTTTGCTCAAGGTGTCATACCTTAGAGTATAAGAGTGTGGAGTCAGAATTGGAACCCAGATCTTCTGACTCCAAATCTTGACCATATTTTTCTCTGACCTCTTTTCGCCATGTGCACATGTGTGTGTACGTGTGTGTGCACGTGTGCATGTGTGCGTGCATGTGTGCATGTGCAAGGCTTAGGCCCGTGGGTATAATTGGTTGGTCACCCAGCACTCACCTGCTGATCCTGCAGCTTGACTCCGACGACTCTGAAGGTGTTGCTGGCGGTGTTGTGGTACATGTTGATTCGGCTGAACCCCTGCTGGCCAGGTTTGATGGGTACCCATTTCTTACTGGTGTCATCGTAGACCATCACGGAAGCCCGGGCTTGGCAGATACTCTGTTCACTGCAGAGCAAGAGAAAACTTAAGTGTCAATGCCAGCTGCAAAAGGCTTTGCCCTTTTCTGAAACAGGCCAACGGCTGCTTGATGCAGTGGAACTTTCTCATTGCCAGAGCTTTCAACTAGCTGTCTGTGGAGGGACTGCCCCGTGAGGGGATGAGATTCCATTCTCTAAGGAGCGCGGGGAGTGGACAGGAGGCTCCATGCCAAAGTTTTCAACGGCTTGGAAAAGACCCACAGCTTTCCTTCCAGGGAAAAAGGCGCTTGAATGAGGGAGGAATTACAGTTACAATTTGTCAACCGTCTACAATATTCCAGGCATTGTGTTAAATATGACAACGCATTAAAGCACCTGAGTCTCACAACTTAGGGAGTAGTCACCAGTACCCCCATTTTGTAGATGAAAAAAGTGGCTCAGAGACTTGGAAAGGTTTATACAAATTCACATAGCTATTCAGTGATTAAATTTGGGATTGCCAACCAGTTTTGTCTGACTCTTAGAGAACATGACGTAGATAATATGGTGCCCATCCAAAAAAATGCTCAATTTATGATATTATGATAGGATGGCATCACACAAGCTGTGCAGACAATAAAATGATTAGGTGATCTTCTAAAGAACAGAGCGATATAAATCAAAATAAACAGATGGCTGCACCCTACTTTGCTGAAGACATTACCAAGTAACTCCATCTGTTCAGAACACCAGAGACCACCAGGGAAGGAACAAAAGAAGGCCCTGGAGAGAGAAAACAGCCATCACTAAAATCAGGCACTACATGGGCCGGCCAAGTGGCGTGGTGCTTAAGCGCTGGCTTGGGAGGCCAGCGACCCCGGTTCAGGTCCCACATATAACGGCCAGTGACACTGTCCTCAAAACAAAACAAACAAAACAAAACAAAACAAAAAACAATAAAATCAGGCACTACATCTCCTGCCACTAGAGCTAGAACCAATGAATTAGAGGAACAGAGAAGCAGCGTCCAAGTTTTTAGGAAAACCTTTCCATCCATAAGGATCATCAGTAAAAGAAAAGGGGTGCCTCTGAAGGTACCGAGGGTTCCAGGTTAGACAGGGTACCTCCAAAGATGTCTCTTGGAGTTCACTGGCATATTCATTTACATATAAGCCTAATAATCTTGAACATTTACTTTTTCAGTCTTTATTTGGCACATGAAAATTCCCAAATTAAAAAGGTACAATGTGGTTGTTAAAGGCAGGCACACCACCAACGGTGGGGAGTGGCCATTATTAGAAAGGGGGGACCCCATAAACACAACCAAAGAATTAGAAACAAAAAGTTCAAGCCCAACAATTTGAGCCCAGTTAATTTAGTAGACGCAAAAGTGTGTACAGTAATGGATAGTCATAATGATGAGACCAATCTGTCAGGAAATGTCACATTATGGTCACTTTACCATATTTAAGGCACGGAAATGAAATATTTGTGAAAGATCCCACTTCCCCAGCCCCAGAGGTTCCTGGGTAACAAAGCTGTGGTTTTCAGGGGATTGGCCCTCGGGGCCCTGGCAACCTCAACCTGGCCACACAGCCCGTGGCTGATTCCCAGAGGCGGGCTTCCTGGGGACCCAGGTCCCAGTGACTTGGAGGGCAGATGGTCCAGTGTACGTTAGTGTCACCTTATCAGTCACCGGGGGGCAGCGCACACAGGGCTTTCCCACACATATCCCTCACCTCACTTTACACGAACCCCTACGCACAGTTTACAGTTGTCCAGCCAGTGACTTAATGTGCAGTGCTGGGTCTCAGAGTGAGTGCCTACACCGGGACTCAGACCTACTGCTGCCCCCACAGCGCTGCTCTGGGGTGTACGAGTCTAGGGTACGCTTGACATCCGCTGTACAAGCCTTGTGCGGAGGGCTCTGTGGACAGATGTGTCAGGAGTGAACTGTAAGGCTTTTTTGTGCAATTGTGCTGTGCCTTTTTTTCCATAATTCATCACTCATTCAACAAATATTTAAAGGGAAATCAGTGATGAGGAACATGGGTATGAGCCTTCCCAGAAGACAGCCATACTGCGCTTCAGGGGAAAAGGAAACAAACAAACAAACAAACAAACAAACAACATACCAGCAGCACTGTACGTGCTCTCTGGGTTTCGGAGCCCGAAACCGCGTATATTTTAAGAGGACAGGCTTAGGAGGAGGCGCCGCCCCTCCCCCAGCGGAGTCTCAGGGGCCCTGTCCTTATTTGAAGCCTGTAGAAATGACACTGTGCACAGAATCAGACAGACCTTGCTTTCATTCATGGTTCCATCCCAACATCAACAGAGCAGAAATCGCGTTATGGGCGAAGCGGTGTCCCTTAGTGTTGTGTGTACACTCAGGTGCCACCTGTGACACTGGGCAGGTAGATGCGCATTCCAGGCAATGTCCCAGGAGCCGGGAGGGGTCCCGAGAGGCGGCCTGGGGTTAGTCACCTAACATGGCCTTGACTGGGCCAGAAGGGTCTGAGCTGGAACCCCAGCTCTGTCACTTGCCTGCATGTGACCACAGGTGCCCTTGAGAGGCTTCTGGGGCAGAAACCCAGGAAGGTGCGGTGTGGTCGGGCAATGCTTTTTAGAATCCCCGTGTGGTGGCCTTGGAAGTGTGCCCTTCAGGCCTCCAAGGGAGCCTGTTACAGGAGCAGAGATGATCAGGGATCCAGCTGCCATCTCTCTGGGTGCCAGTGCCTTTGCACAAAGGCCAGGCTTGTCCGGGCCATTCTCCTCCAGTGACCGAATGTGGCAGGGCTACGAGTGCCAGCCATTCCTGCCCGACATGGGGCTCCTCCAAGGGGCAAACGCTGGCTGAGGGCCACCTCACTAGCCTGTGTGCTGCGGTCGGAGGTGCTCTCTGCTCAGTCCCTCCTGCCCGTTCCCCTCCCACAGACATCGGGCCTGCAGCCTGGCCTGAAGCTCCGGCCCGCTCCTGCTTCCGTCGCTGCACTGCCGCCTCCTAAATCTCTGCAGTCTCACCCCCGCCCCCAGGGTCTTGGTGCCTGCTTCTTGGAAGACGCAAAGCGACCGCCCTCCTGTGGTGCAGGTTCCCTGAGGGCAGGGGCATGCCCGTCTCATTCTCCACTGTACCCCAGAACCTGGCACTGGGCAAGTGCCCAATAAATGCTTTGCGTAGAATCCCAGGGCTGCAAAGAACCCTGGAGGTGGCCTGACCCACTCTCGCGTCCAACACAGTCTGTCTTCTAAGCAGCCCTCAGTGCACACCGAGCTCTGAATGAAAACCGCCAGTGACGGGGAACTTACTACTCTCCAAAGCAGTCCATTTGTTGTGAAATGCTTTTAGTTGCTGGGTCAGAGTGACACTGTACTCACTGCCCTTCGGAGTTACAGAGGTGTTTTGGATAGCCAGTGACAGCCCATGGGACAACTGAAGGGACCTCTTAGTTCTTCCGTGTGTCATTTGCATGACAAAGCTACGAGCCCCTTGCCATCCATCATCCTCTAGTGTGTCCTGATTTGTCACATTTTCTTAGCATCTGGGTCCTACGATTGGATATGATCATTTCATTGTCTTCTGACAAGCACAGACGCCAGTGAGTCAAAACCATTTTCTCATGCAGAGATGAATGTGACAGCTCACAGCTACTCAGGAAATGAGACCAATGATTACACACCTTACTTGGCCTGGAGGGGGCCAGGGGAGCCTTTCTGAAGAAAATGCGGTGAGGGCTGAAAGATGAAGAGCTTTCCACCACCCGAATTCAGGAAGGGGACGTGGGTGGTAGGGAGAAGCAAGCAGCCAGCAGAGGCGGGGGTGGGCGGGGCAGGGCCGTGTGCTGAGCGGAGAACCATGCGGAGAACTGTGGGATACCTGGGCACCTCACACACCTTTCAGGGTTGTTTGGCTGGAGAGGATATAAAGCACCCCGTAGGTGCTAAAATGCCAGTACCTATTTTTCTTAATGTAATTATAGCCACAGGTTCTTTTTTCTGTTGGTGTTTTTAACACTAGGTTCAAACTGAGCTTGTGGTTAACCAACGCCGCCAGCCCCCCCCAACCCCTCGCTTAACCCATTTGAATAGTGCTTGTCTCTGCTTATTTTATTTCCACTGACAAAAAGTAAATGCAAGAAAATACCCATTTATTCTACTTTAGATTTGTCTTGCTTATTGTCCCTTTGAGATGTTTTTGTTTTAGTGAAATCTTGATTGTTATCTGGCCTTGACACCGCCTCTCGGCTTCACACATTCAATTGCCTTCTCAGCGTCTTTACTGGACGATGATACACAAACTGTACCATACGTGGGTCCAATGGCTTCGTAAACTTCATTTGTCTGAATCATGTTATCATTTGAGGAAAGCAAGTTTTATAACAAATATTTTCTTTTTAAAAATATTTATTGAATGACTGAATGACTGAATTATTTTTTAAAACACAAACATACAAAACTCCCTTTACTAACTTAAAAGCATCTATTTCCGCTTTCTCCCCACAGGCCCCAGAGGCTGATTCTCACAAGGGTTTCATCTCTGACAAGGTGCTTTTATGTGATCAAAACAACTAGCTGATAAGAGGGGAACAAAATACACTGTTAGGTTTGTTCTGCACCCCAGGTCGATGCCTTTCATCCCCCCGGGGACCTAACAGGCTGCTCTGAGTCTCTGGCTGTCTACCCTCTGGGAAGCGCAGGCTCCATGCCCACCAGCTGATGGACTCTCGCTTCCCCACAGCCGACATGACCCGGATGAGTTTCTGAATTTCCCACAGGCTCACAGAGACACGCCACCCCCAGCCCCACTCATTTCTTTGCTTGGTCAACTTGAAGGCCCTTTGCACCCTACAAACAGCTCTCAGGGCTTTTCAGGCATTTACCAGAAAAACGTGGAGGACAGAGTGTGAGTTCAAAAGCCAGGGATGTAAAGCCAAAGAGAGAACAGAGAGGAGCGGGCCAACCACACGAGGCTTCTGGGAAACGTGCGTCCAGGGCTGAGCTTGCAAAAAGCATGGCCCTTAGGCCTGTATGAGCCGAGACTGGCCCTGCAGCTCTGCGCTCTTTCTGAAGCCTCTTAGCACAGCACCTAGGAGTCTGTCCTTCTTCTCAGTATCTGCGTAAGAATCAATCCCACTAGACAGTGAGCTCCTTGAAGGCAGGGACTCTGTCATTTGCCCCTTTGTAAACCCAGCCCCTTGCATGTTGTAGACACTAATAATTGCTTGTTGAAGAAATGACTCTCTAACTGTGAATAAATGTGTTGACAATTATGTGCCCATGGAAACATTCCACTTTCCATCCCACTCCATTTATTCTGAGAGAGAGAGGAGCTGCCAAATAAAAGCATCTGTTACAGATTACCATCAGCGATCTCCGTCTCGCCACGGCCTGTGACCGAGAGTCAGGAAACCGCAGCTCTGAGGGTGGTTTATCCTACTGTGCAGAGTGAGGCTGCCGACTGGGCCGCTGCTGCCTTTGAAGGTGCATGTCAGCTCTGCTGGCCCAGGCCTGGGGATGCGCTGGGAGATGCGGGCTGCCCTCCCTGGCCCCTCTGCAGGGTTCGCCCCTTTCTCTGCTGCCTGGGGCTCATACTGGAAAGCCAAGAATCAACGCCTTTCTCTCTCTCCCTAGCGCTGGCACGGCGGTCCCGCCCAGCCCTGACTTGGTGGCTCCCTTGAGATGGAACAACGCATCACTCTGTCTGATTTTGTCTCCCCAGCAGGACTGGAACCTGGGTTTGCCTGGGACAGAGGGGGATCCCGGGAGGCAGGACATTCAGTGGTTAGCCCTGGACAAACCGGGGTGAGTGTCACCCTACTGGGAACGCCCCCCCCCACCACAATAACGACCATGGTTAAACACGCGTGTCACGGCAGTGAGTCTGGCTGATGTGAGGTGCTATGCGCTGGCGCCCACTCCCCACGCCAGCTCTCCGTCCCTGTCCAGCAGCCCCTGCCTGCTGCTCCCCCCACTTCTCACCACTCGCTCCCTCTCCAAGCCCCCACTGGAGCCAGGCTTCTGTCCTTAATATACGGACACTTAAATGACTCCACACAGGGCCACTGACTTGCCACTCCCCAACTCCAGTGGGTGCTTTTCAGTTCTCAAATCACTCCGTCTCTCTTAGGGAACCAAACACTGCTGACTACATCCTCATTTGTGAAAATCTCTCCTCTTCGACTCCGAATCTTTACATTCCCCTGGTTCTCAGTTTTTCTCTCTGGTGATTCCTTTTCAGCTTCCTTCACAAGTTTCATTCTACTCACTGCTTACATGAGGGGTTCTTAAGCCAGGGTCCACAGAAAGGCTTGAGGATTCTAAGAATCTCAAAATGATTTAAAAGGTGAGCGTACCAGCTTTTCCTGGGGTCTTCTGCTGTGTTCTCCCAAACAGCTTTTAAAAACACCTTAAATTAGATCTTGGTGTTCCCCAATGTGAGCTACTTAGAATTTCTTTGCTTTTCACTCTGCGCCGCGATTTGTAGTAAGACTCAGGAAAGGTGTTCACTGAAGTCCAAATTCTGGGACCCCTCTTTAGGACATTCAGTTTCAGAAAGCCTAAGGCGGGGCCTGGGGCTCAGTATTTTAACACACAGTCTCACGCAAATGGCCCATGCAGTGAGCTCTGAGAAGCGCTGACTTCCAATCTTTCACGGGCTCCCCCTGCCGTGGCCGGAGCTGATGATCGCCACTCTAGACTGACAAGCCCCCGTTGGTGAGTCTCTCGTCCTGGCCTTTCTTCTAAGCTCTGGAACCCTATTTCCAACGACCAGACCTTTGATGGACCTCAAAACTCAACATGCTCGAAACAGGAAGCACTCTCTCCACCGTTCCTACCCTGTCTCCCAAGTCTGAACCCCCAGCGCCACCTCAGACCCCTTTTTCTGCGTCACCCTCCATAGCCGTCATTTGTTCTAATCCCTAAATACCTTCCGGATCTGTTCCTTCCTCCCCTCTGTCGCCGTGTCCTAGCCCTTCTCACTTACCACTAGACCTTCACTGGACCTGGCTATTTATCCTGCTCTGGGTTCAAGTTGTCTCATGGCCCCCAACACATCTTTCACCAGTAACCAGAAAGACCTTCAGAAAATGCAAATCTGACTGTGCCTTTTCTCTCACTGGGGCCTGTCTTACTAGCTATACGACCTCAGACAAATTACTTTACTTCTTTGTTCCTTAGTTTCCTTTAGCGTATCTAATTTTTTCTTTCTCATCTTTCCTTATCTTCTTTATGGGGTTGAGAATTAAAAGGCTTGGAGTAGTACCTGGCATCCAATAGCATGGGAAGAACACGAGTCACTATCAGGACATGAGCCCAGCTCTGTCACAGGCACGGCCCTCGCACGCTGGCTCTTGCCTAGCTGTTCACAGCTGACCCACCAACCCTAGGCTAGTCTGGTGGAAACACACAGGGGCCCCAGACAGACCCTACTCTTTGCTCTAGCTCCTGCTGTTCTCTCTGCCTGGGATGCTTTTCCAGCCTAGCTTGCCAGTGATTCCCACTCACCCTAAAGACTTAAGATATATGTTACCTCCTTTAGAAAGCCCTTCTTGAAGCATCAGGCTGAGTTATATAGTCTTCTGAGCTCTGTTACATATCCCCTGCCTAAGCACCCGAAAGCTCTCACTACAGGATACTGCAGCAACTGTCTACTTTATTTTTATTTTTATTTATTTATTTTATTAGTTTCAGGTGTACAACATAATGCAATAGTTATACTCTTTACCCCCCGAAGTGACAACGCCCCTCCCCCAGTTCGCCACCCCACTCCCCCCGATATCATACATATCTATCACAACTCCCCTGACTCCCCTCCACAGTATACTCCACATCCCGTGACCATCCACATATTCAGTTACAGTTGGCATACAATACTATACAACATCAGTTTCAGGTGTACAGTGCAGTGATCAAGGCTCTACTCCATTCATGAAGTGGTCTCCCTAACAAGACATGTGACCATCTGACATGCCACAAAATTTTTACATTATTATATTCCCTGAACTGTGTTTCATATCCCTGTGACAATATTGTAGTTGTCTATTTATGCTGTCTAATCCCTTCCCTTCCCCCATCCCCACCCCGCTCCCAACTAGCAACCCTGTTTTTCCTCTAGATCTACGAGTCTGTTTACTTTGAACGTTCACTCAGCTCTTCAGACTCCACACACAAGTGAGATCACATGGTACCTGTTCTTCTCCGACTGACTTATTTCACACAACATAATAGTCTCTTCCCAACAGTATCAATTACATTCCCAGAACTTCCCCCATATCCCTGCGGCAACACTGTAGTCCCGCATACACTGTCCAAAACCGTTCCTCCTCTCCCTTTTCCCCACTCCCTCCCAGCCAGCAACCATCAGTTTTTCCTTTATATCTGCTTGATATGAGTTCAATCTTCTTAAATTTACGGAGACTTGTTTTGTGGCCTAACATGGTCTATCTTGGAAAATGTCCCATGTGTACTTGACAGGAATGTATATTCTGTTTTTTCAGGGTGAAATGCTCTAAAAATATCAACGAAGTCCAGCTGGTCTAAAGTATCATTTAAGGCCCCTCTTTCTGTGTTGATTTTCTGTCGAAAGGGACTGTCCATTGGTGACAATGGTGTACAAGTCCCCTACTATGATAGTGTTACTGTTGATCTCTGTCTTTATGTCTGTCAAAATCTGTTACATGTAATTAGGAGTTCCTATGTTGGGTGCACAGATGTTTATTAGGGTCATAGTGCCCTTCTTTGTCTTTTATTGTAGTCATTTTAAAGTCTATTTTGTCCAAAGTAAGTATTGGTACTCCAGCTTTCTTTTTTCTCTCATTTCCATTTGCATGAAATATCTTATTCCATCTGTAAACAGCATATACATGTGTCCTATTTTCTTATCCACTCAGCCACTCTTTTGATTTGAGCATTTAGCCCATTCACATTTAAAATGATTATTGATAGGTGCATGTGTATTGCCATTTTGTTATTTGTATTCCTGGTCTTCCTGGGTTAGCTTGTTTACCCCTTTCTTTTGTTTAAAAAAGCCCTTTTAACATTTCTTGCAATGCTGGCTTGGTGGTAATGAATTCCTTAAGCTTATTCTTTTCTGAGAAGCTCTTTATTTCTCCTTCAATTTTAAGTGATAGCTGTGCTGGGTAGAGCAATCTTGGTTGTAGGCCTTTATTTTCTGTCACTTTGAGTATCTCCTGCCACTCCCTTCTGGCCTGCAGAGTTTCTGTAGACAAGTCAGCTGTTAGTCTAACAGGAGTTCCTTTGTATGTAACCTGCTGTCTTTCTCTTGCAGCCTCTAGGACTCTGTCTCTGTCTTTAACCTTTTCCATTTTAACCATGATGTGTCTTGGTGTGGACCTGTTTGGGTTCAGCTTGTTTGGAACCCTCTGCACGTCCTGGGCATGTATGTTGATTTCCTTCACCAGGGTAGGGAAGTTTTCAGTCATTATTTTTTCAAATACATTCTCGACCCCTTGCTTCTTCTCTTCTCGTTCTGGTATTCCTATGAGTCGAAGGTGGTTGTGTTTCACCTTGTCCCATAGGGCTCTTAAATTATTTTCATTGCTCTTTATTCTTTGGTCTTTTTGCTGTGCCAACTGGGTGATTTCTGCTATTTTGTCTTCCAAATCGCTGATCCGCTCCTCTGCTTCATCTACTCTACTGGTGATTCCTTCGAGAGTGTTCTTCATTTCAGTTATTGTATTCTTTAGTTCTAACAGGTTGCTTTTTATGGTTTCCCTACCCTTCTTTATGTCCTCGCTAAGTTCCTTAAACATTTTTATCATCAGTGTTCTAAACTCTGTCTCTGAAAGGTTGGCTCCATCTGTTTCATTTAGTTCCATTTCTAGAGGTTTCTTCTGATCTTTTACTTGTGACATGCTTCTTTGTTTCCCCATTCTGGCTGTTGCTCTGGGATTGCTTTGATGTATTAGATAGATCACCAGGAGAGCCCTGGCTGGATCACGCAGGCACACAGCTCACGGCCCAACACTCCCAGGAAAACTCCCAGTCTCAGCCTGTCCCAATCAGCCGCTCGCAGATCAGGCCGAGCAGCCCGACAACCAATCACCAGCCTGGAAACTCTGCAAGCGCAGTGTGGAGAGCGGGATCCGAGGTGGCTTGCGCACTCCCACATCTCAGTGAGCAGCCTGTTGGAGCCGGAGCATGCCCACCAGGCGTTTCCCTGGCAACGTAGCACAAGCCGGGCGGAGGGTGGGGATCTGAGGCGGCTTGCGCACTCCCGGGTCTCAGTGAGCAGCCTGTTGGAGCCCGAGGGCACCCGCCCAGCGTTTCCCTGGCAACGCAGTATAAGCCGGGCGGAGGGTGGGGAATCCAAGGCCGCATGTGCATGTGCACACGCACTCCTGCGCCAATTCCACCAAACCAATGAGGTCTCGGACCTGATCCTCTGTGGGAGGGCCCAAGCCTGACAAAATGGCGCCCTCCCTACACCACTCGCGTGCAGGCCCCACACCACGGGAATAACAGTCCAAAAACCTCCAGCCTTTGCACCAAAGGTGCTCAGTTCAGTCCGTCCCCACAGGCTCCTGGGTCCGGCTCACACAGCCACTCCCTCCACCAGGAACCAGGTAAGTGCTCACCGCCGAGCAAGCCTGGGCGCCGGCCTCACTGATTCTCCAGCCGCTCTCAGCCTCACCGAGCTGAGCAGAGAGAGTCCTCACTAATTTACTGCCGGCTATCTTAGAACTTCACTTCCCGGCAAAGGAGCTCTGGGCTGGTGAGCTTGGGGTGCGGCCGGAGGGTCTCTCCCCCAACCGGAGAAGCTTCCCACGGCTGGGGCTTCCCTCACGGGGTTCGCCCTCTCTCGTCTCCGCCCGTCCTACCAGACCCGACACGGCCTCCTCTTTAAGTTCTTTGTTTAGTGGTTCTGTTCATCTAGTGTTCCGGGGACATCCAGGGTTGAATGCTGTATAATTTGTTTGTAATTTTGGTGTGATCCTGGGAGATAGTTTGCACAGTGTCTGTCTTTTGTGCCATTTTACCGGAAGTCGCAACTGTCTACTTTAGGTCCCTCTGCTGGGCACAAGTGCCACCAGGGCAAGGACCATTTCCTGCAGGACGAGCAAGGGCTCAGGCCACAGTTCCCTTCCAACCTGTTTATCTCTGGAGTTCTAAAGCAATAGGGCGGATTCTTTAGTGGTCCCAGGGAAGGTCCCTCCTTGCTCTCCTCGACGGGATGCTGCCCACCCCCCACCTGCTGCAAACCAGGAAGGACGGGCGGTCTGTCTACACAGCCCACCCAGCAGCCTGGTGGCAAGGCCAGGCAGGACAGCAAGAGCACCCTCCTGACATGCGGGCCAGTTAAAATGCCTTTCCGGTATCACTCAAGAAATTAAAGAAGCAAGAATGTTTCTTCGGCCTGAGACTCGTTCTCCTCCCTACATCCCTAGGTTTGCACCTCTCTGTTTCTCGAAGCTCAGGTCAGGTGTCACTGCCTTCAGGAAACATCTGTTCATTCGTTCCTGCTCACTTAGCAACTATATAAAGAGGAAGGCATTCTGCTAGGCTCTGGGAATGACCGTGACATGTGTCTGCCCTTAAGGAGATTAAAATGTAGCAGGAAAACCAGTTACAAAATGGGTACATGAAAGTGCTATCAGAAAACACACAGGGTTCTGTGGGAGCAATTCTCATCTGTGAAACAAGCTAATAAAACTTAAGTATTTTTCTGCATGAAGATGCCAAGTACCCAGCGGGGGCTGTCCGTGTGCCTGACAGGCGTGTGCCTCTGGTCACCTCAAACCTTCGTGATGGCTATTCAGAGCTTCTCTCCGAGACCGTGAGTCTCTTGAGGGTGGGCCTGGGTCGGAGCCATCAGACCCCCTTTAACCTCCTCGGTGTGGCATCATACCCCACCTTACCAGGCGCAGGCTCAGGAGCTGCCGAGAGAATTACCAAGTCGGTGAGAGAAGTGACTATAAATACGTGTTTCCAAAGCCACGTAGAAACAGAGCCAGACTCTGAGGAAGTCTGTGAAGTCCTGACTTGTTTCCTTCCAACATTCAAGCAACGAAAGTGAACTTGAAAAGCAGGCTGAGAATCACCTGGAAACAGAGCAGCTGACACCGAGAAGGCAGGCTGTGCAAACCCGACTGTGCGCTCCAGCTCAGAGTGCGCGCGCGTTCACCTCCCGAGGACTGAGGCTGGGCCAGAGGGAAAAGCACCCCCAGTCCTCGGCGTCGCCCAACTCCTGCCTCTCTCTCTGCCCATCTGCCAGTTCAGCAGAGCCTTGCAGGTCAAGGCCTGCATGATGTCACCTGATGCTCGAAACCATCTTTACGACGGACTGACTACATTTAACCCCACTCGACATTAAGTGACTGTCCAGTCACCCAGGCCAAGAGACACCACTGGCGAGGACCCTGCGTTCTTTCCCCTTTCTCTGGAGGCCTTTGCTTCCAGCTCCTTGGGCCTCACTTCCTCCATGTCCCCCTCCACTCACAATCTCCCTCAGCCTGTCAGGCCATCTCCCCAGGCCCCAGAGCTCAAGCCCTCTCATCTATTCCACTCCACATGCTCTATCTGTGGCCTTTTAGTCACCAGAGGTGACAGGGTGCCCTCGTTTACACCCTCTTAGGCCCCTTTCTAAAAGTTCTGTTGGCTCTGTGACAGCACCAGCTGGCTTCTTCTCTGGAATGTCCCTGTTCTGTCCACTGTCTTTCCCAAGGTGGACAGAGAGAGAGAGTCAGAGAAGGTCTGGTTGGCTGGTGCCAGCCAGGGACCAGGGGTGCTTGGGAAAAACAGCCCAGGGACATCTAGTTAACACGTCACTCACGAGACAGTGTGGGGAAGAGAAGGGAACACTGGACCCGAGTCCCGGGTCTGCCCAGGCAGGGTCTGTCATTTGCAAGGCAAATGACCTCAACGGAAGGAAGTGCCTGACTGTGTGAAATGAGGGGAAGCATCTTTTTGACTAGCTTTTAAGTTTGCTGGAGCTCAAATAAGACTGAGGAAATAGACTGCCATTTGCTAAACCCAATGAGCAGCCCAGCTACCATCCCGACAAGGAAAATGTTGCCTCAAACAACAGCAAACTCCTAAGGAGAGAACCGAGCTGGCAGGTTCCTCACATGGCCTGGAGAATCGCCTCGGGCGCCCAGGGAGGGCGCGCCTGCCTGCGGGGTCCTGTCTCTGTGGAGTGACCTGGGCTGAGGCCGTCCCCTGGAGCGGGGCCTCTCCATGCCAGGTCTCCAAGCCCTGCTTCACCCAGGTACTCTCATACTTTCATGTGTCACTTGCTGGGCGAGTGCGTCCTGCCCCCACTGAAAAGGCGCTGCTTAACCTCTCCTCATGCCACTTACTATACAAGGTCGATAGTTAAGTTCATGAATCATCCTAGAAAAAGTGCTACATACCTCATTGCTGAATATCAATCACTATGGTCACCTTCCAAATACTCCCCTTTGGGAAGCTATGGACCGACGCCAGTGCCTAGTCCACCCTTCAAAGCCATTTGGGAACTCTTTTTCTGGAATGGCCAACAAAGCTGTCGTTGTCGTATTACCCTCGATGTCCTGAATGTCATAAAGTTGTCTTCCTTTCAATATTTCTTTTATTTTTGGGTAAAGAAACAAGTCATTGGGGGCCAGATCAGGTGAGTAGGGAGGGTGTTTCAATACAGTTATTTGTATTCTTTCTTTTTTTTTTTTTTAAAAGATTTTATTGGGGAATTGGGGGAGGGGAACAGCGTTGGGGAACCAGGGAAGGGGAACAGACAACTTGCTGTCTTTTTGTTCTTCAGTCTAGTTGCAGAGGACGTCGCTTCACTGGCCCATGTTGGTATCGTCATTGTGCTCTTCTCAGATGAGGCAGATCGGTCGCTGGCCATTGGACGGCTGCTCACAGCAGTTCTTGGCAGCTCACGCTGGCTGCGGGCCACTCATAGTAGCTCACAGCAGCCCACTGCAGCAGGGACTGCAGCCTATGCTTTCGCTGGCGACTCACGGCAGCCCAGCTCCAGGTTGAGCTGTTGTTCACCATCTTAGCTGTAGAGGGCAGTGTCACTGGCCCTCTATGTGGGATCCAAATTGGTGGCCCTGCTGCTCAGAGCTGCCATCCCAAGCCAACTCTTAACCAACGAGCCACTCGGCTGGCCCCAGTTATTTGTTCACTGGCTAAAAACTCCCTCACAAACAGTGCCATGTGAGCTGGGGCATTATTATGATGCAAGACCCATGAATTGTTGGCAAAAAGTTCAGGTCGTCTTTTTCACACAGCCTTTTCAGCACTTCCAAATAAAATATTAAACTTGGTTAAGTGTTTGTCCAGTTGGTACAAATTCATAATGAATAATCTCTCTGCTATCAAAAAAAGATTAGCAACAACACTGCAACAAGTTTGCGAACTTAATTGTCAGACCTTGTACTTGCCACTGTGTTAAAAGGTCTGTGGATTTTCTCTCTTCCCATTAGGCAGGTTTTTGTTTTGTTTTGTTTTGAAAATACTGTTCATCTCTGTAGCCCCAGTAAGGGGGATCCAGTGATTGTTCTAGAGGTATTTTTGAATAAATGCTTGCTTTTGAGTTTGCCTAGTTTTGCCAGGTGTCATATTTCTCAGGCTTCAAGAATTCTTTGGGGGTGGGGAGCACCATAACTGACCTGAGATCTGGCCACCCTGCTTTCTCTAACTCGCTTCCTACATTCATTTAAAAGGTAAACCAGGGGCCGGCCGAGTGGCGCGTTGGTTAAGAGCTCGCTCAAGAGTGCGAGCTGAAGGGCTGGCCGAGTGGCGCGGTGGTTAAGCGCTGGCTTGGGAAGCCAGTGGCCCCGGTTCGGTCCCACATGTGAGGGCAGTGATACTGCCCTCAAAAAAAAAAAAAAAAAAAAAAGAGCGCACGAGCTGAGCTCTGAGTAACAGCAATTCGATGCTCAGCCTGAGCTGAGCTGCTACTGAGTTGCCAACAGGTGCAGGACGGCTCTGCTAAAAAAAAGAAAGTAAACTAAGAGAACACCCCACTTATTGAGTACTGGCCATCTACCAAATGCCTCATACTTAGAAGAAATGTCTCTGCCTCCAGTCGAAGACACCCGTGCACACAGAAATAGTGCATGCTCTCCAGGTGTCTGCAAAGTGCCTCAGTGCAAAAGCGGGGACCAGGAGGGGCGGCACCATCGCTACAGGCAGAGTGAATAACGTCAGCAAAGGTCCAGAGGGGGCGGCACAGAGTCCCCAGCCGGCACCCTGGTGCCCCCAGCTTCTCAAAGCTCATTCAAGGGAACAAGGAAACCCACACCACAGATGTCATCACCATGTCCCAATCAAGTGGCTGAGAAACAGCCTTGTCAGAGCTGAGGAATATTCACAAGTAATTTTTGGGGATGGAGGAAACAGACCTGGAGAAGGGCTCTCAGTGTCCCGTGGCTAAGAGGCGGGAGAGACGAGACCACACACCTTACTTGCTGCAGTAAATAGGGCATTTCTGCTTCAGGTGGTGAAGCGTTTTTACCACATGTGACTTGTCCCTTCTTATGCCATTCTTTTCAGAACCATTGAAAAGTAAGTGCAGGTATCATGATCCTTTAATCCTAAGGTTTTTAGCCTACATTCTTTAAAATGAGGACTGCCTAATATGTAACTTAAATACCATTATTACACCTAAGAAAATTAATAATTTATCCAGTTTATCCCAAATGATTTTTATGGATCCAGGACCCACTCATGCATTTGCGTGTCTACTTACTCTCTTTTAAGCTAAAATGTTAGGCCATTTTTTTTGTTTGTCACTGGTATTGATTTTTTTGTGTGTGAAGAGTTCAGGCTAATTGTCCTGTAGGCTGTCCCCATTCTGGGTTGCCTCCTGTGATGAAATTCAGAGTAAACAGCAAGAATGTGACACAGGTGACAGTGGTACTTATGCTGTCACATCACACCAGGCAGCACCAATGGCAGCTGCCTTCTCTTTGCGAGGAAAGGCTGGTTAAAGGAGTGATCGCCAGATCTCTCCAAGGAAAGGGACATTTCCCCCTCAGCAACCAGTAATCATCCACAGGGTGACTTCCTTGTTTTTCTTAATGGGAACAGGCTTGCGACAGGTTTAATGTTATGTTTTAAACTTAAAATGTTTACTCTGAAATATTTCATGTGAGTGAGAAACTCAAACGGTGACCTTTAAGCCCCATTTTTGTGAGTGTTGGAATTAAAGCAAGGCTTTGGGTATATGAAGAATGAATTCAGTGTTAAACGCAGACATCTTTTCCTCCATCCAAACTGGCTGCCACACCACGTGCAATCAAGATGCTTGCTTCTCCCCACTCCAATGCCACCGTTCCAGACGCCGGGTCCCCACTCATCCCCACTCCAATGCCACCGTCCCAGGCAGCTGGTCCCCACTTCTCTGGGCGGCCAGTGGGGTCTGGGCTAAATACCAACTGCTGGGAGAGCCTGATATTCTTCGATGGTGCCTGTCACACAGCACTTCCCACCCTTTTTTTTCGAGGCCCCCAATGGAGCCCTTTCCTTGGGGAGCCATCTGGTAGGTCATGTGGACATTAAGGCTACTCTAACCTCAAAAATGTACAAATTCCAGTATACGCCTGTGTCCCCAGAGTCTGCGATTGTGACCACTTGTGGAAGTGGAATGGGTTTCAACACAGCCTTGGGAACAGCTGCAGACTGTGTCAAGGGGGCTAGGGATGAGACGTGGCTGAGCCCCTGCTAACATCCCAGCTTATCACATGGTGACGGGCTCATTTCAATAAACACCCGAGCAACTGCATCCATTTACTAGGCACAGGAACAGATAGGAATGAGTGACAGTGTGCTGCCCGGACAGCTCTGGGCAGGGAGGGGAGATGGGAAGGGCAGACGGGGGACACAGGTAAGCACAGTGTGTTACAGCAGCACAGAGAAGGCCTCTCTGTCTCATGTGGCATCAAGGTGCAATCAGAGGCTGCAAAGGATAACAGAGTAGGAGGCCTTGATTCTAACCCTGACTCCGCAATGTTGGGCAAATTCCTTCAGGAAGCTATAGCTAAGCCTAGCTTCTGAAAACACAAGAGATCTGGCTTCACATCCCAACTCTGTCAAGTGATACCAGTGTGACCTGGAACAAGTAACCTAACTTTGCTGACCTTCGTTTTATTATCTGTAAAATGGGAACAACGAAATACCACCGTGGAGGATGAGGATTAAATACAGTGTATCCAATATAATTAGCACAATGCTTGGCATGTAACACTCAAAAAAGGGCAGTGTTGTTACTTTCCTCCTTTACGGGTTCAGCTGCCCAAGAGACACCGCTGGACTAAGCCAGTTCTCAACCACATCTGCCCCAGGACGCCAGAGCAACATGGCCTGCCCTCATGAGAAAAGCCTAGACTTGAGCCGGTGAGGGCCATGGAGGCACACTGGAGTCTTTGCAATAGAAGACAGAGAAGCTTCGAGAAGCCCTCCCAATGATTAGGCGTCACCGAGGAAGAGTTCCTCTGCTATGTCAATTTCAGTAACTCACTGCCATGCTTCTGCAGGGTCCTGGAGAAAGGACGGGCCGAGGTCATGCCGGCTGGTTCCAGCTCCAGCCTTCCTCAACCCGCCACGTGACCTTGAGCGAGTGCACAGCTTTTCACAGGCTGGGCTTCCTCACCACAAAACGAGAGTGATCATACCTTCCTCATCTACCCGGCAGGGTTAAAAGAACCAAATAAGAACACCGGTAAAACAGCACCCTGGAAATTGCGAAGTACTTTTTAAGGTACAGGATTGTAACTTTATGCTAAGACAGGAAGCTGTAATGAGTTAATCAAGTCAGCCCCAAATGCCAGGGGGGACCAAGCTCCGTCCTACCACATACCATCTCGCATGGAGTCGTGGGGCAGGGGCAAGCCGTCAGAGACCACGCATGGCTAGACGCACAGATCACAGACCGACTGATGCTCACACACGCGCTCCACAACCCCAGAGCCGGGGACCCCTGGCCTCCAGTCCGCGTCTCTCCAGCCGAGGTCGGGACACAGCTGTCACAGTCCATGAAGTTTCTATTGTAAAAGGAACCTCCGTGCTTCCCTCCTTGCTCAGCATTCAGAGAAAACCACCTGAGTGTTTCCAGGCCGTTCTGGAGGGAAGAGCCAGGACCCACCCACAGCACCTGAGCCGAAGCACAACCCCTTTGACAGATCAGCTCCCTCCACAATCCCAGGCAGGTGTTTGCCCTCTGAGTGCTTTCGACACAGAAGCCATTAAAAATCACAGGCATCCAGAGGCAGGCCTGTGTAAGGGACAGGCTAGCAGATGGGGAGCGGGCGGGCACGGTGTGACCTTGGGTAAGGCCTTTGCCCTCTGGTCCTCAATCTCCCCACTGTCTAACAGGGGACCTGGGCTGATTCCTGTGGTTCCTTCAGCTCTACACCATTATGATTCCAGGTTTCCCCTTGCCATCCCTCTGGTCCCCGTACTCACACCGCGGCCATGGCTGAAAGGCTTAGGGAACACGAAGGAGGCGAGGCCGGTGCTCCCACAGGCTATGCTGATGAGAGGACCACAGACCCTTGGGTGGCAGCAACTTGATTTTTAGACTCTGCTTAAAACCAAACAGGAAAAGGAAGCTGAACCAGAGACAGGGGAACCAAACCGGTCAGAAAGTGAAACCGAGACAGAAAATGGAGAAACAAGAGGCTCATGGTGCAGAGCCCACCAGCGTGGGCGGCCCATCACTGTGCCGGAACCCCCGAGGCTGCCGCCTTGCGCCTCCAAGGTCCCTGCACGGCAGAGGCCGGGGGCCGGGGTGGGGACCAGGCTGCGGGACTGCTCCACTCTAACTCCACGGCCGTCTCAGTCACAGCCCTTTGAAGGGTCCAGGCCTGGCTTTCCCATCTGTTACGGGAAGTGCAGGGGCAGCGCCGATGGCTCCCTAAAGGCCTTGATGAAAAGTCCCGAGACCTTGGGGGCACACTCGCTCATCCTCCAGAGATGACTATGTGATGATGTTTGGTGTTTTACTTACTGTTTTACCCTAGTAAACATTTTGCACTTTTGTTGGGGAGACACTTCTCTCTAGTGGTGATATTTCAGTCAGCAACTTAGAGGCTGAAAGGGAAGTGTTTGAGGAGTACTGGAAACCTGGCTTTGTCACTTGTTCATTAAGTGAACCTGGGGACTCAGTTTCCTCAAGTGTAAAAAGGGGCTAATAACCCTGATTTTGGTTGTCGCCACAGGGTCCTCATGGAGACAAGATCCATTCCCCCATCTCCCATTCGGAACTCCCAGAGAGCCCAAAGGGTCACGCATCATGCTGGAAACCAGACAGGCACTGAAAAGCACGGCGGCACTCGCCCTCGAAGGGCTTCTGTCTGCAGCTTAGAAAGCAGAGGCTGATGCCGGCACACAGGCGCATTAAAACGCTGTTCCCAGGCAGTGGGGAATCGTTGAACAGGGCACAGGTCAAAAGGAAGACCAGTTCTGAATGCAGAGCTAAAAGCACTGAGTGTTGAAAATGTATTTTAAAAGGCTTTCAAAGATACATACTTCCCTTTCAGCACTGCTACAAATCACAAATTTTGACATATCATGGTTTTCATTTTCTTTTAGTTCAAAATACTTTCTATTTTTCCTTGTGATTTCTTCTTTGATCCATAGATTAATGAGAAGTATTTTGTTTAATTCCTACTAAATCTTTGGTATTTTCCTATAGCTGTTACAGTTATTTACTTTTAATTTAGTTCTACTGTGGTCCAAGGACATACTTTTTTTTTTTAAAGACTTTATTGGGGAATTGGGGGAGGGGAATAGCGTTGGGGAACCGGGGAAGGGAAACAGACAAGTTGCTGTCCTTTTGTTCTTCAGTCTAGTTGTGGAGGACGTTGCTTCACTGGCCCATGTTGGTATCGTCATTGTGCTCTTCTCAGGTGAGGCAGATCGATCTCTGGATGGCCGCTCACCGCGGCTATTGGCAGCTCACGCTGGCTGCTGGCCACTCACGCTGGCTGCCTGCCACTCACTGTAGTCTATGGCAGCCCACTGCAGCAGGGGCTGCAGCTATGTCATTCCTGGGGACTCACAGCAGCCCAGCTCCAGGTGGAGCTGTTGTCCATCATCTTAGCTGTAGAGGGCAGTGTCACTGGGCCTTATATGTGGGATCCAAACCGGGGCTGCTAACATCCCAAGCCAGCTCTTAACTAATGTGCCACTTGGCTGGCCCTAAGGACATACTTAATACATAATTTCTTCTTTTGTTTTTCCTGGTATGATTTCATCCTTTAAAAATTTATGAAGACTTGTTTTATGACCCAGCATGCAGTCTGCCTTGGTGAACGTACCATATGCACAAGGAAAGAACGTGTGTTCTGAAAATGCGTGCAAACTCCTAAAAATGTCAATTAGGTCAAACGGTGTTCAGATCTTCTGTCCTTATTGGCTTGTTATTGTTTGTTTTTATCTAATTGTTCTGTCAACTGCTGAGAAAAAGGTTTAAGGTCTTCAGCTGTGACTGTGGATTTGTCTATTTCTCTCTTTAATTGTCATTTTTTTCCATGTATTTTGAAGCTTTTGTTAGGTACATATATTTTCATGACTATGATATCTTCTGATGAACTGACCTTTTGATCAGTACAAAATGTCCCTTTTTTATCACTCGTAGCACTCTTTGCCCATTTGAGCTTTCTTATGCCATTGGCCTGGTACATCTTTTTCCATCCTGTATTCATTTTCTATTGCTGCTGAAACAAATTACCACAAACTTATAGCTTACAACAACACAAACTGATTATCTTCATATTGTAAGATAACTGGGTCAGAAGTCTGACACAGATCTCATGGCTTTCACTGGGCTAAAACCAATGTGCTGGGAGCGCTACATTTCCTTTTGGAGGCTCCACAGAACAATTTCCCTGCCTTTTCCAGCTTCAGAGGCCACCTCCATTCCCTGACACATGGCCCCTCTTCCAATTCCAAAGCCAGAAATTTTGCAACATTATGATTCTTCTTCCATCCTAACATCTGTTTCAGACCACAGCCAAAAAAGGTTCTCTCAACTGATATCTTTTTATGGTCATATTATTTTTTGTTTTTATTTTTTCTCATCTTTATTTAGGTGCAATTGTCAAAAACTGTGTATATTTAAGGTGTATGACTTGATGTTTTGATATATGTATACATTGTGAAATAATCACCACAGTCAAGCTAATTAACATATTAATTGTCTCATTTGATTACTGTTTTCTTTTTCAGGTTCTCCACTTTCTTTTTTTTAATTTTTATTTTATTTTATTTATTTTATTAGTTTCAGGTGTCTTTTTTTTTTTTTAAGATTTTTTTTTATTGAGGAATTGGGAGAGGGAAACAGCATTGGGGAACTGGGGGAAGGGAACAGACAAGTTGCTATCCTTTTGTTCTTCAGTCTAGTTGTGGAGGACATTGCTTCACTGGCCCATGTTGGTATTGTCATTGTGCTCTTCTTGGGTGAGTCTGCTTGGTTGCAGGCTTCTGGATGGCCACTCACAGCAGCTCTCGGCAACTCTCACTGGCTGCCAGCCGCTCACGCTGGCTGCTGGCCACTCACTCTGACTTATGGCAGCCCACTGCAGCAGGGGCTGCAGCCTACACCATCGCCGGGGCTCGCACAGCCCAACTCCAGGTGGAGCTGTTGTTAGCTGTAGAAGGCAGTGTCACTGGCCCCCATATGTGGGATCCGAACGGGGGCCGCTGGCATCCCAAGCCAGCTCTTAACCAACATGCCACTCAGGTTCTCCACTTGTAAGGACTTTTGTGATTAGACTGGACCCATGGATAACCCAGGATAACTGCTCCATCTCAAGGTCCATAACTTTAATCACATCTGCAAAGTTTCTTTGGCCACATAAGGTAGCATATTCATAGGTCCTGGGGATTAGGGTGGGATGCTAGCATTATTCTCCCTATTACACATCCTTTTATTCTCAACCTGTTTGTATTTTTGTATTTAAAGAGTGTCTCTTGTAGTTGGTATACAATTGAGTCTTGTGTTTTTTTAATTTGGTCTGACAATCACGATCTTTTAATTGGAATATTTAGTCCATTTACATTTATTGATATGATTAGATATAGGTCTATTGTTTTGCTATTTGTTTTCTGTCTTATCTGTTTTTGGTTTCCCTGTTTCTCCTTTCTTACATTCTTTTTTGAGTAAAGTAAATACCTTTTAGAATTCCATTTTAATTTTGCTATTGACTTTTTAGTTACACCTCGTTATATTATTTTTAGAGGTCTTTCTAGGCATTCCATTATGCATTCTTAACTTTGTATAGCATACTTAGAATTAACACTTTGTAATCGGGCATAACACTTTGTATGACGAGTTTACTCGTTTCCCGCAAAAAATGTGTTAATATTACATGTAAAATGTAAGAACTTTGCAACTGCATAAATCCACTCCTATCCTTTATGGTATAGTAGTCATATGTATTACATATTCACAATACATGGTTATATATTTTTATTTTAAATAATCACATATATATATATATATATATATATATATATATATATACACACACACACACATATACATATTTATGAAAAAAATCCTCTCATATTTATCCTTTCTGGTACTCTTCATTCTTTTCTAGACATCTGAGTTTCCTGGTATCATTTTTCTCCTGCCTGAGGGACTTCCATCAGTATTTTTTTTTTTTTTGAGGGCAGTGTCACTGGCCCTCATATATGGGATCCGAACCCGGGCCATTGGCTTCCCAAGCCAGCGCTTAACCGCTGCGCCACTCGGCCAGCCCCCATCAGTATTTCTTATATATCAGGTATGCTGGCAATAAATTCTCTTAGTTTTCTGTTATCTGAAAAATATCTTATTTTACTTACATAATTGGAGGTGCTTTTTTATAAACATAGAATTCTGAGGTGTTTTTTTTTTTCTTTTAACTTAAAAAATATGTTGTTCTACTGCCTTCTGGCATCCAAGATTTCTGATGAGAAATCAGCCATCATTCATATTGTCATCCTCTGTATAGAATGTGTGATTTTTCCTCTCGCTGCTTTTGATATTTTCTCTTTTTTGTTGGTTTCCAACAGTGCGACTATGATGGGCTCATGGGTGGTTTTCTTTATATTTATCCTGTTAGGAGTTTGTTGAGAAACTTGGATATGTCAATGAAGGTTCTTTTTAACAAATTTGGGAAATTTTTTGGTAATTATTTCTTTAAGCATTATTCTTCTGCCTCATTCTCTTTCTTCCTCTCCATCTGGGACTCCAATTATACATATGTAGACATCTTGGTATCATCTCAGAAGTCACCAGAGCTCTGTTAATTTTTTTCAATATTATTTCCCTGGTTTTCAGGTTAGATGATTTCTACTGATCAGTCTCCAAGTCCACTAACCCTTTCTAATAAGTCTCTGATCCACTTTTAATCTCATCCAGAGAGTTTTAAAATTCCATTTTTAATACCAGAATTCCCATTTGGTAAATTTTTTACAATTTCCATTTCTCTGCTGAGATTCTCCACCTATTTGCTCATTTTACCCACCTTTTCAAGTCTTTGAACATATTTATAAGAGCGACTTTGAGGTATGTGCCTGTTAAACTGAACTTCAAGGCCACCTTAGGGTTTACTGATCGCTTTCTTCCCTTAAGTATAGGTCACATTTCTGACTTTTTACTGTCCACTAATTTGTGACTGCATGTTAGACATCGTTATTATACATTGCAGCATCTTGGTTATATTGTTTTCCTTTAAAGGAAATTTACCTGCCTTATTGGCAGGTAAATTATTGGCAGATCCTTTTGGTACTGTTGAACTTGCCTTAATTCTTTCTTTAGTTCTATTTCCATTCTGAATTTAGCCCTAAGGTGTGCCCCTTACTCACTGCACAGTCCTTTTTCCTAAGGTGTGGCTGGCTGTTCTTGGGTCTCAATGGAGTGCCTGAGGTGCTCAGTTAGGTCTTTTCATTCAGGTCGACTGGGGTCACCAGCATCTCCTAGTACTGCATGACTCTTAGCATCATCATTCAGCTCTTGGCACTACAGTGGGCAATCTGTGCTAAGCCTCATGGACAGTCCCTACACATGCAGAGACAGCCCTTAGCCAACAACCTGAAGTGATCCCTACACAAAATTCTGCTATCCTTGCCCCTACCACAAAGATTCCTCTTCTCTATTTCCTTGCCCTGCAATGTCCAGCTATTTCAGTAACCTGGAATTCCAATATTTGACTCCTGAGCTTATTAAGTTTAACTTGTAGCTTGAGCTCCACCATTCTGTGCCAAGACTGGAAGAGGCCCTGGGCAGAAAGCCTGGGCGGCTTATCAGGTGTGTTTCTTTAATCAAGTATCAGAGTCCCGTGCTGCCTGTTCAATGCCTGAAACAGCAAGAGTTTAACATTTTTTGTGAGTTTCAGTATCCTTCATATATTCAGGTGCTTTGTATACTTCGTTCAGTTTCATAGTTGTTTTTGTCAAGAGAGCAAGTCCATTACCAGTATTCTGTCATGGCCGGAAGCAGAAGTCTACTATGATTATTAAGGTACCAAAGGTATTCTTTTCCATTTTCTGAGCGTTCACTGAAGATGTTGGCTGGGGCGTAAACATCCTCACTGTGAGAATGTGCCTTTCACTTTCACCCCTCACTTCCTCTGGCCTCCATACATACTGCCACTGTCTTTTCTTAGTTTCAGTAAACAGGTAATGGGTAAGAGTGAACTTTTGGGGGCCACTTTTAACTCTACCATCTAGCTTTCATAAGGCATAAAACAGATAAAAATATGCTTGTGTAATACTGACTTTTCATGAGAATTTGTGTTAAAAAGAAGGCGGAGTGTTCTGAATAGAAGGTCCCTGTGTCCTAGGAGTGGAGAAAAAGGAGATGGAGAAATGGCTACCCAGAATTAGTTAGCATCACCAACAGATGCAAGCTTATTGGCAATGCTGTATCACCAATGGCGGTCAGACTTGGCTTTGCCCTTCAAGACACAATATACATATCACCTCTTCAATGAAGTGTTTACTGATCACCAAGACAGAGAAAATTATTCCTACTGCTGTGTTACTTCTTTTACAATATCATCCATTTAGTTGTCACAGATCACTGTCCTTTAGGTAGGGGCTACCATGTTTTATGAACCTTTTGTAACCAGCCGTGCCCAGCACAATCCTTGGTACACAGTGGGTGTTGAGAATGTTTGAAAAGACTGGGACTCAAGAGCATGAATTACGAGCAGTACAGAGAGGGCATACACATAGCCTTGTTTCCCAAATCTCAGCACTCGAAAAGGGAATGGTTAGGCCTAGTCTGCAGTACCAGGGTGCCCTGCTCTGCCCTGGGTACTTCCATCCCTACCGTGCTCCTGGCCAAACTCATCTGCAGCATAAATAGATACTACGAGCCAAAGCAACTGAATGTTCCAAGGAAGTAATGATGAACTCGCAGGGGGATAACATCTCTGAGGAGTGTAAGTACTATAAAAGAAAGACTTAAAAGAGGAACAACAAATGAAGCAATCTATGATATACAGTATAATAAGAAATATATTTTTGGTCTTTGTCCTTGTTTCGGGTTCACAGCTCCCAAAATCTTTGGAATTTCCAAAGCATAAGAGTACTGTGAGCATATGTTGTTAGAATATTTGGTCCTTTGCCCTTACTTCCTGAAATAGCTTCAGTGATAAAAAGTGAAACTGGTATCTTTTGATATTCATAACAAGCCCCCTTCAACCACCCCCGAGTTTATGTTAATAGGTGACTTCTGGAAAGCTTCTAAGGATGGGGGCTGGTTGCCAGGGGAACCAACCACATCACGTGCTTAGAGAGGTGGGTCTGTTAGCCCAGCCTCAATCTCAGGCCTCTCGGGACGGACAGGGGCTGGAGACAGCTCAGCGGCCCATGGCCATGGTTTAGTAAATCGTGCCTACAAAATGGGGCCTCCACTAAATCCCAAAAGGATGGGGTTTGGAGAGCTTCCAGGCTGGTGAACCAACAAGCATTCATGCACCAGGGGGTGGCACACCCCAACACAAGGACAGAAACTCCTGTGCTTGGGTCTCTTCCAGACCTTGCTTTGTGTATCTCTCCATCTGGCTATTCATTCGTGTCCTTTAATATCCTTTGCAACAAACCAGTAATCGAGTAAGTAAACTATTCCTGAGTTCTTTAAGCCACTCTAGAAAATTAATCGAACCCCAGGAAATGGTCATAGTAACTTCCAATTTATAGCCAGTCGGTGAGAAGTACAGGTAACATGGACTTGCGATTGGCATCTGAGGTGTGTTATCGGGGGGAGGGCAGTCTTGTGGGACTGAGCCCTCAACCTGTGGGATTTGACACCATCTCCACGTAGACAGTGTCAGAATTGAGTTAAAATGTAGGACACCCAGCTGGTGTCACAGAATTGCTTGATGTGGGGAAAACCCACATATCTGGTGTCAGAAGTGAAGTTGTGCTGAGGTAAAGTGAGCCTTTCCTTTAGACAACCTACACTATATGGGAAACAGAACTTGAAAATTTAAGGAGCAAAACAAATACCATTGGAGAGACAAGGGAAGGTATTTAAAACATGAGATAGAATAAGCAATGAGGAAGAACACCAAGTGATTTTGTCTTTTAGTATAAAAACACAATTGTTGAAATCAAGAGGTGGGTAGGCTTAGCAGAAGACTTGACAGAGATGAAAAACAAAATCAGGTCAAATAGCTGAATGAGATACATCAGGAAGGGAAAAAGAGACAGGGAGGACAAAAGTGGAAGTACCGACTTCTGCGAAAAGGTCAGGTCAAAAGGAAAGAAAAATAAAGAGGTGAAATACTTGGAGGAAAAATGGCAGTGAATTTTGCAGAATTTGAGAAAGATTTTGTAAAAACTCAGACTGAAAAGGCTAACAGGGCGACAAACAGAACTGGTAAGTAAAAACCACGTGTATGCACATGGATTATAATATTGATAATACTTCAGAACATCAGACTGCTTAGTGAGTACGGCATTTCCTTTTGGGTGATGAAAATGTTTTGAAACTAATTGGTGGTGATGGCTGCACAACTTTGTGAATGTACTAAATACTGCTAAATTGCACATTGTAAAAGGATTAAAATGTTTTTTTTGAAAAGAGTTGAAAAATTGGGCGGGGGGGTTTGCAAAAATCTAGTAGTTTTTTACTGCCTGAGATTTAATTACATTTGAATTAAAGCAGTGATAGATATAATCAGTGACCATTTAAAAAAAAAAAGTGTATCTATAGCTTTGAAGAAAAATTCCAGATACACCAACTTGTGTGTGTGGTGAGAGGTATTACTCTCTGAGGAAGGGGGGAGGTGAGGGTGTATTAAAGACCAAAGGAAGCCTTAAAAATGAAATAATAATGAAAAATAAGCATAGGCATGGGTCACAGTAGGTTAGGAGTAGGAACCAGAAGAATAAAAATAGAACCTATAGGGCCGGCCGAGTGGCACATTGGTTAAGAGCTGGCTTGGGATGCCAGCAGCCCAGTTCGGATCCCACATATGAGGGCCAGTGACACTGCCCTCTACAGCTAACAATAGCTCCAGGTGGCGCTGGGCTGTGCGA
Organism: Aselliscus stoliczkanus; assembly: GCA_033961575.1. Classification (NCBI taxonomy): domain Eukaryota; kingdom Metazoa; phylum Chordata; class Mammalia; order Chiroptera; family Hipposideridae; genus Aselliscus; species Aselliscus stoliczkanus. The sequence goes on along the minus strand of CM066732.1, from coordinate 157,485,800 downwards.
GCCCCGGCGACGGTGTAGGCTGCAGCCCCTGCTGCAGTGGGCTGCCATAGGCTACAGTGAGTGGCCGGCAGCCAGAGTGAGCTGCCAATAGCCGCGGTGAGCGACCATCCAGAGGCCGGCGACCGATCTGCCTCATCTGGGAGGAGCGCAATGACGATACCAACACTGGCCAGTGAAGCAACGTCTTCCACAACTAGACTGAAGAACAAAAAGACAGCAACTTGTCTGTTCCCCTTCCCCGATTCCCCAACACTGTTCCCCTCCCCCAATTCCCCAATAAAATCTTTAAAAAAAAAAAAATAGAACCTATAGTTTTCAATTCAATTGAAGAAAATTTAACACATACAACAGAAGGCAGGCAGGAGGGGATAAAAAAGGCAAAAAAGCATTAAAAGAAGAACACATAGAATAAGACAGCAGACATAAGTATTTTTACTCTGGCCTCCTTTTTTTTTTTGCTCATGTACCCTCTAGAAATATTTAGAAAAATTATGTATCCTGCTGCAATTTTAAAGTGACATCTGTAATTTTTCCTGGTAAGTTTAGATGGTTGCAAAGATTTAATATTTAGAAACTTTATATATGGTACATCTGCATTAAACATGATAACTTTATAAATGCAATTTAAAATGTGAGCTTAAGCCATAACACTTCATTGGCAGAGCCTGTTTGTTCTTTCCAACCTTGCGGCCAAACTGGGTTTACTTTCTATCAGAAGTTTGACTAATTTTCCAACTCCGACGTGCTTACACACACCACAGCGAGAGCATATCGCTTCTGAGTTCTTAATTTTAAAAGGGACAACAAGGCAGATAAGGCAAGACGCGCTGCCCCGAGTTGGCAGCCTGGATGAAATACGAGCTGCCCTCTTCGATATTTCCACAGAAGCTTTCTTTGCTTTGCTCACAGGAGACCGTCCTTCAGGGCCGGTGCATGCTCAAATCATTCCTGTTGCATCTACTGAAGGTCAGACCTGAGGCAACGAATCTTCGTAAGACTGGGAAAGGGCAGGAGATACACCTGTCTTCTACAGCGAGGACAGGGGACTGGGGCAGGGGAGCCGGCTCGCCACAGGCGCGTTTTCAGACAGGTCAGACCTGGGTGGAATATACAGAAGTGCGGCCCCAGGAAGTCTCAGTGTGCCCCAAGGAATAAATGTGCCCCAACGTGAAAGGGCTGTGCTAAGTAATAGAAATGACCTACTGGAAATGGTTACAAATGACTGGTCAAGAGGCAAGTTTTGTTGGAATCAATAAAAACACAAGAACCAGAGTGACGCAGTCTACACAAGATAGTTAAAATCCTCAGATTTTCAAGACTTGAAAATAAAGAAATGGAAAAATTATAAGGCAAATATAAATAAAAAAACATCAGGTCAGCAATTTTTTTTTTTTTTTTGAGGGCAGTGTCACTGGCCCTCCTATGTGGGACCGAACCAGGGCCACTGGTTTCCCAAGCCAGCGCTTAACCACCACGCCACTCGGCCGGACCAAGCAATTTTAATATCGAATAGAATTTAGGGAGAAATCGTGATGAAAGGTTCAGAGGAATATTAAATACTAGAAGAAATAATCATGAGCATGTATGTTTGTGACAGAGACTCAACAGTGGGAAGGAACTGAAAAGTTACAGGGACAAACAGTTAAATAAACAATACTAATGAAAATTTAAAATATGTCGTCTTCCTATTTTTTTAAAACAGAGATACAAAGTAAAGAAGTGGGGAGGCATATCCTTTGCTTTAAAGCTATATCTGTTCAAAGATAGAAAATCCAAACTACAGAAAGATATAGAAGGTAAATTAAGTCTCCTCTTCTCTTTCCCCAAAGATAACCACTGTTGACACTGGGGAGATGTTTTTATGGAGGAGGGGCTATAATTCCCATTGATCACAGTCCGATGCTGCTTCCATTCCACCTCTCGGTGTCCCTGAGAGCCATGGGCCAGAGAAAGTAAGTACGTCCTGCTATAGAGAGGGGCTGATGCCACTTAGTATCCACGTGACGCCTCACACTGTAACATGGAGGAGCGTTGAGAATACTCGGCCAAATGAAAGAAGCCAGTCACAAAGAACTACATTATGTGACTGGATTTACAGGATCTGTCCAGAACAGGCCAACTTATACGGGCAGAAGTAGGTGGGAGGTTGCCTCGGGGGAAGGGACTCCGGGGAAATGGGGACCGACTGCTAATGGGAAGAGTTTCCTTCGGGGTGACAAAAATGTTCTAAATTTCATCGTGCTGATGGTGCCAAACTGAATATACTAAAATCCACTGAACTGTACACTTTGGGTGGGTGAATTTTATGGTATTTAAATTATATCTCAATACAGCTATGACTTAAAAATGCCCAAATGCAGACTGAAACACAATGATTTCAAATGGGTTATGAGTTAACGGTGGGACTTTGCGATTGTGGAAGAAAATCATCCCTCACATCCTGGCTCAAATCAGAAACAGTGCTTAGAAAGGACTGGACCCAGGGTGACAATTCTCAAATTATTTCATCTTTCTAGAAAGTGAAGAGAAAATAGGACGAAGCAGGGGCACCTCTGACTGAAAAGTCCTCCCCTCAATGCAGCAGCTACAGAGCATGTATGTGCTCAAGGCTTCAAGGCGAACCTATGAACTTGACTGAAGAACTACTTATTTTAAGCTATATGTTGAGTGTTTTAATGATTTTCCAAACTGTTTGCCTCCTTTCAATGAGTTCCAATGGTTTTAATGAGCATTTGAAGAAAACTGGACACACTAGCTAGATCTGGTAAACTACAAATCAAATAAATCCACAGGAGCATAAACCATTTTCATCATTCAAATTGCTGGGACTTTCTGTTTGTTTCGCAGAACTTTTGGTTTGGTCTGGTTGATTTTAGTTCATTTGTATGAACTGAACACCTGCATGAATCTGTGTAACCACCACAATCAGAAGCTGGTTCCATCACCCCCAAACTCCCTCTCCAGGCCTTAGTAGTCACACCCCACATCTCGCTCCCAGCAACCCCCTATCTGTTCTCCTTCTCAACAGCTTCTTTTGTAGAATGTCATTAATGAAATGACACAGTGTGTAACCTTTTAAGAGGCTTCCTTCACTCAGTAAAATAATGCCTTTGAGATTCATCCAAGTACTATGTTTATTAAATAACTTGGTTCTTCCTCCTACCCACCCACCCTTTTTTTTTTTTTTTTGCAGAGTAGCACTCCATTGTATGGAAGAGCCACAAATTGTTTATCCATTAAACGGAAGAACATTTTGGCTGTTTACAACTTTGGCCCACTATCAATAGAGCCGCTATAAACAGCCATGTACACATGTACAGATTTTTATGTGCAAGTTTTCATTTAAATATCCAGGACTGAGTCGCTGGGCTATGTGTTTATAAGAAACTGGCAAACTGTTTTCCAGTGGGGCTGCGCCATTTTTATCCCTACCAGGGATGCAGGTCGCAGCCCCACGAGCATTTGGCACTGGCAGTATTTCCTTTATTTCAGCCATTCTAATAAGTACGTAGTAATTTTAATTTGCATTTCTCTAGTGGCTAATGATGCTGTGTATCTTTTCATGTGTATGTTTGCCATCTGTATATCCTCCTTGGTGAAGTGTCTATTTAAGTCTTTTGCCCATTTAAAAAAGCTAGGCTGTTGGGCCGGCCAAGTGGCGCAGTGGTTAAGCGCTGGCTTGGGATGCCAGCGGCCCCGCTTCGGGTCCCACATATGAGGGCCAGTGACACTGCTCTCAAACAAACAAACAAAAACTGGGCTGTTTTTTTACTGTTAATTTTTGAGAATTTTTTTTTTTTTTAATTGGGGAACAGTGGAACAGTTTTTCGAGGGCCCATCAGCTCCAAGTCAAGTAGTTGTTTCAATCTAGTTGTGGAAGGCACAGCTCAGTGACCCATGTTGGAATGGAACTGGCAACCTTGGTGTTGTGAGCACTGCGCTCTAACCAACTGAGCTAACTGGTCGCCTCTTAAGAATTCTTTATACATTCTCAAGACAAGTCCTTTGTGATTTGTAAATATTTTCTCCAAGTGTGTCTCTGGTCTTTTCGTTCTCCTAAGGGTGTCTTTCACAGGGTAAGTTTTAATTTTCATGAAGTCAAAATTATTTTAATTCGATGAAGTCCAATTTATCATTCTTTCTTTTTTTCTTTTACGGTTGGTGCTTTTGCTATCATGTCTGCAAACCCTTTGCCTAACCCCAGGTCATGAAGATTGCCCCAAGTTTTCTTCCAGAAGTTTTATATTTTACATTTAGATTTAGAATCCATTTTGAGGTTAACTTTTGTATAATGTGTAGGTCAAAGTTCATTTCAGGACACATTTGCATATTGTTCCAACTCCCACCTGTTGAAAAGACAATGCTTTCTCCATTGAGTTGCCTTTGCACCTTTGTCAAATATCAACTGACACATATGTTTGGAGCTATTTCTGGACTTTACCCAAGTGAACAACATCTCCGTAAGTCATCTTGAGAAACCACGATACAAGCTTGTTAGCGTCATACACATTTCTCATCATTGGAACCTAGAGCTTGAATCACCAACAGTAATTGGGTACCTGATTCATCTATGTTGTGATACAGACTGTGGAGTATGTAACCCATTCTATCTCCAGGCTGGATCACACAGGGAATATTGCGATGTTTTTGATATCACAGTATGAGAGGTACTGGCAACCTGGAGGCACTCTGAGAGGGTGACTGAGATGATGAGGCAAATAGAATCATAACATATGAGGCCTGGCTTGAGCAAATGGGCCGTGTAGCCTGGGGAGGTGAAAGGAGAATGTGAACACTGGCTCTGGGCCTATGGAATGGAGTGCACTGGAAAGAAAGAATCCTTCTCTTACGTGGTCACTAGGGACATGACTAGGACCAGCGGCTACACGCCGGCACCGTGCTGGGTGCCGGGAGCCCGGAGATGGACCAGATATGCCTCTTGCTTCCAGAGGGGGGCACCGCAGGCAAAACGACTGTGGTTGACAGAGGCCACCCAGGCACCTGAGGCAGGATACACATCTACTTTAGTGAGACACTGGATCCAATGATTTGCTTTGACTCCCGTGTTGCCTGGTTGCCAAAGATGCCCCACAACGCTATCCTGAACAAATGACTTGTTTCTGCGTTGGGTTTAATGGCCTCATGAGGAGAATGAGGTCATGGGAAAAAAGAGATCAGCCCAAGGTCTCAAAATAGTGGTTACAAAACTGAATTTGGAAACCGCGCCTCAGGGTGCTCAGTGCAGGCCTCCTTTTTCCTGTCTGTCAGAATTCTTAGTCAACCCTATGTGTGCTGAAGAGTAAATAACCCAGTGCCCCCTTCTGGGCACTGTCTCCTGGCCTCTGTGTTTTCAGTCTTGCAGGCTCACTGTCTCTGGGGCCTTGAAAGAGAAAGGGATCCTACAACTTGAAACTTTAACATTTTTTTTTTCAATGACAAGATGGGGGAAAAAAGTCATATCAAATCAGACCGGTCTCTTCTGAAGATTGTATTTCTGCTCTGAGCTGCTTCGGGGTGACCTACTGCTCTAATTAGGCCAGAAGTAAACCTGGCTGTCATGAGATGCAGGACATGGCTGGAGGAAAAAGTTGTCAAGACTAGTTGAGATCATCAGTGCCCACACTGGCCTCAGAGCACTCCAGGAATTTATCGATTCATTCCCTAATTCATTCCGCTGATAGACCACAAGCACAGACACACAGGGAGGACAGGCATCCCCAGCTGATTCAGTCTCACTAATGCCCCGGGGTGGGACAGGGGGTTGGGGGGAACAGTAACACTTCAGTCAGTTGTAGTGCCACCCCCACCGCCAGGCTTCTCCAGCGGGCGGTACAGTACAGAGAGAAGTCAGGACCGAGGGTCACAGTCCCAACCCCTGCTCCCTCACATGCACTCACCCACAAAAGGGAAGGAATAATACCGCTCCTTCTAGATGGCAGAGGTCTGGTGAGGGCTACAGGAGATGATGGGTGGGAAAAGTGCTTTGCAAACTGAAAAGCACGGTACCGAGGTGAGAGATTTATTCAGCTAACCAACATGTGCTGGCACTTATTTAACGGCATGGGCCATGCTTGACACCGTGGATATAAAGTTAAAGAAAACAGTCCCTGTACACCAGAAGATGATCAGATAGAACAGAGTGGCAAGTGCGAAGATGGGAAGCTCAGGTGCGGTGAGAACACGGGAGGGGCCCGATCAGTCTGGGCAGTTAGAGAAGACGACTGAAGAAGTGGCATGAAGAGAGTACTAGGGCAGGAGAAGGGGTGTGTCAGAATCCAGAAAATACCTCTCTCCTTTTATTTAATTCTTAAATAAATCCATGAAGTGGGACTAATTTTATTATGACCCCTATTGTATTATAAAGCAGAGGCTCCCAACATGGGGGAGAGCGGGAGAGGTGTCACTGGCACCTAGTGGGTAAGCCCAGGGATGCCGCTAAGCATCCTACAACGCACAGAACTGCCCCCACCACAAGTGTCAGCTGTGCTGAGGTGGAGAATGTCTGCCGTGAAGGAGGCTCACGGAGGAGAAGCAACTGGTCCAAGAGGCCACGGCAGGTTAGCGGGAGGGCTGGGACCCGGAGGCAGGCCCCCTGGGACCTCAGACAGGTCCCCAGGTTATACCCTGTAAGGGTTACAAGGGTCTACGCCTAGGCAGCATAAGAAAAGAGCAGGAAGGCTGATGGGCCGGGCAGGAGCTTGGCTGAAGTGGCGGAGGGACTCCAGTCCTGCTGAGCACCACCCACAGTCTCAGAGCGGGGAGAGCGAGGCCAGGACAGAACCGCAGGGAGAGAGAGCGCAGGAAGCAGCACAGGAGGCGTTCTGACTGAGGTGGAACATCCTGTAACAGCTCTAGAGCGACTGCATTTAAAGAGGCTTGCTGCACGTTCTCCGCCGTCACAACAGCCGCACCGGTGAAGTGGGTGAGGCGAAGAAATAGTCTTGTCTCTGAAACCCAGAGGCGGAAATGCTTTCCCCGAGGTGTGAGGGGCCAGAGCCAGGCAGAGGCAGGACTCAGTAGTAAACACCCTTTCAGGCCCTAGGCAGCCACCTGCTCTCGCCTCCCTGCAGCAGGGGTGAGGGGACTGGCGGGGGGAGGAACAACCCTCTCTCTGAAAGGGCTTTCCAGTGGGCGAAGGAGGCACCATGCTGCCAGCCCAGCGCCTGCAGGAGGCCAAGCACCCAGAAGAAGCCCTAGTGGACGGCCCCCAGGAAGCAGGGAGGGGGCACACCTGGGCTCTGCCCCCTGCGCCTCCAGACCAGGGGCCTAACGTCCGGTGGCCCACGCATCTCTGGGCATCACCTGTCCTGACAGCAAGAGAACCACAGGATCACCTGTAAGATCACCCCCTGCTCTAAAAACAGAATCCCTTCTATTTATTTTCTCTTTCCCAGAAGCCAATGACACTGCCTTCAAGTGTGGCCAACAAAAACTGTTACGAGGAAGGCAGCTGGTACGGCTTAGTTCCTCCGTCTGAGTTGACAGGAAATATGGCTACTTCATTAATTTATTTAAAAAAAAACCCTCCAAAACTGAACCCTTAAAAAAAAAATCTTTGTCCAAGTTTCCTGACTGCTGTTTCAAGCAATTGTGCTGATGGCTGATTTAATCCCCTCTCCTGCTAACATTTCTTGTTGGAATCACACACTGACGTGTGCCGACTGGCACAGGTCACGTGGCTGTGGCAGGGTGCGGCGGACGGGCACTGAGCAGGCAGCCAGGAGACCAACTACCCCTGCTCTAGGACCTCAGGCAAACGACCTATCCTTCAGGGCCTGAGTCTCCTCATCTGAAAAGTGAGGGATTGGGTTAGGCCACCCCAGCACTGACCCCTCCAACAAGTCTGTCTCGAATGGTCTGAGATTCCTCATGTCTTCTCTGCTCATGAAGATTAAATAAAACAATGAATGGAAAGGGAAGCTTTTTTCTTGCCAGGGAAGCCTGTCCGAGAGCTGTGCAGCTTAGCACTTGGCTTCATTAATAACACCAGGGCCACTTAGACCGACGCCAGTTCCCTCAGGCCCCGGGACTTCCAGCAAGCAGTGCTTCCAAACCAAGGAGCCGCAACTCACTTTTGTGCCAGGAAAGGTTTGGCAGAAAAGTGCACTGCAAGGAATGACTATGAGGCATCACCATGTGCACGGGTTCCACTTTCCCATCACAAAGCCAGGCAGGCATCCCAGAGCGTCACTGTCGCTCGTTTATACGCAGCGCGATCTTTTCAGTAGAGGCAGAATGACACGGCGGACGGCCCTGGCTCGGGATCCTCTCAGCGACTGCCACCCCCTGACCATCATTTCCTGGGTTGGGGGACCCTCTTCCACTTCCACTGAATGCCACCTCAATGTCATCGGGCTGGATCTAGCTAATAACAGAGTTCACAATGAGAAGAGTGCTACGTGCTGGCTTGGAGCCTACGAGCGGAAGTGCCTGGGTCTGACACACGTCACTGACAACAGACCTGTGAACCCGCTGAGCGGTGCTCCTCTGAGGTCCACTCAGCTAACATCGCAGTGCGGCTTCTCAGAGTCACTGGCTTGCAGGCGCCTATCAGATTGGGATTGGATCCAGCCTCGCCATCTGTCAGGAGGTCAAACGCCAGCTCCTCACAAAGCACTTGAATGCTTCTAGGGACACCCAGCCTCTATTTCCCACTCGGCCTCGGTCTCGTCCCACTGCGCTTTGCACTCACTGCCGGGAAATGTGTCCTCAATCGAGGTCCTGACCAAGCTGTCTGAGAAGAGACACCCGTGATCCCTGCAGGGGCATCTGGGGGGGGCAGACACCCCGCTACCTCTGACTGCAGCAGCCCCAGGAGGCCAGGCTGGGTGACGCCATCCTTCCTTCCTCTGGACCCTGGCAGCCCACCCTAACGCTCCCATGGTACACAGCCGAAAGGGACCGCTCTCAGAGAGCTGCTTAAGGGGCTCCATCGCCCATGGGCAGGCTGGCAGGACTGTGTTCCCATCATCCCGGCAGCCCCAGGATTCTGCTGGATTCATGGAGGGCTACTGGGTGTGGAAGGCTGACTCAGGAGGAACGCAACACATTATAGGACACGGCCTGACCTCGGGACACAAGGACCTAGACAAGTCCCAGCCCTGCCCCTCAGCAGCAGCAGGACTCCAGGTAACCTCTTCATCTCTCTCCCTGGGCCTATTTCATTACCTGGAAGATGAGGTGACTGGTCCTTATTCTGCCATGGCACCTCTGTTCCCAGCCCATGTTGCCCACCTATGATTGACTGGTTAACTCCTACCTTAGAAATGTTCTATTCTTAGACACAGAAAACAGATTGGTGGTTGCCAGAGGGAGGGGAGGGAAGATGGAGGGCAGGGGGGAGGGGAACGAAATCAGTAAAGGGATCAAGAGGTGCAAACTTCCAATTATAATATAAATAAGTCATGGGGTGTATAGCATGGGGAATACAGTCAACAATATTGTACTAACTTTGTATAGAGGCAGACGGTAACTGGACTTACTGTGGTGAACCTTTCATGATGTCCTATGCTGTACATATGAAACTAATGTGACACTGGATGCCAATTATACTTCAATTATAAAAAGAAATGTTCTACTCTTTGCAAATCAAAAGCAAAAAGTTCAGAAACTATTTTCTAAGTCAGATATTACTATTGGCACACAAATAAAAAACAGTTCACAAAATACCTGGGAATGTAGACTAAGACAGACAAACTTATTAGACAAATTTATGGGGTCTGAGTCCACGGGGAAATCCATTTGGCAGGACCCAGGTGAAAATGTCACATCCAGGATATACATCTAGAATAACCTCTTTTTAAAGACATTTACTGGTCCGGCCAAGTGGCGTGGTGGTTAAGAGCTGGCTTGGGAAGCCAACGGCCCTGGTTTGGTCCCACATATGAGGGCCAGTGACTCTGCCCTCAAAAAAAAAAAAAACACAAAGAAAAACAAATAAAGACATTTACTGAGCACCTATTGTGTACTGGGTTCCTCACATTTATTATCATAATTTCCATTTTATTTATAAAGATTTTATTGGGGAATTGAGGGAGGGGAACAGCGTTGGGGAACCGGGGAAGGGGAACAGACAAGTTGCTGTCCTTTTGTTCTTCAATCTAGTTGTGGAGGACGTTGCTTCACTGGCCCATGTTGGTATTGTCATTGCGCTCTTCCCGGGTGAGGCAGTTGGTTGCTGGTCATTGGACGGCCGCTCACATCGGCTGCCGGCCGCTCACGCTGGCTGCCAGCCACTCACTGCAGCCTATGGCAGCCCACTGCAGCTATGCCATCACTGGCGACTCACGGCAGCCCAGCTCCAGGTGGAGCTGTTGTTCACCATCTTAGCTGTAGAGGGCAGTGTCACTGGCCCTCATGTGGGATCTGAACTGGCAGCCCTGCTGCTCAGAGCTCCTGTCCCAAGCCAACTCTTAACCAACGCGTCACTTGGCCGGCCCCATAATTTCCATTTTAAATATGAGAGAACTGAAGTTTGGAGAGTGGCGCAAGGCCACCCAACTAGTAAGTGGCAGGTCCCCTGGAACCCAGTTCTGTCCCACAGCACCCTACCCATCGACCCCTCTGCCAGTTTTCTGCCTTTTTAAAAATGTCTGTACCACACTTCCCAGATTACAAAGTACTTTCCAGTTCATTGTATCACTCAATTACCCAAACTCTTGTGCGAAGTACACATGGAGATTACTGACCGCCATAGGAGAGAGGTATTAAGAGCCTGGCACGGAGGGCTCTCCCACCTCTCCCAGCCTGGAGCTCTGAAGGCAAGTTCAGCATCCTTTCAGCAGCGTCTTCTCTACTCTACCAAACGTAGCTTCCTTCCTTTTAATTAACACTGACTGCTTTCTGGGTCTTGCAACTAAAGGGAACAATTGAAAGGGGGGCCTAATAATCATAAGTATGTTCAATGACCATTCCTAAACACATATTACCCATTCATATATTATAAACATAGTAATAGCACCATGAATTTAGTGTGATATTTGTGGACCACATTAAACACACAGGTAGCAAAGGGCGAAACGGAGAAGCTCTGAAGAGGAACCTGTCCTCTTGGTGTCTGAAGTCCCTGGGAAGGTGTCCACCTGTGGTGGAGGTGGGATAACGTGAAAGCACAAGGACAGGACAGTCCACACGAGGTTTACTTTCTGGGGAGTGAACTGGGATCACTGGGAGGAGGCAGGTTTGGTTTTGTCCAGGCGAGTGTCCTGGGGAGCAGGTGGGCAGCCACACTCCATACACTCTCTGCCTGAATACTCACGGTCAAAACATGGGGAAAACACAGAAACAGAAGTCACCCACACCCAGAGGAGGGGCGTAGCCTGGTGCAGCCCAGACGGGCAGGCCCATGGCACTGGGAACCAGGAATCAGGAAGAGAGCAAAAGAGCAAAACGGGGCCGGCCGAGTGGCGCGTTGGTTGGGAGTTGGCTTGGGACGCCAGCTCTGAGCAGCAGGGCCCCGGTTCAGATCCCACATGAGGGCCAGTGATGCTGTGCCCTATCCAGACAACGGCTCAACCTGGAGCTGGGCTTCTGTGGGTCACCAGTGATGTCGTAGGCTGCAGCCCCTGCAGTGGGCTACCATAGGCTACAGTGAGTGGCCGGCAGCCAGCGTGAGCGGCTGGGAGCCGCTGTGAGCGGCTGGTCCAATACCAGCGACCGACTGCCTTGGACGGGAAGAGCACAATCATCACAATACCAACATGGGCCAGTGGAGCGACGTCCTCCATGGTTAGACTGGGGAGCAAGAGGGATGGCAGCTTGTCTGTTCCCCTTCTGCGATTCCTCAATGCTGTTCCCCTCCCCCAATTCCCCCAATAAAATCTAAAAAAAAAAAAAAAAAAAAAGGGGGACCGGCCGAATGGTGCGTTGGTTGGGAGCTGGTTTTGGGATGCCAGTGGCCCCGGTTCGGATCCCACATAGAGGGCCAGTGACACTGCCCTCTACAGCTAACAACAGCTCCACCTGGAACTGGGCTGTACGAGCCCCGGCGACAGTGTAGGCTGCAGCCCCTGCTGCAGTGGGCTGCCGTGAGTGGCCGGCAGCCAGCATGAGCTGCCAACAGCCTCGGTGAGCAACCGTCCAGGGGCCGGCGACGGATGTGCCTCATCCGGAAAGTGCGCAATGGCGATACCAACATGAGCCAGTGAAGCAACGTCCTCCGCAACTAGACTGAAGAACAAAAGGACAGCAACTTGCCTGTTCCCCTTCCCTGATTCCCCAACGCTGTTCCCCTCCCCCAATTCCCCAATAAAATCTTAAAAAAAAAAAAAAGACCAAAACATACAAGAATGTTGGAAGTGTACCAACACAGGAGAAGAGAAAGCAGAGAAACCAAAGGAGCTTGTGAGGGTCTGTGGAAGGGAACAAAGTGCTAAACACAATCACCTGGTACTGAGCCATTGGCCAGTTCCGTGCCGGAAGCGAGGGGACAGAAGCCAGTAAGAACAACAGCGAAGTCACCGCCTGGGACCCCCAAGCTAGAGATAGCAGGGTGGGCAGATGCTGACTGAGTCCAGCGAGGGAACTACTCATCAGCCCCGTAATGTTGGGGGGTGGACCTCACTGTTGTTTATTTAGAACTTTCTTGCATGTGGTTTATTGAACACTTGCCTAATCTAGTTCTTTCAAACACATTTTGCACCTACATCATTCATTTTATTTCAACATCATTCATTTTATTTCAAGTTCCACTTTAAGAAGTCTGACGAGGATTTTTTAAATTAGAAAATGACTGAACTTCATCCTAATCAACAGTGGAAAAGCTAGAAAAGCTGAAATTCTGAGGTAGTTACCTGAGGAATTTTGTTTACAAAGTGTTTATCTGAGGAGGCCTGGCACCCATGGTTAACTCTGAAAAAGTGCAGTTCTTCTCTACCATCCTTTTTCCTTCAGGTCTCATGCTTATTTGGTGTCCAGGTTAATGACTGTACTTTCTTTTCTGCAGGGCCAGTTCCGGTCCCCATGGGGAATGGCTGGAGGAGACAGTCCCTGCTCGTGGGAAATTCTGCGTTTGGGAGAGGCAGGATATACGAGGTTGGACAATTAAGTTTCTGAACTTGTTGCAACGATGTTGCTAATCTTTTTTTGATATCAGAGGGATTATTCATTATGACTGTGCACCAACTGGACAAACAGTTAACCAAGTTTACCATTTGGAAGTGCTGAAAAAGCTCCGTGAAAAAGTCAGACGACCTGAACTTTTTGCCAACAATTCATGGCTCTTGCATCACGACAAGGCACCAGCTCACACGGCACTGTCCATGAGGGAGTTTTTAGCCAGTAAACAAATAGCTGTATTGGAACACTCTCCCTACTCACCTGATCTGGCCCCCAATGACTTCTTTCTTTACCCAAAGATAAAGAAAATATTGAAAAGAAGACATTTTGATGACATTCAGGACCTCAAGGGTAATATGATGGCCATTCCAGAAAAAGAGTTCCAAAATGGCTTTGAAGGGTGGACTAGGCACTGGCATCAGTGCATAGCTTCCCAAGGGGAGTACTTTGAAGGTGACCGTAGTGATATTCAGCAACGAGGTATGTAGCACTTTCCCAAATAGTTTGTAAATGGAATGGTCAGACCTCGTATTCAAGAGAACCCATAGGAAGTCATAAAAGTAATCAATTGGGCCGGCTGAGTGGTGCGGTGGTTGAGCGCTGGCTTGGGAAGCCAGTGGCCCCGGTTCGGGTCCCACATGTGGGCCAGTGACACTGCCCTCAAAAAAAAAAAAAAAAAAGTACTCGATAAGCCAAACCTGCCAAATTTCTAATCTTTGTGAGTAAATGAAGCCACTCTCTCTTTACAGCATTACACACCCACTCAGGGAACTCCCTGGACACATGGGGTCTTAAGTTGTACCCGAGACCATCCCAGACAGCTCCCACCCCAGCTGTGGCCTCTGCCGCGTGTTTAAGGATCTCGGTGAAGTTCTAGCATTTGTCTGTTGAGCTTTTATTATAACCAGTTATTAACGTTTTTATTATTAAAACTAGCTTATTGAAAAGAAAGAAGTTTAAGGGTACGAAGGGACAAGTGAAATCCAGCGGGCCAGGCCTGCTCCCCACGTCAGACCATCACTGAGGTGAGACTAAGAGCCCTGGCCGCCCAGCCCATGTGGGCATAACCACAGGGCAGGGTGGTGGCCATCCTGTGCCTGGCTCGCTCACCACTCCCGCTGTGATAAGACCGGGCAGGTATTCACAGCCCAACACAGCTGGAAGTCTGTCCAGAGAATGGCACCAGAAGGCCAGTTTGTCTAAACCTGCCATCTTCACTTGCCCCTGCTCAGCAGTTCCCTCCGCTTGCTACAACTTTAGATTTTAATTTGTTTCTCCTAATGCTACAGGGCATGGCCAATGTCTCAGTAAAGCGGGGCCCCTGGCGCTCTCAGCGGGACCCAGGCCCCTGGCTGCCTCCAGCTCTCCGCCCCGGCGTGGATTTCTGTGCCGGCCTGCCCTCATCACAGGGTCGGGGAAGCAATCTGCAGACTTGAGTTCTAGGCCTGGCCTGCTGCTAACCACCCTGGGACCCATGTCCAAGTTCTGACCCTTTCTAGGTTTGTTTCCTCAGCCGTAAAGGGGGTACATTTCTAACTTGCTGCGTGTGGTGTTATAATAATTAAATAATATATTGTAACTAGCGCTCTCAGCACTCAATTGCTGAATTAGACAGAAGCCATCCCAGCTGCATCCCTACCGTAGAGCTCTGAAAGAATAAAAGAAGGTACCAGACAGTGTTCAGTACAGATGACCTCCCCTGCCCATTGGAAATGCCATGGGCCCTGACATGTCTGCTTGAGAAAAGTGGAAAGTAAACTCTGGGTCCCAGGCCCTGAAGCAGAGGCTGGTTGAAGAGCTGTTTTAGTTCTAACACTGCCTTTTCTTCTACGAAAAGCACACCTTGAGCCCTACCTGGACCGACCCCAGGCATGGCCTTGAGTTCCATTACCATCCTCCCCTCTTTCTTTTAAACCTGCCTGTATCAGGCAGCTAGGGCGCCATGACAAAACACCCGACGGGGCAGCTCAGCAACAGAAATGGCCTTTCTCACAGTTCTGGAGGCTGGAAGTCCACGATCAAGGTGCCAGCAGATTTGGTTTCTCCCGAGGCCTGTCACCTTAGCTCACAGATGGCCGTGTTTGCTTGTGTCCTCACGTGGCCTTTTCTCTGTGTCCTGAGAGCTCCTGGTGTCTCCTCTTCTTGGAAGCCAGCGCAACTGGGTTGGGGCCCCACCCTCATCACCTCATTGAACCTTGATGACCTCCTAAGGCCTCACCTCCAAATACAGTCCCTGCGGGTTAGGGCTCCAGCCTGTGAATCTGGGGAAACACAATTCAGTGCCCTAGACCACAGCACTCTGTTGAGTGCCTAGACTGCACACAACACTGCAAATGTGGTCTGACCATTTTGAAGATGACAGTACAGAAAACCTCCTCTGAGGGAAAAATATGATACAAGTTTTAGTCTGCTTTTTATTTATCATGCAGTTTTGTATTACTTGGGATTCTTTAGGTTGTGACAGATACTAACAGGGAAAAAATGGAATTGATCACTTCTGTATATAGCTCAAACTCATGGATACACTCGGCATAAGCAGGGCTGCTTGTCGAGAGCCCAGGCTTAACAATGCCGCGGGAATTGGGGTTCTGTGGCCATCACTGAACTCCACCCCCCGTTGGCTTCATTATCACACTATCCTTCCCTACATGGTGGAGAGAGGGCTGCCAACAACGAGGCTTTCATGATCCTGACAGCTCTAGATCCCGGAAAAAAACACGGCATCTTTCCTAACATCCCTGTCCCATGGAGGATGCACAGATGAGAACTGCCCCTAAACCAAGCGCCACAGTCCGGGGCTGAGTCTTGGCCTGGCCAGGCCTGTGTCATGTGCCAACCCAAAGAGGAGATGGGGTGTCAGGCCCACACAAACCGCATGACCATGTCACATTATTGTGCAACAGACTGCTAGCTTTTCTCTTCCCTACCCCTCCTCTCCAAACTGGCTGCTGGGCAAACAGTATCTTTCTAGGAAAAAAATACCAGACAAATAGGTATGCTAAAAATTATTTAATTGCCTCTCTCTTTAAAAAGATTTTTTTTATTGGGGAACAGCCATGGTCATTGGTTATACATTGCTTTCATGCTACAATGGCATAGTTGACTATTTTTAAGGTGGGTGCAGCTCACAGTGGCCCATGTGGGGATAGAAGCAGCAATCCTGGTGTTATCAGCACCACGCTCTAAGCAACTGAGCTAACCAGTCACCCCTAAAAAAATTTCTCGATCTTTGTGCCACCCCTTCCCTACTGGAATGACCTCAAGCTCATATCTGCCTCCGCCCAGGTGCTAAAAACAAATGACATTTACAGCAGATAAAGAGTGCCCTCACACACCTCAGCACTCTCTCCAAAAATCAGGGAGAATTGCACCGGTATGCAGCACTGCAGCAAGTGTCTTGCCCCGACAGTCCTGGAAAAGAGTTAGCTTTGATCATGGAAACACAAGAGTAATTACATCAAGAGGGTGGTACGTTGGAAATTCCTTCACACACACACACACACACACACACACACACACACACACACACACTCTCTCTCTCTCTCTCTCTCTCTCTCTCTCTCTCACACACACACACACACACGGGAATGAGCAGTGTAACAAAACAAAACACATGTATACTGTTGAATAAAATTTACCATTTTGGAACTGTCCAAAAATTCCCTGCTGCCAAGGACATGTCAGAAATAGACGAAATAAACTGCCTCAGCAGTCCAAATTGGGGTACAACAAAGTGACTGAGAGAAACATGGTTCCCGATTTTCCAATGAGTGACTTCATTAAACTCCCAAAACATAAAAAACCAGCAACAATACAATTTAGAAGGAAAATTCAAGGAACAAAGTATCATTTTAAAATGCTTTCGGGCTGGCCAAGTGGCTCAGTTGGTTAAGAGCTCACTCAAGAGTGCGAGCTTGGGGTCAGCCAAGTGGCACGGTGGTTAAGCTTGGGAAGCCAGCGGCCCCGGTTTGGGTCCCACATATGAAGGCCAGTGACACTGTCTTCCAAAAAAAAAAAAAAGAGTGCGACCTGGGCTCTGAGCAACAGTAGTTCGATGCCTGGCCCGAGCTGAGCTACTGCTCAGCTGCAACAGGTGGCAGGATGGCTCAGCTAAAAAAAAAAAAAAAAAAAAAGTTTCACTGTATGTCAATTATATCTCAATAAACTGGATAAAACAAATTTCAGTTACAAACATACCAGTTATAGATAGAACTCAGAGACACAGAAGACAACATTCATTCATTCATCCAACAACTGTTAGTTGTCCTTCAAATAGCTGGTAGGTGCTGTGCTAGATACTGGGACAGAAATGAACTAGGTAAATAACAATAAAACCAACTTTGAGTTTTAGTGTTTACAAAGCATTTTTGCATCTGTAATCACACTTTTTCTGGCAACGACCCCAATTTATAGAGAAGGCAAGAGAGACCCAAAGAGAATAAACGGTTTGCCCCAAATTCCACAGCCAGTAACAGCAGGAGCCTGAAACTCAAATGAGACTTCAAATCTTACTTAGACTCTTATCTTCTTCCATTTATGTATTTTGCCCTGAAGAGTCTCTTCTTCCCCCATTTCTAATTCCCAGGCTCAGGTTCCCCTTTCACTGCAGCAGTAGTTCCCGAAGCATAAATGAAAATTAAGTGTTAGGCAATAGAAGTTCCTTCATCAACATATGTGGGAATCTCAGAGGCAAAATTCTCACCCCCTCAGGACTCCCACAGGATGCCTCAGAGCCTTCGTGATGCTAGGCAATATCGTTTTCCAGGGGTGTGCGGTGCACGATTTTTCTCAAACAACTGCCCACAGCCTTTTTGTTCCCCGTGAGCCCTCCTGTCAAAAGCACAGGTCCCAGAGTCAGACGGTACTGGGTTCAGATGACAGCTCTGTGTGATGCTGGATAGGTTATCAAGCCAGTGTATGCCTTGTATTTTTTTGTTTTTAAATCTGTGAAACAGATATGACAATAACTGCAGCTAACTCATGGATTCTTATCGCATAGGATTCATACAAAGTGCTTATTTAGCAGGTTACAACATTCATAGTCAAAGCTCAATAAATGTGATATATTCACTCACTCAACAAAAAGTTATAGAAAACAAATATTGCTGGAACACCTGACAAAAGTGGGGTCAGCAGCAGCTATGGGATGACAAACACCAGTAATGACTTTTTATTTAGTTAGAAGGCTCAGATAGGGCCGGCCGAGTGGCGCATTGGTTAAGTGCTGGTTTTGGGATGCCAGCGGCCCCGGTTCGGATCCCACATGAGGGCCAGTGACACTGCCCTCTGCAGCTAACAACAGCTCCACCTGGAGCTGGGCTGTGTGAGCCCCGGCGATGGTGTGGGCTGCAGCCCCTGCTGCAGTGGGCTGCCATAGGCTACAGTGAGTGGCCCGTAGCCAGCGTGAGCGGCTGGCAGCCAGCGTGAGTTGCCAATAGCCGCGGTGAGCGACATCCAGAGGCCGGCGACCGATCTGCCTCATCCGGGAAAAGCGCAATGATGATACCAACAGTGAAGCAACATCCTCCGCAACTAAACTGAAGAACAAAAACACAGCAACTTGTCTGTTCCCCTTCCCCGATTCCCCAACGCTGTTCCCCTCCGCCAATTCCCCAATAAAATCTTTAAAAAAAAAAAAAAAAAGAAGGCTCAGATAGAATCTCCAGCTCTACCAGTTAAGCAGATGTGTGATGTGAGAAAGTGACGTAACCTCTCTGAATCTTCTAAGGGTAAAAAGGTAACAAAGCCTAGCTCACAGGGATGCTGTGAAAATCAGAGGTGACGACAAAGTTGCCTGGAATGTGTGCGTACACATGCACGCACGTGTTATCCTGTGTATTCGAAGCTAGAAGAATCAGAAAGCTTTCATTTAAATATGTAAGGACTTTTTTTTTGGTTGTTTTTTTTTTTGAGGGCAGTGTCACTGGCCCTCATATGTGGGATCCGAACCAGGGCCGCTGGCTTCCCAAGCCAGCGCTTAACCACCACGCCAGTCGGCCGGCCCACATAAGGACTTTTTAACCTTCGCATGCGTTTTTGCCAGCTCAAGCCCTTTTGTAAACTCCTACAGCTTTGAAAATCTGTTGGGTTGTTGGAAAAGTCATGACACGTTTTGGACAGATGGTAGTAGTTCATTTTTGGAAGTACTAGAGTCATTCGCATCTATGTTATTCCTACGTCATTTGACAGCTGACAGTTCTGGCTTCATTCTAAAAAAAAAATTAAGCAATTTGGTTGAGTTTTGGAGATTTTACGACAAGTTAAAGATGGAAGACGAAACTGTACGTTTTTTCCATATTTTACTGTTTTAGTTCCGTAAAGGGGAGAATGTGTGTCAAGCCTGTGAAAAGTTGCACAAAGTTTACGGTGACGATGCTCTACAAGAACGTCAGTGCCAATGATGGGTCACGAAATTCCGTGCTGGTGATTTTGATCTCAACGAAGTTCCTTGGTCAGGGAGGCCCACCGAGGTTGATGACGACAAAATAAAGGCATTGATCGAGTCAAACTCACATTACACAACACGACAGATTGCAGAAACATTGAACACCCATCATTCAAGCGTTCACGACCACCTGAAGAAGCTGGGATACGTAAGCAAGCTCGGTATTTGGGTTCTGCATGAACTCAAAGAAGTTCATTTGACGGCGCATATAAACATCTGCAACATGCTCATTAAACGTGAGGAAAACGATCCTTTTTTGAAGTGACTGATAATTGGTGATGAGAAGTGGATTGTTTACAACAATGTGGGTGCAAATGGTCTTGGTCCTGGCGTGATGATTTGCCTCAAATGACACTGAAAGCAGACATTCATCAGAGGAAGGTTATGCTTTCAGTGTGGTGGGATTTTAAAGGTGTCGTGTTTTTCGACCTCCTACCCAGGAACTAAACCATCAATTCGAATGTGTACTGTCGGCAATTGGACAGTTTCAACGAATCCATCATCCAGAAACATCCAGAGCTTGTTAATTGTGAAGGAGTTGTGCTTCATCGTGACAACGCGAGACCACACACAAGTTTGATCACCAGTCAAAAATGACTGGAGCTTGGATGGGATGTGTTGCCACCCCCACCATACTCGCCTGACCTTGCGCCGTCAGACTTCCACTGGTTTCGCTCTCTTGAAAACTCCTTGTGTGGGATAACGTTCATTCAGATGAGGCTGTGATGATAGTCATGTCATGACTATCATGAGCGTCCTAATCCAGACCAAGACCAGGACAGTTTCACCAACTGTAGCACAAGGGGTCCCTCCTGCCACCCTGGGGATCGCTGCTCCCCACTCTTCCACACAGTGGAGACACCAAAGGGACAGTCTTCACTCTGTGGCTTTAGCAGTGCCCCAAGGCTCTCTGACTGAACGTGTCCTCTCCACTGAGCACAATCACTCCTTTAAATCATAGTTTGTTTGAAGTCTAGTTCCTACAAGTGCCTCCAGCCACACAGTGTGCCCACCGCCCCATCTCCTCCAGGAAAGCCCTACCCTGACGTAACACACCTGACATAGCTTGTGACCTACTGCACACAGTGGAAAATGAATGGAGTGCGACATCTGAACGCCCAGCAGAGCCCTGGAAGGACACCCATCCTCCTAGCCCTCCCCCAGGGCGTCCCCGGTGTGCAGCCTGTCACCAGTGGCCCAGAGGTGACCTTCCAAAGATGGAAGAGCTCCAGGCCCCGTGTTTTCTCCAGGCCTCCACACATAAGCTAGCTTTGTTTCTCTCGTGAGCACTGTGCTGACGAAGGTGGAGGGCAGGCTCGGCTCAAAGATGCGCAGCGAGATCAATCCTGGCATCGGTAGGCTCTGCACAGACTGGTGGGGGGGAAAACGACTCCTCATGTAGTGAACGAGTACAAAATGAACTCCTGATAGCCAGACGGCTAGCAGTGCCGTTACCAAACCCGAGGAGGACCACAAGCAGCATGAGTTAGTTCAGTTATGGACCGAGTGTTGGAGTCTGTACCAGTCATGCTCATTTACCGCCCCTGGGTTCAGTCGGTCTTAGGAGGTGCCAGCTGAATTCAAAAGCACAGGTGACAACACCTATCACGATCCTGTGCTCTGTGGACTTTCCAAAGCTCCCCACGGCCATTATCTGATCCTCTCTCAGTCACATCTCTGCAAACAAAATAGTGTTTCTATTTTCCAGGTGGACAAACTTAAGTCCCAATGAAGTCAAGTGACTTGTCTAAAGTAACAGTGTCGGGCCGGCTGAGTGGCGTGGTGGTTAAGCGCTGGCTTGGGATGCCAGCGGCCCTGGTTCAGATCCCATATATGAGGGCCAGTAACACTGCCCTCAAAACAAAGAAACAAACAAACAAACAAACAAACAAACAAACAAACAAACCTAAAGTAACACAATGTCATCAGAACCCAGGGTTTCCAGGTTCCCAGCTCAGGTTCTCCCCACAAACCAACTGGGCGTATGTATCAGAATCATCAGTGGGGCCCATCCCTGGGCTCTGCCTCTGAACACCTGGCCTCAGTGGGTTTGCGGGCAGCCTGGGCACGTGTGTTTAGATGTTGGTGGGCCCTCCCAGTTGAGAAACTTACCCAGGAACCCCAAGTTGAAGCTCTTCCGCAGCTTCCCAACGCCCATCAGAACCACCCCAGCATGGATCCCATTAGATGTACAACAGCCCCTCCTTGCCGGGAGGGCGCTCACCATGGAACGCTCGCTCGTAATTCACTTTGTCCTCCTCAGACATCGTGCCTGTCAACGCAGTCCACACCAGTTCAACAGACACTTATTTCTATGCCAGGCTTTGGGAACAGACATGACGCTGAGAAATGCAGAACAATGAATAATGTGCTGTGGACGAAGTACATGGGCACTGGGGAAATGTCGACACTTGGTGGTGGGCTCTGGTTGTGTCATCATACTTAGACAGAAAGCACTCGAGAGTCCCGGTTTGTCAACTGTGAGGAACTTAATTATCTCCCAGATCAGGGAATCTGCGTGTCGACTGAGTCCAGATCCAAGCTCTGGGCTTAGTCACATCATGGTTGGT
Organism: Aselliscus stoliczkanus; assembly: GCA_033961575.1. Lineage (NCBI taxonomy): Eukaryota > Metazoa > Chordata > Mammalia > Chiroptera > Hipposideridae > Aselliscus > Aselliscus stoliczkanus. The sequence continues at coordinate 157,463,729 of CM066732.1, read as the reverse complement.
TCACTGTGTCATAAAACTTCCAACCAGCAGGATCACCTTCTAGGGACTGGTTTCCGGTACTGTAAGTCAAACCTTGGGGGAGTATGGGAGGCGAAGGCGCTCCATCCCGAGTAAGGCCTCCTTCCTGGCTCCTGTGCAATTCCGAATCCAGGATTAAAGCAGTCCAGGACTTAATTAGCCTAATTAAGTGCTTTGCTGCTTAAGGGAAATTAAAGGAATTAATTTATTGAGTATCTACTGAGTGCCAGGCACCTTGCTAGCTGCTTTAGGTAAGTAATCTCATTTAGTCAGCACAATAACTCTGGGAGGTAGGTAATGCCCCCGTTGTACAGAGAGGCAAACTAAAGCACAAAGAGCTTCATGAACTTGCTCAACACAGTGCGCCTAATGGAGAATCACAGGCACCAGCACTGCAAAGCATCTGGCAGTAATCCCATGAACACTACACATCCGCTAAAGGTGAAAGGGCTTACCTCTGCAAAGGAGCCAACTTCAGGGCAGAGGTCTCCACTCAGGAGGAGAGGACACGGCAGACATGGGTTACAGAAGCATGACAGAATCTCTCCCTTAGCCCATGCTCAGCCCCTGCACCCCCATCACCTGCTTCTCTGAGACTGCAGACTCGCTGCAGGAGACGCCGCCTCCTGAAAGCCCCCCTTCCCTCTGGGTGCAGCCAAGCAGCATCCTCCTCCCTCCCACGGGGTCTGCCCAGACCCCTGTGGGAGTTCTCCCACTTCTCCCGTGTTCCTTTGGTCTTGGCTACCCCACCCCAGCACCTCCCAGGACAGCAGAGTCCTGAAGGCAGGGCTAAGGGTTCCACACATCGGCGCTGTCTCCTGTGGCTTTTGTTTAGTAGATGTTCAGGAAGTGTTTGGGGGGGATGTTTGCTATTAGCAGGAAGGGGCGCCCGCCTCCCGCTGGAGGCTCCTGTGCAGCTCTCCTAAGAAGCCAGCGAGTGTCCCGGGGCTCCATTCCTCCAGCTGAGTCCACTTCACGTCTTTCCTTAGTTTTCTTTTGATGTGTTGCTTTCAACATAAAACTGCTGTGTTATGCAGAGGGGTTTGGGGATCGGGAGCAAGGATTGTTTTAAAAAGTCCCCCCTGCACTGGTTCAATATTAACTGATTCCCAAACACAAAATACAAACATTATAGCAAAATTTATAACCTATACACTTCTTGCTTACATATTACCCTCAAAGTAGCCCTTCCCCTATAAATGAAGGAACTAAGGCCTAGAGAAATACAGTGACTTCCCAAGGTCACAGCCGTGATGTTTACATTCTATGAACCGAAGCCAAATCTGTGGACTCCAATCCACAACACTGCCTCTCTTAGAGTAAAACTCAACAATAATTGTAACACTTATTTAATAGTGGAGGATAGATTGGTATTTTTAAATATATCTGCTTTGCCATCCTAACAGCTAAATTACTTGTTTCCCAAAATAACCTTTTGCTTGGGGCTTGTCAGGCAAACGCTAGGTGGAACTGTCAAGTCAATGAAATTGTCTGCCCTCCCCGTCCCGTTCCTCGCTTCAGCTCTCCAGCCTCTGCCCACTTCCTCCAACCAGGTGCTCCTGGGGATAGGTCTCGGGGAGGCACACATTTGGGGCCATCTGTGTCCCCGAGCCTTTGTTTTCATTTATTAGATGCTGTGTGGGTTCAGGTTCCCACGGGCAAAGCAACGAGCTGCGTCCGGTACACGGAAGGCGCTCAGCAAGCACGTTCTGTGCGGCCCCTCCTGCCCAGCCCAGTTCCCGTCTCCTGTGGACCTGGCATGTATGTCCGCACCACAGTGGGAAAGTCGCTGTGCCAAATGTCTGTTTCTTCAAGGCATCACAGGCCAATGGGGAACGGGACGGACTAAGCTGGCACTGGCCGCCCGCCTGGGCGGGCTCTCCTGGCGTGCGAACTTCAGGTCTTCCCTGATACCACGCATTTTAACTTGTTTCAATATTCCAGTGAAAGCGCAAGAAAAGGTATAACGTTCCCAAGACTAGATATAAATTTGAATTAATAAGACAGAGCTAGTTGGAGTCTGAACCTCAACTCTTCCATAACATTTAAAAATAAAATAATTAAAACAAAACAGACTCAACAAGTAACATTTTCATGTGATTAACGCATTCCAATCGTGGAGTTTAGATCTTGGAGTTGGTATATTGCATTCCATCCTGAAATAAGTCGGAATAAGTCAAGGATCAGGAATTCTGAGAAACAGTGGTCTCTGATTTGGGTTCCAGTCGCACTTGAGGGATAATGGAGCCAAAGGTCACATTTAAAACTCTTCATTGTGGGGATGGAAGGGGGACGTGATGGTCCCCGCTGTGGGTCTGGTGCTGGGAGGACAGCAGCTGTGGGCCCCAAAGCTGCTCCGGTGGCACTCAGGTGACAGCGTGTGGTGTGGGGTAACAGTAAGTGTGTGCTTGCACTGTTAGTTCAGGACACGACTCGTTGAAGAAGGTTTTTGTTTTGTTTTAAAGGCAAAACCGTAAGTGAAGTGCGTTTACCGCCACAGCCAGCTTGGACGGCTGGCCTGGTTCGAGGACAACCCAGGCTTGTGGTCAATGGCAGGCAGAAAGCCCTGACGGCTGGAAAACGCTGGCCCAGCCGCGTGCCGCGCCCTGAGCCCCGGGCCTCAGCGAATCATTAGTCTTCAGCACGTTCTAGAGTAAGATCATCTGTACAGATTCCTTATGAAATGTGACTGGAGTTCTCTGGCACTCTGGCAACTGGGGTGTGCTGAGGACACCTCGCTTTTTTCCAGGTCAGCTGTCAGCTTTCTAACCTGCTCTTCTGAACTAGCGCACTGTGCAGCCACCGCCGCACCAACACCAGGCCAGCCCCGAGACGGCCAGATAGCTTGCCTGCATTTCCTTCCTTGCTAAATCCTCGTGAAAATAAATTGTGTCAACTGCTTATTTAGGCCTTGCTGTGTGTCAAACAGTTTTAGGCACAAAGGAAACAAAGTGAAATACACAGGTTCCTGATTCTCGAGAGCTCATAGTCCAGTAGGGAATAATGGTATGCACACGTGTCTGCATCAAAACCAGACTTCCTTTTTAAAATGAATATGGCCCTTGTGCTCTCAGGGTTGGGCTGTGTGTATGGAAGGGTGTATCCACACGGGAGGCCCATAAACATGCGTGGGTAAGCGATGGGGTCACCCCCAGCACCCTGTCCTCCCTTGATATTTATGTAGAAAGAGAGCTGTAATTTATAAAGTAAGTTTACATCCTCATTTATTTCTGACAGCATTATAGATTTTCTTGGCAAGAACTGCTATTCCCATTTTTCAGTTGAGAAAATGGAGGCTAATGGGCGGCTAAGTGGCACGTTAGTTAGGAGTTGGCTTGGGACGCCAGCTCTGAGCAGCAGGGCCCCGGTTCGGATCCCACGTTATGAGGGCCAGTGATGCTGCCCTCTACAGCTAAGATGGTAAACAACAGCTCCACCTGGAGCTGGGCTGCCTTGAGTCGCCGGCGACGGTGTAGGCTGCAGTGGTGCTTGCCGGCAGCTGGTGTGCGCTTTCGTGAGCCGCCCTGAGTGGCCAAAATGGCCTGCTAGTGACTGCCTCATCCGGGAAGAGCGCAATGATGATACCAACATGGGCCAATGAAGCGACATCCTCCACAACTAGACTGAAGAACAAAAGGACAGCAACTTGTTTGTTCCCCTTCCCTGATTCCCCAACGCTGTTCCCCTCCCCCAATTCCCCTATAAAATCTTAAAAAAAGAAAAAAAAAAGAAAAAAAAAAAGGAGACTAAGAAATATCAAGAGACTGCCCAGTCCACAAGGTAGTACCGGCAGAGTCAGCCACGGTCCGAGTCTCACCCAGCATGCCTCTCTCCACTGCCCGGAGGCCTCCCGGGAGGAGGGGGCTGCTGTAACGACATGGCCAGGCCCTGACCTCCCCTTGCGCATGATGCCGCTCTGAGGGTCCACCTGCTGGTACTTGAACTGCTGCCTCTGGCTCCTGATTTCCTTCCCACCTGTGCCTCCACTCTGCCTTCACCTCAGACTTCCCATCTCAGTGACAATGTCTGCTTTCCCCAAGCCAGTGGTTCCCGAAGTCTGGTTCCTAGACCCGCAGCCTCAGAATCACCTGGGAACCTGTGGAATGCAGGTGCTCAGGCGCCACCCTGGACCAGCAGGATCTGAACCTCTGGGAGGGGTGCTCAGCAATCCAAGCTCTTGCGAGCCCTCCAGGTGGGGAGCCACCTGACCGAAGCTAAAAGGCTCACAAGCTCCTCTAGAGCCCCTGTTGCGCCCCCGTGAGCATCTGGCCCCACACATACAAACCCTGTGACTAAAGAAAGCCACTCAGCTGGTACTGAGCAGCAGCCACACCACGCCAAGTGCACCCAGCGAAGCCCTCAGGGCCAGCCCAGGCAGGAGCTCGCTGCAGTCGTGGGGGACTTCCTTCTGCGGGCCTGCTTTCCATGGGGGGCCCCACTTCTCAGGTCAGCAGGACACTGGCCTTTCACTTGACCCCTTTCCACCTCATCAGACCCAGCCCTTGGCTCTTGGGCTAGGAGCCCACCACAATGGGAATGGCTCTGTCGACACGTCCCTCTTCCTTAACTATGCAATGCAGTGAAAGGCTCCCCGCTTTGTTCAAAGCAGTGGCTAAGGCTCACTCCATCTAGATTAAATGCTAACAATAAAATATGAACCTCACACTTATGCTACCTCCCATAATTCATAAAATTCTTCTGTAGCTCTCACAAGGATCAGAAAAGCTAATTCTGAAATTGGGATTAGAACCCAGGATGCCTGTTTCATTTTTTAAGGATTGATCTACTGTAACAGGTCAAATATTAAATAAATTCTTGTTAGTTATTAGTGGAGCTATTATAAAACAATGAGTCCTGATCGCTGTGAAAGGGCACAGGCCCCATGTCACCAGAGCATGTTGCCACATGCATAGAATGTCCTTTGCACAAACCTAGTCTATTAGAAATAATGCAGGAACATGCTATTAAACAAAGGATAACTTCCTGGACCCAAAGCCCCAAGTTTATGGAAAGGGCGGGGACAACAGCCTCTGTAGTCCTGCTTTGTGGAAATCTGACGATCCTCTCATCTACTCCCTTGATTTTGATTAAAAGGCATCTAGTTTCCTCTCACAAATAATGAAAAGTGTTTACTCTATCAACATTTTAATGTCTTTGCAGCAACATTTGGAGGGAACAAAAAGGGCCTGTGGGGACAGAGCTGAGGTTCCCACACAATCACTTTTCACCCATCAACATGGTATTTACGCTCAGCACTAAAATATACAGAAATTCCTTTTGAGACATGAGAAGCTGTCAGAGGTTAGAAACACACACACAGACATGCTCTCTTCCGTATGTTCCAAAGACATGGAAATATGCACAAGGATGATCAGATAACCCTCCCCTTCCCCCTCCTCTGTCTGCATGGCTTAGAAACTATCTCTGTGGCATGTGGAACAGCCCTCCCCACATTCACACCCAGAGACAGATTCCCAGAGAAGAGATGGAGGAAAGAGAAGGAGTCAGATTCACAAAAGACTCTAATTTGGAGCATTAATAATTACAGCAGCTGAAAGGCTTGCGAAAGCAAAGAAGGGCCCTGTTAACAAAACACTATCAGGGTACTTGCCAGAAAACTGGCCAGCCACGAGATTACTGTTGACAATGAGGAAAATCAGAGCCCAAATCAAATCTCAACTGAGCAGACAGATGTGCAGAATTCGCTGCTGCGATTAGCATTTTTTTAAGAGAGCAGTAGACTCCATGAGTTTGACAAAGGAAGAAAAACAAAAGATAGCCCGAGACTCATTCTGGATAAACAGTTGCCATTCTGTATTCCTAACTCTACACCAGCAACAGCAGCTCAAATGAGGCACAAGGTGGGGTCCTCGGCATATTCACACACCATCGAACCAATTATCCGTGCTGCGTTTGTGCATGCAGTAAACAGCCTGGCCCCACACCACCTCTGCGCCTCCCACCCCGACTGGGGCAGACCCCACCAAATGCAGATCAGATCCCCTTTCTGTATGAGAACCAGCCAGAACCTAAGCTGGCATTACACAGCAAAAACCTACGAGAACAAAAACACAGCGGCAGCCTGCTGTAGAAAACCCAGAGCATACCTGAATTCTTCAAATGCGAACATGACCTAGTCAGAGACAATTTCCTTCGATTGTCTGGTGGCCTTTTTGGTTTGGAGGACAACCATTTAGTCAGTCAGATGGTGCAAAGTGCAGAAAAAAGAGGCGGGGTTTCCACACCCCCCAAGATTCTGAAGTAAAAGGCTTTCTGCAGACAGGGGCCTGCAGCCGCCAGCTCTGCCAGCTGCTGACAGGCGGCAGCGAACAGGGGCGGCAGCACGAATACCATGTGATCATCCCAGCAAGTCTGATTAATGCAGTGTATGCTTAGGCTCCAGACTGGGCGCTGGATTAGTCCAGAGAAATAAGTGGAACCCCGGGCACGCCTGGGATCCTGGGTAAATCTCAGAACACATCCCGCCTCCACCCAGAATTCTGCAGGGGGGCAAAAGCATAAAGGAATGAGAATGCAACCTGTTCCACTGCGGTCTGCCCGCTTACCTCATCTTCCTGTGGCCGCTGCTGCTCTAATGACCAGGTACGACCACTGTGGTCAGTGAGCACGGTGTGGAGTGATACCTGGCTACATTTTACTGAAAATTCTGCAAAATTCTGAATCTTACCCATCCACTATCAAGCATTATTTTATCACAAATGCATAAATGGCTTTGGAATCACGAAAGTACCATTTTATACCCACCGCTTTACCATGAACAACATGACCTTGTAGGTCAATTGTGATGGGTGACCTCATTTATTCGGTTATTCATTTGTTGAGTGTCTAATATGTACCAGGCCCTTATCAATTCCTTGATGTACGAAAATTGCTGTAATAATTTCAAAACAGAAGTTAAAGAAAAAAACAACAAAAAATGAGGGGCCAGCCACGTGGCACATTGGTTAGAGCTCGAGCTCTGAGCAACAGGGTTGCCGGTTTGATTCCCACATGGACCAATGAGCTGCGCCTGAGCTGAGCTGCCAACAGGCAGCATGATGGCTCAACTGGTGAGAGCACGTGCCCCTAACAACAAGGTTGCCCGTAGAACTCCCGCATGGTATGGTGGGCTGTGCCCGCCCACAACTAAGATTGAACACGGCACCTTGAGCTGAGCTGCCCTGAGCTGCCGACAGATGGTCGGATGGCAAATGGACTTGGAGCTGAGCTTGCTGCGCCCTCCACAACTAAGATTGAAGGACAACAACTTGTCTGTTCCCCTTCCCCAATTCTCCAACACTGTTGCCCTCCCCCAATTGCCCAGTAAAATCTTTAAAAAAAAAAAAGGAAATGAGATGTCAGCCCAAAAAGGAAAATGTTTACCAGTTTGTAAAGCCCAAGCTGGCAAGATCTGGCAAATGAGCTATGACTGTATTCTGAACTTGCCATTAAGGAGAGTCTTTCTCATTTGGATTGCAAATCTTTATAAAACAAGGGAGGCAGATTTCAAATAAAAACCTGTGAGTCACTCTTGCCTTTCTTCTCTCCCTCACACCACAAATTTAGTCAGTCACTAATTCTGCTTCTCCCTCAGAAAGGCTCCTCTGCATCTGAGCCCGCCGCCTGCCCGCCCGCCGCCTCAGCTCTCACACCGTCAGCATCCCGCGTCCAGCACTTCTCACTCGGTCTGCTGCATTGGCAGCTGGTCTTCCTCAATCTGTCCCTTGTCTCAAAACCTGCCAGAGCGATTTTTCTAAATCTGATTTCCATGCCCCCTATTTGAACCCTGCATTAGTTTCAGTGCCCATAGGGTTAAGTGAAAATGCCTCAGCCCTGGGCTGGCCGAGTGGCGCGGTGGTTAAGCACTGGCTTGGGATGCCAGTGGCCCTGGTTCGGGTCCCACATATGAGGGCCAGTGACACTGCCCTCAAGAAAAAAAAAAAGAAAATGCCTCAGCCCAGCACACTGAATCTTACTTCTCCAACTCTTTCTTCCATTAAAACTCTTCACAAACCCCAAAATCCAGCCAGACAGCCGCAGTTCTCAAAATACGCCAGGACTTCCTTTCTTTGGTCCCTGGGCCAAATGCCCAGATTATTCCTTGCCCCTACCCCTTGCACCTTTCAGGTGGTCCACACTGTTCTCTCGGCTCCGTCCCCAGGCCAGTGCTGCCCTCCCTGCGGCAGCGGCTCAGCATTGCAGCACCTCTGTGGTCCTGGAGGACCGGGTCTGTGGGAGCGTATGGCTCTATTCCCAGCACCTGGTTCAGAGCTCTCTCCCAGGGAGAGTGACCTGGGTCTTGTATGAGGCACTCTGGGTGACCGCGCCCCTCTTCTTACAAAAGCTCTTACATTAGCTCTATCTTGAAGAGAAGTGAGAGTCCAGAGCTCGCCTCAAAGAAATGAAGTGATAATGGCCAACTGAGGCAGGCCGATTAGTGAGGAAGAAATTCGGGGGAACCCTGTGGTCCCTCACATCACATAGCAATCATCAACTAAGCTGATCCACAATGTCTCCCTGACAAGTCCCGGCCTGAGACCTTCCAGTTGGCAGAATCATAGTATAACAGGAAACGCAGGAGAGTCAGTCATTAAATCGCCCTGGCTAAGTCCCTGGTCTGCCTCTGTGATCACCGGCAAGCGATGGAAGTCCCCTAAGCCTTGGATCCCCTGCATGTACACCTGGAATAAAGCAGACACTGCCCACGCCTCTCTCACAGGACCTTCGTAAGGACCCAACAAGGTAGGGCGGTGGGGTTGTGAGAGATCTTCATCACGTACACACGTTATAGGAACATTCCGGCTCACCTTTGTTACTTCACAAGCGGGCTCCCCGGGCGGAGCTGATAGCTGCAGGCCACCCGCCTCACTGAAGAGTTCTGTCTGCCTGGTCACTTTAACCTTTTTTTCTTTTTGAGGGGAAGGGGAGCAAGGTATTTCTGTCCTGTGGTTTCTCAGGACAAGGAATGTGTGGATATGTGTATAAAAATCACTGTCCTACATTCTAAGGTAAAAAACGAAGCACTAGAGACTACCGAAATCTTAGGAAGAATAACTCACCCATACCAAATACAATTATATGGTGTTTCTATTTAGTAAACTACTGGTTTTAGTCATGGATGGATGCGGATGGGGCAGCTGGCAGCCAGCCAGTTACAAGCCTCCCGAGGGAAAGGAAACAGTGTTGCGTGATGGGTTTGCTGGCTGGGAGAAAGGTCAAAACCTACATTCCCGGCACTCTTTGCAAGGTATAGGGAGGAGCAGCAGGAGTCTGAAATCCCAGACATTTGGCAGGGTGGGAGCTGGCCTTTCCCCGCCACCAGGCAGGCCCAGTGTGACACAGGCCCTGCGGGATGGAGAACCTTGGACTTCATGCCTTTTTCCACCAGTGACTCAAGAATCACCTCTTTGAGGGCTGTTCAGAAGGTCCTGGGAGAGCACAGAGTTGATAGAAATGGCAAAGAATCTCCAAACCCTAGCACCAATGTATTTTAGACAGAATTTTATGAGACCCCCCAATTTACTAATAAGGAAATGGAGGCCAAATGGTTAAGTAACCTGGCCAAGGTCATATTGTTATTAAGTGGCAGAGCAATGACTTGGACCCAGGTCCAATGTTTGTAACCCCGGTGCCCTCCTGGCGTCCCAATACCAATGATCCGACTGCCTCAGGCTCCTCCAGAGAGGATGAGCCAACAGATTACCAGGCAGCCTGTGGCCCGAGGCAGGGCTGGGACATGGTGACCCTCTGGGGTTCTTTCATCCTGCTGGCCCCTGGCTAGCCCCCAGATTTCATGGGCAGGCAAGAGACCCCTAAGGGCTACAGACTGCCTCAGCGGTCCCTGGAAGGAAGGGGTGGAAACCCGAGTTGACATGGCTTCCAAGGCTGGGTACTCCCATGTCACCTCTTGATAACCAATAACTCCCAAGTGTCAGGAAAAGGGACATAAGTAAGGGTCCCTGACTCCTGACCACTGCACCCCTCACTCAATGGCACTCTGTGACCACACAGCATTGGGAGAAAAAAAGTCACCCCAGGTCATCAACCAATGACTCAAGGCTAGGAAAAAGCATGTTCTCACTCTGGGACTTCTGTGTCCTTGGTCACTTTCAAGGAATAGCCAGGTATTAATTTTTTAGCCTTTTGTTTTTTTAAATACCACTTCCGTGGAACATAAAGCTGATATGAACAGAAAACTGATAAAGCAGCCGGTGCTGGCTGAAAGAGGAGTGAAGAGCCCGAGTCCCTGCCCCCAGGTTTCCTCTCTCTTTGGCAAGGACAGGCCCAGATGCAGCCCCAAAACAAGTGGCCTAAATGACCTGGCAGCGCCGGCAGCACCGGCACTCGGGGCCTCTCCACGCTCATGTCATCACTGTCAGCCACGAATCTCGACTCACTTCCTCTTTCTACTCTCATCCTAAGAATCAAAGCTTCCTGCCTGGGCCCATTGTCATGGCCGGACACTGCCTGCCGCAGTTACTGGACATGTAAGCTGGCCGAGAACAATACAGACACTGAATAAAGGCACAAGGTGCCCCCAGCCCCTGACACCTGGGGAAAGCTAAATGAGGATGTTTGAAATCTATCTGAAACCAGTGTCCTTAGCTTAACATGTACCTGAGTTTAGCAAGCAACATCTTTCCACATGAAATGGTCAACTTCCCATAAAGGTGAACTTAGGATTTGCTAGGACCGAATCCTCATTACAGTTCTTTCGGAGGCTGACAATCTGAGAGTTTAGAGCCCTGTGGGTTTGGGGCCTCACACCCCGTGTTTCCTCTCCCACCTCACTGTTTTCAGGTTGTAGGCACATAGCCATGATGTATGTGCAGCAAAATGAAGGCTGGGCAAATGTAAAGAGTCTAACATTCCCATTAAGTAGAACAAGCAAGCTCGTTCAACACTTAAGGATGCGCGCACGCACTGCTGAGCTGCACAGACAACTAGGAGGAGACTTAAATGCAAATCAGTTACAGTCCTAAGAATACGGTTCCTTCCTCCCGGCCCATCCACGGGTTTTCCCAGTGAGCAGGAGGCTGAGGGGTAACGAGAGGCGTTCCACAGTGTCCCCCCACACCCGGCCTTCTTCCTCCTAGCCTCCCCTCCCCTCCATCTCAGCGCCTTGCCTGCACACCGCCACCTGTCCTAGCACCAGCCAGTTGAAAACCCCACAATTCCTGTGCACGGTCTGCAGAATGGAGTCAGCCCCAGCCTGGCATTCAGCGCCTCCACGCGCCTCCCACTCTTGCCAACCAGATCCTCGCTGACCCCCACATTTACTCACGCCGCCTCCCTGTTCCCAGAGCTTTCTGCCTTCCGCCTTTTCTCCACAGGGGTTTGGAAAGTGTGGGTCTAAATCCAGTTCGACTATTTACCTGAGAAGCCTCGGGCAAATTCTTACCGGTCAGCCTCAGTGTCCTAATCTGAAGACGGGACGACAGCACGTCTGTGGGGATGCCCCAGAGCCGAACCCCTGGCACACATGAACCGCCATCGACAGCAGCTAACATTATGGCATATGCTTCAAAATGCCATCGAGTTCCCCTCCTAACGCAAAGCAGCCCATGGTGGTTGCTAGGACTCTGGAATGAATGCCTGATAGGCAATAGATCTCATATATTGCCCTGGGCTGAGGAGGGCCCGTCGTCTATTTCATGTCTCAGGCCTCTAATCTGCTGAGAGTCACTGAGGACATGCACTAAGGGGGGACAGGAGGGGACCTTAGGAGTTTAGCTTCCTACAACCTTCATCTGAAATATACGAACAACCTAACTGAAAACAGAATACAGCTTCTAGAGAAATCCATTATAATTCTGGGCCACCCCCCCCCCCGAATTCTTCTGTTTTGAAATTATGGGAAGCCCACTATCAGTGACCTTTGTTTTTAGTCCCTTTTAAGCCTTCCCAAGGCTGGCACATTCCTGAGCACATCGTAGGTCTCTGGTCAAAACCTTTCTGAATTCAGTGAATGTGTTTTTATTTCAATTGAATTAACCTTTCCAAAAATTTTAAAACACTTCTTCTGGAATTGGTAAGAAATGTGTGAGTCCTACACTCTGAACTAAATCCTTCCCCCAAATTACATAATTCAACTGAACTTCTAAAGTGACATTAACTTTAAAATAAAAGTTTAAAATTAAGTCATCCCTTACTTCTATATATTCACTAAAAGCTACCCCCAAAAGCATTCTATCATAAAGCAAACACAATTACGACACATTTTTCAGTCTACTGCTCACTATCCAAAGCAAGAGTTTGTTGGTAATTATTTCTGCATTGCATTCTACACCAATGTCTCTCCCCAAATCAGCCCTCTCTTAGTGTCTGTACCAGGTTATTGAAAAGCATCCTTGCTTTCACTCAACAAATGCCAGAAGGGCTACCACGTGCGAGACACTACTCTGGGTGCTGCAGAGAGAGCCCCGACTATGCCAAACCCCTCAGTTCCACGATGCTTCCACTGTCATGAAGGAAGCCAGATGCTGAGCAAGTGAGAAAAAGATGTGCCAGACAGTGAGTGGGGGCGACTAAGATGTGACAGGAAAGGCCCCCTCAGGTAGTGACATTTAAGCTGATTTGAATTAACAAGCAGGGCAAAGTTATGCAAACATCAGGGAAAGGTCACTGCAGGCAGGGAGACAGGTGGCACAAAGGCCCAGGTGACTAGAGTGGCTTATGTCCCTCTCAGTGTGGTCGCAACAGAGAAGTAAGGAGGAGTAGAGGGTGATGGGGACAGGGCTTTCTCAGCCAGGAAAGCCACTGGGGAGTTTTTGTTAGGGGCAGTTAGGACCTGGTTTTCATTTTAGAGGAAAAATGTCAGAAGTTATTACAGCACTCCAGGTAAGAGGTGATGGGCTCTGGACTCAGATGGCTGGAGCAGATGAGAGAAGTTGATGGATTTTAGTTAGGTATGTTTTAGAGATCGTCTTTCTCACAACTTAGTGGTTTCATGTGGTTCTTAGATTACTAGTGAAGCAAAGACTGAAAATATTCCAACAGAAATACTAAGACCACCACGAGGACCATAAGCCAAAGAAGTATAAGCTCCATGAGGGAGCTTGTCTCATCTTCATTACTCTATCCCAAGGCCTGGCAGCCGGAATTATTCAATAAATAACCGCTGAATTAATGAATCAGCACTCTGGAGATTTAGAGAGAAGATTTCATGAAAAGATGGAATTAGATGAAGTCAGCAGTCCTCTTTCTGGTGTGAGCATCAAATGAAGGACGGATTATCCTTTGGAATGAGCAAGTACAGCTGCTCCAATGTCACTCAGACAGAAAGCACTCTGCCAAGAAAACCTCACCAGGAACGGAGGGAGAATCAGGATAAAAGCACACGAGACACATCCATACATTCAATGAAGAGACATTTCCTGGGCACCTGCTGAGTCCTGCGCCGCTCAGTCCCGGAGAGGAGGGAGGTGCAAAAGGCCTCCGACACACTGCAGGTCTGGCCGGCACACAGGAGCAGACCCCACACTCAGAAACCTATAACGCGAGTCAGCCATGGGAAAGCCACACGCACCGTGTGTGAAGCTGTCGCACTGGGTTTCACAGTTGCTCTGTTTAGCAGGTGGGTATTTTCCCACTTCAACCCATTGATCGCGGCAAGATCCTCTTGAATCCTGGCTCCGTTATGCTGCTGCCTGTGAACTTGGCTGTGAAGAGCAGGCTCCAGCCTGAGCCCCACTCCCTACCAGCTGAGTGCCCGCTGGCAAGTGGCTTCATCTGTCAGAGTCCAGGGCGTCAGCTTATTCACTTACGAAACGTGGAGAATAATTCCTGCCCTGCTCCCTCACGAAGAAGCTGTGAGGCTCAGATACAATAGGAGGTGTGCCAGTGCTTCGTAAATTGTAAGTGCTACATAAATAAAATAATTGTACTTCATAACAACCATAGAAATGACCCTTTTCTACCATGTCTGAGATGTCCATATGGCAGGAATTTTAAGTATTCATCCAGACCATACAGCTACGTAATCCATAAATGTAACTATTATCCAAGTGACCAAGATGGAATCTAGATAAAAACTCATAATAGTGGGAATTCAGGGCTAATGACTCAAACCCTACTCAGCCTACCTACCTAAGGCGCTTATCTCCTCAACATGTACTCTTTCTGTCAAAATATAATTTTCAAAAAGCTACAAACATAATTCTCATGCAAATAAATCTATAGTATACATGTGTCGAGGGTTGATTTAACTCGTCACTGAGGGAAGCAGCAGGATGGCGAAGCTGGTCCAAAGGTAATACAGGAAACAACATACTACATGCATGTGTACATAGAGTTGGTGCAGAAAGAACGCTGAGATCATCTTGCAAGATGGATACAAAGCTGGTGAATATACTACAGAGCAATTAAACCATAACCTTTGAGGTCATCTTTTCTGCTAAACAGAAATCAATTTGAGATCTCTACTGGACAAAAAAATCATGTGTAACTTAACAATTTCCTACAAGTTAACGTTTAACTTTACAAAACAGGTCTTCTCTAAGAATGTCCCTCAGATGGGCTTGCTAAACAATGCTCTTGAGTGATACTGAAAGGGCACACAATAATCTCTCTGCCTTTTCTTCAAGTTTTAGCTAATTTTCCTAAAATATCATAAAAATACCTGAACTTAGCTTATTATCCATTCCAACGAACTGGTTGATAACAACTTCTTTCCTACCTGGTCCATTTTTGCGTCTGCGTCATTTACATCTTCTTAATTTGTGAAAATTCTTCAAATGATTGAAGTCAATTCTAAATTATTGCTTAATCTTCTTAAGTCAAATAATCCTGAAATTTGGAGGCCCTATTTTCCAGAACTTCCAGCCTTCATTGTTTCTTTGAATTATCTCCAACCATCACACTTATGGGTCTCTTAAAGACGAAAATGGGACCGGCTGATTCAGGTGCTGATTCACCGAGCCCCTCCCCCAGGCTCTGGCTATTGTCACCATAATTAGCTCTATCTCCTAACTTCACAAACTCAGCCCTATTCACCCCTTCTTTCCAATATAACAGCACTTGGAAGTCACAAACCAAACCCACAACAGAGGAACATATAAACCCAATGGACACTACTCGGCATAACATGAAGTCAGAAGAAATGTAATAAATCAGAGAATGTCTTGTTTGTATCTATATTTTCCACAGAGGCTAAGGAATTGGAATGAATAAACAAACAAACTAATTAATTAAATGTCTGAAAGAACCAACAGAAGGAGTGGCTCCCAAAGGCTTCGGCATGTTACGTGTTTCTTAGGAAGCTAAGTGAGGCAGGGGATTTCTGGGGCCTGGCCCAGTGGGAACCTCCAGAAATGGAGACAGTCGGCAGGGCTGTGGTGTGCCGAAACCCCACATGCCGGGTGGCTCATAAACATGCAGTTCTTTCTCAGGGTGTCAGGGTGCCAGTGTGGTCGGGGGGGGGGGTCCTCTTCCAGGACGAAGACTTCTCCCTGCACCCTCACATGTGGGGAGGACCGGGCAGCTCTGGGAGGCTCTTCTAAGGGCACTAATCCCATTCACGGGGGCCGCACCCTTATAACCTAATCGTGCCCAAGGATCCACCTCCTAACACTATCCCACGGAGAGTTACAGTTCCAATATGCGCATTTAGGGGGCGGTGGGGCGGGGAGACATACCACTCAGGCCACAGCAGAGAACAAAGGAATGAACCCTGTGGGAATTTCTGGCACCCACTGGCAAGGCAGGGATGAAGGTATTTTATTATGAAGGTAGGGAGGTAACGTGTAAATGTCTACTAGTAAAATTGGACTGCACAGGTCTGAAGGCAGCTCTGAGGCCCCCAAAGAGAGCAGCTGCTCTCCCTAGGCTTTGAACACTCAGGTCTGGGGTCTAGGCACCACGCCCACCGTGCTATCCCTTCCCCACCTACACTTGCACTGCAAGGCTAGAAAGGGAAGCCTTCACTTCAGGAGTCCTCCCTGGGAAGGAGTTGGAGGGAAGGCAGAGACAATGACAAGGGAAGCGCATGAATATGCGCCCAGGAGAGTGGTAATCTGAGAAGTCCTGCTCTAGATAAATGTGCTCTATGCCCTCAAAAAGCTAGTTTTTCTTTTTTCTCACATTTTATTTCTGACAATCAGGCTTTCTCTATTTCTGATTTCATACTACAATGTACAAGATGGTGTTTTTTCTCATCCAAAATAGGACTGCTTCTTTGTTTTCACTTGCATGAGTCTTGCAGTGGTGTTTATATGCCTCCTGACAAAAAGCTCCAACACCCAGCATATATTCCTGGTGTTTAAATGAACAGGTATGAGGACAACTGATTAAGATCCTCCAGTGGATTGCTGATGCTGACTGAGCTGGATTTGTTAGGCAGCGGATTAAATTGGGAGCTGCAGTTCTTTTGAAAAAGATGGACACTTGCTAACATGAGAGAAATGAGCACTGGACCACTTTCTAAATCTCATTCTCAAACCATCCACCTCTCCTATAATACTACCTTCCTTGGACCCCACAGTAAATACTGAATAAAAGAAGGACAGAAGGGCTGGCCGAGGGGCTCAGTTGTTTAAGAGTTCGCTCAAAAGTGCAAGCTGATGGGCCGGCCGAGTGGCGCGGTGGTTAAGCGCTGGCTTGGGAAGCCAGTGGCCCCAGTTCAGTCCCACATATGAGGGCCAGGGACACTGCCCTCAAAAAAAAAAAAAAAAGGGCGAGCTGAGCTCTGAGCAACAGCAGTTTGATGCCCAGCCCAAGCTGAGCTGCCAATGAGCTGCCAACAGGTGGCAGGATGGCTCAGCTAAAAAACAAACACACAAAAAGGACAGAAAGGGCCGGCCGAGTGGCGTGTTGGTTAAGAGCTGGCTTGGGATGCCAGCGGCCTCAGTTCGGATCCCACATGAGGGCCAGTGACACTGCCCTCTACAGCTAACAACAGCTCCACCTGGAGCTGGGCTGCTGTGAGTCCCCAGGGATGGCATAGCTGCAGCCCCTGCTGCAGTGGGCTGCCATAGGCTACAGTGAGTGGCCGGCAGCCAGCGTGAGCTGCCAATAGCCACTGTGAGCGACCATCCAGAGGCCGGCGACCAATCTGCCTCATCCAGGAAGAGCGCAATGACGATACCAACATGGGCCAGTGAAGCAACGTCCTCCGCAACTAGACTGAAGAATAAAAAGACAGCAACTTGTTTGTTCCCCTTCCCCGATTTCCCAGTGCTGTTCCCTTCCTCCGATTCCCCAGTAAAATCTTTAACAAAAAAAAAAAGAACAGAAAAAGAGAGGACAAAAAAGACACAGGATGGAATGCACCAAACTTTGAGCACCATTGTATTATATCAAACCATGGATTTTGAAGGGTTTCATAGAGTTCATTAATGTGGTAAGTGACCTAAGAAAATGCCAGTCCAGGGCTGGCCGAGTGGTGCGGTGGTTAAGCGCTGGCTTGGGAAGCCAGCTGCCCTGGTTCGGGTCCCACTATGAGGGCCAGTGACACTGCCCTCAAAAACAAACAAAAAAACAACAAAACAAAACAAATGCCAGTCTGATCTCCTCAGTTTGACCAAAGAAGAGGAAAAACATAGAGCTTTGCTTATGGTCACATAACTACTGTCAGAGCTGAAATCAGAACTGAAGTCTCTTGATTTCTAATTTAAGTGCTTTTCCTTTACACCAGTGGCTCTCAAGAGTGGGTCCACAAGCAGTATCACTGTCAAAGATGAAAAATTTCAGCCTCCTCCTCAGACAACTGAATCAGAGACTGGGGGAACATGGAACCCAGCAATGTCCCCAGTGGATTCTGATGGCATTCAAGTTCAAGAACCACTGGCTGCTCTACCACCACCAAGTGATTCATCTGGGGACCATTCTGCGCCCCAGGGGACAGTTGCACTCTTTGGAGACATTTTCAGCTGTCACAACTGGGGGTGGGGGAGTGACACCTGGGGGGGTAGAGGCCAGGGATGTTGCTAAACAGCCTACTATGTACAGGACAGTGCTCCCTAACAGAATTATCTGGCCCAAAGTGTCAACAGCGGCGAGGTGGAGAAACACTGCTCCGACCTACTATGCTCTTTCTCTAAAAAGTGTCTATCGCCTGGAGTAGGAGAGCAGGTTTAGCTCTCTGTCATAACTGCATCCTCTCAGGCTGCGTCCCTAAACTGGCATGCTTCCACTAGGTAAGGTTAGCAGGCGTCCGTGCCCCATGGCATCTATGAACCAGAGTCCCAGCCCCGAGCAGGTCCCTCCCACTGCAGGCAGCCACATCCAACTCCTGTATGTGGCACATAAATATTGTCATTTCCCAGAAGTGCCAGGACATGGTTCAGGATTAGAGATCAGCACTGATCCAAAAAACCAAAAAAAAAAAAAAGACTCAGAGCAACTTCCCATTTCCAGTAACGGTGAACTAGGTTTTGTAGATCATTGCTCCTGTTGAAAATAACCCAAAAAATCCAGGTAAAACAGCTAAAAACCAAAAAAGTAACACTTCAAAGGGCACCAAAGTGCTGTAGATGGTAAGGAATGTCTAGGCTAAAGCTGACGAGGGAAAAAAGGGTCTGAAAAGGCCAACTAGCATAGAAGTGCCGTTTGGCCCTGAGAGCATGTGCTGCTCCCAGGAAATACCAACTTTCATGCTGATGGCCTTCCAGGGTAAGAGGGTGGCCTCCCAGGGTAAGAGAGTCACCCTCTCGAGGCGCTCCCCTCTTCGCTGTGAGCTGAAGGGATCCACAGTCACCTCCCTGGAGCAGGCCATGGCACCTCAGAGAGAAAGTCCTGTGAGCACCCCAGCCGCCGCCCCACAGGTAAGGGCAAATACCCAACTGATCAGTTCTTACGGGCCCCATACTGCTCTGCAGACTTGACCTGGACCCATGAACTTAATCCTGGCGGCGTGGCAGAGTTAGGTTCTACTACTGTTCCCATTTTACAGATGGGACACTGAGGCACAGAGATGAAATAATTTCCCCAAGATTACAGTTCAAAAACTGCAGAGCTGGGCCGGCCGAGTGGCACGGTGGTTGGGCGCTGGCTTGGGAAGCCAGCGGCCCCAGTTCGGGTCCCACATATGAGAGCCAATGACACTGCCCTCAAAAACAAACAAACAAACAAACAAACAAAAACTGCAGAGCTGATCACACTCAAATGTAGCCTGCCTGACTCCAGAGTCTGCTCTTAACCACTACGGAACAAGTTAATACCCAAAGGCCACAAAGATGTTGATTCCAGTATGACTTAAGATAGCAAAAAACTGGAAATAAATTAAATAAATACCCATCAACAAGGGATTGGTCGAATAAAGTACAGTGCGTACAAAGAGTCGTTACAAAAATAAACCTACAGTAATTGCACAGACATTACTATAGCCGAGTAAAAAGATTAGAGGATTATTACAAATTATGAATTACCATCGTATAATAGACGCCTCTGCAAATCAAACAAAAAAGCAAGTTCTAGAAAAGCACGCATAGTGTATTCTCATCTAGGCACTATATGCACAGACAGCAGCGTAGTTAAAAGCTGGGGCTTCAGATTCAGAAAGCTTACCACTACTTGACCTTGGGCAAATTACTTCAGTGTTCTAAGCATCAGTTTCCTTCTGAGTAATATGCAGTAACATTATTATCTCCTAGGGTTTTGGTGAGAATCAAATTATATAATGCACATGAAGCGGCTCAGCCCAGAGCCACTTGGGGTAGCTCAGTACACACAGCACTTCATTACTATTATGCTGTTATACGTACATCTGTGCAAAGAGACGAGTGGGAGCACGTCAGCTGAGATGCTAACAACTGCTTATGCCCGGGGCATTGCCATCCCCTGGTCATCTGTACTTTATTTTCTTCTATTTTTCTGTATCGCTGAATTTTTACAATGAATGGGTATGATTTTTATAAAAACAATAACACTATTGTATATCCTTCCCCAGCATACACATACTGTACAGTATGGACACTCTGCTCTAAGAGCATTAATGGGATGGGTGGTACCTCGAATGAAAGACTCAGGAGACATGGAAAGGGCAGGCTGGGGAGAGTGAGACCCTAGGCCGGGAACATTACCGGGCATGTAATAAATATTTGTTGAATGAATGAAGGAATAAATGAAGAGAGAGGCAGTACAGATGCTCCTGGACTTACAGCCAGATAAACCCATCATAAATTGGAAATGTGAAGGCTGAAAATGCAGTTAATAGCTTAGCTTAGCCGCCCTTGAACATGCTCAGAACACTCATGTTAGCCTACAGCTGGGCAAAATTGTCTAACACAATGAAGACACTGTAGAGTATTGGTTGTTTACCCTCGAGATCCCATGGGTGACTGGCAGCTGCTGCCCAGCATGGCGAGAGGATGGTACTGCAATCTATAGCCTGGGAAAGATCAAAATTCAAAACTCGAAGCAGTTTCTCCTGACTCTTGATCACTTTTGCACCATCGCAAAGTCAAAAAATCCTAAGTCGAACCCCCATAAGTCTGTACAGTGCAGCAGTATTGAGTTTGGGAGCCAAACATAGCTGGATTTAAACATCAACTGTTGTTTCCTAGTTGTTGACCTTGAAAAATTTATTTTAACACCTCTCTGACCTTCAGTTTCCTCTTCTATGAAAGAAAACAGTACCAATTCATAAGACTATCATATGGATTAACTGAGATCGTAAATGTGAAAGCAGTTTGCATTTAGCAAAAGTTCAGTAAAAGCTAGTTCTTCTTTCCCCTGGTCCCAGGTTTGCCAATGACAAGCTTTGTGATACTGGACAAGTTGTTTCTCTGAGCCTCAGTTCTCTCACCTATGAAATAAAATCTGCCTTGGTCTGACTGCAATCATTGCCTCCTGAAAACCCTGGTCTAGCTCAGCCCACTGTTCTGACTGCCCAGCAGAGTGAGGGAGCTGGTGCAAGCTGGTTGCTGTGATCTCAGGTTTGTTCTCCTAACGATAAAGAGGGGAACTCCTGCTTCTTCTGCTGTTACGAGGAAGTGCTCACCTCCCTGAGGTGCCACCAGTTGAACCCTTACATAACTGGCGCCTGTAGCACCTTAACAACAGCTACACTTCTAGAATCACTAAAGCATTCCCCACGCATTCTCTTCTCTGGCCAAAGAATCGGCTGCCATGGTAGCAAGGTGGGGGTTACCATCCCCACTCTACAGAGGGGAAAGTACGGAGCCAAGTGGTTAAGTGAACTGACCAAGTCAAGGCTGCTGTGGCCAACCATGCTTGATAACAGAAAGGGAACTGTATAGTACTTCCCCTGGGAAAGGTGAGGAGGGCGGGGAGACAAAGTGTGCCTTCAGCCCTCCAGTAGGGCCAGAGGCTGACGCTGGGGGTAGAGTCTGGAGTTGATTGGGTCTCCCTGGCGTGAGCAATCAAAAAAGGGAGCTATTTAAGTTCATGGCCTCATGTGACTTAGTTCTGCCCTAATTCCCATGTCCAGCACTCTGAGTCAGAAAGAGCTACAGAATCGCAGGCTACTAAAATGGAAGGCCCTTGACATTTGGTTCAATCCCCTCCTGTCACAAATAGATGGATGGATGGTGACGATGAGGCTCGCAGGAGGGAAATGCCTCTACAGGACCCCAGGCAGCTCCGGCAGCGCCAAGCCGCCAGGCCGCCAGGCCGAGGCCGCCTCCCCTGAATCCAAGCCCCTTCCTCAAATGACTGACTTCGAGGAGATCGTCACTGACATTTCACTCCCACCCCCACTCTCAATACCTTCCGTGTTTAACTCTTTCCTCTCAGAATCAAAGTCATGCATCCTGGTCATTGGACACCGAGCACACACCGTAGGCCCAACTGTGCCAGTAAAACGTGGCACTCTCCTGGCCTTTACTCCATAAAGGACGAGCCTACATGCTGACTAATGGATACAGGGCCGCCATCACCCTGGCCTTTAGGCAAGAAGAACAGCTGACGAAAGAGATTGAATTGTGACGACTGAACATCTATATTATCCTTTGCTTCTGGCTTCTTAACTTCCTCAAAGCTTGAAACTCTCAACAAATATTTACTGGTGCTTACGATATAAGGATGGGAATATATATAATCTGCGCTGTCTAACATGGCAGCTCCCAGCCACATGTAGCTGCTGACCACTTGACATGTGGCATTACAATCAGGAGGAATGTCATATGCAAAGAACATGTATAGGTAGGTTTCTTATAATAAGGAGAACAAAAGAAATTAATCTGAAGAGGCAGAGAGGCCAGCTCACGCAAGACTTTATGTACGTAGGTCATGGCTTTATCCAGAAAGATGCAGAAATATCCCAAAGAAACTTAGGAAAAGAATATTAACTCAGATTTGAGTATTAACAATTTAGCAAAGTACAGAGGAAACATATTAAGAGGTGGAATACAAAAATGTAATTACGGTACTTTAATAATGACAAAGACCTAACAAATCTGGCTCTGGAGAGACAGGGACACAAAAAAGGGATTTTAAGGAGAAGAAATTTAATGACACATGTCCACCTGGACATGGGGGAGGAAATTAAATGACTCCATCAAGCCTCCAGGTCTCCATTTTGGTTCACAGCATGCATCTCACTGAGAACGAGGACTCCGGAAGAAGACAAGTCTGTAAAGGAAAGCTGTGAGATCAGTTTTGTTTTTTTTGAAACAGATTTATTGAGAAACAGATTTTTGTTCCATAGAATTCATCCATTTAGGGCCGGCCGAGTGGCGCAGTGGTTAAGCACTGGCTTCGGAAGCCAGCAACCCCGGTTCGGGTCCCACATATGAGGGCCAGTGACACTGCCCTCAAAAAAAAAAAAAAAATCATCCATTTAAAGTATACAATTCAATGATTTTTTAAAAAATATATCACTGCAATCTAATTTTAGAATGTTTTCATCCTCCTCCAAAGAAACTCATACCCATTAGCAGCCAATCCCATTCCCACTCCTCCCCTAAGCAACTACCAAAATCTACTTCCTGTCTCTATGGATTTGCCTTTTCTGGACATTTTATATAAGGGGAATCATATAATATGTGTTTTTATTTGTGACTGGTTTTGTGCACTTGACATAGTATTTTCAAGGTTCATCCATGTTGTGTCAACATTGTACTTCATTCCTTTTGACTGCTGAGTAACATTCCACTGTCCAGATATACTGCATTTTGTTTATCCATTCATCAGGGCATAGATTTGGGGGTTGTTTCCGCTACGTGCTATTACGGACAGTGCTCCTATGAACACGCACGTGTAAGTTTTGTGCGGATGTATGTTTCAGTTTCTCTCAGGCATGTGCCTAGGGGTGTAAATGGGGAGACATGGAAATTGTGTTTAACATCTTGAAGAACTGCCAAGCTGTTCTCCACAGTGGCTTTCACATTCTCCCAGCGCTGTCTGAGGCTCCCACAGGATTTATGCCACACAGTCACTTACCGAGCGTGTGGAGGTTTTCCACATCCTCAGCAACCTGTGTTATCATCTACCTTTTCTGTTCTAGCCATCCTAATGCATGTGAGGTGGTATCTCATTCTGGTTTTAGTTTGCACTTCCTCATGTCTAATGAAGCCAGTCACCTTTTCATGTGTTTTTTGGCCATTAGTGTATCTTCTTTGGAGAAGTGTCATTTAAATCATGCGCTCATTTTTATTTATTTATTTATTATTTATTTATTTATTTTTAAAAGATTTTATTGGGGAATTGGGGGAAGGGAACAGCACTGGGGAATCGGGGAAGGGGAACAGACAAGTTGCTGTCCTTTTGTTCTTCTGTCTAGTTGTAGAGGATGTAGCTTCACTGGCCCATGTTGGGATTATCATTACGCTCTTCCCAGCTGAGACAGAATAGTTGCTGGCCATTGGACAACCACTCATAGCGGCTCACAGCAGCTCACGCTGGCCGCTGGCCACTCACAGTAGCTAACAGCAGCCCATGCTGTCACCCGCGACTCACAGCAGCCCAGCTCCAGGTCAAGCTGTTGTTCACCATCTTAGCTACAGAGGGCACAGTGTCACTGGCCCTCACATGTGGGAACTGAACCGGCGGCCTTGCTGCTCAGAGCCTGTGCTCCCAAACCAACTCTTAACCAACTGAGCCACTCAGCCGGCCCTCATAATCTATTTTGAGTTAACTTTTTTATATGGTGTGAGGTAGGGATCCAACCTCATTATTTTGAATGTGGATATTCAGTTGTCCCAGCATTTGTTGAAAGGCTAATTTTCTCACTGAAGAATGGCATCCTTGTCAAAACCCAACTGCTCATAAACATAGTGGTAGCAAGTCCAGTTTCAGACACGCCGAACTTGAGGTCATTTGTGCTCTATCTCCTTGGGACTAAACTATCTGTATAGAAAACCACGTCTTCTACTCATAGCCCAGGAATCAGCAGAGTGAACACAATAAATACTGGGTGAATGACTATCCATTGGTGTGACTCCGTTTTGCAACCTCATCACCACAGACTGGGACACTGAGACAGACCACTCTTTGCTCTCATGAAGGACGAGCTTGCTCTCTGTCTAGTGATGCTCTTCTCCTTGGGACTCTTTTTCACTCTGCTGCTTACAGTTCTATCTTGCCTAGTGACACAAATTGAGAAGAGCATTTTCCTTCTTCTCAGGAAAGTGTCTATAAACAGTACCCTAAAGCTGCTCAGTTAGAAATCTCAGCTGGTACAGAAAGCAATGCCAGTGACACATCTGATATTAATCTGTCCATAGGCACAGAGGCTCCAAGGTATGATGTGTTTCTGTTTTATACAAAGAGTTTCATTTGTATGCCAGGCTTAACATCTTTCTGTGTTCAAGCCAAAGTCAGATAATTAAAAATTTTAAATTGCTAATGGACTTTAGTGGGTCAGAACTCAATGCAAGGAAGCCCTCAAAATCATGAATAACTGGAAGAACTGAGGACATTTAATTAGATAAGGCAAGACTTTCTGAAGGCCATTGTCTTTAAGCAACTGAAGAGCCAACTGGAAGAAAAAATAAACCATTTCAAAGAAGTGCAATAGGGTTGAACCAGAAAAGACAACATCCCTAGTCCAGCCCATTGCATGCGCACACACATACACGTCGTTCATGCCTCTTTCTGGCACTTGCGCCTCAGATGCGCTATGCTTCCCTTCTCGGCTATCCACTCCTTAGGCCGAACTCTCGCTCGTGTCTGCAGCCCCATCCCTAGCCTCCTTGTCTTGCACGTGTCAGGTACTTAATATATATCTTTCAAGTAAAAATTTAAGCAGAGGGCCAGCCGAGTGGCGCAGTTGGTTAAGAGCGTGAGCCCTGAGCAACAGGGCCCCCGGTTCGATTCCCACATGGGCCAGTGAGCTGTGCCCGAGCTGAGCTGCGTGAGAGCATGTGCTCCTAACAACAAGGTTGCTGGTTCGACTCCCGCATGGGATGGTGGCTACGACTACCTGCAACTAAGATAGAACACAGAACCTTGGGCTGAGCAGCCGCAAGCTGCCGACAGGAGGCAGGATGACGACTGGACTGGGAGCTGAGCTGGCTGCGCCCTCCACAACTAAGACTGAAGGACAACAACTTGGCAGTTCCCCTTCCCCAATTCCCCAACACTGTTCCCCTTCCCCAATAAAATCTTAAAAAAAAAAAAAAAAAAAAAAAAAAAAAGTTAAAATGACCTGAACTTCAAAAAAAGAAAAAAAATTTAAGCAGACATGATACATGAAAACAGACAAATAAGGAGTAACATGTATTTATAATGCAGAGATGTATACTAACAATTCATATTTATTGTAGTAAAGTTTTAAAGTGCTTTAAAAGTATTCACATTTACTGAAATTATGTTTATATTAAATATTCAATACTACCTTTATTGGGAAAAGTGACATCCACAGGCGTCCACACCGCCTAAACCAATGGCAAGGTCACTTCTCTCAAAGATAAAAGGCATAATAAGGTCAGAGCATTGACCGCCAGGGGCTCTTCTGCCTTAAAGTCTGAGATCCTGTCATTATCACTCCAGTTTCTTTCCTGTCCCACCCTCAAAGCTACCCGCTCTGGGATTAGGCAGAATGTTTATAATCATGCAAAAACACCCGAGGACAAGTGGCAGACGCGCTTGTTCACACTTGTCCACTGCAGACAAACTATAAACACTCTTGTCTGCAGTCTGAGTCAGCCTCTAAGCTGGGGTGGCCGTGGTGAAGAGGAAAAGGGGCAATAATTTCCTTAAAATATACTATTCATAGTTCTTTTAAAATCCTAGTCTGATGGTTTCATTCTGTCTCTTCCTACTGTCTATGCTTTCTCCTGTCTATGTTTTTGATTTACCGTCTCACAGATCTGATCATTTCTGACTACCACTCACTGTATATGAAAACTCTCCAGATAATTCGAGGCTCCTCCAGAGAGGGTTCACTTTGGCTCTGACAGGTGGGCAGGTCAGGGGTCAAACTACCCCAGGCACCTGAGTGTAATCAGACACTGAGAGGATTCGAAGAAGCAGAGCTCAGTTCTGAGAGGCCACTCTGCCGCTGGCGCCCCCTTGTCCTGAAGCACTGTCCTTACGAAAACCCCTCCAGGCAGGCTCTGAATACCAGCTTTCATCCCCACGAGTCCCATGAATGTGCCTGAAGCTCTCATCATCTTCTCAGTGGACAACCACTTCAAGGGGAGACGACTGCCAGGCTCCCAAGGCTCTGCGAACCCTTTTTGCTGTGGAGCTCTCCTATGCCTTCAAACTGACTTCCTTGTTTAACTTTTCACCTTCTCTTGTTCTTAGTGGACTGGCCCAAACAACCTCACTACCCGCTGCCAGAAACAGAACCCCCAAATCCAACACAACTTAACACAACTTTTGTTTAAAGCTGAATCAGAGAGCAACTGTCTAACACAAATCACTCATAATTTCATTCAAGTTTCTTTCTAGTTTCTCTCCACAACTTTTGCAGTTTTGAGATTTGGGTCCCCCAAATCGAGACAGAAGGAAGCAATTTGGGCTGTGGGAAAACAGATTTGGAATTACTCTTGGCTAACTGAAAACTGTAAAATCCCAATTAAGATAAGCATTAATCAAAAGTAACATTATCATGCATTCTAATCTAAAATCTAACATGCTTTACTGCTGGAATTCGGGGTGTGGAGCTCAGCTCCCCCCAAAGAATGAGGCAGCTGGAAAGTCCTAGGCTGGGACCCTGGTGCACACGGGACACACAAGGAACATGGCCCCTGTGCCCCTGCCTCCTCCTCCTCTGTCCCACCCTCCCACCTAGAGGCTGGCTGGCACTGAACATGGGCTGCAATTTCAGCACAGTCCAATTGTCTTACTACAGAGTCTAAAGCTCGCTCCCAAGTTCTTGCTGTACTGAGTTAGGGAAGCTCGGGTTAGGTTCACAAAAATGGACAACACACTACTCAAGGCAGCAGATGCTGGGCAGGCCGAGTGGTGCAGTGGTTGAGCGCTGGCTTGGGAAGCTGGCGGCCCCGGTTCGGGTCCCATATGTGAGGGCCAGTGACACTGCCCTCAAAAAAAAAAAAAAAAAAAGGGCAGCAAATGCTCTTGCCTACTTTTGTCCATAACTAAAGAGGAAAATATACACGGAGGAGAGTGAAAAAAAAAAAAAAGAACTGAAATATAAGAAACCTGAACTTCATGTCCTCATTATCCCACTACCTGTGCCCCAGGCAAGTGACCTCTGGAGTCTGTGGTTTCTCATCTGAGAAATGAGGGACCCATACATTCATTATTCAGTAAACATTTACTGAGCGCGTACCACGTCCCAGGTACACTGGTAGGTGCTGGGACTGCAGTGCTGCGTAAACCAGCCCCGCTCCTGACCTCAGCGTTTGCTCAGCAGTCCTCAGCGCTGGCTGCACACTTAACAAACCAGACACTGAAAAAACAAAACTAGGGCCGGCAGAGTGGTGCGGTGATTAAGCGCTGGCTTGGGAAGCCAGAGGCCCCGGTTCGGTTCCCACATATGAGGGCCAGTGACACTGCCCTCAAAAAAAATAAAAACAAAAACAAAAAAATAAAACTAAACTAAACAACTCCACCAGATTAATGGAATCTCTGAGGTAGGGCGCTGCATTGGGAGAAGAGGGCCTCATCAAGTGTTTCTGATGCCCAGTGAGGCTTAAAAACCACTGGACTTAGAGGATTTCTAAGTTTCTGAGTATGTCATTTTCTATAGTTTTACAAATGAGTATTTTTTTTTTTTTTTTTACAGGTCAAAACCCTCCAAAACAAACTGGTTTCATTAATACTTCGGGGGGAGGGTGTTTAAGGGTAGAGGGGCCTTGACGTGCTAACAATCCTATCCTGAAAAGTCATACTGCCTGTATGTGACCTCTTGTCTCATTCATGCCTCCTTGGGTTCAAGTTCAAAAGCCACAGGCATCATGTCACGAATGAGAATTCTTCCAAGGGAGGTCTAGCTGCCTGAATCATGCTTCCTGGGTTTGTTCCTTTGGGTTAAAATCCTATTTCCCAAACTTTGGTCATTCATGATTTCTGTCAAGCAATGCTATGCTACCTAATATTTTTCTTTAAAATCAACTCACTAGAACAATAAGAGAATACTAGCCCTATTGAATATTAAAACATATTACAGGGCCTCTTTAACTAAAAGTGAGGTATTGGCATATGAATAAATACAGACCAATGGAACACAACTGAAAATCTAAAATATGTCAAATTAATTAAATATGACACAAGACAGCAACTCAAAACACCAGGAGAAACTGAAATTTTAGTAAGTGGTACTGGGATTACTGAAAAAATCAGATAGAAAAAGATAAAATTGGGTTCAGCCTCAAACCACATATTTAATTCCAAATGGATGAGATTTAAACGTTTGAAAAAAAAAACACAAAAGAAAAAAAAAACTGTGTATACAAGTACTAGAAAAAACATAGGTGAATTCAACCTAAGAGTGTAGAAAACTTTTCAGATGACTGAAAACCCACAAATAATGAGTGAAAAGACTGAAGAAAAATCGATTTCCTTTCTACCCAGTAAACAATATCCACAAACCCACCGCATTAAGAACTTCTGCACCACGTCAGCTCCTCCTGCCTGTTTCTTACCCCGTCACCTCTGAGGGAGCTGGTTTGCCCAGACTCCGACCTGCTTCCCATCCCTGCTGCGCGGGCTCTGCGGCTGCCCCAGAAGGTGCCACGGGAGCCCTCTCAGTGCCCACACGCGAGCGCCTGGCGGTGCTGGGGCAACCTTTTGTCACATGAACACAGCAGCTAGTGGACGTGCACTTCCGCCTTTCTCTGCCAAATATCAGTCTAATCATTGGCTTTCCATTCCACTCCCCTCCCTGCGTTCCATCTCCCAGAAGTCACATTTCCCTCCAAAAGTCCCCTCACATGAGCCTTCTGGGGAACTCAGTTAAAATACCATGGAGTTGAGCATTATTTTTTTTTATAATACACATAAAAATACTTAATAATTAAAATGTAAAACACACTCATCATAAGCATAACTCCCTACTTTTGAAATGTGGGCTGTGAATAGTGTCTTTCTTGAAAAGAGGACCGTAAGAGGGGGACGAAAGAGTGACTTGACAGTCATGAAACCTGACGAACACTGCTTCAGCCAGGCGATCCAGGTGAAGAGCAGCAGTCACAAGTCCTGTCCTGCGGGAGTGCCTGCCTCTGTAGGTGATGAAATGGCACTTGATGGCTGTGGTCGCCCTCCCTAAAACTCATAACCCTGCCCAATCATGAGAAAAACATGAGAGACATCCCAGTAGAGAGGCATCCTATGATATCCCTAAACAGCTCTCCTCAAAATAGCCAAGGTGATCAAAGCTAAGGAAAGTCTGGAGAAATATCACAGCCAGGAGGAGTGTAAGGAGGTATAACCACTAGATGTAGGGTGGTGTCCTGGGTGGGACCCTGGGGCAGAAAAAGGACGTTAGAGGAGAACAGGAAACCTGAATAAACTAAGGACTTCAGTTAATAATCATGTATCAACATTAATTCAATAAACATAAAAATGTACCATGAAAGTACCATGTAAGATGTTAAGGGGAAACTGTACATGTGGGAGGGGGTAAGGGAACTCTGTACTATCTGCTCAATTTTTCAGTAAATCTAAAATTGTTCTAAAATATAAAGTCTTTTAATATTCTAAAAGGAGAAAAAAAGATTTTTAAAAAGCATTCCTCCCTCCCCGGCCGTGGGGCTTGGACCTGTGTGTGGAAGGCCATACACACGATTCTTACGCACACTGAAGTCTGAGGAACATCTGGACACAGAGAGCTACAGTGCGTAATGTCCTTACAAAGACATAACAGAAAAATAAATCCCTCCACACATCCACAAACACATCGTGTCCCATGGCAGCAGTACGGAAACAACAGACGCAAGTGCTGTCACCCCAGGAATGCATTAATTCATTAAGCACATAACGAAAGAGCTTTCATCTTAGATGCCAGCTTCAACCATTTGGCTGCCTGGAATGTCGTATCTGGAAGGGCCCATGCCAAGCAGAATGAATGGCATGATTTACTGTCCATTTCAGGTACAGGTGCCAGTGACTATACTGATGCAGCAAGTATTACGTGCCAGGGACGGTGCTAAACTCCAGGGATCCCATAGAGTATCCACGGAGCACAGGCCTTTATGAAATGTAGGAGGAAAATGTCAGTAAATACAAATATAAAGAACTACAGAAGAGGAAACACAAGACGCCATAGTGGCAAATAACAGGGAAGGGCCCTCAGCCAGGCCAGGGGCCAAGGACTGGATCCCGGAGGAAGTGGCATTTAAACAAAGATTTCAAGGCTAAGAAGTTAGCAAGGTGAAGAGGAAAAGGAAGCAGTCAGACTTTGGTCAACTCACGAATTAGTCCATCAGATCTTTTTTGCTCAAGAATTTTGGGCGAGAGAATGGAGAAGAGCAGATCAGAGCAACAGACATGGCTCCCCACAGAAAGCCCAGAGTTGGGCCGGCCTCAGGGGACGGTTAAGGGTGCCGGAAGCTTGTAAGGAAGCAGGGCGCAGGGCACACATGGGTAGCGCAGGGGGAAAGGGCTGGGGAAGGTGTGTAAGAGGCTCTTATGAGAAGCTGCCCATAGTCTCTAAGGATGCTCGGAAAAACGCGTCTTTAGAGCTTTACGAAGGCGAGTCTGTTTCACTAAAAGATGAGAAACACCTGGCTGGCGTTTCCCTTTTTGCCAGGGCTTCCATGAATTCCATAGCTAAATGTGTTACTGCAGCAACTGTTTCTTAATCTAATTTTGTTACTGCAGTAACTGTTTCTTAATGTAATTTTTAGAGATAATCTGAATTATCTCTACCCCCAAAAGAGCATGCCCCCTGTTTCTCTTTATTTCAATAGCTCCATTTTGTGTCTTTTAGAGAGAATGTCCCTGAATCTTTTTTAGACATTGAAGCATCAATATCAACTGTGGTTTCTAAACCAAAAAATTATCACATGTGGTAGACAGGTTCTATAGTGATCTGACAAAAGGGCAGATTATTTGAAGTCAGAATCGTCCCAGATTTTCCAGGGTTTGTCCTCCTCAGAGACACAAGAAGTTGGGGTGGGGCCAGTAGATAACCAGCCTTTGCTCATCACCATAAGGTAAGAGCATTTTACGTGTTCTCATGCGATGCTCACAAAACCCTGTGAAGGTGAAGAAGCCCTTCCGTGGAGCTCTACAAACGCATTTTCCCGAGTACCTTGGAGACACAGACACCTCCCTTACAAGAGCGTGGCTCTGGAAGCCTCTTACACAACTTCTCATTTACGCTTGGGAAATGAGGCTCAATAAAGGTGAAGTAATCCACTTGATGTCAGTCAGCTGGGGCCGAACCCAGGTCGGCCTGACTCCAAAGCCCAGCCTGTTTAGATTAGAATACAGGGGGCCAAATGTGACCTAACTCAAAATTTAAAAACAAACAAAAACTTGCCTCACAGCTACGTTACCCCAAAGCGAGGAGTAGAAGATGTCTCTCACACAGCCTTAAAGACAAAGACAGTCCATCTTCACACAGCAGCTTGGAGACTTGGGAAAGGGTTCCCCCCACTGGCGAGCAGACGGAGCCACACGGTTTTTCTGATTCTTTCCTAGGCCTGCCTTTGCTTTTGGGGTGTGTGGGGGGAGGAACCTCCAAATTACGACCAGGATTAAACTTCCTTTCATTAACTTTATCTTTCTTTCTTTCTTTCTTTCTTCTTTGTTTAAAATGAACATTCTTGTAATATGTATCAATAGCTTTAAAAATGTTTATACCCTTTGATATCAGTAATAATACCATTTTGCTAATTTTATCTTATTAAAATAATCAGAGATGCGCCCTAAGATTTATATACACAGACATTTATCATCGTGGCATTTTCAATGATGAAATGCTGAAAACAAGCTAACCATCCTAAAACTACGGTACGGGTAAATAAATTATGGTATATACCATGATGTCATGGGATAAGACTATTGTCCAACTATTTAAGATGTTTTCAAAGAATATTTACCAAAGGGGAAATGCATTCATATTAAATGTAAAATTCCCAATACAAATGCACAGTACAATACCAAGTTTGTGAAAATGTTCCACTTAACACATGAAAAAATTAAAGGAACTACACGTTTTTTGTGATTATCCCTGACCAGCAGGATCAATGCTGACTATTTTTTAAAAAAGTGGTGGCTTTTATTTTCCCCCAACTTTTATTGCTATATACATGACATACAACACTGTATAAGTTTAAGGAATACAGCATAATGGTCTGACTTACATATATTGTGAAATGATTACGGCAGTAAGTTCAGTTAACATCCTCAATGCTGATTTTTACTGTCCTCTTTACATCTTTCTATGTTTTTATTCTCCACATTCAACATATACCACACTGAAATCAGTAAAAAAAATGTTAGTTTTTAAAAGAGAAAATTATTCCTAAGAGGATCTTTCTTTTTGGGCTCGGAAAGAGAAAACTCCACCTTTGAGGAGGTACCTCTGCCCTCCCTCCATCACCCCGACGTCAGGGGGACATGCTCTTCTCTAAGGTACCGTCACATCACTAGCCCTTCTGATACAGTCATTCAATAACTTGGAGTCATGAAGCGTAGAGTCTACTGCAAGGCTTAAACTTGGGTAGTATACACATTCCCTTTAAAGAGAAGAAATCCTGATGTGAAACAATGCTGATGTAATTTATTTTCACGTACAATTATAAAACTAGGTCTAAATTTTTTGTTTACATAACTAGATACAAGCAAAACTACCAAACAAATTTCCAAATGGCATTACTTTAATAAAAGGATGAATTGCTCAAATTAAAATTCATTGTCCACAAGGTAAATATGACAATGGCACTGGCTTAGAAATGAGCAGAGAGAACAGAAGCATCTAGAGAGAAACCCATACAGAAAGCGCGTCTTCCTAACGGGACCCCTATAGGCCCCTGGAGAAGGGCCCCGGCCTGCCGCAGCACACAGTTCCGAAACGCACTTGGACCCATCCACATCAGTTAGCGCAGGCTAACGGCAATAAACAAGGACTGTGAGTCTTACACTGTGCCTGTAATCACACTGCGTTCCGTGTAACTCCAAGACTGATCGCGTGCCCTTGGCCCAGACGACGGAGTTCCCTGGCACATAACCAGATGCTAGTCTGGCCAAGCCTTATACACACAGGGCTGGCCCTGACAGGTGCGGGGAAGCTCTCTGTGGATTGGAGGTGATTCTCACTCAGATGTTACCTGCTGCAACCACCCACCCCTACTGAGGACTTTGGGATCCAGACGTCTGCACTGCCATACAACTTAGAAAACAGGGCTGATGTCTCTGTCATATGTCTATGCAAACAGTCAGTTTTGAAGAAAAATGTAATTTTGAACTTCAGCTCATATTCCAGACAATTTAAAGAATGAATTTGTAAAAATTCATATGTATGAAACAAAAACAACTTAATACTTAACCAATCTTCTAGAACAGGGGTCGGCAAACTGTGGCTCGCGAGCCACATGCGGCTCTTTGGGTACGAACATGTGGCTCTGAAGTCAAATTGAAAATGAAAAGAAAACTACCATAGTTTCATTTATAAATTTTTTTAAAGGTTATTATTTACATAATACTGATTTCATTTGTTTTATGGCTCTTGAATAATTTTTAAATTGTTGTGAGGGACAGGATTGGATTTTCCATCTCAAAAGTTTGCCGTCCCCTGTTCTAGAAGAATGCTATCCTAAATGTAAGAAATGACGGAAAAATCACAAAGAAAATGACTTAATGACCCAAAAATATCAAACTTCTACATATCAAATCTTTAAAAGATAAAAGGGAGATAGGGACAATGTTTACTGAAGAGACTGTTCCAAACAGACAAATGACTCAAGTATACAAACCGAGCTATGTTGTATGCTGTGTATTTTGTTTTGTTTTGCAGTAGTAAAGGGATGCAGGAAGAAGGGTTCTAGTAAGTTTCTGTAAATCTTTTAGGGATGGAGCATTTGAGGGAGGGAAGGTCTGGATCTTTCTACCTTATTACCCATATAATCCAGTACCAGGCAATAGTAGGCCCTTGAAAAATGATTTCTGAATGAAGATACGAAAATACGTACAGTAAGATCTGTTAGAAAAAGGGAAATAAGAATTCAGGCAGTAGAGAGAAAATAAAACCGCAGACACAGCCTTAATTATCTGAGTAATTTGATTCAACAGCGCTGTTCTGCTAAAATGTGTGGACATGTGCCTCAGGTGTTGAGCTTATGTGTTTGAACGCATTGCCAGCCTCCTGCCTTTCGCCAGCCTCCTGCCTTTTGGAGACACTCCTTAAAAGGGAGAGTCTGGAGACTACATTCCAGACCTTTATCAATAGGTCACACCTATGTGCTTCCATGAGATTATCTAACAAGTAGAATGATGTTATTTTCACTCCAAAAATTCAGGATTGAACAAAAAGAAAAGTGTCTTTCATGAATGAACCAAATTGCTTATAAATATCCAAATCAAGTGAGTTGACAACCGATATGAATAGACCCTCTTTTGACTCATTTAGGTCCATCTGCAAAAGCCGAGTGCCTGAGGTCCACGGGAATATACATGCATAGATGTTTAACTATAAACAGTCTGCAACAGAGAACCATGTTCAACTGTCAGGAGCGTTTTTAAAAATCTGTGAAAAAAACAAATGACTTAAAGAAAAAAGAATAACTAAATGACTCAATTTGGCAAAACAATTTAAGAACTTTCATTTCTACATCTATATATTTTTTTAAAAATCTGATCCAAAAGAATGGGACCTGAGAATGCTATTCTACTACTGCTGATCAAAAAATTAAATGTTCTATTCAAGAGGACCAGATAAATGGTAATTTTAATCAAATAAACAATTAAGGAAATCAAGACAGGAGAAAGAAATATGGAAAAAAGAGAGGAAAACACCTGCTTCTAAAATCCTTTGCTTTACAGCAATGATCTGAACTAAACTGCCATTTTTTTCCAATTAATTATATAATTTAAGAGAAATTAAAGAATTCTTAAAACTATCTTGATTCCAGAGCATTTCACTGACAGAGACAACCTAACATAGTTATGACAGAATGCAAGAAAATAAGTGTTATTATTCTCCACAGCTTCCGAAACTTGGCAGCTTACATGTCCTCCAGAATTGAAAATTGACTCAAACTGCCCCTTAAAATGTAAACTTCAGGGACTATGTAAATCAAAACAATCCTTCAGGTGAAGAGAACTAGAAAAGCAGGGGCAGGAACGTATGTTAGGTCAGAGGCTCAGAGGGGGAACTCAATATTTGGAGCTACTTTTCTTGGGGGTATAGGCCACTTCCAAAAGGAATGCTGAAAGCTGGGCTTGGATTGGGGAGTGAAGGCACTGGTGAAGAGCTGAGCACTAGGAGTGATGGTGAACAGAACAGGCTGGCTCTCAAAAGGGCTGTGCTCAGCTTAGAAACATCTCAATCCTTGAAACAGCATTGAAGTGACCCAGATTGTAATGTCCCATCTGCCTGACAAAGCAAATGTGATTATCTCTAGAAAAGAAAAACATCACTTTAGGCCTCAAATTATTTCTACAAACAATTTTGAAAGCGTGATGTCCAGTACACTATCAAAACAAAAAACAGACAAAAAAAAAACCAACAACTAGGCACATAAGGAGAGACGATTATACGAACAAAAACCAACAGAAACAGATATGGAAATAACTCACACCTTCTGCCACAATCAGATAAATTTAAAGATAATTACACACACTATATTTAAGGAAACAAAAGATAAGATTAATAATTTGGGAAGATACCTGAAAACTATAAAAAGAAACCCAAATGGAAATCAAGGAATACAAAATACATACTAATTGAACTTAAAAACTCAATTGAGGGCCAGCTGAGTGGCTCATTCGTTAAGAGCTGGCTTGGGACGCCAGTGGCCCCGGTTCGGATCTCACATACGAGGGCCAGTGTCACTGCCCTCTACAGCTAACAAAAGCTCCACCTGGAGCTGGGCTGTGCGAGCCCCGGCGACGGTGTGGGCTGCAGCCCCTGCTGCAGTGGGCTGCCATAGGCTACAGTGAGTGGCCGGCAGCCAGCGTGAGCTGCCAATAGCTGTGGTGAGCGACCATCCAGAGGCCGGCGACTGATCTGCCTCATCCGGGAAGAGCGCAATGACGATACCAACATGGGCCAGTGAAGCAACATTCTCCGCAACTAGACTGAAGAACAAAAACACAGCAACTTGTCTGTTCCCCTTCCCCGGTTCCCCAACGCTGTTCCCCTCCCCCAATTCCTCAATAAAATCTTTAAAAAAAAAAATCAATTGAAAGGTTTAATAGCAGATTATTCAGAGTAGAAGAGAAAAAGTTAAGTGAGGGGATTCCCAGAATGAAGGACAGAGAGACAAATAGAATACAGGAAGAAGGTTAAGAGACATAGAAGATACAGTGAAATGTTCTAACATGTACAATTGTAGTCTCAGAAGGAAAGGTGAGAGAGAAGGAGGCAGAAGCAATCAATATCTGAAGTACTAATGACTGATGACTTCCCC
Source organism: Aselliscus stoliczkanus (assembly GCA_033961575.1). Classification (NCBI taxonomy): domain Eukaryota; kingdom Metazoa; phylum Chordata; class Mammalia; order Chiroptera; family Hipposideridae; genus Aselliscus; species Aselliscus stoliczkanus. The sequence continues at coordinate 157,426,824 of CM066732.1, read as the reverse complement.
AAATAATGAAAGACATGAAGTCACAGATTCAAGAAGCCCAAGAACCCCAATTATATTAAAAAAAAAAAATTCATAATGATTCATCATGGGAACACCATAGAAAAACTGCTGAAAACCAAAGACAAAAAGAACATTTTAAGAAAAAGACAGACTATACTCAAAGGAACGAATGACAAGCGACTTCTCAACAGAAACAATCCAAGTCAGAGATAATGAGGTAGCTTTAAAGTGCTAACAGGAACCAACAGCAAACCAAGAATATTGTAACTACTGAAAACACCCTTCAAAATGGAGAAAAATGTTCTCAAATTAGATTATGGTAATGGTTGCATACCTGTGAAAATACCAAAAACTTCTGAACTGTACACTTTAAATGGGTAAATTTTATAGCATGTGAATTATATCTCAATAAAGGTTTTTTTTTGTTGTTTTTTTTTTTTTTTTAGCTGAGCCATCTGCCACCTGTTGGCAACTCAACGGCAGCTCAGCTCGGGCTGGGCATCGAACTGCTGTTGCTCAGAGCTCAGCTCGTACTCTTGAATGGGCTCTTAACCAACCCAAAGCTGTTTTGTTTTAAACGAAGGATAAGTGACATTTGCAAACAAACACTGGAAGAATATGTCACTAGCAAACCTGCACTAAAGAAATCCTAAAGGGTAGTCTTCAGGTGGAAACAAAATAATCCCAAATGGAAGATGAGGAAGGTGCCACTGCAGAGCTAAGGGGAAAAAGATGAACTTTTGGATTAACAGTGCTGAATAAGTGGTGCTGGTAAAAATATAAACTTTGAGCTGTTTTTCACAAGTTATACAAAAATCAATTCGAAGTGGACTGTAGATCTTAATCTGAAAGACAAAACAATAAGATTTCTAAAAGATGTTATAGGAAACTATCTTCTAGACTCATGAATAAAACTCTTACGAATTGGGAAGAAAAAGGCACATAAACCGCAAAAGGATTTGAACAGACACTTCGTATTAAAGAGGCTACAAAATAAACACGAAAAGGCATTAGTCAGCGAGAAACTGCAATTCAAAACCAAAATGGGACACCATTTCACACTCAATCGGGATGGTTAAAATTTAAGACTGGCAATACCAAGTGCTGACATGGATGTGAAGCACAAGCACTCACGCACTTTCTGATAGGAGCGTAAATTTGCAGAATTTGCACGAACACTCTAGTAAGTTGGTATGGTATTACCCACTACATTTCAAGATTCGCATAGCTTTTGAGCCATTAGTTCCATTGGGTATATACCCAACATAAAAGGAAGCACCAGAAGACATAAAAGAGTCGTCACAACATCATTATTATTAATAGCCACAAGTTAGAAACAATTGAAATATTTACCAACACTGGAATGGATAAACTGTGGTCCATTCATACAATGAAACACTCTAGACCAATGAGAAAGAGCAGTGATAACAGAAGAAATGAATTCCAAAAACATCTGGCGTGAAAGAAGCCAGATGAAACGAGCGATGCTATGGTTTTTCTGAGATATGTATTTAGAAGGTAAAATTACCCAGAAAAAAAAAGGAAGACAGGGAGGGGGTTATCCCTGGAAAGTGCGGACTGGGTCGCCTTCGGCGTGGGAGTGCCAGGCTCCAGGCTGCTGCGAGGCTTCATTCCTGGACCCGAGAGGCAGCCCCGGCCGGGATGCGTGAAGGAGGGGCGCGGCTTCGGCCGTGCTGCAGCCGGGCGCGAGGAGGAAGGAGCCGGGGGCGAGGCAGGAGCCGGGCGAGGCGGGGGCGGGCACCCCGGACGGGGGAGCGGTTCCCCGCCCGCAGGCGGCTCGGGGCCGGCACAGGCCGAGCCCGGGGCTGCGCGGCGTCGGCCCGGGGCTCGCCCACCTGCCGGGGCGCCGGCCTCCGTCCCCCGGGCCCCCGGCCCCGCCCCCCGGCCCCGCCCCCCGGGACGCCCCCGCCCCCCCCCCCCCGGCTCCGCACGCCGCTCCCTCCCGCCGGGGCGCCCGCGCCGCTCACCTCATTGTCGCTGCCGGGCGGGCGCGCGGGGCCGGGGGCGCGGCGCGGGGCGTTAGCGGGGGAGCCGGCCCCGGGCGCGACGGCTCCGCGTCTCGCTGGGCTGCGGGGAGCGGCGGACGCTCATCTTCTCGGGGCGGGCGTGCGGGCCGCTAGCTGCGGGGAAGGGCGGCGGCGGCGGCGCCTGACAGCCGGGCCCCGGCCCCTGCCATCTTGGCGGGCGCGTGCCCGGGCCGGCGTGCGCGCGCCGCGCCGGGGGAAGGGGCGAGAGGGGCGGGGCGCAGGCCCGGGCCGGCGGGCGCGCGCCCGCGGGGAGGGGGCGAGAGGGGCGGGCGCGAGCGCGGCCGGGATCCGGCCGTCCTGGGGAGCGCGCGCCCGCCCGCGGGCCGAGACGGAGGCTGGGCCCCTCCGCCCGCCGAGGGGAGCGCGCGCGCGTGCGTCCCTCCGCCCGCGGCTGCTGCAGGGGGAGCGCGCGCGCCGGTTCAACCCCGACACAAAAGGCGCGGGGCCCCTCCTACAGCCTCCGGGAGAGGGGACCCGGGAGCAGCGGGGGGCGGGGCCTTGGGAGGCGGGGCTGTAAGAAGGGGGAGGGGCTGTGAGAGGCGCACGCGGGAGGGCGGGTCCTGCAGGGGAGGCGGGGCCTGGGGTGGGGCGGGGCCCGCACGTGGGGCGCTTGGCCCCCTCCCCTTGCTGGGTCCCCTCTGCACTGACAGAGGCCGCTCGATACGTTTATGTCTCCGTGTGGTCGCCAAAGGAGTCTCCCTAATCCCTGCCCTGCAGTGTCCCCGCCTGTTCGGACTCAGGGGGCCCCCAGATCCGACGGGCGTCGAGGTCACTGACTACTGAACCCTTTCTTTGTAAATAAAGAGCCAAGGCTGGGATCCGGAATCGCAGCTTTGGGGCAATACCAGCACCTGAAGGACCTCCCCTAATCCAACAAGAGCGCCCAAACCACGGGCAGCTGATTTTTACTCCTGCCCAGACTAAGAGGCCCTGAGAGTTGCAGGCTTTTGCCCAAGACGCAGGAAGTGGTGGAGGCAGTGCGCCAGGAAGGTTTTTCTGGCAGAGAATCCCAGTGCCCGTTCACTCCCTTTCTGCAGCGGGCCATTCTCACACGTTGCAGGTTGCGTCGCTACATGTTTACCCTTCTCCCTCACCATCCAGTTATCATCAGAGTTCCTTAGCCACTGGCTGTCACATCTCCACTTTCCTCCCCCTACTTGTTTCAGACTGAGTCTTCAAACTCAAAAGGGCACCTTGGTCCCTGATAGTGCTGTTTGCAGCCCCAGAGGTTTAACCCCTCCTAACCTGATTTGCTCCTCTCCTCCCAGGGTCAAGATTGGTCCTTTGCTACAGAAGAGACTAGTTAGACCCTAAAAATTACTAAAGTAGACAAGCCCTAGGTCACTTGGTGATGTCCAGGTGTGCTCTACAGAGGTAGCGTTACTACTGGTCAGTACGTATGAGCGTTCTGTGAGAAGATTCCCCCAGATATTGGCCTGTGTGTTCCCAGCCTGGTTTGCTGAAGCATGTGGCCCACTCTGACCTCCAGATCAGGCACTTTCCATGCTGCTTTGGATTCTGACAACTTGCTACTCTCTGGTAACTGGAAGAAGGTTTGCTGGGAAATGTTAATGGCAGATTTGCTATAGAACACTGGTACCAAAGGTGAGAGGCACTTATCCTGTCAACCTTTCCTGTTAACTACCAATCCCCTAGAACAGGGGTCAGCAAACTGCAGCTCGCGAGCCACATGCAGCTCTTTGGGTACCGTCTGTCTCAAAAGTTTGCCGGCCCCTGGAAGAACCAATCCTGTCCCTCAAAACAAATCAAAAATTATTTGAAAGCCATAAATATATTTTTACATAATCACCAGTATGTGAATAATATCCTTTAAAAATTTTATAAATGAAACTATGATAGTTTTATTTTCATTTTCAATTTGACTTCAGACCCTGCGGCTCGCGAGCCACTTTGCTGACCGCTGGCGGCTCCTCTGTCTCAAAAGTTTGCCGACCCCTGCCCTAGAACAATACATTCAAGTTCCTTTTAGGAAAGATCAGAGAATACTGATGCTGGAAGGGACCTGCAAATCCTTCTCTTTTTTTTTTTAGAGGGCAGTGTCACTGGCCCTCATATGTGGGATCCGAACCAGGGCTGCTGGTGTCCCAAGCCAGCTCCTAACCACTGCTACACTAGGCTGGCCCCAAATCCTTCTCTTGGTGAAGGGTAGGGGCCACAGAACACTGAGAAAGGGGAAGTGACTGGCCCAATGGTCATCACTCAGTGAATTCATGAAATTAGCTGTGCCAGGCTCCTGGAGAGATCTTCTTGCATCTGATGTTTGTTTCTCAGAGGGCATTATGCATAGTGTGAAGAGACAGGGAAGGCACAGGTAGGGCCACTTACACCCTAAGCTGAGCTGAGCCCAGCTTCCCCATGAATGGGCGTTGGTCTTTGTTTACCCAACCCAGGATGCTTGGGAAAGCAGAGCTCCACACTTTTTTTTTTTTTGAGGGCAGTGTCACTGGCCCTCATATGTGGGACCGAACCGGGGCTGCTGGCTTCCCAAGCCAGTGCTTAACCAAGAGCTCCACACTTTAACCCAGCTTACAGACCAGAGTTTCTATTCTCATCCATCTAACAGATGGGACTCTGAAATCCACGTTGCAGGCTCTGCTAAGGGTCAGCACAAAGTAAGGTCCCAAAAAGCAGCGTTTCTGCCCTTATCCAGCACCCTCCCTGTCACTTCACCTCCCCCTTTCCTTAACTATACGTCTTTTGAAACCAGTCTGTGTAGCATGTTTCCCATTTATTGAATAAAGGCTTTATTCCTTAAAAAGTACATGAGTTCATGTTTTCCATTCTTTTGATAAAAAGAAAATTAACATTTTGGGGGATATATGGCCCCAGAGGATTTGTATATGCAGGTCACCAGTCCATGGACTTGAAAAGATTGTTCATGGAAGTCAGTGACTTTATGACACGATGTATGTGGGTGCAGGACACGTGGCCAGGCTGACTACTCCCGGACTGCATTTCCCGTTCATGGGGAATTCCCATTCTGCTGTCGGCTGAGCCCAGGATAGTCAGAGAGCCACAGACACAGAGCGAGCTAGAAAGTCCCTAAAGGGAATCTTGTCCAACTTTGTTGTGCAGAGGGTGAAATTCAGGACCCGTCAAGGCCACCCAGGTCCGTGAGATAAAGGGCTGAATGGCTTGAGTTTCTGCGGACGCCAGGTCCCAAAACAGCCCACGCTATGCCATGCTCCATCACTGTTTCTTCAAGCTTTTTGGGCTGGGGGCGGTCACTGCTGAGGAACCAACCCCATGGACCATCTACTCCGTTACTTGGTGTTGCCAAAACAAACCTCACTCTCCACAAATAAGCAGAAAAAACACCGTGGCTTTTGATGATTCACCCATGAGACCATGTCTGGTTTCTATGAACTGGCATAAGTTATAGTACTAATTCATCCAGAAACTGAAGTGAAGACTGAGTCTTCGAAGTGAAGACACAGATGTCTCAGGAGACTCGAGATGTGACCCTACATCCCATTTTTGAAAATCCTCACACCATTCATCTCATTGACCAATTCAATTATTCCTGAAATACAACACAATTTGTATTCATTCATTCATTCGTTTACTGGGCACCTACACATCTATGCCCCCTCTCATGCCCAGCACACTCAGTGTACCTGGCAAATCATCTTCAACCCCCACACATGTGACCTGCTCCTGGAACCCTGAGCACCCCTCCCGCAGGGCTGCAGGTGCCATTCTGCACACTGCTTTGGCGCTTTGGGCTCAGCTCATCACACCCTATCCGAATGGTCTTCTTAGATGTTGGCTCTGCCACTAGACTGTGAACTTCATGAGGGCAGCAAGTGTGTTTTATTCCTCTTTGTCCCCCATGCTGGTTACAGTAAAGAATTGAAGGGACCCAGCTGAAGCACTGTCCTCATCCAAGCGGGGACCAGCCTGTGTATGCAGACATTACATTTGGGAACGAAAGCTCCTGCTTGTATTCCGTTCCTCCAGCCGCCATTTTGCTTTCCTCACACAAGGATGGCTCACAGCTGGCACTTCTCATTTGGATCCACCTGGGCTCCTGGGGTCAAAAAGCAACTCCCCTTAAGATGATGTTTCACCAGCTTTGAGGCTCGGGAGAGGGGCCTGTTGGGGTCATATTGGGATGACTCCAGCTTCCTACTAGGGTAACTCAAAGACCTGGACCAATCAAGGGGAGACTTGGCCCCATGTGAGTGGAGTGGACCTTGGGTACCTGCCCAGCAGAGGGCGACTTCTTAGTGCCACTGTTTGCAATGGGAGGAGGAGGACCAGGTGCCCAGGCTGAAGCAGGCCTGCTGTCTGGAAAAGCCTGGGGCTAAGTCCTGCTTAATGGGTCTTAATGTTCCCACTTAATTAAGAAAACTAAGCCAAGTGCATCCCTCAGGCCAGCCTAGCTAGCAATCCAAAGAGAGCTTCTGACCCTTTTCCCAGAAGCTCCAGGACTTTGGGAATGGATGCCCCACCCAGCTCCTACTTGGAAAGCCCATTCTCCCTCCCACATTCCCAGCCCCAATCTTCAGGTCCCAGCCTGGGGGGCTGCTCACCATCAGCACTGGGCAAGATTACTCACTCCTGTGGGCTGTCTCACACCTGCCTCCTAGACCCTGACAGCAGACCTTTGTGCGGCCACTCCCACACAGGGCTGGGAGGCCTGGGCCTCTGAATGTGTGAGTAGATCAAATGAAAAAAATCCCTTCACAAAGCAGAGTAGAAAAGAAAGAAATGGAAATTATCACTGACAAAATGAGACACATAATAGATACAAGAGACCTAACTTCTCAATAACAGGAGCTTAAAAGGGGGTGAAGGGGGAGAAGCCATAACTGAGGACAAAATAAAATTTTTAAGTGCAAAGAACTTACCAGAAGACTGGATATTTTCCCCTAAGATGAGGAACAAGGCAAGGTAATTTATTTCCACCATTGCTTTCCAATATTGTACTGGAGGTTTTGGTCAAGGCAATTAGGCAAGAAAAAAAAAGGCATTCCTATTGAAAAGCAAGAAGTAAAACAATCTCTATTTGCAGATGACATGACCTTGTATATAGAAAATGCTAACAAATCTACTAAAAACTGTTTAAGTGAATAAACAAGTTTAGTAAGGTTGCAGGATGCAAGATCAATATACACGAATTAATTGTGTTTTTCTACACTTGCTTTGAACAATCTGAAAATGAAACTAAGAGAACAATTTTATTTACAATAACATCAAAAAGAATAAAATATTTGGGAATAAATTTAATAAAAGAAGCGTGAGACTTATACACTGAAAACTACAAAATGTCATTGGAAGAAATTAAAGACCTAAATAAATGGAAAGATCCATTCATGGACTGGAGGTTTTAACATTGTTAAAATGACAATAGTCCCCCAGTTGATATACAGATTCAATACAATCCCTGTGAAAATCCTAGCTGCCTTTTTTTTCCCCAAAAATTAGCAGGCTGATCTCAAAATTCATCTGGAAATGCAAAGGACCGAGAACACCCAAAACAAGCTTGAAAAAGAAAAACAAAATTGGAGGAGACATATTTCCTGATTTCAAAATTTATTAAAAAGCAATAGTAATCAAGACAGTGTGATACTGGCATAAAGGCAGATATATAGACTGATGGAATAGAACTGAGAATCCAGAAATCAGCCCTTACATTTAGAGTTAATTGAGGTTTAATAAGGGTGCCAAGATAATTCAGTGGAGGAAAGGATAGTCTTCAGTAAATGGTGCTCAGACAGCTAGATAACCACATGCAAAGAAATGAAGTTGGACCCTTCTTTACATCAAAACAAAAATTACCTCCAAATGGATCATAGTCCTAAATGTAACAGCTAAAACTATAAAACTCTGAGGAGAAAACATATGTGTAAATCTACATAACCCTGGGTTAGGCAAAGGCTTCCAGGATGACAGCAAAAGCCCAAACAACGAAAGAAAACAACAGATAAATTGGGCTTCATCAATATAAAAAACTTGTGCTGCAAATAATACCATCAAAATGAACAGACAATCCATAGAATGGGAGAAAACATTTGCAAATTCTATATCTGAAAAGGGTATCCAGAATATTTAATGAACTCTTACAACTCAATAATACAAATAAGCTAATTCAAAAGCGGGCAAAGGATCTGAATAGAAATTTCTCCAGAGAAGATGTACAAATGGCCCACAAGATCATAAAGAGCTAGCTACCAGGGAAGTGCAAATCAAAAACTACAATGCTGGGCCGGCCGAGTGGCGTGGTATTTTAGCGCTGGCTTGGGAAGCCAGCGGCCCCAGTTTGGGTCCCACATGAGGGCCAGCGACACTGCCCTCAAAAACAAAACAAAACAAACAAACAAACAAAAAACCAAAAAACAAAAACTGCAATGCCCCTTCACGCCCACTGGGATGGCTATAAATGTAAATCTACCTGAAATTCCCCTTTGCCGTGGAACCAACATATAATTACAAGGATATCATGGCAACTTTATTTCAATACATTTGAGGATCTACATGGAATGGATGATTTTCTTTAAAAACAAATAGGTAGAAGTGCTGGTAATAAGAGAACTTAAATTGGACTGAACCCTAAAACCAAATTGATAGCTGTGAGCACGTGGATGGTAGGCCTTGGGGAAACCAGCCAGCCCTGGGACCAACTTGGAGAAATGTTATACATTGTGAGTGTGAATGGCCAAGCAGGCTCTTGGCAAGAGACAGCGGGTGGGCAGTCATCTGGAGACAGGGCTAGGAGCCTGGCAGGTGACCCAGCTCTGCCACCACTCACTGTGGCCCTGGGCATGTCCTGGCCCTTGCTGGGTCTCGGCTTCCTTAAGATGCATTCTAGGTGGTAGGCTTTGGTGCCCCTGGGGCAGTTGGAGGTGTTGAGGGGAGGGGAGTGGGTGGGAGGGGCAACCAACATAGGATGAGAGTGTTTCAGGTTACCTCTATCCCCTGACTTCTTCAGCCAAAGCAGCTGCATTCCCAACCATAATATAGAGTGGATTTTCCTGCAAGATTTTATCTGAAGCAAGCTTTAGCTGCTAAAACCAAGTTTGAAAGCCAGCCCCAAGTTGCTTTCAGCAGTGATCTTTTTTTTTTTTTTTTTTTTTTTTGAGGGCTGTGTCACCGGCCCTCATATGTGGGACCCGGACCGGGCCGCTGGCTTCCCAGGCCAGCGCTTAACCACCGTGCCACTTGGCCGGCCCGAGCAGTGGTCTTTTTGTAACACACACAGCTCATTGGTTTTCCTTTGATAACTTTCTGGTATGTTAGAATTTTGAAGAAATTCATTGTGTGTGTGTGCGTGTGTGTGCGCGCGCGCGCTTTCCGTCTTTAACAAAACCAGTGCTTAATTTGGAACGTAATTTAAACTTGCTTTTCCCAAATGACATAGAAGTAGGCTAGCATACAGGGGCTGATGGGCTGGCAAGGCGGGAGGGCAGTTTCTGCATACACGCCCAACTTTCTCTTCTGAGAATGACGAGGTTTATAGCCTTTAGGTAAAAATAGCTTGGTGCTACTTCCGCCAGGAAGGCACTTAGAGAGGGAAGAGGATTCATTTGCTAAAAAAGAAAAAGGCTCCCAAATTGCTACCATAATTTTGGAATTCATTTTTGCAAAATTTATCAGGGGACAGAAAGGCATTCCTGCTCTCTGATTCAGTAATTCCACTTGTGGGCATTTGCCCTCAAGTAGTAAATCTACCTATAAAAAAACCTCAGTGGACAAAGTGGTTCTTGGTAGTGTTGTTGGCAAAAATGAAACAGTGGAAGCAGGAAAAGATACTCAGGGTTGAGGGCAAAGGTTTAGGAATCGAATACAAGCCCATACGCTCCCCTTGCCTCTCGCAGCTCGTTCATCCCTGTAGCCACCTCACATTTACTGATCACCTGTCCATGCGAAGTGCCAGAGAAAGAAGAGTGAACAAGAGGCCGGGCATTCGAGCCCCAGGAAGCTTATGGATATGAGGGCTACGCACAAGTAAACCGATGCTTACAGTTCCATGTGACAAGGGAAGTACAATGAGCGGGGACACATAAGAGGGACCAGAAACCAGACTAGGCACTAAGGGAAGGCTTCCTGGAGGAAGCAACTTTTAAGCTGAGTTATGAAACTTACGGTAGTTGGCAAGGGAAAATAGGACAAAGAATACTAAGGCAGAGAGTGCGTGTAAGGACTAGATGGTGACAGAGAGCGGGCTGTAGAGTGGGGACAGACAGCGCAGCGGGGAAAGTAGAGAGCCTGTTGGAGAGGCACAACAGCCCCCCAAACAGACCCCATGCACTCCACGAAGGCGCTTTCTCTAAGAGCCACTACAGGATTTTAAGCAAGAGAGTGACATAATTAGAAAGTTGACGGCCCACCGGCAAGGCCTATGGAGCACGGCCAGCGTGGCTGCAGCCAGGCCAGCAGGGGTGGCAGGTGGCCAGGCCAGAGGCAGCGCATATCGGGAGACAACGTGGTGGAGAGGCAGAATGGTGCAGTGAGTGAGTGTGAACTCTGGAACCTGACTCCGTGGGTTCCAATCTCAACGTCCTTGATGTGTGGCCCTTAGAGAGTTAAGTCAGCAAGTTAAAGGTCATTGTGGACAAGAAGCCACCTCATAGGGTTGTTGAGAGTATGGAAGGAATTGCCATGTGTAAGGCACTTCCATTGTGCTTGGGTGGGGCAAGTGCTACTGGAGTTACTATGATTGGCAGGGAGCAAAGAGGGGGGTCAGGAGGGATGCCCATATTGCTGACTTGGGCAACTGGGAGCATGGAGTACAGGTTTGGGGGGGAAGTGGATGCATTTAGTTTGGGGCATAAGATTGAGGTACCAGGGGGCCAGGCAGGTGTGAAGCTAAGGGAGCTGAGTCAAAGGCAGGGATTTGGGCCTCCCCGGGGTTGGAGAGGTGACTGAGGCCCTGGGAGCTGCTGAGACAGCCCAGGGAGGGGCGGGGCAGAAGAGCAGAGGCCCCGAGAGGACCACAGAGTTCCGAGCGGTGAGCGGCAGACCAGGGACATTCTCTTTCCAATGGGAAAGAGCTGAGCGTAAATGTTGGTGGGCGGAGCCTTAGGCGAGCACACTGTGGACAAATGTCCCCAGTAAGGGTGACCTTTATGATTTTTTTCTTACCATCATCATCAGTGTGAGAACTGGACAAGGAGTGATGATAGTAATCAGCAGCCTGTCATGCCGCCAACAGGAGTTATTTATAACAATGTTATAATGACATGGAAAAATGCTTATGAAGTTACATGAAAAAAGCAATATAAAGCATTATATATGCAATATGTTCACTATGGAAATATACCCAAAAATGTACTCGTAGGAAAGAAAACAAAGCAGGAAGGAAATGCACTAAGAAGTAATCGTCTTATTTCTGGGTGGCAAGGATATGGCAGGGCTTCCTCCCGAATTTGCTATAATGAATATGTATTAAGTTTTATTAGAAAGTCCAGTAAATTTTATTTTATAAAAAGAAATGAACTAGGGTGGCCGGGGGCTATCTCTGCCAAGGTCACAGTGACTTTGGGCAAATGTCTGTTTCTCCAGGGGCTTTGGTTTCTATGTCTATAGAAAGAGGGGCCTGAACAAAACAGTGTTTCGCCAACCTGTGGCTCCTGGGCATTCCGTCTTGTAGAGACAGATGTCCTGGGAAGGAAAGGCCGTGTGGTCAGACAGCCTTGGGGACCCTGTGCACTCACTATCTTCCCTGTGTGTGCTCTACAGCCAGGAGATCTCCCCCAGACGGTCACAAGTCTCGGGCACTCCACTCTTTGCCACCTTCCCCAAGTAACCAGGCTCAAAGTAGCCTCCATCACCACCGGCCCCTCCCTGCCTATCTTCAGCAAGAACTGTGGTATCTTTGGCCCTAGAATTATTACATAGGATAAGGGTCTTAAGGTCTCCGAGGTTCTTACTAAATGTTATTCTTGCTACATGTAGCTCAATATTTTGCAGAAACAGCTGTAACTGGATATGTTTAGCCAACTGCAAAGAAGAAATCAACATGTAATTAAACAGATAGTGGATATGAGCAATGGCTAGGCCTCCCTTCCAGGAGACAGGGCTTTGGGTGTGACTCCCATCTCCTTTACTTGCTGCAAGTAAATAAAGCTACCTAAGGACAACCTCATCTCGTTCTTGAAGAGAACACCCCAAGTGGCGAACCCCTTCAGTTCGGTAACAGGATGGTGCCCGGCTCAGAGGAAGGAATGGTGCTTATTGGACGGACAGACGGATGGATGGAGGCAATGGCCCTGCAGGACGCACAACGCACATTAACATTTAAAACTCCGAGAAGAGCCACACTAAAAGCCCTGCTAAAACCTGTTTAACTCAGCAGCTCCCAAACCCAGGGCTTATTAACACCCTTTGGAATCCTGTTCCATGCAACACTCCCTGGGAAATACTCCCCCAACATGGCCCCCAAGTTCCCCTGCAGCTCCACCATACTACAAGGCATTCAGAGAGCCATCCCTGCAGTGGGCATCGGCCCAGTACCTGGAGGGAGGTGAGCTGGGTTGCTGCTTGGCTGCCTCCTGGCCTCCAGGTCTCCCATCTGGCTGTCCTGAGCACGCTGGGTACTTTCTTTCCACTGCCCCAGCTGATGCCTGAGCCTGGGAAGGAGATCCGCAGAAGTGAACATGCCAGAATAGGGGGAAAGCCTTTCCTGCAGCGTCTGGAGCTTCTGAAAATGCCTTCACATCGGCCCGAGGCCACAGACCTGCAAAGACTGAAGGTGAGGACTGGGCAGCCTGAGGCCTCTGAGGCCAGGAGCACAGGGATGCTGTCCGGCTCCTCCACGGCTGATGATGAGCTGATGCTGTGGTTTCTAAAGCCTGCCACTTCTGTGGGAATCAGAGTGAAACAAATCAAAATAAGCCACATGAAAACAGGAGCACTGTGCAGTCCCACGGGTGTAGGTGGGGGTGGGCAGTGCGCTGGGTGGTGACCCTCCCAGTCCACTCTCCTTTCTGTAGTCACGGCTCTGAGAGTACTAGGGGTAACTTAAAGACGCAGATGCCCATCTGGCTACAGGAACCTCAGAAATGGCCAAAAGGGATCTCATAGGCCTCGTTCCGGCAGCCTCGCTGTGGCAGGGGGTCTGGCAATTTGCCATTCAGGCCCAAGAAGGAGGGAGACATTGTCTCCAAATGTTAGAAGCTGACATGTCATAGGCAAATTCTTTTTTCTAGTGTCCCCTATCCTATCCTCCCATCACCATGGCAACTCACCTAATAAAAGGAGCAAGGCAGGGATAGGGTAGGGGGAAAGGTTTTGGGTCCTCCCTTGTCCAGGGGGCTGGTTGGACCCATTGTCACAGGATGTCATCATTGCACCCTGAAGGTCTCTAATCACAGGTTTTCTATATCAGTGAGGTGGAGCGCTGTCTAGGAAAGTGGGACATAATCTAAAGAGAAGTCCTAATGTGCCTTATTCCCACCATTCAGACTTTGGCCTGAGGCCCTGCCTAGGGGAAACTGGCAGAAAGGAGGACATGGAGACTCATTCAGCTTCCAAGCTCCCTTTCACAGTGTTTCCCCAAGATCATATGCCATGGAATGTCAATAATCAGTGTTTTGGGAGCAAAAGTGCCCAAGGGTCAAGTTTGGGCCCTTTGGGAAATGCCAGCGTAAACAGGGCTCTTCATTACAGAACTTTGCAAGGCCGTTACAGGCAGCCTGCGCTCGAGTCTCTACATACTATATGACATGTAGTGTTTGGCACTTCAGAAAGTTACCTGGAAACCCTTTGTTAGCAGGAGATCAGAAAAACAGCCCCTCCCTCACTCTCCACAGCCAGGCTAAGAGCTGATGAGGCCACAAGCTACTGGGAAGAAGAGGCCTGGCTCTGGAGGCTCTGGTTCTAGCAGAATCCTGGAGGTGCTGGGCCTTGTTTGCCCCACAGAGGTGAATGGTGGAGCAAGGTCCTAGCTTGCTATCTTAATTAGCAAGTGAGCAAATAATGAACACCCTCAGGCTGATACTGGGCTGCTTAAAGAATTTCATTTAAATGTGGGCGAGTAAGAAGATAGCAAGATTGGTTTCTATACATATCCTTTCCCCATTATTGAGCTGAAAAAATAGTGGAAGTGTACAGAAATAAAGGTAGATCTTGTAAATCAATAATGGGTCCCTATTCCTTCCCTAATCTGGTTATTCCCTCAGTTATTAATTTCAAAATGACTATTTCTGCCAATATTTACATAACCAAGTAAACAAACAACTGGGTATGATAATTAAGTGGAATTCCTTACAGTTATCTCATCGGATGAATGTTTACACACCATATGCAAATTACAGTTCCCAGGTAAGAAAAGTCTGTGTATGAAACAGAATATAGTGTGAATCATAGCTACTTTTAAATATTTTAATTTATATACTTTCATGATTATAGGTCAATAAGAAATCCACTTTTCGAGTTTTATTTCATTACAGAATATAGTTGATAAGGATACATACAAACAGATTCACCTTTGATACATAGAGTTTACCGGTGCCCTGCACATCCGCAGCAGGCTGGAGGTGTCCTAAAAGTTGCTTCCAATGTCGCGATTAACCGGCCACTGTAAAGCACGGCTGCAGAGGTCACGTGGTGCAATTCATTTACTTGCCTAAAACAAGTAAAAATCTTAGTATTTGTTCTTAAGTCTGTTTACTCTTCTGTTTGAAAGTCTGAGATACATTCCCCAATGTAAACAATACATTTCAATCTGTCACACCATCAAAATGGATAAGGCCTTCTTGACAAATGTATGCCACCTACATTTTACTCATCAGAACGCAATCTTACTCGTATTTCCTGGCAAAAGGAGCCGTCCAGGCACACGAGACAGGAAGAGAAGCTGCTGCCTTTAATACCTGGTGGAGCCTTTCCAGACTTTTCCACGCTGCAGGTTTTATGGTATCTTTTTGACTTGGTCTACTTGGTCTTAAAATACAAATATACAATGTCCATAAGCATAAAATAGTAAAGCCTAGCCTTACGTATTTATTATGAATTGCTAAAATCCTATACAAGTACAATACCATATCATGCCAGTTAATATACAGAAGCAGGTGGCCAAACGCGTCCACCCCTCCCCAGGGCACGTGAACGCGGAACTGAAGGGGGCGCCACCCGCCAGGGTGCTAAGCGGCGGATGGCGGCCGCCCGGTCAGGCAGCCTGCCGAAACTCTGACCTGCCTGTATCCTCTGCTGAAACATTTAAGTTAATCTGGAGTCCAATCTGCGAACCACAAGAAGAGGCAACCCCCTTGGGCCCAGCCTCCCAGAGGGAGATGCAAGTCAGTTATTTCCTCTGTTCCATCCCTTCATCCCTTCCAACCAACCAATCAACAGCAATCATAACTCAGTACCTCATTAATGTCATAAATATTCGACTCAGCAAGCTCGACGGTGAAAGAGTACAGCCTATGTACAGTGTTTGAAAAGGCATTTTGTGACCATTTTCGAAGAGTTCATAGAAAAGTTATGAAGGATACACCAGTTATTCTGTCGGCGTCACCGCAATGTAAACCTTGGCATCATTTTTATATTAAATGTG
The DNA here is from genome assembly GCA_033961575.1 of Aselliscus stoliczkanus. NCBI lineage: Eukaryota > Metazoa > Chordata > Mammalia > Chiroptera > Hipposideridae > Aselliscus > Aselliscus stoliczkanus. The sequence continues at coordinate 157,411,251 of CM066732.1, read as the reverse complement.
TTTTATATTAATATATCGTACACGGAGAAACCTGAACTGCTGACCAGATGCGGCGCTCACTGACCCATGAAGCAAAGGTAACCGGTACAAGGACTGGTTTTCCTGAGGGTTGTGACAACTTTGCAAACAAAACAGAAATCACAGTGACCGAGGAACTGAGGCCATGCCTCCCAGGCCTGCTCTAAATGACCCGCCACTGCATGATGCTCGTGTCTTTGCCGCCTGTGGAGATGAGGTGGCTGTCGTCACAGAGGAAGTCGACGCTGGTGACATGACTGCTGTGCCCACTGTACACGTGGCTGGGAGCCTGGGAAGAAACACATGGAGGGAGCTAAATGCAAACTATTTGGAGTCAGAAAGGGCTGGAATTCTACATTCGTTCCTCCCTTTCTTCATTGTTCCCTCACTTGGCGGCCGCGCTCACCCGGCAGCTCGGACTCGGGAGGGGCCCAGACACAGCCACATGGGGTCGGAGGACACACACGGGCAAGTGACTGGCCTGGGCCGGGCTATGTTCACTCCCAGAGGACTGTACGGGGCACGGGGCACCAAAAGAAGGGACCAACCAGATGCTGGGAGTGGAGGGTGAGGGGTGTCCTGGTGAAGCAGGATCAGGAATGGGAAGGACTAGGAAGGGCATGCCAGGCACTGGCGCCAGCTCAGCTCAGCAGGGCTGCGGTGGGGGCACGCGGTGGAGTGGGGAGGAGTGAGCCCACGAAGGAGGTGACAGAGGTAGATGAGTCAGGTCTAAGGGCTTTGTATGGTCAGGGTTTCCCTGGAGAACAGTGAGAGCCCCTGAAGTCCTCTAGGGCAGTGGGGTGACAGGGTCAAGTGTCACTGGTGGCTTGCACTCACGGTGCCTTTCTATTCGATGATCAAACAGCCAGGTCGAGCTGCGAATGTGGCCCCATGACGGGTGAGGTTCGGGGAGACGTGTCCTTACCCTGAACTGCGAGCAAGGGTAAGAGAAGAGGTGCACTTTGCCGAAGTCGTCGCCAGTGGACAGGAGTTTTTTCTCGTGGGCCCGACAGATGGCATTGATGTCGGTTCCATCCGAGCCTTCTGGCCACACTCCTAAGAAAAAGACAAAGCACTGGAAATACCAGAAACGCTGGGCCACGCTGAGTGGGGACTGGCCCCTAAACTCTCCCCAAAACAAATTCACCTAAGTCCCCAGCTTTGGACACCAGAGCCAAAAGGGCCACTCTGGGTGTCCACGGCGAACACTCCAGGCCATTCCCAGGAACCCTAGTTCTACTGTACGAGGTTGGCAATGACAGGCTGGCTGGGTTCCCCCTCCTTTGGGCCCCTTCTTGACAATATAGCCGAAAACGCACCAGAAACCCTGGTTCTGGACACAATGCCTTTCCTTTGTTCCCGAGGCATCTGATGGCAAGGTGACTAGTCCTCAAGCCTGCAGTGTCCTAACTTTTCTTTTTTCTGGGTAACTCTTTACATGTGAGAGTCTCTCCAAAGGACTTTCTAACCCTGGGTCTGTGTGTGCCTGTCAGCCGTTTGTTGGTGTCAGCTCTCTGTGGCTGATGCTTGCCTGGCGGCACCTGGCAGGTGAAGTGTCTGTCTGCCGTGGGCCGGGGGAGGCAGCCGCTCCACTTTGCAGCCCTGCGTCCAGGTGGGCCTGAAGTGTGGTCTGGGGGTGGCGTCTCCTGACCATTGCTCCGGGAAACCCTTTTGGTCCCAATCGCTATGGATCTGAGAGAGCTGGATGCACATCAGCTTTTCAACTGGTGAAAAGTTCTGGAGAAAAGCCAGGGTGGGGTGTTTCTGGCATTTAATGCCAGAAAAATGGTAAAATGCTAGCTTTAAGGAGATTTGTGGAATTCTAGCCAATTTATTGTCTTACATAAAGGATTATAAATACTTCTTAAAAAATTCTACTAAATTGTGTCAATTTATTTTAAATCATTTATGAATACAGTCCTAATCTAAACTTTGAAGGAAGTGAAAAATTTAGTTTAAGGACCAAAGATACAGGAATCACTCTAACAAAATGATAAGTAAATTGATTGCGTGCCATTTGATCCACCTATCTAGGAAGTTTAGCACAACCTCATGTAAGAAGATTCCAAAGAATTATCTCAGGACCTATTTCACACAACAGAAAAGGGTTAAAACCCGTCTCCTGGTTCCTCTCGCCTGGTCCTTCCCTAGGAAGCTGCATGGAGTGTGTCCTGTGGGGCTCATGCAGCAGCAGGCTGGTGTGACAAAACTGGTGACCCTGAGACTTGCTGACTTTTAGAGAAATATTCTAAAAGTAGATACACCTAACCTTTTTCCCTTGAACTGACTGAAAGCTGCAGGAAGCTTACCAAAGACATGGAATCCCAAAGTGCAGGTATACGTAGCCCACTCGATGTCTCTTGTACTTTCCACACTGACAACTTGCTTACAAGCAGAGGGAACCCCTGAGAAAAGCAAACACAGGTCTGGTGCTTTCTGAGCCAAAGCTGCCTCTCCTCCAGGGGCAGGGCTGGGCCCTCAGAGCCAGGCCTCCTCGGCTACAGGGCCCCCTGGGAGAGGGGCACCATCCATTTCCGGCCCCATGGGAGCTGCTCACAGTGGGAACTGAGCCCAGCCGGGGGGTGGGGGGGGGTGGGGGGGTGGGGGGGTGGGGGGGTGGGGGTGGGGTGGTGGTGGGGGGGGTGGGGGGGGTGGTGTCACTTCTCTCTGGGTTTGTTTCTGAGTCTGGCTGCATTTTCCTTTGACCAACCTCTGGTGTCCATCCATTCACTGTCCCCTTGGAGCCCCTGAACACAACTCAGCCCTCTGCTGTCAGGCTCCCCAGCCTTCTCCCTCAACATACACGTGTGGGCACACACCCCAATCCCTTCAACTTCGACTTAGAAACAGAAGCTTATGGAAACCAGTCAGATCAAGTACCTATGGCCTCGCAGGTGCTTTGTTCCCCAAATGAACTCTCACTCGTGGAGTATGAGACTGTATCTGAGAAGATTCTAGACCCAGGGCCTGTCCCTGAAAGCCCCCCATGCCCCCACCCCCATTTCTGCCTCACGGTAAGCAGGACCTTGGCGAGCACAGGGCGAGGAGACCACAGGCCGCTAGCTAGTAGGGAGGCGTGGCTATGGCACAGGCCACTCCCCCTTCCCCTCCCCACCCACCAGGTGCCCTACCAGCCCTCGGCTCCTTCACAAGTGGACTGTCGCTATGGCCTTGTAGCTGAGCCCAGATTTCCTTGTCTATGAAATGAGGCGAGCCTGAAAGTGCTGTGGATCACGTGAGGTGTAGGTAAGGACCTGTACTTTTTAGTGCCTTCCAGCAGGGTGGAGACCAGGCCCTCTCACGCCTCATGATCCCCTGTGCTCAGGCCAGAGCTGGGCACGTGGCAGGTGCTTGACAAGTGTTTGAGGAACCCGAGCACGGTGTGTCATATGGGCTCAGTAAGTGGCAGCCATTATCATCCTCACGGTTCCCAGGTCCTGCCTGGGCACAGACAATGGTCGGAGGGGTTGGAAGAGAAGGAAGGAGGGGTCTCAGAGGGCTGGGAGAGGCTCCTGGTCGGCCTGCCGGGGACGATGTCCCCACCGGGTCCCTCTCACTGCGATGGCTCTCACCTGGCTCTCTTCTGCTACATCTGCCCCCCTCCAACCCCTCTCTGCAGAGTTCGGCCTTCTCTTCCTTGGGGTCGCATCTCCTCAACAGGGGACCACGCTCGGCCCCAACTCTAAGAGTTTCAGTGTTAGGAAGGACTTGAGAGGTTGTCCAGCCAGACTCCTCTATTTTACAGAGGAGGAAACTGAGGCCTAAGTTGTATGGGAAGTGTTTTTGCAGGAGGCCGTGTTTTGGTCTCAGGGAAAACGTCGTACTCCGGGGTGCTACTCACAGTAGAGGATTTCATAGTCTCCAGAATTGGACACGAGGAACTGTGAATTTACAGACCAGTCCAGGTGGGTAATGAAACTGGAATGACCCTGGGAGAGAGAAGCATTGTATGAGCCTCACTCAGCTTAGAAACTCCCGACCCGAACTACACTGATGCAATCAGAGGATGCAACACGTGTCCGTGAGAAATGATCCGTGTGCTTACCGAGCATTTGCCAACTCGTGTGTACTTTCTCCCGCTGTCACTGACTCCGTATATATAAATACAGTTGTCGTGGGAGCCTATGGCTAAGAAATTTCCATCTACAAAAATATGACAGATTACATTTCAATGGTTAAAAATGAATATTTGATCAATTACAAGGGATCATGCCAGTTACCAACACAGATTAGAAAAAATAGCCAGATTAATGAATTATTTCTTATTTAAAAAAATTTGCTTTAGAGTGAGTCCTATACTACTTCCAAAACTATTTTCTGAAAATCTACACCTGGCAGATTCCTCCCCTTGCAAAACTCTTGCCTGGCCATCCCCAGCACGGAGGGATGGAGACGCAATTCATGAGGGGGGCCCGCATGGCTCTCCAGGATGTGGCCTCATCATTCCTTACTGAGCACTCCAGGTTCTCCCAGGCTTCTGCACACCTCCCCTGCCTGGAAGGCCCTTCCTACCTCACCTCTGTGTACACTGCCCTCCCCCTCCAACCCTCCCACTGCCTACCTGGTTCTTTGAAAAGATAACAAAATTGACAAAATCTTTAACTAGGTTGACCAAGAAAAGAAGAGAGAACACACAAGTTTCCAGAATCAAGAATGCAAAAGGGAACTTCATTGCCAACCTCAGAAAAATTAAAAGGGTTAAAACTATTATGAGCAATTTTATGCCAATAAATTAGACAATTTAGACAAAATGGACAAATTACCAAAAAGAAACAGAAAATCTGAATAGATGTATAATAAGCAAAGAAATAGAATTCGTAATTAAGAACCTTCCCACACACAAGAAAAGCCCAGATGGTTCACTAAATTCACATTAATTCCAGCAAATATTTAATAAAGAAATAATACCACTCCTTTACAAACTCTTTCAGAAAATGAACAAAGAAGGAACATTTTCCAATTTTCTTTATAGGCCAATAGTAGTCTTATAACTAAGCCAGACAAAACTATCACAAGAAAACTATAGAGCAAAAACCCTCATGAACATGGATACAAAAGTTCTTGACAGAGTATTAACAAAGAGAATCCAGCAGTATATAAAAAGGTTTAGACACCATTACCACGTGAGATTTATTTTAGGAATGCAAAGTTGGCTTAACATCTGAAAACTAATGTAGTATTCCATATTAATAAAGGACAGAAACCACATGATCACCTCAATGGATACAGAAAAACTCTATTTCACAAACTCTGAACACCCATTCATGATAAAAATTTTAAACACATTAGGAATAGAAGGGAACTTCCTCATCATGATAAAGGACATCTAACATATACTTAATGATAAGTGACTGAATGTTTTTCTACCTAAGATTGAGAGCAAGGCAAGGACCCATTCTTGCCACTTCTGTTCATCATATTGGAGGTTCTGGCTAATACAATGAGGGAAAAAATAAAGGCATCCAGATTGAAAAGGAAAAAGTAAAACTGTCTTTATTTGCAGATGACATGGGCCTATACGAAGAAAGTCCCAAAGATTTTACACACACACACACATACACACACCCCTACTAAAACTAATAAAAGAGTTTAGAAAGGTCACAGGATATAAGATCCATGTGCAAAAATCAATTTTATTTCTCTATACTAGCAACCAACATTCTGAAAATAAAATTAGGCAAACAATTTCACAATGGAATAAAAAGCAACTTAAGAATAAATTTAACAAAGGAAGTGTAACATTTGTGCACTGAAAACTATAAAACATTGCTGATAAAAATGAAAGACGATCTAAGTAAATAACGAGACAATCTATATTCAAGGATTGTAAGATTTAGTATTGTCAAGATAGCAATTATCCCCATATTGACCTATAAATTCAACATAATCCCCATTAAAATCCTGGTAGACGTTTTTTTTTTTTTTTTTTTTTTTTTTGAGGGCAGTGTCCCTGGCCCTCATATGTGGGAACGAACTGGGGCCGCTGGCTTCCTAAGCCAGCGCTTAACCACCACGCCACTCAGCCGGCCCTCTGGTAGACTTTTTAAAATTAAAAATTGACAAGCTGATTCTAAAATTTATGTAAAAATGATAAGGACCTAAAATAGCTAAAACAATTTTTGAAAAAGAACAACAAAGTTGGAATAATTATACTACTCAATTTCAAAACTTACTCTCAAGGTTACAGTAATCAAAATTGCGTGATACTGGTACATGGATACATGGATAGGTGAATGAGACAGAATTGAGAATCCTGAGATAAACCTTTACATTTACCGCCAATTGATTTTTGACAAAAGTGTCAGGATAATCTAATAGGGAAACGATTGTCTTATCAACAAATGGTGCTGCAACAACTGGATATCTATAATATATGCAGAACAAATAAACTTAGACTCTTACCTCTTGCCATACACAAGAATTAATTCAAAATGGATCATAGACCTACATGGAAAGGCTAAAGCAATAACCTATTAAAAAGAAAGCATAGGAGAAAATCCTCATGGCCTTGAGTATGACACTGAAAGCATGATCCATAAAAGAAAAAAACTGATAGACTGGGCTTCATCAAAATCAAATCTTGTGCTTCCAAAGACCCCATCAAGAAAATGAAAGGACAAGTCATACACTGAGAGAAAATATTTGCAAATCATCTATCTGATAAAGAACTCATACAGAATATAGGAAGAGTTCTTACAACTCAATGGTAAGACAAACAACCCATTTAAAAAATGGGGAAAATATTTGCATAGATAGTTCATCAATGAAGATCTAGGCATGACTGACAGGCATGTGAAAAGATGCTCAGTATCTTTGATAGTCTTTACAGAAATGCAACTTAAAGCTACACGTCATTAGAAGGGCTCTAATAAAAGAGGCGGAGGGTAACAAGTGTTGATAGAACCCTGACACCTTGTTGGTGAGACTGTAAATGGTGCAGCCACTTGGAAAAGCAGTGGGCAGTTTCACACAACGTTAAACATAAATTTACCATATGACCCTCCAATTCCACTCCTAGGGATTTACCCAAGAGAAATGCAAACGAATGTCTACAAAAAGGACATGTAATGAATATCCATAGCAGCGTGACCCAGAATGGTTAAAACACAGAAACAGCCCAAGTGTCCACTAACAGATGACTAGAAAACCAGATGTGGTCTATCCATAAAATGGAATACTACCCAGTAATTGAAAAGGAATGAACTGTTGATATACGCACAATGACATGAATTCATGTCAAAAGCATGACCCTGTGTAAAAGAAGCCAGATGCAATGGGCTCCATGTGGTACGATTCCATTGATGGGAAGTGTCCCGAGCAGCAGTGGAAAGCGCAGAGTGGCAGCTCCGTGGGTGCCCAGGGCTGGGGCTGGCAGCGGGGATTAACTGATCATGGGCAGGGAGGGAACTTTTTGGGGTGTCAGCAAGGTTTTAAAATTGTATCGTGGTGAAAGTTACATAACTCTTTGAATTTACTAAGAATCAGTGAGTTGTACATTACAATGGGTTAATTATATATAAATTATACTTCAATAAGGCTGTTAAAAAAAAAGAGTCCTTATCTTTTTGAGACATACAGTGATATTAATGGATGAAAGGATAAGATGTCTGGGAACCACTTCAAAATAACCTGGAAGTGGGCCAGTGGGTAGGGTTATAGATGAACCAGGTTGGCTACGAGTCCGGTAACTGCAGCTGGATGATGGATACATGGGGATTCATGGGCTATTCTGTCAGATCTTCCATAATAAGAAGTTAAAAAACACACAAGCATAGTGACCAAAGAAAGGACGAGAACCCCCAAACGCCACAATTATGTGCCTGTATAGTTTAAATGTCACTCGAAGGAGGTTTGTGAAATTTTTTTTCTTTAAAGACATGAACGCAGGATTTCATAAACGTTGGTTTTACAACAGTGGACGCTTTGGGCTCTAACCTGGGGAGTAACGCATCACAGATAGCTGTTCATTTCCGTCCGTGTGAACTGTGACCAGGTCTTTTGTTTCTGTGTCAAACACAAACCACCTGTTGTAAACATGAGAAAAAGTACAATAAGCTGTTTAGTGGGAAACAAAGTAAGGCTCTTCCAATAATAGTAAGACTATTAAAAGTTATTCATCTAAGATCTTAATAAATACTCTGTATCTACTTAAAGAGAACACCATTCCCAGCTTTTATTTAAAGAAAATTTCCTACACACAAGCATTTCCTAAAGAAAGGAGCAACGTATTGGCTACCAATTGACACAATTCAGGTCCGGAGGTTGTGACAGGGCTCCTCGGTGTTTGAGTTCTGTCACTCATATGTGTAAGGAGGGAAAGTCCTGGGGAGGGGAGCTGGACCAGCTCCCAACACCTGGCCTGGCCACAGGAAGCAGCCTGGGACCACCTGCCCAGGGAGCTGGCCCGGGGCCGAGCAGGATGCGTCCAGGCGGGGACACGGGTGGTGATGTTCCCAAGTGCGCTGTGTAAGCAGAGGTAGGCCAAGTGTCTGCCCTCCCGTGAATGCTGGCGTGTGACCGGCCAGGTGAAGGAAATGAGAGAAGGGAAGAAGGGCGAGGGGAGGACTGGCCTTTGAAGGCGACCCCTCTGGGCTCTGTTTCTTCAATCGGACAATGCGGATAAGGGCCCAGGACTGCCCTGCAGGCCCAGTGTTCAGTCATGTCATACGGGACACGGATGGGCTTCGGAGCCTCTAATAAGGACACACTCTCGGCGAATGTTAAATGCTGGAATGACTGCACTCTCCTGCCCGTGTGTCCTCAGGTGGCGGCAGGAACTGGGAGACTCCAGGGCTCTCAGGCATGGGGAGGAATGTGGGCTTCCTGCTGCTGCAGTTTCCAACCCAGATAACACACTCCATCAGCGTGTCCCCTCAGCCGGCACCACTATCTTCACCTTCCGTTCAGCGCCCTACCCATTCTCACTCATCCCCAAATTTCCAACCACCCTGAAATTTGGATTTGGCTTCCCAGCTTTGATTCCTCGCACCTGCAACATCCATTAACCTTTAAAGTGCAATTTAACCTTAATAGAGGTCCGAACACAGGGAGTAGACAGACTGGAGCTGCCTAGGCCATGCCTTTGAAAAGTCCTGTTGAATTGTCCCATCAAGAGCTCAGCCTGGCGCTGGGACCAGAGAGGTGGGAGGCATAAACGGAGGGGAGGGATTCCGTCTTGCCCCCACAGGTCACTGTCTGTGACGCCGAGCATCCTGGCATTGTCACCATCCTATCCCACTGCACGCAGACAGCATGGAGACGGTGGCAAGGACTGGCTGTCAGCCATTGATCACAGCCATTCACCACACTGCTGGGTGTGAAGCTTCAGCTGTCTCCATGAGAGAAGGTAGGTACGTGTGCATGTGCATGTGCGTGTGCGCGTGGTTACGCAAGCGTTTTCATGAAGGATTCTGCTGGATATAAGGTGCCCAACTCTTAAGATATTGCGGCTACCTGTGATTTATAAATGGTTACTCCTTTATACACACTCTACAGTCCTAGCAACAGGATCCAAGTGGCATGCTTTTTAGAGAGCAAATCACCAAAAAATACTCGAATTAAGTCTTCATAAGTGTGTACATGAGGCCAAGCAACATAAAAGTGTAACAGAGAAAAAAATAAGTGCAATTGAAGCTTATGGGACAACAATGATAGCCACCGCGTCGCCTGCCAGCTTCTCTCCCTGTATCGCCCTCTCCAAGCATCAGTGCTATGTGACGAGGCAGCTCATACGACCACAACTTACAGAAAGAACCAAACTCAGAGGGGTTATAGAACTGGCTCAGACACATGGCTGCCGTGGAGAAGTGTGGTTTAAGCCCGGACCCGCTGCTGGGCTGGTGGGAGGTGCTTGGTCAATAATGTTAGCCGAATCAGAGTAAGAGGCCCAGGGTCTGGGCAGCAAGAAAAAGCATGTTTCAATTCCCAGTGCTTTGAAATGCTTTCGCAGTGTTGCTCCCACAGCCTGCAGGCGAGGACTCGAGGGGCCCCACAAACCCTCTGGAAAGGGCGGCGAAGGTGTGTGTGGGTGGGGGCATGCTTCCAGGAGAGGGGTCCATAGCTTTCCTCAGATCTCCCCAGGCCCAAAATGCAAAGGAACACTGTCTTAGGTTCTCCTTGAGTTTTGACTTAATTCCTGGTAAGTCATCAGAAGCTGGGAGATGCAGCCAAGAGCTGCACTGAGCCTGTTCCCTGGCAACATGCAGACAACACGCGTCTTTTCCGTGAACTTTGACGGCCCAAGCTGTACAAGGAGGACTTACCTCCCAGTCAGTGTTCCAACTGCAACCACAGACCCTGAAGGATGAAAACCAGAAGACTGAGCTGGATCCTAAAATATTTTAAAGGAAGTGTAAATTGATGGCCAGACACAGTGCTACCGCATAAAACACACACAGCACAGCTCTAATCCCTTTGGGCCACATGGCCCCATTTTTTAAAAAAAAGCTCTTTGCAGAAAAAAAAAAAGTTTTCCTACTTGGGCAAAGGTCATGTTTCAACACGACTACTTGTATCCTTTTAGAATTTTTCTCTTTCTGTCTTATATCCTTCCATCTCTCCAGTAGTCAGATGACAGACCAAGTAAATGCTCTTCCTCCAAGTCTGGGAGGCCCTTCGGGGGCCCCCCCACACACTGAATAGTGAGCTTGACCTGTCTGGAGACATGACCACTGCACCCATTCCACGAGGCAGACACTGGGTGAGTGCCCACTGGGTGCAAGATGCCACACAGCCCTAGAAGGACCTCGCGATGCGACAAGTAAGGCCCACTCCAGGGTTTGACCTGGTGGTACCCACACACGTTCGTTACTAACTGGGATACAAGGGGGCGTGTGATGGACGAAAGAGGTGGAAACAAGCTGAGGGGAGTCGGATGAAGTCAGATGGGGGTGGGGTGGGGGGAGGCTGGGTCGGGGCTTCCTGCGCAGACAGTCGTGGGCGCGGCCTTCCAGCACAGGAAGAATCGTCACCCATGACAGTGGAAGGGGACACACCAGTGTGTTTTGCGATCAGGTGTTTAGAGGACAACAGTTCGATCAAAGAGGTTTGGGGCATATTGAAGGCTGACAGGTAAAGTCGGAGGGTTCACAACGCAGGATGTGCTGGGTGGGGGACGGGAAAGTGTACGGATGACACGTGTACGGATAAACGTGGGCTGCAGAGCCAGGTTTAGGGCTGTGTTCACTAGGAAATAACACGGCAAGCGATTCTGTTTCTTTCAATAAAAAGGGTGACGTGATTGAACGTGTGTTTTAGATAGATGATCACTCGGCAGGAATGTTCAGGATGGATTAAGTGAGAAGAGATTAATCACAGGAAGACCCAGAAAAGAGTAGCGACAGAAACAGGACTAGGAGGAGGCCCTGAGATACTACTGGATAAACTAAAAAAAAACCCAAAAAACAAGAGGCCAGAAACTCTTGAGGTACTAGTTCCATTCCTGCAATGCTTTTTCCAAAGAGGGAGCTGTAATTAAGCTCAGGGCTGTCACTGATACAGAGACAAATCCTGTCACTTGAAGCTTTACCATACAATTCATTTCAGGCTCCTAACATTATTGAGATGAAGACGCTGAGGTACAGGGAGGCTCCTGTCCACAGTTACAGGGCCAGTGGATACAGCAGTCGGACTTAACCGCAGATATGTGAGGCGTCCGGTTGGGCGCCCCTACCCTTACGCCAGGCTGCGTGGGTTAAGAGGCTGGTAAAGGAGAGAGGGTGGAGTAGCTGGCATTGCTTTCAGCAAGCCTGCTGTACCGACAGAGACTCAGGGAAGGCCACCCTCCAGGACCCCACTGTCACTGCGTCCCTGGCTGTTGTCAGCCCTGCACAGGCCCCTCATATAGTCCCCATCTGTCCCTCCAAGCCCCTGCCAGGGGACAGGGACAACTTAGGACACCACTTCCTAGAGCCACACCCTGCCACCTCTGATGGCGGTGTCACCCCTCAGGCCCTGTCATCTCAGTGCTCAGCTCCACCTGTGGCAGGCCAGCTCTGGTCCCTCTGTGAGCTTCCCTGAAAGCAAAAGGCATGAGAAACTCGAACCCAGTATGCTGGGAAAAGCCGGCACCTGTGGGGGCTCACAGGAGGGTGTGTGGGGTCTACAGAGGGGTCCCCCTACAGGGGACTCTACATGTCACTAAGGGTACAGAGCGTGCTTGGGTCACTACACTCTGATGCAGTGGAAGACCTGGGTCTGGGAATCAGACGGAGCTGGGTGTAAACACTGGCTCTGTCACTTTCTTAGTGGCCTTGGCAGGCTGTGTAGCCTTCTAAGCCTCCATTTCCTAGTCAATGCCACCGGGGTAAAAAAACCTTCAGCTTTCAGGGCTGCTGCCAGGATTAAGGGTCACGCATGCACAGTGCTTGGTATACAAATAATGCTCAATAAGTGCAGTCATTGCTGTTACACGTAGAAAAGGATGGTTTGGCACTCTGTTATACAAGCTGAGTTCTTTCATAAAGATCCCAGGGGTGCTGGCTTTAAAACTAAAACTTTACCGTGATCATCAAACTCAAATTACAGAGATAAACGGAACACTTTTAGAACTGCTTGTAAATTGTCATTCCAAAGGTACGTTGTAAACAGAAAGTGGTTGGGCCGGCCGAGGGGCGCGGTGGTTAAGCGCTGGCTTGGGACACCAGCGGCCCTGGGTCCCACATATGAGGGCCAGTGACACTGCCCTCAAAAAATAAACAAACAAACAAACAAACAGAAAGCGTCCCAGAACAGGGGCTTCTCAGCTTTCAGGCCAGTGGAGAGATTGCATGAAGGACCCCAACAGCCAACGTGGAAGGGCTAACTCACTGTTGAAAAATTCAACAGCAAACTTCAGAATTACACGGATGAGACCACCCTCGAGGTGATGTGGAAAGCAACGCAATCCGAAGGAGGTCAGTCAAGTGACAGCAGCTTTGGGACCATTTTATATCACGATTAACCTCATGCCGAAAAAGAAACATGTTCCAGGTGGACTATTATACGAGACATGGAATGTAACATGTATGTCTACCTCTATTATTTTGTCCCAGATGGGCCGGTGGCCGACAGCGTCCCAGAGAGTGGCATGTCTGTCATGCCCACAGGTCAAGAACTGAGGTTTCGAGGCATGGATGGCCAGTCCCCAGAGCTCATCTGTGTGACCCTACAAAGAACCAAGACACAGGGAAGCGCTCTGAAATGCTGCAGTCAACACGCAGGAGCCTGAAGGAGGGTGGGTCAGCTTCCCGCACACTGCACGGTGCATCGCACCTGTTTCCCCTCCTCCCCAACCTCAGTGAGGATAAAACCGAAACCCCGCAGCCCCGGAAGGCTCTGTGGGCACAACACACAGGAATAAGCTCCTCTCTGCAGTGCTTTACTGTCGTCTCATTTCACATAAAATGGACATGTTCGGGGGGCCTGCTGGGAATGCACCTGAGTAATGGGTGCAAAGTCCCCGGACAGAGTGCCCTGTAGAACAAAGTTTCTGGTCGTGCCTATCAAGATCACGTCGCCTTTCCCTTCGGCCACTGTCCGTATTGGACCAAACTGTTCTGGAATCTGCATTGAAAAGACAAGATTTAAAATGTCATTAAATTAGCTCCATCATTCAAAATGCTTGTTTATAAATCATGATGATAGCTCCTAACACACCACACACACACACACACACACACACACACAACCCCTCAACCAGTACTTGTGGAATTATCAAAACCCCTAATCTTACATTTACACTCCAAACATTTTTTGTCTTTTTTTTTTTTTTTTTTTTTTTGAGAGCAGAGTCACGGGCCCTCATATGTGGGACCCGAACCAGGGCCACCAGCCCCCAAAGCCAGCGCCCAATCACCACACCACTTGGCCAGCCCTACATTCCAAACATTTTATATGCCTTAAAAGAATCAGCAAGAGTAAGGTTGTTTAAAAAAATTATAATAAAGAAGAAAGCACTTTTTTCTTGACAAGATTATAAAGTAAGAAACACTACTGGTTAGTTTACTCTTTACTTGTTATGACCTTGCCTAGCGGTGGCAGGTAAAAATTGGAAAGTAAAGAATATAATATGCTGGGCTGGCCAAGTGGCGCGGTGGTTAAGTGCTGGCTTGGGAAGCCAGCAGCCCTGGTTTGGATCCTACATATGAGGGCCAGTAACACTGTCCTCAAAAAAAAAAAAAAAAAAAAAAAAGAATATAATATGCCATAATACAGATTCCTAAAATTTACTGTAACTTAAAATGGTCAGTTCTTTGGCAATTTCACTCCACTTAGTTTTGAAATCCATTGTTCATGTTGGTAAACATAAGGAATTATCTAAATGTGAAGAAAAACAATTTCAAAATACACCAGCCATGGACAACTCGCTAGGATAAAAGAAGTGGAGGTTTTCACACTGACAAAAGAAGGAAAGCCATAGCTAGACCCTGGTGGTTGATTGTAGACACGCCCGTTCTAGGAAGGGACGAAGCAGCCTGCTCTCATGCACACTTTTGACTTCCAGGGTGCTTGTTAGCGCAGATCTGAGAACAGGTGATGTCAATCCAGGCCAGAGAGGAGGAATAGTGGATACCACAAAAATGGTGAGTGTCTTCTATGAAACTGGGTGAGGCTGTGCAGCTTTGGCTGAGGTTATAATTTAACGTAGGTACATGTTCAATCAAATGCTGGTCAAATATTGTGATAAAAAGTGCTGTAATAAGGGCCGGCCGAGTGGCTCAGATGGTAAAGAGCTCGCTCAAGAGTGCGAGCTGAGCTCTGAGCAACAGCAGTTCGATGCCCAGCCTGAGCTGAGCTGCTGCTAAGCTGCCAACAGGTAGCAGGATGGCTCAGCTAAAAATAAATAAATAAATAAATAAAATGCTATAATGGTTAAAATCTCCATGAAAGGGAAGTGATTTCCAAGCTCAGATGAAGGGTTTCCTTTCTTAAGAGCAAAAATCAGCACTCTCCCATAGCCAAAGCACCATGCCAGCGGCTTTCAGATGTAACACGGGTTACAGGACGTAACGTGTTGTGTGCATCCGACTCAGAAGTTGGAAAAGTTCTACAGGTGTTCACTCTATGCTAGGGATGATGACCATCAACCTTCAGGTTGGTGCCGACCTTGACATCCTGCTGCTCATAATTTCCTGGGGTCTGGGGGAGAAAATTCAGTGAGCGTGTAGAAGGAATGTTAGACTTCTTGCCTTTGGCTCCTACTGGAGTACAAGCTGCTCCCCAGGTAATACAGAGGTGAAACAGAGACGAAAGAAGAACTCGGATGGGAGTGCTAGAGGGGCTGTTGGCACTGAGCCATGTACAAAGCAGATAATAAATATTAGCTTAAAATGGTACTGTCTTCAAAGTAACACGCTAGGAATTAAAGTGAAAAAGAAGATTTCAATGATAAATCAAAATACAGATAATATTCCCTTGGAAAAGTGAGATTGGCTCTACTATAAAAATATCCTAAATGTGAAATATGTTACAATGTCAAATGTTATAAATCTAATTCCATTTCAGTAGTTGTACTTAAACCGCCTCCATGATGTTAATGAAACATTATCCCATTTCATAAAATTTTATTTAAACAGTTTTCAAAACTATGCTAAAGATTTCAAACTAACAAGGAAACCGGTTAGGATAACAGTTTAAGGTTCAAAACGAAGTTCAATAGCGCTGCTTGCTGTCTTACCTCAGTTTTATGAAGTTTCTGATAGTTTCCATTCCAAGAAATGAGCTTTCGGTCCTTCCCTCCTCCCGACACCAGAGTGCCATCCCTTAACATACAAAGTGCAAAAATGCCACCCTCGTGGGCCCCTTGAACGGCATAGCTTATTCGATTCGTACCTAAACACACCAAGGAAACCATCCTTAGTACTTCATGAAAAGGCTCACCTCTGCCCACCAAAGTTCACTTCTGTTTTAAAATCAATACTGTGGATTAGAACATCATTTCTGGTGTGAATTGGCAAAGGAATCGATCCCTCCAAGTTCACAGAGCACCAGGTAAGCACGGACTGGGTCATTTCATAAGAAGGGAAGGCATGCTAACCCAAAGCACTGTGCAGAGGGCACATGGGAGATGGGGGCTCAGGACGGGAGCTAGGGGCTGATGCGCCTGGATGCGTGACTTAGCTGCCCTGCATCTCCGTGTCCCCCTTTGGGTGACGGGCTTCTGCTTATCCCACAGGGTCATTCTGAGGGTGACAGGAAACAATCTCAAGAGCACCCAGCACCCAGAGTAGTGGGGGTTTCACAAAAGTCACCATACTCGTCTGAAATTATGTTTCTACCTTCATCCCAACCCAAACACTGAGATCCCTGGGGCCAGGGATGGTGGACTTTCCCTTTTTTCCTGGCACACGGTAAGCACCCACCTACACTTACAGAGCTTAACTGAATAGAGGTTTCCGGAGGGAAGAATCCTGCCTACCATGCTGTTTGCTCACCGACAGTGGGGATTCGGATTCGACCCATCAGTGTGCCCACAGCTTCTAGCATGCTACCTCGCACATAACTGTGCTTAGTAATGTCTGCCAAATGCTACGGGACCCCAGAGCAGTTATTTAAATATTTTATAGCTAAATCAGTAGTCACTGAATACATCATCATTATAATTTGTTAATAGATCTAATAAAGCTGTTAATTCCATCGTAGTATCTTGGACTCAATGAGCCTTCAGAACCACAGAAGATCAATTAACTCTCAATTAACTCTAACCATTCTTGTTTTCCTCTGCGCTGATGTTATGGTTTCAAGTGACACATGCACACGTATATGTGTACCCCTACGTAACTCGGAATGTAATAGCAATCCTGTAGATTACATGAGTAGACAATTCTTCTATGAAGTCACAGTTGACCAGTTACAACATTATCAAAAAATGTTTGCTGTGAGAACAATCAGTGGTTACCTTTTCCCCATACTAAGATGTTGCCACTTGAATCTCCGGTAATGGTGTCACCATTTTCAGAAAAAGTCACACAGAGGACAAACTTTGGCTTTTCTTGCTTCTGCAGAATATCGTAAATATATACATACATTTAGTCAAGACATACTTTTGTTTGTATTAATAATATCTAGACTCATCCCAAGCTGGATCGTGTCCGCTTCTGTCACCACATTGCATGCCTTTCATTTTTATCTACCATGACGTCAGTTAAACCATGAGATTATCCGCTCGAAAATGAAGACACTCCCAGTACTTATGAAGTTGCAGACAGTTTGAGCAGAGGAGGGTGTTGGAGTTTAAGGGGTGGGCTGCGTTGTCACGACTATGGCCTCTGGAACAGGGGCCCTGGCACCAGAATAAAGAGCTCCTCTAACAGCCTTCGGGTAGAGTGACAAATATCCCCACAGAGAAGAGATGCTGTCACAAGGCCCCCAAGTGGCCAGACTAAAGCACAGGGAGTGTCATTTGCCCTTTGCAAAGAAGTATTGCCTGACTGATGTCCTGAGAGCCTTCCTTCTTCCCTGTGTTGGCCCCTCCTTTCTTCTTGGCATCACTGGTGTCATCCATGAGACACAAGGGGCTCCCCAACTCTGTTAGGGTTCCCAGGAATAGTCTCTGCCACTACACCCCCACATTGGCCAATTACATTCTAAGACCAGGATGATGCCTCAAAGCTGCCCAAAAAGTGGCTGACCACAAGTACACTCAGTGAAAAATGAAACTACAAGTGTCATTTAACTTTACCTCGAATAATCCTTGCTTCTTAACGAGGGAGTTTCCTTCTAGCGTCCAAAAGTAGAGATGTGATTTTCCACAGGTGACTATTATATTGGTGTCCGTGGGGTGGAAGTCGGCCGCAAATACAGCTTCGTTAGAACACTGAGTGAAACAGGAGAGCCAAATGTCCCAAGTCTCTTAAGACACTTGGGAAAATAAAATCTGAGCCACAAATAAATAACGCATTAAGTTAAGCCTGAGCCTCTTGATTTTCCCCATCTAATTCATCTTCTGTGAACACTAAACTTATGTTTGCTGTGGGCTTAGCCTCTTCTTGTCTGCCCCCCCTCCCCCGCCCCCCTGGCCTGTAGCCTGAGGACAGTGCACAGAGCTTTCCCTCTAGGCGGGCTTCCCAGCACCAGGCCCAGAGAGGCTCACAGCACGCGTTCACTGAAGGAGTGGCGCAGGGCAGCAGGGCACTTAGGACTGCTGGAATTGCTCTCCTCTGCCCAGCGTGGGTTCCCAGCTCTGGCTGGACAACAGAATCAGCTGACGTGTGTTAAATGCACATGGTAGGCCTTGACCCCACCGAGTGGCTGTAACCTCTGGGAAGGGCCCAGGAATCTGGATTTTCTATGGGTCCCTTGTTCCTGGCTCACTTTGGCCGCCATGTTTGGCCCGGTCCAGTTCCTGGGACTGTGCTGATGGGTCGGTAACTGAGCTGGAGGTCCAGCGCCTTGGGTGTACCTCACTGCCCCAACCCGTTATCGGGTTTCCAGGACCTGCATCCTTGTTGGGACGAATCAGGCCATGATGTTCCTTTTATTTGATAATTCAGTTATACCTTTTTAGACCTGGATAGTAACTTGCCTCTGACTATATCCAACCAAATAACATAGCAATAACTTAAATACTTGACCAGAATATTAGAAGGCAGGGCTATAGCATGAAAACAGGTATTAGGAACCATGACAAATTAGCACACAGGGGCTGCATCCCAACATGCAAGAAAGTTAGGTAGGTGGTAAGGTGATCCAGTGGTAATTCTCATGTTAGGCGAGTGGGGTGATCCAGTGGTAGGCACAATATTAGGGATGTAAGGTTATCTTAGGTTAATGGACGCCAGGATGAGAAATCGGAAGTCAATTCTATAAACAAGATTGAATCCTGATTTAACAGGAGGAAAATATAAGAAAGCTTAAGGCAAGTTCACTGCCATATTATACAGAATGGACTAGAGGTGGTAAAGCAAAGCCCAAAGGGCACCGCTGCAGGCAGAGTCCCAGCGGCGGGACTGGGGTCTGGCAGTGGCACGCTCCCCTTTCCCACGCTCAGCGCTGGACCAGCCCCGTGCGGGCTGGGCTGCCCCTGCCCCCAGCCCTCAGCCTGCTCCCTCCTGGCCCCTGCCTGACAGGGCAGCGAGCACATCTCAGAATTACCACACCTCAGTGCTTTCTGACATGCGAGTCCACAGGGGACCTTCGGCATTTATCGAATGAAAGCAAGAAAAAATGAACAAATGAAAGATGGAATGAATTAAAAGAATCGTGGCTATAAAATGAGGTCGGGAAAACCCTTACAGGCACTCTGAGGAGACTGGGGCATGGCTTCCTAGGAAGGGCCAGGGGCCGGGGCCAAGGACTCTGAGGGCTGCGTGGGGGGTGGGGGCCCACAGATGTAGAGAGCAGCAGAACGGGGCCGGGAGCCAGCGGGGTGAGAGGGGCCAAGCGGGGAACTGGAGGCAGCCCAACAGCAGGCTTGGACAGACCTTCACGTCGGCCAGCCGCTCTTCTCTCTGCCAGTCCCACACGGACAGCACGTGGTCGTTGGAATCATCCACAGCACAGAGGTTGCTGCCTCCGTTCTGGAAAACAAGGGGTTCCACAGGGAGACTACACTTTAGAATAAAACAGGGTGAGCGTGGTTCACATTGAACATTCATTTCTTTTTTGTTTTAATAGAGTCTGCTGCATTTAGTTAAAGAATATTTACCCGCTGCTTTTGAGACCTGCTTACTTGGGCAGATACACAGGGACAGCAGGAGAATGCGGGGTGATGATGGGACAGGAGCAGAGAGGCGTCCTGGGGCGGCTCTCCACCAGCAGTTCTATTAAAACTAGCCTCCAAAGGGGCTGCAGAGCCCTCCTCCCGGTGGGGACCGTGCCCACCGTGCGCGCAGCACAGGCCTGGCACTAACCGCGGCCGGGGTCACTGAGGGTGTCCGAGGAGCGAGGGCTCCGGGGGTGAGGCGTGTGGTGCCTGGATGTGGACACGTGCATGTGCCCAGAACATAAGTTTCTGAACTGGCTGAAGAAGGGGTAGACAGGGCCGGCCGAGTGGCTCAGTTGGTTAAGAGCTCGCTCAAGAGTGCGAGCTGAGCTCTGAGCAACAGCTGTTCGAGGCCAGCCCGAGCTGAGTTGCCGTTGAGCCACCAACAGGTGGCAGGATGGCTCAGCTAAAAAAAAAAAAAAAAAAGAAGGGGTAGACAGAGTGGATCTGGAGAACAGGCAGGTCCCGAGGCAGCCTGGGAGACCATGCGGCCCGTCCAACCCCTGCTCTGCTCACAGACGGCAGCCATTCCCTGGGAACGTGGCAGAGGTGCTGGGGCCACCTGGGGAGGGGCTGGGAAGCCAGAGGTTTCAGAGTCAAATGTGCACACACACTGGTGCGGGCGGTCACCCAGGGTGCTAACTCTGTCCCTCTGCAGCCTAGAGCTGATGCTCTCCTCCCTGGGGGCAAAGGCTGCAGGGCCCACAAGGCTCATACTTACAGATTTGGAGAATGCAATGCAGGTGACGGCTCGGTCAAAAAACCCAGTTCCGATGACGTGCAGTGTATTCAATGTCACGGAATCCCAGATGCGGACATGTGGGGGCAATTGCTGTGTAGAAAAAACCACAGGGTCACCGATTGTGACTGTGATACACACTTATCTTAAAGTTGAAGCTACAGGATCATTTCAGTGTTGTCAAAACAAAAGGTCTTTTTCTGTATTTGAGAATTCTTTTAACATAAATGGAAGGTTCCTGAGGCTTCAGGGGGTCATGGCCGCTGTGCCCGATTTAACCTTAGGTCTACCACGCCTTAATTTTGAATAGCCAATTCTTGATAACCACAGGAATATTCTATTTTGTACATCTGGAATGTGTGTGGATTTTAAAAATGAAAAATGAGAAGGAAAATGGAATCTCATATAAGGGTCATTCTTATAAAGTACGTATTATTACTAAGGTGTAAGTGTGTGTGTGGATTCCTCAAGATTGGGGCACCGCCGAAGAGTTTTGAGGGCTCCTTGGGCCCCATAGGAACACAACAGGCAATCAATTATGCAAAAGTAAAATTTTGAATTGTTCTAATTTAGTTCAAAACTCTCTCAATTGTGTTCCAAGGTGGTTTAATACTAATTTTTCTCTTCCTCGATAGCAGGAAGCATTCCAGAACCATCAGCAGGTTTATCAAGAAAAGGCCTAGCATTACTTCTAGGGGACAGAGTGCGGTCAGGTGCAGGTGGGTTAGGCTCCAGTTTGAACTTGTTACCAAGTAGCTGGGTGTCTGTACACAGTCCCTCGGCCTCTGTGGATTCCTCCACATGTACCTTGAAAGAGGTGGCTCAGATGGCGATCACATTTTCTCTGACTCTGAAGTTCTAATTAATTTCAATGCCAGAAACGGAAATACACTTTTAATCCACTAGAGGGAGGAAAATGGCTTACTAGTCATTTTGAAGAACTTTTAAAGGTCATTTAACATTTTTTAAAAAGGTGATGACTCTGTTCCACTTGTGTGTATTTACATAATAGTAGTCTGATTTCCACTGTTCCTCTTACCTCTTCTCAGGTGTAGACTTTTAATGGAAAATAGCATAAGGTTAATATTGAAAATGTGATGTTATTGAAGTACTTTCTGAACAACGGTAGCATTCATGTTTGCTGGAAGAAAACATGTTGCCACAAGTGGAAGCATTTCATGTAATTAGTTTCAGATCAGATATTGTGCAATAATAAGCTATACTAAGGTAGATATCAAAAAAGCTACAAGGAGTTTTGGATAAGACATGACAATGACCACAGCCTAACCACAGCCTAAATAGGTAACTGGAAGCCAGTTGTGAATTGTTCTCTATTTGTTAAATTCCACTAGTTTCCCCTCTGATTCTTTAAAAAACAAATTAAAGTCTTGCTGAAGTGTTTACAGAATTTATGATAAAACTCCCGCAGGCTTTGAGGATTACACACAGATCCAAACTCCATGGGCTGAAGTCATAAACAGGGACTCACACAGAGGGTGCCTGAAATTCGTGGAAGATGCAAAATGCCCATATCGAGTGATTATTTGTTATGATTTTAACTTAACTTATTACATGTGCACTTACTATTTTAATGTTTATCTGTATGTAAATATCTTAAGAATTAACAAATTCTGAGGCAAGAACAATGCTATTTAAAAATAGGCTTAGAGCCGGCCGAGTGACTTGGTGGTTAAGCGCTGGCTTGGGAAGCCAGCGGCCCTGGTTCAGGTCCCACATATGAGGGCAAGTAACACTGCCCTCGGAAAAAAAAAAAAAAAGGGCTGAAATTAAGGTGAACTCGAAAGGGTTTTCAGGTCACTGGAAAAATTTTAATTTGCAATAAAAAATTCTAATGAGGGATTAAGAACTATTCAGATACTTTATACCCAAGCAGACTTATTCATCAGCAAAATGTTCTGTTGTGTTACCAGCTCATTACAAAAATATGAAAAGATAATGTAACTCACTTTTCCATCCTTAGACGTGCCTGCGACTTGTCCTGTTGCTATCGTGATTTTATCAGGATGAACTGCTAGGCTAAAGAAAAAAAGGATATTTATAAAATACCTACTCTTTAAAAGTAAGCTTTACTTTTTCCTTGATCAAATATATCCTAGTTGAAAATTTAAATATAAGAAATACTAACGTCTTAAGACGAATTCTCTGAGCCACCCAATGACCTCAGACAATTAGTGCCTGTTTCATTTCATCTCAATTCCTTCACCTCTAGAGAAATTTCAAACTCAAGGGAAAAGCATTCTTTGCTTGCAAAATACCATCTCAATCTCAGAACCACTTAATTAGTCTGCAAGCTGTACTGAGAAGTCGTGTTCAGTACAGCAACCAGCAAAAATACCATCTTTCCCCAATAGGGCTTTTATAATTGACCAGGGATCTAGGACAAATAGAAATGCATAAATCTATTGTTTCACCCATTCATCCATCCTCCCAAGACACATGAAACCCCACCAGGAGCTACAAATGAATGATAAGGAAAGCAGAACCAGATGTAAACATGAGGGAAAACGTTTTTATTTTTATTAAAAAATAAAGACCCAAATTAGAAGCTGTTAGCACGAGATGTATGAAGGTCTCCAAACAGGGGTCTATTAGAGCTACTGGTTTAGATAACATGGTCGGCTAAGATTATGTGTTATAAGGATAGAAAACTAAAAAGGGTCTTAGAGAGCCAGATAACTAGTAGATGATATAGACATGAAGAGCTTTCCCCAAAGATACTATTTTCTGAGATCGAGTTCCTTCTCTTAATTTCAGTGTCAGAAATTGAAATATCTTTTAATCCACTAGAGGGAGGAAAAATGGCTTACTACTAATTTCGAAGAACTTTTAAAGGTCATTTAACACTAAAAGAAAAAGAAGACGACTTTGTTCCACTTAGGTGAAGTGACATAATAGTAGCCTGATTTCCACTGGTCCTGTTACCTCTTCCCAGGTGTAGAATTTTAATGGAAAATAGCATAAGATTAATATTTATAATTTGATGCTACTGAAATATTTTCTCAACAATGGTAGCATTCATGTGTGCTGGAAGCAGCAGGTCGATAAAAATGGAAGTATTTCATGTAATTAGTTTCAGACGAATTCAATACTGACCTCCTCTCTGCTAAGACTGTGTCACAAGTGTCACAGGCACCCCAGTTTTGGAGGACTCACCACTTCACATCATCATTGTGGCCAGTGTAATGCCTCTGAAGCTGTTCCTCCACATTGTACAACACCACCACGGACGCGATGAAATACACTGTCTCCCCCGTCGGAAGCAGGTACAGGTTATTCCGACAGTCGCGGCCCCTGTATCCATAGCTTCGTGTATGTCAAGGTAAAACTTTTCTTTCCTTTTAATACCTGACAAAGCATCAGCTTTATTGAATAAGCATAGGCAATAAAATTCCATGTGACTACTGCGATAGATTTCGCTAATTTAAATAACATTAAATTGTAAATATTCTGCCAAATGTATCTGACATCCTTCCCCCATACAGGCAGGAAATAAAGTTGGAATTGGTCATTGAGTTAATGTGAAAATATACCGTATTTTGCCATGTATAATGCTCACCCATGTTTTTGGACCAAACTTTCAAAAACTCTTTCGTTTTAATTTTATTTAAAGATTTTATTGGGGAATTGGGGGAGGGGAACAGCATTGTGGAATAGGTGAAGGGAACAATTTGCTGTCTTTTTTGTTCTTCAGTCTAGTTGCAGAGGATGTCGCTTCACTGGCCCATGTTGGTATCATCATTGCACTCTTCCCGGATGAGGCAGATCAGTCGCCGGCCTCTGGATGGTTGCTCACCGTGGCTACTGGCAGCTCATGCTGGCTGCCGGCCACTCACTGTAGCCTATGGCAGCCCACTGCAGAAGGGGCTGCAGCCTACACCGTCGCCGGGGCTCACACAGCCCAGCTCCAGGTGGAGCTGTTATTAGCTGTAGAGGGCAGTGTCACTGGCTCTCATATGTGGGATCCAAACCGGGGCCGCTGGCATCCCAAAACCAACTCTTAACCAATGCGCCACTCAGCTGGCCATTGTTTTAATTTTTTAATTCAAATTTTTATTTGTTTACGTTTAGGTATTTTTTTGTATTATAAAGGAATTTTAGCATTTATTTTTTAACATATTATGGTATAAGAAATTTTATGTAACAAATAATTACAAAACACAAGAACAGATACAAGGTACATTTTTTTTTTTTTGAGGGCAGTGTCACTGGCCCTCACATGCGGGACCCAAACCGGGGCCGCTGGCCTCCCAAGCCAGTGCTCAACCACCGCGCCACTCGGCCAGCGCAAGGTACAAGAAATTTTATGTATCAGTAACAAATTTAAGATATTTACGCATCATAGAAGACCAAGAACTCTTCGTTGTTGCAAGTTCCTGTAAGTTCAACAAAACCGATTATCATATTCCAGGGTGTTATTTATTTTATTTTATTATTTTTTTTTTGAGGGCAGTGTCACTGGCCTTCATATGTGGGATCCGAACCAGGGCCGCTGGCTTCCCAAGCCAGCGCTTAACCACCACACCACTCGGCCGGCCCTCCAGGGTGTTATTTTGCACACGGATATTGTTACTGATTTCTAGAGTTACACTTTTAACTCACAAGCATAAATAAAAGAATTAAAAACATTTAGATAGATATGGAATTAGTACTACCCATGTATTATGTGCATCCTTATTTTTCCCTCACAAATTTGGGCAAAAAAGTGCGCATTATATACATGGCAAAATACGGTTCTTTTAACTGTACGAAGATGTGGTTTTGTTTTTAGGAAGTATTATATTTTGAAAGCTGAATTTTTCAGCTTGATCAAAAATGATAACTTATTATTTTATTTACGAAAGGTAACTGGATCAGAAATCGTAAAGTTACTGGGAGATGAACTCTTTTCAATTTAGTCCATCAATCATGGATCTGGGAAGTAACAGCCAGGGAACCACTTTCTTTGCTGAACTGTTGGAATTTTCTGTGGATGCCTTTCTTCACACCTAGTCTGCCTGTCAATGTTGCCAAGCTGGTGTTCCGAAAGGCTGACAACCAAAACATTCCGCCAAACTGTACCATCCTGACTCCAGAATTAAATTCACCTGAAGTTTGACCCTAATTCCCAGGAATGCTCAAATGTTTCACACCAATTTTTGTTTCCCTTTCCTTTCTGCTGCCTTTCCTGTGTAACATTATCGCACTGCTTGCTCAGATCTACTGACCTATCACAAGAATCCATAGTGTGTTCACTTTCCCTCTCGAATCTGCTCTTTTAAAGGTGAGGGTTTGGCTCTGGGAGCTGGAGTCAGAGGAATGACAGAGCCAAGTGAATCTGTCATCTTTTAACTCTCCGTGTCATTGTCCTCTTGAGACAGGAAAGCTACAGTTGGGAACCGAAATGGCCATTACTCTGTGGATTAATGAGAGACTCAGCCTGGTTCTAGAATCATGATTGGGAAATCAATCAAACCCCGATTATATTTTATCGCTTTTGTAGTTTGTTTGGAAAACTAAATATACATGAACATATTGTTACTATTATTCCAAATATTAAGTAATGTGAGATTATCAATCCTATTTTAAGAAAACACTGTGAGCTGTGACATTCCTTGTTTTAGAGTATTTAAAAAGAAATTTTAAGATACTGATAATTGACTTTTATATACCTCAGTGAAGTCAATTGTAAGTTTATTTTTCACTGTAATCTTAGCGGTAAACCTTCGCATTACAAAAGTACTTGTAAAAGGTATAAACCATATACACACACAAAAGGTAAAAAATTTAGGTCTTCTTTACAATTATACATAAAATGTATTTACTATAAAATTGACTTAACGTATGAAATACTATTTTATGCCATAATAAATATATTAGTATTTACAAAAAAGAAATTTAGGTCTTCCTTGCCCCAACCATACCCAGCTCCTTAGGATAATTACTCATGTTAATATTTTGGCATGTATACATTTCTAAACCTTGAAAACTATTTTGAGAGCAAAACATCACATGAACTTGGATGTGAAAAAATAACCTGGCAATAAATACCATTTATTTGGAGCAAATGCTGCTGTTTCATATCTTCTAAAATATGAACAGGGAGGAGGCTGAACAAATGTGTTTTGAATAATGATTTCCAGGTCTGATCAAATCAATTTAAGAATTACTGACTTAAAGAAGAACTGAATCACATCAATCACATGTGCCAAAATAGATTTCCAAACAGGTGCAGGTAAATGCTATGACATGTGACTCTAAAAACATAAAAATATATATTTTGAGGGGGAAATTTAAGTACAGGTGATGATAATTCTAAAAAATTTCCAAAGAATTTAATTCCATAATTTCAAATATAGTAGTAATTCTTCTAACTGAAAATACAACAGCTTCAATTTAAATGAACATCTTAGAATTTGTGTTCAGAACATCACATTAAACTGTTAATAAATATTTGCTTGGGGATAGAGAAAGCGTTTTTTGCTCTTCGTCTTAAAATCTGTGTAGATTGGAAGGTGGCCTCTGTAGGTGTCCTCTAACATTAAAAATAAATAAAACAAACTAAAAATAAAAAATAATAAAATAGTAAAGTGAAGCAAAAGTAAACAAAAAGTGAAAAATAAAATAAAACAAAAAAATCAACACTTAATTCCCCTTTTTACAGGCTCTATTTTCTTGTCTGTCAGTGTTTTCTCCTCGGAAACTGGTTCACTTTCCAAATCCCATTCTATGTTCCAACAGCTTTATTTCAAGACCGTTAGTCATGTGACTGACTCAGGTTTTTGTGGCCTAGATTTTGGGGGCAGGAAGCTTTTTCTTAATATATGTATGTGTGTGTGTGTATATATATATATATATATATATATATATATATTTTTTTTTTTTTTTTTTTTTTAGCTGAGCCATCCTGCCACCTGTTGGCAGCTCAGCGGCAGCTCAGCTCGGGCTGGGCATTGAACTGCTGTTGCTCAGAGCTCAGCTCGCACTCTTTTTTTTTTAAAGATTTTTTTTTTTTTAATTGGGGAATTGGGGGAGGGGAACAGCCTTGGGGAATAGGGGAAGGGGAACAGACAAGTTGTCTTTTTGTCCTTCAGCCTAGTTGCGGAGGACGTTGCTTCACTGGCCCATGTTGGTATCGTCATTGCGCTCTTCCCGGATGAGGCAGATCAGTCGCCGGCCTCTGGATGGTCACTCACCACGGCTATTGGCAGCTCACGCTGGCTGCCAGCTGCTCACGCTGGCTGCCAGCCGCTCACGCTGGCTGCCAGCCACTCACTGTAGCCTATGGCAGCCCACTGCAGCAGAGGCTGCAGCCTGCACCATCGCCGGGGCTCGCGCAGCCCAGCTCCAGGTGGAGCTGTTGTTAGCTATAGAGGGCAGTGTCACTGGCCCTCATATGTGGGATCCAAAGCCGGGCCGCTGGCATCCCAAAACCAGCTCTTAACCAATGTGCCACTCGGCTGGCCCCAGCTCGCACTCTTGAGCGAGCTCTTAACCAACTGAACCACTCGGCCGGCCCTCTATTATATTTTGTTTTATGTTTTTTGTTTTTTTGAGGGCAGTGTCACTGGCACTGAGGGCAGTGACCCGAACCAGGGCCACTGGCTTCTCAAGCTAGTGCTTAACCACTGCGCCACTCGGCTGGCCCTCTATTATATTTTTAAGTGGTAATATATCTATGCTCCATGTCGATTTCGCTATGCCATGAATTGTACTCTTTCCTTTAGTACCTGGGTATCTACTTTTACGTTACTTCTTCAGTTAGTCAGGACTCATCTGGAAGTCAGGCCCCGTCGGCTGGCCGGGTCTCCACTTGGTTTGAGGAGGACTGTCAGGGCTTCCTCCCAGGGGAGCTTCTTTCTTCCTTCCGGTTTAGAAACTTTTGCCAGCCCAGTTTAGTGTCTCTTTCTGATGATCTCACTTTCTGACTCACAAATTCAGTATTTCCTTGCATTTTCGACTGCTGTTTCCTTGTAAACGTTAAAGCTCCTGGCTTTTCCACTGGTCCCTGAAAAGTTGACTAAGTAGATGACAGCTACTATGAAAAATTATCAGCACTTTTATTTTCATTTGAATCCTAAATTTTACCCATGTGTGATTATTTTTGCTCAACTTGCTTTTCTGTAAGTTTTTAACTAACTTTATTTTGTTGGAAAAATTAAAATCCAGGCCGGATGCTCTTGATGTATTTTCCCATGACTCTCCAAAACAAAAAAAATCAGTGAATCATATGACATTTTAGTATTTTCTTTTCAGGAAAATATGGTATATGTATTTCAGGAAGAACTACAAATATTTCGCTCAGGAATGACAAGTCACTGTCCCCATAATCAGTAGCTCTTGGGGAACTCCCTGACTAGGACACAGTACTGGGTTCTGACATGTAGATAATTTTGTTCAATTAATTTTTTTTAAGTGAAAGTAAAACATTTTGCTCTTTTAGAAGCTTAAGGGTACTTACGTTTTATGAATTTCTACAGTAAAACTTCAAGCCAAAAGCATTCATCAACTGATGACTTCAATCGATCCGGTGTAAGACCTGATCAATGACTAAAAGGATACACCCATTCCAGCTTGAGTCTCTTGGTTGGCAGCTCTACCTTTGCTTCCAAGTTGTAAGAATCCACTTGATCTTTGGGCAGGTACATGGTGACAGGGCGTCCACGAAGAAACATTTTTACATATCCTTCTTCTACAAAAAGAACGAAGGCGTCAGTAAGACATCTCAGTGCCCAGTGTGCCTTAAAGCTATGCTAAGCTTTCTCTAGCCTTTCACTGTAAAAGTGAAATCTGTACCCTTTATTGTCATTTCTAATTAATGTCTAATTCCATCTCGTTTACTTTTGATACTCTGCTTACCTAAGTCCATGAACTATATAAGAAATTGTAAAAAGCAGGAAAGAACTAGATTCCATTATTTTTCCATGAGTGATTTTAGTGCTTAATTTTATCATCAGGAGGGGGAAAAATGGTAGCCCCCCAAGTTACAACAAACACAAGAAATCCACTGAAAACTTTTATTGACTTCAATGTATAGACAATTTCAATATCAAAATTCATAGTGTCCTTCAATATTTAAAGTGGCTTGTTGTATCGTGATGCAAAAATGTATCTTTATGTATCTTTTACATTGGACGATTCTTTCAAGTGTAAAGACCCCCAAAATCAGCAGCAGTACATGCTAGGATGCATGCAAAAAGGAAGGTGCTCGAAGAAAAGCTAGAAATGGAAAAGACCCATTAGAGAGAGGAACTGGGAAATACAAATTCCTAGAGCAAAAATTTTGATAATAAAATAACTTTCAATGTTTTAATAAACTGTGGGGACAAAAGAAAAACTTAACAATATATCAACATGGGGCAACCCTTGGACTTTTAAAAAGGAACAGCTGGGGGTTTTCTGGCTAGCATTTCCAGAACATAATCAGACCAAAGAAAATGTCTTGTGAGCTCCTGATGAATTTGGTTGATGCAGAAGGCACTGCATTCTCAAGCTTCTGGAAGCCAAAGGACTGGCCTTAGTGGCACTGAAACAGGATATTTGGAACCAGGATTTCTGTACATCTTCAACGGAAAAATCACCCACAGAGAGGAAGTTGGTGAGGAAGCGTCATGAAACCATCCCAGTACTGTCAGGTACCACATTTACAAGTTAGTTTTGTGAGTTTTATTCCTAAGGGTTTTCAAACAGTGTCACATGCAACATTGCCTAAAAATCAAGAGGCCACCCCAGTTTTGCTGCTGTGTGCATGCACTTCAGGTCTTGAATGCATGCATGTGACACACTCTTCACTCTGCACATGATGTTGGACTTTTGAATAACCACCAATACGCGTTCACTCCTGTTCAGTGTGCCAGTTGCTGCCAGCCTGTGTTCTATGGAGCCTCCTGTTAAATAGCCCTGTCCTCCCCAGATCCACTGGGACGAGCTCATCAGAGGTCCTGTCAGTGCAGGCTCTGTTACCAGCCGCCCCCCTCAGCTCATGTGATAGACTGCTGCCAAACCCATTAAGGTCCAAATTGGATTTCACTGAGTTTCCACCCCAAATCCTGTACCTGCTGCTCTCTTACCTGCTGGATTCAAGAGTCCAACAGCCCTGCCACAAGCAGCCCACATGGATTCTCCTCTCTGGCCAGACCTGTCTCCTCATGACCCTGCACAGCTACCCTGCCCTATGCCCCCATCCACGCTCTTCTCGCCTGAGACCTCTTCCCTCCCTTACCCCTCACCCAAATCTAAGCTCATCAGACTGTAGGACTAACCGAAGAACCTAAACGCACCCACCCAGCAGGCCGACAGAAGTAAGAAGAGGTGCAGGCATGACAGGGCTTAAAGTTAATCAAAAAGCGACCCATCAATTCTCTGTGGAAGGGAGGAGTCACAGACTGCAGATCAGGGATGAAAGGGCTGCAGCGCCACTTCCGGAACACACAGACAGAGCCCACTGTGGCTGTATTTAATCAAAGGACATGAAATGCCGACTTGCGAACACTAGTTACACGCTGGTTACGGAGTCCTCCTGACTGAGGAGCCTTATTTAATTTATTGCACAAATCTAAATTACTGGACTTGACCCCCCCCTCCCCGCGCCGCAAAGGAAAAAAAAAAAAAAAAGCACTGAATTTAGCCTTGGAATTGCCGTGTACTGGTAACTCAGACATCCTACATCTAGAATCAAAACGCAGCAAGGGAAAGCAATGTTTTTTTCAGGCGTGTTAGGATAACAGCACACAGCCACCACACCCAGAGGTGCCAGGGGAGAGGGCAGCAGCGGTGCAGGGGCCATTTCAAACAGTGGACATCCAGGCGTTGCTCTATAGCTCTCTTTAAGGTTCAAAGAGACTTTTTACAAGTTCCTGTAATCAGCCAATAATCAATCAAGATCCAAATTACAGCGACTCATTCAAACCCATCCAAGTCAAGGCTCAGGAGTGCTTTTAACTTAAATCCAAGTGGTTTGCATTACAAAAACATTTTCATACAAGGGGAGGCCCTGTTTGCCTGTATGAAAACGGTTTCTGTCACCAGGTAGCAGCTTTGCTCAGAGAGCTATGAGGTTTCAGACAGGCCGCCTACCTTTGCAGTGTGTCACCCGGCGCTTCCCTTGAGATTTCGGAGACAGACACAGAAGTGCTAGATGAAGAGACGGTGGAAAACTGCAGGGGGCCTGCTGCCCGCGCCAGGAGCAGGGCACTCACTAGCCTTCGAAGGGGCTACCTGCTGCCTGGCAGACACACCTGAGCACACTGCCGGGACGCTAAGTACACTCAAGACCTAGTCTGTAGCTTATGGCGATTACGTTCTCAGGGGGTCATTTCAAGCTTCCTGAAACTGAAATAAGGACTAACGTGCATGCTGAGAAACACGAAATTCTGACTTTCATGTTTCATTTCTGAAGTTAAGGAAAACTCTGGAAAAATTCAAATGAAGTGCATTGCCCATAAAACAAATAAGTCTTGAGGATGTAATACACAGCATAGGAAATATAGTCAATAATATGGTGATGACATGGTATGATGTCAGATGGTTGCTGGACTTATCATGGTGATCACTTCTTTAGCATAGAGAGTATAATCAATAATGTGGTAATAATCATGTATAGTGCCAGGTGGGTACTGCTGAATAACTATGATGTACTTCTGAAACTAACATAATAGTGTATGTTAGCTGTATTTTAATAAAAATCTTTAAAAAATAAAATGAAATTAAACAAATTGATTTAACTAATTTACATATTTATCGATCCTTTTGCATTTTAAATGCGCTTTTAAATAAGGTTAAAATCCTAATAATAGCATCTATCTTATTATAAAATGTGTTGAAAAAGATATATGGACAGGTGAACTAATGAACTATTAGTTTGCAGTTTAGAAAATCAAAGGCAGAAAAAGAAAAAAGCTACTTTTAGACAAAGTTAGAGCTTGATGCACCAGAAACTTTCCTTTTCAGAGGAATGCGTAACAAAGGCGACAGACATCTTTTAAAATGGAAATCCCTACAGTGTGGAGTGGTGGCATGTCCCCCTGCCTCCTCAGTGACGGATCTTAAATTAGCTTTACAGGGGTTCAATAATGGGTTTAGTTTTTCTGACTGTTTTAGGGGCTGAGCCGTGGGACGCCCAGGGACAGACAGGCAGACACCAAAGTTGTACGGGTGAAAAGCTGGCCCCTGAAATAGCTCCTTTTTATCTGCGCTTCTGAGGAGGTGAGGGGCATCTGCACAAAATTAAATCAGACTTACCCGCGCTGAAGACGGGGTCCTTGGGTTTGCTGTGGAGAGAAAAGAAAACCCGATTTTAAAGGGAGGCCAGGGCTAATCTCATTCCCATGAGACCTCGCAGTTGTTAGCTGCAGTGGTTTGTCACATGACGCTGCATGAATGACCCGTGTTAACAAGAAAAACAGAACCATGTAACTGCAAAAACGAACAGGTGTGAACAGAAATGTCCCCAACCAGGCTCCTGACGTCAGAATCCTGGTTTCATCCCCGGCAGCAAGTCAGTGTCTGGAGAAGGAAAACGCTTGGCTGCTCAAGCTGGACAGCTGGACCTAACTGTGTGGGAAGGTTTGCTTTCTGCCCCAGGCTCTTCTGATGGATGACTTAAAGAACTGATTTAAAAAGAAGGAGCAAATTCCTGACAGAGGGGTTGTGGGTGAGGGCTTTCCGAACCCATCTCCCAGCAGGGAGGCTGCTGTGAGGAAGCCGAGAGAGGGCGGAGGGGGAAAAAGAGGCAAGAATAAGGAATATCGGGGAGCAGGGGCATCTCATGGGAGATAGCGGGACCCCACTGCAGACTCGGGCCAGGCTGAGACCACACCATGATTGCACCTGGGAACCCAAATGCCTGAAGACTTCAAGGTCAGGCCACAGATGGACAGAGGTCATTCCCAGGGGCAAGCTTCCCACTGGACAAGTCTGCGTGAGGAGTCCCCGTGTGTGGGACAGCACAGCCTGCCCATGACACATGACAGCCACTTGGGGGACAGGTGATCATCCCCACCCCCTACCTCCGCCCACCAGATGAGGAAAAGGCTGCTCAGGCAGGGCAAGAAGCCTGCCCCGCTCAAAGCCAGGATGTGAACCCAAGTCTGTGGGACTCCAAGGTCCATGCCGTCTTACTGGACCACCTGCTTCCCACGTTACCTCTTGCTTTAAGATATAGAACAAGACATATAATAAATGAAACCCACACCGTGAGGCATGCGAGCCTATAGAGGCTTCTAGATTTTTGTGTGTGCATATTTTAAAAACTATACCTGAGCAGATGGAGTCCTAATATTACTTCTCTTGTTTATTTTTAACTTGAAATACAATGGGAAACACCACCCTTAACCCCGCGATGTAATAAATAACAGTTGTTAATATCCCTGATTTCCAGAGAATTTGATGCAGTCCATGGGGGGAACCTTTACTGATGCTTTGGAAGTGTCTGCACCTGTTCAAATGCGTTTTCAGCAGTTGGGTCTGCTACAGGCTTCCTTTTCTGACCTCTAACCTTAGGTCACTGAAAAGAGTACTCTGACAGCGCAGCATCACCTTTTAACGGAAAAGCCCAAGTCTTACATTTAGGGTCTATACGGCCCTAAGTGACCTTTCTGACCCCTTTACATTTCTGCCCCGTCTCCCCTGACTCTCCCCTCAGTCAGAGTCTGGACACCCTGTTCCCGCTGTCCCTCCCGCGTGCCAGGGGCTCCTGTGTCAGGCTCTGCCCCAGCCTCCCCTCCTCCTGGAGCCCAGTGCCACGGCCAGCCACGGGGCCCCTGCATGGGGTTTGTGCTCAGAGCCACCTCCCAGGGAGGCATCAGATGCTCCACTCTGCCAGCTCCGGCGGCCCTGCTCCTGACCCGTCCCAGCCCTCTGCACGCTCGTCGGTTTTATTTTTCTCTGGTGCACCATCGGCCATGCTTGTCAGTTGCCTGTCCCCATTAGGAAGTGAGTGCCAGGAGGGTGGGGTCTTGGCTGTGTTCGCTGCTGTGCCCCGGTGCCCGTGACAGCAGACGGCTGCTGGCTGGAACTGGATGAGGTCTGGAGTCCCGTGGGATTCCTCTCAGGTCTCTCTCCTCAGACTTCAGCAGGCCCAGCGGGTCTGTGTCTGGGCAGGTGGCCCTGCCTCTCTGCGGCAGACACTGCTGCCTGGAACCTGGTGTGAGGCCCAGAGCCGAGGCGCCACCCTCAGTCCTCCCTACGGGGCTCAGGCTTCACTCTGCACCGCACCTCGGCCTCTCCCAGCTTTCCCCGTCCTTCTTGCAGGGCTGGCAGCCACGCCTGGCACCTACGCAGGGCCCACGGTGCGGAGGCCTCTCTCGGTTCCCCTGCTCTGCCCTCCAAGGACAGCAGGCCAGGCCTGAGCCTCAGGGAGGGTCTTTCTGCACTCCTGTCCTGTACCTAATCTGTCACGAGCTCACTGCGGCGCGTGTGTGTGTGTGCGCGCGCGTGCGTGCGCATGTGTGTGAAGATTTTGTGTGTGTGATTATGCGTGTGTGTGTGAAGATTATGTGTGTGTGAAGATTGTGTGTATGAGTGTGTGTGTGAGTGTGTGTGCGTGAGTGTGTGTGTGAAGATTGTGTGTGTATGAAGATTGTGTGTGTGTGTGAAGATTGTGTGTGAGTGTGTGTGTATGAAGATTGTGTGTGTGAGTGTGTGTGAAGATCGTGTGTGTGTGAAGATTGTGTGTGTGTGTTTGTGAGAAGACTGTGTGTGTGTGAAGATTGTGTGTGTGTGTGCGTGTGTGTGAAGATTGTGTGTGTGTGAAGATTGTGTGTGTGTGAAGATTGTGTGTGTGTATGAAGATTGTGTGTGTGTGAGTGTATGAAGATTGTGTGTGTGACTGTGTGTGAAGATTGTGTGTGAGTGTGTGTGAAGATTGTGTGTGTGAAGATTGTGTGTGTGTGAAGACTGTGTGTGTGAGTGTGTGTGTGAAGATTGTGTGTGTGTGAAGATTGTGTGTGTGAGTGTGTATGTGAAGACTGTGTGTGTGTGTGTGAAGACTGTGTGTGTGCGTGTGTGTGTGAAGACTGTGTGTGTGTGAGTGTGTGTGTGAAGACTGTGTGTGAGTGTGTGTGACTGTGTGTGTGTGAGTGTGTGTGTGACTGTGTGTGAGTGTGTGTGTGAGTGTGTGTGTGAAGATTGTGTGTGTGTATGAAGATTGTGTGTGTGAGTGTATGAAGATTGTGTGTGTGACTGTGTGTGAAGATTGTGTGTGTGTGAACATTGTGTGTGTGTGTGAAGACTGTGTGTGCGTGTATGTGTGAAGACTGTGTGTGTGTGTGCAG
The DNA here is from genome assembly GCA_033961575.1 of Aselliscus stoliczkanus. Classification (NCBI taxonomy): domain Eukaryota; kingdom Metazoa; phylum Chordata; class Mammalia; order Chiroptera; family Hipposideridae; genus Aselliscus; species Aselliscus stoliczkanus. The sequence goes on along the minus strand of CM066732.1, from coordinate 157,375,544 downwards.
ATCCCCTTGTGCCTGGAGTCCCAGGAATGCCAAGCTGCCCTGCAGCCACACTCAGGCTCTCATAAGCTTTCAGCTGCTCCTTTCTTACTCCCAGCCAGGCAGGCTCCCTCCTCCTGCAGCTGTGGGCCCATCCCTCCTAAGATGCGTTGGTCACTTTTTGGACTTTAGTTCATCACATTACTTTGTGACTTTGGTGGGCTTAAAATAGCTGTGGTTTTGCAGCTGACCCGGCTTGTTCTCATGGTTACGGGGAGGGACACTTGTGTGATTTTCTAAGCGGAAGCACAAGCCTTCCCTCCAAACTTTACGTATTATTAGATCCACAGGCAGGAAAAGGCCACCAGAGGAAAAGCCTTAAACAGAAGACTACAAAGCAAACATTACAGACACATGACGACAGGAAGCCAGGTAGGTGATCAGAAGACAGGGAGCTCTTTTTTCCATCATGACTTTGATCACAGAAGAAAGATGCCAAAGCCATGAACACAGAAGCCACCCATAACCTTTCCTGGAGAATGAACAGAGCTGTTACGGGTCATGTTCCTCTGAGAGAAATCTGTAGGGGAAAGTGGACACCAGACATGGGGGGGCCCTGGACTTGCGATGCTGAAGCAACATAAGAGGAAGAACGAATGATCGCCATTAAAAGATCAGAAAAAGGCAGCATGTATGGTGACAACAGAAGGTCGCTGAGAAAGGTACCAGGTAGTTCCAAAGAAACTACTTCTTTAACTCTTACTCTAAACTCTCCCTCACTTTTCTTGTATATTGTATTTAGAAAACATACTATTGCTATGTTTTGTTATTTTAAAAAATTAAGTTTTTATGGAAGAAATACTATATGTATTTTAGAATGCGTGATCCCCACCCATGCACCATCTTTCCTGAGAGGCAAGAAGAGTGGCTGGGAGAGGAAGCTTCACTCACATGTGTAAGTGTTATAAACACAAACCCGTCACGTGACAATGAGTCTTCCCAGCTGTGGAGAGAAGGGCAAACCCACAGAACGTGTGATGATGATAATCACCCAGAATTAAGTACAGTGTGGCCTCTGGGCCACATCAGCGAACTGGAGCCGTGCACTCGAAGTATGTCCTTTCCAGAACTCGCTGTCAGTGGAGCTGAGAGTGGGCCCTTCAAACCCAGCAATATCTGAAACGTGCTTGGGCTGTGAATTCACTTGGCACGGGAGCTGATGGCATCTCGAGGTATTATGTAATTTGTCTCTGATTACCCATTCCTCGGTGTGAGCTAAATGGAAAAACTACGTGGGTGACTTAAGACTCCCTTGACAGCCAGGGTGTGGTTCTGTGTGGGCAGGGTGAACAGGCACCGGGACCCGATGAGATGCCATTCATCCTTCTCTGAGGATGGCGTCAATACAGAGCCCCCCGCCCACACACACACACCCCAACTCCCCCGGAGCCCAGGAGAGAAGGAAGGCCAGAGGAGAGAGAAAGGGTTTCCCCTCTGGCAAGTGAGCCCTCATCTCTTGGCTATTCTGACACTAGGCTGAGGCCAATATCTGCAAAATGAACAGTGTTGCAATCCAGGGCGGATTTTACTACTGCATTTTGGCAGGAAGGAGGTTGGCTGGAAGAGCGGGGCTTACAGTCCCTTGACCCGGTGGGTTCAGGAGACTGTCCTAAGGACTCTGGCAAGCACCAAGGAGGACATGGGGACTCACGGGAGACACACGCAGCCGGGAGTCTTCATCAGACCCTGGCGGGGTCTGGAGGCAGCAGGACAAAATCAGGCAGTTGGCCTGAGGAAAAACTCCCACCCTCACGCCCTGAAGTGGTTACAACCCTCTCAGTCTCCTAGCGGTGAATCCCAAAGAACTCTCACTGTGGGCCTTGGGCGCAGGGACTATCTAATTGTGCCCGCTTTCCTTTTTATCTGATAAAATTCACACTTGCTACAGTGCAGACTGGGTGTTTGTAAGGAGGAGGGCTCAGGGCAGAATGTGTTCAGACTGCGATTCACCGAGCGGTCACTGCCCGCCTCTCAGCACCTTCATTTCTGTTACCTAATGTACCCCAAGTTCCTGGAAGAGGGCTCAGGGCCTGGCCCTGCACACGGCACCTCTCACACCTGGCTTGGGTAACGGGGCGTCCTGGGCAAGCAGGGTTAGAGCAGAGCTGACGGGGCCAAATGCTGTCTGAGCAGACACACTTGCTCCTGAAAAAGACCCGGTAAGGCTCAATCAAGGAGGAGACCCTTTCAAATCAAAAATGTTCTTTCTCTGTGACTTAGTCATCTATAAAAACTTAGCTCTCAGAATACCTTTCATGACTCCTTTTGAAAAGGATTTCACTCGAAATAAAATTCCTGCTGGAAGTCAAAATACTCTACTACGAATGTGATTCTTGTTTATATAAATTGCCCCTCAGCAGCTTTTTACTAGAAATAGGGTCATTTAGGAACCATCTATTCACAATGTGTAGAAGTCACAGGAGACTTTATTGAACACAAAAAGTACTGCTTTGTAGACATTTCCACCCAATACTTGCAGCTCAACATGGCTGAAGGAGGCAAATGCTGAAGTCAGCTCATCTGTGCCGGAGTCGGGCAAGTCGCTGCACCCCATAACCTGTTTTCCTTCATCTACAAAATGGGGATAAAACCACCGAGAAGTAGAGAGCGTGTTGGCAGGATTAACGAAAACGTGTGTGACAAAGTGCCCAATGCATGGCTATTAATATTACTTCCTTCTTCCTCCTAATTTCACTGACAAGAGCAAACGTGTATATCTGGGCTCTTTACCTAAGAGCCCCCAAACTAGAACTTTAATACATATTAAAAGATAAATGACCCTGAGCCCTGAAGAATGAAACAATTTCTTGTTTTTATGGAAAACATAAAAAACATAAAAAAAAGCCTAATTTGTCACCAAATTTCCAGTGTAAAATGTTTCAGAATCTAAAAGGTAGTGTTAAAATCATCCACCAATAGGTGGTGCTGTTTACAAAGATCTTAAATGGTTTAAAATATATAATATCCTTTCATTCATTCAAAGAATATTTACTGAGCACCTACTGTGTGCCAGGTACTATGCAAAGTGCTAGAGATACAAAGAATAGTAAGTGACACAGCTGCTCCCTCCCCAAGCTAAGAGGGGGGGCAAGGTGTGTGTGTGTGTGTGTGTGTGGGGAGTTACAGTTACAGAGGAAGTTTACAGGCAGGTACAAAGCAACCTGAAAGGCACCTAACTCAGACCCGAGGGCCAGGGCAGGAATCCCCCAGAAAGGGGCATCCCGAGCTGGGTCTTGAAGGATAAACTGGAGTTCCTCCCAACATGTCCAAGCATCCTCCACAGCCAAATTTCCAGACACACATATATGCCACGCAGGAGAAGGAAAAGCCCTCCGCTTACTGGCGCTAGAAGGTGCAATCCATGAAGCTATGCATTTGTATGTGGGGTTTTTGTATCTGTTTTATTTTATAATAAAATAAAAAGGTTTTCCTAAAAATGCTATTATCTTACTTAGATTCACATTTCTTTAAGACTGAGTTTGATTATCTTTTCATTAGCTAATTGGTATTGTATTTCTTTCTCAATGAGCTACCAGTTCAAACCCTTTACCTGTTTTTTCTATTGAATTGCTGTCTATTTTCTCACTGGTTTGTGTTCAGCCCTTTGAAAGTAAGGAAACTGGCCTTTTTCAGCTGCACGTGTCATTAATGTTAGTTGAGAGAACGAATCTTTGCGTGCAAATCCTTCCACTTCTTACTGAGCCTTACGTTGTGCTCTGCACATAGTAGGTGCTCAATAAGTAGGCAGTGCTCTGGAATTGAATGACTGAGGTGATAAAAATGTTCAGACCTCCAATTCCTCCCTCTTCTGGTTGGGGTGAGGGTAGAAACAGGAGTTGGAAGATTCTAAAATATCCCAAAGAAGAGAGACTGGGGAGTGGGGAGGGTGGGCAGAGGTGTGCACACGTCGGTTCCAACACTTTGGGAGAGAGAAGGTAATCACCACAGCTACCATTCACCTAGTGCCAACAGCAGGCAGGCTCATGTGAGGGATTCTACCTGCATGATCTTATTGAACCCTTAAAACAGCCCTAGGAGGTAGGAACTGTTTTTACTGGCACTGAGGAAGCCCCAAAGAGATTAACTTGTTCTCAGTCACACGACTGAGAGTGGCAGAGGTGGAATTAACACCTGTTTACAGCTATATCACCCCCATCCTTTTAACCTTTTTTGTTATATTGATTGGGGTAAAAAGATGTTTTTCAACAAATGTTTACTGCGTACCTGCTATGTGCCAGGCATTGTTCTAGATGTTGGGCTGGTTGGACTGGACTGGAAAAACCTTGTTGGTAACTGGATGTTCGACTAAAGTACATTTAGATAAATGAGGACCCACAACTAGAGTAAATCATGGCCTAAAATAACGTTGTAAGAGTCCATTTACTGACACAAACAGATAGTTATAGAGCAAATGAAAAAGAGGGTTTTAAAACATGTGCAGAAGAGTACAATTTATGTCAAAATGATACACTACACCCTAGAAACAAAACTAGATGGAAATGTAATAAAATGTTAGCTATGCGTTCTGAGCACTGAGATTATAGGTGACATCCAATCCCTCTTTTTTGTGTGCATCTGGGTTTCCTAAAACATGTTACTTGTGTAATAAATAAATTACCTCAAAAAAGAAGAAAAATCTTGCTGGGGAAAAATGAGAGCTGGATCTCACAAGAGAGCACGAGGAGCCAAGAGGCGAAGGGCCTTGAACCCTCAGCTGAGGATGAAGATTGAGAATGCAGCGATGCTCAAGTAAAAGAACAACAAATCTGAGGGTCTCGAGGTGTCATTAGAAAGACTACTCCATCGAATGCTAAAGCTTTAGGAAGGATGGAGTTCAGTGTCCAGCTCAGCGGTTCTGGACCTCTCAGTTTGGCTAAAACGGCCAGTACAGGTGTTCAGGTTGCTCACTACAAAAGGGCATCTAAGGGGGCCGGCTGAGTGGTGCGGTGGTTGAGCGCTGGCTTGGGACGCCAGCGGCCCTGGTTCGGATCCCACATAGGAGGGCCAGTGACACTGCCCTCAAAAAAAAGGGCATCTAAGGGACCACATTCACAAGTTAGACATCTTCAGTATTTTGAAGTTTTTTTCATATTTGTCAACTCCAAAGATGGGCAGTTTATATGTTTGTTACAAGAGAGTTTCTAGCACATGGCTAAAACATTTCTTGTTCTAACTAAGTCAGCCTATTACGAAAACTTTCTGATGCGAAACAAAGTGTCCTCCTTACAAAGTTGACAGTCAGAACAATGAAGGGCAAACCAGTTTTGTAACTGAAACAGCTTATCAGTCTAATGACATCTAACATAAATTGGGCGCGGCTTTTCTGTCTGAAACAAAACACTTTTTTCAATTCAAAAATTCCTCACTGGATTAATATACTAGCTACATTAGTACAGGTCATCAGAGTGTCACTGTCGATTCCCTCTTTAAAGTCAAGAAGGACTTCATTAAGGCACAAATCACTATATAATTGTTAATATTCATTTACCATCCATAATATATAAAGTATTACATTGCATATAGTGCTTCTGTTTTTTGGGAAGTTTGGTCAGTGCAAAGATTAAGGGCTATTAAAATGTTGTGGCTTGGGCCGGCCAAGTGGCTCAGTTGGTTAAGAGCTCGCTCAAGAGTGTGAGCTGAGCCCTAAGCAATGGCGGTTCGATGCCAGCCCGAGCTGAGTTGCCGTTGAGCTGCCAACAGGTGGCAGGATGGCTCAGCTAAAAAAATAAAATAAAATAAATAAAAATATTAAAAAAATGTTGTGGCTTGTTGGGCCGGCCAAGTGGCGCATTGGTTAAGAGCTGGCTTGGGATGCCAGCGGCTCCGGTTCAGATCCCACATATGAGGGCCAGTGACACTGCCCTCTACAGCTAAGATGGTGAACAACAGCTCCACCTGGAGCTGGGTTGTGCAAGCCCCGGCGACAGTATAGGCTGCAGCCCCTGCTACAGTGGGCTGCCACAGGCTACAGTGAGTGGCCAGCAGCCAGCGTGAGCTGCCAAGAGCCACGGTGAGCGACCATCCACAGGTGGGCGACCGATCTGCCTCATCCGGGAAGAGCGCAATGACAATACCAACATGGGCCAGTGAAACAACATCCTCCGCAACTAGACTGAAGAAAAGACAGCAACTTGTCTGTTCCCCTCCCCCAATTCCCCAACGCTGTTCCCCTCCCCTAATTCCCCAATAAAATCTTAAAAAAAAAAATGTTGTGGCTTGTTACTATCAAAATATTGTAAAATGTTAGATGAAAGTTTACAATGTCACATGAAAGACTGTCAAATCCAAAGACCATTTCCAAAGAAAATGAGATACAGAAGCAAGGAGACTGAAACTATTATAAGGGCTATAGTTTCTATGAAAGCAAAACCGAATCCTTTTAAAACAAATTATTATATCTGGGAAAATATGAATGTTTAGGAGGATCTCAAACACATTATTATTTTAGGGGAAACACTAAGATGTGTAGAATTTATATGGAGTGGCTTTATATTTGCTATAATTATTATTGAGAAATAGATATGCTGATGTGGAATTGCTTTCCTTGAATAAGAGGAGCCTTTTTAAAATTTTCACAAAAGCGTCATACGTGCTAACGACAGCTTTGCACAGGGTGTGTGGCAACTGAGCTTTACAGAAACTAATCTGCGACCGAAACAAGTTGAAGCTCAGCCGTGGGAATGACACGCTTCTACAAATCAGGCCAGACCCACAGTGGCCCCTCTAATACCATCACCCTCCGTCACCTGCACCACGACGGGCTTTCCTGAATCATACACAGCCTGCACCGCCCCCTTCCTCTCCTTTCTCCCTTTGAAGACATGCAGTCTTCCAGCTGCCACGTGCTGACGAGCAGGCTGACGTAATTCCAGGTTTTGAGCCTTTGTATGTAACCTATTTTTTTTTTTAAACTTATAAGAGTTTATTTGAGCCCAATTGATGACAATTGCCTTTTTTTTTTCTCAAAGCCTGACTTTCAGGACTGGAACCCCAAGCTCAGTGTCAAGGTATCTTGGTTCCTTTCTTTTCCATTTCATCCATCTTCCCACCCACCTCCCTTTTGGTACCTATCCGCTCGTTCTCTGTATCCATGGGTCTGTTTCTGTTTGGTTTTGCTTATTCATTTGTTTTGCTTTTTTAGATTCCACATATAAGTGAAATCATATGGTATTTGTCTTTCTCTGTCTGACTTAGTTCACTGAGCACAGGCCAGCTCATTCTGATGTGACATTAGTAACCATGAGAACCGTGCAGATAAACAATACTTTATTTCCACCTAACCACTGTTAGATGTTGCCAAAATCTGGGTTGAGCTCACAGGACTGTGCCACTTATGTGTATGTAATTTAACGTGTGTCAGACCAGAAATAAAAAAAAAGACAAATAACTTCAGATGTCATCTAACAGCCTCATCTTACGAATGAGGAAAATAAAGTTCAGGGTTCTAAAAAGCCTCTGCTCTGCACACGTCTCACGTTCTCACAGCTGCCATGACGCCATGTCTATTCAAGGTGTGCCAAGCACCATGCTGGCATTTTCTTACCAGCCAGCTCCTTTATAAGATTCCAGGGAACTGGGTATAAAAGCCCTCAGTCACGGAGGAAAAAACTGAGGCTTAAAGAAGGGGCAGAACTAGTTTACAAACCTAGATCTTTCTTTTTTTTTTTAAACATTTTATTGGGGAATTGGCGGAGGGGAACAGCGTTGGGGAATCGGGGAAGGGGAACAGACAAGTTGCTGTCTTTTTGTTCTTCAGTTTAGTTGCGGAGGATGTTGCTTCACTGTTGGTATCGTCATTGCGCTCTTCCCGGATGAGGCAGATCGGTCGCTGGCCTCTGGATGTCGCTCACCGTGGCTATTGGCAGCTCACGCTTGGCTGCCAGCCGCTCACGCTGGCTGCCAGCCGCTCACTGTAGCCTATGGCAGCCCACTGCAGCAGGGGCTGCAGCCCACACCATCACCGGGGCTCTCACAGCCCAGCTCCAGGTGGAGCTGTTGTTAGCTGTAGAGGGCAGTGTCACTGGCCCTCATGTGGGATCCGAACCGGGGCCGCTGGCATCCCAAAACCAGCGCTTAACCAATGCGCCACTCGGCCGGCCCTAGATCTTTCTTTTACTCAAGAGCCTGTGCCCTTTCCATGATGGTGTGCTGGCTACCATAACCAGACAAGATTTTCAAATGTAAGCAGCATCCTGGAACCATGGACAGATACCCGCGAGTGATGGGAGGAGACCACACTACCTTGAGACCACTGAATGCCATCGTGTTTAAAAGGGAAACTGCATGAGGACCACTCCCTCTGCTTGTCCGTACACGCTCTCCACCTCGGAGGCTGGGCACGGGTCATTATGCTATAGTGACCAGCTCTGCTCTAGTGTCAGGCCACGGCTGCCCAAGAGTGGGCTGTTCACACGGGAATGGAGAGAAAGAGTGAACGAAAGGGGTCAGGCGGCGACTGAATCACCAACTTGACCTTTGCTTTACTGCTTCTTAGCTGCTGTGCCTTCCTGTCGGAGTCACTGCAGCCATTACGCCTATGGGCCCCTAACGGTGCCTGTCAGTGCCAGCCATTCCCTAAGGGGAGGCAGGGGCGTGCCCGCTGAGTATCCTAAGGTGCACGCAGCCCAGTGCTGTGCTGGCCTCAACTGTTCCTGGCGTCTAAGGAGACAAAGAATTTATTTTTCAGTGAACATGTTCAGCTGCTTGAATTATTTTTAGAAAATGATTAGTAAATTTTCCAGTCCCTCATTTTCAAATCAAAATTTCCTATTGTGGACATTAAAAAACAAACAAACCAAAAAAACCTTTGTAAATATCTTTTACGGAAATATTTACCCAGCACATTTACCAAAGTATGGGATTTAAAAGATAAAACAGATCTGGAGTTTGCATAATGCAGATTCTTTCTGGAAATTCTTAATAAAGCTCAGATGCACACAGACGGGAGCTGCCAAGATCTCGGCAGCTTTCGGGGCAGCTTCCAGGCTCGCCCTGAATTCAGAGACGCCCACAAGCCACACTGCATCTCCCACTGACCCACACACACTGTCCTCATTGCAACCACTAGGCCTTATCTCCAAGGCATTATCACCCAATTAGCATAATCTTCTGATAAGAACCATTAAGGGTTTAATTAGAAGACAGAACCCATCGGTGGTTTCTGAGATTGTTGATTGACCGTGGACTTGACCTGCTATAGATGTGAAAAGAGCCTGCATCTTTTCTACAAAAGGTATCTTTTAGGAATAAAACTGAAAAAGAGTTTACGCTTCCTTTACAGGGCTGAATCAGAATGGACGCACAAACTTAGAATTTTTACAGCCTGCGGGTTGGAGTCGGTTGCTACTGAATGACTAAGCCTTCTCCTTACATGAACATTTGCGGGGGTGGGGGGGTGGGGGGTGGGAAGAGTTCAGCTTGTGAAGCTGAAATTCCTTCTAAGCTTTGCTCAACAGAGAGAATAAAATTAAAGCACAATGCTTTAAAAGACAGAATAAGGTAAATTAGGTAGATCGCATATACACAATACATTCTTAAACTATAAAACAAGAAATTAAAACGCCAAAATTTGCTTTCACTAAATAAAGATGTTGTTATTAGTTTCATAGACATTTATCATAATCCATCATACACTTAGCCTCAAAGAAAAATTCAAAATTAGGCGTCAATGTATTGTCTGAAACCAGAAAGAAAACGGTTCCTATTTCTGGCGTTAGGGCAGTATTAAAAAACAGGTTAGACAAATCAATAAAATTACAACTTTCCACCCACTCTGTCTGCCGACAAACTTCAACAGTCCACTAACATGAACTTTAAAATTCTGCCAATTCTGCCAATTACAAGTGGCAGATACTAAGCAAATGCTGGCCAACTACCTCTGTCTGCATGAGAGGCTGGGAGTCCACGTTATATCCTTCTACCTGGACAAGGACTAGTGTGAGCTGTGATGACAGCTGCCCCACCCAAATGGTTATTGGATTGCCGTCCACAGTGACCTCAGGGGAGGCACACACGCCCTCGAGAGCTCCTAGCTCGTGTGCATGTTAGGGGGCGTCTGATTCATCTCTGGGGAAAAGAGGTAACAAAGTACCGGAGTGGCAGGACCTGCGGATAAGACGCCCCTCACCTTTCACTGTTCTTCTTGCCACTAGAAGAGCTGCTGGTCGACCCCGTGCGATTCCGGTTGCCTTTGGAATCCCCATAGCTTTCCCTTCGGCCCCCAGGAGACACGCGTTCAGAAGAGCTGGTCCTCTTGATGGTACTGAAAGCGACATGTAAATGACAATGAAGCCCTCGACAAAGTGATTTTATTTTATCGTTGAGTGTAAAAATATATACACAGAACATATTTCCAGGCGGACATTTAAAAAATAAGATTGGTTCTAAAGTCCTAAATATAGAGATCAAGAAAGAATGCCACTTGGCCAATCCCTCTGCTCAGTGTCTTTGTAACTGTGGCCGTCAGTACAGTTCAAAGTCATAGAGGAACCTGGAAGCTAAGCTCCCTAACAACATCCGTGTGACAGACAGCACTCCAGGGGCTGAGGGAAGCGGTGCTGCCCTTGAGGCTTCAGTCTAAACCAGGGGTCGTGGTCCTCAACCAGGATGACCTAGCCCCCCACCCACACACTGAGGATATATGGCAATGTCTGGAGACGTTTTTGGCTGTCACGACTGGAGAGGGAGGGCTGCTCCTGGCCTCCAGTGTGTGGAGGCTGGCGACGCTGCTCAGCACCCCACAGTGCCCAGCACAGCCCCCCGCAGAGAATGACCTGGCTTCAAATGCCAACAGTGCTGACACTGAAGAAATCTGGTCTAAAGGCACCCAAGAAACACACAGGTAGGTTGCCACAGGTGACGACAGAAACGCTCCACGCTATGGAAGGAAGATGCTGTGTTTGGCGGTGGTGCTCATGTAAGCGCTTAACTTCCTTCTGTGAAACTGAAGCGGCTGGAAGCTGGGGGAGGCATGTCTTGGGGACACTCCCTGAAGATTGTGAATTTCTGGGTGAGATAAAATGAGCGGCTTGGATGTGTTCTGAGTACACAGTGGGGAAGTGCCCACTGCAGGAAAGGCGTGCCCTGTGCACAGGTGATGCTCAGAGTGGGTAGGTCAAAGCCCGGGCAGGGGGCAGGCTCACGGTTCTGCTCGGGGGGCGTGTGACTATAGCACGGGTATCCATGCCGAGCTCTAAAATCTTCATCACTAGGCTATACATTTCTTGTGATTTTGTCTCATTTATCATTCTGATACACTTTGCAGAGCCTGGTATAGGAGCTTGATAAATGTTTATTAAATAAAAGGACAAAATAAATGAGTAAGGAAATGGGAATGTCATGCTTTGACCCTGTCACAGGAAGAGACACGAGGTGCTTTAATTCAACACCTGCTTCAGAAGAAAGATAGAAGGAGGAGGGTGGACGGTGGTGCTGGTCCAGGGCTGGGCGGTGAGAGGATCGCAGCCTTGGGTGGGTCCAGTCTGGGGCACGTGGAGGTGTGGGTGGGTGGATACAACCCATGCGGTGGCAGCCAGGGACAGGCGCTGTCCAGCTGGCGATCGCTGAACCACAGACGTGGCGGGAACTAGCATGTGAGGAAGGAGACAGGAAGGAGACCAAAGCGCAGAGTAACGGTAAATGTTTGCGCAATTGCCATGGGGGCCTGAGGGAGCAGAGAAAGACCCAGAGAGACCGGGGAAGGGAGAAACGAGGAGCGTGGTGGGTGGAGACAAGAGAAAATGCAACAGGACTGGCTAGGGTGCTGGGTGCGCCAGGGAGGGAGGAGAGGAGGACCCAGGTTAAGAAGTCTCAGGTGGGGCCAGCCGAGTGGCTCAGTTGGTTAAGAGCTCGCTCAAGAGTGCAAGCTCTGAGCAACAGGGTCGCCGGTTCGATTCCCGGCCTGAGCTGAGCTGCCAACAGGTGGCAGGGTAGCTCATCTAAACAAACAAACAAATAAATAAAAATAAAAGAAGTCTAGGGTGGCTTCAGTGTACACAGCTCCAGGGGAGGGTGGGTGATGGACTCAAATTTCCATCAGGAATCCATGGGCACCGAGGCGCAGAAGCACTTGAGACAGAGAGACCCACTGCTCCTGGGCTGACTTGCAATGCCCTCGATTCTCTCGTAATTCAGTAACAACAAAACACGCAAAACCTCGCCCCGGGGAGGCTCCTGCTGCCTCCTGGGGCTGCCTTCTCGCCTTCTCAGCTGCCATCTTTTCACTCTCCTTTCCTGCTAGCCTAGTCCTTTCTTCAGGCCAACGTTCAGCCCTTCTTCCTTTGTGACTTCCAATCTTCCAGTAAACAATCTGTTAGCCAGTTTTGAAAAACCGCACGGTGAATCGGCGGCCTTTGAAAAGCCACTCACCCTCTGAGTGAGCAAACATAAATCAAACGACCATAAATGTCAGGCTCTGAATGCCCAGTTTGGGTCACTGAGGAAACTTTGAATTTATGGCACCAGAACCTTCCAGCTGGGATGTGCATGGGCGTAACTTTAAGGGCAACACGGGAATTTTTAGAACACTCAATTTGGGGACAAGAAAATTATAGATCTTTGGGGAGCATTACATTTTTGACATTTCCAAATGATGGAAGTCTAAAAATTATAGAAATCTTTGTGCTTCAAGTTCACAATCTTCCAATGATGGAAAACACCAAACTGATTTAACTTAGTGGGTCATTCTCTGCCAAGTATCTAGCATGCGGCTCTTAGGCATACAGCCCCAACAGCTGGCAGCCCCCCGCCCCCCCCCCCGGGAGAATGTCGCCTCTCCAGTGGCCTTGTGGGAGTTCATGGCAAGTTCATGGCAATCTAACGACTTGTATAAAATATCCTTAAAGAGCTGAAGAACCATGACCATGAGTCAGTGATAGCAAATATTGACCAACTTTCTGATAACCCTCAGCCTGGTGGCTGGAAGAGTTAATAGGGGATATTAAAGATGGAAACCTCAGCGGCAGCCAACACTCCATGTATATTAATAGCTCTGCATTTTACACACGTCACTTAATTGAAGCCTCACGAAGCCCCTGCCACAGTAGCATTTTACAGAGAAGGAAACAAAGTCAGGGATAAACCAACTCGTTGGAGGCTCCTTCACCTCACACCGTGTCCACTGAGCCTCCCAGTTAAGACCACCTGAGATGTACGAATGCCCGAAGCACAGTTTTGAGGACCTGTTGAACATATCTAAAAATCCAACAAATGTCAATAATTAATACAGTTACATGATCTGAGACTTAATGAATGGGAAGCATTGCGTAAGAACTCTAAGCTACTGTGTTAAAAGGGAGGCGAAGTCACCGGGCAAGCAGCTAGGGTTACCAAGTAATTCTAAGTACCCCTCACCTGAACGTTGATCTATTCAGTTTGCCTGCATTGAGAAGACTCACAGACGTGTTTAATCTACATATAAGAGGCACAGAAACAAAGCAGAATAAACATGAGTGCAATCATAAAAGCGTGGAAAAATATTTTGGCAAGCTTCAATAAATTACAAAACACACACCACACACTGAAATGGAAAAGCACTGTGGTTTGTACAGATAGGCTTAAATATAATCCATACCCGCTCTTTCAAGCTATGTGTCATTCACACATCTGCATTCAAATGTAACGCGTTTTTGTTTTTTTTTAAATACCATTGTTGTATACATAGAAAAAAACCAAGACATTTCCTTTTGAGAGGCAAGAGCTCTCAGGAATTGAAGAGGATTTACTAGGACTCAGAGTGAAGGATGGGAAACAATGCTTGAAGACAAGACATTTGCAGGAACAAGGGCGGCCAGAGGGAGTCACGCTGTACTCACTGCGAGAAGCCTCCTTAAAAACCAGGGGGAGTATCAGAGAACTTACGCTCCCGCTGGACGGCAAGTGAAAACGAGTGCTCTTTACTTTGAAAGTGGCGGATGTGCTGGCTTGGGAGAGACTGTGCAATAACGCAGCACATTTTTTTAGTGCTTACGGCAAGTACAGTATTTGTGGTGTAGATACCGTCATTTCTTCTTTTCTGCTCTTTAGCCCCCTCCCAAACCCAAAATCTTCTGAGTTCGGAAAATATAACAGCTCTTTACATTTTACATTACACATGCAGTCAATGGTTTTTGCCAATGTAAACTAAATTTTATTAGACATAATGAAATTTCTGCCATGGAAACTGGTGACCACAAGAAAAGTGGCAATCTGTCTTTTTATGGTTAGATAGCTGTAAGCATAAGAAGCTATAATTATATCTTTTATTCTGTGACTTGGAATCGAGAGTTGGTTTTCTAAAATTTTGCAAAATGATCCCAAACTTTTACAATAATAATAATAATAATAATAATAATAATAATAATAATAAACCAACCAGAAATCTGACAGGTAGCTATTATGTGTGACCAGAGATTTTCTGCTGATGTCATGACAACCAGGAGACTAACACTAGAGTAAAACAATAATTCACTCAACAAATACTTATTAGGCATTGACCATATACTGGGCACTATGCTGAGCACTGGCGCGTCAACATAGGCCCAAGGCTCACCTGGCTTTTGTCCTGCTTGTTATAATTCTGACAGACTGAGATCATACGTGTCGATAATTAAGAAATGCTCTTATCTTTCACTGCCTCAAGATGTATCTTTGTGGCAACAGTCAAGTCATTTCCTAAGAAGGCTGGTGGTCTTAAAGAATCTGCCAGATCAAACGAAGTTTCTTGCAATGCTACGTGAAGCCAGCTACCTGAACCCAGATAGGTGATGAAGGGCAGGTGCCAATCCGTCTTCCCCTGTTCATAGCAGAATATTTCCACCTCTATTCTGCTACTGAGAACAGACCCAAAGCGTGTGTGTAACACCAACATTTCAATGAGTCTCAGTGATAAAAAACATTAGAAATAATAATAATAAAATGCTAAAAGCAGAAATTGTTTCTCCGTTCTTGAAATCGTGTGTGTATGTATCTTGTGCTGACTTTGGTACACCAACAAACGCCATGTTTCCAACAAGTACAACTGGTTTTCCAAAGGACTGTCAGCTATTTACATGGAAACGAGATGTTGACCATCCAAACTTACACTGGGAGTGGAGCGTTTTTAAAATAACCCTCTCTTTTTGTACCAGTTTTGTTCTTTTGATCTCTCTTCTCACAGCTCTGCCCTATTGTAAATCTCCACTTAGGGACGGAGAGAATGAGCAGTGGTCTCTGTGTTGAGCCATTGGAAGTGTGATTCTATTGTCAGCTTTGGGACCCCCAAAGAGCAAGGTGTGACCTACACTGTCTTCCCCAATTCTCTGTCTTTTTTCCTTTGACGAATGGAAACAAAGCTTTTCCCAAGGAGTCCAAGTCCAGCCCCCAATCCAAGTCTTAATTGGCAACACAAAGCACAACCCCTGGGTGCTGGACAATTTCCAAAGGGGATTTTGTTCTTAAGCACTAGGCTGAAAAACCCCAAAGACGAGAAAACAAACATATATCCATCCATACACCGCAGATGCCCCAACTCAGTCATGTGGAACTCTGATTACAGAAAACTTTCTACATGATTATAAACATATTTGAAATGGCTTGGAGGTCGTTTTAATTCTCATATTCACAATCCAGCTTCTTTCTGTTTTCAAAATTCTCTCCTAATGAGAGATCTGTAAGAACATCACCAAGGAGTAACAATCAGATGCTAATGTTTGGGATTCCGACTTCCAAATGGATGGGACCGGACATCCATGGAAGCCCGTAAAAGCCAGAAGGGAAAAAAATAAGTGAATCACTACACTCTACATGGGAAACCAAGAGTCTTGGGCACTCAATCTAGAAAAGATGTATTCCTAATTGGCAGCTAGACAATAACTTAGAGTTTTACTTTTATTTATCTTTGCTCTGAAAGTTTTTTCCCTTTATTTAAGTTCCAAAGAGGGATGAATTATAAAATTCTATTTTCGTCAAGAATAAAGGGAAAGAATCCCATTTTTCATTAACTATGTGCCACTTTAAAAAGTCAATCTTGAAATTAAACAACTAATTCTTTTTACATTTATTTTTAAGTAATTTATTTCAATAGAAATATTTCAAACAACTGTACTTAAATCCATTCTAAGTTAGCTTATGCAGACACAGTGAAGATCTCACACTCACATTTGCATATTAAACAGAAACAAAAAGTGAGAGAAAAACCACAGGGCCCATCACTCACGGGGGTCATAGTGCAATCGAGTGCTTCATCATTAGAGTTCCTCAAGTTAACTGGGATAAGGCACAAAAATGGCTTGTGTTTTCCTGTATATGATCATCATGGGCTATGTATCCCTACAGATGTTTATCTCCTTTAGATTACATTGTGAACAAGTTCCCCACCCTTTCCCCACACATACACACTGCGGTAGGCTGTAAAACAATGGATTTGCCAATATTCAAAGTATAGAAACTCTTTATAGAGTCTGGGAGTTCTTATCAGCTACTCTGTCAGACCTAATAAGTCAATAATTATTGGGCTATATTTGTGAATAGTTCTAATAGGTGATATCTTCAGGGGAAACTTAATATTTGGAACAACTCACTCTCAAACAACCAATGGATCAAAGAAGAAATTGCAAAAGAATTTAGAAAATATCTGGAGACAAATGAAAATGGAAATAAAACATACTAAGACTTATGGAATACTGAGTACTAAGTATCAGTATTATATGGAAAGCAGTACTAAGAGGGGCTGTAAACACATAAAAAGAAAAAAAAAATCTCAAATCAACTACCTAACTTTATACCTCAGGGAGCTAGAAAAAGAAAAACAAACTATCCAAAGGTTAGCAGAGGTAAAGAGATAATAAAAATCACAGCAGAGATAAATGAAATATAAAACAGAAAAACAACAGGAAAAATATCATTGAAAACAATAATTGGGTTGTTTTTTTTTTAAGATCAACAAAATTGACAAATCCTCAGCTAGAATAAGAAAAAAGAGAGAAATTAAAAATGAAAGCGGAAACATTACAACTGATATCACAGAAATAAAAAGGATTATAAGAGATTACTGTGAACAAATATATACCAACAAATTGGATAACTTAGAGGAAATGGATAAATTTCTAGGTGCATACAACCTATCAAGACTGAATCATAAAGAAACAAAAAGCCTGAACAAATCTATAACTGGAAGGAAATTGAAGCAGTAATCAAAAATCTCCCAACAAAGAAAAGACCAGAACCAGATGGCATCACCAGAGAATTCTAGCAAACATTTAAAGAAGAATTAATACCAATCCTCTTCAAACTCTCCCAAAGAAATGAAGGGGGGAACACTTCTAATCTCATTCTCTGAGTCCAATATTACTCTGATACAAAAACTAGACAAAGACACAAGAAAAACTACAGACCAATATCCCTGATGAACATTAATACAAAAATCCTCAACAAAATACTACCAAACTGAATTGAATAGTACATTAAAAGAATTCTACACCATGACTAAGTGAGATCCACACTTGGAATGCAAGGATGGTTGAACATCTGAAAATCAATATAACATGCCACATTAACAGAACGAAGGAAAATATCACATGATTGTCTTGATTGATGCAGAAAAAGCCGTTGACGACATTTAACATCCTTTCATGTTAAAAACACTCAACAAACTAGAAATAGAAGAAAAGTACTATAACATAAGACATATATGAAAAGACTACAGCTAACATTATTCAATGGTGAAAGACTAAAAGCTTTTCCTCTAAGATCAGGAACAAAGCAGGGATACTCCCACTCTCATTACTACTATTCAACATAATATTGGAAGTGCTAGCCAGTGCAATTAGGCAAGGGAAAGAAATAAAAGGCATCCAAATTAGAAAAGAAAAAGTAAAACAATCTCTGTTTGCAGATGACATCATCTTTTTTTTTTTTTTTTTTTGAGGGCAGTGTCACTGGCCCTCATATGTGGGACCGAACCGGGGTCGCTGGCTTCCCAAGCCAGTGCTTAACCACCGCGCCACTCGGCCGGCCCCTAGATGACATCATCTTATGTGTAGAAAATGCTAAAGGTTTCACACACAAAAATTGAAAACTAATAAACAATTTCAACAAAGTTGCAGGACATAAAAATCAATACACAAAATCAGCTGCATTTCTTCTATACACTAACAATAACTAATCCAGAAAGGAAATTAAGAAAGCAATCCTATTTGTTATAACATTAAAAAGGATAAACTACTTAGGAATAAACTTAAACAAGCCTGTGAAAGACCTGTAACAGAAAACTGCAAAACATTGCTAAATTAAAAAAAGATGTAAAATGGAAACACATCCCATTTTCATCAATTAGAGGACTTAGTATTGTTAAAATGTCTATACAACCCAAATTAATCTATAGATTGAATGCAACCCCTATCAAAATCCCAATGGTCAGCCAAGTGGTGCGGTGGTTAAGCACTGGCTTGGGACTCCAGCGGCCCTGGATCTGTCGGTCCCGGATCGGTCCCACATGCGAGGGCCAGTGACACTGCCCTCAAAAAAAAAAAAAAAATCCCAATGACAGTTTTTGTAAAAATAGAAAAAACTATTCTAAAATTCATAAGAAATCTCAAGCAAACCCAAATCACTGAAACAATCTTGACAACAAAGAACAAAGTTGAGGGCCTCACACTTCCTGATTTCAAAACATACAAAGTAACAGTAACCAAGACAGAGTGGTATCTTTATTGGCATAAAGACAGATAATATAGACCCAATGGAACAGAATGCAGAGCTTAGAAAGAAACCCTTGCATATGGCTAAGTGATTTTTACAAGGGTGCCAAGACTATAAAATGGGAAAGGACAGTCTTTTCAACCAATGGCGTAGGAAAAACTGAATATCCACCTGCAAAAGAATGAAGTGGGACCCTAACCTCACACTATATACAAAAATTACTCAAAATGGGTTGAAGACCTAAAACTATAAAACTCCCAGAAGAAAACAAAGGGTTCCAATTCAGGATTTTGGATTTGAGAATGATTCCTTGGCTATAATACCAAAAGCAAAAGTAGACAATTGGGACTATACCAAATTTGAAAATTTCTGTGCATCAAAGAAAACGATCGATAGAATGAAAGAGCAACCTATGGAATAGAAATTATCTGCAAATCATATATGTGATAAGGTGTTAGCATTCAGGGTATAGCAGGAACTGCTACAATTCAACGACAATGAAATGAAGAACCCAATTAAAAATGGGAAAAGAACTTGAACATTTTTCCAAAGAAGATATACAAATGGCCAACAAGCATATGAAAAGATGCTCAATATCACTAATCATAACAGAGCTGCAAATCAAAACCATGATATTGCCTCATACCCATCAGGATGGCCACTATCCAAAGAACAGATAACAAGTGTTGGCAAGGATGAGGAGAAATGAGAGCTGTTGTGCACCGTTTGTGGGAATGTAAAATGGTGCAGCCACTAAGGAAAACATTATGGAAGTTCTTCAAAAAAAAAAAAACAGAATTACTATATAACCCAGGAATCCCACTTCTGGGTGTTTATCCACAAGACTTTAAAGCAGGATCTCAAAGAGATATTTGCACAGCCATGTTCACTGCAGCATTATTCACAATAGCCAAGAGGTGGAAGCCACCCAAATGTCCACTGACAGATAAACAGATAAAGAAAATGTGGTCTATACACACAATAGAATATTACGCCACTTTAAAAAAGAAGGAAATCCTGTCACATGATACGATATGGATGAACCTTGAGCATGTTATGCTAAGGAAAAGAAGCCAGCCAACAAAGGACAAATACTGTCTGATTTCACTCATGTGAAGTATGTAATATACTCAAAATCATAGAAAGAGAAAGGGAAAAATCATAGAAATAGAAAGGGTGGGGGTAGGGGAGGAATGAATATGTACTGGGATACAGTTTCAGTTTTGCAATGAAAAAGTCCTAGACATCTGTTGTTCAACAGTGTGAATATACTTAACGCTACTGAACTGCTCACCTAAAATGGTTAGGATGATAAATTTAGTGTTAAGTGTTTTTTTACAATAAAAAGGATATCATAACAGATGGCAACCTAAATCTTCAAAAAAGTCAGTCTTGTCAATCTTATAACATCCAGATAAATACAAGATAGTCCATATCTACTGCTGCCAATTAAGAATCCATAAGTCATTTCATGTTTATTCAAATAAATAAGTGATTCAAACAAGTGTTAAACATTATATGGAAATGAGGCCAAGGATTTCATTTTAAAGTTCTAGAAAGCCCTGCAAAACCAATTTTCTTAAAATTCACTAACAATAAGTATATGAAGCTCTATCTGATGAAACACAATGAAAATCCGCTTTAAGGATAGGCCATTCTGTATGGACACTATATATGTGAAAGATGGGACTGCTACATTTTCATTCTGAGCCACAAGCCAGCATAAATCTAACTCTTCCAAGCCCACAGTTTTGCCCAGTACCCCACACATCATATCTGCACCCCAGGTCCCGGGGAACATCAGGCCGTTAGTATTTTAATGAACTTTACTAGTTCTTGTAACAAGCCCCTGAGGCAGTATTGCCGAAGAGTTTCTTCAAGGCTTTCCATTAGGTATTTAATTTTCCAGAGCCTAAAAATGTAGAAAAGTGGCCTGGCATATTAAGTTATAAAATTTTAATGTGACAATTATTAAATTATTTAAAAAGTTAACAGCAAATTATGCTCTATCTGACAGGTGGCAATATCTAGAACCCCGCTGTTAGGCACAGTTTAAAAGCTTATCCAAATTTTATAGATAAAAATTTAAAGTTGGTACGGTCATCTGAATTTAGCCATGTGTCAAGGACAAACCTGGGAACAGCATAGTCCTTTTTGCATAAGTTATACTCCCATGTGTTTTTCAAAAGGGAACTTTAAGTAAAAATACAAAACACTGCACACTGTAGCTTTAGCTCATGAGAGTTCAAAGATAATATGAAGTTTTACAAAGCAGAACAAGAAACCTTCATGGTTCCTATGATGGTAACACCCCAAAGACTGCACTTTTACAAGCTTTAACTCAAATGAGAAATTGTACAGTGTCATACAAAAAAAAGTACAGTATTTTAAAATCTGAGATGGAACTGCTTTTAGACTCAGTTAGGGCACTTGGTACCTGCTTACCTTTTGGTTGTCGCCAGCACAGCGCTTTCTTTCCTGGTCCCCAAGGGGGACGGCAGAGAGCCACTTGGCTTCTTTGGTAACACAGTGCCATTGTTGACAGTGGTTCTTAGAGGCAAGGTCTGCACCAGCGGTCTTGCTGTAAGACAAGCAGGAAAGGAAATCAAAGTTTGCCCCTTCGTCAAGGTGACGCTTTACGGTATGTACCAAGGAAAAGGACCTCTAGTAGAAAATGCAAGCAGAACTGAGAAAGGTGCAAAGACAATTCAAGGGAGATTCTCAACAAATGGTGCTGGAACATTGAACCTACACACCAACCCCACACGTCTTATACAGAAATGCACTCAAAAGGGGCCACAGATCTACATGTAAAATCCCAAACTACAAAACTAGATGACAACAGAGGAGAAAAATCTGTGTGATGACTTTTTAGATAAAACATCCAAAGCACAATCCATAAGAGAAAAAATTGACAGCTTAGACTTCCTGAAAATTATAAAAATTTTTGCTCTGCTTAAAACATTGTTAAGAAGATGAAAAGACAAGTGATAGGCTGGGAGAAATATTTGCAAATCCCATAGCTGATAAAGGATTTGTATACAGAATATAAAAAGAACTCTAAAAACTCAACAGTAAGAAAACAAACAGCAATAAAAAAAAAATAGGCAAAAGATCTGAACAGACCCCTCACCAAAGAAGATATACAGATGGCAAATAAGCATATGAAAAGATGTTAAACATCTTTTGTCATTAGGGAAATGCAAATTAAAACAATAATGAGATATCGCTCTACACCTATTAGGATGGCTAAAATCCAAAAACCAAACAAAATACCGACTGCTGGCTGGGGTGCTGAGAACCCTCATTCACTGCTGGTGGAAATGGAAAATGGTGCAGCCGCTTTGGAAGACAGTCTGGCGGTTGCTGTACAATCCAGGCATTGCGTGATGCGAGGTATGTACCACCGATTGGAAAACTTACGTCTACATAAAACCTGCATTTAATATTGATAGCAGCTTTATTCATAATTGTGAAAAACTGGCGGCAACCAAGATGCACTCCCATCGGTGAGCGGATAAACAAACTGTGGTCCATCCAGACAGTGGAAGCTGATTCAGCAAAAAAGGCAAACAAGCCACCCACACAACAAGCTGGATGAGACTGAAATCCGCGGTGACGAGTGAAAGGAGCCAGCCTGACAGGCTGCACATGGTATGGTTTCATTTGTACGGCACCCAATGAACAGCAAAACGATAACAGACAAAGAGCAGGCCAGTGGTTGCCAGAGGTTGTGTGTGTGTTAAATGGGTGAAGGACAAGAGATTATTTAGGGTGTGCACTGTATAGGCAGATAGGGACACTACGCATTTGTCCAAACCTACAGACTCTTATGGCCCAACGACTGAACTTGATGCAAATAAAGATCAATCTGAAGATGGGGGAGCCCCAGGATGAAATGCAGACTGTGACAAAAGAATCTAACTTATTACAAACAAATATATGACATAATCTCATGGAAGGGGGTGGAGAGGAAAGGAGCTGACTTAAGTAATTTTGGAAATAAGTAGAGAGTGTAAGAGGACGACAGAGACGGCACAGAGCACTGAATTCTAGTTGGTAAAGTGTTTCCTCACTGGGGGGCATGGGTTAACAATGCTGAACCCACTATGCATGAACACTGGAAATGGACCATGAAGTAAATGCACGGAGGATGGAGGGTGCCAGGCTTCTCACTGTTGGAGAGGGAGGTCACAGGCAAGCAGGGGAAGGCGGGACGGACCAGGTGGGCATGGAGCGAACCAGGGCACAGCAGAATAACGTCACGTTTGGCTTGACATAGCTACAGACACAAAGCCATAGATATATATGTATACCCAGGTTAGTATAGACACATATGTGTTTTCTAGCTCTGTCTGTTGAGGGAGCCTAAAGCCATGACACACGGAGCCCAAGCCTTGGTTTCCATCATTCCACAACAAAAGGAACCAGGGATCCTTGGGGAAGTGCCTGAATGTAGGGCTGGGCAGGGAACATACGACATGAGCCTAGAGCATCTTGTAGTATCAGCAAGTAAGGAAGTGCTCAGAAAAGCAAGAAAGCCCCAAGACCCTATACTGATGAGGGCATGCCAAAGGCACACGGGAGCCAAACGAAAGAGCTCCCAGTGGCCAGGGCTGGGACAATTCGAGCAACAAAATAAAGTAGCGTTGGATTAGTTGTCCTAACTAGTAAATACCCACGAGTCCTTATTGACATAATGACTGAAGAACTAAATGGACACAACGAGATCACTCTCCCATGCAGAATAACTGATGCACATACGCGGTCCTCGAGGAGACCGAGCACAGCTCCCCACGCCTCACGTGTGGGCTGTGTAGTGACGTGGCTCTGAACAGTAAACGACGGAAGTAGGGGGACAGGAACTACAGTGGAGACACCTGACAAGCTCTACCTCAGCCAGTGACCAAGGTCAACATCAACAGTGACAAGTTATGTTGATAGTACGCCCTGGAAATAGCACTTCACCTCTACGCTCTTCCTCCCCAAAACCCATAACCCGTTTACCCATGAGAAAAACATCAGAAAAACCCAAATTGAAGGACAGTCAATGAACTGTCTAACCAGTATTCCTCAGAACTGTCAAGGTCATCAAAAACAAGAAAAGCCTGAGAAACTGTCACCGTAGAGGAACCCAAAGAGATATGATGACTGAAAATAACCCTGGTGGGACCCTGGCACAAAAAAAGGACCTTAGGGATTAAACTAAGAAAGTCCAAATGAAGTACTTCTTTAATAATAATGTATCAGTTCTAGTCCAGTAGTTGTGACAAATGTGCCACATTAATGTAAGATATTAATAAAGGAAACGGGGGCCCGCCGAGTGGCACCTTTGTTAAGAGCTGGCTTGGGATGCCAGTGAACCCAGTTCGGATCCCACATATGAGGGCCAGTGACACTGCCCTCTACAGCTAAGATGGTGAACAACAGCTCCACATGGAGCTGGGCTGCTGTGAGTCCCCAGGGACGGTGTAGGCTGCAGCCCCTGCTGCAGTGGGCTGCCATAGGCTACAGTGAGTGGCCGGCAGCCAGTGTGAGCTGCCAATAGCCACAGGGAGCGGCCGTCCAGAGGCTGGCAACCGATCTGCCTCACCTGGGAAGAGCGCAGTGACGATACCAACATGGGCCAGTGAAGCGACGTCCTCCACAACTAGACTGAAGAACAAAAGGGCAGCAACTTGTCTGTTCCCCTTCCCCGGTTCCCCAACACTGTTCCCCTTCCCCAAGTCCCCAATAAAATCTTAAAAAAAAAAATAATAAAGGAAGCAGCACAGGGTATATGGGAGCTGTCTGTACTACCCTTGCAACTTTTCTATCAATCTAAAACTATTCTAAAATTTTAAAAAATACATTTAAAAATGCTAGCAGAATTTATTTTGCTCACCACAGAATTAAATTTGCCTCAATTTAGGCTCTTAAAAACATTATGGGGGGCTGGCCGAGTGACGCATTGGTTAAGAGTTGGCTTGGGAGCGCGAGCTCTGAGCAGCAGGGCCACCGGTTTGGATCCCACATGAGGGCCAGTGACACCGCCCTCTACAGCTAAGATGGTGAACAACAGCTCAACCTGGAGCTGGGCTGCTGTGAGTCACTAGCGACAGCATAGGTTGCAGTGGGGCTGGCCGGCAGCTGGCGTGAGCTACCGAGAGCTGCAGTGAGCTGCCGTAAGCGGCCGTCCAATGGCTGGTGACTGACTGCCTCACCCAGGAAGAGCGCAATGACGATACCAACATGGGCCAGTGAAGCAACGTCTTCCACAATTAGACTGAAGAACAAAAGGACAGCAACTTGTCTGTTCCCCTCCCCCAATTCCCCAATAACATCTTTAAAAAAAAAATGACATGACAAAGCTACATAGAACGCCACATTTTTAATACACTGGAGCTTTTCAGTCCCTAAAGTGAGGGCCAGTCTTCCTTCTTCTTTTTTTTTTTAATGTGACAGAAAGTGGAAAACCCCACCGTCCGCCCCCTCTGCCCTCTTTCCTCATTTCCTGAGCAGCTGCTGCAGCCACGGGCTTGCCCAGTGCTGGGCGCTAACAGTCCTCAGTGGACACCCCGGAGCTCCGGCACCAAGGTCCTTAGTCTTCTCTGGCACACACACCTGCCCTCCTCGCTAACGACTGTTCTCTTCCAGGGCAGAACCCTTTTCCTCACCGCCTTTACCTCACCCCTACCTTCTCTCTCTACTTCACCCATCATTTCAGTCTCTCTTCTGCTTTTTCTTTAAATACACATACTGGGTTACATAGCATCCCCCACAAATTCATGCCCACCTAGAACCTCAGAATGGGACCGTATTTGGAAAGAGGGTCTTTGCAGATGGAATCAGTTAAGATGAGGTCACCGTGGATTATGGTGGGCCCTAAGTCCAATGACCAGTATCCACACAAGAAGTCCACCTGAAGGCAGAGAGGAGAGGGCCTTGTGACAACGGTGGCAGAGACTGGAGTGACGCATCCACAAGCCACGGGGTGCCAAGGGTGGCCGGCAGCCGCCAGGGGCTAAGAGAGAAGAATGGAATAGCTTCTCCCTCAGAGCCTCTGGAAGGAACCAACCTGGCCAACTTTTTGATTTCAGCCAAGTCTGATACTGATGCCAGACTTCCGGCCCCCAGGACGATGAGATAATGCATTTCTGTTGTCTTAGGCCTCCTGGTTTGTGGTCATTTGTTAGGCAATCCCAGGAATGGGTACAATACTTGCGTTAGCTTGTCTGTGCTTCCATTCCCACTATCACTGTCTGTCCCTCCCATCTCTCTTGCAGAACAGCTACCAGAACCGAGGGTTGGTCTCCAGATACGTTCTATGGGCTGCGTGCAGGCGAATCTCCTTGAAAACCCTTGTCTTCATTTCCCTCATTGATCTGCATGGCTCCTGACAGCCTGATGCTCCGTGTTCAGGTCACCAGAACCAACAAAAAAGCTGAAATAATGACCGCAGCTACTGAGCACCTGGTGTTAGCTAGAGTAGCAGCAACTGGAAACGCGCTGCCTCGTGCACCTGGGACCAACACGCCTGGTGCAGCTCCCAGCTCACAACCAGGCCTCGGGAAGGGCAGGGAGGGGACCCGTTCCCGACCCCCAGGCCACTGCATCTCCACACCACTTGCTAGTTATACTTTTGTGCTTTTATAACCCTTAGGAATCTGGCCTCACTCTCTCTACCCAATTTTATTTTTCCCACCATGCACCCAACTCTTCAGTGCACCCCGACAAACAACAACAAAACCCCCACCTCCTTAGTTTTGGTCAGCAGCTTTCCACCTGAGCGAGCAGTGGTCACCTGGAGGGTGTGTGACAACCCAGATGGCCGGCCTCGCCCCGCATCCAGAGCCTGAGGACCTGCTGCTGCTCTGGGGACCATGCTTGGAGAACCCAGTGGTTCATGCATTCTCCCCGCTGATGGCCCATCTCTGAGCCTCCATTACATAGTGGTTTACACTGTTATGCTGTTGTTTCAGGTGGGCCAATTGGGGGGGGGCGGACAGGTGTGCAGGGGGGGCACTAGACCTCTCTCCCCACCCTCTCTGAGTGGGATGCACTCCACATCTAGCTCCAGAAGTGGGCAGCTCAGGCTCCCTGCTGTCTCCTGGGCAAGGAGCCGCAGAGCTGTCAACCTCCTCTGCCTGGGGCTGAGAGGAGTCAGCAGCGACCTTGAACATAAGGCAGAGAAGCTGTTTTAGGAGCAGCAGCTACATCTGGTGCAGGACACAGCCCGAGGGACCCCACATGGAAGGAGTCAAGGGAGTTAGGACTCTGACCTCACCCTCTCCCCTTCGCAACCCTCAGCTGGGGCTCCCTACTTCTCATGCCTACCGGGTAGGTGGACAGCAAGCGGAATGGTCCGTGCTGCCCATACAAGTCAGCCTCCGGGCAGGGAGCAAATGGAAGCTATCTGGCACCCAGCTCCTCTTCAGTGCCTGGTCCAGGACCCTGACAGTGACACACACACATGTGCGGCCGAGTACACACCGCCACCCCACCCCCCCAAAATGAGGCTGGGCAAGCCTCCCCTATGCTCCTCCAGTCCTTGTGTGGCTGCTGCCACCACACTTAGAACACTGAAACCACAGCCGTCCTCACTGTGGAGTACTATGCAGCCATGTAAAAGGAACACGGAAGGTCTCCATACTCTGCAGTGAAAAGAGCACAGTACGGAGCAATGAGTCCATATGTTACCTCTTACCTAATGTGCCAGAATTCGGAAGAGCTACAGCAGATTTAAAATGCTAACTCTAATAGCAGCTTTAGAAGATTCTGAAGTTATCAGAATGCACATGAATCAAGTTTTAATACATTGTTTGGCAGGTCGGGGAGGCTGTCCAGGGTACCATGTTTATTTATTTGAATTCCTAGGCATGGGTCTAGTAGTGCAAGCGTCCTGTAACACTGACAATTCAATGTAATGGAAATACATATGGGGAAAAAAGACACTAATAATCTCATTGCAAAAGGCCATTTACGAACATCCCAAATTGCCATCAACGGATGAATGGATAAACAGTGTGTTGTATGGCGATCCAACAGATCATATTCGGCTACAGAGAGGGAAGAAGTGCTGATACACGCTGTGTGGATGACCATTGAAGACATGATGCTAAGTGACAGGAGACGTTGGCAAAAGACCACACACTGCATGATTCCATTTATATGAATGTCCAGAACAGGCACACCCATAGAGACAGAAGATAAACAGTTGCCAGGGAGGGCAGTGGCGGGGAGCAAGGGGAATGGGGCATCTTTCGGGGTGATAGAATGTTCTAAAATTAGATAGTGGGGATAGCTGTGCAGCTTTGTGAACATACTAAAATCCAATGTACTGTATACTTTAAAAAGGTGAATTTTATGTTATGTGAATTATGCAAGTATTCTGATAAGGCTGCTATAAAAAAAGCCATCTGTTAGACAACTGGGAAAACCTAAATATTGATTTGATATTAAGGAATTATTAATTTTTAAGTGTGATAATGGTACTATAAATTTTTAAAAAGAAAAGCCTTATATCTTAGAAATACATACTGACATATTTATAGGTAAAATAAGCTAATGTCTTAGATTTGCCTTAAAATAATCCTAATGGGGTGAGGGGGAGTGATTGGGAGGTGGGGAGGAGTGATAAATAAAACAAAACTGACTGACTACATGGTGATAAATCATGAAGCCAAGTAAAAAATAAAAGGTGCTTCTCTTTCGACTTTTATGTATATTTGATCTTTTTCATAAAATAAAGTTTTAAAACAATCTTTTTTTTTTTAAAGATTTCATTGGGGAATTGGGGGAGGGGAACAGTGTTGGGAAATCAGGGAAGAGGAACAGACAAGTTGCTGTCCTTTTTTCTTCAGTCTAGTTGTGGAGGACGTCGCTTCACTGGCCCATGTTGGTATCATCATTGCACTCTTCCCGGGTGAGGCAGATCGGTCGCGGGCCTCTGGAAGGCCGCTCACAGCAGCTCTTGGCAGCTCACTCTGGCTGCTCACGCTGGCTGCGGGCCACTCACTGTAGCCTATGGCAGCCCACTGCAGCAGGGACTGCAGCCTACACCGTCGCTGGGACTCACAGCAGCCCAGCTCCAGGTGGAGCTGTTGGTCACCATTTTAGCTGTAGAGGGCAGTGTCACTGGCCCTGATATGTGGGATCTGAACCAGGGTCGCTGGCATCCCAAGCCAACTCTTAACCAAAGCGCCACTCGGCTGGCCCTAAAACAATCTTTTCTAGTCTCTGAAAAATTGAATATACCTACTAAACCGTTTCTATAAATTACTAAAGAGTGCCTGTCTAAACTGGGGAGGGCCATTAATGAGAAAAATGGAAGAAACTATAGTAAGCTCTGTCTAAAAGAAAGCACAAGTTATTCTCTGTAATTAACTGATTTGTAAGGCAAAAGATAAGGAGAAAGCAAAGCAGAGAGGAGGAAAGAACTGCTCTCTAATTTTGGTTAAGCAGAACAAAGAATTAAGTTAATTATTCATTAATTTCTTTCACTGCAAAGAGCTTCAATTTTTAAAATTCGTTAGCTATACCCACCTAATAAAATTTGTGAAGGGCCATAACATAATATTTCACACAACTATGTGCTGAATGTGATCTATTGTATGGGGATACTTTGCAAATCAAGTTAAACCTTGAGAAAAGAACTCTCATTTCTAGTCATATAGTTATTCATTTCTTAAATATTTGATTTGTCTTGAATAATGCTAATTTAAATAATATCGCTAAGCAGTGTGCACAGCAAAGCAACATGGATGGCAGAAAGGATCCATCCACATGTCCAGCCAGGCCTTGGGGCCCAGTCCCAGATCTGCCCTAACTAGCTGTAAACGGGGGCAAATCAGTCAGTCTCCCAGAGGCTGCTTTCTCACCTGTAAAACAGACATAATTATACCTACCTCAAAGAATTGTGGCAAGGTGAAATAAGCTAATATATCCAAAACATCTATCGCAAAGTCCAGCACCTTGCCAACTAATTAACAGTAGCTACAGTATTATCTTAAACAGCAAGGTTAAGTATTAATGCAGCTGAGGCTACATTATGAAAGATAATCCATAACCTCCTTTCAACAGGAGTCGCAGGGGTACAGTCTGTGACCAGGTTTCGATATCCTGAAACGGCAGGACTGACTTGCTTATCAGCATGTCAGCCCTTGATGGTATTTATGAATTCTCCTATCAGTGCATGGATGGGGCTGTTGATATAACCAAGAAAAAAGTGTGCAAAGGTATGTTGAAGTTTTGCAAAAGGTGAGCTGCTGAATTACAGTGTGAACACACTAGCAAAATTACAATGAGCAAAAGGACTATCTGCTGGTTAATGCCCAACAAAGCAGGCAACCCAGGTGCTGTGAGACAATGACTATGTTTTAACAACCACATTTCACATTTAAAAGCCTGTGGCACTCCTGGTGCTGAAATGGAAATCAGCCGTGCATGTGTACAATGGGTCTATTATTATTTTAACTCCAAACCACGTCTTCTGGAGAACACACGTGAGCCCACCCCGCCCGGTGTTTGCTGCGAGCCCTGCTGCTGGTCTCAGGGCAGGGAAGACCCGATGCAGTGGTAAGAGAGGAGTCATTTTTAAAACATAAATCTCTTCTGCTTAGTAAGGAATACACACCAAAGAGCACTTCGAAGCCAACTAAAAGTATAAAAAAGAAAAACATACTTATACTACTCCAAAAACAAAAACAAAACAACGATAACTCTTGGTATACTTCTTTCCAATCTTTGCGTAGATTTTGTCTAAATAGTTGAAATTGTACAGTCTATGCAGTGTTGTATCCCACTTCGACTCTGGAGAGATTTTTTTTTTTTTTTGGAGGGCAGCGTCACTGGCCCTCATATGTGGGACCCGAACCGGGGCCGCTGGCCTCCCAAGCCAGCTCTCAACCACCGCGCCACTCGGCCGGCCCCCGCTTTGACTCTTAATGTAACACATAAGCATGTCCCCCGGCTGTCAGCAGGAACAGGCATCTTTAAGGAATGCACAGCACTTGAGCCTATGAGGTGCCGCAACTTTCCAGCCGGGAAAGTTGCTTGCTTTCCTTCTAATAGTTCTTATCCGGTTTTCCCATAATGAACTTCTTCACTTATCATGCGTTTTTCTGTGTTTACACTCACAATAGCAATAATAAGGGAGGCTGTTCACTTCATTCTACTAGGCGCAGGTACTGCCCCCACTCCGACCACAACACTGAAAAAACTTGAACATGAACCAGAATCTTAGAATATATGCCCCAGAAGCGGGGCATGCCCCAGCTGGGCAAGCCTTCCCATTGAATGTAAATCCTACATAAACAAAGCAAACTGCAGGCTGACATTCTCTCCAGTGAGGACGAATGACGGGACAACAGTTCTTAATATTTAAAAACATATATGAAAGGACAAGGAGAAGAGCAAATTTGGGGGAGCTTAGGTGGAGGCTGAGTTCATCCTATGACCCAGCGTCACTAGTTTAGGAAGAGTGGGATAATTAGAGTGAAAGGCCATTCCAGGGACAGGAGAACATCGTCCAAAACAAGTAGCCTGAGACCCAGGTCCGTCTGTATAAACTGTGTCCACAGGCCCAGCATTTCACGGGACTGGCTGCCATCTTTCCCTGTCTCAAGAAGGCTCGAACTTGATCTGTGAGCGAGTTATTTTCATGAGACTGCAGTGCTCACTGCTAGGCTAGTTAAGTCATAGGAAGACTGATTGAGTAAGACAAAGCTCAGAGCTCATGATAACCCTCTTCCAGTAAGCAGAGTGCCATCCTGGAGAGGAACTGGGGTCACCTCTGGGGCCACCGGTGATGGCCTCACAGGCCATTCGGAGCCTCGCGAGTGGAAAGCACAGTTTACACGGGGCGGCAGAGGCACCAATGCACAGGCTCATCATGCAAACGCTTCGAGCACTTTGGGCGTGCTCACTGGCTTCCAAGGCGGCCCGTTTCCTTGTGGCACAGCCCTCCCTGTCACTGGGCAAACAGCACAAGGATGAACACCCGAAGCTCAAGACAGAGCCCCAAACTTTTGACAACGAACCTTGGGGGAAAAGAAAAATCACTTAATATTTAAACATTAGGATGCCGTGTGTCCAGTCTACTTCAGGTCTGTATTAGGGGAAAGCCAAAACAATGGAAAGTGATAATAATAATGTGGCCTTTTAAAAGCCAAAGTAGGTTTACCTAAAGTCCATCTTGTCTAAAAGGTCCCCCAAGGGCCGGCCGAGTTGCGCATTGGTTAAGAACTGGCTTGAGGATGCCAGTGGCCCGGGTTCGGATCCCACATATGAGGGCCAGTGACACTGCCCTCTACAGCTAAGATGGTGAACAACAGCTCCACCTGGAGCTGGGATGCTGTGAGTCCCCGGGCATAGCTGCAGCCCCTGCTGCAGTGGGCTGCCATAGGCTACAGGGAGTGGCCGGCAGCCAGCGTGAGCTGCCAACAGTCGCGGTGAGCAACCCTCCAGAGGCTGGCAACTGATCTGCCTCATCCGGGAAGAGTGTAATGGCGATACCAACATGGGCCAGTGAAGCAACATCCTCCACAACTAGACTGAAGAACAAAAAGACAGCAACTTGTCTGCTCCCCTCCCCCAGTTCCCCAACGCTGTTCCCCTCCCCCAATTCCCCAATAAAATCTTAAAAAAATAAAATAAAATAAATAAAAACACAAAAGGTTCCCCAAGCAGTATGCCAGCAGCCAACGCCGGGCTCTCAGGGCTGGTGGGGGGGGGGCGTCCTCTCCCTCGAGCGGAGTCGTCCGAGGAGCTGCACGGAGCAGGGAAAACGGCGGCCCTCGCCGTTCAGGGATGCCAGGCCCTCCCCGACTTTCTTCAGCTCTTTTCTCATTTCCTGAAATGACCTTCTGGCCACTGTGCTTTGATTTACTTTCACTGGTGAAAACAAAGTCACAGAAAACATCAGCTGTCACTATGAAATAACAGATTCCCTTAGAGGAAGTTTTATAAGAATCAAATTTGACTCCTAATCAAGAAAAGATAACTCCTGGACAGCCCGCTTGTATAATTTTTTTTTCCTCCTAATTTTCTAAAAATAAAGAAGTTTTAGACGTCTGAAGTTTTATATATAAAGCAACTGCTTCAAATGTACCCTTTAGGATACAGTAGTCATCACAATTATTTTTAGAAAGCTGTGGAGGTCAAGCATACCTAAAATAACCCAGTTTCTATTTAAAATATCCTAATCACTTCGTAACTCAGGAGAAAAAGCTTACTTAAATGGATTATTGAAAATGTGGATGCTGCCTGCATGTACATCTCACATGAAGCTGGTGACAATGACCTCGAATGACAAAGAAATAGCTGTCTTTCCATAGAAATGGGAAAATGCATGAAAATATAGCCAAGGCCATGAGAAAAAACTGGCAAAGGCAGATCAGTGCCCTCTCCTGGCTCCAAGGAAAGTACGGTGAAATAACTTGTTGAATTGAAACGAAAAAAGAAAGTAAATTTTAAAGGGATGCTTACATGCCACAGTCTCAGAATGTTTTCACCAGAGGAATTTTTACAGCCAGGGGGAATTTAATTTCACTGGCCAATATGACCCACGAGGAAAAGTCGTCCTGGCCAAAGGTGAGCCATGCGGATAGGCTGACGGCAGATGGTGGCGTACTGCTAGTGGTACAGAAGCTATTATATGCAGGCCTTTTATTTCCAACATTTTAAGAAGGAGGTCACGACAAAGTTACTTAAGCCACAAATTTTGCTTTTTTATGCTTCGTTCCCAGGCGCCACAGGGAAATGAAGTGATGATTTCAATTTGCCAGAAAGCCACTAGGTAGAGGTGGTAGCTACGTCCTCATGGACAGGACAGCGAGAGGGAGATTCAAAAGAAACAGGAGGCTTGGCTCAGCAGGAGCTCCCTAGCTAGAAGAGGGGTAGGGGAGGGTTAGTGATGGACTTCGGGGCTCTGAGCTCCTCGGGGAATGGACGGGCCTGTTCCCTCTGTGCCCCCAGGCCCTGGCTCAGAGCTTCGCATGTCCCACAAGGTCAGTTAAGTGTTTGCTGGGCTGAAACGAATCACAGTATAAGGTGAGTAAGAGAAACAGATGAGAGTTTTCCAAACAGTTTGTAAGTCAAGTGGCCTTCGAAGGACACCCAAAGGATCACGGGCTTTTTCTGCAAACTAATGCTCTGCCAGGGACTCTGGATAAACAATTGTTCTCAGTCCGTTGTGGTCAGTTCCTTCCTTCACCCAACAAGCATTCACTGATCCCCTAAAATATAAAATATGCCCAAGTGCACTGTATCGGCCAGAACAAGCGTCTCCAAGGGGCCTGACCCAACAGCTGCTCCTGTGTTACCTAAACGCCCACCTTTGGTAGGTCCTTTCCGGTTGAGCACGGCCTGCTGTTCCTCGGTGATGTTCAGGCGCCGAACCACGTCTGCCAGGGCCGACTTGAGCAGCTGGATGTCGTCTTCTTGCATCTGGACCCGCTGCTCCAGGGACGCAATGCGGTCTGTCACCTCCATGCTACTTGCAGCGGAGGCGCTGTCATCTAAACCAGAGGAAAGGAACCAGTGAGTCTGACGTGCTCCCCCGAGGAAGTGGCCCAGGAAGCACAGACTAGCACGTTGCTATGACGAAGTCATTAAACCCCGAAGAAACCGTGTGGGGTCTCTTACTACGTAGGACTACACACTTGGTTCAATGATACTCTCTTCTTTTTTTCTGTTAGTGCTCTGCAGTTTTTAAACCATGGTTTTAACTACCATTATATCATTCTAGATGCAGGCCCACTTCATTTTCTTTTCCATGATATTAAAGAACCCCAGAGGTAGAGGGGATGTTTGAAGCTACTTCCACTTCCCTCACGCTGCAGAAATATATACTACACGGTCTTCTAGCCTTTGTTGCAATAATGCTAACTGACAGGTAGGTCAGCTAACCACACGGCCAGACCACCCACCAGGAAAGACATTTAAGGATTGGCTACTCTGATGAAGCAGTAGGCGTGGTCACATGTGACTGCTAAGCATCCCTTTACAGCCAAGGCAATCACAGTTTCTTGTATAGGCTCATTAATTTCCGATTTCTTATCAAGGTCTACCAGGCCCTGTGTGATCTCCCATGTCATTCTCCCTTCCCTCACAGTGCTCCAGCTGTGCTGACCTCTTCCCTGCCTGAGGGCTTTTGGATCTGCTGTTGCCTTAGCTTGAACTTTTTCTCAACCAGCTTTTTGGCGTGCCCAAATTCTTCTGTTCTTTAGGTCTCAACTCCAATGGGAGCCCTTCGGAGAACCTTCCTAACAACCTTACCTAACATTGTCCCTTTCGACACATCAACCTCATCTCTTCTTTCACAGCATTACAACAAATTACAAATGATCCTCTCGTTTGTTTGCTTACTGCCTACATCTCCCAATTAACATGTAAGCATCATGGAGTCGCTTCTGTGATGGCAGACCCCTCGTGAACAGGACCCCCTGCTGAAAGTAGTTCTTAAGCCTGGATATTACACAAAAACAACTCCCTGAAGGCTGCAGAGAGAGGGCACGAGTCTCCATTCAGCTAGCGGAGGGCAGGTGGACAACTGTACAAGTGAATTCCTCTTTTCGTGGCGTTTCGCCCAGCGCTAGGTGGTGCACTAAGTGCGGGCGAGGGTACATGCAGGAAACCCTGTAGCTGTTTCGTCCTGAGAAAACCGAACAGCGAAGTCCAAAAACTGTGAACACTGAAGAGAATGGGGAAACCCCAGGAAGGGACATGCCACAGAGGGGATCTCCAAACTCTGCCTGTTCATACCCATGTTCACGCAGACTCAAACACTCCAGCTACCTACAAGAGGTCAGAACCTAGGCTCGCACCTCCAGTCCAAGAGGTTCAAGTCCAACAAAGAGAAGCACCCACAACGACACATGGAGCAACATTCACCAGAGAAAAAGGATAGAAAACAGAATCTCTACAACATAGCATTCATAACGTGCAGGATTCAATCCAACATCACTAAGGACCTACTAAGAACCAAGAAATGGAACACACTCTAAAAAGAAAATAAACTGGGTCCAACTCCAAAATGAGCAAAACATTGGAATTTACAGGAAAGCTTGAATAGATACTTCATTAAGAAACAAATATGCACATGAAAAGATGTTTAATGTCATCAGCCATTAGGGAGACACAAATTAAAACCACAATGAGATATCCTTACACACCTATTAGAATGGTTAAAATACAAAATACTGACACAACCAAAGGCAGTGGGGAAATGAGGAAAATGAAGCCCTCTTACATTACGGGTGGGCGTGTGAAATGGTATGGCCACACTGGAAAAGTTTTCCAGTGTCATATATAAGTTTCAACTTACCATGCAACCTAGCAATCCCTAAATACAGACTCGATAGAAATAAACACTCAAATTTATACCAAAACGTATACACCAATGTTTATGGTGACTCCATTCGTATGTGGTAAAGACCGGAAACAATGCACCCGTGCTTCCACTGGTGAACGGAGCAACTGTGGTACGTCCACCCAATGGAATGCTACGCAGTGAGAAAAAGGAACCAACGATGGAAATGTGTAAGAAAGTGCACGGACCTCAAAGGCATTGTGCGGAATGAAGGAAGCCTATCTCAAAAGGTCATATGCTGTGTGACCTTGCCTGAGATTTCCCGCGAGACAGGGTTACCGTGAAGGAGGACAGCTCAGTGGTTGCCAAGGACTGAGGGTGGGCCATACATCTACTCACAGGGCTGTTGTAATATGAAATGAGTTACTACATAAGAGCACTTAGCACATAGTTTTGCATATAGTAAATGCTTTGCTAATGTCAGTGATCATTAAGGTGTTATCATCCACATTACTGATCAAAATTACCCAAGTACATTCAAGTTCAACATTTCCTTCAATGTGCTGTCTGAACATTGTTATGCAAACAAGCACTAAAAATTAATTATAAATTAGTGTTTTATGAATAACATATGTTATCTAAGTCATAAAAAAATCTGGGGCATAGAATCCTGAATTTCTATGATCTCTTGGGGTCGTGTGACTAGGCAGCAGCTTGGAGAGGGCACACCCGCCCTTTGCTGGGACATGAGCTCATGGTTGTGGTGGCCAGCACCATGTGAAGAGGAGTAAGACAGCCTCTGCCATACAACTTTGCATTTTCCAGTCAATATCATATAACAACGTACTGAGTAAGACAAGGCAGACCTGCTGAGTTCTAAAAATTTATGATGCAAAATAGCACCAATGTGGCCTCAGTTTGCTCTATAAATGTCTGTAATAAAACTGCATAAATCAGGCTCCACTTTAATTATATTGCCAAATTTGTATAGGAAAAAGTCTAATTTTAATATTTTACCAAAAAAAAAAAAAAAAACAAACCCAACCACCTCAATGCCTGCCTTCAAATACAAACGATTAAACACTGAGACGTCTGCTCTGCTTAAGAGAGCCTCCATTGGTGGGATTTGCTGAAAGGTTTCCCAGGCCACAATCCGAGTGCGTTTCAGACGCTGCCAGCACGGCCGGCCGTGTGAGCCTGGAAACCCGGGGTGCCTGGGTCTGCTCCTGCAGGTCAAGACTCACGGACTAGAGGAGGCTTCCTGCCAGCAGGGTGAGCTCTTCCTAACACTTCTGGGCACAGAAAAGGCCGGCGGCATTGTTCAGATGACCTCACATGCCAATTCAGCCCGGGAAGAAAGCGGATTAGCAGGATGAGAAAGAAAACCCAAAGCTTGGTGTAACCCCCACAAACCATTTCCAACCTTGGAACATTTCTCAGGCCTCCTCGGCACAAGGGGAGAGAGACTTCACTTGAATCCCATCAAAGGAAACCTCGTTAGATTAGGAATCCAGCACAAATAAAACCGTAACGAGTTATTTCCTTCCAAGTCCTTGTCCTTCCTGGACCTCTAGAATGTGTCCATGGCGGTCACGCCAACAGTTTGAACCACAGAGCCTCTTTAGCTTTTCTTTGGGGGGAGGCTCGAAAAAGACAATATTCTCTCTATTTTTACCTCTTGGGTTTTTTAAACTTTGTCTGAACCAGAACTCCTGGCTGGGCTGGAGTACCTGCTCATTTCCCGACGAAGGCCTGGGGATCAATTTACACGTGACAGGTAGAGCCCCTTTATCGCCATAGCGGGTCACTCTCTCTCAGCGATCGCACTGCACACACTGACGCGAGGGGCAAAGGGCAGACAGGGTTCCATGTCAGGGAGAACCGGCCAGAGCAGCTCGAGCCCCTTCCTGCAGCCATCTTTGCTGGCTACCTGCTCTGGAAGGTTCTCTGTATCCTCTGCCAGGAGCAGGCCGTCTCAGGGCTGAACTCCAGCCTCGGGGCGTTTCGTCAAGGTCCAAACACGGTTCAGAAAACCAGTCCTCGGAAGGGCTGATAATCAGTGCTCCCTGCACTGGACGGCCTGGGTCCTGGGGCTTCCGAAAGAGCCCTGGTGTGGGATTCAGAGCGGGCGGGGTTCAATTCCTGGGTCTGTCTCTTACTGGCTGTGAGCTCTTGGAAAATGACTCGACCCCTCTGGCAATAATATCACCTGCCTTCTGAAGTTCTGGTGAGGATAAATGCTGATGTATGTGAATCATCTGATACAAGGATGGCAAACAGGTGCTCAGCACAAGTGGCCGTGTGGGACTGTTACAGCTCAGTGT
The DNA here is from genome assembly GCA_033961575.1 of Aselliscus stoliczkanus. Taxonomy (NCBI): domain Eukaryota; kingdom Metazoa; phylum Chordata; class Mammalia; order Chiroptera; family Hipposideridae; genus Aselliscus; species Aselliscus stoliczkanus. The sequence goes on along the minus strand of CM066732.1, from coordinate 157,337,240 downwards.
TCTACTGTTACTGTTCCTACCAGCAAAAAGCAAACACTGACCTCAGTGAAATCAACATGAACAGCCATTACTAGCAAATTCTGCGGGTCCTGTGCAGGGCTTGGCCCATAAGAGGCCTAGGCTAGAGGAAAAGGTGCCATTTCTGCCTCTGAAGCACCTCTAGCCAAGGCGACGAGGTGTGACATTAACCTCAAGTGAAAGGATAGTTCCCTAGGAGCCCCTCACGTGGCAGGACATGATCAGTGGACCAAGCACGACTTCCACGGCCCCGTCTCTGAACCGCCTCTCATGAGAACCTAGCCTAATGCCGGCTTCTTTCTGAATTTAAAGTGATGTCACAGGCACTGGTAGGGCCCACATCACCCCTGGTTCTCAAAGGCAAAACGATGACCCTGAAGCCCTGCCCTTACCCTGGATCTTCGTGTAGCTATTTGTGGCTATGACTTCTAAGTTTAATTACCGTTTTCCGGTAAAAGGTGGCACAAAAAGATCTTCCAGTAACTTGTCTGTTTTATGCCATTTAAAATGAAAGGAAGATGCACTTTTCCATCCATTCATATGGTAGTCTCATTATATATAGAGAAAAACAGGCTCTTGACTCTGTAAACCTTTTGTGATATGAAGATACTGTTGCTATGTTCCCAGAAATCCACGCGGGAGGGGGGCTATTAATTTTAAAAGGTTTACTTAGAATCTGCACCTTTATCTTAAGATGTTTCTTCCCTTTAATTATTTAAAACAATAATAGCTACCCTTTATTCCCACCCATGATGCGTCAGACGCTATGCCTTGCAGTGCATTATCTCCAGTCCATAAACATCCTCCCATTTAGTTGTCCCCATTTCCTAGATGACACTGGAGAAGTTGGGTTTCTTGTCCACCTCATCTAAAGTCGCACGGCCAGAAAGTGACCACCCAGGGGCTCGCTGGAAACCCTCTTCCCTTTCCACCTGTTTGCATTGTCCAATGCCAAGTTTTAATTCCAGCAGGGCTTGCATGTTGCTATGTATGTAAAACCTACGCCAAACTTTTGCATCATTTTACCTTTTCCAAAATATTAGGCACATGCTATTTAGGAAAGAAAAAACAACTTCATTACAAGGTTTGAGCATTTTAGTACCAATTGTGTAAAAGCAGTGAGGGATAGCCACGTTGCACTCAGTAATGTCCAGGTAGACATCTCAGGTAAAAGCTGGCTTTCCATATTACGCATTGTTTGCAGTAAAGTTACGTTATACGGTCATACTCTGAACCACTCTATTAGCATCCAATAGAAACAGAAATGAAGGAACGGGTACTGTGGAGAAGCGCTGTATCTCTGTCGTGTTATGGTCCGGTTCTCAGCACCCTGTCAGATGTGCAGCCACCCCCGTACACCGCTCCTGGCTGACGGCCTCCAGCTTTGCTCCTTGTCTAAGGCTCCTGCTTGTCCTCCGATCACCTGGGACACTCCGGAGCTCCGCGTCTGGCTCGTCCCTGGGCTGCACCTACCACTTGAGCTCCAGCTCTGAAATTCATCCCTTTGCAAAAAACTACAAGAACGGACCCCCTCCATCAGTAAACCTGCCTCAACTGACAGTCACAAGCTAACGTTCGAATACTTGACAGTGACAGAATTCTACCATAGCCCTTGACTGATAAAAAATGCCGCTGTTGACTGTTGATTAAAGGAACTTCAGCAGAGCCTCTCGAATCCGGGGGGAAAAATGGTATAGAGATCTTTTATGAGTCTTTGGTTGTGAAACAGTGGCTCTAGAGATCAGAAAAAAAAACACACACAGAAAATCACCCTAAGAAGCTCCATGTGACTACTTTAAATTTAGATGACACGATGCAGTTTAAAACTAACAAACTCTGCTCACGTCAATAAAATGTTACTGAGCGCCCTTTTGGGCCAGACCTCAGACGGGCGATGCGACAAACACTGTGACCTTCCCAGCCTCAGGACACTCAGACCAGCAGAGGACAGACGGGCCACAAGTCACCAGATGACAGCAATTACACAGTCCCCAACCCACCCCACCCCCAAGCCTGGAGAAAAGCCACCAAGAGACGTCATGTGAGGACCAGACAAACCTGGATCAAAACCCAGGTGAAGGGAGACGAGCAGGCTTGCAGGTGAGCCACTGGGCTTCAATTAATGAATGATGATTCAGGCAAAAGAGGAGAAATAAGAACAGTCATTTATTGAAAGAACAGCCTTCAAATCCTCCAGGTGAGTAATATTTACAAAATGTGTTACTTTATCTTGAAATATACTCCAATTTCATTTTGTCTAAGCACAGTTATCGAGTCAACAAAGATTTCCCATGGAGCACTGGGAGTCCTTGGAATCTTCGGAGTGTTGATTTAATACCACACACAAGCATGCACGGCACACACATAACATATGCACACACACGGCACTGCCATACACACACCACACATGCACACTCACACACCACACATGTGCACTCACACACATGCATGCACACATGTACGTACACACATGTACGTACACACACACACACACACACACACACTCTCACCCCTATCTTTGCAGAAGTCATTTTGTTTCTTGTTTCTGTCAGAAATGAAAAGACCCAGGCACTTAAGATTTACTAATCCCTTTCCCACCCACCCCCACCCCCAGCTTTAAAGCAAATAAGAGATCCTACAGTTGAGCAGAAAAGAAGCCCCTAGTGATGGGGAAACACGGCCTTGGTTCTGAGGTCTGGGCGCCAGGAGCACGGGGCAGGGGCGGCATGGCCAGTGTCTGGGCCGGCACGGATGAGCCAGACAGAGGAAGGCGGCTACAGCTGTTTAATAATGCTCTTAGCAAGTCATGGGGGTTGCCAAGCCCTAACTACAAAAGGAAAGATATAAATTATGGAGGTGGAGAAGGGGAGGGCAGACAACATAAGGAGCATAAGGGCAGAACTTGAAAGCATATAGTCCAAATCTTATTTTATAAGGAGACGATTAACAATATTCACTTGTTACATTTGTTAGAGATGTAAAGGCTAGATATGATGTCATCAGTTCCTCAACTGACTTAACACAAAGGTATCTAAAAAGGGAACCTTAATAAATTTTTATTTGCTACATGGTATCAAAACCTTTCAGCGAAAAGAATAAAATAAAATGTATTTTTAATTGTTTCTATTCATTTTCATTTGTATACAAATTTTCTATTTTAAGGTATTATACGGTTACATTACCCATAACACTGACTGGCTTGTATGTACACCGATTCGTTTTCACACGGTATTTCCTCAAGTAAAAGGCTGTCCTTTAATAGTTAGGATGAAAAGTCAGAAAAGCACAGTTCAAATGGTTTAAAACCCACTAGTGGGATGAATGCCAGATAACTGGTTCTCCAAGATAAAACTTCCTAATACATACTGAAGCGAGTGGTCCGTTTTCAGGATAGTACAGTAGCTACGCCGGCTCACGGGAGTAATTAACACCGAAAATTCCCAGCTCCTCGATGTAGAGCTTACCTTTTAGGTTCCTATCGAAAAAGTGGAACCACAACATGCTAAGGTTAGAATCTAAAGGGAGGTCTGCGTTCCAACCCCCGCCACCCACATGCATTTTTTTGTGGTTACTGTCACTGTAAATCTTGTTCTCCGCCTCTCTTATCACATTGTGTAGCTGCCTTTCTTTCTTTTTTAACATTTAAAAATAAGTTTATTATAACTAGTGAAAATAAAATCTGACAGATGTTTTCAAACGTTCTTGCAGAAAAAGTAAAACCCTCCCTCACCTTCCTCCCTGCAAGACACAGAGTATGAACTTGGACAGAGTTTTACATGAAACCTAAACATGAAATCCTCATTCATCGGTTGGTCCTAAAAGGCTCCAACACATTATATTTTAAGCAAAGTCCCATTAAAATTAAGAAATCAACAAACCACTTGATACTTGCTTTCTACTGTCATTATCATGTTCAATCGAAATGCCGAAGGACACCAGCAGGTAACATAAGACTGCATGTGACAGATATTCAAAGTGCATGGATCTATGAAACCACAAACATTTGAGATAAGAATGCTGGGGGTGGAGTTAAACATTGGCTTAAAAAAATTCATCCAAGGGCCGGCCGAGTGGCGCGGTGGTTAAGCGCTGGCTTAGGAAGCCAGCGGCCCCGGTTCGGGTCCCACATATGAGGGCCAGTGACACTGCCCTCAAAAAAATAAAATAAAATAAAATAAAAAATTCATCCAAGGAAATCTATGTATATTGTAGCCTTTGGCATCTGGTCTAATGTGTTTCTTCTTTATAGAGACATCATTTTATCCAATCTACTAACCGGATTAAATTGACTTTAATGCATGTCTCATCTGACACAGATTGTCCACAGCCAATTTCACATGAGGTAGTTGGGCTGTTTACTGACATTCTCGTGAAACTGTCATGGCACTGGGGACTCATACATCAAACATGCCATGAGGCTGGCTCATTAGCCTTCCGGGAAACAACAGAAATTAATTCTAGATCACCCTTCTTGTCACCACTGACTCCACATATACCTAAAAAGAGACACGCATACATAGGAGTCTGTGTGGATGAGATCGGTGTAGCTGCCTTTCAAAATGTGCCACCAGCTTCTGCTTCCAGCCACGATGGAGGAACCGGCACTGGATTTGCCATCTTACCTGAAACAGCTAAAAGGAAAGGACAAAATATATTGCACGGGGTGTTCAAGACACTGGCCACCAGACCAGGGGGACAGTGGCTGCTCAGAGGTGGAAAGCAGAAGAGGTGGCCCTGCAGCTACCCAGCAGGCAGCCTGGAGTTTCCAGAGGGTGATGTGGGGAGGGGCACCCCAGGAGTTGAGAAGACAGAGCTGGGAGTCCAGTAAGCCAAGACGACTGGAGTTCACCGGGCAGAGGCTGAAGAGGAGGGAGCTGCAAATAGCGGAAACAGGAGTCTGCAGAGAAGTTACCCCAAGTCTTCAGTGAGAACTGACAGCATTTCCGTGTGCCGCAACGACCCAGGGCTGGGAAAGGAGTCGTCAGGAAGGAACAGAGAACAGCCATCACCAGGACCCACAGCAGCAGGAAGGGTTCCTGTCCCCTCAGCCAGAGGGGGGCCCACAGGATCCACAGGGCGCTGGGTACACAGCACAGAGGGTTCCCCCAGACCGAAGGCCCCTGGGATCTCCCTAACAAAGCTCAAAAGCAAGACACGAAAGGATCGAACTGTTTCCAAGTAACTTAACCACATCCCAGAACAAAGCTCAGAGGTATTTATAGGAACATAAAAATATCCAGCTCCCAACAAGGCAAAATTCACAATGTCTGGTATCCAAGAAAAATGACCAGCCAGGCAAAGCAGGAAAATATGACCCATAAGCAGGAAAAGAACCAACTAAGCAAAACTAATCCAGAAATGACACTGATGATAGAATTAGTAAACAAGGAAAATTAAACAGTTATTATAACCTTTCCTATATCACACTGTATACATTAAAGAAGTCAGAGGTAAGAAAGGTTCACTATGTTATTAATAGATGGAGGCATAAAAGGGTGTGTGTATGTATTTTAAAGTCAAACTTTTAGAAAACTATACCACATTAGATGAGATTAACTGAAAAGACTAGAGAACACGAAGAAATAGCAATATAGACAGAAAACAGATTAGAGAGAAAAAGAGAGAGGAAAGAGAATGAATGAATATGAATGAGAATAGAGCACCAAGGAGTTTGTAAGACAACCTCAAGGGCCTTAATATCTATGTAAATCAAGTGCCTAAAGGGAAGGAGACAGGGGGAAACAACAACAAAAAAAATCATTAGAAAAATAATGGTTAATAAATTTCCAAATTTGATGAAAATTATAAATCCACAGATCAAGAAGTTCAATGAGGAGCCGGCCGAGTGGCTCAGTTGGTTAAGGGCTCACTCAAGAGTGTGAGCTGAGCTCTGAGCAACAGCAGTTCGATGCCCCGAGCTGAGCTGCCATTGAGCTGCCAACAGGTGGCAGGATGGCTCAGCTAAAAAAAAAAAAAAAAAAAAAAAAGTTCAATGATTCCCAAATACAAGAAACATGAAGAAAATTTCACCAAAGCAAAGCACAATTAAACTGCTTAAGACCAGTGAGTGATAAAGAGAAAATCTGGCAAGCTAGGAATATAGAACTTCCTCAACTAAATTTAAAAAATCCCAACAAGCCTACGAACACCTTACTTAAGAGTGAGTCACTATGTTTTCCCTGGAACATTGGGAACAAAGCAAGGAGGTCTCCTCTCATCACATCATACGGAAGGTCCAGCTAGTGCAAGAAGACAAGAAAAAGGAGTGAAAGTATACAAACTGGGAACGAAGAAATAAAACGGCAGATGATGCAATTGCCTATGTAGAAAACTCCAAAGAATTGACCAAAAAAAAAAAAAAAACCCAAAAAAACAAAAAACCCTCCCAGAATAGGAGATTATAATAAGGTTGCAAGATACAAGGCTAATATACAAAAGATGACTGCTTTCCTTTATACCATCCATGAAATATTGGAATTTGAAATAAAAAACACAACAGCACCAAAAAAATGAAATACTCAGGTATAAACCTAACAAAATCTAACTATAAAATAATGATGACAAAAAAAAATCAACAAAACCTGTACAGGATCTATATGCAGAAAACTATAAAATTATGATGCAAGAAATTTAAAAAAAAAAACTAAAGTAATGGAGAGATATTCCATGTTCATGGATTAGAAGTCCCAATATTTTTGCGATGTCAGCACATCCCAACATAACCCCAGCAAGCTATTTTGTGAATGTCGGCAAGGTGATTCTAAAATTTATATGGGAAACAAAAGGCCCAGAATAGCCAACCCAATAGTGAAGAAGGGTAACAATGCAGGAGGACTGATGCTATCTGCCATTAAGACAATACAAAGCTACAGAAGTCAAGATGTTATGTTGCTGGTGAAAGGATAGACCTATAGACCAAAGGAAAGAATAGATAGCCCAGACACAGACCACTTCAATATTGCCATGTAACCTTTGAAACAAGACCAAAGGTCATTCGATGGAGAAAGAACAGCCTTTTCAACAAATGATGCTGGAACCATTGGATGTTCATAGTTAAAAAGTTAAAAAAAACAACCAATAAATCTAGACAGAGACCTTACGACTTTCACAAAAATTAATTCAAATTGCATAGAATGGAATATTAGAAAGTATTTTGAACTGAATGAGCATGAAAACACAGCCTATCAAAATGTGTGGGATATGGATAAAACAGTTCTTAGAATTTTACGGCACTGAACACCTACAGTAGAAAAGGAGAAGGAAAATGACCCTGGCTTCTCACCCTGAGAAACCCAAAGTCGGCCAAAGAAAGGAAGTGATACACATCAGAGCAGAAATCACTGAAATAGGACAAAAGGCTAGAGAGAAAAATCAGTGAAACCAAAAGCCAGTTTTTTGACAAAATAAGTAAAATTGACAAACCTGCAGCCAAATTAATCAGGAAAAAGAGAGAAAGGACACAAAATGTCAGCCTCAGGAATAAGAGGTGACATCACTACAGACCTACAAATATTAAAAGGATAACAAGGGAATATTAGGAAAAACTTGATGCCAATAAATTCAATAACTTAGATGAAATACACAAGTTCTTTGAGAAACAAAAACTACTAAAGCTCACGTAAGAAGAATCTAAATAGCGTCTTAAAGAAATTGAATTCACAGTTAAAAACTGTTCCACAAAGAAAACCACAGACCCAGAGGACTTCGCTGGTGGGTTCTACCAAACGTTTCAGGAAAAAAGCAATACCAATCCTACACAAACATCTTCCAGATAACTGAAGAAGAGGGAGTATTTCTCAACTCACCTGTTAAGCCAGTATTACTCTGTCAAAATCAGACAAATCTATTACAAAAAATAGTGTTAGGATGTGGAGCAACTGGGTCTCTGATACACCACTGTGGGAACGTAAATGGTACAACCCTTTGGGAGACAGTTAACCCTTTGCCCACTGTTGGATCCACCTGTTGTGCTCCAAAGTATTTACTCAAGAGAACTGAAACCACATATCCATGCAGACACCTGGACACAAACAGTCAAAGCAGCTTTATTCTTAATGGCCCAAAACTGGAAGCAAACCAAATGTCCATCAACAAGGGAACGCGTAAACAAACTGTGGTGTCTCCACACCGTGATAGATTGCTTAGAAACAAAACCACTTAGCATCAGCTGGCTGAGGGGCTCGGGTGGTTAAGAATTGGCTTAGAGCGCATGCTCCGAGCAACAGGGCCACCGGTTCGATTCCCACATGGGCCAGTGAACGCTGCACCCGAGCTGAGCTGTCACTTAGCTGCCAACAGGTGGCAGGATGGCTTAGCTGGTGTAACAACAAGATTGCCTGTTCCATGGTGGACTACGTCCACCAGCAACTAAAGACTGAACTCGGCACCTTGAGCTGAGCTGCTGCCCAGATGGCTCAGTGGATAGGGCGTGCGCTCTTAACAACAAGGCTGCCGGGTTCGACTCCCGCATGGGATGGTGGCTATGCCCACCTGCAACTAAGACTGAATTCAGCACCCTGAGCTTAGAGGCCACGAGCTGCCGACGGGAAGCCAGATGGCGACTGGCACCCTCCACAACGAAGACTGAAGAACAACAACTTGGCTGGTCCCCTCCCCCAATTCCCCAACACTGTTACTCTCCCCCAATTCCCCAGTAAAATCTTTAAAAACAACAACAACAACACAAACACTTAACATCAATATGGACAACGACATGGATGAATCTCAGAATAATTATCTGAACGAAAGAAGCCAGAAAACAGAGTTTGTGCTGCCTGATTCCATTTATATAAAGTCACACAAGATGAAAACTATGTGTAATGACAGAAGATCAGTGGTTGGAGGGGAGAAGGGGACAGGGGGTGACAAAGGGCAACAAAGGAACTTCAGGGGATGATGCCTTCGCTCATTATCTTGATGGTAATTATGGCTGCATGGATATATGTCAAGACTTATCAAATTGTTCATTAAATATGTTCAGGTTATTGTGTGTCAATGATACTTCTAGAGAGCTTTTTTTTTTAAAGGGGAGGAAAGCAGAAACAAAACAAAACAAAAAAACCTGCCATCTTTCAGTAAAATAAGAGAAAAACGCTATACATATTTTAATGATTCCAGAAAACCTACTCAAGTGCTACAAGATATCAAAAACCCTTCATGGAATTGAGGCAGGATACAAAAAATAGGAAAATATTCAGTATAGACAAAGAAAGAAAAAAGATAAATTGGACTGTTTCTGGACCTAAAGGTTTTAGGAGATTTTTTTCTTAAATGGACCTTAAAAGAAAACTATTTTTAATCAAGGCTAATGCTACATATTACAGCAGTCAGAACAAAATTTCATTTCCCCCACCCCCCAATTTTACTCTCTTGGATGAGCTTTGAAAAATCCCTGGGAATTCCGCATTCCAAATTCCACAGAAGACCCTCCCCCGCTCCCCCGCCCCAGCTCCCAGCTGCCAATGGTCCAATAGGCGAGGTGCCTGAGTGGAGGCCTCAGGCGGCTTCCCCACCTGACTCTCCTTCCACGTACAGTTTAAGGAGTGAGACTGATTAAACAACCGCTCAACCGTTCAGCTGAATCTTCAGCTCTTCCATGAAGATACTTGCCTCCCCACACTCAAAACCCTGCCTCCAGCCCCATACCAAAAGCCACTGGAAAACCCTGCTCAGAGCACGCTGCTATAACACTGTCACTTTTAAAGAGCATTCAAATAACACAGGTTAGCCATTGAATGCTCTAATCTTTTTTTTTTTTTTGAGGGCAGTGTCACTGGCCCTCATATGTGGGACCCGAACCAGGGCTGCTGGCATCCCAAGCCAGCGCTTAAGCACTGTGCCATTCGGCCGGCCCTCTAATCTCTTAAATACACTTGAAAAGGATATTTGTGCCTTTGAGTTGTAGCATTTTCTGATGTGAAATTTTGCAGTTCGATTCTTTATTCGAGTACCATGAAGTTTACTGTGACACGTGAATACAGTACTGGGTGGAAAGTGGGAGAAAGCCAAAAACAATGGGAGGGGGAGGCACAGGTGACAGTTAACTTTGCCAATCTAGAACCCTCCAAGAACAAGTTTCCTGGAGAGCAGGTATTAGGAAGGGTCCACCCTTTTAAGGAGCCCACTTTTTTTTTTTTTTCTTGAGGGCAGTGTCACTGGCCCTCACCTGTGGGACTGAACCAGGGCCGCTGGCTTCCCAAGCCAGCGCCTAACCACCAAGCCACTCGGCCAGCCCTAAGGAGCCCACTTTTTAAAGTTTCAACCATTTTGTTCAGTAACAAAAAGATAAAACACCCAATTTAAAAAGGGGGCAGAAGGGGCCGGCGAGTGACGCGGTGGTTAAGCGCTGGCTTGGGAAGCCAGCGGCCCCGGTTCCGGTCTCACATGTGAGGGCCAGTGACACTGCCCTCAAAAAAAAAAGGGGGGGGGAGCAACGGGTTTGAGTAGGCATTTCTCCAAAGAAAACACACAAATGGCCAACATGCTTCTGAAAAGATGCTCACTGTCATTAGTCATTAGGGAAATGCAAACCGAAGCCACACAAGACACTGCTCCACACACGCTAGGATGGTTCTGGCCAACAACATTGAAAGGAACAAGGGTTGGCGAGGATGTGTCGAAACTGAACCTCATATGAGGTCTGACAATGAAGTTCGCGAACTCCTACAAAAAGTGCTCCATACCTCATTGTTGAATATCACTATGGTCACCTTCGAAGCACTCCCCTTGGGAAGCTATGAGCCTATGCCAGCGCCTAGTCCACCCTTCAAAGACATTTTGGAACTCTTTTTCTGGAATGGCCATCAGAGCTGTTGTATTACCCTTGAGGTCCTGAATGTCATCAAAGTGTCTTCCTTTCAATATTTTCTTTATCTTTGGGTAAAGAAAGAAGTCATTGGGGGCCAGATCAGATGAGTAGGGAGGATGTTCCAATACAGTCATTTACTTATAGGCTAAAAACGCCCTCACACAAAGCTGGTGCATTGTCATGATGCAAGAGCCCTGAATTGTTGGCGAAAAGTTCAGGTCGTTTTCATCTAACTTTTTCACGCAGCCTTTTCAGCACTTCCAAATAGTAAACTTGGTTAACGGTTTGTCCAGTTGGTACAAATTCATAATGAATAATCCCTCTGATATCAAAAAAGGTTAGCAACATTGGTGCAACAAGTTTGCAAACTTAATTGTCAGACCTTTGTACATGGCTGGGAGGTAAAATGGTGCAGCCTCAGGAGGTTGAACACAGAGTTCAACTCAGGGGGTACACACCCCAAAGACCCAAAAACAAGGACTCGAGTGGGTGTTTGTTCATTCATGTTTATGGCAGTGGTGTCACAGCAGCCCAAAGAGGGACACAGCCCAAGTGCAGAAGCTGATGAATGGATCAAGAAATCGTGGTGAGTCCATACCATGAAACATTCAGCAATAAAAAGAAATGATGTCCTGCCCCTTGCCACAACATGGATGGAATTTGAAAACATTATGCCACGTGAAATAAACCAGTCATAAAAAAGACAAATATTTATGATTCACTTGTATGAAATACCTAGAGTAGGCAAGTTCCTTGAGGCAGAAAGCAGGTTAGAGGTAAGCAGGGGCTGGGTGCTGGGAGAAGTAGAATGCACGCTCTTGCTTCATGGGTACCGAGTTTCTGTTTGGGGCGATGAAAAATATCCTGGAAATAGATGGTGGTGATGGTTGCACAACAGCGAATGTAGTTAATGTCACTGAAATTGTACACTTAAAAATGGTTAAAATCACAAATTTTGTTATATATGTTTTACCACAATAAAAAAAGTACCCCCAATTTTTTCAACCATTTTGAATGACTAGCTTTCAAGAAAATGATATGTTCATTCCTTCCTCCATTTGTGCTTTCTCTGTAGCAGTTTGTAAGCACAGGCGACCACACCGAAGAAAGCGCCATGGCAGAAAAACACACAGACGGTCTTGAGGAGCTCCGACCGTGGCTCGCAGACCAGACTGCAGGCCCTGGAGGGCTTTTTGGACCAGGCGACAGTGGTGGCTGAGTTTTACAGGACTAAAAGGATTCAGGCAAACAGAGCAAAACAAAGGGCATCCGAAGAAGTGCCCAGTCTGGATAAGAACAGCCAAAGGAATGTTCAAACCAGCGGCTAACGAACTTGAACCTGCATCTTTAAAAGGAAGAAAATGAAATACACGTGGGTAAAGAATGGGACATGATTTAGAAGCATAAAGAGAAAGAACTGTAACTGTCAGACACCTATGAGATGCACCTAGAAATCAGAACCCAGTCTACAAGCACATAACAGCTTCAATTTCTCCCTCTCTCTCTATGGACAGAAATTCGGCATTCCTTCCTATCATTCCCCACATAGGCACTGCGAGCCTACTGGACCAGACACACTGCGAGGGCGGATTAGCTTGCTGGGGCTGCCATGGCAACGTAATACACAGGAGTGGATGGGAAACAAACTTAGTTGCTCACAGTGCTGGAGGCTGCAAGTCCACGGGCAAGACGCCGGCAGGGCTGACTTCCCCGAGGCCTCTCTCCGGTGGCTTGCAGACGGCTGCTTTCTCCCTGTGTCGTCACATGGTTGTCCCTCTTCACATGTCTGAGTCCTCATCTCCCTTTCTTGTAAGGACACCAGTCATACTGGATTGGGGCCCACCCTAGCAACCTCATTTTAACCTAATTACCTTTCTAAAGACCCTACCTCCAAATACAACCAATCACCTTCTGAGTTATGGGGGTTGGGGGGTGAGGGGGTTTAGGGCTTCAACATATGAATGGGGGAGGGGCACAATTCAGTCCATAACATATGGTGTTTACCATTCCCACGTCTTTGAGGTCTGGACACTCTCAGGGCATTTGCATAGTCCTGGAACCTACTAGGTGCCCCAGCTCTGCCAGGCTGTTTACAGTCGGCTAAATGGCTCTCTGTGGGGTTGCACTGTCACGCTGCTGTATGTATTTTGCACCTAGTATGTGTACAACGCCTGGCTTTGAATGAGTAAAAAAAATGGGTGAATCTGTTGACCCAGTGCTCTGAGCCACACTAACAGCTTGGTTTTGTAGAACATTCCTGGCCACAACCAAGTCTTAACACTCGTGTTCCTGACTCATTTCCCCGCTTTGGCATGAATGTGGACTTCGGTCTTTTTTCCCTCTAAGATGGAATCACATTGGTAACACTCCTAAAAATCTCAAATAGCCTCAATATCATTTTTTTGCCCTAAGACTTTTTTTCAACACGCAGGGCGATACTAAAATTGGGAACTCCCATTGTGTTATTGGGTGGTGGTGACACTAGACTCGACGATCCAAGGAAAGTCCCTCCCCCCCCGCCACCCCGTGATGGGACATGAGTCACGGCACTCATTTTCCCAAGCCTGACGGCACCTTTGGAAGGCTGACGCACTGCTTACGGTACTGAGGCTCCGGGCGGCCGAGCTCAGCCCTCCAGCGGAGGCGGTGGTCACCGCGGCGTCCCTGCCTCCCTGACAGTGGCTCAGGGCACCCACACAGCTCCACTGCATCCCTTCCCTGCTCAAAATCAGGCAGTGGGCGCACACGTTCAATGCTACAGACTTTCCAGGAGCAAAGCGGTCAGTCCTCGCGAGAACAAACGTTCACAATTGGCCCTCATTCGACAGCCGCACAGCGGGGCTTTTCTGCGGTTGTAGGTACAGAAAAGCCTGTAGTTTTCTGCAGTTGCACGTACAGATCTCTACTTGCTGACTGTGAAGTTGAGAGGCAAGACTTTCACACAGGTTGTAACTCCTGTGAACAGAGAGGCCTAATGTCTGAAACAATTTCTTACTTGAACGGCCTTCATTTCTTCCTTATTTCCTCTCCAAACACTTTCAGCTTCAGTCTATAGAGCTGAGTTCTGGGAACCCGTAAGTGGAAACGCGTGGCAAGGGCCTGGCTGGAGCTGGTATGAGCTCGGTGAGCTTGGAATAAGCTCCCAGGAAGCACCAGGCAGTGCTCCAGCCACAAAGGGTGCATGGCTCCCATCCTCCAGGAGCGCGGAGGCTAACAGGGAAAAACAGGAAAACAGGAATGTCCACAGGCTCTGGTGAGTGCTGGAACAGGTGAGCACAGGTCCTGGGAGACAGGGAGATGGGAGACACAGACAGGACAGGGGCAGGGCTTCTACAGGCAGGACACTCAGTTCTGCCGCTTTCTAGCTATGAGGTCCTGGGTGATTCCTTGGTCTCTCTGAGCCTGGGTGTCCTCATTATAAAGTGGGAGAATAACACTCCATACAGAGGAAAGTGAAGATGAGAGATAACGCAGTCAGGTCTTGCGCCCCTAGCGGTTGCTCAGTAAACCACAGCTACTCTTGTTTTAGCCTGGGACAATCCAGGAGAGCTTCCTGGAAGAGACACCCTGGACCACCCAATCTACGTCACTTCGGTCACGAGTTTATTTTCTTCAGATTATTTAATGCTCTAAAAGAGTACTTTGTTCATTTATTTGCTCACTTGTTCACTGCCCCTCTCCCACTAGGATGTAAAGGGCCTTTTCTGTTTTCTTCACTGCTCTTTCCGCAGAGCCCAGAAGTGGCCTAGGCACGCTCGAGGCACTCGATAAATACGTGTTGGGAGAATGAGCGAACGAACACTTCTCTGGCGCTTGGACAGTCCACAGTCTGTCACCATACATTGTTTCACTTGTTTCTACAACGAACAAGGCATGGGGACAGGTATTATTCCGTCACTTAATCCAATTTTACAGATGACAGAAGTTCAGGCTCAGAGAGGATCCAGGCCCGCGATCCTCTGCCACGCCACACGCCACCAGCAAGGGCCCGGCTCTGCCACTCCAGCTGGGACACGGCTCCGGTGAGGCCAGGGCAAGATCACCTCGCCCCACAGCCAGCGAGGCCCACATATGGCTGGTACTGCTGGGAGCCCGGAGCTCACATGAGCACCAGAAAGAAAGCTGGCAGCAGGGTCTCCTAAGTGGCAATCTTATAAAAAGAAATTGAGTCTGTATAAAAGATGCCAGCTACACATCCTAAGCCAGCTCCCCCGCCACCCCTGGAAGGATGGAGTGTCTCAACCAGAAAGGCAGGGGAGAGGGGGTCTTGGTCTCCTTCCCGAGGAGGTGGTTTCTGGAAGGCCCGGCACTCAGGCATGTGGAGCCCAGCTTGTCAAGGCTCTGACACTCCAGTGTGAATCCAGAAACCACAGATGGGTTGGACTGGTGACAACCAGCATGTCTGCTGGGGCAAAGCAGGCCAAAAAAAGGGGGTGATGAGATACGGAAAGGCTAGGGAGAAGTTTCAGCTGCCGGAATGGGACCAAAGGAGTGGAAACAAAACCACTGAAGGGAGATGAGTGCAGCACTGGCGAGCAAACCCATTCCAAGTGCCGTCTGCAACCGCTAACCTGTGAGAGCACATTCAAGTTCAATGACCTTCATGTGGGACACACATGATAACAAAAGAAAAATAATAGGTGTTTTAAAATAAAACAAACACACGTGCACAACCTCTGGTTCTGGAAGTCCTAGTTCAAGAGGTATTCTACCAGAGAAGCTGAGAAGGGAAGGGAAATGGGGTGGGGGTGGGGGTGACAACAGAACATGAATGAGAATGAATCAAAGAAACAAAAGCAAGTGGTAGGAGGGCTGAGGGAGAACACATCTCTGGGTCCCCACCCTCACCCTCCAGCGAGGAAGGGCTCCCCTTCCCAGAGGCCTGATGGGAACAAGAATGACGTGCAGCCTTAACTAAACTATCATTCGAATGACATCTGGGAAATCACTTGGGAAATCGAATGCACCTTATATAAGGAATCAGGCCTAGTGTTACTCAAACCACTGCACGTTGTTAAATGATTGCTCACCAGTGACCAGCCCCTCAACACACACGTGTGCACATATGTTATATAGCTCCTACATGTGATATTCAAAAAACCCCATTAATGACAGCACTGTGGCCTAAAAAGGTGGAGTTAAGAAAAGGAGGAAAGAGCCCTAGGATGATGCCTCGTCATGGCCTAAACCATGCTGAAGGTCTGTGTAGGAGGCCAGACCTACCTGCCACCACCTCACAGGCTGCCAAATGCCTTTTCCACAAAGAACAGCCCGGCCTCTGATTTCTGCACACCAGGCTGCCTGCCTGCTCCTTTCACTCCGTATTCCACCGCGGCTCGCATCACTTGGACCTCGCTTCCTGATTTACTGCCCTCCTGACGCATCAGTCATCTAACCGCAGACACCCTCGCTGCTCATGGGCTCTGGTTGGCCGCGGAAGCACACTACAGAGCCGCCAGACTAGCATGTAGCAACGCGATGGCAGACCCTAATCTGAGTGATTTTTAGATCAAGCCCCTATTCCAGTTCACCATTTGCATGGCGTAGACTATGCAGAGTTGGCAGAGACGAGTCCCCTTCCTCCTGGCACAGAAGGCAGCTGGTGCGAAAAACAGAAAGAGTCCTGGTTAAAAGCCCTGGGCTGGGGTCCTTTCACTCCAAACAGGTCCTTTAATCCTAGACTGTCCTCATCTGTACAATGGGGATAATGACCCGGCTTCATAGGGTCACACTGCCGCGTGACGCGCAAATTTACAGAGCTCCATACAGCAGCAGGAAGACTTGAAGTGAGTGCAAGAATCTCTTCTGTAATAACCATGTTAGTGATTGCCCAGCCTCTGCTGCAACCTGCAAACATTATCGGGGGAGGGAACTTGCTAAGGCAGGTGCGGCTGCGGTTAGGAAGCTCCCAGCTGAGACCTGCCACTGGGCCTGTGAGTACCTTCCCACCACATGTCCGCCCCCTCTCACGCTGCCCCCTCTCCTTGGAACCAGAGCGCCTTGGTTCACTTCACAGCAAGTGCTCAGACATTACGCCTCACACAGCAAAACGCAGCCTCACTCCCGGACCTACCCCTGGATCTTACCTGATCTTAGGACGCGGTGGTTATGTGCGCGGGTTGCAGGTGGGGATTCGTTTGCTCACAGAAAGTGCATCAGGTTAGTGGGAAAATCATAGCTCCGTGTCTTTGGCCTGATGTGTTGCCAGGCTATGTGAGTAGGTGCAGGACTGGTTTTTTAAGACTTTGCTTCAAACAGTGAAACTGTGATGCTGAAACCAGACTGGAAAGGTGCTGAGCTGTCAAGCGTTTTCCTCCTCATCCCCGATAATCCTCTGCCCGAAGGCTAAGCATTGACAGCTGCCAGCCAGAACCAAGAAGTGCAGGTGCTTCCTTCTGCAGGTCTCCTCTCCCCAGCCAGGGGCCGAGAGCCAGGCTTCCAGGCCTCACCAACATCCAGTACAAGCAAGAGCAACACGCTGCACAACTCATTTTCAGTAAACATAGAACTAAGGCTGTATTGACAAAATAAATGCTATGTTAACCCCCTTTCCTCCCCAAAAGAAGACGCAGTGGAGAGAGAGCTAAAAAGCTTTAAATAAAAATATTTAAAGATAGATCAGCTTTCAGAACCACCTAACAGGTGGCTAGGCCCCTATACCTCTTGCTGTCAAGCTGCCTGAATATCAGATAGTGACAGTGTCAGCATTCATGCCCAGTTCTTGGATCCTGAGTTATGGGGGAGGACGGTTAACAGGCAGCCGGGGTTATGACCGAATTGTCTGCGTGTCACAAGTTTATAGTTAGGAGACATTTTAACAGGTTGTTTAAAATGTCTTTTCTTTGTCTTGATTTTTAAAGTACTGAAAAGATTTTAAAATGTAAAGAGAAACAGAAAGTAATCAGCAGCCCCTCCCACCCGAGGTGCGGCTGGCAGCCTAGTGCCACGCTGTTGTTCCGGGTGGGCCTGGGTATTACCGGGGGTGCCCAGGGGAAAGGCTGAGCGGCCCCGGTCCAGGCCCTCCCTCCTTCCCACCCATGCCTGCTTCACCCCACCACCATGGAGGGAAACCACAGGGTACTTCACTTCGAAACGGTAACAGGCCCCTCTAACTTCCCTCTCCTGCCTCTGCAACGCCAAGGACCCGCACTCGCCGAAACATCAAGCGAGAGACCGCATTCCTCATGTAACTATCCCCATCTCTGGCCATCAGTCACGATGAAAATAACTCCCAAAATTAGCAGTAGGGAAAAAGGGTAAAATTTCTGGGAACTGTCAAACCATAGATGGGGGAAAAAGCCACTCTATTTTTCAAAGAAAAATAGTGGGAGGTTGGGGGCGACGACGTACACCGACGGTCACTGGCCATTTCACCACCCTTTTCACAGACCTGAAGTCTGTCAGTTCGGGGACAGAGCTGTCATATGGGCTGTACTGCTCATGAAGGATCATGCTCGCTATGTGACCTTTAAAAGCATGTTTACACCGTAACTCAACATTTAGTCAAAGAGTTATGATCTAAAATGTTTCTCTACTCTCTCCTGCACAAGTCAAGGACCAGGCAGACCTGGGTCTGGGGTTGCCTTCCTGCCAAACCTGCGGACCTGCCGTGACTTCCGTCTGGGCTGGAGCCAGCCTCCTCCTGGGGTGACCTCATCAACTCGGGGCAGCAGCATGGCTTCTGCTGACAACTCCTCAACCGAAATCTCTGGCCAGAACCGTCTCAAGCTCCAGATCTTTCTCTATAAGCCCAACACATCTCCACCTGAAGACCTGGGCATGTATGTACGTGTCTCTACGTGCGTGTGTACGTGACTGTGACACACGAAGCTGCATCGGCTGTCTTGCCAGTAATGCCCTTCCCAGGCTGCCTCCCTTCTGTGAAAGCACCGCCGTGCAGCCAGCCATTACTCTATAAATCTTGGTGCATCCCTGACTGATTCCATATTTCTTACCCTCAACATCAAGTCACCGCTGACTCAATATCTGAATACTCAGAACATTAAACTCCTTCTCAGTGGCTACCGATCCCATCTCCATGGTCACCCCCTGTTCTGGCCCTGGTCATCTACGCTCTGGGTTCCGGCAACAGCCTCACTGGCTCCTCTAGCCCTCCCTACCCTGTTTCCCCGAAAATAAGTCCTAGTCGGAAAGTAAGACCTCGCATGATTTTAGGTGCCAAACTATGGCACCTTGGCATACTGCATATTTTAAGCTGAAGGAGTTTGTGGAAAAGGCGCCCTTCTCCCTGAAACGGGTCAGAAAACCCTCATGTGAGGGGTGCGTGCCCTCCCTATCCTGGAGGAATCATGCCACGGCTTCTTCTCCACTAGGTCTTATTTTCAGGGAAACACGGGAGCAAATACAGGTTTGATCACATCCCTGCTTAAATCCTGCAGCAGCTCTCCACTGTCTTTGGGACAAAACACAGCACGTGGGGTGTGTCTGTCCTCACAGTGTTGGCCCCCGGGGCACCTCCACTTCCCCCGCCTCCTGGACCACAGCCCCAGCTTCTCCTGCTGCTCAGCTTTTTCCAGAAGCCGCTCGATCGGCTCCCTCTTCCTCACCCAGCTCACGTCCACTCCTACCCCTCAAAGCTCGTCGGCTCAGGGCTGTTTCCTCCCAGAAACGCCCCTCATCCCCAGCAGCGGATTGTGTTTCCAAAGCATCCCATGCTGACCAGATCCCCGCACGCAGACACCCGGGTGCTGGAGCCCCCCACCCCGTCAGCCTGTGAGCTCCTGCAGACAGCAGCGGTGCCATTCACCTCTGGAAGCCTCGGCGCCTGGCACAGGGGAGTGCCAGCTGAAGAGCCGCTTCTCATATTTCCAGCAGCAGTTGGGGACGTACAGTCCCAAGACCCCCGGGAGTCCCCGGGTCCCCTTCAGGAAGTCCAAGAGGTCACAACTGGTTTCACAATAATACCGACACGCGATTTGCTTTGTCTCTGTGTTGCCATGTGCACTGTTACTGCAAAAGCAACGGTGCCTTAATGTAGTCATGCTGGTGACACGAAGTCACTGCTTTTTGCTGCCACTTAAGAGTATTTAAAAAAAAAAAAAGCCAAGTTCATGTAAGAACGTCTTTGATGAAGCTGCCAACATTAATTTTATTAAAACTCAACCCTCCCGGACACGGCCCTCCAACACGCTGCATGGCACACAGGAAGGGCACACAAAGCTCCTTTGCTGCAGCCTAAGCAGACGGCTGTCTCCAGGCAAAACACGGTGCCACCGAGTAGTGAGGTCTTCCTCGGGGAGCTCCATTTTCTCCGCACAGAGCCACTGGGAGACAAAGTGTGGTTACTCAGACATGAGGTTCTGTGATCATCTCCTTAAAAATGAGGGAAGTGAGCCCATCACTTCAAAAAAAACAATTGACGGTGTTTGCTGCCATTGAGAAAATC
This sequence comes from Aselliscus stoliczkanus, assembly GCA_033961575.1. Lineage (NCBI taxonomy): Eukaryota > Metazoa > Chordata > Mammalia > Chiroptera > Hipposideridae > Aselliscus > Aselliscus stoliczkanus. Next base: position 157,317,009 of record CM066732.1, on the reverse strand, counting down.
TGAACTTTCAGGGAAAAAACAAAAACCAAAAAACCAGAGGCCTGGAAAACTTGGATCAGCCTCTGGGAGCAGACAGCTTCCTGACAGACACTTAGCGACTTTCCTGGTGATCTTAACCCTTGTGATTGTTTGATAGTGTGTAACGAAATGTGTCCACATTTGGAAGATCTGCATAATGCACTGAAACAATATTTTTCAAGTGACCGAAGCATGATCTTACAAAGTCATGCATGGGACAAAGGGCTGTTCGTTCGAATGCAAGATGGACCAAAAGGTTTAAGAACTTCCGACCTCCAGTGTCAAACCGAAGGACTTGAAGCAGAAGGATAGGCACCCAAAACTCCATCAGAAAAGACTTTCTCCTCCTCTTAGGAATGGGCCGTGTGCCCTGGCAATTAGGAATCTATCTAGGGCTTGCTTCTGACAATGGACCATCTCAATGTAAGCTTTCCTCATCTTAAACAAAACACACAACTTTCAGAGTAGGAGCACACTGAGAGGGCATGTGGAGAAACCTGTGGCTCGGGCGCCCTAAGAGCTGCGCTCCAATCGTCACCCAGGGGCACCAGGTGCCACCAGTGAGCTGAGCGGAGCGTCCAGCCTCTGAGATCGCAATGTCTTTATCTGCAGCACGAGCCGTATCTGCCTACAGACCGGACTGTGGGAACTGAACAAAACGTGAGGGAAAGTCCTTCCAGGCAGAACCCTGACCACAGGTGTTCCCCAGACGACACTTCCAGCATGTGGCACCGGTCATAACCCTCGGAAAGGAAGGGGTGTGACGAAAGTTGGCGGAACACATGTGGGGCTGAGAAACGAAGTGGAAAAGACTAGGATGAGGGCAGTCAAACAATGTTTAAACATCTGTGCTCTGAAGTGTCAGGAGCTATCATACCTGCTCCCCAGGAACTGCCACATTCTTATTCCTGTCAGATCTCTATCTTTCAGGAGCCACCTTTTACCTCGGAGCAAACACAATGCTTGTCTTACAAGTTTCTCCATAACAACAACAGCATCACCAACATGGTGTATTTTTTAAATCATAAAGAAGATAAAGAAGAAATATCACAAAACCCTGAAAATCTACTTGGAAATGTTCCCCTATTGATCACTTAGGAGCCATCTAACTGAAATCCTTCCTCCAGGTTGCAGAAAGCACGAGGTAGCTACAGCAACTTGGCACTGAAACGAGGTATCTAGTCATCCCCATTTCCACAAAGACAAAAAGAAACTGCTGCTTGCAGAAGAAAAACAGATCATTACAATATTCTCTAAAATAAATCAATGTTAATTGTGACACAATCATTACAGTATTAGAAGGTGTCCAGCTTTATTTTAAACCGAAGCCTCACAGATCTCCATTGAAGCACCAGAGGAAAGTCAAGTCCACAGATATCAAAATGACAAGGTAATGTTCAAACCAGGAGCTGTGGGTTGTACAGGAAGGCTCTGGAATGAAACAAACCAGGGTTGGAATGCTGGTTCTGCCACTCCCTTGCTGTGTGACCTTGAGCAGGTTACTGCGCCTCTCTGAGCCTCAGCTGTTCCATCTGTAAACCCCAGGTCACCCAACCTGCCTGCCACAGAACTGCTGTGAAGAGTAAAGAGCATATAGACTCAGCACAGTGTCTGGCACAAAGTCATTCACCTGGAGTTTGTCTTTATTAGAATAATGACTACCGAGACACACCTGCACCTGCACGACGGCCTGGGAAAGTGGGAATGGGCATCTTCGCGGCTCTGAGCTACCTGGTCCATTTGGGTGGGATCCACCGAGGGATGGGAGCCTCAGCTGAGCGATGTGCAAGCTTCTGCGTTCTCTAAAACAGCTGTAACTTTTACTTTCAAGTACTCCACTATGTAATCCATTCTTTTACGGATTTTATGACCTATTACTTAAAAAAAAAATGCTTGAGAGTAAAATTGGTTCCTCTGACCTTCTTTTGGGGATAACTGTTTTAAAGATGAAGTTTAGCCGTGCGCCCTTTTAGGTCCTTTCTGTCTCTAGGTTTCCATGAAAATGGCAACAGCTCTATCTTTGCCCTTCTTTTCTATGTTTAGGGAAAGAACAGGGTCATCCTTTAGAAATCATAATAACTCAAAACACCAGTGAAGGCTGCAGGTGCATCAAATCCACGGCCTCCACCCTGTTGTAATCTTGGCGTTGCAGTACTCAGCGCCTTGAAGCTGATGGCCTTGGAACTGAGGAAGGTCCCCGTGGCAGGCACAGTGGGCCCCAGGCAGCCGACTCAGGCACTGGCGACCTCACGGTAGGCAGGTGTGAAAGGGACTCGGGTCTGGTAAATGGAATACATTTTCATTGACTTTAATTGATAATTAGTTATTGATTTGGATTGGTATAATTACAGTCACGACTGCTTAACGATGAGGATATACTCTGAGAAACGCGTCGTTAGGTGACTCCATTATTGTGCAAACATCTATGAGTGCACCCACACAACCTGGTTGATACAGCCTGCTGCACCCAGGCTACAAGCCTGTATAGCATGTGACTACACAAAACACGAGATTAAGTCAAGCACAAGAGAAAAGACGAAATCAAGAGATGGGATGCAATCAAGACAATGATGCAATCAAGAAATGCAGTAAGCAGTCCTACGGGGGAAATTCATAGCAGTGCAGGCCTACCTAAAGAAACAAGAAATATCTCAAATAAACAGTCTAAATTTACACTTAAGGGACCTGGAAAAAGAATAGCAAACAAAGCCCAAACTGAGTACAAGCAAGGAAATAATAAATATCAGAGCAGAAATAAATGAAATAGAGGCTTAAAAAAATACTAACAGGGAGCTGGTTTTATGAAAAGATAAACAAAATTGACAAACCTTTAGCCAGACTCATCAAGAAAAAAAGAGAGAGGACCCAAATAAATAAAATCAGAAATGATAAAGGAAAAGCGACAACGGAACCCACAGAAATACAAAAAATTCTAAGAAAGTACTACAAGCAACTATACAGCAACTAACTGGACAATCTAGAAGAAATAGATAAATTCCTAGAAGCATACAATCTTCCAAGGCTGAATCAAGAAGAAACAGAAAACCTGAACAGACCAATTACAACTAATAAAATCTAATCAGTTATCAACAAGCCTCCAACAAACAAAAGTCCTGGACCAGGTGGCTTCACAGGTGAAGTTTACCAAACATTCAGAAAAGAATTAACACCTATTCTTTTCTAACTATTCCAAAAAATTTAAGAGGAGAGAAGGCTCCCAAGCTCATTTTGTGAGGCCACCATTACCTTGATTCCAAAACCACACGAAGACATTAAGAAAGAAAGAAAGAAAGAAAGAAAGAAAGAAAGAAAGAAAGAAAGAAAGAAAGAAAGAAAGAAAGAAAGAAAGAAAGAAAGAAAAGAAAGAGAGAGAAAGAAATTATAGGCTGATATATCTGATGAACATAGATGCAAAAATTCTCAACAAAATCTTAGGAAACCGAATTCAGCAATACATTCAAATGATCATAAACCATGATCAAATAGGATTCATTCCTGGTATGCAAAGTTGGTTCACTATCTGCAAATCAATTAACATGATTCACCACATAAACAAAATGAAAAATAAAAATCATATGGTCATATCAATAGATGCAGAAAAAGCATTTGACAAAATCCAGCATCCATTTATGATAAAAACTCTCAACAAAGTAGGAATAGAGGGAACATATCTCAACATAATAAAGGTCATATATGACAAACCCACAGCTAACATCTCAATGGGGAAAGACTAAAACCATTCCCCTTAAGATCAGGAACAAGATACTTTCACCACTTTTATTTAACATAGTTCTGGAAGATCTAA